>JAQQTP010000059.1:5975000-8867500 GCA_029884605.1 Ormosia emarginata | reverse complement strand
AGCTAATCACAATGAAGGAACAATTAAACGTGGCCTCAACCGTGTAGTCATTTCATCTTTTCATGAGCTAATCAGAATGCATTATTCCTTCTATAAATGGGGAATGTTTGCAGTGGGGTTGTCACTTTTTCTTTTTGTTTTCTAATTGTGCTTAAGAGTGGATCTTTTTCTGGAGGATGACTCAATTTCTACCTCTTTTGGGCGTGTGGAGAGTCATAGACCCTTTTGAGACCATCTTCCTATTCTTCCCCAAACTCTTGAAAATGTTCTTTTATCCAACATATTTCGCTAGTGGAAGCCTTTCTTTCCAGGCGTAATGGCCTAATGAGGGCCAAGTAATTGCTTTGTGTGGCTTAGTCAACAAGTCTCTCAATAGCAGAAGACCTTTATTCCAAACGTATGTAGCAACAGAGTGGGGTCCCGCTTCTGTTGGAAAGGCTTAAGGCTTTTGTTTATAGCTCATGTGAGGTGTGGGGGAGTTTTACTACCTTTTCTCTTTTTCTCCCTTGATTGTCGTCATGTCGTAGGTGCGCAGAGATGTTTAGGAAGTGTAGGGTGGTGAAGCCTTCTCCTCATGTTGATCATATGGGAGGCGATTAATCAAGAATACATGGTTACTCACATATTGTAGAACCATTGAGGTAGTCATGGTCAGTGTTTAGTGGTTATCATCATCTTTCCAGGCTACTTTCTTAGTTTCCCTTATATGTCCACCTTTCCATCAGAGCAGTTTATAGGTTTCTGCTCCTTGAGGAACTGTTGATGTGGTCGTGGTCAGTATTTGATCATCATTATTTGACTAAGTTTCTATCTCGACTTCCTTCAAAAGGGCAGTGTTTGCACGAGGATAACTCGCAAGCTCTTCTTGTAAGGTTGATGATATTTGGAATATGAATAGTAAAACTTGTTCATCTTCTGAATATTTACTTTCTGTTGTATGTTTCCTTTGCTAAGATAAGTCTAACGCTCAATCTCGATGATTATTTTGAGCTTACCAAGGTGGGTTTGACGCTCGATCTTGGCATGCAAATTACTGAGATGGGTCTAACACTCGACCTTGGTAGCTATTTTTTCAAATTGACGAACACTCGTTTTGCCTAGCCAGGATGAGTCCAAAGCTTGAATCTCAATGGTTGGGTTCGTTTAATTGGATGAACACTCGTTTTGTCAAACGTGATGAGTCCAAAGCTTGAATCTCAGTGGTTGGGTTCATTTAATGCATATGACACAGAAGCCTCTAGGTGTGGGGTCCATGATCCCGAGCTACGGTTGATTACGCTTAACCTCTGCAAACTATGGTGAGTTTATGGGTTAATGTTAGGCCATAAGGGCACGAGTAAAAATCCTTGAATGTGCTGCTTGACCCCAGAGGGTATTCAAGCGGATTCCCTTGTTTAGCCGTCAAGTAAAAATACGCTTAACTTCTGTAAACTATGGTAGGCTTATGGGTTAAGGTCAAGCTTAAATGGGTATAGGTGAAAACTCTTGAATGCTCTACTTGACCCCAGAGGGTGTTCAAGTGGATTCCCAAGTTTGGTCTTCATGTAGAGATGTCATAATTGCTTATCCTTTTGAACCTTGTATTCCTTGGACCTTACCAAGGTGCAGTAACCTTGTGGGTTACGACAGGCCTAAGTATCTGTAGACTCGAGGTCATTGCCGAGATACTGGCAGTAGATGTTGATAAGCCAGAGTACCCGTGGACTCGTGGTCACAGTTGAGGTACTGACTTCGAGATAAGACATCAGTCATAAAGAAATGCTAATTTACTGATATGCAATGATATTCATTATACAATAGAACTAATGATTACAAGGCATTACATGATTGTGCGAGTTAGTTCATGGTGGGGAATGTTCTCCTAGTCGTTGTCTCACAGTCGCGCCCTATCTCTATCACTGGCGTTATCCCGAGGTGAGCGTGGGCTGAGGTTATCATTTCTTGTCGAAGAACGTCTTCTTTGATAGGAAGGAGATGGACTTCGGGGGCTAGCTATAGTTCCGTTTTTTATAATGACCCCTCATCTAGTTGCTCTAGGCCTTCCGAACATATCGGCCTAAATAGCCGTCCCAGATGAAGGACTCAATGGCATCTCAGAGGTTAGTACAATCCTCCGTGTTGTGACTAGGACCATCATGCCATTCACAGTGCTTGAATGTGTCTCTTTGCGCAAACTTTTTTAGGGGAGAAGACCTAGGTATATCCCGAAGCTCTGTGTTCATGATTTCTTGGTATATATGGGCCTGTGGTGCATTGAAGGGAGTATAATTGTCATACTTCCCCTTGAGGGGGGCTTAGATTCCTCCTCTATTGATTCGACTACTCCCTGGACCTCCGCTGAACATCTTCTTTGTCAAGATGCTTCTTGGCTCGTAGAACGTCTTCGACGTTGATATATTTATCAACGCTGGCTCGAAATTCATCCATGGTTGATACACATAAAATATACTAAGAGTAAGTGCACTCCATCGCAAAATAATATAGGACTTGAGTCTCAGTTGTCGATTCCACGAGGAATAAGAAGTAATTATTAGATTCGTGAAACTCTCAATTATTTAAACAATCAAAAATGTAAAGAGAAACTTAAAATAAAATCAAACAAATAAAGAAGGAAAAATAGACAATCAAACAATATAGAGATAAATCAATTAGAGAGAAACTGGGGTGGGAGATTCACTTAAATCTAATTAATCAGATTTTTATTCATTTATGATGTAAAGTAATTCTCTTACTAATATTTTCTTAATTACTATTGAATCCCAATGGTCATGAATAAATAATATTCTATTCCTAAATTATTCACTTATTTGGTCATTTAGTTAAATTAATTAGGAATGCATTAAACCTCAATTCAATAGATGAACTAACATATTGTCAATTTAATTGATAGAATAAATTGATGTTTGATCATTCACCAATCTAATCCTAGGTTTATTATATAGGTCCATTCATTGGTTGCGGATGGTCACCAGTCAAATAATAAATTAAAACATGCTAAAAGTGATCAAATCTTGACAAAAATTCAAACAATATAATAGACCTAAAAGAAATTACTTTAATCAAATTCGAAATTAAATCCAATTAATCAAGAAAACAAGATCCCCCATAGTCCAAGATATGAGATTTGTAACTCATGTTCAATAACAAACTCATATCACAATACAAATCCCACAATACAAAATCTTTTTTACGGTGATTGTGATCTTCAAGCCTTCAAAAATGTCGTCCTCTTTTCGTAACTGTCCTCTAAGGATTTATGGCAATTTTCTCTTCTGACCTGTCTCTCAAAGTTTGTCGTCTCTCTCTAAATTTCTACTAGATCTAAACCAAAGAGAGCTCCCTTGCTAAATTCGTTTTTCTTTTTTTATAGCAAAGCTGACAACTTTTTGTATTTGACTTGCACGATTTTCTCATCTTTTAGATGACTGAATTTACCCTCGATCTCAGTAGAGAAGTTTTAAGATTTTATGTTATCTTTTCAATGCCATAAGCGACGCTTCGATCTGATCTCTGTAGCCCAATATATGGTCTAATTACTTAAACATGGTCAAGAGAGTATGAGAATCTAAATATGCAGCAAACTTTATCTCTTTGAGAATCCTTATCCAATCTTCAATTTAATTTTATTTAAGATTTTGCATCCAATTAGAACTCTAATTAGCATCTAAGAATATGATAAGAATCCTTCAAATATTTATCTTCGAGAATTTTTTATCTTTGTACAAAATCTGATGATTTATCCTGAAAATTCAAATATGATAAAGTGAAGAGATAATTATTTAAAAATAAAAATAAATAAAAATTAAATAAAAATAAATTGAAAATCCTAACAAATAAACTCAAAAAATGAGTGTATTTAACATTTATCACATACTCCCAAACTTAATCATTTTTTTGTCCTTAAGTAAAGAATATGAATAAAAAACAAGATTAAACTCGGTTTCTATAAACATGAATCAAGAAAAATTTCACAATTAAAGAATTTAATTAAGTTCAACAATCAAATCCAATCCAATAAGATCATTTAGCACTTAAAACAATTAGAGGTTTGGGTCTAACTTGCATCTTTTCTCCTTACCAACCAATTAAGGTCACTCATCTTTCAATCGCTCAAGTGTTTAAGGAGAAAGAGATCACTCCAATTTCTCTTGAAAAATGCATTACCATAAGTTTGGTTATCAATCTCATATCCACTTTCAAGTTCACATATAACACTAGAATCAAAAAGGCTTCCTTTGGTTGTAATAGGGCCAAGGGGAAACAATGAAATGTAAGAAAAAGATAAAAAAAATGGTAAAGAATGTTCATGGATAAATTGATATAAAACAAAATCAGGTTGAAAAGATGATAAATAAAACATAAGCACAAAGGTATAACAAATTCTCACTTTCAACCCAATATTCTCATTATTTTTTACTAACATTCCTTTTCTTTCTTCTTTTTTTTTTCTTTACCTTTCAACCCTTGAAAATAAAAGCAACTCATAATGACTTTTCAATTAACACATCAGTCGCTCCATTATTCTAAAAATAATTAATGAATCCAACCTGATTATTCAAATAAGTGTCCAAAGAAATCAATTTCAGACTCAAATGGGATAACTAATGAATTATTTTATCAATGCAACTCTGGAAGTCAAGAAAGAATTAAGCTTACTTGTCTTAATCATGTTCAAGCATGTATGTGAACCATTAAAGTCTTAACAAGATATCAAAGCAAGTTGTAACTCACATTAATCAAGAAAAATCTCACTCCAAAAGAAAAATAAAATTTTGTTTATGAAAAATCCAATCATTAAAGCTTAAAACTCACTTTTTGGATAAGTTAATAGATAGAACAAATGCAAACAGATATGACTAATTTTTAATGTTAAATTTCACTTTACTGAATTAAAAAAGATTATTTCGCACAATATTAGCTCATAATCAATGGATTCTCCTCTTAAACATATCTCTATCAGCTCAGTATTAATTCAAGAAATTAGCACACAATTCATGCTTGATTACTAGCAATTATCAAGTGTTCATCGATCGTACAAAATTTTTTAAAGTATCCCCCTACATTTAAGATAAACATTGTCCTCAATGTAGAAAAATAAAATAAAAATAACATAACAGAGAATAATGAAACTTCCCTGAAAATTAAGTACAAGATCACAAATGAGGTGGGAGAGGTGGAGCCTAGGGAGGCATGTAGCCATGAGCTCAAACATTTGGTCTAACTAAGTGACAATTAATGTAAACAGCGCTTCGATTTAATCTTTGTAGCTCAAGATATGGTCTAATTACTGAAACATGGTCAGGAGAATGCGATAATTCAAATTTGCAGCAAGCTTTATCTCTTTGAGAATCCTTATCCAATTTTCAATATAATTTTTATTTAAGATTTTGCAGCCAATTAGCATCTAAGAATATAATAAGAATCCTTTAAATATTTATCTTCAGGAATTTCCTATTTTTGTATAAAATTTGATGATTTATCCTGAAAATTCAAATATGATTAAGTGAAGAGATAATTATTTAAAAATAAATTAAAAATAAAAATAAACAAAAACTAAATAAAAATCAATTAAAAATCATAATAAATAAACTCAAAAGATGAGTGTATTTAACATTCATCAATGATCTTGAACTCCTTCTTTGCTAACGAGAAAGAGAACTGTCCTGGGTGAAGTTCTTCCATGATGTAGAATAGTCTGAGTCTCTCATCCCAGTCATGCACATTTACGATTTCCTTATTGAACCGAGATATAAAGTCTCGGAGAGACTCTTTTTTTCCTTGCCTTATTTGGGAGAGGCATAAAATGGATTTAGGTTGCGCTTTGCTAGTTGTGGAGTGCAGGAAAAAACTCGAGGACAGGTCTCCTCAATTATCCACGGACCTCGGAGGTAAGGTGGTGAACCATCAGGGCTATTTTATTTAAAGACAAAGGGAAAGCGCAACACATGAGAAAGGTATCTCCTCCAACAAATAAGAGTGTTGACATTTGAGTGTCCACATGTTCCTGAGGATTTGTGGCCCCATCAGAGGTTTCAATATTGACAGGATACTTGAAGTGCTTATGGATCTCATAGGCTATCAATCTATCAGAGAAGGATTAGGTTTGCGACATCGTGTCCCTTACTGCGTATTCTTGCTCTATTATATGGATAGGTTTAGGTTGACGACCGAGATCCGTGATCTTGGAGTTCTCCGATTGATGGTCATCATGCCGGTATTGATCTATTTTGTTTTCATAGTTCTTCATTAGGGAACAGTTCTCTGTTTCATTGCCCTGGTTAATTGCTCTCTCCAAGTTATGGATTCTCTCACCTTGACGGTGGATCCTCTCATCCTACAGCCTATAACCAAGGAGAGTAGTTCTGCTCTAGATAGCTCCTAGTGATCAATCATACCCTGACGGGACTGAACTTCATTTTCCGCCCGATCACCAAAGAGTTGCAACGCCAATACCCGTTGCCCAGCGTCCCAGAAGGTGTTCCTTGATGGCCAATGTGTTGCCTCACTGAAATCCTCAAGGAATGAGGGAGAAATTCTCCCCAGTGAAAGAAGTCTCTTGCCCATCCTGTCTAGGTTCTAGGTGGGCTACGACCGATTCTGAGACCGGCTAATGAGGCGCGGGGTTAGACGTCGGGCGACGGTTCGAAGAAGGACAGTTACGTCGTGCAGCAGAGACTTAATTCTGGTTGGTTGATGTTTGTCTGTTTCTTGTGTTCACACCATGATGGTGATAGTAGAAGCAATTTTGAAGGTGGTGTTGGGAGTAAAAAAATATTGATTTCTCACAAATGACGCCAATATTTAGAATTGGGTTCTAAGGGATACCTGTAGAGGTAGGAGATGGTGGATTCCTTCGAGGTGCGACAGCTGCAGCGGTGGAGCGATGAGATAGGTACTTACAAAAGGCACTCCGACGTTCAAGTCAGTAGCTGTGCAAGAAGGGTAGTGTGTAATGGAATTTAGGTATACATTGTCTCCCTTGCTTAATATATTTATATGAGTGTTTTAAGGTATGTGGTGTCTGAGCATTCAATACGTGCCGAATGCTACTACTTGGGATTGTAACGACAAGATTGTGGGAGACATGATCGTGGGGACAAAATCATAGAGATCGCTATTCATTTGTCCTTATTTGCCCGCTTATATAGGATGTTATCAGAATTTGTTCTTGTCGCTATGCTTGATGTGTGGATTACTTCATGCGTACTGTGCATCTGGATGTCAAATTAGTAGGATCAAATTGGTCCAATTCTATGGATTTGTTACCCAATCGATAACAGATTTTAAAACATTGCTTGACTTAATGGAAAGGAATGATGGTCGTGATCAATATAGGATGATGACTCTTACAAACTTCAATCAAGAGGGACTATATGGGAAGATGGAACAAGGGAGGGGGGGGGGGGATGCTAGTATAGAAGTCCGTTGACGGACACAACTGAAAATTTCTATTATGCTGTTCCAAGTCAATTACTTCCTCCACGAAGAAACTCCTCTGCTGTTTAGTGCGAAACTTCCTTTGTTTCAAAATTGAATCTGATTAAGTCTTACGATCCAAAAGTCTTCTATTCCTGATAATATTTTTTTTCATGTCTCTTCAATTAAATGTTGAGAACTAAAAAAAATAAGAGAGAAGCCACTTCCAATTAAGAGAGGTTTTGTTTCCCCCTAGTTATCAACATTTAATTTAGAGGAATAAGATAGAAGATATAAAATGGTGACAGAAATTTTGATTAAAAAAATGTGAATAACATGGAATAAGATACGAGCTATAAAATGGTGACAAAAAATTTAATTAAAAAAATGTGAATAACATGGAATATTGTCAAATTTGATTCCTTTCCCTCATTTTTTTCCACTCTCATTGTCACTTCAATCAAACATATTTCTAAGATCAAGAAATTAGAAAGTAGAGCTCTGGAGTCGGACAGAAAATGACAGGGTTCACATGAAGAGTTTAGATTAATGACAAATTTTGATTTACGTATATGTGTCTTCGGAGCTAATTGTACAAAATTTAAATTTAATGTTGGTCGTCGACCAAAAATACAATTAATGTTGATGATCTTATAGATTATAATATAATACAATAGTGAGGGAGAATTCATTTATATTTAATGTAAGTAAATAAAATTTATATTTAATTTTGTATTCTTTATTTTATTTTAATTTTGTAATTATTATTTATCTCACTAAATAATTACAAAATCAAAATAAAATAAAAAATATAAGATTAAATATAAGTGAATTCTCTCTCGATAATAATAGTTAAACACTTAAACTTTCTAGACAATACCTAAATGAGTTCAATTTTTTTTTTGGGATAAACTAAATGAGTTCAATTCTAGTCATACACAAATTTTTTCCCTCATTTTCTCACTACGTTTTAAAATCTCTGCTTAACCAAAAACAAAAATTACCACGCTGCATCTATATGAACACTATGATTTTGAATAGTGATCAAGGAACATTTCTCTCTAAAATTAGATAACGAAGATTAGGGGTGTCCGGCGATTTGAATTAACACATGAACTTGCAAGTTTTGATCCAACTCAATCCACAAAGTGTGTGTTAAGTTGAGTCTACGAGTTAAGTTTGGTTTGAAAACACTTCAACTCACAATGTATGGGTCTAGTGACGGATTTAGAAAATACTGACCCACAGAAACACAACTCATTAAAGTAGTTTTTTTAAAAATATAAAAGTCATTTAGCTACAGTAACAAATTATTTTACTTTTTTGATGACTTTTTTATAGTGTCAATTAAGTTTAAATATAGGGGTTGTGCTCACATTGTTAATGTAGCCACAAAAATAGTGATTAGAAACACATAATTAAAGTACCTAATTAACAAATCATTGCAAGGAAAATCTAATATATCACTTAGATAACAAATAGTATATTGAAAAAATTAAGAATAAAGTAAATAATTATGTTAATTTATATTTTATATGTGATGACATTGATTTTAATTAATTAAAGTAGTTTGTTATTTATAACTTTTAGAATATGCTAACTTGCTTTAATTTATATTTGATTTATGATAATTTAATAAAACTTATTATGTTTATTTAACTTGTTTAGACTTATTTTATTTGTATAAAATTAATTATATAACTTTTTAATTTATTTGAGATATATGTTATTTTTTATTAAGACGTGTTATGCATAAAAAAATTTTAATTTCATATATCAACATTTATTTTTTCAATAATTTTTTATTTAATATATGTCGAATTTGCAAATTTAATACAACTCAACTTAATCTTAAATAAGTTGAATTTAATCCAATTGAAAAAAAAATAATTAACTCAACTCAATCTACTGATTTAATAAATGAACCGCGTCTAAAAATTCCCTAAAATTCACCTAACCCACCAAATGCACAACCCTAACAAAGAGTATTAAATTAATGGAAGAGAAAGAAAGTCGTTGCAATTAATTAGCGTTAAACTATACGCCAAATCTCACATGCAAGATTTGACCCATACATCCTGATTCTCCTAGTTTATATTCTTTCTTTTTCTTTCCCTTTCCCATCATCGAAACTTCATGTTCCCTTTTTTTTCCCAGTTTCTATGCGTTTCTGACAACATCTAGATTAAGATAACAAGCATGCACTTAAAGACAAAAAGGCATATTCTGATCGACTAGACCACAAGTGAAAAAGAACAGTTTGAAACAGTTAAAATTCATTGAGGATTGGTAAATTTAAGTCCAAAAAGACTCTCTCTTAAGAGGATCAGAGTCTTGGAATACATTGGAGGATGAGGAAGAAGATGAAGCAAAGCTGAGATACTGGGGAAGGATTTCGTAGTTACTGTTGTCATATTGGAACAGCGATTTGTCATCTTGGTCTACCTGCGTGGGTAAGGTAGGCTCTTGCTGCATCTGGACGCAAAGAATCTCTGCTTGTGCCATTGCAAGCTGCATTTGCAATTGTGAAACCTGGTTTTGTAGGTATGATATGGCTCCAACACATCCGTACACCGGGTCTCTCACTCTTGCATTTGCTTCGTAAACTAAACTGCTTACAGCATCTCCTCTTTGATGAACTGGAAGCTCCTACATATATTGAAGAGTAACATTTATAAAAATAAATCTTATTACACAACCAACAATTAACAATAGAGGGATGCTACTAATTAATTAACTTCAAGTGTTGCATAGAGAAATTCTTATATTATTACGGCCTAATATAGACATTCAAATCCACATAATTTTACACATATTAACCGTTGATTTAAATATCTATAATAGACCATTTCGCCTAAAAATTTCTATATTACATATATGATATATTTAAAGAAACTGAATGGAGGAAAGAGAAAGAAGGGTAAGGAAGAGTTAGAGAGACCTGTAGCATTTTGCTGACATTGCTAGCACCAAAGACCTTATGCACAATGGCAAACTTTCGGGGGTCATCGGAAGGAAAGTAAGGAGCAAAGATGCACTCCTTGGTGCAACGGCGTCTCAATAATTTGCAGGAAGCACAAGGTGAGGAACCCCCCATTTGGAATCAAGATTGAATACTGACAAGCCAACGAAACAGTGATTATATTTTTATAGTCTTTTGATGTAGATGAAGAGGAAGAAAACGCAGCACAATAAAGGTTGATGTTTAAGAGAATGAACCTAAAATTTCCTATTTATAATGGCCGGTGAGATATAAAGTTGCTTGCCTAATGTAGAATATATAGCTAGATGCACATGTTCTTCTTGTAAAGTATGAATTGATAATAATAAATAATTATTGCGTTGATGTACTAAGAAGAAAATTAGAAACCACTTCTTCCATGGAAATCACATATATATTGTACTTCATATGTAAATTACAAATTTTGCCTATGATATTTGAGGCATTTATATTGTATTAAGGGAGGAATGAAATCAAACAGTGAAGGGCAAATAAGGGTAAGTGATGAGGCACTGTGGTTGAAATAAAAATATAACTAGGAGGCGGTGGTCAACGGAAAATGTTTGGTAGGCACCTAAAATGCCTCCATTGTACGTCAGGTGTGAAGGATTTCTGAAGCGCTCCGTATGCCACGGTAGATTTGATAAGTTGATGGAGCTGTAAAGAGTTGGGGTGGAGGTATTTTGGGTGGCCGTTTTGCCATTCATATACCTTTTTTTAAATACCGTTTACATATTTAGTGATTTATGTATAAATAATTAATGATTATTGTATATTATATAGTGATTAGGGATATTAATTAATGTATAAATAATTGATAACTAACATATATAATTAGTGATAAGTGTATATTATGTAATGACTTGAGACATTAATTTAACATAATTATTATAAAAAAGTTATTATAAAATACACATTTATCAATAATTATTAATACAGTAATTATTAATTATTTATAAATTAATTAATATCTTTAATTATCATATAATATACATCAATTACCAATTATTTATACTCTCTATCTATAGAATTTGTAAATGGTGTGTCACACAAAATGTGCTAACAGTTTTTTACTTTGGTGCAAGAATAACACAACTCGTGGTCAACAACCGACTAGGCGCGTGATAGGTTGGCAATCCATGCAATTGTGTAGTTTTCTCGTACACATTTGACTCTTCAATTTTCTATATATACATAACGTACTCTATACTGGTACATGTGATCGGAAGTACTCATCTTCAAGTTTTGTACTCAAATGGTGAGTTCTAATACAGCTGTTGAAGGTAGATAGTATAAACAATTAGTTCGCTTCTATAGGCCGCTGTTAAGTGAAAAACTTAATTGGAAACCCTAACTTGGACCGACACCCCTGGAGAGAAGGGTTCAATTCAACCTGAATGTTTGTTGGCTCGGACGTTCACATGGAAACCCTCTCGCTCTCTCTCTACTTGCGTATATAAGTTGAAGAGTAATGTTATTCATACAAATTTTTAATTATATTATTTCGTTTCTCAATAATTTTTATTTTTTAATTATAATTAGATATGAGACAAATATGTATGATAGTTAACTGTAACTAGTATTTTTTTAAGTTGAATGTTTAACACATTTATTCAAATCATGAGAAGTAGCCAGTGCTACCGAAAAGACATCTACAAGACCATGATCGATGCTTGAGAGAGGAAGTTTCATGCTGGTGGCCACCGAAACGTAAAGATTGGAATACGTTTATTCTGTATTTAAAATAATTTATAATTAAAAGTTTTTTTGTCATTTCAGTAAGGTGGTATTTGAATCAGGTTGAACACATTTTGATTAACCTATTTTCTTAAGTTGGTCAAAGGTATGTCTTAAGAAATTAGAATAGTTGAGATTTAAATTTGTGATTATATACTTGTTAACATGTCATATACTTGGTTATTATTAGATTAACTCCTTAGAATTTAATAAAAAAAAATTATAAGAACTTTTAAAAAAAATGATTATTTCTCCTAAAATGAATTCAACAAAACATGCCTATATAAATGGTGGTATACTATCTTTAAGGCTAAAGTTTTTTTTAAAAAAAAAAATTGATTCATATGCTTTAAAAGAACAGAGGAAAATGTTATTTTCAAACGAGAACGGAGAGTGATTTAATAGTTTTATACAAGCATGTGAGGAGTAAGGAGTAATCAACGTCTAGTCTTTGATTTTATTTTATTTTTTTTATAGAAATAATTAACCTTGAATTATGTCATATAAATTTTACAAATCAAATCAAATAGTTATTAGTTCTTAAAGGTTGAACCAAAACAAATTAGTTTAGTTGGAAATTTTGAACATCTAATGAGATGTATATGAATCTGTTTTTGACCACTTATTTCTAAACAATTCAGGTTATCTAGTCCCCTAAGCCTCTAAAATTGGAAGAAATTGGTATCCTTTTTTCTATTAGGGATGGATGATAGAATATAGTTTGAAAAATATTGATAACAAGTCCTTCAAATACGATGGCAGGTAATGTGTTAATAACACACACATGTGTGTGTACTTTTACCGATGGTGACATTTGATTGTATAACATAAAAAAATTAACGTGAAAAAAAAAAACGTAATTAACAATAATGTATCGTTATCTCAACAGATATACTTTACACAAATAATCATTATGTTTTTCATTAGGCCTTCTTAAAGCTCCAAATTATTGTAAACTTTGGACACCTGATGCACATCACGAATTGACTCATAATTACTTCTAAAATCTATTTTTTATTAATTATGTAAAATTTTTACATCACTAAATCATACATTCTTATATATTTGATCAAACTTACCATATACGCAGGGCATTTGGTGAACTATATATCAACCTTAACAAGGTCTGATGTTACTATTCAATTGTATATACTTTATGAAGTACAAACACCCAGATCATGAGACATGTCCATATGTCAGACACGTATTTGTATCAGACATATGAAGATACACGTATGTCATATGTGTCCTGTATTTCTGAATGTGTCCGATTAAAAAGATTATTTTTCAGTTTGGACACGTCTCGAACACGCTCAGACACTTCTCGGACACGCTTAGACACGACTAGGACATGACTTAAACACGACCTATTAATATTTTTTTTAAAAAAAATTAGTTTCCATGACTAATGTTCAATTAGTAAGCTCGTAACTCACTCAAGCTCAATCACATGACTGACGTCCCAAGCTACTATTTTCACATACCAGTATTTTAAGTTTTATCTTTTCACACGTCACTATTAGACTTTTAAGTTTTATCTATTCACACACTACTATTTTCATCTGCTCCTTCTACCTCTCGCCGTACTGCAAGTTGTCATCACTTGTCACCGAAGTTTGCATCACACCAATATTCTCTCTAATTTTTTTATACGTATCTTATACTGCATACGTGTTTAGTTATTAGGAAAAATTAGTTTAGGAGATATTTTAAAATATATCAATAGAAATTATGTTTCATATTTTTTAAGAAGGGTTTATTAAGTAGTAAATATTGACACATATAATATATATTAAAATATTATAAATCTTTAAGTTTATAAAAATTATATTAATGAATTATGAATATTTTTTCTTAAATTTTGAAATATATATATATATATATATATATATATATATATATATATATATATATATATATATCATGTCATATCATGTCCCTATAATTTTTAAATTTAATGTGTCTCATATTCATATTCATATCATATTCCTGTCCATATTCGTATCTATATTTCATAGTATATACTTATATTCTATACATTCCATGTATCTCAGGCATTGCCTATATAAGTATATATCTGACGAAATAAGGCATGTATTAATTTGACCTTTCTTCTGCTGTCTTTTTCCTTTTGTTGGTTCTTGAAACTCATGAAATAGGACTGCGATGCTAAGGTTTTATTTTTTATTTTTTTAAATTTTATAGTGCATGGTTTTATTCCTAGCATTATGCACTAAGTGTTAATATTTCACATCGGCTGGGTATATAACTAAAGTCACCCTTATAATGATTTAGATACTTCTTTTCTCTTAAGTTAGTTTTTGGAGATGACTTAAGCTAGCTCAATTCGTTTTCAATTCTAATATTATATCAAAACATATCTCAATTCTAATGTTGGGTCACCTACTGATGTTTAATCTTGCAAATTTAATATTCCACATTAACTGAGTATATAGCCAAAGTGTCTCTTATGACTTGGCAATCCTCCCTCATAAACTTAGGTTCAATTCATTCTTAATTCTAATGGTAAGGATGACTATGAAATGGTTTTGACCTTGCGGTCACTGGATCTGGTTTTTTTTATCATCCCTTCTTCTCTTGCAAACTTGTGGCTAGGGGCGTTTGTGACCCATCTCAGTCCAATAACTCACACCAATTTAAAGTTAATTTAGCTGAGTTCAAGTTCTTAAAATTTAACCCTATGTTTTTTTATATCGAGTTTAGGTTATATTTTGAGTTAGCTCATCCTGATCTGATGTCATATAATGCTTAAAAACTTATTTTTTTTTTAGAAAAAAGTTATTAATAAAAGACTTCTAAACATAAATTAATTTTTTTATATAATATGATAATATTTTTCTATGGATATAATTTATTTCATAATATATATTATAAAATATCTATTAGTTATAGTTTTTTTACTTTTAAAATTTTATGATATAGTTATACATAATGTCTAATTTTATACAATTTGTCTAAATATCATGTCGATTCAATGTGACTCATTCATTAGTTAAGTCATGACCAAGTCGAGTTCAAACTCAAAGAAATAATTCAATCAATATATTGAATCAAGTTCATGTCAGACTAAATCTATCTCAACTCGTCCCATAAACATTCTTACATGTGACATTATGGAAAGAATTACCCTCTTTTATTTTCATATGATTATATGCGAAAAGAATATCTTTTGATTTTGTCCAAACTCTAGCAGAAGTAAGCCATTATTCTAAAATATTGTCTCGTTGTGGTGGAGTTCACTATCAAGGCATCAAATTATTGATCCGCAAGTTAACAGCCATTTCCAAAATCGCACTGTTTTTTTGTTCTCAATATTGTGAAAAATGAAGAAATGTAATAGTGAGTTCTTTTTTCATGTGAAATCATATATTTTGTTTTCAAATTTTCGCTTTCTTGTTTTATACAATCAAACAACGAGGATAAAATATGATTAACCAATTTTTTTTTTTAAAAAAAAAACCGATTATGTTAAGCTATCAGTAACGTATTAAATATAGTATAAAAGTATATATGATAAATAACTTATACAATATAAAATACAATAACTTATAATATCATATTTGATCTTATACAAACATGACATGATAGTAACCTTAATTAATATTATTAATATTCCGATAGCGTTAAACGGTGTATAAGTTAGGCCAAAGATGACCAAACGTTAAATCATTGTAAGAGTTTAAGCACGAACAGATCGCACATGCAAAAGTCATTCCGAAGGCGTGACAAAGACATCTTTTGTCGGCAGAAGAGATTCTTTCCGCTGGTCGTTTTGTATAATGCATTATTATTTATCTATATGCAACCTTACGATTCATCAGTGCTGTAAGTTCATTAATTAAGAAATATTTACTATTCTTAGAAAAATCCTAATAATGAATAATAGTCATGGGCAGCATCAATAACATAACGATAACCGTGTGCCGAAAAATAAAAATAAAAAAACATAACGATAACCACAAATCAAGTTCCTTTAAATTTTGTGTATTTAAAAATTTATAATAATTAGATAAAAGAAAGTTTTTTTTTTTTTGGATTTACAAAAGAAAGTGAAAATAAAACTGTGAAACACTGTTTTCTAAATGTGGGCAGTGGGCAGTGGGCAGAGGGCAGACTGCAAGACAAAAAGCTTTCTAAAATGAAGAAGTTCTATGTACGGAGGAGCAGTGTGAGTGTGTTACACAACTTTCGCAGGCTATATATATATATATTTTTGTTAGAGCATTTATTATTTGATAAATAAAAAATTAATTTTTTAAGATATAATTAAATATTTAAATAAAAAAATTTTTAACGAAATTATTTTTATATATAAAAATTTTATTATCAAACTTATAATTTTAAAAAATTTAAATATCTTTCACTTGAACCAATACTTTTATATATTATCATGCAATATAATATATATAACTAAATAATTTTCAATTCAACAAAAGGGAAGAATTGTTTATTCACTTGCAATTGCAATGTTCGTGTGCATACTTATGACTACGGATAGATGTTTATAAATAAATAGGCAACCTATTTAATTAAATTAATTATTGGCAGACTAAGGCCTGTGGGTTATTAAAAAGAAAACCCATTTCGAGAGAATTTGAAATTAACTCTGTATTTAGATTTTTTTATTAATAAAACATAACAAAATAAGTGTGAATGAATTAAAAAAATAAATAAAATATAATTATTATTTTCTTTATTTAAAAGTTTCATTAACAAAATAGAATAAAATTTTATTATACATGTATTTTTTTATTTTACTTTAATTTTAAGAAGAATAAAAATTAAATATTTAAAAAAAGAAAAAAAATAATTTTTTATATATTTTAAAATTTTTAAATAAAAAATTTTTTTTTTTTTTTTTTTATTATCTATCATTTAAATATAGTATAAAACTATACTGAGCTGTAAAACCCTAAGGCATATTCCGAAATGCTCTCCACAATCTTCCAATCTTCTGTTCCGAGGAGGAAAGCTCAATTTCCTTTGTTGCATTCAATATTTATATATCTTTTCATATGGCCGTGTCTTATAGACCAATTGTCCATGTTTTCCTCTTGGAGTGATGTCTTTTATTATATGTGGTGAAATAATACACATGATGGGGCCATTTTGTTGAATTTCCTTTTGGTTAATTGCCTCACTTAACGCTTACTTTTTAACTTTCGAGTTTCAGACAGCTAAACTCTTGAAAGTGGTGAAAAAAAATTAAAAAAAAAAACAAAACAAAACCATATATGCACTGAACAGTAAGTTATATAATCTTTTATTTACTGAATATGTAAGTTAATATAGTAACGTCATATTTTCTTATAAATTTTTTTAATATTAAATAAAAAAATAAATATATCTAATATTTTAAAAATATAAAATTATTTAATATTTTTTTATTTAATTATTAAAAAAATTAATAAAAAAATAATAAAAAAATTAAGTAAGATAATAAAACATTTTTCAAGTTAATATTCCTAATGAATAGAGGAAAAACAGACATCTCTCGCCGTCCTTGGCAAGCTCCAATCCAGAACAATTAATGACCCTCCCTTGCCTTGGTGATACGGAAGATTCGATTCTTGAGATGAGCGTGGTCCTCAAAATCTAAAACAGTGGGAGTAAGTCTAGCAATGAATTTGGTTAGCTCGCAAAACTGCTCTAAATTCAACTTTATTAATTTATCAATAGGATTGTCATTAATATATTCTTTTGATACTTTTTTAATATTTATTTTATTATTAATTCATTTTATATACTTAAAAAAATTATTTCAAAAAAAATATTAACAAAACTTATTTTTAGATTAATAATAAAATAAATATTAAAAAAATATTTAAAAATATATATTATTAATATTTCTTAATTCATGAGCTATCTCAACTCAATTGATTTATAATAACTTCATTTAAATTAATTTTCCTTACTTAGTGAGAATTTTTGTAGAAGACTATTTTAACTTAACCAAAAGTCTCAGGTTTAAGTTTTAGGTATGTAACTGCGTTAAAATTTAGTTGGGAGAACTTTGCCGCCTTATGAGATCCTGTTTAGTTTAGGAGATTACCACTTTCTAAAAAAAAAAAATAAAAGTGAGAATTTCTATATTACTTGATAGGTTTGTTATCCATAATGAGTTATGAAGTATTCATTGAATGTTAAATTTATAATAAATGTTTAAAAAAAATTAATAATTAATAAAATATTTGATAACTCATTATATGTACTAAACTCTAAAAAAATTATAGATACTATAGAAATTCCCTCATTTAATACATATAAATTGAGATGAATTTACATAGCATCCGGATGTGTTAGGTACATAAAATGAGTTATCAAATATTTATTGAATATTGAATTCATAATAAATATTTAAAAATAATTAATAACTAATAAAATATTAAATAATTTATTATGAGTACCAAATCTTAAAAAGAAATATGAGTACAATAAAAATCCCCACAAATTGAGTTGAGGAATTGAGACGAATGATTCGCATTCTTATTAAGTTAAATACAATAGTGAAGTTATTAGTACTTTTAATTGTTTATCTGCACTTTTCATTAATTAATCATAATTTTAATTTTTTTCTTTTTATAGAATTATGAGTGGTTAATGATTAATTCATATACACTAAGTTAAATTTGAACCACTAAAAATAACATTTTTTTTTAGCCTTCTAAATTTGACTGAATTTAAGCTCTAGTGGAGAAATTGGAACTACATTTTTACGAGAACGGATACTTTTATGTAATATTATAGTTATGTTAAAATGAGAAAAATACAATTTTTATTATGTATGAATTTACCATTATTAATTATAAAATTTATTAGTTATATAAAGAATAAATTATATTTTTTCTCAAATGTAACTTTCTTATATTTATAATTATAAAATTCATTAATTATATAAATAATAAATTGTGTCTTTATCTTTAACTTAAGTCTCTTAATCATGATCCTAATTTGACAAATGAGGCAACAGACAGACAAAACTTGTTTGAGCTGTAAGAACAGTGGTAACTGACCTGAAATTCAATTGCTTGAGCAGATGCAGTTCGGTCCCCAATGTGACCATCATCTATTTTCAACATGTTTGTTTTTTTTTTGGTAAGGTGCAATATACATTTTTTTTTGGTAAGGTTTCAACATGTTTGTTTGATATGACCAACTCGATGCAAAGCAGATGTTAGCATAATAATTACAAAGCACATGATCACGGTCAGCAGAACCACAACAGCATGTTTTTAAGTTTCGGCAAGGGTAGCACTTAAAAGGAAAAAAAATGGTAAATTAAAAAAAAATGAAATTTTTAAAACTTTTAATATATTAAATATTTACTTTTTATTTAATATTTAATTTTTTATTTTATTTTTAACGACTATCCTTAAGACATTACTCATTAAACAGATCTTATTTTTTTTCCCCAGCCACTTAGGCATAATGAGTGAAAATTTAAATAACTATATTAAATATTTAAGTTGTAGTAATAATATGTTTATATATATATTATATATAAGTTTTCTTTTCAAAACGTTTCAATTAGTATTAATAACTCAAGTATTTAAGTAGCTATTTTTCATGTTTTCTCCCTGTTAAATCAAATTCAGATCAACAGAAAAAAGTTCAGACAAAACTAAGCGTGCTAGCTGTATGTAATTAAAATCACTTTAAAAAATATCATAAATTATCAAATATACATCATTAGTAATAGCTTTGTCAAAATATTCAAGCCTAAAAAGATAAAGAGAATTAAAAAGTAACTTTTCATCTTTATTTTTATTTAATTTTTAAAATAAATTTATACTTGTTTACATATGTTTTAAAATAATCAATGAATAAAATTATAAATTGAAATAAACATTCTAATATAAAATTATCTACTTCCTTGAATCAATTTTCCACATTCTTTTTCTCTCAGCTTCATTTTATGCACAAATGTGTATCTATATATATATATGGTTTTGCTAATAGGTGTCTTAAAAACATTTGTTAAGAATTTAAAATTAAAAGTTTTTTTATAAAAAGTAGAGTATTTAATATATTAAAAAATAAAAAAAATCATTAAAAACTTTTTGAATTCCTTAAACAAAACCTATATATATATATATATATATATATATTGTAAGGTATCAACCATTTTAAAAATGTAAACACATTACCACAAAATAAAAATTAGGTGCTACTATAAAGTGATTTTTATTTATTTATTCATAGAATACAAAACTTACATTAACACTACATTAAGAGTATGTTTGTGGCGGATTATTTCCGTCCCAACATACGTTACTTTTTTTAAAAAAGTTGTTGCTTGCAATAATATTTCGTTTGGGTAACACAAGTTAAAAGATTAATAGTTTTTTTCTTGAGAAAAAAGTTGTTGAAAAATAAACAGAATGTTGGACATTTTTAAAAAAATTATTGGGATTATTCTCAAAAGTGATATATAAATATCATTTTATAGTCAATTAAATAATTTTTTAATCAATTAAATAATTTTTGAATTATTCTATACTTATTTTAGTAATTTAATGCATAAAAGTGATTTTTTATACCATCCAAATGAAACAGATTAACTTAAAATTATTTTTCAACTGATATATCCAAACATAAAACTTTTTTCTTATAATCGATTATTACAAAAAAAAATTATACAATAATCGATTATTGAAATAATATAGTTTTCACAGCTATCTCAAACACATACTAAATAGAAATGCTACATTCTTTTAAACATTTCTTTTAACACTTGTTTTATTATTAGTTCACTTCATAGATTTGAAAGGAATATTGAGATAGAAATACTAACAGCACTTATTTTTAGATCAATAATAAAATAAGTGTTAAAAGAAATATCTAAAAGAGTGTATTACTAACATTTCTCCTGCATCAAATTTAAATTAAAATAAAGAAAATTTAAATTTAAATTCATACAATCATTTGCCTTCAAGAAAACTCAATCTCAATTTGCTCTGTTAAGAGTCTCACATCACCTGTCTCAATATTTCAGATGTTGTTTATATATATGTTAGGCCACTTCATTTAATACCAATTGATTTTAGGTTAGAATTTCACATGGTATCATAGTCATAGTATCCACCTTAAAGAGACTTTCTTTTTTTCACTATGTAGAGTTCATAGAACTCATTAGAATCGTTATTCACGACCTTTAAACTCAGATATAGTTTTATTGTTTTCCTTATATTTATTTTCTCTCAACTGCTCTTTTTTAGTCTTGATGTGTTCTCTTCAAACCTTGAGTTATTGATTGTGCTCTCGATCTCAGAGTTTATATTGTTTCTACTGCAATCAGTTTCATTGTTGATCAGACTAACTTTCATCGATGGGTTTCAATTAGTCTTCATCTCTCACATGCTTAATTCATTATAATCGATGAGATTTCCATCATCCATATATTCTTATGAACATTAATGTTGTTACACATTAAAAATTTCTCATATAATTCACAGGCTAATCCCACCCTTCATTTCGTTTTCTTCTTAGCTCTTTCCCTTTTACTCCCTTAGTTTCATAATATTTGTCATTTTAAAGAATAAATTTTATTTAAATTTTTTTGTCATTTTAGAAATCAAGAAGGTATTATTTTTTCAACATTATATTTATCTTTTGGTATCTTCACCAAATGAAATGAGAGAGTATTAATGAAGTGAGATAGTAATTTAGTCAAATGTAGTTATAGGGTGATGCTATGGTATCCACCATAGTGAGTTGTTAAATATTTATTGAATGTTAATTTTATAATAAATATTCATAATTTTATTAAATATACTCAATAATAACTAACAAAATGTTTGACAACTTATCGTGATACTATACACAAAAAAAGATGGATACCATAACAATCCGTGTAATTATATTTTTCTAAAGTTAAGGGTATTTAATAGAAGAACAAAACTTATGTCTATTTCATTATATCTATTACATCTATTCTACTAATCAAATTATGATATGTGTATATTTTTATAAAAACAAAAGTAAGAGAAAGAACATTAATGTATAAAAGAGAGAATAAAAATATACACATATCATAATTTGATTAGTAAAATAAATATAATGAATATAAAGAAATGAACTTAAATTTTGTGTTTAATAAAATTCTTAATCCTTTAGTAAAAATCTTAAATGACATATATTATGAAACAAAAAGAGTATTCATTAATATTAATAATATACAATTCCCTATATAAGTTATGTTTGTTACACATTATATACAACTAAATCACTTATTTAAAAATTAAGGTTTTGTTATCTAAAGAGCATCTAATATCCCTCAATAAGTACTTTTTATTACTTAAAAAATGTTTTATTATGTGTTTTTATTTTATATTCCGAATATAAACAACACTTTACTTTTCATTACTTTCCACGAGAAAAAATTAGTTGCACATAAGATTTTTGTCAAAAAAATCAAACAAACATTAGTTGAGTGGATGAGAAAAGTTTGGATTGTGTATAAAGAAAAAAATTAAAAATTTAGCCACCAATTTCAATACTTGTGAGATTTATGAGGGACTTTTTAACACCGTTGGACATTCTAGCCTAATCCTTTAGAAAATCAGACAATTACTACAGCCACGTGAAACATGTTATGCAATGGGACAACATAAGAATAAAAGAAGATAAAAAATTTATATTGAAAGGTAAAACTTTTAAATTCTCAATGTATTAAATACAAAACTTTTCAATAAAAATTCTGTCTCTGTTTCCTTAATAAATGTTCTAGAAAAATCAAAAAATAATGAGTAAATTACATTGACATCTTATGAGATTTATCGTAATTATACTAGATATTTTCTTATTTTAAAAATTACATTGACCTCTCTTAATTTATAGATTTATTGCACTCATACCCCTACCGTCTAAGGTCCGTTAAGAAATTTTACAGATGACGGGCCACGTTTAATGGCTTAGATGTAATTTCCAGATATCTTAAACTATTTGAAATGATCATTTTTCCCCTTTCTTCTCCCTCACCCTTCTCACCCTTACACTATATTTGGATGACAGGTAATAGGAGGAACGGAAATAAATTTTTGTATTTGAAAGTTTTAAAATGCATAGGAACGGAACGAAACACATGAGGAATCATTTCCCCTTTCTTCCCCTCAAATGTCCAATTTTTATTCCCCCCAAAATTGAGGTGGAATGGGAGGAACACATGTTCCGTTCCGTTAATGAATCTTCCAAACAAAGAGGGAGAGAATTATGTTCCATTCCATTCATTTCCTTTCCTATTCATCCCCATTTATTCCGTTCCGTTAATGAAAAAACATCCAAACATAAGGTTAAACTCAACCACCGTCATCCCCTTTCTTCTCTCACACCTTAAAATTCTCCCACCCATAATAACTCATCCACATATACGTGTAGAAATTTTTATTTAAATATGATTTATTTAATTAAATGTATTAAATTAATTAAAATTTAATATTTTTATAAAATATTATACAATTAATTATAAGACATAAAAATTTATAAAAATATTAAATTTTAATTGACTTAATACACCCAACTATAATACATCTTGTGTCAGAAAGAATTTCTCGAAACACCTGAACCTTTCATACACCGCAATCCCCGTGACCCTGCAACCAAAACACAATAGAATTTCACCCATCCCCTTCATACACAACCATTCCTGAAAGCAGAAGAACTAAACACACAAGCCCCCATCAATTCAGAAAACCCAAATCCTAACCAAGGCCAGTGCACCTCCTCTGCCACTGCAATGTCCAAGAACCAAGTGTTTCAATCATCAAAATGAAACCAAATCCTCTGCCCAGCCGTGGAAAACATCGCATCTCCGCCGCACAAAGCATTCGCGCCCCACCATGAACCACTCCTCCACGGCGCACTCCCATAACAACGTAATCGAAAGCAGCAAGCTCCTCCTAACCAAAGACAACAATAGCCATCGAATTACATGCACCAAACTGGGTGCTTCTCTAGCTCTGTTTCAAGGTGGATTTAGGTGATTTGGGAGTGGGAGAGATTGGGAATGGAGGCTAGGTGGCACGTGGGCTTGGATGGAGCTGCTACAAGTGGCTTGGCATAGTGGTTGGAAGTGCATGTTTGGTGATAATTTATCTATGGCTGTTTGCAGGTGTGGTGGTTGTTGACTGAAGCCTGAGTTGGTGTGCATGGTGGATGGGTGTTGAATTTTGGTTGAAATGTAGGAAAATTGTACACAAATGAGTGCTATTCTGTTAGAGGCCTCGGTGTTTGACGAGCTTGAATGTTTGACAAAAGTTCTAAGTTAGTATTTTGAGTTCATAACATAGATAAATTACGATAATGTTCAAAGGGGTTTGCAAAGACTGGTGTTTTTGTTTGATGCATGGTTTCTCGTGTTGATTTTTTTTTTTTTTGACGAGCATGAAACTTTGCATGTTACTTGTGTGCAATTGTGACAATAAATTTGTGTAAGTAATATTATTCCGTAAAAAAAAATTTATTCAAGTGACATAAGATAATAAAAAAGAATAAAAACGTCTAGGAGTACTTCAAGTCTCATTTTTTTTTTGTTAATGATTACATAGGCATGTATCATTTTGCTTAATGTTGTCTTATATTTCATTATATAAATCTCTTCTCTATTATAAAGCTTACACAAAATTCCATTTCATTAATAAAAAATGTTACAAAATAAGTAACTTTAAAATAGTATCAAACCCAACAAATTCATTAAATTATTAGTCATTCACTCCTAAATGTTTTGTGATTAAATATCATCCATATTCTTATTTAACTTTATACGTTGATGTGGTCAAATGTCATCCCTGCCCAAAATCCAAAGTCGACGGCAATACAAACTGCCCATGTACCATACAAAAGCTTCAAAATCATACACGGGGACGGGGAGCTACAATCACATATATAATTTTACTTCCATCATCTATAGTAGAAGCAACAATATTTTATCCTTCACATATGTTTTAGTTTCTTAAACATCTAAAAACTCAAGCTCATGATGAATTGTAGCATTGCTTAGACATAAACTGAGATTTCGACCCAAAAAAAAAAAAACATATACTGAGAATCTCAACTTGTTTCTTTTGTAATTTCACACGATTAATAGATACTAAATTTATATATGGTAGCTTTCCTGAGATGTCTCAAGGCCTTGTTAACTTGCTATAACTAAAGATTAAAGAATCAACTGACATCACATAATTTCTACTACAGCCATCCGTCAAATGTGTTACAATACACAAGCATGGATGGCTGTTAAGTGATCATATCCGTTGGGTTGGACCCCAATCTATACGGTGCAATATGGATGAGAACACATATGTATCACCTTCTGTCAGTAGAGCCAAACAGAAACGAGTATACTTGTCAGAGTGCGGACTGCGAAGAGTGTATGAAATAATTAACCAACAAATTACAATTAAATTCTAATTACAAACCTTGAAGTGGAGCTTTCAATCTGCACTATCGGCTTCAACTGATCACAAAAAAGATGTTAGTCTTGATATAAGAAACTCAGATTTGCAATTACTGTCCACAAAGGGTAAAATCATACGGTATTGTCTTTGTTAACTTCTTGTCAGATATTATATGGTGTAAACAACTTGCTCTTTCAATGTATAAAAACACCAAATACAAATCAAGGTTTAACACTCAAATCAAAAGGCAGACTATAATTTAAAAACGTCACATGCTTAAACAATGAATAAGGTCACAAAAAATAATTCACAATCAGTGATTTGACCTCAAATTTGAATGCCGTCCGTCTAATTCATCATTGATCTGCAGGAAGCTTTGGTGTTCATACAACTTTCGCATATTCTGCCTCTTAATTCCATTTCTGAAGGAAGTGCTTGCTAGACATCGTTTTTCTGTGCAGAGTAAGTCCGACTTTTGCCACTTTGTTGTTTTCCTTTTTAGGTACTCTGCTGCTTGCACCTGAACTGATATGATAAAACAGTATTTGCAATGAACAAATCACTACTCACAAAGAACAAATCCATTTCAGGAAAGAATATGAAAATCTACTTTAAATATGGATGTCCATATGACTATCGCCACTGAGGGGGAAAAGATGACGTACAATATTATACCCATCTAAAGAAGATGTTTATGATTTTATATTATATGGCTCTTCACATAAACACATAAAGGAGGAGGAATAAAAGATAGAAGTTCCCTTATTTTCTAATAATAAACAAACTACAAACTGATAAATAATATCAGAGCCAGTGTTGAGAAGACCGGACCAGACTAGACCGGTCGATTTGACCGGAAAACCGGTGAACTAGTCACAAGTCTGGTCCAATTAACCCACAAAACCAGCCTATGAGAGAACCAGTCAAAACCAGTCAAGAACCGGCTGAATCGATCAAAAACTGATAAAATAGGTAGTAAGCTGGTTTGAACTGGTTTTATTAAAAAAAAAATTAAACTCATTTTTTTGTCAACACATTTTTAACTCATTTAAAAACAATTTTTTAGCCAAATAGAGACCAAATGCCAAGTTACAAAAACCCACATATAAATGCATAAGAAAGTTTGCCTCTCTCTTGGCTATTATATAAGTTGTATGCTTGGATGTTCCTCTCACTACTCTATGTGGGATTTATAAGTGTGGTATCCTCTTAACTTTTATATATGTTGTATGCTTAGATGCTTCTCTTATTATACAACATGGAACTTTAAAGTATTAAGTAACATAATATATAATATTAGTATGTTAGTTTATTACTTAATATATTATATAATATTAAAAATATATATATTTAATTATCACTAGTTCGACTGGTTGAACCAATGAACTGTAAACCAATGTTTTCACTGATTTAATGATAGGTCTAGTTCTAAAAACATTCATCACAGAAACAAAAAATGAAAAGCCAAGGAAACTTGATTCAAAATACAATCTTTAGCCTACTTACAAACTAAATAGCATTAGATATAGAAGAGAGAAATATGGGGAAAGATAAGATATCCTACAAAAGAACAAGAAGGAAATAGATAGAATCAAGAATGCAGCAAGGTTGTCCAGCATCTCAGCATTCCAAAAATGGAAACACTCCTAAGACAGCCAAGAGTAGTATACAAGAGAAGCTATAAACACAATCCTATCACAAAATAAATCTCGGGAAAAAAATGACTTTAAAGACCTTGGCATTCTGCTCTAATCAAATACACTAAAGAACAGCATAAATTGCACACTTCTTCAAAATTTTGGCTCCTTGTTGCAACCAAAATCTTTAGAACAAATCATGAGAAACTGTTCCAAAGTAAAGAGGCAAAGTTGTAAACGAGTGATGGATACAGCAATAAGACCAAACAACTTGCTGCTGACATTCGAATCGCATAAACTGAAAATGATTCGTACTGAAATCAAACCTGCTCGCAAGATTCACATAACAACGACATGAATTTTCAATGCAATGGATGAGGAGATACCAGATCGTGAAGCAACTGATGCCATTGCACAGTTCCTGAGCCTCGTAATCTCACTAATCACCTTCAAGTTTTCGGGAAATGTGCCTGTTCCAGGCTTTAGAACATCATTATTCCCAAGGCACGACAATGCGTTTTCACATGCCTAATCGCCAAACAGGAGAGTAATTAAACATACAGAGACTAACTAAACTAACACAGATTTCAAACCGAAAGATTTACCATTTACCCAAAAAAAAAAAAAAGGTGACAAAAACTACAGCTAAATCAACCAAAGTATCTCAATGAAAGCCCAACCATTCACACAATAAACTCCCAAATATGGTTGAAATGCTTCATCAATATTATATCACGGTCTCAAAACGTTAGTAAATCCATTCAAAAAATGGTAAGTCAGTGACTGATACAAATCTCGCGCTATTCAGAAGCCTATTCCAACAATAAATAACTAAACAAATAGCTTTAGCTAGGTGCATTCCTGGTCTCCTTCAAATTGAAGATTATAATAGTATACGTTGCACAAATAACACGCATATATAACACGTACCTTTTCTGCAACAGCATGAAAACCGTTACGCACAGCGTCCTCCACAAAATTT
This sequence comes from Ormosia emarginata, assembly GCA_029884605.1. NCBI lineage: Eukaryota > Viridiplantae > Streptophyta > Magnoliopsida > Fabales > Fabaceae > Ormosia > Ormosia emarginata. The sequence goes on along the minus strand of JAQQTP010000059.1, from coordinate 8,839,312 downwards.
AACCATTCCAAAGGCGAAACTTGTAGCCATTGACAACTAGCAGATTTGAGTTCCCTCATAACTAAAGCCTCGTATCTCAAGGCCAAGCAATTCTTGAGAAACAGAAGTTGAAAATAAAAGAATTACCATGGCGTTTTAGAGAAATTGAATCGGCACACCGTTGCTAAGTATATATAGTTCTTTAAGATTTTGAGATTCTTATTAGAAATTTTAGCAAACGAAATCCACAAGAAATCAAATCGAGAATTTAAAACTCAGAAGCTGTAGAAGAACCTGTACATCTCCGACCAGAGCGCAAGCACGGACGAAGAATTCGAGAACGAGAAGCTTCTCGTGGACGGTTTTTGTGGCAATCGAGCGAATAACGGAGAGAGATTCAGATCTGAGGAGTTGCGTCAAGCTGGATCGAACTTCGATCAACGATTTCACGTCTTTGGAGACCAAAAGCGATTCGAGAAACCGAAGCGTGACGTCATCGAAACTGCGAGAAATGACATTGAGGTGTTAACAACGGAGAGAGAGAGAGAGAGAGAAAGGGATTAGGAGGAGAAATGGAGGAAGAGGACCGCCTGGCATGGATTAGAGAGCGAAGGAGAGAGAGTTGTTCTTCTGCATAGTGTGGCATTGCGGGAGGGAGAGGGAACTGGCGGTTACGGTAAGGTCCTTGGGATCTCAACTTTGAAAATTTCAAATTGTCTGGATTTAAATGAGGAAAAATTTTGTACCCAAATAAAAAAACAGCACTGCTATATTACAGGAAGCGAGTTTGGTAAATACATAACGATTAACGAAGAGATGTTTAACCAATCAGGTTGAACTAAAAAAATAACTGTTAAAATTTTTTTAAAAAAAGAAAAATAATTTTTGAACAAAATGACAAAACGCAAAAAATTTATTTCTATTCATAAATCGTTTCATAAATTGAGTGTAGTGACAAATAGCATTTTTCATAAAAAAAAAAAAGACTTAGCTTTAACCGTGTGAGTTTGGATAAGTTTAAATTTTTTTTTTCTTTCTCCTACTTTTTTTGTTATTTTTTTTAAAGGTAGTTCATTTTAACTTTTCATAAAAAATAATTATTTTTATATTTTGCATATTTTAATAATCTTATCTAAAGAATTAAAAGTATTTAAGAATTGTATTTTTATTAAAAAATGTTTTTCTTGTAAAAAAAAACACAAACAAACACACCTTAAAACTTTAATAGTTTTCACTTATTTTTAATTTAATTCCTATAATTTTTTTAAATCAATTCTTATATTTATAAATATTTTTAAAGTAATATTTATTGTTAATTTTTATTATAATACAATTAATTTAGTCACTACTAAACATTTTACACAGATAAAAAGATCATCTAAATAAACACATACTTAACAAATGAATACCTATTTAAAAAAAATAAGCACTTAAAGAACTATTTGATGTTTTACAAAAAAAATAAACATTTAAAAAAACGCATGCTAGACAAAAAAATATTTAATAAGTTAGTCAATTGGTGGAGTTAAATGGAGTTATAACGACATTATAATGAAAACAGATGATAAAGACTATTTTGAAATAAGTGAAAATTGTAGTGATCAGATTAAAAAGACTAAATTAAAAATAAGTGAAAATTGTAGTGACCAAAATTTTAATAACCTAAATTTTTTAATTTTAAATAAAATGAAAGCTAAAATTTAAAAACTATCATATTTGGATACTATTTGTGCCATCTAGGCAATGAAAAACCGGACCTTGTAGCATTTTTCAAGAAAATATATGTAGGAAAAATGGGCTAGAATCCATCTCTTTATAATAAATTAAATTGCACGAAAGGCTTAATTTTTGAAACCACTCTTCGTATAAGAATGACATATATCATTCTTAGTTTTTTTTTTTAAATCTAATTATCTTTTTAATAAATTATGCATATATCTTTTATATTTTTAAATATTTTATTATTTTAATCTATACTTTTTAAATTTTATCTAAATAAATTAATTATACATATCTTTCAAATAAATTTAAACATTTTTATTTTTTATTTTTTATCTAAATTTAAAAAATCCATACATTGCACGGATACTTACTAGCTATTTAAAAAAAAACGAATTTGTGTTCTTAAAAAAAAAATTAAGAGTAGAGAAAAACTTTAAAATAAAATAAAAAACCTAAAAACCGATGGAGGAAGATTGGAAGAAAAAGTTAAAGAAGAAATGTAATAAAGAACCCGAAGAAAAAAATGATTAATAGAGGAGGAATACGACAAATAATATCAGAAATACGTGCGAGCCTAGACAACATAACCGCTATACCAAAAGAGAATACGTGTTTAAGTGATTTTTAATTCGGATTTAAATTCCTTAGTAAAAAGAATAAAGTATAAAATTATAATGTTAAGAGGTAAATAATCAAATTTATTATTAAAAAGATAAGAAAAATTCATGTAAGAATGAGCAGAGAGTACATCATAACATCGTTTTAGCATTAGAAGACAGTCTTTAATAGTAACTCCATAGTGATATTATGAACGGAATTTTAAAACACATTTAAATATTAATTAACTGGTCCCCTACATATATATTAACTGGTTATTGCTAAACGTGTCAATTAACCACAACTAAATATTTAATAACCGATTACCACAAACAATTTTTTTGGGCATATGGTATTTATAAATAAATTAGTTATACTTTCGCTACAAAGTGTTACAATTTTTACATTAGTACATTTCCTTATAAATGATTTTTATTAAAAACATTTGTACATATACGCATATTTTTAATGAATTTTTAAAAACAAACTCAATTCTCAACATTTTGGTAAATTCTCTCGATATACTTTAAAAATACATTTTATGGTTTTTACATACATCCAAATTTATTCATTAAATTACACATGAAATAAGGAATAGAGTTAACATGCACATGAGCTCGTAACCTCCGATCTAATGGTTAATCAACACAAACGCAGTGAATTTGCTAAATTATTGTCAGCCAACACATGTTCTAATTTTTTATGATACAAATATCGTGTATCATTATCCATAATCCCTCCATGAATTTCCAAAGTTATTGTAATATATCAATGTCACATCAAGGTCTAAACAAAATAGCAGACACAGGAAGTTCGAATAAGTTGAAGAGTTGAACAGCATTAGGTGTTTTTAAAAACTAACAGCTAACTAATGTCATCCTATTAAATCATCTTGTAGATCGAGAAGGACTTGGCTTTGTACAATCGACAAGTACCAGGCACCAACCTGCAAGGACCTATCAGAGGGAAAGAAAGCCAGAACACGGCTTCTTATAACCCAACCAGAACACTACTGTATTAAAGAACATTTGAAATCACTAGACATTGTAAGCCCTATGAACCCTTCTGTGAATCAAGAGTTACATTAACAAGGCAAAGAGGAGGTATGATGTTTGCAATTCGTAAGATGTGAACCACAAAATCAAGCAACTCCTACCAGCGCAAATGTAGTCAATTATCATTAAACTTGGAAAACAAGCATGCATTGCAGAGAATAGCCAGGCAGAGGAATGCTACGGCAAACTCCAATAGCTAGCTTACCATGTGGCACCCAAAACCAATACAGATGTATAATAAACAGTTAAAAAGAACCTTGACATACTTATTATCTATTACTTGAATTAAAATGGTTCAACCTGATGCAAGGAGCCAATAAGAATATAAAAAGAAATCTTAAAAAAAATGCTACAGTAAGTTACTGAGTTGAGAAAATAAAAAAGGAAGCAAACAAATAAATTAAAAATAGCAAATATGACCTAAAGCTAAACATGTTTTTAAATGATATGAGAATGGCTTCTGCCTTTCATAAATCAGATGATGTATATGCAACAGTACTTTTCACAAGTAGAGGCCCATTAGTATAAGTCGGGTGTACTCTATTATAAATGGAAGCCTGACTTAAGCTTGGTAGACAATGTACTACATGAACTATAATAATCGCATTTGGAAATATTTTATATCATTAATCTTCAAAACGGCGTATGGTAGAATATTACAACGTATTTCACTTGTTCTGCTGAATCCCAAAAAAATAAGCATTAGTTTTACTACCCAAAAAACATTGACACAAAATTGTAACTAAATAAATTTTGAAACAAAAATATCGTAGTTTTTGCAAATAACATGAAATATTTTTTGGGCATAGTTAATATGGATGCTGCAAAGGCAGCTGGGAATTTGGGCAAGGATTGTGCGGGATTGGGGATCGAACCCAGACCACCACCTTTGGTGGGGGCTGGGAGAACCACCCTGAGCTAGCTCAGGGGCATAACATGCAACTAGTTGAATCATAATAATTGTCAGCAAAATATGTAACCTTTTATTACAAAGGTAACTCATGGCATTCTTGTTGCTATATGCTATGGTTCTAACTCGTAATAAAGATGTCTTCAAAACATAAAAGTACACTGAACAAATTAATTGCATTCTTTATTATATGTAAAATTAGCTTGCTGCCGCTGACTTCATATAGCTTTACCTTCAGCTACTTGGCGACCAATATAAACAGTTCAAATCAAAACTTCTCAAAAGTCATCAAGTAACTTGAAGAGCAATACATGACTTCATGAAGTTACAGTGCCTCGCATTCCAAGCCATGATTATATAACTTCTATTGAACGATTATATAGGCTTAAGGATAAAAGAAATTAGCAGCCAGAATCACTACTATCCTGGCAAAAACAACTTACACTTGAAATACTCTCTAATTGGGATTTATTGGAACTATGACTGACATAAAACATCTATTAATGCCATCACCTGCTTGTACCAGATGCCACATGGGATGAGCTAGGGATGCAAGCATTTACCCACATAATGACACATGGTATAATTTCCAAGCAAGTATTAAAGCACGTTTTCATGAAAGTAGCACTCACCTGAAATAATCAACCTACCTTAGCAGCAAGCAATTTGGAGACTATCCACTTGCCTCTATAAAAACATTCACATGATTAAATTAATCCCTGCCTAAAAGTCAAAACCCACCAGCTAGTCACAAATGAAACAAAAAGGAGCGAAGAGGTCTTGCTCAAAGTAAGTGAACAACCTACCTCTTTGCTTCCAGTTCAAGAAACCAGCCAACTGAAATAATAAATCCCTCAGACCATAATTCATAGTACATAAAACGCTCAATGTAGAAGCTCTCAGTATGGACGCGATCGATTCCCGCCATACTCACGTCTATCAGGCCCAGAACCACCTCCATCTCTATAATTGTCTCTGCGTCTATCTCCACCATAACCACCCCTATTACCCCTATATAACAAGAAGAAGAATTAATCAATATTCAAATTTCAAAAGTTACAGAATTTTGACAATGAAACAATAGAATATATATATAAACATTATCAGTTGACGTACAAGGTCATTTATGTAGTTAATATACATAGCATGTAACTGTTAAAAGTATAAAACACATCCCAATCTAATTAACCTTGAAAAAGAAAATTGATAATAATATTTTCATTTTTTCATTATTGTTTTGATTGATAGGTAAGCTCCATACTCCATCTTTGACATCTATTCTCAAAGAAATGAGAAATCTAACGGACAATAGAGATATTTAAAACAATTTGTGCTCTTCAATGCTATGACCCAAGCCAAAACCTGAAATCCAACTATATATACTTCTACTGTGCTTTTTTGGTCCATCAAATTTGGGCTGAACAACAAAAGCAGCACATCGCTTTCCTATAAATCTGCCCTACCTACTCTCAATGTGATTTGAACCTAGGAACTCCCAATGTGATTTGAGCCTAGGAAGTTTTATGGATGTAACTTTTGAATTATTATGAAACATAACAGAAGTTTTAGATCCCAATCCACAGCATTTACATAATAAAACTGCTATAACTAAATATTTCAATAGCATTCATCCTCAGGGACAAATATACACAGTCAACATTCAGTGTGTAATGGATACCCATGGTTATACGCAGGCGGAGCCCTTGGTGCAGATTTTTCAGCCATTGCAACACTGATTTTGTAACCCCTCAAATCATAATCTGAAAAGCAAGATTCCTGGTTAGTGTCTCTTTATATGAGAAACTACATATATATACAAACAGAAGAGTAGCTGGATGAAGTACTATTGTAAAAACCGCCAGCAGAATGTGCTGCAGAGGGATCTTCATAAGCAAGACAAGCATCACCCTTGTTGTTTCCTTTCTCATCGGTGTATATTTTTATATTCCAAGGCCACTGATCTTTATAACCCCTCTTCTGCTTTATTCTTCCAACCTAAACAATTAAAACATAAAACATGTAACAAAATCTCTAGCATGTTCTGCCTCTGCAGTTCAACAAAGAGAAGTTAAAAATATTTATATTCCCCCCTGCACAACAGGGTTAAGTATTTCTTATGAAAGCACAATTCACTGATATAATCCATAAAAAGATGCTTAGGCACCAAAAAGACAATATGTGAGTTTACTCTGAAAGAGGCACTTTCATATAAAAGATTCCTCAGAAAATTGAGAAAAATAACCCTCTATATAGAGCTTGTTCAAAAGTCAACAGATCAGAACATTACTTGTCCAATGCCTCCAAAAAGTTCCCTCAATTCTTCAATAGTCACATCTGGTGGTAGGTTTGAGATGTAGATTCTAGAGTTGTCACACGTATCCCCACAATTCTCATCACACTGCTTCACCGCAGCTGGTGGATCAGCAGAAGCTCCACCAAATCCACCTCGACTACCAGCACCATAACCACTGTCATATCCAGCAGGAGGCCCAGCCCTACCACCACCCTGCACATCACCTAAATTATCTCCACCAAAACCACCCATGTTACCACCATATGATGGAGGATATGAAGTAGGTCCACCAGTATAGCTTGTAGGTGGAGGAACTGCATCTGATCCATAATTTGCATTACCACCATAAGAATTGTAAGTGGGTGGGTAGTTTCCACCACCAGCACCACCATAAGATTGGGCTGCAGGAGGAGGAAGCTGACCATAGCCACCATCTTCTCTGCCTTGATTACCACCACTGAATGATCCACCCCTATTGCCCCCTCCACCTCTACCATCATTGTAACTACCCCTACCACTACTATAGTCATTACCTCTACCTCCATCATAGTTACCAGATCTACCCCCTCGATTATTGCCATATCCTCCACTGCTTCCTCCTCTGTTATAACCGCCACCGCTGCCACCACCGCCACCACTGCCACCGCGATCATTAGCACCAGTAGGTGATGGAGCACCGCATTTGTTACATTCAACCCTTCTCGCAAAGTTCAAGTTCCCACAACTATATATAGCAATTTCGAGTGAAATACAGAAACGTAAGAATCAACAGAAGTAAAATTCACAGAATGAATTACCGAAAAACAGGTAATACTCTCCAGAGCAAAATCACAAACCTTGGATTAGGGCAACGCCAATCTCCGTCTCTACCACCGCCACCGCGGCCGCCGCGGCCACCACCTCGTCCACCACGATCTCCACCTTGATATCCACCACCACCTGCTCAAATTCACATCAAATAAGGACATGGTAAGATTGAAAATAAATCGACAAAGTAAAATTGATGGTACAAAACTACAAACCTCGACCACCAAATCCTCCACCGTAACCTCCACCTCCCCGACCACCATGACCGCCGCCGCCGCCCCTTCCTCCATAACCTCCGCCATCGTTTCCACCATACCCGCTCCTTCCGCCATAACCTCCACCATCGTTACCGCCGTATCCGCCGCCGCTGTTTTTTCCTTCGTAACCTCCTCCGTCGTCATTACCGCCATAACCACCACCGGCGCTGCCTCCTCCATAGCCTCCGCCTCCATAACTACCACCGCCGGCCGCACCGTATCCGCTGCTAGCTCCATAGGGCTGTGGCGCAGAACCGCTGCCGTCTTGACCGTACACTCCAGACATGATCCGATCTAGGGTTTGTTAGGACCGAGAGAGAGAGAGAGAACTGAGACTTTTGGGCACACGAATTAGTGGAGTGATGTCAAGAAAGCTCTGTGAAATGGGCCACGCAGTGAAGGCCTTTGCAAGCTAGCCTGCAATATGGGCTAATCCATGTCAGACAGTTTTTGGGCCTCTAAATTTGAACAAAATTATGAATAATATTACAAATAAAGTATTTTTTATGAAAAAAAAAATCGTTAGATTACGTTTGATATAAAGAATAAAATTTTATAAACAAAGAATAAGAATAAAAATGAGAATTGATTAATTAGAATAAGAATCATATATCAAATTTATAGTTTGGAATAATATGATATAATATGGAATAAAAAATAATTACAGTAGTTTAGTGTGTGAGATATAATATGAAATACAATCTAAATTTATATAAATAACATAATTATCTTTAATGAAAAAATAAAAAAAATTACTTTTTTCTTCCACACAAATATATAATTTGTGTTTCTTGAAATAATGTTTAAGATTAATTTTTTTTAATAACAAAAGTCATGATTATTTTTTTCCATATATTTTGATAATATTATTTTACTTTCTTAGGTAATAGTAAAATTTTTTATTGTCTCCTTCATATGAAGGGTGAATAATGTTTGAAGGCTGAATTTATGTTAGATAAAGTTAAATAAATTAAAGTTAAGTAACTTATTGAATGATAATTTTTATCAATTTATCAATGAATCAAGGCTATATAAGGTGAATTTCATTCTTTTCTTTTTTTGGAGGAATAGAATTTTACAAATTCATTAAATATAATTTGAAATAGGAATATCATTTCATATTTATTTTCATTAACAAACATAAGAATCGTTTAATTCCAAAATTGAATGTAAAATGATATTTTATTTCTTCCACCAAACATAATATTAGCTTTTTTAAAAAAAAATAGTTAAGGGATTAATCGTAACCCAAGGAGTTAACAAGAAATCAATTATCCTAAATGCACTAAATTGATATAAGAAGTGCGCCGAAGATAGGAATTAATCTCAACTTAGATGAAAGCTGACTGAAGAACACAAAAAAGTAAGTAACCATGGACCATTTGGTTCATTCCAACTACTAAGTATAAAAGTGGCAAATAACAAATTACCAACCAAGGATTCAAGGAGAATTAAACCAATAATTAACCAAGATCAAAATCTAAAAATCTATAGTTCCACTTTCACAAGAGAAACAACTAATTAATTACCATACACATTGATACAATCAACCATTCTTATGTATTATAGTACGGGTCTCTTCCATAATCACTTATTCAATTCGTCCAATCTTCATAGAGTATAAGTGTTTGCATAGTATTCAATACACTTATAAGAAAGTATAATATATTGTTAAATAGAGTCTATTCGAGAGTGTAATTTTCTCATGAATAATGTTATATACTTATACACGTGTTATCTTATATTTGTGTAATTTTTATTATTTAATTACACATAATTTCACATCATTTTTTACACATTTTAATCATGTCATCTCACATTTTTTTGTACAGACATGCTACAAACATTATTCTTTTCTCACTCCCAGATAACGAATTACTATAGGTAATGAAAAATGTAACTTAGGTTATATTTAAATATTTAGTAATTGATGGAATGGAATAGAATAGAATGAGATCAGATGAGATGGAATGAAATGAGATAAAAATATCATTTCATTCCATTGTTTAGATATTTTAAGATGGAATGAAGTAAAGTTACTATTTTATTGTTTGGGAAGTGAATAGAATGATAAGAGTTATAATTTTATTTTTCCTAAATTACCCTTATTGCAAACACACCAATTTTATTTATTTTTAACTAACAAAAAAAACTTTAATTATCTTTACATATTATCTAAGGATGATATGCACTAGATACTTTTTTTCTTAAATTTTATTTATTTTTTGTTATTTCTTAATCTTATTTTTAATTATTTCATTCTTGATTATATAAATAACAATTTCAAAAATGCATCGTTGAGGTGAATGATTTGAAATTGTTTGTAAACAACTAGTTGTATTTTATGAAAATTTTATGAAAGGACTATAAAAATAGTATTTGTAAAATTGTATGTAAAATAACTTAGACTTGTCGATATACGAATATCTTTCAAAGTGAACAACTATCTATTTAGTTTATGACCCTGAAGACAACAACAGGGACAGAGCAAGATGCGGCAATGGAGAGAGCAACAGGGATAGAGCAAAGGCACAGTAGAAGAACAAGCCAAAAACAGTGGAAGAACAAGCCAGAAACAGTAGGGCAAGACAAAGGAGGGAGATAACAATGTATTAGAATATGAGGTTAATGTAGTAAAATCTTAATTATAATAATAATAAAAAAGATTATTCCATCTCATACCTCCAAAATTGGGGGGAAGGGGAAAGGAAGAAAATTGATGATTTTTTGTGGGATGGGATAAAATCTATCTCACCCACTTCCATCATATTCCATCATTTTTTAATATAATCAAATAATAGAACTTATCTTTATTCTATTTCATTCCCCTCCATTTCACTCAATCCTATCAATCCAAACATAACCTTAGATGTACCAAAAAAAAATGTAACTTAGAAGAAAAAGAAAAAGGACATTTTTCTTTTCCTAATCAAACAACTCCGTATTAGGAACAACCAACAAAGGTTGTGGTCTTCCGGAACAGAAAGAAAAGAATGTATTCTTTTGAACGAACTTTTGTGAATAAAAATCTGCAGACATGACAGATACCCTCGCCTCTACATTGTGTGCTTTTAACTGCAGATGGTATTGCTTCATGTACAATTCCAGTGGTGATGGACTGTCATGATCACATCTGTATATCTACTGGGAATCATGAATAACGTGATGCTTCTTTCGCTCAATTTCAGGGAAATATCAATCACAAGCATTGATTAATCAGAAATGTATGCAATGAATAATCATGAAACAGGCAAACCGAAAAGACATCCTGAATATTTAACCTGCATGAATAAATTAACCAAAAAAAAGTGCTAACCATTCTACAACAAAATTACAGCAGGCTGGGGAGCTGCAAAAATGATCCTCATCTTTACCTAGGTCAAACCGCCAAAGATGCCAAGAGGGTTGCTACAAGTAAAATCATCCACTGGAAATTACACACCCTGTAAAATTCAGCATGAGAAGTGCGAATCTCAATTGGAAACCTGCAATGATCCATGGACGGATCAACAGTTGTGATTAAACCGAGACCCCCAAAGTCACAGCTTTCAGCTCTCTGATCATGCTGCTGATAGTAACTATTAAAAGCATATGATATGTTACTAGGCCAGCTGATGTTAAAGCAAGATCCACCAGGAGATAGTGCAGTACAATCAGCATTTGAACAAGCCTCTAAAGCACGGGCAGTTGCATTAGACAAGTCTTTATTGTTGTTCACAACACACCACTTAGAAGAAAGATACTCAACATTTTGTGCATTCACAAGGCTCTTTGAACCCTGGCCAAGATCCACGTGGTACTTTGCTTGGCCGTCAAAAGTGAACAAACCCCAATGCCTTTCAAAGTTTCCAGAAGCAATACTCCTTTGGTCCTCGTCAAGAAGGGTAAAAACGTATGTTTCAAGTGGTGGATGCTGTGGTCTAAGCAGGGTCCCCATGTTGCTATGAAGGTGGTTCATAAGGCCTTTCATGAAGGTTTCTGCAAGGTATGAGCTTGCATTGGCAGCTCCATCTGTTGGCCAACCAATCTTTGCCACAACAATGTCCATATTAGGAAATCCTACTGTTGATAATACAGTTACCACTGTATCATAGCTGAAATCAAAGCTGTTTTTGTATGTTTTATGGCTAAAATTATGAGGGCGTGCAGTTTCTTTAAAGAGGGAAAAGTCCAGTGAAATGTTTTTTGTTTGAAGGAGGGTTATGAATGGAGAAATGGTCACAAAGAAAGGTGATCCATGCTTGTCAAGAAATGTGAGGAGCTCAATCATCGTTTTGTTGAGATCAGGTCTGAAATGCACATTGGAGGACTGGTTAGATCCTGACTCGAAACTGTCAAAGCTGCATGGAACCACAACTTTCACTTTGCTGTCCAATTTTGCTCTCTTTAAAGCTGCTTGAATGTTCAAAGCTGCTCCAATTATGAATGGCTGAAATTGTTCACCGTAACTTTTAAGAAACGGCTCATCACCAACAGCAACATATCTGCACAAGTTATATTTAGAACCATATCAAGAGTGAGTCATTCTTCAGAGATACATAATCCATTTTATTTTAACTTTGAATTCGATTAATTAAAAAAAAAAAGATTGTACAGTACAGTTCAGTGGCTCTAGCCAGACTGCCAGAGCATACCTCCTATATGAATTTCTTCAATAGCTTGTTCCAATTTCTGTTAGCTGATTAAACCCTTAAGAAAGATAAAGATAAGACAAGACTGTCTTTCCATCTACTCCAGAAGCTAATTTCCTAATACACATTGCTCCCTTTAACAAGAGTGTGGCTTGTTTTGGAACCATTGCATCGCTTCTGTTATCAAGCAATGAGCATTCTATTATTCAATTCTATTCTACCTTCTGAAACATTCCCTGGAGATTATTGTGACAAAAGGAAGGGTAGAAATGCTTGTTCTACAACTACAGGGGAAGAACCATAGATAATAGAATATGTTCTAGAATTGCTTTTTAGTAACAAAGCTCAGCACTTGGAAGTGTTTTACAGAAGCCTGGAGGAGAATATGGACTATGGAGTCTTAGTTAACAGATATTGTCATTGTCAAGGGAGTCAAGACTCGAATACTTATTTGGTGCTCCATAGCTTCTGAATGTAATTGATCTAATAAATATTATGCATAGGCAATCTGATTTTGTGGAAAACAGAGGGAGAGAGGGGGGAGAGAGAGAGAGAGAGATTCAATTGAAACAACCTAAAACAGAAGCGAGTCTTTACGCCAAGGCAGCCAACAAGTATTTGTAAATTATAAGGCATAAAAGGAAACCAGATATTTACAGCATCAATATTCTCAGGGTGCAGAACCAACATTTGAGCAACAAAAAGTAAGAATTTAAAGTTTACAGAGTAGCATTTCATGCTCCTAGCATGCAATACTATACAAAGAGTTATTTCATTCAAGTATCAACTCTTTAAAGAAAAAGGCCCAAACTTAAGGTATCCATCTGAGATCAAACAGGCTGCATTTTTGTGTGACTAACTGCTGTACTGTCTTCTGCATATATATGCTAAGCAGAAGCAGTAGCTGCAAATGCAATGCAACATATCATAAGATTTCCACCTGTGTTACCCCCTTATATGGACTAGAAAGATGGTTTTTACAGTTTTATTTTTGCCACTTGAAATGGTAACATGGCTGGAAGTGAATGGGTCATATGTAGTGAACCAAGGAAGCTGATTTACGAAGAAAAGAAACAAGGGCTTAGTGAAATGTAAGAAGCAACAACAACAACAACAACCAAGCCTTTTCCCACTAGGTGGGGTCGGATCAAATCAAGAAAACCAAGTCTTGAAAAAGCATTCAAATCTTCTTTTTAACCGTTTCACATATTTTTCTTCTTGGTCTATTTATATTGGGTTATTCTCCATCCGATCTACTCTTCTTGACAGAAACTTCTGGGTCTTCTCTCTTACATGTCCAAACCACCTGAAGCGAGATTCTCTCCATCTTTTCCACAATAAGTCTAATGGTATCTCTGGCATTCATTCAGTCCTATCTTTTCATTTCCAATGGTATCCAACGCAACATTCATCTCCGTTTGTGCTGGAGGGGGCCTTTCTTAGTGAAATGTAAGAAGCAAATTCAAGAAAATTGGCATTATCTTGTTTTCTTCTTGGTATATGGTCTTAATGGTATTCTGCAGTTGTTTATTTTCATTTCCTTATGTTTGGATGGAGGGGTTTTGAGGGAAAGAAAAAGGAGGGTTAATTTTTCATTTTGGGTAGACATTCTCCTTATTTGAGAATTTTTTAAAACAAAAGTAATAAAACTAAAAGATTATAATTCCTTATTCATTTTTATAAACATTTTGTAACTCTCTCTAATTAGAAACAAAAAATTAACCTTTCCTTCCCTTTCCCTCCAAAATCCTCCATGACTCCATCCAAACATACTCTTAAGCTATAGCAATCCTAATATGGTTATGGAAAAACCAAGTAACTTGATGCCAATGGCATTGTCCTATAATTTATAAACCTTTGTTATGCAGTCACTAATTCTTGTTTCACTCTTCAGGACGGCATCAAAGGTCAGACAAACAAATATGAAATAGAAAACAACCTTTCAGAATGTCCAGGATCATTAGTTAATAAAAAAAAAAAAGAAGAAGGAAGAATCACAAGCAAAACAGGCAACCATGTATTGAGAAACGAACTATTAAAAATTTAAAAAGAAAAGGAAAAAATGACATTATTATGAGAATAAAATAAACAAAACAAACAAAGAAAGCATAAGCAAAATAAAGGAACAAGGGGAATAAAGAAAAGGGGCAATGCACAGAAATACAACTTACTCAATTCGAGTTCCGCTGCCCCCATTAGATATGTAGCGGGTTACATTATCATGGACCCAACTCTCTGCGGCTTTCTTGGAAGAGTTCAAGCTTCGGAGCATAATGTTAGGAATACCCACAGTGACACCAACGTTGGACCCAGAAAGAGCTTGGAGAACATCGGAGTTGGCATCAAAGAGCTTGACTTTGTTGATGTTGTTGGACTTCAAGAGCTTCACCACCTTGGAGGGTGGCAGAGGGTGGGAAGACATGGTGCCCCAGTTCACACCCACAGCATGAGCCACACAGGCCATGGTGGAAATGGTGAGGAGGGTGAATATGATGGAACAAGGAAAGGTGGGCATTTGGGAATCAAGAGAGACAGTGAAGTGTGTGGATGGTTATAGAGAGAGAGAGAAATAGGGTTATGAGTTTTGATGATGCTGGAAAAGAGAGAAGGAATAAAAGTGCAATTGTTTGAGTCAGTGGCAACTTTGATTTGGTGGGGGGGTGGGGGGTGGGGGGGGGTGGGGTTTGGTGCTTTGGTGTGTAGTTCTATTGAGTTCAAAATTTTTTGGAGGCTTTGTAATTCGAACTAGTTGTCAATGGCGAGTAGGTGCTGCTAAGTGCTGAAGGCTGTGAAGGCTGCATTTACCGTGTGGAATAGACTGGTCTGAGGCCTATAGATTATGGCTACGGGTGCATGTACAGAACAATGGGACATATATGCTCTTGCCTTTATTATTGTTATTATTAGTTTATTACTATATTCCCTCGATTCTGCCTATAGGTTGGGTCAATTGATGATGGTCAGGACTGATTGTGGCTCAATCTTCTTGAATTTAGGAATTGTTAGTTAAGTATTATTTATTATAGGTATTTAAATAATTATTTAATAGGTATAAAATTGTAAAATTTATAATAACAATATTTTTATTACTAATAATATTTATATATATATTAAATAATATTTTAAATACTTAAAAAATAATATAATAGATCTGTGTACTTAAAATTTCTCTTTTATTTTAGTTTTTAAAGTTTTAACTTTTGGCCGACCAATTGCCAAAAGAAGAAACTAAAGAAACAAAATTTGGTTTACGAATACTCAAGTGGTTGAATAATTTTCCTTTTCCCCCCTCCAGCTGAATAGTTGTCATCATTTAATTAAGGTAAGGAATTTGCCTATATTTAATATAAATAAAAAAATTTATATTTAATTTTATATTTTTTATTTATTATAATTTTATGATTACGATAAGAAATAAATAATAATTATATAATCATAATAAAATATAAAATATAAAATTAAATATAAATATCTTTTACTTACATTAAAAATAAGTTGATTTTTCTCTTTAATTAATATATAAATTGAATAGTTATGACTTGTAAATTGTAATTTAATTAGCTATCTTTAAGATTTAACTAAGAGGATAATGTTAGAAGTTCATTCCTATAATAAAAATAGTCTTTAGTATAGAATGCCTCAATTAATTATTTGATTTTTTATCATAAAATTCATTTAAAAAATAAATATATATTTTAGAGTAGGAATTTTTTTAGCAAAGCATAGGTCTCATTATGTAAGCCTGATGCAGGAACCTCCTAATGGAGCTTTTGGGAGGCCTTAATGGGGCTTGGAGAGAGGAGAAAAAAATTTGAAATAAAGGGTATTTATAAAGATCTAATCTCGTTACTCTCTCTCTCCATGTTCTCAATTCTTATATTTTAGTTGTCAACCCAATTTAGAAGAGAAAGTAATTAGTACTCATAATTATTTTTTTATATTTATCATAACTGCTTTTAATTATAATTTTTCAATTCTCTTTATTAACTAAATTTAATTTTCTATATTTTAAAGCTTTTTTTTGTGAGCATATTTTAAAGCTGAACTAGCATAAAAATATATTTAATTGATAGTAGTATAAGAATTATAATAATTAAATAATTAATGGAAAATATAAATATATTATTGAGATTACCAATAAGTAATAGACAAGTTTAGATCCTAAGATTCAATTCCTCCTCAAATCATTCACCAAACAGTGTTATTTATCTGAAGTTTCGTCATAGATTTACGTTGGACATTGGGCGTGCGCTTTCAAGAACGCACGTCCCTGTACCCTGTCTTTCTGTTTCTATCTGCTTTCTCCAAAGCTCTGTGTTTAAGGATAAAAGGTTCCTTTTTCATTTCCTATTTGAAATTAGATTCCTTTATTTTTCTCTTCAGGGTCTGTCTCAGTTTTCTTTTCTCTTAAATTTCTAGCTTTCAGTTTTATTGTTTAAATTGTCTTCTTTGATCATATATGTGTGGCCTATATTTCGTGAATGACATTATCCGTAGAGGTCTCAATATGCATTCGATATTTACATGGATTTTGCCAAAGGATAAATATATATTTAATTCTCGTATCCTAACCTTACCTCGTTATGCACCTCAATGAATTTGAATTCTTAGCATTTTTCAGTTTAGAACATTAATGCCACTAGTCTTTATGAGGAAAGGAGAAGAATGTTATCAACTCTAGATATGAGATATCTAACTATGTTTATGTTAGTTATGTTAGATATCCATGTCAGTAGTCAATATGTTGTGTTCCCATTCCTTCTGCCATATTATGGAGTTTATATCTATTTTTCCAGATGTTTATACGAGAATGTTAAAGTCACCTAGACTTCTAAATTTTTTTCTTTGATGTAAATCCTCGGTATCTGAAGTCGCATTGGCCCCGACCCCTGACTAATCCGGATTCGAGTTCAGTTAGGTCACAAATGTGTAAAACTCTTCCAAGCACTGGTGCTAGACTTCTAAATTAACTTTAATATTCCTTTTCTCTGTATTTTCTTCATCATGTAGATGATTACAGCAATAAAGCATGCTTAGAAGCAAGTCAATGAAATCTGAAATTTTTTTGTAGAATTTTATTTAGCCAGTTTCTCCTTTGCTCTGCTTTCTTAATTGAATTATTCCTGTCCATTTAGCTTGAAGCACAAATGCAATTGAAAATTGTATTTTGTTATGTTTGTTCTTTTTGGTTTTAAAAGTCTTAGCCGAAGCTGTTATTTTGTAGAATAAGAGTGTCATCTTTCTATAGCAGTTTGAAAACTGTAAATTAGATAGAGAGCAATATATATCACAAAAATCTTTCTACTTTCCAATAAAAAGTGGAATATGTTTCATTTTCATGCTACAGTGGTATTCACAGACTGAAACTACTCAACTGTAGCAGGCAGCAACATAGCAAAAGATGATCAAATTAAAAATTGATAAATTTTGTTATGCAAAATGAAGACTACGGTATGGTAATAAGTAATAACCTATCCATCAAGTTCTTTGTAGGTATACATCAGGCTATCAAAATAATATTGAAATAAGATACATACAGGGAAGGATGAATGTATTTGCTTGTTCTATCTTGTCTTGTTCCTAATATTGAAACTTACGGCCTTAGAATTATGAGAATATTTTGAATTCCTAGAAAGCCTTTTGTTTACAGTTTTCTACCGAGATGTGTCAAGGCATTAGTTACATTGTCATGGTAATTTAATACTTCACATGCTAGTAGTAACAGTCTTTTAAAATTTCAATGGTACTTTAGTCTAGTAATAAATCTATGAGTACTGATATGTTAGTTCAGAAACTGCTAGCCATGACCTACCCCGCTATGGAATAGGCTGTTTGCAGTTTCTGGTGAATCTTTGGTCTGTCGACTCTGTCCTCAAATTGCATCCTTAATGTTGGGGGAGAATGCTCACATTTTTCAGAACAAGTCTCTCTGTCCGTAGATTTGATATGGTATATTAGAGGATTATTTTGAATTTTATAATAGCTTCTTTGGAAATCATTTTTATACTGATGGGGCAGATCTATTTTGCCGAGTTGTGTTTATATTTTTCTGTTGAGGAGGTTCCTCATCCTCCTTTGTAGCTCTTCATTTCTCTTCTCAATAATACTTCCAGCTCTATGAAAATAAATAAATAAAAAGGTGACTGAACCTTTTCTTTTGTAGCCATACTTGGAAAAGATGGCTTTACAGTCGCCAGGAAGCAAGTTGGCATTATCACATAAGCATGATTGGCTGATTCTTCTGCTTCTTGCTGCTATAGAGGGAATCTTGAATCTGATAGAACCTTTTCATCGCTATATTGGGAAAGACATGATGACAGATCTTATGTTCCCATTCAAAGAAGATACCATACCCATGTGGGCTGTCCCAGTATGTACCATCATGCCAATAATGGATAGAGTTGCCTCCTAATTATAGCCCCATTATAATTAAGGAAACAAACTTAACTTTTTTATCATTCCTGGAACAGATCCTCTCTATTTTGATCCCCATTCTTATCTTTGTTGCGTTTTACTTTGTCAGAAGGGATATCTACGATTTACACCATGCAATATTGGGTATATTCTTCTGCTCTCTTAAGTCTGTTACTGGTTTATGATTTTTCTGCTTTTGACCCCAAGTATCTCACTGGAATGGCTTATTTAATTCGGAACCATAGGCCTCATGTTTGCTAGTCTAATAACTGGAGTTATCACGGATTCCATTAAAGATGCTGTTGGTAGACCACGACCAAACTTCTTCCAACGGTGTTTCCCTGACAAAATACCGGTGTGTTTTCCTTCTCATTCTTGGTATTTGGTGTTAGACATGTTGGTAACCTTAGCTCCTCATTCGTTCCTTATTGTTTTCTTGTCGTTGGCTTTTTCTGTCTGATTGCTGACTTGGTGCTATGAGTCTATGACCTTTTCTTCCCTTATTGCCATGACATTGGTTCGTGCAGGCATTTGATACAGACACTGGTGATGTTCTTTGTACTGGGATAAAGTCAGTTATAAAGGAAGGATACAAAAGCTTTCCAAGCGGGCATACTTCATGTAAGTAGAATATCCATTTCAAAAAATATTGGCTAGTTATTGATGACATGACATGAACCCTGTCTAGAAGGTTGACCAAGCAAGTAAGCATTGAATATCCAAATTATCCATTGTGCAGGATTGTTTTGTTTATAATTGGGTTTTTTATATGGTCAAATAATTGAATGCTTTGGCCTATATTTTGGTAATTAATGGTTACCCAAATGCAGGGTCCTTTGCTGGTCTTGGTTTCCTTTCATGGTATTTATCTGGGAAAGTTAGAGTGTTTGATCGTAGGGGCCATATTGCCAAACTATGTATTGTCTTGCTTCCTTTGCTTATTGCTGCTCTTGTCGGAGTTACTCGAGTTGATGATTACTGGCATCATTGGACTGATGTGTTTGCTGGAGGTCTTATAGGTTAGTTGTTACATTTATTATCATAATGCAGTGCATTGAACTATTTGAACTTCATTTTCTGCAAATAATAATGCCTATTGACTCCCTTTGATCTGCTGCTTCAGGACTTGCTGTGTCTTCAATCTGCTATTTGCTACTCTTTCCCTTTCCTACTCTTGCACATGGTATGTATTATTGTTCTTGATTTTCTCATCTTTGAATTTCGGTTTGGGCCTCCAGTTGCATTGCTTTTCTAGAAAACATGCCTTGCCAGTAAAATTGTGGAGAAAATGGAGTTAGGAGATATAGATGATATTGATTCCAACCTGCAGATAAGATAGGCCTTAAACTGTTTGGCTGTACCACAGGAATTAATGGAAGTGCTGTACTGAACCCCTGAGTGGTACTGTGAGGACTTCATCATGTTAATGAAGAATGATAGGAAGAAGGAAGAAATTAGTCGGAGAAAAAATGGTGCAGAGTATACTCCAATAATGTCATTTTAGATCGTTTAATCATCATTGGAGTATTTCATCTTGTTTTCTATGTTTCTCTTTTCTCTATTGGGGGGTACTAGCAAATATGAGTAATCTGCTAATTCAACTACAGCAATATGAGCACATATACAATAGTGTCACTGCCAGATCATAATGCCCCTATTTCCTTCTGTTATCTGATTGATGGTACTTGAATGGGTGAAGTCTAACTCTAAATCTTTGGTTTCCTGAATTTTTTTTTTGTCCAAATGTGTAGGTTGGGCGCCTCATGCATTTTTTCATATGATGGGAGAAAATGAGTGTTCTTACCAACGAGGAAATCTAAGTCCACATGTAGTAAGGTCAGATGACTTGTCCCTGGAGATGGAGGACATGGAAAGTGGGGCGAGATCTAAGTGATTGCTGACTTCTTTTATGAACTAACAGGAGATTATGCTATGCTTCTATAACGAAATGAAAAGTTAGTTTTATGTTTTTTTGTTTTTGTTTTTGTTTTTATAATAAGAAGTGAAATGTCAGTTTAAAAACATTGGTGATTGAATGTCCAGGCATACGTCTAAAAGGCACCCTTCAAGATTGCTGCTTCTTTTGGTCGAATTGTGGATTAAGATTCTCCAAAGTGTATGATCTATTTTACACTTTACATAGTGTGAAATTTGTAATTATTAGTTAAAAAATTAATTATTTGTTTTAATATAATATAAGTATATAATTAACAAATTGTGAATTTTCTTCTTTGCCTCCAAACACCGAAAAAAAAATTGTTAAAACTTATTTATTTAAAAGGAAGTATTGACACGGTGGTTAGAATTGTTATTATATGACTTGGGAGGTCAAGAGGTTCAAGTTGTATAATCAACCTCTTGTAAAATACAAGATAAAATTACTTACTATAGATTCATATAGTGAGTTATGGGGTACAACTCTTCTTGAGATCTCATGCATAATAAAAGCTTTATAGCATTAAGTTGCCCTTTTTATGTTAAAACTTATTCATCTAATTTTTTTTCATTTGCAACTGCCACTAATGCAGCCTATATTTTAGAAGATTCAAAACAACACCAAGCATTCTTTAATTACTTCCACAATATCATTTTTCTTTTTATAGTACATTTTTTTTTAATATTTTTTACAAACAAAAGTGGAATTTCATTAAAGTTATGTTTGGATATTTAATAAGTGATGAAATGGAATGGAATGGGAAAAAAATATCATTCCATTGTTTGGATATTTTAAGATGGAATGGAGTGAAGTTATCATTCCATTGTTTGTGAAGTTTATGATTTTTGGTGGGATAGGATGGTATTCATACTAAAAAATATGATTCCATCCCATACCCCCTAAATTGGGGGAAAGAAAATTGTTGGTTTTTGGTGGGATGGGATGGAATCCATCCCACCCACTCCTATTTCATTCCATCCTTTTTTAACATTACTAAACAATGGAACCTATCTCTATTCCATTTCATTCTCTTCCATTCCACTCAATACCACCAATCCAAACCAACCCTAAAAGGAAAGTGGCAAAATGTCCAGTACAGTAAGGTTACAAATGATTGGGGGCTTCTTCAAGCCATATTGAATCTACAGGTAAACGAGTTAGTTTTGCAAGAGCACGAGCTGTTTGGTTTCCTTCTCTCTTCGTATGCATGAACAGACAGTTTCTGAAATTATGTTTGAGGGTCAGGCAGTCTTCGATCATTAGCCCAAAGTAAGAAAATTGTGATTCTTCATGTAAACCAAGTGGTGACATTAACCATAACTCCTTCGCCCAATAGCAATCACGAAGGGCATGGGTCAGTGATTCTTCATGTAAGAAACAACGGGGGCACAATATTGGGCAAGCTATTCCTCTATGTTCAAGGTTTGTCCTCACAGGTAGAGCATTATAGAGAGCTCTCAAAATGAAGTTCAGCGTCCTAGGGGGGATTTTGAGCTTCCAAAGCTTCGGCCAACACCCACTATTACTCAAATCTCCTCAGTGCTTGATCCAGCACTTTCACAATCCCATTCCTTGAGAAAATCAATACGCTGAATTCACTTCGTACATACTGTCACGAGTTTCCCCCCAGATGAATTGATCTGTCCTCCCGAACGAGGTAAGTGGAATTTGTAGGATTTGAGTAGCTTCAACTAAATCACGGTTCCATTGAAGTTCACTGTCAATTAAATCTGCCATCACTGAGTGCTCGGTTAAAACAGAACACGGGCTCCAGATCCAGTACCCATTTTGATGCGGAAGCCACCCATCTTTCCAAATATTTATGTTCTCCCTCTCGCCAACCCTTCAAGAAAAATACTCGTTTCACACTAAATATTTTTTTTACACTATTTTTTATATCGATTAATAACATACAAATTTATAATTAATTACATATATTAATTGATTAACAAGATAGTAATTAATTAATTAATTATTATTTTTTATTAATTAATCAATATATATAATTAATTATAAAATTATATATTATTAATCAATGCAAAAGTTGTGTAGAAAAATGGTGTGAGAAACTCATCCTCCAATAACTTTCTTTCTTTAAGACTCAGGCTGCAATTTGGATACTCCTCCAAGTATAACTTGGGGTGCGACCTAGGTTTGTAGAAACTGTTTTCTTAGGAAATATTTTGTCCTCAAGATTTTGGCCACGAGGGATTCAGGTTTTGAATTTGCTTGGCCAATAATGCTAAGTTGAAAGAATAGAAGCTCCAAACGCCCATATCTCCCACATCTTTTGGTTTAAAGAGCTTACACCATTTGATCCAAAGAATTTTCTGTTCTCCATCCTTGTTATCCTTATAAATTCTACTAATCATAGATTCGGTATGGTCACATAGGCAGTGGGGAAGGAACAAGCATCCCATGATGTAGTTTGAGATTGTGTGAGCAACAAATTTAATAAGAACCTCTTTGTCAGCTTTAGATAGCACTTTTTCTTTCCAACCTCTTAATTTCTTCCAAACTCTATCCTTAACAAAATCAAATACATGTTTGTTTGATCTTCCTACAAAGTTAGGAATAGTCAAATATTTTGAGTGACTCTCCATAGCATTAATATTCATCTGACATTGAATCTCCATCTGTTTATCTATTAGTACATTTTGGTTAAAAGAAAAATTCTAATTTGTCCAAATTAAAAAGTTGTCTAGAAGCTTGCTAGTATCACTGGAGAATGGATTTTATGCACTGAACCTTAGTATACTTTGTCTTTATGAAGATAATGCTATCACCCGCGCAAAAAAGATGGGAGATTTCGGGTGCATCCCTTACTATCCTTATCTTATATAGAGCTCTGTCTTCTCGTGCTGAGGATAAGACCTTAAAGAACCTTAACACAAATAATGAAAAAAATAAGGTGAGATAAAGTTTCTTTGCCTAATTCTCCTCTATGGATAAAATATCTCCTTGAGAATCTCATTCAACAAAACAGAGAAAGATACAATGGAGACACATCTCATAATAAGATCCACCCAATGCCTTGAGAAACCGATACTAGATAAAATATGCTTCCAAAAAATTCCACTCCACATTATCATATGCTTTCGCTTTGTCAAGTATGATTGCCACATAACCTTTTTTGCCTTTCTTTTCTTTTTCCTCATACAATGGAAGGTATCAAAGGCAATTAGAGCATCATTTGTGATTAATCTTATGGGGACAAAAGCACTTTAGTATTCACTAATTAAGCTTGGTAATATCATTTTAAGCCTATTAGCAATTGTTCTGGTGACAAGTTTAGAAAGACATTACAAAGTGAAATTGGCTTAAAATCTTTAATGTGGGTTGGTCTTTTATTTTTTGGGACGAGGCATGAAAAAGTATGGTTCAGAGAGTTAAGATTGGCTCCCTTATTAAGATATCTGGGGAAATAGACACAATATTATCCCCAACCATACGCCAGAATTTTGATAAAAGATAGCCAACCATCAAGAATAGGTGCTTTGATGGGTGCATTTGCTTAAGATCTTGGAATACCTTCTCCCGTGTGAAATTCTGCTCCAAGAAAAGGCGTTGGTGGTCATCCTTCATCTACCCTCCCCCACTTTGGTAATTTGCTCCACATTTGAAGCTAAATCCGAGGCAAAGACGTTTCTGAAAAGAGGTCATAACACATGCCATATCATCTTCTTTGTAGCTAAATCCTTCATCATCTTTTATGTTATCGACCCAATTCCTTCTCTTTATCTAGGAGGATTTCTCATGAAATAAATTGTTCTGGCCCAACATCCCGGAACATGGCTCAGCATGAGCAAACCAACTGGGCCGACTCAATTGCGGCTTCAGCCCATTGCGGTCTTCATTAGTCGAGCGATTAGCGGCCCATTTAACGAATAATGTTATATCACAACAATATCTTTCATTTAATAAAGATATTTAAGAATTAAATCTCCTTATAATTGTCTATCTTAATTATATGAGAATAGTATCTCTTCAGATATTACTTCTCCTACCAATAAACACACTTTATAAATATAAAGTTAAGCTAATCAATTATGCATTTACTCTCATAAACTCTCTCACTTCTAGTGCAAACTCTAACTTGATTATTAAAGTGTCTTAGTGTGTGTTTGGATTGCAGTTGGTAAACTTAAGTTTAGTTGAAAGTGTGTTTACAAACTTAAGTTTAGTTAAAAGTGAGTTTGCGATAGAACGATTTATGAGAAATTTTTGATCAAGTAATCTTTTTTTTTCTTTTGGATAAACGTACGGTTTCGAACTACTATCCAAAATGGAGATGAGATGATCAAGTAATCTTTCTGTCACCATGGTTATTCATGTCACCATAGTTTAGCCTAGTGGCTCTGATCTTAAGTGCCACCAAATTTCCTCTTGTTCGAGTAGGACGTCTAGCTCCTGTTCAATTTGTTTTATTTCTTCCATTAGGTCAGGTTTGCTGTTCAAGGCTGTTTAGGTGATCATTTTTCTTGCATAGCTCCTTTATTCTACTCTCGACATTTTCACCAAAATTTTTCAAGCCCCAATTGTTAAGGCCTGTAATGTACCTTTGGGTTTTTGTGCCAATTAGGGTTGCTCAAGATTCAACTAGGCCCAGCCCAAACTTAATTAAAGATTAAGATAAAATTTTGGGTCTCAAGTGATTAAAGATTAAGGGCGACCTCTTTGTTTAAAGTCTGGCATAGTGGTTTCTCTTTTCTCCAATGTAATCTCATCATAAAAATATCTCATTACAATCAGTTTAAAACATAGTGAACCATGTCAGATAAAAAAAATAGTGAACCATGGAATTTTCTACGATCAAATATTCTTGGTTAGGTGTAGCGTGTAATAGTCTAATTATTATTTTTCCTTTGTCATTCTTTGTTCATATGCTTAAGTTGTCATAAGAAGCTTCTCCCCTCTTTCATTCTTCCTAAAAGATAATTGTTATAAATTGCAAGTTGCATTTATCAGTCAAAATATTAATGTTGTGCTTTGTTTGTTTATTATATAAATTTCCCCTAGAGATACATTGAAGTTGCAACATCGATCCTTCTTTTTCTTTGCCCGTGATGTGCACATAAGGTTTTTTATTTATTTAATTTTAATACATTATTGTCATCTAGTCATCATTAAAAATATTTAACTTTCATAAAACAACTACGTTAAAAGTTATTTTTATTTATTTAATTTTAATACATTGTTGTCATCTAATCATCATTAAAAATATTTAACTTTCATAAAACAATTACATTAAAAGTTTTATATATATATATATATATATATATATATATATATATATATATATATATATATATATATACCACTTTTCAAAATTACTATAATATGAATGATATTATAAGGCGCGATAGTATAAAGATTGATAATATAAGACATAATAGTATAAGGTTAAATACATAATAGTTGGGGATATCGAAGTGTTTAGAACTGTAATAAAAAAGTTTTTATAAGAGCTTATACATCAAAACTTAATCAGACTTAATCTCACATCTCATAACTTAATTAAGTTATCTATCATTTTAATATATAAGAGAAGTTTAATAAATAAACATATATAATATAATATTTACACTAAATAATTGATAATATCATAATATATTATATTAACTTATCTTATCAGGCTTAATACGACATGCAAAACAGATTCTTAATTCATTTGTCAATAACAAATATATATTTAACGGATATGGATATATACTCTTTTATAATTTCTTGCCACAAATTATGTGTTTAAATACCTTGACGTTAGAGAGAACAAATTAACGTTATACCATCACTCTAAATAACAAAAGAAAATATGTGCATACACAGGGTCCTTTGCCCTATTAACTAAATATTAAGTAATGAATAAATTTTATTATGTCTTCGTTATTTCGGATGCTAGTAGTGATTAAATTCAATTTTCAGAAACAAAAATAAAAACAATTAGGTAATGGTTGTACTAATAAAATATTTTGATAGTTAATCACCATATATTTTTACACTGCAGATTTTGTTTTAATTCTTCTCTTAAACTTTTTAGTTAAAAGCCTTTTTTTATTCGAATATGTAAAAAAAAATATCATTGGTTTATGTATGTCAACTACTGTTACAAAACATTGGTTTCATGATATATTATCCTATAATATTCTTTTAATTTTTTAATTTTTTTTAACTAGAGTAACTGTAAATACTCATTTAGAAAAGAACAAAAATTAGATAATGTTGTATAAGTGCTTGCTTTTTGACCAAACTTTCTTTATAAAAAATTATTTATTAAAATACTACTCTTTTAAAATTATATATCAACTACTCTTTTGTTTAACGTGATATTTTTTAATTTTTTTCTGTTTACATAAATAGCATCATCTACGTTGAAGTTTTCACATGGATAACGTCAAAGCGTTTGGTGTTATCCACATGAAAGCGCCAAAATTAATGACATTATTCACGTAGAAGCGTTAACGTAGATGGTGCTATCTACGTGGATAGAAAAAAAAATTGCCACGTTGCATGCATTCTTTCACGTAATAGAGTCAGATGCATTGGAGTTATAGACGTAGTAACGCCTGACGCGTTAGCATTACCAATGTACGCAACTTACTTTTTTTAAAAATGTAAATACAAATAGAATTATTCTTTTATTATTTTATCGAATTCAATTGTACGCCACTTACTTTTTTAAAAATATAAATATAAATAGAATTATTCTTTTATTGTTTTATTGAATTCAACTGCTTTATTGAAAATTTTATTTTTTAGTCATACACTAAACAAAATTGTTTTATAATTTATTTGAAACATGCGGCTAAGTCAAAAAAATATAAACAAATATAAGTATGTCAACATAACGTATGATAAATTTGTGACCACTTAAAACCAGGTCATGACTGGTTCATAAGCTAAAATATTAGCCTAGCAAGTCTATCAAAATCAACTAACCTTAGTAGTTCAAACATTTCGATTCAATGAAAAATTTGACAGAGTTTTCCCTAAAATTTGGACGTTCCCAAAGGTACTTCATCCAGTTTAATAAAACATATTCATATATATATTTAGATTTCCAAATCAACAAAACATTTATAAGATGCATAACAGAAACATTTGTACATATATATACAATCATCCCAGATTAAGAAAATGTAATAAAAGGTATATAATTTAATCCAAGTGTAATGACCATATCAATGAGAAGGAACAGAGTCATAATGTGGTGGTCTGTGAAAGGGATCAAAAGAATGTTCTGACTGTGATGAGTTTAGATATGGTGAGTATGGAAATGATGGTGTAAGGGTAAAAGTCAAAGGATATGGTGGGTAAGTGTAAGTAGGTGGTGAGTATCCTGTACATAGCGAGTAACCTGGATATAGTGGGTAAGATGTAGGTGGTGGTTGAGATTATGGGTAAGTAGCAGTAGTAGTAGTGCTTGGGGGCTGAATCCTACGCGTACTTGAAGAATCAAAGTCCTTTGAATGTCGAAGTTGTGTCTGAGTACTTGCTAACCTTGTCCTTCTTCTACGACGCGTCCTCTGTTCTTCGAACTGCTCGGGTGACCTTGGAATGTCATATACAGGAGGAGCTGAACGAAGTTGCGTCATTGTGATGCGATCATGCTCCTTCAATAAAGATAAGATCTGCTCAGCAGATTCTCGAAGGCTAACCATACTAAATCTTGAATTAGGGTTCATAGCTCAAGCATATAGATTCTCTATAATATCAGTCTAAGAAACAGATATAACATATGTCATCATCAATACAAAATACATTCAGTAAGAAGGAGAACATATTGCTAAATAACTTATCATAACCCCAACAAATGCACTAGTACGAGAAATCCAACATCTAGTAATTCTTTTATACCAAAGCATGTACTTAGAATGCGCAGTGAGAGGAGCTTCCAATGGCCTTCTAGTAACACACTTCTCCCTTCAAATCTCCCAAGTGGCAATGTGTACAAGGTGAGTGTTTCACTAATCCTCATCATGTCTTTCCGCCAATGTTATTGAGTGCAAATTGTCAGGTTGGTGCGATCTCCTTGGTATGGGTTGATCCAAACCAAACTGACGTATCACTTTGTCTGTCTAGTGCCACTCAACAATGTGAAAAAATATGAGAGGGACCACTGCTAGTATTATGTCTCTACCAACCACGCAAAAAACTGGTAGTGACGCAACAATGTCATTTGTGTATGACTGTCATATAATCTATAAAATGATATGTATAAAGAATTAGAAAGTAAGACAAAATAATTTATTTAAATCAATGCAAATCAATGATGATATCATCATTTTTCAATTGATCAAAGAACCAGCGATAATATTAAAGCACCCCTATTGGGGTTTCATTCAAAACCTGTTTAATAAAACATATTCATATATATATATATATATATATATATTTCCAAATCAACAAAGCATCTATAGGATGCATAACAGAAATATTTGTACATATATATACAATCATCCTAGATTAAGAAAATGTAATAAAAGGTATATAGTTTAATCCAAGTGTAATGACCATATCAATGAGAAGGGTCAGGGTCAGAATGTAGTGGTCTATGAAAAGGATCAAAAGAATGTTCTGACTGTGATGAGTTTGGATATGGTGAGTATGGAAATGATGGTGTAAGGGTAAAGGTCAAAGGATATGGTGGGTAAGTGTAAGTAGGTGGTGGGTATCCTGTGATGAGTAACCCTGGATATGGTGGGTAAGTGTATGGTGGTTGAGATGGTGGGTAAGATGGTAGTGCTTGGGGCCGAATCCTAAGCGTACTTGAAGAATCTGAGTCCTTTGAATGTCGAAGTTGTGTCTGAGTACTTGCTAACCTTGTCCTTCTTCTACGACGTGTCCTCTGTTCTTTGAACTGCTCGGGTGACCTTGGAATGTCATATACAGGAGGAGCTGAACGAAGTTGCGCCATTGTAATGCGATCATGCTCCTTCAATAAAGATAAGATCTACTCGGCAGATTCTCAAAGGCTAACCATAATAAATTCCGAATTAGGATTCGTAGTTCAAGCATATAGATTCTCTACAATATTAATCTAAGAAACAGATATAACATATGTCATCATTAATACAAAATACATTCAGTAAGAAGGAGAACATATTGCTAAATAACTTATCATAACCCCAACTAATGCACTAACACTAGAAATCCAGCATCTAGTAATTCTTTTATACTAAAGCATGTACTTAGAATGCGCAGTGAGAGAAGCTTCCAATGGCCTTCCAGTAACACACTTCTCCCTTCAAATCTCCCAAGTGGCAATGTGTACAAGGTGAGTGTTTCACCAATCCTCATCATGTGTTCCCGCCAATGTTATTGAGTGCAATTGTTAGGTTGATGCGATCTCCTTGGTATGGGTTGATCCAAACCAAACTGACGTATCACTTTGTCTGTCTAGTGCCACTCAACAATGTGAAAAAATATGAGAGGGACCACTACTAGTATTATGTCTCTACTAACCATGCAAAAAACTGGTAGTAACGCAACAATGTCATTTGTGTATGATTGTCATATAATCCATAAAATGATATGTATAAAGAATTAGAAAGTAAGACAAAGTAACTTATTTAAATCAATGATGATATGATCATTCTTCAATTGATCAAAGAACTAGTGATAATATTAAAGCACCCCTATTGGGGTTTCATTCAAAACCTGTTTAATAAAACATATTCATATATATATATATATATATATAGATTTCCAAATCAACAGAGCATCTATAGGACGCATAACAAAAACATTTGTACATATCCATACAATCATCCTAGATTAAACAAATGTTATAAAAGGTATATAATTTAATTCAAGTGTAATGACCATATCAATGAGAAGGGTCGGTCAGAATGTGGTAGTACAGAAAAGGATCGGAAGAATGTTCATTTGTGATGAGTTTAGATATGGTGAGTATGGAAATGATGGTGTAAGGGTAAAGGTCAAAGGATATGGTGGGTAAGTGTAAGTAGGTGGTGGGTATCCTGTAGATAGCGGGTAACCTGGATATGGTGGGTAAAATGTAAGTGGTGGTTGAGATGGTAGGTAAGTAGCAGTAGTAGTAGTGCTTGGGGGCTGAATCCTAGGCGTACTTGAAGAATCAGAGTCCTTTGAATGTTGAAGTTGTGTCTGAGTACTTGCTAACCTTGTCATTCTTCTACGACACGACTTTGTTCTTCGAACTGCTTAGGTGACCTTGGAATATCATATACAGGAGGAGCTGAATGAAGTTGCGCCATTGTAATGCGATCATGCTCTTTTAATGAAGATAAGATCTGTTCGGCAGATTCTGGAAAGCTAACCATACTAAATCCCAAATTAGGATTCGTAGCTCAAGCATATAGATTCTCTACAATATCAGTCTAAGAAACAGATATAATATATGTCATCATCAATAAAAAATACATTCAGTAAGAAGGAGAACATATTGCTAAATAACTTATCATAACCCTAACAAATGCACTAGTACGAGAAATCCAACGTCTAGTAATTCTTTTATACCAAAGCTTGTACTTAGAATGCACAGTGAGAGGAGCTTCCAATGGCCTTCTAGTAACACATTTCTCCCTTCAAATATCTCAAGTGGCAATGTGTACAAGGTGAGTGTTTCACTAATCCTCATCATGTCTTCCCGCCAATGTTATTGAGTGCAAATTGTCAAGTTGGTGCGATCTTCATCTCCTTGATATGGGTTGATCCAAACCAAACTGACATATCACATTATCTGGCTAGTGCCACTCAAATGTGAAAAAATATGAGAGAGACCACTGCTAGTATTATGTCTCTACCAACCACGCAAAAAACTGGTAGTGACGCAACAATGTCATTTGTGTATGATTGCCATATAATCTATAAAATGATATGTATAAAGAATTAAAAAGTAAGACAAAGTAACTTATTTAAATCAATGCAAATCAATGATGATCTCATCATTCTTCAATTGATCAAAGAACCAGCGATAATATTAAAGCACCCCTATTGGGGTTTCATTCAAAACCTAATGTTTATGCCACCTATTTCAATGTCAAAGTCATATAGTGTGAACGAAAGTAGTATATATAACAAACTAATATAAGCAAATGATATATTGACAAACTTACTGAAATCCCAATGGACGTAGGTGACCACGATCAGCAACATCATCAGTCAAAAGGTTAGGATCAGTATCATCAACCAGTGTAGGGATAAGACTATGAAATCTATATCATGCCCAATACTACAACTAGGGGTGTCAAAATGGGTCAAGTCTGATAGGCCGACCCGAATAACCCAACAAAATGGATGTGCTGGACTAGCAAAATGTCAGTCCAAAACTTACATAGGCTAAATGGACCAGGTTAGCCCACTTTTTTAATACTACATAAGGTTATATGTGCTGGGCTAAACTAGCAAAATGTCAGTCTGAAACTTTCATGACTCGAATGGGCCGGTCCGAAAATGGCCCGACCCCAAATGGACCGGCCCGTTTTGACACCCCTAACTGCAACAAGATGCAAGCACCTCCAATCTCGTGCACGATATAGTTTGTGACTTTGCAAAGCTCCTTATACAAATAAGCTAAGACCGCAGACCCCCAATTGTATGTCCCAGCAATGGTGAAGTCTTCCAACAGGGGAAAGAACATCATGTGCACATATTTACCAAAATAATCAGGAAATAATAAACCCTCAATCAACTTAAGTATATATATCAGTGCACAATGCTGCACGTAAATATCATCATCGTCCTCCAAAGTCGTCTACGAAATTCGCTCCAAAGCCACAACATATCAACACGTGCACCTGATAATTGTGATGCATTTGGCTCCGAATCTAACAAATCAGCACATAGGTCCATCCAATCGTGACAGTGGATACAACCAGTAACTACATCATCGTCAATAAGAAGTCTCGATACGATACCAATATCCTCCAACGTGATGATGCACTCTCCAGTATGCATGTGAAATGTATGTTTCTCGGGGCGTCATCTCTCAACTAATACAATAATTAATGAGTGATCGATAGTGCAATAACATATGTGGGCAACCCCCATGAAGCCAGCCTGCTGTAGATATGGAAGCATCCGCTCATTTTTTTTAATTTAATTTTAATACAGTGTTGTTATCTACCCATAATTAAAAAATACCTTACTTTTATAACAACTACATTAAAAATTATATATTTATAATATATAATTGATTGATAGTGTAAAATTTTTTATACTGACAGTGTATCAATTTTTTTTTATTATACATAAGGTATTTCCATTTATCTCGTCTTTGTTTGTAGGCCTCATTAAAAAATTGACTGGTTGAATTTAATTTTGAGTCATATATATCACTTTTCACCACAAATTACTACAATATGAAGGATATGATAAGACTTAATAATACTTAATAGTATAAAGATTGATAGTATAATACCTGATAGTACAAGGCTAAATACATAAGAGTTAGGGATATCAAAGTATTTAGAATTGTAATGAAATTTTTTTTATAAGAGCTTATACATCAAAACTCAATTAGACTTAATTATACCTCCCAAGACTTAATTAAGTTATTCATCATTTTAATTTATAAGAGAAGTTTGATAGATAAGCTTATACAATACAATGTTTACATTAAACAATTGATAATATCATAATATATTATATTAACTTATCTTATTAAGTCTAATACGACATGTCAAGCAACCCTTAATTCTTTTGTCAATAATAAATTTATATTTAACGGATATGGATATATACTCTTCTATAATTTCTTGCCACAAATTATATGTTTAAATACCTTGACGTTAGAGAGAACAAATTAACGGTATACCATCACTCTTAATAAGAAAAGAAAATATGTGTATACACACGGTCCTTTTAGGGATGACAATGGGGTGGGGGCGGGTAGTGCTTCCTCCGTCCCCCCCGCCACACGTTTCATTTATGATCTCCGGATAGGCCAGGATACTACGGGTATCCGCGATAATTAATAATTTAAAATAAAATTTTAAAAATTACAAAAAAAAAATATAAATAAAATAAACTTTAACACAACATACTATAATTTTGTTTAACAATCTAAGATTCTTACAAAATTAAAAGAATATTATAAATAACAAATTAAATTCAATTATATTTGTAATAATCAATTTACATATATAACTATTACATAAATAGTATATATTTTTTTCAACAAGTTTTATCATTATAGTTCATTCAATAAAAAAATTATTTTAAAATAATAAAAATATATGTATTTTCATCTCATCTTAAAGTTAAAAAAAAAGAATCATAATATATGATATATATTAAATAAAAAAATATACTTAACGGGTTTGCGGATACCATGGCAATCTATAATCCCCGCCCCTCTCCCACTTTATTAAACGGCACTATCCTCGCTCTATCACGGGTAATCCCAAAGAGATCCCAGTGCAGTAATTTTGTTATCTTTAAGTCCTTTGCTCTATTAACTAAATATTAGGTAATTAATAAATTTTATTATGTCTTCGTTAATTTCGGATGCTAGTAGTGATTAAATTCTACTTTCAGAAAAAAAAAAACAATTAGGTAATGGTTGTACTAATTAAATATTCTGATAGTTAATCACCATATATTTTTACACTGCAGATTTTTTAAAATCTTCTCTTAAACTTTTTAGTTAAAAGCCTTTTTTTTATTCAAATATGTAAAAAAAAAATTATTGGTTTAAGTATGTCAATTACTGTTACGAAACATTGGTTTCACGATACATTGTGATCCTATAATATTCTTTTAATTTTTTAAATTTTTTAACTAGAATAACTGTAAATACTCATTTAGAAAAGAACAAAAAATAAATAATGTTGCATAAGTGCTTGTAATATTGTTAACTTATAAAAATATAATACGTGAATTATTTTGTAGAACTGATGTTAAGGTCTCGGGCTCACATAAGTTGTCATGGATCTGCAACTTGGCATTACGAAAGCAAAACGGTACATGAAGTATACTTAAAGATGATAAAATTATTTGTACACATGAGAATTCGTGAAAATTATATGGGATGAGATGAGAGATGGATACCCGTTTAATAAATAGGGACGACAACGGAAATTATAATACCTGTCCTGTGAATACTTATAAATTCGTTAAATATTTTTTTTTATTTAATATATATTATATATTATAATTTTTTTTTTTACTTTGAGATGATATAAAAATATAAATATTTTTATTATTTTAAAATAGTTTTTTCTTGAATGAACTCATAATAATATAATTTGTTAAAAAAATATATTATTTATGTAATAATTATTTATATAAATTGATTATTATAAAATATAATTTAATTTAATTTATTATTTATAATATTTTTTTAATTTTATAAAAATCTTAAATTGTTGAATAAAATTATAATATATAGTGTTAAAATTTATTTTTTATAATTTTTAAAATTTATTTTAAATTATTAATTATTTATAAATACTTTTACTTATACTTATCTATATAGATCACAAATAAATATTCATGACAAAAATAAAAACAAAAAAATATTATCCGCCGCGCCCCGCAGCATTGCCGTCCCTAAGCACAGAGGCTCGCTGCTTCTGCCAATTTCGACACTCTGGATGCAATTGTTTATTTTTTAAGAAACAAGTCACTTTTTTATGGGAGTGCAACAGTCCAAGTCAGTGAAATAATAAAAAGTAAAAATAAAAAATCAATTGAGGTACATTACAGTATCATACCCTAAAATTGCTAGTAGTTTATTAAAAGTTTATGTTCACGTTTTTATATTATTTTGTATTTGAATTTGAAAGTTATTTTTATATGTCTATATCATATTGAAAGCATGGAAAAGAAAAAATAAATAATTTTTTGAATCAGTAATAGAATATATAATTATTAGAGTGGTTAAACATCAGTAGCACCACGATGGAGAAGTTTTTACATCTTTTATATTAGTTAACTTGTTCAAATAATTTTGCAGTGCATTATTAAAATTAGGATTTACTTTTCATGATATTATAATCCTATTTATTTAAATCTGTATTATTTCTAAATTTATAAAAGTACTTTAAGTGTTTTTATTTTGATTATCATGAAAGTTTGAGATGATTAATTAAATTAGAGACTTAGGAGGGTTTTTCTTACTTTAAATGAGAAACTAATAATATTTTTAAAAATTATTAGAGAAATAGAAAGTGTTTCTGATGTACAAATGTTTTGAATTATAGATTAAGTTATTTAAAAATTTATTATAATTACTAATATATCTAAATAAAAATATAAAATATAAATAGTTTTATGTAAATTAAAAAGCATTTTTTGTATTCTTATTTTTATATATAATACTACTTTTAAATAATATTACTTATCAAAATAAAAAACAATTTATAATAACACATATATAACACATAAAGGAAAATGTACGTTGATTGACTTTTGTATATATTTTGATATTCTTATTATAAATAGTACATATATTTATTTTTATATTTTATTTAATATTATTTATTATAGTTATTTTTTATTATTATTTTTTTTTCTTAATCATATATTCTTAAAAAAATGTGTACAATATTTATACTTTTAAAAAAAATGTAAAATTAACTTTTTCCTAATAATTATGAGAAAATCGATTCATTATAAAGTATAAAGTCATTTTTTTAAACAAAAAATTAATTGCACGCAATTGCTGCTGAAATTCGGTGAAGCAACAATGCAGCATGTATTAATGTATTATTGCTGCTGAAATTCGGTGAAGCAGCATGTCCTTGAGTTTCGTGTGTGCGCCTACTTTAATAAGGCCACGTCTCGAGTCCGTGGTAGTTTATATAAGCTCGAGAACGTATTATCACCGTTTATTATTTTCTATTTACCATATTTTTAATTATAAATTTTTCATGATTGAGATGTAAAAAATAATAAATATATCATATTTTTGTTAGAAAATAATATTACAAATATCTAAAGAATTTTATTTAAATTTTATTTTTTTTATGTGTCATGTTTACACCACTTATGATGTATAAATTTTTAGTTAATAATGTATATTATTTGATTATCAAAATTATATTGGACTAACTTAAAATGGTACTTAATTATCAGTTCAATAATCAAACAATAAATATTGCTAACTAAAAATTTTAACCTCATTAACTGGTGTAAAAATAGTATAAAAAGGTAACATGCAAATATTAGTGTTGATTAAGGTTAAGGCTGCGTTTGGTGGATATGATAAGGAGGACTTTATAGTATTAGTTAATACTATCAGGTCTTATCAAGTATTTGGTACCTATACTTGATAGTATAATTAAATTAGGTTCATTTTTTTTATACTATTCTAACCTTATTACTCTATTCTTTATTCACTCTCTGATTAGACCTGATAAGAAATGACTCGATATCACCCACATTTTTCCTTCCCACCTTGTCCTCTGTAACCTTAATACCATAATAACTATTTGCTCCATTGCTACTGCTTCGTCTTGCTGCTTCAGTAGCGTCGTTGTTTTGCTGCATTAGTAGTGTCGTCGTCTTGTCTCCACCAAAGGTAAGCACACTTGCCAATCGTCGTCTTATACTTTTTGATTTTTCTAGGTTTTATGGTTTTTTTGTACTTCCTCCTTTTTTGTACTTTCCTCTAATTGTCGTCGTCTTTTGCTTTTTATGGGTCTTGTGAATATTCACTCTTTCACAGTCTCACACATCTGATTAGAAAAGAATCCCTTGTTGATTTGGTAAACAAGTGATTTTGTGAAATTGTTGATTTGGGTGAAATTGCTAATTTTCATCAAACAGAGCTTTGATAAGTCAAACTTTCCTAAGAAGTAGGAATTTGCCTCTACACCGCTTGCTAATTTGGGCTTCGACATTATCATATGCAATAATATATCAAATATGCTTTTAATAATATATCAAATCCCATTAGCTAAAATAATAAGATTGAAATTCCAAAGACATTGGAATAGTTTGTTAAAGAAGAGAGATCAGTTCAAGTAAAAAAAAAAAAGTAGTAGTATCCATCAATTCAATGATCTATGCTTATGCCCAAAATGGTATCTGGATTTCTTAGTCAAATCTGGATTTCTTAGTCAAATTGACATTTAGATATGTACTCAAATTGCTATAAGTATCTACATTTGAAATGAGATTAGTAGTATTATTTCAAATCCATGCTCCATAATGCATTTGAAATTGAGTCTTGTTAGGGCTTCTTTTGTTAACCATTTCCCCTTGTTCTTTATAAGCAAAGAAATAGAGGAAATGTAAATAGGCCTTTCATATCCAAGGATTGCAAGCATGAGATCTACTATAAAGAAGTTGTTCCACAAAGAGTTCAGAAGATATTACCACAATCTCCTTCAATTCCCTACTCTTCAAATTCTTCTTATAAAAAATGTTTTTCACATTGTTTTTTGACATGACAAAGCTTAATAGCATGTTTGGATTACAATTTGCACACTTCAAACCTTAATTTAAGGTGTACAAACTGAGTTTCATTTACAATTAACATGTTTGACAAAATAATAGTTAAATTATGTTTAAATATAATTGAGTCTCAAACCATGATTTAAGTAGAAGTAAAGTAAAGTTACTCTTTCGTTTTATCAAATCATAGTTTACAAACTATAATCCAAACATATTATAAACTATTAAACATCATGGTTTCCTGCTTCAAATTGCAAATCGATATATAAAATATGAAGTTTTACGTATTTCATGTAGTTGGTCTGATTTACAAAGAATTTATTATGAACACTTATTATGAGTAGCAACTTTCACCCTGTTTTAAAGACCATAAAAAACTTTGAGTAGCAAGTAATCTTACCTAAGTACATGAAACAGAAAACAACCTATTTAATTTAAGTGCCCCTTCCATTTACAAAGGATAGGTAATAATAGTAAAGTTGAGATCCTGGGATACAATACTACTGACGAGGAGTATAAACATTTTTGTTGAATATCATGTTGATTTGCTACAATTGAATTTCTTTGCTTATTTTTCATGAATGAGAACTCCACACGGTTACCAAAGCAATACAAGATCATCAAATTGCTTCATGCAATTTTGGTTACTTTCACATAGTAGTGTTACTTTCACACAGTCACCTTTAATAAATCAGTAAACATAGTAGTGTTACTTTGGATGCGCAACAAAAAACCCACGAGACTTTCATAAATACTCTTTAACAAACTTCAATATTTTGTTTCGTCCAATTTGAAATAGTAGGGGAATGGTATGCCATTTTTTATTCCATTAATGTAATCATATATTAATAGTTCCTTTCAATCACAAAAAGACATTAAGGAATTATGATGGGAGCTATGTTTTTTATTACCATGATTGTGAGTTGATTAATGTAAATAAGTTATTATGATATGATATGAAAGAAATTATGATATGAAAGCCTAACTATTATTGTGTAACACATTGTAATATTTTTTAATTTGTGTTTGATTCTTTAGGTGATGATGGATCCAACTAGGTGGTTTAGTGATCTAAAGGAGTTTATTGAAGAAGTCACTCTGTATTTAATTTTGGAACAAGCTTTCTTAGATATGCTTGCAGCTTGCATGATGTCCTATTTGTTTGTGTGTGCTGCTAGTCATAGGATATATAATAGGCGTAGATTTATACCACAATACAGGATAAGGGCCAATATTAGGGAGGAGTTCTTAGGAATATTGTTAAATGATGATGTTGGATGTATTGAGCAATTAAGGATGAATAGGAGAACATTTCATATGCTTTGATGAAGCTGTTAATCCTCAATTTTTTTATTGTTTTCAATTTTATTTTCATTCAAGTTTTAATCTTTTTCTAATTAGGTATCCTAGTTTGACTCTGGTTTCTGCTTTTGATTTTGGGTTTTTTTTATAATGATTTTTGTAAGATGATGAGTGACTACAAGGTGGAGATGATTAATGATGGAATGCAAGAGTTTTATGTCTATTTCCATGGACCCAATGAGAGTAAATTTTCCTTTCCCTGTATCTTTGTTTGTTTTGTTCTGTTGCTCCTTGTGAAATATTTTGGGTAATTAAGATGGTTTGTTGTTGTGGGTAATATATATTTGACCATATGTTGACTTTGGCTGCTCTGGATTTAGATTTGGGTGGCAACAATAAGATACTCTTATATGGGACTCGTAATATTTTGTCCCTTTTTCATTCTTATTTTGTTTCATGTATTGATATTGATTGCTTTGTGCATTCTATGGAGCTGAAAATAGATTTGGGCAGCTACAAGATTATTGGTTCTTAAAGCAAAGCAATTTTTGTTAGTTTTCTTATTGATTTACCATGACAGTTGCTGATTTTCACTTTTGCTTATTGTTCTATCTTGGTTCTAACTCAATGTCTGTTAACCAAACACCCAATGACAACAATAAGAGCCTTAGAGATTCTTATGTTCGTTCTAGGAAGAGGTCAAAGTCTATTGACCAATTTGCTGCTAGCATCACTTCCTTTGAAAAAGATATGATTAGTGCTTAGCAAGAAACTTCAACTTTGTTTGGAGAGGTCGGGGTGAGTGTGAAGGTTGTGAAGGAATTTTATGAAGACTCTAGGAAAGTGCCTAATGAATTACAGAAGATGAAAGAACTTACTCCTAGAGACCGTGTGATGGCTGTTCAAAAAATTATGTAAAACCTCCCAACTAGTGCACTTATTTTGGAGATTTGATGAAGAACATCGCCTTGAAATGATTAAGGCCTTACTTGAGAGTTATATTCTACATAAATGGTTTTTTTGGATTGATTTTGTAATTATCAAATCAATATTTTGGAGTATAATGTTTCTAGACTTTATTGATGTACGTAGTTTTTAAGACAATCATAATACTTATTTGATGAATTGTTGTGAATTCTATCTAACTTATTACTGAGATTATTATATATTTACTTTTTTATTACATGTTTTATGAGAAAGTTATGATTGTTGTTGAAATTTTCATGCTTTATATATATATATATATATATATATATATATATATATATAGAGAGAGAGAGAGAGAGAGAGAGAGAGAGAGAGAGAGAGAGAGATTGTTTTTATTTCAACCACCTCAAATTTTTATGTCTTCATTCTTCAATTATGTCAAATGTATAAATTGCCCATATATATATAAATTACGTCAAGTATATAAGGTGAAGAAATTTTTGTCAAGCATATAAATTACGTCAAGTGTGTGTGTGTATATATATATATATATATATATATAGTAAGGCATTTTAATTTCTTTAATTTTTTTAGATATTTTATTAATAGTAACATTTAAAAAAGTTGAGCATATGATTTACTAGTTGAAAAACTTTTTTTTTACTATTTTTAAATAAAAGGTATTTTTGTTTAAATAAATATTTTTATACTATCAAGTTATATCATATTTGATAACAAACACCTGATAGAATAATAGTATATTATCAAGTTTTTTATACAATTATACATCAAATAACTAATTATATAAGAATTAATTAGATTGTTTATACTATCAACATTTATCATACTATCTTATATTATCAAATTTTATACTATCATATACACCAAATACATTTTAAAAGTTTTGGAGTCCAAACAATGTGCTGAATGTAACTTGGGTAGATACATAGTAGTAAGTCAAACCACTATCAAAGGTTCAAAGATAAAACCTATAAATAAGTTAGTACAGTTTATGTTATTGAAAAAAAAAATTAAATGAATAATATTTTAATAATATAATAATTTATGATATGCACGTAATTTATAATGTGATTAACTCAATCTTTTCACAATTTAAATTTTCAAATGTAAAGAAGTAATCAGTCTTTGTGAATTATTTTTATTTCTACAGCATTGTAAATTATATCAAGAAAACTAAAGTGTATATGCGTGTGTGGACGCATTATATTATTAACGTTATCATTCTATTATATTTTGCTGACGTAAGTTTACAGACTTACAAAGTCTTAGTCTTTCTTTATTTGAAATAGGCTTGAGTATTATTTTTATTTCTACAGCATTGTAAATTATATCAAGAAAACTAAAGCGTATATGTGTGTTTGTGGACGCATTATTAACGTTATCATTTTATTATATTTTGCTGACGTGAGTTTACAGACTTACAAAGTCTTAGTCTTTCTTTATTTGAAATGTGAAATGTTTTATATATCTACATTAAAACTATACACATTATATTTATATTGTATATTAATATAAAAAAATATTAAATTATATTGTATGCTATTGTAACTTTTTTGTAAGTACAAAATAAGTTTGTGAATAAATTAAAAAAAATTAAATGTATAAAAATTTGACATATAAAAATTAGATAAATAATGAGACAAATTTGAAATAAACTTGAGTATTTATTAGTGTTGTCCATATATACTCGGTCACAATAATTATAAAATATATCATATATTATGTGAGAATAATTCAATATACTTTTTTTATACACATATTATTT
This sequence comes from Ormosia emarginata, assembly GCA_029884605.1. Taxonomy (NCBI): domain Eukaryota; kingdom Viridiplantae; phylum Streptophyta; class Magnoliopsida; order Fabales; family Fabaceae; genus Ormosia; species Ormosia emarginata. The sequence goes on along the minus strand of JAQQTP010000059.1, from coordinate 8,797,314 downwards.
TATATTTATATAATTTTTATTATTTAAATATAATTTATTTTATTTTTTCTACATCTATATTCTAATTAATTTTACCAACTTCATAATGTAAGAGATATAAGTCATGAATAATTTTCATTAAACATTTTTCATTCCATTATATACTATATCAACATGAGTCGTGGCCACAAAGTCTTTCTTTATTAAAAAAAAAAACAAAAGTCGATGACAGCTACATTGTTTTTCATTTTATATATTCGCATTATTAACTAAGTCGTGCTATTACATCATCTTGACGTAGTTTACAGCCGAGATAGAAAGCATTCATTGGAGTTAGGCCCAGCATTTATCCGGTGTCGGTGCTATCTACCGAATATTTATTAAGATAAATAAATTATTTATTTTCACAATACTACAAGTTATTGTTAAAAAATAAAGTCGATGAGAGCTACATTGTTTTTCATTTTACATATTTGCATTATTAACTAAGTCGTGCTATTATATCATGTTGACGTGGTTTACAGCCTAGATAGAAAGTATTCATTGGTGTTATTAGGCCCAGGATTCTATCCGGTGTAGGTGCAAATCAAAATTTGTTACTGCAATTTATGATATTGACAATAATTAATTAAAGAAATATATTAATAATCTAAAAATTTGTGATATACACTTGATTTATAATATTTTAAAATCATCCATATATATAAATATATATATAGAAGTGTGTGTGTTTGTTACACTTATTTTTAACTCATTAAATTCACTTTCATCTAATTGTTACTTTTAACGAAATAATCTCAATCATTAGATGAAAGAGAGAGAGAGAGATATAAACGAGAGAGAGAGAGAGAAAATGAAAATGCAAGTCCTCCAGCAATCCAACTCCCTTGTTCTAAATGTTTTATCGCTAGAAATAAGCACAAGCCGAATAAGATATTAACATTTGAATTTGTAACTAAAAATTTGAATAATTGTCATAAAGTTATAAATTTAAAATTTTCATGTCATTATTGTAAATAAATTTGACAATTTGAATTTAATTTAGGGCTATATATCTCACTAAATAATATTTTAATAACTTTAAGATTTAAATTTAATATATTATTAGTGTAAAAAAAATTTATACTGTCATTTAATTATTTATTATCACGTTATTAAAAATATTTAATTCTGATAATAATTGCATTAAAAATTACATATGTAATAATATATAATTAGTAGATGATTTAAAAAAATTTATATTGATATAACATTAATATTATACTCATATAATACTTTATAATATACACGTAATTTATAATGTTATTTACTCAACCGTTTCACATTTTCAATTTCACTTATATATTTATTGTGTGTGTGTACGCATGCATTATTAAGATCTATCATACTATTATATTATGTTGACTTGACTGGGGAGTTTTGAGACTATAGAGTCTTTTTTTTATAGGAATTGGACCGAGTATTTATCCGTAGTTGTTTGTATATACTTTGTTATATTAGTTACAGACTATATATTATGTTTTCCATGAATTAATGGTGGTTACAAAGTTTTTTTTTTAAAAAAAATGGTGACAGCTACATTATGTATTATATATATATATAACGTATTTTTGTTGAGAGGAATGTTTATTATAAGAGATGAGAAAAGTGAATCTTAATAATTAAATCTTAAATGTAAAATCAAAATTAAAATATAAATAAATATAATTTTTTAAAATAATCACATAATCTTTAAATAATCTAACTATTACTAACATTTAAAGTGGTCACATGATATATATATATCATGTTGACGTAATTTACAGACTATATATTAACTAAGTCAAGCTATTATATCATGTTGACGTAATTAAAGACTATATATTATGTTTACATGAATTAATGGTGGTTACAAAGTCATTTAAAAAAAAAGAATTGGTGACAGCTACATTATGTATTATATTATATTGGCATTATATATATATATATATATATATATATATATATATATATAAGAATTTCTTTTTTTTTTTTTGTGAATGAGTTTATATTTTTTTTCCCGGGACATCCACATATATAGTATTTCTTTATTTGAATTAGGCGGAGTAATTATCTATTGTTGGTGCTATATGCTCTCCAAATTGAGCTATAAATACAGTGCCATAACAACGTTAAGATCCACCCCTTCTGGCCTCTAGCAATCTAACTCCCACTAGCATTTGTTCTTCCCAAGAATACCTTTACCTGTGGAACAAGAGATGGCGGATACCGTTGTTAACTTCCTGTTGAACAACTTGTCCCAGATACTTCAGCAGGAAGCAAATTTGCTTTCTGGCGTGGAGGACAAAGTCAAGTCGCTCATAAAAGAGCTGGAAAGGATAAACGCCTTCCTCAAAGACTCTGAGGGGAAGCGAGATGAGAATGAAATAGTGAAAGTTGTGGTCAGCCAAATCAGAGATGTGGCCTTCGAAGCCCAAGATGTCATTGACAACTACATCGTCAATGTCATCAAGCAGAGAAGAAGAAGCCTGGTGGGGAAGGCCGCTCATATCTTTGACCACTCAAGAATGCTTCATAGTGTCAACAATCAGATCGAGACGATCAAGGCCACTATCAAGGACATCTACGACAACAAAGACAAATACGGCATCAAAGAAGGTGAATCTGTAAGAGCAAACATGGAGGCAGTGGCAGAGTTGGTGCAGATGCGCAGGAGCAATGTAGAGGAGGATGAGGTCGTGGGCTTCGATGAATACTCCTGTGAAGTTATCAAGCTTCTCGTGGAAGGGAATCCATCTCTCGATGTTGTTTCCATCATTGGAATGGTTGGGTTGGGTAAGACCACCCTGGCCCGAAAAGTCTACAAAGACCCTCTGCTCAACAAGCACTTTGATCGTTGTGCTTGGGAATTTGTCTCCCAAGAGTACAACGCTAAGCAACTTTTGCTTAGCCTTTTGAGGAGATTCATGTCTATCCCCGAAGATGTACTCAAGCTCAATAAGAAGAATAACAATGAGAGTGAAAGTGATAGTAGTGCTACTAAAGCTCAAGAGATTGCCACACTGAAAAGCATGCTGCGAGAATATTTGACGGACATGAGGTACCTCATAGTCCTTGATGACATGTGGAGTAGCCATGTGTGGGAGGAGGTACGAGATGCTTTTCCAAATGACAACATTGGCAGCAGAATATTGATCACCAGCCGTTCTGAAGAGGTGGCTTTACAAATCAGCAGAATTGATCCCTACAGGCTTAAACGCCTAAGTGAAAATGACAGTTGGATACTCTTCTCTAAGAAGGTGTTTCGGGGAGAAGAGTGCCCTCCTGGCTTGGTGACTCTAGGTAGAACTATTGCTACATCCTGTAAGGGGTTGCCACTCTCCATTGTGGTAATAGCAGGGATCTTACGAAACAAGGAGAAGTCAGAACGGGTGTGGGAAAAGGTGGTGGGAAATGTCAATTGGTATCTCAATCAGGAAGATACTGTGGTGAAGGAGATAGTGAGACTCAGCTACAATAGCTTGCCTCGAAGATTGAAGCCTTGCTTTCTCTATCTTGGAATTTTTCCTGAAGACTTTGAGATCCCTGTGAGGCAATTGATCCAGTTATGGATAGCCGAAGGATTCATACAAGAAACTGGGACCAGAACTCCTGAGGATGTCGCAGAAGACTACTTGGAAGAACTCATTCGCCGTAGCTTGATCCAAGTGGCGAGTAGGAGGACGGATGGGGGTGTGAAAACATGCCAAATCCATGATCTTCTCCGCGAACTTTGCATATCTGAGAGCATAGAGGACAAGTTTTTGGAAGTTCGCACGGATATCAGCATTTTGAAGGAAGGCAAACCCAGGAGACTATCCCTCCATTGTAGTGCACCATATTATATGTCTGAAAGTCCTTGTGATCACTCATGTGCTCGTTCGTTGTTCTGCTTCGGCAAAGACAAGTCCGAATTTGATTACAAGCTTAAGGATTGGCTTCTCAAAGGTTTCAGGTTGATACGAGTGTTGGATCTAGGGCCGGCAACCAGTCTGTGGATTGACGACACATTCGAGAAGTTAATTCATTTAAGATACTTGAGAATAGACAAGAAGACGTCATCGTCCTTGAAGGATTCTATATGCAATCTTTTCAATCTAGAGACATTGGACGTGAGGGGTACGAGCATGGTAGGCTCGCTTGCTGAAATATGGAAACTCAAGCGACTAAGGCATCTTTATATGTCAGGAGAGTCAGTGACATTGCCCGATATTCCAGGAAGAAAAGTCCTGCCGAATCTCCAAACCCTCTCAACCGTTCTTCTTGACAAAAAAACTGCGCACCAACTCGAAAAGGGTAAGTTCCCTAATCTGAGAAAATTGGGAGTCAATTGTAGGTGGAGTATCGATCCTAATCCAATGGAATTGCTGCGAAGACTCAAGTGCTTGAGCCATCTGAATAACCTGAAAATAATTTACGGTGAAAAGGCTCCAACAAGTGTAAATGGTTTTCCACCAAACATTACTAAGATAACCTTGGTAGGTGGTTGGCACTTGTCTGAAATCGTAAATACTTTGGGAAACCTTCCCAAACTCAGGTATTTGAAAATAAAAGGACAATATTCAGATCAGCTTACGAGTTTCAAACTTGAATGCGTCGACGCTGGATGCTTCCAACAACTCCAAGTTCTTAAAATGACAGGCCTGAAATGTGAGAGCTGGAAATCGACCCAAGGTGCGATGCCTCAGCTTCAACGTTTGATCATCAACAGGTGCGAATTCTTGACCAATCTCCCTAGTGCTCAGTCCCTGACTACCTTACGAGAAGTAGAAGTTTTGTGGTCCTCCAAAGAAGTGGTTGACAAGCTCCAAAATCTGGTGTTGAAGGATGCCTGTAAGCTCACAGTCTATCCTGCCCTAGGTGAAGAAGAAGAAGAAGAAGATCCAAATTATGACTAGAAGATTGTCTTGGCAGAAGAAAGTGGTATACACTGAAGGGCATTACACTCAGTATTTACCTTGAATTTCAATTTCCCTGCTTTGTTTCCTTTCAATAAAGTCTAGTAATTATCGCTGTGTTGGTTTAGATTTTTTGTTTGGTTTCGTTTGTTGTTACATGATTTGACGAGTCAGTCCAGTGCCCCTGGGATGGCTTCTGCTTGTTGTCTTTTGGGCTTTAAGCCCCTTGTCTACCGAAATAATATATGGTTGTTGTTTGAATAAATGATTTATTGAGAGCTATTTGAAGCCAAAGCAATGGTGTGTGTTTTTGAACTATTGGTAATGTCTAGCCACCCTATATTATATTTTCTTTACCGCACGCGTAAAAGGATCTGTCTCGCAAGAGTTAGATGGATAAAGAGGTGTAGTGGCCAAAAGTTTATAGTCAAAAGCTAGATGCAAGAGAAGATGTGTTTCCATGTGCCAACATTTAAAAATAAAAATAAAAATTGATATGTATTCCAATAAATTTATTCTTATTGCATATTTGATTTTGATTATTTTATATTCATTTGTTTTTCAGGTCAAATGCTCTTTCTTAATATTTTATTAACCTTTTTCAAAAACAAAATAAATTGGTTCGAACATGCACTTAGTACATGGATTTTTTAAAACAGGCTTCTGGGCTGAATGTATCATATCACGCTCTAAGGCGCACAGTGGAGAGGCAAAGGCAATAATGTGTATTTAGGGATATACACTTTAATTTAAAACTGTTGAAATCAAAATGTTTAACATCCATTTATACATATGTATTCACAAAAATGGATGTTATTTTTTTATTTCAACAGTTTTAAATTATTTTGTTTTAACAGTTTTAACATCCATTTATACATAACATCCATTTATTTTGTTTGCCAAGATAAAATAATAATGAAATAAAGTTTAAACACAAACTAGTGTGTGTCTCCATGTATGCATGTTATGCCACTTTTCAAGATCTCTGCTTGTATTGGACAAAGAAAAATTCTTGTATATTTATATATGTATTTTATATACACTCATACAAAGTGAGTTTCATTATAAAATAAAATTTATCTTTTATATATATATATAACAAAGAAAAATTCTTATATATTTATGTATGTATTTTATATACACTCATACAAAATGAGTTTCATTATAAAATAAAATTTATCTTATATATATATAAGGCCCAAAGAAATTGCTTGTGGATGCCATTAATTTCCTTACAAATAGAAGTTGGGAGTAGAGCTGATAAAGACTTCACCCGTCTTACTGGTTTGACTCGGTTTCAAAAAAGTAGAATAAGTGTATTTTTGAATTGAATTCATGTTATATTTTAAGTTATTTTAATTTAGTTTAGTATTTCAAATTATTTTAAAATTTATATATATATATATATATATATATAAATAAAAGATAAGATTTTTTAATTTAAATTAATAATTTTTATATAATATAATAATATATTTATATTAATATTATTTGTTTTAAAATATATATAATAAAATATATTTTAGTTTTAATTTTTATTTTTATAATTTTATTTATGACTTATTATATATAATGTTTAAATTTATATATTATGTTTATATATCAGTCTGATTTGGCCTAGTCATTATTATGTCATGGTCGGGTCAAGTTTGAATCCAAGAAAATGGTCTGATCAAAATATCGAGTTGACTTCAGGTTAAGTCAAATATTGAGTTTTAAAAACAAACATTTATATGCCACTTACGCAAAAAATTTAATGAAACAAAATGTAACTGTTTAAAAAAAATCAAGTATTATCAAATATGATTAAAGTTACATAAATTAAAAAATCAAATGTTACATGGAGACATAAAAATAATAATAATAAAATAACTATTGCTAAAAAAAATAGGACATTGTATGATAATCTTCTCATATATGTATATAGAGATAATAAAAGCAGGTACAAAGTGGAGAATTAAAGCTCTCAAAATAATTAACTCTTGAAATCAAATCAGGTTCATGCTGAAAGAGAAAGCTGATATTATAATTGTATTCGAAAAGATAATTACCATGTATATAATGCAAAAAAACTTACCTTCAAATTATCTTTGATATTGATTTTTCTCGTATACGTAGAGAAGATACTCATCTAAGAATGATAATGTAATAAATTAAAATTAGTGGTATATAATTTTTTATGTAACATATGTAGTTAAATCAATTGTCGAAAGTAAATGTAATAGTTATACTTGTCAATCGTATTTTATGAATAATTTTTTTATAAACAACATGAGTGGTAATACTTGATAATTCATCTTTATTGAGAAAATATCACCAATAATTTTATGCATTAACACTCTTAATAGTTATAAAAGGTTCCTCTCAAATATATATATTTTTAATATGATTTGACATTTAAAAATAATAATTTCACTTATCTAAAAAACTAAGGAACATTATTTTGTTATTTTAAAATTTATTTTGAAAAACTTATTTTTAAAAATAAAATATTTTGAACTTGACTCCTTATTCAATGATATTTTTCACTTTAGTTGTCCTTAATATAATGAAAAATTTAGTTGGTCATTTAGCATGTTGATTAAATATAAATCACTTTGATTTTTTTCACAAGATTTGTCAACTGATATCAATTATGTCATGAGATTTGAATTAAAAAGTTTTACTCACCCAATGAAACAAATTTAAAAGATTAAAAGTAGTGCATTTTAATTATTTTTTTAGTATATTGGAAGAAAAAGAAGAAAATAAGAACAAAAAAAGTTGATACACTTCCAAATGGTTATGCCAAGTGAAACACTATACAAGGAGTTAACAAGAGCATACATAGCCAAAATAAACGATAAATTCCAATGAATATTAAACCATAGTATGAAGCAACTTTTAATACCAAATTGTAACTAAAAATACTTAAAATAAAATAAAGCAACCGACACCAAATTATTGTCAACATAATTATAATTGTTCAAATAGATTTAACCACTTTAGTCTTCTTGCATGATAATTAATCATTATTCGCCATCTTGACAGTTTTCAACTTCTTAGAAATTGACGCATTGACATGCGTTACGCAGTCATCTATCATTATTTCTCCTTTAGTTCCCCTCTTTGCAGGAGTCACATTATTCAATGAAGAATAACTATCCACATCATTCACCTGTGACAATTATATTGGAAAGAATGTTTAGTAACTAATTGTGTATACTAACATTAAATGCGCACGGTAGGTCTAACAAATGTATACCATGTTGGAAGTTGCATTTCCATATGTCTCATCTTTCATACTCTTAGATGGAGTAAAAAAATTGTCCTTCTGCATTTGCACAAAATAATTGTTAACTTGTTAATCTATCAATTTTGGAAAGGGAAAAACTCAATTTAAATAATACCTCATGAAGATTATAAATATCTATGAAAGACTAGATAATATTGGGATTCGTGTAAACTTTTTAGACATTATAATTTGTAGTGTAAAGATTATCAATGTTTGATTCCTTTACAATGACTTTGAATAAAAACTTTTTTCAACCAATTATTTAACCTCTTGAAGGTATTCTTTGGGATCTCCTCCTTGGAAATATGTTGTAAATGAAATAAGTTTATGTTTAACATGAAGAAAATGTTAACAACACAAGCACATAGTAGCAAACAAATTTTTTGTTTAGGATGAAATTTCTTACCCGTACTTTAACATAATTGAATAAAGTCTTGGTTTTGATATCTAGAAGTTTCTCAACTTCCTTATTAAAAAGAATGAATGAAGAAAAATCAATATGATCCATGACAAACATTTGAAGCTTATTTTAAAAGAATATTTTCATGCTTATTATATACAACAAATTAAATAAGGAAGTCAAACAATATTTTCAAGCTTATTTTAATTCTATTTGATGTCAATATAGGTGTATCATGTATAAATTTGGTTTGACTAATTTATTTAGCTTCCTAATGTTTGTGAATCCGAAAAAATATTTACATGAAGGTTTGTAAGACTTACATTATAGTATATGATGGAAAATGATTGCCGCATGACCGTCAATACCATTTCAATGTTGAATCTTCCTATTGTGCATCAAGGTCTTCAGCAACTCCAATGGTGCATTTACCGCTTGGGCATCCATTGTAACACCATTTTGACATTTTTGTCAACTTCTTTATCATTGCTGGGATCACAAATCTCTCATTCTGATTTATGTTGTTAAACTATGAGATTTTTTTTATAGTTAAATGCTTAAAGTTTAATAATGAAAAATAAAGTTATGTTTGCCTCATGGATTTCTTTCAACTCATTTAATGTCTTCCTCAGGGTTTGCTATAGGAAATCATCTTCAATAGAATAAGTACTTTGTGATGAGAGATGGCTCAGAGCAATTGTTGGTTCTTCGTTTCCTGCTTCAAATCTTAAATCATATAAAGAAGTATCATGTTTTTGTACAAAAATGAAAATTAGACTAAACAGGCTGATAGAAAGTTAAATGTAGTACTTGTTCTTGAAATCTGACACCTCTAGGACGTCAACATTTATCAACAACTTTGCTGCATATCTAGTATTTGACACCTCTATCTCTCTTGTTATTGATGTGAAGAAAAACTTATAAAGAGAATAAAACTTGAAAGGAAGTTAAGTTGAGTATTTTTTTTAGGAGTAGTTGTTACCCAAATATCTTCCCAATTTTGCAAGTTGCATGATGATGATATATGGACCAACTTGGTTCTTTTCAACATATTCCACCAGTTGATCCGCGTACTATTTCCAGATAATGCACTTTATGTTGTCACTCTATGTATTTTAATAAGTGTGTTAGTTATAATAAAATACTATAATGAAGACAATTATCGAATATTAAAAATAAATGTAAAGTAAGATCATTGTACACTTATGATCATCTAGTTCTAAACGAACAATCCTTATAGCTCTAAATGTATACATGTGATCATTGTACCCATTTTTTTTTTTACATGATCCTATAAAAATGTAAGGATATATATGCTTAATAAGAGTAAATTTTGGGTTTCATGACGATTACAGATTAAAGAAAAAAACTCTTTGTTAGGATAAAAAAACAAAAGACCAAACTCTTTGTTACATGTACCAATAAACAAATTCCGGTATAATGGTTTCTTTTATCTCCAAAGTAATCCCATCATAAATATATCTCATTATAATCAGTTTTAAACGTAGTGAACCATGGAACTTTCTACAAGATCAATTATTCTTTGTTAGGTGTAGCGTGTAGTCTAATTATTATTTTTAAAAACATCAATTAACAATTCGGTAAAATATGACTGGAGATGGTCATGAGCATATACATTTTATAAAAGGCATGCATTTTCCTCAGTCATTCTTTTTTCATATGCTTGTTGCTTAAGTTATCATATGAAGCTTCTCACCTTCTTCCATTCTTCCTAAAATATAAAATTGCAAGTTGCTAGTCAGGGTATAGATAGGGATCTTTTCGGTTCTGACTACTACTCTGAAATCTCATTTTATATTCCAAAAAAAAAATAAGAAAAGAAAGAAATTACAAGTTGAATATCAATCAAAATATTAATGTTGTCTTTTGTTTGTTTATATAATTTTCCGTAGAGATACATTTGAAATTGTAACATATTTGTTTCCCTTTGTTCGTCATTACTGTGCGCATAGGGTTTTTCTTTTTTTAATTACATAGGTTTTTCCTTTTATCTCGAATTGGTACGTAGACCTCAGATTCCTATATTATCACGGAATAACCAGCGTTATTGTCCTGCATTATTTATTAAAACATTAAATGGTGTTAGAAACAAAAATAAAGAAACAAATTTTGGTAATTTGTGTATATTTATGAATGAATGCATAAAGGAGGATTAATATCTCTTTATATAAGAAGACTATGGTACAGAAAAATAAAATAATAAAATATAATTATACACTAAATCAATTTAATTTTGTACTAAATCAGTTACAATAATCTTTAAAATCAATTTCGATCAATCATAATCTTAATTATAATTAATTATTGTAACATCTCCCTCAAACTCAAATGGGTATAAAAGAAACCAACTTGAGTTTGAAAACCAAAGTGCATAATTGACCAAGATGATAATTGTGTCTGGAGTCTGGAGTCTGAAAAATAAATTAAAAATATTTACAAGTAGACATATAAAAATAAAATAAAAATAATTTAAAAACACATCGTCGAGATCTTGGAGAAGCCAACAGGTCTAAACCGCATTTTGGATGGAACCATCTGCATCTGAGAAAATCTACAATGGGAACGGAGTCTGAAACGGAGTCTGAAACGGAGTCTTGCCATCAGAAGGAAGTCTAGAATTTAGGACGGAATCTAAAATAGAGTCTGACATCAGAACGAAGTTTAGACTCTAAGACAAAGTCTAAAATGGAGTCTTGTCATCATAACGAAGTCTGAAATTTAAGACATAGTCGAACATGGAGTTTGGAATCTAGAATCTAGGAGTCTGAAGTTTGAAAAGAGCGGACTGCAAAAAAGATCTAGTTTTGATGATGATTAGTAACGATTCTAACGAGTTTCACGAACTCTACATAACAAAAAAGAAAAACTCTCCTTAAGGTGGATATCATGACTCTGATATCATGTTAGAAACATAAAAACAAGAACATGTTACGAAGGATGGTACCTCTCTGATACAATGTCAGAAATAAAAATAGAGAAACAAATATTAGTAATTTGTGTATATTTCTGAATGAATGTATATATGAAGATTAGTCTCTATTTATATAAGAAGACTAATATACAGAAAAAATAATAATAAAATATAATTATGTACTTAATTAATCTAATTTTATATTTAATCATTTATAATTATCTTTAAAATCAATCACAATTAACCATAATTTCAATTTTAATTATCACGCTAACAAACAAAAATATTGTGTAGCCCGTTTATTGTCTTTATTTTGACATTTTTTATGACATCGTATACAGTGTAATGTCATCTAAAATGTTGAAATAACAGAACTTATTTTTAATAAGGTACACAATGTGTATTTCTGATAAAGAAGGATAATTTCCTTTGACATCGTAATTTGGTCTAGTAAGTTGCTCTTATCTGCCAGTATTTTAAAATTATTTATTATGTTTTGTTTATTTAATAAACCCTAGTTAATTAGGTCTATTAATTCATTGTATTAACATTAATTATTTTTTACTTGACTTTATGGGTTCGAAGTCAGTCTTCATTGGAATTTGGCCGAGTACACATCCAGCGCTGGTGCTACTTCTTGGTGGTGCTATATGCTACCACAAAACGTGTATAAAAAAATACGGTGACCATAGCGTCTTCAAGATGCAACAACGAAATCCACCACGTAGTACGTACTAGCCCCTCTAGCAGTCCTGCTCCCGTTCCCATAATTGTTGCAATTTTTTGTTCACTTAATTTATTTAACCCTCGTTAATTAGGTCTATTATTTCATTTGTATTGACTTTAATTAATATATTCGTGACTTGACTTTATGACTTCGAAATCTGTCTCCGTTCGAATTTGGCTGAGTAAACATCCAGTGCTGGTGCTACATGTTGGTAGTGCTATATGCAACAACAAATTAAAACGCGTATAAATACGGTGCCCTTAACGTCTTGAAGATGCACTAACGAGATCCACCACCTAATAGTCTCTATTGCAGAGTTGCAGTCTTGCTCCCATTCTCATAATTGTTGCCATTTTTGTTCTTTCCCCAAAACAATAGCCTTTCTTTATCTCAAATACTTGAGAGAAAAATGGTGGATACCGTTGTCACCTTCCTGTTGGATAACTTGTGTCAGGTGTTAGAGTCTCACATTCTCTGACTCAATCATTCGAGTGCGATTTATATATCTGTTAAAATATAAATTGATATCAATTAGTCACTTTATTTAATACCAATTAATTTTAAATTAGAATCTCCAACTCATCAATTGTATCTTGGTCCAAGTGGTGAGTAAAAGAACAGATGGAGGGGTGAAAGCATGTGGTGAGTAAAAGAACGGATGGAGGGGTGAAAGCATGTCAAGTCCATGATCTTCTCCGCGAGCTTTGCATATCTGAGAGCAAAGAGGACAAGTTTTTACATGTTGTAAAAGATAACAAGTTGGTTATGATTAGTTATACTGACAATTGTCAATATTCAGTTAGTTAGAATCAGTTAGCTTTGTTATTTGCTTTGTATATAAAGCTTTCATATTGTACTACATCAGATACGATTGATTTACAATATCAATACAATTCTGCATTTTCTCTTTTCTTGTTTCATATCAGCTTGAGTGTTGATACCTTTATGGTATCAGAGAACTCAAGGTTCTTTCATGGCTTCCAATTCTTCCCACACCTCTGATCCTTCCCACGCTTCTTCATCAAGATTCTTGTTGCATACTTTCTCAAACACAGTTTCATTCAAACTAGATGAAAACAATTTTCTACCATGGAAACAACAGATTCTTGCTACCATCAAAGGATTTAAACTTCATAAATTTATCCAAGGAGCTTCATCGATTCCACCAGAATTTGATTCAGAAGTAGATGCTCAAAAAGGTGTTCAAAGTGAAGAGTTCCTTAATTGGGAACAATAAGATCAAATTCTTATGTCATGGCTCCTTGCATCAATGTCAGAATCCCTCACTGTTCGCATGGTGGGATGTGAACATTCCTATCAAATTTGGCAACAATTGGAGATGTTCTTTGCTGCTCAAACAAGAGCAAAAGTAAAGCAACTCAAAGTTCAGCTGAGAAATGTGAAAAAGAGAAGTTTATCAATTTCTGAGTATCTTTTACAAGTCAAGAAGATTGTTGATACTCTTGCTGCAATTGGAGCTCAAATTGATACTTCTGATCATCTTAATGCCATCTTTGATGGTCCCCTAGAGGAATATGATGGTTTTATCACGTCAATTCTATCTAGATCTGAATCTTACAATGTTATTGAAGTTGAAGCTTTATTAATGGCTCAAGAGGAACGTTTGGAAAGACACAAACGAAATACAGAATTCACTGGTAGTTCTGGAATCTTGCAAGCTAATGTGGCTCACACTACTTCACAGTTCTATAGAGGGAGTGGCAGAGGATTTTTCAGAGGTCGTGGCCGTGGTGGCAGAGGCATCAATCATGGTGGTAGACAATCGTTTACTGGTGGCAATCACTCACAAGATCGCCCCAAATGTCAGCTTTGTGGAAAGTTTGGGCATGATGCCTGGACTTGCTGGCATAGATTTGATCAAAATCTACCAAATCCAAATTCAAGCTCTTTTCAATCTTCCTCCTCCTCAAGGCAATCATCAGGACATATTAGAGCATATGTTGCTACACCTGGACCCTCTAATTCTCCTATGCAGACCAATGCACTATCTTCGTTTGATTCATCTTGGTATGTAGATTCTGGAGCTACTGCACATCTCACACCAGACATCAACAACCTTGCAGTAAAACAAAATTACACTGGACAAGAGAGGGTGCATCTTGGTAATGGAGCAGGTTTGGCTATTCATCACATTGGTCATACTGACATTGCTAGTAGTAGTTCCATAAATTCTGTTCTTTCCAATTCCAAGCTGTCTTTATCAAATTTATTACATGTTCCTCATCTCACTAAAAACTTAATTAGTGTTTCTCAATTTGCCAAAGATAACAATGTGTTTTTTGAGTTTCATGCTAATTGCTGTTTGGTTAAATCTCAAGTATCCAAACAGATCCTTTTACAAGGGACACTTAACAATGGCTTATATGTGTTTGACAATTTGAAGTTCAAGTCACCTACTGTTGCTCCTGTCTGTTGTGCAAATTCAGTCACTGTACCAACTACACCTAGTGTTGATCATAGTGCAGTTGCTCCTTAGTAAAATTTCATTTTTCATTTGGCATTCCAAGTTAGGACATGCTACCAAGAAAATTGTACAACATGTCCTATCTTCTTGTAAAATACCTTTTACTGATAATAAAACAGATTCTATGCTTTGTTCAGCATGCTGTATTGGTAAATCACATAAGTTGCCTTTTCCTGTATCTGATTCTGTTTACATAGCACCATTACAACTTGTCTATTCTGATATTTAGGGACCATCCCCACTTCTTTCTGCCTCTGGACATCAGTACTATATAGTGTTCATTGATGCTTTTTCAAGGTTCAGTTGGATTTATTTCTTAACTCATAAATCTGAAGCTTTTTCTGCTTTTCTCAAATTCAAAGCCCTTGCTGAATTGTAACTTGATGCTAAGCTAAAAACACTGCAAACAGATGATGCTAAAGAGTATTGTGTGTTTACTAAGCATCTTACCAATCTGGGAATAGTTCATTGTTTCAGTTGTCCACACACACATGAGCAAAATGGAACAACAGAAAGAAAACATAGACATGTTTCAGAACTTGGTCTCACTTTGCTAGCTGAATCAGGTGTTCCTTATAAGTACTAGGTTGAAGCCTTTTCCACAGCAACCTATGTTATTAACAGATTACCAACTCCAGTACTTGGTCTCAAATCTCCACTCGAGTCTCTTTCTGGTCATTCACCTGATTATTCTTTTCTTAAAGTCTTTGGTTGCTTATGCTTTCCTCATCTCAGACCCTACAATAAACATAAAATGGACTTTAGATCACAACAATGTGTCTTTCTAGGTTACTCACCTTTTCACAAAGGTTATAGGTGTTTAGCTTCTTCTGGTAAAGTCTTCATATCTAGACATGTTATATTCAATGAATCTGTTTTTCATTTCAAATCAAATCCTCAATTCTTATCTCAGTCAACTGTTTCACTGTGTCATTCTCCTCCATCAGTATCTTATCCTCCTATTCTTCCTGTTGTTACTACTAGCAATTCTCAGCATACCTTAAGTGAAATTAACCAACACTGCACATATCCAATTAACACTAATCTTGATCACAGTTATAATACATCACCTGCAGGATCTTTTAGTGCATGAATTTTTGGTTCAGATTCTTTTACTGCAGCAAGTCCATCTAATTCTCCTTCTGACAGAGGTGCTATCCCAACATCAGTAATAGTACCTATGAATTCTGTCTAAGATACTCCTAATCCTACTGTACCTGATAGTATTACTACTATA
This sequence comes from Ormosia emarginata, assembly GCA_029884605.1. NCBI lineage: Eukaryota > Viridiplantae > Streptophyta > Magnoliopsida > Fabales > Fabaceae > Ormosia > Ormosia emarginata. Next base: position 8,781,364 of record JAQQTP010000059.1, on the reverse strand, counting down.
CCTGCCACTGTTAATCCTGTTCAAGTTAATCCTGCTATTGACAATAATGCTGCAATAACTGAGAATGCTCATCTTATGATTACCAGAAACAAAGCAGGTATCTTCAAACTAAAAGCTTATCTTGTTGTTACAGAACCAACTTCAGTTGCTGAAGCCTTGTCAATTCCTGAGTGGAAAGCAGCAATGGATCTAGAATATCAGGCCTTGATGCATAATCAAACCTGGACATTAGTCTCCTTACCACCTCAGAGAAATTCCATAGGCTGCAAGTGGATTTTTTGAATCAAAAGAAATCTTGATGGCACAGTGCAGAAATACAAAGCGCGTTTAGTTGCCAAGGGATTTCATCAAAGAGAGAGATTTGATTTCACTGAAACCTTCAGTCCAGTAGTCAAGCCAGTTACTGTGAGAGTGGTGCTGACAATTGCTCTATCACTAGGCTGGCCCATTCACCAAGTTGATGTGAATAATGCTTTCCTTAATGGGGAGTTAAAAGAAGAAGTATTTATGCAACAACCTGATGGCTATGCACAACAAAGCACTACTTCTACTCCTCTGGTATGCAAGCTTAACAAAGCACTTTATGGACTGAAACAGACCCCAAGAGCATGGTTTGAAAAATTAGGGAAGACACTATGTCAACTTGGTTTTCAAGCCACAAAATGTGACAACTCTCTGTTTGTACAGTTTACTGCTGATCATGTTACTACTTTTGTGCTAGTATATGTAGATGACATCATCATCACTAGCAGTTCTCAAGAAGCAGTGACTACTCTCATTTCACAATTAAATTCAGCATTTGCATTAAAAGATTTAGGCAAGCTAAATTATTTTTTGGGGATCGAAGTTAAACCCGTTTCTGGAGGTGGTCTGCTACTATGCCAAGACAAGTACATTATAGACTTGCTACTTAAAGCAAATATGCTACATGCCAAACCAATGAAGACCCCGATGGCCACAGGACTCAAACTCATTGCTAATGGTATAGATGTTGTGTCTGATGCTTCACTATACAGATCAATTGTAGGATAGTTGACAAGACATGAAATAGCATTTAGTGTGAACAAGGTATGTCAATTTATGCATAATCCTCTGGAATCACATTGGAAGGCAGTGAAGAGAATATTGAGGTACTTAGCAGGAACTCTTGGTTATGGATTACATCTAAGCAAGTCACCTAATCTAGAGATTACAACATTTTCAGATTCTGACTGGGGCTCAGATTTGGATAACAGGAGGAGTACATCTGGAATGTGTGTATTCTTGGGAACTAACCTTGTTTGTTGGTCATCCAAGAAACAAGGGGTGGTTTCTAGATCAACCACTGAAGCTGAATATCGAAGTTTAGCATCTTTAGTAGCATAAATTTCTTGGCTAAAATATCTGCTCAGTGAGTTACATATCTCAATCCAACAAACACCTGTAATTCACTGTGATAATCTCAGTATAGTAATGCTTGCTGCTAATCCTGTACTGCATTCTAAAACCAAGCACTTTGAACTAGACTTGTACTTTGTTAGAGAGAAAGTGGCACAACGTCTGATACAAGTTGTTCACGTTCCTTCAGCCGAACAAGTTATTGATATCTTTACAAAACCAAGCTCCAACACTCAGTTTCATCTCATAAGACACAAACTCAGAGTTGAAAATTTCAACTCTTTGAGCTTGCAGGGGGAATGTATAGGATAACAAGTTAGTTATGATTAGTTATACTGATAGTTGTCAATATTTAGTTAGTTAGAATCAGTTAGCTTTGTTATCTGCTTTGTATATAAAGCTTTCATATTGTACTACATCAGATATGATTGATTTACAATATCAATACAATTCTGCATTTTCTCTTTTCTTGTTTCATATCAGCTTGAGTACTGATACCTTTACATGTCAAGACTGCCTAGGAGACTATGTGTCCATTGTGGCATGCCAAACTATATTTCTGAAAGTGCTTGTGATCATTCATGTACCCGTTTTTTGTTCTGCTTCAGCGAAGATAAGTACAATTTTGAATCTAATAATAAGAAATGGCTCCTCAAGGGCTTTAAGTTGATACGGGTGTTGGATCTTGGTCGGGTTGGCCTATCATCCGTCCCTGATAAATTAGGTAGGTTGATCCATCTCAGGTACCTAAGAATTAACACAGGACCATTGTCCTTGCCAGATTCTATATGCAATCTCTGGAACTTGGAGACCTTGGATGTGAGGAGTTCCAAAATAAGTGCTCTTCCAACAAAAATATGGAAGCTTAAGCGACTAAGGCATTTGTATATGTTTGGTGAAGTGACCCAACCAGAGTTTTTAGAGTCCAAGAGTAAAATGATGTCAAATCTCCAAACCCTTTCTTCCGTTGCTCTCAATCCAAACACTCTGCTTCATGTGGAATTGTTGCAAAGGCTCCATTGCTTAAGCCGTTTGAATGTATTGAAAATATTTAACCCCGAGGGGTTCGCCACAAGTGCAAATGGATTTCCACCCAACATTACCAAAGTAACATTAGTAAAAGTAGCTAGCTTAAATGAAAATAGTATGAATACTTTGGGAAGCCTTCCCAAGCTCTGGATTTTGAAAATATAAGGAATAAAAGCTGCATCCAAGTTTGTTCTTCACTGCACCGCTAAAGGGTTCCAACAACTCGAAGTGATTCAAATCACAAGCTTGTCCTGTGAAAGGTGGGAAAAGGAACAAGATGCAGTGCCTCAGCTTCAACGCTTGGTCGTCAAGAGGTGCGAATGTTGGATCCTTAATCCAACATTGGCCTTATATGTGAATAATTATGTATTGTGAGTTGTCACTTAAGGTTGAGCCCAATTAAAAGTGATCTGATAAGGTTTGGATTATTTGGGCTTTAATGTATCTAATAGGATATGAGCCTTTAATGTGTAGAGACTAAAGGGTAATTCTATTTTTGCGATGGGCTAAAATAGAAATGCCAATAGATAACCCTAGGGTTGTCAATAAAATAGGTGATGGTCCCCGGGTCACACGTATCGTTCTCATCTTTCCTGACATCCCATCATCAGAAAGAAGCAGAGGGAAAGCTAAAGGGTTCTCTCAAGGAATACGTGTAGATCTGGAAGACCAAAACCGCACGACCACCGCACGACTCTGAAGAGTTATTGGTCATCATGAATTCAGGTACGCTTCCACATAATTTCCTAATGATTAACATGATTATTTTCAGGTTATAGATGATTGTTTTCATCTAAGGGATTTATTCCAGTTTTAACAATTGGTATCAGAGTAGGTCATGTTTGATCATTAAGAAATTATTTATTTTTTATGAATCTGGTTTTGATTTATATGATTTAAAATTGAATTAAGCGGTGGTTTTCTGGATATTTGCGTATTTTTCAATTGTAAATTTGATTTGTGCATACATATGATCAGGAACTAATGTATTGTTTGTATATATATATATATATATATATATATATATATATATATATATATATATATATATATATATATATATATATATATATATAATTCTAGAAATCACACGCACAAACGTAGATTGATTTTATCAATTTGTATGTATTGTTTCTAAAAAATTACAAATGTTATATGTTTATTTTGGGTATTTTTTTTTTGCCATCCTAAATTCAAATATTGGAAAAGTTTATATATTTTGGGATAAATTAATTGAAACAACATGTCACCAAAGTGACATCTCTTGTGGAGATTAATTTATTTTTAAAATATAAAAGGTTGTGTGCTTGTAATTTATGTAGATACTAATCGGCCCAAAGGAAGGTGAGTATTTTATAAAATTGCAAGTGCATTTGTGGTGATAAATGCGTGATAATTATTCGATTTTACATGTGAATAATGAATCAGCCCAAAGGAAGATTTATTGTTTGACATGTTCTTATTATTAGTGTTTGATTATTATGCCAAGGTATCACTGAAAAGTTAATATTTTGTCCAAAGATAAAATATTAATGGATTCCCGGTATCTTGAGATGGGATTTACCTTATTTGAATTTAGTATTACTTTGTTTTTGAGACTTATCTGAGCATGTTTTGTTTGTTTATTGTTCTCAATTCAACTATGAATGATCTTGCGAGTATTACTACCAACATTAACTATATTCCTAAGCTGAATGGCTCAAACTTCAATTCCTGAAAGGAAAATATCTTGATAGTTCTTGGAGTAATGGACATTGACCTTGCGTTAAGGGTTGATTCTCCCCCACCTCTTACGGATCAGAGTACCTCTGAAGATAAGAGGGAGATGGAAAGGTGGGAGAGGTCAAATCGCATGAGTGTGATGATCATGAAGAGGGCCATTCCAGAAGCATTCAGGGATACCATATCTGAAAAGATAACTACAGCTAAGGAGTTCCTTGCAGATATTGAAAAGAAGTTTATCAAGAACGAAAAGGCTGAAATAGGTACACTCTTGGCAAAACTAATTTCAATGAAGTATATGGGTAAGGGCAACATCAGGGAGTACATCATGGAGATGTCTCATATTGCTTCAAAGCTGAAAGCACTTAAGCTAGAACTCTCTGAGGACTTGCTGGTGCATCTGGTTCTGATATCTCTTCCGACACAGTTTGGCCAGTTTAAGGTGAGCTATAATTGTCAGAAAGAGACTTGGTCTCTGAATGAGCTCATCTCACATTGTGTTCAGGAAGAAGAAAGGTTGAAGCAAGACAAGACAGAAAGTGCTCATTTTGCCTCTACCTCAAAGTATAAGGGCAAGGGACTGAAGAGGAAAATGGATAAGGAAGCTGCAGATACAGCGCCTCAAAAGAAACAACAAAAGAAACCAAATGAATCAGGAGGTAGTGGTTGTTTCTTTTGTGGAGCTGAAGGACATGTGAAGAAGCATTGCAGTAACTATCACGCATGGCGTGCTAAGAAAGGTATGCTTCTTAATTTGGTTTGTTCTGAGGTTAATTTAATTTCGGTGCCTAAACACACATGGTGGATAGATTCTGGTGCCACAACTCACATCAGTGTGTCTACGCAGGGTTGCCTGAATTGCCGAAAACCAAGTGATGGTGAAAGATACATCTATGTAGGTGACGGCAAGACGGTTCAAGTTGAGGCAATTGGAAAATTTAGATTATTGTTAAAGACTGGATTTTATTTGGATCTTGATGAAACATTTATTGTACCGTCTTTTAGACGAAATTTGATTTCTATTTCTGTTTTGGACAAATTTGGTTATTCTTGTTCATTTGGGAATGGAAAATTTAGTTTGTTTCATGATTCAAAATTGGTTGGTTCTGGTTCTTTGTCAGGTTACGATAATCTTTATTCGCTTGATACGATTGCTTCGTTTAATGAATCTCTGCAATTAAGTACACGAGGCATGAAAAGGAAATTAACCGATGAGAATTCAGGTGCGTTATGGCATAAGAGATTAGGTCACATCTCTAGACGGAGAATAGAGAGACTTGTGTCAAACGAAATTCTAGAACCCTTAGATTTTACAGATTTTGATATTTGTATCAATTGTATTAAGGGCAAACAAACCAACAAAAGGAGATTTGAGGCCAATAGGACTTTGGACGTCTTAGAACTTATACATACAGATATTTGTGGGTCATTCCCTACAGTTGCTTGGAATGGTCAACAATATTATATAACATTCATAGATGATTTTTTAAGACATGACTACATTTATCTCATTAATGAAAAGGGAAAGTCATTGGATGTGTTCAAAAACTATAACGCTGAAGTTGAGAACCAACTCAACAAAAGAATCAAAGGCATCAGGTCTGACCGTGGTGGTGAGTACTATGGCAGATATGATGGTTCAGGTGAACAACGTCTAGGACCTTTTGCTAAATTCCTAGAGGAATGCAGTATCGTCCCACAGTACACTATGCCGGGCTCACCCACTATGAATGGTGTTGCTGAAAGACGAAACAAGACGCTTAAAGACATGGTAAGAAGTATGATTAGTCATTCTACCCTACCAGAATCACTTTGGGGAGAAGCACTTAAAACTGCAGTATATATCCTCAATAGAGTTCCAACTAAAGCAACTACAAAAACTCCTTATGAACTTTGGGCAGGAAAAAAGCCTAGTTTAAAGCACTTGCATGTTTGGGGTTGTCCAACTGAAGCAAGGCCTTATAGACCAAATGAAAGGAAATTGGACTCAAGGATGGTTAGTTGCTATTTTATTGGATACTCTGAAAGGTCCAGGGGTTACAAGTTTTATGATCCCACAACTAAGTTAATTTTTGAATTTCCCCGATTCTTTGAGGATATCGAGTTTGCCGAGAGAGATATAGTTAGGGACATTGTTTTTGAAGAGGAATATGTTGATATTCCCACAGGTGTTATTGACATTGTTCAGGAACCTCTTCCTGACCCTGTTGAAGACACAATAGATCAAGACAATGTTGAACCTTCCATGCAAGAAATTATTCCAGAAGAACAAACTCTTACACCTCAAGAACCTATGTCATTAAGGAGATCCACGAGAGAAAGGAGAAGTGCAATACCAGATGATTACATTGTATTTCTCCAAGAACATGAGATTGACATTGGAGTGATGGAAGATGATCCGATTAACTTTCGTCAAGCCATGGAAAGTTCTAACTCTCAAAAGTGGATTGATGCCATGAATGAAGAGATTAAGTCCATGAAGGACAATGACGTTTGAGATCTTGTCCCATTGCCTGAAGGTGCAAAATCCATTAGTTGCAAATGGATATTTAAGATCAAGAGGGATTCAAAAGGCGATGTTGAAAGATATAAGGCTCGTCTTGTCGCAAAGGGATTTACACAGAAAGAAGGCATCGACTATAAAGAGACTTTCTCTCTGGTATCTTCGAAGGACTCTTTCAGGACTATAATGGCTTTGGTGGCACATTTTGATCTTGAGTTACATCAGATGGATGTAAAGACGGTGTTTCTCAATGGTGACATTGATGAGACAATCTATATGGTGCAACCAGAAAACTTTGTTTCGAAAGACTCAAAGAATATAGTTTGCAAACTTAAGAAATCCATCTATGGGCTCAAGCAAGCATCTCGACAATGGTATTTCAAGTTTCATCAAGTAATCATCTCATTTGGTTTTGAGGTGAATTTGGTAGATGACTGTATATATCATAAGTTCTGTGGGAGCAAGTATATTTTTCTAATTTTATATGTTGATGACATTTTGCTTGCCAGCAATGATATAGAATTATTGCATGAAACCAAGAGATTTCTAGCTAAGAATTTTGAGATGAAAGACCTTGGTAATGCTTCTTTTGTATTGGGCATACAGATACACTGAGATCGTTCTCAGGGTATTCTTGGATTATCATAAAAAGGCTATATTGAAAATGTTCTCAAGAGATATGACATGCAAGAGTGTAAACCAGGTGATACCCCTGTAGCTAAGGGAAACAAGTTTAGTCTCAATCAGTGTCCTAAGAATGACTTTGAAGAAAAGGAAATGTAGAAGATTCCCTATGCATCAACAAGGGAGTCGATGTATATGCTCAGTGTCTCAGTACGCGTCCTGCTATTGCGTACATTACAGGGATGTTGGGCAGATACTTGAGTAATCCAGGATTAGCCCATTGGAAAGTAGCCAAACGGGTCATACGGTACTTATAGAGAACGAAAGACTACATGCTCACATATCAGAGGTCGGATAAGCTTGAGATCATTGGGTATACTGACTTCAATTTTGCTGGATGCCAAGATAGTATGAAATCTACATCGAGCTATATATACCTGCTAGCTGGAGGTGTTATTTCTTGGAAGAATGCTAAACAGTCTCTTATAGCCTCTTCTACTATGGTAGTAGAGTTCATAGCATGTTATGAGGTGTCCAATCATGGAATTTGGCTGCGAAATTTGTCATGAGGTTGCGCATAGTGGATGGTATTGAAAGACCACTCAAGTTATTTTGTGACAATAAATCAACAGTTCTATTTTCTAATAACAACAGGAGCTTGACAAAGTCAAAGCACATAGACATCAAGTTCCTTGTTGTTAAAGAAAGAGTTCAGAGTGGACAGTTGTCTATAGAGCATATCAGAACAAACTCCATGGTTGCGGATCCGCTTACTAAAGGGTTACCACCCAAAATGTTTCATGAGCACACTGCTCATATGGGTGTTATGCCATTAAGTGATGTTCAGTTTTAGTGGGAGTTTGTAACTTTTAAATGCTTTTATGATATAGACTTTTTTGTTTATGTATGGTTTAAGAATATTTTCTGCAGAAATAAAGTTTTGGTGTATTGACACTCTAATTTTATTATGCTTTGATCTCACTAAGGTTTAAGGAGGACCAATTGGAATTAGGCATGTTAAGATCACATCACATGAAAATTCCATGCTACACATCCATATCATGATCCATGTCATTCATTTGTATCAGCATATGTGACCATTGATGGGTTGAGTTACGATAATTGTAGCGAAGACTGCTTTGATCCTATGTTGGTACGATTGATGGACCGGATTGGTTATAGATACTTTCGGTAATGACAATAACATTGAGCTCATATGGTTAATTTTGCAATACATAATTATAAGGTTACACATATAGTCCAAGTGGGAGATTGTTGGATCCTTAATCCAACATTGGCCTTATATGTGAATAATTATGTATTGTGAGTTGTCACTTAAGGTTGAGCCCAATTAAAAGTGATCTGATAAGGTTTGGATTATTTGGGCTTTAATGTATCTAATAGGATATGAGCCTTTAATGTGTAGAGACTAAAGGGTAATTCTATTTTTGCGATGGGCTAAAATAGAAATGTCAATAGATAACCCTAGGGTTATCAATAAAATAGGTGATGGTCCCCGGGTCACACGTATCGTTCTCATCTTTCCTGACATTCCATCATCAGAAAAAAGCATAGGGAAAGCTAAAGGGTTCTCTCAGGGAATACGTGTAGATCTGGAATACCAAAACTGCACGACCACCGCACGACTCTAAAGAGTTATTTGTCATCATGAATTCAGGTGCGCTTCCGCACAATTTCCTAATGATCAACATGATTATTTTCAGGTTATAGATGATTATTTTCATCTAAGAGGTTTATTCCGGTTCTAACAGCGAATGCTTGACCTCTCTCCCTGATGAGCTTTGGTCATTGACAGACATAAAAGAAGTGAAACTTTTGTGGCCCACAAAAGAAATCGTAGAGATGCTCCATCACCATAAGTTGAATGTGAAGCGTACGTGCAAGTTGACAATTTATCCTCTTGCAGGCGAAGATCCAACTCATGATTAAAAGATTAGGAGATATTCTTGTTTGTTCTCAAAGTAAAAAAAAATGTTTTATATCATTTAATATGTATTATTTTATTTTTTATTATTATGATCATTATTATTTTTTATTTTAAAAATTTTTTAATGTTATAATTGAAGTGATACACATTAAATGATATAAAGTAAAAAAAAAAAAATTATTCTACAACATTTAAGAATTTCTTAAATGGCTAGATGTTGTTTCGCCTTATTAATGATTCAATTTTCTCTTTAGTCATCCTTATTAATTGTTGTCGAATCTTTATGACATGAATAAAAAATGTAATTGTGTTAATGCTAGGTCGTTGCCCCTAAGCAATGCGTTGTATGACTCGAGTACAATGTTAAATGAGCTAGAGGCGTCGCATCGCCGCATGAGTGCAGTGAAAAATAAGTAAGAGTTCTCACATTTTTGTGAACAGGTATGGGTAAATAAGCTAGTTCATAAGAGTATGATGCGTTTTGGTACTTGGAATATAGGCACACTTACAGGTAAATCTATGGAAATAGTTGATACCATGATTAGGAGGAGGATTAATTTTATATGCCTAAAAGAAACTAAGTGAGTGGGAGAAAAGGCAAAGGAACTCGAAACTTCAGGTTTTAAGCTTTAGTACACTGGCAAGGTAAAACCTAGAAATGAGGTAGGCATAATAGTAGATAAGAATTAGAAGAAAAATGTTGTGGATGTGAGAAGACTCGGAGATAGGATCATAGCTTTGAAGTTTGTTGTGGAACAAGAGACTTTTAATGTTATCAGTGCATATGCACCTCAAGTAGGCTTAGACGAGCACTTTAAGATAAAATTTTGCAAGGATTTAGAAGGTTTGATTCAGGGAATACCTTCAGGAGATAAGATTGTTCTAGGAGGGGACCTAAATGGTCATGTGGGGAGTGAATCTAGGGGGTTTGAGGGTTTGCATAGAGGGTATGGTTTAGGAGTAGCAAATGCTGAGGGCAAAACGATTCTAGATTTTTCAGCAGCTTTTGATTTTACAATAGCTAACACTTGTTTTAGGAGGCGGGAAGAGCATCTTATCAAGTACAGAAGCGGGAGTTCTTGCTCTTAAATTGATTATTTTCTTATAAGAAAATCGGATAGAAAGCTTTGCATGGATTGCAAAGTCATCCCTAGAGAGAGCTTGATTACCCAACATAGGGTTTTGGTTATGGATGTATGGATTAATATGAGAGTAAGGATAAATTGTCGAGACAGAGTCCCAAGGATATGGAGGAAGAGATTTGAGAGCTACAAGAGAGTGCAAATGATATGTGGGATGAAGTGGTTAAAGGGATTAGGAAGGTAGCAAAAGAGACACTCGGTGAATCAAGAGGCTTTGGACCCAAGGATAAATAATCTTGGTGGTGGGATGTTAGTGTACAAGATAAGGTTAAGGTTAAAGAGGAATGTTATAAAGCTGGGCACGTGTGTAAAAACGTTGAAAATTGGGAAAAATATAAGGCAGCTAAAAAAGATACTATGAAGGCGGTGAGTGAGACGAAAACTAAAGCATTCAACGAGTTATATCAATTTTTAGGCACCAAAGACGGAGAAAAGAATATTTACAAGCTTGTTAAAAGTAGAGAAAGGAAGACAAGAGACTTGGATCAAGCGAAATGCATTAATGATGAAGAGGGTAAAGTCTTGGTTACGGAACAAGACATCAAGGATCGATGGAAGGGTTATTTTCAGAAGTTATTTAATAAGGGACATGAGACGTTAGGGGACTCGGACATTCTAAACACTAGAGAAGAGGATCAAAATAAAACCTTTTATCATAGAATTCGGGAGTTCGAGGTAAAAGAAGCTTTGAAGAGGATGGAAAATATAAAAATGGTCGGACCAGATAATATACCTATCTAGGAGAGAAAGGTATAAGCTGACTCACAAAGCTATTTAACGAAATAATGATATCTAAGAAAATGTCAAATGAATGGAGGAGAAGCACTTTAATTCCTATTTATAAGAACAAGGGAGATATACAAAACTGTACAAATTACAAAGGGATTAAACTCATAAGCCATATCATGAAGTTATGGGAAAGAGTAATTGAACGGAAATTAAGACAAGAGACTAATATTTCAGAGAATCAATTCGGTTTTATGCCTAGGAGGTCAACCATAGAAGCAATCTATCTTCTACGAAGATTGATAGAGAGGTGTCGGAGGAAGCAAAAAGACTTACACATGGTTTTCATTGATCTGGAAAAAGTCTACGATAGGGTACTGAGAGAGGTCTTGTGGAAGGCTCTGGAGAAGAAAGGAGTTCATATCATTTATATTCGAGCAATCCAAGATATGTATGATGATGCTAAAACTTATGTGAGAACATAAGGAGAGGTTACAGAAGATTTTCCTATAGCTATAGGACTGCACCAAGGGTCAACTTTGAGTCCATACTTTTTAGTTTTGTCTTGGATGTGCTTACTGCGCATATCCAAGAGCTGGTACCACAATGCATGTTTTTTTTTTCAGATGATATAGTCTTAGTAGAGAGTCGAGAGATGAAACAAATAGGAAGTTAGAGCTATGGAGACGAGCTTTGGAAGAACATGACTTTCGTATAAGCAGGAGTAAGACGAAATATATGGAATGTAATTCAATAAGAAGCGTGCTAATACTAGCTTAGTGGTGAACATTGGGGACCACACCATACCACAAGTCACACGGTTTAGGTATCTTGGATCTATCATACAAAATGACGGAGAGATAGAGGGAGATGTAAATCATAAGATTCAAGCTAGATGGATTAAATGGAGGAGTGCTTCAAGAGTGATTTGTGATAGAAAAGTACCTCTCAAGCTTAAGGATAAATTTTTCCGTGCAACTATAAGGCCCGCGATGTTGTATGGTACTGAATATTGGGCGGTAAAAAGCCAACAAAAACATAAAATTAGTGTCGTGGAGATGAGGATGTTGCTCTGAATGTGTGGTTATACAAGACAAGATAGGATTAAGAATGAATGCATTAGAGAGAAAGCAGGGGTAACACCTACTGTGGAAAAGATGATATAATCTCGCCTTAGGTGGTTTAGACATATAAAGAAAAGACTCTTAGAAGCTCCGATAAGAAGAGTAGATCAGGTGGAGGATAGTCCAATAACTAGAGGTAGAGAGAGATCAAAAAAGACTATAGGAAAAATTATTAAAAAAGATTTAAATTTGAATGACATTTCTAAATACTTGGTTTATGATGGAGTACAATAACGTCATTTGATCCATGTAACTGACCCCATCTAGTGGAAAAAGATTTGGTTGTTGTTGTTGTTTTATTTAAATAAAATAAGTGTAGAAGGTTGAAAAAGGCTTATTTGTATGATAAAATTAATGTAAAAATTGTGTGTTACGCACTCAGAATTATTGAATTTGTGAAAGAGAAGTTTAAAGTAATTATCATTTGATTTGATTAATAATGAATTTAATTAGGAGTTGTAATAAAAAAGTCAATTGGGAGTTGTAATAAAAAAATTTAATTGGTGTAGATAGACAAATTAATTATTATTAGGTCATGTAATTAAATTTTTATTTATGATAATTGCATGACTTAAATTGATCGAATTCTAGAGTGTTGGCTGAGAAATACTCTTCTAGGTTAGCTAGCTATATCCAAGAGAAAGTATGACAAAAGTAATTTGGTCTTTAATTATGGCCAAGGCACAACTTAGTTATTTATTTTATTGACAAAAACAAGATGATTATAAATAAAGGATAATTTCTATGTCATGGTTTATAAAAAGCTCCTTGATGGCGTTGTTGCCTTACTTGTTATGTGATTTCTCTTTTTTTTTCAATATATATTTTTGTTTAAGCTTCTCCCGTCCTTTTAGATTAGAAGTGAAAAAGATAATATGTTGGTGCAGTAAATAAAGGTGAGGTGTAATAGTAAAATGAGAAACTATTAAGCACAATGTAATAACAATTGGTAAGGAAATAAATATTTAAGAAACATTTTGAAAATTTATAAGAGCATATAATGATTCATTAAAGTTGAAGGAAAGACACTTAGCTTTGGTTGTATGTTTTGGTTGATGTATTTGCTTTTGCTTTCTTAAGCTGTGAAAAAGTTTTGCACTTTGTTAGACTCATTTAAATTTTTAAAGAAATTTGGTAAGAAGTTTTGCACTGTGTTAGAATTATTTGAATTTATGTGAGAATTTGATAAGGAGTTTTACACTTTGAGTCATTGAAATTCTTGAGGGAATTTGAGTAAGAGGATGTGCACTTTGCTAGAATCATTTGAATATAATCTTAAGCGAATTTGATAACGAAGCTTTGCACTTTACTAGAATCATTTGAATTCCTGAGGAAATTTGAGTAAGAAGATTTGCACTTTACTCAAATCATTTGAATTCATGAAAGAATTTGGTATATGTTTCCCACTTTTTCATTATTATTATTTTTTAAATAGACTTTTAAGGAAATTTACTATGATCATTGAATTGTAATAACATAAAAATAGAGTAATTTTAGTCACACATTACTATTTACATCACATTATATTTATACAATTTTTATCATTTAATTACATTTAATTTCACTTAATTTTTTATACATCTCTATTTTGATTCTATTACATAAATATATGTGAAATACAAAATTATGTCTATATAGCTTTTTTTTTAAATAATAACAGAAATGGGATGTAAATTGATAATTATAAATAGACCGAATTTTGTGTATTGCCTAAAAAAAAAACACACTACTTGTTATGCGACCCACAAAAAAAAAAAAAAAGTCTGAGAAGTGGCGAGTTTAGCCTAGCTTAGGAGTTAGGAGCTGATTTTGACAAGTGGCGAGTGGCGAGTGGCGAGCATGCAACCAAACACCTGTACTCACCGTGTATCACATCTTATTTCTTCACCTCCGTAACTGTACGCACCTGAGTCAAAAAACACAAAGGTAACCGTTTGTACCAAGACACATTCTTAATCCTTATTCTTAGCTTCACAAACCAAAAAAAAAAATAAAAAAAAAATAAAAAATAAAAAATCTCGTCCGCTGTCACTACCAGAGAGTTTCGTGTTGGTCCCAACCTGGCATGCAAAAAATCGCTTCACAAGTCCAACAGAACAGGTTACCCCTCTTTTCAGGTTCAGCCATGGTTTCTTCCACCACCACCCTTTCTCTTTCCCTGCTCTATTATCTCTCCTTCTTTGCCTTATTCTCTCCCTCTCAATCCCACAAGGTCTACTTGGAGTTGTACTACGAAAGCTTATGCCCTTACAGCGCCAATTTCATCGTTAATCACCTTCCTAAGCTCTTCCGTGACGATCTCATCTCCATCGTTGACCTCAGGCTCGTTCCATGGGGTAATGCCATGCTCAGAGCCAACGCCACCTTTATCTGCCAGGTACTCTCTCTATCTCAACACAACAATGATTTTTATGTCTGTTTTCCCATTGATGAGACATGGTGCTGTTGCTGTTTTTTTCATTTATTGTGGTTTGATCATTGATTTGTATTGCAGCATGGCCCATATGAGTGCTTGCTAAACACCGTTGAAGCGTGTGCAATCAATATCTGGCCTGAACTGGTAAGAACTGATGAACAATCTGGGAAAACATCTGTTTCTTATTGTATTCTCTTTTTTAAAAAAAAATAAAAAAAAAATTGATGGGTCTTTCTTTAATTGGGGATGAGGAGTACTATGATAATTAGGATAAAGTTGAAAAAGAAAAGCTGTTAATGGTTTTATAAACTAAAGAAAATAAGATAGAAGAGAACAGTTACTGGGTAATCCATAATTTCCATGGTTATAGCACAATTCACTGTCCATACAAGGACAGTTTAATTCTGGAAATAAACTTTAGAATTATGTTCTCTGTCTTTGTGTCTGTTGTCTTTTCATGCAAACAAATGGGCAATTACATGGCTCTATTTGTTTTAAAATTACTTGAATTTTTTAACTGAGTTTTTTCCTGGTTAATCTAATTTTGCAGATCATTCTTAATCTGAACTTGCTGTCACTGATTGTTCAGTATAACAATAAATTTACATTTATATCACTATTCTAAGTATTTATACACTTCACGCCTTTTTGCAGAGCCAGCATTTTCCTTTCATCTATTGTGTTGAGACTCAAGTGTATCAGCATAAGCCCAAAGAGTGGGAATCTTGCTTTGAGAAGCTTGATCTGGATTCAAAACCTATTGATCAATGTTATAATAGTGAATATGGAAAAGAGGTTAGTGTTTTTCTCTGATTTAGTTCTTGTCCTTGACATTCCATGCTCTCACAGAGATTGTAATATGTATATTACCTACTAACTAAAAAGCTTTCTACTGGCTACCCCATTTTCTGTCATTAAGAAATAGATTGAAGTGTTCTAAATGTTCTTAAATAACTTTTCTCTTCTATATACATATTTTTCGTGAACTTTAAAGTTTTACTAACACTGCTAAATGTAGCAAACTTGTGGAACTTGAGAATTAGGAATGTTGAACAGTCATACAGATGGAGAATTGGAGTAGCCTTCTTGATTCTTTATTTAAACTAAGTCCACTAAGAAGAATCGATAATTGAATCCTACTTTGAGTAGAGATAATCCATGTCAACTTGCAGTTACCTGTTCTATTATGTAAAATTTGGATAATTGATCTGGTGCTAGTGATAATGCTTTTATCTGGCATTTGTGATGTGCACATCTACAGCTTGTTTCTTTTCTTGAAGTCAACAAAATGAAATAACTAATGAAAAGTGATTTTGACTTATTCTAACAATTACTTTAGGAAAAATTTGTCCTACAAAAAGATATAATAGAACTGCCAATATGTAGCTTCTGAACAAACATCTTTCTTAATGATAATTCGGAAAAATCCTTCTTTATTATATTCCCTTACTTACAAAAGGTTAATAGTTAATACTATTTCCTGACAGTAAAAGAAAGATATGATAGATTAGCTGAGTCTATATATAATTTGTTTGTCTAAAATTTTTCTCAGGTGACATTTACCATCTCAAGAAAAATTGGGATAGTAAATCTGGTGCTAGTGTATCTAGCATTATGATGTGCTCATCTACTGCTAATCCGGCATATCTAATAAAGAATCATTTGAACTGATTCTATCAATTACCTTAGGAAAACTTGGTTCTTGTTTTGATTTCTCGCACAGAACTCCGCAGCAGTGTAATATTGGGTGATAAGTGCTTCTTTGCTGCAACTACTACAAAAAGATATAATAGATCTGCCAATTTGTTACTTCTGAACATGGGTCTTTCTTCATGATAATTTGGTGAAATCCTTTTTCAATATTTTCCCAAACTTGCAGGATGTTAATACTATCAGGAATACTATCTCCTGACAGAAAAAGAGATATGATAGATTTGAGTCTATATATCATTGTTTGGCTGAAATTTTTCTCTCAAGTAGCATTTACCTTCTTTATGCAGCTGGAGCTACAGTATGCAGCTGAAACAAATGCTCTGCAGCCTCCTCACAAGTATGTTCCATGGGTAGTTGTGAATGGAGAACCACTCTATGAGGTTAGTCTTGCAAGTTTCTATCTGGCCAAACATGCACCATTCCCATGGTTTGATTTTTTCGTGAAGCTATACCTACAATACACAAATAAGTTATAACGATTAAATTTGTGCTTTACATGTATACGTTATATTATAGAATGAATGAAATTACAAATGTACTGGAAATTTTTAAGAATTTGCAAATTTCTTTTGCTGCAGGATTATGAAAACTTCTTAAGCTATGTCTGTAATGCTTATAAAGGCACTGATTTACCTCAAAGTTGCACTGAAGCATACCTTAGTACTATAAGAAAAGGGAAAGCAAAGCCTAAGCATTCAGTTTGCAATAAGGAAAGAGTGGTTCCAACCTGGGAACAAGTAAGGTCAACCATTACATCATGGATGCAAAGTATGCAATAGTTGAACTTTACAAGTGCAATTTAGATGTGACAATGCTGTAGGTGGTTTCAAAGTGGTTTGTTCCTGTTCTCTTGCAGTGATCCCTAGAAAAGTGCAATAGAACTTGTGATGAGTTAATAATTTCTCATCAAAACCCTGTTGTGTATATTGTTCTTACATGATGGTTGTTAGTGCACTTCTATTCTATATTGTGGCTATTCCTTTCGTATCAGACAGTTTAACCATCTCCTCACCCTGAAACGAGAAAGGGTGAAAACGTTAAATACAGAGAGATAAAGAAAGACACAAAATAGAAGGTTGGATAAAGCCAAGAACATGAAGTTGGAGGAACAAAATTGAGATGGATAAGCGATTGTGAATTTCACCTGCAGTTGCTTTGATAAGAAAGAAAATGGGAAAGGTTTGAAACCTATTTCTCTAAGGAATCAAATACAATTTCCATGTAATCTGAGAAGTAATCGTTTCTTTGAAATGAGGAAGTAGACTATTTTGTTCTCTTTTTTCAAATGTCATTAAATTGAGAAAGTTTTATATAAATCTATACATTACTTATACATTACAAATCTATTTGTGATCGTGCTCGAAAAGACAATTGTTAAAAGGTCCTCTTAATCACAATATTGTCTGAGGGTTAGTCTCTTATCAATATTTGTGGGATATCTAGTCAAAGACAATTTACATTATAAATCCATTCATTTGCTTTTTAACCTTGTTGAGATAATAAATTTATAATAAAATGTATAATTTAAAATTACTATGAGATTGTGATGTACTTTTTACTTTTATTTTCTAAGTGATGGATTTTGGTGAAGCTTAAGATGAAATATTTCATTTTTATTTATTAAGCATTCTTTTGACTTTTCCTGAATAACAAGATGTCTTTCATCTATAATTTCATTTCTCTCATGCATTCTCTTCGTTTTCACTAGTTATTAACTTCTAGCAACTTTTTCAGTTTTATTAGCTTTTTTTAGATTAACTTTATAATACCCTATCAAATAGTGGTATATAAATATATAATATAATATCTTTCTTTTTTTTTTTTTGTGTTAGACACGAATAGTTGTGAGATTAATTAACTTTTAAATTTGAGGTTATTTTAATTTAATTATATCATTTTTCATTCTTTTATAACAAAAATTATCTTTCATTCTTTAAATAAAACATTTTTTTGTCAGAAAAAAGGAATATAATTGCTTTAATTTTCATTTTTTAAAAGAAAAGAGGGTGAAAGATTGAAAATAATAGTTAACTCAATTGGTAAAGACTCTTGTAATTGATTGTGTGATCTTGGATCTGGCCTTTACCCATTTGATCCGCTATCTAATGGCAAAAAAAAAAAAAGGTGAAAGATTAAATGAGATATATCAAACAAGTATAAGTGTACAAATAAATTTGATATTAATACCTGTATCCTATTCATTATCTATGGGGATCTTTATCTCAAGCAATGGACTCTGGTTGGCACTGATCTCTTGAATTTCAAAATATTTAAAATTTACTGTAATTAACACCTTTAAAACCGTCGATATGTCCGTGTGGTTACGGAGTCGGACTCGTAATCTGTTTGGGCTACGCTTGCGCGGGCTCAAATTCTTCTGTCGACGTTATCTTATATTTATATTTGAATTTTTATTTTGAGCCCTTTTTTGAACATTATCTTAAATTGTTTTATTATCGAACCAAAGTTGAAACCCAAGTAATTTCTCTCCCTGACCCATCTTACAGGAAAGACCCAAGTAGATTAATGGGCTCCTTGTAGAATGGATATGAATAATATTTCTTAACTCTTTCACATGATTTCATTGGTCTCTTTCAAAGCTCAATTTCAAATAGAATAAACTTTCATTTTAATCTCTGAAATTATATACATCGATCACATTTATTTTTAAAATATAGAAAACTCTATTTTAATTTCTGAAACATTAATTCATATGATCAATTTGGTCTTTATTAGGAACTAATGTAACAAAGTTTAAAAGACCAAACTGACTGTACGAATTGATATTTCAAGAATTAAAGTAATTTTTTTTATATTTAAGAGACAAATATAGTCGGTGCATACAATTTTAGAGATCAAAATTGAGGTTTACTTATTCCGAATAATAAATTCTAAGTTCCAACTCACCCTCGAGAAACAATTCCTCAACCACCGTCATAGAATTCCACCCATGATCTTTTTGTTGCTGCAGTTGACGGACACATTCCAAAGGGGCAAACTAACAACTAACAAGAAAACAGTGATGCTGTTTATGCGGAATTTTGGTTCAAAGACTTAGAATTAATTCCAACAAACAAATATATTTTATCAAACGAATGTGGGTTCACAAGTTATGCGGTAATCTCGTTTATGAAAATGATTTTAACAGCAAACAAAGGAAATTTAAGGAATAGGAAAATGCAGAAAATTAACTGAAAGCATGTAAATGGCACGAAATTAAAGTGCAGAATTTAAATGGAAAAGCAAAAGAAAAAAAGCAAATAAGAGTCAAGAATCAGTAAAAAGAATTTAAAAGAACAAGACCGAAAAAAGTAAATAATTTTAAAAGAACATTGCATTAATTTAAATGACATGAAATGGTAAAGGAAGGCATACTTGGACAAAAATCCTTTAATCTGCTTTCGGGTTGAGATGTTAGGATTTTTTATCAGCAAATAACCTCCTCTTTTACATTACGCACACCACTATTTATAGACATCACAAAAATAACTGACATTCTAAAAAACCAACACGTTCTAGCGGTTTTTTTCTGCAGCAAATACCTAATTTTCGACGAAAACAGTACCCGACCATTCTAACCAATTTCCATCGAAAACATGATCTTCATGTCGGATATCAATCCCTTAGTCATTTAAAATCCTCCCTTTTCATTCGTCGCTTTTGTCGATTTAGCACTTCTGTCGGTTCCAAAAATTTTCCAAAAATCATCATCATCCGACAAACAAGCCAAATCTTAATTTTTCTTCCAACAAATGCCCCCCAAAATTTTTCTTTCGACGTCGACAGAAGAAAGAAAAAATTTTAAAATTCTTTCACATAGATATCTCCAAATCTAATCAAATCTCTTCATCAATATCTGAACGGCCACAATCAATCTTATCATAGCAATCAATAAATAGCCGCTCCTAGTAAATAGGGCTCATGATTACCCCTATTTTCTCGCGAAAAAAACTAATCGTTTGAAATCCGCACGACTTCTTACCCTATATTACTTTTCACCATCTTCAACCTTTATTTCTCCTCACTGTTCATCATTTTCAATTTCTTACTCCTACCTATTTCCTTTACAACCTTCTCCAATGGCTTCTGGCTCCCAAACTCCCAACGCGCCAACAACAGACTTGGGTAATCATGCAGTCTTCCGAGACCCAGTTCTGCAAAAATCTGAACTTTGGCACTTCTCGAAGGTAATACTTCCCATCAACGACTCCTCATTGTCTTTGGACCCTCCGGCTGCTTTCCTAGGTCCAGTTTTGCCCAAGGAATCTATTACAAACGAAATAAATTCCTTTTTTCCTTGTAAAAGTTCCCAAGAAGCTATCTTGGCTTCTCTTCCTTCCATTCCAATCAGCTACTTTGGAAAATCTGAAAGGTCATTCGGACTCTCCTACCCACATCAATGGGTATCTTGAATGGCTTGACAGAGTTCAGGCTTCCAAAGAAAGTCTTTGGAGGGAAATAGGAATTTTTGATTGCATCCAGCTTTCTCGCTATCCCATAAAAATGGATTCTTGCATGCTAGGTGCTTCTTTCTTCTTCTGGAATAAAACCACCAACTCTTTCCAATTTCCCTATGGCATGATGGGTCCAACACTTTTCGACATATCTGCCATAACTGGTCTTCGACCAGATGGGGAAATAATCACACCCGTTCTTCAACCCACAAACACTATTGATGTATACTCAAAAGCCCCAACTTCTTTTTCCAATTTCATAAATTTTTATTCCTCTGGATCAGATTCTATAACCGACGAAGAACACATAGCTTTTCTTCTACTCTGGCTTTCAGATTATGCTATTGGTTCTAAATCAGTACAAATATCCAAATCCTTTCTTCAGCTTGCCAATCTCCTTCATGAAGGTCGACGACTAGCTCTTGGTCAATTTCTCCTGGCCAATCTTTATTTGAGCATAGGTGAAATTGTCCAGAGCATCAGAGCTAAAATAAAGAAAACCAACTCTGGTGGTCCAATGTGGCTACTTCAACTTTGGTTGAATGCCATATTAGGAGACTACCTAGTCGATTCTTCTCCTCCTACTGTCTCTCTTGCTACATATGGCATTAGACTTTGCCATGTGAAGCATGAGAAAACTCATAAACAGAGCTTGGAGAATTTCATGTATTTCTTCAGTATTTTTCATTCCATCTCCTTTAGCACTGAAGATATATATTTTGCTCCTTTCGCTGACCGTTCTTTTGGTCCTGAATGGTTTACTCGACCAATTCTTTCTGATGACCCTCTAATTCATGCTGACAATGTTTTGGTCTGGTCGAATTTTCTCTGCCGACAAGTCTTAGTGGTGGTCTCCTGGTTCGACAGACAAATCTTTAGAGCTATGTCTCCAAAATTCGAGCTCGACAATTGGGATTCTGTCAAGCTATTCCAGCGCCTTTTTCCCATAAAGCCAAAGAACACTTCATCAATGGCCATCTACCAAGCATGTCGGATCTCATTCGAGTAACCTCAAAGAATGAAAGGCACAAGAAACATTTCAAGATTTCTGCCTTCACCCCCTACAGAGGAGTTTCAAAGGATTTTGTAGATTGGTGGACCGAATACTATAGTCCTTATCATATCGACATTGACATTTGTCGAAGCCGTGTCACTGAAATTTTGATTCCTGTGCAGGACCAAGATTCTTCATCAAAAACCAAAGGTACACATACTCAGGATATCAAGGCTTTTGAAAAATACTACAAAATCAAGTGGGACTTCAGGTTTCCTTGCCTAATTGTTCGACATTGTGAAAAAATCGTGGCCGATCTAAAACGAGCACACAAGGAAAAATGTTCTACCAAATTTCTTTCAGTTTCCATAAAAAATCCTTTAGCACGGCTTGAACCTTTTCAAATCCCTTTTCCAAAGCCAGTGCCTCTTCCTTGTGCTCGTTTTGGATTAGCCGACGAATTCCCATGTAAACATACAAAGGCTGGTAACTTCCCTATTTTAGATAGGACATATTCTGTGAGTAATATTTTTCTTACAAGAACTCCATAAGTTGAATTTACTCGTCGGTTTGCCTTGTCGTACGAACAATTTGCTTGGAACACCCGAGTCATCACTAAAATACCTGAAGGTATTTTCCTCTTTATATTCTGTTACTTCGAATTTTCTCCCACATTTATTAAATATACATGTCTTCTTACAGCACTCCCTTTGAAAAGACCCTTGGAGTATAAACAGCCTCAAGGAAGCGATGAAGATGAAGAAGATGAAACTACTTCTTTAAAGAAGAAGAAAAGCAAGAAGGCTCACAAACCTCCTATTCCCAAGGCTTCAAAGGCTAAATCTGCTGCGTCAATGCCGACAAAGAGTCCTCTGAAACAAGACGCTTCTAAATAAAAAACCCTCAAGGTATATACTTTTCCGACTATATACCAAGACTCTTCTATATACTTGTTTCAATCTAACTTAATGTCGGACTCGATTAGCGAATCCGCTCCTGCCACTCTAACTTCTCCTATCGAATCTTCAATTCCATCTCCGAAACATCCTCCAAAGGTATACATCTTTATTGCACTTTTTTTTTTTTTAAAAACACTGCGCACAATATCTCACCCTTTTTCTCCTCCTCAGAAAAAGAAAAAGAAAATTCAAACCACTGTTTCCACTTCAAAACCTTCCGTCGAAGAAACAGAGACCATTTTTCTTTCATCCGAGGTAAATTTGCACACTTCCTTTCACTAAATTCTTGGTTCTTGCTACTCATTTAACACCCAACCTTTCATTTCAGGATCCGAAGATGAACAATCCACGGATTGTCTTCTTGAACCAACTGTCGAATCAAGAGTCAAGATCCTATTCAGCAATCTCCTGAAGTAATGTATCTCACTTTATCCAATTATATTTTAATATATTAATTATTTTAACATTTCTTCCATTCGACTTCAGGATTCGACACAGTTGGCTAGCCCACAAAGGCCAAGGACCGAGAATCTTCCAGAAACTCATACATCTTCAGTCCTTGCTGCATCTACCATTTCTTCATCACTTCCGACAGAATCCCATACTGTCGAAGTCTTAAAGCAAATTCCAATCCCCCCAAGCATTGAAGGTCCTTCTCATTCAGAACAAACCAATCCCGATCAAATTATCCCAGAGGAATTCAACATGGAAACCCTGCTGGCGGAATTTGCTCCAATTAATCCACCTCCATCTCCTCCAACCAACTTAATGATTGCTGTACCAGAAAGTGGCGAGGATATGGAAGCAGATTTGGATGAATTGATTACAATGCTGTCGGGAGGCCACCAAAGTTCTCCTCAGTCGGCTCGTTCTTCGACTCAACTCGGACAAGATTCCAGTGATTCCCATATTACTGGACTCTTAACTGAATTGAAAAATGCCTTCACCTATTCTTTCGAGCACTTGATCTCTGACCAACCTCTTCAAGAAAGAATGATGGCAGTCGTAACCGAACTTGAGCCTCTTGCTCAACAATTACCCATCACTAGCCGAGCACTTCCGACAACTGTTAAAGATTTTCTTCAAAGTTTAACAGCAAAAATGCCAGTCATTCGTCGAGTCATTCCTGCTTACACACAAGAAATTCAAGAGAAATCCAGGATTTTGAAGCAGTTGACTGACGCAAAGAGTGAAAGTATTACACTGAAAGAAAATCTGACAAAAGGAAAAGCCAAAAAAGAAGAACTCGACAAGGAAATTGAAGACTTGGAGAAAAAACTTGAAGCTGCTCGTCGTCGCAACCAAAAACTCCAAACAGCATTAGAACAAGGGGTTGCTAGACAACAGAGCATTGCCAATAATACCAAGCAATGGGCTGTGGAAGCCAAAACTGTATTGGCAAAAATTAATTCTCTTGAAGCAGAGTACCAAACTGCCTGCTCCGACAAGCAATCTCTAGAAGATTCCTGGGGGATCCTTCAAAAATTCTGAACATTTTTTTTATTGTCGATTTATCAAACCGACAGAATTTTTATGGCCTTTCAAGCCAATACTCAATAAAACATTTCTTTTGATCATTTTCCCATACGCTTTTATTATTTCTCCATAATTCTATACATTTTAAATGCTTTTATTCCGTTTCTTTTAACACATCTCGTAACTATGCATAATAATTAACATAATTAATTACAATGAAAGTTACAAGACGTCATTTAATAACCTATTTCTGCAAAAATTCCCTATAAATAGTGTTCCCGATTCACCAAGATTCAACAGAATATAATTCAACCTTCTCCTTTGAAACTTCCATGAGTTCAGATAATTTTCTTTTCCCCCAAAGGGAAAAATGGAAGAAGGTCTCTGTTTTGATGGTGACACTTATTTTGAGCTTCAGTAAGAATCGTAATATTCTTGATGAGCTTCAGAATCATCGTAATAACCCAATGTTTTTTCAACATGGTTATTATGATGAAAATGACTCATCAGGGAGTAGACGACCATTCAACCTCTCGTCTAAGACAAGTTAATGGTCATCCACTTCTTCCTCTTCTTCGGGTCCTACGAGCTTAAACGGAACACATACTCAGCTGGGGAGAAGCTTCTGGTTTACTTAGAATAAGTTGATTTCTCTGTTATCTTCCTTGACAATCTAAACCAGATGTAACACCAATATGTAATTTGTAAATGTCGACAATATGAATGAGATTTCACTTTTACTCAATTTATATCTGTACTTCACACATTGTCGGTTTGTATGGCTTTAAATATTTGCCATTAATTGATTTAATTCTTGAACCAGAATTAACCTCGACAAGTGCATAAGCATTTCCAGAAAATATTTGAGTAACTTTAAATGGTCCTTCCCATTTTGGTGACCATTTTCCATATTCTCGACAACTCTTATCTATGGGCAGAATAACTTTCCAAACCAAATCATCAATCTTGAAAGATTTATACTTAACTCGACCATCGTAAAATTTTGCAATTCTTTCTTTCTCGCCGAATCAAGTTTTCTAAAGCTACTAATCTTTCATCACTTAATTCGTTTAATTCATCAAACATCAAGTCCCAATAATGTTCAATTGGTAACTCGTCTTGTTTTTGAATTCGAATGGATTGAAGATTGATCTCAACTGTAACACTGCATCATGACCATAAACTAGCTTATATGGTGAAGTGCCCGTCGATTCTCTTGGCGAATTTCTATATGCCCATAGAATTTGATTAAGGGTATTATGCCACTTTTTAGGTTGTCGGCCAATATGCTTTTTAATCAAATTTATGATTATTTTGTTCATGGCCTCTACTTGGCCATTCGCCCGAGCATAATATGGCGTTGACGTGAGCATTTTGATTTTCCTTGAACCGGCATATTCGACAACTTTCTTTCCAATGAATACCGATCCTTGGTCACGTCAAAGTTTGTGGTATTCCAAACCGACAAACTATATTATCTTCAATAAAGTTAATCACATCCTGTTGAGTTACATCCTTCAAGGCCACAAATTCTACCCATTTGGTGAAGTAATCGACTCCTACTAGAATGTATTTGTGTCCTTTCGACGAGACAGATGAATTTGGCCAATTAAATCCAAAGCCCATCCTCTCGAAAGGCCAAGGTTTAACTATAGCGTGTAGCTCACTTTGGCGGAACATTTTGTATATGGCCATGTCTCGACACTCTTCACAAGACTTGGCAAACATAATACAATCCCTAACTAGTGTTGGCCAATAATACCTTTGACGTCGAAGGACCCATTTCATCTTTTCACCGCTCGATGAGCTCCACAAATTCCTTCGTGGACTTCGCTTAAGCAATATAAGCCTCAGCTTCACTCAGGCAAACTTCTAAATTTCCATCGACAGACTTTCTATATAAGGCTCCCCCTAATACCACAAATTTCGATGCTTTATATTTGAGCTTTCTATGCACATCCTGACTGGGATTTTCCAAATAACTTACTATTGGTTGTCTCCAGTCATTAATCGTCGAAATATCGTTTTGTAGTATATCTCTTTCCTCTAATGGATATAAAAGTTCTCTTATTTCCATTAGACTTGTAAGAACCTTGGATGAAAGTCTATAACCAGAGGCCATTTGCGCTAATTCATTAGCCTCTTCATTCAAATTTCTGGAAATGTGTTCGACAAGCATTACTTATTTCATTAACTTACTTGCCACATATAATATTTCATTAGATTTTCACTAACACATCTATATTTTTGGGCAAGTTGCTTAACGACCAACTGCGAATCACCAAATATATGCACATTACGTGCTTTCATTTCCACTAGTATCTCCAATCCGACAATTAAGGCTTCATATATTCAGCCTCATTGTTAGAACAAACATATTTAAGTTCAAACATGAACTTGGTCGGAGTACCTTTAGGGAAACAATTAAAATCCCAACTCCAATTCCATTTTGATGCCTTGATCCATCAAAATATAAACACCACGGCTTTAAACCGACAATATTTATATTTTCTACATCCGACAAGGATGATCGGCCAAGAAATCGGCAATCGCTTGGCCTTTTACTGCTCTCAATGGTACATATTGTAAAGAAAATTCTGATAAAGCAATAGTCCATTTCCCAATACGACCATTTAAAACTGGTTTCGATAACATATACTTTATTACATCGATTTTCGACATAACCAAGACATTACAAGGCATCATATAATATTTGAGCTTAGTACATGAGAAATACAAAGATGCTAAACAAAGTTTCTCTATTGCACTATATCTTCTCTCGACATCATTTAAAACCCGACTAAGATAATACACGGCCTCTTTTCGACGCCATTCACATCTTGAGCCAAAGATACTTCCTATGGTTTCTTTTGATGCCGATATATACAATTTCAACGGTCGATGGGGCACTTGGAGGCATCATGACCGGTGGTTTTGTCAAATCGCTTTATCTGGTCAAAGGCTTCTTGGTGGCAAGGTTCCCACACAAAATCTTGTTCAGCCTTCAACTTGATCAATGGAGCAAAAACTCTGGTTCTTCCCGACAAATTGGATATAAATCTTCTTAGGAAATTAACTTTGCCTAAAAAAGATTGCAATTCTTTTTTGTTTGTCGGTGATGTGGCCTCCAAAACTGCCTTGGCTTTATTCTTGTCCACCTCTATACCTTTCTTATGGACTAGAAAACCCAAGAATTTGGCAGCCGACACGCCAAATCCACATTTTTCTGGATTCATTTTAAGGCTATGCTTCCTCATTCTGTCGAATGCCTGCCTTAAATTTGTCAAATGGCTTTCCTTCGTTTCCGACTTGACAATGACATCGTCGATGTAGACTTCCATAAATTTTCCAATGACATCATGGAAAATTGTATTCATTGCCCTCTCGATAAGTGGCCCTGCATTCTTTAAACCGAAAGGCATGACTATCCATTCAAATGTCCCAATAGCTCCCGGCACCTGAAGGCGATTTTCGACACGTCCTCTTCGGCAATAAAAATTTGATTATAACCTGCATGGCCATCCATAAAACTTAATAATTCATGTCCGGATGCGGCATCAACTAACATGTCCGCAATTGGCATAGGATATTCATCCTTAGGTGTGGCGGTGTTCAAATTTCTAAAGTCTACACATATTCTCAATTTACCATTTTTCTTAACTACAGAACAATATTAGAAAGCCATTCGACATACCCGGTGGTTCGATGAATTTGGCTTTGAGCAATCTTTCAATTTCTTCTTTTATCTTTAATACCACCTCCTGCAAATCTCCTGTTGGCTTGCCTGACAGTCTACATCCTTCTTTCAGAGGCAATCTGTGTTCGACAAGATTTCTACTCAAACCAGGCATCTCATCATAATCCCAAGCAAAACAATCTTTATACTCCAAAATTAATTCGACAAGCTTTTCTTTAAAATCCTTTGGCAGAAATGAACTTACGAAAATGGGCCTTCTATCTGCTTCAGTGCCCAAGTTTATTTCTTCCAAAGGATCTTCCACTTCCACACACTGCTTTTCATCAAGCCCTTTTTCAAACCCTAAAGGGCCATCGTCAATTATGCAATCCGACAACATGCTTTCAGCAGTGAATACTGCTTTGTCGGCCAAATAAGCCGACAATCTTTCTGAATAATCATCAACACTCATAACTAGTGCTTGGCCGATCTTCTTCGGCCTTCTTCACCAGTCCGTACACCAAATTGATCCCTCAAGCAAACTTCAAGTGCGTCCTCGTTAATCACTCCACCACTTGCTGTTACTGGTTTAACATTTGGAGCATATATTCTGAAGTCGACATGAAGTTGCTGAAGATAGCAAGGACTGTCATCTGCTTCTATTATCTCCACTTGATCTTCCTTATTCCAAAGAATGAGCTTTTGATGAACTGTTGATGGTATTGCTCGACGGCATGGATCCAATCTCTCCCAAGTAAAAGATTGTAACTCGACTTCGTCGGTATTACCACAAATAATGTCGGCCTTACAACAGATCCGACTTGTACCTTTAACATCAACACTCCGTCTGATGGAGAAGTCTTGCCACTGAAATCCGTGACTACCATGTTTGTCGACATCAAATCTGACTCATCTTTCCCAAGTTTTTTAATCATAGCCCTCGGGATTAAGTTGATTGCTGCCCCGTCGATCAAAACTCTATTAGTGGGTTTTCCTTCCAACAGAGCCTTGATGTGTAACGGTCGTAAATGAGCCTTCTGATCTTCTGTCGGTTTTTCAAGCTGAGCCGTATTGTCAAAGACCGTGATCATATTGTCCTGAAAAAGCCAATGATCGTCAAGGTCATCCGCATCTTCTTCATTCTCTCCAAGTGTATTCAATTTCGTGATACCCTTCAAAATCTGAGTAACACCGAAACTAAATTAACACTCATCGCCTTCAAGAATTCCTCTTCATCAGACGGCTCTTCATCTAAATGCCTCCCCATCCTCAAGTAATCTTCCGACGGCAAATTACTATCCATGGCCGTCAAGATATCATCCAGATTATCTTCCATATTAATATCCATGTCGAATTGCTCCTCATCACCAAGGCCTAAAGGATCCTCTGGATCATTCAAGGCCTCAATGACTTCATCACTATTGGATCTATATCTTGGCAATCGAGACTTTGCCAATCTTTCTCTTTCTTTTCTTTTCTTATGTCGAGCATTTTCTTCCTCCACTCAACATCTTGCTCGGGTCTTCTAAAATTCTCCCGATTTCTTCATTCGACCGCCTCTTCAATATTGTTTGTTTCCCATTCCGAATCCTTAACTTGCTCTTTCCCATTTTCTCGGTTTTGCAACACTCGAACCGATTGATTTCTCGGTCTTTTTCGACGAGTAAATTATTCTCCCTTGCCTTTTCTCTTGCCTCTTTTTCTCCGCTATCAAACCAATTGGCCATTTCCTTTTTGTTTTGCTTGGAATTGGCCTTTGAACTTGCTTGCCCTTTTTTATTTCTTCTAACTTTTCTTGTCGGATTTTATCATTAGTGTCAAGCCGTCCGATTGCATTTGTCGTCGGCTCCCACGGAATGATCCCTTGGTAACAACACTTTTTAACTTCTTATCATCTTTATCTTGATCAGGCATGGGTTTCTTTTCGACCACCAAACAACCTGTTTCTACGGGCTGTTCCTTGATCACTAACCCTTCAGCCATATCTCTTCTCTTCTGTGCTTGTCTTAATCTCTGTAATCTCCTTTTCTTGCTTTTCGACATTGGAAGAACCTTCGATGGCCCTGCTTCATCTTGGCCAATCAAGGTTTTTCCTAGATTGATCCTCCCATTCCTGTAGTCTTCATTCCAGAAAGGTTGATCCCTTTGGAAATTATTCCTCCTGGCAGACACATTTCGTCGAAAATACATATGTCCATCCATTACGGAATTCTTCACCCACTTATTAACAGTAACATTGGCAGGTGGCACCCTAGTCTTAGAGGATCTATCATGAACTCTGTTTCTCACAAATCCCTGAGATTCGACCAACCAACCATTCATATTAGGCCTAGGCGTGAAAACTGGCTTTGGCCTTGGAGTATGGAAAGTCTTCTGTGGTCTCCAGATTCTTTTGTCAAGAACGTTTCCTTTATTCTGTTGGATGCTTGGTTGTTCTTCAGCAGCTTTCTTCGCAGCAATCTCATCATATACTGCGTTACACCTTGGGCACAACCGTACCTTGCCCTCATCTTTCTTTCTCTCAAGAAATGCTTCGAGAGACTCTCCTGGTTTAGGATATACGTCGGTTGCATCCTTTGTATCTACGTTGAATTCTTGCAATCTCCTAATGTTGAGCATCCCAACATTTAGAGGAACTTGCTGATCAACACAAGATACTTCAGCCTGAAACGGATCTGTGTCAACTTTCATGTCCGCTTTAAGCTTGTCGGCAAACTTCAGACGCCCATCCATTATTGCCTTTTGAATTAAGTCTCTGAAACGAACACATTCATTAGTAACATGACCGAAATTATTATGAAATTTACAATATTTGCGGTCTTTAATTTCATCCATCTTTAACAACCTATGGCCTTCCGACAGTTTAATCTGTTTGTCTTTTAATAACAAATCAAAAATCTTGTCGGCTTTAGTTACGTCAAATGTATATGTTTTTCTATTAACGTAACACATTTTCTCCTTATTTCTAGTAGGCTGTAATGCCTGACAAACATAAGGAGGACCATTCTCAAGTTCAAAGAATGTTAACTTCAAACTCATCATCGCTGCCTTCAAACTCATTGTCGGTTCATCTAATCCGACAAACGCCACCTTTTCTCTTTTAAGAAATCTTTTTTGTTTTTGAATCTTCTCAACTTTTAATTGTTCTATTTGCCTAACCTTTTCACCTAGTTGGGCAAGATCAATCAAATGTTGATTCACTAACTTCTTCCTTATATAATAATCTAAACCGTTTGCAGCTATCTTTACTATTTCAACCTCAGGTATAGGAGTAAAACATCTACTCCTCATTTGTCGAAACCTAGCAAGATAGTCATCCACAGCTTTCATTATACATCCTTTTGATGTTGAAAAGTTCTGTAAGTCCTACTTTCAAATCCCCTCTAAAAAATTGATCATGGAAGCTTCTTTCCAATTGAGCCCAAGAATGGACTGAATTTGGTCTTAATGTCGAAAACCAGGAAAAAGCATTCTTTGTGAGGGAACTTGGGAAGAATCTCATTTTAAGGCCTTCAACAATGGCCAACTCCCCCATTTCTATTGTAAACCGTGCGATATGTTCGACGGTCGATTCCCCACTTTCTCCTGCAAACTTAGAAAGTTTTGGAATCTTAACTCCTCTAGGCAATTCTGCCTGTTGGACCCATTCGGGAAATGCTGATACAAAATATGGTTGGTTGGCGTAACCAACGTTGAAACCAAATCTATTCAAGCACTTGTTCCACCACTTGGTTTACATTTTGTTCGATTACTTGGTGCCCCCAAGATTTTGTCGAAGCAACCTCATGGCTACATCATTTCTGGCCATTTGATCTTCATTTCCTCGACGAGCATATGGACATTTCCATATTCCAAACGAGGCCGATCATTGTGGCCTGGTTGGTCTAAGTTTTGTTGATTTTGTCCCACATTTGCCCGAGGTACGACCATTTCTCTATTTACCCCAAGTGGGCTCCCGAATATTATCATTGGCTACATCCCCTAGTCCTAAGGCTTGGTTTAGCCTTGCCATTTGCGAGCCAATGCACCGCAAACGTTATTCGTATTTTCCATGATTGGCGTAATCACAAAGACCCATTCTTTGAGTGAACATATGCACCATATCATGATTACTCTCATCCATCTCGTTGTCGAAAACGGCCAAAGAATTCATAGTTGGCCCCGTTACATTTTGGGGATTATCTCTCGACATGTTTGGGAAAACTCGGTCCCAAATTCATCTTTCTTGTCGAAAGGGAGTTGGATTGCTTGTACTTGCAACCCCTACTCTTTGGCTACCAAAACTTGCCAAGGCCGAACTTATCTCAAGCGGTTGGCCTTGTGAAACTACCGATTGTCCGACAAGATTAGTTAAAGTAGCACCAATTCCCGTTTGTGTCATAACAGAGGTACATAATTCGGTGGCAACCCATATTGGGGCACAAACCTCGAATTTGAATTTATTATGCTTTGGTTACTTGGTGACTTTGCGATAGTGAGTTATTCCAGCGCCACTTGTTCGCTACTTTGGATTACTCCGAGAAACACCGGGTTATATAACATCCTCTACCGACCCTAAGGTATTGGAGGGTGGCACAAGAATTTGTCCGAAGGTGTATCCGACGCCTGACTACTTATATTACTCATGGTTTGCGTATTCTGAGAAGAGTAGATAAATCTTCCACTCCTTAAACGCATAAAACCATTTCTTATGACACTACGAGTTACTCTAAACTCGTCCCACCGGGCGTGCCAATTTGTTTATGCGGAATTTTGGTTCAAAGACTTAGAATTAATTCCAACAAACAAATATATTTTATCAAACGAATGTGGGTTCACAAGTTATGCGGTAATCTCGTTTATGAAAATGATTTTAACAGCAAACAAAGGAAATTTAAGGAATAGGAAAATGCAGAAAATTAACTGAAAGCATGTAAATGACACGAAATTAAAGTGCAGAATTTAAATGGAAAAGCGAGAAAGAAAAGCAAATAAGAGTGCGAAGAATCGTAAAAAAGAATTTAAAAGAACAAGACTGAAAAAAGTAAAGAATTTTAAAAGAACATTGCATTAATTTAAATGACATGAAATGGTAAAGGAAGGATACTTGGACAAAAATCCTTTAATCACTTCTGGGTTGAGATGTTAGGATTTTTTATCAAAGAAATAACCTCCTCTTTTACATTACGCACACACTATTTATAGACATCACAAAAATAATCGACATTCTAAAAACCAACACGTTCTAGCGGTTTTTTTTTCTCAAAAAAATACCTAATTTTCGATGAAAACAATGCGACCACCATTCTAACCAATTTCCATCGAAAACATGATCTTCATGTCGGATATCAATCCCTTAGTCATTTAAAATCCTCCCTTTTCATTCGTCGCTTTTGTCGATTTAGCACTTCTGTCGGTTCCAAAAATTTTCCAAAAATCATCATCATCCGACAAATTGCCAAATCTTAATTTTTCTTCCAACAGATGCTTACTTATTATATACATGCAAGTACCTATGTGCGTGTTAAAGATAATATATGTGTGTGTTCTCTTCATGAATATACTACCTAAAGGGGACACGTTGAGCATGAATCTAGGACCCTCCAGTTGATAGATTGGACTGATGACTACATTCTTGAATGAAAAATGTCAGACATACATCACTTTTCAGAATATGTTTTTCACATGTAATTACATGATAGAATTAGAATATAAGTATATAAAAAATAAAATAAATTTAAATATAATTAAATAATAAAAAATATAAAAACGTGAAATAATGTAAGTATAAATATACGTGAGTAACGTTGTTTTTGGATATATCACAATCTTAAATTAAAAGAGAGAAACAATTTTGATAGCCACATGGAGATTGTAAATTAATTACTTTGTAGTCAACTGGACATGAATTACCTGTTTTAGGATTCGTGTACTAAATTTTTCCACAGCTACGTGTTTGCTAAGAGCACTGACTAATATTTCAAGTTGATTCATATATGGTTTACTCAAGTGCTCTGATCATTAAAATGGTTGAACAAGGTATATGTAAAAAATATGCAACTTTCGAAAAAAAATTGGTTAAGAGGGACAAGGCCCCAGAGCAAAGAGGCTACACTAGGTAGAAGAGAAACACCACTCCAATGTTACGTAGAATCCTTTAATAACCTGTCACAATATTTTTTTTTTTAAAGAGTATCTTTTACTTTGAGAGATTAATCGCATGTATTACAGTCATATACTTAAATAAAAATTCATTTCAATAATATTATTTTTATATATATAAATTTTAAAATTTAACTTAAAATCACATATTTAAAAAATTCAAATTTTTTTCACTTGAACTAACCCACATTAAATTTTGTCACAATACTTTTAATTAATAGCTAGATGTACTCTTGAAATTTTAATGGCATAAATATATATCTTCTACACTATGTAGAAGAGAAACACCACTACAATGTTAGGTAGAATCCTTTAATAACCTGTTACAAAATATATATATATAGAGGGGGATCGGCTTATACTAATGTAAGTCTTTTTTGACTTGTACTTATTTTTAATTATTAGATTCACTTTCATCTAATGATTGAGATTATTTCATTAAAAGTAACCATTAGATGAAAGTGAATCTAATGATTAAAAATAAGTGTAAGTCAAAAAAAACTTACATTAGTATAAGTTGATCCTTCCTTATATATATATATATATATATATATATATATATATATATATATATATATATATATATATATATATATATATATATATATATATATATATATATATATACATATAATAAGAGTAAGAGTATTTCTCATATAATATATAATAAGAGTAAGAGTATTTACATATAATAAGTAAGAGATTAATTTCTTATGTTATTATGGACATATGCTAAGCGAGAATATATTTTAATAATATTATTTATATACACATAAATTTTAAAATTAAATTTAAAATTACATACTTAAATGACTTAAGTATTTTTTACTCGAACTAACGCATATTATTTTTGTCACAATACTTTTAATTACTAGCTAGATGTACTCTTGAAGTTTTAATGGCATAAATATATATCTTCAAATTAAATCTTGTAGTTAAAAATATGTTTTTCTTTTGTTTTTAGTGAATGATATCTAAGATTCTTATGTGCTATCAATTATAACGACCACACATTTTCTACAAGTTTTGAATGTTAAAGTCTCACACTCCCTCCTTCACCATTGGATTGTCTATAGATCTGTGTTTTTTCTTTTCAAAAATAAAGAGATTTTTATATTAACAATAAGCCAAAGAAACCAAAATATAAATAAAAGAGAGCGAGAGAAAACAGAATTTTTTTTTTTTTGGGGTAAAAGAGAAAACAGACTTTAACACAAGCCTAAAAAGTATACCTATCATGAACATTTTAATCATTTAGCCATCACGAGTGGCCTTAAGTGGAAAATAAACTTGACTTCAACAATTAGGAGCATCTATAATATATTCAAGCTCGTAAGATAGCATGTGTGGGAAGAGAGTTTTAATATTCAACGAAGATTTGTGTCATACTTAAAATGTACAAAAATTAACCTCATAAGATTTAAGAAAAAAATTAAAGTTAAATTAAATAATTAGTCTCTACTTGATTTGAATTTTAGTCTTTATATATATATATATATATATATATATATATATATATATATATATATAGGAAGGATCATATTTCAGGTGTAAGTTTTTTAGTTCTGAACTTACACTCATTTTCAATGTTAGATTAACTTTCATCTAATACTTACTTTTAATAAAATAATCTCAACCATTTTAGATAAAAATAAATCTAAATTAAAAATTAATTAAAAAAAAAATAAGAACTTACATAACAGTATCATTCATATATATATATATATATATATATTCAGATTTTATCTCTATATTTTCATTAATTTAAATTTTGGTCCTGAAAGGAACCAATACTTCAATGATTTGAAATTATAAGAACTAATTTTTAATAAAAATAAAGACTAATATTTTAATAAGTAAAAATTATTAGAATTAAAAGTTAATTAAATAAAAAATATAAGAACTAATACTATAACAGTAGGGATTAAAATATAAAAAGTGAAATTATAAGGATCAATATCTTAAAAAAATCACAGTGACCAAAATCCAAATTGGTTTAAACTATAGGACTAGTTATTTATTTTAACAAAAAAATAAAAAATAAAAAACTTGGTGCCAGCAGCAGCTAACAAAAAGAGATATTACGATATAGAACACCCAACTTTAGATCAACAAGAAGGCTCGCAAGATTTAGGACTCTCAAAATTATTGCTTGTTTCTTATCAACATCAACTGTGAGTTCATCCTTCTTCTTCCGTTTCCTTGCAAAATAGTTTCCATCTCATCTACCATCATAACACTGATCAGATAGTCATTGTCAGCAATCTTCATTAATGAATTGGTAATCGTAGTGGCACCAAGATAGCAGTCTTTATGTGGCTGTAAGAGGATCTCGTGTTTTTAGGGTCCATGAGTACGTTTAGTTCAGATTATTTTTTAATTAAATAATTTTTATAAAAAAAAATTATTACAATAATATTATTATATGTTTAGTAAAATTATTTTTAATTTTTATATAAAATTTAATGTATTATAAAAATATTTTTTAATAATACTAAAATATTAATTTATAATTTTATATTATAAATTATTTTTTATATTTTGAGATATAAATATAATTTTATTATTAATTAAATAATTTTTTAATCATTCTATATTTATTTTAATAATTTAATATATAAAAATAATTTTTTATACTATTTAAAAGAAATAAATTAATTTAAAATTATTTTTAATTAATATATTTAAACATAAAATTAATTTTATTATGATCGATTATAACAAAAAAAAAATTTATATAATAATTAATTATTAAAATAATTAAATGATCATAACTATCTCAAATACACAACAAAATACCAACTTTAAAATGATTGATAGCAACAAATGCAATTTTTGTTAGGAATATTTTTTTTCTTTATAACCTTCGATATTTTGTTACACTGTTGAATTTGAAAAGGATAATTGATGATCACTATCAACATCCGTTACTCCTTGATTTCTATCTCGAGTTACGAGGCTTGATATATGAGCAAATGATAATCGCTTGGAGTAGCCCCAGTTAGAGGATAATACAAATTAAATATTATATGGGCTTTTCTCCTCCGATCAACACATACATACTTTAAATGTCCTACAGGGCAACCATGGATTCCTTGCAATATATCCGCTTCCTTAAAAGATTACAAAGAATTAGCATCAAGATATTGATCTGGATGGCTTCCCACATAGAGATGGATTGATTAAGAGACTTGTTGGCTAGGTAAAGAGAGAAGTCTTAAAACGAAGAAAGAAATTAGAAAAAATCAAAGGAAACCTCACACGAGGTTGGACTACAATGGAAGAAAAGATTTTGTTATTAAAAATGGGAGAAAATTTTAATATTTGTAATATCATATTAATATTTTTTACACAAGTTATATATAATTAATTTTGCATAAAAAAATTTATTTTTGATGCATTATTATTGTAAAAATTTTTACATTATTAATTCATCATACATATATAATTTTTAAGATAATTATTGTAAGAATTAAATATTTTTTATAATATAATAATATATAATTGAATAATAATGTAAATTTTTTTACACTAATAATATATTCAAATTAAATACTAAAAAAACCCTCTTTGTTCAACATTTTCTTCTTGTTATATACCAAGAAGAAAAACCATTCAATATCCAATCCTTGTTGTCGCTAGAAAAACAAGAAGGAAAGAAAAGAAAATAGGACTTTGTTTTTTCAGAGATATAGAATTAGATTCTTCTCGTTCTAAAGAATTTACTTTAAAATAAATTTTATATCACACACCATGTCCTGCCACGTATTTGAACTTGATCTCTCTGGTTTCTTACAGCCAGAGGAACTATGAACTTAAGATGAAGAAGATGGTTATTCACTCTTGACCTGAACTTTAAGGAGTAAAAGGAGAATTCTAATATGAATGAATGGTCAAATATAAATTAGTTATTAACTTATTATTAAAATAAATTAAAAATTGAGATTAAAATAGTAAATTTAATTTGTAATTTTAAATTTGTATAAAAATTTAGTCATTTTATTATTTTTTATAAATAATTATATATAAAAAAAATTTATAAATTTTAATTAATAATTTTTATATGAACTATGAACTTAAGATGAAGAAGATGGTTATTGACTCTTGACCTGAACTTTTAAGGCGTAAAAAGAGAATTCTAATATAGATGAATGATCAAATATAAATTAGTTATTAATTTATTATTAAAATAAATTAATAGTTAAAATTAAAATATTAAATTTAATTAATAATATTTAAATTTATATAAAAATTTAGTTAAATTATTATTTTTTTATAAATAATTATAAAAAAATTATAAATTTTAATTAATAATTTTTATATTCAATTAAATTTATATATAAATATTATTAAATAAAAAAATAGATAATTTATCTATAAATTTAAATAAAATAAGTTCATAATAATTTTTTATAATATTTTTAGTAGTGAGTACCCAAATCAACAGGTGGAGGAGCATGAGCATGAGGCAGAGAGTGTGTCAGTAAATAAATCTAGAGTCCAGATATCCCTGTCGGTGACTCAAGCAGCAGTTTGTCAAAGGAGTTTGGACCCACTTCACTGACTGCCACATTATCATATTCATATCTACGAATATGATCTATTAAACTATATCTTTATATCTATCCTTGCAATTTGCAATGGCTTTCCTTTGGGGGAAACACAATTACTTTAGCATTTGCTGAGTCCTCAGATACCAATTTCCTTTGCTTGCTGCTCGCAAATAGGGCCGACCACTACTGTTGGCCTTAAAGTCAAAATACCCTACCTTGCCTTTTTGTTTCATTGCTTTCCTTCTTATCCATCTGCACTGTCAAATTTCCAAGAAATTCTGAGATGCAGTGAAGAGTTAGATTCTGCTCCAAAGAACATAGTTAATTACTTTGGTGAAGCATAGGAAAGTAATGTAATTACATGCATCTCGATAAATTTACATGTACGTGCATCATACACTAATTTAATTTGATGTTAAATTTGGATAGGGTATTTAAAATTAAATTACAATTTTTTTTTGGAAGCTGGTTAGAGGTGGGAATATGTGTCGAGACCTGTATGCCAGTCCATATAAGTGGCGATTCAAGCGGGTTAAGATCAGACAAAATATTAGTTTATTTTGACGCAAACTTATTGACCCAATCTTATTCAATTCGCGATTAAATAGATTTTGATCTACAAGTTTATAAATCGGTTTGCAGGCTTAGTTAATTTTTTTTCGTGAATAAGTGGGGGTAAAAAAATTAGTTCATAAGAGTAAGATGTATTTTAAAACTTAGAATATAGGCATACTGATAAATTAATAGAAATAATTAACACCATGATTAGGAGGAGGATTAATTTTATGTGTCTATAAAAAAATAAGTGAGTTGGAGAAAAGGTAAAGGAATTCGACACTTCAAATTTTAAGCTTTGGTACATCGACAAGGTAAAATCTAAAAATTGGATATGCATAATAGTAGATAAGAATTAGAAGATTAATATTGTGGATGTGAAAAGGCTCGAAGATATGATCATTGCATTAAAGTTTATTGTGGAACAAGAGATTTTTAATATTATCAGTGCGTACACACCCTAAGTAGAGTTAGACGAGCATTACAAGATAAAATTTTAGGAGGATTTAGAAGGTTTAGTTCAGGGAATACCTTCAGGAGAGAATATTGTTTTAGGAGAAGACCTAAATGGTTATGTAGGGAGTAAATCTAGGGGGTATGAGAGAGTTTGCATGAGGGGTATGGTCTAGAAGTAGCTAATGCAGAGGGCAAAACGATTCTGGATTTTTGGGTAGCTTTTGATTTTACAATAGCTAACACTTGTTTTAAGAAACGGGAAGATTATCTTATCGCGTACAGAAGCGGGGGTTCTTGCTCTCAAATTGTTTTTTTTTCTAATAAGGAAATCAGATAGAAAGCTTTACATAGATTACAAAGTCATCCCTGAAGAGAG
The DNA here is from genome assembly GCA_029884605.1 of Ormosia emarginata. Taxonomy (NCBI): domain Eukaryota; kingdom Viridiplantae; phylum Streptophyta; class Magnoliopsida; order Fabales; family Fabaceae; genus Ormosia; species Ormosia emarginata. The sequence goes on along the minus strand of JAQQTP010000059.1, from coordinate 8,741,400 downwards.
CTTGACTACCAAACATAGAGTTTTGTTTATAGATGTACGGGTTAAGATGAGAGTAAGGAGAAACTGTCGAGACAGAGTCCCAAGGATCAAATGGTGATAACTAAAGGGAGGAAAACAAATGCTTTTTCAAAGGAGGATTATGAAGGAAGAGATTTGGAAGGTACAAGAGAATGCAAATGATATGTGGGACGAGATGACTAAAAGAATTAGGAAGATGACAAAAGAGACACTCGGGAAATCAAGAGGCTTTGGACCCAAGGATAAATAATATTAGTGGTGGGATGAGGCAACTAAAAAAGATACTAAGAAGGCGGTAAGCGAGGCGAAAACTAAAGCGTTTAGTGAGTTATATCAATCTTTGGATACTAAAGACAAAGAAATGAATATTTACAAGCTTGCTAAAAGTAGGGAAAAGAAGACAAGCAACTTAGATCAAGTGAAATGCATTAAGGATGGAGAAGGTAAAGTCTTGGTTATGAAACAAGACATCAAGGATTGATGAAAGGGTTATTTTCACAAGTTATTTAATGAGGGACATGAAATATTAAGGCACTCGAACATTCTAAACAATAGAGAAGATGACCAAAATTAAACCTTTTATCGTAGAATTCAGGAGTTTGAGGTAAAAGAAACTTTGAAGATGATGGATAATGGAAAAGCGGTCGGACCAAAATTATACCTATTGAGGTGTGGAAGTGTCTAAGAGAGAAAGGTATAAGCTGACTCACAAAACTGTTTAACGAGATAATGAGGTCTAAGAAAATGGCAAATGAATGGAGGAGAAACACTTTAATCCCTATTTATAAGAACAAATGAGATATACAAAATTGTGCAAATTACATAGGGATTAAGCTCATGAGTCATACCATGAAATTATGGGAAAGAGTAATTGAACAGAGATTAAGACAAGAGATTCATATTTCAGAGAATCAATTCGATTTTATTCCTGGGAGGTCAACCATGAAAGCAATCTATCTTCTACGAAGATTAATGGAGAGGTATCGGAAGAAGCAAAAAGACTTACACATAGTTTTCATTGATCTAGAAAAAGCCTACTATAGGGTACTAAGAGAGGTCTTGCGGAAGGTAGAAGAAAGGAGTTCGTATCACTTATATTTGAGCAATTTAAGATATATATGATGAGGCTAAAACTAGTGTGAGAACACAGGGTGGGATAACTGAAGATTTCCCTATAACTATAGGACTGCACCAAGAGTCAACTTTGAGTCCATATATTTTTACCTTGGTCTTGGATGTGCTTACTGTGCATATCCAATAACTGGTGCCACAATGCATGTTTTTTGCAAATGATATAGTCTTAGTTGGAGAGTCGAGGGAGGAAACAAATGGGAAGCTAGAGCTATAGAGACGAGCTTTGGAAGAACATTACTTTTGTCTAAGCAGGAGTAAGACAGAGTATATGGAATGTCATGAGAATTAAAAGTTGCAAACATAAGTGCAAGTTGTTTTAAGTAGTAAATTCTCGAGAGTCCGAGGTCGATCCATAGGAAATTGATGAAGAAAAAAAATTATTTGAGTTAAGGAGAAGCTTTATCACAATACTAAAGGTGATAAAAATTGTTCACAGATGAAAAGAATTTGCTTGGGTTAGGAGATCCACTCTTGGCAATAAATTAAAGATAAGATTATTTCTTTTAATAACTCAATTGAAATCATACATAATGGAGGTTCCAATCAGAAGATTTAGCATTCAAAGTTCAATTAAAATTATATATGTAATCATATTATGGTTCCTTTAATTATCCACCAACACTTGTAAATGGTCTCAAGCATCCACTGTGCCAGCGTCTTATCTACAATGAATCAAGTTCTTCAATATACAAGAAGGATTTCTAAATTGATAAGAAACAACATACAACACATATAATGATAACTTAAAAATATATCATTTAAGCACAAGAAAGAAATTAATCTAACCTTAATGTATTACCAAAAGCTTTACCCTTTCATCCAAGCAAAATGAAAATTAGTTACTCATGAACAAGAAGAAAGAAAGAGATAGGAAGAAAAATATGAACATAATTTCAATTTAGAACAAAGAAAACTTCAATAAGAGAAACAAATAACATAATAGTATAAACTAAACTAAGATCAAAGATGATCTGAATGAGCACCCAAGCTCCTTTTTATAGAGCTCAAGGAGTACAAGAAGACAATGAAGTAGTTTGATGATGAGAAGTAAATGCCAAAATAGTTGCTTGATGATGATGAATGAGCTGAAATTACAGAGATTCTTGTCTCTGAAATGTTTCTGCTCTGAGCTCATGGCATGCGTCAGAATGTGATCAAGTGGTCTTCATGAAAGTTCTAGGAAATTGTCTTAGCTTTCCATAACCGTCAGTTTCAGCCAAAAATACCACCTACAACATGAGATATGATCCAATTACTGTACATAAGTCAGACCCAACTTCAACTCCTCTGTTCTAACTTCTAAGCCCAATATCACCGTTAAGACTTTCGAACTGAATTTTGTGTTCTTCATAAAAGTTGTAGATTTTAGGTTTTAACTTTCAAATGACACTGGTTTCATTCCCAAAGCTCTCCTGTAATTCAAAATATGATTTGATGAGTACGCATAGGTCAAGTTGTCAGGTTCAGAACTCTAGATTTTACTTCAACTCCAATTTAAGTTATCCAAACGTGTGTTCCGGGTCTTCAAGTCTTCATAAAAGTTGTAGAAATTTGTCTTAACTTTAAAACAAGACTAAAATCACATCCATCGAATATTTGTAACTCAAATTATAGTCAGTTTATTGAAAAAGTCAAGTGAAAAGATTATATAATGAATGAAATATATTGCTATCAATATGACTCTTGTTATCAAGTGAATAGTTATTAGAGAATTATCTTAGTTTTTCAACAAGAGCAGAATTATATTAATTAGATAATTGCAACTCAAATTGTGGTCAGTTTACTTAAGAATGCAATCACCCAAATTAATGATAATTCAAGCAATAATTTCTTCAATGATCTAATTAAGCTTAATTTCATAAAATGTGACAAAATCAACTGAATTAAGCCAAATTAAACCTTAAGAAGCGTAGTGAAAGGATTATAAATTAAATTAAATGCATTGTTATCAGAATGTAAGTTCAGTAAGAAACGTGATAATACTAGCTTAGCGGTTGGAGACCATACTATACCACAAGTCACACGATTTAGGTATCTTGGATCTATCATATAAAATAATAGAGATATATAGGGATATGTAAATCATATGATTTAAGTTGAATAGATGAAATGAAGGAGTGTTTTAGGAGTGATTTGTGATAAAAAAAAGTACCTTTCAAGCTTTAGGGTAAATTTTACCACTCAGCTATAAGGCTCACGATGTTATTGTAGTGTGGGTCCAACTAAGTGATGTTTTTTTAAAAAAAGGAATTAGAAATTCCTTGTTTCCTAATTTTGTTGCTTTTTGGGCAACAAGTTAATTTGGCTATTAAAAGCCAACGAGATTGATATACAAATATAATAACAGCATCACGCCATCATAGAGAAGAAAAAAAAGAAGAAGTTGATCTTGTGTGTTCAGATTAAATGGTCATTTGTGGTCCGATATGGATGATTTTAGTATGTTATTCCTTGCATTGTGAGCTTCTACTTGTACAGCCAAATTATTATTTCTCCATCTCTACTTGTTGGGCTAGTTGTACTCCTTTGTGGATTTTGAGCTTTGTTATTTTGTTGATTTTCACTTTGTTGGTAGTGAGTAAGGGCCATTGTGATATCCTTATTTGTTAGGAGACACTTTACTGTACTCATTAATTTGTTATAGTGGAGATTTTTTAAGACTAAGTCCCGTATTTTTTACTTTTCACATTAAGGGAGATTTTTCACGTTAAAACTGTGTTCTTTTTGCCTTTTTTTTTGCATTCTTAGATATATCTTGGATATATCTCTTTACTATACTCATTGATTTTTTTTTTGTTTGCTTAATTGAATGATGAAGCCAAATTACAGTAGAATAATTAGTTTGAATGACACAAATTATCACAAGTGGAAAGGAAAGATGAAAGATTTATTATTTGTGAAAAAATTACATTTACTGGTGTTTGCTAGTGAAAAACCTAAGACTAAATCTGATGAAGATTGTGCTTTTGAGCATGAGATGGTTTGTGGCTTTATTCGGCAATTGGTAGATGATAATGTTTTGAATCGTATTGCTAATGATTCACATGCCAGAACTTTGTGGGAGAAGCTTGAGACTTTGTATGCCTCTAAATCTGGGAACACTAAATTATTTTTAGTTGAATTGAGCTATGAACTTGAGTTACAATGATGGTAGTTCTATTTCTGATCACTTGAGTGATTTTTAGGGATGCTTTGACCAGTTGTCCGGCATGGGTGTGAAATTTGAAGATGAAATTTTGGGACTTTGGTTACTTAATACTCTACCTGATTTAATCTCAAAGTCACTTTGACTAGTTCTGTTCCTAGAGGTGTTGTGACCATGAATTATGTAAAGACTGCTATTTTGAATTAAGAAGTCAGACGACGAACTCAGAAGGCGTCATATTCATAGTCAGAGGTTTTGGTTATTGAAAATAGGGGAGAAGCATTGAGAGGGATCGAGAACAAGGCAATAGAGGCAAAATCAAAAGTAGAAGTAAATCAAGGTCTAAATACAAAAACCTTAAGTGAGACTATTGTGGTAATAAAAAAGGCATGTCCAAAAATTCTGCTATCAATGGAAAAAGGATAACAAGGGTAACAAGGGCAAGCAACAAAAGAATGATAATGACAATGATGATCGTGTTGCCACCACTACTGGAAGAGATCTTGTGATTATCTGTGATGAAAATTTGATTAATGTTATTTATGATGAGACCAGTTGGGTTGTTGACAGTAATGTTAGTTTTCATGTGACATCTAGGAAGGATTTCTTCACATCTTATACTCCTGGTGATTATGGGGTTTTGAAGATAGGTAATGATGGTATGTCAAAGGTGATTGACATTGACAATGTTTGTTTGGAAACCAATGAGACAATTAATTTTGAAGAATGTCAAACACGAACCAGACATCTATTTGCATCTGATTTCTGCTAATGTTCTTAATAATGATGGCTATTTTAGTACCTTTGATGGTGGACAGTGGAAACTCTCTAAGGGTTCTTTCGTTGTGGCACATGGAAAGAAATGTTCAGATTTGTAATGAACCAATGCTTCAGTTTCTGTTGATGCTGCTAATATAGCTGAGTGTGATAATCAGTCAGAGTTATGACATAAGAGACTTAGCCACAATATTGAGAAGGGACTTGATAATTTGGGCAAAAGGAATCTACTTTTAGGTTTGAATGGTTCAAGTTTGGAAAAGTGTGCTCATTGTTTGGCTGGGAAACAGAATATAATCTCTTTCAAGAGTCATATTCCTTCTAAGAAATCAGAAGTGCTTGAGTTGGTGCATTCAGATATTTGTGGTCTAATGAGGACTAGAACATTTGGTGGTACGCTTTACTTTGTGACTTTCATTGATGATCATTCAAGGAAAATTTGAGTTTATGCCTTGAAGACTAAGGACCAAGTATTTTGTATCTTTAAGCAGTTTCAGGCTTCTGTTGAGAGAGAAATAGGGAAGAAACTGAAATGTGTTCGAACTGATAATAATGATGAATATTGTGGAGCATTTGATGAGTGTTGCAAACAGCAGGTGTCGCGATCGGGATGGTGGTAGAATAATGACTTAAATTAAAAAAAAATATTAAGGGAGTCGCCACCAATTTTATTTTTATTGAAAAAAATTAGAAAACCTAAAAAGATGGTCTACGTTCAAAAACTCAAGTTCGGGAGTCTAATTATGCACAGGGAAGGGTGGAGACTTAACCCCACAGTACCCCTAATACATCCACCCTAAGACGGTTACCTTAAATCAGTTGTGCAAATTTTTATAACTCTTAAAAATATTTTTTTTACCCATTTATTAAAAGATAAACTAAACAAATAAATAAATTATGAAAAATTAATTTTGACTTGACAGAATTGAAATTCTGCTCCTACGTATCCTCAAGTACAATGAGGAATTCAAAGTCACGTAGTTCTTTAGAAAATGATTGTGGGTTGGTTATTTTTAATTTTAAAAAGATTTTTGTTTTGAAAATTCATTTGATTTTTTTATGTTTTTCTAAAAAAGAATCATCAAGCTATCACAACTCAATGACTTTTAAAACTGCAAGATTAATAAGCTGTAACAACTCAACTAATCTCATTTTATCCTTTCTCAAAATTTAAATGTTTTATTTTATATATATATATATATATATATATATATATATATATATATATATATATATATATATATATATATATAAACGAATAATCAAGTTATCACAACTCAGATGATTTTAAAAAATTTGAAATTAACAAGTTGTCACAACTCAGTTAACTTCCTTTTATTTTCTTAATAAAATTCAATTATTTTGTTTATTTTATTTTTAAAAAAGGTTTTTGTTTTGAAAACTTATTTAATTCTTTTTTTTTAACTAATCATCAAGTTGTCACAACTTAGATGATTTTAAAAATTACAAGAGTAACAAACTGTCACAGTTCAGCTAATCCCATTTTATTTTTTCTTAACAAGGTTCAATTATTTCATTTTTGTTTTATTTTTATTTTTTTCTCATTTTTAACCTTTATTTTCTATTTTTTTTTGCTTTCCTTTTTTTTAACAGAACTAAAGCAAACATAAATAATAATAATAATAATAATAAAAACAACTATCTCAGCCTACTACCAAGGGTAACCATAGCCCAATAACCCAATATTAACCTAAAAACGTGAATAAAGAAGCTACATGGAAGGCCCTGATTTAGCAAATATGGAGAAAAGCAAGAAATAGTAAAAGAACAACAGCAGCCCATACAACATAAAATATATAAAAAAAGCTAACAAACAAATGAGGAAAAAAAACCTAGTCTCTGCAATAGGAAACACAGAACAAAGGATCAGGGGTTACGATAGAGCCAATAAGGCGGAGATCCGGCACGGTGAGGTTGACAATGCGGAGCACTGGAACGCTACAGGTTCGGCGTGGCGGTTGGAGGTTCCGAGCGGCTGAGGGGTGTCCGACGATCTGAGCTCCAGGTGAGGGAGACTGGGGTTCATGACAGTGGCTTACGGAGGGAGCAGTGCTGCGCGGACAGAGGGGCGCGGGCTTCGATGGATCTGGACTGGTGGCGCGACAGAGCTCGCGGTGCGGTGGAGCTCGCGGTGCGGCGTCTGGCTCTGGTTCGTGGTATGGGTCGTGGTGCGGTGAGGATGAAGACGGTGGCGCTGCTTGTCACGGTTTGGGGGAGGAGGACCTGCGTGGAGTCTCGGTTGGGCGGATGAGCAGTTCACAGATCTGGTTGTGGGCGTGGGTGGTAGGAACAATGGTTTTGTGGTGGTTTGGAGGCGGTTGGTGATGATTGAAAGGCAGTTATGGGGAACACGGTGATGGTCACGGTGTGGGGGTGGCTGTTTGTTGGTGAACGGCGCGGTGACTTGTTGGGAGGATGGTGGTTATGGAAGTGGTTGGTGGTAGATGGTGAGACTGCTATCTGAAATTGCTACGTGAGAAAAAAATCGGTGTGTTGAGGTGTGTGAGCATTTTTCATTGGCTGCTCCTCCCCTCCAAAAATGTTCTACGGAAAAATTTCATTCTAAAAATTGTTGAGCCCCTCTCCCTCCGTTCTATGCCCTCTTCTTGTAGGCACTTGTAGAATTAGGTCCTCTGCCACCGCCAGTAAGCTTAGGCAGTAGATAGGGTGGCTATTCTTTTCTAACTCAGTTTCCTTTTTCATGTATTGTCTTCAGATTTGTGACTCCTTGGGTAGTTTCCATGGCTGCAATTTGCCATTTTTGTGCTTCTCTTGAGCCTTGAGCTCTGTAGGTTTTGCAGAAACGTGACAAACTTGACAATGGGATAATGGGATAATGGGATAATGGGATGCTGGTTGCATTTCAACTACTAGTTAAACACTTAAACTTAGTTTTGTTAAAATACTTTGAATGAGTCAGATGGACCCAAGAAGCAAAGAAAACAGAAACGTAATTGCAAAATCCCTTCCCCCTCAATTTTTTTATTTTTCTTTTAGCCCGGACAAAATTGGGTGTTCACAGTTGCCCCTCTTTACTTGTTTCTTACTAGATATTAGGAATAACCATAGTTCTTCGTATTATCGTCGTAAGAAACGAGTAAAGACGTGAACTTAAATTTTGTCCGGCAATGTATAAGATGGTGTGAACAGACAATGCAAAGATGCCAATTAGAAACCAGCGAGCTCAAACGCAGATTTACAAGCTGTCGTAGCATTGTTAATCCTACCAGGGTGAATCTCAGCGTAAAGTCAGAGACGTCACCGCATTGTCAATAAGCTGTCACAGGTCAATTGACGTTTATTGACAGAAAAAAAGTCTTTTTTTTCTTTTTGGTTTTTTTCTTTTTTTTTGGAAATAATGCTGGGTGACCTCGTGACCTGGAATTGTAAAAAGCAATGGGCTTGGCCCGGAATTTAAAAGACAGTGGGCTTCTGTGTCTCAAAATTTAAATGATAGTGGGCTTCTGTGTCCCGAAATTTAAAATACAGTGGGCTTGTGTGTCCCGAAATTTAAATGACAATGGGATTCTGTGTCCCGAAATTTAAAATACAGTGGGCTTGTGTGTCCCGAAATTTAAATGACAATGGGATTCTGTGTCCCAAAATTTAAAATACAGTGGGCTTGTGTGTCTCAAAATTTAAAATGCAGTGGGATTCTATGTCCCGAAATTTAAATGACAATGTGCTTCTGTGTCCCAAAATTTAAAATGCAGTGGGCTTCTGTGTCCCGAAATTTAAATGACAATGAGCTTCTGTGTCCCAAAATTTAAAATGCAGTGGGCTTCTGTGTCCCAAAATTTAAAATGCAGTGGGCTTCTGTGTCCCGAAATTTAAATGACAGTGGGCTTCTGTGTCCCGAAATTTAAAATACAGTGGGCTTCTGTGTCCCGAAATTTAAATGACAATGGGCTTCTATGTCCCGAAATTTAAAATGACAGTGGGCTTGGCCTAAAATATTTTTTTTCTTTCCTTTTTTTTTAGAAAGATCATTGGGTCATGGACCTAAATTTTGTGAAAGCTACCAAGCCAAGGACTTGGAATTTTTTTTTTGACACTTTCATCAGGTCATGGACCTGGGTTTTTTTTTAAGCTTTTTTCTGTGTTTTTTTTTATAGTGAAGCTTAGCGTGAAAGTCAAAGACGTCACTTTCAAAGCTGTTGCAGTTTATTATCTCATGAAAAGATGTTGTACTGTTCATTCCTGCAACTCAAAATCTAAAGATTCTACCAATAGATTGGAAATAACATATCAAAATCTCTCTCTTGCATTCTTGATACTAATTGCTTTCTCGGAAAACTTGACCCATCAAATTCGGGTACAAACTCTCGCAAACTAGGGCTTATCAACTTATTTCAAATTCCTTTGGATCTTCAAACATTGAGTATATTTCCTTTCAAGTTTGATCCCTTTCTTCTTCCTAGCTTTCTTCACAATCTTCACTTCCATCCTTTTTTTTTGGTACCTCCTTGAGATAACGTTTTCCCTTCAGTTGGAACTTACAAGTTCTTTTCAGTCTAAATTGTTCATCAGGAAGTTACCATTAGATGGACACATCATAGTGTTGTACTCATGTTCACTATACCTGAAGCATTACGTAACAAACAGACATGGATTCAGAGGTACAAAAGGAAATAAATGAACAACTTCCACATTGATTTTGGAACTTTGACTATACAAAGGGTATTTACAAAGGATAAATATTCTGGACAAAAACACAAACAATGACATGAGATTCAAATGGGTGTTGTCCCAGTATGGATTGGTTCGACCTTTATGAAAGTCATCTTTAGTTGCCTACTAGGCATTATGGTCAATGATTTCCTTCTATTGAGCATGTACATCAAGGCAAATTGAACCAAAAAGAAATTTACCCCAGTGTGGGTCAAATTAAATTGAAGAGAAATTTGCCCCAGTTTAAGACTGAATTGAATAGGACAGATACCCAAATGACCATAAGATTTCCCTTAGCGTAGGTCAAATTGAACCAAGGAGAAGAAAGAAAAAAAAATTGCCCCAGTGTAGGCTAAACTGAGCTAGAGAAAAATGCTCTAGTGTAGAGCCAGATCGAACAAGGTAGAAACTTGCCCCTGGGCGAGTCCCATTTTTTTTTCTTTTTATTCTTTTTTTTTAAGAAAAAGAAGCAATAATCTAGATACTTAGATGAGCATAACCTTTTGTTTCAGAATTAAAACTGATGAAAATAGCAGCAATCATTCATTGATCAGAATAGACTTTATAAGGGTTGTAACGTGACCAAGGTTGGGGGTTATGAAATGAAAGATATAAGATTCAAACAAGTGTTTAAGGGTTAAATGGGACCAAGGATCCTTATTCAAAGTTGAACCTTATCAGCTGCTTTTGCGTTTTCAAGCACATTTTTCTCTTATTGTTCTCCATTCCTTCTCTTTTCTTTTCACTTCAATCATTCACCTTTGTCATGAACCATTTCATTCCATTTTCTTTCTTCTCTCTTTCCTTTCTCTCTTTTATGTTTTTTTTTTCAAAAGAAATTTTTCACTTCCTGCCCTTTTCACCTTTTCTTTCTTTTCTTTGTGCTTCAAAATAGTCACCAGGGCACTCAATCTTTATTTTGTGTTATCCCCTAGTGTAGGGGTGATCCTTGTCCAGGGTTTATTGAAGAAAACTTTCAAGCTCAAAAAGGGATAACGAGGGATAATAAAAAGATGAATTCTTGTGAATGAAAGGGAAAGATGGTCAATCTTCATTTCAAATCTTGATTGTTCATTTTCAAAAGTTTTAATTTAGAGACAAAAATATTGTGTACTACAAGTGATTCTTTCTTTGCTCCATTTTATTTTTCTAATTGATTCATTCTTTTTCTTTTTTTCTTTTTTCTTTTTTCTTTTTTTCTTTTTTTTTTGCCTTAGAAAAGGGCACCTATACACGTGGGCTTCATGACCACCAAAAGTTTTTTTTTTTAGAATGAGAGTCCAATGGGATACAAACCAAAAGAAATCAAGTAAAGGAAATGAAAGAGTGATAAGAAAAAAATGACAAGAACATGAGTGCCAAGAATGTTGAAATCCATGCAAATCTATTACATTAATGCTTCAAAAGAGTTTACATGAGTTCAAGCATTACAAAAGTCAAAGATGGAAATCAAATCAAAATAAACGCTTCAAAACTCCAATTGTTCAGAGGTTCCGAGTAGCTGGAGGGCGCTTGGTATAGACAGGATGAGTTAGGACATATGAACGCGACGAGAGAACTTAGTATGAGGTCTGGTAAGCACTGACTTCTAGCTCTTCTTCCCTTGTCGGTTCCACCATCTTAGGAAAGCTACTTTCTATATTTTCAACAGGTAACTTACCTGATCTTGCAAGGTTCTCAATCCTTTCTCCTGCCAAAATTAAGTCAGAAAAATCCCCATAGGTAACCCCTGCCATCAACCCAATAAAATGTGCTCCTAAGGTCCCCATGAAATACGAGCTCATCTCTGACGAAGTTAATGGTGGTTGAACCTGGGCTGCCAACATTCTCTATCTTTGAGCATATTGCTTGAAAGCCTCATCATTATTCTTTTGCATTGCTCTTAGCTGTTCTCGGGTAGGTGTAGTGTCAATGTTGAATCAATATTGCCCCAAGAATAAATTTGTCAAATCATCCTAGCAAGAAATCTTTGAATGATCAAGTTGCATATATCATTCCAAAGTTGGCCCAGTCAGGCTTTCATGAAAGAAATTGATTAGGAATTTTTGATCCCGTGACCAAATGGCCATTTTGGTGATGTAAGTCTTCAGATGAAACTTTGGATTGGTGCTTCCATCGTACTTTGAGAAATCTGGAATTTCAAAGTCCTTAGGGATATTGACTTCGGTTTCCGGGCACAGTTCATCGATTCCCATCGAGCTATACAGATTAAGGTCTTGAATGGCTCTAATTTGCTCCTGCATCTTTCCAATCAATTCATCTCTTGATTTTTCTCTTTCTGAGTTACTATTCAGAAATATCTTCACTGGTTGTTCATGAGCAGCTTTTGCATTGTTATTCTCCCCTCCAGGACTTCTGTTCATGGAACCATCCCATTCATTTGCATCTATTCCAATGTCGGTAGGGGTTCCATTTGTTGTTTTGAGGGTCTCGATTAACTGTCTCAGTAAATTCTCAACCCTTGATTGTCCTTCTGCCATTGCATCGATTCTTTCCCTCATTTCATCCATCTCTCGACCCAAATTTCTCTTTGAGTTTGACATCTGTTACAGCCCAGTTTGCGACTTCGTCTCGTAGGACCGGGTTTGTGTGATCTGTGTTTTTCGAGGACAAGCAATGGTTCAAGTTTTATTTAAAAAAAGAAGATTAAATGGAATAAAAAAATCTCTTTTCTTCCTTTTTTTTAAAAAAAATGAAAATTTGTTTTTTTTAAACAATTTTTTTTAATGCAAAAATGAAGATGTGAGAAGAAGATAAAGAATAAATACGCTCCCTTTGTGTCCTAATGAGATTGCCTTAAGCTTGGGGAGTTCTATCCTAAGGATTTATGAGTCTTTATGATTCGTGAGAACTTTTATTAGGTGGCTCTACTATTCTAAAGGTCTCTAGAGGTAAGTCCCATTTCAAAATGTTGATCACAAACAGTGGGTAAACCACTAAATGTGGGACATTCGTGAAAAAGGCACACTCTAGATGAGATTTTTGCGATAACCAAACAGGATGTACATCCAAAATGGCTACCACTACGCAACCTCTACCTAACTTAGGCTTCACTCAGACCCGGGTATAGGGCCCCACTCGAATGTGTGTGAAAAATGTGTAGGTGTAATGAGTGTAAGGAGCATACAAACCTTCATATTCTAACAAAACAAATGCAAAACAAATTCCCAAGAATCCTCTATCCTAAGGTTTGCATAATAAAATAAAAACACAATTAAATTAGTCAATAAACAAATTAAACAAAATAGAAAAACAAAACAAAAACAAAAAGGGTAAAACAAACATTTAAATGTCACAAAATTTACACAACCAACTTGCAAAGGCTTGACTCTCAACGTCCCCAGTGGAGTCGCCAACTGTCGCGACCGGGATCGCGGCGGAATAACGACTTAAATTAAAAAAAAATATTAAGGGAGTCGCCACTAATTTTATTTTTATTAGAAAAAATTGAAAAACCTAAAAAGATGGTCTACGTTCAAAAACTCAGGTTCGGGAGTCTAATTATGCATAGAAAAGGGTGGAGACTTAACCCCACAGTACCCCTAATACATCCGTCCTAAGACAGTTACCTTAAATCAGTTATGCAAATTTTTATAACTCTTAAAAATATTTATTTTACCCATTTATTAAAAGATAAACTAAACAAATAAATAAATTATGAAAATTTAATTTTGGCTTGACAGAATTGAAATTCTGCTCCTACGTATCCTCAAGTGCAATGAGGAACTTAAAGTCACGCAATTCTTTAGAAAACAATTGTGGGTTGGTTATTTTTAATTTTAAAAAGATTTTTGTTTTGAAAATTCATTTGATTTTTTTTTATGCTTTTCTAAAAAAGAATCATCAAGCTATCACAACTCAATGATTTTTAAAACTGCAAGATTAACAAGCTATCACAACTCAGCTAATCTCATTTTATCCTTTCTCAAAATTTAAATGTTTTATTATATATATATCTAAACGAATCATCAAGTTATCACAACTCAGATGATTTTAAAAAAAATTGAGATTAACAAGTTGTCACAACTCAGTTAACTTTCTTTTATTTTCTTAATAAAATTCAATTATTTTGTTTATTTTATTTTTAAAAAAGGTTTTTGTTTTGAAAACTTATTTAATTCTTTTTTTAACTAATCATCAAGTTGTCACAACTTAGATGATTTTAAAAATTATAGGATTAACAATCTGTCACAGTTCAGCTAATCCCATTTTTATTTTTTCTTAACAAAGTTCAATTATTTCATTTTTGTTTTATTTTTATTTTTTTTCTCATTTTTAACCTTTATTTTCTATTATTATTTTTTTGCTTTCCTTTTTTCTAACAGAACCAAAGCAAACATAAATAATAATAATAATAATAATAATAATAATAATAATAATAATAATAATAATAAAAAAACAACTATCTCAAATTACTACCAAGGGTAACCATAGCCCACTAAGCCCAATAACCCAATATTAACCTAAAAACGTGAATAAAAACGCTACATGGAAGGCCCTGGTTTAGCAAATATGGAGAAAAACAGGAAATAGTAAAAGAACAACAGTAGCCCATACAACATAAAATATATAAAAAAAGTTAACAAACAAATGAGGAAAAAAAAAACGTAGTCTCTGCAATAGGAAACACAGAACAAAGGTGCAGGGGTTACGATGGAGCCAATACGGTGGAGATCCGGCACGGTGAGGTTGACGACGTGGAGCACTGGATTGCTACAGGTTCGGCGTGGCGGCAGGAGGTTCCGAGCGGCTGAGGGGTGTCCGGCGATCTGAGCTCCAAGTGAGGGAGACTGGGGTTCACGACGGTGGCCTACGGAGGGAGCAGCGCTGCGCGGACAGAGGGGCGCGGGCTTCGATGGATCTGGACTGGCGGCCCGACAGAGCTCGCGGTGCGGCAGAGCTCACTGTGCGGCGTCTGGCTCTGGTTCGTGGTATGGGTCGTGGTGCGGTGAGGATGAAGACGGTGGTGCTGCTGGTCACGGTTTGGGGGAGGAGGACCTGCGTGGAGTCTTAGTTAGGCGAATGAGCAGTTCACAGATCTAGTTGTGGGTGTAGGTGGTAGGAACGGTGGTTCTATGGTGGTTTGGAGGCGGTTGGTGATGATTGAAGGGCGGTTATGGGGAACACGGTGGTGGTCACGGTGTGGGGGTGGCTGTTTGTTGGTGAACGACATAATGACTTGTAGCGAGGATGGTGGTTATGGAAGTGGTTAGTGGTAGATGGTGAGGCTGCTGTCTGAAATTGGTACGTGAGAAAAAAATCGGTGTGTTGAGGTGTGTGAGCATTTTTCATTGGCTGCTCTTCCCCTGCAAAAATGTTCTCCGAAAAAATCTCCTTCTGAAAATTGTTGAGCCCCCCTCCCTCCGTTCTCTATCCTCTTCTTGTAGGCACTTGTAGAATTGGGTCCTCTGCCACCGCCAGTAAGCTTAGGCAGCAGATAGGGTGGCTATTCTTTTCTAACTCAGTTTCCTTTTTCATGTATTGTCTTCAGATTTGTGACTCCTTGGGTAGTTTCCATGCCTGCAATTTGCCATTTTTGTGCTTCTATTGAGCCTTGAGCTCTATAGGTTTTGCAGAAATGTGACAAACTTGACAATGAGATAATGGGATAATGAGATGCTGGTTGCATTTCAACTACTAGTTAAACACTTAAACTTGGTTTTGTTAAAATACTTTGAATGAGTCAGATGGACCCAATAAGCAAAGAAAATAGAAACGTAATTGCAAAATCCCTTCCCCCTCAATTTTTTTTATTTTCCTTTTATTTATTTTTCTTTTATTTATTATTTTTTATTTATATTTTTTTTTAGTCCGGACAAAATTGAGTGTTCACAGCAGGGTATTAGACACTAGAAGACACCTCCTAAGACTCCTCAACTTAATGGCCTAGCAGAAAGGATGAATAGGACATTGATTGAGAGAGTTAGATGTTTGATTTTTGAAACAAAGCTACCTATATCTTTTTAGGGTGAGACTTTATATACTGCTACACATGTTATTAATTTATCTCCTAATGTTGCTTTGCAGGCTAATGTTCCTAACAGGGTGTGTTATGGAAAGAATGTTTCTTATGACCATTTACGTGTCTTTGGGTGTATAGCATTTATACATGTGCCTAAAGATGAGAGGTCTAAGTTGGATGTCAAGACTAGGCAGTGCATCTTCATTGGCTATGGTCATGATGAGTTTGGCAATAAGTTGTATGATCCAGTTGAGAAGAAGCTTGGTATAAGTTGTGATGTTATTTTCATAGAGGATCATACCGTTGAAGATATTGATAAGGCAAAGAAGTTAGAGTCTCCAAGTACTGATGATTTGGTTAATATTGATCTAGTTCCCAAGTCTCATATGCATGATGTAGCTGACTTTGGCAATCATAATGATGTGCATATTCATATTCAGGGCGATCAGGTTGAAGATGTTATTGATAATGTTGCTAATGAGGTAGATGCTCCTACTCGTGAGGTTGTTGATGAACTTGTTGTTTCACTTAGGAGGTCTTCCAGACATCTTATTCCCTTTGCCTGTTACTCATTTGATGAATATGTGCTCCTCACTGATGGGGGAGAACCTGAGTGCTACTAAGAGGCTATGGAGAGTGAACAGAAGGCATAATGGGTTGCAGCAATGAATGATGAGATGAGATCTTTGATTGACAACCATACTTTTGAACTGGTCAAGTTGCCTAAGGACAGGAAAGCTTTACAAAATCGGTGGGTTTATAGGTTGAAGAATGATGAAAATACTTTCACTCCGAGATACAAAGCTAGATTAGTTGTCAATAGCTACCGTTAGAAAAAAAAAAGATTGATTTTGAGGAGATCTTCTCACCGGTTGTTAAAATGTCTTCTATCCGAGTTGTTCTTGGTTTGGCAGCCAATCTTGATTTAGAGGTTGAGTGGATAGATGTGAAAACTATTTTCCTTCATGGTGATTTGGAGGAGGAGATTTACATGGAGCAACCTCAGGGTTTTGTGATGAAGGGTAAAGAAAATTATGTTTGCCGGTTGAAGAAAAGTTTATATGGCTTGAAATAAGCCCCAAGGTAATGGTACAAGAAGTTTGAGTTTGTTATGATTTAGCAGGGTTTCAAGAAGACTACTTCTAATTATTGTGTGTTTGTGCAAAAAATTTTTGATAATGAATTCATTATTTTATTGCTTTATGTTGATGATATGTTAATTGTTGGACATAATTCTTCTAGAATTGACATGTTAAAAAATGAGTTTAGTAAGTCTTTTATAATGAAAGACTTAGGACCAGCAAGACAAATTCTTGGCATACAAATTACTCGTGATAGAGTAGCCAATAAGTTATGGTTATTTTATGAGAACTACATTGAGAAAGTGTTTCAACGGTTTCACTTTGATAAGGCTAAAGTTGTAAGCACACTTCTTACTTTACATTTTAGGCTTAGCACTAGACAAGCTCCTTCTAGTGATGAAGAGAAACAAGACATGCAACGTGTTCTTTATGCATATGCAGTAGGAAGTTTGATGTATGCAATGGTTTGCATAAGGCCTGATATATCTCATGCAGTTGGTGTGGTTAGTCGTTTTCGTTCTAATCCTGGTAGAGAGCATTGGAAAGTTGTGAAGTATATTGAGTTATCTCCAGGGTACTTCTAGTTTGAAGCTCTGTTTTGAAATTGGGAAACATGTTCTTTGTGATTATACAGATTCAGACTTGGCAAGAGATGTTGACTCTAAAAAGTCTACTTCTGGTTATTTGATTACCTTTGCAGTGGGAATTGTGGCTTAGCAATCTAGGTTATAAAAGTGTGTTGCATTATTTACTACCGAGACTGAGTTCATTGCTATTACCGGGACTTGTAAGGAGTTGCTTTGGATGAAGAATTTTGTGCATGAACTTGGTTTTACATAGTAGAGGTATGTTTTGTTTTGTGATAGTCAGAGTGCTATCCATCTTGGTAAGAATCCTGCGTTCCAAGGTAGATCAAAGCATATTGATGTGAGGTATCATTAGATACGTGATGGTCTAGACTCTAAGTTGTTGGAACTTGAGAAGATCCATACTGATGATAATGGTTCAGACATGTTGACAAGACTTTA
Source organism: Ormosia emarginata (assembly GCA_029884605.1). NCBI lineage: Eukaryota > Viridiplantae > Streptophyta > Magnoliopsida > Fabales > Fabaceae > Ormosia > Ormosia emarginata. The sequence goes on along the minus strand of JAQQTP010000059.1, from coordinate 8,723,562 downwards.
CCAAAGGGGAAGTTTTAAAGATTATCGTTTGGTTGTCGATTTGGAATTTGCCTTCACTTGAGTTGGAGGGGGAGTTTGTAGTGTGGGTCCAACTAAATGGGCCCATGCCATAATGTTAAAAAAAAAGAGGAATTAGAAATTCCTTGTTTTCTACTTTTATTGCTTTGTGGGCAACAAGTTAATTTGTCTATTAAAGCCAATGAGATTGATATACAATATAACAGCAGCGCCGCGCCATTGTAAAGAAGAAAAAAAAGTTGATCTTATGTGTTTAGATTGAATGGTCATTTGTCGTCTGATTTGAATGATTTTTTAGTACGTTGTTCCTTGCATTATGAGCTTCTACTTGTACAGTCAGATTCTTATTTCTCCATATCTACTTGTTGGGCTGTTTGTACTCCTTTGTGGGTTTTGAATTTTGTTGATTTCCACTTTATTAATAATGAGTAGAAGTCGTTGTGATATCCTTATTTGTTGGGAGACACTTTGCTATACGCATTGATTTATTATAGTGGATATTTTTCTAGACTAGATCCCGTGATTTTTATTTCTCACATTGAGGGAGTTTTCCACGTTAAAATTGTGTATGTTCTCTTTGTCTATTTTTTTGTGCATTCTTGGATATATTTTTTTGTATGGATATTTTTGGTTAGTTGTATATTTTGCTCCTCACAAATTCTTTTAAGTGGGAATGGTTTTATTACCCGTCTGTGTGTTGTTACTTCCGCTGTGTGCACATTCCTTCCTTTCCCAATATTTGTATGGTACTGAATGTTTGGCAGTAAAAAACCAGTAAGAGCATAAGATCAGTGTCGCTGATATAAGGATGTTGCGTTAGATGTGTGGTCATATAAGATAAGATAGGATTATGAATGAATGCATAAGAGAGAAAGTAAGGGTAGCACCTATTGTGGAAAAGATGAGAGAATCTCGCCTTAGGTGGTTTGGACATGTAAGGAGAAGACCCTTAGAAGCCCTTATAAAAAGAGTAGATCATGTGGAGGATAGCCCAATAGCTAGACGTAGAGGAAGACCAAGAAAGACTATAGGTGAAAAGATTAAAAAAAAATTTAAATTTGAATGTCATTTATAAAGACTTAGTTTATGATAGAACATAATGGTACCGTTTGATTCATGTAGTCGACCTCACCTAGTAAGAAAATGCTTAGTTATTGTTGGTTATATATGTTCTATTATTTGATGATATTTTGTTGATATGTCTGGTCTTGGACTTTCAGTCTCTCATATTTGTTTGCTGATTTATTTGGTCTCTCAGTTATTTGATGATAGTTGAAGAGTTGTTAATTGATATATGTTCTGATAGGTGATTGCTCATGTATATATTTTGTATGTTTAATTTGTTCTAACTATTTGAATAATTAAATATGAATTATTCTGCTGTGAATTAAAGTGTTCATGTGGGTTCCTTTGCACAAAAATTATAAAAAATTGGGTATTATTTTTTGTTTTGTAATGTTTAAAAGGCAAAAACAAAAAAAAGAGTGCGGGCTACAGATCGATCCATGGGATCTGCATTCCAACGTGAGACAGGAACATACCAACAAAATGCTGATCTATTTATTTTGTGGATTGATTCGCACCGGTCTGCCTAGCTATGGTCTATTGCAGACCTAGTTGGTGCAGACCGAACCTGCCAACATACCCTCCTCTACGTTTGGTTAGAGTCAAGAGAAAGAAAGAACAGAAATGAAGCGATTGAAAAGGCTACAAAAGCACAGAGAGTGAGGTCTCAGATTGAAAAGCAAAGAGAGTGAGGGCTCGAATTGAAGAGGGTAGAAAAGAGAGAGGGGTGAAAGATTTCCAGGAAATTAAAGAAGAAAAAAACTAAAATCAAATGGTGTCGTCAGGTTTTACTGACACCAAAAAGGTTTTACTGACACCAAAAAGGCAGTGATGTGAAATTGTTTAAATAAAAAGTTGTATCTAGGATTGTTTTTCATAACTAATTAACGTCAAATAGCCAACGTTAAAATACTAAGCTAGACACTGACATAGACAAAACCTATAAAATAATAACATCACATGTTAGAGATGTTTAATATCTGACCCATATTAATCATATTACACGTCGAAACATATTGTGTATAATTATATAAATAATAAAATAAATAAAAAATGTGAAATTCACAGGCAGGTGTACTAATTGTAAAATATATCTTAATTTTAATTTTTTATTTTTATAATTTAACTATGCATAATATTTATATTTAAACTTTATATTTACATATCAAGTTGACTTGATTTTGATTCGGTCATTATGGGATCATGGTCAGATCGGGGTCAAATCCAAAAAAATGATCTGATCAAAATATCGGATCCTATGAAGCACAAACATGCCATTTTTTAGGCGTGTCTGTGTGTCAGACACATGAAGATACACGTACGATACGCGTGTCTTATGTGTCCGATTAAAAAGATTATTTTTTTTAACTTGGACACGGCTCAAACACGCTTGTACACGTCTAGGATACGACTTGGTCACAATCCATAAATATATATATATTTTTAAAAAAATTAGTTTCTATGACTAACGTCAAATTAGTAAGTCTGTAACTCATTCAAGCTCAATCATATGACTAACGTCTCAAGTCACTATTTTCACATATCAGTATTTTAAGTTTTATCTTTTCACATGTCACTATTAGGCGTTTAAGTTTTATCTTTTCACATACTGTTATTTTCATTTGCTCCTTCTACATCTGCTCGTACCAAGTCGTTTACTTCGTCGTCGTCGAAGTTTGCCTCACACTACTATTCCTTCTAGTTAATTTTTTTTAATGCACATGTACTTATACATTATTAGTTCTATTAGGATAAACTAGTTTAGAGATATTTTTTAGAAAATGTCAATAAAAATTATGCTCTATATTGTTTAGGAGAGGCTTACTAGATAATAAATATTGACATATATGACATATATTAAGATATTATAAATTTTCATACTTATAGAAATGATATTAATGAATTATGAATTTATTTTATTAAATTTTGCAATTATCTATATACATAAATCAAATTCTTTAATTTACTTTGATATATATATATATATATATCGTATTTGTATCCTATAATTTTTTAAATTTGGTGTGTCTTCGTATCCGTGTCTGCATTTATGCTTCATATAGATCAAACCAGATTCAAGTCAAGTCAAACGCATCCCAACTTGTTCCATGTACACCTTTATCACACATCAACAAATGAAGATGAGAATTCAATAACTTATAATCTAATTAATATCTTGACAAATCTTATTATATATATATATATATGAATAAGTTTTGAATAAACAACCCGTTGTGAAGCTATGCCCTAGAGGTTAGGTGGAACACTATACTAATTGTAAAAATTTATGACATAAATTTAAGAGTAAATAGTCACTTTTAGCCTTTGAATATTTCATGACATAACACTTTAGTTCTTAATAAAAAGACACACACTTTAATCCTTCGCAGTTTTAAAAAAATAATATTTTAGTCGCTAAAAAGGATAAATGTGATAGGGTTTTGAAACTTTCAGTGACTAAAGTATGTGTTTTTTTTTTTTGTAGGGAATAAAGTGTTATGTTACAAAATATTCAAGGACTAAAGTGACTATTTATTCTAAATTTAATAAACATTATGGAATATATACAATAAATAATAATTAATTATTGTCAGTTAAATTAAATAATACTTTTTATAGAATTTGTTTATACAGGCATACCTTATTTAAAAAATTACAATTAGCATCATATTGATCTATCAAATTATCTAAATAATTATAATTATAACACTTTAAATTTTCAATAAAATTACATTACACAAGTTAAATTTCTAAATATTAATAAACTCAAACTATGAAAGTATGAACAAGAAACTCTAAAAGCACACAAAGAGAATAACAAGTAGAGTAATATTTTCTCTTCAATCTAGTAGGTTTAAATAGCAAGGCATTGGTAATATTTTCTCTTTCAAGAATACTAAAATCTTTTAATTTTTCTAATACTTATATATATATATATAGAGGGGGAATCCGTTTACACCAGTGTAAGTATTTTTTCTCTTACACTCGTTTGCAACCGTTTATTTAACTTTCATCTAATGGTTGAGATTATTTCATTAAAGGTAACCATTAGATGAAAGTAAATGTAACAGCTGAAAATGAGTGTAAGAGAAAATCAACTTACACTTTGGTGTAAGTTGATCCTCCTCATATATATATATATATATATATATATATATATATATATAATGTGGCTCTGCCATTGAGTTGAACTCAAGTATGAGTCAAGCTAGAGAGATTATTATATAATAGAAATAGTTAAAAGGATAACATATGAGAAAACAAAAGATAAAAGATAAGATAAGTGGTTATCCTTTGCTTTATTACCCCCCTTCAAACTGAAAGTTGTTGCACAAAAGCCAAATTTGGATGGTAAGATCAAGGAAACCTTGGTGAAGATGTTCCATTAATTGATATTGGGCCAGACCACGGAGAAGGTGAAAGACTCCGTCTTTATTAGAAATTGTCAATAAGGGCAAGATCATCACGTGATCTTGAAGTACCAGATCTAATCATAGAAGGAATATTGGAGTATGAACTGAGCCTCATGTGAGGTTTCCATGTCTATGGATAAATTGAGGGGGTCCTCAATAAAACCACTTATGAGCTATGCTCGAACAATATGATTGGATATGCGACAGTAGTAGTTAAGTGATCAAGTGGTGAAAGTGATTGAACCTTTTGCCAAGTGAAGTGCATGTTCGAGGGGAGTGAATCAAAGAAAGGAGCGCTGAAGTTTCTCCATTGATAAAGCCACTAAGTCGAGGGGTATTGTAGTTTTTCCATTGATAAAGCACTAAAGATTTTGGTGTTGGTTGTAGTGTTAGCCATTGAACGGCTCTGATAGTATGTATGAAGACATTTTGAATAAAGCTCAGTTGAACTTAAGTATAAGTTATGTTAGACAGTTTAATGGCACAATACAATGATAACAAATAAGATAACAAAAAATAAACATAACTGAAGATAAAATGAGATAAAATAATAGATAAAAAAACTAAATCCTAAGATAAGATGTGTTGTTATCCTTTGCTCTATCATTATATAAATAAAATTTGCTCCTCAATTTAGCACTTAATTAAACTAATTCAATACATGTGTTAGTTTGCTGATAGACCCAAGGTGAAAAAGTTGCGACAGTTAGAGACAGGGGAGCCCAAAACACTATGGAGATTTGCTACCAACAGACTTAAAGAGGAACCTTAATTGGGAGCTAAAACTGCGTCTTAATCCAAAACTTTAAGGTAGTAAGTTCATAGATCTATCCATTTATAAAGTTTTCATTTGTCCATTTCTTAACGATGTGAGACTTCTTTAACCCACATATCCACTGTGAACTCACACTTGAATTCACAAGAATCTCTCCCCTTAATTATGAGTCAACATAAGGACATCACACATGGTTACTCCTCCTTAAGCGAAGTAATGTATCATCAGTCTTACCAAAATTGGCTCTTTTCTCCAATACCAAAATAAGGACATCATGACAAAGTATTCGCCCTAGTCAAACCATCAACTTTGATACCATTTGTTAGAATTAGGGAAATCAGAAACACCGGGGAGATTTGCTACCCATGTACTTAAAAATAACCACAATAGTGGACTAACACCACGTCTTAACCCAAAACCTTAAGACAACAAGTTCATGGGTCTGTCCACTTATAAAGTCCTAACTTTTGTCCATTCTTTAACAATGTGAGACTTCTTTAACACATATATCCACTTGGATTTTCAACAATGATCTGCCTAATAGCTATAATTTTTGACTTAATAGTAAGCATTCGATACAATAAGTGGTATCAAAGCCAATTTCACAAGTTCAATTCCTGAAAAGGCATGAGTTGCTGACATGTGCTAGGAGGAGAATTGTTAATTGTGAGCCAATATCTTGCCTTGACAAAGCTATGTGGATCGAAGTCAAATCAAACTATAAGTTTAGTTTCCAAAAAGGCACATACTGCTAACTCGCATCCAACCTTGGCAAGTTCCATGATGCTTGCTGGTATATTAAAGTAGAAAATGTTACACCGTAACTTATAACTTTTGGCTTGGTGATCACAACTCAATCCAACAACACGAATTTGATACTTGCTGAAAAAAACCTCACATATTATAAATGGAGATTTATATGGTACCCATCTTTTTTTTTTTTTTGAGATTTGGTATCTAATGTGTGTTGTCAAGTATTTCATTGATTATTAATTATTTTTAAATATTTATTATAAATTTAACATTCGATGAATACTTGACAACTCACCATATTTACCAAATCCATTAAGATACCATAAAAATTCTCATTATACACACCTGCAAAATTTTAACTACAATGAACAATATTTAATTGTTAATAAAAGAAATCAATCAAAAACAAGGGAAAAAATGGATTGCTGCCTATGTCATTAAAAGATAACCTCTTAAAGGCAAATGAGAAAAGAATGCAACAACAAATTACGGTAAACTAACATCAATAAAACGACAATAAAAAGAACTAACGCACAAGAAAATACAATAAACCTAAAAAAAATCTTAAAGAGACATGAGTCACACAAAGCATTATACTTTATTAGTGTGAAATGAGTATTTGTCATGGACGAATACATCATATTTTATAATTGAAGAGCATAGTTTTTTAATGTTGGAGAAATATAATATCTTTGACGAATAAAAAATTGAATTGATTAAGTTTAGATATTGAGTTGAACAATGAGTTGAGGGAACGTATAGATAACAATCATGATTTTTTTATTACATTATTTTATATATTATTTTTATATTATTTTTATACTATATTTATATTATATTTTTTATAATTTTTTTATTTAATCATAATTATTAAAAAAATAATATAAAAAATAATATTTTAAAAATATGTAAAATCATCATTTTTCAATAGATAAACTCCCGTTTTGTTTTTGGTGGACGAAGTAGGCAGATTCCCTTATTGGTTACTGCACCATCGGATCCCATATCACCATCTTATCCCTCTTAATTAAAGTCCTAATAATAACGACCCGTGACATACGTTATGGGTGAATAATAAATAGAGTCGTCACTCTCTGATTACATACGCACCAATATCTTAATTATTTAGAGAATAATATAATATTAGATAAACAATTCATTGCATTTAAAAAATATTTATACTTTATCAACATTATTCAATTAATAATAATATATATATAAAATAAACTTTTATTAATTAATGTTTCTTATAATTTTTTTTTACTTGTTTCTTATATATTATGTAATGTATACACACGAACGTCAACAGTTTTTAAAAATATAAAAGAGGGATGCAGTTTTCTTTGTTGCCTTCTTAAAAGTAAACGGTGCTGTCGCTAACCGTTGTGGCAGCGTCAGGGAAGTCCATTATTCCATTACCATTAGATATCATAATAAATAGATATTGTCATTTAAAAATATATATAAATATGGAGTTAATCAAAAGAAGAACGAAACTCAAGCACCCATACTACGTAATAATGCAACAAAATAAAGTTCTTTAGGTGCGGCATCTAGAATAGGAGAGAGAAGTAGATACGTCGTCAATGATTGTGATGACAGCTCAGATGATAAAAAGATATGGATTAATTTGATTAATAAGTAATCTCCAACGGTTGAGTAAGAATGTATCCCATTGCATGTTTATTTCTTGCGTTCTTTGTTATTCTCTAACCAAGCAACGCATCCTAGTCAATCATTTGTATGCAAAAAATAAAAAAAACAAAGACAAAAATAAAATTAAAGAAAAACAAAGTATTAATGATTTCATTACTTTTGAAAAAGAATAGTTTAGTTTCTGTGGGATGAAATACCTCATAAAATTCTTCAATTTCAAACCGGAGTTAAGAAGTCAGAATTTTATGATATATTACAAGGAAATATCTTATTAAAAAAATGAGTTTTTGCTATGTTCCTTTTTTTTTTACTAGTGAAAAGGTTAATTAATAAGGTGAGTCTTATACGTACTTTGCTCTAAATATGTGATTACACTTCTTATATAAACATATCTCATCTATCCCTCATTTGATTATAATTTTGTTTTTTAAATGTTATTATTTAATTAAAATTAAATATAAAAAAATAATACAAAATAAAAAATATAAATAATTTTTATTTTATAATTATAATAATAACTGTATTCAAATACTCTTCAACTTTCTACTTTTTAATTAGAGTTTTTTAACAAAAATGTATTGTTATAATATAGTTTTATTATTATTTATATTTTTTAAATCTTAACTGAAAATAAAGAATACGAATCGGGGACACGTAATGCTCATCAAAACGATAGTTTTTATAAAAAGCACCATTAACTAATTTCTTTGCTCTTTTTAAAATTTTTATGTGGAGATATCAGTCACTTGTATAGAATGGCCCATCAAAAATTTTCTCCCAAAATGAACGTGGTTATATCATATTATGCAGTTATTTTTTAAAATAAAATATTATATAAGTATAATAAATAATAAATATTTACAATTGAACAAGAATCTATATGATCCAAAATTCAAATTAAAACTCTAAGCCATTGACCAGACATGCACACCCAATGAAGGGTATTAAAATGACATAGTTATGCAAAAATGGTTAAAATATATAAATGAGATATATGTGGTATATCTCACTGCTATCACAGCTGCTTGTTATAGTTTCACTTTCACTTTGCGGTGTGTTTCATGGGATAGAACCATAGAATGGCATTGCTCCAAATGAAATGCATGCCGCTAAAAAAACTAATACCATGAGTATGTGATAAGTAATGGCAACTCCTGGGGCATTGTCACATTGACTCTTGATAATAAGGTCAGTCTTGATAAATATTTATTGCAAACAAATTTATTTTGTATAAATGTTTTTTTTTTTGCTTCTTTTATTGGGAAAGGAATCTTATTTACAATAAGAAGAAATTACTTTTTAGTCTACGAGATCTCCCCACCCACACTCAAATCCTTGTTTGAGTGAGGTTTGGTTTTGGTCACAATATGTTTTCAATGGGCTTTGAACCTGTACACGACAGAAAAAGTTTAACAAGGTAATAAAATTTGCCTATATAAAATTTAATTTACTAAGTCACATCTCATAATTACAACAATCAGAAGAAATAAATATATAATTCTTTATTCATTTTACTAGCTATAAGAAATTTGATTAATATGCCTTTTAGTAAAAAAAAAAAAATTATAACAAATTGTTTTCCTAATTTCAGGTCGAAGTAATGGTTGAGAAGTCTATACAATATTAAAACTTTAAACTTGCAGGAAAACACTTGTAAAAAAGAATTACGTCATTAACTCATTAAAGATTAGTCTTATACACAAAAAATATAAAAAAACAATCAGCCTTCTGTTTTTCTTTTGATCTTATTAGCCTATTTCACTTTTATAAGTGATCTGTCCTCTAAGCTTTGTTTGGTTTATTAAGTTTATCTCTCCTGGTATTAGGGATGTTCAAGACTCGCCCTATTCCGATAACTCGTCTCAATTAGAAATTACTTGAGTCTAAGTTTGGGTTTTAAAAATTAAACTTGATGTACTTTTGAATCAATACAAGTCACACTTCATGTTAGCATGACGTACCCCGATGCTGCATTATATTTTAAAATATAATTTTTTAAAAAATTAATGATAAATTATAAGACTCCTAGATGGAGTGTCAAAATAGGTCAAGTTTTATGGGCCGGTCTGAATAGTCCGACAAAATAGACTGAGTTAGGCTAGCAAGCTTGAAACTTACATGTCCTGAATGAATCGACTCGAAAATGGGTCAACCTAAAATGGACCGGCCCATTTTGACACTCATACTCCTAGACTTAAATAAATAAGTTTTGCAAAACATGATAATATTTATATTTTAATATAATTTATTTCAAAATATATATTGTAAAACATCCTTTATTTTTAATATTCTATTTTTAAAATTTCATGACTTGATTATACATAATGTTTAAATTTATACATTTTATTTAAGTGTCGGATCAACTCGATCCCGACCTAATCATTAATTGAGTCATGACCGAGTCAAATCTGATTTTAAAAAAATAACTTTATCAAAATATTGAATCAGGTTCGAATCAAGTTAAAGCAATCCATGAATATCCCTAATATATATCACCTAATTGATAAGAACTTAGAAATACAAATATTTTTCTTTTCATATGAAAATTGAACGATAATTAAAGTGCATCACAACTCTCGACAGATCACAACTATTTATTTAAAAGATGTATGCATGTCTTAGTTATTTAAATGAACACTGCATACACTACTAGAAAATTCCGATTTAGAGACGGAAATTAGAGACGGAAAAATTCTGTCTCTAATAGAGATGGAAACAGAGACGAATTTAATGATTTAGAGAGGAAAATAAAATTTTAAAAATTAGAGACGGAATTTAGAGACGGAATTGGTCTGTCTCTAAATTTTTTGTCTCTAATTCCGTCTCTATATGGTCAAATTAAAGTCAAATATACTTAGAGACGGAATTTAGAGACGGAATTTACCCGTCTCAGAATATTCCATCTCTAATTCTGTCTCTATTTGGTCAATGTAAGGGTTTAAAAAGTCAAATATATTTAGAGATGGAATTTAGAGACGGAATTGGTCCATCTCTGAATATTCCATCTCTAATTCCGTCTCTATTCAGTTAAATAAGTAATTTAAAATATAAAATATAGTTAGAGACGGATCTGTTGTCATCTCTAATAACAAATAATTTTTTTAAAAAATAGAGACAGATTTGTTTCCGTCTCTAATTTTCCCAAAACCAATTTAATTTTCCCTCTTTAATATTTTATAATATTTTTGTAAAGGTAGAGACGGATGTGATTCCGTCTCTAATGTTTCCACTAAATCCCTAATTCCCCCAAATCAGAAACCAATTCTCCATCTCCCACGACATCTCTTGCATGGCTCGTTCTCTCATCTACATGTCTGAGCTTCTCATCTCCGTCTCTCAGCTGGTTCTTTGAGCCCTCATTCTCTCAGCTCGTTCTCACTCCATCTCAGGCGACGTTGTCATTCGTTCTGGTACGTTCTCCCTCCTTCTCTGAGTTCGTTCTCCTTCTCCTTCTCGTTCTCGTTCATTCTTGCTCCCTAATTGTTTATGTTTAGTTTTGAGACTTAAATTTGGGTTTTGCTGCAATGACTAGTATAAAATACATTTCGGTTTTACTAGATCTGACTTCAATGCATGTATCTAAATGATTGAATTATTATTTGATTTTAACTTCTTTCAAACAGAGGTCCTTACATCTCCTTATTATTCAATGTTGCTGTTTTTTTAACGCTTTGGTGAATTATGTGAATTTACTATTATTTATTTGGCATTTGGGTCTATGAATTTCCTATTATGTACTTTTTCTCCCCCAATAACTCATTTGGTATTTGGCTGTTAATGTTACCAGAGTTTGAGACCAAGATTTGGCATGTGTCTTATGTGTGTGTGTGTCTGAGAGAGATAGTGATTCTGACCAAATAACATTTTGATTGGTCTGGGTTGATTTTGGTTACAAACCTTTGCTTGGTGTTCTGTATGGTGGTGGAAATCCCTTTTAGAATTTTTGCATATACTTTTTTATTTTAATAACATTTTTTTATTGACAAAGTTTTGAACTGACTAATATGCAGATATGGTGGTGGTATGAGTTCTGCAAAAACTGCTTCGAAAAGTGATACAAAAGTGAGTTTACAATTCTTTTGTTTTCACACTTTCATATTACGCATGACACACATAGATATCCTGTGTATTTGGTTTAGCTATTTTCCTAACTCCCCCCTTCCCTTTGGATATTTAAAATTGTTTCTCAATTTTTTTTCTTTTTCAGGTGCTTGCTTTTGAAGCTGGTAGAAAGAAAAGAATCAGAGTCAATACTATATCTGCTGGTATTGATGGCTTCTCTTCATTAGTTAATGATTTTGTATACTTTCCTTTTCTTCATCTACTGGGATTATGGGATATACATCCTGATCTAGAGCATGTGATGTTAATGGGAGTTCTGTTGATATAGCAAAACAGAAGTGTTCTAAAATCTTTTATAGTTTTATGCTTTGGATGTGCAAGATTATATTATATTACTAGTTAGCTTCATCGTAATGTATGTCTAACTCCCTACAAAGTGGTGATGACTGATATAAGGGATAATGCTTTACTACAATGTATCAGACTACATAATTGGCACAAATTACTGATTTTAGTCCCTATTCTGGGCTGATGGGGCATAAAAATATTTGTTTGAGAATTGCCATAAACAAAAATATTATTTTATATGTCTAAATGCTGAGTTATTTTTCTCTTCTAATACTATGTAATTACATGTGTTCTTAATGGAAGTTAACATTTTCCTAAAAGGTTGATTTTTGCATGTTGTTAGTTACCATTATAATAACTTAACTGGGATATTGGTTGCATGACTGGTGTTTGACTAAATGCTTTAATGGACTTGATTCCAAATCTGGTTGTCGGGTCTGTTCTTTCATTTTCAATAGCAGTTGGTTCATTGTATTAGTAGCTAAAAAAATGTATGATTTGTCATGTTGCTTGTTGGCCTAAAGCAGTTTTGTAAATTGAATAGGAGTTGTAATTACCTTATATAAATTGTAAAATACCTACAACATTGAAGTTGTTATTATCTATAACAAAATTGAATTTACAATTCTTTTGTTTTCACACTTTCATATAATGCATGAACCACATAGATATCCTGTGTATTTGGTCCTTCTATTTTCCTAACTCCCCCCTTCCATTTGGATATTTGAAATTGTTTCTCAATTTTTTTTGCTTTTTCAGGTGCTTACTTTTGAAGCTGGTAGAAAGAAAAGAATCAGAGTCAATACTATATCTACTGGTATTGATGGCTTCTCTTCATTAGTTAATGATTTTGTATGCTTTCCTTTTCTTCATCTACTGGGATTATGGGATATATACATCATGATCTGAAGCATGTGATGTCAATGGGAGTTCTAATGATATAGTAAAATAGGAAGTGTTCTAAAATCTTTTATAGTTTTATGCTTTGGATGTGCAAGATTATACTATATTACCAGTTAGCTTTATTGTAATGTATGTCTAACTCCCTACAAAGTGGTGATGACTGATATAAGGGATAATGCTTTACTGCACTGTATCAGACTACATAATTGGCACAAATTACTGATTTTAGGCCTTATTTGGGGCTGATGGAGCATAAAAATATTTTGCATGTTGGTACTTACCATTATAATAACTTAACTGGGATGTTGGTTGCGTGACTAGTGTTTGACTAAATGCTTAAATGGACTTGATTCCAAATCTAGTTGAGGGGTCTGTTTTTTCATTTTCAATAGCAGTTGGTTCAATGAAAAATAGAGGTGTATTACTTAATCATCCTAGCTATAAGTTTAGGTGGACCATCCAGCACACTCACTGCAATGGCCATTAAAGCATTTGATTATGTATGTACTAAAAAGAATTGGCTTTAATTTCACTGTGAAATAGGAACTCTGTTCATTGGAGGTTGCAAATAAAAAAACCCCTGATTTTGTAGTATTATCCTAGTAATTACATTCAGAATAATTGGTTAGGAACTATGTTCGTGTTTTCTGATTTCCCAGCTAACCGGTTAGGAAATTATCCCAATCGGTTAGGGGCTTTGATTTTTGGCTCCTGACATTTAGAATAACCGGTTAGGTGGAGTTGCTAATCGGTTAGGAGCTTTTATAAAAACACGTAAACACCCATTTCTTTTATACTAACCGATTAGGTTAATTGCCTAATCGGTTAGGAGCTTTAGAAACATGAAAAATACTCCTAACATTCACACTAACCGGTTAGGTGAATTGCCTAATCGGTTAGGAGCTTTTAGAACATGAAAAACGCTCCTGACTTGTGCAATAATCGGTTAGGTGAATTGCCTAATCGGTTAGAGCACTCGATTTTTGAAAACTAACTTTAAATGGTCATAACTTCTTCATTTCTTATTCATTTTAAGCAAATGACTACTCGTTGGAAAGGTATTTGAGTCTATTTTCATATGAAATAAGTTTCAGAACAAAACTCAAAATATTTTAGAAGTTATGATCAAAAGAGTGACCAAGGGTCAGCTTTGCAAAATACAAACTTGACTATTTTTCATAGATTTGAACTACCACCAAGACTAGCTTTTCAAAACTTGTTTGTTGAGCATTTTAGCATATGAAAATCATTTGTAAAGACTAACTATGACAGTAACAATTTGATATAATATATATATATATATATATATATATAATTATTAATTGACATAATTACATTAATACTTTTTTATTAAAACATTTATTTAATGCAATTATATATATATATATATATATATATATATATATATATATATATATTTATTTAACGATATATATTAATGCATATGTTAAATAAATGTTTTAATAAAAAAAGTATTAATGTAATTATGTCAATAATAATTTTATATATATATATATATATATATATATATATATATATATATATATAATGCATATATATTAACGCATATGTTAAATAAATGTTTTAATAAAAAAAGTATTAATGTAACTATGTCAGTAACAATTTGATATTATTACGCATCTTGTAAATGTACAATATATAATATATGATTTGTCATGTTGCTTGTTGGCCTAATAAAAAAAATGTATTATGTGTTTGACATGAGTTGTTAATCATTTATTAATTGATAATTTACTACGTTGTATGTTTTATAATTATCTATCTTGACTTGATTTGAATGATTACTTGATAGTGACTTATTAATATATGTGGTTTACAGTTCTTTTTTTTCAGTGGGCTGGCCCATGGGGTGGACTAGGACCAGCCATTAAATAAGAGGGTAAAAAAAATTATTAGTGAGGCAGCCCATGGGCTAGCCCTAGCCCACTTGGCCTTATAGGCTTTTGGCCCTGTGATTTATTGTCTTGTGGGCTTTTTGGCCCTAGCCCACGTGGGTTAGGTCTTGATTGGGTGAGTTGGGCGATTTTGACAACTCTACATATATTGTATTGTGCGGCTCTGCCCTTCTGAATCATTAGAAAAAGTCTCAGAGTATCAAAATCCTCTAGCTAGTAGGCCAAGTTATCATCTTATTCAATATGCTAACTATGAATTGTTCTATTTCTAATAATGTATAATATTCTGGTTGCACATAATCGTTTATAAGGAATTGTTCTATTTCCAGTAATGTATAATACTCTGTTACACGTAATATGCTAATTATGTCATTTTTATTATCCTTTCAAGGAATTGAATTTTGTTATCGGAACAAGTATCTGGCAGAGGACACTTCCAAATTACCGTTGTGACAGTTTGTTGAAAGGTAACCTCATTTTCTAAAAGGAATATTAAGGGATGTATACTCACATGTGATCATGTTTGTAAGTTTTGTTTTTTCATGTTTCTGTGTGTTCTTGGGGCTTTATCTCCTCCAATATTTCAAAGGGTATTTGCAAATAAAATCTTGGACTTCTTTGGGTTACTAATATCTTCCTAGTCATTTTTCAACAATATTTCTCAGCTGGTATAATTTCTCTCGGCTGTTTTAATTTGATTATATTTTCTCTGACATGCAACTTTTTGGAGGATATGTGACACCTTCAATTTTTTTATTGTATTTTTTGGAATGTTAATAATATATATAGTGGAGATTCTGTTGAAATTTTAAGAGAATCTCCCTTTGAAGTAGGTTGTTTAATTTTGGTCTAATTTGTTAAATTTTAGTTAAATAGTAGGCTCGTGTATTTTGATGACAATGTCTCCTACTTTTTTGTAAATTAGAAACAGAATAGAAGTTCCTGAGAATCGAAAGTGGATGGATAATAGGGTGGGTCCTGACAAGAGAAGAGTTACAGATGAATTCATGGCGGGGGTTAACGAGTTTGTTGAGTTTGTTTGTGCACAAGATCAGTTTAAAGCAATAGGAAAGTTGAGGTGTCCATGTAAAAAATGCAAATGCATGGTGTATCACGTTGTTGACGAAGTCAAGGCACACCTGTGTATGAAGGGGTTTATGAGTAATTACTATTACTGGACTAACCATGACGAACCAAGGCCTCCCATTCCCCCAGTGGTTATAGACAACTCATACTATGGAAGTAGTGGGGTAAGGGAAGACTTCAATAGGTATGAGCAGATGGTAATGGATGCTGTTGGACCCTCTATTGGAAATTACATTGAGCAACAAGGGTTTGGTTATGCTGAACAAATAAGGGAAGATCCTAACCCAGAAGCCAAAAGATTTTTTGAAATGTTGTCAGCTGCACAAGCTCCCTTGTATGATGGTTGTGACAATTACTCCGAATTGTCAGCTGCATGTGAAGCTCTAAGTATTAAATCTGACTTCAATATCTCTGAGACTTGTTTTAATCAATGGGTGGATTTTATGAGGAATGCATTGCCGAATGATAACCGAATGCATTACCTAAATATGTGATTAGTTTTATTTTTATATTTTCATTGACAATTTAAATATTTGTAGTTACTATCTAAATATTTGTAATGATAATTAATTATTACTTTGCATTTTGGAACAAAAATTTGTGATGATGTTCTGAATTATGATTTCTGTTGTTACATGATTTTATTGTGATGGTTAATTGATCAGGTTAGTTATAAAATTAAAAGTATATTAAAAAGATAATTTTAAAAAATTAGAGACGGATTAGAGACGGAAATGTCTTTGTCTCTAATGTAATTATTATATTTTTATACTTTATGAAATTAGAGACGATTTAATTAGAGATTTAAAAAGTGTCGTCTCTATCAGTAATTATTATTATAATTTTTTACTTTATTTTCGAAATTAGAGACGGATTAGAGGCGAAAATGTAAACTTGATCTCTAATGTAATTATTATTATATTTTCCAAAAAAAAATTAGAGACGGCAATTTTTAATTAGAGACGGAAAAATTTCGTCTCAATTTGAAACAGAACTACTTTTCCGTCTCTAATTTAGAGAGGGAACTAATTTTCCATCTCTAACTATCAAAAACGTTACTTTTACCGACGGATCAATTTCCATCTCGATTCCGATCTAAATCTTTAGAGAGAATTTTGACCTTTAGAGACAGAAAAATTAGAATGTTCATAAATCTGAAATTTTTAGTAGTGATATCACCTAGTTTAGTTCAAGTGAATGAAATTGGCGAATAATTTGATAAAATGTTACAAGTAAATTGTAATAATAAATTTTTGACAAAAAATATTTGATTATATCTTTGTACAACTTTATTAAATATAGTTTTTAACATAATTAATAATAAAGATTTAATTAAGATTAAATAACTTCTTTTAATGCTTATTTAAAGTTTTTATTTTTTTAGTATTTCTTCCATTTTAAATTATCTTTTAGTTTAGAAAAATTATTGTGTTTCGATTTTTTATTGTTTTAAAAATTAAGAAATTATTTTTTAATTTATTATTGTCTTGTAATATTTCCATTAAATAAGATTAAAGAATAAAAAATATGGAAAACGAAGAAAGTACCAAAATCCCCGTCAATTCTTTATTAAAAAAAAAATACTCCACATACATAATGGAATTGTAAAAAATAACAAAGGTAAATGATTAGCACTTTTTCCAACCTATCAATTATTGGATCTGGTCCTTTCTTGAGCCATTACAATCTTTCCACTCATTTGTCCCCCGAATATAGTTTTAGCGTCATTAGATATTAAAGTCCATTTTTTCCTCTAAACTCTCACAGCAAAGCAATTCATTGCACCATGCACATTCCTCCAAAGTCCAAGCACAAGCACCAAAACTGGACCAGAGGAGAAAAAAAAATCTATCTTCTCATTGACAAAGCACAAAGGTATGGTGGAGTATATGCAGACAGTGTTTTGCACGCAAAAGACCTGAAACTTGCTGTCCCACAAAATACGAAAAAGAGCAAAACCAGAGGCCACCACACTGACCCGTTACAAAACAATAAGATAATGATTGATGATCCTCCCTCAAGTTTTAAAATCATCTCAGGATTACAATGCAAAAGGCAACAACAAGGGTGAGCGCCACCGTACTACTAGTTGTAGGGGCCCCTTATAACTTGAAATTTTGCCTGTCAAGCCATCCATCCCCATCCATTTTGGTACTACTATTAATTGTCAACAAGTGCACCGATCTGTTAGCAAAATGTGTACGTAAATATATGGTTCAAAATGCTGCATGCTGGGGACACTACTCCACGTGTTGCTCTACCCTCCGTTTATTTCTGTGACTACAAACAACGGCATGTGGGTGTGACCTCCTTAGCCTAGAGCTCAAGCTATACAATTTTCAAGTATAATTCTTTTCCAAACCATAACGTCAATAATGACACTGTTCAAATGGTCTTTGTCTCAGACAAGCACAAGAGTAGTATAAGAGCAGCTGCCTAAAGAAAAAGAGGAACACAAAATTAATGGTTGTAACACATATGCCTCACATCCTCTCACATAATATAACTGGTAAAATGTGAATTTAGGTGTGAAAAAAATAAAATGAAATTAATTATAATTATATCGTAAAAATTATATAGATATTAAATGATGTGTGTAATGATAATAATATCAACTTTGATTTTTTTATTTTTTTTATATCACTTTTTACATTATTCTTTATATCATTAATTACATCACTTTCTTCTTATCACTTTCTCTCAATTAATTATACTTACTCAAATTAAATATAAAAAAAGTGTATAGAAGAAAATTATGTATGAACATCATTTCATACATCATTTTCTTAATAATATAACATTACTCAAAAAAGGAAAAACCAACCCCACCCAGCAGAAAACCCCCTTCTCCCCACCCCTAAATCTAAACCAATCCGACCCAGCAGAAAACCCCCTTCTCCCCACCCCTCTCATAACTGAAGTATATGATGCTATGGCCTAGACAGAGTACTATTACCAGACTTGAATGCTATTCTATGTGGCGACAAAAGAGGCAAAAAAAATTCAGAAGTTAAGTGGGATTCTCTTTCTCCAGTTCAACCTTGTGATATTGCTCCTTCGCACTTAATTCTGTTCAGAACTCCATGACCCACGTACTGTAGCATGAGAAAAAAAATAAAGAATCCAACAAAGGACAATGCATAGTTCATCGTATTGGATATAATTGGGGGTAAAACAGGAATGTGACATATAGGGTAAAATTTTGAAGAAACAGAAGAAGGAGAAGGGAGTGAATAGAGGAAGAAATAACACGGATCTTAATTATTATTATTATTATTATTATTATTATTTTAAAAAAAGGGCATATATCCATTTTTTTCTTTTTGACTTTTTAGAAATCAAAATGGTTAAAGTGGACACCGCACATAATAAAGAAAAAACAAAAGAAAGTGAGAAATAAAGTGCCCTATACGAAATTATGTGGTTCTACAAAAGGCCAGAAAGCGAAAGTTCCTGTTAAATGCAAAAGTATGGATATTTCTTTATGGAGAGAGAAGGAAAAAAATAATGCCAGAAAAAGAACCAAACAAAAAAGTAATACAAAGAATTAATTTCGGTACATTATCACGAGTAGATGAATCATGGTTTTAGTGGATATGCGTCCAAAATTCCAAATTAAAATTCAGAAATGTGGTTTTGTTTGGGAGTGGCTGGTGGGTCTGTGCTATAATAACAAATAGAACATAATAAATTGTAGCTTGGGTTATGATAATACAAATGAATAATATAAACAAAATTATGGAATGTAAGGGACGGTAGGCTAATGGTCCTTTTCACACTTAGGTTCTGGTTACCCAAATAAAATATGGGCAGGCAATCACAAGGGATCAGTTTTCTTTTCATTGATGGTTGCACCCTATATCTTTTAGTAGGTGATGTTATCACGGAAAGAAATGTCAATTATAGGTGTGATAGGAGAGAGAGAAAGGGTAAGGCACAGGAGATGGAAGCAGGTGAATAGAGTTAAAATCCCAAAGCCTACCTCGGGCAGAAACGAAAGAGAAAATAAGCCAAAATTCTAAAACTGAAAAACAAAATTTTAGAACACAAAATCTTTAGATCAAGTTGCAAAGAGGGAAGCACCTGAAAGAGAAGTGCAAAAAAATGTTGTAAAATGATAGGCGCACGTGTGCATCATTGCTGAAAGATTGAGCCCAACAGATCAAGAAAGAGCCCCGGGGACCAGATGTACAGTGTTGCTGGGAGTAGTAGTAGGATTTAGACCTTCTTATTGACTGGTTCTGTGTTGTTGCCCTTCTTTACTAGCAGCAGCACCAAAGCAAGACAAGGATGAGAAAAAAAAAATTAATTATAATTATCTACCAATAAAATGATTGTAATCATAATGGAAGAGTCAATTCCTTTGATTGTCTTCCATCTATGTAGCTACTAGCTACACTGCTTTGCAGAATGACAATCAGAGATAAAGATTCGCCAAATTGTTATTCCGGTGTGCACACCACTGATTGGAGGGTCACCACGGTCAAGACAAAAACGAAATGTCATTATGAAAGTAGATGAATATATGATGTGCTTGCTAGTTTCCTTAGTGGCATCATAGAAATATTTACTTCCTAGTGAGAATAGAATGTAGAACAGTGTTTGAACACTCTCCTTCGCCGCCAACAGTAAACCCCAAAATAGAAACCAGGAAAGAAAAACGACGAATGAGTTTAAAAATGAAAATGAAAGGCTTTGGAATTTTTTGTTCTGCCAGTAAGTTCATTCCTACAAGTTAAGCAAAACAAGGGATTATAACTTTACTATAAGTGCATTGATTTCTTTACATGAACACCCCCTCCTCCCCTAAAGCAAAATAGAAGCAACAGACATATCAAACGAGAAACGTAATAATGAAGTGCCATATACGAATGCTATAGCTAGATAACTGATAGACATAGAGAGAATGATTGCGCATGAGACATAAACTAACAATATTTACACCTAAATTTTGTTGATGGGGTTGGATTTGATCTCAGAAAACTGCCATAATAAATATGTAACTAATAAGCCGTAATCACAATTAATTTCCTTCAAAATAAAAGATAGATAGTATTAATGAAAAAAAAAAGTGGGAAAAATTAATAAAAAATTATTCAAATTAAAATTACTATACGGTGGTGGTAGTAGTAACATTAGCTGTAGCAGTTGTAGAAGTTAGACTAGCACTAGAACCAGCATCACCACCACCAGCGTTATCACCGCCACTACCACTTGCAACAGAAACTGCACCACCGCCACTAGTACTCACCGCGGACACTGTCACGGTGGACCTCTTTCGCTTCTTCTTCTCATAAGGGATCCCTCTGGCTTTGGCTTGTCCCTCCCTCACTTCCCTGAGGTAAATCCTCACGGCCTTGGCGCCGAACGGGTTGGACTCAGGACGGCCTCCGTTTTCTTCGTAGGCCGCTCTGAGTCGCCCGATAAGCGCGTCAAGGCTCCCCCAAGCTTGCTTGAGGGGGCACGCACAAGGAGCCGGAGGGTTCGGGTGCCCGAAGTAAGGGCACCCGGATATGTGGACCTTGGTCTTCCCGAACTGGTCAAGGTACTTCAAGAACTCGATCACGTGCGCGCCACTGCACCGAGCCAACGTCAATGGGGGCTTGTGGTTCCGCAGGTACTGCAAGAACGTGTTCCAGTCTCGCCGCTTCTGCGACTCGTAACGACTCGGCTGCGCAGGTGATGAACCCTCCGCTTGCGGTGCGGCAGAAAAAGCTCCAGCACCTGAAGATGGACCCTCTGAGCTAATGGGTTGTTGGGTTGGTGCTCCCCCTGATGCTGAGTCCATGATCAACAACCACCAGAAACCACTAGGGTATATAGGTGGTTCAATTTAGGTAACTATGTGTGTGGTTTGTTGTTTGATCTATGTGATCGGGGGGAAGAAGGTTTTGTAGTTCTGGTTCTTGTTTCCTTCACTCTTTGTGTTTTTTTAAAAAAAGAAAAAAGATAATATAGGAAAGTGCAAGCAACGAGGTTTGTTTCTGCAACATATGAAAGAGAGTGATGAGGGTTTGTTTGAGTTTGCGGTGGATGTTTTCACTGGAAAGGGTTTCTGGTTTTTGTTCTCTTTTTCGTGAGAAGGAAAGAAAAGAGAGAGGGGTGTGGGGAGCGTTTAGTTTGGTTTGGTTTGGGGAGCGAGAAAGAGAAATGGGGGAAAAAATGAGAATTTTTTAGAGAGAGATTGGTGATGGACCATCATTGATGGTACGTTAAAAAGCATAGCTGAATGAATGAATGAATAAAAACGAGAAGGGTGAATGGTTGCTGACGTGGGTGGGGGAGAAGTAGTAGAAAAATGTTAGATACGGGCTATAAAACTTATCTTCTTTTTTTTTAAAAGGTTTGATACTCAGGTTATTAAACATCTTATTCGATATTGATTATTTTAAATATTTATTATAAATTTTAAATTTAATGAATTTTTGTGATATCTTATCCTAAATATTAAATTCATAAAGGTATCATAGAAATTCTTAATAAATGTACATTATTATTATAACTTTTATCTCTTATTCATTTCGTTCATTTTTATTTATTTATTTAAAAATTTAATTTATTTAATATTATTTATCTATTTAAAAAATTAAAAATATTTATTAATATTTTTGTAATTTTTTCTTAACTTTATTATTTTCACTAAATTTAATAAATATATATTAATTAATTTTTATAACTTTTCAAAATCAACTCTTCTAATCAATAGAGTGAGAATGAGAGAGAATATGATATTAATAAAGACAAAAGGAGATAAAGAAAATATTAATTACATGAACTAAAAGATAATTTAGTTATATTAAATTATATTTTTTTATCATTATTCAATATATTTAATAATTTTTTTAATCTCTATATATTAAACTTAACAGACAAATAAAAACGAACGAAAAAAATACATTAAACATTCAAAAAGGTTTTATATATATATATATATATATAAAAGTTAAAATAAATATATCATATATAGATATAAATAAAATGTCAAAAGTGTTCAAATAACAACAGAATTTTTAAACATTAGGTAACATAATCAAAATTTAGATGGGTAGAAAATAAAATTAGATTTTTTTTTGGGTACTTAATAAAATTGGATTTAAAACTACAAAATTAAGATAACAAGCGTATGAATGCGTATGGAGCGTTATTTGGAATCGTAGAAGAGGAGAAGAATTGCTATTTGCTGCACAGTAGTAGCAATTTCACATGGTGGCCCCTATCCACGTGACAGGTATACTATTCAACACCGGCGGTTCTCCACTCTCTCTCAGCTCAGCCACTCTCTTCCTCAACCTCACAGGGTTGTTCTATCTTGCACGCATTCTTCTTATTGGGTTATTTGTACTCTCTAAGTGAGAGCGAGTGTGCTCAACACGGATATGTTATAGCGTGGAGTTTATTTTATTATGTGGATCTGATAATAAAATAAATGGAGGGTCTTAACAGGGTCAAATATTTCATGGCCATGTTAAACATTTATACCTTCATTTTCATCGTTTGAAATTGTTTTCAATCTTACTTACATTATACAACAATGATAATTAATAATTTAATAGCTTAGTAGACAGATAAGTATTTTCTATCATCTTATATTTACATATTTTTTATTATTTATTTGTAGTTGATCTAATTTTTTTTTAATACTTATATTTTGATTTTGTGAGAAAATATAACACTTATATTTTCACACTTTTTTGTAGATGTGCAATAAATATTATTCATTTTTTCTTTGGTTTTGATAAAAAAAAAAGTATTCTGAATTGTGGATTACTTAACATTTTATTAGTTATTAATTATATTTAATAAATTTTTAAATATTTATTATAAAACTTTTACGCTGGCTATGTTCTTTCTTCGTTTTTCTTTTCAGAACTCCCCTTACTGTTGGCAGAGCGCCACACTGTTTTGTTTTCTTTTGGCTTTTTAATAGGGATAGAATACTCATTGCCTCCAATCATGCCCTTTGGTCGTTGCTTTTTTTTTTTTTTTTCATTTACCATTTATTGACTCAAAAAACAAGAGGAGAAAAAATAGGTTTATATTACAGGAGATATTTAGAATGCTCTGAGCATCAATACTTAACTTATGAGACCTATTGATTTTGAAGAAATCTAAATTAATGGTTGAAAATAAAGAAGGTTAATAGTTATGTTACCTTTTTTTATCAATTTTAAATATTTATTAAAAATACTTAAATTATTTATTTTTTGATCCATTATATATTTTTTTAACCCTTCAATTAAATATCTTTCTTCATCTCTCCACTTTCTCCATCCTACTGCACATCACCGTCGCTGCATAGTGTCACCTCCGCCGACGACTCCCTCTCACCACTTACCACCCCTCTCGCCCTCTCTGCGTTCGTGACCGATGATTTTTTGTCGGAAAGCGGCGGCGTCTTTCCTATACGTGCAACCAGAACTCAAAATAGAACCACCTGCAGTGGCCACACAACCACCACCGTCAGCCCCAAGACCAGAACCCAACCTGACAACCAAGCCTCACACTTGTCAACACTCACCACGAACCATGACCTTAGCCCTGGAAATGCTCAGATCTGCCACCCACGCGCTACCATCACCCAAGCATCTCCACACCTCACCACGAACTTCAATCCGTGCACCAACTATCCAGATCCGTCCCACCACCACAGCCACCATGCCTCCCAAACGACGACATTTCATTGAATGTTATCGTCGTCACCTCTGATCAACCATCAAATGCGTTCACAAACACGCCCTTGACAACGTCATCAAACGTTGTTTGGGTCGAATGATGGACACTCAGAGGGGAGGAGAAATTGCACCTCGGTGGTGGAGTGCAGAGCGACGGAAGTCTTGGCAGCCTCATGATCTAAGCCGCATGGTGGCAGTCCGAGGTGCGTGCACGACGGATCTGGGTGGAGGTAGTGTGTGGCGCGGCGACTCGAGGTGGTTCGAGACCATATTTGGGTTCATGTGGATCGAGGCAGAGGATGGCTCGTGGTGGCTCCGATCGATGTGGGTCGTTTGGTTCTGCTCGCAAGTCACCTGTTCTGGTGAGGACGATAGGGCATTTTTTCGTTGGTTTGTGTGAAGGTGATGCCACTGGGTGACGATGCATCAGGGAGATAGGACGACGACGAGATGTGGTGGAAGCTCGACACTAACCACTGAACCACCACCCAACAGCAGCACCGCCACCTGTCGTCGTCAGCTCCTGTGTCCCATTCGGCCACAGCGGCGTGTTGGGGAAGAAGATGAAATCTGGTCGTGGGTTTGATGAAATCCTGTATATGAGGGGGTTTAAAAATAATTTTTATGTTTAGAAGACTAACTTTGTAATTATTTGTTGTATCAAAGTTTATCTGTTATACAGGTTATAGGTAAATATTCTCAACCATTAATCAATTATTAAACAAGATCTATAGTAAAGAACATATGGAGCATTGATGTTCAAAAAGTCATTAGGAGCATTCTAAACTATTTGTTTAAGAGTTGTCAAAGTAAGGAATTGAAAAGCGGGATGATGGGAAATCGAATCACTCTGTATCTCCAAACTCTCTTATCTATTAGGAAAAAGATTATCTTACACCTCTAAAAGGAGTGTAGGTATTGTTGACACCCTTTTTAAGAGTGTCAGATTTAATGAGAGAAAGTGATAGAAAAAATTATGTATGATGAATGATATTAGATAGAATGTAAAAATGAGTTTATACACTATTTGATGTAAGATTATAAGAGTTGTATCTATTATAACTTTCAATTAAGGAGCTTGAAATAGAATATTTCGCCTTCATTATCTTATTAAACTCTCAAATTATAGACTAGTAAGTTTTTATCATTGAACTTTATCACACTATTATTAAACTCTCTTAACCATTCTATCCCTTCTAAAACTCCATAAAAGACATTATATTAAATACAAAACCTTGTTAAATACATGACTTTATATATACTACTACATAATATTACTGTTATTAATATGTTATTTTCTCTTAATTATTACTTTTAAGAACACCTTAGTTAGCTTCAACTCAACTCATATTTCTAATACAAATTTAAAATCAATCATAAAATTAAGTATAAAAATAGTACTTTGTAAAAAAAAAAACCTAGAACTATTGTAAAACATGCACATTTTGCATATGGTGAATGACTACCTTAAATTAATTTAAAGGATACCATTAGTAAGGGTTGGTGGTTATAACATTTGGTGTGGCTAATTACTTTGTAACCATATCACTTACTTTGTAACATTTTGCACATAATGATTCATTGAACTACTTCTTCATCCTTTATATTTGGAGTCCTATATAAGGACATAACTCCCTATAAAGAAATGAGGAGAATGATAAAATATAACTAATTCTTGAAGAATTAAATTTTGAGTCTATATTTCATTGTCTTAATATTTCTATTTTTCTCCTTGCTATTTACAACTTCTTATCTTTATCTGTATATATTTTTCTTTTCCATTTATAATACGTTATCAGCACGATCAAGTCTCTACGGTGTAGCTAAATCCTCCAAGTTTTTTTTATATATATCAAGGTAAGAAATTGTTTTCTTTAACATATGTTATGCATATATCATTTGTTGCATGATCAAAGTATTTTTATTGTTTAAATTCTTAATTATCCATCTAATCTTTATTTTATTTTTTTAAGTGTCTTTAGAATATCAAATCTCATGAAACTTGAATTCGTTGTTTTTGATATTTCTGGAACAAATTATTTATCATGAGTACTTGATGTGAGATTCATCTTAATGCTATGAATCTTGGGAATATTATAAAAGAAGGAAACCAATCCCTGCAAGATTGCTTTATCCATGCAGGATTGCACAAAAGCAATGATTTTCCTTCGACACCAGTTGTACAAAGAATTGAAAACGGAGTACCTTACTATTAAGGACTCATTAGCCATTTGGAATAATTTCAAGGAGAGATATGAACACAAAAAAAAGGTGATTCTTCCAAAAGCTCGCTATGATTGGATTCACTTACGTCTACAAGATTTTAAAACCGTAAATAAATATAATTCAACCTTGTTTAAGATTAGTTGTCAATTAAAATTATGTGGAGAAAAATTACTGATGAAGATATGTTATAAAAAATATATTCTACTTTTCATGCATCAAATGTGCTCCTGCAGTAATAGTATCGAGAGCGTAAATTCACAAAGTATTTTGAATTAATTTCTTATTTGCTTGTGGTTGAATAAAACAATGAGCTTTTGATAAAAAACCATCAATCTCGTTCAACTGGCTCACACCATTCCTTGAAGTGAATGTAACATTTTCTCAAGGTTGTGGATGAGGCCGTGGTAGTAAAAGGGGTCGTGGTAAGAAAATTTATTGGACCCGTACTAATTCTCCTCAAAGTTTTGAAAGCAAATGTGCTAAAAGGAACCAAAAGAGATGGGTCAAAAAATGAGAGAAATCTTGAAAAAGAGCAAAATAATGACAATATTTGTTACAAATGTGAAACAAAAGGTCATTGGTTTCGCATATATCGCACTCCAAAATACCTAATTAAACTTTACAAGGCATCACTAAAAGAAAAATGGAGAAAATATTGAAGTGAATATTTCTGAACCTGTTGGTCCTACTCATGATAATGAGTCTCCTATGAATTTTGATTTTGATTTTTTTTTTAAAACCATAAAGGCAAGATTGATCATTTGATTGGGGATGGAAATGTCTACTATTGAAAAATGTTTATATTTATGTTAAGTTTATGTTTATGTTATTTTGAAGTTTATCATTTGTAATTTTTCATTAAAGTTTTATTTATAATATGAATATCAATGATTTGCATATTTCTTGTTTGTTGTCTCTTTCTAATTCATACGAATATATTTTTTATGCTAGATAATACAAAATAAACTTGATATAATGGAGGATGACATATGTTTAGTGGACAGTAGCATAACTTATACAATTCTTCGTGATAAAAAATATTTCTTACAATTGACATTAGCTGAAAATAATGTTAATACCATATCTGGTTCTGCAAATGTAATTGAAGGCTCTGGAAGAGTTCAAATTATGTTGTCAAATAAGACAAAATTGTATATTGATGATGCGTTGTATTCTAGTAGATCCCGAAGAAATCTATTAAGTTTCAAAGATATATGTCGCAATGGGTATCATGTTGAAACAAAAAATGAGGGACATGTCGAATATCTATATATTACCTCTACAATTTCGAACTAGAAGTTCATATTAGAGAAACTTCTAAGTTTCTCACCTGGATTATATTTTACAAAAATAAGGGTGGTTGAGTCAAATTATATGCACTAGAAGTGTTCAGATCCTAAAACTTTTATATTATGGCATGATCGTCTTGGCTATCCAGGTTCAATTATGATGTGACGTATTATTGAAAATACACATGGACATCCTTTAAATGATCAAAAAATTCTTCTGCCTAATCATTATTTTTATACTCCTTGTGCTCAAGATAAATTAATTGTTAGACCTTCCTCATCTAAATTATCTTTGGAGTCTCCTGATTTTCTACAAAGAATATAAGGTGACAGTTGTAGCCCAATCCATCCATCTTGTGGATCATTCTGGTGTTTCATGGTTTTAATTGTTGCTTCCACTCGATGGTCACATGTTTGTTTGCTTACAACTCATAATGTTGCTTTTGCTAAATTTCTTGCCCATATTATGAAGTTAAGATCAAGTTTTCCTGACCATTTTATTAAGTCAGTTCATTTAGATAATGCATGTGAGTTTATTTCAAAAGCCTTTTTTTGATTATTGCATGTCAATAGGAATTAGTGTTGAGCATTCCATTGCACATGTTCATACTCAAAATGGATTAGCTGAATCTTTTATTAAGCGTTTGTAATTTATTCCTAGACCTATGCTTATGAAATCAAAACTTCATGCATCTGTTTGGAGACATGTTATAGTTCATGTTAAATCTTTGGTTCGTATCCGACCATCTGCATATCACAAGTTTTCACCTTTACAACTTTTGTTTGATCAATAACTTAATATATCTCATATTAGAATTTTTGGTTGTGTCGTTTATGTTTTTATTGCACCCATTCAATGAACTAAGAAGGTCACCCAACGTCGCCTTAATATTTATGTTGGTTTTGACTCTCCATCTATCATTAGATATCTTGAACCTTTAACTGATGATCTTTTTAGAGCAAGATTATTAAATTATCAATTTGATTAGTCAACTTTTTCGTCATTAGGGGAAGAAAAAGGTAAAGTGTTAAAAGCATAAGAAATTTGTTGGAACACACTAACATTGTCCAATCTTGATGCATGCACAAATCAATGTGAACTTGAAGTTCAAAGAATAATTCATTTGCAGAATGCTGCAAATCAATTGCTAGATATTTTTGTTGACACCCAAAAGGTCACTAAATCATATGTACCAGCTACAAATACTCATACACAATTAATTGTCCCTGCAGGACATCATGTGAATATGGCAGGCAATGAATCTAAAACAAGCCAGAAGCGTGGTAGACCTATTAGTGTAAAAGATACTGTTCCTTGAAAAAAGAAGGAAATGAAAAACCTTCAAAATGACGCTCTAGAAAAGGTCATTGACACTCTTGAAGAAGTCAAAAGCAATATAGATCAACAACCCCATATTTCTAGGGAAACAACCCCAAAAGTAGTTCTAGTACCAGCAAATTATGAGATCTTTTAAAAACTAGAAATATGAAGGGAAGAAATGAAGTTGTTGTTGATAATGTTTTTACATATGCAATTGCTTCTGAAATTATCAATGATAATAAGCTTGAGCCTCAAAGTGTAGAAGAATGTCGACATCGAAGTGATTGGAAAAAATGGAAAGAAGCAATACAAGTTGAGTTAAATTCTTTAGCCAAATGTAATGTATTTGGACCAGTAGTCCAAACACCTAAAGATGTCAAGCCTGTTGGGTATAAATGGGTCTTTGTACGGAAAAAAAATGATCTAAATGAAATTGTGAGATACAAGGCAGGCCTTATAGCACAAGGTTTCTCACAAAGGCCTGATATAGATTATGAAGAAACTTACTCCCCTGTTATGAATACAATTACTTTCAGATTTTTGATTAGTTTGACAGTCTCTGAAAGACTTGACAAACTTCTAATGGACGTTGTGACATCTTATTTATATGGATCATTCGATAATGACATATATATGAAAATCTCTGAAGGATTTAAGATGCCTGAAACATATAATTCAAAACCTCAACATATGTACTCTGTTAAACTTCAAAGATTCTTGTATGGGTTAAAGCAATCTGGATGCATGTGGTATAATCATTTAAGTTAATATTTATTGAAAAATGGATATAAAAATAATTCTTTTTGTCCTTATATTTTCATCAAGAAAATGAATTCTGGATTTGCTATAGTCGCAGTTTATGTTGATGATTAAAACATAGTAGAGATTCCAGAAGAGATCTCTGAGACTGCAGACTACCTAAAGAATGAATTTAAAATGAAGGATCTTGGAAAGACAAAGTTTTGTCTTGGGTTTCAAGTTGAACATTTAGCAAGTGGAATTCTTGTGCATCAATCATCTTATATAGAAAAAATCTTGAAACAATTTTATATGGATAAATCTTATCCATTAAGCTCCCCATTGGTTGTTCATTCACTTGATGTAAAAAAAGATCTTTTTCGTCCACGAGAAGATGATGAAGAAATTCTTGGTCCTGAAGTACCATATCTTAGTGCAATAGGAACACTTTTATACCTTACAAACAACACTAGACCAGATATAGCTTTTGCAGTTAATTTGCTAGCAAGGTTTAGTTCTGCACCAACTCAAAGACATTGGAATAGAGTAAAACATGTTTTTTGTTATCTACATGGCACATCTGATATGAGTTTGTTTTACCCAAAGGGAGAAAAGTCAAATTTGGTAGGATATGCTGATGCTAGTTATCTTTCTGATCTACATAAAGCTCGGTCACAAACAGGTTATGTGTTCACTTGTGGAAATACAATTATCTCATGACGCTCTGTAAAGCAAACAATTATTGCTACCTCATCAAGCCATTCAGAAATATTGGTCATTCATGAAGCAAGTCGTGAGTGTATATGGTTGAGAATTATGATCCAGCACATTAAAAGAGCATGTGTCTTATGGAAAGAAAATGATGGGCCAACAATATTGCACGAGGATAATGTAGCATGTATTGCACAAATCAAAGGAGGCTACATAAAGGGTGATAGAACTAAACACATTTCACCAAAGTTTTTTTACACTCATGAACTCTTGAAGAAATGTGATGTTGATATTTACAAAATTCGCTCAAGTGACAACTCAGTTGATCTATTCACAAGGCATTACCAATTTCAATTTTCAAGAAGTATGTGCATAACATTGGAATGCGTCAACTTAAGGACTTTTCATAATTGGTTATATTTTGAGGGGAAGTTGCCTATGAATATTGTACTATTTTTTCTTCGCTAAGTTTTTATCTCATTGGATTTTTCTTAACAAGGTTTTAACGAGGCATATTCATAGTGTATAGTTATTCGATAGGAAGTATTGTAAAACATGCATATTTTGTATGTGGTGGATGACTACCTTAAATTGATTTAAAGGATACCATTAGTAAGAGTTGGTGGTTATAACTTTTGGTGTGACTAATTACTTTGTAATTACAACACTTACTTTGTAACATTTTGCACATAATGGTGCATTGAACCACTTCTTCATCCTTCATATTTTGAGTCCTATATAAAGACATGATCCCCTATGAAGAAATGATGAGAATGATAGAATACAATTAGTTCCTGAATAATTAGATTTTGAGTCCATATTTCTTTGTCTTGATCTCATTATTTTTCTCTTCGTTATTTACAACTTCTTGTCCTAATCTTTATATATTTTTCTTCTCCATTTATAATAAAAACATCAAAATCTAATTTGCTCTAAAATCAATTATACTAAGAGTGTGTTTAGAATTAAAAATTTAATAAATAATTTAATTTATAAATCAAATATTATGTTTGAAATGTTGAAAAATAAAAAAAATTTGATTTTAAAATCCCATAAATTTCTATCGTGGTAGGATTTTTTAGAATTTAACTTAATTTTAAATAAATAAATTATTTACCTTACTAATTATTCTCGTAAGGATAAAAATGAAAAATAATATAACAAAATCAAATTAATTACTATTTTAATGAATTCTAAACATAAGAATTAGTTTTTAAATCAATTCAATTTCACTTTTTATGATAAATTTAAAATATAAAATTTAATTTTTAAATCAAATTAAATCAATTTAAATTAAATTATTTCTAATTTTAGTTTATTTCAAACACAATCTAGCAGAACATATGGTTTGGATTCTTAAGAAATTGAGCTCAACGTCGAATCTATTCAAAAATAAACTATCTTGATTCTTGAATACTTTAATTTTACATTTTGGACTTTAGTTTTATTTTTTGTATGTTTTTGCATTACTTAAATTCTAAGGCAAAGGTTGATATGATTTTTGCATATCCAAATTTAGGTCTTGTACGTGAATGAATCGTTGTGTAGAAAAAAAAAAAGTAAAAACCTTTGAAAGTAAAAAATGGTGTATAAGAATTATTTCTATTTCTATTGTTCTAAGTAATGTCTCTTGTCTTTTATTAATATGGAAAGGATATCGGAAATAAATAAAAGCAACGTAAGATATATTATATTTTGTAGAGATTAAAGTCTAAATACGAACCTTTAATAATTGTGTAAAAAAAGTTAATTTTTTATTTAAAACCCATTGTTTAGTGGACGTACAACTTCAGTATTTCAAACTAGATTATTTTTACACTTGAAAGATATGGAGATACATGAAAAAAAGATAAAAAGTAAAGTTATGTGCTAAAGGTATTAATGTAATTCTATATTGATTTAAATAAAATTTAATAATAAAAGGATATATTTTTTATAAATAAAACTTAGATAAAATTTTTAAATACTTATGCTGTTATTTTTTAATAAAAATATAAAATGTGTATTATTTTTTATCTTTATTTATGATTTTTTTAAAAGATGAGTTATATAAAAAATAATGGATTTAATTGTGATGCATGGTCAGTGTAATTTTTTTTTTAAACAATAACAAATAACTAAATTTTTTTTCACTAGGTAGAATCAATTACATGAATCAAAATGTCATTTTTTCATATCATAAATTAAGTTTTTTTTTAACACAATCAATTAAATATACATTATCACATTATTATAAATATTTGAATCTTATAATAATTATCTCAAAAATTATTCATATAGTAAAGTATAACTAATTAATAGTGTAAAAAAATCTACATTGACAATACATTAAAATTAAACTTAAAATTTATTAAAAAATAATTAGATAAGCTACCTTTACCTAACTTTTTTTAAGAATGTTAATAATATTTTTTTAATATTTCTTTTAATATTTATTTTATTATTATTTTATTTTATATATTTAATAAAATTATTAAAAAATATTAATAATATTTATTTTTAAATTAATTAAAAAATAAATATTAAAAAAATATGTTATTAGCATTAATTTTTTTATATGTTACATTATTTCACCAATCAATAATGAATTGAAAATCATTTCAAGCAGAACAATATCCATTGGTTATTTTCTTTTTTGGTCACGCCTTGCATGGAATATCTTGGTCCTAATTATGGAAGCCCCACAATAACCCTTTATCGTGAAGAACTGCCCTGAAAGAGAATCTGTACTTGTGTAGACTGTAGCATACTAAATCAGGGAAGGCTTGCTTGGGACTTGGGAATTGCGATTTAATATTAGTGATTGACAGATTGGGGCAATTGCAATGACCCTGTAGTGTACAGAAGATTGAAATGACGCAATGGCTAAAACAACATAAATTGCAGGATCTGGATCAGAAGCACCAACTGCACCTCCTGTAGTTTCAACTTTCAAATTTGATGGTTGAAAAATAGAAGTTAGTTTTTAATATTTTATTATTTTTAAAAAAATAAAAAAATAATGCCTTAGATTCCATGCAGTTTCTTTGAAGCCACAAGTTATCAACTAGCATATTACAAGTTATACTTATATTTGTACTGTAGAGAAAAAAAAATTAAAAAGTAAATTATATTAATCTTTCAGGTTTCACAAATTTATGCTTCACCTTCACCTCATTGACTTCTATTAACTAGCATATTTGTTAAATGAAATTGAATATTATGCTTAATTAACTAAACAACTTTATAATTTGTGCTAAATATGTAATGATAACATCTGATTCATTCATATCAATTGTTGATTATGATTGATGGCCCGTATGCAGTGTTTTATGCTGTGGTCATCATGGACAACTTGTTAAAAGCTATTGATCTTGGCGTTGGGAGTGATTATACGCGATGCGAGACCTTGTGAGCTATATTGATGTATCAATGACTTTGAGTTAAATCGGTGCTTTTTGAACATTCATGATAAGTTTTGAAAGTGTCACAGGACTCTAGATAGTCCAGAGTGAATAGAGTAAAAATTATTATCACCCATCATAAGCAATAATTGGTAAATACAATAGGAAGCGTTTAACACAAGTTACAAAGTTATAAATAGTACTCAATCCGTTGTTAATTACAATAGGAAGCGTTTCTTATACTCCATTCAAAAGAGTGACATAGGAAGTTTCACCCCGTTATTTTTTTTAATTTTAATAAATTATTATTTATTACCTAAACCTTCTACGTATGTTATTTATTTTTAAGTCCTTTATCACCTACCTCTAACCCTTCCTTCATCTCATCGCTAATGGAAATCTCCATAACCACCATTGTCGGCCAAGAAAGAACCCGAAGCCAAATTCCAACTGCTACAATCCCAAAATTCTCACTATTAGAAATAGAAAAATAGGAACAAAAGAAAAAGTTTAAAGAATATTTATGTATATTCTCTAAATTATCTCTAAATTTTTAAATTAATTACTGTGTACAAGATGATTCCCTATTTATAGGAGAATGAATTTATATAAAAAAATATAATCAAATATAATTAAAATAGTACCTCTAATTATGTGTGAATCAAATCTTTAAGATAACATAAAATCAAACCTAATTTAATCATGAGATATGTTCTAGATATTTTAATACTCTAACTCAAGCTTTAGTTTTTTACAATTAGACATACAAAAATAAAATAAACTAAAACTAATATAAAAACACAACGTCGAGATATTGGAGAAGCCAACAGACCCAAACTGCATTTGGGATGGAACCATCTACATCTGAAAAAATCTACAATAGGAATGAAGTCTAAAACGGAGTCTAGAATCTACATCTGAGAGGTGACTAATCAGAGTTTCAGATTTTCGAGAACTATGGAGCAGAATAGTGATGAGATAGGTCATGGAAGATGGTACTGTTCTGATACCATGTTAGAAATAGAAAAATAGGAACACAAGAAAAAGTCTAGGGAATGTTTCTGCATATTATTTGAATTATCCCTGAATTAATTATTGTGTAGAAGACGATTCCTTATTTCTAGGAAATTGAGTTTATATAAAGAAAGAAATACAATCAAATATAATTAAAATAATATATCTAATTATGTGTGAAACAAATTCTTAAGATAACACAAAATCAAGTTTAATTTAATCTTGAAATATGTTCTATATATTTTAACACACACACAAGTGCATTAGTCATTCCATGGTTCACACTACCCATAAAAATTAGAAACAAAGCCACAAACACACAGAGGTAAAAGTTGCGGGTTTCATGACGGAGCGGCGACACCAATTTGGCGGTTTACCGATGGTGAAAGACAGTGACGGTAGCGTGTGACTTGTCGAAGGCAACAAGGTTCAATGGTCGCGATAGATGACGGTTGGGATTCACAAGGCAGTGCTCAGTTTAGAGGTGACCGATTTGTGTGGTTCGTAGATTCGGTGCATCGGAACTCGGTGGTTGCATATTCAGTGGCAGTGATGGTAGAAGCTTCAACTAGCTTTAGGTCTTAATCGTTGGGCATGAGACAAGTTGCAGTAGCCACCATTATCCCCTCTGAGTCATGATCGCGAACAACCATCCCTGCACCACAACAAATATCCACCGATGCATCAAAACTCAACTTGAAAATGCCATTGGCTAGGGGTGCCAGTGGGAGGTTGTAGAGTTCTGCAACCAATGACTAAGTTCTGACGGCGATGGTTCGGCTATAATGGGGTGAGAGAGGATGGACCACGACGGATGAGGAGGGAGAATGGGATAAAATTGCAAATCTTAAACACAATAATAGAAATTTTGAGAGAACAAAATAAATATTACTCACTGTATTAAAAATGACATGTTTTCAAGTTAACTGGTAAAACATTATAGTCATTGATCAAAATTTGGCTGTAATCAATGATAGATGAGGTGTGTACCATACTCCATAAAAAATGTGAGTATCTGAAATGTTTTCACTTTTAACTTATAAATGTATCGAAATTAAGAAACTTATTAAATTATTTTGATTTTAGAAATAAATAATCATACTTGATAAAATTACCCTTCTATTGAAGATTTTAAAATATTCTCACCTCATTAATTTTCTCTCCTTTAACATTTTCTTTTCTTTATTTTTTTGATTTTTTAGAATATTCTCTCACTCAATAGATGATAAACTAATATTTCAGGATAGAGTCAAACGTTTAAGTAGAAATCAATTTTATTTTTTGCTTTGATAATTGAACACAAATCAAATACGACATGAGAAAGATAGTAATAAATAAGGGTAAAATTTTAAAAATAATTAATATTTTCTTGATTTTATAAAGTAACAAATAATTAATTTAAAACAAAATTAATTTTAAAAAGTAGCTATTATTTATAAACGAAGTAGATAATTGGTTAATAAGGTTAAACATATTCCGTTAGTCAAAACAAATCAATTGACTCGAGTGTAATTTTGGTTGTAGATTGAGTTACAGTGTCATTGGCTTTAAGTTATTTAATTTCTTGGGACATACTCACAGTCAGCCATGAGTCTTCACGTTTTTTTCTTTTTATATATAGGCTAATTAAAACTTAACTCAAGTTTTTTATATTATTTTTATTCAGTTTTTAAATTAAATAATAATATGTAGATATTTTTTCAATTAATTACTATTTAGTAGTGTTAAATGTGTATTGTTTAGTTGAAAAACAATTCACATATCATTATTTAATTTAAAAACTAAATAGAAAGAATATAAAAATCTTGATTTAAGTTTTATCCTTATATATATATATATATATATATATATATATATATATATATATATATATATATATATATATATATATATATATATATATATATATATATATGAGATTCAAGTTAATTATTGAGCAGGGAATGAAGATAAAAATGACGTAGTAAAATATCATATTTCAAACATCATCAATTAGTCTTAAAATAGGAATAAAATTTTATTTTAGTGTTAAAAAATATTATTAATTTAGTTCCTTACTAATTAATTTCATCAATTTGATTTTTTTAAGTTTGAATTCTTAATATTTAAATTCCTCTATCCAAATGATCAAGGTGAAGGATGTGTGAATTAAATATAATAGAGGGACTAAAATTTTGTAAATTTGATTTGAGAGATCAAATTGATAAAATGGATATGTAAGAGAATAAATTGATAACAAGTGTATCTTTAGGAATTGAAATAGGATTTTATTCTAAAACTTGTGATTTGTATAAATTGAAATACAAACTCTCTAATCTCGGTTCAGGGAACATAAATTAGATAATGCCATTCTAAGAAAAACGTGATTTAAATTAGATAAATAAATTAATATAGAATTATATATAAGTTAAAAAAAATTAACATTACACTATATAAATTCACATAAACATAACCATCTTTTTCATTGATTAGAAAGTAAGGCCTACTTGATGTTGGAATATTTTTACAGAAGACAAATGTTTTTTAAAATAAAAAATTGTCACTTTAATATAGCCAAAATGTCCCAACGGCTAATGCAAGTTATTCAAGTATAGAATAACATGCATGTATGTTGCAAACGGCTAGTTAAAAAATAAATAAATAAATAAGTTTATCTATACGGAAATGTTACTTGCACAAATATTATTGTTTATATAACTTACCTTTAAAGGAACTAAATCCTTTTTTATTTACCCTCATCACTTTCAGTTAATGACAAATTTAAAACTTGAAATATAACTAGTCTCTTTTATATTTATTGCTTATATATATTTAGTATTTATTGAATGAATATATTTCACGAATAGTTATAAATATTTAAGTGGTTAAATTAGTTTGATAATTAATTAAAATTGTGTTTGCGAGGAGTTTGTATACAACTCCTATATGCAAACAAAACTCCTTTATGCAAATAACAGATCTGGTATATGCTACATGCTTTTGAAGAGTGAGAAGCGTATAAATATATCTATATACTATCTCATTATGTAAAAGTAAAAGATAAATAGCATGATTGGTGGATAATTGTATTTTGGGGCAGCACGCCATAACCACTGCATCTAAATATTGTTGGAGTGTGGTAGCATGAATTGTACGAAAACGATATGAGATAGACATCTTTTAGCCTAATTACTGTCACGTTCCCGAGCCTAATATTTTATTGTCAAATATCTAATTTATATATCAGATGTGGTATATGCTACATGCTTTTGAAGAGTGAGAAGCGTATAAATATATCTATATACTATGTCTCTCATTATGTAAAAGCTACGAACCACAAATACGAACACTCGATACAATATCGATATGAATATGAGAACATATTAAATTTAAAATATATATATATATATATATATATATATATATATATATTCGTATTCATATTTTATAATTTTTAAATTTAATGAATTATAATTTTTTTTTAATTTTAAGATTATATATATAATTTTAAATTTTTTTAAAAATATTTATAATTTATTAATATTATTTTTATAAATTTGAAGATTTATAATATTTTAATATATGTCATATGTACTAATATTTGCTACTTAATAAGTCTTTCTAAAAGATATGAAATATAATTTTTATTGACATATTTTAAAAAAATCTCTTAAACTAACTTCTCCTAATAGAATTAATCATGTACAAGTATATGTGCATAAAAAAATAACTAGAGAGAATATTAGTGTG
The DNA here is from genome assembly GCA_029884605.1 of Ormosia emarginata. NCBI lineage: Eukaryota > Viridiplantae > Streptophyta > Magnoliopsida > Fabales > Fabaceae > Ormosia > Ormosia emarginata. The sequence goes on along the minus strand of JAQQTP010000059.1, from coordinate 8,684,484 downwards.
AGGCAAGCTTCGGTGACAACAAAATAGATGACTTAGTATGAGCAAAAGTAGAAGGAACAAATGAAAATAGTGGTGTGTGAAAAGATAAAACTTAAAAGTCTAATAGTGACGTGTGAAAAGATAAAACTTAAAATACTTGTATGTGAAAATAGTGGCTTGAGATGTCAGTCATGTGATTAGACTTGAGTTGGTTACGGACTTACTAATTGAACGTTAGTCATGAAAATTAATTTTTTTTAAAAAAATATTAATGGGTCGTATTCAAGTGGTGTCCTAGTCGTCTCCAAGCGTGTCTAAGAAATATCTTAACTTGTTCGATAAGTGTCTAAGCGTGTTCGAGAAGTATTCAAACGTATCTTAGATGTGTCCAAACTAAAAATAATAATTTTTTTAATTAGACACATTCAAATACACATGATACATATATCATATAAATATCTTTATATATCTGATACGTAAATACGCCTCATAATCGATATATTCGTATTTTATATTATAAAAGTAAAAGATAAATAGAATGATTGGTGGATAATTGTATTTTGGGGCAGCACGCCATAACCACTGCATCTAAATATTGTTGGAGTGTAGTAGCATGAATTGTACGAAAACTATATGAGATACACATCTTTTAACCTAATTAATGTCACGTTCCTGAGCCTAATATTTTATTGTCAAATATCTAATTATATATATAGAAAGTGTATCAAGTGAGAAGAGTATTTGTTATGAGAGGGTGAGAGAAGTGAATCTTGACCATTAGATCTTATATGAATGGTTAAGATTAAAATATAAATGCATGTGATTTTTTTAAGTGGTCACATGACCTTTAAATAACTTTTAATCTTGACTATCTATGTATGATTATATGATCAAGATTCACTTCTCTCACTTTTTTACAATAATTATTCTTCTTATTAGATATCTCCTTATATATATATATATATATATAATTGTTTTTATAAAAATATTCGACACTTGACAGCATGGCTTTGGTTTTCAATCCGTGTAAGTTTGAAGTTCAGACCAATTCAGAGAGGAGCTGACTATATTTTTGTCGTATGCACTTTCTTCATTTTTCCATATCCTAGTTAGTTAATTAACGTATATTCTGCACTGCATTACATCGAAGTATTTTTCTCTTGTTTTGGTTTGGCCTTATATACTTGTAAGTTGTAACTTCCGTTGATGCCAATTTTTTCATCCCAATTTCCATTCACAAGCAAATATTTATTACTATTTATCACTAATAAAACCATCCTTCTTGTGTAGTTTTCGTTTTATCCATTGTCAAGATTATCGTGAAGATTATTTCTATTTTTTTAATAAACACTTATTTTGATCCTCTAAAGATATATATACAATATTATAATTACATTGGCCTTTTATTTATTTGTGATATTAGTTTTGAATAACAATTAATATAATCAATTTTGTATTTTAAAAATTAATTTGATGTCATTATAATAACCAATTTAATTGGAAAATGTGAAATTGAATGAACAATTTAACGTGATAAATTTGATATATTCAAAAATATAATAAACTAATATGATGTGATATATATTTTTGAAAGACCGAAATCAATATTTACTCATTGTTTTATTATGCGACCATGAATTAAAGATGATTTCTAGCAATTATATTGCTGCTTAATCATATAAGATTCATAGATGTATCCAAAAAAATATGATTGATATATGATTTATTTCTCCCTTTGGGACATCCTATAAGGCTCGTATTTATACTTTGATACGTACCCACAATACACATACGGGTGAGATCACATCATACCAGACAATATAATTTTTTTCATTCTCGTTATTCATCTAATTTTTATATGTTTAATTTTTTTAATTCACTCACAAATTCATTTTAAATTTCGCGAGAAAACTATAATCGCATACATCATGATTTAACATCTTTCTTACACTAACATATAGTGTAAATATGGTATACATATTTTTTAATGTACATAAAACATTTCTTAATTTTTTTATTTTGAAATACTCAAAAACTTGTTTATATTATCGAACCGAATAATTCTTTGTTATATTGTTTATCCGGTTGTAAAAGCAATTACTTAATACTAAACTTCGTAATTTATATAATAAATGGGAGTACGTTACCTTTTCATCTATTTATTTATTGCGTTTGTAATGGAATTACTAATTATTAGAGTTAAAAGAAGAATAAATTACAAAAAATCGGATGATTTTTTCTTTTTTAGCAAAATCAATCAGGTATTTCAGTTTCAGTTCAAATTAGTCAATCAATCAGTAGAGTTCTTTTTTTATTATTTTTTTCACTGGTGTGAATTATACAACCAAAGGTAAATCTCTTCCCTCAATTCACTTAAATGAAGGCCATATTCAATTATAAGTACTTGAATAATTGAATTCACTAGAAAATAATTTACTATTATCTAAGCTAATTAATGCCTCATAAATAATCATTTTATGCTACAGTAATTGAGATTCTTACATAATTAGTCTCTCCGTTTTTTTTATTTGTCTATTAGGTTGTATTTGGAATGAATAAAAATGAGAAATGATTTGATTTGATTTGAATTGAATTGATTTGATTTGATTTAAAAATTAAATTTTGTGTTTGGAACTTTTAAAATAAAATAGGATTTGAATTGATTTAAAAATCAAATTTTGTGTTTGGAATTCATTAAAATGAGAATTGATTTGATTTGATTTTATTATTTTACATTTTAACCCTTATGAAAGGTTGTTAGAGGTAGTTACTAAGGATAAAATAGTCTATTTATTTCAAATCAAATCAAATACTAACAAATCCTATTAAAATTGATAGAATTTCTAAAACAAAGGTTGTGTTTGGAATGAATAAAAATGAGAAATGATTTGATTTGATTTGAATTGAATTGATTTGATTTGATTTAAAAATTAAATTTTGTGTTTGGAACTTTTAAAATAAAATACGATTTGAATTAATTTAAATATCAAATTTTGTGTTTGGAATTCATTAAAATGAGAATTGATTTTATTTTATTTTATTATTTTACATTTTAACCCTTATAAAAGGTTGTTAGAGGTAGTTACTAAGAATAAAATAGTCTATTTATTTCAAATCAAATCAAATACTAACAAATCCTATCAAAATTGATAGAATTTCTAAAACAAAAGGAATGAAATCCATGAAATTTTAGAAATCAAAATCATTTCTCATTTTTAAACATTCCAAACACAAAATTTAATTAAATTTGATTTACAAATCAAATCATTTCCTATTTTTTTACATTCCAAACACAATTTAAGTTTTCACAAAAATTAAGGATACTATTAAATAATTTTAAATTAAATGAAATATATGTTGATATGATTAAATTATCATTTTTCACTTATTTAAAAAATTATAAAAGTTAATTAATATATATAATTATTGAGTTTAGTAGAAAAAATATAATATAAAATAAAATTAAAAAAATATTAATTAATATATCATTAAAAATTTCAAATGACAAATAAATTATTTAAAAAAAAAAGACTGAAAAAAAATGCAGGAAATAATTAAGTGTGGTCCTGAACAACATGAGGCATGACATGAGTAAGTTTTTCTCCACAATTATGAACTTAATATCCATTGTTGATACTCAAATTTGTCCATGACATTTTAGGCTTTGAGTTGTTTTTTGGCTATAACCCAATGAGACAAATAAAAAATAAATAATGAAAAAAAAATAAAAAGAAGAAGAAGAAAAGAAAGATAATAACAGAATTTTCAAATGTGAAGAGAGAGGAAAGGAAGTGTGATGTTGTCAGGAATTTTAGAGATGAGATTGATATAAACTGCTAATGAATAAATAATAAAGAATAAAGAGATAGGAATCTTATCAGATAGAGAGAGTCAAAACTATAAACAGGTAAAGGGAAATAGAGTTTGGATACATTGCTTCTTAGATTGAAGATTAGATAAGGATTTTCAAAGAGATAAAATTTGTTGTAAATTTTGATTCTCGCACTCTCACGACCATTTTCAGTAATTAGACCATATCTTGAACTATAGAGATCAGATCGAGGCATCGTTTGTAGCATTAAAAACTAATAGAAAATCATACAACTTCTCTGTTGAGATCGAAGGCAAATTCGGCCATTTGGATAATGATAAAAATCATAGTTTATTGCAAATTTAGATTCTCGTACTCTCTTGGCCATATTTCAATAATTAGACCATATCTTGGGTTATAGAGATCATATCGAGGCACCAATTAGGGAATTCAAAAGCTAACAGAAAATCCTAAAACTTTTCTGTTGAGATCGATGACAAATTCAATCATATGGAGGATGAGAGACATCGTGTAAGTTAGATATTAAAAGTTATTAGCTTTTCTATAAAAGGAGAATTCTCACACGGGAAAAGAGGGAAAAGGGAGAATTCCATCTAGTTACAGAAAAAAAGAGAAAGAGAGAATTACATCCAATTATAGAGAGGGAGAGGAAGAGAGAGAGAATCCTGTTTGGTTACAAAGATGCAGAGAGAGGCGTACGATACCAATAGAAAAATGAAGAAGTAATGGAAGCACATAAATGTTAAGAAGCGAGAGTTAACATTTAAAGTTTTGGCTACAACACTTCTTAATTGTTTTGATCTCTTCATCTGTATTTTATCTCCCACTTTGGCAACATAATTGCTTTGATCATATGAAAAAAAAAATACGCCATTCACTAACACTTTTTTTTAATCATTTTTTATAGTCATTAAAATAAAGCCGTAATTTTGATGTAATCTCAAGACAAAACCGACGACGAAAAAATTGGGAGAGGATTAAGGCGTCGATCATTTAAGTTTTTCTCAATAATCTTGAGACTTATCGTTATTGGATATCACTAAGTGAGCTGACTTGATCTAATTTTTTCAATAAATAAAAAAATATTTTTTCTTACATCCAACTTTAAACATAACATCAAATAAAATCAAATAAAATTTCAAAATACGACTAATGACAGAAAAGTTAGGAGAAGATTGTAGTGTCGATCATTTAAATTCTTCTCAATATTCTCGAAACTTATCGCTATTGAATCTCATCAAGTGAGCTGACTTAATCTAATTTTCTCAAGATTTTTTTTAAATAAAACAAAATAAAAATGAATGTGAACAAATTTACGCATCCCCAACTTTTTTATCATGATGAGTTAAAGTTTTACTTTTTCATTAAAAAAAAAACCATTTTAGAAATCACTAAAAAATCTCATTATACCCAAAAATATTTTCTTGATGAATGAGATTTTATTTGACGATTTACTTTTCAAAAATTATTTTTTGACTTAAACATACTTTCTTGAATTAAAACCTTATTTTTTAAAAAATATTTTCTTTGGCCACATATTTTGAAAATTCGTTTTCAAAAAAATAATATTTTGATTCATCACTTTCATATCATATGTTAGGGATTAAAATTTGTTTTATATAAAAATGACTATTTAGTCACTCATTTCCTGTCAAAGTCATTTATCACTCTAGATAATATGTTTGAAAAAGTGACACATGTTAAAATAAAATATAAATATTTTTACAAATAAATAATAAAGGACTAATTTAATTAATTTTAAAGAATAACACTATATTTAATAGGTAACTATTTTTGGAATAGAGTGTGTAAGGTGCTAATATATTCTCTGCTTGTAATCAACCTCCTAATTTAAACTTTAAAACGTAAATTATCTTTTAAGTATTTAATCAAACTTTTTCATTTTTAATAGATAAATCGATTGGTGACGACTCATTTTTGTTGTTACATCTATTTACAAGAATTTGTCATTCCACATTATATTATGTCAAGAGCGACGTTGTGACATCCATGAGTTATTCTTACATGTCATCCATCACACTCACTGGCCATAACGCCCTTCTCCAGGTTGGATTTAGTGAAAACAACGATATTATTCATTTGGAACTTGCGAAAATCACAACCCTATCCTTATGGACAAGACAAGACCTATTAGCCGATGCTAGCTATTGCTATAATAGCTATGATCACTTTCATTACAATTCGAGATACAGCACTGTAGTCCACTAACCTTCCACTCCATTGTTGGCTCTGTCCAATCTGTGCACCCTTCCAAATGGACCACCACGATTATCTACCTGATCCTCACTGCTACAGACATAACCATGGAGCACGATGTGTGAAGTTAAGAAAGATTAATGGAAAAATAATCTGATTTATGTTTTAGAGCATCTGAATAATAAATCATAATATGTTTTTGTTTTAATCACCACACAAAAGTTAATTGAGTTTGAAGCATGAACAATGTTTAGACCTACTATACTTTGTGTTAAAATAAATTAAAGGTCGAATTCTTGACTACTTAATCCTAATAGTTTACATATCATGTCATAAATCAATTTTTTAAAATATTTAAGCTGTTATGTAAAGATTCGTAAATGGTTTTTGATCTAATAAAATTATCAAAATTCTTTACTACTAACCCATTTCTATTAACTTGGTAAATCATAATATGTGAGAATTGATTCCTTGTACTTTAAAACGTAACTATGCTAATCACTTAATTAAATGTGTCAAAGGAACCCAATTTTTTCTTTTGGATGTTAGTTAAACGTAACAATAGTCGTATTGTTTTTTATGAGTAGACACTTATTTTGGTCATCCCAAAGATACAAGAATTATTAGTTTGTTCCTCTTATAACAAATACATTTAAATGATCCTTTAATGTCAAATTTTAACATCAAATTATTCCTTCAGTGTCATATTTTATTAGTAGAAAACCAAACTGTTGGCACATATCTTTGGAGGACCAAAATTGATATTTACTCTATTTTTTATATATCATCTTCTATCCACATAAAAGAAAATGTTCCAAGTGATTTCACAAGAATAAATCAAAATAAAGTCCATGATTTGGGGACAATGATAGTTGGCTAATTAATAGGATCAAATAACATCAACAAAAAGGTGTTGAGATTAATTTCTACCGTTCGACATTCATTGATAGATAATTTCTAAGTAACAATATAAGATTTCGCTGGAGCTTGTACCATGACTTAGCCTCGGAATGGAGCAACGTCTCCTCCCCTAAACTTCTATGTATTTATTTTTTTTTGGTGAAAGTCCAAGATTTGGCAAATCCGAATCTATACAAATTAGTCGGCATGTTATATAAATTTGAGCTTTTGTTTACATCCATTTAATTAAATGTTCAACGATTCTTAGTATCATATGTTTGTATGGTTATTAGACCATATCCTAAATCTGTACCAAGAAAAGATCATATCCTAAATCATAATCAACCTAATTAATAGGCACGCAATTGATTCGTACTAGAGATGACAAAATTACCAGTACTTATGAAGATTCGCAGGGATTACCCGTGATGAGGCGAGAAATGGGTACTCATTTAATGAATGGAAGTGGGGACGGAAATTATAATCTGCGTCATGTGAAGTCTTTATGAAACTCGTTAAATATACTTTTTTATTTAATATATATCATATATTATAATTCTTTTTTTTACTTTGAGATGTGATGAAAATACATATATTTTTATTATTTTAAAATGTATTTTTTATTGAATGAGTCCATAATGATAAAACTCATTGTTGAAAAAAATATATTATTTATGTAATAGTTATTTATATAAACCGATTATTATAAAATAAAATTAATTTTGTTTGTTATTTATAATATTCTTTTAATTTTATAAAAATTTTAAATTGTTGAATAAAATTATAGTATGTAATGTTAAAGTTTATTTTATTTATATTTTTTGTAATTTTTAAAATTTTATTTTAAATTATTAATTATCTGCAGATAGTCGTAAATATTCCTGCTTACCCGTAAAAATTACAAATAAATACTTGTGACAAGACAGAAATAGGAGCGAGAGAAGCATTACCCGCAATGCCCACCCTCCATTGCCATCCCTAAATCGTACTTAAGATTTAGTCAATTCATTCAAGTTGGTAATGGAGCCTACTTGCCTGACAAGCATTATTCTTCAAATCTATTTTTTCTGTTTGTATCGTTGACAGGAACTTCTTAAATCGAATTGTTGTTCTATTACACCAATATATTAATATTTATCTCTAGTAGTGGGTCTCCGATTCTCATCCCGTGATGCATTGTTGAGAATAAAATCAATCCGTTTATCATATATCCCAACAGGAGATATATCGAAAACCTAAAGTAGACTAATGAGGGAAAACCCATAAAGATTCCAGGCTAAACATGATAATATCCATGGTTAACCTCGTGTTTGTGTAACCAATTTGTTAGGTACTTTGACAAGAAAAATTCTGACCATTATTCACGAGTAACTCGAACCCGTTTTACCAAAAAAAATTAATGACATCTGGTGTTCCTTTCAAGATACATTTCAAAAAAGAAACGAAAAGGAAAGAAAAAGAAAGCGGCAAACTTAATAAAAGCACAAAATAGCAACATTTGCATTTTCACAAAAAGAAAGAATTTTTTGTTAAAATAAAAAAATTGCATATTATGCTAAATAATTAATCTTAAACTATCAAAGATTCTTTAGAAAGTTAATAATAGTTAATTCAAATGACACAGATTATAATATTTCCTGTGTTGTTATTTGATGTCTTCAATTATTGCGCCGTCTTTTTTTCATTTCGCATGTCAACAAGTGCTTTTATATAGCTGAAAAAATCAAAATAAATAATTCAGTCCAAACTTCAAACTTTTATATTGATATATTTACAACATAAAAATTACATAATTTGTGATGAATAAATACATTTTTAGAAATTACAAATTCTTATTTGACTGATGGACAGACAAATTTGAATAGTTTGCAATAGCTCATAAATGCAAGTATAAACATATGGAAGTATCATTAGCCTGAAACTCAGGTATATTTGCTCGGATTTCCCTCATTATTCTGATGTGTACGCCACTATTTTTTTTTTTTGTATTTCTTCATTTTATTCTAGAAAAACTCATCTGTTTGCCCTGAGATTACTGTATATATATCCAGAAAAAAATTTTGAGGAATTAGCCTCTCATTTCTACCTGCCACACTACGCTTATAAGAATGAACAACAAATGCACACCTCATGCCGCAAACGAAAACAATAGAGGATGGGAAACTCGTTTCTACTTCTGTAATTCATTTTTAAGTTCTTACTGAATGTGTTGGAAAACTTGGCGTCCAAGATGGAGAAAGTTATTCAGTTCTTTCATTAAATTTTAGACGTATATTATATAATTAGAGATTTAATTAATTACACTTCAATCATTTTTAGAATTCATCTAACCTCATTGTTGGGTTCGCTTTCGGGAGAGGTTTAGCTAATGGTTTAAGTAGAGGGTTATAATTTAAGAATGTTACCAGGCATCACAAGAGCGAGTAGTGTTTCTCTCGCCTACACTCTTACTTTCATTTCCGTTATAAATACTCATTTATGATATCCAAGAAAACATATATCCATGAGTACTTAATAATTGAAAGTAAAATTTTAAAAGTCTCAAATAAAAATTATAAATAAAATAAACTTTAATATCACATAACACAACTTCATTCAATAATTTAAAATTCTTACAAAATTAAAAAAAAATTCACAAATAACGTACCAAATTCAATTATTGATGTAAGGCCAATAGAAAAAAGAGAATAAAGAATTCTTGGGGTTCAAGAGGCACCAAGATATTGATAATTTAGAAATTTATATATAATTATGTTATTTAAAAATTTTATCTTTTTATATTTTTAGGAATTTTATTTATTTTAAGACTTCAGTTATTATGATTTCAGTTTTAATGATATTCTATTCAAATTTCATTTCTTATCATTAATTAGTTATTAAGATTTTGAATTAAAATAAGATTGATTTATTATTTATTTTAGTTATGAATTGTTTTTTTTAAGAGGGTTATAATTAAATACCCTTCTATCGATATTAGAAGACAGTTAACTATTATTGATTATTAAATTCAATTTAGATTATATTACTACTTTGAGACCGAGTCTCTTGATACTGAGTCAATAATAATTCATGTTTGAATTATTGATTATTGAATTCAATTTGGATTATATTCACTCCGTATGAAAAAACTCGATCTTAAAGTAAGAATATAATCTAAATTGAATTCAATAATTAATAATAATCAATTGTGTTCTAAAATCTAATAAGATAATATTTATAACTCTTTACAAAAGAAACCAATTATAACTAAAATAAATAATAGACTAATTTTATTTTAACTCAAAATCTTAATATAACTAACTAATAATAAGATTTGAAATTTAGATAGAATACTAATAAAACTGAAATCCTAATAACTGAAATATTAAAATAGATAAATCCCTAAAAATATAAAAAGTTAAAATTTATAAATAACATAATTATATGTAAAATCCTAGATCATCAAAATCATAAATAATCATAATCTATTATACATCATTCTCCCCTTTTAAGAGAATTATCCTTCGGAAAGTTAGAAAACTGATACTCCTCTAAAATAGGAAGGTCTAGGAGACAGAGATCATTCTCCAAAATCTAAATAAGTATGATAGGTATAAATCTAGTATTCATCCTCTAAAATTTTGTAGTCTTATAGTGATGGTGGTGGTGGTATCTCAATACAAGGCTTAGATGACAATGTTCTAATGAAGTCTGTATGATTGTATGTTTACTGGAGACGGAAACAAATTCCAATAACTTTCTGACAACGATCTAGTGCACGATTAGCAACAAAATAACTTTAACTATAAAAAATCTTTACTTTCAAACAACTTAAAGTGTAGGGTGATCAACAAAGTCCAAATGCTAAATTAATGTAAGACTAATGGAGGAAGAGAACAAAGAACCCTCAGAGTTTGAAAGACACTCGATACCAATAGACTCAATCTCAAAGTAAGAATATAATTCAAATTGAATTCAATAATCAATTATAATCAATCGTATTCTAAAATCTAATAGAAGAGTATTTCTAATTCTCTTATAAAAGAAACCAATCATAACTAAAATAAATAATAAATTAATCTTATTTTAATTCAAAATACTAATATAACTAACTAATAATAAGATTTAGAATTTGAATAAAATAACATTAAAATTGAAATATTAAAATAGATAAAATTCTTAAAAATATGAAAAAATAAAATCTTTAAATAACATAATTATATGTAAAATATTAAATTATCAAAATCATAAATAATACTAATCTATTATACATCAATTATATTTTATAATAATCAATTAATATAAATTATTATTACATAAATTGTATACATTTTTTTCAACAATTTTTATCATTATAAGTTCATTCTCTATAAAATTTCATTGTACAATAATAAGAAAAAATTAATATTCATCTCATTTCAAAGTATAAGAGGAAAAAAAAATCATAATATACGTAATATATTAAATAAAAAAAATTATTTGGTGGGCTTGTGAGTATCTATAAGACGAGTATTATAATTTTCGTCTCTGCTCCTATTTATTAAACAGATACCTATTTATCATTCCATCGTAAATAATTCTCGTAGATCTCCGTAGACACGAGTATTTTTGCTGGACCAAATAAAACCCATAGTACTATGAGACAGATTCCTAATAAACATGATTGCAACCAATAAACACCATAAAATTAATCACACGAGACAACAGAAAGTGCTACCCGGAGGTCATTAGACGTTCCACATATATACATTCTATAAGTTTCAATTTCTTGTTGAGAAACACTACCATTACGAGCTGCATAGTGATTACCATTCACTCTATCACGCAGCGAAAAAATTATCTCCCTGAGTATTGGTTCATGACCGTTGAGAAGATTGCCCATGCTCAAAACCTTTCTCCAAGACTGGTTGGCAGTAGGAGAAACAAACATACTTGATAAGACTTCCCTCTCATGATTCCTTACTTCTAGTTTCTTGTCAAACTCCTATGCAAAAAGGATAGAGGAATTACGTGTCAGTCCATGCTCAGGATAAGAAAGATTTTCTGGGCAATGCTACCCAAATCAACAAGGTATTTCAAGGCAAATATGCATTTCACCTTTTTAACAATGTCTTCTGGCAAGCCTGTTCCCATTTTTGGAAAATAAAAGTTATAGTAATCACTGAAAATTTCTCTGGAGAGGCGTGGAGCTCGTAAAAGCTTGCGATGAAGAGAAGCTGCAAGAGTCAGTAGTTTCTCAACATGTTCAAAATCAACGCTTAGTCCTCTTAAGTCTTCAATAGTCTCGCTGTCTGCAGACAAGCGATTTACTGCAACAAAATAGAAATGAGTTAAAAATTATTCTTTTCCACAGAAGAGCAAAATTTATGAATAGATACCTTGCAAAGGCTTCAAAGCAGTTGCCATGGTAAGGTAAAGTTGCTGCATCTCAGTCACCATCTGTTTCAGTTCTCCATAACTAGTCTGACTTAATGTGTCAGCTGCTGCTCTGAAGGCAGTACACACCATTTGCTCAAGCAATTCATGTGGTTGTAAAGTTTCAAGATAATGAAGAACCTGGAAAATTAAGAGAATATAAAAATTAGAGTCGATAACAGGAACAGCATATCTGAAGCAATCCAAATACATACAAGTAGTCATTTTCCTTTGCACACAAATACACAGTAGGAATTTCATTTGACAAATTTTTTTTTGGTAGAATTCATTTGACAGGACATAGTGGTGTCGTTTAATTCATGTAACCAACTCCGTCTAGTTGGAAAAGACTTTAGTTGTTGTTGGATAAAATTCATTTGACGATTATTAGTTTGATGATATGATCACAAGAAAATGTTACAAGTGAACTATAACTTTAGCTCTTTCATGCGTGGCCCTCAACTCACCAAATAATCCTACTTTAAGGCATAAACCTACGTGAACACTTTTCCCATAAAAGCACACATTTGCTTTGCCTTTCTTGATACTTCTAATCACTTATCTATGCACAACGCCCTCAATTAATTGAGTAGGACTGCATTCCAATTTCCAAGGCAAATCCTCTTATATAAATATGGATGAACCCTATCAACCTTGACTGCAGAGTGCCCCATGAAATCAGATAAACATGGATGCATTATATGTGTGTCCAAAGTAAGCATTCTAATCCCATTACCATCTGTCACAAAAACTACCTGAAAAAGATGCCGTTGCCCATCACCCGAAGACCATAGTAAAGTAAATATATAATCCCAAAAGTAAATTCAAAAGGCAAGAAGAATTGTTGAAAGTTCTTGCTTTCTGCTCTGACCTTTTGAAGCGCCCAAAGAGAAGCCATATATGCAAAGGACTAGGAGACTAATACTCATCAAACACTCGGTACAAACTTCTTAAAATGCTGAAATAAAATGTAAGATTCCAATACCACACTTTCCAAACACCTCCAGGACATATTTGGACAGGTTTCGACATTGCCATTTCTCTAACGCATTTTTACTAAGTGTTTTCAAACATAAATGTTTGGAGCATTTTTCCTGCTTGCATTGATAGTTCAAACTAGCTGTAAGACTGCTAGGCAACAACTAAATCATGCTATGTTTCACACAATTTTAATTTTTGGAGTGAATACCTTACTGTTGAGTCATAAGCAATGATGATGTAGGGCAAAGACAGGTCCATCATAACCATATATTGGGTTAATGTTCATGCTAGCATTGTTTCATATTTCACTTTCGTCCATTAGTTTCTTTTTGTTCGAGTTACGTTGGACAGCTACGATTAGACTATTTTTAAGGGATATCATTTGTTTCTAATGACTTTTTTTTTTCTGGTTGCTAATCAGAAGGCCAGCCCTCTTTCAGCTGTGTTTTAGATTTCTTATGCCCATTCTTTTCTACCAATATCTTGGTGGTACATCAAATTGTTGATACAGGAGCATGAGTCCCACATCAGCTGGACACGAAACTCCCATTTAAAGGGGAGGGCCATCCCTTGGCTTTTAGGAGTGGGCTCATACATCAAAGTGGCATTAGAGCTCAGTTTGTCCTCCTCCCATTGTTGATGGCTGCTCAATCCAACCGACAGAAATGATACAGGAAAATGAGCCCTGAATTGGCAGTCTCAAACACGGAACTCCCATTTAAAGATGAGGCTCTCTACTCTTAGCAGCCTGGCTTTTAGTAGGAATGAGATCACTACATCAAATGACTTTTATTTCAACTTTCAAGCTTTTGGACCTCAATGGATCATCATATTTAATGATCATCTTATCTTAATGATCAAAGTGTGTCATTTACAATCTACTATACTTTTTTTCCCCTTCATTTCATTACTTCACCCCAAATACTTAGGATAAACAGATCTACTTAATAAATTCTTAATCAAATATAATTTGACTTCTTCAAGAGGATGCATTTAGTCCTATTTAACATCATTCTCCTTATTAGCAAACACAGGTTAAATTCATATCATCACTCACAAGAAAGTGAAGATGATTACTGCTAAATCAAGATAATTCTAAAACATGTATGGGGCATGGCCTCCTATTATCATTAAGATCCACCACTTGGTTCCATCTAGAATGAAAAATGAAGAAATGCCTACAAAGTTGCAACGGTTCAACTGTCCATTCTCCAATCAACTTGAGAAACCAAGTAACAATAATCACGTTATTCTAGTATAAATTTCCCAGAGGCCATAACAACCTGTTTAACAAAAGCAAAACAAAAGAAAAATTAATATTTCTAGAAAAATACTTACTTTTTCTCCTTCTCTATTTGGATCGAGAAGAGGCTTCTGTTCGGAAGCAGGAAGAGCAGGTGCGCTATTCCAAATCTTTCTCCATAAATTCCCATGCTCAGACATTCTCTTCGAAAGCCGCCCTCGTGGAGGCCAACTATCTTTTGACTTCTCAATGTCAAGACCACCGGATGACGATGATCCACCACCCTCAGGGACATCCTCTTCCCAATCCCCAGGTGAATGCCAACGAATAAAATCTTCAAAAACAGCATCTGGATTCGCTGCTTTAAATGCTGACATATCTAATAGCATCAAAGCCAATAATTGGTCTGTCACATGTCTTATATTATTATATTGAAGAATCTTGGCATGCATTAATAACTATGAAGCAAAACAGGGACAAAAAAGTTCATTATGTAAATATTTCATGTGGATCAGAATCCACTGACACAGAATTAATTTAACATCACACCATTCCATAAGTTTTTATAGAAATCTCTTCTCACAAAAAATTTAATTTTGGATTGAAGGTTTCATTATGTAGATAATGCCTATAGAATTTCATATATTTCAAAACCAATTTGTAGTTCATCAGTTCATCTTACAAAAATTAACATACAATACACTTTTGAATATAGAAACAATTATCAAATGTCTGGTAGGTATGGTAAACATAACACTTACTCATGATTCAAAAATTAGATTGATGAAAATCGCATTCCATTTAGTTAATGGTGTAGCTATATAAAATCTTACACCATGATAAAGCATCATGACCATTTTGTGCATGTGTGAGTATTTACATTTAGATTATTTAACTCAAACATTTGCTTCCAGAAATCAGAATTGACAGAAATTTCTCATAGAAAAAAAATGGAACTTGAGACATGATTAATAATTTTCCAGTGTTATTACTAATAGTTATATACTATTACCTGAAGTTAATATATCCCTTTCCAGCTGAGCAGAAAAATTCTGTAAAAAAGTAGCAGGCAATGCTAAGTAACAATGTAACATATGGAATGGCATATATATCAATCCTACAGCATGCTTTCTTTGAGTTCGAAGGAGATGGGTATTTAGTCACAACTCACAACATTGTTTCTGTAATTCATACTTCAATTTCATACTTCTTTGTTTCCTAAAGCCCTTATACTGTCATCAACCTCAGGGCCTGACTCTACTTATCTTATAGTGTTGATATTTTGCTTAATATTTAAGTGAAATAAAGGGAACCTAATAAAAACGTAATAGAATTTATAACTGTGCATAAGAAATTCCACAGCTTATTGTCTTCATTTTACATTTTCTGCACTGCCTGTAAGAGGTTTGAACTGTCCAAAGATTTTACCCACTTCTCACGTCACATAGTACATGGCACAATTTTTAATCCATAGTAATCTGTGTATACTTTCTACCAAAAGTTAAAGAGCTACAATCATCAATAACAACAATTAGCATTTCCATCTATCACTGAAAAGGGTGGTTAATTAAGAAAGCAAATGTACAAGCAGGTATATGAAAACTCTACGGTTGGTGAAAAAACAGAAAAAGGATCAAATGAACATATCAGGGTCAAAGATAGGGAATGATAGACATCATCCTTCTTCAAGCAAAGCAATACCACTTCTATAGCAACAATGTTGTAAACTTGTAATTATAGCTTTATCAATTAGGAAATATTAACTCGTGGTCATGTCAGGCAGAATACTCATGTCTGTAAAACTATTATATACCAAGCAATCAAGAGGCTACTGCATCACAGGAACAGATAATTCATACCTATTTGCACCAGAATGTCTGTGTCAATAGACTGGCTCAAGTTGACAACTAAGAGATTATATTCCTTAACCTATACCAATGTGACACCGGTCAAATTCTTACATTTAACCTCAATTAACTGTTTGATGTATCTTGTTTTCAGTCATTTCCCCCCATGTGAAATATATGAGAAGTCTGTGTGGTCAAAGCTTTTATAGTCAATGATTATTATTATACGCACTGCATATGAGTTTGAGCTTACAAATGAATCACCAAAGGCTTCAACAGCCTGAAGACGCTCCTCATGCATGTCTTCCGTCATAAGTGGTGCTTCCTGTAGGATAGCAAAAAATATCAAAAGCAT
This sequence comes from Ormosia emarginata, assembly GCA_029884605.1. Lineage (NCBI taxonomy): Eukaryota > Viridiplantae > Streptophyta > Magnoliopsida > Fabales > Fabaceae > Ormosia > Ormosia emarginata. The sequence goes on along the minus strand of JAQQTP010000059.1, from coordinate 8,667,736 downwards.
TATATTCTTCAACTTGAAGTAGTACAACATAATGACAATGCTAAATGGCGCCCGGATGTTAGAGAAACCTGCGTGTATGGGGCATGCATACTTTGATAAGACTTGAGAAGCATCATAGAATCAACAATACCAGCTGAACCTCTCCTGGTGAAGTCTGAAGATTTTTTATCATTAAACAGGTCGACATCATCAGGCTTTCTGCTAACTGTGGACATTTTTCTTCCAGACAACTGTAAATCATCAGCGGTTGAAAAGCTGCAGCATGAACAAAGAAGTTAGACACCATTTGTGCTAGAAAATACTTGAACCATTTCCAAGGATATAGTAAAAATTTGTGACTTCAGGTACAAATCCATTATTATTCTTAATGGCAGACATTTGACATGCAAAAGCTACATGACATGAGAAGCGCAATTGATAAAAGAACTAGCATAAGGATTCTCCTATAGAAACATGATAAAAGAAATGGGTAAAGTCAACATCTCTCTCTCTCTCTCTCCAACATGACATGATAAGGGCAACAAACAAAAGAACTAGCATAAGGATTCTCCTATAGAAACATTAAAACATTATAAAAGAAGTGGGTAAAGTCAACATCTCTCTCTCTCTCTCTTCTCCCTCCCTCCCTTCATCTCTCCTTCGAAGTGCTATATCACTATTAGCAATACTTTCTCCTTTGAAGTAGTATATCACTAAAACAAGTGAGCCAAACGCTGCACCACAGTTAGTGGACAATTTCTCTCCAAAAATGGGAAGAATTTAATATAAAATCACATGTAATTGAGAAAGCAAGAAAAATTATCTTTAGTTGACTGTACGCCTGCAATGGATCATTTTAATTCTATTGTGTACCAAAACCCAAAGGCCTAATGTTTCAGTGACATATCTGAAGTCTTTTAGTTCAAATTTGTTAAAAGGTGAACAGAATTATGGGAGCTAAGAAACAATATTATATTCAGAAGTTTCCCTAGCATTGATTTGAGGTTGCCGTAAAAAGCAAATTTAAAAGAATATTAGATATTACTAGGTAAAATAAATAAAAGAGGTATCATTAAGTATAGCCTGCTATATAAAGGACATACAAGGCACATTAAGAGATAACGCCTCATATGATCTGCACGCCTGCAATGGATCATTTTAATTCTATTGTGTACCAAAACCCAAAGGCCTAATGTTTCAGTGACATATCTAAAGTCTGTTAGTTCAAATTTGTTAAAAGGTGAACAGAATTATGGGAGCTAAGAAACAATATTATATTCAGAAGTTTCCCTAGCATTGATTTGAGGTTGCCGTAAAAAGCAAATTTAAAAGAATATTAGATATTACTAGGTAAAATAAATAAAAGAGGTATCATTAAGTATAGCCGGGAGATGATAAAAAGAGGAAAAGGTGAAGGTAAAAGGAATCTCCCCAGGTCATAATTCCTCTGACAAGAGAATACGAGAATCACCACCAACTTTATACCTCAATGGAAACTAGAGAGATAAATCATATACATGGAAAAAAAAAAGCGAGAGAGAGAGAATCCAATAGATTGTTGTGCACTGCAGAATTCAAATTTTAACTTGAGTTCCATCCATTGCGTTTTAGATATATTTATGAGGGAGTGACAAGTGAGTCAGTGAGGCTTCAACAGAAAAATACTATAACCTAAACCTTAACCCTAACCCTAACACACTAGAGCAATATAATTGGACAACAAAATTATAAGACCCAAATATCGCTTTAGGCAAACAAAATAAGTTCGAACTAACCAAATGATTTTTGTTACCATGATAAGAATCAAAATAAAAGGAAATCACTCAATTGTCTGTCATCTATCATGTGAAATAAAATCTGAATTGGCTTGAGTGGAAGACTGATGCGGACATAGGGCCCACTGGGGCTAAAGTCTATGAGAGAGGAAAGTGGAAGCCCATTAATTGGCTCAAGAGAGGTGATGAACAGGATCATTTCCCATGAGAGAGAAATTGTAACTAACTTCTACCTAGTTGGCATAAGCAAACGCGTGGGGAGTGGGAGGGTGAGGAAACCGTTGCTGAGGTGAGAGAGATATAGGTAGTATGAGGTAGGGAAATGAGGGTAGGCTGGAATTAGGCTTGGACATGGGAGAGAATTGAGCACTCTCTAATTTGCCCATCCTTGTTTCTATTTTTCTTTCTTCATTCCTAGAAGCTGTGACAACATTTCCTGGACTAATATCATCTTGATATCATCCAGAGAGTAATCAATATACTTGAGTTTCTATTCATTCTTCTGTTCTAGATTTTTTGGTACCAACAATTGGTATCAAAGCTCTTTCCTGGAGCGAATGGTTCAGACGCGCGGTGGAATGGACGGACGTGTGGATCCTCTGGAAACTAGACTGGGGAGCTTAACGCGAGCTGTGGAGGAGATGCGACAACTCTTTCTGGCACGCGATCGTCGTCGGAGAGGACGATTGAGACATCGGAGAACACCGGCGGGCGAAGGCGAAGGAGAGGGAAGCGGAGGAAGCGAATCGAGTGGGTCGTGATCACGATCATACTCTGGGCTTGACAGTAGACCACCATTCTATGATCTAGGTGGAAGGAAGTTGGAAATCCCAATGTTTACGGGAGAGGAGGCTTATGGCTGGATCGTGAAGGTTGAGAGGTACTTCAAGTTGAACTCTGTGAGAGACGATGAAAAACTGGAGGCGGTGGTAATTGCCTTGGAGGATAAGGCCCTGAACTGGTACCAATGGTGGGAGGAACGAGCTCCTTCAGCTGATTGGGAGGAGTTTAAAAGGGCGGTGCTACGTCAATTTCAACCGAGTTTAGTTCAAAATCCATTTGGACCGTTGCTTAGCATTAAGCAGATTGGTACAGTAATGGAATACAGGGAACGTTTTGAAATGGCTTCTGCGCCATTAAAGAAGGGGGAGCGAGTGATGTTGAAAGGGATTTTTCTGAATGGATTGAAGAAGGAAATACAAGCTGAACTGAAGCTACATGCCTCGGAGTCTTTGTCAGAACTGATGGACCGAGCCCTGTTGTTGGAGGAAAAGAATGTAGCCCTGCGAAGAGGTGGGATGATTTATGAAGAGACGAAGGGATGGAGGGATAAGGAAGGAATTGCGGGGAAAACACAGAGAGAGTATTTTAAGGGTAAGAGTTTTACTCCAAAAGGGAAATCTACTAGGAAGGAAACTTTAGACGTGAAATTACCCGAAGGTGTGCTAACTGAAAAGAGGGTGTATGGGGGTGGAAGGTTGAGCCAGAGCGAGTTGAGGGAGAGAAGCCACAAGGGGCTATGCTTCAAGTGCGGGGAGAAATGGGGACCTGATCACATTTGCAAAATGAAACACTACCAATTTCTGTTGGTGGAGGACCCTGATAATGAAGAGATGGAACTGGTGATAGAGGAGGAGGAGGAACCAGTAATCTTGGAGGCAAAAATTATGCAATTATCTCTGAACAGCAAGGAAGGATTAACCTCAAACCGATCCTTCAAGACTTGGGGGCAATTAGGAGACAGAGAGGTGCTGGTCTTAGTGGACTGTGGGGCCACTAGTAGTTTGATCTCCAATAAACTGGTGGAGGAGCTCAGGATGAAGGTTACTGACACGCCAGAATTTGTGGTGGAAGTGGGAACTAGAGCCGAAGTGAGGAATAGAGGTATTTGTAAGCACCTGGAACTGTTAATCCAAGGAGTCCGAATCAACCAACATTTTTTCTTGATGGAGCTGGGAGGGACAGAGGTGGTCTTAGGGATGGACTAGCTGGCAAGTTTGGGAAACATAGAAGCTAATTTCAGAAACTTGGTTTTGAAATGGGGGGAGAAAGGCCAAAAGAAGGAATTGAGGGGTGATCCTTCGCTCTGTAAGACACAAGCATCTTGGATGGCTATGTTTAAATCACTTCAAGATGAGGGAAAAGGATACTATATCACCTATCATAAAGACACAGAAGAGAGCACCAAGGGACAGGAACTACTGCCACGGAGCATTGAGACTGTTTTGGAGGAGTTTGGTGATGTTTTTCAAGACCTTAAGGCCTCCCACCCCACAGAGATCATGACCATGCAATAATTATAAAAGGGGGAGCTCCTATACCTCACATTCTCGCCCCTACAGGTATCCTTACTATTAGAAAAATGAGATAGAAAAGATAGTTAAGGAAATGTTGCATGCTAGGATTATTAGGCCCAGTACAAGCCCTTTTAGTAGCCCTGTTATTTTAGTAAAGAAGAAGGATGGTGGGTGGCATTTCTGTGTTGATTACCGGGCCCTGAATAAACTAACTGTGCCGAATAATTCCCCATTCCTATCATAGATGAGCTATTAGATGAATTGGGAGGGGCATAGATATTTTCTAAACTGGATTAAATCTGGATACCATCAAATAAGGATGAAGGAAGGGGACAGACCAAAAACTGCCTTTAGAACCCATGAAGGGCATTATGAATTCTTAGTAATGCCCTTTGGTTTAACAAATGCCCCTTCAACCTTTCAAGCCCTCATGAACCAGATATTGAAACCTTATTTGAGAAAATTTACCTCGGTGTTTTTTGATGACATACTGGTTTATAGTGGAGATGAAGAGGGTCACAAGGAACACTTAAGGAGTGTACTACAACTGTTAAGAGAGCATGGGTTGGTGGTTAACGAAAAAAAGTGTTCCTTTGGGCAAGAGAAGCTAGAGTACTTGGGACACATTGTTTCTGGTCAAGGGGTTTCTGTTGATCCCAATAAAATCAAAGACATGTTGGATTGGCCTCCCCCTAAAGATGTCAAGGGGCTAAGGGGGTTCCTCGGCCTAACTGGATACTACAGAAAATTTGTGAAAAAATGGTGCTACCTTGCCTTTGACTCAACAACTCAAGAAGGATCGGTTTCGGTGGAATGAAGGTGCTCATGACTTCCATTCCAGTGCTAGCAGTCCCAAAATTTGACAAGACCTTTGTAGTGGAGACTGATGCATTCGGGAAGGGCATTGGAGCAGTTTTGATGCAGGAAGGCAGGCCAGTGGCATACATTGGAGCAATTTCAGATAGAGCCCAGAACAAGTCAATCTATGAGAAGGAATTAATGGCAGTGGTATTGGCCATTCAGAAATGGAGACATTACTTGCTAGGGAGGCATTTTGTGGTGCATACAGACCAAATGAGCCTCAAATTCTTGACTGAACAGAGATTAATGGGTGAAGAACAGCAGAGGTTGATCTCCAAACTGCTGGGATTCGATTTTGAGATCAAATATAAGCCTGGACCAGAGAATAAAGCGGCTGATGTTTTATCCAGAAAGTTGCAATTATCAGTCTTATCAACTGTACAGTGTTTGGAATGGGAGGATTTAGAAGAGGAGATTTCCAGGGATGAGAAATTGAGAAAGATCATGCAAGATCAGATGTTAGATGAGAGGGCACACCCAGGATATAAAGTCACAAAAGGCAGGTTATACCATACAGGAAGATTGGTGATTCCTAGGGGTTCTTCAAAAATTCATGTAATCCTTAAGGAATTCCATGATTTGATATTGGGGGGCCATTCTGGTTATTTCAGAACCTATAAAAGGGTGGCTGGACTGTTTTTCTAGGAAGGAATGAGGAAGACCATACAGCAGTATGTTCAAGAATGTGAGGTTTGTCAAAGGAACAAATATGAGGCCCTAAATCCAGCAGGGCTGCTGCAGCCTCTACCTATACCTACACAACAGTGGTCTGACATATCAATGGACTTCATCGGGGGCTTGCCAAAATCTGGAAGAATGGACACAATATTCGTGGTAGTAGATAGATTAACAAAGTATGCTCATTTCATTGCTCTAGCTCATCCCTATACTACTAAGGAAGTGGCAGAAATATTCATCAGAGAAGTGGTGAGACTCCATGGTTTTCCAGTGTCAATAGTATCAGACAGAGACCGGGTCTTCCTTAGCTCTTTCTGGACTGAGTTGTTCAAGCTAGCTGGGACCAAATTGAAGTTCAGTTTGGCCTACCATCCTCAAACAGATGGCCAAACTGAAGTGGTTAACAAATGCTTGGAAACTTATTTGAGATGTGTTACTGGGGTTAAACCAAAACAGTGGCACAAATGGCTTAGTTAGGCAGAATTCTGGTATAATACCAACTATCATTCAGCTACAAAGATGACCCCTTTTCAGGTATTGTATGGAAGGGATCCACCAACTGTGGTTAGAGGAGATGTGGGCAGATCGGCAGTAGATGAGATGGATAGAATGACATTGGACAGGAATGAGATGTTAGAGGAATTGAAGAGACAATTGGTGCAGGCTCAGAACAGAATGAAGCAACAGGCCAATAAACATAGAAGAAATGTGGAACATCAGGTTGGAGATAAGGTTTACCTAAAGATCCAGCCCTTCAAATTGAAGAACTTAGCTAAGAGAGTTAACCAGAAACTAAGTCCTAGATTTTATGGGCCGTATGAGATCATTGAAAGGATTGGTGTAGCTGCCTACAAGCTATTGTTACCAGAAGAAAGTAGAGTGCATCCAGTTTTTCATGTGTCAATGTTGAAGAAAAATGTTGCTGCAGATGTCATAGTGCAGACCCTGCCTCCTTTTGTGTGGGAAGAATGGGAGCTCCAAGCTCAACCGGAAGAAGCATTGGCTATAAGAGGAACCAGTCCTACTGAGATGGAAGTTCTCGGGAAATGGTAGCACTTGCCTAGCTGTGAAAATTCTTGGGAGAAGTTAGCAGACTTCCAGGAGTAGTTTCCTGATTTCCACCTTGAGGACAAGGTGAATTTTGAAGGGGCAGGTATTGATGCGGACATAAGGCCCACTGGGGCTAAAGTCTATGAGAGAGGAAAGTGGAAGCCCATTAATTGGCTCAAGAGAGGTGATGCACAGGATCATTTCCCATGAGAGAGAAATTGTAACTAACTTCTGCCTAGTTGGCATAAGCAAACGCGTGGGGAGTGGGAGGGTGAGGAAACCATTGCTGAGGTGAGAGAGATATAAGTAGTATGAGGTAGGGAAATGAGGGTAGGCTGGAATTAGGCTTGGACATGGGAGAGAATTGAGCACTCTCTAATTTGCTTATCCTTGTTTCTATTTTTCTTTCTTCATTCCTAGAAGCTGTGACAGCATTTCCTGGACTAATATCATCTTGATATCATCCAGAGAGTAATCAATATACTTGAGTTTCTATTCATTCTTCTGTTCTAGATTTTCTGGTACCAACAAAGACTCACAGCCTGATGAATTTATAATGATCAATGTACAATCAAAATCCCTTGATTGGAGAGATTTCAGCCAGCCTTTTTAGCCTAGCCAACCTATTCTGACAATGCAGCCTTTGCAGCTGCTACAACAGTTTGTCTTTGACTAGAACAACAATTATTCTAATCAGATATACAAATAAATAAATTACATATATTTCAACACTCTCCCTCGAGCTGGTGAATAGGTATTCTCCATTCCCAACTTGGACACTACTTTCAAAAACTGGGCAGCTCAATCCTTTGGTGAAAATATCCGCAAGTTGTCCTTGTGAGCGTACATATGGAGTACAAATCAAACCACAATCAAGCTTTTGTTTGATAAAATGTCTATCCACCTCAATGTGTTTCGTTCGATCGTGTTGAACAGGGTTATGAGCTATACTGATTGCTGACTTATTATCACAATAAAGCTTCATAGGTCCATCCCATTTAATCTTCAAATCTTCTAAGATAATCTTGAGCCAAAGTAACTCACAAATACCTTGTGCCATAGCTCAGAACTCTGCTTCGGCACTAGAGCGAGCCACAACATTCTACTTTTTACTCCTCCAAGTTACAAGATTTCCACCAAGAAAAGTACAATACCCTGTAATGGATCTCCTGGTCAGTAATTGATCCTGCATAATCGCATCAGTATAAGCCTCAAGGGTTGCATTCCCATTTCTTTTAAATAAAATTCCTCTTCCTGGAGTTCCCTTGAGATACTTGCAAAATCCTATGAACTCCCTGTAAATGAACTTCATTTGGGTTGTGCATAAATTGACTGACCAAACTTACAGCAAATGCAATATCTGGTCTTGTGTGGGAAAGGTAAAGTAATTTCCCAACCAATCGTTGATACATTTCTTTATCCACCAATGCACCTTCATCTCCACATCCCAACTTATTGCTTGAATCTATAGGAGTATCCACAGGTTTACAAGTTGTTTTTCTTGTTTCCTTGAGCAAATCTGTGATATACTTCTGTTGAGATATGAAAATACCCTTTTTTGAGTGAGCCACCTCAATTCCTAAAAAATACTTCAGCCTCCCAAGAGTTTTTATTTCAAACTCTTTTGCTAAATGCTGACTCAGGACTTCTTGTTCCTTCCAATCATTTCCAATCACTATCATATCATCAACATATACTAACAGCACTGTCACTCCCCCTGAAGTTGAGTGTTTAATGAACAATGTGTGATCTCCATTACTCTGTTTGTACCCTAAGGCAGTCATAACCTTAGTGAACCTTCCAAACCATGCCCGCGGTGATTGTTTCAACCCATATAATGCCTTTTTTAACCTACAAAAAGAATTGACGGCAACAATTTTCCCATATCCTGGTGGGACCTCCATATAGATTTCCTCATCAATTTCCCTATGTAAGAAAGCATTCTTTACATCAAATTGCTGTAATTCCCAGCCACAATTGGCAGCAAGAGATAGTATAACTCGAACTGTATTCATCTTTGCAACTGGAGCAAAGGTCTCTCCATAATCAATCCCATAGGTTTGTGTGAAACCTTTAGCAACTAGCCTGGCTTTGTACCTCTCAACTGACCCATTAGCCTTATATTTTACTGTATATACCCATTTACAACCAATTGGTTTCTTTCCTTCTGGTAAAGTAACCAACTCCCATGTTTTATTCTTCTCCAATGCCTCCATTTCTGTATCCATAGCCTGCTTCCAATTCTTATCCGATAATGCCTCAAAAACATTATTAGGAATTGGAATGGTGTTTAAGTTTGCAAGAAAGGTTTTATGGGTTGGTGAAAATTTTTGAAATGAGAGGTAATTTGAGAGAGGATATAGTGGTTTTTTTGTACATTTTCTGATTCCCTTTCTGATGGCAATTGGGAGGTCAAGATTATCTTCGGATATTGGATTTTTTGTTTCATTTTGAGAGACTAAAAGATTATCTTGTAAAACTGGTGAATCAGAATTTTTTACCTGACTTGAAGGAGTTGGATTGGTCTCTTGGACATGTGTTGATTCAGGAATGGCCTTTAATCTCTTTGTATACACCAAATTCTTTCCAAACTTATCAATTTCAGATCTGGTTTCAGTCAATGCTTCATTTTCATATCCATTTTCAGCTACTACTCCTCCTGACTTGGGCTCATTTTCAGATCCATTTTTATCCACTACTCCCCCTGACTCAATCTCACGAAAATTTGATTCAAGATCAGGAAGAATAAGTGTTTCAAGATTAATCCCCTTATCTTCCCTAAGACTCTCCCCCTGAAGATAAGGTTGAGTGAAATAGGCTTGTTCTTCATGAAAGGTAACATCCCGGGACACAATTTTTTAGATGGAGGATGGTAACACTTATATCCCTTCTAAGTAGTGGAATACCCAACAAAGACACATTTTAGAGCTCTAGGATCAAGCTTACCCCTATCTTGATTATGGATATGAACAAACAAGACACACCCAAAGACCCTCAGTGCAAGATTATTAGTCGTAGAAATGTTTGGATAAAAGGAGGAAAGAACATCCATAGGACTCCTGAACTCCAATACTCTAGAGGGTAGCCGATTAATGAGATATGTTGCTGTTAGAACAGTTTCTCCCTAGAGATTCTTTGGAACATTTTTTTGAAACAACAGTGACTGGGTTTGGTTAAGAAGATGGCCATTTTTCCTTTCTGCAATTCCATTTTGTTGTGGTGTTTTCACACAAAAAGACTCATGGATTATTCCCTCCCTTTGACAAAATGGAGTAATGACATGATTGAAGTACTGCTTACCATTATCTAATCTAATTCTTTTGATGTTCACACCAAATTGATTTTTGACCATTGAGAAAAAAATTGGGAGAACTGTACTTACTTCAGATTTATGTTTAAGAAGGAAAATCCAAGTAACCCGAGTACAGTCATCTATAAAAGTTACAAACCATCGAGCCCCAGAAACACTTGGAATAGTGGATAGACCCCAAACATCAGTATGAACAAGATGAAAAGGAAATGTGCTTCTTGTATTATTCAATGGAAAAGGTAGACACTTGTGCTTTGCAATTTCACACACTTCACAATGAAGACTCTCAATTTTTAGCCCAGAAAACAAAGACGGAAACATAATTTTGATGACTCCAAAAGATGAGTGTCCTAACCAACAACGGAAAAGCAATTTTTTTTCTTTATTTGTGAGAACAAACTCTGACATGAACGAGCAAGATAAAAGGTTTTTTTCAACAATAGACAAGCCTTTTCCTCAAGGTAGTAAAGGTCATTCGATCTTCTTTAGCATGTCCTATCGTCCTCCCGAAGTCTTTGTCCTAAAATCAAATCTATTATCTTTTTAAAAACCACACTTCACCTTTTGTATAGTTTTTCTTGAGACAAGATTTGTGGACAATTTTGGAACATGAAGGACTTTCTTAAGATAATGGAAGAATTGAAAGGAGGAACAAAACCGCAGTATCTCTTTGCTTGTGTTATTTTACACAGGGAATGGTTTTGTATTTATATACAAGAAGAATTAAATAAATTGATAATTACAAGACTAAATCTTTTCCAAATAAGAACTACCCCCTAAGTTTCTCTCTACATGCATTCAATTACAAGACAATCCTATTCCTAAACTCTTAATGGCACACACATCCAATGGACGCAATTCCAACATCTCCCCTCTTGTTGGGAAATGGATATCTTTTTTCCCAACTTGCAACATTCAAGGTTGAATCGATCAACATTGGCAAACCCTTCGTTAACACATCCGCTAGTTACCGCCGGTAAAATTTACCCTTGTTATCATTCCAGATCTAACTTTCCTTTCATAAATAACTCTCGAAGTATTTCCATTTCATCCATCCAAACGAATCCTATGGTTTACATCTTATTATCTATCAAAACAACTTCATAGGACCTTCACATTTGGATCAAAGATCATAAACAATTTTCATCCATAACTTTCCTGGTATGATATGATCTCCACATTTTTACCGCTTCTCCATTAACTAGGTTCCCACATAAGAACATGCAATACATTCCATATATCTTCCGTCTTACCAAACCCGCATAGTTGCACGATAAGCCCATAGTAAAGTTTCCACTTCTTTGAACAAGAGTCCTCTCCCGGAGCCTTTGAGATACCGCAGCTTCCCTACATTTCCTCTCTCGACTCTCCAACTAAGATCATGCATGATCACTCACAACAAAGACCGAATATGCTAGATCGGGTCTTGTATGCGCATGCCAAGTAAATCAAGACCAAGAGTAAAAGATATTGGACTCAAAGCTAACCTTGGCACTCTCTTCTTCTATAGTTATAGTGATTTTGCTCGATGGGACTCGCAGTTTACATCCAAGTTTCCACACCTGTTTCCTCATAGATCACATATCTTTGGATTACTGAAATGCCTTGTTTTGAATACGAACTCTTTTCTTCTCCAAAAATACCTTCCACAAGACTTCTCTCAAATTCTGCAAATAAATTTTCCTCGAGGTCGTGCTTTTTCTCAATGAAAACCATGTGTAGGTCTTTTCATCTTCATAAACAAGAAGTATAGTCAGCTTTCAATCTTCGTGAAGATAGATTGCTTCCATGGTTGACCTCCCAGGGCATAAAAAATCCAAATTGATTCCCGAAATATGAGTCTAAAGCTTGTTTCAATCTCAAACTTTGTTTTTTTCCATACCAAACCACAGGACTCCATGTACACCTCCTCCTAATCCCATGCGTAAAGCATTTTTGACATCAAATCTTTGTATATCTCCCTTATTGGGCTTATAAATAGGGATTAAAGTCTTTGCTCCTCAAATGTTCATTCAATGCCATAGCATCTTCTTGCCACTAATCTTGCTTATCTCGTTAAACAATCTTTGTGTAGATCCATCTACTACCTTTATCTCCTTTGGTTTCTCACTTTCCCATATCTCGTAGGTATATTATCCGGCTTGCATCTCGCTTTTATGGCTATCCATCCTCTTCAATGTTTCTTTTACCTCAAACTCTAGGGATTCTACGAGTCAACGATAAAATGTTTTATTTTGGTCTTCCTCTCTAATGTTTAAATTCCGGAAATAGGGTCTAACACAAGATCTTTTCCGTTTTCTCATTAAATAACTCATCATCAAAATAATCCAATTCCATCGATCTCGAATGAATAGATTCAAAATGAACCAAGACTTTACCCTCTTCATCCTTACCATGGGTTCACTTGATCCAGGTCTCTTGTCTTCCTTTCCCTACTTTTATACAAGTTTTGTAGATATACTCTTTCTCGAGAGCTAATCTTTGGTGTCCAACGATTGATATAACCCATTAAACGCTTGGAGCTTTGCTTTCTGGAAAGCTCTCACCGCCTTCTTAGTATTTTTTTACCCCCCGAGCTGCCTTATATTTTCCCAATTTTCATCATTTTTACACACTGCGACGAGAAGCTTTGATAACATTTGTATCCCTTCTTCCGGCATAACCTTGAACCTTATCTTGTACATAGCTTGTCAAGTTTGCCCACCACCAAGGATTGAACTTTATCCTTGGGTCCAAAAACACGATTCAAGACTTTGCATAATTGGAAAGAATGTTTTACCTTCCTAATCCCTTTAACAGGATCTCGTTCACAATCATTAGCACTCCTTGATTTATTAAATCTCTTCCTCCATAATCCTCCTCCGAAAGAGTTTGTTTTTGAAACAAGTAGTGCCACCATTTTCAATCCTTCTCTTTTTCCTTTCACAATTTCTCCTTACTCTCATCTTAACTCGTACATCCATAATGCCAAAACCCTGTGTTAAGAAAGGTGGAGAAAGTTTGATTCACATAAGCTCTCTCCAGGGATGACTTTTAATCCATTTATCAAATCTTTTGATCATATGATTTCCTTAATAGAAAGAAATCAATTTGAGAGAAAGAACTCCAAGTAACACGAGTGCAATATCAATGATAAGATTTTGCACCGTAAATGTCTTCCCGCTTCCTAAAGAAAAGGTTCATTGCTTCTATTACCATTGTGAAGATCAAACGCTCACTCGATGGTGTTCTAGAAAATTCACACACATCACATTAACTACTCAACTGACTTATAAAAACACATGCAAAACATAGATTTACCCCTAAATTCGCTCCCCAAGACGTTTATGACCAAATTAGGAGGCCCCACCTTGGAAAAAGTCTTCTGACCAATGTATTCAACTTTTGACTAAACCTTCTAAATCCTCCCAAAATTTAATCTTGTAGTGCTCTTAGCGTCTAACCCTATCGCCTCCCCGTGATATAAGATCCTGAAAAACACAATGATAATATTAAAAGTCTCCCGTTCCACAACAAACTTTAAAGCTATAATCCTATCTCCAAGTCTTGTCACATCCACAACATTATTCTTCCAAATTAGCATCTGGATTATGAACAATATTACCAAGGCCAACAACCCCATCTCTTTCTAGGTTCTAGATTTTATCTTGCCGTTTTTATATGAAGAAAGCTTAAAACCCAAAGTGTCGAGTTCCTTTGCCTTTTCTCCAACCCACTTAGTTTCTTGTAGGGAGGATAAAAACAAATCCTCTCCTAATCATGACAAGAGAGCAATCCGAGAATTTACTAAGAGATTAATTTTCCTTAAGTGTGCTATATTCCAAGTTCCAAAACGCATCCTACTCTCACTGAACTAACTTCTTTACCCACACCCGTTCAGGTAGAAAATGGTTAAAGACAAAGGTGACTGCTTATTTTTCTCGGTTGGTGGAACTACACCCGACGAGGAGATCGGGCAAGAACGGCTCTTGCTCATTTGACAGGCGGCACGTACTGAGCTCACGCCGTAAAAGGCGCGTTGCGGCGGGGCAACGGACCGCGTGCGGCATTAACACAATTTTCTTTGATCCATGTCATAAAGATTCGACAAAGTCTTACGTTGTTATCGGTGAGCCTTGAACAAACCCTCCTCTTTTTGATCCGTGAAAAAAAGGAAGGACGAACTAAAACAGAGCAAATTTGCAACAAAGCTCAATGAAGGCTAGTTATGAACGAGCAAGATAAAAGAAGAAAGTTTTTTTTCTGTGATAGATAGACTTGATTCCTCAAGGTAGTAAAGGTCATTCCCTTCTCTAGCATGTCCAATCGTCCTCCCCGAATCCTTGTCCTGAAATACACGATGATTATTGTGAAAAATCACACTACAGGATAGGTCTTTTGTAAGTTTCTGTATAGAGACAAGATTTGTGGACAATTTTGGAACATGAAGGACATTTCTTAAGATAATGGAAGGATTTATTCGAATGTCTCCTATACCAACCACTGTTACAAGAGTACCATCAGCAGTGGCGATTTTCTTATTACTGGGACAGGCGTAATATGTGGAGAAGTATTTAGAAGAAGGTGTCATATGGTTTGTGGCTCCAGAATCTAATATCCAGAGGGGAGTAGAAAGTGTTTTTGAGACATTAAACCCGAATGAAATTGGAAGCATACCAGAATATGCCAAAGTACAAGTACCTGTTGGTTTCTCTAGACTATTGAGGAAAGCCCTCATTCTTTCAATCTCTTCTTGGTTAAAGCTACTTAACCCAGAACTATTTGAAGATTCTGGTTTACCTTCTTCAACCTTTTCAGCAACATAAGCCTGACCATATTTGATAGATATGCCTCCAGAAGGGCCTCCTTTTTGTCCTCCTTCACGATTAGGAGGTTTACCATACAGCTTCCAGCACTTCTCCCTGGTATGTCGAGGCTTATTACAGTATGTACACCATAAGTCACCCTTTTTTTCCACCTTTGCCTGTCCTCCACCTCTAGGATTTTCAGCTATCATGGCTGAACTTTCAATAGATGGAGTATCCAGCATTAAGTTCCTTCTACTCTCCTCACTTCGTACAATGGCAACCACCTCATTAAAGGATGGTACTTCTGGTTTTCCCAAAATCTGAATTCTTACTTGATCAAATTCAGGATTTAGTCCCACAAGGAAGTCATAGACCCTATCTTGTTCAATGAACTCTTTGAGAATTGCTGAATCGGTAGAACATTTGGTTTTTATCACCCTATAATGATCCAACTCCATCCATAGAGACTTCAATTGATTGGCATATTCTGTAACAGATTTGTTCCCTTGCTTTGCAGCAACTGTTTTCACCTTCACATCATATACTTGGGCAGCATCTTTAGCCTTTGAATAGGTCTACTCTATTGCGTCCCAACTTTCCTTTGTAGTGCTGAGAAATATGCAAGTGTCACTAATTTCTGGAATCATTGAATTCCATAGCCAAGCCATGATCATTGAGTCTTTCTCATCCCATGCAGTGTATTTTGGATCTTCCTTCTCTGGTCCAGTACTTGCCAGGTGACTAATTTTCCCTTTTCCCTTTAACAGGGTACGAACAAGTTGAGACCATTTCAAATAATTATTTCCGTTTAGTCGATAGGCAGCCTGAATATTCTGTAATTCTCCAGGCTGGCTATTCTGCACTTGAGAACTTTCACCTTGGCTGAATGGGTTCACTATTTCGTCTTTCATATGAACCAGAAAAGCAACCCAGGTAGTGCAAAGAAACTGTTCACAAAGTCCAGTGAACAATACCCACGTAGGGCAGAAAAGAGACCTTAGAGAGAAGGGCGACCACGGTGCTGCAAACGGCTGCCGAAAAAGTCGTTGGTCGGTGGAAAAGTCGCCGAGAGAGGTCACTAGTCGCCGGTCACCGGAAAGGTAGCTGGGAAAGTTGCGTGGTTGCTGGGAAGATCGCCGGGAAAATGGCTGGACAACGGTCAAACGGTGGTCAACAAGAACTTGACAGCACAGGTGCCCAGTCAAGATAAAAAGGTTCTGATAAAAGGGTTCTAATGGTTATTTGCGGAAGCAGAGTCCCCCTAGATCGGGAGCTCTGGTACCATGTGAAATAAAATCTAAATTGGCTTGAGTGGAAGACTCACAGCCTGATGAATTTATAATGATCAATGTACAATCAAAATCCCTTGATTGGAGGGATTTCAGCCAGCCTTTTTAGCCTAGCCAGCCTATTCTGACAAAGCTGCAACCTATTCTGACAATGCAGCCTTTGCAGCTGCTACAACAGTTTGTCTTTGACTACAACAACAATTATTCTAATCAGATATACAAATAAATAAATTACATAGATTTCAACATATCAGTTACCCTACCCCAATTGGAGTCCTAGACAAGCACAAATTACAGAATGGGATACTGGATAAAACAAAGATAGTTTCTGTTCTGAATTAATGGATTTCTTTAAGCCACAGAGATCCTCCCTCCTTTTCCAAAGGGGCACATCAAGGCCACTACTGAATTTCTCAACCATTCATGCCAACAAAATAGAGGGAGCACGAGGATCTACATTAATTACAGCTACCCACTTTTTGCCTATCATCTGACAAGAACAAAAAATGTTCTCATACAAACACTTATGTGCTGGAATTACTTGAGAGAAATCTTCTCAGCACTCATTCAATATATACAGCAAGGAATTACAAAGGGGATCAACCAATATCCCATAATAATAGGAGTTTCCTAAACTATAGGGATAAATTTAACTAAACAGAAAAATCAAATCAAAATAGAATCCTAATCTAATTTACAATTAGATCAGAATATACAATAATCAATACTCTCCCTCAAGCTGGTGCATATACATCATAAGCACCAAACTTGTTACATATGTATGTCATCCTTGAACCCCGCAAAGCCTTGGTGAGAACATCTGCAAATTGATCATTAGAGTTTACAAATAAAGTATTGATCTCCCCTGAATGAAGCTTTTTCTCGAATGAAATAACAATCAATTTCTATATGCTTAGTTCGTTCATGAAAGACAGGATTGGAAGCAATGTGCAAAGCTGCTTGATTATCACATATCAGTTTCATAGAGCCTATCTCGCAAAACTTCAACTCTTGAAGTAATTGCCATATAAGTTCACATGTAGTGAGGGTCATGACTCGATATTATGGTTTTGCCCTTGATCTTGCGACTACATTCTGCTTTTTACTCTTCCAAGAAATAAGATTACCCCCAATGAAAACACAATATCCAGAAGTTGACCTCCTATCACCAGGAGATCCTGCTCAATCTGCATCTATGTAGGCAACATTGTTTGTGTGGCCTCTGTTCTCATAGATTAGCCCCTTTCTAGGAGACCCCTTGATATATCGTAAGATGCGAACTACTGCATTCCAATGACTATCACAAGGGGAGTTAAGGAATTGACTTACAATACTAATTGGAAAAAGATAAATGATGATAGCTCAAAAAATTATAAATGGAATGAGGATTACAGGTAAGAACAAGTACCTTTGCGAAGAGCGATGGGTAGGTCAGTTGGAGGCTCTGGTTGGGCCGGAATAGGTGGAGACATAGGAGCAGGAGGTGAATCACTGGTGTTTGGAACAGGGGCAGCCTCCGGAATCTTAGGACGTGGACGACGTTGGAAAATGAGTCGAAACGGCTAGATAGGATACTCTAAGACTGGTGAATTTTCGAGCATCTGTGGCACAAAAGGAACAGAGATGGGAGAATCAAAAGAGGAAACAAGTAATACCTGAGAGACAGATTTTGGCACAACACGTGAGACAATAAGGTGTATCCTCAAAGAAGGTGACATCTACGGGTAAAGGGACATTGACATGTAATAAAAGAGTACGAATTGTTTCAATTATATGACGATGTTTGCACTCAGCTACACTATTTTCTTGAGGTGTGTAAGGACAACTAGATTGATGAACCATACCATGAGAGGCCATGAAAGAATTGAAAGGGGCAGAAAAATATTCTTTTGCATTATCACTATGTAAGACATGAATAGTTTGACCAAACAGATTGAGAATTTCACTACAAAAATTTTGAAAAACAGTAAATAACTCTGAACGTTCTTTCATTAAGAATAACCAAGTACATCTTGAGAAATCATCAATGAAAGTAACAAAGTACCTATATCCTAGGATAGATACAACACGACTAGGACCCCAAACATCAGAATGAACAATATAAAAAAGAGACTCTGAACGACCCGTAACCTTGCTTGGAAAGGAAGCCCGGACATGTTTTCCAAGTTGACATGACTCACACTCCAAGGACTGTAGATGAGAGAAATAAGGAATCATTTTCTTGAGTTTATTCAGACTTGGATGACCCAAACGACAGTGAAGAAGGCTAGGTGATTCTGTAACAGCACATATGGTTGAGGACGGAGGCTACAGATAATAGAGACCACGTGATTCAGATCCTGCTCCAATCGTCTATCCCGTATTCCAGTCCTAGATAAAGAAAGAATTAGAAGTAAAGGTCATGGAACAATTGAGAGATCGAGTAAGTTAACTAATAGAAATTAAATTAAAGGGACATCCAGGTATAAATAAAATTGAATTCAAAGATAGAGAGGGAAAATGTGAAGCTTGACCAATGCCAGTTGCCGTTGTTTTAGAGCCATCAGCAAGAGTGATATGATGTGGTCTTTTGGGAGGGGATAAGGTGGAAAAGAGGGAATAATTATTCGCTATATGATCGAAAGCACCAGAATCCAAAATCCTGGAACCAATAGGAGATGAATGAGAGAGACAAACCGTAGAATTACCAGTATGGGCTATATTTGTTGAAGATGAGGCTTGTTGGCTGGCCTTATGTTGAAGGTACTCCTTGTATTCACTAACTAAAAAGAGATTTTGATTGTCGCTTCCAAATTCAATTTTCTTATAAACAAAACCTGATGCCTGAGACTGTGTTATATTAGCTGTCTTTTCAGGAAAACCATGCAGAGAATAGCACTTGTCTTGAGTATGTCCCGTGCGCTTGCAATAAGAACACTAAGAGCGATCACCTCTACCACGACCACCTCTTCCACCACGCCCACGGCCTCGGCCTCCATAATCTACTGAGTTTGAGACAAAAGCTAAAGATTCTGAAACTGTCTGAGAGCCAATGCCAGATGTCTCCTCCAATGAGGGAACGCGAAGTAAACGATCAATGAGTTCCTCCATTGTAGGAATATTAGGATTGGTCAAACACTGATTTTGGATAGATTCAAAATTTTTATGTAGACCGTGGAGAACGAAGACCATATACATGTTATCAAGTTTTTCTAGTACCTTTGTAAGATCATCGCCTGATAGGATGAGTTTGATGTCTTCGATGACTGACTGTGCTCTGTTTATGTAAGAAGAAAGGTCATGGTTTGTCATCTGGAGCATGGCCAAGTTACGGACAGAATCATAGAGGCGTTGTATATCATTAGAATACACACTTCGAGCCTTCTTCCATATGTCATGACATGTTTTGTAAGAACGGAAGTGCACCAATAACTTTGGATCAATAGATTGCCATAGTAAAGACAGGTGCTCATACTAACCTAAAAACCACACCTCAACAACGTTATACCAATCTACAAAATTCTTACCATTAAGTTTCTCTGAGGTTATAGTAGGGCCGCTAGATAAGGCAAACGAAATGAGATTTTTCTTCGCAGGTCCAGAATTGTCAGAGGTGGCAGTAGATGAATGGGTTGCGGAAGCCATTAGGGAGAAAGAAACTGACCCACGAAGTCAACAGGGGGTCAACTGGACAACCGACCACCAGAACGAAGAGAGGAGACGCTGGCGAGCAGAACGGGACAAGTGGCGAGTCAAAAGGAGGTTGGGATAGTGGCACGTGGCCTGCAGGCGCCGTCAAGACGAGATGAAAGAAGTTGCGCGTGAGGGCGCATGGCAAGGGCCTCTGGCAAGCTGCTCAGAGGGACGGCTGACCGGATGCTTCTGAGACAATTCGTGCCCTCACCTTGGTGGTGGAGGGTCTAGAGGTTAGGGTTCTAGTCATGACAATGACTTGGAACCGCGACGGGGAGCGGAGATGCGTCCCCGATTTGAAACCTGCTCTGGATACCAACTTGATGTGCTGGAATTGCTTGAGAGAAATCCTCTCAGCACTCATTCAATATATACAGCAAGGAATTACAAAGGGGACCAACCAATATCCCATAATAATATGAGCTTCCTAAACTATAGGGATATAGTTAACTAAACAGAAAAATCACATCCAAATAGAATCCTAATCTAATCACAATCAGATTAGAATATACAATCGGAATATATAATACTCAACACAAACAAATCCAAACTAAACCCTTCTCTTTCCCTCTATTAAAGTGCACGCCAAGACATCAACCACCAAAAGCAAACAAGAAATGGAAAAAAGGTTACCTATAAATAAATAAATAAATATGGATATGACCATATAGTAACTTAACTGAAAAATTTAATTTAATTAAGATTGGAAGTAGTTAGTGACATAAAAATCCAGCCAAAGACATCAACCACCAAAAGCAAACAAGAAATGGAACAAAGGATCCCCCTAGCTTAACCCTATTTACCAATAAATAAATAAAAATGGATAAGCACAAATAGAAACTTCACTGAAAATTTTAATTTAACTAAGATTGGAAATAATTAGTGACATAAAAATCTAGTACAAAACATCAACCACCAAAAGCAAACAAGAAATAGAACAAAGGACCCCCCATGCTTAACCCTATTTACCTATAAATAAATAAATAAATATATATATATATATGGATATGCACATACAGACGTTTTACTGAAAAAATTAATTTAAATAAGATTGGAAGCAATTAGTGGCATAAAAATGGAAGAAAATAGCCGTAAGAGAGTGAGATGTTATCCAATAAGCATGAACCAGCTAGATTAAGATGATAACAACCGAGCAGGCTCTCACTTGCTAAATTCACCTGTCAACTTTCCCAGAAAGATCCTCACTGGGTGTCTGCATATTGAACGAGTCATCCCCCACTACATTTTCTTCCTGCAATTCAATTAAGGCCAATTTACACTAACAATGCAAAATAAATTGTAAAAAAAGTTACTACAGTAATAGAACAATCAATCTAACAACTAAAAACGAGAGGGGGAAAAAGGTTTGTGACCTCAGTCATAGAGTCTATATGATCCAAACTTCCAATACAATCTTGATAATCTTCATTCAGTTGACACTTCTTCTCAATGCATATTGCAAGCTGAATAGCAAAGCAGAAAACGGCATCACCTCTTAGCCTTATCACAATGTATTTTATAACATATAAAGACCAAAACAACCAAGCTCACTGAAATATTTCTAATTTTTTCTTATAACGTATCCAGGGGCTGAACCAGGAACTTAATTCAGCCACAGCCCTGGGATGGGTTTGTGATTAAGGAAGGGGAAATACATGTCAAAATTATCTTTAAATCTCAAATCAAAATTATCAACAACTATATTTCAGGACTCAATATACTAATTAATGATAATAAGCTCCAAATTGAAAGAAACAGTGAGTTAAGAATGTTCTAGAAAACAAAAACAAAAATCAATGTTAAACATAAAACTTCATATAAAATTTATAAAACAAACAAGCACACAAGGAGTAAATTTCACCATAGATCCTTCAAAGATAAAAATAAATTACCATCTGAAGTTTCTGGTTAATCAAACAAGTACAAAGGTCGATTGATCCATTAGCTGGCATCCGGGGTAAGAGTTGTGACTCTTCCCAACACCACCTAACCTCTCGAACAAACTCTATCCATAGCACAGCAATAGCTGACAAAGAGACCAAAATCAAGTGATACAAATGAAAACATACAGTACAAAATCAATTCCTCATAGGTGATCAATTTGTTGCTACTCTTTATATTAGGTTTAGGTTCTACAACAAATAAACCCTAATCACTTTTGCTACATACCACGTATATTGCAGTTGCCAAACCAAAGAGAATGTAAACAAAATTGAGCAAAAAGAGATTCAAGGGGTGCGCCTTTTATAGCTCGAGAAGTCTTATGTCCACCATCAGCAAAATCTGAGAATTGTACACCTGCAGACATTACATCACTAATTATAGCAAAATAATGTATAGTATCAACATTAAATTTTAACAAGCAAATATCCCAGCACACGTTGTTAGGAACCCCAAGGATACTTAAAAATTGAAATTATTCAATGAGCGGGTATAAAGCAGACCTTAAGTTTTAGATGTGATAAATAGAAAAGAAAATAAAAAAAGGAAAAAAGAGTGTTTAAATGGATGGCAATATTCTCCAATTTATTATGATTTGCATGTGAGACAAGGCCAAGTTTTCCTTTCAAGAACTTGAAAATAGTACTTGTGATTGTTCTACCCGCCACTTAAATTACTTTCTCATCCTTTTACTTGAAAGAAATAACCAATCACGCAACGAATGATGTCTATCTATGCAAATAGTCACATATTCCATCAATTGATAGTGGGCTTCAAGCAATGCATTTTCACTGTCAAAAATAATTTGTGTTTGAAATTGGAGAATGTAAATAACATCACACCGGAGACCATTTCTTCACTCTTTGGTGCCCCAAGGTGCTAGTACCTTGTCCCATTGGCAGATATATTGACCATAGATTGGATGTAGATGCAGAATTTAATGGTTTATAAACTGCCAACAGTGCAACCAGTGCCCTTGGAATACCAGAGTATTCACCCAAAATGGAAGACAAAATACAAGAGACAGAAAAGCCAAGTACCCTCAATAAACAGTTCTTTCAGCACACGATCTCTAACTGTCGGTGGAGGTATAACCATTGAGGATTTCAAATTATCAGAACCCGAATTCTCAACTGCTACAAGCCAGAAGAGGGGAAAATGTTGAACCATATACCAAAATTGAATAGCATTACTAACTATGAAACATAAAGGCCGCATGAATAAGTGAAATATACCATAAAATGCACCAAAACAAATTCGAACCTGAAACAAAATCTTCCATAAATTGTGCCTCAAATGACATTTGCAATGCATCAACTAGAAGATGCAACTCGGATGCAAATCCAACCCGATTCCCTTTGGAAACTTCAAGTCTATAAGTATAAATATAATAGTAAATAGAAAATTAAATTTCATAAATTATTTAAGCATAAGAAACTGATCAAACTTCAATTATGAGTTTCAGTAGTAACTGTATCCAAAATAAATAACAAATTATATCTATTTATAGCCACTTCCATTAAAAAAAAAAGGGAATACTTCCGAAAAAACCCTTGTACTATACGTGATGTGCACTTTAGTCATGTTACTTTAAAAATATGCAAAATGGACCCGATACTTTGCGATTTGTGCATAGTACTACAAAATGGTAACAAACATTAGTTTTTGGATGGAAATGTGCACATGCAATGCACGTGCACATCTCAAGCTTTGAGTGTCAAACGTTGTCCAATTTCTGCTAAGGGTAATTTGGGGATGAAAGGTTGCACATGATGAGCACGTGGGGGAGTTCTTCTTCCTCTCACCCAATTCTAAATCCTAAAACTCCATAACTGAACTGTTTGAGCAACATCATCGTCCTCACCGGAAAACACGTGCAGATGTGATCGAAACCTCCATCACAATATGCAGCGCACAAGCAAGGAGACCAGCTCCTTCTTCTTCCTACCAGTCGCTGAAACAACCACCAATCTTGCCAGATTTCACACGAAAACGAACTAGCAACAAGAATAGAGGAAGCCCACAATGGTTCAAGGGAAAAAACCTGCCACTTTCATGGTGATTTGCAGCGACCCGGATGAGGCAGATTTGCCATTTAATGTCGGATGACCAAGCTCCATAGCGATCCAGCCCTAACTTTTACAACTGAATCAAATACTGAAATTTCAAGCCCTAAATCCAGGGATTTTTCAAGCCCTAAATCTTGAAATAATTTGCAAAATTGAGGAAATGAGGGAATTGGGAAATTAGGGTAAGGTTTGGGGGCAAAATTAGGGTAAAGAGAATCAGGAAATTCATAAAGAAGAAGAATTTCTCCCCCACGTGCACACCATGTGCAACTTTCATTCCCAAATTACCCTCATCAGAAATTGGACAACGCTTGGCAAAATACACTTGAGACGTACACGTGTCCATCTAAAAACTAACGTTTGTTACCATTTTGTAGTACTCTGCACAAATCGCAAAGTATTGGGTCCATTTTGCACATTTTTAAAATAACATGACCAAAGTACACATCACGTATAGAATAAGGGGTTTTTTGAAGTTTTCCCAAAAAAAAAAATCTTGATGCTTTTGTTAAATCATGCAATTATGCAAGGACCCTTGGGAAATGCTTTAAAAAGGAAAGGATGGAGTTACATAGAAATAGAACCTACCCAACCATTACAAATGTTATAAAAATTCAGTGACACTGAAGAAAATGAAAATTCTGGGTAGTAGTATTTGTAAATTGACCAGTGATAAGGACCACATACTGAACATGATTACTGTTTATTATATACTTTGAGCAGCAGTCAATCATTACTCACATAAGCAGCAACTACTCATCATGAGAATTTTGGTTTTCCATAAACCGATAAAAAAGTCTTACAAATTTGGAGCAAAACTGGGAGAGATCAACCACTTCTCAGCTTCGTGAGGTGAAGCGTTTTCCAGTTCAGCCATTTCCATAGAACTTTCAACCATCTTCTCTGACCATATTGCAATCAGTTCAAAACCTGCATGCAGCCTATGCATAAATTAAATGGAACTGGCATTAACATCAGAAAGCTTCATGGAAAGAATGAAGCTTGGAGAGCTTTTATTAATTAAAAACCAAAATCTGAAATCACTAAACATATCCGTAGTCAACAAACAAACTTCCCAAAGGGACAAATGAAAGCAAAGGAATTTGGAGCAGAGGTCCGCCTGGGGGGTTAGACATGAAGAATGAACAAAGTAGATATCATGTCCTCTATTTTCCAATATTGTTTAGCCCTTTGCAAATGCATGCAAAGGGATCAAGCTCATAAGCCACACTGTGAAGCATGACGTTGTTGGAAAGAATAATAGAGATTAAGTTCAGATAAGAGACTTGTATATTAGAAAACTAATTTGGATTCATGCCAAGGAGGTTAACCATAGAGGTTATATGCCTATTCCAGGGTTTGATGGAAAGATACAGAAGGAAACAAAAAACTTGCACATTGTCTTCATTGATCTAGAAGATGCTTATGATAAGGTGCCACGAGAAGTCTTGTGGAAGGCACTAGAGTTTGTATAGCATGTATTTGAGCTATCAATGATATGAGTATGCCTGGGAGGACACTTTTCCGGATCTAACAAAAGAGTTTAACTTGGCCAGTTTCTGACCACTTTCCCATTGCTTTGGAATCTAGCAAGGTGAAATGGGGTCCAACTCCTTTTAGGTTTGAAAATATGTGGATCAGTCATCAGTCTTTTATTCCTTTTATTAAGGAAGTCTGGGCTACAGCCTCAATTGATGGTTGGGAAGGTTATAAATTCATGACAAAGTTAAAGATTCTCAAGGAAAATTTGAAAGAGTGGAACAAGGTTGTCTTTGGGGATATTCGGGTTAGGAAAGAAGATATATTGAGAGAATTGGATTCGTTGGATAGATTGGATTTAGAGGGTTATCTCACTGAGGATCTTTGTGTTAGGAGACTGAATTTGAAACTTGAATTAGAAGAGGCTCTTTTTAGGGCGGAAACGAATATGAGACAAAAGTTGAGAATTCTTTGGGCAAAGGATGGGGATGCTAATTCAAAGTTGTTTCATAGAGTGGCCTCCGGGAGACGGAGGAAGAGCCTTATTAAAGAACTGGAACTTGAGGGTGGTAGTGTCATCAGGGGTGTAGGGGTAATTACGTCTAAGATTACTAGGTTCTACTCTGATCTATTTGCTGTGGATATGCCTTATAGACCTTTCATTGAGGATTTGGAGTGTTGTCCCATTTCTCTTGATAAAGCCTGTTGGTTGGAAAGGCCTTTTGAGGGGGAGGAGGAAATACGTAGGGCTGTTTTTAGCTTGGGGAAAGAGAAAGCTCCTGGCCTGGATGGTTTGACTTTTGCTTTCTTTCAAAGATGTTGGGAGGTTGTCAAAGCAGACCTCCTTAAGGTGTTTGTGGAATTCTTCAATAATGGCAAAATAAGAGTTTGTATGAACTCTACTTTTATCACTCTGGTTCCTAAAAAGGATAAGTAGGTCAAAGTTAAGGATTTTCCACCCCATTAGCTTGGTTACTAGTGTCTATAAGATAATTACAAAAGTTTTTGCTTCCAGGCTGAGTGAGGTCCTTCTGGATATCATTTCTGAGAATCAGTGTGCTTTTATTTCCGGTAGACAAATTCTTGATGCCGCTCTCATAGCTAATGAGGTGGCGGATGATGTGAGAACCTGAAAGAAACAAGGTCTTGCCTTTAAGTTAGATTTGAGAAAGCATATAATCGTGTTAGTTGGGGTTTTTTGGATAAAATCTTGGATAGGAAAGGTTCTGGGTCTAGGTGGAGAAATTGGGTGTTTTTCCTCTACCATTTTTGCAGTGATAGTGAATGGTTAGCCTAAATATTGGTTTAAGGGGCAGCAGGGATTGAGGCAAGGTGAACCTTTGCCTCCATTTCTCTTAACTATTGTGGTTGATGTTGTTAGCCAGTTGGTGTCTAGAGTTATTAATAATAGGCTAGTTAAGGGGTTGACGGTTGGTTTGGAGGGGCTTTTAGTCTTCCATCTTCAGTTTGTTGATGACACCATCTTTCTAGAGCCAGAAGTTTATTCCTTTGTCAATATTCTATCTATCTTAAGATTCTTTGAGGTCATTTCTAGGCTTAAGATTAATTTGGCCACAAGTGGTCTAGCAGGGATGAATGTGGATAGTCATGTTTTGACCGCTTTTGCTACTTTGGTTGGCTGTCAATCTCTTCAATGACCTCTCACTTATCTTGGTGTCCCACTAGGAAGTAATCCTAGGGATTGTCCATTTGGCATCCGGTGGTGTGCAAGATATCCAAGCGCTTAAATAGTTGGAATGATGCTTTTTTCTCTTTAGGAGGTCGGATTACTCTTATACAGTCTTGTTTTTCTAGTATCCCTTAATACTTTCTTTCCCTTTCGCATTCCGGTGGCTGTTGCCCAGAGAATTGAGAGAATTATGCAGGATTTCCTTTGGTCAAGGGTGGGAGAATCAGGTAGGGACCATCTTATGAGTTGGGAGGTGTGTTGTAGACCTAAGAAGGAAAGGGGATTGGGTCTTGGTAATTTGGTGTCCAAGAATATCGCTTTGGTAACTAAGTGGCTTTGGCATTTTCCTTTTCAGACTTCTTCACATAACGTTATTCGAAGTAGATATGGTTTGCATCCGAATGGGTGGGATGCCAGTTTTGCAAGCAGAGCTACTCATGCGAGTTCTTGGAAATTTATTTCTCAGGGACTATTCTCTTTTATCCTTGACTTTGGGTGATGGTTCTCATATCAAATTCTGGGAGGATACTTGGGTTGGAAATGTTCCTCTTTCTGAAGCTTTTCCAAGGCTCTTTTAGCTTTCTTCTCTTCATAATACTCCTATATGTCAGTTTTACTCTTCTTCATCTAGCTTCTCTTGGAATTTTCATTTTTCTAGGAACTTGCATGATAGAAAAGTTAGTGAGCTAGAAACCCTTTTGGTTTTTCCTTGAATTTGTTCATCTTTCTTCCGAGAATGATAAAAGAAGTTGTTGGTCTCTTGACTCTTTGTTTCTCCAGTAAATCTTATTTTCAGTTCCTGACTAAATCTCCTAATAGAGAAAGATTTCTTTTGGACAAACCCATTTGAAAATCCAAAGCTCCCCCTAAGGTCAAATCTTTTGTCTAGACCATTGTTCTTAACAAGATTAACACTAATGACATGCTACAAAAGCACAGACCTCTGACTGCTTTGTCTCCTAATATGTGTGTAATGTGCTGTTCTAGTTTGGAAATTGGGACTCATCTTTTTTTGCATTGTTCTGCTGCGAATTTTCTTTGGAATAAGCTTTTCGGAATCTTTGGAGAGAATTTTCTTCTAATGAAGGATATCTTATCCTCTTTCCTTGTACTCTTCTCTTCTTCCTTAATAAAATTTCTTTTTCTATAAAAAAAATCAATGATATGAATGATGGGCACCAATTAGTGCCTGAACTCATAAAGGTGTAATAGAAGAGTTTCCTATACCAATAGGCTTGCACCAAAGGTCTACGTTGACTTCATACTTTTTTACCTGTGTATTGGACATTCGCATACCTACTCAACATATCCAAGAGTCGATACCTCAATGCATGTTTTTTGAGGTTGATAATAATCATAATATAATAGTTGATGAGTTAAGATAAGAAGTAAATTCTAAAATTGAGTTGTGGGGAGAAGCTTTGGAATTAAAGGGTTTCGAATAAGTAAGAGTAAGGAGTATATGGAATGCAAGTTCAGTATGACGTGAGTTAGCAGTGTTTAGGAGATGAAAATTGGGGATCACATGATACCACAAATTGCGTAGTTTAGGTATCTCAGATGTTTCTAACAAACTGATCGGGAGATTGTTGAGGATGTTACACATAGAGTTCAAGATGGGTGGATAAAATGAAGAAATGTGTCATACATAATTTGTGATCACAAAGTGCCTGCCAAACTAAAAGGAAAAATCTACTGGACAATTGTAGGACAAGTGATGCTCTATGGTTGTTAATGTTGGGCAATGAAGAGTCAACAAGAGCAAAAAAAATAAGTGTAGCAGAAAAGAGAATGTTGAGGTGGAATGAGAGGAGATACACGAAAAAAAAGGTTTATGGACACTTGTATTCAAGAGAAAGTTAGAGTATCACTTATTGAGAAGAAGACCAATATAGACCCCAGTAAGAAAAGTGGTTCAAGTGGTTCCAATTAAAAGGAGTAGAGTTCACCCAAGAAAACATTAGGAGAAACCATTAAAAAAGAACTTTATCTAAAAGATTTTACCGAAAATTTGGTTCTGATAGAGCCCAACATCGATTGCTCCATGTAGCCAACCTTAACTATTGCTATAAGAGTAGGTGGTAGTTGTTTAAATTGATGGAGGGTATAGTGAAGACAGCAAAAGGAATCATGAGAAACAAAGGGTCTGTTACAAGAGCATCTTAAAATATTTTTAAATATAATTATGGCAACCATTTAAATTTTTGTATATAAGCCCAAGACTCTAGTAGGATATAAATCCATTCATAAACCTTCACCTAACAACTAAATCTTTTAGGAGAGTAGGTCCTTGATATGGTATCAGAGCCTCCATGACAAAATGGTTAAGAATTCGATCATTGCCACCTTCATCCTTCTAAAAAAAAGTTGAGTTTCAGCAGAAGGTACGCTTGACAGAATCCAATATGATATATTAAGGCCAAAGTAATACAAACACACATACACACACACACACAAATGCATGTCCAATTTATCTGGCTTGCCACAAAAACCATGAATTTATAACACTTCTATATAATCAAAATTAAAAAAAGAAATATGAAAACAATATAGTAATCAAAATTTGAGCATTTAAAACACAACTTTATCGTAGGGGTAAAATATAGATTACTCCCTGATGTTGAGGCCATCATCACATTTGGTACGTATCGTAAAGTTTATTTTGAAACACATTACCCCCCTCAACTTTGGTTAACCATGAAACTGTTAAGTGGATGTTAATTTTAACGGGTTGACGTGTCATGCACGTGAGAGAAACAAACCTAAGTTCCTGTATCTCCAGGTCTTCATATGATAATATAGCACTCCCCTCATTTACACTTTTCTCAGTGCCTTCATCTCCAACAAAATCCTTGGCACAACATATAACATTGTTCCTGAAGTTCTAATTAGATGTATGAAAATGATTTTGATAAACAAAGATATGAGTATTGAGTTAGTATTGATTTTAAAAAATGATGGTTAGTCTTCCCCATGGACATAATGAACAACAGCTGAGCATGCAAACTTGGAACTTTGTAACAAATTTAACAGTTTGAAATTATCAGTCTATCACATTCTACAGCAGAACTGAGGAAACAAGGATTGAAGGTAAAATAGACTCTTTCTGGAGCAAAATTTTGTTTATCTCACCCAAAGTAACAGGGGGGTTTAGGTGTCCCTTTCTAAATCACTTTAGGATGCTCACAATAGTTTTTCTTTTTGTTTTTATTTTACAGTGAATTCAGAATCTAAGAAAAATGGTCCAGCAAAGCAATATAAAGAAAAAATAACAAAATGAAGAATAAATGTTCTCATCCTGCAGTCAAATCTCTATAAATTCTTATTAAATGGTAGTAGATATTTGACTATTCGGTATTTCTAAAGATACGTAAATTTTATTTGCAATGGAAGTTATATTGATGGCTTCCGTCTACCTTCCAGCCAGATGGCCCTGCAAGCCTAAAACAAAAGAAGTCACCTTTCTGATTATCTCAGTGTTATCACTGTAACACTTGTAGCATCTTCCCCATATGGGATCTTTGCAGACCTGGTCATTCACCTATCCAATTGATTTGCACACTTGCAATTCATCTATTTGTTAAGCACAGAATTTTGGGAGCCAAAAATTAAAGAAAAAAGAGACACAACATATATCTCTTAATTATCCTGGGTGTTTAAGCTCTAAAGTTAAGTCCCTTCTTTAAGTTTTTGTATAAAGAAGGATCATTATAGAGAGAACCCTTTTCATGGATGTGTGAGTATCACTATACACCTCTAGTCTTAATTTATATTAGTAACGAGATTGTGTAGGACATGTTTCATCCCTCTGTTTCATGATAGATGCTGTTAACATGCCTTTATCTCGCTTATGCGTAATACAATGAAACATATGCTATTGGTTATAGGAACTCAGAATTGTTTCTCTGTTTTTAAAGGATGAAACAGAGGAAATGAAAGAAAGGAGAATGTCAAGTGAGAGACACATGGCCAACAAATCGTTGAAATTAACACTCACTTAGCAGTTTCATACTTTCATGGTTAACCAAAGTTGAGGGGGGTAATGTGTTAGAAAATAAACTTTATGTACCAAACATGAAAATGGCCTCAACTTTAGTAGAGTAATCTGTATTTTACCCTTATAATAACAGGTGCTTAATCACATTAAAAGTTCATACTGGTATCATAAATACTAATGCCAATGATGAAATCTCATAACAATCACATTACATGTGCAAAAGCACATGTGAAGATGGCTATTCTATTGGAAAGAACTAAAAGCACTATATGTATCTGAAGTTCTATAATCATGCATGCAGATGATCCCCTATTTTCCATTATTTGTAAATTATAGCCCATCCCACCTAGGCTTCTACATGCCTAGAGGAATACCTAAATATACACACGGATATATAAAGGTGTGTCGCAGTCTTAAAACTTGTTCTATATCATGAAAACATCCAAGCAAGAACCTACAACTATTTCTATCTACAAGTTCCTACATCCAAGAATTTACCTTTAACAGGATCTTCAGCAGAATACCACTGACTCCAAGAACAATCATCATCCCACTGCATCCCAATGGACGTTTCACCAGTAAGATTTTCTCCAAATTTGGTATTTTCAGCATCAAAGCCTTTCATATAGTCATCATCATAGGGAAGCGTTCTGTATGTTAGCTTCATTGCAAATTGGACTTTGAAATTATGAATGGATAAATCCAATGTGGAGAAGGCCTTCAGTATCAAATAGAAATTAATTATTACACATGAAAGTTTAAAGGACAGTGCAGACAAGAAGTCAAAATTTTGCATAGAATTTCTAACTCTAACACACATTACTGGGAAGAGGTGATTATGTATGCAAAGAGTCCAAGTCACATTTTGAAGTAAAGGAAGCCAGAATATAGAAAAGGCAAAAAGAATATATCACACAAATAACTTTCTTAGAAAGCTCACTACAAATTGCCAAATCTTTCATGCAAATATTAATGTAAAATCAAACACCAATTTAAAAAAACTGTTGCATTACCAATACCACCTAGAAATGTTCACTCCTGCTAACTAAATAATTATTTATTCATTCAACTATCCATTTATTTATTTAATCTTAAGATACCCCTCCCCCTGGGGGAGAGGATTGACTAGCTGGTAAACCACATGCTCCAGAGCACTAAATACATCTATATCAGTTTCAAAGAAGAGAGCAAATTATAGAAGAACAACGCAAGAAGGGAATATCAAATTAAAAATGAAAGTATTCCAACATCAGAAAAATTGACCCAAAATCAAATAAATATTAAATTAAACAACTTGGGAAAGGAACGCACAAATTTAGATACAAATAGCTCGTACAACCCCTCCAAATGCATAAGTTTTACTGGAACCTGACTACCAATTCGATCTGCTTCGAACCTTCTGGTAAATACAGTACCCATGCTCTGAATTCCAATATATGCTTTCCGAGAAGGATCATGAACTGGAACAAATGCTGGCCATAAACTATGAAGCCAATGTTATGAGAAACCACATCTCCACTTTACTTACCTAAACTTCACTAAACCAGATATTTCAACAATCTCTATATTTGAAAAACTGTAAATCATAACATTTTTATCCAATAACACAGTAACTTCTACACTGAAAATAAAAGGCGGGATATAAACCCAAATATTAAAGTGAACAAGCAGCATCTAGTTGCCATTTACTATCAGACATTAAAAAAGTTATATAAATGTGCCAATGCATATAAGTTATTGTAAATTTCCACAATTCACTAAACATTACAGAACAAGGCACAACAGTTACCTTGAACAATTTGACAAAGCAATTGCAACAGCACTCAAGAGCTTGCTAGCCTCTGGGGCATCAAGAACCACGCCGCTTGCACTTCGAGGAGCAATCACCTAGTGATGTACAAGACAAGAACTATTTCCTTATCCTCAGTGAAACCATTAAAATTCCAATGAAAGGCAAGACGCAACAATAAACCATACCAAAAAATCCTTTACGCCGAAACATAACTGCAGATCATGCAAATTAAAATTCCAGTCGACAGGTTTGCCTGCATCAACTAGAAGCCAAGATAGATTAAACAACAACAATTTCCTCAGCCCCAACCTCAATCTACTAAACATCTTCAACCAAAAAAAAAATCCCAATTACCATCAGGATTGATCTCAAAAAAGTACTCCATGCTGTAACTTTTCATGGCATACTTCATTTCAGATTTCACCTTGTACAAATTACCAGAATACTCCAAGAGAACTGCACCTTTTTCCTAGAACCAAATAAAAGAGGAGGTTCATTCAGGTCAAAAAAGAAAATAGCATAAAATTTTCATTTTTCAACAGGGAAAAATGTAACTTTGAAGACAACACACACACCCCACTCTTTCCACGAACATTGTATCATACTTAAGACACTGTAGCATACATAATTGAAGAAAAGTTAGAAAACCATACCACAAACAAAAATGCAGTTTAAAAATAGCACTAACACAAACAAGTAGACTAGTATAGTAAGATTTGACACCAGTAGCATTTATCCCCAAATTCTGTGACTTCCAAAATTTCAATTCTTACCAATAAATTATTCGGACCATCAGACATCCAAAGCCGACAAACTGCCTCTATTTCAGAAATAAACCTATAGAAACACGATTGACAGAAAAATAAAATAAATTAAATTAATGGCAACGCATATGAAGAGAATAACAATGTGAACTGGGAATACACGTTACACACCGTTCCCACGAAGAAGCAAGGGTGAAATCATCAAAATGCTCAAGCTGCATCAACATGGAAACCAAATTATTAGCATATCTGAAATCCGTCAAAATTGAGTGCAATTTTAGCAGAAGTTAAGGGACCGAAATCGATTTTGATTCAATTTTGGTGCGCTGAATGAAACATACGCTTTCTTCTACTTCTTCCTCTGTGAGTTCGTCGTCGGTAGCAACGGCTTGGAACTTGGTGGTGCTGGAGGACGCCATCGAAGATGCGAGAAGGATCACGGAATTCGTATCATCAATTGTGTGTGATATTATGAAAAAAAAATGGAGAGATTCGATTTTTCACTTTAGCCTTTCTCTTTTCCGATGAGATCGAAAGATGAGATTAGTTGCTCCTAGTCCTAGCAACCAAAAAGAGAAATTTTGCTATGAAGGATTTAAATCATATTTGGATTAATTGCTTAATATTTGGATTATAACTTGTTTTAAATACAAAATAAAACATTTAATGAGGAGAGAAAATGGGAAGAGAGAAATGGGAAGAGAGAAAATAGAGAGAGAAAAAATAAAGAGAAAAAATTTTCTCTTTTATCGTTTGGATCAAGAGAAAAGGAAAGATAGAAAATAAGAAGGAATTTCTCTTGTTTGGTTAAGAAAAGGAAGAAGAAAGAAAATGTAAGTATTTAAAAGACTTATATACCCTTATCAGAATATAATAGATATAAATATTTTTGGATAAATTTATAATTTTAAAAAAAATTATTTTCTCACTATTTTTGGCAAAAAAAAAAGAAAAAATGCTAAAATAATCATTTTTGAACTCTTAAAACAAACAATGCATTAATGTGTTCACTTCAATTATACTATGGCAAAAAAAATAATAAATAATCATCCTACATCATTTTTGAACCAACACTATTTTGTATAATTGTGATTGAAAGAGAAAAAGTGATAAGAAAAAGTAAATATGATGAATGATATTAGATGAGGTGTGAAAAGAGATGTATGCATTATTTATAGTAAGAATATTAGAGTTGAAAAAAAATTGTTATATAAGATTTAAGGCTTTTTGACCATTATGTCTTTTGGTTTTAAAATTATTTATCAAATTGTCATCATTTTTAAATTATTTATCAAATTGTCATAATTTTAACTATGGTGAAATTTTTTATTATTTTACATTTCACGTATATAGTGCTAACAGAAATGGAGTATCCAATAAGGATATGCTAACACGGTTGACGCATCCCACGTGGATATGTCAACACGCTTAGTGTTTTTCACGTGGTTATGTCACGCGTAATGGCGTATCCACGTGAAAAACGTCACACGTGTTGGCGTATCCAAGTGGGATGTGTCAATCGTGTTGACGTATCCCTATTTGCAGGGCTATTTAACCAACTCTCATCTCCTTCTCATAGTCACTTCCTTTATTTTTTGAATTTTCACCTTCTCTCTAGACATATGTTATATCTGTCTCATAGGCTGACATTGCAGAGAACGTTCATCATTTAGCTAAGAACCCTAATTCGAGATTTAGTATGACTAGTTTTCTACATTCCATGGAAGAGATCTTATATTTAGTGAAGGAGCATGATCACATTACATTAGAACAACTTCGTCCAGCTCTTTCTGCAGATGACATTCTAAGACCACCTGAGCAATCCGATGAACAGAGGATGCGCTGTAGAAGGAGAGGGTTAGCGTGTACTCGGTCATGATTACGGCCTTCAAATGACTCTAATTCTTTAGGTGTACCTAGGACTTAACCTCCGACCACTACTACTGCTACTTATCCACCATCTCAACCACCACCTCTATCTTATCCACTATATCCAAGTTATCCACCACCTTTTCACCATCTACTTTACCACCTATTTACACTTACCCACCATATCCTTTAACATTTACTAATACACCGTCATTTCCATACCCACCATATATGAGTTACCCATTATATCCTTACCCATCACAGTTAGGACCTTCTTCTTATCCTTCTTCACAGACCACTACATTCTGACTCTGACCTTTCTCATTGATGCTGTAACACCCTCCCTAGGGTATCACATGTCTGACTCCCGACTCAAAATCTGAAAAGAAGTTCGCACAAAGTTTGAGTTATAAAAGAACCCTAAATTTATTGAAATTTATAAGTAATGAAAAATAGATTTAACTTTAAAATCATTAACAAACACCACTTAATATTTAACAATTTAAAGAGAAATATAAAATTAACATATTTTTTTTAAAACAAGTGAAGGGGCACTTAATAAGATCACATTACATTAACGAAAAAACAACATACTTATTCCTTCAGATCCATCTTGATCACATCGATATCTGCTCCTTGTTAACACCGCACGTTATCGACTGGAATAGTCATTCTCTCGACCAAACTCGTTTAATATCTACCCCTGAGATGTCTAAGACAACTCATTCCTTCTAGTTTAATTTTAACAATACGAGAGCAGGTTAACGAATATTACGTCAGTTAATACATAACAAAGAGATCGTTAGATCACCTTACCAAATACTAAGACAGTAAGAATATCATACAGGATATCATACTTCCAAATATATTCAATATTAATCAACTATCATCATCCAATCATATATCAATCCAAGTATTTAAAACTTAACCTCCGACCACTACTACAACTACTTTCGAAGTATCCACCATCTCAACCGCCACCTCTATCTTATCCACCATATCCAAGTTATCTACCACCAATAGACCCAGCTCGTTACTACGCAAATATGTCATATCTGATCTATCACACATCAATTCTCATTCCCTTCAACCACAATCATGTTATCGCGTTTTTGATGTATATACAATGCACGAATATATCAACAGCAAATGTATGACCCCAAAGTTTTCATAAATCTTTTCAATTTCATTAGCTTCAATTTATTTAAATCCTCAACACATGTTTTTCAACGAACGTAAAATGTTTTTACCAAATTATATCGTTTCTCAATCGTATTACAAAATCATTATCACATTTTCATAATTATAAAACACTTACTATTTCGTCAGATTTTCACAAAATATAGTAACATTTCCATTAAGTTTTCACAATTCCAAAACATTTTTGTTTTTTCCATATCGTAACACTTCATTTCAAAATCGCAACTCTTCATCTACAGACTTTTAAATCACGAACTAATTTTTTCAATGTTTTTCTCAATTTTCGTAAAAATATACGCCTATCCCATAATATATTTCAAAATCGCGAACTTAAAAATCATCCTTTTAAGTCAGATTTTATTTCATTTTCAAAATATTTAAAACACTTTTCACCTTCATAACGATTTTTCGCTATTTTCACAATCATTAATTCCAACTTATTTAAAATCGCTCTGATTATTTTAAATTATTTTTAAATCAAATACTTTATTTTATCACTTTCATTCAAAAAATCAAACCATTTTTTAAAATTACGCTTTTGTGATACGATAAATATTTTTTTACCATTTCATTTATTTCTCAACCTTCAAATATTCCTTTTAAATCTTTTCTTAAATAATATAACTTTATACTTCATGAATATATTTTCATTACTCTTTAATTTATTATCATTTTATTACATTTGCTTAATCTATGATGAATATATATACATATATGTATGTATAGATGACATATTTAGTGAGAGGAGTGGTTATTGTGAGAGGGTGAGAAAGTAAAAATCTCACTGATTCCTTTCCAAATTCATACAATCAAAATACATAGATGGTTACAAGATTAAAAAACGCGATACTTTACTATAAAGCCATCAAATATTTTTTTTTCTTTTAAATCGATACTGGCTTACACTTAAAAAAATTAAAAAATCACATTGCGTATTAATATTTCATTTGTCTAATCTCACCATTCATATAAGATCCAATAGTCAAGATTCACTCCTCTCTACCCTCTCATAATAAATATTTCTCTCACATCCATTTTCATCATTCAAGATACACTTTCCGAAATGTATGTATATATACATATGTATATATATATACGTACATATACTTCATTAACCAATATAAAAAATAATGTAAAAAAAATATTAAAAGATACATATGTATACATATACATATGTGGTTAGTTATGATATTAAGATAAAAGAATTAATCAAAGTTCTCATAAACACATATAAATTATTACATTTACTATCCTCACACTGATTCAACACCCATCAAATATAAGACCATCTCTCACCACCACGTTTATTTATAGATCACTTTTCCAAGTTCTTCAAAAATACAAAACAAAATACATAAAAATTAGTAGTATCTTTCCTTATATAATAATTATCATCTCACACTAGAAATCTTATACTCCTTTTTTTTTATTTTTTATATTGGTTAATGAAGTATATGTATATACATATGTATATGTATATATATATATATATATATATGTGTGTGTGTGTGTGTGTGTGTGTGTGTGTGTGTGTGTGTGTGTGTGTGTGTGTGTGTGTGTGTGTGTGTGTGTGTGTGTGTGTGTGTGTGTGTGTGTGTGTGTGTGTGTGTGTGTGTGTGTGTGTGTGTGTGTGTGTGTGTGTGTGTGTGTGTGTAATGTGTGTGTGTGTGTGTGTACAAAAAATGTTTCTATTATGCATTTTATATGTGCTCTATTAATTTGGAAATCAAAATATATATGGATATGTTTCATTATATAAATCTTTCTCCTTTGAAATTCTAGTTTGACTAATTTTACTTTTAATCCAAGGGATATTAGTCTTTGTCACTTTTAAGACTAATTTCATTTGATTAAATCTAAATCCAATAGCTTATAAATGGTCCTTTTTAAAGATAAATGTTTAATTCTAATTTAATAATTCTATATTGGTTACAAATAATATAATGAATTCTACCCTCGATCTAATGGTTATAAATGATCTTATTCACTTTTAAGATCAAACTATTAACATTAGTTGAATTTGATAGGCTCGCTTAGAATTTAATTTATATTTTTATCCGGTATTCTAGTTCATGAACCGATCATGACCCTGATTTTAAGGGTAACTTGCAACTTTACACCTAGGGGAATGAGGATCGAAGACTTTTCTATTTATGGGTCAAATGCACTTAACCTCTAATTTATTAACTTCATTATATTTGTCATCATCATTTATATAATTGAGTACATTATATTCTAATTTAATATTATCAATTACAATCTTCACCCTTTTATTAAAATTAAGATATATATTAAGAATAATTACCATAAATAGTGAATAATATTGTCATCTTATTTTCATCCTTCTGTCATGTTCTCTCCTGACACAAAGTTGTTAATCAATTGTCACTGTTTTGTCATTGTTAATTTTTAAATCTAAATTTCATATAGGTGGTAATGCACAAAAATGTATCTTTCCTTATATAATAATTATCATCTCACTCTAGAAATCTTATACTCATTTTTACATTATTTTTTATATTAGTTAATGAAGTATAAATTCGTAGTTAATCATGTATAACTTAAATAAGACTTTTTACGTATAACTACACTCTTTTTTTGCTGCAAGATGCTTAAATAGGGGAATGAGGATCAAGACTTTTCAATTTATGGGATACGCCTCTAATATTAACTTCATTGATCGTACATTATATTCTACGTGGATATATATTAAGAATAATTACCATACATCTTATTTTCTCCTTACGTGACGTTTTTCACATTGTTAATAATTGTCGTTTGTCACACATATAGGTGATGATATTACCACGTAAAAAACGCTAAGAGTGTAGGCGTATTCATGTGATGCTTAAATAGGGTCATTAAGGGATACGCCAATGCCATACCATATTCCCGGCGCTTCATCTCATTTGACGCTATTTACGTAGAACGAAAAATAATAAAATATTTTAACATGATCAAAACTATGACAATTTGATAAATAATTTAAAAATGATAATAATTTGATAAATAATTTTACTACTAAAAGTAGATTGGTCAAAAAAAGCCTAAGATTTAATGAGTCCACTTCAATTATAATATAGCAACATTTCTAATGTGTACACGTTGGATTAGGTAGATGGCACAAAATAAGAATTTATTTTAAAATAAAATAGAACTTTTTCCTATTTCGTAGCACTTAAAAATTTCTTAAAAAAATTGTATCGTTTATTGTTGAGATAACAATAATGTTTCGTACATATCTTCAACTACTTATACTTCTTCATATTCAGAGTATAGATATGTAAAAATTCTTATAAAATTAGTTGTAATTAAATGATTAAAATTGTGTTAATATGAAGTAATGTGTGTGTATAAATAGTATAATTCAAATATGAATATACGTAAATGAGGATGATGAAACCAAAATTTGAATTTTTTTTTTTTTTTTTTTTTTTAGTATTTTTCTAATTTTGTTTAGGCAAAAAGAATTTTGTGACTCCTTAACTTATTTTTATTTTTAATTTGATCTCATAATTTATTTATTTTTTATTTTGCTCCTTAAGTTATGAATTATTAAACAAAGTTGTCGTAACCATCTCAACCTGTATCCAACCCATCTCAGACCACTCAACACTCTTTAGCATCTCATAGGCCAATTTTGTTAAATCAACTTGCACCTTAGCCAACTAAATACCCACAAACAAACTTTGTTCAGTTTACTTGTGACCAATACTAAAGAAAGAACTAAGGTTGATATTTAATAATGTTTTTATCATAACATTGTCACACTACAGGCAGCTTAATACCCATAAACACATACTTCACTATGTTTTCTGCCTCAAATGCTTCTAATAAGAGGATAAAGATATACAATTAATGCTATTTAGGCCTCTTAGTCCCTTAACTTTGTTTCTATTTTTCAATTTTATCCCTTACTCTTATTTTTTTATTTTTAATTTGATCCCTTACTCATAATAGAACAATGGACCAACAATTCCATTCTCTCAAGGATCTGACCAAGCATTGAAGACTAACAATTATTTTCATTTGCCTCTAGAATGTCAAGTCATTTTCATCAATAGCTTCCTTATCTTCCCAAGTAAAGTACCCACAATTTCCACCATGATGTTACAAAACAATCAAAACAAATAATTTCAATTAGAAAAATGACAAAATCCCACACAACAATAGCATAAACAACCACCCCCAATGCAAACTACGAGGATCCACTGCAAGCTTCCTACTGGGTCTACAAGCAAAAACACTAGCATAATGAAGAAGAACAAGAATTGGGGGAAGAGGGAAAAACAATTGAGAAATGACATTGTTGGCCTTAGTTTGTTCATAGAGTTAGGCTGAATGACCACATCAAATCCACATCACCATCGTATGTTGCACGTACAAATGTTCTATTAGTTGTGGTAATGAAGTTGTTAACGAGGATCACTTTATTTTACGATTCACAAGCTAAAAGGCCAAATGAAATAAAAAATAAATAAATAAATTTATGTGACCAAATTGAAAGCAAAAAATAAGTTAAAGGACCAAAGAATCTTTTCTACCTTTTATTTATATGCATAGGTAGAAAATGGCGGGTTATAAATTCTTTTTCGATTTGTAACAAAAAAATTTCTTCCGATTTTCTCACTTGTGGGGTAAATAATCGTGGGTAAAATGGATGAAAGACAGAGAGAAATGCTATACAAAATGCTTAAAATTCAAAAGTCTAATGGATTTTATCAACACAAATGTTTTTCCAATAAAAAAAAATCAAGTTAACAAATGCATCATTTGGCGAATTCACAAGTTGTGTTAGTGAATTACAAACAACACAATTTTTTACACATAACCCATAGTAAGATAGGGTTCCTTGCATCTTGATCGAGGTAAGGCTTAAGGGAAAAGTTCATTCATGGCTTATTTTTTTGTAAATAGCCAATATGTAGAGAAACTCAATGAGTTTATTAGAAGAGGTAACAAAAGAAATTCAATTACATTCAAATGTGAAGTGAAGGGGGACCTAACCTAAGGGAGTTGTAGTCCTCTCTTAACTTTCAAATTTTCCTCTATATATATATATATATATATATATATATATATATATATATATATATATATATATATATATATATATATATATTCCTTGCATCTTGATCGAGGTAAGGCTTAAGGGAAAAGTTCATTCATGGCTTTTTTTTTTATAAATAGCCAATATGTAGAGAAACTCAATGAGTTTATTAGAAGAGGTAACAAAAGAAATTCAATTACATTCAAATGTGAAGTGAAGGGGGACCTAACCTAAGGGAGTTGCAGTCCTCTCTCAACTTTCAAATTTTCCCATATATATATATACTTATTACATAAGTTGGTGATCCCTTAACATAGCATAATTATCCCATATATAGCATAATTCTACTAGTTATCACTTAAGACAAAAGGTAACAAATAAAAATAACATACAAAGTTATTAAAATAAAAAGAAAGCCACAAGATGTTTGTCTTGTATGAAAAGTCTGCTCAACTACTCTAGATAGCATCTTTACCATTTATTTTATCCTTTTCACACACTTTCTCTCTTTTGGATTGAAATAACATACAAGATCAAAGCAAGCGACGGTGAAAGTGAGGCATGCACGAAGTCATGAACGACACCATGTTGCATTGCACAAGGCTGTTGGACCATTTTCATTCTTTTATTGCAAATGTGTATTGCTCAAATGCTCAATCTTTCTCTTTGTTTCATCTTGTACACTATTTAATTTTCTCTGTTTATTTTGTTTATTAATATTTAAGTTGTAATTAGTTTAAAATCTATATATATCACATATATTTGAAGGCATATATTCAATCTTTACTCTTGCCCCTACTAGGAAATCCTTACTCCACCCCTTATTACATTACTATATTAAAAATTTAGAATTTGAATTCTCTAAAATATTTCTTTTATAAAGTATGTGTAATGGTAACTTATACACACGTAATTGAATTAACATGTAATGCAAAACAACTTGCAATGGATTTGACAATTTTATTATTTCGAGTGAAATGGATCAACTGTAATTTTAGAAAAGAACTCCAATATCAAGATTACAAGGGGAACTATCATTCAATGATCAAAGAAGAACAATCAAGCAGTAGAATTCTGTAGTCAGAGGAAGAGTTCAAAAGGAACGACCAGAGAGAGAAGAAAGACAATTTTGTTACAACTTACCCATTTATTTTTCCCTTAACTGCCTCTTAATAACCTCCAAGACTAACTTCATAAAATCTTTGCTTTTGGAATTGATTACCTTTCTGACTAACATTTTACTCATCAGCCTAATCAAATACATCCATAACAATATGTATGAAAAAATATTGTGTCCTCCTAAACAAAGATTTTTTTTTCTTTCTCTAAAAAGATTTTCTACCATTCATTTGTTGATAGGACACACAAAGTCAGTAGAATTCACAAATATTTGATGATGATGAGCTGATAATCTTCATAAAAGAAGACAAAAGAATTTATCTATATGCAATGATAACTACTAATAGAATAAAAACTAAGAAATTGAATTTATAAAATTATAATTTCTCTTCAAGCATTTATAATTTATAAACATTCATTTATAACATAATTTAAGTTTATTATGGAACTATGTGTATTTAATAGGACTCAATATTATTAATATTAAATTAGCAATAATGATTTAAATGTGTTTAAATATTTTTTAATTATTTTGAATGTAGAGGTACACAAAAACCTTGCTTTGTTGGACATTGTCCTACTAAAATACTTAATATTTGTTGAGATAATTTTATTATCATTAAATAAATAAAATCAAATTATAATTTTATTATTAAAAAAGTTCTTAAGTATACTACAATTTTACATTTTAAAAAAATGTGTTAAGAATAATATATCTAAAGTTAATATCTCACGTCCTATGTTGACAACTCACTTTATAGAAATTGGTCCCTTGGATCATTTACAAGCGATATTTGAGCTCTTATTTTTGCTACTTTAACTGTGGCTTATATAGGTGAATCCATGGAAGGCCATCATTGACTAGTTTTCGAAATAATCTTTTTTTAGTTTAGCCCGTCGCACATACATTGCGGCTCAAGATAATCTACTTGGGGAATATAAATATATAAAATAGAAAGAAATTTTTAAAATAAAAAAGGTTATATAAAAAAAGAAAAATGCAATAGGGTATAAATAAAATAAGTATACAATTTAGTGTAGAGAGATATGCAAAGAGAATAGTAAGGTTCAATCTCCTTTTAATCCAAATTTCTCTTCCCCTATCCCCCATTCCCTTCCTCCATTGAGCCCATTAGAAATCCTCTTAGGATGGGTCCTAAGCCTTTAAAAAAAGGTTAATATCTCTCATCTTTGAACTTTTAACATAGGTGATTTTAATGCTTAAAATATTTAAAAATGTTTTATTGCACTTTAAAACAGTAAAACCTTAGGGTTATGTTTCGATAACTTATGGTGGGTGGAATGTAATGAAATGGAATAAGATGAATTTGCATAAAGTTTCCATACCATTGTTTGGATATTTAATGATGGAATGGAGGAAAGATTCCATTCGATTGTTTGGAAATTCTAGTGAAATAGAATGGTATGAATTATAAATGTTTTGTTTATATGTCATTCAATTCCATTACATTTCCCTCAATTTGGAGGGAAGAAAAAGTGGAGTTTAGGATGGAATGCATGAGATAGAATGAATGTCACTCCATATCATTGCATTCCATCCTAATTTTAAAAAACCAAACAATGGTATCTAAGCTCATTCCATTACTTTTCACTTCATTCCATCATTTATCATCAATCTAAACATACCCTAAAAAAAAAAATCAATTACTTTTCTTTTTCCCTTGTAACATTTTTCAATCAATCAATCAAATCTCTCTCCATTAATTGTATTTGCAATCAATTTTGTAATTACATAAGATTAACGTTACCTCAAACTATTTCTTGTCGAAATAACAACATACTTTGCAATAAATATTGACAATTATAATTCTTATATGCTTTTAAAGGTTTTCTCACATGTGCACATTTATTTGTAGGTCTTAAGCCTATAGGTTAAAGAATCCCTCACTTTGCTCACAAAGGCTATCCACTCACAATCCTATCATATGCATTTCACTCTATATATAACCTTATCATTCTTTATATATCTCACATCCTTACGATTCAACAAGGCTCGTTCTTTGATAGGCTCCCTAAATTGACCAATAGAAGTAAATTTCAACCCCACTTTTCCATTTGTAGTCTTTATTCATCTCTGTATGGTTATATTTTGAATATTTGGGCTTCTTGGCACCATCGTCTAACGATCTATCCATGCTATCAAATGAATCAATTTCATAACCAGAGGAAATCTAAGACATCTTATGATCTAATTAGATGCTAGTGGGATTTGATTCCTTGGTGCATATTAGAGTTTGAAGTTCCTGCTCCATTGGTGATTGTGGGATTTGAGGTTCCAATATGTTGTTATATAGGGTTAACTGCTTCATC
Organism: Ormosia emarginata; assembly: GCA_029884605.1. NCBI lineage: Eukaryota > Viridiplantae > Streptophyta > Magnoliopsida > Fabales > Fabaceae > Ormosia > Ormosia emarginata. The sequence goes on along the minus strand of JAQQTP010000059.1, from coordinate 8,622,737 downwards.
GTATTGGTCAAAGCGATCTTTTATGATTATAATCATTAGCATATTCATCACCACTAACACTCTCAACTTCTACTTCAACAAGGCCAACTTGATCACTTGCCATCTCACTTTCATCAAGCACATATAGTCTTCATCATTTGAAATAACTTCAACCACATTACTTTCAATATATTCAAAAACCACAAATACTTCAGCTTGTTTCATAATTATGCTTAACAAGAAATTACCCATTGTTATGCAATCAACATCATTTTTTAACTCCTTCAATCCATTGTTCAAACATCTACCCAACTCCCAAAACCATATTTTCACATATCCTTTATAACTTATCTTTTTTAATATATTGGTAATCTTTTGCTATGACTAGTTGTCCAAGTCATTTTGAATACCTCGTTTTGTTCTACTACCTAAGTATTATAACCTTTGTCTCCCTTTTAAAAACTGACCCTCATGATGAGGTTTATTTCAAACTTGTCAAATCCCATTACTACATAAATACACTACAAGAAAATTTGTGATTTGCGAAGGATAAATTTGTCGCAAATTGTCAATTTGCGGTGAATTTAAGGTGGATTCATGATTGCCACAAAAACGATCGTTGCAATGTAGTTTGCGACAAACTTTAGTATCCGCTGCAAAGCCAGCACAAATATCTCCAGCAAACTGCCTACATCCAGTGCCGGAGTTGCTCTTTTGCGGCAGATTTTTCTACTGCTAATTTGCAGCGAATTTTTTTTTTCGCTAATTTGCGCCAATTATTTTAGCCGATTTGCGACATATTATTTTTGCCGATTTGCGACGGATTTTGAGATGGATTTTGAGACGGATTTTTCTGCTGCAAAATTTTTGGATTAAAAAAATACTTAAAATAAATGTTCAAAATTCACAATTATATTACCGTTAATACATATATCACTCAAACATCAATTTTAACTTGTCAATGCTTCATAAAACAAATATAACAAATTATATTACTTAAACAAAGTTTTTCAAATACAACCTGATCCATAGAAAAGTTTAAAAGAAATATCAGAATCCATACAATACTCAAATATTAATTTCAATCCATATCCTCATTATCACTGTCATCCTCATGATCATCTTCAGTATCCTCATTGTCTTCTTCTAATAATGCTTGTTGCTGGCTTGGCTAAGTACCAGCAGCTTTTAAATATGATTTCAACATATTACCAATTCTTTTATTCTGTTGACGCTGGTATTGTTCAAATTGCATTTTCCATTCTGTCTCACATTGTTATTCTCGTTGTTGGTTCTGCTACTCCATTTGCTGTTGAATCTCCTGAACCCGATCCTCCATCTCCTATTGCAACTGTTCCTTAACCTGATTAATATATGTAAACACAAATTCATTAATTCATTCCATAACTTATCTCTAAACCCACAAAAATACGAAAAATGAAAAGTTTGACTACATCCAACAAATTGATTAATCAAAATATGAAAATCAATTAATAAAAAATGTTGCAACTATTACTTAACTTGATTAATAACGTGCTCAGGAACTTGACTCGATCCAGACCTTATGGAGGGTGACGCTGCATGTTCATAGATAGATGCTTGAGAACCAAGGCCTTAAACACGACCTTTCTTTATCCCGCCAACAGTTTGAATCCAAAGCTCTCGACTGGTCATTTGTGTACCAGATGCCCCTTCTTCATTTGAGCACTGAGAAGATTGTTCAGATTCCTTAACTTTGAATTCCTCCTAAAGATAGAAATAAAAAATTCCTCCTAAAGATAGAAATAAAAAATATCTTATGGTTGTTGTTATAAAATAAGTTAATATTAAATTTTATAAATTCAAAAGAAATACTAACATATAAATGCTTAGCTTTTGTAGAAACTCATTCAGTATAGTCTGCTTTCTTCAAATGGATGTGACGAAAGGTCTTATCAACTGTGAGCTCTCTACCCAAAGTCTTAGCATGTAATAATGAGAAAATAAGTTAATAACAAAATAATAAAATATATTACTAAATAATTGACGATGACAGTTACAAATTTTTGTGCATGGGTGCCTGTAGAAATACAATCACTAGTGTGCAAGCATCCACTAGTGTCAAAAGCATGATTCATCTTTGGTTGTTGACATTTCTCCTTATACACGCTACTAGCCCAGTGTCTGCATAGGTCTTCCCATATGCCTTCTCCAATCCAAAAAGGTCTTTCATTTAAGTTGTGTGACTACCCTAACAAACCTGATAGTCTCTTCGAACTACGATTATTATATGTCTTTCGCATATGGTTATGATGTTGAGGCATCCACCAAACATAACCCTTCAAAAATATTATGTAAATAACGTAAAAGTTAAAAAAATTGCAATATTACAAAACAAAAAAACATAATTAAACAAATAAAAAATTCATTATTGGAAGATGTTTCATCATCGTCGTTGTTAAAACTTTTTTTTTCTTCATCATTTTCATCCTGTCTACTAGAACCAACATCTTGAACAACATAAAAAACCTCATTAGTGTTTTGCAAGTGGTCAATGAGATCCACATCAACAATTGGATCCACAGAAGTCATAGTATTATCTTGGAATGCAATTTCTTGAGCACTTTCAATTTCAACTCGACCTCTTGCCTTGGTCTTTATTACCACCCACCATTGGACCTTATATTTTTTCTTTCCAGGATAAGGAACGTAATACATTTGTCTCGCAAAGGAAGTAAGAATAAAATGATTAAATCTCTCATATTTTCTAGTGTGTCGAACCTTGATAATCTTATTATCTTTGTGAACTCTTGTATCTCTATTAATCATAGGATCAACCATTCACATTTAAAAAGAATAACTTTTTTTGTTCCCCGGGATATTCTAACTTAACCACATCTTTTAGTATTTCATAATAATCATTTTCATCTTCACCATTAGTTAAGCCTTTAACACACACACCACTATTGATTGTTTTCTTCCCATCTGACAAAGCATCTGTGTGAAATTTATATCTATTGACAAAATATATTGGCCAAGATGTCACACATCTACTAGGCCCCCATGCCAAATCATGCAAGTAAGAATTATTCACCACATTTTGTGGATTGTGAACCTAGAAAAAAATATAATTAAAGTTAATGATCTAAATCATATATAATGATTGGAAAAACCAATTTAGTAAGATTTAAGTACTTACATAACTTCTGAAGCACTCTATAAAATCTGCATTAATTATTTCATTTAAATGTTCCTCAGGAATGTTGACATATTGTAAAAAAACACTAAAAAATTAAAAGTTTATCATTTGATTGTTAGTGAGCAATACATTTGAAATTTAAATTAAATTAATAGTACTACTTACTTGAGGTATGGTTCAACTTCCTCACAATTTAGCAAGATGTGCAATGTCGCAGATTTCATCTCAGCATCATTTAGCTACTATTTTTTTGATGTTCCACAACCTCGGTCGAATTGATTAAAAATTGACAAAGTCGATTCCATTAACATATTTTCATTTGTATCATCATTTCATCCAACTCTAGTTTTCATTGACTTAATATGAGGCTCAAAGTAAAATGAACAAAAATGAGATATCTCTTGAATAAAATAAGCTTCACAAATAGATCTTTCAACTCAAGCTTTGTTCTTGAATGTTTTCTTTATCTTATTTAAGTACCTCTCGAATGGATACATCCATCTATATTAAACTGGCCCCCTACTCTTGCTTCACAAGGTAAATGGACTGGTGAATGTTCCATGGAATCAAAGAAACCAGGTGGAAATATCCTTTTCAATTTACACAAAATCACTAGAATGTTCTGTTTCATTTGAAGGATGTCTTTTTTCGTCAAAGTCATTGAGTACAAGTCTCGAAAAAATTGACTCAATTCAGTCAATGGCTTCCAAATTTGATCTGGTAACAAAGAAAAAACAACTAGAAGCAAACTCTTAATAAACACGTGACAATTAAGACTCTTCATCCTAAACAATCACACTTGATTCTTGTCCACACATCTGGCCAAGTTCGATGCATGACCATCTGGCATTTTTAAATTATGCACCCATTCACAAACAACCTTCTTCTGCTCTTTTGTAAAAACATAATTAACCTTTGGTTTCATGATCTTACCATTTGGCAAATCAATAAGCTCTAATTATTGTCGTTGACAATATTCTTTTAAGTTCATTCTTGCCTTCACATTATCATTAGTTTTGCCCTTAACATCCATAACAGTATTGAATATGTTGTCAAAGACATTTTTCTCAATATGCATGACATCTAAATTATGCTTAATTAAATTGTTCTTCCAGTATAGTAACTCCCAAAATATATTCCGCTTAGTCCAATTATGATAAACATCATACCCATGTTGTTTGCACAACTACATTTCAGTTATTTTACTAAAGGCACTAACAATCTCACTTAATTCATGTCCAAATAATCTTGGTGGAGGTAAATCAGCCACAACAGTTTTCTTCTTAAATGCATTTTCTTCTAAACATGTGATCAACGGGTAAGAATTAACGATAGCAGTCAAACCATAATTTTTCCCCCATGCTTCAAAGTGAATGCCTTTGTTTGATCCATGTAATATAGACATGCTAATTTACCAGCAGTCATCCATCCAGACAACAGTCTATATGCAGGAAAGTCATTTATTATCCACATCAATGCAGCATTCATCATAAAATTTTGTTTGCTTGACATATCATAAGTTAAAACACCCGTCCATAAAATTTTCAGTTCATCAATTAATAGTTATAAATAAACATCAATCTTGCTCTTTGGATTATGAGGACCAAGAATAATGCATGTTAAGAACATGTATGGGGCAGTCATACACATTCCTGGAGGTAAATTATATGGAGTGATTATCACATGCCAACAAGAATAAGGAGAAGCAGATTGATTGTAGGGAGTGAAACCATTAGCACACAAACTAAGCCTAACATTTCTAGGATTAGATGCAAATTCAAAATATGTCCTATTAAAATGCTTCAATGCTTCACCATTAGATGGGTGAGATATTTCCTCATCCTTCATATTATTTTCAGCATGCTATCTCATGTGTGCAGATGAGCTCATAGAGGAATACAATCTCTTGATCCTAGGAATGAGAGGTAAATAATGCATTCTTTTCATCAAAACTTCATTGTTATTTTCATTACTGATTTTACGAAGTTCGTATCTTTCAGCACCACAAAACCTACATTATCATAGTATAACATACAACCATTTACATAACAATCTATTTTTCTTGAAGTAAGCCCGAGTTTAGCAACCAATTTTTTCGTTCTATAGTAATTCAGAGGAATTCATGATCCTGGTAGAACAACCTCTCTTAATATCTTTATAAATGAATCAAAACATGCATACGTTACATTATAATCAGATTTGAGGCTTAACATTTGAACTGCCAAGGATAACTCAGAATGAGTTTTGCAACCAGACCATAATGGTTGACTTGAAGCATTTAATAGATCATAAAACTCTTCGGCCTCTGGATGTGGAGGTTCCTCAACACTCTGTTGAAAACGACTCCTAAAACCCCCAAAGTCTATTCCAACCGCATCACAAACCATATTTTGATATCTATCAACCATGTCTTTCTCCTCTAATATAGGAGTATTAGTAGTGTTCATATCAGAGTTTATATCTACACTAATTGGATTAGACTCTTCCTCTCCATGATCTGTCCAATACCAATAACTAAGTTTGAATACTTTTTTATACAAGTGAACTTTCACAATCTCAGGTTTTAACAATTTTTCACTATAACACATCAAACATGGACACCTAATTATTCTTTCACTTAAGTAATAGGAAGATCGACATGCATAATTCACAAATTCTTCAACTCCATATACAAATTCTTGTGTTAGTCCTCTACGACCCGAATGAGTCCTATTATACATCTACCTACGATTTTCTAGAACTACCATTTTCTGCAATGATAAATTTACACTAAAAATCAAAATACAAAATGCACAACATATGTATAATAGATAATACAAAATCTAATGTTACTACCAAATAAAACAGGTTGACAAAAATTCAAGAACAAAATTAATTTTATAATAATAATTAGTATATTTTAAAATTATATATGTATAAATATTTCAATCCAAACAGCTATTATTTCCATAATCCTCATATCTCTTAACATGGTATGGCCCTATCCCATTCGAGAAGATACTTTTTCAATACTTGGTTTATAGTCCTCACAAAAATCACATATCGTATACTTGACGAAATTTCGGCAGCATTTCTCATTGATCTCCAAGTGCATGACTAGAAAGTGGTGTCATCTACCACGGTCAAGTGTGCACCCAGAGAACATAAGGAAATGTTGCACAACAAATTTCATCAAGTATATGATATGAGATTTAAGGAATAACTATAATCAAATGAAGGAAAAGTTTCTTCTCAAACTGTTCAACTTGGACAATTCAAGATTCAATATAATGAGCAGTATCTTCAAAAAGTACATGTGCTCATTAATATTGAATCTCAAATGGGAAATTAAGATTTCGCTCATCAATATGATTTACCACATACATCAAATATATAACAAAGAATACTACAAAAAAATAAATTAAATTCTCAATAGTATATAGAAAAGTAATACTGACTCAATTATAAGAACTATATAATATAAACAAGAGTTCCAAAATAGTCCAAAACTACAGTTCAATTCATGACATAACTATACATATTTAGATCACGAAAACTTACCAGGAAATTCTGATAAATGAAAGATCTTGAGATTCCCCTCACCAAGCTATTAGTGCAATAAAAGAAATGGCACTTGCTTCCTACAAGATCCCCTGAATAAAAAAATATATAAACAAGATATTAAAAAAGATATTGGAATAAATATTAAAGTTTAATACCATTATGACTTAAAATTACGTGAATGTCAATCCAATCACTTTGCCTACATAAATCACATAGACGCTCTGAAAAAATTGGCAAACAAATCTCTCCAAGTTATCTGAGATTGTTAAAACAAACAACTGTTGAAATTTTACCATAAAGATATATGTACAATATAAAAAGGGATAGGATATGGATCCTAAAGATCTAGTCCCTGCATACTTCCCTCTGATTATCATTTGTTATCACAGTAGGCAAGATTTTGATAGTTCAAATCCTATTAAGGAAAATCAACCGTCTAAAGGAGCAAAGTAAGGATACTAAAGGCAAACATATCAACATTAAGTGTGTAATTCCATTTCATTCATCTTATACTATAAAATGCACAATACATTTAATTTCAAACACAATTCAAGAATCCAAGTTATAAGCTTCCAAAGCATAATCGAAAATGTTATAGTTATTAATCATATAAATAAATTAATAGAATAGCTATTTTAATTTATTCTTAGGCTCTAAAACCTTAACTAAGATGTGTATCAAAAGAGTGCAAATATCATTCACTCATAATTACTTTTGGTCGTGAGCCACACAAGACCAAAAACCAAGCATACTTCTTCTGTTACATAATGGACTACTTCACAAATTTTTCAAAATTATGAAAAACAACATAATAGTATCATGGCTAAGTACAAGTTCCACTTGACCCTATGTTAACCGTGTCTATTCTCATCCAAATACACAAAGATTCTCATGATCAAACATAACAAATTTTCATCCAAGAATGAATGAAAAATGAAGAACATTTGAAGCATATAATCTTCCTTAAAATTTTGTTTTAGACTTAAGAAAACCCCAAATTAAACACATTCTAAATTACGTCAACAAACAAGTGACGCATGGTGGACGACGGCTCCGGAATGACGGCTTCGACGCCAGGTCGCAGAGGTGGGTTGCAAGGTCGGCAGGTCGGCGGGGGTCGCAACGACCGGTCGTGGGTCGGCGGGGTCGCGGCTCGGTGGGTCGGCTGGGGTCGTGGGTTCGCCGGTTGGTGGGTTGTGAGATCGGTGGTCGGTGGGTGGGTCGTGGTGCTGTCAGGGCGGTGCTGTCGAGCACGATGGGTCGTGGTGCTATCTAGCGCGGCTGGGTCACGGGGTCGCGACAAATCCAACTGTTGCAGGCTTGGTTGGTTCCGGTATGGTGGTGGGGCATCACCGGACAGAGAGGAAGATAAGAGAAGAGAGTTTTGGTGGAGAAAAGTAATAAATGAGCATGATAGGAGGAAGATGATGTTTTAGGTCTGAAAGTGTATTTTTCAAATTGCGCCAGATTTTTCCACCACAAAAAGCTTTTTTGAATTGACAGATTTTTGAAACAGATTTTTTCGCAGCAAATTATTTTTATTTTTTATCTAGAAATTTTTAATATATTTATTAATTTTGCGGTAAATTTTTTTCTCACAAAAAACTTTTTTGAATTGTGGTAGATTTTTTTACTGCAAATTATTTATTTCCCTGCAAACCTTTTTTAACAAAAAAATTTTCACGATGGAAGTGTCGCCGGAAAAATTTTGAGAAAATAATTCACCGTAAATATATTCACTGCAATATTCACTGCAATTGAATCCGCCGCAAAAAATTCACCACAAAAAAGCTATTTTTTTTATAGTGATAAGCAATAATGTAACTATTAATTATACTCACGAAGAATTAAGAAATTTACCCTAAAACTGAAAAAATAAAAGGATTCTTCAACAAAGGAATAACAGTTTGTAAAGAGTGTACAATGTGCATACTTGAACTTATAGGTTATGGACGAAAACCCTTCATGTGCTTCCCAGCGAATCTTCCATAGGATCACAACACACAGATTTAGGGACCTAATTTGGACCATTCCACTTCAGAACTTAGGGATTTCGATATATGCTTTGAACATTGATTCTTTGGTGGAAACAAAAGTGTTGTGAAAAAAAATGAATATAAATGGAAGGAATTAGGAAAATTCAATAAAATAAGAGATAAAAAAAACTAACTTTTGATGTGGAGTATGAGGTGGATACCAACTTAGATTACTATGCTTAGATGGCAAGACACAGTATTTATATATCCACACATAGTATCTGTATATTCACGTAAGATGAAATATTCATATATTTCATTTTATTTGGCGATGTTATAATAGAGGGATGATTTCAGGGCCTAATTATAAAATATTATGACTATAGAAACCTTATTACAAACTTTTAAATTATAGGAGATTATTTAATTTTAGTCAATTATAAGAACTTATTGAATAATTTAATCAAAAAATTATAGTGACATCGCAGAGATGCATCATTGATGAGTTCGAATTTATCATTTGAACTACTTTTTAAGAATATCTAATGCCTTACATAACAATATATAAGAAAGCCAGAGGAGAAGTTTGTATAAATGTCATTAGTTTATCCTAAATTGATTTCCATAATTAATGGCGCAAATAATAAAAGTCCATTTTTGATTTGTTTATGATGTGTGTAACGTGGTCCCACTTTCTCCCTGAAACGACACCGCATCACTATAATGTTCATGCAATTCATTCAATTGCCAATTGAATAATGATATACTAGCATAATTAAACACACATTACTCCATTTTATATTTAATTACAATTAATATTATTTTATTTTATATATATATATGATCTAATTCTGCTATCTACTCTTCATATAAGATCATGTGAATCTTAATGTTGTCCACTAAACATTTTCCTCCCCAATTATCACCTCCACCCATTATGATCACGCCATCTTCCACTCTAGTCACTGCAATGCCGTCACCCCATCATTATAACTGCATACCGTCCCCCCCTCACAATAGTTGTAATAATTTTTTTCTTTTTTCTTTCTTATGCTACATTTATATTATTATTTTTTTATTATACATGAATAAAAAAATTTATCAAATTTCATATAAAGTTATATAAAAAATTTAATATAATATTAATTAAAACAAATTTAATTAAATGAAAAAAATATTTGCATGAATAGAAATATTATGTAAATATCATTATCATTTTTTTAAATTAGACCCTTATGATTTTTATATGAGAATTAAAATCATTCAACTTAATATTATTAAAAAAGTCACTAGAATAATCTAAGATGCTAACCTAGTGGTGAACGAACATGTGATATGTGGTTAGACATATAGTCACATATTTGAATATCAATTACACTAAATATATTTGTAAATCCACTAGTCTCGATATGAATGACTTACTTTTGATCGGACTAGAAAGATAGATTTATCAAGGTGCGTGCAAGTTGATTAAACACGTAACCGCAATACAAAAAAAAAGCCTACTAAAATTGAACTAGTAGAAAAGAACTTGTATATTTATTATTTATCTTGTGCATTACAGGAATTTTTTAATTTAGTTAAAATTTTAAAAATATAGATTAAAAAATAATATATTTTAAATAAAAAATAAAGATAATGTATAATAAAATTAAAATAAAATTCAAATTTTAAATTTAAAAACATATAAAAAATATAAAAAGAATTTTAAATTAAATAAAAGTTAAGAATGACACATGTCATTCTTTAAGAAAGAGTTCAAAAATAAAGTGGCACATTCTCAAGTATAAATAATATAATAATTTAATTTTTTTTAATAAAAAATACTCTAATTGTTTAATTTATAATAAGATTATCATTTAATAAATTAAATTATTATTATTTATCTAATAAATTAAATTAATTTGAATCACTACAATAAATAAAGTTATATTATCATCAAATTATATATTCTTATATTATTAAATATGTTTAATTATAGTAATAACTATACCAATTTATATAATAATTATCATAATGCCTAACTTAGCTAATAAATTAAATTTCATGTGAAGTATAGGGTAGAGTTCCGAAACAATTATATGTTGTCAAATATGATTTTAAAATGTTAAGTTGTCAACTAAGATTATAATTATTGATTTTTTTAAAGTTAGATCATAATAAATATTTTTATGGATATTTTAATTTTAGTGCGGAAACTTACACTTGTCAGTGACTAAATCAATAAAATGAATTAGTTAATATATGTAAAAATTAATTTCAACATCACCTAATTACAATACAAACAAGAAAAATACGTATAGTTATAAAAAATTCAAATAAAATTATATTATAAAAACTCTTAACAGATTAAATTTAGATATTTATATATATATTTTAAAAAAACTAACAATTAAAATGTTTTGATTAAAATATCTTTTAGCAATAAACTACTAATTCAATTCAAATATTCAATTAAAAATTGGGTATGAAATAATAAAATAATATTTTATTTACAGGAAAAAAAAAAAAAAAAAAAAAAAAAAGAAAAACCGTCCTTCAGTTCATCCTCCCCCCCCCCCATTTCCGCTGTCAGAAGAAAAACATGGGCAGCGTCAGAAATCTAAAACCACCACCACCATCCCCATCCCTCTCTTTCTTCTTCTCTTCTTCTCTCTCATTCTGAATCTTCATTCTTCAGTCTTCACAAACTGCAATGGCTGCAGCGTTGGAGTGCTGGTCGAGCCGCGCCAGCACCAGCACCAGCACCGACGAGGACACGGTGGAGCAGGTCCTCATGCGTACCAACCACAGATCCGAGGGCTCAACGCCCCGACCTGAACCCTCCAAGGACTCCTCCCTCGTCCACAAGAAGCTCCACAAGCTCACCCGCAACGTCTCCGATGCCATTGCTTCCCTCAAGAACTCCCTCAACCTCAACCTCTTAGACTCTTCTTCTTCTTCTTCCAAAATCGACCCTTCTCGCAAACTCGTGTGGGGAACCGTTGTAAGGAACCTCACGCAGCTCTACCCTGGTAGCCAGCTCCCCGAGAAGCTCATGTCCAATATTCGCAGGCACTACGATTCATTGCCTCTCAGGTTCCAATATGAAGATTCATTTACACTGCTTTTTGTTGTGTTTGAGTTCACTTCCTTGATGGGTTTTGCTTCTTTCAATGCTAGAACCTCCAAAGTTTGCATCTTACAACTTGGGTTGCTTTTTTTCTTTTTTTGCAGTTATTCTCAGGTGGGGTTTGATGTGAATGTGAATACACTGTTTTGGTTGTGTTTTTAAGTTCACTTCGGTGATGGGTTTTGCTTCTTTTCAATGCTAGAACTTCTGAAATTTGCAACTTTCAACTTGGGTTGCTTCTTTTTTTTCCTTTGCAGTTTTTCTTTGTTGGAATGTGAATGTGAAGATTCAATTGCACTGTTTTGGTTGTGTTTCTATTCACTTCCGTAATGGATTTTGCTTCCTTCAATGCTAGAACCTCTAAAATTTGCATCTTTCAACTTGGGTTGCTTTTTATTTTGTTATTATTATTATTTATTTATTTTGCAGTTATTCTCTGTTGGAATGTGAATGTGAAGATTCAATTGCGCTGTTTTGGTTGTGTTTGAGTTCACTTCGTTGATGGTTTTTGCTTTATTCAATGCTAGAACCTCTAAAGTTTGCATCTTTTGACTTGGGTTGTTCGTTTTTTTTTTTTTTGTTTTGGTGCAGTTATTCTCAGGCAGGGTTTGATGTAAAAGATGTGTTTCTTCACATCAAGCTGATGGAGCAAGCTTCGGAAGATGACCACCCTGCGATTTTGATTCAAGACGAGTGTGATGATGAGATTCAGCTTCAAGGGTCTTTGTTCAAGTTAACATTTGCTTGCAACTCTCCAATCTCGTGGCCTGCAATGTCAGGTGCGTTGGACAGTTCATCCATTTGCTGCAAGAAGATTCAGATCTTTGAGAAGAAAGGTTTCACCCTTGGGATTGTTCTTCTTCTTTTTCTGTCTGGGGCTGGGGAAGATAAGTTGGTAAGAACCAAGGTTGAAAGTGCTCTCAAGTTTGCCATGAAGAAGCCCAAAACCAGCGCTGTGAAGCTTCCCTTTGGGCTTTGTGGATGTCAAGAGGAGAACTCCAAGGGGAGAGAATTTGGAGAGATTGAAGAAGACAGTGGTGATGCATGCTATGGAAATGGGTTTGAGAATTTGAGCCAAAAGATTCAGCTTCAGGTGCCCTTGCCTAGTTCATCTTTTCTTGTATCAGTGGATGAATGGCAGACTATTCAGTCAGGTGGGGATGAGATAGAGAAATGGTTGTTGAACTCAGATAGTCTTGAGTTTGGAGAACAGATTGGACCCAATTCTTATAAGGGGGCCTACATGGGGAAAAGGGTTGGAATTGAGAAGCTTAGAGGGTGTGACAAAGGGAACTCTTATGAGTTTGAGCTCAGGAAAGATCTGCTGGAACTGATGACTTGTGGACATAAAAATATCCGGCAGTTCTGTGGTGTTTGTGTAGATGACAACCATGGGTTATGTGTAGTGACAAAATTCATGGAAAGTGGATCTGTTCATGCCTTAATGTTGAAGAACAAGAAGCTTCAGAGTAAGGATATTGTAAGAATTGCAGTTGATGTGGCTGAGGGGATCAAGTTTATGAATGATCATGATGTTGCATACCGAGACCTTAATACGCAGAGGATTCTGTTGGATAGGCATGGGAATGCTTGCTTGGGAGATATGGGTATAGTCACTGCCTGCAAGAGTGTTGGAGAGGCAATGGATTATGAAACTGATGGTTATCGGTGGCTAGCTCCAGAGGTTTGCCCCTAATCACATTCATTTCTAGTTCACATTCATTTCAAGTTAGCAAAATAATTGCTGAAATTATGAAAAAAAAAAAAAATTCACGCCATTGTGTTCCATAGTCATAGTTAATTCTGCATTGCATCTTTCATACATATTTGGTAATTTTCTTCTCCGGTATTTTTTAAAAGAAAATTAAAATTAACGAAAACACTTTGTAAACTAGACACCTAATAAATATAAATGCACACGGCTTTTAGAAAAGATATAATAGATAGGAATTGGGAATGTGTTTTAGGCTTTTAACCTGCTGTTCCAGAAAATCTTTTAACACGTGACGATTTGTTTCTAAATAATACTCCTATTCCTAGCAAAACCATATCTCTATTAGATTTGTTTATAAGATTCAATTCTATCCAGCATGGCAAAGAAAAATATTAACTGCTTGTGATGCTTATGTAGCCATACTTGGTGTCACTCCTCCAGGAAATTTATAACATTTATGTCAAGCTTTCTAATAACAAAGTTTCTTAAAACATTTAAGTATATCTTGTTTGAGGCAGATATGTTCTTATTGATGCCTGGATCAAATTTTTAAATGAATTTTCTTCTCTCTCCTTGGTCGTTTTGTTTGTTCTCAAGTACACTTGTTCATTGAATAAATTCTAATCTAAAGTATTTGAGCTCTTTTATCTTTGTTGTCCGCTCTTTAAGGGCTAGCTAACCACAAAATGGAGATTTTGTTAGTTTTATTGCCTGGAAGGATGTTGTTTAGAGCCATTGTATGTGAAACGCAATGCAAAACTAGCCTACATTTAAAAGAAGCTTTATGTCACTTGTCACAGCATCATTGTTTGAGCATGCCTAACATGTCTTAATAATTGTTTTCTGCTTTCACTTTATATAGTGTATGCCTTTATTTAAGCACTACTGTATATCATTAGACAAATCAGTGTGGCTGTGTAATGCCAATTATACCAGAATTGATTCCTCAATGGAGCCCGCATGTCTTAAGGCTTTAGCATGATGTCTGTCCCAGTATTCTAGTTATTTGTCCTATTGATAAAGCTACTCAGAAAGCTTTCATACCTCGTGTGCAGGCAGAAAAAAACATATGAAAACTATCCTGTAAAACCGTTCTTTCAGATAGAAAAGGGAGAAATAATATAAGAGACTCAAAAGTCTAAAATTTCTTCTCACAAGGACCAAATAACCACTGAATGTGTTCATTCAATTCAAATTTAAAATTGAATAATCTCTCAGAGTGGTCATTTGGCCCATGTAGATAAATAAGTTGGTTTACGTGCTTTTATTAATGAGTGTCCCAAGAGAAAATCTTGTTTCATGTCACTTACAATTATACAAATTCACGTGTGTATTTGATGTGTAACAAGACTTATCTTTTGGTGGAGTATATGATGTTCTCTTTGAAGGATGAAAAATGGTGATAAATCATGCATTGTAGATTTGATATTTTGCAAGGACCTTCCTCAGAGCGGATAAGTAATTTCCCTTATAATTTCTTTTTTCTGTGACATTCTATAAAAGAAAAGGGAAAAACTTAAGTAAGAAGTCGTTATAACTTGAAAGTGAAATTTTATGCACCTTGGCTTTGTCTGATTGATAGTATATGAATTTTGTTATATTTTTGGTGTGAGATAGCGTATGAATTCTTAGTGCCCATTTTTTATTCAATACCGACATGAATTGCCTAGCTCCCAAGCTGACATGTTTTTTTTAAATTCCTCTTTTTTTGGTTGAAAACAGATAATTGCTGGTGACCCAGAGAGTGTCACAGAGACATGGATGAGTAATGTTTATAGTTTTGGAATGGTAGTTTGGGAGATGGTAACTGGTGAGGCAGCCTATTCTGCGTATTCACCTGTGCAGGCAGCGGTGGGCATCGCCGCTTGCGGCCTTAGACCTGAGATCCCCAAGGACTGTCCACAAACTCTAAAATCTCTTATGACAAAGTGCTGGAACAACACCCCTTCAAAACGTCCCCAGTTCTCTGAAATTTTAGCAATATTGCTGCGACCAAAAAACAACAATAGGTAAACTTCTATAGGTCTTTGTGGAATCTAATATGTTGATAGTAATTGATACCAAGCATCACCTTTCAGGGAGTTTCATGCATAAACATAAATCTCCCATGCTTATATTGTTATCTCCTAGTCCCGGCATGTGCCATGAAGCTCATCCATGGTCCAAAGTGTGTGCAGCTGCATCAACTGCATGGTCATGATCAGCTTCATGGCACATGCTGGGGTTAGGAGATAACATATATAGCAGTAAAGAAGATGTAAAGTTTCCATTTTTTTTACAAATTTGTACCATCTCTTTATGATGCCTTTGCCATCATAAATATACTATTTCCCTTTTATGATGGCAACCTGAATGATGGAAATATTAAAATACGTTTCATTGTGTTATGAGTGGTACCTACATTAAATGGTGAAAACTAGGATAATTTTGTGAGGAATAGAATACGACGTTTTAGGAGCCTACTACTGTTCATTTGTAGGTTCTTTTGTTCGTTTCATGGCTATGCTAAGGGCCCCAGCAAAGGGTCCCATTCGATTTTGTGTTTCTTTAATTGTGAAACTGTCAATCACCCTGTCCCCATTTTTCCTGATATATACAACTTTTTCATCTTTTTATGGATCAGATCGAGGTAGCCTATTTCCAATTTGTGCCGGGCACATAGAATTTTACACTTAACTGCCTCCATGATCACATTGAGCCTATTGGGAAGTTGTAGTAAAAAGGAGTAATGCAACAACTACACGTTTCTCATCGTTCTCTATTATATTTAGATTTAATCTAGATTTATATCGGAATTATATTAATATATCTTTTATTTAAATTTACATATAATAATGGAGACAACCTTTTCCGTGGAAAGTAATGATCATATTAAGAACCTTTGGTAAAGTTAATGTAGAAATCAATCTTAGAATTATAGCAATCATATATAGATGAGATCATCGGACATCTAAATAAGCTGAACTTGTAGAAGTATAATCGTTGGAATATGTTCTACTTAGAATTGATCTTGAGATTTATATTTTAATGAAAGATATATATAAACTAAGTTTCACATACTTCAGTTGTGATTAAATTACGTTCAGATATATTGTAAATTTGTAATATCCATTACTTATGAATTTACACTGCATCTTCTTCCTAGTCTTCAAACAGTTGCGCGAGTCAACTAGTATCATGCTTCATGGGATTTTCCCAACCTATGAAACCTTGAGGTGGGGATGCGTGGCATGGCCAGTCCAAATCTTACTTGGGGGCAGCACATGATGCATGTGAATGTGACTACTCTTGTCGGGAATACCACAGTGTTCCTTGTTTGTTTCTGGTTTTCTTTGTAACGCTCACATTTGACCACCAACTTTACGGTGGCCGGCCAACATATAACAACCTTTTCGAATTGTACATATGTTTTAGAGAGAAATGATTTATCTACACAAAAAATATGCCCATCATATTTATACGTGAAAGAGATGTCAAATTATATTATATGTAATTGTAATTTTTTTACAAAATACAAAATAAATTTGTGAATGAATTAAAAAAAGTTAAACATATAAAAATTAGACGAATAACAGAACTATATTTTAGACGAGTGTAGAGTGATGATGGTATTAAACTATTTATCTATACTACTAATAACACAAATTCCCCTATTTTGTCTTTAATTTTAATTTTCTTATAATGCCATAACATTTATTCAGTTTAAGTCTTAAATATAAATCAAACCATAAACATGTAATTTAATCATATTTTTCTTTACAAGATTATCAGTTACAATTACATCAAAATCGCACAACTCCCACTACCAACAAATGATTCAACCCAACATTAATTTTGATATGCGGAAGTTGTCAGAGACCAAATGTAATGGTAATGCATTTTTTTGTCCACGCACGTCAGTGCCTTTAATCTACTTGTATAAATAAATATTTTGGTAATATTCTTTATAGCTTTTCTGAGTAATTGCTTAAAAATTGAATTTACTTGCTCTCTATAACTGTTAGAATTTTATACAAACTTCTCATAAACATTGCTATACAGTCACACTTAAAAACTGATTTAAAAAGACAAAACTACTTGTGGATTAAAAATCAATAACTGCCTCAGATAAAAATAAAATAAAATAAAAATCAATAACTGGTCACTTCCACACGGTTAGACAATGTGAGAGGCTTTATGAAGGCAAGCACAAATATACCTTAAAACAACTATTTAATCTCATAAACTCATCCAATTATACATTTACTTATTCATATGTGTTTCTGACACATCATGTGATTTAAGGCATCTCACGTCCTTCTGAAGTTTTTTAAATACACACAAAATCATTCGCCTACAATGCTCCCATGGAGTTGACATTTATTTTGGATTAGATCTGAAGAGAACTGAAGTTATTTGTCAATCCCTTAATAATAGTCACACAACTCTGAACTCACCATGTTATCAACTTTGGCCTCTTTTAAAGTAGGGTGCCAACTCGAGTTGATGAATCAATTTCAAATTAAGTCAAGAGATGGGTATTATGGTACATAGGTTGACAAGGATTATACCCATTTAATTAAATGTCTCAAAATACTCAGAGGTGACATTACTTGTTAAGAGTTGGTTGTTTTTGGCAAAAGGAAGAAAAAGAAAATAGAGGCTAGCATATGATAAAAGCAACGGTAGAGCTGCCAGTAAGAACAATGACGTAAAGTCACCAGGGTGATGTTATTCACACAATATTCTCTTTTTTTTTTTGGTAGATTCACAAAAAAAATTTCTTCACATACCTCAAATGAACCTTATCATTACCATTAATTTTGTCTTCTCTTTCTCTTGCTTCTTTTTATTCATCAATATCAGGGACGAACCTATTTGTATTGGTGTGGGGCATGTACCCCCACCCAATTAAGAAAATTCTACCGATATATATATGTGTGATTACCTTTTTTGTCCTTACAGTTTGATAATATTTACTCCCATTGTTAAGTTTTTTCTTTTTTGATAAACAAGAGGAGCAAAAGTCCCACCAACAAATTAAGAAACAACAATATGCTGGAACGAAGTTAAACTATTATCAACAAGAATGGCTAACTGAAGAAAATCAGGGAGAGAATTAAAAAAGTGAA
This sequence comes from Ormosia emarginata, assembly GCA_029884605.1. Lineage (NCBI taxonomy): Eukaryota > Viridiplantae > Streptophyta > Magnoliopsida > Fabales > Fabaceae > Ormosia > Ormosia emarginata. Next base: position 8,604,124 of record JAQQTP010000059.1, on the reverse strand, counting down.
TACTAGAGGAGAGTTGATGACCTCTTCTAGTAAGAATATCAGCACAACTATTGACTTCTCGATAAGAATGACAAATCTTAATATGTCACTCTTCCTTATGAAGCTCTTGAACTCTTTGAAAAAGAATGTAACAAGGGTGTCAAGGATAACATCCACACTCCACTAGCTGGATGACATAACGAGAATTCGCCTCCAAAATAACTTTTCAAAACCCAAGCTAAAAAGCTGTCTTCAAACCCAGATAAAAAGACCCCAAAATTCTGCTACAGTTATAGAACAACTACTCAAGTTAGCAGTAAAGGCTCCAAGAAAACCACCCTGATCATTTTGGAGAACACCATCACAAGCCGCAAAAGAAGAGCCAGAAAAAAAAGATCCATCAACATTGATCTTGGTCTAGCCTTCAGGAGGAGGATTCCAAGATATATCTATCAACCTATAATTAGCTACAACTCGTTTAGCTCTATGAGAAGCATTCAAAGCATTACTATAATCCGAGGAGACCCCAATGATTTGCTTAAAAAGAATATCAGCACTAAGATTCACTTTTTGAAAGATATAATTATTTCTCCTATATCAAATAAGAGAGCAACTAGTAACAAAAATCAAATCCCATCTTGTAGATGCCAATCCCAAGTGCTAAGATAAATTCAAAGCCACCCAATCACAAAGAGATGCATTAAAGAAGCTAGAATGGTGCTCAGGAAGAAGAAGCTTCTGCCAACAAGATTTAGCAGCAATACAGTCCCTCAAAGCATGCAACACAATCTCATTACCATCTCCACAAAGAGTACAACAAGAATTATTAGTAAGATGCCGTCTGAACCTATTCCCATTCGTCAAAATAGCATCATTTGCAACCAACCAAATCAAGGTGTGAAGCCTTTGAGGGGCATCTAAACTCCAAACCTCTTTTAAGGTAAAACCCATCAAAACTGCTCCCTGATTCGAGCATATCTCATAAGCTGATCAGACATAAAAATTACGATTAGAATTCCCCATCCATGCAATTGTATCTACAACATCAGTGTCGCTAGGAACACGCAAGGTAACAATAATATCAACAAAATCATATGGTAAGACTTGGGAAAGTTTCTGGACATTCCAAGAACCATGGTGATCAACATAACTAGCAACCACTTCATCCTTATCTAAGAATTCTTCAGGCACAGTAGCAAAGTCTTTCAGTCTATGCACACCAGAAATCCAATGATCTATCCAAAACTTAGATGTGGTCCCATTACCTACATTCCAAACTAGGTTATTAAATTTTTTTTCCAAGCCATGCAAATGTCTCACCATGAATTGGACATAGAAGGACGAGATTGCACAGAAGGGATAAAACTATCAGAGTAGCCATATTTAGCTTTGAGCACACAAACCCAAAAACCTTCCGGTCTATGAATCAAACTCCAACAAAGCTTAATAAGAAAAACAAGATTCAAATGACGAGCTTTACGAAAACCAAGACCTCCCATACTCTTTGGTTTGCAAATGTCATCCCAAGAGACAAGATGAACTCTTCTTTACTCACTAGATGATCCCTAAATAAAATTTTTACAGGCCTTATTCGCTTGATAACACACTCTAATAGGTAGCAGAGTCGACTGCATAACATAAGAAGGAATGGTTGCTAATACAGATTGGGTAAGAGTAACACGCCCTGCTATCGATAAAGTTCTAACTTTCCAGCCATTTAACTTGCTAGAAACACGATCAAGCAGATAACCATAATCCCCTGAGTTTTGCCTCTTATGTAATAAAGGAATTCCAATGTATCGACCCAAATTAGCAGTGAGACGAAACCCCAGATCTGCACTCCTCTCCTCACGTCTTCTATGATTAACATTTTTAGAAAAATAGACACAATATTTCTCATTATTTACTTTCTGACTTGAACTATCACAGAAAGATCCAAAATACCTTTTATGACTTGGACGTGGCCAGAGGAAACATTAGCAAATAGAACCAAATCATCCGCAAAGCACAAATAGGATAACTTAGGACCACCCCTTGAAAGCGTAATCGGCTCCCAAAGACCATGCTTTACAGCTATAGAAATCAAATGAGACAACCTTTCAATGCACAAAACAAATAAGTAAGGGGATATGTGGTTACCTTGCCTAATACCACGAGATAGGGAAAAAGTCGTAGTATACTCACCATTCCAAGGAAGATTCATAGAAGGAGAGAAGATACACCACCAAATAACATGAATGAGAGCAGAAAGAAAACTCACATCTTCTAAAGTGTCCCTGACAAAATCCCATTTAATCTGGTCATAGGCTTTTTCAAGATCAATCTTCAGAGTCATAAAGCCTTTACCACTCATTTTAGCCTTCATAGAATGGACACCTCATAAGCAATAAGAATATTATCAGAGCTCTAACGACCCGGAACAAAACTACACTAAGTAGGGGCCACTAATTTATTCATCACCCCTTTGAACCTAGTAGCAATAATTTTTGTGACCAATTTGTAGTTGACATTGCACAAGCTAATAGGGTGAAACTACTTAAAAGTTTCAGGCCTGTCTACATTTGGAATCAAAGAAATCAGAGTACCATTGACATCCTTTAAGAGATAAGGCTCATCAAATACTCGTTTTATCCGAGCAATAAAAGAAGGACTAATGACATCCCACTGAGACTGAAAAAAGATAGCATAAAAACCATTAGGTTCAGGAGCTTTAAGACCCCCCATGGAGAATAAAGCTCTTTTAAACTCCATATCTGAAGCAGGACTCTAAAGGCTAGAAAACTCAGAAGCACAAAGAGCAGGAAAAGTCCTAGAGACAATGAACTTAGAGTAACCCCCCTCATCCTTGTAAAGATTAGAGTAAAACTCGACTCTAAGTCTCTTAAGAGACTCCAAATTATCAACTCAAATACCATTGTTATCATAAAGAGCCATAACATGATTCTATCTTCTGTGAGCCATAGCAAGCCCATGAAAATAACTATTATTTTTGTCACCCAAAGAGATCTATTTACATCTTGAACGTTATTTTCAAAGAACTTCCTCCTGAATTAAGACCCCCTCATAATCCTTCCAAAGTTTAGATTGAAAACCCTCAAGAAAAACGTTAGGCTGTGAAGAAAGTTTAAAAGAGATCATTTCTCATCTACAAAATAACTGACTATTCCTTCGAAAAAATATCCCCAAAAACCTCTCTATTCCATTTTTTGACATCTTCTGTAAAAACATGAATATTTAACAAGAAGTTTTCTTTCTTCCAATTATCTTTCACAAGACTAGCAAACTTCTCATGCAAAAGCCAAGAGGCCAAAAAAAACGGAAAGGCTTTTGACTAAAAGAAGAAGAAGAGAACGAATCAAACCTGAGCAAAATAAGGACATGATGTGATTTAAGCTTAAGGAGATGTTGCACCGTCGCATTCATAAAAAGATTAGACTAATCCACATTAGCAAGAACACAATCCAACCTTTTCCTAGTTATCCCCCTCTGCCAGGTGAAATCTTAACCAACATAACCAATATCAAAGATACCACAATTAAGCAGGCAAGCCTTAAAGCGATGAGTATCTAGTGAACTAGAGGAACCAACAAGCTCAGTAGTAGAGTTAAAGTCTCCACCCAATAATTCTATCCAAAGAATCCCAAAGCTCTTTCTTTGGTCCAAGATACGGACTCCTATAGACTACAATGAAAAAGTAGCCTCCCCATTCTAATAAGAAAACATCATGTGAACAATTAACAATGAGAATCCAAAATATGAATGCCTCATAAGTCCTTCCTCCACAAACACCAAATCCCACCAGAATGACTAATAACTTCCACTAAGAAAACACTATCAAAACTCATACGATCAATAATCCTTTGAGCCCTTTCTCCATTGACATGAGTTTCCAAAAGAAAGATCAAAGAACACTGATAATGAACCATAAGATCCCTTATAAGGTTAACAAAACCTTTACTGTCCACTCCTCTATAATTCCAAAGGAGAACATTCATCATAAACAGAACAAAAGGAAAGAAAAATACAAAAAAGCCAATCATGTGGAGGCTTGAGAGCCTTCAACTCCAGCCAAAGCGGCTTCTGCAAGCATCCCAGGAACTATATTATCACCTAAAACAACGTCCTCATCGCGGGTGTCACCAGGATCTGGAGGGTGTCGTGTCCCCACCGGAGATCTGTCACAGTACCAGCTATGAAGAAACTCCAAATCCTCCTGCAAAGGGCCCACAACTGGTTGAAAACCCAAGCCTATATCATCCATCATTCCCTCCTCTAACCGTTGTGCTATGTTCTGGTAAGACTATTGGAAAATATCTCAAACAACTCTGTGATCACGTTCTTGCTCAGGGTGAGAGACTTGCTTGTCATGAGTAAAACATGTTTCCTTAGCTGAGTCACAGTCTTTTGCCGAGTTAGGACTCGGTTCCATATTAGGTTGTATGTGTTTCTTATTCTTTTGCATGGGCACAGACTTTGAAGAAGTAGTAGACTTCATATCTTTCTTACCTAAAAAATTAAGAGCATTGATTTGTTTAGACTTTTGGCCCGTGGACCTACTATGGGTAACTGCTACACCAGAGGCATTCACCTGTTTAGGCTTGACAGAATCGTCCCTATCTTCCATTAAGATATCAAACCTGGACTTTTGAGAAAGAGAAGAAGGACCCACCTTATCATTAGCAACAAATCTGCCATAAATCTGTCACTTATGAGTAGGCACTGATTTATCCATTAGAGCTTCCACATTCAAAACCAAATTAGGAGCCTGATTCTGCCCATCACCTTGATCTACAACAACCACCGTCGTAGGTTGATCAACTCCTACCATTGCCACCGGAGTAGGATCAACAAGATCATAGAACTGGACACAAGCTTCTTGGCGATGATCGTATTTTCCACATTTAAAACAAACAAGATGTAAACATTCATATTCAACTCTAAAGTGTTGGCCAAGGGCTTGGAAACTTAGAACTAATTTCCTTCTTAAGTCAATCTCAACATAAATTCTAGCAAAGCGGCTTCTAGAATGAATGGACGCAAGCTCATCAATCTTGAGCATGATTCCAAGTTTTGAATTAACTCGTCACAAAAACTTTTGATTATACAATTCCACTGGTAACTCCATAATCCTTACCCAAACTGTAATCTTCTTCAATTCTTTATCCAAAGGTTTAAATAGAGGAAACCAATGTTACATCAATAAATAATGATCAGCAACTAACCAAAGCCCTTCAAACAGAGCATGCTTGTAGTCTTCTTCATTGGCAAAATTAACTAGATAAACATCTTCAGGAAGATCAAAAACTTTAATAGTCCTTTTTTTGCTCCACATCCTATTCAACCAGGAGTCCATAACATGAAATCCTAACCTCTTCCCAAGAAGTTTAACAATCAAAGAAAACTTCCATGATTTACACCAATCCTCAAAAATTCATCAAGAGAAACATCCACGAGAGGCATAGGATCAAAATCAGGATTCTCGTGTTGTAGCAAACCTGTATTATCTTCCTGAATCAAATAATCCTCTACCACCACATTTGTAATCTCTGTTGGGCTAAAAATAGGGCCCTCTGATCTCATCACAGAATCCATATACGACGGCTTTATTTTCAGGGCATGGTTATGATCAACATTCACGTCTCTAGAAACCTCCTCTTCAGTCACTTCTTCTGCCACCATACCCATCCCACATTCAGGAGGACCATCATCAACTTTAACCTTATTTGGACTTCATGAGACTAGATCTTCTTCTTTCTTCAAACGAATCGTTGTAGAAATCTCTCCCTTCTCACCATTCTCTACATCAGCCTCCATTGCTTCTGCAAGCAGCAATGCCGCGCTCGTCAACCCGTGGAGCGGCGTCGTACTCGTCAACCTGTAGAGCTGTGGCGTCGAGAACGCTGCAGGTGGTGCCACCGTTCACCACCTCACAAATAGGTCCTAAGGTTATCTAAAAAGTTCTTTAACTTGTGAGTCACTCCCATTGTTAAGTTGACTAAATAAATTATAACACAACAGTCCAAATCATCGCATTTAATTTATTCTCAAATCCCCTATTATTCCCTTCATAACATATAGTAATAAATTTGTTGTATTAAATTTGTAATATCTCTGTACATTATATGTGATATTTATTATTGCTTTGTTTGTTGAAATTTAGACTGTGTTTAAACTTCAAACAAAGTAGTGTATTAGAGTGTGTTTTGTTGCATTTTGTGAAAATTTAGTTGATAATATTAATAATGAAAAAATATTCAGCATTTTAAATCATTGTTTTTCATGTGTAAATATAGATATTCGAAAGTTTATTTTTTTTATGTATATATAAATCTTGCCCCCCGAGGCCAAATTCCTGGGTATGTCACCGATCAATATCAATGGTGTACATTATGTCTACGTGGACACAACATTTCCCAAATCACTATCTCACATTCAAGGCAACACCTTTGCATAGTGATGTAGTCTGTAGCCTGTACATTGAATATCTTCATGTAATGTATGGAAACCCTCTGTTTTTAAAGCAGCGAATGATGAATATATTGTAAAATATCTCCATAGCATTGAAAGACAGTGACTAATGAATAGATCAATTGGACAGATTCAGGTGAGTCTGTTTCACAGACTAAAGAACAATTAACTTTCTACCAAGCAAAGTTACATCCCAGGCTCCCAGCTCTGATCGCTAAAAGCTCGACATGAAGATATTGGTTAAAATAACAACCCAAACCTTGGAAGTCCCACACTCATGTAAAAACCGTTTGGATCCCTTAATAATCCATGTGTTTGAATTAGATGTTAAAAAAAAATTTTAATAATTAATTAATATATATAATTATATATATATAATTTATCATTATTATAATCGAATATAATATAATTAATTTTATATTTAAATATATTAATTAAAAAATAATTTTAAAATAATCTGTTTCGTTTGAATTACATAATTTTTTTTATAGTAAATTACTAAAAAAATATGAAATAATTTATTTATATTATATAATATTTTATATTTTAGGATTACTTTGATAAAAACATAACATAGAACTCATTTGGATGTACTTTTTAGATAAAAAAGATATTTCTTTAAAAAATAAATATTTTTGCTCATTTTTAGTATGTTTGGATAAACTTAAAAAAGGAAAAAAACACAAATTATGTTTTTTTTAGAAGTTGAAATTTGGTGCTTATCAAAAAGACTTATTTTTATAACATAAACAAGTTATTTAAACATTAAAAAAGTATTTTTCTAATATTACATCCAAAAATAAAATATCATTTACTTTTTTAAAAGGCTTTTTAAAAAAAGATCATATAAAAAATATCTTATTTTAGAAACTCATCCAAACTAGTCTATTTTCAACTTTTGAAGAAAAAATATTTTTCAATAATGCTAGAAAATGGAAATGATGAAGAAAAAATATTTAACCATGAAAAAAAAAATTATTACTTTAATGAATTTTATCCAAATATTACTTTAACCTTTGAAAAAGCTTTTTTTGACAAAAAATAATCCTTACCAAACACATGTAAAATCTAAACGAAACAGATTATTTTAAAAGTAATTTTTAGCAAATATATTTAAATATAAAATTAATTTTATAATAATCGATTATAATAATAATTTATTATTAAATAATTTTTTTCATAATTAATCCAAATACACTTATAAAATTAATTTTGAGTGGGTAATGTCACAAATTGGTACTCTTTTTGCAAATGGATTGGGTTAGACTTATTCTCTAATAGTGTGAGGCCATGGCCTTGAGGGGGAGCCCAAGTTTTTCCATTTCCATTTTAGAGTATGACAAAAAAAAAACGTAGAGCCCATAAATAAGAGTAAAGCCACATCCTTGATGGGCTTAGTTAGTACTACAACAAAAAACAGCAAACAACTCAGATGATGGACTTGAAACCCAGGAATGTGGGAGTCCGCTCTAGGGACCCAAATTAGAGAGCTTAGATGGATAGGCCATCTGCACTATATTATGCCATGCACCACTGATCTCAACTACGGATATAAATATGAGAAATATGATAGAATATGAATATATTTATAGAATAAAAATTTATAAAATAATTAAAAAATGTATAGATAAAAAATATCAAAATATCTTATATAATACATATAAAATATTAATATGATAATTATTTTAAAGTATCAATTCTAATTTCCAGAATTTTACTACAACTTTGTTTTTGTTATTGTTTCTTTTTCAAATTTTCTTAAATAAAGTCACGTATTTTTTTTTTTTATGAACAAAAGGGGTTAAACCCCAAACAAAACAAGGCTAAAAGCCCCTAGGAAAATAAATACAAGAAACATCTGCCTTTAAAGCATTATCAATACAATTAAGAGGAAAATAAAAAACTCTCATTCTAACTTCCATGGAATGGCCAAATTTGGTCAAAGCATCCGCAACCTGATTAGCTTCTCTGAAAATATGTTGCTAAGAAATAATTCCTGACTCATTGCTAACACTGTAAATGACAGAAACCAAAGAGTAACAATAATGTGTTCTACCACACCCATTATTAAGAAGACCCAAAGCCACTTTAGAGTCTGAAAAAACTCGAATCCTTCTAAAACCTCTACTCCATGCAAGAGTAAGGCCCTGAAAAATTGCCCATAATTCTGCTTCCAGAACCGAACATGACCCAAGGTTCATAAAAAAAGCAAAAAAGAAATTACCCTTATCATTCTCAGCCACACCTCCACAAGCTCCTTTGCTGTCAGCCTCCATTACCGAACCATCCACATTAAGCGCAAGTTCATCAGGAAGAGGAGGACACCACCGAATGAAGCTGTCAAGGGCAGAAGGCATATCACGCTGCATCTGCTCACCAAGATGGAAAGCTATGTTAATAGCCTCCACAGCATGGTTTACTTTAAATAACAATTGCTCAGTCGCCCAATCAGCATTATTAAAAACTTTGTCATTCCTGCACCACCAGATCTTGTCCAACATCAACCCAAAAATCAAGTTCCACCTAAACCCATGATGGAAATATGCATTAAGAAGATTATCATACAGCCACTCCTCCCAGACATGAAGCGTAAAAAATGAAGAAGATGCAACATGAATTAACTTCAACCAAGCATTTTTAACCATAAAACAGTCTCTAAAGGCATGAAAATGATCCTCCACCATACTACCACATAAGACACATAAATTTGTAGTAGACATGTTACATCGTTGTCTCCTCTCATTAGTAAGCAAAGCCTTATGAGCCACCATCCAAAGAAAAAATTTTATCCTCTCTGGGCCCTTCCATCTCCACACCACTGTAAACAAAATCTTGTGAGGATGCACTTCAAAATTCTGCAAGGAGGAATAGGTCAAACCAACCGAAAAAATACCATCAGGCGCTAGGCTCCAAGTTATACAATCAGCAATATTACTATTAAAAGGAGTAACCATAACATTAATTCTATTCAAAATATTGGAGGGTAAAAGTTGAGCCACCACAGCTAAATCCCACACCCCCAGAGCATTAACAAAGTCACCAACTATCTTGGAGAGATCACTGACCATAAAATCACCTGTTACATAGTTAATAAGAGGCTCATAATTAGGCAACCAGTGGTCCTCCCAAAATTTAGTTAAACAACCATTCCTAAGCCTCCAAATTAGATTAACTCTAAAAGGTTCCCAAGCAGCACACAAACCTCGCCAAAAGTTACTACCACTCCTCCTAGTGTCCACCTTAGGAATATAATCAGAATCGCAATTATACTTTTTCCTTATAACTTTAGACCAAAGAGAATCCTGTTGAGTACAAAAGCGCCAATTTGCCTGCATCATAAAAGACAAATTAATGTCTCTAGTCTTCCTGAAACCCAAACCACCATATTTTTTCGAATAACAAACTCTATCCCAAGAGGTTAAATGGGGCTTTCTACCTTGATCAGAAACACCCCAAATAAAACCTCTACACCGCTTATCAATATCATGACAAATTGATTTCGGAAGCATCACAGTTTGCATAACATAGGAAGGAAGAGCTTGAATAACAGATTTAGCAAGAGTGACTCTCCCAGCAAAAGATAAATGCTTAGCCTTCCAAGAACTGAGTCTATTGTTCACTTTATCCATCACAAATTGGAACATATCTCTGGTCACTCGCTTGTGAAGAATAGGAACTCCAAGATATTTCCCCAAATCCTCAGTCCACTGGATACCCATCACATCACTAAGCTACTGTTTGGTATGCCACCCCACATTACTAGAAAAATAAATTATAGATTTATCATTACTAATTTTCTGGCCCGAACTAGTACAAAATAAATCTATAACAGATTGGATAATAGAAACCTGATCCATGGTAGCCTCTGCAAATAAAAGGAGATCATCTACAAAAGCAAGGTGAGAAATTTGTGGTCTTCCTCTAGACAAAGTAATCGGCCTCCAAAGCTTCCTATCAACCGACAGAGACACCAACTGAAAAAGACACTCCATACACAACATAAATAAATATGGAGAGAGTGGATCCCCTTGCTTGATCCCTCTTGAGGGAGAAAATTCATCCAAAGCCTCTCCATTCCACAACATTCGCATAGTTGGAGAGGAAATACAATGCCAAATAAGAACAATCAAATTTTCAGGAAGGCCAATATCCTGTAAAGTATATTTAATAAAACTCCATTTCAGACGATCATAGGCCTTCTTTAGATCAACCTTGATTGTCATCCAACCTTTAGAACTCGATTTCTTCCTCATCGAATGAAACACTTCCTAAATAACAATGATATTATCCCCACTTTGTCTATGAGAAACAAAGCTACTATGACACGACCCAATCAAATAACTCATGAGACTCCTAAGTCTTTGGGCAATAATCTTGGTAATGACTTTATAGGATACATTACACAAACTTATTGGCCTAAAATCTTTCATGCAAGTAACCACATCTTTTTTCGGAATCAAAGAAATAAGAGTACCATTAATTTCCTTAATTCTTCCTGGCTCATAAAAAATGGACTTCACCAATTCACATAAATCCATTCCAATAACATGCCATTGATTCTGGAAGAAGATAACTTGGAACCCATCAGGACCTGGAGCCTTGAAACTGCTCGTTCTTCTTAAAGTTTGAAAAATCTCCTCATTAGAAACTCCTTTCTGTAAATTCTGAAAATCTTCAACATCAATAATAGGGAAAGAACCTGTCAAGCCATAAGAAATATAGCTACCATCATCATAATAAATATTTTTATAATAATCAGTTACAAGTTATTCCAACTGATTACTATCTTCAACCCACACCCCTTCATCATTCTTCAACATATCATACCTATTCTCTCTCCTCCGCATAGTAGTGACTCCATGAAAATAACTAGTATTTCTATCCCCATGTTGAAGCCATCTAGCTCTAAACTTTTGGTACCAAAAAATTTCTTCTTGAGCAAGAACCACTTCATACTCCCTCCATGTGCATAAAATCTCATTCTCAAGTGCCTGGGAATTTTGCAAACCACGTTTCCTATCCAACCATCTAAGCTTATGAGAAAGGTTATCCTTCCTTGTTCTAATACACCCAAAAAATCCTTATTCCATTTTTTAAGATCCTGTTGAAGCAAGAACATCCTTTCATTCCAAATAGCATGCTGCACACCCTACTTGCTTCTTATAAAATCTGAAAAATCATCCTGCGTGATCCAAGCTGCCTTAAATCTAAAAGGACGACGTCTTCTATTCATATTTCTATCCACCTGAAAACGAACCAGTAGAGACCTATGATCCAATTTTAGAGGAATAAGATGCTGAATGTAAGCCTCATGGAATTGCACTCGCCAATCTAAATTGATGAGACATCTATCTAATTTGACTTCCTGGTTACCTCTCCTCCAAGTAAAAGGCTCACCCTGGAACCCTGCATCAATTAAATCACACTCCTGCAACACACCTCTGAAAGTATCCATGTCTTTATGAGAATGAGAGTTAGCTCCCCCCTGTGCTCATGCAGTGATAGCGTGCAATTAAAATCACCTAAAATTGCCCAAGAACCAGAAGATGAGAAAGAGAGAGAGACTAAGTCATCCCAAAGCTGCTGTCTACGAGCAAAGTTAGGAGAACCATACACTGCAGTTAAACTCCAACGAAGTGTTAGACCATTTGTGTACCGCAAGTGCATGAGTCGTTCAAGTAATACAGATATAGAGTAAAAGTTTGTTCTCACGAGGACATATGGTTTCCATTACTAAGTAGCAACCAATAACTTAGCCAAATTCTATCTAAGGACATATAAAATAAAGAAAGCATAAATAATCTAAATCTAAACTATCAAAGCAATAACATAAAGGTTTAGCGATCTAGGAAATCCTTCTTCACTTCCTACTTTATACTAATGATATGCAATCCTTATAAGCAACATCAATGATTAGTTAGTTTAGCTTGAGAATCTGATTTAGTCAAAAGCCTATGTCTAGGTCAATCAACCCTGGTGTCATTTACCTAATCCACTATGGTTCTTATGGTTGCATAAGGACTAGTATAAACTCCACTAATGAACGATCTATTCTCAAACACACGTTAATACATGGCTAAAAGGTATATTTCTATCCCGTTAGCAAATCAACTCATCCAAGCCAATTGAACTCGTCAAACATGCATCAACTATACCATGTCCATCTCTACAAATTCCCATGTCTAGTTCATTTGCATCAATTAAGATCATGCAATTGTTTATCAAACAGAAGCAAGCATTAAGCATATGCATGGAAGAACAAAGCTAAACATCAATAGATACTCAAAAGATAACATAAACATCAATACTCATATAAAGATCCAAAATATTTCCTAAATACAGCTACTAATCTATTGAACACGAATTACAGACAAAAACCATGCTCAAAAGATAGGGAAGAGAAGAGAAACAAAGGAAGAAGAGGAAAGAATCCATGGATGTGGTCCTTGAAGCTTGAATCTTCTTCCCTAAGGAAGATGGCATCCAACCTAGCCTCCTTAGGCCTCCAATCAGCCCAGAAATGAAGTACAGGCCGCAGCCTCTCTAAAATCTACGATAATCTCTAAACTATTTTCTAAAAATCTATTAAAATCTATTTATAGACTCGGCAAAAACAAAGGCACGCTGCGACATTGAATTTCCACGCCACGACGCGTATCAAATTAGGTCAAGGACGCCGCGACGTTGTTTTCCTTGCGCCGCAACATTTAATTCTTCATGGCCCCTGACTTTGGATGCAGGGGATTATCACGCCGCAACGTACGCTTCTCAGCACCGTGGCGTAACAAGTCTGGCTGTAGAATTTTGCAACAAACTCAATTTTCTGCTGCTTTTTGCTCCTTTGGGTTCTTCTTGGACTTTCTCATCTGTGTTGAACCAAAACTTCCACCAATCTACTCATTTGCAACTCTTCCTGCAATAGAAAAATTACCAAAGTATTAGCAAATACAAAGTCTACTTAATCCTTTACACAATACACTCAATTTGCTCAATATCATACTGGATCAGTCTCAATATTTGATTTATCATATAAGCATAAAACTATCCCAATATGCATCATAACAAGGACTTTAGCAATCTGAGAAATATAGAAATGAGGCACAAATAATTACACTTTGTGAAGTTATCAAGAAGCTCCTTTTTCTATTGAACTTTCATATGGACATACTGAGTAGAACTACACTCTATATCAACAGTCCACCAATCACTCTCCCAGAGGCACCAAATACCTCCAGAGTGACCATTAACATCTTGCACAAAACTGTCATTGAATCCCAACCTTTTAATAATTCCCGCAACTCTACTACCACTTGTGTGTGTTTCCATTAGAATAATGAACTTAGTATTATATTGCCTCTTAAGGTCCCTAACAAGAGACGCAAACCCCTCACTTGCAGTACCCCTACAATTCAAACTTAAAACATTCATTGAGAAACAATTTAAGAATTTGGCAACCCACTACCATCATTAACATGTTGGGCAGACCCCAACTTATCCTTCAACGCAAACTGAATTGACTCAGGTGGTTTCCCCCGAAACATATTCTTCTCCAGCATATGAGAAGTTTTATGCACGAAAGCTGCAGTCTCAGAATTAATATGAACATTAACAATAGGTAGAGTTTGCGACTAATCAGCACATGCTTGAAATACATCCTATTGTTGTAATTGCATCTCCTTCGTATGCTCCAACAAACCTGCATCCGTAACATTCTTTGATTTCAACACCTGCTTATGCACTTCTGAAACAATTACTTTGTCCAGCTTCTCATTTGCTTTATTCGAAGAAGACATATTCTTCTTGAATGAATTCCTAACAGCACCTTTAACATTTTTCAAACGTAAAGCCTGCGTATTCTTGCCTCCATTCTTGTTACGAACACGTTGCATGATCTGCGGTTTGGGCCCACTAACCTCTTGGTCAGGCAGGGTCGGTGTAGAAACCACACCCTTTCCTTTATTTTTGGCTTGCGAAACCACCTTGGTAAGTTGAACCAAGTCCTCCTCATTAGAAGCAATCCTGTTATCATTAGCATTAACTTACTCCTTAAATTCTCCATTTGAATCTGTTAACATCACATAGTCCCCTTCCTTGATTTTCTCCTCGTCAATTAACACAGAAAATCGAGACCCCTCTTTTCCTTTAATCACCTCCTTTTTTTTAGGAGTGGTTTTGTAACCTCAATTATTTCCATGTGCCTTTTTTCCAATCACACTTCTTGCTATCATCCACGACCCATAGGGATTGGCATAATCAATTTCATTCGAAACTTTTGAATTGGAGGCCTTCGCTTGACATATGTCAGCCCTACTTGCATTGTGACCAGAACTGGGCGTCGCCACCAGAGAGACCTCATGATTTTCGACAACTGCATGAACAGAACTCTCTCCTTCAACAAGTTATCTACATTGATCTTTTTTATGACCAAACCTACCACAACGAAAACAAATAGCATGCAACCCTTCATATTCTAGAACCAATCGACAACCTCTAACAGTAATATAGGGTGCCAAAGGTTTATCTAAATCCAACTCAACACAAACACGAGCAAACTTCCCTCTAGAGTGGATAGAAGTTAATCTATCAATTTTAAGAAAGTTCCCCAATCTCGAACCAACCCTCCGAAGAAAAATATCATTATAAAGTTCAATTGGCAGACGTTGAATCCTAACCCAAACTGCAACTCTACGAACTTTCTCAGCACTTATCAGAAAAAGAGGTCACTAACGCTGAACAATAAGATAATGGTCCGCCACCTTCCAAGGCCCCTCAAACAGTGCATGCTTGTAATCCTCCTCGTTCTTAAAAACAACTTGATAATATCCATCATGCATATCAATAATCTAGATGCTACCATTCTTAGTCCACGTACGCTGAAGTTTATTTTCCAGCATGCGAAAACTCACCCTTTCACCAAGCACATTAACCACCAACGTGTTCTTCCAGGGATTAGACCATAGAGCAAGCTCTTCATCTGTCAAAGGAATGTCTAACCCATCACAAAGAGCCTCCACTCCTTTGTTGACCATCGCCTCCTCCCTTCCTATCTTTGCACTATCCTTAACCTCCATAGTAGCAATGTCAGAAACAAAATGCATCTCTCCCACACCCTCCGTATCTATACCCACAGAACCCCCAATAAGACAAAGCAGTTTTTCTTTAAAGGAAAAAATCTCCATCAAACTTTCTTTGACTATTTTAGTACTCCTACTCAAAAGATCTTCCCCTTGATTAGAAGAAGACCTTTGCATATCAGGAAAAACAAAAACCGTAGCAGAGCTTTCATATTTTGAAAAACGGCTACATACTGTATCTAATATCTTTCTCATCATTTTCAATGAAATGTTCTTCATGTTATGAAAAAAACAGCTACTAGTACATCAAAAAAAGAAAATAGCAGCTACAAAGTTATGAACTAATTGAAAACCTTTTCTTGTTAAACAAGTTGGTAAGATAGTAACGTTGAACTTTTTTAATTTTTCCATTTGTTCTAGTTTGTTCTAAATTTTTCTCCAATTCTTAGATCCTATACTCATTGGAACACCGTAAAAGTGTATAACCCCAATGTTAACGTCGTTCAGATTACACAACAAGCCGAAACGACGACGTGGCACACCCTTCTCAGTTCTCTGTGGCTTATCTATCACTTCTCTCTGTCTTCTCTTTCATCTCTCCTGTCTTCTGTGAGAAGACCGAAGAGGGAGAGAAATGGTAGCACCTGTCCTTATACCCCAAAATCCCCAAACCCTAGATTCTTTTGCAAATCCATAAATACCCCTCTCTCTCTCTTCGTCCTCACCCCTCTTATATCTTCACAAATGAAACCTTCTTTCTAAAATAAACCCAAATCGAAGAAAGAGAAACACACATAGCACAAACACAAACCAAACGAAAACTTTTTCTCTCCGATTCTCGTCTTCCAATCAGATTCCATTCCTCCCTTCCCCTCAAAGGTTCCAATCGGTACGTTGCTTCCCCTCTCTGTTCTCCCTCCCTTGTTAATCTCCTTTTCTTGCTTCACTGTTGTGCACAGGAATATCATGCTGCGTGAGCTAGGGTTAGGGTTTATAATCTTAGCTCCCTTGATCGTTTCATGTTTCGTGTATCGTCGTTGCGATCTCCTTATTCTTCATGATCATGGTGTTAATTGTTGGTTCTTGATTGCTTTTCTTGTTCTCGTGTTGTTGATGATGGGGTTTCGTTACGTGTTCAGCAGCTTACTGCACTATATGCTTCCTAGAAAGAGACCCTGTGAAGGAGTGGTTGTAGAAGAAGAGACTGACATCAACAACAATCCCAAGAAGAATCGGATCGCCGCGTCCGAGCCTGCCGATACCGCCGATTCGACGGTGAACAACAGCAACCAGAGCTTCAGTAGCAGCAGTAGCAAGAACAACAGCAACAACCACGGTAGCGGGAACACACTTGAAGGAGCGTCGATTATGGCTTTGGGTGATTCCAACCCGCCGGATATTGATGAGGATCTGCACAGCCGGCAGCTCGCCGTGTATGGTCGCGAGACTATGCGGAGGCTCTTCGGGTCTAGTGTGCTCGTTTCGGGGATGCAGGGTCTTGGTGTCGAGATTGGTATAGTCCTTGAGCACACCCCTTTAATTACTTTTCTCTGTATTGATGTTTGAGTGAATGTTAGATTAGATGTGTGATGCCTCAATTACGTTTTGCTTTTGGTGCACCACTGCATCCTTGGTTTTATGATGGTTCTTATCTGATTAAATGAAGATGTGAATAAATCTTCCGAATTTAGGAGACTGCAAGAATTATGAATCTTACATCAATCCAAATGCTAAATTTGATTTGGTGACCCACTTGTTAAAATTCTGCCAATGGCTTTCAGCTCTCTGCTTCTAGTAAAAGAAAATCGTTCAATTGTTAGATAATGGGAATATGGGATTGGTTCTAGTAGATTTGGTGATTTGGTCCTTGGTTCCCCCTGTCATCTGCAAAATGGAGGCAGAGTGATGTGACTGTCCCTGTTCATATTCTTGTAATTTGTTGTCCATGATGATAAATTTCACTGGAAATGATTACCAGCTGCTCAAGTTCAGTCTTATAAACTTTATATTGTCAACTTTGATTATAAATTTGTTATCAGTAACTCCATGCACTGCTTTAATGATTCATTGTTTGTTATATCTTCTTTGAGCAATCTTGCTACCTGATGTCCTCAGTCCTCACTTATACAGTATTCAATTTAGAGTTTAGACTAATTACTTAATAGAGTTTATGAAACATAATGCGATTTGAACCATTCGATTGGTTTTGTTACTTTATGTTTTATTTAATGGTTGTGATATTTAGGTTCAAACTTCAAATAGTGCCAGCTCTGTAATGTTTAATCATGTTTTTGTATTCTAATAAAGTTTACTACTTGCAGCGAAGAATCTTATTCTTGCTGGTGTCAAATCTGTGACCTTGCATGATGAGGGGACCATAGAGCTATGGGATCTTTCCAGTAATTTTGTGTTTTCAGAGAATGATGTTGGTAAAAACAGGGCATTGGCTTCTGTTAGTAAGTTGCAGGAGCTAAACAATGCAGTGGTTGTACTAAGCTTGACAACTGAGCTGACAAAAGAGCAACTTTCTAATTTCCAGGCACTTCCTCTCTTGCTTTCTACTCTTCCTTTTTTTTTAAAATAAATAAATTGAATTTCATGTTATTTTCTTTTATATTTTGCTTTTGCTATGTTATGCTTTGGTAATAACGAATGTTAGAAGTCACTAATCACTTCTTGGTCTTAAAAGAATATTATTTGTTAATTAATTCTAAATAAATATTAATATTTTTTATATCCATAGGTTTTGAAAAGGCAATGTACCGTCATTTACTCACTTATAATAGTGACTGTTGTTATTTAGCAAATCTTTTTTTTTTGGCTAGCAAATAACATAGATAGAGACACCTTTTTGTAAATTTTATTTCTTTCCCCTTTCCATAAGAAGTAGTATAACTCTAAGATTGTTCGTGTTTGTTGTATAATGGCGTAATTTAATGCGAAGTTTGTCTTATTTCCAACTATAAATGCATTTGTATCTGATTTATTTCGATATATTTACATTTGTTTATTTACTGTTTTGTAGGCTGTTGTTTTCACTGATATCAGTCTTGAGAAAGCCATTGAGTTCAATGATTACTGCCACAATCATCAGCCTCCTATTGCTTTTATTAAAACTGAAGTTAGAGGCCTTTTTGGTTCTGTGTTCTGTGATTTCGGGCCTGAGTTCACTGTTGTTGATGTTGATGGAGAGGAACCCCATACTGGCATTATTGCATCCATCAGCAATGACAACCCTGCTCTAGTATCCTGTGTTGATGATGAGAGGCTTGAGTTTCAGGATGGAGATCTTGTTGTATTCTCTGAAGTTCATGGTATGAAAGAATTGAATGATGGAAAGCCAAGGAAGATTAAAAATGCTAGAGCATATTCGTTTACTCTTGAAGATGACACCACAAATTATGGTATCTATGAGAAAGGTGGTATTGTTACACAGGTCAAACAACCGAAGGTGTTGAACTTTAAGCCTCTTGGGGAAGCACTCAGTGATCCAGGTGATTTTCTTCTGAGTGATTTTTCTAAGTTTGATCGTCCACCTCTCCTTCATGTAGCATTCCAAGCTTTGGATAAGTTCATTTCTGAGTTGGGTCGCTTCCCTTATGCTGGTTCGGAGGATGATGCACAGAAGCTTATATCTGTTGCCACTAATATTAATGACATCTTAGGTGATGGGAAATTAGAAGATATAAATCCAAAACTTTTGCGACAATTTGCCTTTGGAGCTAGGGCAGTATTAAACCCTATGGCTGCCATGTTTGGTGGAATTGTTGGACAAGAGGTTGTCAAAGCATGCTCAGGGAAGTTTCATCCACTTTTTCAGGTAAATAGATTTTTTAGTGTTTTGTCATATTCTCTGGTATTTTGAAATATATTTTATTGTGTAAGTGAAATGAAGCCTAGATGAAAGACATTTTGATAAGATCACTTTCCCTTTTTAGTAGTCAGCTGATTGATTGTGTTCAATTTGCTGCTTCAGTTGATATTTGATTATTTTGATTCTTTTATAGTTTTCTTTACCTATTGAACAACACAAGCTTTTGTCCAATTTTGTCTCTGAAAAAGATAACAACCCTTTCCATCATTTGAGCAAGACTCTATGTTGAACTTGATTCTTCATAGTTCTTATTAATGAAATTTGATCTTGACTATGAATTGGTGGTGTATTCTGTATTTTAATGTGTAATTCATCTACCATTCAAGTATTGCATAGTACCCACCCTCTCTCTGCCTCGCCTAAACACAATAAGCAAGTAACACATACCTAGAGGCATGTGTTGCCCATGTAATCACATGTAAATGTCTATTTTCATTAGCATAGGTGAGCATTCTCTGAAAAAAGTTTGTGCTTTTGTACATGCTCATGCATTCTGTTAGAAACCAGAAGATAGAACTGATAGAAATGGATAAAAACCAGAGAATCTGATTCTGTTTATTCTGTATTGCTATCTCTAGAACAGTGATTCTGGAATTTCTTGGAATACAAGGACAGAAATGAAAATTACAAGAAAAAGAAAATGACTCAAGCAGACATTGAGTCCCCAGCCTTAGGAGAGGCCTACCCCAATCAGAACCATCTATAACACTTAATAATTTTAGCCTCGCTTTCTCTTTCTCTCCCTCTCCCTCTCGTATATTCCCACTCCTCCAACTGAATACCCCACGACATTCGCCTTCATCTCACTTCCACATCAGCATTTTGTTTTGCTGCAGTCCATTAACTTGAACATTCTCAATATTCCCCATCCTGTCCTTATTGCATCTGTGGGTCTTGCACATTCATACCTAGGTTTAACCAAATGGGTGTGTATACACAGTGGGGTTTAAACCCTTGATTTTAACGTTGTTTTAAAATGGGGATGATGTGACATCGTGCTCAATAGTCACAATATACTGGTATTACGGTTTGCTTAGTTTATAGGAATGATGAGATAGTCTATTGGCAAATATATGTTGTTTACTTGTTCTGCAAACTGATGTTTCATCTTGTTTTGTTGTTTGCCTCTTTAATGAGCATTATTTTCAAGCTTATAATACTTATTGTTTTTGTTATTGTGGTTTTAACTTCTGTACCTCTGCAGTTTTTCTACTTTGACTCTGTGGAATCACTTCCTACAGAACCACTGGACCCCAATGATTTGAGACCAGTAAATAGTCGTTATGATGCTCAGATCTCAGTTTTTGGACGAAAGTTACAGAAGAAATTAGAGGATTCTCAAGTGTTTGTTGTTGGATCTGGTGCTTTAGGATGTGAATTTCTAAAAAATCTTGCACTCATGGGAGTTTCTTGTGGAAGTCAGGGGAAGCTGACAATTACTGATGATGATGTTATAGAGAAGAGTAACCTAAGCAGGCAGTTCCTTTTCCGTGATTGGAATATTGGACAGGCTAAATCTACGGTTGCTGCTTCAGCTGCTTCATCTATAAATCCTGGTTTTAATATTGAAGCTCTGCAAAATCGTGTTGGCACTGAAACTGAAAATGTGTTTAATGATACCTTTTGGGAAAACCTGAGTGTTGTGATAAATGCGCTAGACAATGTAAATGCAAGACTATATGTTGATCAGAGATGCTTGTATTTCCAAAAGCCTCTTCTTGAGTCTGGAACTCTTGGAGCCAAATGCAATACCCAGATGGTCATTCCCCACCTAACAGAAAATTATGGTGCGTCAAGAGATCCACCTGAGAAACAGGCACCAATGTGTACTGTACATTCATTTCCTCACAATATTGACCACTGCTTGACATGGGCTCGTTCAGAGTTTGAGGGTTTGCTTGAGAAAACTCCGGCTGAAGTAAATGCATATTTGTCTAACCCAAGTGAATATACCAATGCAATGAGGAATTCTGGTGATGCTCAAGCAAGGGATAACTTGGAGCGTGTTCTTGAGTGCCTGGACAGGGAAAAGTGTGAAACTTTTGAAGATTGTATTACTTGGGCTCGGCTAAAGTATGTTTGTTTGATAATATATGCTTGTATCTGTTTCTTATAGTAATGTTGCTGTGAAAGCATATTAGTTTTTCTGTGTCCTTCACTCGTAAACACATTTCTTTTCTTATTCACAGGTTTGAAGATTATTTTGCTAACCGGGTGAAGCAGTTAATCTATACTTTTCCTGAAGATGCTGCAACCAGTACTGGAGCTCCTTTCTGGTCTGCACCGAAAAGATTCCCTCATCCACTGCAGTTCTCAGCCTCTGATCTGGGTCATCTACATTTTGTGATGGCAGCTTCTATTTTACGAGCAGAGACATTTGGTATCCCAATCCCTGACTGGGGAAAGATCCCTAAGAAGTTGGCCGAAGCAGTTGATAGGGTGATAGTACCTGATTTTCAGCCTAAGAAAGATGTGCAAATAGTGACAGATGAGAAGGCCACCAGTCTCTCTACTGCTTCTATAGATGATGCAGCTGTTATTAATGATCTAATAATCAAGTTAGAGAGGTGCCGGACAAATCTGCCACCAGAGTTCAGGATGAAACCAATTCAGTTTGAGAAGGTCCGTTTTCCTTCATTACACTTTGCTTCTAACTGAAATTTTACTATCATGCTCCTTCTGGCCTCACCCTCCTGATAAAACCATTTCTGTAGTCCTGTCAATGATATTCTATATTTTGTAGTTACAATAGGGAATTTTGGATTGGTGGGGTTTGCATTTCTATTTGCTTGGAATGGATTGTGGACTCACAGTTTATGAACTCATCTGCATTTTATAATATATTCTATGTAATTAGTTTTCATCAACTAAGAAATTGCCATTCTGCTGTAAAACTGCAGGATGATGATACAAACTACCATATGGATGTGATAGCTGGGCTTGCCAATATGAGGGCACGGAATTACAGCATTCCTGAGGTTGACAAGCTTAAAGCCAAGTTTATTGCTGGACGGATCATTCCTGCAATTGCAACCTCGACTGCTATGGCCACTGGTCTTGTCTGCTTGGACCTCTACAAAGTTTTGGATGGAGGGCACAAACTTGAGGACTATAGGAACACATTTGCTAACTTAGCACTGCCTCTCTTTTCAATGGCTGAGCCAGTTCCACCGAAGGTTATCAAACATCAAGATATGAGTTGGACAGTTTGGGACAGATGGATTCTGGGAGACAATCCTACCCTCAGGGAACTTCTTGAATGGCTGAAGGAAAAAGGCTTGAATGCTTATAGTATTTCATGTGGAAGTTGCCTGCTCTATAATAGCATGTTCCCTAGGCACAAAGAGCGAATGGACAAAAGAGTAGCGGATCTGGCAAGGGAAGTAGCCAAGGTGGACATTCCTTCGTACCGTCGTCACTTGGACGTTGTTGTGGCCTGTGAGGATGATGAGGATAATGATATTGACATCCCTCAAATATCCATATATTTCCGTTAGGTTGCTTTCATCTTATCAGGTGTGTTTGAGATTTAGGTAAAAAGACTGTTTGACTCCAATGTTCCATATTCATAATTCATAATGGGTACACGAAGGCAACTTTCACAGTTCATATATGAATTGAAAAGCAACTTTCATTCCTTGTATGTTATCTTTGCTTGTTTTTGGGGTCTTCTTCAACCCTAACATTATTGAGATGGTGAATTCATGGTATGTCATATCTTCATCTCATCCCTTCTTTTCCTTATATTTTTCGGTTGCAGTGCCTTCTTCCGGCTAGGTTTAGTTGAGTCATAGGAAACGTGGGTCTATCAATTAATGTAGTTTACTTATGTGATTTCTTTTTAATGGCTAGACACATGAAGCAATTGATTTCACTTTCATATTTTATGATTTGGTCCTTCAATTTCTTCTGAGATTATCAGTTCCCCTTTCTAAATCATTGCAAAATATGCGTATAAGCGACTCTAAAAGTCAACTCTCGAGTTTGAACATAGTTTGCAATGATTTGTTTATGAGAAGAAAGGAGCTTGAGTTTTGTTAAAGAAAATTGAGTATTTAGAATGAAATAGCTTGAAATTGAGCTCGCACGGCTCACGTGTCTTGCCTTTAAAAATGGATGAAAAACTCGTAGGTGGGATTATGTGATTATGTGTCTTGCCTTCAGCCTTTTGTAGCGTGCCTTTCTTTGGTAGAAAAGAATTTACAGAGTCGATTCGTTCTACGGTGCAAAATAGATAATATAATTTGCCATTTCAAATGCAACGCATTTATAACTTTTTGATACAGAAATATATTTAGGTGCAATTGGTTATATCTATGTATTATTTTCGGACTACGAAATTTAATGAGTTTGATTGAAAACTTATATTTAAGGTAGTTTGATATGAAAATTAAAATTGAGATTTGAGAGCAAAAAAGTAAGAATTAATAATTCATAAAATGATTAATAAATTGAATGTTGTTCTGATACATAAATAACTTGTGCTTGATTTAAAAGAACATATACTAGATTAATATTTTCCATCTAGAAATGGGATAAATGTAATGTTACCCTAAAGTATATGGGTACATAAGCGGAAATTATTAGAGTTTAATAATGAGTTAAGTGTGTCGGGGTCGAGGTTTTTTCTTTTGTTGCTTTATTATGATGACTGAAGAATAGTACATCTGTGTCCTTTTTTTGTTACTTTATCATGATGACTATCCGGTGTTGCTTTTTATATTCCTTTCTCGACACTTATATTCTTGCATGATACTGAGATCTATCCCATAACAATCATCTTCACTTTGGTGGGGATAATCTGCACTGTCTCTACTTGATGTTGACTGCCCCTTATCCGATGTTGCAATAGTGTACTTTAACTTTTCAATAAGCTCTTCTTGAGAGAAAGGTCCTACCAATTCCTGAAGTACCTGTCTTTTAAGTTCTTCAAATTCAGAAGAATTTGTATGATTTTTCTTAACTTCTAAATACGGTAGGATTTTGAGTGCACCATTTTGAAATAGCTGTTTTGCTAATTAGATTATGATTGAAATTTGTCCATCATGGCATTTAACACTAAACTTTACTCACCCAAATTTGATTTTTAGAGGGTAATTTTCTACCAAAAAAGAGAAATCCTAGGTTAATACCATAAGATTCCGAATTGAGCAAAAATTTGGAGTAACTTAAACCCACTTGAAAAGGGAAAGTCTGGTTTTTCTACAAAATAATTGTAGGAATCTCTTACAAGTCTTAGTAACATTTCAAAACAATGTCCTACCATATAGAATATCTCTACAAATCAACAAGGATATTTGTTAAATCCATTTTTGAACTAGAAAAACTAGGAATCTATCTATTGTTTAATGGAAAAGTTTAAAATGCTCCTAAAATATTTTTGAGCATGAATGCTCCATGTTTTTTTTATCATTAATATATAGGAAGAAATACAGGATGCTTGATAATCTAAATAATTGAAAGTTTGTGGATTCCAGCATATGAAAAAGGCATTTGAAGTGAAAATGACTTGGTTCTAATCTTGAGGGGTCAAGACATTGAGATTCTTTACTCTTAAAAAATCAATTAAGTTGGGTTTGGCTTGATTATAGTTATGATCAAGTTCAGTTGATCCGGTATTAATAAGGATTAATTCATTAAAAGCCCTAGCCTTTTCAAAGGAATTTTCTGAAAGAAAATTCCATCCTTTTGGCAAGTTTTTTGGGCTACTTCTCAGGGAGTTGCTTTTGGATGATAGAAATCGGGTTCAACAAAATATAGAACTTCTTTGAAATGGGTTTTTAAAAAATATTTGCATTCTTCTATGGTTGGATTATTGACTATGGTAAATAGAGTTTGAATAGATTTGGTTAAAGTTTGTTGATAGGTTAATGTCGAGTGCTTAGTCTGGATTTGGGTTTTTTGTATAAGTGAAAGAAGATTAGTTTGAGGAGAATTGTTTTTAATACTTTGTATTGGAGAGAAGGCCAAAGTTGATAAACTAGGGGAGGTCGAAGACCCCTCTTTCTTTTGAGTAGACAACCTTTTTGAGGTGTGAATATTGATCCAGAGTATCATGTTTCTACTATTAATGATGCTTCACGATTGGAGTTGATGCTTCACGATTGGAGTTTAAGTGCTTGAGGCATTACATTCCATTCATAACATCCAATAATTAATGAACGATCACATAGTATGAACAATAACACTTGAAATAATTGTGTTTGTCGCACTATGCATATGTTGCACCATAGCGTCAGGTCAGCCACCCAAAGCCTATAATTTTTGAAAGACTTTTGAGATGTCTTTTCCCTCATGTACACTGCAGACATTGGATCCACTGACTTTCAGCCAAATAACTGCAAAATCCCGACTGTACATACCATAGGGCATGCAAAAGATGAAAGAGTGACACTCTATCCCTAGTTAGCACTTAATGAGAAAAAATATATTGACAATCCTTCCAGGGGAACTAAATTGTTAAGTCAGATGAGAGGTATCCAAGCATCTCTTCCTCCATAAGAACCTTACAATATGTTTAGATGATAGGTAATGAGAGAAATGAAAAGAAAATAGGAGAAAAAGAAATAACTTCTTGTGTTTGAGAATTTTAAAATACATGAGAAATAGAAAAAACACATAAGGAACCATTTTTCCTCTCTTTCCCTCAAAGACCTAACTTTTGTTTCCCTCAAAATTGAGGTGAAATCATTTGTTCCGTTCTCTTATTAATCATCCAAACAAAGAGAAATGTAACTATATACCATTCATTTCCTTTTCTTTCCAGTCCATCCCCACCTATTCAATTTCATTCCAT
Organism: Ormosia emarginata; assembly: GCA_029884605.1. NCBI lineage: Eukaryota > Viridiplantae > Streptophyta > Magnoliopsida > Fabales > Fabaceae > Ormosia > Ormosia emarginata. Next base: position 8,577,933 of record JAQQTP010000059.1, on the reverse strand, counting down.
TAATGAAAAAGCATCCAAATACAGTGTTAGTATTTATCAAAATCACTAATTTATAGAAAATTTCAATAGAACATCCTATCACAAATTTCCAATCTGCCACCAAAGGGAAGTAAAAGTTAAGCAACTGCGATCAAGTTTGGACATGAACTTCATGAAGGCTATCCAAACTGCATTACTTATGACTCAGATCATTTCTATTTAGTTTTTATCAGCACCTTCATCAAAATCCCTAGAAACTCCAACTCGGAAATCCAGTTGTTTCTGATGCTTTGAGCGACGCCGCTCATCAAAATTGTCCCACCCTTCAAACTGCAAGAAAGCATGTATTTCGCTGTCATGTAACTGTTGTTTCTCAGGCATTACATGCTCCAATGAACTGACATAACTATGATAAGATTTTGAAATGAAACACTTTTTATTTGAAAAATGAATAAAAAAAAGTGCACACCTGGCGAAGGAGATCAATTGTGATTTCCGTATTGTGAAGATCCAGTGTGGAGAGCTGAAGGCAAGTCTTGAATAGTTTAGATGGAAGAGATTTCATCCCATTGTTACTAAGATGCAAAGCCTAAATAGTGGTCAGAAAGGTGGAGTTAAAATGCAGGAAAAGTTAGTAATATAGGTACCAGATCCATTTTTACTTTTGACACATGAAATGAGCATGTAGGGAAGATTGATATATTACAGTTAATTACAAACTCCCCTAAGGTATGCCAAAATTACATGCACCTTCCTTTCTAATGGGAAAATGGTGGATGTTAACTCTGCACTTGAATTTACCCATTTAACCTTATTATTAAAAAATCATTTTTCCCCAGGTATTTGCAAAATTAACTCAAATTAGACACGGTTTCTTTTTTATTCCCTACCATCTTAGATTCAAATTTATTACATACCCATGAAAGAGAAGTATTTTTGAAATAAAATAGACTAACATCATAGAAGGAACATCTCAAACGGCAACTTAACTTAAAGGGATGATTTTTGTCTTAACATTTAAAAGTTAAAACAAAGGAAACCTACATAATTTCTAAAAGGGGCGTATATGTGATTTCACTATGCCTCAAGGGGGATCTATATAATAATTTATTACACTTAAAAGGGATTAACAGTTGATAGTCTACGGTTTTAAACTTGGGAAAGGGTCCTCAGTCTTTAATTATTAACCAACACTTATCTGTAACGTTTTGTAGAACATGAAATTAAGAGCTTCATTTAATGCATCAATTTGACGCAGCCACTGAGTAGCACTTATGTGCAAGAATGAAACTGCACTAGCACATAATTACAGTTCCTAAAATTCAAAATTATTTAAGGATAACATGCCTCAAATTATTCAAAATTATGTAGGAAACCTACATAATTTCTAAAAGGGGCGTATATGTGATTTCACTATGCCTCAAGGGGGATCTATATAATAATTTATTACACTTAAAAGGGATTAACAGTTGATAGTCTACGGTTTTAAACTTGGGAAAGGGTCCTCAGTCTTCAATTATTAACCAACACTTATCTATAACGTTTTGTAGAACATGAAATTAAGAGCTTCATTTAATGCATCAATTTGACGCAGCCACTGAGTAGCACTTATGTGCAAGAATGAAACTGCACTAGCACATAATTACAGTTCCTAAAATTCAAAATTATTTAAGGATAACATGCTCAATTGTTGGGTCTGGAAGGTTGTGGTTAGGGCTGGCAATGAATTGAACCAGCTCGAAATTAGTTTGAGACTCGATTCGTTAATTAGCTCGTTGAACTTGGTTCATGAACTAAATGAGTTGAACTTGAGTTAAGTGCTGCTCGATTCGTTTGGTTCATGTACTGGCTCGATATATATATATATATATATATATATATATATATATATATATATATATATATATATATTCAGGAGTATAATATAAAAATAAAATAATGAGAAAATTGATTAGTTGAATTGAGTTATGAACCAAGCTAATGAACCAGGTTCACGAGCTAGTCTGATTCATTTGGTTCATATTGTCTCATTTTGACATTTGGTTCATATAATTCAAGCTCATGAGCCGAACCGAACAACAGCTTGCGAGTTTGGTTCGAACTAAGTTCAAGCTATAAAAAATGGTTCATATTGAACTTGAGTCAAGTTTCGAGTTGAGCCAAGCTAAACTAGATTCGGTTCGACTCGACTCGTTTCCAACCTTAGTTGTGGTGGAGTGCTGTCTCGAACCTGCAGCAAGCTAATGGGATGAAACTTAGCAAACCATTAGTGCTGTGAGACTGGCAACATGCTAATGGCATTAGGCCCAAGATTGGGCCTAGGCCCACAATCAGTAGGGTCTATGTTAGGAGGGATAGGCCCCCAACCAACACAACTGACTCTGATGAGTTAGTTGATTCGGTTAATACAGCTGAGCGGGAAAGTGGGGAAATATAAAAGGGAGATGAGAAGGAGAGGGAGGGTATCGAGTTAGGCACAGGAAAGGGAAAGGTAGCCATTGGAGGATTGAGAGTAGGTCTCATCCCTCTGTATTCGTGAGATTGCACTACTGTGAGAGTTTATAGCATTCTTTGTATTGTTTCTAAGGCATTTATCCCCAATTTCTTGAATAAGAATTCCAGTGTTCCATCATTGGTATCAAAGCAACGATCTCTGTGAGTGGGCGCATGGTATCGACGAGGATGAAATCAAGAACTGAATCTTTGGAAAGAAGAGCGGAGGACATGGAGGAATGGAGGCGTGTCAACGACACAAGGATGCGAGGCATGGAGAACAACATCCAAGAATTGTTGTGGAAGATGGATGCGGTTTTGCAGATGAACGCGGGGCCAAGAAATGGAGACCCACCTGATTCTGAGGGCGAAAACAATCCCAGGGGGGATCGAGGAACTTGGGATAACGAGAAATAGAGGAAATTGGAGCTTCCTCTCTTCGAAGGAGAAGACTCGGGTGAGGATGCTTGCAGTTGGATACACAAGATTGAGTGACTCTTTGAGGTCAGGGGGGTACCCGAGGGAGAGAGGGTCAAGGTGGCCTCCATGGCTTTGGAGAGGCCTGCCCTATCTTGGTACCAATGGTGGGAGAGCGGTATGGAGACTATCTCGTGGCCCGCTTTCACTGGGGCGGTGATCAGGAGGTTTAACCCTTCTTTCTCTTAGAATCCCTACGAAATTCTGATAGGACTGAAGCAGGATGGCTTAGTCAAGGAGTATAGGAGGCAGTGCGAATTTTATGCTGGCCCCATAAGGATTACAGAACATGACTTCTTGAAGGGAATCTTCATCAATGGGTTAAAGGAGGGGATCCGAAGGGAATTGAGGATACATGCAGTAGGATCATTAGCCGAAATGATGGATCTTGCTCAGCTAATTGATGAGAAAAATGAGGTTTTCATTCATGAAATTTCCGGGGGAAGTGGTGGGAGAAATGGGTCGATGACTAGGGGGGTTACAAGTTGGAGGGGTGGTCCATCATACACTGGATCAAGAGGAGGTGGATCAAACTGGAAAGGGACTAAGGCTGGGAGTAACATGTCCAACCCAGGGTGGAAAAGAGCTAACGTCAGTAGCAATGTAGGATCATCTTCAACAGGGGGAAGTGAGAAATCTGTGAGTAAGCCACAGGAATCCACAGTTGTTAGCAGAAGAGGGAGAAATTTTAGAGAACTCCCCAATAATGAATACAATGACCGAATGAGGGGCCTTTGCTTCAAATGTGATGAGCAGTATATCCCAGGCCATGTTTGTAGAAGTAAACAATTAAGGTTGCTTTGGGTTGAAGAGGAATTAGAGGAATTGGGTCCAGAAGTTGAGGCAGAGGAGGAAGAGATGGGTGGAGGGGAAGGGAAACCCATCTTGCTAGGTTACAACAGCTTGTTTGGGATTACCACAGGGAGATCATTCAAGCTTTGGGGAAAGGTGAAGGGAAGGGAGATCATGGTGTTAATAGACTATGGGGCATCCCTCAGCTTTATTGCCAAGGAATTAGTGGAGCAATTAGGACTAGAGGTAGCTGCCACTCCCTCTTTCTTAGTGGAAGTGGGGGATGGCCATAAGGTGAAAAGTGCAGGCTGCTATAAATCAGTGAAGGTCCAGCTACATGAAGTAGAAGTGCAGCATGAATTCTATGTTTTCGAATTAAAAGGGCCAGATGTGGTACTTGGTTTAGACTGGTTGGCTCAGCTAGGAGATATCACTGCTAACTTTAGGAGGTTGTATTTGAAGGTCATGAGGGAGGGGAGGACATACTGCATTAGGGGAGACCCAGCTCTATGTAAATTAGTTGCGTCTCTGAAGTCCATGATGAAATCCTTGCAAGAGGAGGATGAAGGGTACTTAGTAGAGCTACACATGCAGACAGAGGGAGATCATCCGAAAGAGGAGGTTGCAGGAGCTGCAGTTCCTGAGCACATACAGCCTGTGTTGCAAGAGTTTGAGGCTCTGTTTACTCCATTGGAGGGGCTGTCACTCGAAAAGAGAGCTGATCATGCTATAAACCTGAAGGAGGGAGCAAATATCTCCAACATACGGCCCCACAGGTATCCCCAATACCAAAAATATGAGATTGAAAAGTTGGTAAAAGAAATGTTAGAAGCAGGAGTCATAAGGCCTAGTGTTAGTCCATATTCCAGCCCAATAATCTTGGTGAGAAAGAAAGATGGTAGTTGGCGTTTCTGTGTAGATTATAGGGCATTAAATAAGGTTACAATCTTGGACAAATTCCCTATCCCAATCATAGATGAGCTTTTAGATGAATTGGCGGGTGCGACAATCTTTTCGAAGCTGGACTTGAAGGCAGGATACCACCAAATACGTATGAGGGAGGCAGATATAGAGAAGACAGCCTTCAGGACACATGGGGGCCACTATGAATTTCTGGTGATGCCCTTTGGCCTCACAAATGCACCTTCCACTTTTCAAGCACTCATGAATGACGTGCTACGACCATGCTTAAGGAAGTGTGCTCTAGTTTTCTTTGATGATATACTGATCTATAGCCAAGATGAGGCAACCCATCTCAACCATCTAAGAGAAGTGTATAGGCTACTAGTGGCTAACAAGCTATTAGCTAATAAGAAGAAGTGCAGTTTCGGTAGGAGGTCAGTAGAATACTTTGGGCATGTAGTGTCTGGACAGGGGTTAGCTGTAGACCCTCAAAAGGTAGAAGCAATGTTGAAGTGGTCTGTACCTAAAGATGTCAAGGGTTTAAGAGGATTCCTTAGGTTCATGGGTTACTATAGAAGATTCGTGAGGGGCTATGGTAAAATAGCCAAACCACTGACTGAGTTGCTAAAAAAAGATGGGTTCCACTGGTCACATGAAGCTCAATCAGCTTTTGACACCCTACGCAGTACCATGTCCAGCCTTCTAGTGTTGGCAGTGCCAGACTTTTCAAAGTAGTTTGTTATTGAGACTGATGCCTCAAGTAAGGGGTTAGGGGCTGTGTTGCTTCAAAAGGAGAGAACTATATAACATTTCTCAGCCAAGCATTGTCGGCTAGAGGACAACAGAAGTCTGTCTATGAAAGGGAGCTAATGGCCATTGCCTTTGCAGTGCAAAAATGGCGCCATTATCTCCTTGGTAGGCACTTCCTGATATGCACGGATCAAAGGTCTCTCAAGTTCCTAACAGAACAGAGACTTTTGGGAGAAGAGCAGTTCAAATGGACATCCAAGCTTATGCGTTTTGACTTCGAGATACAATATAGGCCAGGGTGTGTGATGGATTCGGTAATGAGGAGGGAGAGAAAGAAGGCATGAGTCAGCATAATAAGTTAGTTATACCTCCTATTTGGAGAGTGTATTCTAGAAGGGAGAAAAAGGGAGAGTTTGTTAGTCGTGGCTGATGTGGCAGTTGTGACAGAGAGGGTCTGTTAGAAGGTTGTCTGTTAGGAGGTTATTTTTGGGTTATTAAGAAAGAAGGGTGAGAGAGGAGGGGGACATTTTGTTTTGCATTTTGCTAATGTCATGCTGTAAGATCAGAGGCATATTCCTCTGAAGGAGCTTTTGCTCTGGATATCCATTTAGTAAATTCTTCTGGTGTGATAGTGGTTACTGTTTTATTACTAATTTTTCTGTTGGGTTAGGAGCGGTATCCTAACAAATTTGGTCCGACCTGCCGGATACTTTTCGAGGTCTTATCCAGCATTGAGCAATCTTCTTGTTCATACCACCAAAGATGTCAAACAGGGTGGAGGTGTTAGAGGGGAAGGTGAATCGGATTGAGGCACATATGGGCGAGCTTAAGGGTGGATTAGCTGAAGTACAAAAGGCATTAGTGGAGGTCACGAAATTGTTGGGAAAGAGATTAGAGGCGGACGGCGAAGAGGGGTCAAACAGCAAAGGAGGAGTGGGAAGTTTTGTTCTTCATAACGATCCAATGGAGGAATATAAGATGTCGGTGAAGAAGATTGAGTTGCCCGTTTTTGATGGCACTGATCCAGTAGGGTGGATTACACGAGCGGAGACGTACTTCGACGTACATCAAACTTCTGAAGAGGTGAAGATCAAATTGATGAGGTTAAGCATGGATGGAGCGACAATTCACTGGTTCAATTTGCTGATGGAATCAGAGGATGACCTGACATGGAAGGGACTGAAGCAAGCATTGCTAGCACGTTACAGCGGTAGAAAGTACAAAAACCCGTTTGAAGAACTGGCATCGCTGAAACAAACGAGGAGCATTGAAGAGTACATCGCAGAGTTTGAGTTGATTGCATCTCAAGTTGGGAAACTACCGGAGGAACAGTACATGGGTTACTTCATGAGTGGGCTGCAATCAGATATTCGAAGAAGGGTTCGCACTCTTGATCCCCAAAATCGATGGCAGCTTTTGAAGGTAACCAGAGCGGTGGAAGAAGAAGTTTGCGGGAAGGAAGGATCGGGGGTACGGGCCAGAGGAAGAATGGGATCAGGGGAGTATCAGAAAAGAGAGTGGGCCTCAGCAAGTAGAAGCCTCCCAGCAACACGTGAAATGGGCTTAAGTGGCACCACAGGCCCATTCCGCAGCAGTAACCCAAATGGGTTTGGACGGTTTAGAGAACAGAGAGAAGGTTCGTCCATGAGTTCCAACGCAAACCGAGCCCTTGTTTCCTCTTTCTCGACCACGACACGAACTCCAGAGAACGAGCGACAAACGACCGGCGACAAGACTAGAGGCGTACGACACATCCCTTACGGTGAGCTCATGGACCGCCGTGCGAAGGGCCTCTATTTCAGATGTGGTGAAAGATACCATCCTCTTCACCAATGTCCTGACAAACAGCTGCGAATGCTGGTCTTAGGCGACGATGAAGTTTTGAATGAGGAAGGAGAAATTGTCCTTGCGAAGCGGAAGAACAAGCTCCGGAGATAGGTGAAGGGGAGTGCAGGGTCATGGGTTTATTCGGACAGGTTCAGGACGCATCTCTCATGAATTCGACTATGAGATTGGAAGGGAAAATCAACGGAGTGTCAGTGCTGGTGCTTGTCGATAGTGGAGCTAGACACAATTACATCTCTTCACATTTAATTCCGACTTTGGGTTTGCATGTACAGTCCGATCTCCGATGTAAGGTGAAATTAGGGGATGGACACACGGTACTAGCTCATGGAAGAAGTGAGGGAGTAGATTTGCAGCTGGGCGGTTTTGTAATGAAGTTGAATGCCTACGTCTTGGATTTGAGGGGTTTGGATATGATACTTGGTGTTGAGTGGCTGAAGACGCTTGGGTCCGTGGTAATGGATTGGAAAGAGCTGGTGATGGAGTTTCACATGGGTCATAAAAGGGTACGGCTCCAAGGATTAAAGAAAAAGAGAGGTGGCCACAGTGGGGACAATGCCGGTTTTGAACAATTGTCCTTGAGGGATGTCGGGCATGGGGAGATTTGCGAAGTGCAGGGGCTATTGTGGGAAATGTCGTGTACGAAGGTATCAGGGGAAGAAGAGTTGAATGAGCTGCAAAGGCTACAAATGGCAGAATTGTTGCTTCAATTTGAAGCAGTGTTCAAGGAAGACCTGGGCTTGCCTCCAAGAAGAAATAGGGTCCATGCAATTCACTTGAACGGAGGTCAGGGCCCAGTTAACGTAAGGCCATACCGTTACCCTCACCACCATAAGGAAGAAATAGAGAAGCAAGTGAGGGAGATGTTACAGGCTGGAATTGTCGGGCCTAGTTCAAGCCCATTCTCGAGTCCTGTCATCCTGGTTAAATAAAAAGATGCTACGTGGCGCATGTGTGTTGATTACAGAGCGCTGAACAGCGTAACCATTCCAGATAAATTTCCAATTCCGATTGTGGACGAGTTGTTGGATGAGCTGCATGGGGCACAATTCTTTTCCAAGCTGGACTTAAAGGCGGGTTATCATCAGATTCGGATGAAGGAGGAGGATATTCCGAAGACCGCTTTCTGAACTCATAACGGGAATTACGAGCATTTGGTGATGCCATTCGGGCTCACTAATGCTCCGGCTACCTTTCAGGCAGTCATGAATGACTTACTTCGTCCCTACCTTCGTAAGTTTATTCTAGTTTTCTTTGATGACATCTTCATCTATAGTCCGGATTGGCAAAGTCACTTGCTACATTTACAAATGGTCCTGGAAGTGTTGCTCTCTAATCAGTTTGTAGCAAATAAAGCAAAATGTTATTTTGGGAAGGTGTCTGTGGAGTACTTGGGTCACATTATATCGGGCGCGGGAGTGGCGGTGGACCCAACCAAGATCAAGGCAGTGGTAGATTGGCCTATCCCAAAGAATGTTAGGGGAGTAAGGGGGTTTCTTGGTCTAACAGGATACTATCGGAAGTTTGTGAAGAATTATGGGAAGATTGCTAAGCCTCTAACAAAGTTGACTAAGAAGGGCAATTTTCAGTGGGGACATGAGGCTGATAAGGCTTTCTTATTGTTGAAGCATATTCTGACCACAGCTCCGGTTCTGACTTTACCAGATTTCAACAGGCCCTTTGAGATTGAGTGTGATGCATCAGGCTTAGGAATGGGGGTTGTTTTGATGCAGGGTAGGAGGCCAATTAAGTATTACAGCAAGGCTTTTGCGCCCAGAACTCTGTCCAAATCTGCTTATGATAAGGGATTAATGGCATTGGTCATGGCTGTTCAACATTGGAGACATTACTTATTGGGCAGATCTTTCGTTATTCACACGGATCAAAAGAGTTTGAAACACATTTTGCAGCAGTGCATAACTACAATAGATCAACAGTGTTGGCTGTCCAAACTGTTGGGGTACAAATTTGAGGTGGTTTACAAGCCGGGAATGGAGAATAAGGTGCGATGCATTATCAAGGGTTCATGAAATGGGGAGTTATGCGCTTTGGTCTCATTTCCGAGAATGGCAGGAGATTCCGGAGATTTTAGAAGAGGTGCAGCAGGATCCACAACTCCAAAAGGTGGTTCAGGATGTTCAACATGACTCCTCATCCAGACCTGGGTTTACTTTTCAGCAAAGGGTTCTTTTGTTCAAAGGAAGGTTGCTGATTTTGGCTAAGTCCTTCTTCATTTCTAAATTCTTGAAAGAGTTTCATGCATCTCCTTTAGGAGGGCACTCAGGTTATCTTCAAACCTATAAAAGGATTGCGGGTAACTTGTTTTGGTTCGGGATGAAGAAGGAAATTCAGAATTTTGTGAAACATTGTGAAATCTGCCAGAGGCAGAAATATGAGGCTACCTCCCTTAAGGGTCTCTTACAGCCTTTGGCGATTCCTTCTCAAATTTGGGAGGATATTACCATGGATTTCATCACGGGATTACCCAAATCCAAGGGCTTTGATGCTATTTTAGTAGTAGTGGATCGCTTGTCGAAGTATGCCCATTTCCTGGTTTTGAAGCACCCTTACACAGCCAAGTCAGTAGCAGAAATTGTTATGAAGGAGGTGATTCGATTGCATGGGATTCCCAACACTATTGTAAGTGACAGGGATCCTCTGTTTTTAAGTAATTTTTGGACTGAGTTGTTCAAAATGCAAGGTACTTCACTCAAACTGAGCTCTGCTTACCACCTGGAAACGGATGACCAAACTGAAGGGTTGAACCGTTGTTTGGAGACGTATTTAAGGTGTTTTGTTTCAGAACAACCACGTGAATGGGTTCATTGGATTCCTTGGGCAGAATTGTGGTATAATACCAATTATCAAGGAGCAGCTGGGTCAACACCTTTTGAAGTGGTGTATGGAAGGAAACCTCCAACTCTGCTCAGATTTTTTCCCAATGAAATTAAGGTTGAGGCAAGTAGCTTCTGAACTCCGTGACGAGAGATGAGGCTTTGAGGCAGTTAAAACACCACCTTCTTCGAGCTAGAGCACAAATGAAGAAATATGCTGATAAACACCGTTTAGACAAGTCTTTTGAAGTTGGGGACTAGGTTTTTTTGAGGTTGCGCCCTTATAGACAGACATCTATTCATAGGCGAATCAACCCCAAACTGGCTCTCCGATTTTATGGTCCATATCAGATCCTTGCTAAATACAGTGCTGTCTCTTACAAGTTAAAACTACCAGCGCAAGCCCGCATCCATTCGGTGTTCCATATTTTGCTGTTAAAAAGAGCAGTAGGGAATTCTTAGGAATTCTTGGGTTCAGCTTGCGTTACATGAAGGATTGGAAGAGGAGTTAGTTGAGACGAAACTCCTGAAGACGTGCTGGGTTCTAGAATGATTGTTAAAGAGGGAAAGCGGATTTTGCAGCTTTTGATTAAGTGGAAGGGGAGATCGGAGGAGGACACTACTTGGGAGGATATTACAGTGATACGTCAACAATTTCTGAATTCAGCCTTGAGGACAAGGCTGATTTTTCAGAAAGGAGCAATGATGGATTCGGTAATGAGGAGGGGGAGAAAGAAGGCATGAGTCAAAGATAATAAGTTAGTTAGACCTCCTATTTGGAGAGTGTATTCTAGAAGGGAGAAAAAGGGAGAGTTTGTTAGTAGTGGCTGATGTGGCAATTGTGACAGAGAGGGTCTGTTAGAAGGTTGTCTGTTAGGAGGTTATTTTTGGGTTATTAAGAAAGAAGGGTGAGAGAGGAGGGGCATTCTGTTTTGCATTTTGCTAATGTCATGCTGTAAGATCAGAGGCATATTCCTCTGAAGGAGCTTTTGCTCTGGATATCCATTTAGATTAATTTCATTTAGTAAATTCTTCTGGTGTGATAGTGGTTACTGTTTTATTACTAATTTTTCTGTTGGCTTAGGAGCGGTATCCTAACAGTGTGAGAACAAGGCAGCAGATGCCTTATCAAGGCAAATGATGTATTTAGTGAAGGATGGGAAGAGTTGGAAGAGGAGGTACAAGGTGATGAGAAACTGAGAAGGATACTACAAACCTTGGCTGTGCAACCCCAAGCTTGCCTAGGGTACTTAGTGAAGCAGGGCCGCTTGTTTTATAAGGACTGAATGGTCCTTCCTAAAGGTTCTTCAAGGATACCCTCACTGTTGCATGACTTTTATGCATCTCCTGTGGGGGGTCATTCAGGCTATTTGAGAACTTATAAGAGATTGGCTGGAGTCTTCCATTGCGAGGGAATGAAACAGGATATTATTAATTTCATAACAGCCTGTGCCACTTGTCAAAAAAGTAAATCTCAAGCCTTATCCTCAGCTGGGTTGTTGCAGCCTCTGCCCGTCCCCACACAGGTTTGGAGTGATGTCACCACGGACTTTGTCAGTGGACTCCCAAAATCTAGAGGCAAAGACACTATAATGGTGGTGGTGGTAGATAGACTAACGAAGTTCGCTCATTTCATGGTCCTCAACCATCCTTTTTCAGCCAAGGAGTGGCGTAAGTGTTCATTTATGAGATAGTAAGGCTGCATGGATTCCCTTCCTCCATCATATCCGACAGGGATCAGGTCTTCCTCAGCAAATTTTGGACAAAAATGTTCAAATTGGCTGGGACTCACCTCAAATTCAGCACTGCCTACCATGCTCAAATGGATAGGCAATCTAAGGTTGTGAATAGATGCTTGGAAACATATTTACATTGCTTCATAGGTGACAAACCAAGAGTTTGTGTGGATTGGTTATGTTGGGCAGAGTATTGGTATAATACCAACTTCCATCGTTCTACTAAGATGATGCCTTTTAAGGCTTTATATGGGAGAGACCCCCCGGTTCTCTTTAGGAGTGTTGCTACCCTTGCCAAGTCGAGCAAGTCAATCACATGGCAGCAAATCGACATGCCATTTTGGAGGAATTGAAGCACAATCTGCATATTGCTCAGCAATAGATGAAGTTGTATGCAGATAAGAAGAGAAGGGAGCTGGTTTTTCAGGTGGGGGATTAGGTATGCCTAAAGGCCCAACTTTACAGACTGCACTCCATCGCTAAGAGAAGAAATGAGAAGCTTAGTGCATGCTACTATGGGCCTTTTCAAGTGGTTGCAAGAGTAGGAGAGGTTGCCTATAAACTCCAGCTGCCGTATCATGCGAGGATCCATCCGGTGTTTCATGTTAGCCGCCTCAAGAAGGCGCTCCCTGCACCTCTGGAGTTGCAACCCCTGCCTACAAACCTCTCAGTCGATTGGGAACTAGTGGCACAATCGGAGACAGCTCTAGCACTCAGATATAATGATGCGCGAGAAGCTGAACTTCTCATCTAGTGGCAAGGGGCCCCTACATGTGACAATTCATGGGAGTCCATTTCCAGCTTAAGGAAGCATTTTCCCTCCTTTCACCTTGAGGACAAGGTGAAAGCTTTGGGGGGGAGTATTGATGGCATTAGGCCCAACATTGGGCCTAGGCTCGCAATCAGTAAGGTCTATGTTAGGAGGGACAGGCCCCCAACCAACACAACTGACTCTGATGAGTTAGTTGATTCGGTTAATACAACTGAGCGGGAAAGTGGGGAAATATAAAAGGGAGATGAGAAGGAGAGCAAGGGTATCAGGTTAGGCACAAGAAAGGGAAAGGTAGCCATTGGAGGATTGAGAGTAGGTCTCATCCCTCTGTATTCGTGAGATTGTACTACTGTGAGAGTGTATAGCATTCTTTGTATTGTTTCTGGGGCATTTATCCCCAATTTCTTGAATAAGAATTACAGTGTTCCATCACATGCTCAATTGTTAATAAACCAATTGTGGGTGGGAAAACAAATCCACCTTCAATTTTCTTTTCTTATTAGGTAAAAATGGGGAAATAGGCTACCTTCAAATTGCTCAAACTGCTAATTGTCTCTGGCAATTCTGAAAGAAAATTTGATGAGAAATCAACCTGCACCACAAGTAAACCTAGATAAGCATATTAAGAGTACATAGTACATACATCATCTAAAAATATATATATAAGATTATCATTTCTGTTACATGTTTTAATTTGCCAATGCTATATCATCTAGGTAGTCCCTTCTGAAAAAGTAATAAAAAAATGAGGAAGAGGATAGAAGACCAACAACTGTACCTCAACAAGAGAATGGCAGTTCCCTATAAATTCACTGATGGTACCCATCCTGAGAAAAAGAGACACATCAATCAAAATAACAACTTTTACCAAAAATAACTTCACTCAGTAATTAGTAATTTGTTAATAGTTTATTCACAATAGAAATAACTGCATGAGGGAGATGAATTTTGAATAAACCAGTTCGTCCAGCTAAGTAAATTCATTAGTATTGTCCCATAGACTTTGGATTGCAACTTGACGAAATGATGGATGAGGGCTAATTTTGAGCCCTTCTACACAGGCACAGGCATACTGAGCCTATTCTTCCACAACCCACAGAAAGACACAGGTTTAAATCCTGCCTCTGCAACTTTGTCTTTTTGGCTAAAAAATTGAGGTTTGAGATATTTAACTACAAGTTATCAATATTCATCATTATTTTCTATTTCTTTTGGGATTCAAGACGGAGAGGTTTGGGGAAGGGGGGGGGCTGAGTATCTTATGCTTATGGGTATATATTCATGCATTTAAAACATAATACATAAAATAAGAATTTATATTTTTTCATTCTTAAAATTCCAACATGTAAACCAGGAACCTATAAATCAATTAGATGGACCAAGTAAACAAGGCAAGCATAGGAACAATGACGAAACAGGGTGTTACCAATTTCACCAAACTTACAATTGCACGAGTTAATAAATAAATATCCTTACTTAAAAGTAGAGTTTTAGATGATACCTATTATTGTTGGCTCGCAAAACTTCTAATTGTGTCAGATGCCCTATTTCATTAGGAAGGCCACCCAACTTATTATTGGAGACATGCAGCTCCCTTAAAGAGGTCAGAGATCCCAGTGCAGATGGCAAAGTGGTTAAACTGCAGAAATCATGTTAAATAAGCAAATCACATAAAGGGGCCAAATCCCCATCCAACTTGAATTGACATATAGAAGGCAAGATTAGGTAAAAAGAATGGAAATCATTCTTCCAAATATGCTAAGAATTTAACATGATGAATAGAAGTAATATTAAACCAGAATACCCAAAGTAAGAGGTATTAGTCTAAGACACAATGCAAGCAATCTCTAGCATTTTACATTAAACTCCACAAGCAATATGCTAGAAACATAAACAACAAATATACTTCATCCCTTTACCCCTTGATCTTTGGAGCAGGTGACCAGCCACTGCAAATTATGATGGTTTGGACGATGGACAAACGAAAATCCATAGTAAATGCAATCCTGATGTAAATTTATTTGTTGTCTTATGCGAGTTAAAACAAAACAAGCACACATTGAAATCGTAAACGATGACATCTACTCACTGGTTCTGGTTCAATGATAATACTGTTAGGTACTTCAGAGTTGTTAGTCCTTCCCAGCTAATTGATTCATCCAATAGGTAATTTGCATTAATGAATAGTTTCTGCAGCATTTTGAAAGTAGCAAGTTGTGCTAAATATTTCTTGATTTGCTTCTGATAAAAATGTCTGTGTGTAGCTGAAACAAAAACCCTATAAAGAAAGAGAGAAGGTCAGCTTACCTCTAGAGCAGTAAGTCGTGCAATTTCAACAGGGACATCTTTAATTGAATTGTTGTTGCAATCTAGAACTCTCGCAGAAGGCCCACAAACCCACACTTCATCAGGTATGGCCTACTTAAATTAAAATTGCTAGGAAAAATAAGACGATTTTTCATGCCACAATTGACAAGCAATTAAATCTCATAAAAAAGAAAATTATATTTTTTTTCCTGGGCTTTATTTTGCCTTATTGGCTGTTTACTACATCTCCTTTCTCAATTCAACAAGGTGCAGAGCAATTTCTCATGACTAACCAACGTTAGCTATGGTTAACTCTAAACGACTAGTAAATTTTATTATTTGCCTTGCAGTAATAGTTTACATAACAAATTTCAACCCTCTATTTACAGCCTAGGACTTGAGCTGTTACAATTCCTTGACTCATAACTGTCATGTTCTTGTTAGATCCTCAATGTTGATAAGGATTCTGCTAGGAGATAAAGAATTCAAGGTGGTGTTTACTGTTTACAAGCCCACCACAAACAGTGGAATCTGTGATTTATTCTGCCATATTGTCTTCAGGGAGGAGAGGTATGGTAGTAGTCTTTTTTCCATTATGATTTGTGGCATATATAACCTATCAAATCATGTTTGGCTGCACAATGAGATATTTTGCGGTTAAAGTGATGGCCAGAAGAGATCTAACACATGGCCAAAAGCGGATGATAACAATGAACAATTAGAGGGATAAAAATGAAAAACAAAACATCTTTTAACCAAAAAAATCAGTGATCCATCTTGTACAGCACCAAAAATCTCCTCATATAAGATGGAAGTCCTAGACTTTCGACCTTGTTCCCCAGAATAAACCTTATCAGATTTTATAAAAGTTTACAAGATTTCTAAGAGGTTTTACCAAGTCCCAAGATAAAATGTAAAAACCTTGTCTTTCTTTTCCTGTAATAAACTAATACGAACAATGACATAGATCTTCCCGTTAAGCTAATGAAAATGATACTAGACCTTACTAATAAAAATACAGCGAATTAGCCAATGAGGGTTAGCCAAATTGGTAGGATCAAACAACATCAATGCAAAGGTCTTGGGTTCGATTCCTGTCGGTGATCCTTCACTGGTATGTCATACATATGTACTATTGTAAGCCCTCGTTGAGGCTTGTGACATATCCTAACCTTGAAATTTGCAACCTACCCTCCCTCCAAAAAACACTACTACGAATTATGATGCTTTGATGGATTGTCTTGTAAATGGAGTTAGTAGCCTACGGCCTAGCTCTAATCATGCTATATTTTGAAATAAGCAAACATGCCCCTGGCATGTGAACTGCAGAATATATTGCAGATGTATAGATGGCATGGAAAAAACAGGAAAAAAATTTTCCATATTATTTTGTTTGCATAATAAGATAAATTCTTCAAAAACATGTCATTAAGTAAAACTTAATGTGTTTCTTGTCTCTCAATTTCCACTTGACATCAAAACCTACGCGTCAATTGTTAGGTTCCAACTCCAAGATTTGCAAAATAATCTAGTTGAATATATGTTAAAACCATGAACAGGTTATTACCTCCAAGTTGCATTCAGCCAATGCTACAACTCCTGTTGCTTTCCATCGTTCCAACCTGTTCTTAACAGGAAGTTTCTTCATATCATTCCTAGAACCTGAGTGGCTATCTTTCCTCAATTTGGGAACAACCTGAGCTTTCTTCAAGACGGGACCATCCTATACAAGAAATGTGAAATCTTCAAGCTGCATTTTTCTGATTGCCATAGAAACAAAAATAAACTCTGCACAGTGCATCTATAACCATAATTTTTATTTTCATTGAGAAGCTTGATAAAGTTTATCACACTTGTGTACCACTCTTCTAACTAGCCCCAGTCATCTACCATGTTTATCCATCTATTCTGTTAATAACCAGTTTGATAAAGCATTGATGTTAGTTTCTTCCATTTGTTTACCCTATAACCATAAGAGTAATGTTACACACACACACTTCTACACATCACTTCACATCTATATAATTTTCACCATCTGATTACAACTAGTCCCACTAGAATTTCTGCACATCTCCATTCTAATTCTCCCAACTCACTGATGTGACAGAAAAAAGTGATGTGCAACAAGCATTTCCTATCCATAAAGCCACAATTTAACTTAATGATGAAATCATACAGTATTGTTGATAGCCCATCATGCTAGAATACAGTTGAATTTATATTTGCCTCCAACTTTTCCTTTAAAAAATTATTTTTTTTAATTTTATTTTATTTAACACTATCTTCATAGCACAAAAATGACACCCCAAGAAAAAGAAAAAAAGAGAGATATATGAAAATAGCATTTCCAACAAAGCCAAAGAAAGAAATCAATATACAATACCCCTTGATATAAACCCTGGGAAGCCACAAGCATGAGTTTGGACCCATTGCTCAAGTTGGATGCAGTCAACGTCACGGGGTCTTCCAAAACCTTTCCTGTTAGATGATTCACCCATCGATTAATAAAGGGTTTTTTTTTTCCTTCTTATGGCTCCAGAAAGAGAAAGAGAAAGAGAAGAGTGAAGAAACCTTTGAAGATGAGCTTCTGGCCTCGTGGGAGGATATTGGTGACAGGTAGAAGAAGGGACTTGAGGTCTTTGACTGTTGAGTGGGGTGAGATTGAGATGGGTATTGAGGTTCCACCGAACTTGACGTTGATGGTTATGGTGGTGGTGGCATTGGAATTGGGCTCGCTTGCTCCAACAATGGCAGAATCGGGTTCCATTTCAAACCGTTTCCTATGATATGATATGAGCTAGTTATGTGTATGTGTATTCGAGGAAGACGATGTACTAGGAATACGACTGTCTCTCTCTCTATCTAATATGTTGGAATGGAAGGAAAGGAATAGATTCTGAAGAGATAGAATTAGCAGTGTCAGTGTGCACTTTCTGGTTTGTGTAATTGTGTCTCGGTTGTTCTGATTTCTACACGAAACAATCTTAACTCTTTACCTCTCTCTCTCTCTCTTTTTTTTTTTTTTTTTGAAGTTTGGCATTAGTGATATTTACACTCTTAACTTTTTTGTTTCATACATTTTTTAGTATAGAAAATTAAATATAAAATGTATAAATTTGTAATAATTTTTTAAAAATATTGTGGTTTTAAAATTCAAGCAAGATCTTATGATAAATGGAAATAAAAATATAATAAGAAGTAAGAATTTAGTGAAATAACTATGTTATTCAATTATTATATATGTAAAAATCAATTATAAAGTAATTGAAGATAAAAGACGAAAAAAATTTTGGTTACAAAAAAATATATATAATTGAGGATAAAATTGATTAAGATAATGACAATATTGTTTGTGTAATAAATTACACTTGATGATTTAGTTTTTTTTTCTAATTTTTTAAAATACTCGCAATATCTCTAAAAGTCAGTTTGATATATCCTTAAAATTGAGGATTAAAAATTTTGTGATGAGCTTTTTATATAAACTCTTATATGAAATTTATTCCTTTTTCTGGACGATAATTTTTAAACAGACTTCAAACTCATCAGAGGCATACATGTCTCAATCTTTTGGAGAGATTTGACTACTCTTGGGCCAAACCTGGCAGCACATGCTCTTACTGAGGTTCCAATGGAGGAAGTGAAAAAATACCCTAAACATGTTTCTTGCTGGATATTAATATAATATATTCAGTGCTGGCTCATAATATTACTGCAAAATTGCATCTGTTCTCCCACCCTATGAATTACACAATAAAGTTAGAACCATGTGGTCATGTCATGTGGGGAACTCAGAATTCAGAAGCGCTTTTAAGATAATAGCTGGTTAAGGGCAGCTTCAGGAAGATAAAATATGGAAATTGGTTTCGGATTGGTGGGGTGTGCAAAGAAGAAAAAAAAATTCCCTTGGCTTTTATCTTCTAACATATTAATGACCAATGTTCGTAGAAGTACAGATGGGGTGGTTGCAATGCTATGCTATGTGCCCTGCTTGTCTGCTTCATGAGGGAACTGATCTCTATGTTTTGAGGGGCTGCACTGCAACTATAGTTGTAATCCATGACAGCAATTGATAAAACCAGAAAGACAGATGGTCTTTTTCTCCATGGAACTGAGGGGATGGAATTGGATACTTTCAAACCTGTCTGGTGAGTTTGGGTTAGGGACACTACAATTCGATGGAATTGTTTGCTTGATATAACCTGCTGGCACATAAGGGGATGGGGTAACAATAACAAATCTTTATTTGAAGATAACTTAGTCAGACTTATATTCCCTTTGAAGCTTATACCAATTATGCTAAAGAAATAAAAGTTGCAAATAGCAGAGTGAATGTGTTGAACAGAAACAACCTCAGTTAAGGCACATCTTGTGGCAAATCCCTCCCTCAGGCTGGATTAAATTAAATACTGATGGTGATTCAAAAGGCAACCCTGGGGAGGCTGGGTATGGAGGTACTTTTTGTGGAGAACATGGGCAATGGATGAGAGGATTTGCATTGCACATCATGGAATTCTTTCAAAGTTGAGCAGTGGGGACTAGTTCTTAGTGCTTTGTAACTGGGCTGGCTGCTGGTATTAAGAAAATTCTTATTGAAAGTAATTCCAATTTCCAAATTATAGATCTCCATTCTAACTGAGCACAAGATGAAGCCTGCTGGCATTTTCTGATTGTCCATGCTGCAAGACGCATAAAAGGAAGACTGCCTACTGGTTTACATGTGCTAGAGGTTCCTCCAAAGGAGATGTGCCTTTTGGTTTCTGCTGATTTTTTGGGGGCTTCCATGCCCCAAATAGTAGTTGGCTACGTGCTTCCTATTTGAGAAATTTTTATGTAGAAAGTGTTTATTATGTCATCTTTTAAATATTTAAATTATTATTTGATATATATAAAATTATATTTAAATATTAATATATTTTTATTATAATATTCATAATTTTATACATAT
The DNA here is from genome assembly GCA_029884605.1 of Ormosia emarginata. NCBI lineage: Eukaryota > Viridiplantae > Streptophyta > Magnoliopsida > Fabales > Fabaceae > Ormosia > Ormosia emarginata. The sequence goes on along the minus strand of JAQQTP010000059.1, from coordinate 8,558,097 downwards.
TAAATAAAAATTTAAATATTTATAATAATAACTAAAAATTATTCTTCCTTATTTTGGGCTCGGGCCTCGTTTCTCCAAAATAAATAACTTCTAATATTACTCTGCGGCGGAAACTGTAAGTAAAGTGCAAACACAAGATTTTGTGTTATCTATTTTGTATAGTTAGATGGTTTAGTTGAGGAGTGACTTTTCATCGTGCAGCTGTTATCCAAGTTTGGAAGAGTGAAAAATAAACATATTAGTAATACAACGGGAAAAAAACAAAAAAATTAGGCACTGCCTGACCCCGTGAGTCAAATATCACTCATGCTGCTTTGAATCCAATGTAGTCCAACTTTCTTGCTTTTCACTCAAAGTCTTAGACATCATTTATTTATAATAAATAAAGAAGTATTTACTCATTATTTTTGCGTGAGTAGATGTTATAACTAGGATAACATTTTAAATGCTCTTAAAAGGATCAGGAGCATTTGTTACTGCAAAGTGGCTTTACAATACTTTTCAAGAGGGGGTGAATTGAGTAGTTAAAACAAGTTAAGCAAATCTTTCGCAAATCGTTTGATAAACAGATTTCGTTGAAGCTATTGAACGATTAGAGATAAATGGATGAATGAGATTAACACTTTTACTTATGAATGAGATAGCCAAAGGAGATAATATCTAAACAATTCAATAAAACAGTAAACCAAATAAAGAGAAGGGTTTAGAGAGAACAAACAGAATCGTTTATCCTGGTTCGATCACCAACCGCTTGTGATCTACGTCCAGGTCCCCAAGCAACAACTTGAGATTTTTCACTATATCTTCAAGCTTCAATGGGTGCTTGACAACCACTACAATCTTGAGCACTCAACACTATGGGATACCTCACCCTAATGCTTGAGCCTCTATTTTTCAAGGATACCTCACCCTTACAATACTTGAGGATACCTCACCCTCACTAAACAGATTGTATAAGATTTAAATGGAAGAAACTCTCTCTAGAGCAAGTATTACAAATTGAAGCACTATGGTATATGGGATTTACACAAGTTCAAGCTCAAATCAAGGGATTTTGTAGAATGATGATAAAAACTTGTTTAAAGCACAGTACAAACTTTTCGGAAGAATAGACTCAGTTTTTCTAACCTCCCAACGAAGCCCAACAAGCAAATATATAGGTAAGTGTTATTTATTGCCGTTGGAAGTGGTTGGGAGCAATTAATGCTTAGCAAAATAGCCGTTACGGGCTTTTGCTTGTTTTTCCAACATAGGCTAACCTGGTTAGCCATGTATCCTAACCTGGTTAGGGGCTCATTTAGACGAAAGGAGAAGTGTTACGGTTTAATAACTAACCGATTAGGAATGTGTCCTAATCGGTTAGGACACCTCAAAAATGAGTTCTAGGAAGGATGCTAACCGGTTAGTCCTACAAAGCATCGGTTAGGACATTTCCATCGTGGGTTCGAGTTGATGAATAACCGGTTAGGCCTTCTGCCTAATCGGTTAGGGACAGATTAGAGAGGCTTCGAGTTTATGAATAACCTTAGGCCATCTGCCTAATGTCGGTTAGGACAAAACATTTTTGACTCCTGGAAGTAATACTAACCTAAGTTAGGTCTTCTACCTAATCGGTTAGGACAAAACATTTTTGGCCTCTGAGTTATAAAATAACCGATTAGCTACTTTGCCTAATCGGTTAGGCATGTTATAAAAAACGAGGCAAAGCTTTTGTTTGAACAAACTAACCGGTTAGGAGCTGGTCCTAATCGGTTAGGGGCCTTGAATTTTTGGCTCCTAATGTTTATCAAAAGGTTGGTAAGATCACAAAAAAACTTAGGACATTAGATGTGAAGGAGTTGTTGCATAAAACCTTTTTGATCCTATCATGAAAAACCATTTTACAAAAGCATTTTAAGGAAGACATTTGAGCTTGAGGTGAATCTCTAGAATACCTTTACATTAGATCTATAACCTATATGCTAAGCTTGAGTTCCTTGAGACTTGATCATTGTATTCCCATTGCTTTCATTGTTTGTCGACATCAAAACCATTTGCATCTTGTCCATATCAGTCACATTCTCCCCCTTTTTGATGATGACAAACACTTATTGAGAAAGAGATTAGTTCAAATGATAATTGGAAATAAGAATGGAATATGGAGGCTTACTTCCCCTCTTTTGTTCAAGAGGTGCTTGAATCAGAGATGCACAGCTCCCCCTTTGTTTTGGGATTCCAGGACCATTAACAGACAATATATTATATTATCATAACACATTCACTTTTCTTACTTTTCTCAATAAATAGAAAGACCGTTATCCTTCTCCCCCTTTTGGCATAATCAAAAAGAAATCCAAGTAGCCTAGGGTATTAAACAAGAATAAGCATGCGAGAACTGAATCATAAGATTAAGCATTTGTTAGTAACTCAGAAGCAGTCAGACCAAAAAGAATGCATTAGAAGGCATAGCATACTTAAAAGAAATATCCAAATCCAAAAATAAGAAGCAAAGATCACTATTAGGATTACCAAAATAAGCCAAAGATAAACAGTCATCAGCATGCTAGATAAGTCTCCCATAATATCCAAAATAAGATAGCTAATCAAAGTGAGAAAGAGTTCAAAGACAATTAGTGCATCAGCACAATCCCGATTTAAACAGAGAGTCCATGCTTAAGCCCCAGGGTCCTCTGATTGTGAAAAGCGATGCTCAAGCCTATCCAATAGTCCTTCCATGGCGCTCAAGCGATCATAAATAGCGAAATTCTTTGTGTTCTTGATAAGCCTTAAGATCCGCAATCCGGCTTCAATGCGGCTTGCATATTGGCAATTCTTTGCCGGGACATGCTCATTTTCTGTGGCAGGGGCCTCTTCCATAGGGTCATCAGTAGGAGCGGAGGATATTCCCCTTGTGGAGCTGCCGCTTCATTTCTTCGACTATAAATCCATTCTCCATCGACTTTCTTTGCATTCATTCGGTTTAGAGACGCAAGGCCAAACTTGTGAGGACCAGCAGAGAAGATGACTCCATCGTCCTTCAAATTGACCTTATAGTGATCCAAAATTTTAGCCACTAGGAAGGCGTAAGGCGGAGATCCATCATTGCCTTGTCTTTGGCTTTCTTCATGTTGTGCATAATGTAGTGTGGCCAGTTGATTTTCTTGCGACTTTTAAGAGCCCATATCACAAATATATCGTCTTCTTCAACCAAGGCATAGTTGCTTGCCCTTGGTACCAAGATATGGGTGACCACAAAGTGAAGAAGGCGATCCAAAGAATTTCGAAAAACCAGAGTCAAAGATCCCGGGGCACGACGGTACTGGTTGAATCATGTCTTGTACGGCTCGAGCTCTATCAAAATCTGCCCATGTAAAGTCGTCATTCTCGGTAAGTTTGGCTCCGAGTGAGTGAGCCCAAACAAAGTAGTCCACCGACTTGGTGATACACGATTTTGTGTCTCTTGATTTCGACACCAAGTTTGTACCGAGAAAGAGACAAATTGCAAAAGAAGACTTTGGTTGGTTCAAGATAGAAGTAACTTGGGTTGGTGGTGACAAGGGTTTTCAAGCCCTGAAATTCCAAGATTTCGGTGAAGAATGTAAAGCCTTCTTGTTCGAAGAAAACCCAGTCCATGAACTTGGGTTGAATGAGACGTCGTGCATGAAACCCAAGTGTGTATGACTCTATTTGAGATTTGTGAGAAAAATATCTTCCAATGTTGAGAGCGTTTGAGAGATCAGGGGCAGAGAGTGAAGAGTCTTCAGGTTGCCGGGAAACATTGGGGTTTTTGGTACGAGAGCGTTTTGGTTGAGATGAGGTGCTGGCCATTGATGAGAATGGAGGTATGGTTCGGTGGAATGTGTAAGGTGAAATGGAGGAAAAGGGAGAAAGAGGAAATGGAAATGATACCAGAAATGTAGGGAGGAAGTGGGTTGTGGAGAGATTGAGAGGAGGAAGATGATAGTGGAGATGAAGGGGCAGCGTAAATGGTGAATGTGGCTGAGGGTTGAGTTTAAAGGGGACGGGGTTAACCGGTTAGATATATTGGCTAACCGGTTAGAAGTTCAATATTTCACAATGGTGGGTTTCTGTCTGGGTCACTAACCGGTTAGGAAATGTTACAGGGACTTCTGCCAGATGCATTAACCGATTAGAGAAAGAGGTCTAACCGATTACTTTGTTTGAGATTTGGAATGTACGAGCCTCTGTTTGCTTGACTAACCGATTAGATTATTTATCTAATCGATTAGCTTGTTATTTCCAAAGATGATGAGGCCTCTGTTTTGAATGCTTAATCGGTTAGGAGCTTGCCTAATCGATTATTTAGGCTTGACAGAAAGCCTTCCCAAGTGCCAGAACATTTCCAAAGGCTAATCATTCAAGTTGTTCCCTTCTCCAATTGGTTGTTTCACTTTCAGAACTAGAGCTCCTTCATGAGATCACCCCTTGAAACACATCAACCCTTTGTCTTCTTGAGATTCACTTTCAATTTCATCATGAATTTCTTCACTTTCCAAACCAATATTTCTGACTTATGAAGTTGATTTTTCTTCTTCAAGAGAACCAGAATGCATAGTGCTTCAATTGGGAGGAGGGGGGTTTAAGCATGAACTCAGCTCCTGCAAAAACAAAATAAGGGAAAACTCCGACGCTCAAGTTAGTATTGGATTGAAAAACAATATTTAAGCAACAAATAACCATGATTATGCAGAAAAGGGGCTTGATTATGCGAGAAAAAGTTTCTTTATGCGGCAAAATGATGGATTATGCAAATTTAGCTTATACATGATTGGTCTAGTATGCCAAGTTCATTTCTTATATAATAGAAGGCTTCTTTTGCTAAAGGTTTAGTGAAAATGTCTGCTAGTTGCTTAGTGGTTTCCACAAATTCAAGCATCACAATCTCCTTTTGAACATGATCTCTTATGAAATGATGCCTTATTTCAATGTGCTTTGTTCTTGAGTGTAAAATGGGATTTTTGGACAAGTTGATTGCACTAGTATTATCACATCTTATAGGGATGTGATCCAGCTCAAGACCATAGTCTAGAAGTTGTTGCTTCATCCAAAGGATTTGAGCACAACAACTCCCGACCGCAACATATTCAAATTCACATTGACACAATGCCACACTATTTTGCTTCTTGCTATGCCAAGAAACTAGTGAGCTTCCAAGCAAGTGGCATGTCCCACTAGTACTTTTCCTATCCATTTTGCACCTAGCAAAATCAGAATCGGAATAACCAACCAAACAACATGAAGCACCCTTAGGGTACCATAATCCCATTTGTGAAGTGCCTATTAGATATTTCATAATACGTTTTACAGCACTTAGGTGTGATTCTTTAGGGTTTGCTTGAAATCTAGCACACATGCATACACTAAACATGATATCCGGTCTACTTGCGGTAAGATAAAGGAGTGAGCCAATTATACCTCTATACTTAGTGATTTCTACTGATTTACCTCCTTCATCCTTGTCCAAGTAACAGGAAGTTCCCATTGGTGTAGCCATTTGCTTTGCTCCTTCCATTCCAAACTTCTTGAGCAACTCCTTGCAATATTTTGATTGACTTATGAAAGTCCCATTTCTTGTTTGCTTGATTTGAAGTCCAAGGAAGAAGTTGAGCTCACCCATCATGGACATCTCAAACTCACTTTGCATGATATTGGCAAATTCTTTACAAAGAGAGTCATTAGTAGCACCAAATATAATATCATCAACATATATTTGAACAAGTAAAATGTCATGCTTTTTATGTTTGATGAAAAGAGTTGTGTCAACCTTTCCCTAGAGAAACTATTTTCCAAAAGAAACTTGCTCAACCTTTCATACCAAGCTCTAGGAGCTTGTTTTAAGCCATACAAGGCCTTTTAAGTTTAAAAACGTGGTTGGGCAAATCAAAGTTTTCAAAACCGGAGGTTGATCAACATATACTTCTTCTTGTATGAAACCATTTAAAAGGCACTTTTGACATCCATTTGAAAGAGTTTGAAATCCATGATGCAAGCATATGCAAGTAACATTCTAATGGCTTCTAGTCTAGATCTAGCTACGGGAGCATACGTTTCTTCATAATCTATACCTTCTTCTTGATTATAACCCTTAGCTACAAGCCTAGCCTTGTTTCTTATTATTAAGCCCGTTTCATCAAGTTTGTTCCTAAAAACCCATTTGGTGCCAATTATTGGATGATCATTGGGCCTTGGGACTAATTCCCAAACTTGATTCCTTTCAAATTGATTTAATTCATCTTGCATGGCCAAGATCCAATGTTCATCATTAATGGCCTCATTTATGTTTTTAGGTTCAACTTGAGAAACAAAAGCCATATGATTACATGCATCTCTAAGAGAGTTACGAGTGATTACCCCTTTTGATACATCACCTATTACTTTGTCAAGAGGATGATATCTTGATGTTTTCCATTCCTTGGGAAGATCCATGATTTGAGAGTCCTCTTGTCTTGGGGAATCATATGGGCTTTCTTCTTGCTTCTTGACTTCTTCTTCTTGATTTCCAAGGTGAATTCTTGCAAGGTTTTCTGCAACATCATCAACAAGCTCCTTTCTTGGCTCGTTTGGGTTAGTCTCATCAAATGCAACATGTATGGACTCTTCTATGGTCATAGTTCGTTTGTTATAAACTCTAAAGGCCTTACTATGTATAGAATAACCAAGAAAGATTCCCTCATCAGATTTTGCATCAAACTTCCCCAAGTTATCCTTTCCATTATTTAGAACAAAACATTTACATCCAAAAACATGAAAATGTGAGACATTTGGTTTTCTTCCTTTGTATAATTCATAGGGGGTTTTCTTTAAAATTGGTCTTATTAGAGCCCTATTCATAACATAACAAGCGGTGTTAACCGCATCCGCCCAAAAATACTTAGAAAGGTTGGCCTCATTGAGCATAGTTCTTGCCATTTCTTCTAAAGATCGATTTTTTTTTTCTACAACACCATTTTGTTGTGGTGTTCTAGGGGCTGAAAAATTATGCTCAATGCCATGTTCATCACAAAACGTTTCAAATTCATGGTTTTCAAATTCACCACCATGATCACTTCTTATGGATGCAATACAAAAACCTTTTTCGTTTTGGATAACTTTAGCAAGCTTTTTGAATGAATGAAAAGCATCATTTTTGTGAGACAAAAACAATGTCCATGTAAACCTAGAAAAATCGTCCACAATCACTAAGGCATAGTAATTCCCACCAAAGCTCATAGTTCTAGAGGGACCAAAAAGATCCATGTGCAAAAGTTGTAGAGGTCTAGAAGTTGAAACCACATTTTTAGCTTTAAAAGAGACCTTTACTTGTTTTCCCTTTTGACATGCATCACGAGTTTGTCTTTTTCAAATTTGAGCTTTGGAAGACCAATTACTAGTTCTTTAGAAACTAATTTGTTTAAGTGATCCATGTGAATGTGAGCGATTCTTCTATGCCATAACCATGAATTATTTTCTCTAGTCATAAAGCAATTAGCATCATTTGAGGAAATGTCATCAAGGCTAATCATATATATGTTATTGACCCTATGACCAACAAACCTAACTTGCTTATCATCCTTTCCCTCAATTATGCAACAAGAGGAATCAAATATAACTCTATTGCCTTTATCACACAATTGACTAATACTAAGCAAGTTATGTTTAAGTCCTTCAACAAGCAAAACATTATCAATAGATGATGAAGGAATTTTACCAACTTTGCCAATTCCAAGAATCTTCCCTTTGTTGTTATCACCATATGTGACATGACCATGTTTCTTGTGAGTAAGGGAGGAGAACTTGGAGTCATCACCGGTCATGTGCTTGGAGCAACCACTATCAAGATACCAATTTGAGCTCTTGGTCTTCAAGCACACCTACAACACACATTCAAGTTTTAACTTTTGGTACCCAAATTGTCTTGGGTCCTTGTGTGTTAGAGTTAGATATGGTGCCTTTAGGAACCCAAACCTTTTTTATTCCAACTTTAATGTTTATATTCTTTCTAACATTGCAAGTGGATGCACTATGCCCTTTCCTACCACAATGAAAACATTTGATAAAGGGGCTACTTGAAGTTTTTGAGGAAACAAAGAAGTTTTTATAAGATTTTTGATGGTTATTTGGATTAAATCCTAAACCGGCTTTTTGAAAAACACATTTTTGTCTCCCTAACAACACATTCAAGTTGTCTCTTCCAAAAGTGAATTTTGCAAGAGTGTTGTTCAAGTCTTCAATTTCTTTTTCAAAAGCTTTACATGATGAACAAGGTAATGAAATGGATGCATTATCATGTGAGGAACAAGTCATGCATGATGAATTAGCATCTATGAGTCCTAAGGTCTCATTTTCAATTTTAAGTTCATTTATCTCCTTAGTTAAAGTAGAAACCTTGTTTGTCAATAGGAGATTGTTTTATTTGAAGACAAAATCATTTTAGTGAGTCTCACGGATTCATCATGCAATTCTTGAAAGGCATCTTGCAATTCATCATAACTAGGTAAAGGTTCTTGGTTAGAAGAGGTTACCTCGGTGTCGCTTTCTCCACTTTCTTCTCCTTGAAGCCATGAGGCAAAAATGGGCTTCTTCATTTTCCGAGTCGTCGGAAGAGCTTAAGTCATTGTCCTCCCAAGCTATGTATGCCCTTCTTCCTTTCTTTTCCTTGGAGGGTCTTTTCTCAAACTTCTCCGTCTTCTTGAGATATATAGGACACTCCATTTTCATATGCCCCTTGGTTTTCCGCATTCGTAGCATTTTGGAGGAGTGGAGGATCCTTCTCCTTTGTGATATGTCTTCTTTTGAGGAAAGGGTGGTCTTCTTTGAAATCCCTTTTCTTTAGGAATCTTCCAAATTTTCTCACAAGGAGACTAAGATTCTCCTCACTTAGTTCAAAATTTTCAGCATCCTCTTCACCATCTTCATCATCATCTTCAAGTATGGAAGAGGTGGCTTTGAGTGCAATTCCTTCTTCTTTTTATCCTGCTCTTCACTTTGGTTGAGCCTATTTAATTCCAGCTCATGTTCTTGAAGTTTTCCGAATAGGGTGGCTAGAGACATTGTTGATAAGTCTCTTGATTCCGCAATAGCCGTAACTTTGGGTTGCCAACTCCTCGCTTATACATCTTAAGACTTTGTTAATAAGATCCTCATTAGGGAATGTCTTTCCCAATGAGATGAGATGATTAACAATGTGAGTAAATCTCTTTTGCATATCTTGAATACTCTCACCTTGATTCATTCTAAACAATTCATATTCATGAGTAAGAGTGTTTATCCGAGATCGTTTTACCTCACTAGTCCCTTCATGAGTTACTTGAAGGGTATCCCACATTTCTTTTGCGGTCTTACAATTTGACACCCTAAAGAATTCATCATACCCCAAGGATGTGGTGATGATGTTCTTGGCTCTCAAGTTGTATTGAACCTTCTTTTTATCATCATCGGTCCATTCATTTCTAGGTGTATTGATTTTCACACCATCTTTAATTTGTGTTGGAACAAAAGCACCATTTTCAACGGCGTCCCACACATCTAAGTCAATAGCTTCAATGAAAATTTTCATCCTTTCTTTCCAATAGGCATAACCATCCCCATTGAAATAAGGAGGTCTATTTATAGAAGAACTTTCATTTGAAAAACCATTTGAAGCCATCACTTCTCTTGAAGTTTGCTAAGCTCTTTATACAAGAGTCTAGCTCGATACCACTTGTTACCAAGTGGCCTCAATACTCAAGAGGGGGTGAATTGAGTAGTTAAAACAAGTTAGCAAATCTTTCGCAAATCGTTTGATAAACAGTTTTCGTTGAAGCTATTGAACGATTAGAGATAAATGGATGAATGAGATTAACACTTTTACTTATGAATGAGATAGCCAAAGGAGATAATATCTAAACAATTCAATAAAACAGTAAACCAAATAAAGAGAAGGGTTTAGAGAGAACAAACGAATCGTTTATCCCGGTTCGATCACCAATCCGCTTGTGATCTACGTCCAGGTCCCCAAGCAACAACTTGAGATTTTTCACTATATCTTGAGCTTCAATGGGTGCTTGACAACCACTACAAATCTTGAGCACTCAACACTATGGGATACCTCACCCTAATGCTTGAGCCTCTATTTTTCAAGGGATACCTCACCCTTACAATACTTGAGGGATACCTCACCCTCACTAAACAGATTGTATAAGATTTAAATGGAAGAAACTCTCTCTAGAGCAAGTATTACAAATTGAAGCACTATGGTATATGGGATTTACACAAGTTCAAGCTCAAATCAAGGGATTTTGTAGAATGATGATAAAAACTTGTTTAAAGCACAATACAAACTTTTCGAGAAGAATAGACTCGCTTTTTTCTAACCTCCCAACGAAGCCCAACAAGCAAATATATAGGTAAGTGTTATTTATTGCCGTTGGAAGTGGTTGGGAGCAATTAATGCTCAAAAAAATAGCCGTTACGGGCTTTTTGCTTGTTTTTCCAGAACATAGGCTAACCTAGTTAGCCATGTATCCTAACCGGTTAGGGGCTCATTTAGACGAAAGGAGAAGTGTTCTGGTTTAATAACTAACTTAGGTTAGGAATGTGTCCTAATCGGTTAGGACACCTCAAAAATGAGTTCTAGGAAGGATGCTAACCGGTTAGTCCTACAGGCTAATCAGTTAGGACATTTCCATCGTGGGTTCTGAGTTGATGAATAACCGGTTAGGCCTTCTGCCTAATCGGTTAGGACAGGATTAGAGAGGCTTCTGAGTTTATGAATAACCGGTTAGGCCATCTGCCTAATCGGTTAGGACAAAACATTTTTGACTCCTGGAAGTAATACTAACCGGTTAGGTCTTCTACCTAATCGGTTAGGACAAAACATTTTTGGCCTCTGAGTTATAAAATAACCGATTAGCTACTTTGCCTAATCGGTTAGGCATGTTATAAAAAACGAGGCAAAGCTTTTGTTTGAACAAACTAATCGGTTAGGAGCTGGTCCTAATCGGTTAGGGGCCTTGAATTTTTGGCTCCTAATGTTTATCAAAAGGTTGGTAAGATCACAAAAAAACTTAGGACATTAGATGTGAAGGAGTTGTTGCATAAAACCTTTTTGATCCTATCATGAAAAACCATTTTACAAAAGCATTTTAAGGAAGACATTTGAGCTTGAGGTGAATCTCTAGAATACCTTTACATTAGATCTATAACCTATATGCTAAGCTTGAGTTCCTTGAGACTTGATCATTGTATTCCCATTGCTTTCATTGTTTGTCGACATCAAAACCATTTGCATCTTGTCCATATCAGTCACAGCATTGATATTTTATATTTTTTTATTATTAATTTTGTAAAAAAATAAATCAATGACTCATATGTTTGACATGTAACTTGATTAATAGGTAATTCTTTTTTTTTTCAAAGCTACCTTCCACAGTTGCCAATGATGGATATGGTAAGTACATTGGCAAGCCACTACATAGTGCACTATCGGAGTTGTCATCTTCCGTCGTCTAAGCCACTACGCAACAGAACCACCTTTGCCCTTTCCGTTGCAACACCTTGTCATTGTCAGTGGACCCATAAGTACCCCTTGCGACCACCACCACGAACTAACCCAGAAGCACCGTTCCACACCACCACCGTGTTCAGCTGAGCCATTGGCGACTAGGTGATAGCTCCGAGTTCGCGACCATCGCACCCATTGGAGAGCCATTGTCCTCCACCCACAAGTTGTAGATCTAGGACTTCGATGGTGGGGCTTGATGGTGACAAGCCATCGCTGTCACATAAGGAAGAAGGAGAAATCCCGATCTGGTGCGCTAGAGAAAATCAACCCAGCAACCCAGAACTACCTTCACCCCTCCTCGACACTGTGTTCATCGGCGAGCGTATCGTCAGCAACCATAATTAGCCAAGCCATCTCCACCTTGAGTCGCGCAACTCCGCCCCCTCTACGCACCATATCTGGGTCGGAGTTGTTGTCTTCTACCAATCCCTAGTGACATTCAGCCGGTATGGTGGTGCAGATCCGCATTCTAAACCGTCAGATTAGCGACCCTAAACACACACCACAGCGCGAGCAGTCGCAATTCCTCTGCTTGCTACCAGGGCTGAAAGCCTCTGCCCAGCCGTTGTGACAGAAACATTATCATCAACCAAAGAGAAGGAGGAGAACAGTGAGAGTGAGGAAATTAGAGAGAAAAAAAAGTCAACAGTTGTTACCTGATATAACAGATCATTTTGGTTGGAGCAATCATGCTCAATACTTTGTTAGGAGCATTATAAAAGCCTCCTATAACTAGATACCTAGCTACTCAGAAATTTTTAATAAAAATATAAATTTTATTGACTCAAAACAAAAACAAAGAAGGAGACATAACTCAAACAAGTAGAACAAAAAATTATAATTCTAAACACAAAGCAAATTACATCCTACTACTCTTAAAATATTTACAATCTTAAAACCATAGTTTTAAACACAACAAATTAAATCCTGCTTCAACAGAGAACTACTTATCTATGAAGTTATTTAATTTAAGGTAACGTTTTCAATACTCCTAATAGTCTTTGGAGCATAGATGCTCCATTGAAATTACCTTCTATCACCAATTTGTTTGACTTTTTTTTTATACTTTTAGATATTTACTAAAAACCCCTTCTGTTATTTGTTTTTAATCATCTATCTCTTCTTCTTTTTCATTTTAGACATTCAAACAAAAATATCTCTCTCAACTTCGTTTCTCTCCACTCTCTCATTTGATCAGACGACAACGGTTGGGTGGTAGTTCAGTGGCCGTTGGGTGGTTGGTGTCTAGCAACCACATCTCACTGTCGTCCCATCTCTATGGTGCACCGTCACCCAGCGACATCACTTTCACACAAATCCGTGACCAAACCCATTGTCGTCCTCACCATAATAGGTGACTCACGAGCAGAACCAGACGACCCACGTTGACGGGAGCCAGCACGAGCCGTCCTTTGCCTCAATCCACACAAACTCAGATCTGGTCACGACCCACTTCGCGAACCACCTCGAGCCGCCATGCCACACGCAACCTCCACCCAAATCCACTACGCGCACACCTCGGACTGCCACCGCGAGACCCAGATTGTGACGCTGCTAAGATTTCCTTCGCTTTGCACTCCACCACCGAGCTTGCAATTTCCCCTCCTCTATGAGTGTCCATCGTGCCTCTGTCAAAGCCAGAAACGTGACCCCAAATGACACTTTCAACAACAGCACCACTCTGGCAACGAAGAGGAAATATTTGATATCAAAGCTTTTCTGACATGTGATGGAACTAAAGAGTAGAAGGACTTTTCTATAAATAGTTATACATAATTTTAATATTTTTAAAGGATTAATTTTATAATTTACAATTATTTCTAATTACTTGTTGTATAGATTATCCTTCTTTATGCTTAACTATTAATCTAAAATTCTCTCAAATCAATAATTTCATGACATAGAACATCAATGCTTAAAACTTTGTTAAAAGTATTATAAATGGCTCCTTAATTTAATGAGGCAATGTTTGCGGTACAACTTGCTCCCCGAATTTGTAACTATTGATCTTGTAAAAAAAAATACATAAATAATTAGAAATCATTACTTACAACTTATTAACAAGTCATATTGTAAATGTTAAGAGTCTTACGTGACCTATTAATTATTGGATACAATTTATATATTTGTTAGATTATTTTATTTAATATTAATTTATTTTAAAATAAAATCTCACAAAATATTATATTTAATATCTCATTTTTATCGCTTAATTCATTAAATTTATCTTTTATTAAAAATTTCATATCGTTTATCTCAATATTTTAAATATAATTTATATATTTATTAAATTATTCTACTTAATATCAATTAATTTTAAATTAAAATATCACAATAAAATTATTAATCACAAAATTTGTCCCTCAAAACAAAATAAATTATGTGTATAGTATTTGTAGTATGGTACTTCTGCGTACCCCACACCTGTAGAAGGTGGGGCTGCTGCGGTGGAGCTCCAATGAAATGGCTTGACTGGAACTTGCCAGATGAAGCGGTGGTGGCAGACTTTGTTGTCGGTGGAGGGAATCCAGACTGAGGCGGTGGCAATGATGGAGATGAAGGGGGGGGGGGGGGAGGGAGCACATCATAAGGGAGAAGTGGATCCAAATCGAGAAGATCAGGATCATCAGGGTTAAGCTGCAATGGTGCTATTGCACCGAAGGCGTCAACCACCTCCAGAAGTGCCGCCACCTCGTCCACCGGTACCTCCAATCCACTTGTGACATTGGTTGGGACAAGGATGTCCGTCACCCCTCTCTCCACGGTTCGTTTAAAACTTTCCATTTTTCATGTTCAATGCACATGGATTTTGCAAATTATCAAGTGGAGTTTCCATAATTTCTCCTAAATTAGGATCTTTTGTTGCTCAATGATCAAAGAGTGCCTTTGGGGTGTTGAAATCCGTGCAAGAAAAATTACATGGAAGCAAGTTTTTAGCATTTTTGTTGCGAATTATAAAGTAGGGTGTGTGTAATTTCTCTCAAGTCTTTGGGTATTTCATTTTTTCATATGTTCAGTATATTTTTTGTTGCGGGATTGAATCTGACCATATTTTAATAAAATATGGAGACTAAAATGAAAATAATAAAACATAAAGGGTTAAAACATAATAACACAATGAACTTTCTTATAAGGGTTTGTAACGGTCGTAAAATATTTTGAACCATTGACGGACCAAGTATTTGGAACGTTGATACAGTAGTTAAGAAAACGAAGGTCATAAGATGATTTACCTGACACTTATTGAGGAGGTCACCTGGTCATGAACAAGTTGGGTAAATTACAAACTTAGTCCTTTAAAATATTATTTATTATTTATTATTTATAAGTCAATTGAAGTTATGTTTAGGATCCAATTTTCATGTGGCTATGTTTACGTCCCTTTAGCTAAGAAACCATGAAAAGCAAGTTGGTCTCCACCTTCCTTTGTTATTGACCATGGCAGGACACTCCTTCAATTGAGGGGCAAAAGCCCTTTGGTGTCGTTGTCCGTGGACATCGCCCACCGGTCGACCGTTCGACTTGTTGAATTGTATCTGTTTATTTTTTTAATTTTCCAGGTATTGGCTAGAACAAGCTTTTCTAAATTACATTAATTGTTGAAGTTCAACAGAGTCATGATGGATTTTGATGAATATGAGTATTTAGAGAAAATAGTTGAAATCTTGAACTTAGGAAGGAGAAGGAACTGTGAAATTTGAAGACAGAGGCCATAGTCGGAGTTCCAAGCATAAGGATGATGAGGTTTATTACAGTTTCAAGCATTCAAAATCTGGAGATGCTTCCATTGATTATGATGACAGGCAGAAACAAATAGGCTCATCTCATCATCGTTCACGGTCCAGAGATGGAGACAAGCAGAAGGATCAGCACAAAATTAAAATAATTTGAGATAGGAAGAGATATAGGCATAGAGACTACAAGCACTTTGTATAATAGAATTAAAGTAATTTGAGGATTATATTGTAATTTTCAAAAGACTAAACATACTAAAGGACTAAAATGTAATATGATATAGTTAAAATATAACAAATTATTAAAAACCAGATGATTCTAAATCCTAAATCCTAAACTATTGATTATCTAAAAGTATTTAGTATCATTGTAAAATCCTCCTCTTATAAATTTACAATGTGAAGATTATTATGAATCATTTGAGAAATGATTTATGAATGCATTATTTTTTTTATTTAATAGTATCTATATGTAAATTTGTATATATATAAATATTATTAATTAAAATTTATAAATTTTTTATGTATAGTTATTTATAAAAAAAATTATCTGATTAAATTTAACTTTTTAATTTAAATTATTAATTTATTTTAATAATAAATTAATAATTAATTTATATTTAATTCATCCATAAATTATCCTAGAATTGGCCATATTAAAATTCTCCTATCCACAATACTTGTATTAAGTAAAAACCAAGGAGCACCAGTGCACTGGAAACGCATCTATTTAATGAACATTCTCTTTTATACATGTGTTGATGGGCTCTGTAAAACCTGCAAAATAAAGATCATCATTTTTTTTTTTAAGAGTGTATATATTATATACATTTTTTTAAAAGTGTATAATTTAATAAAAAAATGTGATAAAAAAATATGTATGATAAATAATATTAAAAAGAATATAAAAGTGATATAAAAAAAATCAGATTTGTAACCTGCACCATCGAGTCAATGGACCATTTGACTATAGTCCCTTGATTTAAGCAAATTTAAAAAAATTAAAATGGTTATGATGTATCATCTCATTATTCATACATTTAAATTATTATTTGATATATATAAAAATATTATTAATAATTAATGTAATATTATAATAATCTCTATTATTTTATATATATTAAATAATAATTTGAATCCATATAATAAATCTTATGCAGTTTAGAATTAGTGGACAAATCTATATGAACGGTAGATGTTAATTACTCATTACCAATTAAGTAGGTAAGTACTATTATTCAATATTTGCAAAAGAAGTCCCCTGCATCTCGTCTTCTCTCTGCCGTTCTCCACCGTGGAACCACCACCATAGTGCCTCACAGAACCAATGCTAATCGACCACAACGACCTCAGCTAAGGTCACCACACCGACCCTAAACCTTAACCAACAGCTCTGTGTTGAGGGTGTGCGATTTGGGCCATGGTGATGCGGCAAGTGATTGTTTCACCTGAAGCTAGTGAAACAATCAGATTTGGAGCCCCCACCTTTTTTTAAATTTTTTTTTATGCTTTTCCATTGCTTAGGTACAGTGGAAGCTTAGAGAAAAACTCTAGCTTTAGATATTCTCTTGTTTGTTTTTTTCTAGTTGTTGATGGGTAGAGTTCTTAGTTCTTACAGCAATTCAATGTAGAATGATGTAATGGTTTGATTTTATTTTTTTTTCTGTTATTTTTTCATCTTAACGAACTTAATCTAGAAAATGTCTCTTCGTTCTTAAGAAAATGTGTTTTGTTGCTTTGTTTTACACTCTTCGTTCTTTCTCTTGGACTTATTGTGTGAGCTTTTGAGCTATCATCTGCTGATGATATACCTACAAATGGACAATTTCCTCGTGGTTTCTTTCTTTGGTGCACACATGCCATGGAGGACGCAAGGCCGGGGCTAAGATTGCTGTGATGGGTTTGTTGTGGGTGGAGGACAGTAACATCTTGTGAAGAAGGTTCGAGGAAGATGGCAGTGGTCGAAGGTTCACTAAAACAAGGTTTTAAGATGAGTTGGTCTTTGGTGGGGAAGGTGAAGGGTGCCTTATCTGAAGGGGTTCCAGTGATTAGGGACTGAACTGCAAAAATAAATATATATAGAATCTAATAGTAAATAATTAATGGAGCATTTTCTAAATAACTAAAATCTGATACAACATGTCATTTTGGTGGTCTATCTGTGCATCATTGACCGCATCATGCACCAGGTGGTCCACCTTAAAAGCCACATGTTGTTGTTAATAAAGTAACGTCCTATTTTGCACCAGGGTACATCTATGGTTATTAAAAAATAGATTCGACGGATGAACGTGTGTGGTTCAAGAAGAAGGAAGTCGAATTTTTTATTATGTAGTTTTAAATTGGATTTTAAAATTTATTCATATGAAAATAAGGTTATTAAATTTTTTTTTATATATTTAAATATTTAATTATATTTTAAAACATTAGTTTCTTATATATCAATTGAAGTATGCTCTAAAAAAAATAAATCCTATGATGTACCAAAAAAAAAAAGAAAACAAATAGATTCGATAAAATTTCATAAATTTAAATTTAAAATTTATATATATAAAAATAATACTTTGTTAAAAAATATTTTTATTTTAATATATAATTATATTTTAAAAAATTAACCTCTCTAGTTGATACTCTAAAAAAATAGATCCGATGGCGTAAAAAAATAACCAAAAAGACATCCGATGGAATCCCATAAATTCACTTGCAGCGAGCCTGTGATCCTAATGCCAAGCCACGGTGTAGTCATTACTTGCGAGACAGATTTTCTCAAGGTTCGGAGTTCTCACTCTGATAATGTGTGAAATTGTTTATTTATATGTCAAAACATTAGGATGCCTGAGCAGTCAGAGCAACGAGTCATTGTGTTAAGGCTAGCAATGTGTAATGGAATGCTGCACCCAAATCAAGAAAAAGACAATATTGGTTCCACATGAGTAAAAGAAAGGAAAAGGGACATCTCTGTGGAGTAAATAATATCTCTATTGCTACTTACTAAGACGAGTGTACATGAGTCGATTATATTAAGAGAGAGAAAGATATAATAGCAACTTTAGTAGAATTTACTATTAATTGTATAAGATATATTTATTTTATTTGTATCTTTCTATTTTATAACATAACCGTGTCAGGTTAGTGAATAACATTATGATCTTAATCTGATTTCTCAAGATTGTTAAATCAATCACAACATGGCATGTGGGTTGGTCATTGTGTTTACCATCCTGGATCCTTCCTAATTCTTTCCACTTTTTTCTTACCCTGCCCCCATGTGAAGCTTTTCAGTACACACCCACTTGGTGTTTGTGGATTAAAACCTTTAGCTTTTGGAAGCCATTGATGCTGTACTTTCAAACACGCCTTGTTCAGTGATCCAGTTATAATAGCATGGTTCAAGTGGCCACATGAAAAATTCTCTTGCCCTTTGTACAGTGTTATACTACTTAATATTTTTTTATTTCATTTAATCATTTCCCTTCTTCAAACTTACAATAGTAAAATGATATATAATAACAATAAAGGGGCTGTCAGTGCAGTCCTAATTGGTGTTGGTTGTGCTGCCAGTGTCTGCTGGTAGAGAGGATGGTGCAAGCAATTGTCAAACTGTACAATTAATGAGTAATGGGCTTGTAGCTCCAAAACATCACTCTCTCAGGTCATTCTCGTGTATTGATGAACTATCTCAGATGGCCAATTTCACTTTACTCTGCAGTAAATTTTACGGCGGGCTGTTTGCTTTGTTTTGTGTTTTTAATTTTAGTTGATATGTTTTTTATAATAATTATAAAAATGACTTCTTTTTTTATCTTATTTTTTGTTTTTAATTTTTTGTTAAAAAATGATAAAAATAATAAAATTTTATAATTATTAATAAAAATATATTAATTAAAAATTAAAAAATAATAAATAAAATTTGAATTACATTTTGTTTTCTTTTTAATTTTCAAAAATTAATTTTAATGTTATTCTCTAATTCTAACTACAATAATATTATTCTTTTACATTTTAAAACATTGTAATCAAATTCAATGGCTATTCCCATCTTTGTATTTTCTGCAGAGAGACCTCTTCTCTTTTTTGTTTTGTTACAAAGTTATCATTAGTGAAGAATTAGTAATTAAAAACACACCAATTATATGGCATTATTTGTATTGACTTTGAATCCGATTAGTTCACAATTACGAAGACGCATTATTACGCATTACCTGATACGGATACGGACACCTTTTATTACGACACCTGATACGGATATGAAGATACACTAACTTTAAAAATTATAGACATTGAATCTGACATATATATATATAATTTCAAAATTTTAGAAAAAAAAATTCATAATTCATTAATATCATTTCTATAAGTTTGAAGATTTATAATATTTTAATATATGTCATATATGTCAATATTTACTATCTAGTAAGTTCCTCCTAAAAATATAGAATATAATTTATTGACATAATCTAAAAAATCTTCTAAACTAACTTCCGAATAACTAATCACGTATACGCAAATCGTGTGTATAAAAAAAACTAGAGAGAATATTAGTGTCGATAAGTTTCTAATGATGAAGTGGATGACTTCTGTAGAGGTAGAATAGATAAAAATAGTATTGTGTGAAAAGATAAAACTTAAAAGTCTAATAGTGACGTGTGAAAAGATAAAACTTAAAATACTTGGTATGTGAAAATAGTGGCAGGACGTTAGTCATGTGAGCTTGAAGAGTTCTGAGATTCTTAATCGAACGTTAGTCATGGAAATTAAGTTTTTTTTTTTAAAAAAATAATGGGTCGTGTTCAAATCGTGTTCTAGTCGTGTTTGAGAAGTGTCCAAGCGTGTCTGAGAAGTGTCTGAACGTGTCTGAGAAGTGTTCAAGCGTGTCTGAGATGTGTCTAAATTAAAAAAATAATCTTTTTTAATCGGATACATTTAAACACACATGATACATATATCGTACAGATGTCTTCATATATCTAACACGGACACGTATCTGACACATAAACACGCCTCATAATCAACCTGTGCGTATTTCGTAGGTTCACAAGCAATAGGAGAGATGCAGCAATAAATAGAGATAGAGCTACTTTTCAGTGTTAAACTAGTGCGCGTACTTATTAAGGTCTGAGACACTGGTTTTGACTACTTATTAAACTAGTACATATATATATGAAACCATCTTAAAAAAAAAACAGAGAGAGAGTACCTATAATAAAACCGGGAATATTTATACAAACTTGTAATAAGGGCCTCTTATCCATCCTTTCTCCCTCTTAAATCCACAAAAAAGTAAAATAAACCAACCCCTCAACTACCTTAACCACCCCCAAACTCTTTCCTCTGTGACTCACTCACTCACTCACTCACTCACCCTTTAGTGCCTTAACCCTTCACATCTCTCTCTCTTTCTGGTAAACGAAATGCAAAATCACCCAGTTCTGCAGCTCCCCCTCAATCACCAAAATCCAAACTTTAAACAACCAACTCCTACCCTCTATCCCAAACAAATAAACAAAACCCAAAATCCCCCATTTACTACTACCTCCAAAAACCCCACCTTTTCCCACTGCAAAATGTCAATCTCCCAAGAACATAAATAAATAAATAAATAAGAAAACACAACCTTGTTTCCCACCTTCAATGTGGCTTCCATGGAGCAAATCAACACTTCAAATTCACAACACTTCACCATCACCAACCTCTCCATTCTCCTTCTCCTCCTTCAAAGACATCCAAACCCTCTTCTCAGACGAACCCACCAAACCCAAACCCTCCATCTTCCACCGAGTCACACTAGCCAACTCGATCCTCCAAACCTGGTCAACTGACCTCCACCACCCCACCCATTCCCTCTCCCGACCCGAGCCCCATGACCTACCCGCCACCCAACCGGACCTTCCGGTACCCATTCCGGGTGCGGAGCAGCACGTGGTGGTGTACTTTACGAGCTTGCGCGTGGTGCGAGCCACGTTCGAGGACTGCAAAACGGTGCGTTCCATCCTGCGTGGGTTTCGGGTCGTGTTGGACGAGCGAGACGTGTCCATGGACTCGGGTTTTCTCGGCGAGCTGCGCCGGGTTACGGGTCGGAAAAACGGTTTGACCTTGCCCCGGGTTTTTATTGGAGGAAGGTACGTTGGCGGGGTCGAGGAGGTGACGTGGCTGCACGAGAGTGGTGAGCTCAGGAAGCTACTCGAAGGGTTGCCCGCAGTGGATTATTCTTCGCGCGAGTGTCACGTGTGCAGTGATTATAGGTTCGTGCTTTGTGAGGTGTGCTCCGGTGGGCGCAAGGTGTACGCGGAGAAGGGTGGGTTCAAGACGTGTACGGCCTGTAATGAGAGTGGCCTGATCAGGTGCATTTCTTGTGCTTGTTGATCATGTGCACCTGCACCCCCTCTCGTCAATCATGATGAGTAGGACCAAAATAATTAAAAATAATAATAGAAAAAGAAAAGGACATAGAGAAGAGAAGTGTCAATTATGTCAAGAGAAAACAAAATAACACTAACTTTTCTTTTTCTTCTTTTATTTTAAAACTTTTTTAGGGTTTAAGTGTTTTCTAGTTGTTTCTGTTATTCAGTTTTTTTAGTTTTATGGGCATGTAAGAAAATGTGTAGGCCCAAGAAGTGGTCGAGATGGATTGCATGTGAGTTTCTTCCTCTGGATTGGTGTTATTTTAAAAGACCATCTTAGCTAACTTGTTTAGTCTTTCACAGTTTTTCTTAATCACATCTTCTGTCCTTTTTTTTTTGTGTGTCTATTGTCCAAGCTAATTATATATATATATATATATATATATATATATATATATATATATATATATGTTTTGGGTTATGTTTGATTAGAAATCAAAGAATGGACTCTGAAACAAATATTTGTAAAATCAAGTTTGTGTAACTATGAATGAAATTATGTACATTTTTATTAAAAAAAATGAAAAGAAGTTATGTGCATTTTTATTTTTTTATTTTTTAATGAATTCATCTCTATATTGTATATGGCTTTCCGGGATTTTTTTGGTCTTGTGCATGTTTTGTTATAGTCATCATTATTGGTTAATTTTTCTCCTTAGGGTCAGTTTGGTAAGAGTGGAAAAATGGAAATGAAAAATTCATATATGAGTTTTTAATACAATTTTATATAAAAAAAATTGATTCATGAATTTTTCACCTTCATTATTAACGCCATACCAAACATACCATCAATAGTAAATAAGTGCATTTTAAGGTAGCTAAAATAGAATGTTTTAAATGAAAAATGTCAAATTCTTGAGAAGGGTGAACTTTTTCATCAACAAATTAAAAAATAAAATAAAGGAAGCAGTAAAGGCTCGAGATTCTGTTATCACAACCTAATGAAAAAAGTGAAGTTTTAAAATTTTTAATGTATTAAATATTTTGTTTCTATTTAAAATTTTTTATTTTGGATTCTTTAATAAATCTCCTTTGTAGCAAAATCTAATAATTAGTTCTCAAATGAGAAATAACTTTTACTGTGCAGAAAATGTAAGGTGTATAATTGGAGTTTGGGTTTAGATAAAGTTTAGGTATAGGTTGATTTCAAATATCATTTGTTTTAAGTATGAAAACAGTGTTGTATAATAAAGTGGTTTTAGAAACTTAGGATAGCGTAGCTCTAATCATTAACTCAGAACAAAGTCCAAACTCAAATGGGTTTACTGGCTACAATTACAACTAGTCCCATGTGTGGGTCTCACTTTGTGCTCAAATCGCAATGGCAATGACCATACAGGAAAATTTCAAAAAGCTGCTCTACGCACTAACATAGGCCCACAACCACAAACTCACGAGGGGTACCCAAAAAAATTCCTTGTGGAATTCAGCAGACACTGGATTTCTCTAGCAAACTTACTGAATTCCTGCTCTCATCCCTTTTTAACAATGGTGATTCCATCATCATTACTTAATTCTTTTAACCCCGAAACGTTTTTTCTTATGCTAAAGGGATCACTGTTTTTCAACACGGTGTTGAAAAGATGGCATCAAGTTCTGGTTGTCATTCCTCAAAGCAATGCTTCTGTTCAATTTCATGTTAGTCAACTAAGTTGAGTTGATCTATCATTGCCTAAATGGTGTTAGAAGGAGACGGCCCAGAACCAGAAGGACCAGTTAACTAGGTTAATGCCATTGCACAGAATTCTGGATCATTTGCTACTTCACACATCTAACTTGGTTCATGCCATTGCATTCGAATTGATACATGATCAGAACCAGTTTTAGTCCCCTTTTTTTTTCTTTTGATGCTGAAGTTACTTAGGACAACCCAAAATAGCAATGAGTACCTGCTATTTATTCTCATTGATCCATCATCCATGCATTGAACTTTAATATGATTGAGTTCGTTATTAAAGAATTCCAATAGAAATGATAACCGGCTAGGCAAGACTTCTCCAACCATACGTGCAATAGCTGGTTTTCCATTAACTAGTAGAGCCAAAAGGACAATATTTTGTCACCTTGCTAAATTTTATCTTCAAACCAGTGCTATTGATAAAGTCCTCTTCACTAAGGCTAAGGGTTTGGTTTAGTGATTGAAGATCATGTGATGTATGAGTAGGTATACGGTCACAAATTTAAATTCTAATTATACTAATTTTTTAGAATTTGATCACAAGAAATATTCTTATAAATATCTTAGTCACAATATAAATGACTTGTCTTTAATCAAATCGAAAAGATGAATCAATCTGTGTACAAGTTGATTCAAACACAATTTAACCGAAAAAAAAAAGCATTTTTCATTAATGACTATCAACTAACGACTCTCATTACCAAATTTTGATTGATTCGCCAGGAACATCCCGTTGTATATAAAAGCACTCAGTGAATTATGACTCAATATACATCCCATTTATTGGAATTGATAGTTCTAGGTTCAAGGGAACACGTCCAGTACGCCATCTATGAAAATATTCCTTGCCAACTGTCAAACAATTAGCTATTGGCAAAAATCTTGTCGGACTAAGTTTCTGTTTTTATTTATCATCATTTCCTGGGAAAACTTTTCTGATTTCTCTTAGCCTTGTAATAAAGTCTGTTTTAGTAATTATCTTCATTGAAAAGGATTATGAACGCGT
Organism: Ormosia emarginata; assembly: GCA_029884605.1. NCBI lineage: Eukaryota > Viridiplantae > Streptophyta > Magnoliopsida > Fabales > Fabaceae > Ormosia > Ormosia emarginata. Next base: position 8,533,757 of record JAQQTP010000059.1, on the reverse strand, counting down.
AACCTGATAGCATATGCTTTTCTGTGTGGATATACTACTCAGTAAACCATTCATTAGTGAGGAAATGAAGTAGTAATGGAACGGTAGGGTCCCAAGTCCAAAAGTAAACATTTCCCTCCTTTCTCTTTCAAATATTGAAATTTTGTCCTTTTTCTCTTTCAAATATTGAGATTCAATGGGAATGGAAAGATACATGATCTGCATTATTATTCTCTGCAAGAAAACTTCAAGATGAAGAAGTAGTATCTGATGCATAATAAGGTATAGCATGTGCATAAAATGAAAGCGAAAATCTTTTAGCACATACCTGAATTACTAATTGAATTTTGTTAACGTGTGTTCTAAAGTTATGTTTGGATTGATGGTATTGAGTGAAATAAAATAGAATAGAGATAGGTTCTATTATTTAGTTATGTTAAAAAAAAGATGGAATGAGATGAGAGTGAGTGAGGTAGATTTCATCTCATCCCACCAGAAACCATCAATTTTCTTCTCCCCCAATTTAGAAGGTATGGGATGAAACCATCTTTTTTATTATGAATTCTATCTCATCCCACAAAAAATCTTTCATTTCCCAAACAATGGAATAATAACTTTACTTTATTCCATTTTAAAATATTCAAACAATGGAATGATATTTTTATCTCATTCCATCACATCTCATCTCATTCCATCTTATTCTATTTTATTTTATTCCATCAATTACTAAATATCTAAACATACCCTAAAAATACATGTTAAGAATTCAAAATATCATTTATTACTTATTATTAATCACTTAAAAAATAAAATATTAAATAATTTTTAAATTTTCAAAATAATAAATACTTATATGTTTCATTTAATACTTTCTATTTTTTATTTCTTAATATGTGCTTTTAGTGCACACATTAACAAAACCCTTACTTAGAGTTTTTTTAAAGAGTACCTTAAAGACACCTGTTAAGGAAATCAAAATAAAAAGTTTTTAATAAAAACAGACATTTAATGCATTGAAAATTAAAAATACTTTACTTTTTTATTTAAAACTTTTTACTTTTACTCCCTAACAAGTGCCTTTAAGGCACTCGTTAGAAAAACTCAAAAAATAATTAATGTCTTCTTAATTTTCTAAAGTGACAAAAAATGAAGCAAAACTTTCTCTCTAAAACAACAATTATTATGAAATGGAAGGAGTATAAAGTAAACGAAAGGTTACCCGCATTTCTCAGCTAGTATATAAAAGTGGAACTTGACCAAAAACTTTGGAGGGAAGAAAACATTAACCCATGAAAACTCATTTATTAATTGGTTGATTATATTTAACAAATTTTAAACATTATGTGACAACTTATTAAGGATATTATTTTAAAAAAAATTCAAAATGCCAAGATTTTAAGTGGTAGAAGTTGCCTTAATCCAAGGTCATCGCATTAGATACATTTGATTTTTCTCATCAACGATTATAAATATATACATTTTTTTCTTTAAAGTACACTCCTTAATTTAGAGGATCAAAATCGTATTGCATATCTCAAGTCTCAAAAAATTATTTATATATTCTAATTCAAAACATGATACGAAATGAAGGCTAGAACTAATTAAACTCAGCAACCAATATCTATAAAACTTACAAGACTTATGTATAGATACATAATAGAGTCGATTTTATTTTGAGTAAATTACACTCGCTTTTTTTCAGGTTTGATGATATGACACTTAGTCTTATTCTTTTTAAAAAATGACACTTCTCTCCTCTCCTAATTGATTAAGTTGACTAATACCTATAAGAATAAGTTACAAGAATATTATAGTTAATCAACCATGGTGTATCATAACCTAGTAAGGTGTATCATAACAATGATCGTCTAATATATATCTTGCTATATAGCAAGGTGTATGGTGCACCTCATTCATCTCAACCGTTACGGTTAAGATGAATGACTTGTAACACACTATTTTCTTTTTTTCAAGTTGCACAATTGTATAAATATTATCAGTTAAAATTTATAGAGTTTTTAACATTCACAGTTATTTATCAAAAAAATATTATTGTGTATAAATATTACCAGTTAAAATATGATAATATTTTTTTATCGCTTAAAATCGATAACATTACCGCTTAAAAATACATATATATATATATATATACATATATATATATATATATATACATATATATATATATATATATATATATATACATATATATATATATATAACTCTTTACATAGTCACACAGAGAAAAGCGCAAGGGTTTTTTTAAAATAAAATATTATTATATGTAAATATTATCAGTTAAAATATATAAAATTTTTAATATGTACAATTATTGTTATTTATGAAAAAATATAAAGACTAATACATATTATTGTAGTATATTCTAATAAATATTAGTCAACTTAATTAATAGGAGAGGATTGTCATTTTTGAAAAAAAATAAAACTGAGTGTCATATCATTAAATTTGGAGAGAGGTGAATGTAATTAACTCTTTTATTGGGGGATGCGGGGAGAACAGTCCCCAATTATGTTCCGCCAATGCACGCATATGCCACTCATAGCCTTAAAACAGGTGGGATAAGGCCAACTCATTTTTTATACGCTAAGAAATGAAAGTCTAGGCATGGCAAAATTACCCATATCCACGGGGATTCGTGGGGATTACCCGCAATAGGGTGGGAGATGAGTATCCGTTTAATAAATGAGAGATATGGGTGGGGATTATAAGTACTTCCTGGATACTTAAAAACCCGTTTAAGATATATATTTTATTTAATATATATCATATATTATAATTCTTTTTTCTTTTTAACTTTGAGATGGGATGAAAATATGTATATTTTATTATTTTAAAATAATATTTTTATTAAATGAATCCATAATGATAAAACTTGTTGAAAAAATATATACTATTTATGTAATAGTTATTTATGTAAACTAATTATTATAAAATATAATTGGATTTAGTTTGTTATTTATAATAATCTTTTAATTTTGTAAGAATCTTATATTGTTAAACAAAATTATAGTATGTGATGTTAAAATTTATTTTATTTATGTTTGTTTTATAATTTTTAAAATTTTATTTTAAAATATCAAATACCCGTATATACCTACGAATACCCGTAAATATTCTATCTACCCGTAAAGATTATAAATGAGTACCCATAAAATAAACGGAACGGAGGCAGAGAAAACACTATCCGTCCCCGCCCCGCCCCGCCCCATTGCCATCCCTATGAAAGTCCCAATTAAAAGGTACATGAAGATATGTGGAAATGTGACAAAGGCATGTAAGCAACGATATCGTACACGCATCTATATCAAATATGCGTGCCAGTGTTTGTGTTTCGATCAAGGTCTTCTACAGTTAAATTGCAAGTGCAGTTAGAGAGACAAAAAAACATGTGGATTTCATAATTAAAAAAATTATACAATTAATCTCTTGTTTCTATTTTTTCCTTAACTGTACATGAAGTTCAATTGCAGGTGATTCAAATCCGATTGTGTTCATACTTCATAGGCTATGGTGGACTTGGATTGCGGGGGCTTTCCTTATCTTCTATTTGGATTAATGAGTTTAAGGTAGTAGACCTGAACTTTGTCTAAATTCGTTGCTTACCTGAATTTTGTATTTATGGTAGTGTACCTAAACATATGGTGGACCTAAACCTTGTGAAAGGGCTTTCCTTATCTCGATTGATGTGTTTAAGGTAGTGGACATAAACCATGTGTAAGACTTTTTCTTACAAAGGAAAAATTAGACTATATATTTTCAAATTCATCCTAAAGAAGGGTACTCAGTTCTAAAATCCAACTGGTTAGATTTGGACATGATGAGCACGAAATACAGGAGAGAGCATCCAATGTATGATAGTATATAGATATAAGAAAATGAAAAAAGAATGTCAGAGACAATATTAAAGCAAAAAGTATATTTTCTTCTTCTATTTATTTTTCTGTTTTTAATTTCATCATCTAATCTAATTAATTTTCATGTCAAATTAATTTTTTAACTTCATAAATTAACATACGATTTTCTTAAAGGTTAGGTTCTTAATACTACTAATGGAATTATCCCACTTAGACTCTAAGTGGAAAAAATGATATTAAATAAGTACACACAAATGGCATTTAACTTGTATTATCTTTTTCTTCTTTTTGACTTTGAGTGATTGGCATAGAAGGTTTTGAATTGTGTGATTATTTAACATTAAATGAAACTAATCCCACGTGGCTTGGAGTTGCTCACGGCAAAGAGGATGGGCGACGTTGCGGTTGACTGTGGCTTGAGATCATAATGGAACTCTGGCCTTGCGTGGCAGCGCTAGTTCGATTTACTAGTTGCCATGGAGGGTTTGATTTTTGTTGGAATAGAGAGAGTTTAGCAACGAAAGAAAAATTTTGGTCTTGTATTATGTGGGTACCACAGGACGTGAGAAATTTTGGATTATGCTAATGCGTTGGGTGATTTAGCTATGAGTTTGGATTGATTTCTAGGTGATGGGTTTAGATGTGTGATGGCCATATGTTCGGTGTGTCTCTACTGAAACAGGTTGCTCTGATGAGTGGAGGTTATGGGTTTTCTGGGTTTTGTTGAGGGTGACTCTGAGGTTTTGGGTTGCTTGGCGGCTATGGTTTATGCCAGGGTGGTTCGCGGTTGAAGTTTCAAGGGAATGAGGCTGGTTGTGTGGGTCAAGCTTGTGGAGGGGAACAATGTTAGTGGCTTTGTGTGCAAGTGGTTTGGTTGGTGCAGGTGAAATTTCTTGGCTGTGCATTAGTGCTGGTTCATTGGGTCTAAAGATTGGGATGCAAAGGAATGGGTGTTTGCACGGAGATATTCTTGTATGTATATAGAGTTATAATGTCAGTTCTACACATAAGATCATAAAAAGTTGAAGAAAGAAAAAATAAGTCTCACTAAATTCACTTATTACAAAATTATTGTTTTAAAATTTTTTATTTTGTGTGTGTAAATCTAATGTGATAGATCTGTATGCATACAAGAATATCTCGTTTGTATATTGGTTGAAGTAGTGACAGTTAGTTATGACTTATAAGTTATTAGAGTTAGTAAAACGGGTTCAATCCGTTAGATTGACCTATCAATCCGTTATTTTTAAACAGATTGAGTTCAATGTTTGAACTCATTTTTATTTTCTAACTCGCACTACCTGTCCCGCTTAATCCGCTGATTAAGCGTAGTTGGTACGGGTCAACCCGTTGGGTTGATAGTTTTTTTGAAACATTTTCATTTTGTTTTTTAACTCTTTTTTCTTTTTAGTCTTTTCTTTCTATTCAAGATTTGCTTCTACTCTTTTCATGAGTGAGGATCGTGACTCATTGTTTTTGTGTATTCTTTTATAGTATTTTTTGTTTTTGTACAATTTTTTTTTTTTTTTAAGCGGGTTAAGCGGGTTGACCCATCAATCTGTCTAGATTTTCTCATTTTATCTTTTATGTCCGTCAACTCACCTTAAAACAGTGTGAGTTGACTTTTACAACTAATTTCTTAAAACAGATCAATCCACCCCGTCCCACATTTTGAGGGGTTGAAACGGAACGGAGCGGGTTGATCTGTTTTGCCACCTCTAAAGTTAATAAGCTCCAAAGAGATGAAGATGTTGACATCAAACTTTACCTTAAACTAAGAGATCAAAACCCATACAACTTGTTTACAAATATACCGTCTATCCTTAAGCATCGCCATTCATCCTCTTTACCATAAGCCGCTTGATAGCTGCCAATTTCGTCCTCTAACTTATTTAACATAGTTTTTGTCGCTTAGGAGTCAGGTGAAATAATTTCGTTAGTGATATTAATAATGTTAACATTCAGAAAAATATATGGTGTTAATTTAATAAGTTAAAAAAAACTAATTTAACATGAAACTTAATTAGAGGCAAAATTGAAATTTTTTAAAAAAATTAAAAGATGAAAGTATGCAATTTGCCTATTTATAAAAGGAGTGGAACTATTGACATTCCAATAAGCCTATCTACACAGCTACACTCTCTACTTTTTAATTTGAAAGTTACTTTCCTAATTTACCCTTATTTAAATTTTTCTTTTCTATTAAAGTCAACGTTATTTTCTTTAATATATGTAGTTGCCTACTGTTGGAAATAAAAATAAAGATTTGGCAGTTCGTCGGTTGATGGTGGTTAAGGAAATTCTTTGAAGTGTTGAACCGACAGAAATGCTAAACAGAAATCGACAGTAGCATTGAATAAAGAAAGTTCTAATGTGGTGATATACTTGATATTTTGAAGAAGACTTATCCGACGGAAGATTACATCAAGTCGACGAAAATTGGTTAAGAATAATTGAGTCTTTGGTTTCGTCGAAAAGCAGATACTTCTTGAAGGAAGAAATCGCTCGAACGTGTTAGTCTTTTTAGGATGACGCTTATTTTTGATATTTGTCTATAAATACCAAGTAGTCATAATGTAAAAAGGGAGGTTATTTGTCGATACAAAATTCTAACATCTCAACCCGAAAGCAGATTAAAGGATTTTTGTCCAAGTATGCCTTCCTTTTCCATTTCATGTCATTTAAATTAATGCAATGTTCCTTTGAAAATTCTTTACTTTTTCAGTCTCGCTTTTAAATTTTCTTTACAGATTCTTCGCACTTTTATCTGCTTTTCTTTATCGCTTTTCCATTTAAATTCTGCACTTTAATTTCGTGCCATTTACATGCTTTCAATTAATTTTCTGCATTTTAAGATTCCCAAAAGTTTCTTTAAATTTCTTTAATATTTCCTTTCTGCATTTTCCTGTTTATTTTACTTCAAATTTCCTAAATTTCTTTTGTTTGCTGTTAAAACCATTTTCATAACGAGATTACCACATAACTCGTGAACCCGCATTCGTTTGATAAAATATATTTGTTTGTTGGAATTAATTCTGAATCTTTGAACCAAAATTTCACATAAACAAATTGGCACGCCCAGTGGGACGAGTTTAGAGTAACTCGTAGTGTCATAAGAAATGGTTTTATGCGTTTAAGGAGTGGAAGATTTATCTACTCTTCTCAAAATACGCAAACCATGAGTAATATAAGTAGTCGGCGTCGGATACACCTTCGACAAAGTTCTTGTCTCCACCCTCAAATATCGTTAATACTTGGGTCGGTAGAGGATGTTATAGCAATCGGTGCTCTCCTGAGTAATCCAAGAAGCGAACAAGTGTTACTGGAATGACTCGGTATCGCCGAGTCACCAAGTAACCAAAGCATAATAAATTCAAATTCGAGGTTTGTGCCCCAATATGGGTTGCCATCGAATTATGTACCTCCTATTATGGCACAAACGGGACTTGGCGCTACTTTAACTAATACTGTCGGACAATCAGTAGCTTCACAAGGCTAACCACAGATAAGTTCGGCCTTGGCAAGTTTTGGTAGCCAAAGATTAGGGGTTGCAAGTACAAGCAATCCAACTCCTTTCGACAAGAAAGAGGCCGAATTTGGGACCAGCTTTTCCCAAACATGTCGAGAGATAATCCCCAAAATATAACAGGGCCAACTATGAATTCTTTGGCCGTTTTCGACAACAGATGGATGAGAGTAATCATGATATGGTGCATATGTTCACTCGGCAAATGAATCTTTGTGATTACGCCAATCATGAAAAATACAAATAACGTTTGCGGTGCATTGGCTCGGCAAATGGCAAGGCTAAACCAAGCCTTAGGACTAGGTGATGTAGCCAATGATAATATTCGGGGAGCCCACTTGGGGTAAATAGAGAAATGGTCGCACCTCGAGCAAATGTGGGACAAAATCAACAAAACTTAGACCAACCAGGCCAAAATGATCACCTCGTTTGGAATATGGAAATGTCCATATGCTCGTCGAGGAAATGAAGATCAAATGGCCAGAAATGATGTAGCCATGAGGTTGCTTCGACAAAATCTTGGGGGCACCAAGTAATCGAACAAAATGTAAACCAAGTGGTGGAACAAGTCTTGAATAGGTTTGGTTTTAACGTTGGCTACGCCAACCAACCATATTTTGTATCGGATTTCGAATGGGTCCAACAGCAGAGTTGCCTAGAGGAGTTAAGATTCCAAAACTTTCCAAGTTTGCGAGAAGAAAGTGGGAATCGACCGTCGAACATATTGCACGGCTTACAATAGAAATGGGGAGTTGGCCATTGTTGAAGGCCTTAAAATGAGATTCTTCCCAAGTTCCCTCACAAAGAATGATTTTTCCTGGTTTTTGACATTAAGGCCAAATTCACCCATTCTTGGGCTCAATTGGAAAGAAGCTTTCATGATCAATTTTTTAGAGGGGATTTGAAAGTAGGACTTACAGATCTTTTCAACATTAAAAGGATGTATAATGAAATCTGTGGATGACTATCTTGCTAGGTTTCGACAAATGAGGAGTAGATGTTTTACTCCTATACCCGAGGTCGAAATAGTAAAGATAGTACCAAAACGGTTTAGATTATTATATAAGAAAGAAGTTGGTGAATCAACATTTGATTGATCTTACCCAAATAGGTGAAAAAGTTAGGCAAATAGAACAATTAAAAGTTGAAAAGATTCAAAAACAAAAAAGATTTCTTAAAAGAGAAAAGGTGGCGTTTGTCGGATTAAATGAATCCGATAATGAGTTTGAAGGCAAGCGATGATGAGTTCGAAGTTAACATTCTTGAACTTCGAATGGTCCTCCTTATGTTTGTCGGCATTACAACCTACTAGAAATAAGGAGAAAATGGGTTACGTTAATAGAAAAACATATACATTTGACGTAACTAAAGCCGACAAGATTTTTGATTTGTTACTAAAAGATAAACAGTTAAACTGTCGGAAGGCCATAGGTTGTTAAAGTCGGATGAAATTAAAGACCGCAAATATTGTAAATTTCATAATAATTTCACCATGTTACTAATGAATGTGTTCGTTTCAGAGACTTAATTCAAAAGCAATAATGGATGGGCGTCTGAAGTTTAGCGACAAGCTTAAAGCGGATATGAAAGTTGACACAGATCCGTTTCAGTTTGTCAAGTATCTTGTGTTGATCAAATAAGTTCCTCTAAATGTTGGGATGCTCAACATTAGGAGATTGCAAGAATTCAACGTAGATACAAAGGATGCAACTGACGTATATCCTAAACCAGGTGAGTCTCTCGAAGCATTTCTTGAAAGAAAGAAAGATGAGGGCAAGGTAAGGTTGTGCCCAAGGTGTAATGCAGTATATGATGAGCTTGCTGCGAAGAAAGCTGCTGAAGAACAACCAAGTATCCAGCAGAATAAAGGAAAAGTTCTCGACAAAAGAATCTGGAGACCACAGAAGACTTTTCATACTCCAAGGCCAAAGCCAGTTTTCATGCCTAGGCCTAATATGAATGGTTGGTTGGTCGAATCACAGGGATTTGTGGGAAACAGAGCTCATGATAGACCCTTTAAGACTAGGGTGCCACCTGCTAATGTTACTGTTAATAAGTGGGTGAAGAATTCCGTAATGGATGGACACATGTATTTTCGACGAAATGTGTCCGCCAGGAGGAATAATTTCCAAAGGGATCAACCTTTCTGGAATGAAGACTACAGGAATGGGAGGATCAATCTAGGAAAAACCTTGATTGGCCAGGATGAAGCAGGGCCATCGAAGGTTCTTCCAATGTCGAAAAGCAAGAAAAGGAGATTACAGAGATTAAGACAAGCACAGAAGAGAAGAGATATGGCTGAAGGGTTAGTGATCAAGGAACAGCCCGTAGAAACAGGTTGTTTGGTGGTCGAAAAGAAACCCATGCCTGATCAAGATAAAGATGATAAGAAGTTAAAAAGTGTTGTTACCAAGGGATCATTCCCAGGGGAGCCGACGACAAATGCAATCGGACGGCTTGACACTAATGATAAAATCCGACAAGAAAAGTTGGAAGAAATCAGAAGGGGTAAGCAAGTTCGAAGGCCAATTCCAAACAAAACAAAAAGGAAATGGCCAATTGGTTTGATAGCGGCAGAAAAAGAGGCAAGAGAGAAGGCAAGGGAGAATAATTTACCAGTCGAAAAGGACAAGGAGTTGATCAGCTCGACAATAGGAAAAGAGCAGATTAAAGACTCTGGAATTGAAAACAGTAATATTAAAGACGGGTCGAATGAAGAAATTAGGAGAATTCTAGAAGACCCAAATCAAGATGTTGAGTGAGGAAGAAAAAATGCTCGACATAAGAAAAGAAAGAGAAAGATTGGCAAAGTCTGATTGCCAGGATATAGACCCAATGACTGATGAAGTTATTGAGGCCTTGAATGATCCAGAGGATCCTTTAGGCCTTGGTGATGAGGAGCAATTCGACATGGATATCAACATGGAAGATAGTCTGGATGATATCTTGATGGCTATGGATAGCAATTTGCCGTCGGAAGATTACTTAAGGATTGGAAGGCATTTAGATGAAGAGCCGTCTGATGAAGAGGAATTCTTGAAGGCGATGAGTGTTAATTTAGTTTCGGTGTTACCTGCAGATTTTGAAGGGTATCACGAAATTGAATACATTGGGGAGAATGAAGAAGATATTGATGACCTCGACGATCATTGGCTTTTTCAGGACAATATGATCACGGTCTTTGACAATACGACTCAGCTTGAAAAACCGACAGAATATCAGAAGGCTCATTTACGACCGTTACACATCAAGGCTCTGTTGGAAGGAAAACCCACTAATAGAGTTTTGATCGACGGGGGGGTAGCAATCAACTTAATCGCAAGGGCCATGATTAAAAAACTTGGGAAAGATGAGTCAGATTTGATGTCGACAAACATGATAGTCACGGATTTCAGTGGTAAGACTTCTCCATCAGACGGAGTGTTGATGTTAAAGGTACAAGTCGGATCTGTTGTAAGGCCGACATTATTTGTGGTAATACCGACGAAGTCGAGTTACAATCTTTTACTTGGGAGAGATTGGATCCATGCCGTCGGAGCAATACCATCAATAGTTCATCAAAAGCTCATTCTTTGGAATGAGGAAGATCAAGTGGAAATAATAGAAGCAGATGACAGTCCTTGCTATCTTCAGCAACTTCATGTCGACTTCGGAATATATGCTCCAAGTGTTAAACCAGTAACAGCAAGTGGTGGAGTGATTAATGAGGACGCACTTGAAGTTTGCTTGAAGGATCAGTTTGGTGTACGACTGGTGAAGAAGGCCGAAGAAGATCGGCCAAGTACTAGTTATGAGTGTTAATGATTATTCAGAAAGATTGTCGGCTTATTTGGCCGACAAAGCAGTATTCACTGTTGAAAGCATGCTGTCGGATTGGAGATACTAGTGGAAATGAAAGCACGTAATGTGCATATATTTGGTGATTCGCAATTGGTCGTTAAGCAACTTGCCCAAAAATATAAATGTGTTAGTGAAAATCTAATGAAATATTATGTTGTGGCAAGTAAGCTAATGAAACAATTCGACGAAGTAACCGTCGAACACATTTCCAGAGATTTAAATGAAGAGGCTAATGAATTAGCACAAGTAGCCTCTGGGTATAGACTTTCATCCAAGGTTCTTACAAATCTAATGGAAATTAGGGAACTTTTATATCCATTAGAGGAAAGAGATATATTACAAAACGACGTTTCGACGATTAATGATTGGAGACAACCAATATTGAGTTATTTGGAAAATCTCAGTCAAGATGTGCATAGAAAGCTCAAGTATAGAGCGTCAAGTTTGTGGTATTAGGGGAGCCTTGTATAGAAAGTCCATGCGATGGAAATTTAGAAGTTTGCCTGAGTGAAGCAGAGGCTTATATTGCCTTGGCAGAAGTCCACGAAGGAATTTGTGGAGCTCATTAGGCAGGTGAAAAGATGAAATGGGTCCTTCGACGTCAAAGGTATTATTGGCCAACACTAGTTAGGGATTGTATTATGTTTGCTAAGTGATAACAATGTATTTTATGCATTTTATAATCCTCTAACTAGGCTTCTTAAGGTTCAATTTGCCTTAATTAAGTTGATTTTGTCACATTTTATGAAATTAAGCTTAATTGGATCATTGAAGAAATTATTGCTTGAATTATCATTAATTTGGGTGATTGCATTCTTAAGTAAAGTGGCCACAACTTGAGTTGTAATTATCTGATTAATGTGATTCTGGTCTTGTTGGAAAGTTAAGATAATTCTCTAATAACTATTCACTTGATACAAAGTGAACCACATTAATAGGAATATATTTCATTCATTGTATAACCTTCTCACTTAGCTTTTTCAGTAAATTAGCTATAATTTGAGTTACAAATATCCGATGGATGTGATTTTGGTCTTGTTTTTAAGCTAAGATAAATTTCTACAACTTTCATGAAGGCCTCAAGACCGAAAACACATGTTTGGATAACTCAAATTGGAGTTGAAGCAAAATCTAGTGTTTTGAACCTGACAGCTTGACCTTTATGCACTCATTAGGCTATATCTCGGCTATTGGAGTTCAATAATTCTGAAATTTTGACAGTGGAAGGTTAAGACCCATATCTACAACTTTCATGAAGAACACAAAAGCTAGTTCGGATTCCTTGAAGGTGATATTGGGCTTAGAAGTCAGAACAGAGGTGCTGACGTTGGGCCTGACCCATGAGCAGTAATTGGGCCATATCTTGGGCTGTGGTTATTGGATTTGGCTAAACTTGGTGTCTCTGGAAAGCTGAGACAATGTGCTAGAACTTTCATGAAGACCACTTGACTCAAAAATGACGCATGCCATGAGTTCAGAAGGGAAACATTTCGGAGACAAGAATCCACCCACCATTTATCTCTTTTATCATTTTGTTATCATCATCCATCATCTCTTTTGGCTATTTGTACTCTTCTAATTCTATAAAAAGAGGCAATGGCTGATCATTTGAGGGTGTTAGCTTAGTGTTAGTCTAGATTTTACTTTAATATTTGTATGTTGATTGCTTCCTTTGTTGTAATTTTCTCTTGTTCTTAAGTGAAGTTATGTTCATCTTTCTCTTTCTTCTCTCTTTCTTTCTTCTTGTCTATGAGTAACTAAGTTTTCCTCTTGCTTGGGTGAAAAGGTGAAGCTCTTGGTAATAAGTTAAGGTTAGATTAATTTCTTTCTTGTGCTTTAAATGATATATTTTTATGTGATCTTTATATGAGTTGTATGTTGTTTCCAATTAATTTAGAAACTTTTCTTGTATAATGAATATCTTGATCCATTGTAGACAATAGGATTGGCACAAGGATGCTTTTGACGATTTACAAGTATTGGTAGATAGTTATTGGAACCATTATATGATTACATAATTGAACTTTGAATGTTAAATCTTCCGATTGGAATCTTCATTATGCATGATTTCAATTGAGTTATAAAACGAAATAATCTTATCTTTAATTTATTACCAAGAGTGGATCTCCTAACCCAAGCAAATCCTTTTCTATTTGTGAACAACTTATTGCATCTTTAATTTTGTGACAATTCTTCTTTTTACCTCAAATCAATATATTTTTCTTCATCAATTCCCTGTGGATCGATCTCGGACTCCCGAGAATTTATTACTTGAGACAACCTACACTTGGGTTTGAAACTATATAATTATATCCCATCACTAAGTCTTGTGAAGAGTGTCAAAGACATGGCCATATACAAAATGTTCCTGCCAGTGAACTACACGTTATAGTTAAACCTTGGCCTTTCAGAGGATGGGCTTTGGATTTAATTGGCCAAATTCATCCTGTCTCGTCGAAAGGACACAAATACATTCTAGTAGGAGTCGATTACTTCACCAAATGGGTTGAGGCTATAGCCTTGAAGGATGTAACTCAGATAGGATGTGATTAACTTTATTGAAGATAATATAGTTTGTCGGTTTGGAATACCACAAACTTTGACAACTGACCAAGGATCAGTATTCATTGGAAAGAAAGTTGTCGAATATGCCAGTTCAAGGAAAATTAAAATGCTCACGTCGACGCCATATTATGCTCAAAGGCGAATGGCCAAGTAGAGGCCATGAACAAAATAATCATAAATTTGATTAAAAAGCATGTTGGTCGACAACCTCGAAACGCATAATACCCTTAATCAAATTCTATGGGCATATAGAAATTCACCAAGAGAATCGACGGGCACTTCACCATATAAGTTAGTTTATGGTCATAATGCAGTGTTACCGGTTGAGATCAATCTTCAATCCATTCGAATTCAAAAACAAGACGAGTTACCAATTGAACATTATTGGAACTTGATGTTTGATGAATTAAACGAATTAAGTGATGAAAGATTAGTAGCTCTAGAAAACTTGATTCGACGAGAAAGAAAGAATTGCAAAGTTTTACGACAATCGAGTTAAGTATAAATCTTTTAGGATTGGTGACTTGGTTTGGAAAGTTATCCTGCCCATGGATAAGAATTGTCGAGAATATGGAAAATGATCCCCAAAATGGGAAGGACCATTTAAAATTACTCAAGTATTTTCTGGGAATGCTTATGCACTTGTCGAGGTTAATTCTGGTTTGAGGATTAAATCGATTAATGGCAAATATTTAAAGCCATATAAACCGACAATGTATGAGGTGAAGATAGAAATTGAGTCAATATGAAATTTCATTCATATATTCAACAAATACAAATCACATACTGATGTTACATCTGGTTTGATTGTCAAGGAAGATAACAGAGAAATAAACCTATTCTAAATAAACCAGAGGCTTCTCCCCAGCTGAATGTGTTCTAAATTGAGCTCGTAGGACCTGAGGAAGAGGAAGGAGCAGACGACCCTTAATTTGTCCTGGACGAGATTTTGAATGGTCGTCTACTCCCTGATGAGCTATTCTCGTCATAATAACCATGTTTTAAAAACATTGGGTTATTACGATGATTACTGAAGCTCATCAAGAATATTACGATTCTTACTGAAGCTCAAAATAAGAGTCACCATTAATACAGAAGCCTTCTTCCATTTTTTCCCATTGAGAGAAGATGAAATTTTCTGATGACATGGTAAATTTCACTGAAAAGGAAGAAAGGAAGGGTTGGGTTATACTCTTTGAACCTTGGTGTCTCAGAGGACACTATTTATAGGGACTTTTTGCGGAATAGGTTATTAACTTACGTTTTGTAACTTACGTTATAATTAATTAAATTAATTATGATGTATAGTTACGAGATGCATTGAAAAGAAACAGAATGAAAGAGCATTTAAAATGTATAGAATTATAGAAGCAATAATAAAGGGTATTGGAAATTGATCAAAAGAAAAAAAAATGTTTTATTAAGTATTGGCCAAGAAGGCCATACAAATTCTGTCGGATAGCTAGACCGACAATATATATATAAAAAAAAACTTAGAATTTTTGAAGAATCCCCAGAGTCTTCTAAAGATTGCTTGTCGAACAGCAGTTTGATACTCTGCTTCAAGAGAATTAATTTTTGCCAATACGCTTTTGGCTTCCACACCATTGCTTGGTATTATTGGCAATGCTCGTTGTCTGGCAACCCCTTGTTCTAATGTTGTTTGAAGTTTTTGGTTGCGACGACGAGCAACCTCAAGTTTTTTCTCCAAGTCTTCAATTTCCTTGTCGAACTCTTCTTTTTTGGCTTTTCCTTTTATCAGATTTTCCTTCGAGTAACACTTTCACTTTTTCGCGTCGGTCAACTGCTTTCAAAATCCTGGATTTTTCTTGAATCTCTTGTGTATAAGCAGGAATGACTCGACGAATGACTGGCATTTTTGCCGTTAAACTTCGAAGAAAATCTTTGACAGTTGTCGGGAGAGCTCGACTGGTTATGGGTAATTGCTGAGCAAGAGGCTCAAGCTCAGTTACGACTACCATCATTCTTTCTTGTAGAGGCTAGTCAGAAATCAAGTGCTCGAAAGAATAGGTAAAAGCGTTTTTCAACTTAGTTAAGAGTCCAGTAATATGGGAATCACTGGAATCTTGTCCAAGTTGAGTCGAAGAGCGAGCCGATTGAGGAGAACTTTGTGGCCGCCCGACAGCATTGTGATCAATTCGTCCAAGTCTGCCTCCATATCCTCGCCACTTTCTGGCACAGTAATCATTAAGTTGGCTGGAGGGATGGAGGTGGATTAATTGGGACAAATTCCGCCAGCAGGGTGTCCATGTTGAATTCCTCTGGGATGATTTGAGCGGGATTGGTTTGCCCTGAATGAGAAGGACCTTCAATGCCTGGGGGGATTGGGGTTTGTTCTGAGACTTCGGCAGATTCTGTCGGAAGTGGTGAAGAAATGGTAGATACAGCAAGGACTGAAGATGTATGAGCTTCTGGAAGATTCTCGGTTCTTGGCCTTTGTGGGCTAGCCAACTTTGTCGAATCCAGAAGACGAACGAAGAAATGTTAGAATAATTAATGTATTAAAAAATAATTGAATAAGGTGAGATACATTACTTCAGGAGATTGCTGAATAGGATCTTCAGCTCTTGATTCGACAGTTGGTTCAAGAAGATGGTCTGCGGATTGTTCATCCTCTGGATCCTGAAATGAAAAAGTGAGTGTTAGATGAGTAGCAAGAACCAAGAATTTAGGGAAAGGAAGTGCGCAAATTTACCTCGGATGAAAGAAAAATGGTCTCTGTTTCTTCGACAGAAAGCTTTGAAGTAGAAACAGTGGTTTGAATTTTCTTTTTCTTTTTCTGAGGAGAGAAAGAAAGGGGGGTGAGATATTGTGCATAGTATTAAGAAATGTGCAATAAAGATGTATACCTTTGGAGGATGTTCTGGAGATGGAATTGAAGATTCGACAGGAGAAACCAGAGTGGCGGAGAGCGTTTCGCTAATGAGTCCGACATTAAGTTAGATTGAAACAAGTATAAAAAAAAAAATCTTGGTATATAGTTGGAAAAGTATATACCTTGAGGATTTTTGATTTAGCAGCGTCTTGTTTCAAAGGACTCTTTGTCGGCATTGATGCAAAGGATTTAGCTTTTGAAGTCTTGGGAATAGGAGGTTTTTGAGCCTTCTTACTTTTCTTCTTCTTTAAAGAAGTAGTTTCATCTTCTTCGTTCTCATCACTTCCTTGAGGCTGTTTATATTCCAAGGGTCTTTTCAAAGGGAGTGCTGTAAGAAGACAAGTATATTTAATAAATGTGAGAGAGAATTCGAAGTAACAGAATATAAGGAGGAAAATACTTTCAGGTATTTTAGTGATGACTCGGGTGTTCCAGGCAAATTGTTCATACAACAAGGCAAACCGACGAGTAAACTCGACTTCTGGAGTTCTTGTAAGAAAGATATTACTCACAGAATATGTCCTATCTAAAATAGGGAAGTTACCAGCCTTTGTAGGTTTACCTGGGAATTCGTCGGTCAATCCAAAACGAGCACAAGGAAGAAGCACTGGCTTTGGAAAAGGAATTTGAAAAGGTTCAAGCCGTGCTAAAGGATTTTTTATGGAAACAGAGAGAAATTTGGTAGAACATTTTTCCTTGTGTGCTCGTTTTAGCTCGGTTACGACTTCTTCACAATGTCGAACAATTAGGCGAGGAAACCTGAAGTCCCACTTGATTTTGTAGTATTTTTCAAAAGCCTTGATATCCTGAATATGTGTACCTTTAGTTTTTGATGAAGGATCTTGGTCCTGCACAGGAATCAGAGTTTCAGTAATACGGCTTCGACAAATGTCAATGTCGATATGATAAGGATTGTAGTACTCAGTCCACCAATCTACAAAATCTTTTGAAACTCCTCTCGTAGGGGTGAATGCAGAAATTTTGAAATGTTTCTTGTGCCTTTCATTCTTTGAGGCTACTCGAATGAGATCCGACATGCTTGGAAGATGGCCATTGATGAAGTGTTCTTTGGCTTTATGGGAAAAAGGCGCTGGAATAGCTTGACAGAATCCCAATTGTCGAGCTACTGAATTTGGCAGACATAGCTCTAAAGATTTGTCTGTCGAACCAGGGAGACCAGCCACTAAGACTTGTCGGCAGAGAAAATTCGACCAGACAGAAACATTATCAGCATGAATAAGAGGGTCATCAGAAAGAATTGGTCGAGTAAACCATTCGGGACCAAAAGAACGGTCAGCGAAAGGAGCAAAATATATATCTTCAGTGCTAAAGGAGATAGAATAAAAATACGAAGAAATACATGAAATTCTCCAAGCTCTGTTTATGAGTTTTCTCATGCTTCACATGGCAAAGTCTAATGCCATATGTAGCAAGAGAGACTGTCGGAGGAGAAGAATCGACTAGGTAATCTCCTAATATGGCATTCAACCAAAGTTGAAGTAGCCACATTGGACCACCAGAGTTGGTTTTCTTTATTTGAGCTCTGATGCTTTGGACAATTTCACCTATGCTCAAATAGAGATTGGCTAGGAGAAATTGACCGAGAGCTAGTCGTCGACCTTCATGAAGGAGATTGGCGAGCTGAAGAAAGGATTTGGATATTTGTACTGATTTAGAACCAATAGCATAAGCTGAAAGCCAGAGTAGAAGAAAAGCTATGTGTTCTTCGTCGGTTCTGAATCTGATCCGAGGAATAAAAATTTATGAAATTGGAAAAAGAAGTTGGGGCTTTTGAGTATACATCAATAGTGTTTGTAGGTTGAAGAATGGGTGTAATTGTTTCCCCATCTGGTCGAAGACCAGTTATGGCAGATATGTCGAAAAGTGTTGGACCCATCATGCCATAGGGAAATTAGAAGGAGTTGGTGGTTTTATTCCAGAAGAAGAAGGACGCACCTAGCATGCAAGAATCCATTTTTATGGGATAACGAGAAAGCTGAATGCAATCGAAAATCCCTATTTCCCTCCATAGGCTTTCTTTGGAAGCTTGAACTCTGTCAAGCCATTCAAGATACCCATTGATGTGGGTAGGAGGAGTCCTGAACAGCCTTTCAGATTTTCCAAAGTAGCTGATAGGAATGGCTTCTTGGGGACTTTTACAAGGAAAAAAGGAATTTATTTCGTCCGTAATAGATTCCTTGGGCAGAACTGGACCTAAGAAAGTAGCCGGAGGATCCAAAGATAATGAAGAATCGCTAATGGGGAGTATTACCTTTGAGAAGTGCCAAAGTTCAGACTTTTGCAGAACTGGGTCTTTGAAGACTGCATGATTACCCAAATTTGTTGTTGGCGCATTGGGAGTTTGAGAGCTAGAAGCCATTGGAGAAGGTAAGAGTTTGCAGAGGAAACGGGCTAGAGTGAGAGGTTGAAGATGAACAGTGAAGAGAAGTGAAATTTTGAAGACGGTAAACAGTGATAAAAAAGGTGAAGAGTCGTGTGAATTTGAAAAAGTAGTTTTTGCGAGAAAATAGGGGTAATTATGAGCCCTATTTATTAGGAACAACTATTTATTGTTTGCTATGATAAGATTGATTATGGCCGTTCGGTATTGATGAAAGGTTCTGATTGGATTTAAATATATATATATATGAAGGACCTTTGATTAAAAAAATTTTCTTTCTTCTGTCGGCGTCGAAAGAAAATTTTTTGGGGGGCATCTGTTGGAAATAAAAATAAAGATTTGGCAGTTCGTCGGTTGATGGTGGTTAAGGAAATTCTCTGAAGTGTTGAACCGACGAAATGCTAAACAGAAATCGACAGTAGCATTGAATAAAGAGGGAAGTTCTAATGTGGTGATATAATCTTGATATTTTGAAGAAGACTTATCCGACAGGAAGATTACATCAAGTCGACGAAAATTGGTTAAGAATAATTGAGTCTTTGGTTTAATCGAAAATGGATACTTTCATTTGAAGGAAGAAACCGCTCGAACGTGTTAGTCTTTTTAGGATGACAGTTATTTTTGATATTTGTCTATAAATACCAGTAGTCATAATGTAAAAAGGGAGGTTATTTGCTGATACAAAATCCTAACATCTCAACCCGAGCAGATTAAAGGATTTTTGTCCAAGTATGCCTTCCTTTTCCATTTCATGTCATTTAAATTAATGCAATGTTCCTTTGAAAATTCTTTACTTTTTCAAATCTCGTTTTTAAATTTTCTTTACAAGATTCTTGTAACTTTTATCTGCTTTTCTTTCTTGCTTTTCTATTTAAATTAAATACTTTAATTTCGTGTCATTTACATGCTTTCAATTAATTTTACGTATTTTAAGATTCTGCAAAAGTTTCTTTAAATTTCTTTAATCTTTCCTTTCTGCATTTTCCTGTTTATTTTATTTCAAATTTCCTAAATTTCTTTTGTTTGCTGTAAAAACCATTTTCATAACGAGATTACCACATAACTCATGAACCCGCATTCGTTTGATAAAATATATTTGTTTGTTGGAATTAATTCTGAATATTTGAACCAAAATTCCACATAAACACCTACACATACTCCAAATGAATTATAACTAATTTTTACCAAAATCTAGTTGTAACTAATTTATAATCTTTATTGAAGTTATCTAGCTTATGCTTCATTGAAATTCACAAATATTTTGTTGCTTTATTCTTTTTATACTTATTACATTTTTTCATTATATATACAATATTTTAGTAATATAATACCAACGATATCAAAGTACAAAGAGCTTGAACCAAAAAGAAAAGAAAAAAATGCAAACTATAATGTTGTGATGCACGAATACTATATCAAAATACGAAGATCTTGAGAAAAAAAATAAAATGCACACTATACATTTTGTCCCATCTATTTACAAATCAAAACAAAATAATTTCTCCCCATCCACGCGAGTTTTTTTTATATATATAAAACTTCATCTTGGAGTTTGCATAGCCAATTACATATAATTTAAATTTATGTATTAAAGAAAATTATTATGACTTTTGTAAAAAAGAAAAAGGTAAATAAAGGTAAATTTGGACAAAACTTGGCTCTAACTCAAAATGAAAAAAAGTCTTTTAATTCTTTCTAATTTTATATCATGTGTCTATTTTATTAAAATAATGAAACTAAAACAAATGAGAATTTAATAAAATAGACACATGACATAAAATTAAAGAAAATTAAAAAAATTTCTTCCAACTTAGGTTGAAACCAAATTTTGTTATTTGAAAATTAGCATTAAAATTGCAAAATAAGGAGTATGAGTAGACATATTGAAATTTCATAGTTCTATCTTTTATAAAGAAAGGCATGAAGAAGAAAGAAATGAAGAAATATTTTATTATTCAAGTACTTAAAAAAGCTACATTAACCGTATATACAGTGACGAATCTAGAAATTTAAAAAAGTGGGGGCAAAATTATGAATATTTTATATAATTTTTTTAAAAAAATTATATTTACACATACAATATAAATAAAAACAATGAAAAATAAACTTATAATTATTCTTGTAATTTTCTAATATTTTGAGAACAATGAATAATTTTTGTATAATTAATATTATCATATATTTCTTTTTCTACATACATAATCAAAGAATAATTTAAAAATTTATGTCTCATGTGATTAAAAACTAGAATTAAAAGATTTGTGAAGTACCAAATCAATCATTTATTTTAATATGAGAGCAAAAATCTATAAATTATAAAATTATAAAGCCATAAATGATAAATGTTATATATATAGTTAAAAAAATTTTTAACTTAACTGGAAGCATATGTCTCCATGAGCCAACACCTGAGTCCGTCCTTGCGTATACATTTGCTCAAATCAGAACACACTTCATAAATGACACATTTTGTATCTCGTCTCAAGTAATTAGTGCAATTATTCCCTCATGCTTCATCTTTTTTTTTTTTTTTGGGTACAAAAGAGAAGGAAAAGTAAACAAAACAAGCCTAACAAAAGAAGCACCATCACTTGTAAGTTTTATTACTTTCCTTACAAAAGCTTTATATCACATAGCCAGAAAGACCTTCAACTTTTAAGACTTCAGGCATAGCACCTTCAATGATCCTTGACACCATTGACCCCATTGACACCGTTGGTGGGTAACCACATTCTGAGCTTCAATCTTCTGTGGCTCCACAATGTCAGTGGTCACCAACTTCTTGTTATCAGAATTGTGTACTCCCCATCAGCCCTGCCTGAAAGATCCAAGATCCATCATCCATATTGTTTGACCACTCGGGGAACCAACTAAGAGCTTTGGGCGTGCAGCAGGCAGGTAATTGGGATAGTCAGCCTAGCAGGTTGCTGCAAAACCAAATAAAGGAATGCAACATAACTAAATCAACCTATACTTAATCAACAATATTGATTTTAATTTGCACTTTAATCATTGTTCAAGGAGTTGTTCAAATCACCTTTGGGAAGATTTTCTCGAAAATCATACTGTAGTAATATACTTCTTTTGTAGAGGAGGGTGAAGTCGGTAGGTGCGTGCAGCATTAAGCATCTTTTTGTCAATAACCTATGAGATTAAGTTGAAAAACAATCAACATGGGATAGAAAGCTAAAGTTGTAGTAGTAGAAACAGGTAAGATTAATATTTACGTGTTTGGCAGCATGCTCTTTGAGGGCATCTATCCAATTATAGTCAGCTTCATCACTCATTTGCTCTTTTTGTCTCCACAGGATATGGTGTGTACATGTACATATTCATACAAGAGATGTTATTTCATATGTTAATTTTTTCTATGCATATTTTGTGTATGAAATTGCTGTCAAATCACAGGGTAATAAACATACCTGTGGGAGCTGGGGACGTTCTTTGTTATCAATGGCATTCCTAAGAACCCATTTCTCGATTCCTCTTTGCCCACGCTGGATGTGTTAAAAAAACAAAAAAAAAAACAAAAAAAAAATACATATTTCTCAATCTTAAGAATTTGGGATAACTGAGATTTAAATATGTGATTATGCGCCTACTCACACATCACATACACCACTAAATCAACCCCTTGGAGTTAAAAAAAATAATGATGTTAAAATTTTAATGTGCATGAATATTTTCCAATATTACGTTGCTTTTCATGTAATGTAACAATCTCTTTTTAATTCTCTTTTTTTCTCAATCAATTATTTCCTTCACGGGTTGGGCTCCTGCCCGTTCCAAAACGAACTCAGGCTGGGCTCTTCCACCAATTCAAGCCTATAAACACAACAGTGATAGTGAAGCTTAACTTGCTATGTAGACCCAAAAAAAAAATTAAAAAGCGTAACTTGCTATGCTTTAGAAGCCTGCAGAGGAAAGTCTTTGGGCTGGCAAACACAATCCATCTTTTGAATACTTTCACAGGGCCATGATAGATCATTATAAAAAAATTAATTATGATAACAACTGTCTAAAAATTTAAATATTTTTGAAAATAAGCCGTTTAATAGGATAAGATAGGATAAGAAGCCAGGATATGAGTAGGATAGGATATTAGCAGAGATAACTGTCTAAAAATTTAAATACTTTATCTGATTTAGTGTCAATAAGTCTTTGATCATTATAATTTTAGTCCATTTTTGAAAATTTTTCTTTTTTACTTAAGGTTTTCATGATAGATCATATAAAAATTGTTTAACTTAAATTAATTTTTTATAATTTTAAATATTCATTTTTAGTTTTTACTTATGTTAAATTATTAGAATAATTTTATATTTTTCAGTTTTTAAAATAACTTTAATTATTTTATATTTAAAATATTTTTTTATATCATACTTTAAATCACCTTATCCTATCCCATTGAGTTCAACCCACCTCCCATCGTGAGGATAGAATTTGAACTAAATAATCGTGATATGATAAGTGTGATGGATTAATTTATCATATCAATTTTTCACCAAAAATAGTTTCAAATAGGATATGATAAAAATTTAAATACTTTTAATGATTTGTCAATAGGCAGAACCAAAATAAATTCATTGGAGGGAAAAAAATAAAAATTTAGATGAAATGGAAAGCTTTGAACTATGTGTTAGTTTAGAGTCCAAAAATATTATAAATAATTCATTTGATCAACTTTTTTTTTAGAAGAAATGTATTTGATTATTTTTATTTAAAAGTTAATTTATATTAAAAGACTTAAATTACTTAAAATAAATAGATGTTTATTTTAAAATAATATTTGAAAAAACTTATAAAAGAGAAAATAATTCTAGTTGTTAATTTTGATATTTTTGGACTTGTGGGTCTACTTGATTCACTGTGAGTCAACTTGTGTTAAATCAGGTCAAATTAAATTAGACCAAGCCAATCCAAAGTATTTACAACTTTAATTTTCTTGGCTAAGCCCACATTTTTAATGGTCAGCCTATTTTGACACCAAATAACTTGATATGATAGAAGAATAGAATGAACCTTTCCCAACCACGGTATATGTACTCAATTGATTAGTCATGTCATGTAACATAGAGCAGGTTCCCCCCAAGCTAACAGAAAATGTTTTAGAAGCATGTGAAGTTGGATATGGTATGGAGATGATCAGTGTCAATCGGAACAGGTTGCACATTGTTTTCTACTAAAACAAGGAGGTTGCCTTGTCTATTTGCTGATCAAGGAGAAAAACCCAGGCCCACTTTTAGGTCATGAGCATAACTCCTATTAAATTAAATAAAAAACACTGCACCTACAAAATTTCAGGAGCAAGTTGTTGTATTTGCAGCCCTCACCACGAGACATTTTAGAGTGCACAACTTGTTCTAAGGAAACGTTTTAAATGTTCTTAAATTTTTTTAGAGCATAAATGCTCTATATGTTTGCATCATTGATATTGTGTAAAATTTGAATAATGTCTCATATTTTTTACTTAAAACTTACATTACAGTTAACTTTTAAATTGATCTCACTTTTTCTTTCTTCCTCTTTCATAATTTTTTTTCTCATCACTTCCCAAGGCAACACCCCCACCCTCCGCTCCATCGTTAAAGCCCTTGGCCACAATTGGAAGCGTTCTTTCGTCACCACCATCTTTATTTACACCATCCTCTTCGTCTTCTCCCTCGTGACCCTTGTTTTCGTCGCCCTATCCGCATCCACTGAGTCTAGGTTCAGGTTCCTAGTCGTGGCGATCAGGTGGGGTCTAGAGGTGTACCTCATGGCGGTGCTGAGCATGGGTCTCGTGGTCTCCATCACAGAGGACAAGTTTGGGTGGGAGGCCATTAGGGTTGGATCCAGTTTGATGGAGGGCAGGCGGGCCGACAGGTTGACTGAGGTTCAAGGAAGTGACAACATCATTATTGTTGAAGTTGCAGCTATCATCAGTCAAGCCATACTTGAGGAAATAGTCATTGAAAGTATATGACGTTTAATTTTGTACATTGGTGGCGTCGTAGCAGGGTCCACTTTGTTGGATTGGGTTGCAATCGACGCCGCTAGCATCACTGGCCTACTCCAACGCTATCTGAAGTGTCGCGTCCTCTGCGTTGTTCTTTGCCACGAACCACAACTCCTACGACGGCACACCGCTGTCGTCATTGTCGCAAAATGGCGAAAGGCTAAGAGGAAGGAAAATAAAAAAGTGAACGACGAAAGAAGGAAGATTGGAGAGAGCAAATGAAACTATAAGGAGGTGAGAGAAAAAAATGAGACCCGCATAATTTTTTTTTCAATTACAATATTCTTACTACATTTTTTTTTCACATCATTTTTTATACTACTTTTCATATTATTAATCACATTACTTTCTTCCATTACTTTGTCTCATTTAATCACAACTATTAAAAAATGTAGAAAAAATGAAAAGTGATATGAGAACATTATTTTTTTAAAAAAAAAATCTTGAAGTGAGAGAAGAAATGAAATTCATATCAATTTTTTTTAAAAAAAATGTGAAGTAACTTGTTTTTACTTATTATCATAAATAAATTACTTAGAATATCGATGCTAAATTTTTTTTAGGTGTATTATAAATTTGTCCCCTGTTTTAAACACAAACTTTACATGAGTTCTATATCTAAAATATATAGATGGATGGGGCATTGATTCATACAAAAATTTTCCTCGTGACGCCATGTTCAACATAACAGACTCTATGGCTTTTATGATTTGATATTACCAGCCTAACAGACTCATCGACGGTGCTTATTCCTTGCGATTATATACGGTGAAGCATCAATTTCTGGGCAATTCTGATGTCTCTGTGGTATTGGCTTTAAATGACTCTTCTTTGGTGATAAATAAAGTTATACAGTGCGGTCCAAATCATTATATAGAATACAGACCCGCTATTTGTACATCTAGATGCATACTCATTATGTATCATGATTAATCTAGCGATAAGTAATTATTTAATTTGTTTAATTATTTTTTATTATATATAATAAGTTAAAATTAAAATTTATTAGATTTTATATAAAATTATAATTTATTTTAGAAGTATTTATTATTCATTGAGATATATTTTTTAACACAAATCAAAGATATGTTAATTAATAAGATTATAAGTGTTGATCTTTATTATTTATGTGATAATTTTTTTTTATTTTTCTTAATTTAACCTAATTAAAATTTACTATATGTTATATAATAATTACCATTTATCTTAGAAAAATTTATTATTTATTGAAATGTCATATTTGGATGTCTACTTTAATTGTACAAAAAATATTTTTGTATAGAATAAATATGTAAGAAATATGTAGGGTGTGAATTTGGGCAGGGCCGAGTCATATTCAGATCAAATTTTGATTCCAGATAATAAATTGTTGCCCAGTCCAATTCTATGCAAATTACGAGATATTTGGACTGACCTGTTAGCTCACATTGTATTTTCTTTATTCATATTATTAGAGTTTAAAAATGTTAATTTCAAATAATTTATTTAATTAATTTATATTGAAAGACTAAATTAACTTGAATTTAAAGGTTTTAAATTAATTGTTACATAAGATAAATAGTTGTTTGTTTTAAAATAACATTACAGTAAACTTAAAAGAAAAAACTTAATAATTTAATAGTTAATTTTATAGTTGTATAATTCAATCGATTAATTCAAAAGATAGGATCAACGAGTTAACAGTTTAATTGTGTGTTAAGTGGTTGAATCGAAAAATTTGAATAAAGAATTATATATATATATATATTAAAATACTGCATAAAAAATACATTATATAAAAAAAATATTAATGATGTAAGTAAATTAACAGTGATAATTATTCAAATTTAATTTTCTAACTTTAAATTAGTTAAATAATAATATAAATTAAAAAAAGAGAACATTACTTAATATTAGTATATAATCTAATGATAAAATATATTTCATCTCATGTGTTTTTAAATAATATGTTCAAATCTTATAATTTATTTTTTTAACTTAAATTTTTTTTTTAAAAAAAGAAATACGAATTTTGAATTGACCAGGTTATAGGGGTGTTAAATGGAATGGGCCGGCCGGAATTAGCATGAAAAATGGATAAAAAAAGAAAATCTAACAACCTTACTTAATATTAATATGTAATCAATAAATGTCTTTTTATAATAAAGTAAAATTATTTGATAAAATACCAACCTAAAATTTATGTGGCCGAATAACATGTTCAAAAATGACCCGAAGTCTAATAAAGGTAAAATTTATCTTACCAGGTTAATATGTAAGTCCCTTCACCAAGAATTGAACCAACTAGAACTTAGATGATAAGTTACTTTTATATTCTAATCATAAATAATACCTATTTTTTTTATATTTTTTTCAATATCATTCATCATATATATATTTTTATTAACTTTCTCTTACTTAATTAATATTTTTTAAAAAATATTAATAATTTTTACACTTCTAAAAAAAAAATATAAAATAATCATTTTTCTATGAGTTTTCTAATCGGACCATCAAGTCTGATACCTACAACTACGATTAATTTTGACTTTCTTTAAGCTTTGCGGACCAGCTCATGTAGAACTTAACCAGAGCAGATGTGACCGAGTTACACTAAAATATATTCAAACGTCAATTTTACTATTTTGACACATTTAAAAATATGTGTGTAACTCCGGTTAATATTTTCATTCATTTTAAAATCTTCTTGAAAGTCAAAGATTAAAAGGGTGGGATAATTAATACTCAGTAAAATTCAGTTCTTGTATTTTGGTGATTAATTTTATTTTCAAAATTATATATATTTTTTACATAATTATCTCAAAAACTATAGAAATAAATATTGAGATCAAAGAATACTACTATTTATACTGTATTTTATATATAGTACTTTGTCATTATAGAAATTTGGATATATATATATATATATATATATATGTTAGGATCCAATTACAATATTTCGATGTGAGATTTATATGATTTTAGACTCTCTAATCATAATGACTAATTTTTATAGTATGAAAATAACACTTATTGTAATTGATATCTTATGCTTAGAATGGGGAGATTTTATCTTTTGTATTGAAAATTAAATAATTTCATTACATTGGCATCAATTAAAAAAATGTAAGCCCAAAACGATAATTTAAAGGTCAAACTTAAATATAAACAAAAAAATTTGGACTAAAGATATTCTTTTTTTTTTTTTCCTATTATGAATGTGGTCATAAAGTTATATGCAAGTCATTACATTTTGATTTAAAACTTTAAGATATTAAGTTTATAAGTTTTTTTATGTATATAATTTTTACTTTTTCATTCCTTCTTGATGTGAACTTTCACTTATAGTTAAATTGATAACAAATTATAATGAGGGAGGAAAGAAGGGTTTAGGAAGAACTTAAAAAAATGCTAAATTCCGCTTCACAAGTTGGGTTCAAAGAGAGAAATAGTAGATAACTTCTATTCTCTATTTCTATTACAAATGATCAAATACTCAAGTCTACCATTTTCCTCCCTAAGGTATTTATAGGGTAATAACATTACAATTCACAAGAAACATTAATAGGAAATTAAATTCAAAGTACTAAAATCTAAAAGCTACAATTCTCAACACGCTTGGAATTTCAACTAGAATTATAACTTGTTTGAAAGGTAAATGGTCTCTAATGCCATAAACCATGCACGAATTGGCTTGATAGAAGCGTTGAATATTGCTCAATTCAATTAATTAAAGTCTAACCTTTTTTAATTATATATACCAAATTTGAATCACTGCGATGGAAATCAAGTTTGCCCACATAGGGTTTAAGTTGCTAACTGAGTTACACATTGTAGTTAAATAAAAGATGGGAGGGTTATGTTATGAAAGAGAAAGATACAAATTTTATTATAATAGGACCTATCATTATTTATGTAGGCAAAAAGAGTCTTTGGGTCATTTATCTTTATGTTTTTTTTAATTTAGTCCTATAATTCATTTTTTTTTGTCAATGTAGCCCTTTAAATTTATAATAATCAACGTGATTTTATGTAACAATTCTGTCACTTATATTAATTGAAGTGATAATGTGTCACTAACAATGATATGTGACTATGACGTACGTGATGATATAACCGATTAATGATGTATCGTCACTTTTATTAGTAAGGTGATAGAATCATTACTAAAGATTATATTAATTGAAGATTTTAAACTTAAGAGATCAAATTGACAAAAGAAAGATATAAACTAAATTAAAAAAAATAAAAATAAGAAGCCAAAATATTATTTTTTTAATCATTTTTATGTAAAGTTTACCAATTTTGCTTTTGTATATTTTTTTCCCATAACACAACTCTCTGGTATTAGTAAGAGTAACATAGGTAGATCTTAATCCATTTTTTTATTTTATTTTTTCTACAATAATATCTTTTTTTTTTTTTTATCTGAATAATATCTTTTATTTGTATATCGAAGAAAATATTGAAAGGAGAGGCAATTAATGATTATACATTACTATTTTCTTGGGTCACATTCAGAGAAGATTGGATGTCGTTATTCCTTATCCTTTTCTAATTGCTAAATGGAATGTTACACTCACACACCCAACCCCAACATCCTGTACGTGCTTGTCTTTCACGCCATGACTTTTCTTTTCCCCCGATATTCGCCATTTCTCATCATTGGGTAAAAGAGAACATATATCATTTTAGCATAAAATTAACTACCTAGCTAGTTTGTTTTTTGTTTTTTAATTCATCCTCAACTTTCATCCACATAAATTTGGTACACATGGCACTCATACAAGTCCGAGTTTAATAATCTTTATGGTACAGTGTAGGCTATTGAGGGCCAGCAGCACCCACTTATGTGAATTGATCGGGCAATATACTAATACTTGAACTGCTAAACGGTTATGTCTCTTGCAGGGCTTGGTTAGGTCAGGAAAACATATATAAGAATGCTCTTAGATACACCAATCAAATGATACATATGTGGAGTTGTGGACCCCTTCAAATATCTCTCACCCATTTGAAAAATTAGATATCAAGTTAGCCATCACCGTAAAAGTTAGGCTTAACATCTTTGGCAGAATAGGTATATGCTTCTATAAAATTGTTTCAGATAATGAATTGGACCATGTATGAGTGATGTTTAAGCATGCAGTCAATATTAGTACGCCAAAACGCACGTAGAATTTTTCATATTTGTGTATATGGCTTGTTGAATAATATAATAATACCCTTACCTAATTATGAAATGTTATAAGAAAAGTAAGCCTTGGTCCAACAGAACTGGGCAAAGGCAAACAAAAGACGCAAAGTGAGAAATTGAGTAAATAAAGTCAAATGCCATGAATTTTGTATATCTTTTGCTCCTTTATGTTGAGTGGAGTACTTTTAAAACTTCAAATAAGCAATTCAAACATTAAATATTTTCATTCGTCTGAATCCGTAAATCTATATTACCCTGAGCTATTCCTTCTTTAGACCGAAAAGTCATAGCAATCCTATGAATTTTTATACAGTATGTTTTGCTAAAAAATTTATGGAGTTAAATTTATAATTTTATCTTATAGATTATTTTTTATATTTTGATATATAAATATTATTTTATTCTCAATCAAATAATTTTTTAATTATTTTATATTATTTTAATAATTTAATATATAAAAATAATTTTTTTATATCAACTAAATAAAATAAATTAATTTAAAATTATTTTTTAACTAATATATCTTAACATAAAAATAAATTAAATATAATAAAAAATTTATATAATAATTAATTATTAAAATAATCAAAATTTTCACATATGAATTAAACAAACACATGTATATGATGCACATTTGTCACTTGGTTCTAACTTTTTGTGAGGAATATCTTTTACCAAGTCATCAAGTAAGTTACCAGTTATTAAATCATTAAAGTAATCATTTGAATAGTACCAAAAACAAAAGTAATGATTTGAAAATTCACAAAGAACCATTAAAAGCATTATCGCCAAAGAACAATAAAAGGAGTACAGAAAATATCAACGAAACACGCATAACATTATCATAATATTATTCCAGAAGGATAAGCACATTATAATTTACTAAAGTAAGTAAAAACCAAATCAATCTAATTAAAAGAAACCTTATCATAGAGTTATGTTCACCCTAGCCAGCGAATTGTTACTAATGTTAATCATTATATTATTTTTCAAAAGTGTATGTAAATGCATGTCAAGTGAAAATTAAGATAAAATAATTTCTACACATCAATCAATGTTTTATAGGATAAACTTTTGGCAATCTACTATTAGATTAAAGGTTAAAGTGTTAATTTAATTTTAGTTATACATTGGAAATGCAAACACCTAACTAAAAGAGGAAGAAAAATGACATAATAGAGGATTAAATCTCAAACACCTACTTCACACTCAAGTCTCAAAGATTTTGCCGGTACCAACTAATTTACGAGCTTGTTGACTAAAATTCTATTTTAATTCCGAACTTATAAGAAGCTTGTTTTCAATTTTGCCCCTATCCTCAATATATTGTTTAATAACTTGACAAATTTATTCAATTAGGTTGTTAAATATGACATGACATCGCTAAAAATATCGTAGAGGTGTATTACAAGGCTCATTATTTTGGAAGAGGATGTTGTCTCATTTTAATACGAGGACATAAAGTCTCAGCAAAAACTCACAAATAACCTATCTAATAAAAAAAATACCAACAAGAAGTGAATTCAAAATCTTTAAATTCATGCAACAATACCAGTTGAGTGAATTCTCACTACCCATCACTTGTTATTTACGTTAACATTTATTAATTATATTTTGATAATTTTATGTGATCTTATTTATGGGTGCAACATATATAGCTATTAGATTTGCTACAAGTAAGTACATACTACGTAGTTTATAGTGAGAGGATATATGATTAGCACGTGCGTTTATAAGGTGAGGACAGTGCTAAGCATTACGTATATATAAATAGATAGAGGAGTTGGTGACCACTCCAAAGAAGGCACAATCCAATTCAATTCATTTCTCTGAAACGGTGAATGAAAAGCCACCGTGCCGCCACACAGAAAAAGAAGCCGTGTTTTCGGACTCTGTCACACTTTCCCCAAACACCCTTCCTTCTTCTCCATCATATTCATTCCACTTCCTCCATTTAATTTCCTATACCTCTTTCTGTCTGTATCTGTGAGTTTCATGTTCTCTTATCAATTTGTTATATATATATATATATATATATATATATTAACCATATTACCCTATGTTTTGATGGGTTTTTGTCTATCTCGTCATATGCAGAGGAGAAGAACAAAGTGAATTAAAGATCATTGTTTCTGAAGCTCTTTCATTTCATCTAACAATGGAAGAAGCGTGGAGGTTAAAGCTCTGCCGCATGGTGGTGTTTGTGGTGGTAGTGTCTTTGTTCCCGTTGAGCATGGAACAGAGTCAATGTTCGACACTGAACAGCGAAGGTAAGGGTGGCTCACAAACCACGGCTCTCAATAGTGAATACATCGTCTTTTTTGTTTGTTTGAGGTTGTTTGAGAGATTTGTGAGATGGGTTCTGAAGAAATTCACGAAACAGAAGGTGTGTTGTGTGTGGTTTGGGATGTACAGGGTTGGCGCTGCTAACGATGAGGGAGAAGGTGGTGAGAGACCCATTGAGGGCATTGTCGAGTTGGAATGGCAAAGAAGGAGTCATTGATCCATGCTCGTGGTTCGGAGTGGAGTGCTCCGACGGCAATGTTGTCACCTTGTAAGTAACCTCTTCATCATGATGCTAGCTCTCTTCTATATGATATTTCTTTTCTCATCATCCAAACTCTTATAGGTAATCCGTAATCATCAACCTACAATGTTATCTTTTTATTTATTTATTTCCTGCTAAGTGTATGACTGATATAAATTGTATATATATATTCTCTGTAAATGACATGCATTGTATTTGTTGGCAATTCTTAATTGTTGTCAAGTCTATTATAGATTTGGTTAATCTAAAATGTAGTGGAATTCTCCTTAAAAGTAGTAATTTCAGTATTTGAGTATCTTATATTACACTTAAAGTTTGTTTGGAGTCAATTCACTTTATCAAACCACTGTTAGTTGTACTGATTTCTTTTTAGACATATATTTCACAGAAATATTTGGATTGTTACGTTTTTCGGCATACAGGGTACAGATTCATGCATAACGAAACCATTTCTGTTACATTTTTTCCGTAAGATAAATAAGGGAAGAAATACAAAAATATTATTAATATAATAAATCATGAAACAAATGGAAAAATAAAAATAAACATAATAGAGAAGTGGCTAAAAAACAAACAAATTAAACTCAAAATGATTCAAATCTGGAAATAGAAATATCTCGCGCCTGACACTTGCATAGTTGCATTTTTTTAGTAGGACTCTAACACTATGTGTGGATGACAGGTAGTGGAGGGAAATGAAAAGAAATTAAGGGAATAAAAATAATTTTTTGTGTTTAAGAGTTTTAAAATGTATAAGAACGAAATGGTACATATAGGGAATCATTCTTCCTTTCTTTCCCTCAAATGCCCAATTTTTGTTCCTCTTAAAATTGAAGTAGAATGGAAAGAACACATGTTCCGTTCCGTCTCGTTAATGAATCTTCTAAACAAAGAGGGGGGAACTATGTTCCATTCCTTCCCTTTCCTTTCCGATTCATCCTCACTTATTCCGTTCCATTAATGAAAAAACATTTAAACACTAGATAATATTAACTGGGCTGACTTGTAATGGTTAGGATTATTTGCACTTAAAATTTGTTTCACTTTTAAATGCATTTAAAATTTTTATTAATTAAATTATGGCGCCACAAAACACACCCTGTAGCATGTTGCATGGTGGAATAGGCCATGTACAGTATGTAAATATCATTGACAATTGAAATGTGGCCTACGTTTTTAATAGGCACCTATGCCAGCGTTCATAGAATAATCGACGATGCTTTCAAGGTTTATTTATTTCAATTTATCTTGTTTTTTTAGGAGTATAAATTTCTTGTATATTTCCAAACTATACTTGTTTTCAACCCCAACTCAAAGGTTAGTTTCACAACTGGATTCCTTGGCTAAAGAACAAAAAAACTATACTTGTTTTGCTGCTGTTTTGTATATGTCTGCTTTGAGGAAGTTGATAAGCTATGCTTTTCATCTTGCCAATGGAGATATTTATCTTTGTTAATTTCATAAGATGTTCAATGAGCATTGGTTATAATTATACCTGAATTAAGGACTATTTATAACTTGCAGGAATTTGAAAGATCTATGTCTGCACGGAACACTAGCACCTGAAATTGGGAAGCTGGCTCGCATAAAATCAATGTAAGAACATGTACATGCCATTATTGATTATGATAAAGAAATAGGAATTCTTCAACAATCTTTGTAATCCTTGTAAGTTCTGCAGCATTTTGCGCAACAATTCTTTCTTCGGAGACATCCCTAAGGAGATACTACAACTAGAGGAACTGGAAGTTCTTGACTTGGGATATAACAACTTTAGTGGACCATTTCCATCTGACAACCTTGGCAGCAATCCATCCCTGACGACCCTGTAAGTTGATACTTTCATGCTAAATACTTTGTTCCTGACTTGTTATTTTCTGAGTTTTTGTACTTAAATCATCAAATTTTTGTACCGCAGTTTATTGGACAACAATGACTATCTTGCCAACTTAACTCCAGAAGTGTATAAGCTGAAGATCATTTCTGAATTGCATGTACACGAAGAACAACTAACTGATGCCACCACTGGAGAAGCATGTGTTAGCAGATCTAGTTTCTGGTAAGAGGGTGATCATGCAGCTACAAAGAGATGTCCTCTATTAATGGCTGAATGAGATTTTGCTTTTGCTTCATCTTGCTTTTCACCACAGCATAGATCCTATATTAACTTTTTTTTTTTCTTCCCTTCTAAGTCAAGTATTGGTTAAATTGTTCTCATTAACTGTGGGGTACATCAGATTATGTTTACAATTGCCTGCTTGTGACAGGCATATTGGCCAACATGGGGATAGAGAATACAGGCGGCAACTTCTCCAAGTAGAAAATGCCGCTAACAAGCCCAAAACTAAGAGGAATGATGGCAAAAAGACTGTTTCACCATCACCATCACCTTTTCCCTCTTCATTATCACCAGATTCTGAGCCTTTCTCACCATCACCATCACCATCACTAGTTTCACCATCAGAAGGTCCCTCAAATTCACCATTAACTTCAGCTCCATCATCATTTTCGCCATCACCATTAGGATCTCCAGAAGTTTCCCCTTCACCATCTCCCTCTCCCTCCAGTATCTTTTTCACTCTTTCAAACTCGCCTTCACCTTTGGTGGCACCAACTCCAGACATATCACTTCCAGAAAATCCGCCTACTGTTGTGTCCACACCTGCTCCATCTTCAAACCAAGGGAGTTCAAACAGTTCAAAGCCAAAGCAACATTCTGTAATTATTTGGTCTACAGCTGGGGGCTTCTCCTTCTTGATTTTGGTGTCTGCCATTGCTTTTGTTTGCTTCCGAAGTAGTAAAGTTGTAACTGTAAAACCTTGGGCCACAGGGTTGAGTGGCCAGCTTCAGAAAGCATTTGTAACAGGTAATTTGTGCTCTCTGACAGATCTTTCTGGGTCATATTTACTTTATTAACAAGCTCAGCTATATATTTCAAACTGCAAACTGCATAGCAACTATCAAGAATGAACTTTAATTTGAAAGAATATTTCTGAATATTGTTATTGCTTAATTACAATTGTATATTATATAGGCTTATGACAATAATTATTTGTCTAAAATAGAACTAAATTATAGATCTCATCTCCGTTGCTTATTTCGCTAGGCTTGCCTGTTCCGTTCAAGCATCTGTGGAGGGGGTGTTGAGAGTCCCACATCGACTGCCTCAATCTTTCGGGTGCAGTTTATGTATTTGTTGGGTCAATCTACTTGCAGTTTATATACCTATTGGATCACTCTACTTAACAGATATATAAACCGTACCAAAAAAATTGAAGCTTATGATGTAAGACTCTTAACACTCCCTTCACAAATATTTGGATGAAACAGGGGCAAAATAGGCAGAAAAGCCTAGCGGAATAGGCGACGGGTTGATACCAACTTGAAAGAAAAAATATTTCTGAATATTGTTATTGCTTAATCACAACTGTACAAATATGATTTATTATATAAATATGTAAGTTACAGGAAATAATCTGTCATAGAGCCCAACAGTTTATGTTCCAGTTCTTCCCTCCTTCACAAGTGCTTCTTTATTTGAGATATTCAACTCATTGAGCATGTGTGATTTAGGTGTTCCAAGTCTGAAAAGAGCAGAACTTGAAGCAGCTTGTGAAGATTTCAGCAACATTATCGGTTCTATGCCAGATGGGACTGTTTATAAAGGGACTCTTTCCAGTGGAGTTGAGATAGCTGTAGCATCCTCTGCAGTGACTTCATTCCAAAACTGGTCAAAAAATATGGAAGCTCAATTCCGAAAAAAGGTATGCAGGAGCAAATGTACCAAATGTACCACACTTTTTGATCTAGTTTTAATTCTGAACTTTTTCCTTTTCATGATTCCAGATAGAGACATTATCGAGGGTGAATCACAAGAATTTTGCGAATCTTATTGGGTATTGTGAAGAGAATAAGCCATTCACAAGGATGATGATTTTTGAGTATGCTCCAAATGGAACACTATTTGAGCATCTACACAGTGAGTGCTGTTTTGTTCAAAATTTACTTAACACTAATACACAAATATGAACATGTGCTTTAAGAATCATCGCAACCTAACATGCAGCTATAATGGTGTATCCTTCTCATATTACTTGAAACTTGTTAGTAAGAAGT
Source organism: Ormosia emarginata (assembly GCA_029884605.1). Taxonomy (NCBI): domain Eukaryota; kingdom Viridiplantae; phylum Streptophyta; class Magnoliopsida; order Fabales; family Fabaceae; genus Ormosia; species Ormosia emarginata. The sequence continues at coordinate 8,496,837 of JAQQTP010000059.1, read as the reverse complement.
TATTAACATAGCTTTTATCAGCCACTTGAGTTAGAAATATAAATCAAAAACTATTCTTAGGCCTTCACTTTACATCTTCAACTAATAGGTTTATCAGTTTCATGATAGTATATCAAAGATTCCTTGACCAAGCAGTAAGGATTGAGAAAATGTTGTGGAGATATAATTGAAAATCATTCTTGGGATTTTACTTCAAAACTTAAGCTTTTAGATTGATCAGTTATCTGACATGTTGAAAGTTGTCGGCATTGTGTACTGGAAATTAGAGTTTTGTGTTGCCACTTGACATGTATGTCTTGCAGTTAGAGAAGCAGAACAACTAGACTGGGGAATGAGAACGAGGATAGCTATGGGAATAGCCTACTGTCTAGAGCACTTGCATCAGCTGACACCACCCATTGCTCACAGAAACCTGCTATCTTCCTCTATATACCTGACTGAAGATTATGCTGCTAAATTATCAGACCTTAGTTTCTGGAATGACATAGTTGCTACAAGGAAGGGTTCTGAAGCCACACAGCTTTTGGAAACAACTTCAGCATATATAAAGGGCAATGTTTATAGCTTTGGGGTGATACTGTTTGAATTGATAACTGGGAGAATTCCCTATGCTGTGGACAATGGCTTTCTTGCAGATTGGGCAGCAGAATATATAAGGGGGCAACCCTTGAGAGATTTGGTTGATACAAGCCTGAACACTTTGCAAGCAGATGAAATTGAGAAATGGTCTGAAATGATTAATAACTGTGTACATCCTGATCCAGAAAAAAGGCCAACTATGAGAGAGGTTACTGCTAAGTTAAAGGAAATCACTGCCATGGGGCCCGATGGAGCAACTCCAAAATCATCCCCTCTGTGGTGGGCAGAATTAGAAATTATGTCCACCGATTTAAGTTCAGACATTAATCCATAACCCAAAAAAAGAAAAACATTGGGATGATAATCTGAGCAATTATTTTGAATTTGGAGTTTCATGCCACTGTTTAATTCTTTTTTTTTTTTTCGTTTGTATTAATTCTGTTTTAGATTCGTCTTTTGAAGCTAACAGAAACAAGGTGTATAAAAGAGACGGCTTTTGTCTCACCATAGTGGAATTGATTTTTGTAAATATTTGAGGAATGGAGAGTACTTCCTTAATACCCTTGTGTTTTTATGCTTTTCTAAAGGAATTTTATTTTTCTTTAGTGGGGAATTGGTTGTTATGTTTGTCTGCAACGAGAAGGAAACAAATTCTACCATTTTGTCATATGAAGACATAGTCAAGAAATCTATGAATGGTTGTTTTTCTCTAAATACTAGCCATGGAAAATAAAGATAAGATAGAGATTGGAGATTGAGGAAGAGGAAGAGTAAAAAAAAAAAAAAAACAGAATGCAATCTCATCTTTTAATTGCATATTTTTGGGTGTACCTGAAGTACTAAGTACTTTGGACCGAGAACAACAACAAATTGAGAAGATGGTCATTCAATGGAATCTTTAGCATTCACCCACTTGGGCTGTGGTGTTCTTTTTAAAATGGACATGTGAATGTCTAGTTGCAAGGCCTACTTTCTCCGAAGGAAAAATAAGAACAAGTTATTATTTTTTATTTCTTCCATCTTTGGCAAAAAAATAAATTATATATTGTAAGAAACAAGAGGTATGAATCTCTTTATAACCCTGTAACTGTACAAGAGGATGTGTAAACAGTGTGAGACAAATTCTGTGCATATGGCTCACAAGAATCCATATCATATCATATCAAAGGAGTTACTACTCTGAAATTCTTTGATTTACACCTGAATCATCCTCCTATTTGATAATGTAAACACGTAACTCAATCTCTTTTATCCATCTTTTTCTTGATTCATCCAAAGAAGTATTGCTTCTTGAGTTTTGTTTCTACAATCCATGTCCTTCATCCCATTCTATCTTTGTTCTTAGATGGTTGTTGTGAGATTTCTGAAGGAAAAATCCAGCCATCAGGGATACTCCAGCAATTCTCTAACCAGGATCTCCACATTTTATCTTTCTGATGCACATATTGTTTAAGATTAAAAGTTCAGTTTTTGTGTCCTTCGATACAGATCAAGTGTGTCTGCATGGTTTGGGTCTAAGCAAAGAGCTGCCTGACAATCTTGAAGAGCAGATGATACGTCTCCCATTGACTCGTAAAATGCTGCTCGCAGATGAAGCATTTGCAGGTCAGGCTTGAAATTTATGGCCTTTGTGAGTTCTTCTACAGCTTCGGTTTCTTTTTGCTCATCCATCATCACTGGTCATATGTGACACTTTATGTAAGTAAAATCGTTGATTTCATAGGTGATGTGTGTGAGTCTATGGAGTCCGGAGTAATCATAAAAGTAAATTTTGAAGTGCAGGTTAAATGTGATAAGTAGCCTTGCATCAGTTATCCTCTTCTACATTTTTTTCTTTGGTCATCTGGTGGCAAAATATGTGAAGTTGGAAAATGGTAGAAGGGACTAAAATTTCTGCCTATTGGATTTACTACCTACTCACTAGATACCAAGTCACCTAAAACTTAAAATTACAAATTGAAGATTTATAAAATATTTTGGGCCACCAAAGCAAGGCAACAGATAAAAATAACTGCCCTTTAGGAATTCAGATCCAATCAACTTATTACTTAATTACAATGCAGATTACCAAACCTGTGTTTAAAGTAGTAATCAAACTACAGATGATGGAACTTAGTCACATTTCTGGGCTTGATGATCTCTCCAAGTTGAATATGCCATTTGTCAATTGCATATTTACTAGGCTTAAGAATCAGAACATAAAATTTAAAAATAAAAAAGCTTCATCCTATTTAACAGGTAAAGTTTTCTCCAAACATGAGAATAGGGCTGATAAGTGGCAGCAGATTAATATATCAAGACAGGCGTATTATTATCTGAAATTTGTGTCTCCAATTAATAAAATCAAATGGCACATAGGAGAGTGAATGATAAGGAAAGTACCTGCTGCCCTGTATCTATATGGATATGTCCTTAAAGGATCCAATTGTGTTGCAACATCAAGATCAGCCTTTGCCATCTCACGGTCACAGTATTCTGACCGTTTCTCATAAGCTGAGGCATTGCTCTCTGCCTTCTTAATTAGCTTGGTCATCTCATCATATGCAGCTTTTCGTTGATTTTTCTGATGATAAACACGTGCTAGACCTTGATGAGCTCTTGTGTGCCTAATTGCAAGGGCATTCTTGTAGCATTCTTTTGCAAGTTCTAGCTTACCAAAATCCACATAAATACTCCCCAAATTATTCAATGCCTGCAAAATATTGCAGCAGGCAATCAAATGACTGCAGAACACAAACTTCATTAGCAATAGGGAAAGTATCAGAGATCACTAACTTGTCCTTTGCGAAGACCATCTGAAGGACACTTGAGTGCTTCTTTCAGAAGTTGGATAACACAAGAAGAAGATTCAGGATCCAGATTTGTATCTGCCAACACATATGCTTTTAGAAAAAAGGCTTCAAATGATCTCTGAATTGTAATGGATCTGTCAGCCCTTGCTAGAGCTTCTTCACGATATCCAGTATCATATAGAATCCATCCTTCATAAATTAGCCTTTCTTGCATTGAGCTAGAATGGTTTTTGGCCAACCGCAAACTGTGCATTGCAGCCTTTTGACAGTTTAACCTGTGAATTTCATGGATGTGAGGAATTCACGTCATTGTAAACAGTATCGCTAATTTGAAGACAGAAAAATAGCTACATTGTGCAGACAGACCAGGATTCCAGGACGTATGGAGAGGAATAAATTATTCAGATACCAGCAACAACATTATGGACATTACACAATCTGATAAGCTTGTCGAACACTAAATCTCAAGTCCTAAGGATCCAAGACAAAAGGAAATAAACACCATAAGAATTTAAAGTTAAAAGAGATACTTATAGGTTAGTGTTAGGGGAAAACGTCATCCCCTCCTACACGTGCTTCCGTAAATACTAGTAATTAAAGAAAAGCATAATAAACACATCACACACCAAAATGTTTACATCTACATATGAGAAGATTCAAATTTACTATCAAAATAAGATTACAAAATAATGTGTGTAAGTACTCTCAATCTTCTCTATCACACAACTTCCTCACCACTATCCCTACATCTCTATCAAGCCTTTCAATCGTGTACACCCCTTCTCATGACCCTAATAATTTCCCATTACAGTATTTATAGCCCACAACAATTTAGATGCAATCAACCACTCCAATTCCATTCTTATTTCTATCCTTATCAAGTTAAAGACTTTCTTAATTTCCTATTTAAAAACAAATATATCTCATATCTTTCCATTATCTTGATATCAATTACAATTTAAAATCGAATCTTCTAATAAATCGTAAACTATCACTACTTATCAACATTGAAATTCAGGTCAAACCCATCAGTTAGTTATACCGCCTGCTTACCTCAAGAGGAGTAGAGACTGACGAAACTCTAGTAGGCTCTTTCCAGGTTCATTTTCTAGCATCTGATGTATAATAGCCAAAGAACCAACATCATCTACAGAAGACCATTGTTCGTATAATTGCATCCAGCAATCAGCCTGACTCTTCTGCTGAACTCCATGGCTTAACAGTTGGACCAAGCATTCTCCTTTGATCTTCCCATGTGAAGTTATGTAATTTGGCTCTATAGTTAACAATGCCCTAATGTCTCTCATGGCACTATCATAATCCTCAAGTGCAATATACAACCAAGCCCTCAATTCTAGGCAATCAGGGGAGAGCTTAAATCCAATAAATTTATCTAGCTCCATAATTCCTTCCTTTATGTGCTTCTCCTCCACCTTTGCCAGGGCTCTATATTTATATGGAAATGAAAGGGAGGGATCCAATTCAGTTGCAACATCCAAATCAAAACTCTTTTCCCTTCCCATATTGTATAGAGCACGGTCCTGATACATCCACCCAGCTGGTTTATACTCAAATATGAGAGAACTAATTAACTTATAGGCTGAATATGGTTGACCTTGCTTGTACTTGGTTCTGGCCACACCAACCATAGAATAAACATGACCTGCCTCAACTGCTGCCTCAAAACAATGCTGAGCATCTTTATATTCTTTCCTTTCAAGCAGCACACACCCCAGTTGATGGAATGCAAGGGCCTTCTGCCATCTTTCTGTAGCACACTCCCCCATTCTCTCTAGTAACATCATTGTCGTTTTAGATACCATGCTTTCCTCCATAGCCACCTGGCTCAGGAAATAGTACAATAGGAAAGAAGCATATCCCACCATGGCCAACCTTTCCTTTGCCTCAGGGCTACAGAAGATTTTTACAACCTTTGAATTATACAGAGAATTAGGAAGCTCCCTATTCAAGACTTGTAAGCATGAGCCTACAAGAAGGGTGGCTCTCTCTTCCAATCCATACTCAATAAGTATCAATGCATCTTCAACATTTTCAACAATTGAAGCCAAATGGGCATCACAAGCAGACTTCATCTCCTCACAACAAAACCTATTGGCAAAGGACAGAAGCTCCAAAACAGTCATGGGACAGAAAAGGTCCAATCTTTTGGTCCTGCTGTAAAGTTCCACTGCCTTCATTCCCTTTGGGCATATCCCATTTCCTGAGAAATCAATCTTCCTCATTCTGGACTCTGTAAAGCCACCATAGAGCATAGCATTAAATGGGTCTGAAAGTGCTGCAATCCTGCACCTAACACAATTGATTTCTTCATTCCCAACATAAAAAGAAACATCACTTTCCTCATCTCGCAAATACACATTTTCAGTGCAAGTTTCCTGATTTGGCTCTTGCTGACACTGGCAGTGATCATTGATTGAAAAAGGACTAAACCCATGTTCCAAATTCTTCTTTGGACATTCAAGAGCATAGCCACCACAGTCCATTGATGACACACCAAGAAGCTCATCATCCCTCCTCTCAAACCTCAACCATGCAGACAGCACAACCTTGGAGAGCACATCCTCAGCGTTCTGGCGTGCTGTCCTGAGACATCTTCTGAGAAGCTTCTGGTCTCCGAGGCTGCGCAAGAGAGAGTAGTGTTCCACACACAGTGATGCTTTCTGGGACTGTGTGCAGCACTCTATGCGGTGATAGAGTTCAGCTAAGGTCTCTACGAGGTTGATGGGTTTAAGGTGAGGTTCTATGGAAGGTTCAATGGTGTCAGTGGAAGGGAGCTGAAGAGGAACAAGAAGGTTTGCAACTGCTGAGGTTGTGTTGTTGGCGCTGGATTTGTGCTTGGACCAAGATGGTTTGGTTCGGTGTCTGTTAAGGTGAGGTTTGGTGGTATCCACTGAGGCTTTGCTGCTAGTGCTACCATTGGTTTCTGACGAAGAACTGAGGGCATGAACTTGTGTGCTCTTGAAACGTTCAGTTAGCTTCAAACCACGCATTTCTGATGAATATATGTACTTTGTTTTCAACCCCTTCTGCTAAAGTGCTGAACTTTGAATGAACATAAACTTGGGGTGTGAACCTTTAAGGAAAAGAAGTTCATTTTGTACTTGCTGCCAAGACCCACCAGCTTCTAGCAGAGAGAGAGAGAGAAGGAGGTGAGTTTGCAGGTTTTAACTTTCAACCCCAACAGAGTCAAGCTTCTAGCAGAAAAGGAATGGTTTTTTTCTTGGTACTACTGTTTTAGAGAGTGGAGAATGATGATTGATGGCTGATGATGCAGACCAATGGCCTAAACTGAACTTGGCATCTTCCTTTTTGCTAAAAAGAGTGGAAAATTCAGGCTTTAGATAATGTGTGCTTTTAGAATTGAAGAAAGGGACTCAACACACAATGAAACTTGGTGTCTATGGGTATGAGGTAAACCAAGCAGCTAGTAGTTTTCTAGCTGATCAGGCTACTGTGCTCAGCCTGTACCACTAACGACTCCATTTGTGCCTTGGAAAAAGAGAAAGAGATCCTTCAAGAGAACCACTCCAATTTGGGACATCAGCATGCTAGTCTGGTCAACTGGTTCCATGATCATATTCTTTTCTCTCTCTTTTTATTTTATTTAAAAAACTAGGCCACAGATTAATTAATTGCTCTACTGCCAAATTAAAACGCACCTTAATCAAGAATGAATTCTTTTTTGTTAGCTAGCCATCTTTACCTTAATTAAGGATTTATTAAACTTCAAAAATTGGTTTTAAGATGGAATTGCATGTCAAGCAAAGGTGTACAAGGTGGAGTAAGTTGTGCAACCAATCCAATTATTATTTTTAAGTTAAGCGGTCTAATCAACACCAAACAGGTATTAACATTTTAAAATGAAAAGAGATCATCTCTCACTTCTTTTAGAGATATGAATACTGTATACATTTTTTTTAAAGATATATAATTAAAAAAAATAATAAAAAAATAAATATAATAAATAATATTAATAAAATATAAAAATAAATATATATAATATTTATAATAAAAATATCAAAATTGTTTTAAAATATCCCCCACTCCCCAAAAACAAAAACAAAAGGACTTTGAAATCTTCACTTCTGTTTACTCTTTTTTTCCAACAAAAGCAATTTACATCTTACCTTCTATAACAAAGTTATAGAAATATATTTATTTATATATTACTTTATATAATTTTTATCATTTAATTATAATTATATTTATTTTATTTTCTACACACATATATTCTAATTCTATCACAAAAATAAATATGATATATGTGTATGAAATATGTGTGATTAGCATTTTTCTATCTTCTAATGGCTTTGTTCATATTGGTTGAATGTCTAAATCATACATGGCTCTTTATTTGTTTTTCTTGAGGGGGGCAAGGTATAAGGTGATTGAGGAACGGCATTACCTTCAGTAGCCTCAATATACTATTATATATTCCTTGTACAGCATATGATCCAATTAAGATAAATAGCATATTATAATATGTGCAAAAATAATTAAAAACGGCCCACTACATCTCCACTGCACATGAATTTGGTGGATAGGTCATGAACCTAATTGACCACGTCTAAATAAAGTGGTAAAAAAAAAAAACTGAACAAATAAGCCAATAATGGCTAGGTCATGAACCTAATTATCGATGGGTTAGGAAGACAGTAGATCTAGCAACACCTTTTGATAATTTATTTATATCTTACAACATCGAACCAGATATGGTGGCTATTCTGCATAGAGATTCTGTCAATAATTGGATGTATCATAATGATGTATGTACAAAAGAATAATGTCTGCACATCAACACAAGTTGGAGTTCATGTTAGAGGAACAAAAGCATACGGGGAATATATACCCATCTCAAGAGAGCAAAATGACAAGAAAAAGGATCACATCCAATCACCATGTGACATAACTGAAGCATGTTCTTTCTCTAATGCTGTCCCGCCTGGAAAACTTAAAGCAACTTGTGGAAAATGACTCAAATTGCTTTTAGAAAACAATTTCTCAAATCTATGCAAATCTGGATGGTTGCTAATTCCTGTATGTGATTTGATAAAAGGCAGAAATTTTTTGCGGCACGGAACTCAAGTCTTTTTATGTGATGTATCTCTCTGTCAATCCTCCAAGTGATAGTATCTTAGCTTTTCGCACAACTTAGAAATTTTAATATGATATAGTCAGACTACGAAGATAAAAGAGTTAGAGAGGCATCTTATCATCTCTATGAAGCACAATCTAGGGATATGTTTTGGTTGATTATGTAAAAATAAAAGCTGAAAGACGAAAAATAGTTTAAATAATTTTTTTAATTATAAGTAAAAAAAAACTACAATGTGTAATTTTATTTTTTTATTTTTATCTTTTGTGTTATAAATTATTTTATCTTTTGTGTATTTAGTGTTTTAAATGTCAAATAATTTTTATCCTCATTTTTTTTTTTATTCAACTAGTCACTTCTTAATTGAAGACTGATAGTTGAGTCAAGAAGGTTTTTTCTTTTTATTTTAAGCCGAGAGATTAAGAATATTCACAAATGAGTAATGAAGAAAAAAGAAAGGTTTTATCTAATATGCTCTCTGGTCATCAAGGAGCATAAATGTTCCTTCCATATGAACCATTGGATATGTTCAAAAATTGATCAATGGCTGGAGTTAATGACTGGCAAAATTTAGTGAAAAGTGTTAAAAGTTATAAAAAAAATGGTTTATGGATACATCATCCTCTCTCCCTCACTCTGTTGCTTCATCAATTTGTGGGTACATCTACCCTCGTCTTCCAAAATCAATGCATTCTTCATTTTTCTATTTCTAAGCTTAGCAATAAGGGGATCAGCCATTTGCTATTGCTCTGAATTTGATTTCCAGTAGAGGGGTTTCTTTCTTTAACACCAGACCTCACCTCGTTGATGTGCAGAACAATGAATTAAGCATCCCAATTTCTAACCTTCAATAAAATCCCCCTCCAAACCACTCACGTCATAAGCTAATAGAAAGATCTCACAATATTAAGAGCAGGTTTGGTTGAATTATTTCTCAATTAAACAATTTTTTTTCATAAAATAATATTTTAATAGTATTATAACATATTTAATAAAATTAATTTTAATTTTTATATAAAATTTAATACAATATAATTTTTTTTATAATATTAAAATTTTAGTTTATAATTTTAAATTATAAATTATCATTTACACTTTAATATATAAATATTATTTTCTTTTAATCAAATAATTTTTTAATTATTATATATTTATTTTAATAATTAAATGTATAAAAATAATTTATTTTTATATTATTTAAATAAAATAAATTAATTTAAAATTATTTTTTAATTAATATATTTAAATATAAAATTAATTTTATTATAATTAATTATAATAAAAAAATTTATATAATAATTACTGATTAAAATATCTAAATTTTTACAAATATCTTAAAGACTCACTAAATGATTCAAAATTATCCATCTTTTCTTTGTAAGGAAAAATAACACATTTAAAACTTAAAAAAAAAAATCTCAATATTAAATGGGTTTTTGTAATAGAAGCTGAGAGAAAAACTCTGGAATTGGGAGCGGAGGTCTATTGGCCGTTGTCGTTGAACCTGCCGGAGGGATGCTCATCGGATGATGATGTTGACAGTGGGTGATGAAGGGTTGTCCGAGGACAACAGCGTGACGGGCGGTGACTTAGATGGTGGGTGTGCAATGGGAGGATATGAAACAGGGGAAGGGAAGGTGAATGTGAAACAGGGGTCATCGATGAGGTTGGGACAATAGGAGAGTGAGGTTGGGATTTGACCGGACATGTTGTACGAGAAGTGGTCCGATGGTGGCCAGTGATGGTGGTCCAACATTGGTCCGACGGTGGTGCGATTAAGACGAATATAATTTTTGGGCAGGTCAGTCGTTTGTTTTCTTGGTTTCAAAAAAGAAAGAATTCCCCATGTCAAAGTACAACTCATATAGCTGTTTGGTGACTTCGGTCTCCCACTGAGAGAGCTCCACTGAGAAAAATGGAGTTGTTTTGTTTCAGACAAAAGAGAAGTTACAACACCATCGACAAAAAGACAAAATAATATTTTATTCAATGCACTTTACAAGTTAATAATTACATCATACTTGTAAGATTACCATATGTAAAAAAAAAAATGTAATTTATTTATTTATTTATTACCTTTGACTAAGTATCCCTAAGAGATTGCTATTGCGACTAACCCTTAGTCTTTGTTCCTCTATTTATTTATTTAATTTTTTCAAACTAAATACAGTTCATGTGAAATCTCGAACTCCCATAATACTTGCCCCTTCTCATTCCTCATTCCATGTGGGGTTCCCACACTAAAGTTTTTTTGATAAAAAATAAGATTTTTTTTTAATAAAGTAGGAAGCACTTATTTGGATTTCAATTTTGATCCTCTTATGCGTGGAGACCATCCTGTTGAAAAGTTAGAAACACAAATTTTACTATATAAACACAATTTATTAAATCATTATTAAATATGTATAAAAATATTTTTAAATATAAATATATTTTTATTATAATTTTTATAATTTTATACATATCAAATAATAATTTAAATATTTATAATAAAATATACCTAAATAAGAATTACTCATCCTATTATTGAGAGAATCCAGATCCTTGCGATTTAAGTCGAGAATTAGAAAAATTGGGTGCGGGGATCCAACTCCCACCTTGAACACCATAAAAAAATAATGCTCTTGCTCATGGAACAGAGGACTCGAGTTTAATATAGGTAGGTAGGGTCAATCTCGTCCAATGCAATTTAGTCAATTTGGAATCCCAATGCTTAATTTTTCAACTCCTCCTCCTCCCACCCATGTGGTGAGGTCTTCCCTTTAAAAAAAGTAATAAATGAAAGAAACAACTGAAACTAAAATAGTGTAACATAACATCTATATGCTTTTCTCATAACATCATGTTGAAGCAATAATAATATTATCAAAGCATCTATCAAATGCACGAGTAATTCATTCCGGAGAAGATACTAAACATACATACTCATTACACAATTACTATGCCACTAGAATTGGTCCATTTCACATTAAAACTATACAAAATTATACATGTAAGCAAGCACCAAGAAAATCAGTGCTCCTGGTATACAACTATGCCTCCGAAACAAAAGAAAATTGGCACAGTATCATCTCATTTTCTTAGAGCATTTTCACAACCCAAAGCTTATATTTTCTTATATACAAATATACAAGACAAGGTCCTATCAGATTTGCATCAGAGAGGGACTTACAGAGCTTGAGGTAAGTATCTACATTTCCAAATTGCTGGATCCTTTTCCTTAAACCTTTTACTATGTAAAGAGTACAGAGAGGGACTTACAGAGCCCTACATTTCCAAATTGCTGGATCCTTTTCCTTAAACCTTGCAGCAGCCCTAGTATAAAAATATTTTTTAAATATAAATATATTTTTATTATAATTTTTATAATTTTTGCCAAATATTCTGGATTGAATCCCAATTCAAGCATTTTCATGACTGTCTCTGCTGCCTCATTAAAATGGCCACCTTTAATATAGCCTCTTAACAACCATGACAGGCTTTTCTTCTTCTGTGGCGAGCTTGCAATCTCCATCCGGGTCAGCAGCCTCGCCGTGGCATTGGCCTCCTTCTGTGAAGCACATATGGCAAGAACAATGTCATAGAGATCCCCATCAGCCTCCTTACCTACAAGCTTCATCTCCCACAACTGCCTCTCAGCTTCAATTCCACGGCCAGCACAAATATTCATAGCAAGGAGCCTCTCATGAATCACTCCATGAAGTGATGGGCTTCCATCTTGAATCACCCAATTAGACAAGCGCACTCCATCGGCTAGAAGATCTGATTGATACTTTTCTGCAAGTTCGACATCTTCTAGATCTAATTCAGCTATCAACCCAGCCCTCACAAAACTTTTCAGCTTGCGTAGAGCTTTGGCAAATTCATTCAGCTCCTTAACCACAGCAGTCATTGCAACAAGGTAACTGTAGACCTCTGGCTTCAAGCCAGATTCTCTAAAACGAATTACCAACCTAACAGCACCTCTATAGTCACCCTCAACCTGGAAAAGAAAACATGTATATAGTAACTCATCTTTCTAATAGACAATTGGGAAGATAGTCTAGAAATGAAACTGCAAAAAGTATCTAGGAAGAGTGATAAAAATGGTGCTATACATTTGGTCATCTAAACATTTTTTTTGGGGGGCTATGGACCCACCCTATGAGCCTGGCGGAGGGGGTGGGGGATAAGGGAAGGGAAAGTGAGATGGAGAGTATTTTTGGGGATCAAACCCCACTACTCTCCATGCATACCCCCAGCTCCTACCTACTGAGCTGCCAACATGTGACCTGGTCATCTAAACATTGTTCCTCGACAAACTGGGCTAAATACAATTGATAATCAGAAAAGAAATTCCTTAATCTTCCCTGCCCTAACATACAAAAGACTGGCATAAAGTGCATAAGGGACATCATAGACCGAAGATTCTAACACCAGAGTCAGCTGCAAGTCACGCACTGCTCTTGCCACAAATATGACTTAGAAATTTGAATTTAATATCAAGGTAGTATATTCGACTAAACGCAAATGAATAAAAAACCAAAAACAAGCTATTTCAGTTTACCAAAAACACTTTTGACAATAACCCAAAACCTCCAATTCTATGTTTGAATGGGAGGGGAAAGGAAGAGAAAGTAACCCAAACCATTGTTTGGAAGATTTCTCAGAAGGGGAAGAGAGGGAGGGGGAGGCTCTTTGAAAGAACAACCCAATTACTCAAGATAGACTAACCATAACAATGACAACCCACCAGCAACAATGTCATCACTCAAAGTAAAGCAATATCAGACAACCAATACAATCCTAGCGATGCAAAACAGAAAAATGTGAATTGCACAACTCCAAATAACAAGACATCTAAGGCATGGGAGCCAAATGATAAACAACCCACATAATGACTCAGTCAACCAAGACGTTCTCCAATACCAGATTCAAACCATAGTTGTCAGGTTCGCACTACTTTCTAGTAAGCGGTTATATGGTTCATCACTTCTTGCCATTATGATCACAAGACTTTCTTTACACTGCGAATTACCATGAATTGGTACATGGTAAGCCGAAAATGCTACGCGGTTCACAGGGTTGCTGAGAGAACCTAGTAACTATGATTCAAACAAGAGCTAAATTCTCCAAACAAGTAAGACTAGACATCAATCAGCAAATGCTTACCATCATCTTCCAAGCAAGATACCCAGTTGGCCCTCCTTTATGCCCTTCAGGGTCATCCTCCTCAGCATAAGGGATCCCACGCCTCAAAACTTCTTCCACAAACAACACTGCACCTTCCTTCTTCCCCATCTCCCAGTACAAAGAAATCACCTTCTCAATCATGCTAAAACCAGGCCTCAACCCCACACAATCCATATCTACAAGCAAGTCAACTACATCACCCACACCATGCTGTTCCTGAATCAGCTTCTTCACCCACCCACACATGAGTGCAACCATGAGCTCCATGGTTTCCTTGTCCACCCTGTTCTCCTTCCTAAGCCAGTCAAACACCTCCAAAGCACACCACGAGTCCCTCCCATCTTGAGAGAAATAAACAAGCACAAGCTGCAATTCCCTTGCAGAGAGACGATCATTCATCTCTTCTAGAACATCAGAGGGTTCCCTTGTCATTCTCTCGAGTTCCTCAATTGCCTCGAAGAACCCATCACCCATTTCTTCTTCTTCTTCATCGTCACTGGTCACGAACTGGTCCAGTTCCACCGATTTGGTGGGCCTAGACCCTCTGGTTGAGGTGGGTTTTGCAGCAATAAAGGAAGGGTTTTGGAACCTGCAGGCTCTGGCTGAAACCCCATTACATATTTTGAGGGAAAATCCAGAGTTAGATGCAGGAAAAAGCAAAGGGTGTCCCTGCTGTGGTGAAGACACAGAAGAAAACACAAAACCCAATTTGAATAGTGGAGCATAAGCAAAACCATGTGCATAGGCCATTTTTCTTGACACGGGTTTCTCTCTCTCTCTCTCTCTGCTTCAACAAATTCAATTCAGTGGCACAGAGAAGCGTCCATCCAATCAAAGCACAGAGGAAAACTCTGCGTAAGAGAGAAAAGATTGAATCTTTGTTTCTGGGTTTCTGTGAATTCAAATCAAAGTTAAGCCCCAGAAACTGCACGAACAGATAAAAGAACCAGAATTTTCCCACAATTTCTCAGCAGCCAAACAAGATGCTGCTCAAATTTAATCCATCCAACTAAGAAGAAAGAAAGTGAAGCTGGCGAAAGAGAGAGAATTCAAAGGCAATTAATTATTTTATTGCCATAATAATTCAACGAAGGAAATTAAGCGGAAATTTACAAAAATAATTTTAAAAAAGATAGGATTAGCAACAGTCTGTTTTGTCAAAAAAAATAATTATTTCATCACTTTTTTATATTAATTTTTTAAATAAAATATAAATTTATAGTTAATTATTTATATTAATTAATTAATTAAATTATATATATTAATTAGTTAATAAAATATTAAAAAATACTGTTTCTCACGAACAGTATTTTATAAAACGCACACGAAAAAAAGATAAGAATTTACGTTTTGTAAAATAATATATTTTTAAATAAAAAATAAAAACAGTTATATTTCTTACTCAGCTTGTATCCATCTTAATACCTTCGTAATAATTTCACGAATATTAATTCGCAATATATAGCAATTCTAAAATATTAATTAATTAATTTATATATATAATTAATTATAAATTTATATTTTACTAATTAATTAAAAAATATAAAAAAATAATGTAAAAATATTAGATTTGATTTGCCACCCGAACCGAAACAAAGACAAGGACAACGTTACTTGCAATTTGTAAAGGTAAGATTAGGGAGATATTTAAGGTGAGAGAATACGTGTAACAACCCCCACTACACAGTTCACACCTATCAAGCACTGTCACTAATACGGTCACGAGATATGATGAAATATAGATATAGATATTAAATTTAAAAATTATACAACACGATTACGATATATATATATATATTAATATTATTTTTTTAAAAAAAATTTATAATTTATTAATATTATTTTTATAAATTTAAAAATTTATAATATTTTAATATATATCATATGTATTAATATTTATTATTAATAAGTTTCTCTTAAAAAATATGAAATATAATTTTTATTGACATATTCTAAAAATTTCATAAATTAATCTTTCTTAATGAACTAATCATGTATGTAAGATACGTGTATATAAAAAAAATAACTAAATAGAATATTAGTGTGAGACAAGTTTCGGTGATAACGAAGTTGACGACTTGGATAAGCAAAGGTCAAAGGAGCAAATGAAAATAGTGGTGTGTGAAAAGATAAAACTTAAAAGTTTAATAGTAGCATGTAAAAAGATAAAACTTAAAATACTGGTATGTGAAAATATTGGTCTAGGACGCTACTCATATGATTGGGTTTGAGTGAGTTACGAGCTTACTAATTGAACGTTAGTTATGGAAACTATTTTTTTAAAATATTAATGAGTTATGTTCAAGTCGTGTTTGGGCAGTATATACAAGTGTGTCGAGTAAGTGTCGAACGTGATCAGAAGTATCTCGAAAGTGTCCGAAGTATTTAATATTCGAATGTGTTGAGACGTGTTTAAACTGAAAAAAATAATTTTTTTAATCAAATATTTAAAATAAATATATTATATAAATATCTCTATGTATTTGATACAGACACGTATCTAATACGTAACACCCTCATATAATTACCGTGTCAGTTCTTCATAGTTTCACACCATTGCATTTAATACGTGAAATGAAACGAAACAACCATTTGACACAAGAGATAACAGATTTGTTCACATTAAGCTTATGTTGTAATGTCATTTTAATGAAATTATATACAAATTGAAAGTTAATTAATATTATATACTTTTTAACAAAAAATGTTAATAATATATAAAAATAAATGTGTTAGACCAAAACCATATATATAAATGTGAATTATTAGGAATAATTTTAGGTAGGATAATATATTTTTATTTTGAGTGTGATAGACCACTAACATCGATCACTCAAGTAGTTCAACCAGCTTGATACGATAGGACTGCAAATTTAAAAATGTTAACTTTATTCGTCATCTTTATTGATTCAACCCTTAAAATGAAATAGTTTGTATACTGCGTGCATTTATTTTTTTTAAAAAAAAATTAATGTCATTTTACATAATTAAACTTATGTTATGATATCATTTTGATGAAATTATACAAATTAAAAGATTTTTTTTTTTAACACTGAGAAAGAAACAACAAAGAACTAAAATCTAGCAAATGAAATTCCCATGGTGTCAGCTAGGAAAACGCTGCCTATCCCAAGAGGCATCTTATTCTCCATAACCTGAAATATTCCAACCTCTCAGAGCCAATCTTTTCTATGAAGTATGATCCAGTGAGACATTCCAGTGATCTGCAAAGCATGTCCTGGATCTCTGAAATGATGGTATAAGGTGAGGGTTCAGCAATCACCAACCTGAAAGCTTGCTGAGAGTCAGTCTCACAAATCGCCATCAACTTGGTATGCAGATGAAGATAAATACCGAAGCTGGTTTGTAGGAAGAGCCTCGTGGCAACCCAACCAAACCAAGAATTTGATTTTCTCTGAGATTTTCAACCGCCAAATCCAAGACCAGCTACACTGAGTATCCAAGTTCCTATATGTGAACAACTAATTTTGTCCGGGATATTTTATAAATAAAAAAAAATTAAAAGAAAAAAAGAGAAAAAAAAGATTCATTTTTGGCTCATTTCCTACTATTTGCCCATTAACCCATAATCCATTATCCAGTCCATAATCTATTATCCTACTCATTAATCCATTATCCAACCCAATTAGTCCATCAACCCATAACCTGATCCATTAACCCATTGACCCATTCTAATACAACTCAAACTCATCATAAACAAACATATCCTAATCAAATCACATAAGCTATCCTAAACTTATCCTAAATCAACCCCAACTCATATGAAACAAACTTCATCACTTATCCTTAAAAACTCTAATCACACTATAACTCAAACACTTCAACCTAATCCCTCTATAAAACCCATAACTCACAGACTTTTCAGCTAAGCACTTTTTCAGCAAAAAGCTACAAATTAATCCCCTAGCCTAATCACACCCAAGCCATTTTTTTTTTCGTAGCCTTCAACCTCCCTTCCCCTTCATAACTGAGTCAACTCACCACTTCCAACCTACCATTATCATCTTCTTCAACCTTCCATAACCAATCCAATACCATCTTCATCAACCTTCCAATCTCACCATTAACCACCTTCCTCACTAAAGCCATCACCTTCAATTTCCTCCATTACCATCAACTTCACCATCTTCTATCTTCCATCTCCTATCTCATCCCACCAATCAATCACCATTAACACCATGTTCAACCCACCGAAAAATACCATAACAACACCTATCTAAGTTACCACCTAAAACCTTTATCCACCATCTTCAAGAAAACCACCTCATTCCCTTCAACCTCCATCAAAACAGCCCCTCCATCGAAACCATCAGACTCCTCTGCTCCTACACCGCAAAACCACCCAGCCAGATCCGATGAAAACCACGATTCGTGCCGGTGAGCCCACACCACGCAACCCCAAGCAGCCCCTGCCGGACCAGACGCACCGCACGACCGTGACACACAGCTCCACTAGATCGGAGTCGACCCGCACCACTGACAAGCCAGATCCGCGCACTGCTAATCCGCTTCACCGCTCGTCGTCGACCGTGGTTGCTCCTTTGCCTTCTCCTGGTGGGTGCTTCAAAAAAGCAAGGAAGAAGATAAAGACCCCCCTCCCCACTTTCGTTTACGTGACCGTAAGCACCTCTGTTTTTTTTTTTTGTAAAGGAAAGTGGGCTTAAGGCAACAAAGTTGGACCAAAAGGGCCTAAAAAAATGAAAAAAGGTAAAAAAAAAATGGTGAAACTATAAAGTAAAAAAAATATAAAAATAATTAATTTTTTTAAAGAGTGAAACAGGATTAACCGAGTTGTGACAGCTTGTTAATCTTGTAACTATTTTGGATCATCTGAGTTGTGACAACCAAATGATTCAAATTATTTTTAAAGATAAATTACTATTTAATAAAGATTCAAAATTCATTATTATTATTATTATTTTATTTCCTTTTTCTAGGTAATTTTAGATTAAAAAATCTTATTTAAATAAATGATCAGTAGGTGACGTCTCTAGCATGACGCGAACGTCACCTATTCAAATATTAATTTGATTAACAGTCGCGACGACCTGTTAATTCAAATTTTTATAAAAATAAAAATTAAATTTTCTCTTTAAATAAAATCAACTAACCCACACTTATTTTCTATAGAACTACGTGACTTTGAGTTCCTCATTGCACATGAGGGTATGTAAAACAGAATCTTTATTCTGTCAAGCCCAATTTTAAATTTTCACAAATTATTTATTTTTTTTTAGTTTTTTTTAAAAAAAAGGGTAAAACAAATATATTATGAGATTGTCAAGTTTTTGCATAACTAATTTAGGGTAACCATTTTTAAAATGGATGTATTAGGGGTGCTGTGGGGTTAAATCTCTACCGTTCCCTATGCATAACCGACTACCGAATCCAATCTGGTTACAAAGACCATTTTCTGAAAAGGGTGTTCTAATTTTTCTTAATTCAAATAAAATTGGTAGCGACTCCTAATTTATTTATTTTGTTTTGCCGCTCTCGACGCGATCATGGTCGCGACACTATATATACTGATGAAGGACTTATTTATACCCAAACCTAGCTGTATACTCAGCCCTCACACTTGTTATGTGGATCAAATCCACTGAACCACATGGTCAAGAATAACAGTGTTCCAACAGTCCAGGTGCCAACGATGACCATCCTAAATGTCCATTATACGCACATCCATGTCAGTGATGTTCACAAAGTCACAGAGAGTAGCAGTAAAACCCATAATTTATGGGGACAGTTGGTAATTAAGATTTTAGGTGTGTAAATATGTTAGATATGTGTTTGTGTCGGATATATAGAGACGTACGTACGACATATATGTCTTACGTATTTGACTGTATCTGATTAAGAAGATTATTATTTTGTGTTTGGACATGATTTATACACTTTTAGATACATCTAAAACACAATTTGGATATGACCTATCAATAATTTTTTTTAAAAAAAATAATTTCTATGATTAACGTCTAATTAGTAAGTCTGTATCCCTCCAAGTCCAAACACATGATTGACGTCACAAATCACTATTTTCACATAATAATATTTTAAGTTTAATCTTTTTACACATCACTATTAGGCTTTTAAGTTTTATTTTTTCACACATCACTATTTTCATCTGTTCTTTCTACCTCTATTCGTACTAAGTCGTCTACTTTCGTTATCACCAAAATTTGCCTCACACCACTCCTCTAGCTAATTTTTTTGAATGTACATGTACTTCGTACATGGTTAATTCTATTAAGAGAAGTTAATTTATGAGATTTTTTAGAAAATATCAATATAAATTATGCTCTATATTTTTTAAGAAGAGCTTGATAGGTGGCAAATATTGACACATATGACATATATTAAGATATTATAAATCTTTATACTTATAGAAATGATATTAATAAATTATGAATCTTTTTTTCTTAAATTTTACAATTATATATATACATAAATCAAATTCTTTAATTTACTTTGATATATATATATATATATATATATCATGTCCATATTTTACAATTTTTTAAACTTAATATATTTTTATATTCATATCTATATCATATCCCGTATTAATATTCATATTTGTGTTTCATAAATTCCACGTCAACTGCTCAACATGGCTAAATTCGATAACAAACTCCAAGAGCACCATTATTTTTTGGTGTTTTCTCTAGTACCCCTCCCACTTTAAGGGGTACTGAACCCTTTCACTTAAAAAAAATGATAGTTTCAGAACATATTGAAACTATGCAAAATGAATTACAAAAAATACTTGAAGAAATTAATAAAAATATTATATTACTAATTGAAACTACTAATAGAATTGCAATCTATACTTGTGATAAAATACAAAATGAAAAAAATGAAATTAAAAATATAAGAGAAACTCTAAATAATATTCATAAAAAAAGCAACTGGATCAAAATGAAAATATACAAAAAATTGAAGAAATCCTAAAACAGTTAGAAAACCTATTAGAAAAAGAAAAAGATAATACATATATAACAAAACAAGAGCTAGAAGAATTACTAAAAATAAAACCAAAAGAATTAATCAAAGTCGTTGAATAAGAACCTTCAAAGTTTCTTGATAATCTGCTAGATTATCTGTTTTTCCAAAGCCTTTTGAGTGGATTTCACCACTTAAGCCCAACTTTTGATGTTGTTTTGACATTAAAACAATTTTATTTTGTCTTTTTAGTTGATCCATTTTAGTTTGTTAGATTGAGTTCATTTTGATTAGAATTATTGGTGCTTTATCTCATTTGCCATTGTTTTGATTGTAGGCACCAAGGGAAACAGGATGAAGTTCAATGTGGTAAAGAAAAGCACTCAAGAAAAGAAGACTTAAAGCGTTGAAGGAAGATCAAAAGCAATTTTGCTGGATAATAAGCGCCTAGGTGCTACAGAAGCAGTGCCCAGGCGCCCAAAAGTGCATTAGAAGATATTCTCTGGACGTTGAGCGCTTAGGCGCTCAAAACGAAGCACCTAGGCGCTCATGCTCATGACAGCAAAATACGTTCTGGATGTTCAGCGCCTAGGCGCTCCAGACGCAGCGCCTAGGCGCCCATACCAGAGTATTAATTCATCTTTTTTGACCTAAAAGAGGAGGCTGCGAAGAGAGCTGCATGGGGAGACGTTTTGGGAGCAGAGAAGAGCCCTATTTTGGAGCTCTACGGTGGATTTGAAGAGAAGAAGAGTGAGAACTCATATTTTCTTCAATCTTCCATGGAGTTTTGTATTTTCTTCCCTATTGGTTTAGTTTCTATATTTATTTCTATGTCTAGCTAAACTCTTCCTTGTTGGGTTTAGGTGGATTTTGATGGAACTTGATTGTTTTTGACATTGGATTCAATTAATATAAGTTGTTATTCTTATTTTGAGTTCTTGATCTCTTCTCTTAATGCTTTCTAAAGATTGATCCTTTTTGAAATGATTTTAGGGGTGTATGTTGAATAAAAATTTGATGTATAATTATGCCATGAGATTATGAACCTTGTTTATCTCTAGGTTAGGAATAATCATTGATTTGCTTGTTATCTTGTTGAATTCTAAATCTTAATGTTTGTTATCTCTTAGAATCACCTAAAGAATTAGGGTTTTTAATTGGAAACAAAAAGTTAACTACCTAAGGAATTAGGAGTTGATTAAATTAGAGAATTCAGTGACAAAATAGGAATAGTAGCTTGTGTTAGTTCCAATTGATATACAACAAGTGAAATCAAATGAAACTTGATCCCAATTCTTTCATAAATTGAATTTCAATCGTTTTGCATACCAAGTGTTTGATAAATTTCCAACTAGAAAAACCCAAAAACATTGTCTTTGCTTTTGTTTCTTTTGATTTTGTTATTGTTATTGGAACTCTCTTTGATTCAAATCTTGGTTTAAATAGTAGCTAATTTCGTGAATTAGTATTTGGTCATCGATCCTTGAGAACAATACTCGATTTCTCACCGTTTTTATTACTTGACGATCCGGTACACTTGTCATGGTCCCATCAAGTTTTTGGTGCCGTTGTCGGGGATCAATTTTACCAATATCAGTAATATCGAAGGCAACCACTAGTTTAAACAATTTCTCTTTTGTTTATTCATTGTAGTGTTTAGTTTCTTTCGTTTACTTATTTCATTTAGTTATTTTTGCTCTGATATTGCGTGTGTCTAGTGTATGCGAGGTACTGTTCAACCAGATCATCTTCTTTTTGACTCTGAGATAGAAAGAATTGCAAGAGCTTTGAGAAAGCAAACCAGAGAAAGAAGAAGGAATTTGGGTGGCACTTAAACAGTTGTTGAAGACATGGCAGATAATGGAGAAAATGTAGATCCTCCACCACCACAACCACCTATTAGGACTCTCATGGATTACTCTATTCCTAACATGGATAGCTGTGGAGCAAGCATAACAAGACCTCCAGTTCAGGCAAATAATTTTGAATTGAAGCCAGCTCTACTCCATTTGATTCAGCACAATCAGTTTGGAGGACTTGACAATGAAGACCCACATGCACATATACAAGGGTTCCTTCAAATTTGTGATACTGTGAAGCTGAACGGGGTGAGTGAGGATGCTATTCGTTTGAGATTGTTCCCTTTCTCCGTGAGGGACAGAGCTAAGAGCTGGTTGGACTCATTGGCAAGAGGAAGCATAACTACTTGGGTAATTTTGGTTCAAAATTTTTTGACAAGATATTTTCCTCTGTCCAAGGATGCGAAGTTGAGGAACGAGATTACTTCGTTCAGGCAACATGATGGGGAATCTCTCAGTGAGGCATGGGAGAGATACAATGAAATATTGAGGAAATGCCCACACCACTGTTTTGATTTCTGGATCCAAGTGCAAAGCTTCTATAATGGCATGTTGCCTCAAACTAGAGCAATGGTTGATGCTGTAGCAGGCGGGGCCTTGAGCTATAAAACTCCGGAAGAAGCTTGGGAATTGTTGGAAATGATGGGCAACAATGATTACCAACGAAATGGGGAAAGAGCAGTGATGAAGAAAGGGTATTTAGAGATTGATTCAATGAATGCACTGTTGGCTCAAAACAAGATTTTGACTCAACAACTTGAGAATCTCACGAAAAAGGTTGACACTCTTAGTGTAAATGCAGTGAGTAATACTCTTTTGACTTGTGATTTCTGTGGAGGTGAACATGGGAGTGTGGATTATCCAGGAAATATGTTTGGACCTCTAGCTCAAGAGCAAGTGAACTTCATGAACAATCCTCCAAGGTAACAGAACAATCCCTACTCCAACACTTACAATCTAGGGTGGAGGAATCACCTAAACTTTTCGTGAAGTAATCAAGGCAATCAAGCTCCACCAAGGCAGCAGATGGGTTATTAAGGACACCCACAACAGTCATATCAAGGTCCTTCCTCGTCCCAGCCTCAGTCTAATGAGAAGAAGGCTTCTTGGGAGTTAGCATTAGAGAAATTGGCTACACAAACTTCATCTTTTGTTAAAACCACTACTGATTTTATGGAGGAGACATGAGCTGGGTTTAGAAATCAAGATGCTTCAATCCGTAATCTAGAAACTCAGGTGGGCCAGCTTGCAAAACAGATTTCGGAGAGACCTCCAAGCATATTTCTCCGTGATACAGTGGTAAATTCTAAGGAGCAATGTATGACAATATCTTTGAGAAGTGAAAAAGTTATTAGTGCTCCACTGAGAGAAGATGTAACTAAGGAAGTACCTACTTCAAGTTATAATCAAGAAAAAGATGCTCCAGAGGAAGAAATCTTTAGGAGGAACAATTGAGAGTACGAAGAAAGAAGAAAGATTCAGATTTGGGTAAACCATTAGACCCCTCACTGTACGCTAGGCTTCCATTTCCTCAGAGACTGAAGAAAGAAACTCAGGAGAAGCAAGATAGACAATTTTTGAAGTTCTTAGATGTCTTCAAGAAATTGCACATAAACATTCCTTTTGCTGAAGCTCTTGAGCAAATGCCATCATATGCTAAATTCATAAAAGAGCTCTTATCTAGAAAGAGGAAGTTTGAAGACGGCATCACTGTGACACTTATTGAAGAGTGCAGCGCTATTTTAAAGAAGAAGTTGCCACAAAAGCTCAAGGATCCCGGTAGTTTCACCATTCCCTGTGAGATTGGTTCACAATTTGCAGGAAAAGTACTATGTGATTTAGGAGTTAGTGTCAACTTGATGCCATTGTCTATTTATGAGTAATTAGGTTTGGGAGATCCAAAATCCACTTTCACTATATTGCAACTTGCTGATAGATCTCATTTATATCCTTGGGGTGTGGTAGAAGATGTGCTTGTAAAGGTGGATAAATTCATTTTCCCCATGGATTTCTTCATTGTAGATGTGGACGAGGATATTGATATTCCTCTTATTTTTGGAAGACCATTCCAAGCAACTTCAGGAGCATTAATTGATGTGCCTAGAGGAGAGCTTATTTTGAGGGTGGATAGAGATCAAGTGATTATCAATGTCTTAAATAAGTCTTCACCAACATCGGATCTTTATGCTCCCATTAATTGCATTCAAGATAAGTTTCAAAAGGAGTCAGCTGAACATCCAGGTTCAAGTCAAGTTCCAAACGCCTTTGGAGGGGATTGCAAGGTCAGTGACCAAGTATGGAGACAAAGATTTGATAGAAGAAAAGTGTCATCCTACTTCTCCTGTTTCAAGCCACCTTGATGAGCTGAGAAGCAACGTCGAGCTAATGACGTTAAACAAGCGCTTCATAGGAGACAACCCATGCTCAGACTCTTCTATCTCTACTTTTTCATTTTAGTCATTTTTGTTTGATTTTTATTGTTTAATGTATCTGTGTGCATTTTGCTTAATTGCTATGTTTAGTTTTAACTTTTTGTTAATTTGAGTTTATTGCTTTTGTGAGTCAAGCCAATGTTGAACTGTTTAGAGTTTACTTTTGTGGGTCCCTATGCTTGATAGTATCTGTGTAATGTTAGCCAACCATGCATGCACTGCCTGTTAGGGAAACTTGAGAGCTTTGTGAGCTTATTTCTTAGATTGTGGTACTTGAATGAGGATTATGATTTCCATGCATGAATCTTATAGCTTATTGTTAATGTACTTGGTGATTTTTGCGATTGGATTTCATAATTCATCTTTGGGAGTTGTTTTGAGTCTTCAACATTTTTGCTTTGATGAGAGGTCATTCATGAGTTTCTATTCTCTTAGCTTTGCTTGAATCTCATTTGCGTGTTGTGATTTGCACAATGTATCAACATGATAAATGCAATTTTGTTGTTAAGCCAGATAGCTAACTAAATGATGTTTGTTTCCTCTATGTTGTCCCTTTGAGCCTAATACACTGAATTCTTTGTTTGCCCATACAACATGCCATAATCAAAATAATGAATGTCTTATCCACCTTAAAGGGGTAATTGAGCATTGAATTTATTGAAGGTGTGGATTAGCAATGTACTAAGTTTGGGGTGACCGTTGTTGAAAAATAAAAAAAAGTTGGCTTGTTGAATAGATCCCCCTTTGAGACCGAGGGATTACTGGGGAAACACTTGACTCAATGATCAGGTACCCTTTTAAGATCATGTAGGTTACTGGGGAAATATAAAAGAAAGAGAGAACGTGAAAGGTATGGGATTTATGAATTGTAGATTTGTTAGAAGTACCAATGCTCGCTTGCTCTCTAAGGTAGCAGTGTATATGTTCATTTTATCTACCTTATACCTTGGCACCAAAGCGACCTTGAATAAAGTCCTTTTGATTGTTGCATTTGTGAGTGACGTGCATGCATGTATGAGATGAAAAGCAAATCCAAGGAAGGTGAGCTCAGTAAGTGATGATCGAGGGAAACACAAGCCCAAATACAAGAGTGACTGAGAGTCTCTTTTCATCTATAGAGAGTTTTAGTGTCCCAATCATCAGGTGTATTACGCTGCCATGTTCATTAACTTTCAAGCTGTGATTGATCAGTGCATGGTTGTGATGACCCTTATTTTTGACCCTCTGAGTCTCAGTTACGCAGTTAAGAATTCTTCTTTCAGGAGTGCATGTATGAATTGATTCGTTGTAACTTTGATGCTTTTGAGTTGTGGTACACTATTGGTTAATTTTATTCAGTTCAGCATTGGTGTTTGAGTTGTGAAGTTATTTTTTTTATTTGGCTCATTTGTTATTCTGTTTTTGCTTGAGGACAAGCAAAGTTTTAAGTTTGAGGTGGTGATAATCTGTTAGATTATCTATTTTTCCAAAGTCTTTTGAGTTGATTTCACCACTTAAGCCTAACTTTTGATGTTATTTTGACATTAAAACAGTTTTATTTTGTCTTTTTAGTTAATCCATTTTAGTTTGTTAGATTGAGTTCATTTTGATTAGAATTATTGGTGCTTTAGCTTATTTGTCATTGTTTTGATTGTAGGCACCAAGGGAAACAGGATGAAGCTCAATATGGCAAAGAAAAGCACTCAAGAAAAGATGACTTAAAGCTTTGAAGGAAGATCGAAAGTAATTTTGCTGGACAATAAGCGCCTAGGCGCTACAGAAGCAGCGCCCAGGCGCCCAAAAGTGCATTAAAAGATATTCTCTGGACGTTGAGAGCCAAGGCGCTCAAAACGAAGCGCATAGGCGCTCATGCTCATGATAGCAAAATACGTTCTGGATGTTCAACGCCTAGGCGCTCCAGACGCAGCTCCTAGGCACCCATACTAGAGTATTAATTCATCTTTTTTGACCTAAAAGAGGAGGCTACGAAGAGAGTTGCATGGGGAGACGTTTTGGGAGCAGAGAAGAGCCCTATTTTGGAGCTCTACGGTGGATTTGAAGAGAAGAATAGTGAGAACTCAGATTTTCTTCAATCTTCCATGGAGTTTTGCATCTTCTTCCCTATTGGTTTAGTTTTTATATTTATTTCTATGTCTAGCTAAACTCCCCTTTGTTGGGATTAGGTGGATTTTGATGGAACTTGATTGTTTTTGACATTGGATTCAATTAATATAAGTTGTTATTCCTATTTTGAGTTCTTGATCTCTTCTCTTAATGCTTTCTAAAGATTGATCATCTTTGAAATGATTTTAGGGATGTATGTTGAATGAAAATTTGATGTATAATTATGCCATGAGATTATGAACCTTGCTTATCTTTAAGCTAGGATTCGTCATTGATTTGCTTGTTATCTTGTTGAATTTTAAATTTTAATGCTTGTTATCTCTTAGAATCACCAAATGAATTAGGGTTTTTAATTGGAAACAAAGAGTTAACTACCTAAGGAATTAGGAGTTAATTAAATTAGAGAATTCGGTGACAAAATAGGAATAGTAGCTTGTGTTAGTTCCAATTGATATGCAACAAGTGAAATCAAATGAAACTTGATCCCAACTCTTTTATAAATTGAATTTCAATCATTTTGCATACCAAGTGTTTGATAAACTGCCAACTAGAAAAACCCAAAAATATTGTCTTTGCTTTTGTTTCTTTTGATTTTGTTATTGTTATTGGAACTCTCTTTAATTCAAATCTTGGTTTAAATAGTAACTAATTTCGTGAATTGGTATTTGACCATCGATCCCTGAGAACGATACTCAGTTTCTCACCGTTTTTATTACTTGACGATTCGGTACACTTGCCGTGGTCCCATTATTTCTAAAATTAGTAACTTCATGGAGGGGATAAAAAACAAATATATAGATTTATTAAAGAAATCAAATGATATTGAAGAAATTCAATAATAATTAGAACAATTAAAAATAATTGAAGATGAAAATAAGCAAATACAGAAAGTTAAACAAATTGAAAATAATGAAAACGAAGAAGTAATATTAAACTATACTACTTCAGAATCCAAATCAGACTATGATGAAATATACATGAAAAAAGAGAAACAAGCGGAACAAAACTTAAAAGAAAATGAGAAGAATATTGGGGATACCCAAAAGAAACATGGGATAAATATGAACAAGAAACCATGTATAATAAAGATATGCCCGAAAAGAAGGAAGATGGACTAAAATACCAGAAGAATTTAATCATCATTATGAAAATATTAGAATTGGAACTAGATTAAATATTGATTGTGCTAGAAATAAGGAAAAAGTAATTCTACAATGGATTAATGAAATTATATTACTTATTGCAACAAACAAAAAATTTAATGGATTAAAACTTATGGATATTAAAGACCTATTGGTCTATAAAACAGAAGAAATTTATAAAAATATTTAATGAGTATTTATGATGAAATATGACTACAATATTTAAGAACAATAAGAAATAATCAAGAATTTGCAAGATTAATTATATGACTTATCTACTAAGAATTTGTTAGATATAACACTTTTGAACATATAGATGAAGTAAATAGATTTTTACATGAAAAAGAAAAATTACATCTGAATAAAATGCAGATATGTAATATGTGTGAAATTGAAAGTTTTATCTGTGAATACCAAAAATATTATTATCAATCAAATACTGATACTAAACAAACATATATGAATATTTTTATAGATAATCTTTCATATCCACTTAATACAAAAATAAGAACTATTTGACAGATTCAACTAAAAGAAACAACTAATACCCTAGGATGAATTATTCAAATATTTTATCATGAGCTAAGAGAACAATGTATACAAAGAGAAACAATTAGACAATTAAATAGAGGACGAAATGTAATTTGTTGTGATTTATCAGAAATTGAAAATCCAGGAAAATATGAATGTAATCAAATAACGAAAAGAAGAAAGTCTTATAAAAGAAAGCCAAAATTAAGAAAAACTTATCCTAAGAAAAAAAACATATAAGAATACTAAGAAAAAATACTTTAGACGAAGAAGAAATACACCTAGAAAATATTGTCCAAAAGGAAAAAAGAAATGTGTTTGTTAGATATGTAATATTGAAGGTCACTATGCTCAATGAATGTCCTCAAAGGAAAGAAAAAGATTTTAAAGAAAAATCAAAATTAATAAAACAAGTATATAAAATATATAATTTAGAACCATTAGAGGAAGAATTAAGTGATAATGAAAATAGTATATATGAATATTAATGAAAATAGATATATATATTCGGAAGATGAATTATCTACAGAAAAAACAGAATCCGAATAGTTCCTACATAAAAATAACTATTGAAAAAAGTAATAAAGAAACTAAAGCCTATATTGATACGAGTGCAAGTATTTGCCTTGCAACAAAAACATTATTTGATAAATGAAAAAAACTAGAAAAACCATTAAAAATACAAATAGCGGATGGATCTATACATCCACTATACTTAGTAGTAAAAAGAATTACGTTACAAATTCAAACTAAATTATTTATCGTGCCAACAGTA
This sequence comes from Ormosia emarginata, assembly GCA_029884605.1. Lineage (NCBI taxonomy): Eukaryota > Viridiplantae > Streptophyta > Magnoliopsida > Fabales > Fabaceae > Ormosia > Ormosia emarginata. The sequence continues at coordinate 8,467,373 of JAQQTP010000059.1, read as the reverse complement.
TACCAACAAGAAACTAAATTGGATATGATCTTAGGAAATAATTTTTTACGATTATATTCATTTTTCTATCAATACTTAGATTATATTTTCCTTAAAACACCTTATATCCGGACAAAGCAAATAAAAGAAATAATTAATATTCCTATTCTTCACTCTTCAAAATGTAAATATTCAAAAACCTAATCAAAGCTTAGCAAGCTAAAACGTGGTAAGATAGTTGAGGCAGTATGTTAAAAAATTTGCTATGCATTAATTAATTTAGAACCCAGAAGAAGAATCACAACCCATACTGAAGAACTTTTAGAAAAAAAACATGCAGTGAAAATCTTTTAAATCCAAAAATTAATAAAAACACTAAACTAATTGAACTAAAACTAAAAAATCCAACAAAAGAAATAAAATGTAAACATATGATTTATACAAAACAAGACAGAGATAAATTTGCTAAAGATATTAAAGAAATAGAAGAAAAATGTTTAATAAGACCATCTAAAAGTAAATATTTTGCACCAGCATTTTATGTTAAAAATCATAATGAAATAAAAAGAGGAAAGAGATAAATGGTAATCAATTATAAACAAATTAATGATGCAATGGAAGGTGATGCATATTATTTACCAAGAAAACATTTAATTATTGAACGAATAAGAAACATGAATTGGTTTAGTACCTTTGACTGTAAGTCAGGATTTTATCAAATGAGGCTTACAGAGGAATCTAAAGCTTTAACAACATTTAGTTGTCTTCAATGACAATATGAATGGAATGTACTTCCAATGGGTATAAAGCAATCACCACGAATTTTCCAACGAAGAATGGATTCTATACTTAAAGAATAAAAAGATTTTTGCCTTATTTATATTGATGATATATTAGTTTTTACCAATAAAGATTTAGATGATCATTTTAGAAAGGTTGAATTAGTACTAAATAAATGTTTTGAGTATGGAGTTGTTCTAAGCAAGAAAAAAGTTGTTTTAGCCCAAAACAAAATTAATTATCTTGGATTAGAAATTGAAAAAGAGAAAATAATAATGCAGAAACATATATTAGAAAAACTTCAAAATTTTTCGGTAAAATTAAAGGATAAAAAGGAATTACAAAGATTTCTTGGTTTACTAACATATATTTCTAATGAATGTTTTATTAAGAATCTTACAGCAGAACGAAAATTACTTCAACAAAAGCTCAAAAAAGATGCTCTCTGGAGCTGGACAGAGGAGGACGAAGTAATTATTACCAAATTAAAGTACTTATGCCAGGATTTACCTGAGTTATATCATCCTTTGGATCATGATTTAATTATTATTGAGGCTGATGCATCTAATGAACATTGGGGTGGTGTTATGAAAGCAAAACCCCATGGACAAAAGAAAGAATTACTATGCCAATACATGTCTGGAACCTTTTCAGACAGTGAAATTAATTATCCTATTCATGAAAAGGAAACCTTGGCGCTAATTTGAATGTTAGAAAAACATCAAATTTATGTGCTTGATAAAGAATTTATTGTTTGTACAGATTCTACTTATGTTGTAAGTTTTAAAAATATTAATCATAAAGGAATATATAAGTAGGGAAGACTCATTCATTGGCAAATGAATCTTGCTGAATATAATTATTCAATTTCACATATTAAAGGGGAAAAGAATGTCTTTGCATATATCTTATTCAAAGAATGGAACAAAGCACAACTGAATTAGTAAAACAACAATCAGAGCTAAAAAATGCACTAAAAACCCAGAAGTTAAAGGAACTAGAGCTCATTGAAGTAGATATCAAAGTCCTAAACTTGCAGCTCAAAGCAGAAGGATTTCTTGTAGAAGCACTTCAGAAGGAAGAAAAGAGAAATAACAAGTGGTATGTAGTGTTCAATGGACCATTTCTAGGAATTTATAACGATTGGTTCAAAGCAGCACCTCATTGTCAAAAGATCTCTGGAGTTTTACATAAATCATACACAACTAAGGAAGAAGCAGAAAAGAGCACTCAAGGAATATTCATCCAAAGGAAAGGAAATCTATCTTGGACCAAGGACTTTTTCATAAACAACCAAGAATCCACCGATAACACAATCTTCACTTAAAGTTCTAGGAAGAATTCCTTCTTCTTTAGATAGTTTTCAAATTACTTAAAGAAAGTAGCATGAATTATAAGTACAGTTCTCAGAAGAACATTTCTGGGAAAATTTCAAAAGATTGGTTAATTGGAGTAACAAAGAAAAGGTTAACTGTTTTTATATGGTTGATCGCAAACTCTTTGGTATCAAAACAATTATCCTTCCAGGAGCACCCCAAATATTGTCATTCAATATGTATCAATTTGGATATATTGACTGTTTTTATTTAAGTCCAAATTTAGAGAAAATTAACCTTTTTCCTACAGTTTTAAGGAATTAGTTCAGATGTTCAAAAGAAATGTTGTTAAAGATCGAAGCATTTTTCTAAAGTTCTACTCAGCCTATCCAGACTTCATCACTAAGCAGCCTGCCAAGCATCTAATTTTTATTGGTGTAAGCAATAATAATTTCTCACTAAAAGATGAGCCAACAGGAGTGGTCTATGATAAGACCAAATAACCCAGATATTATATCTAACCAACTGGAAAGCATTTATTCACAATGTCAAAATATTGGAAAGGAATCTTTTATCAAGACTCTGTATAAAGGACCAAATACTTTACTCTTAAGCAAAACCAGCGGCAAAGTAATAAAAGATAAAGATATGACTCTCTTGACTACTTTTGAGCTACCTTTTTACGCACTACAAGGATCACAGATAAAATATAGGACAACTGTACTTAATGACCTTTGTGCAATGATTAAAGTAAGTGCGAACTACGTATGTGAAAGATGCCCTTCAGAAAAAGTAATGGCCGACACCGACACCGACAAAAATAAAGATGAAGAATCAGATGAAGCAATAATTGAAGGGTGATGTAAGCCCTTACGTTACTATGTAATTTATTATAGCTCTGATGTAAGCACTTACGTTTGTATGAATATCCTTGTAAATTATCCTTTAGTTTTCTGTCTATAAATAAGTCCTCTTATGCTGAGGCAAATCAGATTTTGGAAATCGTTCAGAAATCTCAGTTGATAAGTTTTCTTCAGAAAAATGTGCAAGTCTCTTAGAGAGCTAGTCAGACATTTGAGAGTATGTCCACATATCATGTACTTATTATCACTCATTAATAAATACTTGTTTCACTTACATTTTCTCTACTATACTCAACCCATCATAATTAGTTGATTAATTATGGAAGCAGTAGTGAGCGAAAAGGAAGAACAAATCAGTAGATTAATAAACCACGACCAGGTATGTTTATTCACCTCTTAACTAATAATCATTGTCAATATCATATACTAGGAATTGTTAATAGAATTATTATGCCTATACTTATTGATACTGGGTCATGTCTTAGTTATATAAGTAATGAATTAATAAATAAAATGAAAGAAATAGTACCAAGAAAAATAATAAGATATAAACAAAAAAGGAAAAACCTTTACAGAAAAAGCAACTATAGAATGTTATTTTAATCAAGATGTAATAATTCAAACTGAAGTATATGTTGAAAATGAATCAAATATTAAATTACTCTTAGGAATAGATTTTTTGGAAGTAGTAAAATCATATGAAATTAAATCTGAATAATTAACTATAACTCTACAAGATAAAAAGATAAGAATTCCTCAAATTAATTTAAGCATACATACTATCAAGGACTGTTTAAAAATAACCATTAAATAGAAATTGAAAAAACAGATGAAGCTGAATACTTACAAATCATTGAAGATGAAGGAAGTTATGAAGGAAATATTTTAATAAATCAATCTCTATTCAAGAAAATACAAAAAAAAGACTTAGATTTAACTAAAAATACAAATATGAAAGGAAAAGAAAGACTAAGTAGCATTATAAAAAGATTTAATCAACGAGATAATATTATCTACTATGGAAAATTAAGTAGCGAAACACCCATAGACATATCTGATGCTCAAGGAAATATGTGTATACAACTACTTAATAAAAAAAACTTGGGGAATAAAAAGAAATATAAAGAAAGAAGAAGATAAAAGAAAAATTGGATATATTCATATTAGAACTGTACAAGTATTAATAAAATCAACATTTCAAGAAGAAATAAATTTACCTATAGAACTAATACTAAAGGATGATAGAGTTACTGACCCAAGAGATAAAATATTAGGGATAATAAAAGGAAATTTAGCATATGAAAAATTAAAGTTTGAAATACGACCAAATATTGGAATACCTCTAAACACACAAAGAATAGAACAATCCTTGACACTAGAACATAAATTTTTAAGAAGAACTTTAATGAGACCTGGAGACAAGATATTTTCTGTAACTTTTTGTGTTAGCTATGTACTAACAAATTCACATCATAGTATTACTTTCAGAAATAATGATGAAATAGATATATCATATCTATTTTTTTTTTGGTAAGGAAAAGTTTAGATTAGGACAAGGCACGACACCATGCAAGGCCAGAGCCAGCCACCAACCTCAGAGAGGATTTCTAGTGGGCTTACGGATCGCCTACCCCATCTCCAGCGCAAGATCGCATGAAAGGATATAAAGCACAAGGGAAGCTGAGAATCAAACCCAAGTCCTAGCTAGTAGGAACGAAAGGCCGAACCAGCTATGCCACCCTTGCGGGGCTGATATATCATATCTGTTTACTGACATAGAAAGAATTTATTATCCAAAGAAAAATGAAATAATAGAAATAGAAACATTTAATACACCAAAACTTCTAAAATTCAAAGAAGAACAAATACCTAAACCAATAAGATTTAATGAACCAGAACAAATTAATGAAGAAAATGAAATTAATAAATAAGCAGTTCAAATTAATAATTTAACACAATATTTAAAATAAAAAATATGAAATCAAATAACACATATAATTCGAAAGGAGTAAATTGGAAGAAATTTTTTTTATCCAGAAAAAATTTGGTATCAAAGAATTAAAGATCAATGAGCGAAAGAAAAATACAAAGACAAAAAGAACTTCAAATAGAACATACAACTAGTGTTTTAATTGAATTAAGAGAAAGACTCAAATATTTTGTAAAAACGAAAAATATTAGTCAAGAACAAAAAGAAAATGAGATAAGAAGAATCAGTAAACATTTAAAAAAAATTAATAATATGCTAAAAAAAAATAAAAAACGGAATTAAAACAAATAAAAAAAGACATAGAGGATACCAAACCCCCTCAAATGTCAAGATCACCGTAGCAAACACTTTATTTTTTTTGGGACAGGATATCACATCCCACGATACTCAGCCTTATTGCTCCATAAAAGAGGACATCATGTCGATTTTCGGAACAAATACTTTGTGGTAGGTACGCATAAATTTTGGGCAGTGTAGATTGGGATTATGGACATCACATAACTGACTAGTATGAGACGGCCCTGCTTATTAAGCAAATTACACTCCTAAGAAAGTAATCTAGATCGCATCTTATTTTTTTTGTCCAATAATTTTCAAGGCTAATTTTAAGGACATAAGCAAGGCAAAAGGCAGCTAAAACATCATTTATCAATCTGACTTGGGAAGTCTTTGCTTCAGTAAAAATCAAAACATAGAGGAAAAAAAAAAAAGTAAACGAGAGATACCAAGGCCCCCTCTTGAGACTTTGATTGGCAACCATTCCTTAGACTTCACCTTGTCCTTAATTAGTAGAGCAAGCTTCTCCATGCACATGACAAAGAGAAAAGGAGATAAAAAAAGTTCCCTTGCCACAATCCCCTCGTTGGAGCAAATTACTATAAAGCTTAGAGTATGTCAAACAATTCATAATGAGCATAAGAATAATTGGAGGAAACTCAAAATCTTAACAGTAGCTTTTAGATAACATCAATCCACTTTATCATAGGCCTTTTTAAGATCCAATTTAAAAACCAAGGATCCATGTCTAACCCGAGAGTGATGCATGTAATGGAGAACTTTCTGAAATACAATATAGTATTATCCGACGTCCCTCTTCTAAGAATAAAGCGACTTTAATTTGTCATCCAATAAAGCTAATTAGCTTGTATACCATATTGCACATGCTGATTGGTTTGAGCTCCTTGAAGGAAGAAGGCGAAGGGTGATCAGCCTTGGGAAACAAAACGATAAGGGTCTCAGCTAAGTTCTAATTTGAAAGAACCCAGCGCAAAAGCATTCCTCACAACTCTGAAGATGTCATTCCCCACTACATCCCGATAAATTTTAAAGAAACATGGTTTAAACCCATCTAGTCTTGGGGCCTTGAAAGATTTCATGTACTTCAAGGTGGTGAAAACCTCATCTTTTGTGAGCGGCTTGGTAAGTTGCTCACAATCCATGGAGCTTAGAGTGGGCAAGTTCGTATTTTTTAAGGGTATGGGTTGAGTATCTTCAATTGAGCAAAACACTCCTTTAAAAAATTGAAGAGCTTCTGATTTCATAATTTCATCATCAGCACACCAATTCCCATCTGGCAAATATAAACCATTAAAGAATCACAATACTCAAGGCTTCATTGGATTCCCGAATTCTAGCCTCAATTTGGTGCTTCCTGCTAAAAATATTCCTAAAGGTTTTCTTGTTGAAGTGGATAAAGTCTTCTTTGACATAATTGAGACCATGAATTATATTATGCTGCCCTCTATCCTAGGCTTGGAGGACCACAGAGTGGTAGTCACCATGAGAAGGTTCTATATGAACCCTTGAGGGAAGGAGAGTCTCTAATTGTAGTAGCCAAAACCACGGTCAAGTTGTTTAGAAATTTTCATAAACCCCTGAACATGACAATGCCAAGTATACTTATTGCCAATGGCTCCAATGTCAACCAGATTACATTTATCCACCATATCTGCAAATTTATTTGCTCGAGCCATAGAGAAATTACCATGTCTCACTTCTGATGGCAACAATATGTGGTTAAAGTCACCCACAAGGAACCAAGGTAACAAGACAGAAGTGCACAGAGTAAACAAATGCTCCTAGAGAAGGGCTCGGCTAGTGAAAGGAACAAGTGCGGATATATATATAACAGCTAAATATAAGTACTGACACACTAGAATAAGGCAAATGATGTACTTCTATTATTGATATTTAAGTCAAGGGCCATGTACAGATTCAGAACTGTCATGATTCTAGTACAAGGAAATGTCACTATAATGCATAAAAAGAAGGGAGATACACCAGGAAAGGAAGTGTTAGAGAGAAGAGAATTTGGGGTACTTAATTCGCACCTTCTTTTGGTATTCCTTTACCTATTTATCTCACATATCCTTCGTACAAACGGTTAGGAATTTTTTTTCTAGTGCTTTTTCTTGCTTCCTCAATTGTAGGATCATTTGCCAAGTGTCCCCTTTCAATAACCAACTCACGTGTCATGCTTTCCTCTATAGGATTCACATTTTCATCCCTAACATTACCCCCTTTTAAAAGAAAACTTGTCCTCAAGGTTTGCAGAAGGGTAATCTTCAAGCAATTGTGACCAGTCTTCCCAAGTTGCAGAGGCAATTGGCAATCCTTCCCATTGAACTAGGACTTGTGGGATTTGAATACCATTCTTAAGAATAAACCGAGTGTCGCGACCGTGATCGCGGCGAAATAACGACTTAAATTACAAAAATTTAATGGAGTCGCCACCAATTTTATTTTCTTTAGGAAAAATTGAAAAACCTAAAAAAGATGGTCTGCATTCAAAAACTCGAGTTCGGGAGTCTAATTATGCATAGAGAAGGGTGTAGACTAAATTCCACAGCACCCCTAATACATCCGTCCTAAGACAATTACCTTAAATCAATTGTGCAAATTTTATAACTCTTAAAAATATTTATTTTACTCATTTATTAAAAGACAAACTAAACAAATAAATAAATTATGAAAATTTAATTTTGGCTTGACAGAATAGAGATTCTCGCTTTACTGCACTTCTGCAATAAGGAATTCAAAGCCACGTCGTTCTTTAGAAAACGATTATGAGTTAATTATTTTTTATTTTAAAAGATTTTTGTTTTGAAAATGCATTTGATTTTTTTCTATTTTAGAAAAAGAAAGAATCATCCAGTTGTCGCAACTCAGACAATTCTAAAAGTTATAAGATTAACAAGTTGTCGTAGCTCAGCTAATCCAGTTTTATTCTTCTCGACAAAGTTCAAATATTTTGTTTTATATATAAAAAACGAATCATCAAGCTGTCACAACTTAGATGATTTTTAAAATTGTAAGATTAACAAACTGTCACAGCTCAGTTAATCTTATTTGATTTTTTATTACTTTTTTTTAGCAAGACTCAACTATTTGATTCCTTTCTTTTTTTTAGAAAACGAATCATCAAGTTGTCACAACTCAGATGATTCTAAAAATACAGGATTAACAAGCTGTCGCAATTCAGCTAATCCTATTTTATTCTTTCTTAGCATGATTCAATTATTTCATTTTTATAAAATTAACAACTGAGAAAAGACAATATTAACATAATCAACATAAACATGCTGATAAATAAAATAAGCATAAAATAAAAAAAGGTAAACAAAACCTTAATACAAATAAATAAAAATAATAATAAAAATAATAAATTTTTTTTATGTGTTTAGAACTTAACTCTTTTTTATTTTATTTGTTTTTTTGTTAAAACTCATTACCGGATGAGCCCTTAGTCCATGTTATTTATTTCAGCAAAACCGTTGGTCCAAGCCCATCTAATAGTTGCCTTTTAGTTTTTTTTAATAGACAAACAAAACTTAACTTAAAAAAAAAAGTAAAAAAACAAACAAACAGATCAAGGAATGAAATATATCTCTGGTTTGACGAAGAGTAAAACGAAAACCAACTAAGGGGGGATTCGCGAAGGAGCGTGGATCGCGGCTATGGTGGGCGGCGGCAATACACGGCTGGGCTCGGCGGCTTCGTGCGACGGTGGGGAGCGGCCCAGCACGGGCAGAGGGGAAGCGGCGTGGTCTGGTGCGACTGGGCTTCGTGCGACGCAGATCCGATGCAGCTGGGCTCGTGCGACGTAGATCCGGACGGCATGGGCTCGTCTTGGGCGGTGCTCCGGTGCGGCTAGTCACGGCGCGGCATGCAGTCTTCTCGGTCGAAAGACGTGTGACTCGTGGTTGCACGGCGGACCGGCGGTTTGCGGCGGTGTGGGAGGAGGAGGAGTCCGGTTTGGTGGTTAGGTGGCTATTGGGCTGGTTTCAATGGTGAAGGATGGTGGGGAGGATGAAGAAGTAGCTATTGTGGATGACTTCAATGGTGAAGGATGGTTAATGGTTATGGTGTGTTGATGGTCTTCCTGGTAGTTACTGGAGGTTTGTGATGATTATGAGGAGAAGATGAAGGCTCTGTGAATGGAGAAAGAAAAAAAAATGGATTTTGGACTTTCTGGAACCTTGATGATAAGAGCACCCCTGTCCCTCCCTCTGTTCTCTACTTTTCAGATGTGAAAGAAAAAAAAAACCCCCCTCTTGATGCTTCAGCCTCTGCGTTTATAGAGAAGATTAGAGTTTAAAAGCCTCCCCCATCTTGCAGGAGTTGATTATGTTGGGTCCTTTTCTGGTTTCTTTTCTTGTGCTTTATTTTTCTGGCCCATGCCTTAATCTTTCTCAATCTTTTGCGTGTAACATGTAGGCTTGACAAGGTTAGGTCTTCTTCGAATTTCCTTTTCCCTGCTTTGTTTCTCTGCCTCACAACCTTCACTCTTTTCCATTCCCTGTTCCATTCTCTTTTTCTCATTTTGCTGCCAGGATGCTGCAACAGGATCTCGAGCGTTGTGCATAGTGGCTTGATAGCGAGTGAGTTGCAGCTGGGTCATGTGAGAATTAGGCCGGGAAAAAGGAAAAGGAGAAGTCCAATAAAAAGCAAATTTGGTTTATACTTAAAAAAATGAAAATAGCAAAAGGAAAAAATGCAAAAGGAGTGCAATGACTTTTATATTTTTTTATTCATTTTTGAATGAAAATATTTTAATGATCCGGGCAAAATTGAGTGTTCACACCGAGTGTTCAAAATCTCCAAAGGTTGCAAAATTAGACCTTGAGAGGAAGTGAGTAAAGGCAAGAGCATGTACTGATCAGTGGCATCACCCCTACAAGGTTTCAGCACCGAAACATGGAACACGGAATGAATATGAGTTGAAGGAGGTAGTAAGAGTTTATAAGCAACTTCACCAATGCGATCTATCACAGGAAAAGGACCAAAATACTTCATGCCCAACTTCTGATTTTTGCGAAGGGCCACAAAATGTTGTCGATATGGTTGGAGTCGCACTAACACCATGTCTCCAATTTTGAACTCAAAATGGCACCTTCCCTTGTCTGCATATTTCTTCATGAATTGTTGAGCTCTATGAAGATTGGATTTCAATTGAGCAAGGATTGCATTTCGTTGCTGCAAAAGAGTACGCAATTCAAGGGGAGTAGTGGCGTCATTTGAATACCGAAGTAGAGCCGGAGGATCACGACCATAGACCGCCTTGAATGGGGTCATCCCAATACCACTATGGAATGATGTGTTGTACCAAAACTCAGCCCAAGATAACCATTGTGACCATGCTCTCGGGTTGTCATAAGTAAAGCAACGAAGATAGAGTTCCAAACATTTGTTTAATGCCTCCGATTGACCATCCGTTTGAGGATGATAGGCTGAGCTCATTGCCAAAGTAGTGCCACTTAAACGAAAGAGATGTTACCAAAATCGACTAGTGAAGACCTTGTCTCTATCCGAGACTATACTCTTCGGAATACCATGGAGTTTGACCACATTGTGCATAAAGGAATCAGCCACTGTGTTACTGGAAAAATCAGGCTTGAGAGGGGCAAAGTGGGCATATTTGGAGAGGCGGTCAATAACAACCATTATGACAGAAAAACCTTTTGAAGGTGGAAGGCCGGTAATGAAGTCCATTGCAACATCCTCCCAAATTGTGGCTGCCTTGGCTTGTTGGCATATCAAACATTGAGACACAAAGGTGGAAATGTCTCTGTTCATGTGTGGCCATAAAAAATGGCTAGTAATACGAGCCTTAGTTCGAGCAATACTGGAATGGCCACCAACTGGAGAAGAGTGGAATTCATGCAAGATGGATTTAATTAAGTCAACATTCTCAGGTACCACCAATCTGGATTTCTAGTGCAGTAAATTCTGGACTACTGTATAATGTGGGTCTGGCGGCTTCCCTTGGGGACAAAGGTCACGAATGGTGGCCAAGGAGGAGTCCGCTAAGATAGCAGAGTGAACTTGTTGTAGAAAATTAGATTGAGGAATGGACAAGGCTAAAAAAAATGGCCGTGACAGCGCATCAGCTGCAAGGTTTTCCCTGCCTGGTTTATATTCACTTGAAAAATCATAGTCCAGAAATTTATATAACCACTGTTGCTGCTTCGGAGTTTGAATAGTTTGCTCAGTAAGGGATTTAAGGCTCTTCTGGTCTGTGTGCACAATGAACTTGTGACCCAAGAAATAATGACGAAACTTAGCCATGGCTTTAGTGATAACATATAGCTCATGAACATATGCTGATTGCTTCTGCATCCTTGGTGTCAATTTCTTCAAAAAATAAGCTATTGGGTGGTGTCCCTGACTTAGAACAGCCCCAATACTTGTACCCGAAGCGTCAGTTTCCAAAACAAAAGGTTGAGAAAAGTTTGGAAGAGTAAGGACCAGAGCCTTGGTGATGGCAGACTTTAATTTATGAAAAGCTGCAGTAGCCTCAGAGTCCCGTTGAAAGGCATCCTTCTTGAGTAATGCTGTCAGGGGATTGGAAATTGTGGCATAGCCTTTGATGAACCGGCGGTAGTATCTCGTAAGACCGAGAAAACCACAGTGTTGTTTAATGGAGACCGGTTCAGGCCAATCTAAGACTGCTTGAACCTTGGAACTATCCATTTCAACTCCATTTCCTAACACAGTATGCCCCAAATAATCAACCTTTGTAAGGCCGAAACTGCATTTAGATAACCTGGCAAATAAAGAGTGGTGCTGCAACAAGTGTAATACCTCTTCCAGGTGATTCAAATAAGTGTCCCAAGTGGGACTATAAATCAATATATCATAAAAAAAAACTAAAACTGATTTGCGTAACAAGTGGCGAAATACCTCATTCATAAGACTCTGAAATGTGGCAGGGGCGTTGGTAAGCTCAACGGCATTACGAGCCACTCATACAAGCCTTGGTGCGTGCGGAAAGCTGTTTTATGGCGATCCTCAGGACGAACCAAAATTTGATGATATCGGAGCGCAAATCCAGTTTGGAAAAATACGCAGCACCAAACAGCTCATCCACAGTCGGGATCAGAAAACTATCCTTGATAGTTATAGCATTCTGATAACACTATATTTTACACATTTTATAATTCTTTCACTAGGCTTCTTAAGGTTCAATTAAGCTTAATTAAGTTAATTTTGACACATTTTATGATATTAAGCTGAATTGGATCATTAAACAAATTATTGCATAAATTAACCTTAATTATCTCTTTGGCAATATTTAGTAAACTAGTTAGAATTTGAGTTGCAAATATCTGTTTGATGTGATTTTGGTCTTGTATGAAAGCTAAGACAATTCCTACAACTTTTACGTTGAACACTTTTTCGATCTCGAGGTCTAATGGGTGATATTGGGCTTTGAAGTCAAAACAAAGGAGCTGAAACCGGCTAAAAACTCTGCAATAATTGGACCATATCTTGAGTTCTAGGCATGATTTTGGACTCAGACCAAAGCTATTTTAAAGCAAATATCTAGGCCTACAACTTTCATGAAGACCACTTTTCTTAAAAATGAAGAAAACATGATACACGACTGTACACGTTTGCTCAAGTATTATTATAAAAAATAAAAAAAAAATAAAAAGAAAAACATCATTCGTTACGTTTGTATTACTATGCAGGTTACTGTGCAATACTTAATCGTTAAGTATTACTATGCAGGTTACTGTACATATGTATAGTAACCTCAAATTTTCTATAAATAGGGGGGAGGGGCAGTGAGAGGGACGCCGGTTCCAGGGAGAGAAATTCTCTCTCTCTCTCTCCTTTGTTTTTCTTTTCCTTTTTCTTTTCTTTTTATTTTCTTCTTTCTCATCTGTAATTAATTTTCATCTAGCTTGGGTGAAGGAGTGAAGCTTTTAGTAATAAATTGAGGTTAGATTTATTTCTTTCTTGTGCTTTAAATGATATATTTTTATTTGACTTTTATATGTATTATATGTTGTTTCTAATTCATTTAGAAACTCTTCTTGTATAATGAATATCTTGATTCATTGTAGACAATAGGATTGACACAGTAGATGCTTTTGACGATTTACAAGTATTAGTAGATAATTATTGGAACTATAATATAATTACATGATTAAACTTTGAATGTTAAATCTTCCGATTGGAATCTTCATTATGCATGATTTCAATTGAGTTATAAAAAGAAATAATTTTATCTTTAATTTATTATTAAAAATGGATCTCCTAATCCAAGCAAATCTTTTTTATTTGTGAACAACTTATATCATCTTTAATTTTGTGACAAATCTTCTTTTTTTACCTTAAATCAATATATTTTTCTTCATCAATTCCCTGTGGATCGATCTCGGACTCCCGAGAATTTATTACTTGAGACAACCTACACTTGGGTTGAAACTTTTAAATATAATTATATCCCATCACATTCAACGCCCTGTAATCAGTACAACATCTTCATGTACCATCTTTCTTTTTTACCAATAAAATTGGAGAAGAAAAAGGGCTTGTGCTGGGCTGGATAATACCTTCATCCAACATTTCTTTAACCATATTATCAATTAGCTCTTTCTGACTGTGCGGGTAGCGATATGGGCGCACCTTAACTGGATTACTGCCTTCTATCAGTGGAATAGAATGGTTTTGGGGTCTATCAGGTGGCAAACCAGATGGCTTAGCAAAGACCTTCTGGTAGTTTAGGAGTAGGGCATATAAGTCAGGTGGGATGGATGTAGCAATGTCTGCTAGTGTTTCAGGTGTGGGTGAAGGCTGTTGGACATGTAAGGCAAAATAGGCATCAATGGAATTGGTGGAGGAAAGACGTTTTATGTGATGGAATTGGGCAGGGCTAGGGCGGTTTGATTTCTCACCATGAAGGGTCACAAAGGTATCACCCAGATAAAACTTGAAAGTCAGAGCACTATAATCCGCGATGTGGGGGCCAAGGGTGGCTAGCCACGCCGCCTCGAGCACCAGATCAGCCCTCGAAATAGGTAACAAATACATTGGGAGTTCAATCGTGTGGCCTTGGACCTGCACCTTGAGATTGCGGATGAGGCCTTCAGCCGTCAAAGTATGACCATTACCCACCAAGACTTTGAACCCAGTCGCTGGTTCCATCGGCAGCTTGAGAAATTGCGCCACCCTTGGTTGTATGAAATTGTCGGAACTACCACTATCCAAGAGTATTTGTAACTTGTGGCCCAAAACTGAGCCACTGAAACGAAGGGTGGCCACTCCATCAGAACCTTTGAGTGCGTTAAAAAAGAGATGATGAGTTGGGTCCATTTGGTTATCAGTGAAGGTGGTTTCGGGAAAATCGGGAGGGTCAGGTTCTAGGTTGTCAGACGGGTCTTCATCCAGCTGCAAGAACAAATGTTGTCGGTTCGGGCAATGGTGGGATAGGAAAATCGAGCATCGCACCAATAACAGAGACCTTTTTCGCGCCTCAGTTGGATCTCAGCTGGTGAAATATTCTTGACCGAAAACTGGGTGGGGGACGACGGCAAAGGTTTGTGGGGCGGAGTAGGCAATAGGGGAGGGAGGCTAGAGGGTCGAGTAAGGGGGGGGGGGTGGGCGATTAGGGTTAGAGTGGTGCAAGGGTTGTTGGGTTGGATGGTTTTGGGCTGAGGAGTAAAAGGGTTTTGGCTTAGGGGGGTATTTCTCCTCAAATAATCTTGCTAAGGAGACAACTTTTCTCTGGGCCAATACATCTCTACGAATCTCAGCTTTTAGCCCACTGAGCAAGCAATCCAGTAATGCATCAGAGCTTAATCCCTGTACTCGGTTTGCCAACGCCATGAACTCAACATAATACTCACTCACAGTGCCTATCTGAGTGAGCTTGAACAAGGTAGAACGGGGGGCAATCAAAGGGAGAGGGCCCGAATTCCAGCTCTAGAGCACGAGTGAACCTAATCCATGACTGGAATGAATTTGTGCGAGATAACATCTGGAACCACAGCACCACCTCCTTTTTCAAGTGCAAAGCGGTGATGGTGAGCCGCTGCTCATCTGGTGTCTTATAATAGTCGAAGAACTGTTCGGCTTTAAAAATCCATTCCAAAACATCAGTCCCATTATATCGGGGAAAATCCAATTTAACGTTCCTTACCTGAAAGGGCGGCGGCGGTGGCGGCGGAACTGAGTTCGATGACCCACGAGAAGGAGATGCTTGTCTAAGAGTGTCAAGCGAAAGCTCTATATTGTCCAGACGGAGCAAATCTTCACGACGTTGTTGGCCGTATTCTTGGTGGCGGAGCTCCATTAGCTCGATCAGTCGTTTGAGGTCTGACTGGACGTCTTTAAGGCGAGTAGCATCAGCCATGGTGGGAACGAGAACACCAAATGAAAAGAACAAGTGTAGATATATATATATATAACAGCTAAATATAAGTACTGACACACTAGAATAAGGCAAATGATGTACTTCTATTATTAATATTTAAGTCAATGGCCATGTACAGATTCAGAGCTGTCATGACTCTAGTACAAGGAAATGTCACTATAATGCATAAAAAGAAGGGAGATACACCAGGAAAGGAAGTGTCAGAGAGAAGAGAATTTGGGGTACTTAATTCGCACCCACTTTTGGTATTCCTTTACCTATTTATCTCACATATCCTTCGTACAAACGATTAGGAATCTTTTTCCTAGTGCTTTTCCTTGCTTCCTCAATTGTAGGATCATTTGCCAAGTGTCCCCTTTCAATAACCAACTCACGTGCCATGCTTTCCTCTATAGGATTCCCATTTTCATCCCTAACAGCTAGTCAGGACAGGCTAGCATAAATACCCTAGAGACACCACGTTTTTCTAGCAATGCTAAGTTTAAGAGTGATAGCTTGAGGGAATTTATCAATAATGCTGACAATATAATTTTACCCATAACTGAGAACACAGATGCCACTTGCATGTCCCGATGCTTCAACAATTACCACTAGAATAATATAGCTAAGCTTCTCCTAGAAAGTTCTTGCTAAGGAAAACTGGTATTTGTCTCAATGACAATGAACAATAATGGAAAATTTATGGAACTCAATCATGGAAAAATAAAAGAGAAAGGAAGTGACTAAAAAATTAAGACGACACTTGGTCATTTGGACTTCCATGCTTGAGCACGCTATTCCATTCAGTGGCATATTGTCTGTATGATCAACCTCTTCACTAGCCACCATGGGATCACGATCCTCATCCATTTCATTGGTATTGCTTCTAGTGGATGCTCTGGCTCCTCCATAATTTTGAAGTGCGAAAGTGAGATCATATAAATGTTCATGGCACTTCTCACTCCTTGCCCCAAGTCACCCACATCGGCAATATAGGATGCGACAAGTTACTGGGGCTTGTTGGATCGTATAGACCTTTAGTAGGCTACTTATGGGCCATGCCATCAAGGGGCCTATTAGGCATCTTCTTTTCCACATTGATTGGGCCTTGTACGTATAAACTTAGTCTCCATCACATTTTTATTATTAGTTAGGCTAGTCCTTCCTCCACTATATGAAGCTTGTTAAGGAGGAAAATTATTCTCTTTATATGGTCTTTTTTTGGTTGACCAAATCTTATTTTCACGTGTTGTATGGTTAATACTAAGGTTTTAAATTACGTTTGTGGTCGATTTGTGATCACAGAAAAGTTATGATTATCGCAAGCCGATACGAATTAATATGAGTTAGTACAAATTACAATTATAGTATAATACAATCGTGGTAATCACCACGACCTAGATGTCACGTCTGCAATAAGTATTGTAGTCTAAAATTTAAAACCTTAGTTGGCACTAATAAAATTAGATTCCTTGTATTGTGCATTAAAGGACTAAGATTTCGGTCCAATATTCCCTTCCGTATCGTGATTTAATTTCTCAAAATCACTTGTGATAAGAATCTCCGCTTTCTCTTTTTGGTTCAAATAATCATTGACGCGAGATTTAGCTGGTTGTTTTTTCCTAACCAAAGTAAGCCAATCACCGTGTAACACCTCCCCTAAAGAATCTGCATTGATTGCATCAGTAGTGGGAATTTCTCCAATTGAGAGCCCACAAGTTCCTCTATGACAACCTGTCCTTAACTGCCCACCAGCGAAACCCTCCGATCTAGCACAGTCCATCGTCGTAACACTGTTGCTAGCCCCTCTATTCGCACTGTTCGATGTTTTCACCAAAGATTTGGACAAAGTGCAATTCCTTTGTAAATAGTAGGAGTGTTAAAATCGGTCTGATCTATCTGGGATCGGATTATTTTGGGTTAGTCAATTTGAGTTATGTAAGTTTTAGACTAATATTTTGTTAATTTAGCCTAATTCATTTAATCTTATGTAGTGTTAAAAAAACAGACTGACCCGATCCATTCAGGGTCAATCTATTCGAGTTATATAAGTTTCGGGTTGATATTTTGTTAGTTCAATTTATCTATTTTATCAGACTAATAAAACTAATATAACGAACTTAACTCATTTTAACACCCCTAATAAATTAAATAACCATAAGAACCACCTTCAGCACAAATAATGTGCAAACCTTCGTATTCAACTTTGTCCCAATGACCTTTCAACCAAACCTTGCTCATCATAGGTTGTTCTAGATCAATCTACACGTACACACAGGCAAAGTGTCCACGAACTACATTTAACGTATTAAGATCTACCTTGATAGGTCTTCAAACAACCAAAGTCATTGCTAAAATATAGCTCTCATCATAGTATACCAGGTTCAAACTTGGAAAACAAACCCAAAACCATTGTTCTATAGTCATGATGCCAAGATTGGATAGCCAGATAGTGATAAGGTACCTCACTAATCACTTTCTCCCTATTAACCTCCAGGTCAAACTTATCCATATAAAACACGTTGCCCATATATATTCGTTATTTCAAAGCCTCCAACTAGCTTCCATAGTGATTTCAAGGTTTTTTTTTGCCAATATGCCCTCGGTGACAAAAGTATTTATCAAATTATTATCATTTTTAAACTATTTATCAAAATGTTCCTATTTTGGCTACGTTAAATATTTTTTTTTTTCGTTCTACGTAAAATACGTTAGAAAAGATGACATATTCAATCTGTGATATCGCCAACATTGACGTGCGTGGATCACATGCGCGCAACACATGTGGCGTATCCTACCTGGTAACGCCACACGTGATGGCGTATCCATGTGGGATATGCCAACCGTGTTAGCGTTTTCCACGTGAAAGAAAAAATAAAAAAAATATTACGTTACATGTGCATGACACTTAACACATTCCACATGAATCTATTAAAAAATGGCGCCCAGAGACACATAAAATTTATATGCCTACTAAATAGTACACTACAATATTGAAAGACATCAATATCAATTAGTTTATTTTATAGGCAATTATTTACTTTTAATTTGTAAAGTAGTCGATGTGAAACTTTGTTGTTGGTAATATAAAGTAACTAAGTAAGACAACAAGATACATTTGTTCGATGTGAGACTTTATTTATTAGATTGTGCTAATATATACACTACTGAATAACTTCTTATTTGATGTAAGAACATTATTCCTATACATTTGATTTTATATTCTTTTTTATGTCTTCCTTTGATTCATTGTTTACACGTTCTGCAAATCAAATTAAAAATTATCACAAGGTCAAGCCAAACATAAAGCATGGTGACTGTAAATGGGTAATTTCTGTGATTATGGAGCAGAACCCACTTCCATATCTTGCTCGTTATCCTGAAGCAGATGTTTTAACGTCCAGTGATCAAGTTATACCAACAGTTGTTGATGATCAAGTTTTAACGTTCAGCATGCAACCTTTGAATCAGAATCTGAAGTTTTATTATATTATAGGTCTTCTATGTGTTTAGAAAAAAAAATCTTACTGAAGTTCACATCTTGTGGCTCATTCTTTGGCATAAAGTCAATTTAACAAATTAAATAATACAATTCATTGCTCTTTTTCACTTTTTGCTTCTCTTCATCTCTCATTTTATTGTGTGTATTGTTGCACTTGTTTAGCTTTAATAGACCGTATACTATACTAATGATATTGTCTATCACCTTGAATAGTTGGTGTCGCCTACAATATAGGAACTTTTCATTACAGACCTACGGAGTCTGCAAAAAAATTGGCAAAGGAATGGAAAGAACTGCTTCTTGCTGATGAAAAGATATGGGATCAGAATGGGTTTAATGAGATTGTACACAGACAGTTAGGACCATCTGTTGATGAGGACAGTGGACTTGTTTATGCTTATGATGGAAATCTAAAGCTGGGAATTTTGCCTCCAAGTATCTTCTGTAGTGGACATACACATTTTGTCCAGGTAGGACCTAGTTAACCACTTTCGAAGTCACAGAAATTGTCCATTTACGGTCACCGTGCTCTGTGTTTGGCTTGGCCTTGTGATGATTTTTAATTTGATTTGCAGAATGTATGAACATTGAACGAAAGGAAGACATAAAAAAGAATATAAAATTAAATGCATAAGAATAATGTTCTTACATCAAATAAGAAGTTATTAAGTAATGCATATATTAGCACAATTCAACAAATAAAGTCTCACATCGAACAAATGTATCTTATTGTTTTACTTAGTAGCTTTGTATTGTCAGCACTAAAGTCTTACATCGACTACTTTACAGATCAGAAGCAAATACTTGACCTATAAATAAGTTAATTGATATTGATGTCTCTCAATATTATGATACACTCTTTAGTAGGCATGTAAATTTTATGTGTCTCTACGCGTCATTTTTTAATAGATCTACGTAAAATGAATTAAGTGTCATGAACATGCAACGTGACATTTTTTTTTCATTTTTTCTCTCTACATGTAAAATGCTAATACGGTTGACGCATCTAATTAAGATACGCTAACACGGTTGACGCATCCCACGTGGATACGCCATCATGTGTGGCGTTATCACGTGGAAAATGCTACAGGTGTTGACGTATCTACATGGGATGCATCAACCGTGTTGACGTATCTTAGTTAGATGCATCATCTCTTTTGACATATTTTACGTGGAACGAAAAATAATAAAACAATTTAACGTGACTAAAACAAAGACATTTTGATAAATAGTTTGAAAATGATAACAATTTAATAAATGCTTTTGCCACGGAAGGCATATTAGTCAAAAAGCTGTGATTTCAATCTATCCCGCATGGCTAGAAACTCAATATCCAGTAGTTTCAGGACAAGAGGATCATGTCATGGGAGGCAAAGTTCCTCAAACACTTTGTCATCTAAGATGACGTTAGGCCGCAACCTATTTCCGCCTTCAAGCTCCACCCATACCAAGCTTTGTTTAATCAAATCAACCTTCTCCCTTTGTGTTGCTGGAGGTTTACCAGCCAACATTTTCTCCATGAACGAGCTCTTAGGTTGGTTTGCATTATTCAAACTACTACTACCACCACCACCTCCATCTGGGGGGTTTTTCCGGTGGAGGAATCTCTTGAAAATGCTTAGCAGAGAAAACGATAGCCATCGCTCCAAATTCTCATTTATTAAAAGTTAATTAATCGTCTATTTTTGGCATAGCCACTCATTTTCCGTGGCAAACTAGGAATAAGGAACTCTTTGACAAGGTAGTTTTGGACCCTGATGAACTTTGGAATCAGTTTTGGTATAGACTTCGAAGCTACGTATGCTAACTCATGATGCATCCTCATCCATTTAGCCTGAGTTGCGTAAGAACCTGTCTTTTATCTCTTGGCAATTTCCTTTGGATGGCTAGATTTCTATGAATAATGATGGCTCAGTTTTGCCCAGCCACTCTATTGCTTGTGGGGGTTTACTCCGTGACTCTATAGGCCGTTTTTGTGGCGGGTTTTCAGCCAACCTTGGTCACCGCTTGGTACGTATAGAACTTGATTCTTCTAGTGCTTTGAACCTCATTAACACTTGCTTTGATGATAATCATCCTTGTGCTCCTATTATTCATGGGGTTCGAGATTTGCTGAATAGGGATTGGCATGTAGTTATGGTCCATGTGTATAGAGAGGCAAACAGGGCTTCCTGATTCTTTGGCTAGCTTGGGTCATAGTCAGGCCTTTGGTGTGGTGCATTTTGATACTCCCCCTCCCTATGTTTCTAGTGTTCTGAGAGATGATGTTACGGGGGTTGCTCTCCCTCGCATAATTTTGTAGTTTTTCTCTATGTTTTGGGCTTTTCTGCCCTGTTCATTTACCAAAAAAATAAAAGTTAACTAATCGTATATAATTTTTCACCAAAAGGGTCAATAGAATTTTTTTGGTGCAGAAGAAAAAATTTATAGTATATAAATAAATGTGAATTATTAGGGTTAATTTTAGGTAGAATAATACATGTTTATTTTGTGTGATAAAAAACTAATATTATTCAATTAGTTCAAGACTTTACAAGTAAAGTTTGCTTGAAGTTACAGTTTATTACAGTTGTGACCAATTACTTCTGAGTAATTTATTGTGACATTTATTAATTCAATTCATAAAATGAAATAGTTTGTATATTGCGTGTATAAAATATTTTTAAAGATTTTTAATATATAAAATATTACTTTTATGTACTGTTTAATTTCTTTAGTTTTTCTTTCGATCCTTTGCCCGTTGTTTGACATTACCTTTTTAAAATTGGAATTTTTACTCGTTTTGAATTGCTTTACTTTGTTTGGTGTTACCCACTTTTTATTTTATTGATAAAAGGTGTTACCCACTTTACCAATGGAGCCACGAACCTTGAAGATTGTTCATGCATATAGAGAATGTAACCGGGTGGCAGACTGGATGGTTAACCATGCCCAATCTCTCTCCCTAGGACTTCATGTGTACCAAAACCCTCTCCATGGGTGTAGTAGTATCATGTTATATGACTTATTTTGGGTCTCATTGCCCCTTGTTTAGGGTTGCTCCCTCATTCTTTCACAAAACCATGAACCGGGTAAATCCCTTTCATGGATTGATGTGGTGCGAGATAGCAACTCTAGCAAAGTCCAATGCAAAATCAATAGATTGTAGCGAGTAGAACAATGAAAACATGCTTTTTTTTTTTCTCACAATAAAGTTTAGAGTGAAGAAATACTCTCCCTTGAGCAAATTGTTAACCTCAACAAAAAATCACAGTGGAATTATATATACTTACAAATGGAAATCGATTCCAGTATTCAGGCCAAATCATGCACTTGTTATTCGTAGAAGGTTGACTAGGTAACTTGACTCCTAATGACACAATAACGACATGTTTGTTTTGTCGTTTCAATTCTTTAAATAATTGTTTGAGTTAATATCGTCTTTTTGCATAATAATTGTGTATGATTGGATAACGAAATACAGTTTGTTTGTATTAAATTTTTGTAGACGTACCACGATATTCAACGCACGTTGAAAGAAAGTAAATGGATACTTCATTCCTTTCAACGCCCGACGGTGTTGAGAGGAATTTAAAATAACATAGCGATTAAATTTTACAATAAAAAAAATTACTTTTTTTTTTCAAAAATGTAAAATGGCATTTGACAACCCATGGCCAAATTCATCAACTAATTAAACATAAAAAAAAAAGACAAAATTTCGTTAATAAAATAAGAAAATTATAAAACCCTCCATACAAATTCACTCCATGTAAGTTTACAGTCGTTCATATATCCTTCATAATTGTTAGCTGTAAGCCACAGCTATTTCTAAAGACGAAGGGCGTATAACGTTAATAATTACCTCGGCTTAGAAAACCAACCATGTTAATTTCCAGTCACATATTCAAACAAGCATAGAACTGGGAAATCTCATAACAGAAAATTTTTAGAAATACTCATTGTCAACAAATTATAAATGAAGCATAACATGAGACAACCCATGAAAGCAATCCTATTCAAACAGTAGTTTCATGGTATGTGATGGCTATGCATGGTTAGGATTCCATGCTTATCCCTTGCAGCATGGGCAGAGTCTCATCCGGCACAGGAGCCATCTGGCTTTGCTCTTGTGGTACATCGACCATCATGTATGGTGTATCCTCTCCATTTTGTGCAACTTGAAACTCTAATAATAAAAGTAAAAGGAAATCAGGAGAAGAGAAATGTGTGTATAAAATATGTATTTAATAAATAATGAGTTGGCATTGATACACCATAAAAAATTAACAATATAACAATATAATTTTATTATAAAATTATATACATACATGTACACACACATAAAAGGAAAACTTCAAATATTACTAAACGTGTTAATGCCATATCATAAAAAAATTAAAAGATAGATCATATATCAATTTATGGATATAATATTTTGGTATTTTAGTATAGTTTATGCATGTGTGTAATTATGTATGCTATGTATGCTTGTCAATATCCAGAGGAACTTGTATCTTGATAATCAATTCTTGAAAATATCATTCAAGATACAATTATTGTTCCCTTTCACAATTTGAATCATAAAAGTTAAAACTAATGTGAAATAATTGTTCAATGATAGAGATGAATGTAAATTGATCTTAACATTTATGTGAATCCATATGCAAAAACGGAGTTTCTCAAGGGCCAATGGGGCAGCTGTCCCCCTCCCCAAAATTTTTCAATTGTTTTTTTTAAAATAAATAACACTATATATATATATATATATATATATATATATATATATATATATATATATATAGATTTTCAATTGTTTTTTAAAATAAATAACACTATATGTATATATGCACCTTTTTTTTAGAAACTTCTTTCATTTAATATCATGAAACTTTTTTTTTCTTGAGCAATGAAATTAGAGAAACATTTCTTCCCTCATTGCTTAGAAACACAATAAAATCATAAATATGAATGATAAAAATCTATTTCAGCTTGTATGCATGATGTGTGTTTAGCTTTTGTTTATATATCATCTTTTGTTTTGTCCTCTTTAATTTAACCTTGTACAATAATTTTGATATTTCATTGCTTTTCAAGAAATTAAAGTGGATGATTTTTTGTATATAATACCAATCCAAGTTTCAATCTTCTAAACTTATAAATCAAATTCAAAATTTTTGCCCCCCAATATTTCAAGTTCGGCCACTGTCCATATATATAAGCAATCTCATCTAATGAGATATGACTTCATTGTTATTGCTGTATTAGTATAGTAATTTTTGTACACCAACAGTTTAAATTCCAATTTGAATAGAATTCATAATTCAAAAGAAGTAAAAGATAAGGTGTACAATAAAAAAAAATTAGAGCGATGAATGAAAGTACGTAGAGTACAGTTCAGGATTTGCATGCATATATGGTAGGGACATTCAGTGGTCAAGAAGTTTATGTTCTTCATCATTACTCACACAAGCAGGACAGAAGAAAAGTAACAGTTACCTTCTAGAAGATATCCAATATTCGTTGTCTTATTTGCAACAACATCTGACACACAGAAATGTTAACCAGACCCTAATTCACAAATTACAATCTACGGCTTACAAATCTATGATTCCTGTTTCTTTCATTGCAGTTATTATCACAGAACCATTGTTTGCTGGTAGCAGTTGTAGTTGTAACAAACAATTATAAAAAATTTGTTGTCACATACATATATAGTATTTTGTTCTTACCATGATCTGAGTTTGTATAATAATATGTGATTGGGTCAATGGACATTGGCTGCAGATCAGTATCCCAATTAAACATCTGTGCTTGCAATTGACCTTCTTGCATCATATGGAGTTCCCTCAGCCTATTCCTTTCGGCTTTGTTCTTCTCAATTTCAGCTGAAAAAGCACCACAAGTGAATGTCATTCTCTCTCTACTTTCTAAATTCTAATGTTATGCTAGTTGTTATGAAACAACTTCGTGGCACACATGTGTTGGGTCCAGCCCATTTGGCCAAGAATTATGTGGCCATAAATGCTTGATGGTGTGGCAAAATATTAACCAAGTGTTCAATACTTGGCTATGGTTCTTTGGTGATTTCTAGAAATTGAATCGTAATTAAATTCTTCTCGCACATATAATGGAGGCAATTAAGGTTCATCCAAGGCACTAAAGCACAAGATAGAGAGTGAAGAGACAAAAAATTGAGTGCAGAGTGTTTTTTTAGTGACAAATAGAGAGTTTGAGTAATTCTCAGAGATATTTAAATGCTCTCTAAGAGTCTCGTTGAGTACTGTACTATATTTTTTTTTGTATCACTCTGAAAGAGAGTAGAGTGTGTGTGAGGATATTTGTAATTATCCTTATTATAGTGGAATATTTCTGGAACTTGTCCGTGATTTTTCTCTCAAACATTGGAGGGTTTCCACGTTAAAATTCTTTGTCTCTTGTATTTATTCTTTCTTGTAATTTCACAATTTACGTAGACGTATTTATTACGTGGTAGGAAAAGGTGATCCATCCATTGCATCAAATCTCGATCAATTTTCCCAACAACATGCACACATACAAATAATACACACTACACAGTCACAAAATTCACGTTGCTACAGATCAGAGATATGTGGGATAAGAAAAAGTAACGTTACCATCTGTGAGTAATTTTTCTTTATCAAGAGCTGCCATCTGATGGTCCAATGTCTGGTGTTCCAACATCATGAACTGCGTCTGATTTTGGTAGGATGCAAGTTGTGGTTGAAGATTGGCTAGTTTAGCCTGCATATATATATATATACGTAACCTCAAAATCAAAATCAGTAGTGATACTTTCATGTAAGGTTTATTATATCATTCTTACACCACTTCTTTTTTTAATAATAAAATAAAAAAACACACATTCTAATATACTCTCTCTATCTTTTTTATTCAAAACAAGAAAAATGTGAAAGGTGATTGTAACATTTTGACGTGCAAATAACATCACTCCCTCAAAATATCTTTTGTTTGAAACATGGTCAGCTATTGCCTCCCAAACACAGACACAGATAAAGAAAAACATTGATGACATTAATCACCTCGTAAGCTTCGGCTTGCAGTTCCAAATTAGCCAAATGTTGCAACTTCTTCTGTCTTGATCTCTGTGCTGAGAGTCTGTTTGACAGGATTCTGCAGGGAAAAAGTAGATAAAGGACATGCATAGAAACCATCTGCTGGTGCTATGTGTAGGTGCATGAAAATAAAATAAATTTTCTTACCGCTTGAGCTTCTTAAGATCCAAGTTTGGTTCATAATTAAGACCCAAATCGGATGTTGCTGCTTGGGTTTGGTCAGGTTTTGCGGTAGAGTCATCAGTTGCAGCACCACAGACTGCACTGCCAATTGGAGGATTCTCTACCGTTTTGTTATTATCTGCTTGATCTGGAGAGCTGCCAGCACCAGCAGCATCACCAAGGGTCATACAGTAGGGCTTTTGCCATACCTGAAATGGTGAACTAGCCCCCAAATGGAGTTTATCTGGAGCCACCTGAGAAAAGGATTTCTGGAGCCATGATTGGTCTTCCTCCGGGGCTGAGCCACCAACCTTTGCGCTGCCATCCATTTCAGTGTTCTCTATCTGTGCTCCTGCAAAAGAAGAAACAACAAGGGGACATGGATTTAGAGCTAGACATGCACAATATAATTTATAGAAAACGTTACAAAGAAAAGTGGACATGGATACTGGTACATGAGAGAGAGGGAGGAACTTCTACTCGCAGTCTCACAATCACCCTTACACTTTGTTTATGACTATGCTGTTTTTATGCTGCCCACTATCCCAGGCTTGGAGGACCACAGGGTGTCAGTTAGTGTGAGGGAAAAAATTCTTCTAAAGTGAATTTATTTTTAAAATGAACAAGTAAATGTATATTTATTTTTAGAATATTTAATGTGTTGAGATCTCAATATATTTTATCATGAATGAATATACATTTATTTTCTTATTTTAAAAACAAATTTATACTTTAGAAGAACTTTATCTGGCCCATCTAACTTTGAAATGGAAGGGTCTCTCACCTCTACTGAAAGGCAAATCTCCACATGGAAGCAAAATGTGATGGTGATCGAGTGAAATCAGCAAAGGTTCCTCGTGAAGACTTTAGGGAATGAGAGTCTCTAATTGTAGTCGCCAAAACCATGGTCAGGTTGTTTAGAAATTTTCATAGATCCCTAAACATGATGATGCAAGTATATTTATTGCCAAGGTTTTAAATTTCGGACCGCATCATGTGATGCGGTCGAGACAAAATATGGTCACGATGATGCGATGCGATGACCGTGACAAGTGACGTGATTGCGGCCGTATTTGGTCGCATCAATTGTGACTCGACCGCGATAGCAATGCGACCGCGACCGAGATTTAAAACCCTGCTTATTGCCAATAGCTCCAATGTCAATCACATTACATTTATCCACCATATCTGCAAAGTTATTTGCCTGAGCCAAAGAGAAATTATCACGCCTCACTTCTGATGGCAACAAAATGTCCTTAAAATCACCCATGAGGCCATGAGGAACCAAGGTAACAACATAGAAGTGTGTAAAGTAAACAAATTAATGTTCATAGAGAAGGGTAAATTCTTATATATAAGTAATATTCTCATTGATTTGATAATCGCTGAAATTTAATTTAAAAATATTTTATTTTCAATTAAATATTTTGTATGATAATTTATGTTCACATGTCACATTTTTATTGGTGCAACATACTACTTTCGAAGTATAGAAGCATTTTTCCTAGAGAAGGGTTCAGCTAGTCAGGATAGGCCAACATAAATAGCCGAGAGACACCATGCTTTTCCAGCAATGCTAACGGAGATCAATTCTTGGATTCAATCCAAATCATGTAGTTGTTATTCGTAGAACATTGACGAGATAAGCTAACTCCTGTTAACACAATAACGACTTGTTATTTATTCTTTAAATAATTGTTCGAGTTAATAATGTCTTTTTGCATAATAATTGTGTATGATTGTTAAACGAAATACCATTTGTTTGTATTAGATTTTTGTCAATGTAACACGATGTTCAAGCATGTTGAAAGAAAATAAGGTTGCGTTTGGTACACTTGATAGTATAAAATATGATAGTATAAAATAATATGATACGATCTGATAGTATAAACAAGTTGATAAACTCTTATATTATTAAACATTTAGTGTATTTAGTATAAATAACTTGATAGTATATATAATTATTTACTATGACTATATTATCCTTAACATTTTTCACCATCACTTTTTGCTTGTCAAATCACTAATGAAATAATAATAATAATAATAATTATGAATATAATAATAATAATAATTACGAATTTAATAATAATGATAATAATTACAAATTTAATATAATATTAATAATAATAATTGTGAATTTAATAATAATAATAATTACGAATTTAATTATAATAATAATAATTATGAATTTAATAATAACAATAAATAATTAACAATAATAATAATAATTACAAATTTAATAATAATAATAATAACAATTTAATAATAATAATAATTATGAATTTAATAATAATAATAATAATAATAATATTTAATAATTAATAATAATTAAAATTTAATAATATTAAAAATAGGGTAGTAGTGGGAGGAAAATCTTATCAAGTTATATCATGGGGTCATAAGGAGGGTAGTGTTATATTATTAGAATATGATAAAAAGTTTTGACCGAATTTAACTATCTTATCAGGTGAACATACTAAACGTCTGATAAAGTCTGATAGTATTAATTTATATTATCAGGTTCTCTTTATACGACGCATCAAACATAACTTAAATGAATACTTCCTTCCTTTCAGCATCTGATAGTATTGAGAGGAATTTAAAATAAAACATAGCGATAAAAATTTACATGCAAATAAAAAAAAAGAATTTGAAAGTCTTTTTTTTTTTTTCAAAAATGTAAAATGGCGTTAAGCTAACGAACAGCCAAATGAAAAGGGGAAAAAAAACCAACACTTACATAAACTATAATGTATTATATAATAAAAAAAAAAAATTAAACTTGTGTAAAAATAATCTAAATAGAATAATTCATCAACTACTTAAACAAAATAAAATAAAATATATTGTTAATAAAATAAGAAAATTATAAACGCTCCATACAAATATACTCCATGTAAGTGCACAATCCTTCGTATATAACTTTTATCTTGGATATTATAGTCAAAGGTTCATCTATCAATAGATAGACCTTTGACTTTACTTATTATAATAATAAGATTTTGAATTTTATAACAATAGTTTAATTTTTATTGTCTCATAACCCTTCAGCTCTGGGTATTCTCATAACCCTTCCATCTCTTTTCTTTCATTTTTTAACAACAACTTCAAGATTGGTGACGAGCGGAGAAGAACGATGTTGGTGATGAGAAGGGTCCTAGACGGTCAAGAGGAAGGAAGAAAGTAGGAGAGAAAGATGATTTTGAGAGATGTACAAATAATATAATATCACTATTGAGGTATCATTATAAAATATTTCACTTTTTCTTTTTATCTGATCACCAGATAACCAGTGATAGAATATAGTCATTCATTTAATATTCAATGCATCCAACGGCCGATAAAGCACAGTTCATGAATGGTCCCTAAATTGCAGGCTCATATTAAAACGATCCTTCATATATCCTTCATAATTGTTAGCAGTAAGCTACAGCTATTTCTAAAGAGGAAGGGCGTATAAAGTTATTAATTAACTCGGCTAAGAAAACCAACCACGTAATTTTCCAATCACATATTCAAACAGGCATAGTACTGGAAAATCTCATAACATAACTGGAATTTTAGAAATACGCGCATTGTCAAAATAATAAATTATAAATGAAGCATAACATGATCCATGAGAGCAATCCTATTCAAACAGCAGTTTCATGGTAAGTGATGGCTATGGTTAGGATTCCACGCAGTTATGCTTATAAGATTTGTCTCCATCCCTTGCAGCATGAGCAGAGTCTCATCCGGCACAGGAGGCATCTGGCTTTGCTCTTGTGGTATATCGACCTTCATGTATAGTGTATCCTCTCCATTTTGTGCAACTTGAAAGTAAAAGGAAATCAGTGGAAGAGATATGTATGTATAAAATGTGTATTTAATAAATAATAAGTTGGCATTAATTAATACACTATAAAAAATTAACAATATAAGAATATTATTTTATTATAAAATGATACACACACACTACATATATATATATAAGAGAGATGATTACTAAACGTAAAATGAAAAATTTAAAAGAATTACTAAACGTGTTAATGCCCATATCATTAAAAAAAAAAAATAATAGGTAGATAAGCAATTCCATGATTATTATATATATAATTATATCAGCAAAATCTCTACTAAGTTCATACGGTTCATGTGATTGAAGTGATCATTCAAATGTATTTACAGCATCATGAAAAAACAAAAAATATTTTTGTAAATTGTTGGCAAATAGCTTAAATTAAACTTCTTACGAAGACAGCTCCTTCAATCTAAGTTTTAATTCATATTTTTTGCGCTTGCTGTAGCCTTACTTGATGACTCGAGAAAATAGTAAATCTTAAACTCAAAGTGGAGAAAAAATTGTAGAAACAAAGGGTTTTCAATAGTATAAGTATGGCAAAATATAAAAGTATAATTTTATTTAGTAAGACGTGATTAGCAAAGATAAAATCAGGAACAAAAGGGTCCTAAAAATGGTTAAAGTAGCACCTATTGAGAATATAGGATTTTTTTTTTTTAAAAAAAAAACTCATTTAAAGTAGTTTGGTCATGTCGAGACTTCAATGAAAAAAGTAGATCAATGGAGATAATTCATTTATAAAGGACAGAGGAAGACCCAAGAAAATATGTGAGAAACCATTATAAAAAAGAGACATTGCAATAATTTTTTTTACTAAAATTTTTAATTTTTGATTGAACCCAATTACATCAATTGATCCATATATGTAATCAATCTCATGTAATGAGATATGACTTCATTGTTATTACTGTGTAAGTATAATAATTTTTATACGCCAACAGTTTAAATACTAATTTGAATAGAATTCATAATTCAAATGAAAGTAAAAGAAAAACAGTACAATAAAAAAATTAGAGAGAAGATTGAAAGTACATAGAGTACTACAGTTCAGAATTTGCTTGCATATATGGGACATTCAGTGGTCAAGGAGTCTATGTTTTTCATCATTACTCACACAAGCTGACAAAAAGAAAAGTAACAGTTACCTTCTAGATGACATCCAATATTCTTTGTCTTACTTGCAAAAACATCTGACATAGAGAAATTCTAACAAGACCATACTTCAAAAATCACAACCTCCGCCATACCAATATATGATTCCAGTTTCGTTTCAATCCAGATATTATAGTAGAACCATTTTTGCTGGTATATAGTAGGTGTAGTAGTAACAATTGTATTCTAAAATTTTTTATTTTTGTCACATGTATAGGAATATGATCTTACCTTGATCTGAGTTAGGATAATAATTTGAGATTGGATCAATGGACATTGGCTGCAGACCATTATCCCAATTAAACAATATCTGTGCTTGCAATTGACCTTCTTGTATCATATGGAGTTCCCTCAGCCTATTCCTTTCGGCTTTGTTCTTCTCAATTTCAGCTGAAAAAGCACCACAAATAAATGTCATTCTCTCTCTACTTTCTAAATTCTAATGTTATGCTAATTATTATGAAACAACTTCGAGGCACGCATGCACACACTTACAAACAATACACACTACACGGTCACAAAAACCACGTTGCAACAGATCAGAGATGTGGATGAGAAAAAAGTAATTAACGTTACCATCCTTGAGTAATGTTTCTTTCTTAAGAGCTGCCATTCGATTGTCCAATGTCTGATGTTCCAACATCAAGAACTGCTTCTGCTTTTGGTAGGATGCAAGTTGTGGTTGAAGGTCGTCTATTTTAGCCTGCACACACACACATATATATATACGGCAACCTCAAAATATCTTAGATACTACTAACACAGACACAGACACTGATAAAGAAAAGCATTGATGATATTAATCACCTGGTAAGCTCTGGCTTGCATTTCCAAATTGGCCAAATATTGCATCTTCTTCTGTCTTGATCTCTGTGCTGAGAGTCGGTTTGCCATGATTCTGCAGAATAAAATAAAGATGATAAAAGACATGTATGTAAACCATTTGCTGGTATTGTGTGTAAGTGCAACTTGAAAATCAAATAAAATTTCTTACCGCTTGAGCTTCTTAGGATCCAAGTTTGGGTCATAATTAAGACCCAAATCGGATGCTGCTGCTTGGGTTTGGTTAGGTTTTGCAGGAAAGTCATCAGTGGCAGCATCACAGACTACACTGCCAATTGGAGGATTCTCTACCGTTATGTTTTTTTCTGCTTGATCTGGAGAGCTGCTAGCACCAGCAGCATCACCAAGGGTCATATGGTAGGGCTTTTGCCATACCTGAAAGGGTTTCTGGGCCCATGATTGACCTTCCTCCAGGGCTGGGCCACCAACCTTTCCCTTTCCCTTTGTGTTGCCTTCCATTTCAGTGTTCACTATATCTGTGCTCCTGCAAAAGAAGAAATGACAAGGGGACATGGATTAAGAGCTAGATATGCACAATATAATTTATAGAAAACGTTATAAAGAAAAGTGGACTTGGATCTTGGTACGTGTGTGTCTGAGAGAGAGAGGGAGAGAGAGTAATTTGTACTCTCTGTCTCACAATCCACCCTTACATTTTGCTCATGTATTTTTGGAGTCTAGGCTGTTCTTATATTTTTTTGTGCAAAGTAGATCCACCACATTTGGTTACCAAATATATCCCTTTAAGATGAATAATTTTAAATTCTCTTAACTCAATTTCTTAATAATATTTTTAATTGTTAGATATAGAAAGTATTAAATGTTTGTTATATTTTCATGACTTGAATGTATTTATTTTTTTATTAAATATTTTATTTATTAAATATTAGAAGAATTATTAATAAGATATTTTAAGAAGATATAGTCATTTTTTTAAAAAATTAAGTATTATTACTAACAGATGCGTGTCTTTTAAATTAAAAGGAAAAATATCAATCTGAATACAGAACTACACTGCATTATATATATGGCAAGAAAATGCTCATTTTTGGTAATTAGATTGGGTAATTTGGTCAATTTCAATTTATGCAGCTTAGTTAATAATTTAATATTGATGCTATTTATTTGAAGTTGGTTTATCCTGCAATTGTGCATATCTGAAACGGTAATTAAAGCATCATTACAAATTAGATTAAAATTGATAGCTGTATCCAATTTAATTTTCACACGAGGAGCACCCTCGTCTCTTTGAAACTGAACCTTGGCTGGCCGGGGACAAAACACTAATCATAAGTGGATGAGTGTCATCTCATGTTATTTCTTAATATGTGAGGAAGGTCATGTTAGGGAAAAAAAAATAAAAACAAAATTAATAGACTCTAAATAATAGTGGATCCTATTTATATTTTTATATAATTCTTTCTCATAATATGACCATCTTATATTAGTAAATAATATGATAAATAAGTATAAAAAAATATTAGAGTGCTAAGAGACATCCTTCCATTTAGAATTACCGTTTGATCTAAAAGTTTTAAAATAATAATAATAAAAGATAGTGTTGGTTCTTGGAAACTTCGTAATAGAAATGATGGTCTCACTCTTTCTATAAAGATAATTAATGATAAGGACTATTAAGAATTGATACTTAATTTTAAGGGATGAAAAAAATTAAAATTATTGAAAATGATTATTTTAATTTTAATTAAAATAAGGATTATTTAATTTTACTTAATAATCAAAATTACTTTAAATGAAATCTTCATTTGAAACATTAATATCTTAGTAGTAACAAATGATCATTCAATATGGCGTAGTAATCATTCACAATTTTCTTTTACATAGAACTTGATTTGAAATTGTTAATTATTTAGTAACAACTAATGATTACTTAATGAAAGATAATAATCATTCACAAATTTTTTCATATTTTCATGTATTTTATATATTGAACTTCATTTGAAACATTAGTCACTGAATGACAACAAATGACCACTCAATAAAAAACACTAGTTATTCACAAATCTTTTAAATATAAAACTTAATTTGAAATTGTTAATCATTCATTGACAACTAATAACTACTCAATAAAAGACAATAGTCAAAATTTCTTCTTAATTTCATATATTTTTATATATTGAAAGTCGTTTGAAACATTAATCACTCAATGACAATAAATAATCATTCAATAAGAAGTAGTAATCATTCGTAATTTTTTTTCATATAGAACTTAATTTGAAATTGTTAGTCAGTCAGTGACAACTAATCATAACTTAATAAAAGGCAATAATCGCAAACATTTTTCTAATTTTATGTATTTTATACATTGAATTTTATTTGAAACATTAGTCACTCAATAATAACAAATGATCACTCAACAAGAAGTAGTAATTATTCACAAATTTCTTTAGCAAAATAAGCATTTTAGTCCCTTATCTTTATTTCTTCTTTTTCAATTTGGTTTTATATCATTATTTTTGGTCAATTTGGTATTGTATCTTACAAATCGTTTTCAATGTGTCCTTCCATTAGGGTTTCGTTATCCCCTAACAGATGTGATGATGTGTCATTGATTGATGATAGTCACGTCATATCCACATCATCTTCATGTCATCATCATTAATGACATGTCATCACTTTCGTTAGAAGAGTGACGAAACTCTAACAGAAAGATTACATTATAAACAATTTGCAAGATATATGATCAAATTGACCAAAAAAAAATTATATAAGACCAATTTGAAAAAAAAATAAAGATAAGGGACTAAAATATTTTTTTTTGTCAATTTTTTTTCTTATAGAATTAAATTTGAAATTGTTAATCACTCAATGATAACTAATAACTGTTCAATAAAAAAAATTAATAATCACTCATTAAAGGCATTATTGTCTATTATATAAAATTAAATGGTGTTTCTCTCTAATTAAAATTTAAATTATTTTTATTAATAATTTTTCTTTATTTATTTCTTTAAATTAAATATTGCTCCTTAAAAGTCCTTAGCATTAATTTTTCCCTTTTTATATTAGCTACCAATTTATGGTTCCCATTTATTTTTTTCAAAAAAAAAAACAATCTAAATTCTTTCATGGTAAGTAACGTTATATTACTTTTATGATGAGTGAAAAATTAATATTTTTCCTCAAATAGCCAACTGTGAGAATGCTTAACTTAATTAAAATTCTTTTCGAGGAATTTGCTCTTATGAGAGAATGGTTGCAACTTATCAGAATATTAAATTTTAGACTAGCTTCTTGTTCATTCAGAAGAGAAGAGGACGTGGAAACCATCAATATCTGCAGTGTATATATATATATATATATATATATATATATAGAGAGAGAGAGAGAGAGAGAGAGAGAGAGGAGAGAGAGAGAGAGAGAGAGAGAGAGAGGATGTAACTTAACAAAATATTAAAAAATTTTTTAATCTTTCAATTGACATTTACCCAACAATGGTTGGTCTTGGATTTCAATTACAAATGAATTTTATTTACAATGTCAACAATTCAAATTTTAAAGTTGTCATATGTTTTTTTTTTTACATAACAAAATTATGTGAAGAAAGAATTAGACGTTGAAGTTTTAAAGAAAGCCTATTAGTGGAGCTCTTTCGAAAATTATGGGCCCGTTAACTCAAAATGTAATAAAAGATTGATTTAAATATGTTTTTGATCCTTCTACATATAACAATTCTTGGTTATCCTCTTTTAAAAATTTTTGTTATGGTTCATGTTTCTATAATTTTAAAAGTGAGTTAAATTAATTTTTGTCTTTATTTTAAAAATAAATAAAATTGACTTAATTCAACTTCTTCATATTAAATATTCTCTCATTTTAAAAGTTAAAAAAATTTTAATATGAAAAGATTAAATTGAATTAATTTCACTCATTTTTAAAATAAAAACACAACTAATTTCATTCATTTTTTTTTAATTATAAGGACACAAATCATAAAAAAAAAATTAAGAGACCAAAACTAAAACTTGATATATTTTGTAAGACAAAAATATATTTAAGGCTAAATTTTTTCAAATGAATCACGTATTAATACACACACAAAAACATAGTTAAAATTACTTTGGACCGATTTAGAGAATAAATTATTAGAAGAATTGCGAAATCGCTCATCACGATACTAAAACAACACAATTAATTTAAGTTAGATAATACTTGAAGCGCAAATGTATCAAAAACGAAAATAAAAACATAAATAATTGAAGCTAACTTGAGTTTTGTTGGCTTCTGTATATAATAAAACCCACCAAAAGCAGATAACATATGGTGCAACAAGCAAGCGCACACACACACACAGTTTGTTGGACAGCATGTAACCCGGCATGTTACTGGTCCTTTGGCTCAGACTTTACAAAGTTCAAATTGGGAGTTGACCTCTGTCCATTATCCCGTTTAGCTATCCACCACATCTGGCTTTGATTTTGGGGTTGTTGGCCTGTATCAGTTTGCATTCTTGATGTTTCTACTCCATTTTGAGCTGTTTGAAACCAAAAATAAAGTTAAGAACTAGTATAGGTAAATCCAATAATTATGTTCATCCGTTAGAAAAACATAAATTTCAACTAGACATATGAAAGACAACAAGCTTTTAAAATTCCAATTTAACTGAATAGTTTTGATTTGAAAATCTCAACGCAAAAGAAAGGGAAAAGAAATGTATCATACATATGTTTAAGAGATCGGTATGATAATTATATAAGTTCATATATAATAATATTTATACATAGTAATGCTTCATAAAGTCAAATAGTATAACTTTTGCACCACTTTTATTGTGGTGCAAGAACAATAGCAATTAATATCCATCCTTACTTATATTATTCTACTACAAAGTTTGACTTATAGCAATTCTATGTCGTAACTGATACTGAGGATCAGGATGCTCTGCAACTGCAGAGGATCTTAGCTTTTGAAAATATTCTGTTTTATGATAAAATGTTGAAAGTAAACATGGGGTAAAGATTTTCAACCATTAGATCAGTATGGGGTAAAGATTTTCAACCATTAGATCAATAATAGCAGGGGGCAGTTCTTTTTTGAACAGCACCTAATCTGGATCCGACAACTGAATGCACATATAGAATTCAGAATTCCAATCTCTCCTTATCAACAAGACAAAGCACTTGTGGCAGAGTAAACAAACTAACAGAAGCATTTAATCCACCAAATTAAAAAATAAAAAAGAAAAGAAAAAACTAGCAAAAGCATTTTTACATACTAGTGTTCTAACTTTGTTGTGCCAGCTATACATTTAAATTGTGATTACGATCGCAATTGTAATTGTATTATGTTGTATTTATCACAATTATGAATAATTGTAAAAAAATATAATTAATGCGACTGCAATTAAGATTTTAATACATCTGCAAAAATTACAAAATCTGTAATATTATGGTTACAACCGCAATTGGAATCTCAATTTAAAACCATCCTAACCAATTGATATGGCCTTTTTCAAGTTAAAAAATAAAAAATTAAAATCCTAACCTTGGTCTGAGTTTGAGCAAATCAACCTTCCAAAGCCTGGAGGAATCGAGTTCGAATTGGACATAAGCTGCATAGCAGCACCCACATTCAGCATCCTTGCCCGTGCTTCAACTAGTTGTTTCCTGTGGAGTTCGCTCAGCCTATTCACTTCTGCTTTGTTCTTTTCAATCTCCACTGAAAACAGAACACACAACTCTTGTACATGGTATATACAGACATAAAAGTCACTGCTAGAGAGAGAGAAAATAAAAAAGAAAAAGAAAGAGATGAGACAGGTCACCTTCTTTTAGTATTCTTTCTTTTTCACGAGCAGCCATTTGTAATTTCAAGTGATGCTGCTCAATCAGCAATAACCGCTGGTGATCTGTATAGGCTGCAATCTGTGGATGAAGAGCGGCTATCTTATTCTGCATACCAAAATCTCAAAATTACCTTAGATACGTTACAAGTTTTGTTGGCTATAGCCACACACAACCACATGCATTGATAAGGGGAAAAAAAACCCATCAATATTGACACTTTTCAAGGATTAATATTATTTAATAATATTCACCTCGTAAGACTTTGCTTTCCCTTCCAAATCCGCCAGATATTCATTTTTCTTCATTCTGGATTTTCGTGCAGAAACTCGGTTTGCCAACGTTCTGCAAACAAGAGAAGATAAAAGATGTAAAACCGGAAATGGATGCAGTGTTATTAGAGAGATATATTTTCACAAGTGTAAGTAGCATATACCGCTTGAGCTTAGGATCCATCTCTTGGATTTCATCAGTTTGTGCAGCTTTGTCGTCATTACCAACACCAGAAGTTGCACCACCGCCATTGATGATGGGGTTCTTCTCTGCATGATGAGGAGTTGATTTCTCTATGTTCATGTTATTGTCTTCTTGTGCAGCAGAGCTATTGGGAATGGCAAGCTGAAGCTGGAGACATTGCTTGGCTGCACTGTTGCTGGCCTCTGCAATGCCAAGGCCCTTCTTCCAAGAGGGTTGCCATGGTTGAAATGATGAAGCACCCTGGGAAGAGGGTCTAACCACACTGGATTTCTTAGGCCATGGTTGCTCTTCTTGTGGCATGTCTCCACCAATCTTTCTCTTTGTGAACTCTTCCATTTGGTCTGATAAACAAGAAGTGACAAAGAGGCACCAACATGAATTTAAAGACATAGATTAGCAATTCTCACAAAATATTATAAAAAAAATATTAACAATACACTTTTTTTTAAATATTTTTTATAATATTTATTTTATTATTAATTTAAAAATAAATATTATTAATATTTATTTTAATAATTCTTTTAAATATATAAGATAAATTAATAATAAAATAAATATTAAAAAAATTATTATTAACTTTCCTTAAAAAATTAAAATAAAAGGAGCTAACCTTCTTACGTTAGAGACAGCAGGGATTTTGACTCACTGTGTCACTATCACTGACCCTGAGTTTCTTTATATATAGATAAGGACAGAAGTTGGTGACGTGAACCTGTGCCTTCATTTATGGCATTAAGATACAGAGTATTTACTAAATGTATTTCTTTTGAAGGGAGATTTCCTATCTGTATTTTATTTAAGAGTTATAGTATTTGCACATTAAAATGTGTAAATGTACAAATCAAATACTTTTTTATATAAATTTAATATGCATGATTTAATAAGTTTAAAAAGTAAAATTATTAAATTTTGAACTAATAAATTTTTTTAAAATTGATTTATAATTAAAGGAATTTCTTTACATTTTAATCTATTAGAAAAATAAAAAAAAATATCATGACCTTAATACATAACTATCCCTGCATTTATATGCCTGGGAAGAGGCTGGCATGTTTGGTTATTGGATTGGACAATTTGGTCAATTAATTAAAACTTCCTCATTGGAGATTTTTGTTTCTATTTGCCTGAGCATGGTATTTTGATAGGACAATGTTGTTTTAAAATAAATTTATTTGTAGAGGGAATAAGTAAAAGTATATTTATTTTTAAATAGATTATTTAATGGTTTAAAATAATAATATATTTTAATTTAAATACAAGTGAATATATATTTATTTATTTATTTTAGAAAAACTTTTTCATTACGATGAGTGTTCATATCTCAAATTGTAATTAAGACGCTAGCATAATTAGGAAAAATATTATAACTCATCTCTTCTGCAGATTTGAATATATATTGACCTGCTATGACTAGCATATTAAATGGAGTCATTGATACGTGGTATTAATAAATAAGATCTTCGTTTATCACATAAATATTTAATGAATATTTCACTAATAGTAGATATTAAAATAAAAATAAATAAAAATAGAAGGGCCAAAATTAGAGAAAAAAATTTAAAGGGATCAAAATTAAAAAGTGTTATATTTTTAAAGATAAAAATATATTTAAGCCTTATAATTATTAGTGAAAATATATTAACTAAAAATAATAATAGAAAACAGATAAAAAAAACTTCTAAATTTTGGAGTTTTTAGAATAAAATGGTTAGTGTCACCTCTTGGTGCTACGTATTGATTTACTTTAATTTTCTTACACATGATTGATTTCTGTGTAGGATGCACTTATTTATGCAGACACCTTATGTAAACGAGTAATGTTAGTTGCACCTATTGTGCACTTACATGTCTTATATTGGGAAATTTGGACCATTAATAGTGTTAAGGAAAAGGCGAGAGAAAGAGGAAATAATAGATGATGATGTAAAGTAAGTTATATATGAGGGAAACCAATGTTTAGTAAGAAAAACTGAAAAAGAGTAACGTACAAGTATCACTACTACTTGTTTAGAATAACCGTTATTGTGCTGCAAAAATTCTTGCTATCAAACAATGGGCGTATTGGTATCAACCCTTTAGCATATTCCAATTAAAGGGGGGGGGGGGGGGGTTACACCTCTCTTTATTCTTTCAGTTGTTAATAAATTTTTTAATATATTGGAAGTTTTTAATTGGGAGACATGTGACAGATATTTGTAATTAGTAATCCTACATGGTCAAATAAATTGATAAAATTAATGTGAATGTACTCATGTATAATAATATTTGTTGGATAAGAAAAAGTATTTGGGATCACTCATTAAATTAGAAGTCAATAATAACGCAAACTTATTATTGTTTCTACATTGTCAAATTAATTATGACTATTTAGCGTTTTCTCATTCATTTTATTTATATAGATAAAATCTAGAAGACATCAAAATTATGACTATAGAAGACAGAATATCTAAATCTGGGCCGATCATTAACTTAGTTAAGGCACTAGATTAGTAAGTTACTCGTTCAACTAGTGAATTATTGGTCAAATTGTATAAAATAAAATAAATATATAAATTTTATAAATAAAAAATAACAAAAAAATTATATATATACAAACATTTGAGTTTAGGAAAATCTAAATTAAAAAATAAGTTTCTATTTTTATTGATCTTAAGGTCATTACTTGACAAGTTTAGGAATTGTATGTCACAATTGTGTTTAATTGTATTTTACAATCCTAGGTGCATATAAATAGATGTAAACATCTTTGTACAATATACATTCAAAAAAATATAAAAACCCTTCTTTTTGTCTATATGATTTCTCACATGGTATCAAAAGCTTAAGATTTTGGTCCTGTCTAAAATCCTCGGTCGGTTGTTGCCTCGCTGTTCTCCATTGTTGAAAGCCCCTACCAACAACCATATCTAGTTCATGGTTTTCTTGACGTTGTCTATCGACACCATCGGTACCACTGTCTTTCCCGACTGCTGATCTGACTGCTGTTGAGGTCTCGCTATCATCTAAAGTCTCACACGCCAAATCTAAATCCGTTGATGCGCTGGTTTGTGACCTGCAAACCCGGTTTGCTGATGGCCCAACCCACACTCTTGTTGACTGTGCATCCCTCTTAACATAGCATGTTGACGTAACTATTGTTTACATGGCACTTGACCCTTCTCAAGGTTTTTCGATAAGATCTTTTCATTTTTCAAGTTTTTTTTTTTTTGGGTTAATTCAGCCTTGAAAGTTCTATTTTTACAATTTCCGTTGCTATAATGGAGAAATCTTATGTTAGTGAGGCTATTTCAATTGTGCTTATTGGTACAACTGAAAGAATGAAATATTAGCATCAAGGAAGAAAGTCTGCAGGAGGATTATCAAAATCCTCTAATCCTATAAGCCCAAAAAAACCTCTGAGAGGATTATGCAGAAGACAATTCAATTGAAGAAGAATAACTAAGTTTGGCCAAATAGTCTGCAGTCTGCACCTCTTTTACCCTCTCTATAAACATGAGAGAGCTGATTATATTTTCTAATGTTTTTCTTCCTTTGGTGGCAGGATTATTATCCGGATTCAGTATGTATGAGTTTGTATCCCATATGAACTCTTATGAATTTCATATATACATATTTGCTAGATTTAGTAAAGTTTATTTTTCAGAAGGAATGTAAGGTAGAAATGCATTCTGCATAGCAATCGTTTAAGTCCTTATAACCTAATTATTTTGTTACAACTTGCAATATATCTATTGTGATGTGGGTTTGTTCTGTTGTTGTAATGGCTTGCCAATATTAATATTTTATGACTAGAATCTAGTTACTATTTATAGCCAATGGCCACGTACATATGGAATCCTAATTAATCACTCTATACTGCCAATGACCAAGTATATATATATATATAGAACCTTAATCATCTGTTAGCCAAATTAGACTTACGGACTATATATGAAATGCTAAATGCTAGAGGAAACTCTTTAGTTTCTTTAACAACATTCACAGAATCTCAAGTCTATCTAAACAAATCTACTTTGTTTTACCCACTAACCATAAACTCGCCATGGCTGGACTAATGCTAACGACGCAACAAGCAAATCCTTGATAACTAGAAGGCATAAGTTTAAGTATTAATTATAATTTCATCAGATTATTTCGAACTACCGAACTTATTGTCCTTGGTCATTGGGTCTGATTGAGAGAAAGTGTGTATGAGAGATAAAGGGGAAGAGCGTGAATAAAATAATTTTTAGGTAGATACAGTTCACTATAGATATTCAAATCATTATTTAATATGTGTAAGGTAGTAGAGACCATCAGAAAATTACACCAATCATTAATAATACTTTTACACATGTCAAATAAAGATTTGAGTGTCTAAGTGATGATGTGATAAATCGTATCCATCTAAAATTTCTCTAACTTAAGATATAATCTTTTATAAATTCATAATGGCAGCAAAGTGCCTCAAACACTAATTAATGGCTCGGTTATCAATGGTTGAGAGGCTTGTGGAAGCATCTTGCGTGATGCTTCAAGCAGTGTGTTGAGGCACTTTGCTGCCAATCTGGTGGTTAACCCCATCACTTTAGCAAAATTGTGGGGTTTGTATCATGGCCTCCGTCTCTCTTGGGATCTTCGTGTCAGGAAGGTCAGGGTGGATATGGATTCTCAAAGAATTTCTCTTATCAAAAACTACACTGGCCCCTCTCATCGGACTTTTGTGGTTGTTCCACAATCTTGCTTGGTGGATATTCATAGGGATGATATGGCTGGGGTTTCGTTTCAGCATAGGTTGATGCAGTTGTGTCTTCCTTTTTTCTTGTTTGGGTGGTTGACCCCGTTGTCAACCCAAAAAACTCTTGATTCAATCTCATGATAGGTTTTTTTAGTAGTAACAACCAAAGAAGGGGATTGTCCTTTGGATTAGTTGTAAGGTTTTGAAAGAAAGTATTTGAATAGAATAAATGATTCCATTTTTAGGAGAATTAAAGAAACTTATTTCAAGTTTTTTAGACAACTTCCTATCTTTTTTTAGACAACAACCCTTTTATCAAGTTATATTATTGGTTGACACTTGACACAAAGGGATTATTAATGATTAACGACGTGTGCTTTCTGTATTCTGGTTCAAACCTAGACTAATCCCTAAACAAATTAATTCTTCTATATGTGTCACACCAATGTGAAGGGTTCAGTTTAAGATCAATTGGAGATATATTTAATTTTAGTTAACGTGAAAACTTATTTTATGATACTCTTACCGTACAGAAAAATATTTTGTATTGTTGGTTGTTTGGAAAAAGTTTAGGTTATTGAGGAAGATGATTTAGTGGATGTCCTAAATTCACCCTGTCCGTGTATCAATGGAAAAAAATATACAATAAGATCTTAAAGAGACATTTTAAAGAATTACGACTCCAATGTTATAAGTTTAATATTAACAGTAAAGCGGTCAATATTTTTCTGTATC
The DNA here is from genome assembly GCA_029884605.1 of Ormosia emarginata. Classification (NCBI taxonomy): domain Eukaryota; kingdom Viridiplantae; phylum Streptophyta; class Magnoliopsida; order Fabales; family Fabaceae; genus Ormosia; species Ormosia emarginata. The sequence goes on along the minus strand of JAQQTP010000059.1, from coordinate 8,423,491 downwards.
AATTAGGTTATACAAGATTTGATATATAACATAATGATTATATATATATGGATCTTATAACTAAAAAAATGACAATGTAAATCAAGTACACACATAAACACAATTAAGCTAGTATCAAAACCAGAAATTGATAACCACTTTAAGCTAACTTTAAATTTAGGGGCTTTTACTGAAACGAGTGAAGGTATATTACAATATCGAAATGAACCAAAGCACACTATTCAAAAACCATACACTTATAAACCCTAGTTGGCGATAGGACATAGGTATTTGTCCATTTCATTCAAAGTCACACTCTTATTCAATACATAGCCGCGCATCTGGTCCATCCCACATAATTGACGACTCGCCTTTGACGTCCATTTTAAGCTGTTTCAAACCAAAACAACAAGAACCGGGAATTAGGAAGAAAATGCAGTAAAATATTGAAAATTGAATTGATTTATAGCATGTAGAATCAATTCCAATTTTGTCTATATGATTATAATATGTTCTAACCTTGATCTGGGTTGTCATCAGCCATTTCTTCCACATCATCAACACCCTCTTTAACGGATTGCAGTTGAGAACCAGCAGCCTCGTTAAGCATCCTTTCCTGCTCTTGAAGTTGTAAATTTTCATTTCGCATTTCTTTCAGCCGTTTCACTTCCGCCTTCATGTTTTCATTTAGATCTGAAAAAACAGCACAAGTTGAACTCTTTTATATATATATATATAAGTGAGGAATTAAGTTATACTGGTGTAAGATTTAATATACTTATAATATCCAATAACTTTTTATAAAATGTGATATTTATCAATCTACAAAAATGCAAGAGAGAGAGAAAGAGAGCACGAGACTGGAAATTAACCATCTAGATATTGTTTTCTCCTTTCAATAGCATCTATTTCAGAAATTAGTTTTTGCCGCTCAATTAGCAAGGCTTGATGTTTCTTTCTAAAGTCTTCAAGTTTTCGAACAGCAAGGTTCAGCTTGGCCTGCATAGGGAAATCCCCAAAAAGCTTATAGATTAGATATGTTAGAAACTTTTTTGCCTACACACGTAAAACATATGAATTGATAAACAAAATCAATGAACTAATGGCATATTTCTCGGAGCAAGGATGATCGCAATCACCTTCTGAGATTGATATATCATTATTATTACGGCGAGATGATAGTCACTTTGCTTCAATCTGTAATTTGTTTGCATAAAATTGATTTTTCATCATGTCACATAAAAGAAGATAAAACATATATGAACCAGCAGAATTTCTATGTAACAACGAAAATATATAATTTAACATACCCCTTCACCTTGACAGGACCCATTTTCATTTCTAGGACGTCCAAGTCAGGTTGAATTGCATGGGGTTTATCAGTTTCGCCAATGTTGCCGTCATCACCGGCACTACCAGTGACAACAGGATTCTTTTTACCTTCATCATCAAGAGTGGGGTTCTCTATGATATTGTTATTGTTGTCTTCTTCTTGTGCATCACCAAGGATCTTGTCAGAGGGATTTTTCATTGCTTGAAGTGAAGAGACAGTGCTGATCTCGTTCTATGTGGCTTCACCTATTTCGTAGCTCATCATGAAAATATTTTTTTAAAAAAACTATGAGTTATATTTGAAACATTTCACATAAAACCTAGCTAATGGAGTGAATAGACTTGTCTTCTTACATCAGAGAAATGAGTTTCTTCGCATACTAGCCATAGCTAGCAGCTTCTTTATATAGACACACTAAAATGTGAGGACATTCATATACGGTACATCTATCAATTTTTTATAATGCTTGACAAACATTAAATGTATTTATATCACTTCACATATGAATTATGTGACAAAATTAAAATATATATGTGTAAAAAATGAAGTTCAATTATAATTAAATTATAAAAATTGTATAAATACAAAATAATATGTGTATAAATATGTATCTATAACATTATTCATCAATTTTATGTTCTTTAAAGAAATCTCCTAGACAAATATTAGTACCTGTTTGTAAATCATATTTTACGTTAATCTCAATATAAGTTGATGGTACATAAAAAATAATGTATGATTAATGTAAAGTTAATGGTACATATCTTACACTAATATTTGATTTTAAGTTTATTTCAATCTCATGGTACAAGTTAATCTATTTTGATAAAGTAGTAAAAAAAAAATAGTGACATGTAATTTAAATGAAGAAAGAAATTGAAAGAGACAAATTTTTTTGGTACAGAACGAAAGAGAATATAAGACTACAATATTGAATGCAGAAAAAATTTAAAATTGGTATTTAAATTTCAAAAAACAAGTAAAGAAAGATAATTTAATGATAAAAGAGAATGTAATTTAAAATTACTCATTTAATACCTTCCTTTTTTTGCATAAAACATTTAATATCTTCCATTGCCAATATTTTTTAATGAATGAATCTTCCTGATTATTCATAAAAGAAAGCATTACATATTTTTTGTGTTTCAAAATATTAAATGTCTTTATTTTTTTACTTAATTTAAAAAAATCTTAAAATTTAAAGCTTGATTACATATATTAATTTCTCCAACTTTTCTTTTTGCAGGAAGCATTTAATATCTTACGTTACCAATATTGTTCAATAGTAATACTATATTCTCATACCCAATCATCCTAATAATCATCCTAATACTAAATAAAGAAAATATTAAATGAATCATTTCTCATTGTTCAATGAATAAAAAGAAATATTTTATTTTTCAACTCAATCCTCCTACTAATCATCTTAATTACAAAATAAAAAAAATATTAAATATTTTTTATATTCTCAAGACATTAGATGTATTTACATTTTTATTTAATATTTTATTTATTTAATATTAGAAGGATTATTAAGAAGAATTTATAAGAGAATATAGCATTACTCATGAATAAATCTTCCTGATTATTTATAATGGAAAGCATTAAATACCTTTTTTGTGTCAAAATATTAAATATCACTTTTTTATTTAACTTAAAAATAAATTTCTTAAAAGTTAAAGCTTACAGGTATAATTAAGATTATATATACAACATCAAAATTTAAAAAAAAATTGATAAAGTGAAAAAAAATAGTGACATGAAATTTAAATGAAGAAAGAGAATGAAATATTTTTTTTTTTTACAGAAAAAAAGAGAATATAAGACTACTATATTGATTATGGAATGAAGAAAAAAATTTAAAATTGGTATTTAATTTTTTTTAAAGGTAAAGAAATATTATTTAATGAAAAAGAGAATGTAATTTAAAATTACTCATTTAATACCGTCTTTTTTTTTTTTTTGCATAAAACATTAATGCCTTCCATTACCAAATATTATTTAATGAATGAATCTTTCTGATTATTCATAAAAGAAAGCATTAAATGTTTTTTTTTGTTTCAAAATATTAAATATCTTTATTTTTTACTTAACTTATAAAAGAAATTCTTAAAATTTAAAGATTAATTACATATATTAATTTCTCCAATTATTTTTTTTTTGCAGAAAGCATTTAATACTTTACGTGACCAATATTATTCAATGAATAAATTTTCCTGATTATTCATAATGGAAAGCATTAAATACTTTTTGTGTTTTGAAATATTAAATGTCTCTATTTTTTTACTTAACTTAAAAAGAAATTTCTTAAACGTTAAAGTTTACATGTATATTTAAGATTATATATGTTACATCAAATTTTTAAAAATAATATGAGAAATTATAAAATAAAATTGGGTTGTCATGTCAATTTTAAATTATTTTAATCTTAATTAATTTAACACGTTCTGTTTTTTCAGAAAGAATTTAATACCTTCCATTACCAATATTATTTAATGAATAAATTTTCCTGATTATTCAAAGGAAAGCATTAAGTGTTTTTTCACGTTTCAAAAATATTAAATGTATTTATTTTTTATTTGAATTTAAAGCTTACCTGTATAGTTAATATATGTAACATCAAAATTAAAAAATATGTGAAATTATTAAAAAATGGTTTATCATGTCAATTTTAATTAGTTTTAATCTTAATTCATTTAATTCCTTTTATTTTTGTTAAAAATCATTTAATAACTTCCATTACCAGTATTATTTAATGAATAAATATTTTTCCAGATTATTGAAAAAGGAAAGCAATAAAAGTTTTTGCATTTCAAAAGTATTAAATGACTATATTTTTTAATTGAGAAGTATTTAATGTGAAGAGTCAAATATTTAATGCATTGAAACTTTAAAAACTTTACTTTTATGTATTAAAAAAGCCTTTACTTTTCATTTGATAGTTCTCATGTCTTTTTTATTTTCAAAAAAATTTAATACCTTCACTTACAAATATTATTTGATTAATAAATCTTCTTTGTGATGATTGAAAAGGAGAGCATCAAATGCTTTTTGCATTTTTTGGAATTCCAAAGGTATTAAATGTCTCTATTTTTGTTTATAAAAAAAGTCTATATTTTCTAATTAAGAAATAAAAAATAAAATATTTAATGCATTGAAATTTGAAAATATTTACTTTTTATTTAATATTTCTTATTTTTATTTCTTAACAATTACCTTAACGCACTAATTAGCAAAAGCCCTTTTAATTTAACTTAAAAAAGAAATTTCTTAAAATTCAAAGCTTACATGTATAATTAATATTATATGTAACATCAAAATTAAAAGAAAATAATATGTGAAATTATAAAAAAAATGGATTATAATTTCAATTTTAAATAATTTTAATATTAATTATATATGTAATATTATTACATCAATATTAATGATCAATCGGAAATGACCTAATTTTTCAAAAAATTCAATACCTTTTTCATTTTACACATTATATATAAGTGACACTTTTAAGGATATTTTTTTTTTTTTTTGAAAACCTTTTAAGGATATTAATATTATTAAAAATTATGTAAATAATATTTAGATTAATTATATAAGCTAATCAAATCATAACTAAATCATATAATTATGATAATTAAGATTTGTAATATTTATATTTATTGTATATGACTTTATAATTTAACATCTGTTATGTAATTTAAATACATAATTTTCATATGTTTCTCTTTTTTCTATCCACTCCCAACAAATATATTATTTTTAGATATTATTTTAATAAGTTATAATTATTTTATAAATTTAATTATTAATAAATTATAAAATTAATTTTTGTCTATCTATTAAAATATTTATTTTTAATTTTTGACCAATTGATTAAAAAAATATGTTTCCTTTTTGAAAAGTTTTCCTTTTCTTTTTTCCTTAAATTTAATGATTAGGATTAAGTTTTCTTTCTTCATTTGATTTTTATCACAGATTTGAAAAGTCAAGTCAAATTGTCTATTTTAATTTATTACATATTAAAAAAATTAATGTTAAGGATCATTAAAAATATTCTCTTAAGATGAATATTATTAGTTTTTAATTAAATATATTTAATTGTTTAGTGAACAAAAAGTTAGACAAAATAGTCAATCTCGTGAGTCAGGTTTAAGATAATTCCTTCTTAAAATAAAGGCCTAATTAAACATATTTAATCCAACAGTTATGTATCATCCGTCTTAAATTTAATTGCCCATAGATAACGTATATGGATTAAGTTGTACGACAAAGGAAAATATGAGTTACGGATTAAGTTTTTTTTTTTTTGACTTTTTATGTGGCATAGAGATTCTTGTTAAATTATCTTGTTTGTAAGCACAATTTATATTTCATCATCAGATTTCATTGTATGATATAAAAGCTTCATTTAAAATATACATTATTAAGCTTATCATTTTTGTTTAAATTACATTGCTATGATATAAAAAAGATTGGGATAAATTTTTTATAAAATAAATTTGTATATAAAATAAATAAGTAAAAATATATCTACTCTTAATTTGATAAAATATATCAAAATATTAATTTGTTAGATAATTTAAAGATAAATATATATTTATTTACTTATTTTATATACAAATTCACTTTAAAATATTTTTTTTAAAAAAATATTGATACAAAATTTGTAAACTAATACCAAGCGGTGCAGAATAATATTTAGATAAAAAACACTTTTGCATTAATTATTAATTAATATTTTCTTTTCCTTGTCTGTTTTTTTTTTTTTTTTGGCCTTTTTTTCAAAAGACATGAATGGCTCTGGCAGTTGTATGTATTATATGACCCAAAGTTGTGCAAAGCAATGATGTAAGTCGAAACCAGTCTTGCTTGGGCCTTTATTTTTGTCAACTCATTTTGTGACTCTCACCATATTGTCTTTGTAAACCAATTATTTTAGTAAGCCCATTTTGAGAGCCTTGCATTAAATATCTTTATAAAAACCATTGGGTTGGAGGATGAGGGTAATGCCTCCGTCCTTAAAAAAAAAAACCGTTGGATCGCTTCCCCTTGCACTATTACTTAGGTAGTTAGGTTCTCATATACACTGCCTACTTTACTACTGTTCTCTCCTCTTCTTCATAATGCCTTACGCATCAAAGGACCCCCGGAACTCTACTACGTCATTATGGAAAGAAGGTGATCTATTGCTCAAACAACTATGTTCATGGGGTGGACAAGTTCCTGTTCAGACTCACATGTGATCTTGGACACTACAAGAAATTTGGGGATTATCGTTTGCCATATATGTTAGTAACTTCTTGAAATTCATTGGAAATTTGATTTTTTGACAGATTTTTCAATTTTTTTTCAGTAGAAAATTTACTAAAATCACTATATAAGTAATTCTGAGTAGTGTGAGATTTGATTGTTCAACTCATCTTTTGTCTTCCACTGATAGTAAAGATGATGACTTCAATAATAACATTTTCAAGTAGTTGATATGATCGAAAGTTTACGTAGTGAAAATGGTTCCACCTCTTACAAGGATGAAAAAAAGACTAGGTAATAAGATATAAAAAAAGGAAAGAGAAAAATATTGCAAATTATAATAATGAATTTATACGATTTTATGAAATAATTTTTCTAACAAACAAAAACCTCATGGTGAAGAAGTCGGAGAATAAGAAAGAAATAAAAAACAAACAAACAATTTTTTTTATTAAGAATAATGATACCAACGAAAAGGACATTGTACTAGAGTATCATGGAAAGGAATATCCTAGTAATATTGTGTGCTCAACATTATTAGAACTAGGATAGTTGAGAGGACAACTCCAAGACTATTACTCTTGCAGGTGACACAGACAACATGTGTCTGCTTGCAATCGTGTAACAATTTTTAAAGAGTAGCAGAAAAAAATTAATCTCAAGAGAATTTAAACGAGAGTAAAATTAAGATTTAGAGAATGATGCTAATGACAAGTAAAAACATATATATTTCTCTTATTACATATAATACAATATGAACTCAATGAAAATCTATTCAAATTTAATGAATCAGTCCTAAAACTAAAAAAAAATCATTTTTCTTTTGAGCTCTTGAAGCGATCACACTTGTGTTTAAAAAATTTGTGTATTGGTGTCTCTCCTGATGAATTGGGATACCAATATTGCTCGTTACAATTTAAGAAACACATTTTTTCAAAAGCAATATTCGTTGTGAAATAAATCAATCATTATCATTGTCTTCAATTGTTAAATATACGAATTTTATTTACATTCTTACGTACGTTTTTCCAGACAGTCGATGATAGCTAAATCTTACAAAAGTCAACTCATATGCTTTCTCCAATCGAAAAATCCGGACCATACAACTTTTCTAATCTAAAGAGGTCTCTAAATTGGAGAAGACATATGAGTTGAACTACACGATGTGGTTATCATCAAGTGTAAGGAAAAGTGCAAGAATGTTAAAAAAAATAGTGTATTTAACTATTGAAGATAATGATGAAGATTGATATATTTCCCTTGAGTTCCAACTATTGTATTACATGTAATAAGAAAAATACATATACTCCACTTGTCATCACAATCACTATCAAAACCTTAATCCCAACTTCAGCCAAATACCCCTAAAATTGTATTTCTCTCTACTACTTGATGATCACATATTTTATACATTAATAAACCCTCATTTTTAGTCATTTATACTCTCCATGTACTTAATTGATTAAGCCTAGTCATGTTTTGTAAGTTTGAACTCAAATTGGACTTAATTGATTTTTTAGCACTATTTTGGTCTTACGTTGTTTTTGTATTTCAGTCATATCTTGAGTTCTAAATGTCTGATAATTATGAATTTTACCTTGTAGAAAAGATAAGAGAGAGCTCTACAACTTTGATGAAGAGCTCAAAGTCTCAATCAGACATCTAGTAGAGCTAATTGGGCTTGGAAGACAAAATACAGGTTTTGTGTCTGAAACCTAAATAGTGTACAGTAATCAGAGCATAACTCGGGCTGCAAGAATTATCTTGGGTTGAAATTTGGACATTTGAAAGTTAAGACCCAGATCTAAAACTTTCATGTTGAACACAAAACTTGATTCGGGCTCCTTGATTGTGATATTGGGTCTGAAAGTTAAAACAGAGGTGTTGAAACTGGGCCTAAATAGTCTGTAGTAATTGGGTCATATCTTAAGTTGTAGGACGAATTTTTGGGTAATTCTAGAGCCATTGGAAAGCTTAGACAATTTCCTAGAGCTTTCATAGAGACCACTTGACTCGAAAATGACGGAATCAATGACTTAAGCAATGAATGATTTTGGAGACAAGAAATCTCAATGATTTTTCACTCTTATCCTCACTATTTGGCATTTTCCACTCATTCATCCACTCATCCACCTACTCCTAATCAGCCTCCTTGTCATTTTGTATCCCTAATCCTCTATAAAAAGCACCATTGGCTGACCATTGAGGGCACTTGGTGTTAGGCTTAGTTTTTTTACAAGTTGTGGTTATGCTTGTTTATTGTTTTCCTTTGTTGTAATTTTCTCTTGTTCTAAATTGAAGCTATGTTCATCTTTCTCTTCTTCTCTCTTTCTTTCTTCTTATCCATGAGTAACTAAATCTTCATCTTGCTTGGGTGAAAGAGTGAAGCTCTTGGTAATGAAATAAGGTTAGATTATTCTATTTCTTATGCTTAAATGATATATTATCAATTGGATATTATATGTGTTGTATTTTGTTTCCAATTAATTTAGAAACCCTCTTTGTATAATGGAGATCTTGATTTATTGTAGACAATAGGATTGGCACAATGAATGCTTGAACTCATTTACAAATGTTGGTCGATAATTAAAGGAATCTTAATATGATTGCATATATAATTGAACTTTGAATGTTATATTTTCCGATTGGAACCTCCGTTGTGTGTGGATTTCAATTGAGTTATAAAGAGAAATAATCTTACCTTTAATTTATTACCAAGAGTGGATCTCCTAACCCAAGCAAGCCCTTAAATTCATTTGTGAACTTGTTTTATTACTTTTGGTGTTGTGACAAATCCTTTTCTTGCCTCAATCAATTTTTCTTCATCAATTTCCTGTGGATCGACCTCGGACTCCCGAGAAATTTATTACTTGAGACAACCTACACTTGGGTTTGTATCCTTGAATCCCGCAGTCACTACTCTCCAAAACTTGATAGACAAGTGTAAGGAGACACATGCTTCAAGTGTCACCAGCAAGGATATAATAGTCTAGGCACTAACTACTCAACTTCCTCAATTTTAACGATGTCGAGCTCACAATTTTATCAAGCATTTCATCTTCACGAGTCTCTTCTATAACATCATTTTTGTTGTTGAAATAACTTTTTTATATAAATTCCATTTGCTTTTGAATTTTGTTTTATACTCCAACTGCTCCACCATGCGACTTTTGTCAGTCAGAAAATCTATTTCGCAAAAACATGCAAATTTATTTGTTTAATCTGCAATATTTTTCTTCTTCATTTTCTTACGTCACCCTACTTAGTCTTCTCTTCATCATCATAGGAAGTGGACTCGGGTCAACACTTAAACTTTCTATCACATTTACCACTTGATAATCTTATCACAAGAGTCATCATTTTCATAATTAGTGAGTGACAAAAAATAAGTTACTTGAGCAATCAAATCTCAAACTGCTCAGAGTCACTTAACATATCAATTCAAAATTAATATTGTCTAACTTAAGATTTAGAACTTCTTGATTAAGTAGAGCATTAATTATTTCAACAATTCAAACACAACAACATGCATGAATATAAGTGTTAATAACAATAACATATTACTATATTATGTAATTTGTATATCTGTAACTGAGGCCTATTATATATTCATCATTCCTCTAATTAGTTTGAAGTCACAATCATCTGCAAGATCTACCACACTATTTAATTAATTAAATTTTAATTAATTAACTAATTATTTAATTATTGATATAGTTCAAATTTTCACTTTCTATAATTTCATATTATAGTTTTTTTATATTTTATTAAATTTAAATATTTGGTTTGCACAATTTGGAGCTCTCTAACTGATGCCTCTTATATATTTTTTATTCCTCATAGTTTGAAGCTATCGTTCGTCTACAATTTCTAACACATTATCTAATGTCTCTAACACATATATATACATCATACGTTTGACAGCTTAGACACCCATTTTTATAATTTATCATTCTTGTTTAATTGTTTATTTATTTATTTAATTATTTATATATAGTTTAGATTTTTATTTTCTTTTATTTCATATTATATTTTTTATTTTTATTAATATTAATTAATTAATAATTTATTTTAATTTAATGATATAGAATAGATTAGGATTATTTATGATTTTGATAATTTAAGATTTTATAGATAATTATCTTATTTAGAATTTTATCTTTCCATATTTTTTGAGATTTTTATCTATTTTAGAATTTAAGTTTTAATAAGATTCTATCCAAATCTCAAATCTTATCATTAATTAGTTATATTATGATTTTTAATTAAAATATGATTAGCCTATTATCTATTTAGTTATGCTTGGCTTCTTTTGTAAGAGGGCTATAAATACTCTTCTATCAAATTTTAGAAGATGATTGATTATTATTGATTATTGAATTCAGTTTGGATTATATTCTTACTTTAAGATCGAGTCTCTTGACATTGAGTGCCCTTTAGAATTGTGAGGGTTCTTTGTTCTCTTTCTCCATAGGTCCTTTAGTCCTATATCAATTTGACATTCGAGCCTCATTGATCCTCATGCTTTGAGCTGTTTGAAAACAAAGATTTTTCACAGCCAAAGTTGTTCCGCTACTTACCGCTCACTAGCTCTCTATCAAAGACTTGCTGGAATCTATGTTTCCTTCATCAGTATACACATAACTGTATTGACGTCTTCAAAATGTTGTTATTTAGACCTTATTTTAAACCACGACCACCAACATTCGAACCAAAATCCTCTAATTTGCCAACCACCAAAATTTCATCGCTAAAGGACACCGCACGTGCCCTCACGCACCGCCTTGAGCCTTTTTCTTTTAGAGGATTACCAACTTTCTAACTCTCCGGATGAAAGTCCTTTCAAAGGGGGAGAATGATGTATAATAGATTATGATTATTTATTATTTTGATAATTTAAAAGTTTATAGATAATTATGTTATTTAGGGATTTTATTTTTCCATATTTTTAGGATTTCAGTTTTAATGAAATTCTATCAAAATGCTAAATTTTATCATTAGTTAGTTATATTAGGATTTTTAATTAAAATATGATTAGTTTATTATCTATTTTAGTTATAATTGATTTCTTTTGTAAGATGGCTATAAATACCTTTCTATCGATTTTAGAAGATGGTTGATTATTATTTATTATTGAATTCAGTTTGGATTATATATATTCTTACTTTGATACTAAGTCTCTTGGAACCGAGTGTCTTTGAAACTCGGTGGTTCTTTGTTCTCTTTTTCTATTGGTCCTTTAATTATACATCATTTAATATATAAATTATTAAATTAAATAATTTATCAAACTCTTCACTTAGAATTTTAAAAATTTCATATTACTATTTTTGTCTCCATTTTTAAATTTTAATATTAACATATAATACTATATTGTTCTTATAATAAAGTAGTATTAGTTTTCTACAATATAATGTTATTATTCAAATCTTATACCATCACAATACATATCATCTATTATACCAAAGATACAAACACTAACAAATAACAATATACTATACATACCATACATATAAACATACATTCAAATATACATATATTCAAAATATAAACATCATATGCATACTATATATATATATAAAATAAACAAATATAACATTCAAATTCAAATAAAAAAATAATAAAATAATATATTAATTCTACGCCATGCACCCATGTCTCCTATGCACCACATCCTTGTCCATGTCCTTTGCGTGTTGCCCATGTTTAGAAATGTGAAGGCTTGGGGTGGGCTCACGTAGGCTGCCCATGCACCACCACACTGGGAAGTGGTGAAAATGAACATGGTTTCTACACACAGTAGTGCACCATTGTTACTAGGTGTCGTTGCAGGATTACCGTTGCAGATGTTCCTTAAGTTGTGGTTTGCGGCTAACCTGTGGTGATGTTGGGCGATGCACGTGCAACTCAGCTCAAGGTGGCTGGTTTGATGGTGATTGACAAAGGAGGCTTGGCACTAGGCGTGAGGGACAACTGCAAAGGAATGACAATAGTGGTTTTTACGGTGGAGATCACCAGCAGTTCCAAGTGGTTGGACAATGTAACATCCCGAAAAAACATGTTAGACTTATAAAGGGGTACAAAGCTAGCATATTACTTAGTTAACATGTCAGTTAAATTTTGTGACAAACTGAGTTAGTTTAGGCACTTAGTTGCAATCCAGAAGTTGAAAAGTATCTTAGAATGACTCAGATAGTAGCATAAGTTGCTAAGTTGAGGAAAATAAATCTAGATAGTTTGTTTCTAAGTCACAAATAAGTAGAAGATGGTGTAGTTAAAATTTGAGAACAATTAGAGTTAATTTGGTATTTTTAGGCATACTGGTTATGCATTTAATGTCTAATTGACTAGCAGCAGATATGAAAAAAATGTGATAATGGTGAAACAACAATTTTAATGAATCTTAGTATTTATTTTAAGGTTGTTGGAGCAAGAAAACTTGATTTAGCATAATTCAAGTGTCCTTAGCAGATATGAAGTTCCAGCTTTACGTTGTAGTGGCAAAGTTGGATTTTTCCTCTTATTTCTCTTCTCTTCCTACGACTGAGAGCATAAGAAAACAGAAACCAAAGAGAAAAGGAAGAAGAAAACAAATGGGGAGAAAGGAGGAAAGAAATAGGAGCAAGGGAAGATCAAATCAAAGCTCAGGCTTGAAGGTTGATCATCCATGCATAAGGTAGATCATCTTGTCTACAAGAGGTAGAGGTTTTATGTTTATGTTCATCTCTTTTCTCTATTTCACCATTGATGCACCTTTGGTGTTTAATAGGCCAAATTGAGTTCTAGAGGTGATTGATGCGTTTGGCTTGAATGAATATGTTTCTTTGGTCATTTATGACTTGTTCATAGCATAAGTTAAAGATAGATACTTAGAACATCTCATTTAGACCATTAATGCCCAAAGAGGGGTTCAAGTCAAGCTAAGTGTGATTTTGGTTTTTGGATCCAAATTGGAAGTTTTTGTTTGTGGTTATTGATTTCCATGTGTTAGTGGATACGTTAGGGACCTTAAATCACCTAGAAACTGATTTGGAGTGGCCAAAATCTAAGATCTTGGCCAATGGAATACTACCTGAATTCTGCAGAATGCAGAATCCAGTTTTGGGCTGCATACACGGCTCGTGTCATCAGACACCCCCCTCTGCGTCTTGCTCTGTTAGTATATTTTCACGGGAGTGAAACAGAATAGTATCCTGACAGCTGATAATCATATATTTTAAACATTAATAAACTCTCATTTTTAGTCATTTATATTTTCCATGTACTTCATTGATTAAGCTTAGTTATGTTTTGTAAGTTTGGATTCAAATTGGACTTAATTAATTTTTTCAGCACTATTTTGGTCTTACATTATTTCTGTATTTCAGTCATATCTTGAGTTCTAGATGTCTTACAATTATGTATCTTACCTTGTAGGAAAGATAAGATAAAGCTCTACAACTTTCATGAGAGCTCTAGGGAAAAATCAGACATCTAGTGGAGCTAATTGAGTTTGGAAGTCAGAACACGAGTTTCGTGACTGTAACCCAAATAATGTGCAGTAATCATTGCATAATTCGAGTTTAAGGAACTGAAATGGGCTGAAAATTTGGCAACTGAAAGTTAAGACCCATATCTACAACTTTCATGAAGAACACAAGAGCTCAATCAGACAGCTTAGAGGTCATATTGGGCTGAAAGTCAAAACAGATGTGTTGAAATTGGGTTTGAATAATCTGCAGTAATTGGGTCATATCTTGGGCTGTAGGATGAATTTTTGGATGATTTTGGTGGCATTAGAAAGCTGAGATAATTTCCTAGAACTTTCATGTTACCACTTTGCTTCATTCTGATGTTATCCATGAGTTCATCACTGAATGATTTCGGAGATAAGAAATTTCAATAATTTTCCACTCACAAAAGTTCTTTGACATTTTCCACTCATCCACTCACTCATTAATCAATTCCCTTGTCATTTTATATCCCTAATCCTCTATAAAAGGGACCATAGGCAGATCATTTGGGTAATCTTGGCTTAGCTTAGATTATGCTATTGTGTTATTTGTTGTAATTTTCTTTTGTTCTAAGTTAAAATTATGTTCATCTTTTTTTGTACTCTCTTTCTTTCTTCTTGTTTATGGGTAACTAAATCTTCATCTTGCTTGAGTGAAGGAGTGAAGCTTTTGGTAATAAAATAAAGTTAGATTAATTTCTTTCTTATACTTAAATGATATATTATCAAGTGATTATTATACGTTTTGTATTTTGTTTCTAATCAATTTAGAAACTCTCCTTATAAAGTGGAGTTCTTGATTCATTGTAGACAAGTGGTTTGGCACAATGAATACTTGAACTCATTTATAAGTGTAGGTGTTAGTAAAAAATTAAAGGAACCATAATATATCTACGTACATAATTCTAAATGGACTTTGAATGTTTTATTCTCTGATTAGAACCTCCGTTGTATGTGGATTTCAATTGAGTTATAAAAAGAATTAATCTTGTCCTTAATTTATTACCAAAAGTGAATTTCATAGCCCAAACAAGTTCTTTAATTTAATTGTAAATAAGTTTTATTATTTTTATTGTTGTGACAAAGCCTTCCCTTTCCTCAAAGAATTTTTCTTCATCAATTCCCTGTGAATCGACCTTGGACTCCCGAGAAATTTATTACTTAAGACAACCTGCACTTGGGTTTGCATCCTTCTAATCCGCATCAACAACTTGTAGTGTTTGTTACATAACTTGAGCTGTAGATATCAGAATGACCTGATTCTTATGGCATTGGAAAGCTAAGACATAAGGCTTCATGTGGTAAAAATTTCAAAATTTTAGAATAAGTCAATCAGTACCAGTCTATGTTTGAATCCGAGGCAGATTCTGTAAAAAAGACATTTTGGAAGCCAGTAAACCAGATTGCATAATTTCTTGCTCCGACATTGTATTGACATAAGACTAGTGGCATTTTGAAGCTAAGATGTAAGGATTCTTTCCTGTAAAATTTTAGAATTTTATCACTTTTAGTTTGTTTCCAGTTTCAGTTTAAAATTAGGACAGAATTGGGTAAATCAGTAAATACCATGTTTCAGTCTCTGCATTTTGTTGCATAACTTTAGCTACACTAAGTCAAATGAGGTGAAATTTGTGGCATTTAAAAGATATGAAATAAGGCTATTTGCCTATAAAATTCCAAAATTTTAAAAGTTATGATGCACATTTGGTGCATTCGTGAAAATCAGTCTTTCTAGGCACCCAGCATAATTGCTTAGGAAGTTTATTTTGGGAAAAAAGATTTTTCTAATTGCTAGAATCCCTTATACATGCCTACTAAAGTGGGTTGAGACCCTAGTAAGGGTATTTCATTGAGAAAACGATTACCTTGCATATATGAGAAAGTATGAGGTTTTAAACATTTTATAAGTTAGGAATTACCTAAAGTAGGTATCTAGAACCTTAAGTACACTAGAGTGACATAGTTTACCACTTGTGATGTGATAATGAAGCAAGTTAGATGCAAGTATTATAAGTATGATTACTTAACTAGGAATATGAAATATACTCCTTTATGAGTTAGAAATGAACTGAGAGTACATGTTTACTAGAGTTTAGTTCTTCACTTGATTAGAAAGAATCATGTGATGAGTTACTGTGGTAGTTTTGTATGAGTTATACATAACGTTGTATACTTTCCTATTACTTGATAATTCCAAAGTAGAGTAATCTTTAGTGATCTACAATCATTTGGCCAAAGGAGATAAATGAAAAAGTCCAAAAGTCTCTTTGAGTACGGATTTAGCCCTAATTTCTCAGAGGGTCAAGGTTACTAGTTTCTATGTAGTGGAGTCAGTACTCTCTCATAGTGTGAGTAGGAACCAATCTACTCATTAACAAGTAGTTTGAAGAGTCAGTCTTCTTAATTACAAGTTTAAAGAAAACGTGGAATATGCAAGTGACACACACACAGTCATGTACATTTCATGTTCCTTGGCAATTGTATAGGTAGTTGTCTAGGATAAATGATATTGTACAATTGTATGGGCAGTTGTTCAATATCATTGATGGTATGTTTATGAATGAACTAGTTGTGATATGTTACAACTGTGTAGATAGTTGTTCTTATCATACGAGTAGAGAACTTAGGCTTATAGATTATGCGTTGTGTTAGTGAACCTTTACATAACAGTAGCATATGAATGTTCTAGAGATATTGAATAAAGATTTGATATCTAGTAGCAACCATAATCTATTAGGTTTGAGTTCGAGTTTTGTAAGATTAAGTAGATATGAGGCAGATTGGATACGTTATACAGTTGTATGAGCGATTGTATAATGTTGATATAGATTATGTTTATATGCAATTTACATTGTATAATACCATAAAATGTATGAATATTACTGAGGATTTTCATGTTCTCACCCATTTTTGTGGTTTCATGGTAATAACAGGTCAAGACTCTTCATAGGGTAAAGAGATAAAGAAACAGAAGAACTAGTGTAGATTAGTTTTATTCATTTCCTTTATAGACAAAGTTAATGTATTTATTTATATTAGCTTTGAGGATGTAAAGGTTATATGTATAACACTTTACCTTTTAAGGCTATTGATGTATATGTGTATAACTTTTTAGTTATGGCTCTCCATAATTATTTACTAATATTATGGATTAGTTGATGTTTATATTCAAAGTAACATAACTATTACTGTTTATCCATATATTTGTTAGTTATACTAGGATAACAGTATTAGGATGTTACAGACAACACTGCAGACTGGTTTAAGATGGTGGTTGACAAAGACTGTAGTGAAGTGTAGTTACTAGACAAAGACCAAGACAAAGGAGGGGCTAACGATGTTACTGGGTGCGATGGCCCCTGGTGGGTCATTGTATTTGAGGTGGGAGGCCCAATCGACAGGGGGATGGGAGGAAGAGAGGAGCCACCAGCAAGGGCATCGAAGTGCAAAGAAGAAAGAAGAGAGGAGATGGATATGAAGAGAAAACAGAAAAATGGAAAGGAAGTGGCCACGCGCAAACAAATTCTCCAGAAATTTTTACAGATGACATTATTTGAATTTTCGGTGGCTAATTCATTTAAAACCTCGAAATAAGTTATTGTTTCATTTATTGAAGCATTCCAGTGGATTAGCCACCGAAAATTGGCTGCCGCTCTTCCTAAGAAATTGGAGAAAATTTCCAGCCAAAATAATTCACAGAAAATCTTAGAATACGTAACTGATACATTTTTTAGATATATTAATCCACCAAAAATTTATTTTATTTTATTTTACTTGACGTTCGGTTTTCCAATTGATTTTTCTATAAGAAATTACTTGTATTACCCAACAGCCACAAATCCGCCAAAAACATCCATCGCTAAAATCCGAATTTCTTATAGTGGGAAGATTACTCGTCAAGGTTATTTTCATTGAGCATAACTTTAGTTAAGATGGAGATAAACCCTTGATAACAATGCCTAACACAATTTATTATAATCTCATTCCAATCATCCTCTTTCCCACTGTATAGGGAATATCTTGCTTGCTCTATTTGGCTTGCCAGTAACTAAAACTCTAGTGTGAAACAATATTTTCCAATAGGAGGATGGAATTAGTTGGTTTCGTTAGTTGGCATACAAAGAAGGAACTAAAATGGTGATCTCTTCCTTTGAATTAGTTGTGTTTTGAAAGAAAGTATGAATAGAAAAACCGATTCCAATAGTAGGAGAATTCGGGATTTTTTTTCATATCTTAAGAATTGACAACAGAGTTTGGAGCTACTATTAGGCAACTTATTCTTAATTTTTTTTTTCAAATCGTGTTAGTTATAAATTATAAAGGGATTATCAAGAACCAATTCTTTTAAAAATTTAAGTTGTTGGTGAAATTACATGAATAATTTTATATCTTTAACATATCCTTTCATGTAAAGAACCCGTTTGAGTTTAAAGCATAAACAATTCTTATACCCATTTTACTTTGTACAGAAGTTCAACTTCAGGAATCAAACCCGTAAATATTGGCAATCGGTCCTCTATCAACAAAGGGGCATGTATGAAGAAAAAAATAATATAACAGGACTAAAGGAGAGAACACAACACATAGTTTAACATGATCTAGCCCTCTTGCTTACATCTACAATAAGAAAGAGAATAAATTAACTATCAAAACAAGATTATAACAATGTTGCAAATCATCATCCCTTGACCATCCAGTAGGCCTCTGCTACTCTCTCCGTGGGTGTAATTTTAACAACAATTACAAAGGCTTATTTATATAAGAAACTCCTTGTGTTCTTCACCCGAAGCAATGTGAGACATGAGACTAAGGCTAAAAAACCAAACACTAACATGATAGCTTAAGTAGTTGAGTGGGGAACGTAGCATTTGACGTTATAATTTCAAGTCATATGGTAATGACTTTCTTTTGTGGCAAAAAAAACAAAAATTTTTGAATAAAGGTTTTTATAGTATATAGCATAATATTTTTTTACTGGAGTATAGCATAATATTTATACTATATAAGTGACATAGGATAGTATTGTATAAGTTATATATCCACGTTATAAGTTATTATAGTCTAAAATATTTGGCCAGTTACTGTATAACGTAAAAGATCGTATAACATCAACTTACCCTCGTGCTTGTTATTCAATCAAATCTTATAAACTTAAACAGTTTTAGCGGCATCAAACTACATAAGAGTATATATATATATATATATATATATATATATATATAAGAGACATATCTAATGAGATGAGAGAAAAAAATAACAAGTTTTTATAACCATACATGATGAGATTAAAAGGTGAGTCAAAAGGATGTTTCTAATCTTGACCATTCATATAAGATCTGATGATCAAGATTCACCACTCTCACCATTTTATAATAAACATTCAAAGATCATTAACCTATATACAATTGTCTTATATTGCGTACCAAACTTGACCTATGATATTAAGGGTTAAGACTTGAATATTGTAAGTCCTCTATATATTTACAAGTCTAGCGGGCAATATTTGTTATCGATCGTCTAACACAAGATTCTGGTTGATAATCATATATTTTATACATTAATAAACTTTTATTTTTAGTCATTTACACTCTTCATATACTTAATTGATTAAGTCTGATTATGTTTTGTAAGATTAGACTCAAATTGGACTTAATTGATTTTTTAACATTATTCTGGGTATATAAGATTTTGACATATCTAGTTCTAGATGTCTAAAAATTATGAATTTTACCTTGTAGGAAAGCTGAGAAAAAGCTCTACAATTTTCATGAGAACATCAGGTAAAATATGGACATCTAGAAAAGCTAAATGGGCTTAGAAGACAAAACACGAGTTTTATGTCTAGAAACTGAATAGTGTACAGTAATCAGAGCATAACTCGGGCTGTAAGAATTATCTTGGGCTGAAATTTGGACATTTGAAAGTTAAGACCTAGATCTACAACTTTCATGAAGAACACAAGAGCTCATTCGGACAACTTGGAGGTGATATTGGGTCTGGAAGTCAAAACAGAGGTGATGAAACTGAGCCTGAACAGTCTGCAGTAATCGGGCCATATCTTGGGCTGCAGGTGATAAAATGAGCTGAAATTTGGATATCTGAAAGTTAAGATCCAGATCTACAACTTTCATGAAGATGACTTTTCTATTTGATGACAGAATCCATGAGTTAAGCAATGAATGATTTCAGAGACAAGAAATCTCCATAATTTTTCACTCTTATCCTCACCATTTGGCATTTTCCACTTATTCATCCACTCATCCACCTACTCTTAATCAGCCTCCTTGTCATTTTGTATCCCTAATCCTCTATAAAAGGCATCATTGGCTGATCATTTAGGACACTGACGTATTATATATATATATATATACATCTTTCTTTTCTTCTCTTTCTTTCTTCTTATCTATGAGTAACTAAATCGAACTCTTGGTAATGAAATAATATTAGATTATTCTATTTCTTGTGCTTAAATGATATATTATCAAATGGACATTATATTGTATTATTTCCAATCAATTTACCTTCTTTGTATAATGATATTTATTGGGTTAAGACTTCAATATTGTAAGTCCTCTATATATTTACAAGTCTAGCGGGCAATATTTGTTATCGATCGTCTAACACAAGATTCTGGTATATAAAAATTTTTCTTCATTAATTCCTCATGGATCGACTCGACTCCCGGAAATTTATTACTTGGTAGACAATGATTGTATATGATGTATAAAAAAAAAAAAAAGATGGTTGTATATGGATCCTGTAACCCAGAAAAAATGTTGATATAGTGCATAAACACAATTAATTAAGCTTGGGTCGAAGCTTGTATCAAAACTGAAAATATTAACTACTTTAAGCAAATTTATGTCTTTCTTGTTTTTATAAAAGCCACTAAAGCACAACACAACATAAAATGAACCAAAGTTGCTTATTCAAAAAAAAAAAAAGCATATGAGGTCATATCGACAGAATCAGTTTATTGCACCATAGCCCAGCATCTCTTGCATCCCACAAAGTTGACCAAAATTCAAGTCTGTGAACTCGAGTTGGCGATTAAATCTGTTCAAAATCAAAATAATAAGAACCAATAATTAGGGGGCAATGGGCAGAAAAATATTGAAAATTGAATTATGTATAGCATA
Source organism: Ormosia emarginata (assembly GCA_029884605.1). Classification (NCBI taxonomy): domain Eukaryota; kingdom Viridiplantae; phylum Streptophyta; class Magnoliopsida; order Fabales; family Fabaceae; genus Ormosia; species Ormosia emarginata. Next base: position 8,402,301 of record JAQQTP010000059.1, on the reverse strand, counting down.
TATAGTTGATGTCGGCACATTGTCAATACCCGTCATACTTTAAGCTTTACCATCGTGTTTTATGATTAACTATATCATTAGAAACTTCATTAAACTCATAATTTTAATGTGCACAGTAGAATTAAAGTTTGTCAGTATAATACGTTCTAACCTTGACCTGAATTTGTGTTAATATTTGTCCCAAGCTAGAAGGAATTGAGATCGAATTGGGCCTTAGTTGCATGCAAACCAGCACCTGAATTTTGCATTGCATGTTCTTTAACTTGTGATTGTTTCTTTTGGAGTTCTTTCAGCCTATATTCACTTCTGCTCTGCTCTTTTCAATTTCAGCTGAAAAGCAACATAGATTGAGCTCTATAGTGATATAAACAGAACAGACGCAGAGAGAGAGAGAGAGAGAGAGAGAGAGAGAGAGAGAGAGAGAGAGAGAGAGAGAGAGAGAGAGGTAACCTTCTGTAAGTATTCTATTCTTTTCAAGAGCAGCCATTCGGAATTTTAATTTATGGTGCTCAATTAGCGATGACCTTTTCTTATTCTTATTCTCTTCAATTTGAGCGCGAATGTTGGCAATCTTTATCTGCATAGGCAAACCTAAAAATATGTTAGATACATTAGAAACTGTTACATACACTCATAAAGAAAATTAATTAATGACATGTTTCACAATCACCATGAGAGAACTTGATAGCTTTTCCAAATTCGCCACATAGTGAGTTTTCTTCAATCTGTATTTCTTTGAATAAACTCGATTTGCCATGATTCTACACACAAAAGAATATAAATGATTTGAACCAGAAATTTTCAATGTAACATAAAAAAATATATAATTTAATAATAATGTTGCACAACCAAAAAAAAAAAAGCCAAAATTCCAACGGAATTCAATGGTAGTTGTTAAATGAAATAAAATGGTAAGGATCACTATCAATTCAATAATAAAAAAGTATGTCAACTTATTCTGTTGAAAATTCTAATTATCTAATATTTTTTTAGAATTTAATATACCGGTTCAGCCTTTTAGGATCGTCCACCATTTTTGGGGCTAAATTAAGATCGGAGCTAGGTTGCCTTGCTTGGCCATCATAAGTTTGGCTCTTGTTGGCATTATGAATAATAGCATGATATGGCCCAGCCCAATAACCCAAACTTAGTTGAGGAAGCCCAAGTGAATTCTACTGCAGAGAGGCCTAAGAGGATTGGCAAGACTCCAAGCAAATGGTCTGATTTCATATTTTACAAGTAGAGCCATCTGTTAGTGACTCAGCAATATTCTAGAAACAAGTTGTTAGGATTTTGTTAGAATAATAGCGATTGTATGCAATCATGCCTTGGCTATTTCTATTATTTGCGTAGGCTCATATATATATATCCTTGTATGCCGTCATGCGAAAAGGGGAAAATATCTACACTATTCTCTCTTCATTCCCTTAAATCTTCTGAAGGCTCTCTGACCTTGAATCAGAGAAATCAATATCTTACCATTGGTGCTTTCCTCCTGCTTATCAATGGCCCCTTCCATTCGTTCTTCTTCTGACCATGACAAGCTCGACGAGATCATGCTTCAAATCCAACAATTAACCCAGTTACAAGTCGGCTTCTCCACCAAGTTGGACGACGTCTTCTCGCAGGTGGCTACTCTCGAAGGTCGTTCCCCTCAACATTCGCCCCGTTCATCCAGCAATCACGACTCGACCCAACGACATTTCTTGAAATTGGATGTTCCGCGGTTCGACGGCACCGACCCCCATGGCTGGATCTTCAAGGTGTCTCAGTTTTTTGAGTACCACGGCACCCCGGAGGAGGAACGACTCACGGTGGCTTCCTTCTACCTCGACGGTGCCGCGTTGGCTTGGTACCAGTCGATGTACCGCAACAGCCAGATTCACTCTTGGACCCAATTCTTGCAGGCTTTGGAAACCCGGTTCGCCCCCACCGCCTATGACGATCCGCGGGGTAAGCTTTTCAAACTCACTCAGACCTCATCTGTTGCTACATACCTTAGTGAGTTTGAAACGCTCGCTAACCGCATCACTGGGTTACCTCCTCCTTTCCTCCTGAGCTGTTTCGTGTCGGGTCTCAAGCCGGAGATACGGCGAGAGGTACTCGCTCATCAGCCCAGCTCCCTGTCACAGGTAGCGGGTCTCACTCGACTTAATGAGGACAAATTGCAGGAATTGTTTCATCATCATCGCCACCTTGGAATCCGCCGACGGTGTAGCGCACCTTCACCCCGCCGCCACGTGCCTTACCTGAGCCAGTGCCTGTGCGATCTCTTCCCCCATTACTTCTGGCTCCACCTCCTAATCCCTGCTTCAAACGGCCCTCGGAGGCGACAATGGCGGACCGCTGCGAAAAGGGACTCTATTTTCATTGTGATCAGAAGTGGTCCCGTAATCATAAGTGCAAGGGGAGGTTCCTACTATTAGTGGCTGAGGAGGAAGAAGATTCGGCGGAGCCCGAGGCTGAACCACTCACTCATGATATGGGTGGGGTGCTTCAATCATCGGACCTGCACATGGGTGAAGAGGCCCAATCCGCTCAACTAAGCCTCAATGCCTTGGTTGGGGCACATGTTTCTGAGACCCTCCGGGTCACGGGCCACATTTTCCAGCAGCCGGTCCAGATCTTGGTAGATGGGGGCAGTACCCATAATTTTGTTCAGACCAAAGTGGTTTCCGAATTGGGCCTTAAGTCTAGCCCAATATGATTGCTGAAGGTGTTGGTAGGCAGTGGAGAAGAGCTCAGGTGCACTCAAGTATGCCATGGGGTCCGCATTTCGATTCAGGGCCATAAGTTTGTGGTGGATTTGTATGTCTTGGCAATGACTGGGTCTGAGGTGGTGTTGGGAGCCCAATGGCTTAAGCAGTTGGGTCCAGTTTTAATGGATTATCAGAAGTTAACCTTGAAATTTATACATGGGCGTACGTATGTGGAAATAAAGGGATCTACCAGCCCAAACCCAGAGACCATAAGTCTCCATCAGCTGCAAAAAATAATCAAAGGTGAACATGGGGCCCAATTCTTCTCATTACGGGTCAGTGGCCCAACCGATCCGCACCTACCCCAATTGCAACATGCGAACCCTAGTGTGCAGCAACTTCTGCATGATTTCGTAGCCTTGTTCTCTGAACCGAGCCACCTCCCTCCAGCAAGGTTCTCCGACCACGCGATTCCGCTCGTCCCTGATGTGGCCCCCGTCAATGTTAGGCCGTATAGGTACCTTCACGCCTAGAAGATGGAGATTGAGACCAAGTCGCCAAGTTGCTCGAAGCTGGGTGGATTCAACCCAGTAACAGTCCCTTCTCTTCTCCGGTTCTACTCCTAAAAAAGAAGGACGGGTCATGGCGTATGTGTGTTGACTACCGTGCCCTGAATGCCCTCACAGTTAAAGACCGCTTCCCGTTGCCCACGGTGGATGAGCTTTTAGATGAGTTTGGTTCGGCCCAGGTTTTCTCCAAACTCGATCTGACTTCGGGGTTCCACCAAATTCAACTGCAGCCGCAAAATACACCCAAGACGGCCTTCCGAACTCACGACGGCCATTACGAGTATCGGGTGATGCCGTTTGGCCTTTGTAACGCTCTGGCGACTTTCCAAGCGACGATGAACGATATCTTCCGACCACTGCTCCGTCGAACAGTGATTGTCTTTTTCGATGATATTCTGGTATATAGTGACACGATGGAACTGCACCTTGCTCATTTGTATCAAGTATTTACCATTTTGAAACAACAACAAGTTTATCTAAAGCCTCAAAAATGCTCCTTCTGTCAAACTCAAATTTCCTATCTTGGCCATATTGTTTCGGGAGGAACGGTTGCCCCGGATCCTATGAAAATCCAGGCCGTCTCTGAGTGGATGGAACCGAAGAATTTGAAGGGACTGCGCGTGTTCTTGGGGCTCTTCGGATTCTATCATAAATTTGTTTGAAATTATGCAGCGATAGCTCTTCCACTCACGTCTCTATTGAAGAAAGACAGTTTCAAATGGTCTTCGGAAGCCCAATCTGCGTTCGTGGCTCTGAAGGCAGCCTTGATCAGTGCCCCCGTTTTATCCCTGCCGAACTTCTCAGCACCATTTATTGTCGAAACTGATGCTTCGGGTGTCGCCATGGGTGCGGTTTTACTTCAGGCAGACCACCCCATTGCATATTTTAGCAAGGTTTTCTGTCCCCGAATGTCTAAGGCCTCGGCCTATCTGCGTGAACTACATGCCATTACCAGTGCAGTTAAGCGCTGGTAGCAGTATTTACTGGGTCATTTCTTCATTATTCAAACAGATCACAAGAGTTTGAAGGAACTCCTCACTCAGGTTATTCAGACCCCAGAGCAGCAGCATTATCTTTCAAAATTGCTAGGTTACGATTATGAGATACAATACAAACCAGGAAAATCAAACATCGTTGCAGATGCGTTATCCCGATCTCAGGAGTCAACAGGTGCAAGCCTCATGGTACTTTCTATGCCTCAGTTTTTGTTCTTGGATGAACTTAAACAAGAATTGTCTTCTGATCCATTATTCCTAGACTTGAAGTCCAAATACATGGCTGACCCCCTCTCCCTTCCTGGATTTTCTTTCTCTGATGGGCTGTTACTTAAGGGTGGTAAAATATGGGTTAGTCCTGCTTCTCGTTTTAAACCATTATTGTTGAGGGAATTTCATGCTTCGGTCATAGAAGGGCATGCAGGGATCACCAAAACCTTGCGACGCCTCACTGAAAATTTTTATTGGGATAATATAAAGAAAGATGTACAGGAATTTGTCACTCAATGTGTCACTTGTCAACAAACAAAGTACAGCACTAAAAAACCAGGAGGCTTGTTACAGCCGCTTCCTATTCCTAACAATGTGTGGGAGGATATTTCCATTGATTTTGTTACGAGACTTCCCCCGTCCAGCGGCTGCACTGTTATATTTGTCGTGGTTGATCGTTTTTCTAAGGGTGTTCACCTTGGAGCTCTTCCTACTAATTTTAATGCCTATAAGGTGGCAGAACTCTTTGTCTCTATCGTCTGCAAGCATCATGGCCTTCCCAAGAGTATCGTCTCTGACCGTGATCTGATTTTTGTGAGTCGTTTTTGGGCTGATCTTTTCCGATTCAGTGGCACCCTTCTCCGAATGAGCTCCGCCTATCATCCACAAACGGATGGGCAAACGGAGGTTATGAATCGGACGATTGAGCAGTACTTGCGTGCCTTTGTGCACCATCAACCCTCCAATTGGCTTCGTTTTCTCCCTTGGGCAGAGCACCATTACAACACTTCAGTTCACTCAACCTCCGGGTTCTCCCCATTTCAAGTCATCTATGGTAAACCACCACCATCTATATCGGCTTATATTCCGGGTTCTTCTTCTGTTGAGGCTTGTGACTCCTCATTGACTTCTCGGGAAACCTTACTTGCAATGTTGAAGAAGAACCTCCTTAAGGCTCAGGCGCGGATGAAGTCTTATGCTGATAAACATAGGAGAGAAGTCACATTTGAGGTGGGCTCTTGGGTCTGGGTGAAACTCCAGCCTTATCGCCAAATCTCCCTTGCAGGTTCTAAGTATCACAAACTCTCCAAAAGGTTCTACAGCCCGTATCAAGTTTTGGCTAGAGTTGGCCCGGTTGCTTATAAATTGGAGCTCCCTTCATATTCAAAGATACATAATGTTTTTCACTGTTCATTGTTAAAACACCATGAGGGGCAACCTCCTAATGAGATCGACCAACTCCCTCCACTTTCGGTGGACAACAACCCACTCATAACTCCACTCACAATTTTGAATTGGCGCACTTCTATAATAGATGGAATTCCTACCAAATTCACCCTGTGCAATGGCGTGGTCTCTCCCCTGATGATACTTCTTGGGAGAAATGGGATGAATTGTGTGCTCTGTACAACCTTGAGGACAAGGTTGCTCTTGATGGGGGGGACATTGATATGGCCCAGCCCAATAACCCAAACTTAGTTGAGGAAGGCCAAGTGAATTCTACTGCAGAGAGGCCTAAGAGGATTGGCAAGACTCCAAGCAAATGGTCTGATTTCATATTTTACAAGTAGAGCCATCTGTTAGTGACTCAGCAATATTCTAGAAGCAAGTTATTAGGATTCTGTTAGAATAATAGTGATTGTATGCAATCATGCCTTGGCTATTTCTGTTATTTGCGTAGGCTCATATATATATCCTTGTATGCCGTCATGCGAAAAGGGGAAAATATCTACACTATTCTCTCTTCATTCCCTTAAATCTTCTGGAGGCTCTTTGACCTTGAATCAGAGAAATCAATATCTTACCATAGCACCAGGAGTTGCAAAGGTTCCGTTGATGTGATTCTTCTCAGCTTGATCAAGAGTAGGGTTCTCCATAGTTTTGTTATGGTTGTCAGCTGCTTGTCCAGAAAAGGTATTAGAAATGGCAAGCTGGAGATCCAACCCTGGATTGGTACGTACTCCTTTCAGCATTACCAAGGCTTTAATTTTTACCAAAGGGCTTTTGCCACACTTGAAATGATGAACCAGCACCTGCAAACAGTTTAGTCGACGAAGCCATAAAAGAAAAGGGTTTAACTGATGTGGGTTTCATCAGGCGTGATTGATCTTCCAGTGAGGCAAAGCTGATCTTCTTTGTAGATTCTCCCATATTTCGTAGTTCTTTGTCTAGCTGCAAAACAAGATATAAGCAAAAATTTAGTTAAGATTTTCACAATCCACAAAGAAGCTTAGAAAATGAATTGTCTTCTTACATTAGAGAAAGGAATTTTTTGCTGACACAAGCCCTATAAAGGTGGTAGGTTCTTTATATTCAAATGCTAAAGGACTGATTTGGAGGATTTGTACGTCCGGTGTTTCCTTTTTAGGAGTATTCCTATTTGTAATTGCCTTAGAACCTTCCATGTACCAAAAAAAAAAAAAAGGACTGATAGCTTAATTTGTTAATACAAAGCACATATATTGCATACATTAATCAATTTTATCTTCTTCAAGAAAATTTCCTTCATTGGATTATATCAATAACGAATTTCATTTAAAAAATAAAAACTCCATAACCTGAATCCAAAACTATCCCTTTATTATATATATATATATATATGTTGGAAGAACTGGTTAATTTTGGTAGTCATAATTGGGTAATTTGATCAGTTGCATGCAGATTTGCTAGATATATTAACACCATAACTATTTGACCTTTTTTTATATTAACGTGTTTATCCCAAATTATAACCAAGACAATAAAATTAATTATAAAATTGTACCCAGAAAACGTAATTATGAAAAAATGATTTTGTTTGAATTTAATACTCCAAAAGGACTCCAAACCAGGCTATTTTGGCTAAATACGTATATGGAACCCTCATCATTGTATGAAACCTATTTGTCACCCAAGTTAGGACATATATATGATTACCTTTTAAGGGTCCATTTTCATCAGGTAAGTCACTTTATAAGGGAAATTTGATTTGTTTTCCTTCAAATATTTTCAAGATTTTTTTTTTTAAATTGTGTTTAAAGAATGATAAACATATATTTTTGCTTGCTTGGTGTATACTGTATAAAAGAAAAATGTTCTCCTAAATTTTAGTTATTTTCGTTATAATTAAACGTATTTGATACAACTCATATATTGTTGAGATTGAAATTAACTATAGATATCGTATTTTAAGTCCTGAAATAGAAAGCATTAAACAAGAAGAAGTTTATGGAAGGAAAATATTATCAGCAGATAATCTTTTTTGTCGCTTAGATATTCTAGTTAAATTTTCTAGTTCGATTTAAGAACCATATAATTTAAATCATGAAAATTTATTAGCCTGACATAAATCTTCATTTAACACACTATTAACCTTATAATTTTCGCATATACTGCATTACTATTATATAAATATTTTCAGCCTCCTAAAAGATTGATACACAATTTTCAAATTAATGCAAAGCAGTGTAGATTATCAATGAACGGATTTTTAGAATAATTATATAATTTTAGTGACTAATACGGATATATAGTTTCAATTATGGAACAACAGTCCAGACATGCATTTTTTTTTTCAGGTGTCCTCACAACCTTTATGGTGTATGACAAATATCCGCTAGGGCATCCAAGAGTATGTAGAGGAATATATTAAGAGACAGAGGCTGCTTATATTGTGAGAGTGAAAGGAATAAATATACATATGATCCAATATAACTGTAATATATACTGAAGTTCCCATGCACGATCGAAGTTAGAACAATAGTTCTAGCTAGTTTTCTTCGTAATTTTAAGATTAAAGAAATTAGTCATCTCTGCTAGCCGTGCAAATGTGGTTTAATATTAATCCTAAGAAATGCCTGGAAAGAATATGTAAGCTTTTTCAGAGAAAACGGATGCTCAATCAATATATGAATTCTTAGGTTTATTGACTGTCAAATTTCAATTGAGCTTCTCTCGTTAATTATAACTATGCGTTCATTGTATGTGAATGTGAAATCAATAACCTCCATAGTAGAAATGAAGTAATTAAAAAAGAAGAATTGCTTTGTCAAAAATTGTGTGAAGTGTTCATGTTAGAGTAAATTACACTTCCCTCTCTTGAGAGATGTTTAAATTGCACCATTCTATCTTCTATTTTGAAAAATTACACTCTCTTTTTTTGAAAAATAAAAATATACTACACTTTGGTATATTTTTATGTTTTCTTTGTTAAAATTCTCTCACAGTCGAAAATTTAAGTTGCAGTAACTACCAATCAGCAGGATCAAAGTCACAGGTATTGGCCTTTGGACAATGACGACATTACTAACGCAAGTCAAGGACGATTAAGAAGGCATTTAAGAATTTATTAAGGAATATTAATTTTTAACAATATTTAGTTAACTTTGACTCTACTAGCTAGTGACTATTGCGACTTCAAGTCTTCAACGCTATGAGATTTTGAACAAAAAATATAAAAATGAACTAAAATGTTACACATTTTCATCTTTTAGAAGAGATGAGTGTACTTTTTCAAAATATAAAGAATAATAGTATAATTTAAACAGCTCTCAAGAGATAAAAGTATAATTCACTCAATTGAGCTTCTCTCATTAATTATAACTATGCGTTCATTGTATGTGAAATCAATAACCTCTGCAGTAGAAATGATGTAACTAAAAGAAGAAGAATTGCTTTGTCAAAAATTGTGTGAAGTGTTCATGTTAAGAAGCCTTAAAATTTGTTCATTCAACAAAATATCTTCTAATCGATACTTAAAAGTCTCAAATTTGTACTCTCGGATAAACAATTGTCTCAAATTTGTAATCGCAAAAAACAGAAGTATCAAATTGGTTATTTGTATATCTTTTAGTAGAAACGGGAACATAGTCGAAAATATGGGGTGGGGAATCTGAATGTTTTGTAGAAATGAATTTATCAAAGAAGAGAGAGGGATTTGCAAGCAACCATATAATAGCACTTGAACACAAATATGCACATTTTGTGAAAGACTAACTTTTCCAAAAACTTAAATTGTTAATTTTATGAACAATGACTTCATTTTATTTTTAACACATCCCCTCTTGTTAAAGTCTTTTGAGCAAGTATGAACAATACACATGCCATTTTATCTCCTATTAAAATTCAATTTTTATTTAAAAAAATAGGGTAACAATGATCAAACTCATAATCACTTAATCTTAAAGGCTTTGATTCCCCCTAAAAGTTTAAGTTAATTAAGAGAATTGGTTCTTAATACATTTCATTGTACTAGAGTAGTGGAAAGTTGTCGGCAATTTACTTGTTTGGATTTATATATTTGAAATTATTGGGCTTAAGTAAAATTTTAATCAACCACAAAGCGTGATTGAGTTGATAAATTAAATTTCATGTGAACGAATTTTATCTATAATACAGGGAATCAAAACTAACTAGAAATATTCTGTGGTTAGTGTAAAGTCGAGGACCGAGCAAGGATTAATTCTACTTCCAAAAAATACAGGGACACTTCGTGATCTTAGAAAGAAAAAAGATAAAGAAAGAGAAAACTTTTAATCTAATTTGTCTCACCCTTATAACTTGACAGCTTTTTTCTTTGTTCCAAGATGAGGCCTAAGAGCGAACAAGCTTGTAGCTTAACTGGCATTGCCCAGCCTTTAAATGTGTAATGATGATGTTAAAAGTTCAATCTTCCACTAAGTCATATATCCTCCTCTCCTACTAGGTGCTTACACCTCCTAAATCCTTTTGAAAAAAATGCCTTAGACCCAAACCAAAGAAACAAGCTACTTCTTTACTAATCAATCGAGTACAAGAGCCTTAGCGATCCCCTGACAGGAGCTGAGAAAGTTAATTAGGTGGATGTTGATGAAGCACCAGTCCACCATTGCTTTTAAAAACTGGTAGTAAATGATATGTTTCGTCCAGTGTCATGTCTGAAATGAAATCTTAAGAAATACTAGTCAAATTCAGACTCATACACATCAGAAGTGCAGTGTCTTAATAACTTATTTGTAAGTGACCCTTCAACGTGCTGAGCCAACTTGCATTGACATCAACCATGAAGTTAGCCAACCATTTGTCAGATTGATTTATCTCTCTGTAAACATGCCGCCAGACAAGATTCTTTGCATTATGCTGGAATTTTACAGTTAAGACAGTATTATGCTGTAACCAATCTATTAGTGATCGATGGTCAACAAGGTTTTTGCCATCACAGTTACTTGCGATACTGCAATATTGCGGGCGTAGACTGCAGTTTAAAATGAAACTGTCACATCTTAATGATTGAAAAGGGGTGTTTGATATTAAAGTTCTCAAATTTAAATATCATTAAAAATAATAGTTATTTTTATGAGAGGAATATAGGTCACTTTTGGCTGTGTGTAACTTCCCTTAATTGAATCAAAAGAATGTGATTCTAGTAATATGTAACAGGCAATTTTCATTTGGGAAAGGTGTTAAGAAATTTCACATTTAGAAACATGGAATTGCAATATTATCTTCGGTTTCAAAGTCTGAAGCTTGACTAAACAATTTGTATACACTTTATTGTTATTTTCATGTTGTTGATGACTTTGGTTAAATTGGAGTGGTCTTTTGAATTTGTGAATGAGTTAGTGTGTGTTTCTTGGTCTTCTAACTAGACAAAACTACTTTGTACCAAGAATTTGCCGTCCCAAGTTTTGGTGATAGTGGAGAATTTTGCAGTCCCAAGATTTTTACTTTCGCACCTTGAAGGAGGTTTCTCATGTTAAAAGAAAAAAATTCAAGTTTCTCAGAGTAAAAAATTTCTTTTATTTTATATCATTCAATATATGTCACATTAGTTTTATTAGTCAGTCATTGTCTCATATTTTAACTATATTTTTAATGCTATAACTAATGCAGAATACTTTGAATGGTACAAGCAAAGATTTCTCTTGCTTCATGTTAAATAAGATGTTTTGACTGTGATATTAATTTATTTTTATTATTGGTTTTTGATTTACTTGACTGCTTCTTGGTTAATTCTCGCAAGAGAAGAAGGTTTATATTGTATCCAGAGTTACAACTTTGTTTTAAACTCTTTATTACCATTCTTCCCGTCAGAGCCAGCAAAATGTAAGAAAGCAAAGTCATCTAAATTTATGCGAAGGAAAATAACGATAAAGATTTTGCGTTCATTAATGACTATAAAGCACTTGATAGATTTATAATAAGCACACAGAATTTGATAAGGCTTTGCAGTCTTCATAGCCATTTCAGTAAACTTACACGAACCCTTTATTCTAAATCATATATATAAGATTCTTAATAATGGCATGATGATTTCATTTGCCTTTGAACTTCATCATCTCTGGGATCTGTGCTTGTTGCACCTCATCGATCAATTTCAGTTGCTCCAACTCAAATGTGAGCATCTCTGCCTCAGCTGAAGACCGTTTGGTACCAGTCACAAAATATAAAGATCATTAAAATGGTAAGGAAAATCAAAATCTAAAGGGAAATTAAAGGTGGGCATATATAGTAGCAATAGTGTGTTAGAGGAGAAAGATAAAGAGAAGGAGGGTGGAAAAAAAACCTTCTTCAGCCTCTAAGTCAGAAGAAACTTGAGAAAACTTTTCCTTCAATGAAATATTTTCAGCCACAAGGTATGATTCAACTTCCTTATAATATTCAAGCTTTGGGGAGTTGTCTGAAATTTCTACCTGCAAAATGAAAGAGTTAACTTCTTCTTGTTGGAAATTAAGCTGATGAGCAACACAGGGATGAACAAATATCATGGAATTACCTCCAGGGACTTCTGTTGATCTTCAAGTTTCAGGACGTGATCATGCTTCTTGCGACGATACCTCTCTGAATATTCTCTGTTAGCAGCACGTCTGGAAGCCAAATATGAAAAATGACCTAAAGTTAATTTGCACTTGAAACATAAGAATGTATTTCAGATTAAATACTTTTAATCAAAAAATTCATATATAATAGTGGACATTGTAATATAATCAAAATTCGATTATATTTTAAAATAATTAGCAAAACATCGACGGCATGAAGTGGATACATCGTCCTACATCAAATTTTGTTTAAAACAATAAATAAATTTGTGATTAAATCTAACATTTTATGAACTAATTTGTGTGTGTGCGCAATGAATCTTTAGAGCCTTTTTAATTAATTTTACTAGTATAATAAATTTTCCATTTCCAATGAGCAATTCATTTATTCGCTCACTCTTCTCTAATTTCACTCGTGTAGTTTTTTCCTGGTTTAATTCATTCTTTTACTCATCATTTACTTTCATATCATGATTTACTACATCAAAAATCTTAATATACTGCCTTATGAGATGTGCATGTGTTAATATATAAGTATATTTATTATTTGTTAGAAATTTAAGTGTAAGTTTCAAATTCTACATTATTTAGAAATGAGTAAAGAGAAGACTTTATAAGTAGAATGACTCATAAATTTATCGTCTTAAAGTTTTAGATTAAAATGTAGTGTTCAACTTATCATTATTGTTCCTCTTTAAATTCATTGTTTAAGATCTCATCAACATTTTGGGCTAAGAGAATATTTAGAGTAAAAAAATATAACTTGAATTCTAAAAACGCATGCATATTTCGTTCATATCGCATTTTGTTTAATCTTCTGAGATTTTTCTACACTGTGAAACTATTGAAGCTGCCCTTCACAAGTGATTCATGTAGGAAAATTGTTGGATACTTATGAAATAAGAAAAATCTTTTACTTTATATCATTGATTGTATACCATATCAGCTGTTATAATATTAAAAATATAGTTAAAGTAAAAGATTGTAATGACCCTCAAACTTGAAATGATACACAATTAATGGTACAAAACATGAGATTTTACTCCAAAAATATTTAAAAATGTCTTCTTGCAAGAATAAATCATTAACATTACATTGCCTACTCAATTATGCGTTTAAGCTTACTTACCACTTCATCAACTCTTTATTTATATGCCATTCTTAGCTGAAATCGCTAAAGTTGAAAATCTTCTTTCTTCCTTATTCCATTTTCACCTTGGAAATGATACATATTCAGACAAAACCTTCACAAATACCTCACAAGACAATATATAAATAGATAAGAAATGACTTAGCATTGCTTACACTCATTCAAAATTTCTTAGCCACTCATTTTTTAATTTATGAGCAGTATATATATATATATATATATATATATATATATATATATATATATATATATATATATATATATATATATATATATATATCGTTTTTCTTTCACTTCTCAAATCTTAATACCAATCAAACTATTATTCAAAAATAATATTTCAAATTGATAAAATCCTTGTGTAGTGTATACTAGGTGTAAGACAATGTTCTTATACTTTATAACTTGAAAGTATATCACGTTATTTATATGAGTTATCATTGTCTTTCAATTTAATTAATACATTAAATTTGTTCTAGTATAACTACTACTCATTGTTAATGTTTGGATATTGATACTGATAGATCATGTGACTCTTTCTTTTTTCTTTGAATTAAAAGTTTAGGAAGTTGGTTGTCCCACTTCAAAGTCACAATAGCTTATAGTGACATATAAAAGATGTACTAATGAAGGACTACCAGTAAGAATCAAACATGACTTTTAGGTTAATACAGTTTAATTTTACTAATTGAGTCAGTCATTATTGACATGACATACATTTAATGATACATATTACAGTGTAAAAAAACTTTCCTACATCTAAGAATATATATGATCCACTACCAGTGTAACAATATAATTCAATCATTAATTTTATCATTAATTGTAATATTATTAAAACAATTTAACCGCTTAAATAATAATTAATCTAGAAAAAAATCTTTTAATGATATATAACATTGGAGGCTCGCAAACCTAAGGATATAAGCCTAAAGAAAACTTTCTCGCGTATTACCTCAAATTATTTTCATTAATCAAATATTCAATGTATTTAACTAAACAAATTTTGTATTATTAACCACTTAATAACCTATACTTATAATCACATTTTTTGTCAAAAACCCTCCTGATTAATTATAAATAAATTTAATATTTAATTAATGAAAAATGACATGAAATGATGTATGTAAAAACATGTGTGTAACATTATTCCTAACCCAGCCCACCTTTTCGCAACAGTATCATGAAGTACATCACCCCGGTGAGGGCCACTTGCTTCGATTTCCTGATGCAGTGCATCAGATGTGGTGGACTCACTGGATTGAGGTGGAATTGGTGGCAGTCCTACGCCACCCCTCTTGCTGGAGCTTGGTGATCTTTCCATAATTCCTTGAAAGCTGAATAGCCTGCAGAAAACAATTTAGTTGAAAAAAAAAACTATGTTAGTTCGAAGAAAACATTAAAGTAATATTCAAAATTCCCCTCCCATATCTCTCTCTCTCTCTTTCTCTCTCTCACTCTCTCTCTCTTTTCTTCTTCTAATCTAACTTGCGGGATCGTGCTAGAGATTGCTATACTTACAATAGCAACACGCGCAAAAGCAATGATGAGCAATGACGAGTAAGCAAGAGAGAATTCCACACAATATCTATGGAAATTGTTAGCAAAAACACTCGAGCTTTGGTGCGCTCGAGTTAGCATTCCCCCAATATATATATAAAGGTGACCCAATGTTTGAAAGCAATGCATTTATGAATGTATATGGCAGTTTAATTATTGTTTTCTGTCAGGCATTAAAATCACCACAAAAAGAGCAATTAAGATAGAGGATAGTAATTATTTTTATTTGGCAATGAATTTTATGGATGAAAAAGTCCAATTCAGTCTGAAAAATTTAACGCATTAATCCAATGATAACGTACATATATATGATATTTTATAATATAATATTAGGGAGAATTAATTAGAAAGACTATTATTAATATAAAATTAATGATAAATGATTAATAATTATTTTCATAATAGTAATGACCTTTCGAAATGGTTGATTAATCATTTTGAATAGTTGATTAATCATTCTAAATAGTTAATTAATTATTTTTATTAATTTTATATTATTAACGGTCTTTTTCATTAATTCTCCCTTCATATCATTTCAAACGAAAGTAAAAGTTAACGGAAGATATAATGGGCAAGTTATTAGAAGGAAAAATGGCATCTATTTAATATTTTATTATGTAAAATTGAATCTGAAGACCTTAAAATAAATATTATGAGTGTTTTTGGAGGAGAAGAGATTTAAATTTAAATTTTTAAATGTTAAATTTTGAATTTTCTCTCTTCCTAAAATGCACAGAATATTTATGTTAAGGTCTTGGGACTCAGTTTGACATAATATATTTCACAATATATTTGTTTATATAAGTCATTAAATGAAGACACTTGACAACTACATTTCTATCCGTATATCATTTATTGGTTATTCACATTTATTTTGTATTAAAATATTTAAAATTTAAATATAAAGTTTTTTAAATCCGTGAACATAATGATATCCTCAACTTTTTTAAATGTGAATGATATCCTTAACTTTGACACACATAAAAAAAAGATCATATAATAATTATCATATAAATTTACATATTACATAAATTTAAAATTTCGAACGAAACATATTTATTTTCTTATTAGATGTAAAGAAATGATCATTATACAGACTTTTGGTCTCACAAATACACATGCACAAAAGTAAACTGTTGATTTGGGAGAGAAAAAACAGAAAATAAAAAGCCAAAAAGAAAGTGGATGAATAAGATTAAGATTTGAGAAGTTTATGTATAATAAGGTCCAGACATAACCTTAGAGGTATTACTTTTCTGCAGCCTCAAGCTGAAGTATGCCATCTACTGCATTATGCGTAGATAATGGTTTTTAAGATCAAATAATAGTCAAAATATCTTTAAATTGGTTCCACAAAATTATATCATACAAATTACAATGAAAAATCTAATGCATTAATCTAATGATAAAGTACATGTGATGTTTTATATCGTGTGTCTTTAACATTTATCCTATTAATAATGGGGATTCCTATGTTTTGGTCTCAAATTTTAGTTTTCTTATAGTATCATTAATATTTATTTATTTTAAGTCTTAAATATAAATCAAATAAGATAAAAATATAACTTAACAATGTTTTCCTCTACAAGACTATCAATTATAATTCCGACAAAACCGCACAACTTCTACTATCATTTAGCTAATTGATCCAACGTTAGCTTAGTTATCAGAGACCAAATATAATAGTTATGTACGTGAATTTTTATTTTTATTTTTGTCTAAACACGTTAGTGCCTTTAATCTGCCAGTAATTAGAAAGAAAGTAAAAGTTTGTATACATGTTGTAATGGGCAAGTTATTCGAAGGAAATACCCACTTAGCAGTACAGTTGTCTAATGCTGTAAAAGGTCGGTTATTTAATATTTTATGATGTAAAACTGAATCTTAAAAGCTTAAAATAAATATTATGCGCGTTTTTGTAAGCAGAAGAAATTTAAATTTAAATTTTCATATTTTAAATTTTGAATTTACTCTCTTCCCAAATCACACATAATATTTATTTTAAGGTCTTACGAATCAGTTATATTTCATAATATATTTGTTTATTTAAGTCAATAAATTGAAGAGACTTTACAACTAACATTTTTATCCGTTTATCATTTATTGGTTATTCACGTTTATTTTGTATTAAAATATTTAAAATTGAAAAATAATTTCTTTTAATCCCTGAACATAATGATATCCTTAAATTTGACACCATAAAAAATCGTAAAATAATTATCATATAAATTTACATATTACATAAACTTAGAATTTTGAACTAAACATATTTATTTTTCTTATTAGAAGTAAAGAAATAATCATTACACAGACTTTTGGTGTCATAAATACACATAACCCCAAAGCGGAACCCTTGATTTAGGAGAGAGAAAAGAAGAGGGAATAAAAAAAAATAAAAAATGAAAGAATAAGATTAATATTTCTGAAATTTCTATATAATAAAGCTTAGATTAACTAACATAACCCATACAAGTATTACTTTTCTGCATCTTCAAGCTGAGGTACACCATCTATTGCCTTGGGTGGAGGGAGTTTTTAAGATCAATCAGTCAAAATATCTTGAAATTGGTCGCAAAAAATTATAACTTTTTTTGGGCACCTGATTTGGCCAAGAATTATAAAATGATAAAATAAAATAAAATAAAATTATAACATTTTATTGTTAGCTTATTATTATGATAATAAATACTTTTTTTTTGTTCTATTAAGATTTGAATCCTCAAACTAAAATAATACTCAAGTAAAGCAATTTGGTGTTATAACTGCCACTAATATTCTTCAAGTTTCATGTCACTAATTTTCACTTGAGGGATTGCTAAAAACTTTGAAGTTTCAGAAAAGTAACATGTCTTATAAGTGAAAAATGAATTTGCTTAGTTTAAATTTTTAAGTATATCTAAAGTTTAAAATTATATGTAATAGTATAATCATTTTTCGTTGAAATTAATGTTATGTTGAACTGGTAAAATGAATTTATTTTAAAATTTTAAGTGACTAAAATAGTATAAAATAAGTTAATAAAAAAATTCACATACCCACTCTACCTTATACTAAAAAGAGCGCTTTTGAGTTTGATGCATAAACAATTCACAGACCTATTTTACTTTGTACTAAAATTCAACTTCAAGAACCAAACCCATAAATATTGGCAATCGGCCCTCTATTAACAAAGGGGAATGTATGAAAAAGAGATAATATAACTGGACTAACGGAGAGAACACAACACATAGTTTAGCATGGTTTTGCCCCTCTTGCTTACATCTGCAATAAAAAAGAGAATAAATTAACTATCAAAACAAGATTATAACAGAGTTGCAAACCATCATCCCTTGACCATCTAGTAGGCCTCTGCTACTCTCTCCATGGGTGTAATTTTAATTACAATTACAAAGGTTTATTTATATAAGAAACTCCTCCTTGTATTCTTCACCCTAAGCAATGTGAGATTTGAGACTTAGGCTAAAAACCCCAACACTAACATGATATAGCTTAAGTAGTTGAGTGGGGAATTCAGCATGTGACATTATAAATTCAAGTCCAAATAGTGTTGAAAAAAAGATTGGTAATGGAGAGATCATAAAGTTTTGGCATGATAAATGGGTAGGGAATGATACTTTGAAGTCTTGTTTCAGCAGGCTATATCAAATTTCAGAGGATAAAAATTCTTTTATTTCAGATTTAGGTCAGTGGCTAGATGAGGAATGGAGGTGGAGTCTTAGTTGGAGGATGGGTTTCTTTTCGTGGGAGAGGGAGTTGTTGCAAGAATTGGAGTGCGTACTCATTGGAGTAGTTATTAATTTTGGGAGTAGTGACTCTTAGAGATAGTTAAATGATTCTTCAGGCTCTTATTCTTGCATGTCAGCTTATGAGACTATTCAGAACATGAGGAACGTTCAACCACAACATAATGTAGTGAATACAAGCTTTGCTTTTGATTTATTTTGGAAAGACTGTGCCCCACCAAAAATAATTTCTTTCTCATGGTAGGTGATATTAGATAGATTGCTAACAAAGGTAAATTTATTTAATCGAAAGGTGCTTTTTCAGAACCAGTGTGTGTGTAGCTTTTGCAAGGTTAGTTTGAAGAATGTAGATCATCTTTTTGTTAGCTACAGTTACGCAAAATCAGTTTGGTATAATGCTTTTGGTTGAACTGGTTTTCAAACACCAATTCCATGTTCTATTAGGCAGCTTTATATTCAGTTCAGATGTTTGATTAAGAAAAAGAAACTAAAGTGCATTTGGATGGTAATTTGGCATTCTGTTGTTTGAAATATTTTGACCGCAAGGAATAGCTTGATATTTAAATCTAATGCTGTTGATGTTAATTTTTTATGTGTAATGGAGCAAATCAAAATGAAATCTTGGGTTTGGCTTCAGGCAAAGCTAGGAGGTGCTTCTTTTTCTTTTGCTAATTGGTGTTTGACATCTTATCAATGTATTAACTCTATCTCTGTATAGTCTTTGAACTTTTTGTGTAAAAGGGTTGAAGTACCCCTTGTATTTCCCTAATATATTTTTATCTTATAAAAAAAATTATAAATTCAAGTCATATGGTAATGACTTTCTTTTGTGGCAGAAAACAAGATTTTTTGAATTAAGGTTTTTTAGTATGTCGTATAGCATAATATTTACACTACATAGGATAGTATTGTATAAGTTATATATCCACGTTATAAGTTACTATAGTATAAAATATTTGGCCTATTGTTGTATAACTTAGAGGATTGTATAACATCATCTTACCTTGTGCTTCTTGTTCAATCAAATCTTATAAACTTATAAAGTTTTAGCCATCAAACTATAGTTGAATAACTCGGACCAGAGATCGACTCAGTCAGAAAGTCGGATCACTATGTCAATATTCGACCGTTGGTTAATCAGTTGAACTGAAAAACTCAGACAAAGAAATAAATATTTTTTAAGAAATTAAGAATAATATTCAATAAAATCATATATAATCTAGTGATAAAATGTACTTTATAACAAAGTCATTCAAGTATAATGTTCAAATCTTAAAAATTATATATTTTTTTATTTAGTTTTTATAATAAAAAATTATTGGCTAACCTAGGTTAACTCGATCGAGTTAATTACTAGGTCACCCGAGTCTAATCAGGTCAACTAAAAAATGATTCGATAAGTTAACCAGATCGATTTAGAACCCGAGTCATGGATTTCCTACATCGGTCTACTCCGTTCAACTATGCATCAAACTACATAAGAGTATATATATCATATTATACGAATTATATATAATTGCCTTAAGTCGCATACCAAACTTGTCCTAAGATATTAAGGGGTTAAGACTTATGTCTCCTCTATATATTTACAAGTCTAGCGGACAATATTTGCTATAGATCGTCTAACACAAGATTCTGGTATATAAAAAGATGATTGTATATGATGTACCATAAAAAAGATGGTTGCATATGGATCCTGTAACCCAGAAAAAATTATCGATGATATGGTGCATAAACACAATTAATTGAGCTTGGCTCGATTATTACCTGAAGCTTGTATCGAAACTGAAAAACATCAACTAAAACAAATTTATGTCTTTCTTGGCTTTCATAAAAGCCACTAAAGCATAGCATAGCACAACATAAAATGAACCAAAGCTGCTTATTCAAAAGAAGAAAAAAAAAAAGCATATGAGGTCATATCGACAGAAACAGTTTATTGCACCACAGCCCAGCATCTGTTGCATCCCACAAAGTTGACCAAAATTCAAGTCTGTAAATTAACCCGAGTTGGCGATTAAATCTGCTCAAAATCAATATAATAAGAACCAATAATTAGGGGCCAAAGGGCAAAAAAAATTGAAAACTGATCAATTGTGTATAGCATATATAGTTGATGTCGGCACATTGTCAATACCCGTTAAACTTTAAGCTTTACGATCGTGTTTTATGTTTAACTATATCATTAGAAACTTCATTAAACTCATAATTTTAATGTGTACAGTAGAATTCAAGTTTGTCTATATAATATGTTCTAACCTTGACCTGAATTTGTGTTAATATTTGTCCCAAGCTAGAAGGAATTGAGATCGAATTGGGCCTTAGTTGCATGCAAACCAGCACCTGAATTTTGCATTGCATGTTCTTTAACTTGTGATTGTTTCTTTTGGAGTTCTTTCAGCCTATTCACTTCTGCTCTGCTCTTTTCAATTTCAGCTGAAAAGCAACATAGGTTGAGCTCTATAGTGATATAAACAGAACAGACGCAGAGAGAGAGAGAGAGAGAGAGAGGTAACCTTCTGTAAGTAATCTATTCTTTTCAAGAACAGCCATTCGGAATTTTAATGTATGGTGCTCCATCAGCATTGACCGATTCTTATTCTTACTGTCCTCAATTTGAGCACGAATGTTGGCGACCTTTCTCTGCATAGGGGAACCTCAAAATATGTTAGATACACATACACTCATTAAGAAAATCAATTATAATGACATGTTTCACAATAATCACCATGAGAGAACTTGATAGCTTTTCCAAATTGGCCACGTAGTGAGTTTTCTTCAATCGGTGTCTCTCTGAATAAACTCGATTTGCTATGAGTCTACACACAAAAGAAGATAAATGATTTGAACCAGAAATTTTCCAATGTAACATAAAAAATATATAATTTAAAAATAATAATATTCTATAACAAAAAAAAAACAAAAATTCTGGCAGAATTCAAGGATAGTTGTTAGATAAAATAAAATGATATAATTATTCATCAAATCAATAGTAAAAAAGTATGTCAACTTATTTTGTCAAAAGTTTTAGTTAACATTTTTTATAATTTAATATACCGCCTCAGCCTTCTAGGATCGTCCTCCATTTCTGGGGCTAAATTAAGATCGAAGACGGGTTGCCTTGCTTGGCCATCATAAGTTTGGCTCTTGTTGGCATTATGAACAGCACCAGGAGTTGCAAAGCTACCATTGACGTGGTTCTTCTCAGCTTGATCAAGAGTAGGGTTCTCCATAGTTTTGTTGTGGTTGTCAGCTGCTTGTGCAGAAAAGGTATTAGAAATTGCAAGCTGGAGATCCAACCCTGGGTTGGTACTCCCTTCAGCATTACCAAGGCTCTTAACAAAGGGCTTTTGCCACACTTGAGATGATGAACCAGCACCTGCGAACAGTTTAGTCGGAGCCATAAAAGAGAAGGGTTTAACTGCATTGGGTTTTGTAAGGCGTGATTGATCTTCCAGTGAGGCAAAGCTGATCTTCTTTGTAGCTTCTCCCATATTTTGCAGTTCTTCGTCTGGCTGTAAAACAAGATATAAGCAAAAATTTAGTTTAGATTTTCACAATCCACACAAAAGCTTAGAAAATGAATTTGTCTTCTTACATTAGAGAAAGGAGTATTTTTGCTCAAACCAGCCCCACTTGTAGTAGTTTCTATGGACTGATACCTTATAGACTTCTTTTGGAAGATTTGTCTGGTGTTTCCTTTTTGAAGAGTATTCCTATTGTTAATTAGGGGGCTTATAGCCCCTTCCATGTATCCAAAAGAAAAAAAGTACTGATACCATAATTTGTTAAACAAAGCACATATATGGCATACATAATCAATTTTATCTTCTTCAAGAAAATTTCCTTCATTGGATTATATCAATAAAGAATTTCATTTAAAAAATAAAAACTCCATAGCCTGAATACAAAATTATCCCTTTGTTATATATGTTGGAATAATTTGTAAATTTTAGTAGTTAGAATTGGATAATTTGGTCAGTAGCATGCAGATTTGGCAGATATATTAATACCATAACTATTTGACCTTTTTTTACTAACGTGCTTATCCCAAATTATAAACAAGACAATAAAATTAATTATAAAATTTTACCCAGAAAAAGTAATTATGAAAAAATGATTTTGTTTGAATTTAATACTCCAAAAGGACTCCAAACCAGGATTTTTTGGCTAAATACGTTTGTGGAACCCTCATCATTGTATGAAACCTATTTGTCAGCCAAATTGGGACATATATATGATTACCTTTTAAGGGTCCATTTTTATCAGGTAAGTCACTTTATAAGGGAAATTTGATTTATTTTCCTACAAATATCTTCAAGATTTTTTTTAAAAAATTTTTTTGTGTTTAAAGAATGATAAACATTTTTGCTTGCTTGGTGTATACTGCATAAAAGAAAAACGTTCTCCTAAATTTCAGTTATTTTCGTTATAATTAAACATATTTAATACAACTCTTATATATTGTTGAGATTGAAATTAATCATAGATATCGTATTTTAGGTCCTTAAATAAAAAGTTTTAAGCAAGAAGAAGTTTATGGAAGGAAAAGATTATCAGCAGATAATCATTTTTGTCGCTTAGATATTCTAGTTAAATTTTCTAGTTGGCTTTAAGATTAAAAAAGAATTGCTTTGTCAAAAATAGTACGAAGTGTTCATGTTAAGAAGCCTTAAAATTAGTTCATTAAAAAAAATATCTACTTATCTCCACCCAGAAAAAAAAAAAAACTTCTAATCGATACTTTTTAAGTCTCAAATTTGTAGTTCCAAAATACAAAAATTTCAACAAACATGTTATGATTTGAGTAAAAATGACTCAGATCTTTTAAGCATATAATTTTGTGTTCAATCTTAAAATTTATATACACAAAAATAATATTAATAGAAAGAATTTTTATTTAAGTATTTAATGATATTTTAAAAGATTAGTTTCATTATTCATATATCTTTAAGTAGAAACGGAAACATAGTCGAAAATGTGGGAAGGGGAATCTGAATCTTTTTAAGAAATGAATTTATTGGAGAAATGAGAGGGACTCGCAAGCAACCACATAATAGCACTTGAACACTAATATGCACTTGTTGTGAAAGACTTTTTTGAAAAACTTAAATTGATATGTAAAAGTTCATGAATGACTTATGCCAAAAAAAAAATCATGAATATTTTTTTTTCATTTTACATTTATGACTGTTTTTATTACAGCTCTCTGACACATCTACTCATGCTAAAGTCTTTTAAGTTTAAAGTATGCACAATATATAAGACATTCTACCTTATACTAAAATTTAACTTTTATTTAAAAAATAGAACAATAATGATTAAACTCATGACCACTTAGTTATAAAAATTATGATTCTTTTAAGCTATTAAGAAAGCTGGTTCTTGATACATTTTACCGTGCTTAAGCAATGGAAAGTTTTAGGTTTTTTATTTTATGATATTCTAATATAAAACCAATTGATATTAAATAGAGTGATCCAACAAATATATAAACTGCACTAGAAAAATTAAAGCAAACGATGTGAAACTCTTAATACCCCCCTCCACAGATGTCTGGATAGAACAGATGAGTCTAACGAAGTAGGTAGAAGAAGTCTAATGAAGTAAGCGACGGAAATAAGATCTTGACTTTAATATTATATGAGATTCTAACTTAAAGTTAATTGACATTAAATAGAGTGATCCAATAGATATATAAACTACACTCAAAAAATTGAGATAAATGACGTGAGACTTTTAACATATTTGTATGGGTTTATATGTATGAAATTATTGAACTTCTGTAAAACTTTAATAAACCACCAAGCATGATTGAGTTAACAAATTAAGTTTCATGTGAGCGAATTTTATCTACAGTATAGGAGTTCAAAACTCACGAGTATTAATTCTACAACCAAAATTCGCAAGTATTAATTTTATCACCAAAGGATATTTGGACACTTCGTGATGTTTTAAAAAAAGAAAGAAAGAAAGATAAGACTTTTAATCTAATCTATCTCACCCTTATAAATTGATAGTTTTTTTTCTTAGTACATAGATGAGGCCAAAGAGTGAATAAGCTTATAGATTAACTGGCATTGCTCAACCTTTAAATGTGTGATGATGATGCTACAAGTTCAATCTTCCACAATCATACATTCCCCCTCTCCTAATAGGTGTCTTCACCTCCCAAATTCCCCACCCAAATTCAGGAGGTGAGAAAGTTCATGAGGAGGATGTTGATGAAGCACCAGTCCAGCATTGTGTTTTTACAAAACTGATAGTAAATGATACGTTTTGTCAGTGTGATGTCAGAAATCTCATGCAAGATTATAGTCAAAGGAGAATTAAAACTCATACATACCAGAATGCAGTGTCTTATCTTATTTGTAAGTGACACTTCAACAAGCTGAGACAACTCACGTTGACACCAATCATGAAGTGAGCCAACCAGTTATCAGGTTGGTTTTCCTCGTCGTAAACTACGATCAACTAATTCTCTTAAAAGTTTAAGTTCATAACATGAAATTAGAACCTTTATAATTTAGTGGTCTAAAATTCGATATTTATCGTCCTTATTTTTTTAAATTAAAAAAAGTTAAATTTCAATATAGAATAAAGTGAGTCTAAGCATATTCACATTTCAAGCTCAAAAATCTCGTGTAAAAGACGTGTTAAATATAAAAATTATTCATATATTTTCATCTAACATCTTATCAATAGTTGCTTTTATATCATGTCATAAACTAACTATCCCAACAACTTAAGTAGTTACGCAAAGGCACATGAATTGTTTTAATATCAAACATAAACATGCCGCCAAAGTGGACCAGAAATAAAAAGCATGCCGCCAGGCAAGATTCTTTGCATTAAAAATAATATTTTGATGAGAGGAATATAGGTCACTTTCTGCTGTGTGCAACTTCCCTTAATTGAATCAAAATAATGTGATGCGAGTAATATCTAACAGGCAATTTTCATTTGGGAAAGGTGTTAAGAATTTCCACATTTAGAAAGATGGAATTGCCAATATTATCTTCTACTATGATACTTCACAAAAGAATTCAATAAACAGTTGAGGGAAAAAAATAAAATAACATTGTAAAGGCCCAGACTCAGATCTTAGGTTGGATGTTTCTTATATGGAGGATGAACATGCCAATGTGGATTATATGGGCGTTACAAGTCCATATGTGTAGGGTTACTTTTGAATTCCAGTTTTTCAAAGATTTTGGTGACCTGCTGCATATATGTGACTGTGAAGATAAGAAGGTGACCTGTTAATTTCGAGATGAGAGAAGAGGATGTTTGCTGACACATATAGAAGAGAAAAACTTGACATTTTTTTTTTCTTTGTGCTTTGCATAGTTTTGATCAAGTGATCTATTGCGTGGCAATTTTATTTTCCTTTTAAGCTGAAATTTTAAGTGGAAATTACTCACACATAGTTCTTAAATATATGAACTGTGAAGATCACATTTCAAGGTCTGAATTGTCTAAACAATTTGTAAACACTTATTGTTATCTTCATATTGTTGTTGATGATTTTGGTTAAATGTGAGGGATCTTTTGAAATTGTGAATGAGTAAGTGAGCGTTTCTGGGTCTTCTAACTAGCTAGATAAAACTCCTTTGCACATATATTTGGTGATAGTGGAGAATTTTGCAGGTCCCAAGATTTTTACTTTCTCACCTTGAAGGATATGATCATGTTCAATCAGATGTCTTGATTGTGACATTAATTTATCTCTATTATTGGTTTCTGATTTACTTGACTGCTTCTTGGTTAATTCTCGCAAGAGAAGAAGGTTTTTATTGTATCCAGTGTTACAACTTAGTTTTAAACTGTTGTTTACTACCATCCTTCCCATCACAGCCAGCAAAATGTAAGAAAGCAAAGTCATCTAAATTTATGCTAAGGAAAATAACGATAAAGATATTGGCTTTCATTAATGACTATAAAGCAATTGATAGATTGATAAGCACACAGAATTTGATATAAGGCCGCTTTACAATATTCATAGGCCATAGCCATTGAAATAAACTTACACGAACCCTTTACTCTAAATCACATATATAAGATTCTTAATAATGGCATGCTAGTTTTATTTGCCTTTGAACTTCATCATCTCTGAGACCAGAGCCTCATCGATCAGTTTCAGTTGCTCCAACTCTGACATGAGCATCTCTGCCTCAGCTGAAGACCGTTTGGTACCAGTCACAAAATATAAAGATCATTAAAATGGTAAGGAAATGCAAAATCTAAAGGGAAATTAAAGGTGGGCATATATAGATCGTAGCAATAGTGTGTTAGAGGCAAAAAAAACCTTCTTCAGCCTCTAAGTCAAAAGAAACTTGAGAAAACTTTTCCTCCAATGAATTATTTTCGGCCTCAAGGTATGGTTCAACTTCCTTATAATATTCAAGCTTTGGGGAGTTGTCTGAAATTTCTACCTGCATAATGAAAGAGTTAACTCGTTGTTGTAGGAAATTAAGCTGGTGAGCAACACAGGGATGAACAAAGATCAATGGAATTACCTTCAGGGACTTCTGTTGATCTTCAAGTTTCAGGACGTGATCATGCTTCTTGCAACGATACCTCTCTGAATATTCTCTGTTAGCGGCACGTCTGGAAGCCAAATATGAAAAATAACCTAAAGTTAATTGCACTTGAGACATTAAAATGCATATCAGATTAAATACTTTTAATTGTAGGAGAAATTTTTAAATGCTGGCGAGAGATTTCTCTTATATTCTATCATTCAATACATACTACATCATTAATTACAATATTAAAAATATAATTAATATAAAAAATAATGACGACCTACAAAATAAATGTAGTCTATATTAAATTGTACGCATAGCAAAGGAATTCTTTTACTCTAAAGCTCCTAAGAATTTCTCATAGATTACATTATAATATAATCAAAATTCAATGAGTATTCCATTTATTCTCATTCTTCTCTAGTTTTACTCAGTGTTATTTTTATCTAGTTAAATTCATTCTATACTCATTCTTTGCTTTCATAATGATTTACTACATAAAAGATCTTAACATACTGTCTTTATGTGATGTGCATGTGTTATTCTTTCATTTTTACTATGCTACTATTAATCATTGTTAATGTATGGATAGTTATACGAATAAATATTGCTCTCAAAACGGGTCGGGACAATCCATTTGGGCTGAGTCGGACCACTTTCAAGTCAAGTCAGATCGAGTTATGTGAGTTTTGAACTTGTATTTTATTAGTTCAACCCACCCTTATGTAATGTTAATGGGTTGAGCTGGCCAGACTCGTTGCGAATCGATCTATTCGAGTTAGATTAATTCAAGTTATTTTTAATTTTGTATTCATTTTTATTAATTCAACACGTTCATTTTGTCAGACTGTTCGAACCAGCTCATCGAACTTGACTCATTTTAACAATTTTACCAATAGATCACGTGACACTTTTTTTTTTAAAATTAAAAGTTTAGGAGGTTGGTTGCTCTATCTCAAAGTCACAATAGTTTATAGTGATAAACAAATGATTTATTAATGAAAGATTTCTAGCAAGAATTGAATGGCTTTTGGATCTGTAGTTTAATCCTACAAATTGAGCCAGTCATATCATTACTGTTATGACACGTGTTTAAAGATACATATTATAGTGTAAAAGTATTTTCCTACATCTAAGAATATATATGATCCATTATCAGTGTAACAATACAATTCAATCATTAGTTGTAATATTATTAAAAAAAAACTTAACCACTTCACATCCAAAAAAAAAAAAACCACTTAAATAATTATTAAGATAATAAAAATCTTTTAATGATGAGACATTATAGGCTTGCAAACTTAAAGGATTTTTTTTTTTTTTCAGAATGTCCTCCTACTTGAAGGTGAGAAATTAATCTCTCGAGCCAAGTAAGATCCCGTAAAGCGACAAAGCTCTCACAATCAAGTTTTAACGCAACTGCATATTAAAAGCTTGAATTTGAAACTTTTGGTTAAGTTAGAACAACCTCCCACCAACTGATCTACACGTTCAGTAGTAAAGGATTTAAGTCTAAATACACACTTTCACATATATATTATTTCACATTATTTAATTAATCAAATTAAAATTATTTAATTAATAATTTATGTATTATTAATCACTTAATAACTTATACTTATAATCACATTTTCTGCCACAAACCTCTTGATTAATTATAAATAGATTGTTAATATATAAATTTTATATTTGATTAATAAGAAATAATGTAAAATGAAGTATGTAAAAATGTGTGCAGGATTACTCCAAACCCAACTTACCTTTTCGCAGCAGGATCATGGGGTACATCACCCCCGTAAGGGCTTATTACCCCATATTCACAAATAGAAACGTCATTGGCTATGCCTATGGTATTAGGTATAGGCATAATACTTCCACTCGCTTGGATTTCCAGTTGCTGTGCAACAGATGTGCTAGACGCACTGGGTTGAGGTGGAATTGGTGGTACTCCTTGGCCAACCCTCCTGCTGTACCTTGATGATTTGTCCATAATTCCTTGAAAGATGAATAGCCAGCAGAAAACAATTTGGTTTAGGAGAAAATATTTTTTTTTAAAAAAACCTATGTTAGTTCGAAGAAAACATTAAAGTAATATTATTATACATCAAACTCCCCCTCCCTTCTCTCTATTTTTTTTTCCATCTTCTAATCTAACTTGCCACAATCTTGCTACATATTGATGATTTATACTTACAATAGCAATACGAAAGCAATGTTCGGCAATGACGAGTAAGCAAGAGAGAATTCCACCTAATAAATATGGAAATTGCTAGAAAAAATACTTGAGCTTTGGTGCGCTCAAGTTAGCATTCCCCCAATATATATCAAGGTGACCCAATGTTTTGAAAGCAATGCTTGTACGAATGTATATGGCAGTTTAATTATTGTTTTGTGTCGAGCATTAAAATCACTCCAAAAGGAGCAAGTAAAACAGATAATAGTAATTGTTGCAATTTGACACTGGATTTTAAGGATGAAGAAGTCCAATTCAGTTTGAAAAATTTAAACCGTTAATCCAATGGTAAGGTACATCTTTTTAGTTTCTCAAAATATCATTCACATAATAAGTGAGAGATTAATCTATTGGGATAGGATCAAGTGTCTAAGCGGAGACTCCTACCAACGGTATTATTTATATATACATGAATTTTGAAATTAAACTCAAGACTACGTGCTTAAGGGATCCAAACTTCTTCCATTTGAACTAACACGTTAATAATGATAATGTACATATGATGTTTCATATGTATTTAGCTGAATCAGAAAAAGAAAAAGAAAAAAAAAGTTGGCATAAAGACTAAAATGGGCAAGTTATTAGAAGGAAGTATCCACTTAGCACTAACAAAGTTGTCAAAGGCAGTAAATGATAGGTTATTTAATATTTTACAATACAAAATCAAATTTTAAGGCTTTAAAATAAATATTATATATGTGGGTTTTGAAGAAAGAAAAAAATTAAAATTCAAAATTTTGAATTCAAATTTATTCTCCGCCCAAAACCCACATAATGTTTATTTTAAGGACTTAAGATTCAGGTTTACAAGGTAAAACATTAAATAACCTGTCACTTACAGCCTTTGACAACTATTTTAGTGCTAAGTGGATACTTCATTCCAATAACTTGCCCAATACAGCCAGTGTACAAACTTTTACTTTCTTTCTAGTTCTGCTAAAGATAAACGATATAAAACATCAAATGCTCGTCACCATTGGATTAGAAAAATTCTTACATCCTCCAGGAGTGAGAAACAGGAGGAATCTTCATCTTTAGCTCTATTTTTTTTTATTATTTTCTCTTTCTTTATTTTTTAAAAGAATGATAGAGATGATCTATGAAAGAAAAAAATAGGAGTATGGAATAAATGCTCATTGGATTAATGCGTTAGATTTTAGTTTATCTTTTTATAATTATTGGCCAAATCAAATACCCAGAAAAAGTCATAATTTTTTGGAACCAATTTAAAGATATTTTGACATATTGATATTAAAAACTCCCTGCACTATCTTTTCATAAGGCTGTTGATGGCATACTTAAGCTTGACGCTGCAGAAGGTTATGCTAATTAAAGTGAATCTTATTATACAGAAACATCACAAATCTTAATCTTATTGATCATTCACTCTCTCCTTTTTCCTTTACAAAATCAACTTGCGGTTATGTGTATTGTGAGACCAAAAGTTTGTGTAATGATCATTTCTTTACTTTTAATAAGAAAATAAATATGTTTTGTTCAAAAGTTTGACATGTAATAGGTAAATTTATATGAAAATTATTATATGATCTTTTTTCTTGCGTGTCAAAGTTAAGGATGTCATTATTTTCAAGGATTAATAAACAGATTATTTTCAAATTTTAATTATTTTAATACAAAATAAACGTGAATAACTACCAATAAATGATAAATAAATAGAAATATTAGTTTGTAAAATGTCTTCAATTTAATGACTTAAATAAACAAATATATTATAAAAATTATTTCACGATGTGAAATTGAGTCCTAAGGTCTTAAAATTCAATTTCATATCGTAAATATATTTCATATTATATTTGTTTGTTTAAGTCATTAAATTGAGGACACTTTACAACTAATATTTCTATCTGTTTATCATTTAATGGTTACTTCATTATTTTTTTATTAAAATATTTAAAAATAAAAAATAAAATTATTTTAATCCCAAAACATAATGGCATCCTTCACTTTGACACACAAGAAAAAAAGATGATATAATAATTATCATATAAATTTACATATTACATAAATTTAAAATTTCGAATGAAATATATTTATTTTTTATTAGAAATAAAGAAATGATCATTAAACAGACGTTTGGTCACACAAATATACATAACCTAAAACTGAACCGTTGATTTAAGAGGAAAAAAGAAGAGAGAACAAAAAAGAAAAAAAAACATGAATGAATAAGTGTTCATGTTAGCCAACAGGAGGTTTTGGGTCCTTTTTTTAGAGAGAAAAAGATCAAGAATGACGTGATTAGGAAAAGGACTTTTCTGAGTAAGGTTAGGTGTTTAGACTTGAGACAAACTCACCTCTTGTGCTGACTTCACCCCTCTTTATAAGACTAAGAGGATTAAGAGGATGAGTCATGTAACCTTCTAGCTTGCTATGCATGGGGGTGGGCATGATACACACCTCCTCACATTTTTTCTGCATGGGGGGGTGACGGGGTGTGCACACTCTTCACACTGTTTACACCAAGGGGTTTTAGAAGGAAAATATGTTAGAGTCATCCTTTTGTCAAGGCTTGCCATGTGTCACTTCTATTAACATGTTCTGTGCTTTCTTAAGGAATCCTGGACCTTTTTTGGTTAGCATTACCTTTGTCCTGTCGAGATAATATCTAGGGAAAGCCTTCTAGGCTTGAGGGTGAGTAGGAAGTCTCCTTAGGAGTTATTGCATATCCAGATATATTTTCATTAAGCCCGATTTCCATGATTTCTCCAAGTTTGGCAAATTCCAAAGTTTCTTGGTATGTTTCGGGGTTCTCATCCTCTATGACCTGTGGGAGTATATAATCTTTTTAGGTGGCATGAAGTGATACCGAAAATCCTAGTATGACTCAATAAGATTGAGATTTGTGAATTTTCGGTATAAAAAAATTCAGTATAACTAAAATAGCTTTCAACAGCTTCAACCTGAAGTATCCCATCTACTGCCTAATGCAAAGATAGTGGAGAGAGTTTTTAAGAGTCAAAATATCTTTAAATTGGTTCCACACAATTTTGACTTTTTTCTAGGCATCTGATTTGGCCAAGAATTAGAAAATGAAAAACTAAAATCTAATGCATTAATTCAATGGTAACATACATATGATGTTATATATGTGTGTCCTTAGCAGAGTTATAAAAAAGTAAAAGTTTGTATTCAGGTAGTAATGGACAAGTTATTGCAAGGATGTACCCACTTAACACCCGCACTTAGCACTGATTCACTACTGATACAGGTGTCAAATGTAAAAAAAAAAAAAAGTTATTTAATATTTTATGATGATAGACTGAATATTAAAACCTTAAAATAAATATTATGAGCGTTTTGGAAATAGAGGAAATTTGAAATTTAAAATTTAAAATTTTGAATTTGAATTTCTTCTCCTCTCAAAATGTTAATAATTTTTTTTTTTAAAAGTATCTCCTATCTAAAAAGTAAGAGACTAATATCTCAGAATACGGTTAGACGCTTAAAAGAAGATTTTTTTTAATGGTATTATTTTTATATACATGAATTCTGAAATTAAATTCATACACATGAATCCTGATATTGAATCTCCTACATACTTAAAGGACCCGAGTGTTTTTCACTCAAACCAACGATCGTTGGTTACATAATATTTAGTTTAAGCTCTTAGGATTAAGTTTCACATAGTAAAATATATTTCTTAATATATTTGTTTATTTATGTCATTATATTGAAGACACTTTACAACTAATATTTCTATACATTTATCATTTATTGGTTATTCACATTTAATTTGTATTAAACTATTTAAAATTTAATAATTAATTAATTTTAATCCCTGCTGACCATATTGACATCCTTAACCTCTTTTTCTATATCACAATTGCTCACACAATTTCAGACCGAAAGTGGTGATTAGGTATAGCCCTCCATAAAATAGCAATTGCAGTATTCAAACTACTAAGATTACAAGTAAGGTTTGATTTGGGTCATAATCCACTTTCATATATATATATATATAAAAGCAACAACCAGTGCTATGTTAGGTATGACATTGTAAAATATCAAAATTAATGATAAAATGCACATATATATATATATATATATATATATATATATATATATATATATATATATATATATATATAAGTCATATCAGGTAAGAGTGCTATGTTATTATGAGAGATGAAAGGGTTTAATATCAACCATTGGATCAAAATTAATGGTCTAGATTAAAAGCTCATTAAAAACTCACGTGAGGTTATTTTTGGAAAACCCCTTTCTTCCTCAACGTCTCTTGCTACACTCTCCCCGTAACTTTTCACTTATCCACACTCTGTTCATGTCTCCTCTTTTCCTCCTAAACCAAGTTCTCTTCTCTTCATTATGTGGTGCGGGATTAAAAGATGCAAACTCAAGTGCAGGTTGTCTCAAGTAATTAATTCTCAGGAGTTCGAGGTCGATCCACAGGGAATTGATGAAAAAAAATTAATTGAGGTAAGAAAATGATTTGTCACAACACCAAAAGTAATAAAAGTTATTCACAAATTAAAAAAGATTTGCTTGGGTTAAGAGATCCACTCTTGGTAATAAATTAGAGGCAATATTATTTCTCTTTATAACTCAATTGAAATCTACACATAAATGAAGTTCCAATAGGAAAATATAACATTCAAAGTTCAATTATATATGGAATCATATTATGAATCATTCAATTATCTACCAATAATTATAAGTGAGCTCAAGCATTCACTGTGTCAATCCTCTTGTCTACAATAAATCAAGATCTCCACTATACAATGAAGGTTTCTAAATTGATTGGAAACAAAATACAACACATATAATATCCACTTTATAATATATCATTTAAGCATAAGAAATAGAATAATCTAACCTTATTTCATTACCAAGAGCTTCACTCTTTCACTTAAGCAAAATGAAGATTTAGTTACTCATAGACAAGAAGAAAGAAAGAGAAAAGAAGAGAAAGATGAACATAACTTTAATTTAGAACAAGAGAAAATTACAACAAAGGAAAATAATAAACAAGCATGAACATAATTTCTCCTAACCAAGCCTAAAACCAAAGTCCCCTAAATGATCAGCCAATAGAGCATTTTATAGAGGATTAGAGATATAAAATGACAAGGGGGCTGATTAAGAGTAGGTGAGGAGTGAGTGGATGAGTGGAAAATGCCAAATGGTGAGTGAAAAATTATTGAGATTCTTTGTCTCTGAAATCATTTAGTACTGATCTCATAGATGCCATCAGAAAAAAGCAACGTGGTCTTCGTGAAATTGTAGCATTTTGTCTCAGCTTTCCAATGGTACCAAAATCATCCAAAAATTTGTCCTATAACCCAAGACATGACCCAATTACTGCAGAGTTCAAGCCCAATTTCAGCATCTCTGTTTTGACTTCCAGACCAATATCACCTTCAAGGAGTTTGATCTGGGTTTTGTGTTCTTCATAAAGTTGTAGATATGGATCTTAACTTTCAAGTATCCAAATTTCAGCCCAAGAAAGTTCCTACAGCTCGAGTTATGCTCTGATTACTGTACAATGTTCAGGTTCCAATCACATAACCCGTGTTCTGACTTCCAAGCCCAATTAGCTCCTCCATATGTCCATATTTTACCTGGAACTCTCATGAAAGTTGTAGAGCTCTCTCTTATCTTTCTTACAAGGTAAGATACATAATTATAAGACATCTAGAACTCAAGATATGATAGAAATACAAAAATAGTGTAAGACCCAAATAATACTAAAAAAATCAATTAAGTCCAATTTGAGTATAAACTTACAAAACATAACCAAACTCAATCAATTAAGTACATAGAGAGTGTAAATGACTAAAAATTAGGATTTATTAATGTATAAAATATGTGATTATCATCTATCTAAGCTTAAAAGGCTACTTGGCAAGCCAAAGAGGAGCAGAAAGAGAGGTCCTGATGAAGGTAGAGCTAGAGAGAATGATGCAAGAAGGTTCATCACAATGAGGTGTAGCACTTGCAAAGAGTTTGACCATAACAAACTTGGTTGTGAAAGAGCAAAAACTACTAAGATGAAGGTATAATTTGCTGAATTTGTTTTCTAATTATGACTTGTACTTTCTGACTTGGTGTGTTAATACTGCATTTCAAAAATAACTTGCGGCTGTTGCTGCCGCTACTGCAAATGGTGGTCCAAATGCTAGTCAAACTTTTGTTGGGAATTAAAGTGCACCAAATGCTACTCAAGTTTTAGTTGTGTCTTCAAGTCAAGTTGGTAGGAAAAATGTATGAATTGCTAATTTTTTTTCTTTCTTCTTATGACCTATACTTTATAACATGGTGTTTTAATATTGCATTTCAAAAGCAACTTGCAGCTGCTGCTGCTACTGCAAATGGTGGTCCAAATGCTAGTTAAACTTCTGCTAGGAATTCAAGTGTACCAAATGTAACATCCTAAGAAACATATTGTTGGCTCTTTTGCTTACTGCAAGTGCACGGATCGCACCTGTAGTATAGCTAGGAGTCAGATATCATTCCCACGAGGATAAACGTCAAATTCAGTATTAATTATAAACCAATAACTTAAGTATTTCTATTCAAGGAATTATAAATTGTAAAGGTTCGTATTAAACTACTAAGAAGAACTTTAAACCTATCAAATTGAGTTTAGAAAATGATTTAGAACATAGGGCATCCTTTTTCACCTCCTATATCAATTGTTAATAAATAACCCTTACGAGCATACACATGCAATGGTTAGGTTAGCTTGGGAATTTGCTTTAGCCGAAAGCCTATATCTAGGTCAATCAACCCTGGTATTACTTACCTAATCCACTATATTTCTATGAGGGCTAGTGTAAGCTCTATTAATGAACGATT
Organism: Ormosia emarginata; assembly: GCA_029884605.1. NCBI lineage: Eukaryota > Viridiplantae > Streptophyta > Magnoliopsida > Fabales > Fabaceae > Ormosia > Ormosia emarginata. Next base: position 8,366,002 of record JAQQTP010000059.1, on the reverse strand, counting down.
TATTCCCAATTAATTACTATGCATGGTCAATAGGTATATTTCTATCCTATTAATGAATCATTGCATCCAAGCCAATTGAATGAAATAGAACATGCATTAATCATACATACGATCTCAAATCCAAATTCCTATGTCTAGGTTCATTAGATTTGAACAAATTAGTTGAAAGCTGATCAAACAATCAAAGCATTAAACACTATATGATTGAACAAATACCAAATCATGTATATAACTCAAAGAATTACAAGATCAATCAATATCCATAGGAGGATCCAAAGTAAATCCTATAAACAGCTTAGCCAGCCATGACAAACCAAAATAAAACACTAATACTCAGAGTCATGGATATGGAAAAGAGAAAGGAGAAGAGAAGAGAAGAACAAAGCTAAGGGGAGTGATCCTCCAAGCTCCAATCCTCCACCAAAGTGAAGAGAGACTCCAAACTGAGTCACTTCTGCTTCCTATTGGTCTGAAATGATAAAACCTGGTTGTAGCTTTCAAAAATAAAACCTAACTCTCTCTAAAAATCAATGAAACAGTATTTATAGGGCTCAGAAAATAGGGTCATGCCGCAACATTCAATTTCCACACCGCGGCGTGACAAGTTGATACTTGCACTTTGATTTCTCTTGCAATGCTGGTCCAAATCTGAGTTGATTCACTTGGTTGGAACCTTACCTGCCATAGAAAAATTTTCAATTCAATAATCAGTGCAAATGTACTCAATATATCCAGAAATCATGATGGAAGACATTGAAATCAAATTATACGAATATACAGCTAAACTCTTCTATTCATTCATCAAAACAAGGACTAAGCAGACAATATAGCACAGATATGGGGCCCAAATAACTACAATATATGAAGTTATCACACCCCCAAACCTAGATTTTTACTAGTCCTCGAGCAAAACAAAGTACATTCAAATCGATCAACTTTCTAACCTGCTTCAACAATTTGTACATTCCACTTTCACTTAAACAGAACTCATGTAAAATGATTCATAAAATCTTAAAGAATGCGCTTGCCTCACACTCAGTTTCACACATATACAACCCTACTCATGCTGACAATCACAGTTTCCTTTCAGTCAAGATATGATTTCCCACAATCATGCATACCAAACTTCTTCTTTTCCATTAGGACTTAGCCGGATGAGGTTATGAACATACAAATGAATATGCATCAAGGAATCCACAAGATTGTAATTCACCTCTCTCCACTAATGTAACTCACACATGATTGAAGATCAAAAGGGTCTTTATCAGCTTATAATGTTAGGCCAATGGTATAAGATAAAGAACAAAGGGAATGGATTTAACACAAACATTAAGACACATACACATATGATTTCCAGACTTGAGCACAAGTGAGATTATCAGGGTATACCATACAAACTTTCAGAGATCATAACTCATGAGAACCATTCAATGCTTTATTTTTACTTTTCTTTTTCTTTTCTTTTGCTTTGCTTTTCTCTTTTCACTTTTCTTTCTTTCTTTTACTTTTACAAAGCAATGATTTTCTACAGCAGATGGTTCTTTTCGAATTTGACTTACACGATACCCCTAATTATTTGACTCAATTCAAGAAATCATATATATATGCACTCAACAACAATGATGGTAAGATAACAAATGTCATGTTTTCACATGCATTTAGAAATGGTTACATGGTATGGAATATATAGGTGATGAAAAACATAAGGCCAAACATACATAAGGCTTCAAAGGGGACCTAAGGATATGATTATGCCAAAGTAAGTTTTTTAAGGCTCAATCGGTCCAAAGAATGCCCTAATCATTTCCTCAATCATGCACAAATTAGAATTTCCCCTTAAGAGAGTTCAAAAACAATTCCACAGATAACTAATACCTTCACATGCACAGTCCATAAACTTTCTCAAGGCAAGACTTCTTATCAATTCCAAAGTTTAATAAGCATGCAAGTGGAAAACGTACCAATCCTAAAATGAAACTAGATTGCTCAACATGTTTCAAAGATTGTTGACGGCAGCATTAAAGCATGCAAACTCAAGTGCAGGTTGTCTCAAGTAATAAATTTCTAGGGAGTTCGAGGTCAATCCACAGGGAATTGATGAAGAAAAATTAATTGAGGTAAGAAAAGGATTTGTTACAACACCAAAAGTAATAAAAGATGTTCACAAATGAATTTAAGAACTTGCTTGGGTTAGGAGATCCACTCTTGGTAATAAATTAAAGGTAAGATTATTTCTATTTTTAACTTAATTGAAATCCACACACAACGGAGGTTCCAATAGGAAAATATAACATTCAAAGTTCAATTATATATGTAATCATATTATGATTCCTTTAATTATCTACTAACATTTGTAAATGAGTTCAAGCATTCACTGTGCAAATCTTATTGTCTACAATAAATCAAGATCACCATTAACAAAGAAGGTTTCTAAATTGAGTCGAAACAAAATACAACACATATAATGTCCATTTGATAATATATCATTTAAGCACAAGAAAATAGAATAATCTAACCTTATTTCATTACCAAGAGCTTCACTCTTTCACCCAAGCAAGATGAAGATTTAGTTACTCATGGATAAGAAGAAAGAAAGAGAGAAGAAGAGAAAGATGAACATAGCTTCAATTTAGAACAAGAAAAATTACAACAAAAGAAAACAATAAACAAACATAACCGTAACTTGTAAAAACTAAGCCTAACACCAAGAGCCTAACACTAAGCTCTCCACATCCAGCCTATGGTGCCTTTTATAGAGGAGTAGGGATACAAAATGATAAGGAGAATGATTAAGAGTAGGTGGACGAGTGGGTGGAGTGGTTGGATGAGTGGTTGAGTGGTTGGATGATTGGATGAGTGGTTGGATGATTGGATGAGTAGTTGGATTATTAAGATTCTTTGTCTCCGAAATAATTCATTGCTTAAGTCATTGATTTCATCATTTTCGAGCCAAGTGGTCTTCATGAAAGTTCTAGGAAATTGTCTTCCAATGGCTCTGGAATCACCCAAAAATTCGTCCTACAGCCCAAGATATGACCCAATTACTACAGACTGTTCAGGCCCAATTTCAGCACCTCTGATTTGACTTCCAGACCCAATATCACCTCCAAACTGTCCGAATTAGCTCTTGTTTCTTCATGAAAGTTGTAGATCTGGGTCTTAACTTTCAAATATCCAAATTTCAGCCCAAGATTATTCTTGCAGCCCGAGTTATGCTCTGATTACTGTACACTGTTCAAGTTTCAAACACAAAACTCGTATTCTATCTTCCAAGCCCAATTAGCTCCACTAGATGTCTGATTGAGACTTTGAGCTCTTCATCAAAGTTGTAGAGCTCTCTCTTATCTTTCCTACAAGGTAAAATTCATAATTATCAAACATTTAGAACTCAAGATATGGCTGAAAGACAGAAACAACGTAAGACCAAAATAGTACTGAAAAAAATTAATTAAGTCCAATTTGAGTCCAAACTTACAAAACATAACTAGGCTTAATCAATTAAGTACATGGAGAGTGTAAATGACTAAAAATGAGGGTTTATTAATGTATAAAACATGTGATCATCAAATTCCCCCACACTTAGCTTTTTGCACTCCTGAGCAAAATACATAAGACCAAAGTTAGGAGACAAAGAAAAATGACACAGACTCAAAAGCTAAAAACTCTAAAAAACTCGATGAAGCAAGAAGAGTAACAAGAAATTCAAGGGATCAAAGCATTAATGAGGTAACATTTCTTCACATCTCAAACCAACAAGCAAGGAAACTTCAGTTGGAAAGAATGAATCAAGAATGATAGATCCTTACAGAATTCACTCTCAATCTCTCAAGTATTTAAAAGGTAAGTATTTCACTCTATTCAACCCATGAACAATTGTACTACCATAAGCTTGCTTATCTTCTACTTCTTCGCTACTTAAAACACATGCATACAAAAATCAAGAGGACTTTATTCAAGGTTGTAATAGGGTCATGGTAAATGAGAGGAGATAATATGGATATGAAAAGATAAATACTAAAGAGAATAAAAGAGCATTATGGTACAGTTAGAGTGGAGAAAATGTTTGAGAACATTCATCATAAAGGACAATTACTAATATTTGACAAATGTTTTGTTGAAGATCAATCCCAAATTGGTGAATTGAATTCATTGTTAGACTTGAACATTCTCTTTTTCTTTTGTTGTTTTCAAGTATCCACCTTTATTCTGACTCTGATAATTCTTTGATTGCAACAGTGGTCAATTTTTATTTTTTTTATGATCATTTTGCACACACACCCCAACACTTGTTCAAGAATAAGGTCAATACTCTCTTATTCCCTAAGGTTGAGTAAAAATATGTTTTTTTTTCTTTTTTTTCTTTTTTTTTGAAGGCACGAAATGAGCTAAAAACAAGGAATAGTCAAATAAGTTCAAAGGGGTTACACAATGAAAAAAATACAAAAATGGCTATTTGGTCAAAGTAGCTATTTCAAAATGCCTCAATCATATTAATGTATGCATGTGAAAATGTAGCCTAAAAAAGAATCAAAGCAAGTTCTAGAGTAATAATTCCATGAGTGAAAATCACACAAGAAAGAAGAGAATGGTACAGATATTCAATCCATTCATCAATAAGCTCAAAATCTCACAAGGCATATTTCTATCATTCTCAATCCACCAATTCAACATCCATAACCAAGCATGTGAAATTTAAGAAAGAAGATAATTTATTCAATCATACTATGATTCCTGAATTTTAATTGCTTCAAAGGATGTGAGAGTGCATTCACTTGAATTTTACAAAGGAAATCAAAAGACAAAAACTTTGTTACTTCCACAGATTAATACTAATTATTTACTACCCCAATTAAGATGCGTCTCAAGAGTAATAAATTGTTTCCAAAATTTACTCATTGCTCTGCTATCCTTAATTGGTTTTACTACAAATAGATTTCTGACAATCATCTCATTAAACATACTTCCCAATTTAAATGTGTCTTAGAAGTAAAATTACTCCTTACTCTGCCATCACTAATTGGTTTAGTAAGTCCATGACAATCATATCATACTTCCCAAAAAGAAAAGAAAAAAAAATTTTGGGTCAACTATCCTTCCCCCCAACTAGATCACAACATTGTCCTCAATATTAAAATATAGATGAGTAAAGGATAGAAGATATTACCTGTTGGAGAAATCTGACACAAATTTAAACAGAAACAAAGTACGATAAATAAAATTAAAAGTAAAAAAAAGCTATAAACGAAGTGTCAAATCTGGCTCTTTTTTCATCTTGTTTCCCTCTTTGCTTCCTGCTGACCAATCTATCTGAGCTATTGCTAGATCAGGATCAAAGATCAAAGGTAAAGGAATTTTTTTTTTGTGACTTCAAGAAAACCATCAGGGAAAGAAGTCTAGAAACCCCTGAAGGACCCTGCTCAAAAGATCGTCTGTCCAAAACCAAAATACAACAAAATCATACAAAGATAAAAGAAATATAATAGCAAATGATGACATACATATATGTATAGCTTTTATGGCGTATCTTTATACTGCACATCATGAGTGTAGTAATGGCATATCTTTATACTGCATGTCACCAGTGCAGTAGACACACATCCGTTTATTCGGAGAAAGGAGAAAGAAAAAACCATCGTGGGTTTTCATCCTGGGTCTGGAACTTGGAGCGCTCACACTTAGGCTCGTAATACCAACAAAGATGCTAAAATCTGAAACCCGTAATGTCCAAGATCCAAAACATCCCATCCCAGGGCGCTGAGAGCCCCTTCTAATAAAAGGGAGGATCAAACTCAGATGCCTCATACACTTTGGCAGTTGCGGGTTACTTCTCATTAATAACCAGAGTGGGACGCTTCTGTTTGTCCATCAACTCCACAGTGTCTAGATGGTAAACATTGGGTTATGGAGTGCGGCTCTCTACAGAGCATGGTACATAAACTTTTTTAAGGACCAACATACAAAGGTCTACCCGAGTCAATGACGGGTCAGCCAAAGACTGGGGCTCCACAACTAATTAAAGTCATAGTACTCCTTTCGGATCGCCCTTGTTCAAACATTTTTTTTCAATTTTTTTTTTCATTTTTTCATTTTTTTCCATTTTTTTTAAAAAGAAAACATGAAGAAGAAGAAGATAATATGTACAGATTGTTGTAGATATGGCTCACATCTGCCTCTGGTTTCACGTCCAGTAACGGCTTAAATGCCTTCTATGAGTCGAGGATAAGCTTCCCATCTAATTTTCTTATAAATTGGCAAACAAGGTCTTTTAGAGTTAGATTCCCAAGACTGTAGCGTTTTTTTTCATCCTTGAAGAGATACCACAAATTAAGAAGTTCACGATGCACCAATCCACAAGAATGCGTCTCAAGAGTCAATAAGATATCATCTAATGACTCCTTACTCACTCCATTCTTAATGAAGAAAATTTTATCTTCTCTGTTTGCAGAAACCATCCCCAAAGTACGACATCGCTTGTTACAATTCCATCGTCTATATTTGTAACAGACTTGTAACCTTTTTGCTCTTCTCCTTTTAGAATATGAACTTCTTCCAAGACCTGGTATGTATGAGTCAAATGAAATTGAAGACTCACTTGCTAGTTGGACCTTTGCTTCAATTATCCAGCGTACATCTTCTGGCATACCTTTGTGCATTAACAGTCTCAGGCTTTCACATCGAACTTTGTAGATTTTTTGCAGAGCATTTTGAGGGAGAGAAGGAAAATATTTTCTCAGGTTTGAAAGAATGACATCCATTTTAAAGGAGAAGAAGGATTCAGTTATTTTGGGAAACTGAAAAACAAACTGACTTGAGAGTCACGGAGTACCGTATCCGCCACTTAACCGGCAACACAAAGAACTCATCAACTTGATTTTTTCAGAAATGGTTTGAGCCTTTGTCCATTGACTTTAAACACATTACCATTCCTAAGATTCGCAATATCTACAGCCCCATGAGGATACACGTGTTTGACAACAAAAGGACCACTCCACCTAGATCTCAATTTTCTAGGGAATAGGTGCAGGCAAGACTCATAAAGGAGAACTTTTTGACTAATTTCAAAAGATTTTCTCAAAATTGTCTTGACTGTGGATTTTATTGGATTTATTTTTTGACAATTTTCATAACTTTTACAAAAAGTATAGCAGTCCTTAAATAAAGTGGGCCAATAAAATTCACACTGCAAGCTTTTCGCAGTTGTTTTCTTTGAAGAAAAGTGACCTCCATATGTTTCTGAGTGACAAAATTTAATGACTCTACTTACCTCACTATCGGGCACACATCTCCGAAAGATTTGGTCAGCATAATATTTGAACAAGTATGAGTCATCCCAATAAAAATTTTTCACCTCTATCAAAAATTTCCTTCTATCTTAGTGTGTCCATTGAGGCGACATCTTTTCTTCTTGTTCTTCAGAGTGGGTACTTCTTCATGGGCATTATCATTCATGGGTTTTAGTTCTTCGAATTTTGGCTTTCTTCCTTTATATTCTATTTCCTCTGTACAATCAAGCAAATCAAATGAATTAATTAAACAAACTTCTAATGGGTCAGAAGAACTCCCTTTTTGAAGATGATCATCTATAATGGCTTCAATTCCGTCAACTTCCTCATTTTCATCAAGGACTTCTTGTGGTCGCTTGCACATGTTAAAAACATTGAGATCCAGTGTCATATTTCCAAATGTTAGCTTCACCACTCCATTTCTGCAATTTATCAAAGCATTTGATGTTGCTAAAAATGGACGGCCTAAGATAACAGGAATTGACTTGCAACTATCAACCATAGGTTCAGTATCCAAGACAATAAAATCCATAGGATATATGAATTTATCAACTTGAACTAACATATCTTCCACTATTCCTCTTAGAATTTTAATTGATTTATCGGCAAGTAGAAGAGTTACAGAAGTTAGTTTTAACTCACCTAAGTTGAGTTGCTGATAAACTGAATATGGAAACAAATTGACACTAGCACCAAGATCAAGTACAACTTTTTCAATTTTATGTTCTCCAATAATGCATGAAACTGTAGGACAACCAGGGTCTTTATATTTCAACGCATTATTATTCTGAAGAATAGAGCTTACCTGTTTAGTCAAAAATGCTTTCTTTTTCACATTTAGTTTCCTTTTAACTGTGCACAAGTCCTTCAAATATTTCGCATAAGAAGGAATCTATTTGATAGCATCTAACAGAGGAATATTGATTTTCACTTGTTTTAAAATTTAAAAAATTCCTGTATTATGGTCCAATTTCTTTGGATTATTCAATACTTGAGGAAATGAGGGTGAAGGTGAGAGTTTGGTCGCCTGGTCAACTTCTTCATTTTCTTAGGGAATTAGTTCATCTTCTTTCTCACAATATTCGGGGATTTGTTTTTCAATAACCTTTCCACTCCTAAGAGTTATCACTGACTAGACTTGGTCCATTTGTTAGTTTTCTGAACTCCCCTCATTTAGACTGTACTGACCCTTGGGATTTGGTTGAGGTTGAGAAGGAAATTTTCCTTTCTCATGAACGATGAATGCAGAAGAAAGTTTAGCAAGAGTGTCTTTTATGTCATTCATGGTTTGATTGTTTTGTTTATTAATGGCCTCTTGCTTTTCTATGAACGCATGCAGTGTTTCTTCAAGGTTTTTCCTATATGGTGGGACATAAGGTGCATATCCTTGAGAATTTTGAGAGTCTTGTTGTGCCTAAGGAGGTGGTGGTTGCACAAATTGTGACTGATTATTATTCCTCTAACTGAAATTCGGGTGGTTTCTCCATCCCAGATTATATGTATCTGAAAAAGAAGAAGTAAATGGCTTGTTAAAATTATTCACTGCATTTACCTGCTCATGTACAACTTCTTTAAAAACAGGAATTTTAAGACATTCATGTGTTGAGTGTCCTAAATCATCACAAATGCCAAAAATTTCTTCATTTTGCACAAATTTGATTTCTTTTACTTTTCTTAATTCCATGACTTCAACATTTCTAGCCAAACTGGCAAATCTAGCATTTAGATCTTCTTCTTGACTAAGGTGATATTTTCCTTTATTAGCACTTGTAAGATTATATCTAATTGAATTTTCAGAAGTGTTAGTACTATGCCATGATTGAGAATTTTCAGCCAACTGGTTCAAATAGTCTAAAGCTTCATCAGGTTCTTTATCAAGAAACTCACCATTGCACATTGTTTCCATAAATTATTTAGTTTCAGGCGTTAAACCTTCATAAAAGAAGCTTATACTGTGTCATTTTTCAAAACCATGATGTGGACAAGAATTTAACAAATTTTTAAATCGTTCTCAACATTGAAAATATGCTTCATTTGAATTTTGGAAAAAATTTTGGATTTGTCTTTTCATAGCATTGGTTTTATGTGTTAGAAAAAATTTCTTTAAGAACTCACCTTGCATTTCTTACCATGTGCCAATTGATCTTGGATTCAAAGTATTAAGCCAAGATTTTGCTTTATCTTTTAAAGAAAAAGGAAACAATTTAAGCTTAACAATCTCTTCAGTGCAATTTTGATCATTGAAGGCAATACATACTTCTTCAAATTCTTTCAGATGTAAATATGGACTTTCAGATTCTAAACCATGAAAATTAGGAAGTAAAGAAATCATACCTGGCTTAAATCTAAAATTATTGGCATTGAGTGGAAAAATAAAACATGATGGACTAGAACTTCGAGGTGGTTGCAAATATTGACGCATGGTTCGCAACGGTTGATTTTCATGTTCATCATGTACATTTTCATTTTCAGCTATTGTGTCAATTGTGTGTGATTGTGATTCAAACAAATCAATATATAAAGTACCAAGGTTAATTTTAACTAAACGACCAGAATTTAAATCACGATACCAATTAAGCATAAATACATAAATAACTAAAAATAAATAAACAAAAAATAATGTACAAGCTAGCGGTGTCACCCACCATTAAATATTAATAGAGATGGGGTAATAAACTAACCACCCAAAAATAAAAATAAAAATAAAGTGCGAAAAATTAAAATACGAGAAAAAAAAAAAGTGTAGAAAGTAAATTTAAATATGAAAACCGGAGAGTGACAGAGCCCCACGAGCCGTGAAGAGAAGAGAAGAAGAAATATTATTTCATTAATTTAGATTGTGGAAAAATAAATAACGAGAAAAGTAAAAGGGAGAATTTTTCCCACTAAATTAGTGCGTAAAATAAAAGGGAGAGTTACCCCACCGACGAAAAAAATGACAAAAATAAATAAATAAAAAAATTAAAAAGTAAAAATAAATGACATAAATATAAAAGCTAGAAAGTTAGTATGTTAGCAAGTTAGTAAGTTAGAGAGTTAGTAAAGAAACCGAAGGATCGGCAAGCCGATCTTTTGCTCCGGTGAGGGAGAAGAGAGAATAGATTTTATTAAAGAAAACGAACCTCAATAAATTAAAACTTCAAATCAAGTCCCCGGCAACGGCGCCAAAAACTTGACTATGGGATTAAAAGATGCAAACCCAAGTGCAGGTTGTCTTAAGTAATAAATTTCTCGGGAGTCCGAGGTCGATCCACAGGGAATTGATGAAGAAAAATTAATTGAGGTAAGAAAAGGATTTGTCACAACACCAAAAGTAATAAAAGATATTCACAAATGAATTTAAGAATTTGCTTGGGTTAGGAAATCCACTCTTGGTAATAAATTAAAGGTAAAATTATTTTTCTTTTTAACTCAATTAAAATCCACACTCAACGGAGGTTCCAATCGAAAAATATAACATTCAAAGTTCAATTATATATGTAATTGATAACTTCAGAAAATGAAGTGAATTCACTCGAATTTGATTGTATTTGAGCATGCTATCCCTAAGTTTTCAAGGTCATAAGTTCAATATTTGCATGACTTCAGTGAATTAAACTTGTTGATTCAAATGATTTATAACTGAATCTTTGAATATCTTGTTTATCGAAGTTGGATGAATTGTGATTTGATGGACTTTATCATTGTTTTGATATAGGTATTCAAGATGAGAAAGGCCTTGGAAGGGATGAGGAAAGTGAAGAGAGGCTCAAAGTGTGAAGAAATCATCAAGGGAAGGTGCTGCCAACCCACGCCTAGGCGTGACAAATCCATGCCTAGGCGTGGCCCTTGCAGTTTCTCAGGGATTAGAAGCAGAGACATCCACGCCTAGGCGTGGTTAATTCACGCCTAGGCATGGCAAACTCAATTTTTCAGGGTGATTCAGACAGAGACCTCCACGCCTAGGCGTGGTAAAGTCAAGCCTAGGCGTGGCAAGCAGAGGACAGGCACGTGATTCATAACCACGCCTAGGCGTGGTAAATCCACGCCTAGGTGTGGGTAAAATCCTGGCACACGAATTTTACCCTTATGTTCTGATTTTTGGGAGAAAAAAAAGTGGGGGGCTTCTTCAGTTCTAACCTAGCCATGAATTCCAGAGAGCAAGTGAGAGGAGGAGGAACACACTTGGATTGAAGGTGACTAAAGGAAGAATCAAGAAGAAGGAGGAAGATCAAGCTTGGAATCTCTCCATTTTTGTTCATTCTTTCCCCTTTCTCTCTTGATTTGTAACTTGATGAATCATTTGATTACATTTGTTTTCTTCTCCTTGATAATGTGTAACTAAACTCTAATTTAGGGGCTCTCTAGGATCTTGCTATGGATTTGATTAATTTATAATTAGTTGAGTATCCTTTCAATGAAATTGGTTTTGTTCATCCATATCTATGCTTAGTGCTTGTTATTGATTGGCCATCAATTGCATGATTTTTAATATTCCAATTGAACTAGAAATAGGGTGTTGTGAATATGGATATGGTATGGTTGATGTATGTTTAACTAAGGGGGTGGACACATACCCTTTAGTCATGCATGGCAAGTGTTTGATATTTGGCCTCAATGAGTGATTCTTATGTTGCTTCACATGGACACATAGTGGAATAGTTAGGTTTCACATGGGTAATTGTCCTAGACATAGGCTCTTATCTATTGATGTTTATTAGCCAACATATATCAATTCATTGATAGGTGCTTGTTAATTGTAATTAATCATTGAAATAGCAAGTGAATAGGGATCCTTAGGCTTTAATCATTCTCATCTTCTCTTGTGGAATTGGTGTTTGGTGTTTTCTTATTTTGTTTCCTTTAAGTTGTTATTTTAATTGCAATCCACTCTCTTTCGTTTGCTTGGATAAAAATTTATGAATATTAGTTAAGTTTAACATTTTTCTAACTATTCAATCCTTTGGGACACGATACTCTAACTCTCCTTTATATTACTTATGACCCGTGCGCTTGCGGATTTACGGACCAACAGTAATTATATTATGATTCCTTTAATTATCTACTAACATTTGTAAATGAGTTCAAGCATTCACTGTGCAAATCTTATTGTCTACAATAAATCAAGATCTCCATTAACAAAGAAGGTTTCTAAATTGAGTCGAAACAAAATACAACACATATAATGTCCATTTGATAATATATCATTTAAGCACAAGAAAATAGAATAATCTAACCTTATTTCATTACCAAGAGCTTCACTCTTTCACCCAAGCAAGATGAAGATTTAGTTACTCATGGATAAGAAGAAAGAAAGAGAGAAGAAGAGAAAGATGAACATAGCTTCAATTTAGAACAAGAAAAATTACAACAAAGGAAAACAATAAACAAGCATAACTGTAACTTGTAAAAACTAAGCCTAACACCAAGAGCCTAACACTAAGCTCTCCACATCCAGCCTATGGTGCCTTTTATAGAGGAGTAGGGATACAAAATGATAAGGAGAATGATTAAGAGCAGGTGGATGAGTGTGTGGAGTGGTTGGATGAGTAGTTGAGTGGTTGGATGATTGGATGAGTAGTTGGATTATTGAGATTCTTTGTCTCCGAAATAATTCATTGCTTAAGTCATTGATTTCGTCATTTTTGAGCCAAGTGGTCTTCATGAAAGTTCTAGGAAATTGTCTAAGCTTTCCAATGGCTCTAGAATCACCCAAAAATTCGTCCTCAACCCAAGATATGACCCAATTACTACAGACTATTTAGGCCCAATTTCAGTACATCTGTTTTGACTTCCAGACCTAATATCACCTCCAAGTTGTCCGAATTAGCTCTTGTGTTCTTCATGAAAGTTGTAGATCTGAGTCTTAAAATATCCAAATTTCAGCCCAAGATTATTCTTGCAGCCCGAGTTATGCTCTGATTACTGTACACCATTCAAGTTTCAGACACAAAACTCATGTTCTGTCTTCCAAGCCTAATTAGCTCCACTAGATGTCTGATTGAGACTTTGAGCTCTTCATCAAAGTTGTAGATCTCTCTCTTATCTTTCCTACAAGGTAAAATTCATAATTATCAGACAATTAGAACTCAAGATATGGCCGAAATACAGAAACAACGTAAGACCAAAATAGTACTTAAAAAAATCAATTAAGTCCAATTTGAGTCCAATTTGAGTCCAAACTTACAAAACATAACTAGGCTTAATCAATTATGTACATGAAGAGTGTAAATGACTAAAAATGAGGGTTTATTAATGTATAAAATATGTGATCATCAATTGTATATGGATTCACAGAAATGTTAAGGTCAATTTACATCCATCTGTATCATTAAACAATCATTTCACATTAGTTTTAACCTTTATGGTTCAAATTGTGAAAGGGAACAACAATTGTATCTTGCATGAAATTTTTCAAGAATTGATTATCAAGATATAAGTTCCTCTAGATATTAACAAGCATACATAGCATGCATAATTACAAATATACATAAACTATACTAAAATATCAAAATATTATATCCACAATAGACAATATTAACATAAGCATCAATATTATAAACATGCATCAGCATCAAAATACTAAGTCTAGGACACCCCCCAAACCTGAGGGAAACAGTGTCCACACTGTACAGGAGAAACATACAATAGATAAAAGCTAAAAGAATAACAACGAAAGGAACATGGCCTGGTAGCCTCAAAAGCTAGATGGAAGCCTCCTCAGAAGCGGTGGCCTCAGCATGTAGGTCCTTATCATCGTCGTCATCATGGCCTGCCTGGTGAGAGGGGCCTGGCTCCTAGGATAGTGGTGGTGGGGCAGCAGCAACTACGGGCAGGAAATCGGAAACTGGGTAGTCCTCCATCGGTAGGTGCAACTGCTCCGCAGTCCAACGCTGCGTCTGAATGATGTACGCCATGATGGCGGTGGTCTGCGCTGTCTGAGCCTCCAGCCTAGTCACCTGGGCCTCTATCCGTGCCCTCCAGGCGGCAGCATCTGCTGTGACTGGCCTCGACTGTGATGGCCCCGCTCCTGAGGTGGTGGCTATCTCTGTGGTCGTCTGGCTGGTGGTGCTGCTGGAGCTGCTTGAACCCTCTCAAAAAAATAATCGTTTAGAGGCCGTTTTACCTCTGTGCGCTCCTCGTTATCCTGAGTTTTGACCATCTGAGTCTGGCATAGCCTCTGGATCAGGGAAGGAAAGAACAGGCTCGGCACTCCCTAGCAGCTCTCCAAATCTACTGGTGGATGAGACGAGCGACATCGATAGCCCGATGCTCCAGAATGGCGTAGATCAAGATCGCCCGATCCCGCGTTACCTCTGACAGGTTGTTCGATGGCAATATTCGGGTGTTGATGAAATGGTACCACACTTGGGCCTCTGAAGTCAAGCAGGCTCGGCAGAAAAATAGGGGCCTGGCATCTTGAACACTCAAGACCCACTCTGCTGGTCGCGAAGCAGGCGCGCAGATCCTGTCGGTGACCACAGTGAGATCGATGTCGTCTGGGTCAACTGTGAGAAACTGGGCGTACACACAAACTGGCAGAGGAGGAGGCAAAGCGAGGGCTGCCCTGATAACAGCAATGGAATAAGAAACTTTGTGACCCCGTACAACAACGGTGGAGGGGTTGGCGTCAGAAATATTTATGTTCGCGTAAAACTCGCGAACCATTGGAAGGACCCCCACGTCCTGGTGTTGCGCAAATCTCTCCCAGCGGTGATGGCGGATGGTCAGCTCAATGTTCTCTGGGATACCATCCTTGGCAGAGAACCCTCTCTCAGCAGTCACTGTTTTAGAAACCAGGACAAGGTATCGCTGTGCAACTTCAGCAAAAACAAACCTCCCCTCATCGAATGGCGGAGGAGACGGTTCTCGACGTCTTTGGCTAGAAGATCCTCGATGTCGTTTAGCAGACATTCTACTTAAAATAGAATTGCAAATAGTCAATATCAAATAATGGCATTGATAGTATATGAAAAATTTGTAATTTCTATCAATTTCTAGAAAAATTAATGTCTCACGCCGCGGCACTAACACCAACGCCGCGGCATGTAATCTGTTCATGCACATGCCGCAGCATTCAAACCTTACGCCACGGTATTCATCCCAGTTCATACTTATACCGCGGCATTCAAACCAACGCCGCGACGCGCAAGAACATCAAACCCAGAAATACCCACTAAATCAGGCAAATCATTCCCCCCCCAAGCAGTAAATTATGGAGAACAACATTAAAATAACAACATTATGCTATTTAAACACTCTTAATCTCACTAAACTACCACAAATATACATCTAACATAAGATTTTAAAAAAAACGTAGTAAAAACATAAGAAAATATGAAATAAAGAGAAGGGGAGTGCTTCGTACCTGATTTGGAAGCAAGAGAGTGAATGTAGAAGTGAGAAAAATGCAAAACGAGGGGAAAAAATTTGAGAGAAAAAATAGAGAAATGGGTTTATGTGATGAGGGAAATGGAGGGTCATACGCACGGTATGGTGCTTACATACACGTCACGCCGCGGCGTGGTACGTAGGGCGCCACGACGCGCGTAAATTCCCTCGTAAAATTATTTTAAAAACAAATTATTTTTTTTATTTTTTTTATTTTTTTTAAACAAACGCCGCGGCGTTGCTAACACCCCACGCCGCGGCGTGAGAGGTCAGTCTGTTGAATTTTGCAGCAAACTGACTTCAACCCAAAATTTTGGCAAAAATGGGACATTAAAACATATACAATATGTCCAAATGATCAAATAACAGATTAAATATCAAAAACTTAAACAAACTACAAAAATCACATATTAAGTACTATAGACCTAAAAACACAGATAATGAACCTTTGGGTTCCTTCCCAAAAAGGGCCTTAGTTATAGTCTTGGCAGGACTTTGGTGATTTCAAGCAGGAGCAGTTAATGATAGGGAGGTCTTCTCTCTTTGAATTTCTCCTCCAAAATAAGGTTTTAGGCGTTGGCCGTTAACCTTGAAACTTGATGATCTATCCAGTGGACCTATTTCCACTACTCCGAAGGGAAACATCTTTATCACCACAAAGGGTCCCGACCATCTTGATTTTAACTTTCCAGGAAAGAGCTTAAGCCTGGAATTATACAGGAGAACTTGCTGGGCTTCATTGAATCTTTTCTGAACAATCTTCTTATCATGCCCGTATTTGGCTTTCTCCTTGTATACTTTTGCATTCTCATAGTCCTACAGCCTAAATTGATCCAGTTCATTGAGTTGCAAAAGTCTCTTCTCACCGGCAGCTTGTGAATTAAAGTTGAGCTACTTTATTACCCAATAGGCATTATGCTCTAGCTCAACCGGCAGGTGGCATGCTTTTCCGAATACCAATTTGTACGGAGACATACCAATGGGACCCTTGTACGCAGTCCTACAAGCCCACAGTGCGTCATCTAACTTCCTTGACCAGTCTTTCTTGTAGGACACACTGTCTTCTCCAAGATCCGCTTTATCTCGCGGTTGGATACCTCTGCTTATCCACTTGTCTATGGGTGATAAGCGGTGGATATCCGATGCATCACACCATACTTAGCTAGGAGGGCTTCAAAACACTTGTTACAAAAATGTGACCCTCCGTCACTAATGATGGCCCTAGGTGTTCCAAATCTGGTGAAGATCTGTTTCTTCATGAAACCAATCACTACCTTTGAATCATTGGTAGGAAATGCACATGCCTCCACCCATTTGGACACGTAGTCCACAGCCACAAGGATGTATTGATTCCCAAAGGAGGGAATAAAGGGGCCCATGAAGTCAATGCCCCAAACATCGAAGATTTCAACTTCCAGAATGAAGTTCAGGGGCATTTCGTTCCTTCTGGAAATGTTTCAAGATTTCTGGCACCGATCACACTGTTGCACATAAGAATGTGCATCTTTGAAAAGCGTTGGCCAATAAAAGCCAGATTGGAACACTTTCAAAGCCGTCCTCTCACTACTGTAGTGTCCACCATATGGAGAAGCATGGCATTAACTCAGAATCTAATCCATTTCCTCCATAGGTACACACCTTCTCAACATCTGGTCAGAGCACTGCTTAAACAGAAATGGCACATCCCAAATATAATGCCTGACATCATACAAGAATTTCTTCTTCTGATGAGAGGTGAGATCAGGCGGCAGCACACCACTCGCAATGTTATTCACCATGTCTGCATACCATGGACAGGATTGAGTGGTGGTTGTAAAAAACTGCTCATCAGGAAATGATTCCCTGATTATGATCGGGTCAACTTGGTATTCATCATTCTCAAGTCTAGAAAGGTGGTCAGCCACTTGATTTTTTGCACCTTTCTTGTCTCTGATCTCTAGATCAAACTCTTGTAGAAGCAGAACCCACCTAATCAATCGTGGTTTTGCGTCTTTCTTGCTCACCAAGTATTTTATGGCTGAATGATCTGTAAAGACTATCACCTTGGTTCCTACCAAGTAAGCTCTGAACTTGTCAAATGCGAAGACAAGCGCAAGCAGCTCTTTCTCTGTTGTTGTGTAGTTCAGTTGGGCATCATTAAGTGTCTTGCTCACATAGTATATGGAGCGAAACACCTTATCTCTCCTTTGCCCCAACACTGCACCAACCGCATAATCACTTGCGTCGCACATGAGCTCAAATGGTAAATCCCAATCAGGAGTGATAATTACTGGTGCTGAGACCAGTCTCTTTTTTAACTCCTTAAATGCAACCTGACATGAATCATCAAAATTAAACTGGATGTCTTTCTCCAGAAGGTTGCACAGAGGCTTGGCTATCTTTGAGAAGTCTTTAATGAACCTCCTATAGAAACCCGCATGACCAAGAAAACTGCGGATTCCTTTCACAGAATTTGGCGGAGGAAGCTTATCTATTACCTCAATCTTTGACTTATCTACTTCCATTCCTTTCTCAGAAACCTTATGGCCAAGAACTATGCTTACATGGACCATAAAGTGGCACTTTTCCCAGTTTAAGACGAGGTTGGTTTCTTCACACCTCTTTAGTACGGATGACAAAGTGTGCAAACAGCTATTGCAATCATCCCCAAATACTGAAAAGTCGTCCATAAACACTTCCAGGCCATGCTCTATCATGTCTGCGAAGATGGCCATCATGCATCGTTGAAAGGTTGTAGGAGTATTGTATAACCCGAACGGCATCCGATGAAACACAAACGTACTATAGGGACATGTAAAAGTTGTTTTCTCTTGGTCCTCTGGTGCTACGGCAATTTGGTTATATCCAGAATAACCAACCAAGAAATAATAATAGGCTTTTCCTGCAAGCCTATCTAGCATCTGATCGATGAATAGAAGTGGAAAATGGTCCTTCCGAGTGGCCTTGTTCAGCTTACGGTAGTCTATGCAAACCCTCCAGCCTGTAACCTTACGTGAGGGAATCAGTTCATTATTCTTATTGATGACTACCATCATGCCACCTTTCTTGGGAACACATTGAATTGGTGAAACCCATGGGCTATCAGAAATTGGATATATTATACCTGCATCTAGCCACTTTATTATTTTCTTCCTCACCACTTCCTTCATAATAGGATTCAACCTCCTTTGGTGTTCCACAACACCATTATGGTCTTCCTCTAACAGGATCTTGTGCATACAAATGGAGGGACTAATGCCTTGGATATCAGCAATAGTCCATCCAATTATATGTCTGTAATGCCTTAGCACACGGAGAAGCTTCTCCATTTGATCTTCTGATAGGGATGATGATATGATAACCGGTAAAGTGGAGGTTTCTCCTAGATATGCATACTGCAAATGATTGGGTAAAGGCTTAAGTTCAAGCCTCGGGGGTACTTCAATGGAGGGCTTAGATGCCTCCTTCAATGCATTAGACTCCAAGGTTTCAAACTTGGGTGACCGATATTGCCTACGAAATGCATCTAGGCACTTTATCAACTCGAACACTTCATCCCTAGATTCTTCATCATTATCAGCTAATGAAGCCAACGCCACAGTGAGGGAGTCTCCTGGAATATTAGTTTGGAATGAATCATTAATGATGTTATCCAATACCCCGACATAGAAGCACTCTTCCTGATCTTGAGGAAACTTAATTGCTTTAAATATGTTGAAAGTAACCTCTTGATCTTGGACTCTCATTGTCAGCTCATCTTTTTGCACGTCAATGAGAGTTCTTCCTATGGCTAGGTGATGATCACATATTTTATACATTAATAAACCCTCATTTTTAGTCATTTACACTCTCCATGTACTTAATTGATTAAGCCTAGTTATGTTTTGTAAGTTTGGACTCAAATTGGACTTAATTGATTTTTTTAGCACTATTTTGGTCTTATGCTATTTCTGTATTTCGGTCATATCTTGAGTTCTAAATGTTTGATAATTATGAATTTTACCTTGTAGGAAAGATAAGAGAGAGCTCTACAACTTTGATGAAGAGCTCAAAGTCTCAATCAGACATCTAGTAGAGCTAATTGGGCTTGGAAGACAGAACATAAGTTTTATGTCTGAAACCTGAACAGTGTACAGTAATCAAAGCATAATTCGAGTTTGGGCTTATAAAATGGGCTGAAATTTTGAAATCTGAAAGTTAAGACCCATATCTACAACTTTCATGTTGAACACAAAACTTGATTCGGGCTCCTTGATGGTGATATTGGGTCTGAAAGTCAAAACAGAGGTGCTGAAACTGGGCCTGAATAGTCTGTAGTAATTGGGTCATATCTTGGGCTGTAGGACGAATTTTTGGGTGATTCTAGAGCCATTGGAAAGCTTAGACAATTTCCTAGAACTTTCATGAAGACCACTTGGCTCAAAAACGACGGAATCAATAAGTTAAGCAATGAATGATTTCGGAGACAAAGAATCTCAATAATCCAACCACTAATTCAATAATCCAACCATCTAACCAATCATCCAACCACTCCACCCACTAATCTACATACTCTTAATCATTCTCTTTGTCATTTTGTATCGCTACTCTTCTATAAAAAGCAACTTAGTGTTGAACACTTGGGGAGTGTGAGGGCTTAGTTTGTACAAGTTAAGGTTATGCTTGTTTATTATTTTCCTTTGTTGTAATTTTCTCTTGTTCTAAATTGAAGCTATGTTCATCTTTCTCTTCTTCTCTCTTTCTTTCTTCTTATCCATGAGTAACTAAATCTTCATCTTGCTTGGGTGAAAGAGTGAAGCTCTTGGTAATGAAATAAGGTTAGATTATTTTATTTCTTGTGCTTAAATGATATATTATTGAATGAACATTATATGTGTTGTATTTTGTTTCCAATCAATTTAGAAACCTTCTTTGTTAATGGAGATCTTGATTTATTGTAGACAATAGGATTGGCACAGTGAATGCTTGAACTCATTTACAAATGTTGGTAGATAATTAAAGGAATCATAATATATTTGCATATATAATTGAACTTTGAATGTTACATTTTCCGATTGGAACCTCTATTGTGTGTGGATTTCAATTGAGTTATAAAGAGAAATAATCTTACCTTTAATTTATTACCAAGAGTGGATCTCCTAACCCAAGCAAGTTCTTAAATTTAATTGTGAACAAGTTTTGTTATTTTTATTATTGTGACAAATCCTCTTCCTACCTCAATTAATTTTTCTTCATCAATTCCCTGTGGATCGACCTCGGACTCCCGAGAAATTTATTACTTGAGACAACCTGCACTTGGGTTTGCATCCTTTAATCCCGCAGTCAAGTTTTTGGCACCGTTGCCGGGGAGTTGATTTGAAGTTTTGATTTATTGAGGTTCGTTTTCTTTAATAAAATCTATTCTCTCTTCTCCCTCATCGGAGCAAAAGATCGGCTTGCCGATCCTTCGGTTTCTTTACTAACGCTCTAACTTTCTAACTTGCTAACATACTAACTTTCTAATTTTTATATTTATGTCATTTATTTTTGCTTTTTATTTTTTTTTTATTTTCGTCATTTTTTTTCGTCATTTTTTTTCGTCGATGGGGGTAACTCTCCCTTTTATTTTACGCACTAACTTAGTGGGGAAAACTCTTCTTTTTACTTTTCTGTTATTTATTTTTCCGCAATCTAACTTAATAAAATAATATTTCTTCTTCTCTTCTCTTTTGCCGACTCTGTGGGGCTCTGTCACTCTCCGATTTTCATATTTAAATTTACTTTTTGTACTTTATTTTCTGTATTTTAATTTTTTGCACTTTATTTTTATTTTTATTTTTATTTTTGGGTGGTTGGTTTATTACCCCACCTTTGTTATATATATATATATATATATATATATATATATATATATATATATATATATATATATATATTTTTTTATTTTTATTGGGTGGTTGGTTTATACCACATCCTTATTAATATTTAATGGTGGATTACACCATCACTTGTACATTATTTTTTGTTTATTTATTTTTAGTTATTTATGTATATATGCTTAATTAGTATCGTGATTTAAATTCTGGTCGTTTAGTTAAAATTAACTCTGGTACTTTATATATTGACTTGTTTGAATCACAATCACACACAATTGACACAATAGCTAACAATGAAAGCATACATGATGAACATGAAAATCAACCATTGCGAACCATGCGTGAATATTTGCAACCACCTCGAAGTTCTAGTCCATCATGTTTTATCTTTTCACTCAATGCCAATAATTTTAGATTTAAACCAGATATGATTTCTTTACTTCCTAATTTTCATGGTTTAGAATCTGAAAGTTCATATTTACATCTGAAAGAATTTGAGGAAGTATGTATTGCCTTCAATGATCAAAATTGCACTGAAGAGATTGTTAAGCTTAAATTATTTCCTTTTTCTTTAAAAGATAAAGCAAAATCTTGGCTTAACACTTTGAATCCAAGATCAATTGGCACATGGTAAGAAATGTAAGGTGAGTTCTTGAAGAAATTTTTTCCAACACATAAAACCAATGCTATGAAAAGACAAATCCAAAATTTTTCTCAAAATTCAAATGAAGCATATTTTCAA
The DNA here is from genome assembly GCA_029884605.1 of Ormosia emarginata. Classification (NCBI taxonomy): domain Eukaryota; kingdom Viridiplantae; phylum Streptophyta; class Magnoliopsida; order Fabales; family Fabaceae; genus Ormosia; species Ormosia emarginata. The sequence continues at coordinate 8,343,773 of JAQQTP010000059.1, read as the reverse complement.
TGTTGGGAACGATTTAAAGATTTGTTAAATTCTTGCCCACATCATGGTTTTGAAAAATGGCGCACTATAAGCTTCTTTTATGAAGGTTTAACACCTAAAACTAAACAATTTGTGGAAACAATGTGCAATGGTGAGTTTCTTGATAAAGAACCTGATGAAGCTTTAGACTATTTGAACCAGTTGGCTGAAAATTCTCAATCTTGGCATAGTACTAACACTTCTGAAAATTCAATTAAATCTAATCTTGCAAGTGCTAATAAAGGAAAATATCACCTTAGTCAAGAGGAAGATCTAAATGCTAGATTTTCCAGTTTGGCTAGAAAGGTTGAAGCCATGGAATTAAGAAAAGCAAAAGAAATCAAATCTGTGCAAAATGAAGAAATTTGTGATATTTGTGATGACTTAGGACACTCAACACACGAATGTCCTAACATTCTTGTTTTTAAAGAAGTTGTACATGAGCAGGTAAATATAATGAATAATTTTAACAAGCCATTTATTTCTTCTTTTTCAGATACATATAATCCGAGATGGAGAAATCACCTGAATTTCAGCTGGAGGAATAATAATCAGTCACAATTTGTGCAACCACCACCTCCTCAGGCACAACAGGACTCTCAAAATTCTCAAGGATATGTACCTTATGTCCCACCATATAGGAAAAACCTTGAAGAAATACTGCATGCATTCATAGAAAAGCAAGAGGCCATTAATAAACAAAATAATCAAACCATAAATGACATAAAAGAAACTCTTGCTAAACTTTCTTCTGCACTCATCATTCATGAGAAAGGAAAATTTCCTTCTCAACCTCAACCAAATCCCAAAGGTCAGTATAGTCTAAATGAGGGGAGTTCAGAAAATCAACAAATGGACCAAGTCAAGTCACTGATAATTCTTAGGTCTGGAAAGGTTGTTGAAAAACAAATCCTCGAATCTTGTGAGAAAGAAGATGAGCCAATTCCCCAAGAAAATGAAGAAGTTGACCAAAAGGAGACCAAACTCTCGCCTTCACCCCCATTTTTTCAAGCATTAAAAAATCCAAAGAAATTGGACCATAACACTGGAATTTTTGAAATTTTGAAACAAGTGAAAATTAATATTCCTCTGTTAGATGCTATCAAACAGATTCCTTCTTATGTCAAATATTTGAAGGACTTGTGCCTTTGTTAAAAGGAAATTAAATGTGAAAAAGAAAGCATTTTTGGCGAATGTAAGCTCCATTCTTCAAAATAATAATGCGTTGAAATATAAAGACCCTGGTTGCCCTACAGTTTCATGCATTATTGGAGAACATAAAATTGAAAAGGCTTTACTTGATCTTGGTGCTAGTGTCAATTTGCTTCCATATTCGGTTATCGAAGAACTCAACTTAGGTGAGTTAAAACCAACTTCTGTAACTCTTCTACTTGCAGATAGATCAATTAAAATTCTAAGAGGAATAGTGGAAGATGTGTTGGTTCAAGTTGATAAATTCATATAACCGGTGGATTTCATTGTCTTGGATACTGAACCTCTGGTTGATAGTTGCAAGTCAATTCCTGTTATTTTAGGCCGTCCATTTTTAGCAACATCTAATGCTTTGATAAATTGTAGAAATGGAGTGGTGAAGCTAACATTTGGAAACATGACACCGTATCTCAATGTTTTTAACATGTGCAAGCAACCACATGAAGTCCTTGATGAAAATGAGGAAGTTGAAGGAATTGAAGTCATTATAGATGATCATCTTCAAAAAGGGAGTTCTTCTGACCCATTAAAAGTTTGTTTAATTAATTCATTTGATTTGCTTGATTGTACAGAGGAAATAGAATACAAACGAAGAAAGCCAAAATTCGAAGAGCTAAAACCCATGAATGATAATGCTCATGAAGAAGTATCCACACCGGAACTAAAGTCATTACCTGCTGGGTTGAAGTACACATTTTTGGGGGAAAAGTAAAGCTTTCCTGTGGTAATTTCCTCGTCTCTTACTGAAGAACAAGAAGGAAAGATGTCGCCTCAATGGACGCACCAAGATAGAAGGAAATTTCTGACAGAGGTGAAAATTTTTTATTAGGATGACCCATACTTGTTCAAACATTGTCCTGACCAAATTTTTCAGAGATACGTGCCCGACAGTGAGGTAGGTAGTGCCATTAAATTTTGTCACTCAGAAACATGTGGAGGTCACTTTTCTTCAAAGAAAATAGGTACGAAAATCTTGCAGTGCAGATTTTATTGGCCCACTTTATTTAAAGACTGCTATACTTTTTGCAAAAGTTGTGAAAATTGTCAAAAGACAAATCTAATAAAATTCACAATCAAGACAATTTTGAGAAACTCTTTTGAAATTGGTCAAAAAATTCTGCTTTATGATTCTCGCCTACACCTATTCCCTAGAAAATTGAGATCTAGCTAGAGTGGTCCTTTTGTTGTCAAACACGTGTATCCTCATGGGGTCATAGATATTATGAATCCTAGGAATGGTAATGTGTTTAAAGTTAATGGACAAAGGCTCAAACCATTTATGAAAAAACCAAGTTGATGAGTTCTTTGTGTTTCCGGTTAAGTGGCAGATACGGTACTCCGTGACTCTCAAGTCGGTTTATTTTTTAGTTTTCCAAAATAACTGAATCCTTCTTCTCCTTTAAAATGGATGTCATTCTTTCAAACCTGAGAAAACATTTTCCTTCTCTCCCTCAAAATGCTCTGAAAAAAATCTATAATGTTCGATGTGAAAGATTGAGATTGTTAATGCATAAAGGTATGCCAGAAGATGTACGTTGGATAATTGAAGCAAAGGTTCGACTAGTAGGTGAGTCTTCAATTTCATTTGAATCATATATGCCAGGTCTTGGAAGAAGTTCGTATTCTAAAAGGAGAAGAGCAAAAAGGTTACAAGTCTGTTACAAATGTGGACGATGGAATTGTAACACGTAATGTCGTTCTTTGGGGATGGTTTTCACAAATAGATCCTTCATTAAGAATGGACTGAGTAAGGAGTCATTAGATGATATCTTATTGACTTTTGAGACGCATTCTTATAGATTGATGCAGGGTGAAATTCTTAATTTGTGGAATCTCTTCAAAGATGAAGAAAAACGCTACAGTCTTGGGAATCTGACTCTAAAAGACCCTGTTTGCCAATTTATAAGAAAATTGGATGGGAAGCTAGTCTTCGACTCATAGAAGGCATTTAAGCCGTTACTGGACGTGAAACCAGAGGCAGATGTGAGCCACATCCACAACAATCTGCACATATCATCTTTTTCTTCTTCATGTCATCGTTCAGAAAAAAATCAAAAAAAATATCCAAAAAAAAGGAGAAAAAAAATGTTTGAAGAGGGGGGGTCCGGAAGAAGTACCATGGCTTTAATTAGTTGTGGAGCCCCAGTCTTTGGCTGACCCGTCATTGACTCGGGTGGACCTTTGCACGCTAGTCTTTAAAAAAAAAGTACGTGAGTGTCTACTGCACTGGTGACACGCAGTATAAAGATATGTCACTACTGCACTCATGACGCGCAGTATAAAAATACGCCATGAAAGCTGTACATACAGGTATGTCATCATTTGGTATTATATTTCTTTTATTTTTATATAATTTTGTTGTATTTTGGTTTTGGACAGACGATCCTTTGAGCAGGGTCCTTCAGGGGTTTCTAGACTTCTTTACCCTGATGGTTTTCTTGAAGTCACAAAAAAAAATTCCTTTACCTTTAATCTTTGATCCTGATCCAGTAATAGCTCAGATAGATTGGTCAGCAGGAAGCAGTGAGGGAAGCAGGATGAAAAGACAGCCAGATTTGACACTTCGTTTAAGCTTTCCTTTACTTTGGATTTATCATACTTTGTTTTTGTTTAAATTTGTGTCAGTTTTCTCTAACAGGTAATATCTTCTACTCATCTATATTTTAACATTGAGGACAATGTTGTGATCTAATTAGGGGGGAAAGATAGTTTACCCAAAAAAAAATTTGTTTTGTTTGGGAAGTATGATATGATTGTCATGGACTTACTAAACCAATTAGTGATGACAGAGTAAGGAGTAATTTTACTTCTGAGATGCATCATAATTGGTGGCAGAGTAAGGAGTTTTTTAGGTAGTAATTAATTAGTACTGATTTGTGGAAGTAACAAAGTTTTTGTCTTTTGATTTCCTTCGAAAGATTTAAGCGAATGCACTCTCACATCCTTGGAAGCAATTGAAATTCAGGCATCATAGCATGATTGAATAAATTATCTTCTTTCTTAAATTTCACATGCTTGGTTATGGATGTTGAATTGGTGGATTGAGAATGATAGAAATATGCCTTGTGAGATTTAGAGCCTATTGGTGAATGGATTGAATATTTGTACCATTCTCTTCTTTCTTGTGTGATTTTCACTCATGGAATTGTTACTCTAGAACTTGCTGTGATTCTTTTTGAGGCTACATTTTCATATGCATACATTAATATGATTGAGGCATTTTGAAAAAAACTACTTTGACCAAATAACCATCCTTGTATACTTTCCATTGTGTAACCCCTTTGAACTTGTTTGATTATTCCTTGTTTTAAGCTCATTTCATCCTTCAAAAAAAAAGAAAAAAAATGTTTTTACCCAACCAGAGGAATAAGAGAGCATTGACCTAGTTCTTGAACAAGTGTGGGGGTGTGTGTGCAAAATGATCAAAAAAAAGAAAAAAAGAGAAAAATTGACCACCTTTGCAATCAAAGGATTATCAGAGTCTAGAATAAAGGAGGATGCTTGGAAACAATAGGAAGAAAAGGAGAATGTTCAAGTCTAACAATGAATTCAATTCACCAATTTGAGATTGATCTTCAACAAAACATTAGTCAAATGTTGGTTATTATCCTTTATGATGAATGTTCTCAAACATTTTCTCCACTCTAACTGTACCATAATGTTCTTTTATTCTCTTTGGTATTTATCTTTTCATATCCATATTATCTCCTCTCCTTTACCATGACCCCATTACAACCTTGAATAAAGTCCTCTTGATTTTTGTATGCATGTGTTTTGAGTAGCGGAGAAGTAGAAGATAAGCAAGCTTATGGTAGTGCAATTGTTCATGGGTTGAATAGAGTGAAATACTTACCTTTTAAACACTTGAGAGATTGAGAGTGAAATTCTGTGAGGATCTATCATTCTTGATTCATTCTTTTCAACTGAAGTTTCCTTGCTTGTTGGTTTGAGATGTGAAGAAATGTTATCTCATTAATACTTTGATCCCTTGAATTTCTTATTACTCTTCTTGCTTCATCGAGTCTTTTAGAGTTTTTAGCTTTTGAGTCTGTGTCATTTTTCTTTGTCTCCTAACTTTGGTCTTATGTGTTTTGTCCAAGAATGCAAAAAGCTAAGTGTGAGGGAATTTGATGATCACATATTTTATACATTAATAAACCCTCATTTTTAGTCATTTACACTCTCCATGTACTTAATTGATGAAGCCTAGTTATGTTTTGTAAGTTTGGACTCAAATTGGACTTAATTGATTTTTTCAGCACTATTTTAGTCTTACGTTGTTTCTGTATTTCGGCCATATCTTGAGTTCTACATGTCTGATAATTATGAATTTTACCTTGCAGGAAAGATAAGAGAGAGCTCTACAACTTTGATGAGAGCTCAAAGTCTCAATCAGACATCTAGTAGAGCTAATTGGGCTTGGAAGACAGAAGATGAGTTTTGTATTTGAAACCTGAATAGTGTACAGTAATCAAAGCATAATTTGAGTTTGGGCTTATAAAATGGGCTGAAAATTTGGAATCTGAAAGTTAAGCCCATATCTATAACTTTCATGTTGAACACAAAACTTGATTCGGGCTCCTTGATGGTGATATTGGGTCTGAAAGTCAAAACAGAGGTGCTGAAACTGGGCCTGAATAGTATGTAGTAATTGGGTCATATCTTGGGTTGTAGGACAAATTTTTGGGTGATTCCAGAGCCATTAGAAAGCTTAGACAATTTCCTAGAACTTTCATGAAGACCGCTTGGCTCAAAAATGATGGAATCAATAAGTTAAGCAATGAATGATTTCGGAGACAAAGAATCTCAATAATCCAACCACTAATTCAATAATCCAACCACCTAACCAATCATCCAACCACTCCACCCACTAATCCACCTACTCTTAATCATTCTCCTTGTCATTTTGTATTGCTACTCTTCTATAAAAAGCAGCTTAGTGTTGAACACTTGGGGAGTGTGAGGGCTTAGTTTGTACAAGTTAAGGTTATGCTTGTTTATTGTTTTCCTTTGTTGTAATTTTCTCTTGTTCTAAATTGAAGCTATGTTCATCTTTCTCTTCTTCTCTCTTTCTTTCTTCTTATCCATGAGTAACTAAATCTTCATCTTGCTTGGGTGAAAGAGTGAAGCTCTTGGTAATGAAATAAGGTTAGATTATTTTATTTCTTGTGCTTAAATGATATATTATTGAATGAACATTATATGTGTTGTATTTTGTTTCCAATCAATTTAGAAACCTTCTTTGTTAATGGAGATCTTGATTTATTGTAGACAATAGGATTGGCACAGTGAATGCTTGAACTCATTTACAAATGTTGGTAGATAATTAAAGGAATCATAATATGACTGCATATATAATTGAACTTTGAATGTTACATTTTCCGATTGGAACCTCTATTGTGTGTGGATTTCAATTGAGTTATAAAGAGAAATAATCTTACCTTTAATTTATTACCAAGAGTGGATCTCCTAACCCAAGCAAGCCCTTAAATTCATTTGTGAACTTATTTTATTACTTTTGGTGTTGTGACAAATCCTCTTCTTACCTCAATTAATTTTTCTTCATCAATTCCCTGTGGATCGACCTCGGACTCCCAAGAAATTTACTACTTGAGACAACCTGCACTTGGGTTTGCATCCTTTAATCCCGCAGTCACTAGGAACGACCTGCCCAGGATCAAAGGGACTCTGTGATCCTCTTCCACATCCAGTATAACAAAATCCGCAGGGAATATGAACTTGTCCACTTTCACCAGGACATCTTCCACAATTCGCCTTGGATACGTATAAGAGCGATCGGCTAGTTGGAGAGTTACTGATGTGGGCTTGCATTCCCCCAACCCTAGCCTCTGGAATATGGATAGGGGCATAAGATTAATGCTTGCCCCCATATCACATAAAGCTTGGCCTAGGAACTTCTCTCATATGGCACAAGGTATTGTGAAGCTTCCTGGATCCTTCAACTTCGGGGGAAGCTTTTGTTGCAAAATAGCATTGCATTCTTCAATCAATGCCACCGTTTCAAACTCACCCAGCCTACGTTTCTTGGAGAAAATATCTTTCATAAACTTAACGTAGCTAGGCATCTGCTCTAAGGCCTCCGCAAACGGGATGTTTATTTGAAGTTTCTTGAAAACTTCCAAAAATTTCTTAAACTGATCATCCATTTTGTGCTTGATCAGCCTACTTAGAAAAAGTACAGGATGTACATAAAGATTGTTCACAAATTTCTTGTCCTCGACCTTTTCCTTAGAAACTTCAGGTTTCTTGGCAACATCTTTGCTCTCAACCTCCTTCTCATGGGTTGCTTCAGTGCCTTCCTCCAACATCCTTATCTTTGGATTTCCCTCTATGTCCTTGCCACTCCTCAAAGAAATGACCTTACAGTCCGCATTCAAGTCACCCTTTGGATTATTAACTGTGTTACTTGGAAAGGTGCCTGGGGGCCTGTTGTTGACAGCATTTGCCAACTGTCCTACTTATGTTTCCAATGCTCTCATTGAAGCCATCCGGCTTTGAATCAACGAATCATTCTTTGACAAATGAGCATCAGTGCTTTGCATGTAAGAATCAGTCTTTGAAATGAAAGCATCATTCTTCGCCATCAGCTGCATCAATATATCTTCCAATGTAGGTTTCCTTTCTTGCATTGGTTGTCTTTGCTGAGCAAAAAATCTCAGAGGATTGTACTGGCATTCAGGACCAGGAGCATTGAAGGAGGAAGAGGGTCCTTGATTGTCCTTCAACGAGAAATTTGGATGATTCCTCCATCCGGGATTATATTGATTAGAGTATGGGTTATTCGGTTGGGAGCGATAGTTACTGACATAATGTGCGCTCTCAGGCATACCCGGGCACCTATCACTCGCGTGATTATCCCCACAATTGTCACAAAGGACAAATGGGCTTTGGTTTGATCTCTGCTGACCCATACTATCCATCTTGCTCGCCAAAGCCGCAACCTGTGTTGTTAATGAGGTTATGGGATCCACCTCATGCACTCCAGCTACCCTCCTTAGAGTATTCCTTGATGAAGGCCATTGATAGCTATTGGCAGCTAATTCCTCCAATAACTGGAAGGCATCATCGAATGATTTGCTTAACAAGGAGCCTCCAGCGGCAGCATCTACTATTGGGCGATGGTGGTGCAACAAGCCTTTATGGAATGAATATATTTGGTGCCACGATGGTATTTCATTATGTGGGCACCTTCTTAGAAGATCCTTGTACCTTTCCCAGGCTTCATGCAAGGATTCAAAGTCAGATTGGGTGAATGATGTAATATCATTCACCATTTCAGCAGTCTTGGACGGAGGGAAATATTTGTTCAAAAACTTGGTACATACCTCCGCCCAAGTTGTGATTGATCCCGCTGGCAAAGAATACAGCCAGCTTTTAGCTCTATCCCTTAAAGAAAAAGGAAAGAGCCTTAAACGGATAGCATCATCAGATACCCCGTTATGCTTAAACGTGTCGCAGATCTCCAAAAACTTTGAGAGATGTGCGTTGGGATCTTCATTGGATAAGCTGCCATATGTACTGAAGCTTAGATCATTTGGATGATGGCCGGCTTAATCTCGAAATTATTTGCCCGGATGGCAGGACGTCTAATATTATATTGTAAATTATCCATGTGAGGGGTAGCAAACTCCCTCAATGGCCTTGTGCGGCTCGCGTCCCCCAACTCCACCTCGTGCAAAGTGGCTTCTTCCGCCATCTTACTAACACCTGAAATAATTAATGGTGAAAGAATTAAATGAATATGTAACAAAAGAAACTTGAACTAGATATACTTAACTTCGTTGTTTATATTAGCTAAGCTAAATTTAAACCGTTGATCCCTAGCAACAGCGTCAAAAACTTGTTGGCTCTTTTACTTATCGCAAGTGCACGGATCGCACCGTAGTATAGCTAGGAGTCGGATATCGTTCCCAAGAGGATAAACGTCAAATTCAGTACTAATTATAAACCAATAACTTAAGTATTTCTATTCAAGGAATTATAAATTATAAAGGTTTGTATTAAACTACTAAGAAGAACTTTAAACCTATCAGATTGAGTTTAGAAAATGATTTAGAACATAGGGCATCCTTTTTCACCTCCTATATCAATTGTTAATAAATAACCCTTACGAGTATACACATGCAATGGTTAGGTTAGCTTAGGAATCTGCTTTAGCCGAAAGCCTATGTCTAGGTCAATTAACCCTGGTATTACTTACCTAATCCACTATATTTCTATGAGGACTAGTGTAAGCTCTACTAATGAATGATTTATTGCCAATTAATTACTATGCATGGTCAATAGGTATATTTCATCCTATTAACGAATCATTGCATCCAAGCCAATTGAATGAAATAGAACATGCATCAATCATACATACGATCTCAAATCCAAATTCCTATGTCTAGGTTCATTAGATTTGAACAAATCAATTGAAAGCTGATTAAACAATCAAAGCATTAAATACTATATGATTGAACAAATACCAAATCATGTATATAACTCAAAGGATTACAAGATTAATCAATATCCATAGGAGGATCCAAAGTAAACCCTATAAATAGCTTAGCCAGCCATGACAAACGAAAATAAAACACTAATACTCAGAGTCATGGATATAGAAAAGAGAAAAGAGAAGAGAAGAGAAGAACAAAGCTAAGGGGAGTGATCCTCCAAGCTCCAATCCTCCACCAAAGTGAAGAGAGACTCCAAACTGGGTCACTTCTGCTTCCTACTGGTCTGAAATGATAAAACCTGGCGCAACTTTCAAAAATAAAACCTAACTCTCTCTAAAAATCGATGAAACAATATTTATAGGACTCAGAAAATAGGGTCATGCCGCAGCATTCAATTTCCATGCCGCGGGGTGTTAAAATACGTGCTCTCTGACTTTGGATGCAAGGTGGATCACGCCATGGCATTCAAATGCCACGCCGCGGCGTGACAAGTTGATACTTGTACTTTGATTTCTCTTGCAATGCTGGTCCAAATCTGAGTTGATTCACTTGGTTGGAACCTTACCTTCCATAGAGAAATTTTCAATTCAATAATTAATGCAAATGTACTCAATATATTCAGAAATCATGATGGAAGACATTGAAATCAAATTATACGAATATACAGCTAAACTCTTCCATTCATTCATCAAAACAAGGACTAAGCAGACAATATAACATAGATATGGGGCCTAAATAACTACAATATATGAAGTTATCATATGTTAGGCTTGTAAATGGTCACAGAGGTAGCCTAGTACTTGCTTAACGTATCAATTCAGTTTTGTGACAAACTGATTCAGTTTAGGCACTTTGTTGCAACAAAGAAGTTGAAAAATAACTTAAAATGACTCAAATAGTAACATAAATTGATAAGTTGAGGGAAACAAACATGGATAACTTGTTTCTAGGTCACAAATGAGCTAAATAAAGTACAATTAAAATTTGAGAATAATCGGAGTTAGTTTAGTATTTTTAAGCATACCGGTTGAACTTTTAATGTCAGATTGACTCCCAGCAGATATGAAAAATAAAGAAATGGTGAAACAATAATTTAGATGAATCCTAGTATTTATTCTAAAGTTGTTGGAAGCTGAAAAACTTGAATTAGCATAATTCGAGTGTCTTTAGCAGATATAAGTTTCAGCACAGAAACTTAAGTTAATCTTTCTTCAAAATTCCCTCCACATCCCACCCCCTTATTTCTCCCTTCTCACAACTGAGAAATGCAAAAACAAAGAGAAAGAAAGAAAAGGGAGAAAAAGAGAAAGAGGAAGAAAAGAAGAAGGAGAGGAGAAAATCCAAGGAGCAAAGCTCAAGGATCAAGGTCAAGGCTTCAAGATCATCTTCTATACAAGATGTATGGGGTTTATTTCATCTTTTCCCACTCATTTTCATCTTGTTTTCTTAGTTTTACTTGATGAATAGAAAGTGAGTTTAAGATGTAAAAGATGTTCTTGGTTGGTTATGGCTTCCAATGACTAGGTTTGGTTGATTCATGACCTAACCTATGCTTAGATATAGTTCATGAACCTAGGAACTTCCATTGATAACTTAAGTAGATAGCTGGAATATGAGTAGAGAAAGTGATGTTTAGGTTCTTGAAATCCATGCTAGATAAGTTGAAATGTTTTATGAGGACCTCAACATGATTAGAAATCATGGTTGGTGATGGAAATCACCTAGGAACTATTTTGGAGGAGTTATAATGTGAAAATGGTGTTTTTCTGTAGAAAACCACCATATAACTGATTACCCTTAGTGAATAATCGGTTATGAAGCATGTTAGAATAGCATTTTCAGTTCTGAGTTAATGAATAACCGATTATGAAGAGCTCATAATCGGTTATGTTGTTTTAAAGAATCAGAAACAAAACATGGCATCCTGACAGCCTGTGATATTTGTTGCATAACTCGAGCTGTAGATATCGGAATCACTTGATTCTAGTGCCATTGGAAAGCTAAGACATAAGACTTCATGATAACAATGTATTTTATGCATTTAATAATCCTCTAACTAGGCTTCTTAAGATTCAATTTGGCTTAATTAAGTTGATTTTGTCACATTTTATGAAATTAAGCTTAATTGGATCATTAAAGAAATTATTGCTTGAATTATCATTAATTTAGGTGATTGCATTCTTAAGTAAAGTGGCCACAACTTGAGTTGTAATTATTTGATTAATGTGATTCTGGTCTTGTTGGAAAGTTAAGATAATTCTCTAATAACTATTCACTTGATAGCAAGAGCCACATTAATAGCAATATATTTCATTCATTGTATAGCCTTCTTACTTGGCTTTTTCAGTAAACTGGCTATAATTTGAGTTACAAATATCCGATGGATGTGATTTTAGTCTTGTTTTTAAGCTAAGATAAATTTCTACAACTTTCATGAAGGCCTCAAGACCAGAAACACATGTTTGGATAACTCAAATTGGAGTTGAAGTAAAATCTAGTGTTTTGAACCTGACAACTTGACCTTTATGCACTCATTGGGCTATATCTCAGGCTATTGGAGTTCAATAATTCTGAAATTTTGACAGTGGAAGGTTAAGACACATATCTACAACTTTCATGAAGAACATAAAAGCTAGTAATTGGGCCATATCTTGAGCTGTGGTTATTGGATTTGGCTAAACTTGGTATCTCTGGAAATCTGAGACAATGTGCTAGAACTTTCATGACACTTGACTCAAAAATGACGCATGCCATAAGTTCAGAAGGGAAATATTTCGGAGACAAGAATCCACCCACCATTCATCTCTTTTAGCATTTTGTTCTCATCATCCATCATCTCTTTTGGCTATTTGTACTCTTCTAATTCTATAAAATGAGGCAATGGCTGATCATTTGAGGGTGTTAGCTTAGTGTTAGTCTAGATTTTACTTTCATGTTTGTATATTAATTGCTTCCTTTGTTGTAATTTTCTCTTGTTCTTAATTGAAGTTATATTCATCTTTCTCTTCTTCTCTCTTTCTTTCTTCTTGTCTATGAGTAACTAAATCTTCATCTTACTTGGGTGAAAAGGTGAAGCTCTTGGTAATAAGTTAAGGTTAGATTAATTTCTTTCTTGTGCTTTAAATGATATATTTTTATGTGATCTTTATATAAGTTGTATGTTGTTTCTAATTAATTTAGAAACTCTTCTTGTATAATGAATATCTTGATCCATTGTAGACAATAGGATTGGCACAGTGGATGTTTTTGACGATTTACAAGTATTGGTAGATAGTTATTGGAACCATTATATGATTACATGATTGAACTTTGAATGTTAAATCTTTCGATTGGAATCTTCATTATGCATGATTTCAATAGAGTTATAAAATGAAATAATCTTGTTTTTAATTTATTACCAAGAGTGGACCTCCTAACCCAAGCAAATCTTTTTCATCTGTGAACAACTTATATTATTTTTAGTATTGTGACAAATATTCTCCGTATCTCAAATAATTTTCTCTTCATCAATTCCCTGTGGATCGACCTCGGACTCCCGAGAATTTACTACTTGAAACAACCTACACTTGGGTTTGAAACTGTAAAATTATATCCCACCACTTCATGTGGTAAAAATTTCAGAATTTTTAAGCAAGCCAATCAGTACCAGTTTCTATTTGAATCCGAGTCAGATTTTACAGAAAAAGGCATTCTAGCAGCCAGTAAACCAGATTGCATAATTTCTTGCTCTGATGTCGTATAGACATGAAACTAGTGTCATTTTAAAGCCAACATGTAAGGATTCTTGCCTATAAAATTTCAGAATTTTCCCACATGTAGTTTATTCCCAATTTCAATTTAAAGTCAGGTCAGAAACGGGTAAATCAAAGAATGTCCTGTTTTGACTTCTACAAAATGTCGTATAACTTTGGCTACACTTAGCCAAATAAAGCAAGGTTTATGGCATTGGAAAGATATGAGAAAGAGCTATATGCTCATAAAATTTCAGAATTTCTGAAGTTATGATGCATGTTTGGTGCAATCTTGAAAATTAGCTTTTTTAAGCAAGATTTGAGGTGTTTTGGGTATAGTTTGAGCCCGATAAACACTAGTAACTCTTTTAATAATTAGAGTTGAGTGCCACAAGGCCTAGTTGGCAATAGTTGAGTGCCATAAGGCTTAGTTGGCAGTAATTGAGCACCATATGACTTAATTGGCAATATTTGAGTGTCATAAGACCTAGTTTGCACGAGATGGTTCCCCTATGGGTTAAACCTAGCAAGTGGCTCCCCTATGGGTTGAACCTAACAAGTGGCTCTCCTATGGGTTGAACCCTAGCAAGAATAGTTAATTAGATCCCTTATGTAATAAGGTGGAACCCTAGCAAGAATTGGATCCCTTATGTAATAAGGTTGAACCCTAGTAAATTGGATCCCTTATGCAATAAGGTTAAACCCTAGTAAGAATTAGCTCTCTTATGGACATTGCCGGTAAAGCCTAGTAAAGTGGTGACACCAGAGTATTTCATAAAAGGATTAATTATTTAAGTAGTGAACATTACCGGGCAAGCCTAGTAAAGTAGTGACACCGAAGTATTTCATAAAAAGATTAATTATCTAAGTAGTGAACATTACCGAGCAAGCCTAGTAAAGTGGTGACACCAGAGTGTTTCATAAAAGGATTAATTATTTAAGTAGTGAACATTGTCGGGTAAGCCTAATAAAGTGGTGACACCAGAGTGTTTCATGAAAAGAATAGTTTTTCAAGGCTAGGCCAAAGATGTTATATCCAAGTCATGTTGTGGATCAGTATATCCTATACTAGGCTGTGGATGAGAAATCCTATGTCAGGCTGTGAATTAGTATATTCTACGCTAGACTGTGGATTAGTATATCTTATGCTAGCCTGTGGATGAGAAATCCTATGCATGGATGAGGATCATTATATCCTATGCTAGACTAAGGATGAACATATCCTAGGTCAAGCTACAGATAAGTAGGCTTAATGCCAAATGACAGAATACAATTTCTAAGTATAATTAAGTTACATATATGAGTTTTAATTTAGAAATATATCTTTGTATATATTTAGTTTTAATACCATGAGATATATGTTCTTACTGAGAATTTTATATTCTCACCCCCTTATGTTTCATGGTTAGCAGGTCAAGATCCTACAAGAGGATAAGAAGATGAAGAATTAGAAGAGTTTAGTTTTATATTTTTAATTCAAAGCTTATGTATTATTTTATAATTGCTTTGAGAATGTAAAGGTTGTATATTTGTATATGACTTTTAGATATAGCTCTCCATAATGATTGGTTTAAATGTTATGGATTGGTTGACGATTAGGTTAGAAGTAGCATATCTAATACTATTTATCCAGGTATATGTCAGATGTATTAGGGTACAAATATTAAGATGTTACATTATGGTATCAGAGCAGTTCATCCTGTGAGCCGGGGTATTGACTGATTAGGCTTATGCCAGTTTAGAGTTTTCCGCTAAGTGTTATGCATTTCTTGTTGCATATGTGAGATATGTTGATAAGATTGCATGACAAGCTTTAAGCTTGAATGTTAATAGTTACTGTCACACGTAGTGTGTATAGGGAACCATTACTTTACCGAGGTGAGTTATGAGTAATGGGAACTCTTCTAGTGAAAGATCAGTTATTATTGCTGAAGTGTTCTGAGAGATAGCAACTGCTAGGAGGAAGCAAATTGTTATCGCAAGCAGAATTTTAGAAGGGATGGAAATGATTTTATCTCAACAGCTAGTACCACCAATACAGTTAGTGTATGCAGTAGTGGTAGTTAAAGACCGAAACTCCCCAAAATCTCTCAAAGTTTAAAAAGGCCAAATCCTACATCCTGTAAAGGAAAGTAAGACCTACTTGGAGTAGGTGAAGTGGCTTAAGAAAATGGAGGAAATCTATACAGTTGAGGTTTGTTCAGATGATATGAGATTTTTGGTTATCTTCTATATGTTAGAAAGGAGGTAGAGTTTTAATCAATAGAATGCTAAGGAGATAGAGTTCTCAAGACCTGAATAAGTCGGCGTATTAGTGCGCCTGTAAATGGTTAAGCTCAGAGAAGAAAGAGAAAAGTACAGAGCAAGTTACAAAATCAAACTTCAACCCATAGAACTCTGAGTTAAGGGGTTGTAGTGATCGTTTTCTGTATTCACCATTCTTTGTTGCTGAAGGCTGACGAAGGATGGATAGTATCGAGTTCTTCATGATACTCGAATTAAAATCATGAATAAGTGAAGTTGAGTTTTCAATCCTTTTCTATGTGAGTTATCTTATCGTTAGATACTTATAGAATAAAGAGAATGGTGCTGTCAGTACTATTCAAGAGAACAGTTGAGGGTCCCTACAGTTAGCCTTAAGTGGAACAAAAGTTACAAGGTTTCCACAAGAGCAAGAGAGAAGAAATAGGTATAAGAAGTATGCTTCTAGACCTAGTTATCTTCAAGATAAAAACTAGTTGAGCTGCAACTCAACTGGTGAGAGGCGTTTCCTTTAAGGGAAACAAAAGG
Source organism: Ormosia emarginata (assembly GCA_029884605.1). Lineage (NCBI taxonomy): Eukaryota > Viridiplantae > Streptophyta > Magnoliopsida > Fabales > Fabaceae > Ormosia > Ormosia emarginata. The sequence continues at coordinate 8,327,563 of JAQQTP010000059.1, read as the reverse complement.
CTTGGTCACGGATTTGAATCCTAGGAAGGGCTGCAGACCGAATATGGGAAATTGAATTTTTGTGCCAATACCAGACAGACAATATTTTAGTAAATGTGACGACACCCTAGAAGTAGTGGATGGTCGCTATATTATAAAGTGAAGGGACCAAAGTGTGATAGATGAAAGAGTTCACATAGGGGCAGACCTAGTTGAGTTGGCCAAATAGTATGTTATACTTATGGTTAACCAGAGCACTTTGAAATAGGTGTATGCAGAGACAGGAAGTAGTGCCTAACCTCAAAGTTCAAGTTAAAGTAAGAGTTTATACTCTGAGTAGTAAGGAGGCAACTCAGACTCCTGATTTCACGAGATAAAGATATGGTTAATGATGATCTTTAAGTTATAATGTATAATTCAGGAGTATCCCTACTTCATGATTTCATACGAGCATATAAAGAGATTAGATTTACCTATATTGAGTTTCCCCATGTTTTATCCTTGTCTACACTAACAAAAAAAAACTAATCACAACTTCCTTAGCAAGTTTGGATTGTTGTGTAAAGATAGAAGGTAAGATTTCTTTTGTGAATCTTATTAGTTTATCTCTTCTTAATATAGACGTTAGATTAGACATGGTTTTAAATTTATCAGATAAAACTTTGAGGTTTACATTTGATGATTCTTCTGTGCCTATTTCTTAAGAGTCTATGTTTTAAGAGCTAAACAAGTAAACAACTTCTAAATAGAGGAGATTTAAGGATATGTTTTTCTTTTCTCCTAGTATATGGAAGTTGAGCAAGTTTTAGGGAATATATCTGTGATAAGAAGACATCCAGAATAAATTCCTAGAAAGATGAACGAATACCACCTAAAAGAGAAGCAGAACTCTTTATAAGTATGGTACGAGTTAAGCTAGTAGATGGTTTAAGATGTTCGGTGATCTTACAAGTTGGCAACATTTTGTTTGGTCAGAAAGAGTTGAACAAGAGACAAAGATGATGCATAGAATGCTAAGCAGAACTTAGTTATGGTGAAAGGATCATAACTTTGAGTTATAGTATCATACGAATAAGGCCAATACAGTGGTCGATGCACTAAGTAGGAAATTCCTACATGTGTCATGTATGATAGTCAAAGAGAGTGAATTTCTTAAGAGATTCGAGAATTTGAGTCTTGCTATGATTATTATGCCACGTAGTCTCGCAGTGAGCAAGGTGGACATAGTAAAGGGCATAAGGACTCAGATTTTAGAAGTTCGAAAAAAGAATGAAACTCTAAAGGATAGTAGTGAGCAAATCTTCTTAGAAACCTAAGAAGGATTTGTTATGACAATAGATGGAATAACGAAGTTTAGAGACAGACTTTGTGTTTCAAGAAAGTCAATAAATCGGAAAGGATTCTAGAGAAAACTCACAAGAGAAAGTATATCATTCATCTAGAGGCTACTAAGATGTACTGAGATCTTCGGATAATGTTTGGTAGCCTAGAAGGAAAAAGAACATGGCAGAATAGGTGCCTTTTTGCCAAAGGTTAGTAAAGGGTGAAGTTGGCACCGAATAAGCCTTTTGGGAGTTGGAGTCCCATATAAAATAAGATTGCCTATAGCTATAGTAAGAGAAAAGCAATTTTGAGGACAAAATTTTAAAAGGAGTGGAGAAATGTAACATCTCAAGAAACATGTTAAGCTTGTAAATGGTCACAAAGGTAGCCTAGTACTTGCTTAACATGTCAGTTCATTTTTGTGACAAACTAAATTAGTTTAGGCACTTTGCTGCAACACAGAAGTTGAAAAGTAGCTTAAAATGACTCAAATAGTAGTATAAATTGCTAAGTTGAGGAAAACGAGTATGGATAACTTGTTTCTAGGTCACAAATGAGTTAAATAAGGTACAATTAAAATTTGAGAATAATCAGAGTTAATTTGGTTTTTGTAAGCATACTGGTTGTGCTTTTAATGCCAGATTGACTCTCAGTAGATATGGAAAAATAGAGAAATAGTGAAACAATAATTTAGATGAATGCTAGTATTTATTCTAAAGTAGTTGGAAGCTGAAAAACTTGAATTAGCATAATTCGAGTGTCTTTAGCAGATATAAGTTTCAGCACAGAAACTTAAATTAATCTTTTCTCAAAATTTCCTACACGTCCCACCCCCTTATTTCTCCCTTCTCACGCTGAGAAATGCAAAAACAGAGAGAAAGAAATGTTATCCAAGTGGCTTCAGTACTCAAGAGGGGGGGTGAATTGAGTATTTAAGAACTTTTTCGCAAACCCTTTTTAACACGAATTTCTTGAAGCAGAATGATGAATATATATAAAGATGATAAAAGCTTTAAGAATAAAAAATAAACAATTATACAATGATAAATAAATTACAATAAATAAAGAGATAAAGGGATAGAAGAGCAGGCACAATATTTATCCTGGTTCGACCACCAACCACTTGTGGCCTACGTCCAGTCCCCCTCAAACACGGTTCGAGATTTTTCACTATTCAATACAAGCTTAAAAACAGTGCTTGCAACCTTTACACAATAGAGCACTTTTCACACACAGGAAACTCTACCCTTGTGCTAAAGCCTCACCACCGGGATACCTCACCCTTACACAAACCTTAGAGGGATACCTCACCTCCTTTGAAGGATACCTCACCTTCTTTACAATAAGGGATACCTCACCCTTTAACTAAGGGATACCTCACCCTCACAATTCACTAAGGGATACCTCACCCTTTTACAACAGTATCAGAAAAATAGATGAAGAAGAGAAACTCTCACTCAGAGTAAATTATACAAATTGAAGTGCTAATAAGCTCTCTAAAGGATACCTCAAGGTTTTGGCAAAAAGAGCATAGAAAATATGAAAAAGATCAAAATCACGTTTTGGCACAAGCAAAAAATAGTTCAAATCATTGGGCAACATTTAGAAGAGACCCAAGGTCTCTATTTATAGAGCAATGAAGAAAAGAGTCGTTGGGTATAATTAAAAACACCATTAAAGCAAAATATGGTCGTTTCTTTCCATTTTCGAAAGTTTCGTAAAACCTTTTCTGAACAACGTTATTCGAATACCTTATGAGGTATTCGAATACCTTTGTTTTAAAAAGGCTCGTGAAAACAGATTGGAATATAGTTATTCGAATACCTCTCAAAGTATTCGAATACTTCAGTCTAAAAAAGTTTTTCTGAGATCAGGTGCATTCGAATACCAAACTGGTTATTCGAATGCCTTACTTTAAAAAACAGATTTTGAAAAGCTCTATATTCGAATGCCATGCATGGTATTCGAATACCTCTGTTGAAAACATGAAACGTATCAACTTGAAAAACATTCTATTCGAATACCTAATGGGGTATTCGAATACCCTACTTTCAAAAGGAGTTCTGGATACGGGTGTCAGGCATGTTATTCGAATACCTTATGGAGTATTCGAATACCCCTGATATAAAATCAGTTTTAAAGGCTTTCAAATATCCAGAAAATGATTCTTTAAGTTTGGAAAAACAATTTTGAAAACATTTCTTTGCAATGCCAAATAATGAGATATCCAATGAGGCTTTTACAAAGATCCTAAGTCCTAAAGCTATTCTTTGAAGATCTTGGACTTGGTCTTCTCATCATCTTCATGTTTGTCTTCACGTTTGTTATCATCAAAACTATTGCTCATGATAGCTAGCCAATTACAAGAAAGAAAAGGGAGAAAAAGAGAAAGGGGAAGAAAAGAAAAAGGAGAGGAGAAAATCAAAGGAGCAAAGCTCAAAGATCAAGGTCAAGACTTCAAGATCATCTTCCATGCAAGAGGTATGGGGTTTATTTCACCTTTTCCCACTCATTTTCATCTTGTTTTCTTAGTTTTACTTGATGAATAGAAAGTGAGTTTAAGATGTAAAAGATGTTCGTGGTTGGTTATGGCTTCCAATGATTAGGTTTGGTTGATTCATGACCTAACCTATGCTTTGATATAATTCATGAACTTAGGAACTTCCATTGATAACTTAAGTAGATAGTTGGAATATGAGTAGAGAAAGTGATGTTTAGGTTCATGAAATCCATGCTAGATAAGTTGAAATGTTTTATGAGGACCTCAACATGATTAGAAATCATGGTTGGTGATGGAAATCACCTAGGAACTATTTTGGAGGAGTTATAATGTGAAAATGGTGTTTTTCTGTAGAAAACCACCATATAACTAATTACCCTTAGTGAATAATTGGTTATGGAGCATGTTAGAATAGCATTTTCAGTTCTGAGTTGATGAATAATTGATTTTGAAGAGCTCATAATCGGTTATGTTGTTTTAAAGAATCATAAACAGAACATAGCATCCTGACAGCCTGTGATATTTGTTGCATAACTTGAGCTGTAGATATCGGAATCACTTGATTCTAGTGCCATTGGAAAGCTAAGACATAGGTGTCATGTGGTAAAAATTTCAGAATTTTTTAGCAAGCCAATCAGTACTAGTTTCTGTTTGAATCCGAGTCAGATTTTGCAGAAAAAGGCATTCTAGCAGCCAGTAAACCAGATTGCATAATTTCTTGCTTCGATGTCATATGGACATGAAACTAGTGTCATTTTAAAGCCAACATGTAAGGATTCTTGCCTATAAAATTTTATAATTTTCCTACATGTAGTTTATTCCCAGTTTCAATTAAAAGTCGGGTCAGAAACGAGTAAATCAAAGAATGTCTTGTTTTGACCTCTACAAAATATCGCATAATTTTGGCTACACTTATCCAAATGAAGCAAGGTTTATGGCATTGAAAAGATATGACAAAGAACTATATGCTCATAAAATTTTAGAATTTCTAAAGTTATGATGCATGTTTGATGTAATCTTGAAAATTATCCTTTTTAGGCAAGATTCGAGGTATTTTGGGTATGGTTTGAGCCTTATAAACACTAGTAACTCTTTTAATAGTTAGAGTTGAGTGCCACAAGGCCTAGTTAGTAATAGTTGAGTGTCATAAGGCTTAGTTGACAGTAATTGAGCACCATATGACTTAATTGATAATATTTGAGTGTCATAAGACCTAGTTTGCACGAGGTGGTTCCCTTATGGGTTGAACCTAGCAAGTGGCTCCCCTATGGGTTGAACCCTAGCAAGAATAGTAAATTGGATCCCTTATATAATAAGGTTGAACCCTAGCAAGAATTGGATCCCTTATGCAATAAGGTTAAACCATAGTAAATTGGATCCCTTATGCAATAAGGTTGAACCTTAGTAAGAATTGGCTCTCTTATGGACATTGTCGGGCAAGCCTAGTAAAGTAGTGACACCAGAGTGTTTCATAAAAGGATTAATTATCTAAGTAGTGAACATTGCCGGGCAAGCCTAGTAAAGTGGTGACACCGGAGTGTTTCATAAAATGATTAATTATCTAAGTAGTGAACATTGTCGGACAAGCCTAGTAAAGTGGTGACACCGAAGTGTTTCATGAAAAAACTAGTTTTTCAAGGCTAGGCCAAGGATGTTGTATCCAAGCCATGTTGTGGATCAGTATATCCTACGATAGGTTGTGAATGAGAAATCCTATGTCAGGCTATGGATCAGGATATCCTACGCTAGGTTGTGGATGAGAAATACTATGTCAGGCTGTGGATCAATATATCCTACGCTAGACTATGGACTAGCCTGTGGATGAAAAATCCTATGCATGGATAAGGATCATTATATCCTATGCTAGACTAAGGATGAACATATCCTAGGTCAAGCTACAGATAAGTAGACTTAATTCCAAATGACGGAATATAATTCCTAAGTATAATTAAGTTACATATATGAGTTTTAATTTAGAAATATATCTTTGTATATATTTAGTTTTAATACCATGAGATTTATGTTCTTACTAAGAATTTTATATTCTCACCCCGTTATGTTTCATGGTTAGCAGGTCAAGATCCTACAAGAGGATAAGAAGATGAAGAATTAGAAGAGTTTAGTTTTATGTTTTTAATTCAAAGCTTATGTATTATTTTATAATTGCTTTGAGAATGTAAAGGTTGTATATTTGTATATGACTTTTAGATATGGCTCTCTATAATGATTAGTTTAAATGTTATGGATTTGTTGATGATTAAGTTAGAAGTAGCATATCTAATACCTGTTTATCCAGCTATGTCAGATGTACTAGGGTACAGATATTAGGATGTTACACCAAATGCTACTCAAGCTTCAGTTGTGTCTTTAGGTCAAGTTGGTAGGAAAAATGTATGAATTGCTTATTTTTTTCTTTCTTCTTGTGACCTATACTTTCTAACATGGTGTTTTAATATTGCATTTCATAAGCAACTTGCAGCAACTGCTATTGATGTTGTTACTGCTGCAGATGGTGGTCCAAATGCTAGTCAAGGGCCAACATGGGATAGTGAAGCTACTGCATCATGGGTAAGTGCAGGTGGAAGTCAAACTACTCAAGGTGCAACAGGAGCTTTGCTTGCAACTAATGCAAGTCTAGGTGGAACAAGGGCTTCAGTTGCAACTAATGCAAGTCAAGGTGCAACTCACACTTCAATTTCAACAAGTGCAAGTCTGAGTGGGAGGAAGAAGTTTTAACTTAAGAGGAAAAGGTAAAGAGGCAGCACAATAGCTTAAAGGACAAGGATTTTAGTTTTTTTTTTGTATATATACTAGACAGTGCATAGGTTTTTTTCTAATTGGACATATTTTAGAGATTATGGAAGTACATATTTTCGACATAGTGACAGTACATAGTTGAAAAAAATGGTATTTTGGGTATAAGATGTACTCGAGAATTTGTTTTTTGCGAGGCTGTCATTTAAGTTACACAACGGTAAAATTTGACATTTTGGGTAAATGATAGCAGATCATGTTTTTTGAGATACTGCCTTTGGGGATATTGGTTGTCTAATGATGAAATTGTGTCCATCTTTTTTGAGTCCAACATGTGCTAAGTAGTACTATGACCTTTGTAATTATGCACATGTTGACATTATGTAATAATGCACTTTCAAGTAATGAAGTATAATGATATTTTGCATAATTATATTCTAGTACCTATTGTAGTGACATTATATGTTGGAATTTATTGTGTTAGTCCCATAAAAGTAAAGAAATGCACAATACTATTTCAACATCATGTCTCATCAACACTATATCATTTAAATGCGAAAATCCGATTTGTCATTAAAGGATTAACTTTTACATAATTGCTACTCCTTCTAAGGCGAGTTTACATAATACTTCACTCAATGACTTTTTTTTACATCAAAGTTGACAAAAAGAGGAAAAACATGAATGAACTAGATGAGAGTTGTTGAAGAATGTCTTACCAGGTCGAATAAGCACCAAAATCTCGATGGGTCCCAACAACTTCACCTTGGTGAAGCTTCAACTTCTCCATTCTGCAAAACCCTTTGTGTCTATCGAAGAACATCACCAACAACAGAGGCAAGGGCAACATATAGTAGAGGGCCAACGGGAAAGGCAATTTTGTCCATCACCAATTAAAATAGCAGCAAAAAAATACATGTTTGCCATTATGAATCATGTGGATCTCACGTGATAATATTGTCGTTAGATAAGCTAACGATTCGTCACACTAAAGAGGCCTAACTGCAATGCGCAAACAAAATGTAGGGGAGAATAGTATAATTTTTGAAACTAGAGTAGAGTCGAGTGTAATTAGAGTAAACTTCAGGAAAAGTTAGTTTAATTTTTTCTAAAATAAATATTATGTGTGTCTTGCAAAGAAAAAATATTCAAAATTCAAAATTTGAAAATTTGAATTTAAATTTCTTCTCCACCCAAAGCACAGACAACATATTTTTTAAGGTCTTAGGATTCAATTTTACATCGTAAAATATATTTCATGATATTAATGTTTATTTAAGTCATAAAATTGAAGATACTTTACAACTAATGTTTCGATCCATTTATCATTTATTTATTTTGTATGAAATTAACTATAATTTTTAAAAAACAATTATTTTAATCCCTAAACATAATCACAACCTTACCTTTGACACACAAGAAAAAATACCATATAATAATTATCATAAAAATTTACATATTAGATATTAAAATTACGAACAAAACATATTTATTTTCTTATTAGAGGTATAGAAATGCTCATTACACATACGTTTAGTTTCACAAAAACACATAATGCCAAAACTGAATCATTGATTTTGGAGAGGAAAAAGAAGAGAGAACAAAAAATGAAATAAGATTAAGATTTGTGAAGTCTCCGTATAATATGATTCAATATAACTACTAGAATAACCTTCTGCAGCTTCAAGCTGAAGCATGCCATCTAGAGGCTTATAAAATGATAGTGGAGTGAGTTTGTAAGATCAATATGACAAAATATCTTTAAATTGGTTCAACAAAATTATGATTTTTCAGCAAAATAACTTGATTTGGCCAAGAATTATAAAAAACATAAATGAAAATCAAACGCATTAATCCAATGGTAACATACATTTGATGTTTTCTATCATGTGTTTTCTAACCCATGAACCCAGTCGATCGACCTGAATTGGCCCGAACTGATTTTCTTGATTTGGTTCGATTTAACGAGTTTGTTCGATTTGAAGAAGACACAACATGATCTTCATAGGATCGGGTATTAAGTTGGAATTTTTTAAAAACTGGTTAATCCGACCCGAACAAGTACCCCTTGTAAATTTCTTGAAAATGCAAAAACACACAGTGAGTCCTTTACCAAGCCTCAGTCCCTCACCCTGAACCCCATTGCCAAACTGAGACTGCCTTGCCCCACCCCTTACCTCACTCGCCAACGTCGACCTACATTGTCATGTTGCTAACGGTGGTGCGACATTGCCTTTGCAAATGATGGTGACTAGTGCAATGCTACCTAACCCCCTAGCTTCGCCGACAGCTTCGTCGCCATTGTGCGAGCGTGGTGCACATCCTGTGGATCTATCTCAGTGTGGGTTTCTGCAACCCTTGAGCAGTTGCAGGGCACAATCGGCCACCTCCACTAGTAGCAGCACACAACCATCTCGACCAACAACAACACACAACCACCTCGACTTGTGCTTGTTGCAACCCCAGGGGCTGAGATTTGAGGGAGAGAGAGAAGAGAGAAAGGGGTACGATGGTTAGGGTTTCAAGCAAGATTTTTTTAAAAAATAAAAAAATGTTGGAATTTTTGAATGTTTTATACAATTTTTTTTTTTAAAAAAAGTATTACCCTATGACCCAACCCAAAGTAACTTGGATTTAATCGAGTTAGTTTAGATTGAATTATTCAAACAAAGTTTCCCTAACCTTAACCAATTCAACTTGAGGTCCTTTCATCATTTTGAACCTAAAAAACCTCATAACCCGACACAACCTAACATGTGATCACTCCTAATAAAAGTTTGTATACAAGTTGTAATGGAAAAGGTACAGGAAGAATTATTGGAAGGAAGTGCTCACTTAGCATTAACACAATTGCCAAAGGCAGTAAATGATAAGTTATCAAATATTTTATGATGTAAAAATAAATCATAAGACCTTAAAATAAATATTATGTGCATTTTGAGAACAGAACAAATTTTAAATTCAAAAATTAAAAATTAAAAATTTGAATTTAAATTTCTTTTTCTTTCAAAATGCACCTAAATATCTATTTTAAGTTCTTAAGATTCAGTTGCACATGATAAAATATATCTCTTAATATATCTGTTTGTTTAAGTTATTAAATATTGATTGGTCTAATTTTTAAAACGTTAAAAAAAATTGAGTTTTCATCACATGAAATGACATGGAAGGAGAAAAATTTCTTCTTCTCGGTATAAATAGCTAAATACAAATTTTTCCATCTTCTACTTTATGGATCTTACTCCATGTGTTACCTAATTGTTAAGTAACAACGCTATTCATTCATTAAAAATATTTTAATTTTTTTAAATATATTTACAAATTTATTATATATTTTATAAGAATATTACAATTATATATAATCTAATTTAATATTTTTTTATATAAATTTATAATATAAATATAATATGTATATTTTAAATGTACAAATAATATTATCTATTGTCAAGAAGTTTCCGATGTAACCATCCCTATGTTAGAGCTTGTTTGGTTAAGTTTCAAACAGATGTTTTTTAGTAAAAAAGTTGTTTTAACATTATTTTTATATATTTGATAAAATTAATTTTAATTTTTACATAAAATTTAATGTATTATAAAAAAATTAATTTTTTTTTATAATGTTAAAGATTAAAACTTATAATTTTAATTTATAAATTATTCTTTATATTTTGATATGTAAATACATTTTATTTTAATCAAATAATTTTTTAATTATTTTATATCTATTTTGATAATTTAATACATAAAAATAATTTTTTTATATCATAATTTAAAATTATTTTTTAACTAATATATTTAAACATAAAAATAAATCAATTATAACACAAAATTTTTATATAATAATTAATTATTAAAATAATTAAATTTTTACACCTATCCTAAATACATATTTAATTGTGTCGTTCTCTTTTGTTTTTTCTGGTCTTGTAACCCGTTTATCTAGGAAAAAGAAACGTATAGACCGTAACGTGATAATAATTATAAGAAATAATATTTTTATATAAAAAAATTATGTTATTTTTATACTTTATTTATTTAAAAAAATTAAAATAAAAAATATGTTAAAATTTATATTTTTTATTATTTTAAAAAATAATATGAAAATGATATAAATTTCTTTTTATACAAATATCATTTACGTTACAAATTACAATCACGACTAAAAAGAGTGGGGTCATAACTAACGTCATGCATGAGTTAGGAATAAGTTGTACAAGTTTCTTTTTCAAGTCACGCGGGGCCAACCAAGGTCCCCTTGTGCTCTCCAATAATATAAATCAAATAAGATATTAGCTAACTTAGTTTATTATCACAGTAGAGCCCACTAATAAAATATCGTGTATAATTATAATACCTCATTAAAATTTATATTGAGTGATTTAAGTGATACAATTTTGATATTTTTATTTATTTTTTTCATAATATTTTTTATATTTTTTAATATCATTCATCATATATTTTTTTTTCAATTTTTTTACTAAATTATATATCTTTAAAAAATGTGTAATAATTTATACACCTATTTTAAGAGTATATAATTATAATTTTCCTAAGTGATAACATCACTAGAATGGAAATGTACACAAATCACGACCTTTTGATGGCAGAGATGTAAATGAAAATTTTATTTTTCTTATTGGTATAAGTTAAAACATATTTACTAAACAAATGTAAATTTAATAGTTAAAAGCAAAAGTCATGCTTTATACCTACAATTTATTAATTATTCATTTTTTAAAAAAAAAAAATAGTTAAAAGCCGTAAGAAATAACCATGACTTATATGAGTCGTGAGACTAAATTTATTTTTTATTAAATATTTAAAAAATAAAAATATTTAATACACATAATTTATAATTCATATTTTTATATTAAAAGATATGTGGTAAAATTAAAATATAAGTATGTTATAAATAAGATAAAATTAACTATAATTAGAAGATAAAAATTATATAAATATAAAATAATGTGTGTGTAATGTGTATTATTAAGATTTTTTAAAACACTTATTAAAGAACTTAAAATAAGAAATTTTACATAAAAAATAGATTTTTTAAAATTTTTAATACATTAAGTATTTTATTTTTTTAAAAAAATGTCTAATTTTAAATTTTTAATAAGTATTATGTGTCGTGGTTTTGAATCACCATTTGCATGCAAATTTATGAATCTTGCATATCTCCTAAAACTTTCGATTGAATTTTTTTTTTTTAAAAAAAAGAATTCACAAGTGGTGGATGTAAACCATAATTTACTTTTTGTATTATTGAATTTACACTTGTATGGTAAATATTTTTTCACCTACACCAAATAAGAAAATAAAAGTTTCATTTGCATCTTTGTGTAAAAAAATTCACAAATCACATAGCAACATTTATGGCTAAACTCTTGGATAAGAAAAATATTTGTGTAGATTGTCTACACAATTATATAAATTAGATTAATCAATATTTAAATAATTAAATAGAATTTTATGTTATATAATTATTTATATTAAAACTAATAATATATCAATTGATGATTGATCTAATTTACACAACTTGTATAATTAAGATTTATACAAGTATTTTTCATTATACAAACATTGGGTTTGTTATCATATGTAGTTAAGTACTCAATTAAATTTTTTGTTAATCGTGTGTTGTTAAAATACAGTCAGAAAAATTAAAATAAAATATTTAATATTTTAAAAATTCGAAACTTTTTAAATATTTTTTGTTATTATAATGGTTTCATGATGCGTAATAAACACTTCTTACATAAATGACTAAGTTAGGCCTATCTAATAATTTATCACCAACTTCATAAATTTTTATGTACATGTAGTGTATACAACAATGTGTATTAAGCTGATTAAAAATACATTATTATTAAAAAATATGATTTGCTATATATTTTTTAAAACATTTCCTAGTAATCACCCCTTAATAAAAAAGTATTAAATTATAAAAGTAAATTATTTTTACATGAAAAAGTTAATAATATTAAATATTTTAAAAACATAAAAAATATTTAATATTTTTTACAGATTATTAAATAGATTAGTTAAGAAAATTTAGAATTATTATTTTTAAAATATAAATATTTATATCATACAAAAATTTATATGATTGTTTATTGTTAATTAGTTGAGCAGGTGTATATACAAAGATTTCTCCACCAACTCTAGTTGCAAACTAATTTATAAGCATCCTTTTGTGAACAAAGTTTGGAAAGACGAATCCAAACCAAACCAAAATTGGATGCAAAGTGACACAATCTTTGCCTCCCTTGCAGTTGCATGTGTTCCAGTCCCACTCCCAACATGCTTATGCTTAGGAGCAGCTCCTTTCAAAGGTTTGACCCAGTTACCTATGTTTCTTCTCTACCTCTTCTCCTCACACCCTTTAGACTTAGACCCACTTCCCATTCTTCTTCTACCCCATTTCTCTCCAAACTCACACCCACTTTCCCCCTCACTTCTTCTTCTTCTTCCTTCTTCTCTATCACCCCACCACCACCACCACCCAGATCCCCATCTCGCCGGAATCTTCCGCCGGCGGCTACCATGCTGCACCACGACCCTCTGGTCTCTGACATTTATGCCACCGCTCTTTCTGGCGTTGTGGCCCTCTCCTTCCTCAGATTGTGGCAAGAAACTGCAAAACGAGGCCTCCTCGACCAGGTGTGTGTCTTTTCTTGTTCCCCCTAATCCTACAATTGTTTTTTTTTTTTTGGTTCCTTTTTTATGATAAATATCATATTTGAGTTCTGTGCTTTTTGGGGTCTTAATTTAGCTGAAAAAGATTGTGTTTTTAGTTAGTATAGGGTTAAGTTGAAGGAAAATCGTCGTGTATAGTGGAATTTTATAGCAATTTGAGTGCTAGCTCGGTAACAATAGGGCTAGATGGACATGACAATTTTTTTCCTGCAATTTATTTTACAGATGTTAGAATGAAGTATTTCGAATATTTTTTGAATGAATTTCTGTGATCCTAGCTTCCTGGGAAGGAATGTTAGAATTTATTGTTTAACCAATGCCATTTCTAAGTAGATGCAAAGTGAGTTTTTTTTGTTTTTTTAATAAGTAAAAGAAATTTAGAGACCATACTGAAACTTAGACCTGATATTAGACCTGATAAAATTATGAATTTCCTATTATGTCATAGAGATGACTCCTCCCATCCTCTGCCCTGACCCTGTGAGTACTACCTAGCGTGTTCATGTTGACACACATGCACTTTCAGAGAGATTGTTGGAGCTCATCCAAACAGTTAGTTGCTGACTTCCTTTAAGACTGCTGTAAGTGAAGAGTTGTACATTATTTTGGTTACTACTTATTTTTCATTGTGCAACAGCACTTAGTGCTATCTTCCAAAGAGGGTAGCGCATGGGTTTTCACATGTTGTTTGTCAATGAATAGATGCTGATTTGCTGTATTTCTGAATGTGTATCTTGTTCACATCTGCAGACTTCTCATCAATTATTTTTCCATGTTTAGAAATTGAATAGGAAACTTGTACATATAAGCATTGGGCTGATATTCATGCTCTGCTGGCCACTATTCGGGTAATTGTATAGTTTATGAATTATGAGCCTATTTAAAGTTCTGTTACAATTTCCCTTGTTGAATGGCGTTTCTTCAATCATTACAGTACTGACAGTCGGGGATCAATCTTTGCTTCTCTTATTCCGGGAATCAATATAATTCGAATGCTTATTATTGGACTTGGAATATGGAAAGATGAGGCCACAGTGAAATCAATGAGCAGATTTGGAGATTACAGGTTGCAATATTGTACACATTAATGCCTGTGAGAATATTTGAATCTGTGAAACAGTTAGTAGTTAGCTCATTCTACAGTTAATTCTATCTTGAAAAGTATCTCTTGCTGCCAGGTGGTTAAGCTGATCAATCCAGACCAGATACAAAATGGATATATTTCACTGTTTCTTATATGTAATTATGGTATATATATATATATATATATATATATATATATATAAAGAGTAGAGTATGTACCAAAAACAGAAGGAATGGGTTTTGGTATAAATTACTAGCCGCGCTACACATTTGGGCTGTGAGATGTCCTTTTAGAGAATGAAAATAAAACATTTTATTTGAATTTCCGTTGATTGACAATTGATTACATGTCTTTACATTATTTCTTCATTTGTTCTCAGTTTTTCCTCTGCACCAGGGAACTTCTTAAAGGACCACTGTATTATGCTGCGACTATTACTTTTGCATCCATAATATACTGGAGAACTTCGCCTATTTCCATTGCTGCAATATGCAATCTGTGTGCAGGAGATGGTAATGTTGCTAAAGCCAATCACTTCTAATCCTTTTGATGAATTAGGCAATGTTTTAGCTGCAATAGAAGTTCTTTTAAAAATATTAAAATTTAAAAGAAAAGAAAGTGATCACCACTACATCACTGTCAGGAGCAGAGAAGCCTTCTCCTGTTACCCCCTAAAAGGAGAAAATCCTTATCCTTATTATTTATATGCTGTTTCAGGTATGGCTGACATTGTTGGAAGTCGATTTGGTGGTAAAAAGATACCTTACAATAGAAACAAGTCTTACGCTGGTTCAATTGCAATGGCATCTGCTGGATTCTTAGCTTCAATTGCGTAACTTTCTGCGAACTTCTGTTGCTTTCTTTTATTTTTCCCTCAAAGTGAAAACCTACTTAATCTATCCTCCTATTAACAATCAGTGTTTTGACAGGTATATGTGCTATTTTTCCTCATTCGGGTTTATTGAGGGAAGCTGGAAATTGGTTCTAGGTTTCCTAATTGTGTCTATCGTTACGGCAGTTGTGGAGACCCTTCCTATCAGCACAGAGCTTGATGACAACCTCACAGTTCCCCTCACTTCCATGTTGGTGGGAAGTATCGTTTTCTGATATAAGGCATATTGTACTAATAAAGTAGGCAAGTTTAGGAATTAGTTCTCTACATCTTTCAATCTGGTTAGAGAATGTTTATTCTGTAAAGTTAAGTAGCCTCTCTTGTCTGGATATAACAGAAAAACAGTCTGGTGCTTGTAGTGTATCTTCACCATCAATACTATGTATGATCAGACAGGGCACTTTGCAGTCTAGTGTTCATTCCGTGGATGAATACTTATAATTCTGGTTCACAATCCAGCTTTGGATATGTCAGATTATAACCTATACATGATTATTATTTTGATCTTTAAGTTTTGTGAAATGTGAGATTTTAATCTGGATAGCTCAACCTATCTCAACTCTGATTGAGAGCTGTTTCTACCTGGATTTGAGGATGTTATGAATTTCTGAATAGCAATGTATCTTAGCATATACTTCAAGGAAATAGCAACATAATTTTTTTGTTAAACCTGGCAAATTTAGTTAGCCAAAAGCAGAAAAGGTTAGCAGAAAATGCAAAGGTTGGAACTTGGAACTTAAAGGTTATCTAGGGGAATTGTTTTCCCTTTGGGTCAGTTTGGTATGGGGATGAAAATGAAAGTGACAAATTCATAGATCAGTTTTTAAAATGTACAAGGTCGATGTGAGGAGTATTGGGATTTAGTTTTAATTAACATGAAAGCTAATCCAACTATACTCTTTTCATATAACGAGAGAGGGAGGGGGGTGGGGACTCAGGCATAGTGCACAGTGTACTTCGTACTTGGTCTCCAAAGATTTGAGATTATGGCGCTAAACGAACTGTGGGTCAAAATGAACGAGCCTCTTGGCCCTAAAACTTTCTCTTGATGAATTTCTTTAAAGCCTTTTGTGCACTACGAAAATTTGAAGTAGTTCTAAGAGTGCTCGTAATCCAACCCGGTTCGAAGTTAATTAAGTTGAATTTGAATTTTAAAATTTTGGCCTGTTATATTTTTGAAATATACTTTAAGTTTTACTTAACTCAATGTTATATAATATTTTAAAACATGTAATTTTTTTAAAGATTGAAGACAAATCATAAAACTTCTTGATATAAATAAATACTTTATACATAATATAATAATATTTTAATATTGATATAATTTGTTTATATATATATATATATATATATATATATATATATATATATATATATATATATATATATATATTTCTTTAATTTTAATTTTTTATGTATAAAATTTTATCACTTAATTATACATAATATCTAAATTTATACATTTTATTTAAATTCGAGTCGACCTGATCCCAACTTAATCATTAATCAAGTTGGAACCAAGTTGGGATCGGATCTAAAAAATTGACCTAATTAAAATATCAAGTTAAGATTTGGCCAAGTTAAACTTGTTTTAATCTATCTTATGAACACCCATAAATAGTTCTCTTTTATTCATCTTTGATGGCAGAAAACTAAGAAAAGGAATATGTACACATCTAATCAATTTTAAGTCAAACACGTCAAGTATATCAATAAACGAAAATTATGCTTGCACATCATTTTTTATACATCATTTAGCTCCGTTAATCACATAATATACACTGTTAACTAGAAATTTATACTTCATCAACCAAATGTAAAAGTGGCGTACAAAAATAAGGTGTAGATAGAAAAATTGAACAAAAAATGTGGTGCAGATAGAAAAACTGATCAATAAAATAGACAGGTTCAGTTCTGGAAGTATAAAACAAAATAAAGCAGAACAGATAACTGATTAACAACCCAGGTACTATTTAGGTTTCTCCTACATTATAAGGACTAAAAAGTAAATAATATACCATAAGGATGTTGATATGAATCAATTAGCTGCATGTTTGTTAAGGTGTATGACATCGCCATGGGACGACAGGATAGACATCACCACCACAAATTACTGATATTACTAACAAGAGATGAAGGGAAGTTCTGCAGATCTATACTCATCTTAAACTATTAACATGAAATTCAAGCACTTATCTTGCTCCATCCGAAGACAAAGCAATAATTCCTTACAAAGGAAATTTTCTGCTAACTTCACTGTTGCATGGCAAATCGGTGTCCAGTGCAAGTTCTTCTTTTCTTCGTCATCTGAACCAGTGGGAAGGAGTCTTCTGGCCTGCAACGGAATCTCCATCTATTTCTGATTCATGAGTACGCGTACCACGCTTCTTCAGACACGGTGTCATGAGTATGAACACAATGAAAAGAAAGAAGAAGATGACAAGAACCAGCAGCATGATCTTTCCATGTAGGGCAAAGTGCTTATCATCAGAGAATTGAACCTCATCTAGTTGTTGAGGACTGTAAGAAGCGTAAGGAATCATAGCAGGGTACAGACGCAAGTCTAAAAGGCCAGCAAATGGTGAATAAGGCTTATATTTTCTTCATTTCTTATTAGATGCCAAAGTTCTTGAAGAAAGTATGAAAGTTTGACTCTTTCACACGCACTCATTTGGTTTTATGCGACATCCTTCTTATTTACATTTTCCTCTAACTATTGTTTTTCCTTCCTTTGTGGGGATGTCATGAGTCATGAGACTCATGACTATGAATAACGTTTTCCTTGTTTTTGTATTTTTCTTCTTTCCTTGGAGACAATGAATGTTTTAGGGTACGACTGCAATGCTAGAGGCTGAACCAGGTGGCCCGTGGTTAGTTTGTTGTTTTCTCTTGTGTCTTAAACTCCCACATAAATCTCTAAAGGGGAATTTTTCTTCTATACTTGAGATTTTGCACCTAGTTTACGATGAGTTGATAATTAGTTAAAAATATTTACCGTTTAGTTAACAAACTAATAAAGAAAGTCAAAAAAAAAAACTAACTAATAACATATTAACAAGTTTATTTTAAGCAAAAAATAAAAAATAAAAATAACCAAACGATCAATGTTGTTAACCAACAATTAACTCATAAATAAAATAACTAGGTATCAGGTATAAGAATAACAAAATTGATTTTTATATGCAAAGATAAAACACTTTACTAGTTGTTGAATTTCATGATTTCAGAGTAAAGGGAGAAAACTGTATATTGATAGAATAAAAAAGTATAAAATTACAATGGGTAATCTTGGCTTAGATAGCCAACTAATTCAAGTAAACTAACTAACCATTAAAACTAATTCTAACTAACTCTAATCAATTCTAACTATTTTAACAGTTCCCCGCAAGCTGGAAGGTGTACATAACACTTCCAGCTTAGAATGATCAATACAGATGCATATCAAATGCATATCTAGAAATATACAATGATAATGTCAAGAATTGATAAGGCACGCTGCAACACCTTAATGGGGATGTCACATTTCCGAACAATAATAATAAAACCTTTACCCAAGTTATAAATTATTTCGTGATATATAATAATATAGGTTGTAAAAATATTTTTTTTTGAAACATAATATTATAAAATAAAATAAACAGTACATAAAATAAAACAAATTATTACATACACACTATAATTATAGATACAAATAATTTACATATTACAAACTATTTAATAAAACAAGAAACTATCTTTAAAAGTAAACCATAAACTGTAAAAGATAACACTAAGAGTTTTGATTCTCCGAAAGATCTTCCTCGGGAGATCATTAGAATACGTAAAACCCTCGGCCAACGTTATCCCACGTCCGCAATCAATCCATATGATATGAATGATCTCGAGCGCCGCTTTCCTCAAATCGCTTCGTTTCGGTTGTTGTTCGATCAAAATCCAAATAATTTCTCCTTTCTACTTTCTCAATGACTTTACGAACATAAATAATAATACGTAAAATATATACAAAGAGAGACAATCTACATCATTACTAGTATAGCAGTAAGAAAACGACAAAACATACAGATATAGCAGTTAAAACAACAAAATCATATTAGCACAACATATATCATATCTCAACCAAGTATAAATGTCACAGATGCAAAATATCATAAATCAAATTATAACTATTCACACAGTGATGCAGATTAAATATGACATATACTCGATTGCTCCTCGCTCCATTGGAGCCTAAACATAAACATCATAGAGAATGATCCTAGGTGACATGTTCGAACATCAAGTTCGCCTCAACCAACTATTACACACCAAATCGTCGTGTAAATAAGACACAAATACGTCGTGTGAATGGCACACACCAAATACGTCGTGTGAATAGATACACAGACAAATACGTCAGATATCGTCCGGCAAAGTAATAATCTGCATACCCCCACGATAGATCCCGATTAAGAATAGTATTTGTCGAGATCGCTAGTGTGTGTTTTCGCTACTTCTGGCCCGGAGGAGCTACCAACTGTCCATATGTGGAATCTACTGCACACTAACGCCTCCAAGTTCTCCACATGAACACACTACGCCTATCACACCCACAACACGGTGTAATTCATCTCGTCAGTCAATCGTTAATTTTAACCAAATTGACATACCACTCTATGTATGTAATGATCCATAATTACAAAAATACCCTCAGTATCACCATGAATCATAATTACATAAATATCCT
The DNA here is from genome assembly GCA_029884605.1 of Ormosia emarginata. Lineage (NCBI taxonomy): Eukaryota > Viridiplantae > Streptophyta > Magnoliopsida > Fabales > Fabaceae > Ormosia > Ormosia emarginata. The sequence goes on along the minus strand of JAQQTP010000059.1, from coordinate 8,307,609 downwards.
CATTGTCACCATAATTACAAAAATACCCTTAGTATCAATAATTCCAAAAACAAGATGTCTCCACTGACAAGATTATTTCCCAACACGTCTCGGGTCCACCACTTTGGCCCGACAAGAAAATTACTATTCCCATTAGTCGCGTAAATATTTTATCGCATTTTCACAATTACGTCATATTTGACAAACGTTTTTCAATCGCGTAAATATTTTTCAACGTTTTCTCAATTGCGTAGTTAAAAAAAATCATATTTTAAATACGCGTAAGCTATTTCTACTGTTTTTCACTGTATAAAATATTTCTTGATGCTCCAAATTAAATTTTGAAACTTTCCAAAACTAAATATTATTTAGACATTATTTTCCATTTTTCTTACAAAAATTACTCTGAGTAATAATTTCTGACGTTTTTCTCAAAAATTCGATTTTAATAAATTCTTCTACAGTTAATTTTATTCTTTAACTACGTAAAATATTTTCCTGCTTTCTAAATGCCATTTTAAAACGTTCTTCAATACTTGCTCATTTTTAATCAATTTTGACAGCATTTAGTTTAGAAAATCCACTAAGTGATATTTTCTACGTTTTTCTCTTAAAAATTCTTTTATTTAATTATAACCATAAAATACACTTTGAAAATTGCTAACATAATTTAAAAACTCAAAGGTAAGTATTTTTCAAGTGTCTAAAATTTATTTCTTTTCTATACTAGACTTCTAATAAAAATTTGTTTACTTATTTGGTTCTTGAAAATCCATTGTAAATTAATTCTTTTTAGGTTAATAAACTAGTTTACACTTATAAAATAAATTTTGGATCAATTAAACATAAAAAAAAAAACTTGATGGCCGAAAATCACTTTTCAAGTGTCTAAAATTTATTTTTTTTTTCTATACTAGACTTCTAATAAAAATTTGTTTACTTATTTTCCATCCTCTAAATCCTTATAAAATCCATTAACTTAATAAAATCAAATGGATCATCCTTTTAGAAAATGGTTGAGAACATGTTGGTTCTCTTTTTGAAGATAAAACTGTGAGCTCTTCATTATCATGTGTTCTTTGGAACACTCATTCAAATCTCAACAAATTATTCACATCTAACAATAATTATCATATATCTATAAACACATACATATATCTATGAACACATACCATATATTAAAGCAATATTAAAACACCTACTAAATATCAAAGTTATAGGCATGCTTGCATGCATAATAAATCACAAATAGAAAAGCAAATAACATGCACACATAAACAATCACAAATAGAGAAGACAACAAACAACCAAGTGAATGAATCCTTATAGATTTTTCACCACAAATACATCCATTTTCTCACCACCACACATGGTTGATGAGATTAAATCTCCCTCTTACCTATAAGGAAGACAAGATCTCCTTAGACTCCTCCTTAGAAAATTTGTGTAGCTTCAACAAAAATCCTAACAAGCTTAAACAAATTATAAAGTCATAAACTATGGATGAAAAAGATAAACCATGGATCAATCATGGCTTAGAATATCAAAAATCAAATTAGAAACAAGAAACAAGAATTTTCACCTTATAGGAAAGAAACTTCAAAGTGATTTTCCAAGCTCCAAATGGATGATTTAGCAAAAACTCACAACTAGAGATGTTCTTAGAATATGGTTTAGATTTAGGAAATGAAGTTGGATGAAATTTTTGATGGATGGAAGTAAGATTGATGGTGTTGGCCGAATGGTGGAAGAAAAGGAGACTTAGGAGTTTCTTTGAGTTCTTTGGGTAGGAGAGAAATGAGAGAATTATTTGGAGTGATAGAATGGATGAGTAAGAGTGAATAATTGCCTTAACTTCATAATGCATGACCGTAGACTTCCAAAATAAGTGCAGCCCCTTTTGTTGACAAATTAGCTTCATAATGGCCTTAGATGGTTTCAATGGTGGATGGCCAAGCTCTAGAATTCCATGATTGCATTTGATTGAATAATTGAATGCATAATTATAGCATATGGCAGAAATTTGCATAGGAAATTCAATCAAAATTTGATTGATTTTAATAGCTTATTTATGTTTAAGTCCTCCTAGTTAGGTTTAATTAAAAGTTAGTTAGATTCCTTTGTATTTTAGTTAATCATTTATTTACTTAGAGTCCCTAATCTTCTACTTAATTATACTAGTACATTGCCTAACTAAAATTTGATGGAAAATTAATTAGGTTTAATCCATTTAATTATCACTTAAACCCTTTAGATTAACTTAATTAGGTTTTAGACTAATTATTCCATTAAGTTAGATTTTAAACTAACTAATCTACTAAATCTAACCATTTTTATGGATTTTCAACCTTTTGGTTTAGAATTTTATAAGCCATTTATGTTGGTAAATTTTTTCTAAAAGTGGGTCCCACAAACTCAAACGTGGGTCCCACAAAATAAATGTGAGTCCCACAAGCCAAACGTGGGTCCCAGAGACTTTTCTGCATGATAAATATTTTTATTATACAAAAAAATCCTAAAAATTAAAAGATTAATATATGTATTATTCGGATTTGGTTTAGTAAAATCGCCCAGCTCCAAATAATCAAACAAGATTTTCCCCGGCTTGAAAATTATTATTTTCTTGACTCGGAGCAAATCACACGAAACAATCAAATACAGTTACGAAACAGTCCAATTAATTTTATAACACACAGAAATCAGAAAACAGTACAATAAGGGCAAAAACATAATTTAGCCAAAAGTTAAGGTGTTACACACGCAGGCCAACAAATGCTTAACCACCATAAAAGGCAGAAGTTCCAAATGCTTAACCACCATACAAGGCAAAAGCTTGAAATACTTAACCATCATACAAGACAGAAGCTAAAATCATCAAAGCCAACAAAGGGCAAAAGCTTAACCATTAAGCAGAAGCCACAACTCAAGGCTTAACCACTTAACAGAAGTAAGAACAGCCATCAAAGCTTAACCACCACCATGGGCAGAAGCTTACAACAACAAAAAAAAATATCAATGCTTAACCATCCATGACAGAAGTTCACATCAACACTTAACCATCATGGGCAGAAGCTTACAACAAAAAAAATATCAATGAAGCAAGTCACCAAACAGTTCGTGTACACATAAAGTGGCATTGTATGGCTCCACAACTGTGTCAGAAACCTTTGGGGATGGAAAAACAGAGAAAGTGAGCATCATTCTGTTTGGGTATTCCTCCCTAATCTTCGATATCAACAGGGTTCCCATGCCAGAACCTGTGCCTCCTCCAAGAGAGTGGCAAACTTGAAAATCTTGCAAGCAATCACAGTTTTCGGCCTCCTTGCGAACGACATCAAGAACGGAATCGATTAACTCAGCACCTTCGGTATAATGACCTTTGGCCTAATTATTTCCGGCACCGGATTGGCCAAAGACGAAGTTATCAGGGCGAAAGATCTTGCCATAGGGGCCTGATCTGATGTTGTCCATGGTGCCAGGTTCAAGATCCATAAGCACGCCCCTGGGAACGTACCGCCACCGGAAGCCTCGTTGTAATAGACATTGATCCTCTCGAGTTGGATATCGGAATTGTCTTGGCCGCTGCCGCTGTACTTGCCGGTGGGATCGATGTCGTGCTCATCGCAGATCACCTCCCAGAACTTGGACCCGATCTGGTTGCCGCATTGGCCTCCTTGAATATGCAAGATCTCTCTCATGGTTGCGCTTGTTGTTTGATCGTGTAGTGGATATGAGATCCGGTGATGCGAAAAACGGAAACCTCTGCGGCGGCACCGTTGACGGAGAGCTAGGAAAGAGCTTCCATATCTGCATCCGAACCGAAATCGAAGATTTAGGGTTTACAGATCTGAGTTTTCGGGTCGTCTGGAGAAAATGGCGGAGGAATCTGGGAGTACGGGGACTGCGGCGAATGGCGATGAACCAGATTTTATTAGGATATCTGTTAGGATATCCGTTGTCATCCAGCGGTTAGGATATCTGGCTTTCACCCAAGAGACCCAGGTTCGATTCCCGGCAACGGAACCAGATTTGAGGAGAAGGAAATGAATTTGTGGATTTTCTCGAGAAAGTGTAAAAGGAAAAGAAAAATAAACTAAGAAAGAGAAAAAGAAAAGAAAATGCAACAAAAGAGTGTTCAAGGTGGGTGGAAAGTCTCTGATACCATGTTGAATTTCATGATTTCAGAGTAAAGAGAGAAAACTGTATATTGATAGAATGGAAAAGTATAAAATTACAATGGGTAATCTTGGCTTATATAGCCAACTAATTCAAATAAACTAACTAACCATTAAAACTAATTCTAATTAACTCTAACCAATTCTAACTATCTTAACACTGGTTTATTTATTAAACTTTTTTTTAAACATGTGATACAACAATTAAATTTACGTTATTTTTTTTTTTATTGTGATTATGTAGTGTTTAAGTTAGCTTATGTGCATCTCAATTAATCTACTTCTTTTATTTGAATAAAGGCAAACAATCTATATCAAAATTAAGAAATTTACTAGTAAATTTCTTGTAGTCTAATTCTAAAAAATTGACATAATTAAGATTCAAACTTATTATCGTGCTTACACTACTAAATTAATTTTAAAGTGAAATGTTTATTATTTAAATATAACACACTTAATATATAGGAATATGTTCTTAATTGGTTTGACCATGCAAGAAATCACTTTTGAGATAGGCAACCTCAGTATGCGATAAAGATTAGTCACGTACTGAAAAAATGTGAGAAAACTTTGTAAGGTCAAAAATCTCTTCTTAATATATTAGTTTCTTAGAAGGATGAACCCATCATGGTTAATCAAGAATATTTTGATGAAAATCAAAATCTATTTCTAAAATATTTATTTCGTATATTTAATATTATTAAGTAACTTATCATGTATGGGTTTTTATTTTTTTTCAATGATAAAATTAATTTAGACGAACATTACTATATAAATAAATAATCAATTACTCACAAAAGAGAAGAACAAACTCATCTCTATTGCCGTCAGTGGATTACTTTAATTTCTTCAAACTCACATTATTATTGTGCATAAGGGGCTAAAATTACTTATTTTCTTTGCATATTTACATATAATTAAAGGGTTGTTCACATAGCACAAAAAAAGAAAAAAACAGGCCGTCTAAATAATGGTCATTTTCTTTTCTAATTTTTATACAAATAATATTTTCCTGTCTATATTATCTTAAAAAGAAGAGCAAAATTTATTTTAATCTCTAAAAGATACATATGGTATCAATTTAATTTTTTTTTTTTGTAAACGCATATTCAAATTTTAAGGAATCAAATTGATAAAATCAATATGTAGGAGACCAATTATTGATAATAAGTAGATCTTTTAGATCTTAAAAAAACAAAAAAAAAATACAGATAACCACACACACACTACATATATATCTTCTTATATTTATATAATTTTTTCTGTAATTTCATCTCTTTCTCCATCCACCTGCACCCTTAATCTATCAGATACCCCAAATATGAGATAATATGATGCTTGCTGATATGAAAAAACCCTTTTCCTCGAATTAACAGCCAAGTGCGAACCGTTAGACTAAAAAATGTGATAAGGAAGGACCACTGAAGATACTTGCCGCGTACATCTACAATCACATGTGCACTCGTGTTGGATTTTTTTATTTTAAAGGAATCTCGTATTGGAGATTTGGAATTTTTTAAGGCCTAAAATCTATTTTGTAAGCTTGGTAAAGAAGTTTCTTAGTGAGGCCTCTAAATCTGAAGGGTGACAGAAAAGGAAAGCTAATTGAAATAAAGAATATTTGTGAACACGGGACGGAGACTTGAAAATTTAAGTGATCCTTTTGTTTCACCGACACGACATTTAATAAAACAGAAATAAAAAAGTTGTAATTGACAAAAAAAAATAAGGAAGAAGAAACAAATTGTAAACAACTAATATTAAATTTTGAAATAGGTTTTTTAATTTAAATTTTGAAAAGAGTATTGCTATATCACAGGACACTTTTCTACGAACTGTTTCCATGAATGATGTGTCATTTACATAAATAAGGAATAAACAATTAAAAATGAAATAGACGAAATCAAGGGTGAAAGGAGTAATAGAACGCACACCAATAACGCTGCTGTTTTTAATTTGTATGACGTTTCACGAAAATAAATTTGTCAGAAAGAGAATTCTTCTTTTGAAAAAGTAATACTAATGAAGAAAGTCCTAATCATGAAAATACTTAAAAGAGTTAGTTTTATATTAATGTATGAGGATATTTTGGTAAAAAAAAATACTTTCATTTATTTTTTTATTTGTCACTTTATGATGTACGGAATTTGAAAGAAAAGGAGAGAACGTTTTTTTTTTTAAATTTCTAAAAGTTATAAAATGTTTATAAAAAAAAAGATTGATTAAAAATTTGTATGAGAATCTCATATTTTATTCTTCTCATTTTAAAAAATTCTCAAATATGTAGAATGCTATGAAAAATCTGCCATCCGAACATATGTACCCTTAGAATTTTTGTGTTTCATTTTATTTATAGTATTAGAAATTCAATAAAATAATTATTTTGTAACTTTACTTTTAATATTAATAAGTGTGAGAGAATATTAATCAATGTTGAAAAAATTATCAACTCGATATTCTTATCATAAATAATGTATATATTTATTTTTATATATCATCTAATATTATTTATTATACTTATTTTTTTTATCACCTTCTCTCTCTCAATTACACACTTTTAAAAAAGATGTGTATAATACTTACACTTTTAAAAAAAATGTAGAATCATCTTTTTTCAAAAATTATATTAGATCAGCTCCTTCAAACAGAAAATCAATGAATCAGTCACTGGTTTGATCTATTTGACTCACAAAATCGGCCTATAAGAGAATTAATCAAGAATTAGACGAATTAGTAAAAAATTAGTTACTTAAAAAATTTAAACTCTTTTTTTAACAAATTTTTAAAGCATTTAAAAATAATTTTTGAGTCAAATAGAAATCTAATATCAAGCTACAAATGTCTACATATAAGGCTCAAGAAAAACATCATAAGATTTGTCCCTTCTTTACTTTTATATAAGTTATATGCTTAAAAATTTTACTCACTATTTTATATAAGATTTATAAATATGACCTCTTTTTAACTTTTATATATGTTATATATTTAGATGCATTATTTATTGTAAAATGTAAGACTTTAAAATACTAAATAATTTAGTATGATATATTAGTATATTAATTTAATACTTAATATTATATATATATATAATTTATTACTGGTTTAAATATAATTCAATCATAGTCGAATCATTAAAACTACTGTCTTTACCGATTTAAGACCAATTCGACTTTTAAAACATTAAATTAATAAAATAATAATAACATTGAGTATTTTTTTTTTGGTAAGGGATAACATTGAGTATTTTAATAAAGAATAGCTCAGTCAAATTCTTGTACAACGGCCTTAAATGACAAAAAAAAAAAAAAACAGAAGGAGTATTTCTTGTTGTCTAATTGTTGTATACTTTCCACAAAGTTAGTTCAATTATTTGAGTGGGTCAGATTTTTAAGAGAATATTTGATAAACTGAAACTTGAACGTTTTACTTATTGAGTCTAATTTTAATGTATTATTATTGTACAACCTTTATATTTGTACTGTTATATAATTTTATATTGATATATTATTTAATAAGTTTAATTATATTACTAAGTGTTAAATTTATTAAATAATGTGATAATATATTTTAGGATACAGATGTAAAACTTTTTTACATTATCAATTAGACAACATGAAAACTTTACTTAAACCAACCTAAAGAAAAAATTATTAAAAATATATCATAACTTAAAGATAATTTAATAGTTAAAAATTTAAATAGTTATTTTGTAGCTTTACTCAATTTTAGTAAATATTTTAAATTATGATTCTCAACGTACAAAACAAAAGTCAAAGAGTAATATTATTCGTATATATTTATATATACATTATCTTATATTTATAAAAATTTTATTATTTAATTATAATTTGTTCCATCAAAATTTTTATACACCTGTACTTTAATTATGTCATTCCATTTTGATGTGAGGTGATATAAAATAACAAGCATCTTTTATAGAGAAATACCACTTTTTATGTTTGGATAAGAAAATGCTTGAGAGTCATATCTATTTACATTTATAGTGTAATAAAATTAGAGTGTAAATATATAGAATGAAATAAAATTAGTTGTAGTTGAATAATGAAAATTATACAAGTATAAAATGATATGTCTATACATGTATACGTAATAATATTATTTATTTCACTAACATGTGTTGATCTAAATAGAAGAAGATCAGAATCTTTAAATATGTAATTATAAGTCGATATTAAAATTTATGTGTATAAAAATAATATTATTAATAAAATATTCACTTAAATATTTAATTATATTTCAAAAGATTAATTTTTCACTTATTAAGAATGAATATTAAAAAAAACAATTATTATATCGATAGCAGATCGAAACATACAAAAAAGGTAACAAAGAAATATCTCACCAATAGAACATGTACATACAAGAAATTTAGGCTGTCATTGAAAATTAAATGGCGCCATAAAAAATAAGGGATAATAATATGATAAATGAACAAGAAGAAAAACAAAAATCTTTTTATTAATTTGGACATATAAATGACATAAGAAATTGAAAAATGTAAATTTTCAAATAAATTATTATATAAAGAGGTAGTGTTTTAAGAATAACAGGTAAAGAATCATTTTAGGTATGAAATAAGATATGATAAGCAAATATAAAAGAATAAGATAAGACGGAATAAAATATATAAAAAAAGTTGATATAATATTACACTCTCCATTATTTAGTTCAAAACTATATAAAATAATTGACAGCATAAATAAATATTTACATATAAGCAAAATGTTACTCATTCTAGTTGATTTTAAATGTTATTTTAGTGAAAGATAATGCTACTAAAAGCTCTAGCGTTTATCGCCCAAGCGGTCTATTGGTTCTAACAATTTGACATTAGGTTTTTTCAGTTTTAAATTCTATGATTTTATTATTTTTTAAATCAAACAGCCAACTGACAAAAGGTGCATTTATAAGCTCGAACTTATATCAACACCATTTTTTGGTGAAAAAAATTTAATTTATTATTATAAGTAATATTTTCACATATTAAAAAAGTATTAATTATTATTTTTTATTTTTATTATTATATTTTAAAAATCTTAGTTATTCATAAAATTTAAATAAACATAATAAAATAAAATAAAATAATAACTAAAATTAAATAAAAAAATTTACAATTAAATTTTAATTTAATATTTCTTAATTTTATATTTTACATCAAAATAACAATTAAAATACATTAGAGAGAATATATTCTTCCTCAACAACCAGAAACGATGGTGGCGGCAGCAGCAGCAATAGTCACAATGGTGAAAGATTTTTAAAAAATAAAAAATAAATTGTTTAAATTTTTATCCTATCCGATTTTACCTCAATTTCTTAGGTGTGGAAGGGATATATAAAAAATATCTACATAATACGTGATATTATAATAATAATTTAGATGTGACACAAGTTCACTCTTTTTTGAGATTCAAGTAAAATGACTTTCTTAATTTCACTAATATTGAGACCTACGAAAATATGGACATATTATTTTTGAGGTGTGTATATGTATCAAACACATATTTATATTAGATATATAAAATTATTTGTATGATATATATATTTTATGTGTCATAATATATTTAATTAAAAAAATTATTATTTTTAATTTGAATACATCTTAGATATATTTAAATATATTTCGAACACATCTGAACACAACTTAGATATGATATATTAATATTTAAAAAATAATAATTTTATAACTAACGTTTAATTAATAAGTGTGTAATCCACCAAAGCCTAATAACATGATTGATATTCCAAGTCATTATTTTTATATATTAATATTTTAAATTTTATATTTTCACACGTCAATATTAAACTTTTAAATTTTATCTTTTCACACACTACTATTTTTATATGTTCCTTCTACTTACGTTCAGTGTCGTCGCTCACTTTGTTTCACCGAAACTTGCTTCACACTAATATTTTTTTTAGTTAATTTTTTTATGCATATGTAATTGTACATAATTAGTTCTATTTGAAAAAACTTGTTTAAAAATTTTTTTTAAAATATATCAATAAAAATTATACTTCATATTTTTTAAAAGAAAGTTAAAGTATCAAATATTTATATATATAATATATATTAAGATATTATAAATTTTTAATTTATAAAAATAATATTAATAAATTATATATTTTTTAAAATTTTATAATTTTATATATATATATATATATATTTATAATTTTTTAAATTTAATATATCTTTATATATATGTTTATGTCATATTTCATGTTCACATCCATATCTGAGCTTCATAAAATGGGACAGAGCTATGTGTATTTTGATAGGGGCCATTTTTTTATGTTCTTTATTTTATATCTTTTTTTTCAGAAAAGAAACCTTTGAATTCAACCTCCTCATTAATGAAGTTATTTTTCTTTGACCATCCCAACTAAAATATCTAGCTTTTCGTCCCAGATTAATATCATGTTCCTCAAGAACTTTTTCAAATGTTTGATATTTTCATTCAATCTTCATTTCCCATTAATTTTCATTTTTGTCAGCATTTCAATGAGCTTTTAAAACACGTCCACAAAAAAAAGAGCTTCTAAAATAGGGATTTGTTAAATAGTATTTTAAAAGTATTTGTTAAAGATTTAAAAAGATAATAAAAATAAAGTATTTAATATATTAAAAATTTTAAAAAAATATCTTATATATATAAATTTTAATTTTTTTAATTTTTTAACGAATATACCCGTTTGAAAAGTCCTTTAAAATATTCTAGTTAGAAATTACAGCATGTATGTTATAAATAGATAAAAATTATTTTACATCTTTAAAAATAATATAAGTATTATTTATATTTTTTTAAGAAATATAATTGAATAAAAAAATAATAAAAAATATGTATAATAAATAATATTAAATAAAATATAAAAAATATATACTATTTAATATAAAATATAAAAATTATTACAAATATTATAGTGGAAGAGACTCAAGTTTTCACATGAGAGCACGTAATTAAACATATGAGATGCAGGCCCCACAGCCACCGTCCATGTAATTAATTACATGAAAGTACCCTCTGATGGCAGAACCTGACATGGCCACAAACAAACGATCGATGCATCTATCAACCTATATATATCTCTATCTATCGTATTGCCTTTAAAGCTACATATTTACCAATTACTAGCCGCACGTACTTTCTTTAATCGCAATCACAGCAAACTACAATGAAGAAATGGCGTTACCTTCGTTTCAGGCTCAGCCAATGAGGGTCAACACACCTTTGAATTTTTTGCCTGATAGAAAAATGTATTCCTTGTTATGGAATATAACTGGTTTTGGCACATATGCCAGCTGTTGACATCAATAATTAAGGATTAGGATTAACTAATAAAACATCAATTTAGGATTTCAGTTTAAGTTTCACATAAAATAATATCTATACTCCACGTCAAACCATAAAAATCACTAACACCTTAAAACTGAAGTAGAGACGTGTTACGGGGCAGAGTCTAATATGTACTTGTAAAAAATAGTGTATCATATATCTTGAGATACATATCATTGATTTAATATTAAATAAAATTAAAAGGAGAGATTATCTATCTAAAACTTAATAAACTGATTAATTGTGTAAGTTTTATTTTAAATAAAAAAATTCTTTATCTATTAAATATATACGAAAACTCCTTCCTTTCTACTGCTCATTCTTTTTTCTCTATTTCCCTCAGAAGTTGCAGATCAGTGAAATCATATGTGAAATTTGCAGATTTCTTCTCTGTCACAATCATTGTTTCTATCTGCACAATCACCTTCCCCTGCTGGCATCTCCTCCCCCCCCCCCCTTGACAACCCCTCCTCCTGCTTCTCCTCTTCCAACTTCTCCACCTCTGGCAACCTTTCTCCAGTGACACCCACACCAGCAGTTCCACCTCCTGCAGTTCCCCCACCCGTTGTCCCTCCACCCGCACTCACGCCAACACCTCTGTCATCTCCTCTAGTGACTTCTCCTACTCCGGCGAAGGTGAAGAGTAAGGCACTGACACTAACACCGGGCTCTATATCCCCATCAGTGGAAGCTCCTGGCTTGTCCTTTATCGCTGTAGCTCGTGATGAAGACAACTTAGTCGGATCTGTTCATACAATCACTAGTTGAGGAGCCATGAATGTCGTAGAGGAATGACTGTTCTTGGAGGCGGCGGAAGTTTTTTTTGGTCAACGAAAAAAAAACTGCAATAACATGTTTTTGTTATTGTTGTTAGATCTGTGGCTCTAATTCAGGGCATGAATGTTGGAGATGAAAAACAAGATGGAAATGATAATGGGGATGGAAGCTGGCAGATTGGTGATAAGAGAATTTTAAGCTTTTTGAATCAGCTCATTAGTGCTGCTCCATAAATCTGGCAGATTGGATTCTTATTTTTAGTTTGATTGTTGAAAATCTTGATTTAAATCGTGGATCATCCATGAAAAGGAAAACTCAAGTTTGTTTTTCTTTTTAAATATTTAAAAATTTGGTTCAGATCTTATGGTTAAGCAACTCTGAAGCGGTGAATCCATATCTAGTTGCATACAATAACATGGCAGGGAAGAAGCAGTAATGTGACATAGGATAGAACTATGATGTTTATTATGTCAAAACTCAGAAGCAATACTTTGCAAAGTTAAAAAAGTTTTCGGGCTACTTTTACAACACCAAAACACAGGTCAAAATAGCCCAACCACTTGTTATTGCAAGTGGTTTCAACGGTGTACGATACACCCTAACTCAAGGAGGAGCATTCTAGCATCCGCCTGTGTTACGGTATTATTCAAACTCTTTTGTGACCATGTTAACTTATGCACATCTCTTGACTAAGGGTCTGACTAGATGCTAAGTTATCGGCAAAGAAAATATTTTGTATACTATTAAATTTGATATTATGTATAAATATTATATATTAATGTAAATGTAAGTAAATATTAAGGTATATTATATTTTAAAGTGAAATAGATATATTATATGTTAATGTGAGAAAAATATAAGTTAGATATTAAATTCTAAATGTAGAAATAATGGAATTGTATTAAAAAATACTACATCATCTTCTTATTATGCTTGAACATTATGTGGATGTAGTTTGGCTAGCTCAACATATATATCTACAAATGAGAGAACAGTTAAATTTATTATCAAAATAAGATTTAAGGGATAATATTTATGAGCATTGTCAATCTCTTTTATCTTACAACTATCTCATAACATTGTGAGGGTCTAGCCGACAAGCTTCTTTATAAGTCAATTTCTCTCATACTCTCATTCTTATGCCTCAAATAATTTCTCAATATAAATATTAGATAAGACAATTGACACTCTCAGTTGCATATTCATACTTCTTACCAATCAATCACAATTTTAGTTTTTCTTTTTAAAAATTTATGAGTGGATAATGAGAAGCGTGAATAAATAATTTAGAGTGCTAATAGCAACACTTATAAGTATTTATAACTCACCATCATTAATTTGCTTGACAAGCAATCACCCCTACACTATCTTCATCAAGACTTTTTTAGTTTTCTATTAAAAACAGATATCTTACATATCTTTCTATTATCTTCATACTTAATTACAAATCAAAATTGAAAACTATCATTAAAATATGAAACTATCGATAATTATTAAAAAATAATAATTTGGGTTAAAACCAATGATCTTTGTCTTGATTAATTAGGCGTGGAAATAAGTTAAACTAGACTAGACTTTGCCTAAGCTTAAGTTTATTTTGCAAAGTGTCAGCTTAAGTCTGGTATGATACCTATCATATGCAAAAAATTTTAGGCTCGACCTTATTTTTTTGTAAAAATAAAAAAGCTTGGCCTGATCTAATAGTCTATTTAAAATCCTAGATAACATAAAGACTTTTAAATAAGCCAAGAAACTTAGACTTTCTAATTTTAAAATATGTATAACCTTTAATAAAATTCATAGATTTTGTATAAAATAAATATAATATATTAATATATAATTAATAATTTATATAAGTACTATAAAATTTTAATTATTATATATCTAAATAATAAATAAATAGGCCAACTCAGTAGGCTATATAGGCTTTTTTAAAGGCCTAGGCCTTAACCTACTTAGTTAAATAAGCCTACTAAGTTTAGCTTATTTGCTACATAAGTTAGGGTAATGTAGTCTGAAATAGGCTAGACTACTGGCCTATTCTCACCCATAATCCTGCTCTAAATTTTATATTTAACCAATTATCTTCAAATTAAGAATTTGGATCAATCCTAACAATATTTACCTTAATCCAAATTTTATCATACATAAAATTCTTCAAAATGTGCATATCTTCCAAATCATCATACGCCTTCAAAAAATTTGCAAACACCATAATTGCAAGTCTTGGCAAACTACAACATATCGTCATGCAAAAAATCTTTATAACAAATTAACAATGATCAAATTGCCAAGCAAATCTTCAAATCAAATCATCGTACTTACACCACTGTTATCAATGAAACACGACGTTTGTCCTTCATAATCAAGAAGACTTTTGATACACTTGTACTGCCATTGATAATGAAACGAACCTAACTTTTATTATTAGGAAGACTTTTGACATAAGGGACCAAATGGACCGTATCATCATTGAGCTCCTCGAACCATCAACTTGAATACCTTTTGTTGGAGAATACCACATCCTCTTCATGACATGCTTGAACATCATACACATGTGATACATGATAATGCCTGTAGGCACTATCAATCTCTACATCACTATTAATATTATTAAATCTATACTAAACCTATGAGAGTTTATCTTGTAGGTTGTCTTATAAGACAATCTCTCACACACTCTGATTCTCATGCCTTAAACAATATTCAGTACAAGTATTTATAGTCCACAAGGTACACATGGGATCCAACTTCTCTCCAGCAGGGAGCTATCCAACAGCTCCCTCTAGCAAGATATGGACCTTTTATTTTCATCCAATGGTCAGTATTATTTTTTTTTACTTTTTAATATTAAAAATATTTTTTAATATTAAATTAATACTGATCATTGGATAAAAATAAAATGTTCAGATCTTACTGGAAGGAGCTACTGGACAGCTCCCTGCTGGAGAGAAGCCGGATTAGTACACATGTGATACATGATAATGTCTATGGACACTCTCAATTTCTATATCACCATTATTCCTACATGTTCATTAAACCCTACTGTTATTCCTACATCTCCACTAAACCTTTGAGGGTCTAGCCCACAAGCTCACTTACAAGACAATCTCTACCACACTTTCTCTTGCCTTAAATAATTTCCAATACATATCACTACAAGAAAAAAGATTGCTTGACAAGCAAGGATAAATCCGCCGCAATATTAACAATTTTAGGTGGATTTATTTTTTAATATTTTCCGCCGCAAATATAGTCTACACAATATAGTTTATTTAAGATTTTTATTTTCGTTCTCAAATTTTTAAATTTCTTTTTTCTGCCGCATAAATCCATGACAGAAACTCTCCATAAAATAACATGTCGGCAAGATAGTTTTTGAAAATGGATAATTATGCGGTGGATTTTTTCTCATTAATTTTATGTGGTAGATTTTTCCGATAAGGATAATTTGTGATTGATAATTTTAAACAACAAGGAGTTTCACCTTAATTTGCAACTCATTTTCGACTGTTGTTGTATTTGGATAATCCGCCTTAAAAATATACCCAAATTGTGACGGTGGACATATTTTGCAACAAAATCTATTGAAAATTTTTTTTCGAATATTAAAAAAAAAAATTAAATTGAATATTCAAAATCCACAATATAACAAAATCCACACAGGAGATTACATCAATTTCAACCTCATCAAGATTTAATCAATCCATAAAACAAACATAACAAATCACATCCAACAAAGTTTGTTCAAATACAAAGTTTAATAATCCTCATTATCATTGTCATCTTCATCATGATCATCTTCACTATCTCGGATTTATACAAAGTCTTCAATACCTTCTTTTAACTCCTCGCTTTGATCATATACTTGGATTTACCATGAAAATAAGAAGTTAAAGTGAGAATTTGAAATTCTCAATAATAGATTTATACAACATAATCTCATAATAAATCCAATTTTTCTCCTATCAGTATATAAAACAAGTTACTTAATTATTAAATAGAAAAGTGACATAAGTCAAAACAATTCATCTTTTCATTTTTGACATAAATCATTTATAAATAAAAAAAGAAACGTTTATAATACCTTTCTAATAAGAGTCACCTTGATGTGATTTTTAAATATAAGTTAAGCGAGAAATCTCATTTGCACTGAACTAGCCGTAGACCTTATTTAAAAAGGAGCATCATTCTATTTCATTTATTACATTCAATGGATTCCCAACAATTGCCACAATTCCAAATATTTCCAATCATATATGTTCATCAATTAATCTTTAAACTTATCTATTAGGATAACAATTGATTTACATGCATCACGAATACACTTTATTAAACACTCTTACTAAGGTCTCATCACACTTATAAATGCATACAAGAAAGGTCCCCACACTTAGGAAAGCTAGTTTTTTTTCCCAAAACAATATTTTGACATTTTTCTCAATTTCAACCCTTGACTTGCTCAATAAAATGAGCATAACTTGAGCTACGTATGTCGAAATTAGGTGAATTAGGTGTCCTTGGAAAGCTAAGAGAAAGAGCTACAACTTTCATGAAGAGCACAAAAGTTAATTCTCATTATATCTTGAGACACGGGACCGTGTTGTTTGACATGGGGTCGTGTCCTACTAATCCCTTCCACGTTTCCACTAGATTTGCCTTGTGAGAGTATTGGACACGGCCCACCCCGTTATTCGATACACGGGCCGTGTTACTAGGACAGAAGTTTTGCAGAACGTATCTAGTTACGGTTCCATTGGCCAAAATCTTGATTTTGGCTACCCAATCCAGTTTCATATCTGAGTTTAAGTCCCAAACAAGTTACAAATCACGAAGAGAAAACATAAAAACTAAAAGATGTCACTAAAAATAGATCAAAACACTACAAATCTCATCATTGGTTATTGAAAACCTAAAACTCCAAATTCTCATTTCAAATGGAAATCAAGATATACAAGTAATGAAAAACTATTCTCATGCCTCTAAGTAAACCAAATCATGTTATTCTCAAGTTTTCTAACAAGATTCAAGCCAAAACAAGCAAAAAAGAACCCAAAACTCCAATTCCCACATCAAGTCACAACTCAAGAACAAGATGAAAAGAATAGGAAAGTGAGTCAAGAACAAAGTTTTCCCCAAAACAAAAGTAACTCAAGGTCTTGAAGATGACGAAGGTTGCTATTTGTAGCTTTTATTTTCTTGAAAGGGAAGTGAGAATAGAGGAAGTCAGAGAGGAGACATAATTAGAGAAAGAATGTTATCCAATGAAAAATGAAAATGGCGAAAGGAAGAAGATGAAGTAGATTTAATTTTGCCATAGGCAACATTTTTACGATGGAAAAATCGTCTAATTAAATGTATTTTTGAATTCAATTCACTACATAATTTTATATATGTTAAAAAATATTTTAATATTTTATTTAAATTTTTTATTATACTTATCAATTTTTAATGTGTATTTTTTTGTCATAAATTGAAATTTAGATTTATGTGAGTTGTCTTGCGGATTTTTTGACCCCAACTTTTTTTTTTTTTTTTATGAAACATTCACAAAAAGTTTTTTTTTGAAAAAGTTTTTTGGGTATTTCAAATCACGTTTAATATTATTAAATAAAATAAAAATTTGGAGAGAAGAAGGATACATAATTAGAGAAAGAATAATTTGGTCCTTCTTTAAAAATAAAAATGACACAAGGAAGAAGATGAAGTAGATTTAATTTTGCGGCAAAATAATATCATTTTTCATTTAGATATCTGAAAATCTTTCTCAAAAAATGTATTTTTGAATCTATGTGCAAATAATTTGCGGAATATTTTAATATTTTATTTAGAATTTTTTTTATACTTATCAATTTTTATCTTATATATGATTTTTCCACTTTTAAAATTGAAATTTAGATTTACCAAATTTCTTTGGAAGATTTTGATCACATGATCGATTGTTTTAATATTTTTTTGGAAAATTTTTATTATATCTAATTAGAAAAGGAATTTATCAATCATTATCCATGCTTTTTTCTATCCGAAAAAATATATTTTACGCTAGAAAAGTCATAGGAGATTTGGTATTGATATTTCCATAAATATTACTTTTTTTTGTGAAGAAAAATTCATATAAATCTGCAAGTAATTATTTATCCGCCGAAATGTTTTTTTTTTTTTTTAAATTTAAAAATAAATTTCTATTTTATTTAATAATTTTTAACACGAAAATATCCATTGCAAAACTTTTTTGAACATAAAAAGAGACTTTTTTACGGTGAATGTTTCACCGAAAAAAAATGTCAAGGGTGAAAAAATCATTATTAGAAAATTTGCCATAAGTATTCCACTTCATTCAAAATTGACATATACAAACGGATCTTTTATAGATAAATACATTTTTAACTTTTTTTTTTAGATCGGATTATAATCCATAAATATGCTTTTAAATCATTATGAGACTAAATGAACTACATGAATCATGAGAAAAATTCAACCTAAACCAAAACGTATTTTTCTTGTAGTGGATATTTATAAAATCTACATAAATTTGCTTGACAAGCATCTACTTTTATGCTTTCTTTATCAAGACTAATGAGAATAAAAATACACACATCTTTAGGTTTATTTTTTAATATTTTATTTAATTTTATTTAGTTTTTATTTGATTTTAATTATTTTATTTGAGTTTTAGATATTGGACTCTTCTCCTAATCTTTTATTAATAACCTAATTTTTCAAGATAAATTTAGAAGATTTTGGATAAAATAAAGAGATCCTAAAGATAGTTTTGAAGAGATCTTATCCAAATCTTATGTCTCATCCAAAGTCCCAATTATGTGTGGAATCTTGAAGATAAGGATAATTGAATATTGGTAAGGATCCTTAAACAACAAGGAGTTTGCCGCAATCTTGGATTCAACTCATATTTCTTGACTTTGTTGTTGTATTTGGACCATATCTTAAGTTACAAAGATCAGATCGATGCGATTCTTGCGACGTTGGAAAGCTAACGGAAAATGCAACAACTCATCTATTGACCTCAAAGCCTAATTTTTTTGTATGAAGGGTGAGAAAAATAAAGAGATAAAAAAATGAAAATCTGGTAGCCTTCAATAAAAAAGGAGATTAAGTTTCCTAAAAATAATTTCCTAAATCCAATCAAGATCTTTTCATTACTTGGGGAACAATTAAGGAAATTGAGTTTCCTAAATTGAGTTTCCTAAATCCAATCAACATCTTTTTATTATATTTTTTGGGAGTCATATTGAGATTATTTGCATACCAATTAAGGAGATTTTGTACAAGATACATTCCTATTAAGTTAAATCTCTTATTAATAGACAAGGAGAAGGAGAGTGGACAACTTTTAACTAAGGATTAGAGGTACAAGGTTTGATACGGGTTCAAGGAGGCATTAATCAAAGACAACTAGTTTTCTTCTTTTTCTCCTACTCCCTTTTGTTTTATTATTTTAGATAGAATCATGATTGTCTCTTTAACTATTGTTTTTGTTTGTGTTACAATTACTATATGTGATTAATTTTCTAATTTCTAGGATTGAGATGTAACTCTTTACCTTTCTATGTTAAATTATTGATTTGATTTTTTGTTAATGAGAAATTAATGTTTTTTATTCATTCTTAGTATTCTTAATGCTTGTGGTATGTTGTGCGTTATATTTACATGATCTTAGGCATTAAGTGAAGGATCGATAGATAAAATCTAATTACTTGAAAGTCTAAGAATTGAATTTAGAAATTGAGACCTAAAGATAGACTTAAATCATTGGAGGAGCAAAACGGTTGTCATGAAACTTAATGAATTATAACTCAATTAATTGCTATGAGAATGAGATTAATATGGTTTTAACACATTTTTAGTACCAAGATATTGAACTTAAAATAATTTAGGATAAATTGCATTCAAAAGCATACTTGATCATTAGCAAAAATAAAGTTGATATTCAATATAGTGGGTATTGTAGTGAAATCTTAGTCTCAGGCCTCTAAGAACTTGGTTGAATTATATCCCTTTTTAATTTTTTTAACGTGCTTTATTAATTAATTTATTATTTTGTCTAAAATTACAATTTCATAATTATTTTCGATTGCTTAAATAATTGGTATTGCTGTAAGAGTTAGTACTAAAATCGATCCTCGTGAGAACAATCTTATTTGACTATTTGAATGATCTGTATGCTTGTGAAAAATCCACATCAAAGACTTTTTTTGTATAAACCAAATGGTGTCCCTAGCTGACAAGCAGAGACTAATCCCTTCCGAAGCGTAGAGATCACCGAAGTGAGTATTGCCTATCCTACAAAGCCTTTTCCATACGCACGGCCTAGTTTGAATACATGACAACGTATTTAAGAGACTCAGCTATCTACTAACTGTGTCAGACCTTGTTGGTTCCACATCAAAGACTTTCATACTTTCTTATTAAAAATAAATATATCACATATCTCTATATTATATTGATATTAATTACAAATCAAAATTGAAAACTACTAATAAAATAAGAAATTATCGATAATTATTAAAATATAAATTTGAGTCAAATCCAATTATCACAATCTTAATTTAATCATATATTCAACCAATGATCTTCAAACTTCTTTGAATTTCTTTCATTCCCAAACATAGTTATATACCAGTCGTAAAATCATGAAGTGTTTCAAGAATCTAAGTAACTAGTATTTTTTTTTTGTTTCTCATAATATTCCTTCACCTGATAAGTAAGAGACTAATTTTTTAATATATGATCAGACACCTATGTAAGAACTCCTCTTAACAATGTTATTTTCACACACATAAATTTCATGATTAAATAAAAAATTACATACTTAATAAATTTGAATCTCTTCTACTCAGACTAACATATATTTGCAGTAACTAGTAATTTTAGTCCAAAACAAAAGTAACTATTAGTTACTCTTTTTCGAGTTATATATAGGATGTAGTATTTGTAGTTATTATTTTCTTTCATAATAGACATAAATATGTAAGGCGTCACAGTAAAAAAAAATGTATGGCGTCAAATGTTATACAATGAAAGAAAAAAAAAAAAGAAACTCACACACAACATGATTTGTCCTTTTTATGGTCCATAGGCAACATAATTACTTACAGTTTCATTATTCGTCTAATTAAAGTACATCTAATTTAATTCAACTCACTATAAAATTATTATATATGTTATGAAAATATTACAATTACATATAATATGATTTGATATCTCTCTCATATTAATATACAATATAAATACAATGTGTATATTTTAATGTACATAAAATATTTCTCAAATAGTAGTTTATCCATTGAGTTCTCCTTGTCTTGCGGTCTTGATCTTGACATCAACTATCAAGATTGGATTTTTTTTTTTATTATTATTATTATGTCACATTTTTGTATCTCTAACTTTTTCTCCCAAATTCCTTTCATTAAAATCACGTTTAATAGTTATTTAAACAAACGTTTCTAGATTGGTTTAAGAAGGATAATTAAAACAAAAATGTTATAATTTGGTGTGCTTCTTTAAAACTAAAAAAGATTCCAAATCTCTTAAATATGTAGTGCTGAGTTTAATCTTAAAATTTAAGTATATAAAAATAATATCATTGAAAAAATTTTCATTTAGATATCTGATCGTATCTTCTCAAAAAATTAATCTCTCATCTATTAAATCAGAAATACTCTAAAAACTAAAATAAATAAATAAATAAATAAATAAATAAATAAATAAATAAGATCACTTTAATTTTCATAACTCACTTAGATTGTTGGTATCTTATATATGGATAGAAATCACTTTTAAAATTCGAGAATCTTAAGTAAGACCAAATTTCTTTGGAAGATGTTTGATCACATGATCGAATAATTAGGTAACCTTTTTGCATTGGACATAATTTTTAAGAATATCTTCCCATAGAAAAGGAAAAGCCTCAATCATTAGATGCTCTTCTATCTAATGTGAACTCGTTACTCTCGATTTAGGTAAACATTAACCAGTTGGGTATTGTTTTTCTCATAAAGTTGTAGGTTTTTCAACGTGAAGAAGAAAAGGATATACAATGACAAGTAATTACTTAACCGCTAAGAAGACGAAGGTAGGCACTTTAAGTGAACACAATTTAATAGGTGAGATGTGTAAATTAATTTTTTTTATGTATATTTTTAACACGACTAACAAAATCTTATTGACGTTTAATATTGAACAGAGTGATTATAGTAGATTGTTTTTATCTATTTTTTTTTTAAAGAATAATGTCAAGGGTGAAAGGAGGAATTATTAGATAAGCATATTATACCATAAGTATTCCACTTCATTCAATAATTGACATATACAAAAATATTTTTTATAGATAAATATATTTTTAACTTTTTTTTTAGATCAAGAGGTATTCTCATAAATTCGACCTATTTAAATCATCTATGAGACTAAATCCGTTCAACTACATGAACATGAGAAAACGTCAATTCCGTTCTTATGATAGCTGGCCAACTTCACAATTCCAAAATATTAGTTGCACATCAATTTAGAGCCATTTATGCGGTTTTTTTTTTATAATTAAGATTTATTTTTAAGCAAGGTATGTTGATAAAAGAAGGGCTTTTTTTACTAAACTATTATTTATGACAAAATTATTTATCAAAATGTCATTTTTTTAAATTATTTATCAAAATATCACTCTTTTAAAACTATATATCAAATTGTCACCATTTCTACCAGTGTGACATTTTTTATAATTTTCTGTTCTATGTGAAAAATGTCAAAGAGGGTGGCGTATCTACGTGAAAAATGCTAAATTATTTGGTATTTTTACACTAAAAATGTCACCCTCTTTAGTGTTTTTTACGTGGACACGCCATCCACTTTAGCATTTTTCACGTGAATACACCACTCTCTTGGGCATTTTTCACGTGGAAGCGCCACCCTCTTTGACGTTTTTCACATGGACAAAAAAAAATTATACGTTGAATGTGCTTTTACGACACTTAACCTATTTCACGTAAATTTCTTGAAAAATGACGCTCAGAAATACATATATTTTACATGTCTACTAAAGAGTATACTATAATGTTAGAATATATTAGTATCAATTAACTTATTTAAAGACCAAATATTTGCTTCTAATATATAAAGTAATCGATTTGAAACTTTAGTATTGACAAGATAAAGTAATTAGGTAAAGTAATAAGGTACCTTTGTTCGATATGGACTCTACTTTCATAGGATACCCTTGAAATTTATGTTTTTGTTCGTTGATGAGCAGCAGTTTGTGTAGGAAGAAAATTCAGTCAAAATGAGATGATACATAAGAGGATAAAAATCATGAGAAACTGCCTCAAAAAGCAGAAGGTAAAGCATGCCAATTACATGCTTGACCAGTGATGGCATGATGCTGGGTGCATTTACAATTTCAAATTCTTTCATTCAACTGGAAGCTGAGGTCTTCTTCAACTTCGCACAAGTGACTTAGGTAAGATACAGTCGTAGAGGTGCACATCTAACATTATTTGTTGGGTTAAATTGGTTATGTAATTGCTTATGTAATTTTATTATGATGTGTTCAAAGAGTGCATACAGAAACAATTTTGTAATAGGATATAAAATGTCTAATTTGATTACCTCATTATTTTTGACAGAATGCTCTCATATGGATTGGATAATTTGATGAAATTAGAGTGAAGGTCAAATTTCAAGTTTCACATGAAGTCATCATAAAAGCGATCGGATTGAGATTGTTATATTTTAACTTCAGAGTTTGTGTAGCTTGTTTAATTGGCTTGTAAATTTTGCTTGAGAGACGGTCCTAATATTATAGAGACTGTCCTAGTTGTTGAAGCCAGTGCTGCCAATGAGAAGATAAAGACAGCAAAAACCAATATTAGCAATTCGCGCAGAGGGATTTTATATCAGTACCCACATTCAGGTTATGCACTGCTGAAGCAGAAAAGATCTCTAACTTAAGCTTACGAAAAGAAGAATAGGTGTTGAAATTTTTAATTATTTCAATAATTGATTATTGTATAAAAATTTTTTTGTTATAATCGATTATAATTAATTCATTTTTATGTTTGAATATGTTAACTGAAAAATAATTTTAAACTAATCTGTTTCATTTGAATAATATAAAAAATAATCACTTTTATGCATTAAATTATCAAAATAAGTATAGAATAATTAAAAAAAGGACAAAACTTAAGTCAATTTCCTTATATCCATTACATTTATTCCACCAATCAAATTATGACATGTGTGTAATTTTATAAAAAAGAGAATAAGAGAGAAACATTAATGCATACGAGAGAGAATATTAATACATATATGTCATAATTTGATTGGTGGAATAGATGTAATTGATATAAGAAAATAGACCTAAGTTTTATCTTTAAAAAAATTATTTAATTGAGGACAAAATAGTATTTATATCTCAAAGTATAAGGAATAATTTATAAGTTAAAATCATATAAAAGAAAATTTTGTCAAATGAAGGATTATAAAAAAATTTATAATACATTGAATTTCATGTAAAAACTGAAACTAATTTTACCAAACATGTTATATCACTGTTAAAACAACTTTTTTTTTTCTAAAAAACAGTTGTTTCAAGCTGAAAAAATTCTTACCAAACATGCACTAAATTTTAAGAATACTTGTTTATATGGTAAACTTAGGCTTTTTTACCAAACTGTCATTTATGTTTTTGCAACTCAACTTTTCATGGTTTTTACGTTTACGTTAACTCCACATGTTGATTTAGCAAAAGCATTGCAACTCAACTAAATTGTTTTCGTGGTAATTTATTTTCTATGAGAGTAGAGCTCATGTCGAACAAAGGTACATTGTTGTCTTACTTAGTTATTTTTGTTTTGTCAATACCAAAGTCTCACATCAACTATTTTACAAATCATAAACAAATACTTGGTTTATAAATAAAAATGATTTCCAATTGATATTGATGTTTTTTTTCTAACATTATGATGTCTTTTTTAATGTTTGGCGTAAAATATATGTGTCTGTCGGCATAATTTTTCAAGAGATCCATGTGGAATGAGTTAAGTGCCTAGAAGCACATGCAATTAACATGACATTTTTTTTTGTCCACGTGAAAAACACCAAAGAAAGTGGCGCATACCCGTGAAAAACATCAAAGAGGGTGGTGTATCCATTGAAAAAATTTTCAAAATCCAAAAGGTCAAAGTGATGCCACCACGCGTGAAAAAAAATGGGTAAAGAGGTTGGCATTTTCAATGTAAAAATGCCAAATAATTTGATTTTTTCCATGTGGATACGCCACCTTCTTTGGCTTTTTCCATATGGAATAGAAAATAATAAAAAGTGTCACGTTGACTAAAGGATAATAGTTTAATATATAATTTCAAAAGTAATATTTTAATAAATAATTTAAAAAAATAATATTTTAGTAAATAATTTTATCATAAATGATAATTTGGTAAAAAAGTCATAAAAGAAGATATGATAAATGGGTTGACGGGAACTCCCCCCATATTGCTATAAATGTCTTCGTGTGGCATTACACCACTGAATCCCCAATCCTTTGCTTGTTGTGCAGTGACAATACCAATATCCACTAATTGTTGTTTCCAAATACAATTGTCGGTTGACATCTCTTCTAATTCGTCAATATGAGAAGCAACTTCTTATGTGAAGGAATCAAATACTCGACATAAGCCAAGAGGCAGATCTTGTGCCACTCCACCTAGTCGCATGAAATTAGCATGCATCCTGGCTCCCGAAACTCTTTCATATAATTCCAACA
The DNA here is from genome assembly GCA_029884605.1 of Ormosia emarginata. Classification (NCBI taxonomy): domain Eukaryota; kingdom Viridiplantae; phylum Streptophyta; class Magnoliopsida; order Fabales; family Fabaceae; genus Ormosia; species Ormosia emarginata. The sequence goes on along the minus strand of JAQQTP010000059.1, from coordinate 8,281,552 downwards.
ATTTCTCCTGCTCCTCAAAAGCCCACAGGGACGAAGTTGATGCTCCCACATTCATAGCATGAGTAGTTAAAGCAAGTGAATGATTTGAAATTCGAGTTATTTAACGGAATAACACTCGTATATATTGAGCTTGTAATGGTACCTCATAAATCAAAAGGGAGCTTTCCGCAAAAACACTAAGAACACAAGATTTGCAATGATTAAACAGCTCATAATCAAAGATAAGCTAACTACTAACAATGCAAACTCTAAACTAGAAACCAAAATAATAACATACATCAGAAAGCATAAAAGAGAAGAGTTAGCGAGAGTTTTTGCACAAGAAAATTTATACTGGCTCGGCCCCAATATTGAACTTACGTTCAGCTCAACTCTAGTTTAATTAAGATTTTCCACTATCAATCCAAGAGTTCTTTGTTCAACTTTAATACATTTCTAAGCTAAATACAAGTAGTTTTGATCTATTATACCCTTTTCAAACTAGAACCGAGTATTTCTCTTTAACCCTAATCTCTTCAAACTAAAAAATGAAGTAGTTTTCTTCAATCATAGTCTTTTTAAGCTAAATACAAGTAGTTCTCTTCAACATTAGCCTCTCTAACCTAGAACAAACACACCCTCATTGGCTTTTATACAAAAACAAAGTATTACTCTCAAATGAAGATGTATATCATTATACAAACTCAATTGAGATTTACAAGGTGATACTCCACTAAAAGCACAAATGAATCACTTCCTTTCTTCTCTTTTTTTGGTTATGTTTTCTTATCCCTTCTCGGTTCCTCTTTAGCAGCTGATATTTAGAGAGAAATGCAAGGATTTGAACATTGCAGCCCTTGTAAAGCTGTTGCAAGGACAATTTCAAAGAGTTCTTTGTCATTTTGTGAGAGAGTGTCCCTTATATGTCCATATGTCTATCCTTATTCGTATTGTCCTTTATGAAGTTGTAGGAGAATATTGGACTTTTAAGAGCATTCTAGAAGTTTCCAGAAGCATTTGAAGGAATGACACAAGTAGCAGAGCATTCCCACAAACATTAGCTGGCTTAGATGTTGTTCATCAAGTAGCTCGTCGCAACAGCTCATCGCAGCAAATTTGACAACAACTTGATGTAAATGGGTTGAGCAGATTTGCCTTCAATTCACAGGCATCCTCAGCTGTTCATCCTTAATTTGCTTTAACAGTATAATTCTTATTCTCCTTAATGGCTTCTAATCTTCATGTAACAAGTTTTTCCTCCAAGAAACTTCAAGCGTCTCCAAGACAAATTGACTAGGATAGCTTCTTATAATTCTCCAAAGTGAGTGCAGTAGCTTGCTTTGCGTAGGACTTTTTAATACTTTTATCTTCAATTACATCAACTTCTCCTTAATAAATCCAGCTTCTTCTTTTTCTAAGACAGTTCTCCAATAAGTGCAAAGGGACAACAGTCATGTGTAGGTTTATATATCAGGCAGCTTGTATCTTTAATACTAATGAGCTCATTTATGTATCTCATAATTAAAATATACTCACTATATTTGAGATTCTCCAATTAAACTTTAACAAATCTGCACACTAGTCTTTAAACTAAGATCATTGGAGGTCAGGTTTAATCGAGTTTGAGCTAAAGCAACTTAAGCACACGAATCAAACTAAACTAATTTAATTAGTTTAGTGTAAATTTCCAAGTTCATTGGGTTTAACCAATTCAATTAATACTGCTAGGTGTGACGTTGAAAGTGTTTACCTTATTGTTTTACTTGCAAATGCTTTCTCTCCTTTAATAAAATCATTTTTACAATTTTTTTCTGAATTCTCAATGTATTTTTTTATTAGTGGTACTTTTGTTTAATTATATAATGTTATTTGCAACGAACAAATTTTTTATAAACATAATTAACAGAAGAATCAAGATCAATATAGAATATATAACTGTTTAGGTACAATTTATTAATTCGATTTATAAAATAATTCACATTGATTAACTTGTGCGGATATTTTTTTCATTTTTACCAAAAACCTCAAAGAACAATAATATTTAATTAAATAGAAGTGCCGCTAACTGTTTTTTAATTGATAAAAACAATTTCATCATATCTTTCATGTAATTTTCAATAAAAAAATCAATGGAAGCATATTACAATTTTTTTTTTAAATACTTCAACCTCCTTTGTTTTTTGCATGATTTGTTACATATTTATCTTTATTTTTATAAGTTACACAAAATCTCTTTAACACTTACATAAACATCCTTTTTATTTTAAAAAATACTATACATAAATCTAATTAAGTACAATAAACTTAAAATTAATTAACAAAATCTTTAATCAACCATTAATAAACTTGAAATGACATTTTTACTATTAATTTTATTAGTGTTACTTGTAATATTGATAAAATTAACAAATAAAAATGCATTAAAACAGAAATTTAAGAATAAAATTGACATTTAAACAAAAAATCATTTAATATTAAAAGTAACAAATTGAAAAAATTAAGAATAGAAATGTGATTTTAATATTATTAATGGTTGTCTAATGACACTGTTAGGGTTGCACAACCCGACCCGAGAACCTGCGAATCCGACTAACCCGACCGACCTGATATAATATATCCGGGTTGATTCGGGTCATCGAGTCCATTCGGGTCTAACCCGATCAACTCGATTTCTATTTGGTTCGGGTGACGGGTTGAGTAACCCGACCCGATGACCTGATTATCCGAGTAAAACAATATCGTTTTGAATATTTCTTAAGTAAGGTGTTCACGGGTCCGATTCAACTCGCGAACCCGACCAACCCGACCCGACCCGGTTGACTATAATACACTCATTTCATTCCCAATTTCACTTTCTTTTCCCAAATTCTCGACTTGATTACCCGACCTGAACTGACCTAATTTGTAATTGGGTTGGTTCGGGTCGAGTTACCTGAAATTTTTTACATAAATTTGACTCAACCCAACCCGACTTTAATTAATTAGTTCAGATACTTTTTTTCCTCAAATCCAACCCAACCCGACCTGTGATCACCCTTAAACACTGTTAGTCAAGTTTAGGTTTATTATATTTAACTAAATTTATGTGTAATATTTTTAAAAATATAAAATGTGTCTATGTAAATATTAAGTAAATTTTGTATAAGTTTTAAAAATAAAAAGAGGTATGTAAAAAATAAGACAAATAGAGGAGATGTAAGAGTATTTACTCTCTTTTTTTAACCCAAATATTTTGGCTTTTTGGAAATTCTACCCACTACCTAGATTGAGGGGTTCGCACCGTAGCACTGTGAATCACAGAGTCACCGTTAGCCCCTCTTCTCCTTTCGACAATTCCCTGTGCTCTCTCTCTCCCACAATCATAAAGGTTCTAACTTTTCTCTATCTGTAACTAGAAACTCTTTTTTCTTGTCTCTCTGTTCAAGTTATGCTCTTTTCTTTGCTATTTCTATGGTTTTTACACTTTTTCTGTTTTCCAACCCATTTACTTATATTGGGTTTCTGGGTAATTCCTTGAATGTTTGATTACACTCTGAATTTTTAGAACTCTTTGGTGATTGGTGCCAGTTTATCCTTGGTATCAGGGTAATTGGTTTTTTTTTTTTTTTAATTTTCAGTGATCATTTTTGCATCAGTTTGGTTGTTGATTAATTTACTTTTGGCCTCCAAGTTAAATACTAGGGGGTCAATTTGTGATTGTGGATGTTAAAATTGTTTTTTATTTTTTTTTAGCTCTGTGATGTTGAACTGGAGATCAGAGAGATTGCAAAATGTGGAGTGAATATGTACTTTATGCATTGCCAGTAAAAGAAAAATATGTCTAGATGAAAGATTGACACAGATCCTTTCTGCGCAATTTGCCATTAGGGAACTGAAAAAAATGGAGTATTTATTTCTACTTTGCAACTGGACTGAAGCGGTGTGGATCAAACAGATTTCAAAATATGGCTTCGTTTGTGTTTGTTGATGTTTAGGTCCTGAATGATTAAATTGGTCATTCTTTTGTTAGCTTTATAATATAATGTTGAACTGGAGATTAGGAAGATTTCAGAATGTAGGGATGCTAACCTCCTATATAGGGACCTTGATGTGAGTTTAAGTTGAGTTAGGCTCCTGAATGAGTATTTATATAACACTGGAAATTGATAGAGGGTCATCCTAACTCTACGCAGTCAAAAGGGAACGATAATGTAGAGAACTTGGCTGAAAATCGACACAAATGATATGTATATGATGAAAATATGTTCCTGGTTCATGGTTAAACTATATTTTCTTGTCAATCTTGAGATAAATGTTGCTCCATCATCTGTTGTGTATATACACATTTAACAACAATGATGATAAAATTTTAAGACAATATTCTAACAGCTAATTTAGGTACTAATGGTGAACTGCTTGACCCAAATTACTTAGAGTCCTCCATGTTGATTCTCTCTTTTCCCATTGATTATATCTGGATCAATACAATTCAATATGACTCCTGAAGTCACATCTCTTTTTTATTTTTGTAAGCAATTATTTTATCTTCATTCTGTTCATGATTCTTATTTTCTTAGACCCTGATAGTTGAGCTTTAAATGTTGAAATTTATATCTCTGAGTTCTGTATGACCATACAATAACATCTTAAGCATATACAATTTATTAGTGTCTTTTGAGATTCTTTAATGATGTCTTAGTATATTTTGAAAGTTCAAAATCAAGTTAGCACCTCACAGTAGGTGCAGGGTCATGCAGATATCAATATTATTTTCCATGCAAGTGTTTTCTTTTGTTACTATGTTTGGTTCCTTTGTTGTTGTCTTATTTATACTTTTATAAAGCTTTTGTGGTTTTTACTGACTTTCACCAGTAATAGGTGTCAATTAGAATCTAGAAGCCTTGGTCAAGACTCATGTCAGTTCCTAATGAGGAAAACATGTCATCACATTCCCAGGTTTGCTCTTCAAATCTGAGTAGACATGCTTTTATGTATGCGACAATAATTAAATAAAATAGATTTTGATGCAAATTTCTTACACATTTCATAGTCCAACCAACTTTTGTTACAAATCATGCTTGGGTGCATTTAAGCTTTCAATTTACATTCTCCTGAGACTCAACTTTGAGCTAAGTTTTGGGATTGTGCTGGTGGTTTTAATTTAGGATTCCCTTTTGGAAGAAAATATTAATAGAACTCATTTTATCTTTCATTAATATGTTAATATATTTATGACTTTGTGATCACTGTTATTTATTTGCCCGCTTTTTAAATTAACTGCTGAAAAGATGGTGAAACATAACATGTCTGAAAAAATGACACCTTCTCTCTTAAGGTTATGATCAATGGTGAAGAGAAAGATTAAAATCAATAGTGAAGGAAAAGATTTTGGGTTCAAAACACAACTGGTGTTGGCATGTATATGAGAGCTAATCTAATAAAGCAAGAAGAATTGTGAATTCATCAGATTGTTTCTCCTTTGTTTGATTGAACAGCAGACTATGACTTTCTATGCTGCAAGGTGTTGGAGCTGGATTATTCTAGATATAATGTGCTAAACTTTCTGTCGTTGCAAAATATATCTGTTGAATCTCCATTTATAAACGATAATACAATGGTGAAGATATTATGATAATTATCAAATATATTGAATGTTTATGCCTTGCATCACCAGTGGAATCACTTTTGTATACTCTTTGTGAGCTTATCCTTCACATGGACTTTAGGTGCAATTTGATACTTTGTACGTGGAGTGATGCTTGATTAGGTGGAGTATCTACTTTCACTGTTTGTCTAGACTGTAGACTATAGAGAAGTATGAAAATCCAAGTCTGTGATTTGAAACATTTTACATCTAATGGTATCAATATTTAGTTATCTTTCTTCTCTTCAGTGAAAGATGGTTCAGTGATGCATGAAGTGGAATGGCTAATAATCTTGAACAGCCAACGTATGAATCTACTAGCATATCTTTCTATTTTAGAGTAAGGATGGAGGAAATCATGAATGCCACTCTTCACCCCTGCTTTTGTTAGCTTAAATAAATGAATGACATGAAATGGCATTAGATGCTAGTCTCAGCAGTCTACCTTTCTAGCATAATAGCATTTCGTTCTATTGTGGATTGACTCTCATATGTATGTGCCTAAAGTAATTAGTTATGTGTCACTGAATTGAAACATTAGGATTAATCAAATACATCTTTCTCCTATATTTTTTTTATAGTTATTTGCTTCCATTGGGATGTTTTGCAGCTTTCATCTCATTTTTTCTGGGATCTCCTTGATTCCATTATAGTTGATGTGGCATCAGAGTGTCACAGAGTAGCAAGGCTGGGCCTTGATTCTAATTTGGAAGAAGAAGATGAAGAATTGAAGTTGTCAGCACAAGCCAGGGATAGGGTGGCCGATCCTAGTAACAGTAATGAATCAAATGGAAAGTATGTGGTTGACATATTCGGACAAACTCATCCTCCTGTAGCAAATGAAGTATTTGATTGCATGAATTGTGGTCGATCTATCATGGCTGGGAGGTTTGCTCCTCATTTGGAGAAGTGCATGGGGAAGGTGATTCTTTTCTCTTTAAGAATTTGTATATGGTGATCCATTTCTGAATCAAATATTTACTTAATAATTTTTATGCCAATATCTATTTATTGATTTTATTTTGAATAATGCTATTAGTACATATACACATCACTTCACATTTACATAATTTTTACCATCTGATTATAACTGGTCTCACTTTATTTTGTACATACTTACACTCTGACTTTGCCACCTAGACAAATGTGAAGCATTAATGGATGTGTAGGAAGCATTTTTCTTATATTTTTGTGATGATTGGACCCTGTTAAGTGAAAATATTTCTTCTGAATTCTTGTGCATGTCATCATCCGTTTGAGCTTTTTTGGTTCTTTAGTTATCTCTCTCTTTCTTGTTATGGAAATGCTTCTATGCTCCACCTCAGGGTAGGAAGGCTCGTCTTAAAGTGACAAGAAGTAGCACAGCTGCTCAGAACCGGTACTCACGAGGCAGTCCTGTTTCTACATATTCCCCATATTCAAACTACTCTAGCAATAGCATGAACCGGTTGGCAAATGGAACTTCCACTTTTGCAGGGGAGGAGCACTCAAACGGGACATCGGAGCCATGAACTAGTGATGTGCAATGGCTTTATATCAGCATGCATGAACTTGTTTTGCTGGGAGACAGTATCATGATGTATTTGAAAATAGTTGAATGCAGAGATGGTATTTTGGAAAAATGTATATGTATTACACATTATAAGGTATCTATATATACAAATTGACAACTAACTAATCATAGCATACAGCTAACACTATGTCCTACTAACAGCTTACTAACAACTAACATTAACAGCTCACATTCCATTAATACAATAATCAACACTCCTTTTCAAATTGTAGCATATACGTATGATGCAATTAGCTTGTCACATATGTATGTTATCCTAGGACCTCGTAAGGATTTAGTCATTATGTCTACTAGTTGATCTTTAGTTCCCACAAAAGAAGTCTTAATGATGCTTGAGAGGATCTTTTTTCTGATAAAGTGACAATCAATTTTTATATGTTTAGTTATTTCATGAAAGATTGGATTCGAAGAGAGGTACAAGACTGATTGGTTATCACAAGCAAGTTTTATAGGACTTATCTCACAAAACTTCAACTCTTGGAGCAAATAATTTAGCCACAAGAGTTCACAAGTAGTATTAGGCATAGCACGATACTCTGCTTCTGTGCTCGATCTTGCTACAACAGTCTGCTTCTTGTTTTTTCATGAAATCAAGTTACCTTTAATAAGCATACAATAGCCTGAAGTAGACCTCTTATCACTAACATCGCATGCCCAATCTGCATCTATATATCCAATAATATTAGTATGATCCCTGTCCATATAAATAAGCCTTTTACCAGGTGATCCCTTGATGTATCTTAGGATTCGAATAATTGCATTCCAATGGCTATCACATGGTGAGTTGAGAAACTGACTCACAATACTGACAGGAAAAGCAAGGTCTGGTCGAGTCATGGTGAGATAATTTAACTTCCCAACTAATCTTCTATATCTGCCTGGGTCAGGATTGGGTTCCCCCTGATTAGGTAAAAGCTTTACATTTGGGTCCATAAGAGTATCAACAGGTTTACAATCAAGCATCTCTGTTTCTTCCAGAATATCAAGGGCATATTTCCTTTGAGAAATAGCAATACCTGTTCTTGATTGGGCTACTTCAATCCCAAGAAAGTATTGCAATCGGCTGAGATCTTTAGTTTTAAAATGTTTAAACAAGTGTTGCTTCAATTTCTTAATACCTTCTTGATCATCACCTGTAATGACAATATCATCCACATATACCACAAGATAAATAAGTTTATTCATTAGTGAGCATTTAAAGAATACAGAATGGCCCGCCTCGCAACAAATCATGTCAAACTGCTGAATGACTTTACTAAACTTCTCAAACCAAGCGCGAGGTAACTGTTTTAAGCCATATAAAGACTTTTGTAGCCTGTAAACAAGACCTGACTCCTCCTAAGCAACAAACCCAGGTGGTTGCTCCATATAGATCTCCTCCTCTAGATCACCATGTAGGAAGGCATTTTTAATATCAAACTGATACAAGGGCCAGCGTCTCATGACTACCATAGACCAGAACAAATGAATAGACTCCATCTTAGCAACAGGAGAAAATGTATCACTGTAATCCAAACCATTAATCTGAGTGTATCCCTTTGCTACCAGTCGGGCTTTCAATCGGTCCACCTGTCCATCAGAGCCAACTTTAACAGTAAATACTAATCGACGGCTAACTATAGATTTTCCAGGATAAGGTGAAACAAGGGTCCATGTATTATTAGATTCCAAAGCAATCATCTCATCAATCATTGTCTGTCGTCATCTTGAATGGGCTAGTGCTTCCTGAACATTCTTAGGAATGGTAACAGATGATAAAGCAGACACAAATGCACAATGGGAAGTAGATAATTGATGATAACTTAGAAAATTATAAATCGGATGAGGATTGAGAGTAGAGCGTTTACCTTTACGGAGTGCAATAGGTAGGTCAGCGAAAAGGTCAGGTGGGACCGTAGTGGGAGAAGCGATTGGAACGGGAGCTGAATCATGAGAATCAATAGTATGTGTGAGCTTGAGGACTTCAGGATTCCGACGCTCATAAGTAATACCAAATCGACGCAACGGACGATCATCCTGTGACTGTGAAGCTTGAGGATTAGAAACAAGTGCTGAGAAAAGAGGAATGAGTAGTACCTGAGATGGAGTAGAGTCGGATGTGGCTGGTGTGACAAAAAAAGGGATATCCTCAAAGAATGTAACATCTGTAGATACATAAAAGCGATGTGTAGAGGGAGAATAACATCGATATTCCTTCTGAACTCGAGAATACCCAAGAAAGATACATTTAACAGCTCAAGCAGACAATTTATCACGACCATGAGATAGATCATGAACAAAACAAGTGGAATCAAACACATGAGGGGGAACAACATAAAGAAGATTGTTAGGAAATAAAAGAGAGTGAGGAATTTTATTACCCAAAACAGAAGATATCATTCGATTTACCAGATAACAAGCTGTAAGAACAGTATCACCCCAAAACGTCAAGGGTGCATTAGCATTTATTAAGAGAGTCCGAGCTGTATCAACAAGATGACGATGTTTGCGTTCAGCCACACCATTTTGTTGTGGTGTGTGAGGACAACTGGACTAATGTATGATACCATGAGAACTCAAAAGGGATTTAAAAGACGCAGAAAAATATTCCTTTGCATCATCACTGTGCAAAACACGAATTATTTGTCCAAACCTATGAAGCACGGACACGCCGATTATGAGGCGTGTCCTCGTGTCAAACACATGAAGACACCCGTACGACACACGTGTCCTGCGTGTCCGATTAAAAAGATTATTTTTTTCAGTTTGGACACGTCTCGGGCATGTTCAAATACTTCTCGAACACGCTTGGACACGACTTGAACACAACTCATTAATATTTTTTTAAAAAAAATTTAATTTCTATGACTAACGTTCAATTAGTAAGTTTGTAACTCACTCAAGCTCAATCACATGATTGACGTCCCAAGCCACTATTTTTACATACCAGTATTTTAAGTTTTATCTTTTCACACGCCACTATTATACTTTTAAGTTTTATATTTTCATACATCACTATTTTCATTTGCTCTTTCTACCTCTATTCGTACCAAGTCGTCCACTTCATTGTCACCGAAGCTTGCCTTACACCAATATTCCCTCTAGTTATTTTTTTTATGCACATGTACTTGTACATAATTAGTTCTATTAAGAGAAGTTAGTTTAGGAGATTTTTTAGAATATGTCAATAGAAATTATGTTTCATATTTTTTAAGAGGGGCTTACTAGGTAGCAAATATTAACACATATGACATATATTAAAATATTATAAATCTTCAATCTTATAGAAATGATATTAATAAATTATGAATCTTTTTCTTAAATTTTGAAATTATATATATATATATATATATATATATATATATATATATATATATATATATATATATATATATATATATATATATATATATATATGTTTGTCTCGTGTCCTATAATTTTTGAATTTAGTGTGTTCCCGTATCCGTGTCTGTGTCGTATCCTGTGTCTGTGTTCGTGTCTGTGCCTGTGCTTCATAAGTCCAAACTGATTCTTTATTTCAAAACAAAAGGTTTGAAAAGCATCAAATAACTCAGAACGATCTTTCATTAAAAATACCCAAGTACATCTTGAAAAATCATCAATGAAAGTAACATAATACTTATATCCTGAAACAGAAGGAACACGGTTGGGACCCCAAACATCAGAATGAATAAGAGCAAAAGGAGATATAGTTCGACTATTGACGCTACTAGGAAACGATACTCTAACATGTTTTCCAAGTTGACACGACTCACAGTTCAAGGTCTTCAAATGTGAAAGATGGGGGACCTTCTGCTTTAACTTATCCAAACTTGGATGACCCAGACGACGATGTAAAAGATCGACAGACTCTGAAACAGTACATATAGTGGAAGAGGAAGGTTGAAGGTAGTAGAGATCTCGTGATTTAGATCCAGCTCCAATCGTCTGTCCCGTACTCTGGTCCTGTAGAAGAAAGGAATCAGAATTAAAGGTTACGGAACAATTTAGAGTGCGAGCAATTTGGCTGATTGAAATTAAATTAAAGGGATGGCCAGGTACAAACAAGATTGAATTTAAAGGTAAGGTTGCAATAGGTGAAGCATGACCAATACCAGCGGCTTGTGCCTTAGACCCATCGGCAAGAGTAATATTGTGAGATGTTTTAGGGAATGACAATTTAGAGAAAAGAGAAGGATTACCAGCTAAGTGATCAGAAGCACCAGAGTCTAAAATCCAGGATCCAACAGATGCAGATTGAGAGAGACAAACTGTACAATTGCTAGTGTGAGCAATGGTGGCCGAAGAAGAAGAAGCCTGTTGAGTGGCTTTAAACTAAAGGTACTCCTTATACTCATTGACAAACAGAAGATGATCCTTTCTGGACTCGATCTTATGTTCAACATCAGATTCATGAGACTGAGTTATATTGGCTGTTTTATGTGGGAATCCATGTAGAGAGTAGCACCGATCTTAAGTGTGTCCATCTCACTTATAGTATGAACAATGAAGATTGCCTCGACCACCTCTCCCACGACCAACGCCTCTACGGCCACGACTTCGGCCCCCTCAGTCAGTTGAGTTCGAGAAAAAAATCGAAGACTCTGATCCTGTTTGAGAATCAACTCCAATGGAAACTGTTGGAGAAGGAACTCGAAGTAACCGATCAATGAGGTCCTCCACCGTAGGAATATTAGGATTGGTCAGAGTTTGATTCTGAAAAAATTCAAAGTCTTTATGCAGACCATGAAGAACAAACACCATAAGCATGCTATCAAGCTTATCTGCCATCTTGTTTGCATCATCATTAACCAACATCAATTTGATTTCCTCACATATAGACTGTGCTTTATTCAAATAGGAGGGCAAATCAAGGTCAGTCATCTGCATTGCTAACAAACTATGAATCGTTTCATATAGCCGCTGTATATCATTAGCATAAACAGTTTGAGCCTTCTTCCAAATTTCACAGCATGTTTTGTAAGGACGAAAATGCACCATTAAGCTTGGTTCAATAGATTGCCATAATAGCGAGACGAGTTGATAATCTGCTTGTTGCCACGCATCCTTCTCAGATGCAGCAATGTCAGTAGCCTTTTTAGTAAGATGGTCAGATAATCCTTGACCCAGAAACCATACCTCTACAGCATTACACCAATTCACATAATTCTTACCATTAAACTTCTCGGAAGTGATGGTGTGGGACCCGAAAAATGCATAAGAAATCAAGCTCTTCTTTTCTGCCATGGAAGAAGTTCAGAAGAAAAAGGACAAACTTCTAAACATGACAAAAAAACGTATTGAGAGTGTAAAACAGAGCACACGGGATCCAAAGGAGGGATAGCATAATGGCAGACCCATAAACCAAACAGGGGCAGAACAGAACCAGGAGGAGACTGCGATCACGACAGTGGAAGCGACAGCGTCAGCGGAGGCTAGGAGAGTGGCGCGTGGACCACACGCGTCGAAAAGTGGTGCTGTTGACGGCGGCGCATGAGAGCGCGTGACAACGTTTCTGACGGTGGTCTTTCGGCGGAAGGCCGATCGGCGGCCTCTGAGGTGAGCTCCGGTGTCACTTCGATCACTGGACAACTAGAGGACAGTGGGTTAGCGCTCACAGCAGCTGAAACCCGAAAGAAAAACAATAGACCCCAAAAAGGAACGAAAAAGCTTCTGATACCAAGTTGAATGCAGAGATGGTATTTTGGAAAAATGTATATGTATTACACATTATAAGGTAACTATATATACAAATTGACAACTAACTAATCACAGCATACAGCTAACACACAGCTAACACTTTGTCCTACTAACAGCTCACTAACAACTAGCATTAACAACTCACATTCCACTAATACAATAATCAACAAAAATAAATAATATTTCTAACTTTTTGAACCTAACAATTACCATTGCCCTGTACACATCCATGGACATGGTGTTGTCTAGCTTTGCAAATTAACTTTGCCTTGTACACTGAGTCCCATTGCAATTGCTTTTAATAAACTACCAATTTGCCAAAATACAAGCTTTTGCAATTCTAAATTTGTGCAAGTATCACGCAAGGACGAGATAGAGCTCCTAGAAAATAAAAAAATAAAAAAAAAAAAGCTTCAGTGTGCTAAGATAAAAATAGAAATTCCGTTGCCGGGACTTGAACCCGGGTCTTTCGGGTGAGAGCCGAATATCCTGACCAACTAGACTACAACGGATTGATGACATGGTGCCACATTTGAATATTGTATTTTAAATCTAAAAGCACGTTCCACAACTGAATAATCTCCCCAAGCCTAATTATTCTTTCGGTTCCACACAAAATAGGCAGCTATACAGAATATTATATATTTGTCAAGTGTAACCATTTCTCCTATAATATACTTTAGAGTAAATTATTCATTTGGTGCTTAAAAATATAAATAATGTTAAATAGTCAGAATTTTTACATAATAATTTAGCATGCTTGTTGATAATAGAATGGGTGAGTGGTATTTACCACTTTATTTCTTCTAATAATCATCACTAAATCTAGTTGAATTATGTCAATTTAAACTATTTTTTAACAGTGTAACATTTGTGACAGCTTAGTTAAGTCAGGTAAGAATCTTCACAATTGCTCTCCTTTCGTTTCCCTGCTCATGTCCCCACCCCGTCCCCCAAGCTTCTATGAGGGGGCTACCCTAAGGTCCCACTAAGAAACCTCTCTAAGAAGCCCACAAGATGAGTTATAAGCTTTATCAAAAAACAAATCTTGCATTATCTAATTTAGATTTGCTTTTGATTATTTAAATTATATTTAATTTTATTAAATTATGAGATTGCTTATATCTCCATAGTGTTGGATTTAAGGCATTTACGTATAATGAAAGAAACACTATCATATTCATCAATAATAACAATAAAGTCTTATCTTACTAAATAAAGTCAGTTAAAATGGATCAATGCAGTTTTGTCCCAAAAAATTATTTTTAATAAATCTTTTTAAAACAAGGTCCATATTTAAAGGTTTTTTTTTGTCAAGAACTTTTTTTTTGTTCTAAGCTCCATTGGGGCCTAAGAGAAGCTCAAGGGATCCCTAATACTACTAAGAGGCCCAACGAAGGGAGGGAAAGGGGAGGCGGAAGGAGATGGGGGAATGAATAGGATTGTTTCATTTTTTTCGGGGAGAGGGGTGTGGGGTTAAATCACCCATATAAGCGTATGTTCCAACCAAGCGAGGTATGCACCAGACTTTGTCAAGAACTTACTCTGAAATTTATGCAATTATTTATTTAAAATGGCATAAACCTTTCTCGGGTCATAAAATGTACCACTTGTTTTTGGTTTGCACCATTTCCAAAATATGAAGGCAGCTCTTGTAGGTGCCTAGCAAACATTTAGGGCCAATGCAAATTAGCAAAGGACCTATTCATCTGGCCCAGTAAGCTATGCCCAACCCATCCAGAATCAACTTATTATCTAATCCAAACAATTGACCAAGCCCAACATGTCTAGAAAAGGCCCACACCCACCCTTTGTGGTTTAAGCAAAGAAAAAGAAAAGAAGCTTCAAGAAGTAATTTTTGTTCAATTCAGATGGAAATTGCGGGTTCTTCTACTCCAAAAATACGAAATTATGGAATAAGAAAAGTGTCATTTTTTTTAGAGTGTACAAGAATTAAAAGAAAAACAAGACAAACTTGTTTTTGTCAGATAAGAAAAAAGAAAAACAAGACAAACTTGTTTTTGTCAGATAAGAAAAGAAATACATAATAAGTGGCAATAATATGTTTTTGAATATTAGTAGTGCTTTCAGAATATGTTTTTACATATTTTTGTATTATTAAATCGATATACAAATTTCAGATGAAAAGAATTCATGTATAAATTTATATGATGCCTTATGAATAATTTCTTGTATATTTATAATCTAATAACTATACAGAATAATTTTCTCTTTTTTTTCCAAAAATCATTTGAACTTTTTTTTATGAGCGCAACGTGCATTATAAATTTATATATATATGTGACCACTTGGATTTAAATTTTGGGAGATTTTCCTTTGTGAGGATGACACTCTTCCAAGGATTGGTTGCTATTTCTATGGATGGAAAAATGACGTGTTGCCACAAATGATCACCATTATAAAATGTTCTACATTAATGATTAATGATTAATGATGGAGATACATTACAGTCAAGAGGGGCTGGATTGAAGGTTTATGGCTAGGAAAATGTATTCGATAGAGACAAAGAGCTCAGCTCACGACTCTCACTTGTCCCTGCTCTTCACACCATCCACCTGTGAGGATAGCTTTTTTTTTAGGGTAAAATAAAAAATGGGTTATATGATAATTTAATACCACTATAAAACTTTTACACTCTTACAGTGGACACTTAAATGACATTTTTATAGTTAATGCTAGCAAACACATCGTGCAAAATTAACCTTTCCAACGAAAACTCATATCATCATGTTTGGTTATGCTCAATATATTTAATATATTAATAACAAATCAAGCTGTTTAGTGCATGATTGGAATTGTTTCTTTTTGAGGGAGAACTTGTTTATTTTTCAAAAGTCCTCTTAGTAGGATTTTGATTACAAATTATTTTAAATATAAAATAAGTTAATTTAAATATACATATATTTGGTTGTGTATCTTAATATTACAACATATTATAAATTTCAAAATATATTAAATAAATATTTATTTGATTAAATACTTGAGTTTAACTTATTTTAAATTGCAAGATTAAAATAATAAAAAATTAATGATTCAGTGGTAGGATTAATAAAAACCGCAATCTATATAATATAGTTATGTTATTTCTAAACTTGAGATTCTACATGTTTCATACATCAGTTAACATGAGTAAATTATTTATTAACAGCATGTATCAATTGGTTAATGAACTCGCAACATTTTTTTTTGGCTTAGTTAAAGGGTTATTAATATTCGTTAATCAATAGATATATGTTATTAGACAATAATTCACTCATTATTAATCGGTGTAGATCTAGTGTTAGATTTCAAGTGTAGAAGAAACATTTTCCCCATGCAATATAGAGAAATGTCTTTCATATACATATACTTTATTTCTTACACTTTCATTCTACGCTTCTATTTATGTGGTTTCTTTCTCCCTTAATTAATTTTTCCCATAAAAAGAAGGAATAGAAACTGAAATGTATGAATAATATTGTTATTATTTTTTTTTTACTATATAAGAATAATTTGGTTTTACTTCAGTGACAATGGTCCTAGCTAACCTGGTACATTCATTATGATTATGTTCGTGTTTAGTTTCTCAAATTTGGTTCCACAAGTCAAGCTTGAGAAGTTCAATTACTAGAATTGATGCAGATCACATGTACACGTGGTTTGACATATGACTAGCTAGGCAAGATAAAAACATGCAGAATGAGTAAAACAAACAAATTGTGAAGTGATTTGTTTTTCCTGTGAAAGAAGTGCCATTCTCATCATGCTGAAGACAACATCTGAGAGATAAAAGCAAATGGGTCGTTTCCATTAATAAAGGTCAAGTTCTGCTGACAATTAATGGACAACAAGCAAAAGATTACAAAATCATGTAGCAATCTGCTTTCTCTTTTAATAAAGCATCCAAAATGCAAATGAAAGCCTTTGTTTCCTTAAAACTTCGCTATCAAATATCAATTCAGCATGCTCAAGTTTTCAATATCTGAAATTTAGGTAATTGTCATCATCAGGTAATCTATTCGATCGAATTGCTAAAATCTGCAGCTACGTATACCTAAACAATATATGAATCAAGAGGAAATTAGAAAATCTAGCTAGCTAGAAATGCTAGCCTACCAATCAATGCTTGATTATTATCTTCTCTCTTTTGCCTTCTTTAATGGTTTTGTGAATATCCGATATGAGAATTTGAGGGAATATCATCAACTCAAGGACCACAAGACAACGAAAATATTGGCTCAAATAACCAATAAAACAAAGGTTGGAACAGGATGCTTTTCTATGAATCTGGTGACTACAAACCGAGCCAACAATTGCCCGTTCATGCAAGCAAACATAATATTCCCACATAGAAAATAATAAAGGCCTGTTTGGTAGAGATATTATTGCATAAAGTCCATTTGATAAACGAGTAAGTGCATGTTTGGTTTGGAGTTAATGTCATTAAACGTGTGTTTTAATTTTTCGAACGGCGTAATAATAGTGTTTGGATGTTTTTCTATCCACACTATTTTAACACAATTTGAAGTTTTAATCTTAGTTTGTGTTAAAACAAGATTTTTTTTACTTTTTCGTTGAACTAAAATTTTGTTGGACAATTTTTTTTTTTATTTCAAAAGTGATTTTAATCTTTCATTTAAATAATATTTATTTTGTCAAACTCATTTTTAAAATAAAAATTCTCAAATATAAATTATATTATTGTAAACACACTTTTAACTAAATTTAAATTTATAAATATATTTTTAATTAAATTTAAATTTATTAATTTTAATCTAAACACACATTAAGAAGTTAAAGACGTGACCTCTGTCCGTACTAATTTAACTGGTTGCGTACCCACCATGACTTCCTATGGGTCGTATGTCTTCTTGTTGCTTTGCCTAATCAATACTCTTTGGCTTTATATAATTCCTTATTAATCCACTATGGCACCTTACGCATGACATCTATAGTCATATACGTAAAGTATATAACTATAATTCCCAATACCCACCGATTAGTATATGTTTGAATTATAGCTACAGTCTTTAAACGTATATTTACTATTATCTCAAATAATATATTTTTTGTTTGACAATTGTAATTTATGTTTGCTTCAACACAAATTTGTCCTCTAACGTACGTTCATATAAAAGTAAAATTTTCTTATTTTTGTGTTGAATTTTAAGACAAAAGTTTGATCAAAATTTACTTTTAAGATAAAAGTTTCTAAATATAAATTACGTTACTATAAATTTACTTTCAATTAAACTTAAGTTAACAAATACTCTTTTAACTAAATTTAAATTTATCAACTCTAATATAAACACATACTTAAATATTTCATCACACTTTTTCAACTACCGTATAACCGTTACTTTATATATATATATATATATAATATCTTACTAAATTGCTAGAGCAATAAAAGTGAAGTATAATTGGACGTATTGGAAAGGGGCCTTAAAGATATGCATGATGTTAAGCAATATTGCATGATTTATGGACTTTTCTTTTATATTACGCTCGTCTATCCTTTGCCTACCACAATTGTTCATGAAGGAATAACAATCGCCTGCAAAAGAAGATAATAAAAAGTGAGTGCCAATACGATTCTGTCAGAGGAGGTCATGGGAAAAGATCTAGATAAGAGTGAAAGTGATTGAAATCTTTGAAAGGTTATCTACTTTGGACACGTAAAATAAGCTGTGTCATCAAAGCAGCAAAATGCCACCGTCTTTAAGCTCTATAGCTCTCCGCTCTCAACCATGGAATTGTTATATACAACCATATATTTTACTTAATGAGTTCAGAATATATATATATATATTACTTAATGTTCTATCTCTTCGGTTTATAATAACGACTAATTATTGAACAACTATACAAGCACACACAATCAGTGGTCCAAGGATGCTCCCACAAAGGTGGCTCCCCAGGTTCTGTTCCCATCTCCCTATAATCTTCAGCTAAAAAATTTACCTATAGCTATCTTTGTTAAAAAAAAATAAAAAAAGAAGAAAAAAAAGAAAAAAAAAAAAAAGAACATAACTTTGTAAGCCTCTAACAAATAAATTTTACTTAAAAATTTTTAATGGTTCAAACTTGATACAATTTTCTCACACAGTTGTAGAACAATTATTTTCTCTATTTTTTCCTCACCCACCAAAAAGGATTATTAAAAACAAGGAGTCTTATGTTTTGTTTGGTGTCATGGAAGAGAAAGAAAAAAAAGAATATAGAAAAAAGAAAAAGAAATTAAATGAAGGAAGAAGTTGAGAATTATCATTAACTTTATTTAGTATCATCTAATAAAAAAGAAATGACACTTACTTTCTTTGATTTCATGACTTCCATTAAAAAAAATAATGAAAATATATGTAAATAAATATAGGACCACAAAAAGTCATTTTTAATGCTTTTCTTTTTCTTCTAATCAGCTGAATAATGGAAGGACGGAACGAAAAAAGGCAGGACTCACAAAAAGTTCTTCATTCTAAATCTCATCATTTCCACTGCTAAATTGATACTAAGTAAAGAATGAGTTTAATCTTTAAGTTTCTTCTTTTCCTTTCACTCTAAAAATATATACCAAAGAAAGGCTTAGGTAAAAAGCCTTATAGCTAGTGACACCTAATTTTTATAAGAAGCACTTGATATTAAGTTAGATTTTGAATATGTTAATGCTTATACTTAATTAACAATATTTTTCCGTAACTCACAAAGGCAGACTTCTCTTGAAAACAAGAATTAAAAATTACTACAGGTGGAGCGTAGCTCATCTAGTATTTCTTCTAGCCTATTAGGAAGCTGTGATTATGTATTCGATCTCACACATCATCCTTTCTCATTCCCCTTAGGTCCATTAGGACCTCCCAAAAACTATATATATATATATATATATATATATATATATATATATAGAGAGAGAGAGAGAGAGAGAGAGAGAGAGAGAGAGAGAGAGAGAGGTGATATTTATCAAAGTTCAAAATAGAATAATTAAGTGCATAGTTGATTTAATAAAAATAATTTTAATAGGTGCTACAACTATATATCTAGGAAGTATTTAATTAAATAATTGATTCTTTTTTTGTTTGAAAAGCTTGTTTTACGTTAATTTTGAAATATACTAATAAAGTAAAAATATTATTATATATGAAAATTTGCGAATATAAATAAAAATTACAAACTCTAATCCTAGATTTTGTGAAATACTCATCATGTTCAAGTTATTTGTTAATGAAAAACTGATTTAAATATACCAATACCGATATAACTACATAATATTATAATTAACAATTTAATTTGTGTAGAGAATACATGTTAAAGATGTAAATAGAATAATTAAGTGCATAGTTGATTTAATAAAAATAATTTTAATAGGAGCTACAACTATATATCTAGGAAGTATTTAATTAAATAATTGATTCTTTTTTTTTTTGTTTGAAAAGCTTGTTTTACGTTAATTTTGAAATATACTAATAAAGTAAAAATACTATTATATATGAAAATTTGCGAATATAAATAAAAATTACAAACTCTAATCCTAGATTTTGTGAAATACTCATCATGTTCGAGTTATATGTTAATGAAAAACCGATTTAAATATACCAATACCGATATAACTACATAATATTATAATTTATAGCCGCGTTAACAATTTAATTTGTGTAGATAATACATGATATATATATATATATATAAACCTATTTATTTATAAATCTAAACTTGAAGTTCATTAACAAAATTTCTTCTAGAGATTTTCAGGAAGTATTTGTTCTATTGCATGCATGTTATGAACTTCTATATAAGTAATTAACACTGTAATCTTCCACTAGCTTGTAATTAACTTCGATCATCATATATTTGAATCCCTCCTTTTTGTTGTTAATAAGAAGCAAGGAAATACACCAAGACAAAATAAACTCATGAGAAATGGATGAATAAAGGGTCCCTATCATATAACACAATCTAATTTGATCCACATTAAGATGCTTTTTGAATTTTTGACGCTAAGAATCAATCTAATGTGCATATATAGGAATCATTCAATTCGATGCACCAAGATCTGATAGAAGTGGATAAACACGATCGGTAGAGGATTTATAATCTATATGAAGTCTTTTGGAACATCTAACTATAAGTACAAACCAACACACCCACAACCAGCAATAGTACTTTTTTTTGTTTGGTATATATAATGAAGCTTGAATTTGGGGAAATGGAGGGCAAGAAGAAGTGGAGATTGGATCCGAAGTAGAATGCTTGAGTTTGGAGAAAAAGAAACTGAGTGAAGATGAGAAAAGACTGCAAAAAAGAACAAACATCACCTCTTGGAATTGGCTAGGACCCACTTACCCACTCAAGGGGAAGAGGAGAAAACTGGGTCCCCAACTAGTACCCATGGGCACATTATAAATGCAAACAACAAAGTATCCATCCAAAAGGCTATGTAGAGGAGGACAACATAATGCATGCAAAGAAAGACACAAGAAGACAGATGGTTGTACACTTGTTGTGGAGGATACAATCATGAGCCCAAGGGAACCTCCCACTACAATTTTTTTCATTCATTTTTGGTGGCGGGACCCAACCCCATTTATCTACACGTGTGCACTTTCCCATTGGTAGAATGCAGCACGTATTGGTGCTACGTGTCTTTTCCATTAATAATGGGGGTTCTGATGATTAGTGATAAAAAGGAAGGTAGTTGAAAGGAAGGTAGTTGAAAGGAAACTACCATTATGTTTGGATGATAAGTAAAGAAGAAAACGGAAAAAAAAATAATAGGAATAGAATTATTTTTTTTGTATTTGAGAATTTTAAAATACATAAAAACAGAATAGAATACAGAGAGAATCATTCTCTTCTACTTCTCCTCAAATGACTAAATTTTGTCCCTTTCAAAATTGAGGTGGAATTGGGGGAATACATGTTTCGTTTCGTTTCGTTAATGAATCTTCTAAATAAAGAGGAGAGAAAATATGTTTTATTCTTTTCTTTTTCTTTTTGATCCATTCCAACCTATTTCGTTCCGTTCTGTTAATGAGAAAACATCTAAACACAGGGTAAGAGGGTTAAAGTTAAGTATATATAAAGGTGAAAAAAACACAAATATAAATATGAGACATAGATATAATATGATATATTGATATAATAAAATTTTAAAAAATAATTAAAAAATATATAAATAAAAAATATTTAAAAGTATTTAAATATTCGATAAGATATGTATCAAATATTAATATGACAATTATTTTAAAGTGCCAATGCTAAATAGATAAAGGCTATATAAAGCAAAGAAAGGCAGAAAAAGACAAAGGAAGGGGAAAAATAAAGGCTGAAAGGCAATGCTTAAGGTTTGTGGATGAGTTGCATTCTTACACTTTCGAAGAAAAACTAGCATAATATTTAACATAAAAGATTTTTTGTTTACACTCAACAAAACAATTATTGTATTGTATTAAATCATTATTTCGTTAAGGATCAATTTTTGTATAATGAAATTAATTTATATATATATATATAAAAAAATAAAATAATAGACTTTTATTTTTCCTTTTAATTGTAAATAACAATAAATATACTCCTTTTGTAAATATTCGGCTGAGCTACCCTTAGATATAGTATTATCATGATTTTATAATATTGCAAAGATTAATAATTCATGTATATAAGTATTGATAAAGTTGCATGTTATAACATTATGGGTGATTTTATAGAGAAATAAATCTTTTGAGAGTATGGTTTTCATTATAAGAAATATTTAGATATTGAACAATACTAAATAGTCATAACTTTTTATAAGAATTGTTGTCATGACATTAATAAGAATTTAGATATTTCAGTATGACATTGTTATTAATTTTTAGATAGATTATTAAACAAATATTCTTAAATTTTGACAAATTTTAATTGAATTCTGTCAAATTTTTATCTGGTTGTGTAACATTATTTTAGATATTCTTATCTTAAATTTATATGAACAATTGTTTTCTATTTTATCGTTTGCGCAAAGGAAAATAAGCATCTTCCTTCCATTAAACTCTCACTTTTCTAGTGAATGCGAGATTCAATTTGAAATTCTTGTACTCGTTGCATTAACCTTCAGTTTTAAAAGTACAATTTAATTAACTAATAAATAAGAGTATGAATGATTTGAACTATTCATAAACTATTTGAGTTGAACTTATTAAATATTTAATTAAGTTTGTTTGTTAACTAAATAAACAAACTCAAATTTAAATTTAATTTCAATTATATAAATGAGTCAAGTTTAAATTTTATATATATATATATATATATATATATATATATATATATATATATATATATATATGTGTGTGTGTGTGTGTGTGTGTGTGTAAAATCATAAAAAATTGTAATTTTACATAAAAAAGTATAAATAATAATAATTTATATATTATTATTACTTAATAATCTTAATTCTATTTAGTTATATAATTGTAATTTTACATATTGTTATCTATTACTTACTTAATTTCAATTTTTAAGAGTGTTTTATTTTATTTTTTTTTATGTTTACTTCATCTTCTAACATAAAGATGTCTATTAAATATTGTCTTCTATTAATAGAATAACATAAGAAGATTCTATTTGAGAAAGTAAGACATAATTTGTTTGAAATAAAACTAGTAGACCATATAACCCAACGTGATGGGTTCTTGCATAACAAAATTTGTATATATCTCTCTCTAACATGATGGTTCTATGACAAGAGATCGAGGATTCTCACCGGTCTATCAAATACTTAAATTAATAAATTTTAAAATTATTTCAAAGGAGAAATAAGATAAATAAAATGAAAATAATCATGATATAAATAAATTAAACAAGCTAAATTCAAACTTCATATTTTTAAATAAGTTAAACTCAAATTTTAAATTTAACTTGTTTAAATAAATAAACTAAGTTGTGCAACATTTTTTTTCATAAGTCAAATATAAATTTCAAGTACTTGACTTGATTCAACTCATTTACAACCCCTTCAAATGAGTTCAATTAAAAAAATATTAACCAATAAGAACTTAACTAACTTCTAAAACTAATCTTGAACCAATTAGATATCTCAACTATCTTATATTGTTAATGGAGACAGAAAAAATCAAACTCCTAATCACTTATTTAAAAAATATTTTAAAATAGTATAAAATAAATCAACAATTTAAAAGATTTAAAGTTATGTTTGAGAATTTCATAAAAGAGAGAAGGGATTGTGACTCATAATGAAATAAAATAAAAAGATAAAAAATAAATGAAATAAAATGTATTACTCTATTATTTTAATGTTTGATAAGTTTAACAAAAGAGGAAAAAAATTTATGTTATTTATTCATTAACCCCTTAATTAGAGGGACAAAAAAGTGAGACTTTGAGTAATAAAAAAAAGAATAAACATTTCTCTCTTACCATTTCACTCTCTTCTATTAAATAATTCTTAAACTCAATTTTTTTTTTAAGTTTGATCACTCCATTTTTGTCACTCCCTTTGTTATCATCATTCCAAACATATATAGTCAAAGTGTATATGTGTGGAAATAAATATTAATTTTCATTTCACACTAATGTTTTTTTTTATCACACTAGTAGTATCTACCCAAATCTTTTTCCATTAAAATATTAGACCAAGTTACATCTAGTGCCGGCTCTAGCACAAGACAACTAAAGCAAGGATTCTAGTTCTCATCTTTTCTTAAGTCTCATAATAAGAATTTAATAATAATATATTATTATATTTTTTTTAACATTAATACATCAATTATATTAAAAAATTATAAAATTATAAAATTATGAAAATTAATAAAAATCTACATTCTTATTTATTTTTCACATCTTATATTTCTTTTCATTCTAAATTATTTATCTCATTTTCTGTTTAACATATGTGAAAGCCGAAATATGCAAAAGTCAAAATAAAATATTTAACTTTAGTCTTCAATAGTTTTTGAGGCGCGATGCACGATATTTTTTTTTGAAAAAAAGAAGCTATATTAATGATTGCAGAGTTGTGCATAACCGTATTGTGCCGATAGCATTATATCTCCCTAGCTAGTGTGATTTTGATTGCTTTGTGAGCTATTGAGGGTTGTGATTGATGTGCATCTCATGCATTTGTTTTTAGGATAATTAGGATGTATTAATAGTATAATTTTTTTTATATTATTAATTAATTATGTATTATTATTATATATATATATTTTAAAATAATTATTATAAAAATTAAATATTTTTAATAACATGTTATTAACTAATTAATTAATAGTATTAAAAATCTTTGCACAGAAAAGACATCATAATTAAATCCTTTGTTTTTTATGCAAAAAGGTGCTGAAGCAAAGCCGCACCGTCCAATACAGGTGTTGGTTCTAATTGATGTCCACAGTCCTGAAAGCTTGTCGTATCATTACCATTCATATTAGAAAAAAAATAAATAAAGTAATTGAATTCTATATTCATCCGGTCAACGGTTTTGTTAACTTACCGCCAGATTTGTGGCTGAAAAAACAGTTATTTGTACATGATATATGTTACTCCTACCATTTCTTTTTTATATATTATTTAAAGAAACGATATTGATATAAAAAAATAATTAAATAATTTTGATTTCAAAAAAAATTATAAAAGATATTATCATTTTTTGACTCATTAAAATATGATTAACCAATAAAAAAATAATAAGAGAGAAATAAAAATTAGAAAAATAAATACTAAAAAATTTTAAAAGTTAAATAATTAATAGAATAAGAAAAAAAAGATAAAGTTAGTATAAAATAATTAATTTAGAGGGGATCGGTTTACACAAGTGTAAGTTTTTTTTTACTTACACTCACTTTCGATTATTAGATCCACTTTCATCTAATGATTGAATTATTTCGTTAAAAGTAACCATTAGATGAAAGTAAATCTAACAGCTGAAAATAAGTGTAAGTAAACAAAGACTTATACTGGTGTAAGTTGATCCTGCCTCATTAATTTAATGTTAAAATTTTAAGATAACATCTAATATAAAATAAAAAAAATTAAAATGATAGATACAAAAGAATGAAGAGAATATTAACTATGCATAAGTTTGATTAATCACTGTGCATATGAGCTTTAATCATCTGCTTTTTCAGTTGCAAGCAGTGACATAGGCACAAGTGAAAAAAGTAAATAAATATTATTAGATCAACTACTAGAACCAATAGTCTTTTTCTAAGATTGATTTGCATAAGATGCAGAGATTAACAGAAGACATCTATTAAATAGAGAGACCTTATGTGATTATTTGGTAGTGCAATTTGAATAAGAGAATTTTTTTGCATAATTTTAAAGTATTTAAATTAAATATATTAGATTAATTATATTATTAATTTAAAATTTTATTAATTAATTATAATAATTATCTATTAATTAATTTTATTATTAGCTAATGTATTTAATTTAAATACTCTAAATTTATATAAAAAAATTTCTTTCGATTATCTACTTTCATATATCTCATGAATCAAGTATTAACGTCTTTCATTAGAAGATTTGCGGTAAGAAGAGCAAGAGTTTTTTTTTAAAAAAAAAATCGCACGAGGTGTTGTCACACCTTTCAGATGTGGGATGATTTTTTTCTCGGACGTTTGATAAGTGACCTTGAATAAGGTGTTTGTAGTGAAATTTGAATTCTTACACCACACCTCCTGGTTTTTTGTTTGTAAAAGTTAATGATTAACTCTATTATCCTTTTGGAGGTTAAATATAAAATTACATGAAAATTTTTAAATGACTTAAAGAAAATTTTTGAAGATTGGTGGTGCAATCCTACTAATTCCTTCCCTGCATATCAATTAAAAAAAAAAAAAAAGGCAATTGTATGACTGGCTGTCCTTTTTTTTGTTTTTGTTATTCGTAGTAAGTTCCAAAGGGATATATGTTGACGAGGAGGAGAAATTAAGTTTGCGCAATTATAGATACTAGCATCTCCTTCGTGAATTTCATATGAAAGAGATAAGTTATTATTTATAGGGTTTTTTTATAAATATATTAGGATATTTATTAAAGAATTAAAAATAAAAAATTTTGTTTAAAAAATATATTTTTTTAAATTTTTAACGTATTAAATACGCTATTTCTCATAAAAAATTATTAATTTAAATATTTAATAAATATTTTTATGACACTCTTTAACAATATCTTTATTCAAAAAATACGGAGAGCTCATTCCAAGCTGTCTAATGATCCCACCAGCCCAAAAAGGACGTCAGGATTATATAAGTAGATGATTGGCCAACATCTTAGGGTGTCACGGAAGTTTGGAGCTTCCATGTCCCTGTATAACTTTCTACCAAATATTCATTGGAAATTTCAAAAATATTGCTACTCCTATTACTAATTGCTTAAAGAAAGGAAATCAACTAAAGTTGAGAAGAGCTTTGCTAAGGTAAAAGAGAAAATAAGAATTACATCAATGTCAGCATTGTCTAACTTGGAAAAATCTTTTAAGGTAGAGTGTGATACAAGTGAAGTTGAGATTGGAGCAGTTCTATTGCAAGAAGAAACAATTGCAGTTTACCGTGAAAATCTTAATTAATGAAGAATGACAGATCAAGTGGTAAGCTATAAGCTAGAGTTTGTATCTAGAAGTGCAAGCATTGTATCATTAGGAGTATAATTTCTTGATTCTTAAAAAATTTATGATTTACTCTCATCAATAATCTACGAAGCATTTAAAAAATCAGAAGTATTTGAACAAGATGCATGCAAGATGAGCATTATATATACTTGGAACAATTTTGCTTATGTGATAGCTCTGTTTCGCTGAAATTAACCTAGAGAAAACAGACTAAACCCAAGAAGACAGCTTCTTAATTAGCATGTCATTTTCTTTGATCTTTTCTTATATATTCTCGTTTGCCATATTGGTCGATAAATAATAGCCAAAGAGAACAGATACTTACATAGATAGAGTAATTTTACAAATATGTGAACTTTTTTTCGTCTGTGAAAGTAACATAATCAATAAGCAAATCACATTGGGTGTTGAACAATGAGAAGATTATAAAATATTTAATCTATCAGGAGTGATCTTCTCTTGACAATATTCCCTTATTAATTCCTTCACTTTTAAATGTGTTGAACAGCTTCACCTGTGATGCATAGAATTGAAAAATCTACAACATAAAAATTACATAAAATAGTATGATATAAATTTAATGTGTAAGAAATATTTTAAAAAAATTGAGTGCCTATATATATATATATATATATATATATATATACTTACATTACTATTAAAAAAATTAAAATATTATATTAGATATACTTCTCTAATCCAAACCACAAGGCGGTGCGTCGTTCACAGTAAGGGGCATTGGCCCCTTTAAGTTTTTAAACTGTAATTCTTTGCATATGTTTTTTCAATATTTTAATTTTTTATGAAAATGCCTCCTAAAGATTTATTTTCGTGCAATCAAGCTCCACCATTCTTATTAGGTCCTGTCCATTAACCTGCAACCCACACCACCAGTGCACCACTGGCCATAGTAGGTCACCATGACTGCTTATAACCTGTAGCAATCAATGCTTATAAATAGGAATACATGGGGAATTTTATAAAATTCATTTTTTTATAGTATAGTATTTCTAATGAGTTAAATAATATTTTATTAATTATTAATTATTTAAAAATATTTATTTTAAAATTAATATTCAGTAAATACTTACAATTCATTTAAATAATATCATATCCGTCAAAATACCATAAAAGTTCTACGAATACATAAGCGTAGAAGTGTGCCCACCTGCCAACATTTCCTCTCATCTCACTGAGTCACTGACGCCCAACATTGGACTACAGTACATGTATAATATTGTTAGATGAGTAAACTCCTATTTCAATCCTATAAATATATCAATATCATCACTTTAAAAATTTTAACATTAATTTAATATTTTAATTATGAAAAATAATATTAATTTAGTCTTTCAAAAAATTGAAATCAATAAAATCTTTTAATTATAAAATAAATATAAATTTAATCTCTTAAAAATACCCAATCTCGTTGTTCTTATATAGAAAGACGATTTTGATGTAAATTTTAATAATTGAAAGTTCAAATTGGTAATAATTTTATTTTATTTTTCAAAATTGGATGACAAAATTATTTAAATGATCAAAACAATAACACTTATATCTTTTAAAAATTAAAAAGATGAGTTTATTCGTGTTAGAACTTAAAAAAAACATATACCTGATACCTCAAAACATAACATATTTCGTCTTCTAATTGAGTAGTGATCCTGGAGATTGCTTGAGGTAGCTAGAAAGCTTAGCGCTGGTCGGCAATGGTGATCCACTAGTCAAAAATAGGATGAGAGTATTTACAAAAATACTTTGATTCTCAAATCAATCTTAGAGTAAAAAAAAAAAAAAAGAGTAAAAAAGAGAAAATAAATTAACTTAAATATTTTTAAGTATGTGTTTATATAGAAGGTGAGCTCCAAAAAATCTTAGGTAATCTGTCACTTATAAATTACCAAATTTAAGCCTAATAAGATATACCAATTCACAACTCTCAATTTGACAATCAATGAATCAGACATATTGAGTGTCTAACACATTAATAAAAAATGGCGAGAAAAGAATAGGGTTATCTTCCCTACTATAAGTCAGATTAATAAACCTAAAAATATTATTTTATAACCTAGATTCCACATTTACTTTCTGTTGTTTTAACTACAATAATGAGCCCGAGTTTAAAAGAGTTTAACAAGTATAAAAAGGTACTATCTTCCAGCTCTTGATTGGTACTCTCCTATATTGGTGGTACGCCGACTTGGTATAGGTTCGGTAACTATATCTGTCTTTACCTGCAAACCAAACACAAAAGGTGAGGTTAGAAGAGGTCACTGGTAGAAGGAATAATGAAATTACATAAACTTCCATTTATGCAATTGAGTGCCCAGAAAAATATCTACCTGGAACGTTACTTTTGGTATGTGTTTTACTATTTGATCAAACAATCCAATCCATAAATAATCCTAATTAACTTTGCTATAGGAAAAACCCACAAACTTTCTTCGTCAATCGATACTTTCAGCATGTAATTTTGAAAATCTCTCATTAATTAACTGTGCGGGTTCTATTTTATTTTATTTTATTTTATTTTTTAAGGTAGGATATCTTTATTCGAATTTAGATGGAAAATTAATTGGACTATACAGGGTGTGGGGAAATCGAACTGTCATCCTGAACATTACAATCCTAGGTGACTAAAGGGAAGTGCCATTGACACTGCCTAAGCTCCATTATTATTACAGTTATTATTAACAAAAATAAAGGAAGATTTTTTTTTTCTTTAGGAATGAACATTGACAATTAAACATAAGAACTCAGTACCAACAAGGTCAAAAGGGGTTATGATCTATCTCCTGTTCTGGTTGGGTGCTTCGACGAGACCATCGTATGCTGGAATGCCTCCAATGTCCGGTATTAGTGGCAACATGGAATACCTGCAAAAATATTCTGATGTCCAAGTCAAGAAGAACTCAAGGTGTTTAAAGCAAGGAGAATAAACATAAAATATAATAAAATGAACAATGACTATTATATACAGGAGTGGAGGTGGTGTTCATACATACTGGGTACATTTAATACCTCCTTCCTCCTTTCTTCTCATGATTGGGGTGTTGTTGTAATCATGTCCTAAGTCTATGACGTAGTGTCATGTGTCGAGCAAAAATCTTGTGAGATCCGAGTGAATGAGCGGGGGGGTGTGGTGCCAGCACTAGGTTATGGATCGAAACTCCGGTTTGACCCAGTTGATTATGTACCGGGACCTGACCATTAGGCCCTGCACGGTCCAGGTTAGTCTCGTTGCATAATAATGCAACGGAAAATTATCATTCTACCGCGTACAGTGACAACACCCATTTCAACACTAAATACTTTATTTATAAGTCACTTATAATAGTACAAAATCAAATCTTACTATCTTTTTTTTTAATATCTGTTTATTAACCAACTTCTCTACGTAATTAACCACTTTTTTGTTCTTCGTTAATCAACTTATTTCATGAACATAGAAATCATGTGGTAAAATCTTCTGTCATTAACTAATTTCTATATGTAATTAACCACTTTTTTGTTCTTCATTAATCAATTTTGTTTCTATACTCGTTAAAAAAGTTAATTAATGAACAACAAAAAAGTAATTAATTACATATATAAGTTGATTAATGATACAAGATTTTACCACATGGTTTCTATGTTCATGAAATAAATTGGTTATCGAAGAACAAAAAAGTGATTAACGACGTAGAGAAATTAATTAATTAACATATACTAAAAAAAAACAGAAACATAATTTAATACTATTTATAAATGAATGCCATAAATAATACCCGATATTAAAATAGATGTAAATACTATACGCGACATGATTATCGGAGTTGTAATGCAACCTGTGTTACATTCTTATCTTTCCAACCAGTGGAATTGGAACTCTAACAAAAGAAACCAGCTCAACAGCAGCTAGATTGAGAGAAACAAAATAAAGGCACAGTCTGAAACAGTCTGAAACAGTAAGAACGTGTCAGAAAAAGTAGCAGACCATTTGGCCAATTAATCAGCACAGTGTTTACCCTCAGTCAATGTATGCACAACAAAGAACCTCCATTTTAAGCAGTAAAATTTGTATCTTTGATATGATAAGAAGTACTTTTTTCTTTTTTTCTGTTTATCGAGTGTGGATCTTAACTTTTTTCAACGCAACCCTTTTCAGTTTTCACTTTCTAAAGACTTTTATTTGTGACAATTACTCTTTTCATATTTGGCCATGCCCACAGCAGAGATGAAGTTTCCCGAAAGTTAGTTTTTTGTTCATCATAGTGAGCGACTCTCAGTCTGTGGTAGCAGTCATGCCCTTCATTTGGAATTTAGGGCAATCTAGTCAATAATTTTAAAAATTCATAATTAGCATAAAGCAAAGCATGGGTTTAGTGGGGTTTAACTTTCACTTTCGAATCTAATGTCTAAAGACAAAGTGGCCACCCACGGCCACCCAGCACAGACAAAAACATATCCTAATTAAAATATACTGTAAAATGGAAAAGCCTCGAATGTTGTTTTGTTAATCCGATAAGGACAGTCCCCAATCCCAGAAGGTTAAACTAACAATCCCTTACCTCAACACCCCATCCCGTTAAAATAATCCCATGTAATTATTTAACTAATCCTTGCACTTAATTATGTTTCTTTAGCTAACACACTTCTTTATACGGTGTACACATACCCGCCAATGTGCGATCTAAACTGTTTAGTCAGGTTTTTTTTTTGTTTAGTGCAACTGTTTAATCAGGTGTTGATCTGCTAATTCTTCTCATAATTGGTTAATTAATTCATGAACAAGTCTTTTTAAATATGGTTAATTCATGATTAGATTCTCATTTTTGGAAGATATTTAATAACCTGCCGACTTGTACGGTTGAACTGTGGATTGCAAATTCGCAGTGGGGCACTTTGTAGTCTATGTACCTTTTTTTTTTGGTATTTGTAGTCTTTGTACTTTTATTTTGATCAAAATCATATTAATAATTATCTAACATGTTTGTAGTGGCCAAAAAAAATAATCTAACATGTTCATATTCAATTTAATTTTCTAATATCATACACAAGATTTTGTGCACAGTTTCATAATCAATTGACTAACGAATCAGGTAGGACAACAACACAAATCCTTAGTCGTGCACCGTGGCGTGCATGATAGTTTCACAAAATGTAAGCCTCATATAACTCATAATGGTTGGTGAAGCATTGATGGTGAGAAGAAAAAAAAATTAGAGAAAAAAAATGAATAATAGAGGAAAGAGTAATGTGAATTATATGAAAAAATTTCATGTGAGAATAACATTACCCTTAAGTCATATATGAAGAGTGGGCACCAAAAAGCTAGAGACAAAAAACACATTCTATTATTAATCTAACTTTTGTCTACTATTATTATTGAAGCCTAGGTTATTGATGATTCTGATTAAAGAACATTCCCAAGTTCCAATCTCTCTCCTTCTCTCTCTCCTCCCACCTCCTTTTTCTTTTCTATCCCCTGCATATAAATCATTATCATAATGAAGTCTATGCCAAACCATCCTTCTTGGAGTACTAATATTACTTCTCGTTGGTTGTACTGCCTTGCCATATGTATCTGGTGTACCTTCTTTAGCTTTGAGCTTCCTTATTGTACTTTCATTTCATTCACGCATAGACCAAACACCTTCAAGCTCCTTCTCTAAATCTCCTTCCTTGGACATGGAATTCAAGGAGTTCATAATCCGAAGTTATGAGGGGCAATCTGATAGAGCTCAAGTGGAAGATCTTGAGAGAAGATGCGAGGTAGGGCCAGCAGAAAGCGTGTTCCTCTTCACAGACACTATGGGTGACCCCATCTGTAGGATCAGAAACAGTCCCATGTACATGATGCTGGTATACTATACTATATATAATACCACTAACTTCATGATTTCCCTTTTTGTTTTTTCTTTTCTTTTTCTTTCCATGAATCCAAATTTAATCTTTTTTGTCTTCCTCTTCTTCTTCTTTGATCATCATGTCCACCACTAACTCCCCAATTTGATGTTAAGTGGCAGAGTTGGACAATGAACTGGTTGGTGTCATTCAAGGCTATATAAAAGTGGTCACAGTTCATAGTCATCCTCCGAGGGATTTGGCAAAGATAGGGTATGTCCTTGGCCTGAGGGTTGCTCCCCATCATCGGAGAAAAGGGATTGGACCTAGCCTAGTGCAAAGGCTCAATGGATCGCTTCCAATGATGTGGACTATGCATATATGGCCACAGAGAAAGACAACCATGCCTCGGTTAGTCTCTTCATAGACAAGTTTGGCTACACCAAGTTTAGGACATCGGCTTTACTTGTAAGCCCAGTGAATCATCTTTACTTTCAAATCTCATCCAACATTAAGATAGTCAGGCTGAAGATTGAACAAGTTGAATCTCTCTATAGAAGATTCATGGGGTCCACTGAGTTCTTCCCTAATGACATAGACAATATACTTAGGAACAAGCTAAGCTTGGGGACATGGGTGGCCTATTTCAAAGGAGGTAGTGCCTGGGGTGATTTTGGGTTGGATGGACAAAAAGTCCCCACTAGTTGGGCCATGCTTAGTGTATGGAACAGTGGGGAAATCTTCAAGCTAAGGCTAGGGAAAGCACCTTTTTCTTGCTTGTTATACACAAAGAGTTGGTGCTTGATTGATAAGATCTTCCCATGCTTGAAATTGCCTACCTTACCTGATTTCTTCAACCCATTTGGGTTCTACTTCATGTATGGGGTGTACCATGAAGGGCCATTCTCTGGCAAGCTGGTGAGGGCCTTGTGCCAGTTTGTGCACAACATGGCTGCAAAGTCTAAGGATGAGAACTGCAAGGTCATTGTGACTGAAGTGGGAGGAAGACATGAGCTCAATCATCATATCCCACATTGGAAATTGCTCTCATGCCCGGAGGACTTGTGGTGCATAAAGGCCTTGAAAAATGAAGGGACAAACATGTTCTATGAATTAACCAAAACCCCACCAACAAGAGCTCTTTTTGTAGACCCAAGAGAGGTCTAAAGCATGATCTCAAAAAGAAAATATATATATATGAAAAAGTAATAAAAGGGAGGGGACAAAAAAAAAGCTTCGAAAATATCTTGACCATAATTTTTTTCTTTTCTTTTCTTAGCTTTGTCTATAACCATAGCCCACCTCATTTACTGTTTGTTAGACAAGTAATAAGTCCATCCATCTCTCCTGATGGGGGTTTTCCTCTAGTACCTTTCACATCGGTGACAAAAAATCTCAAAAGATATCCATAATTAGGTGCCACCCTTTGATGTCCTTCTTAGCAACTCCATCTTGTGCCTCATGACTCTGACTACTCAATCAGCCCTGGTGGTCCAAATTTTGTCCCTTCCCCTCAGGTAAAAATTTGAGCTGGACCCTCCTCCTCTCACTTTGTCGCATCGCATCGAGATATGGTCTCAACATGTCATCACTGAAGAAAAAGAGATTTTGAGCCATTTTATGTGATCATGAAAGTAACCATTATTCTATTCAAGTCAGAGTTAGACAACTTAATCTGTTCCAAGATAAAGAAAAACTCAATGCTTGAAGTCTTAACTGGTTGGTTTCTCCTACATTCATACTAATTATTCTTGACCGAATTTTGGGTTAACGGATCATGAATAATTTAATTTTTTTAAAATTAAATTTTAAATATTTATACACATGATTAAATAAATAAATTTATCTATTTATAAAAAATAAATCTCTCACAAAAAATTTTCATAAATAAAAACATTAATTTCATATCATATAAATAGGAAATTTATTATAAGATATAAAATCTCATTTGATTCTTATTTCAATTAACATTTAATTTATATTTAACTAAGATTTTTATCATTTATGATACTTTTATAAATATAATTTAATATAACAAATATATGCATCTAATGTTAAACATTCTATCTTTTTGAATATTTTTTAATTTAAATGTCAAAATATCTTTTGTAAATATTTACAATCTCATACCGTCATCACATCATTATCGCACACATCATTATCGCAACTATTATGCATTAAAGTAAACTACTATTGTCAATCAACTCAAATATTTTTTGAAACTTATTCAGAACACTAATAATGAATGTTCTAGTAAAGGATTAAGATACAATTGGCATTTTTTATGATGAAGGCTTTTCATAGGGCAAACAAATAGTATTGACAAAATTAATACTAGATATATGTCTAATTTTATATAATAATATTCAAAGATTGCTACATTTGTCATCTTTCTTTAATTTTCTTACTTTTTTGTATTAATTAAAAACGAATTAAGGATGTGAATGTGATAAAACAGACATGACATTAAGACCCCTTAGCATATCAGCAAACAAAGGCCTCTTTGATTTCACAAATTTTTCTAACCCCAAGGCCATGCATGGTCCTTTCCTTGTCTTGGAATACAGGGAGCTGAAAGTACTCCTATGAAATAAAGCAATAGATGTGGAGACCACCTAACTTGCATAGGTAGCCTCAGATTTAGATTGATACATCTGACCTGAAAAAGAAGGGCCTCTGAACCTGCGGGAATTGAGCTAACGTTGTATTTTCAGTGGTTGAGGAATTGAAGTCACATTGAACTTTGAAGGCTAGTAGTCTCAGGACCACTTAGATTAGTAATTAGTAGTACTATCTGTGACAAACTAGCAGCCAAATGTGGATTTTAAGGTCATTCTGTGGAAAATGAGAATCCAAGGGTTAGACAGGTCAAATGGATTTGATCGATCAACGTGCTTATTTTGGCCATATTGGATGTCTTGAAGTGAAGCTACCTTTGTTGCTTGCTGCTTTCAATATTCACAAATGCCATTCACTTTAGTTCCTGCTTCTGTTCAAAGACATTCCATGACTTAGTTGCTAATCAAACCGACCTCACCAGTTCATTTTAAGGCATCTGATATAGTTTATGGTGTAAAACCATTCACGGGTCACCATATATATTCCTTAATCCCTTCTTTTTCTAATTGCGGTTTAGACCAAACGCAAATCATTTCATTAGTTTAAAATCAAAGAAGAGGAAAAAAAAGCAACTTGTGACTTGATTGATATTAATTACATATTAATGGTTGTTGAATCCTAAATTAATTTTTTCGCAATTAATTTTGAGGCACATTTTTTCCAAGAATTTTGAGGCATTTTTATTGTTGTATACTTATCTTCCTATACCGCACTTAGGAATTGCTTTCATTTCAGACAAATTGATTTATGAATCATATTTTCTTTTTAGTGCAATATGGTGGCATAAAGAATTTGAACCTAAGATATTTCTGCAAATTACTCAAATAGCTAAACGATTAGACAAGCAAAAATTTGAGATTGGGAATAGGGATCAACAACAACGTGTCAAGATATTTTCACATCAAAGCTAAATAATTAGTACAATAGTGGTACATTTGGTACTTAAAATCGGTTTTTTTATAAAACTGGAATTGGAAAACAAATGAGAGTAGAAAGGAACGAGTATTCCTGTTTTAGTGTTTGGTTTGCTTCATTCCATTCAGTTTTTGTTTGATAAATATAATCAACATTGAATAAAATCATAAATATAAATAATGAATAAGAGAACAAAGTGAGCATTATTTCACGCGAGCCTCTAAGAAATTATCATCCATAACTCTCTACGAGTGAATAATCATTTTTAACTCTCTAAAACTGAAGTCATTAATACAATCGTAATTCTGTCTTTTTATACACGCAACTGAAAATTCATCATACCTAATGAAAGTGAGATGTGTCTCACAACAATCTGACATATATTTGACTCCTCAAAAAGTGTATGTTTGGGACGGATTATTTCTATTCTAATATATGTTAGTTTGTCCAAAAAAATTGTTGCTTGCAACAATAATATATTTAGATATTTTGTAGCAGTAATCAACAGTTTTTATTTGTAAAAAAAAAAAAAACTATTGGAGCTCAATAAAAAATTTGAACATTATTTAAAAAAGTTATTGGAATTATTCTTAACAGTGAGATATAAATATTATTTTGTTTTTAATTAAATAAATTTTTTAATTATTATATATTTATTTTGATAATTTAATATATAAAAGTGATTCTTTTTTATATCATCTAAACAAAATAGATTAATTTAAAATTATTTTTTAATTAACATATCTAAACATAATCAATTATTAAAATAATCAAATTTTCACAATAAAATAATTAAATTTTTATAAATATCTTAAACACACACTAAATTATGTACAAAAGGCATACCTTTCATGCCCCAAAGGGGTTGGGATCCCAAGCCATGCTCACCAGTCACCCACGTGGCAAGAGTCCATAACCAGTTAACCACCCCCAACTCATTTTGTGTAAGAGTATCTTTGTACCAAAAAACGTAATAAATGTACCAAAAAAAAATGAGCCGAGAAGAATGTAATCACTTCACTATTCCAAACGTACTCTTAAGACAAATTTATATATAAGTCAAATTGTCAACTCAATGTTATTTCCGTTTTTTTCTTGAGCTGACAACTTAATGTTATTTCAAACAAGTGTCACAAAAGAGTTGACATATAAAGCTGATTATATATTTAAAGGGTTTAAACTTAAAGTAAACTGAGTTTTTTTTTTGTTGGTAAAATGAGTTTGCGGCTCTGTTAATATTTTCTTTTCGTTGACATGGCTGTGTTAATTTGTTTCTTCTTGCTTAGTTGTGGTCAATGTGTGGCCTTTATTTAATGGTTACTTCGTTTTTCGTTTTGGGCTATAAAAAATTGGGTTTCAACTTGCCACGGTGACGCAACAGAGGACTCTTGGGCAGAGTGGAGCAGTGAAATCGATCGTGGACTTCTAGGGCATGAGGTGACTGTACCTCATGTATGAGGCATTTTAGGGTTGCTCAATAAAATGAGCCCTTTTATTTTTTACCCAATAAATGAAATGGGCCCTTTTTTATGTGCAAACGAAGTCAACTATCGGCCGAAATGTCTTTCGGCCATTATATAGGAAACTAAGCATTAAAAAAGGTCATGTGCGATAAATTAAAATAGAATAATGCACATCACCACAAATTTATATGTGATGAAAGAATAAGAGTATGAGTATGTAAAAAATGAGGTACAATTAATTTTAATAAGATAGAAAAAATTGTGTAGATCTAAGATAATATATATGTAAATGTGTATATTTATCATTAATTAAAAAAACAATTTTTTTAATAAAATAAGGGTAATTCAAAAACTTTTTGAATATTTAAAAAATAATAACAAAAAGTAAAGCCTAAATAAATATAAAAATTAATTTTAATAAATATCCAAATTTAATATATTATTAATATTTTTATATTTTTCAATTACGTTGTTAAGAAAGAAAAATAAGTGACTTGATATCATATTCATTATAGAAGTTAAAATAAGTCAAACTTATCGATTTAACTCATTCACCTACTAAAATTAAGTAAGTCAGATTTTAAAATTGTTAATTAGTTTAAGTCAACGTATTTTTAGCTCAGTTTTCACTGATTAAATGGGCCAAACTCATTAACCTGTTTATTTATTTATTTTTAATTACTAATAATATGAATTTAGTGTTTGATTTTATGAATTTATATGTTTTGAATTAAGAATTTACTTTAGTTTTAAAGTGGATATTTGGATTTCTATTGCATTTCGTGATTTAAATTTTACGCAAGGTTATATTAATTTTAAGGTAAGAAAGTTTCCAAAAAAATAAAAAATCAAAAGAGGCAACTTGTTTAGCCACGCTAGATTGTCATTATATGGTTGGATTAGTAAAATATTAACATATTTAAATCAACATATTTTTCTTCTAATTTGTTTAACTTGCAAGTTAAATGAACATGATTTAAACAGATTAAGTTGCCCTGTTTAACTAATAAGCAAGTAAGAGCATAGTTATATTTATATTTCTTACCATTTGATACAAATTTTTAATAACTTGACCAATCATTCTGTAGGAATCGAGATTTGATATCCTTTAAAATACATAGAAGATTAAGCAATCACTCGCATCAATTCGTACAATTTACAATAAGGCTAAGCCAAATGTTATAGTAAGATTTTATATTTAGTTGGTTATAAAAATATTAAATATATCTCATCATATTTAAATTCTTGATATTACATGTAAATTTTGTTTGGGATTACATTCTGTTTTCATTGCGGCTAACTAATGTTGGATTTTATTAAAATCTTTTCCGTGACTATTATAGTATTTTTACATGATTATTAAGGCAT
Source organism: Ormosia emarginata (assembly GCA_029884605.1). Lineage (NCBI taxonomy): Eukaryota > Viridiplantae > Streptophyta > Magnoliopsida > Fabales > Fabaceae > Ormosia > Ormosia emarginata. The sequence continues at coordinate 8,241,899 of JAQQTP010000059.1, read as the reverse complement.
ACTTTATTTATTTGTTTATTTACTTAAATAAACCGGGTACTTGAATATCTAACATTTAAGTAACTGCCATCATATTCACGAGAATTATCGTCCTAAAAAATTGCTTCTCACTTTTAAAAAAGAAAACCCAATGTATAAATATATTATTTAACTAAAATTTGATATTTTGTACAACTAGGATACTAAATGTACAACAAGATATTTGTATTCTCTAGGTGCCTATCTACATTTTATTAGTAACTATCACTATTTTAAATATGCCGTACGTAATCCATTGTAATATTATTTTGCAGTTCTTAAAAGCTGAAAAAATTATTGATGATGCGTTGTATAAAGAATTATATAATTATATAATATATAAAGATAATATATATATTTTTAAGTTAAAATATGTGTCATTCGATATAATAATATATGTATAAAATATTATTATGAGATAAATATGTATTTTTAAAAATTATCATATGATATATTATACAACAATATAAATAAAAAATATAAATATCATCATATTAAAAAATATATATCATGTTAAAAAAATATTTTTATCACATATAAAAATAAAAATACTTCAACTAATTAATAATTAAAATTAAAAATTATAAAATTATTAAAATAAAAAAATAACATAATCAAATATGAACCCAAGGCACTATTATTTATGAATTTTCATTTATAAATAACATGTATTATTTTTATTAAAATAAAAAAGATAAAAAAAAATCACAATTAGTTAGAATTATAATCCTTAAATGTGCACCCAATGTTCCATCCTCTCAAAGCCAATACTGTCACGTCACAACAAACTCTCACCTCTTATCCAAAATCCATCAAATGGATATGGTGTTGAAAACTCATCAACTAAAGGCTTCAATAGTGATTCGTATGTGACGGATGACGATGGCTTCAGCGATTTGTCATCTAGGATGATGTGGCGGTGTTCGATGGCAAAGTAATAACGACACGATTGTTTTCAATGATGGTTTACCAAATTATTATAGAATTTGAAAAGATTTTATAATTGTTTAAAGAGAACGACTAACAAAGATGCAAATATTGATATAAAAGAGGAATTATTATAGGAATATACTAGTATTTTTTCCTATTTTAGTGAAGTTATTAAAAGCTAATAATGATAATTGATATGGAAATAGTGATACTTTTTTCTTTCATAATTCAAAATCTGGGCGTTGAGATTTGAAAGCTATTACTGTTAGGTAGAATTTTCATTATCATTAATATCTTAATTTATAATTTGTTCATTTATATGAAGTCAAAGTTGGCTATTATTATATTCCAATAATCAATTTATTCCTTTTTTAGTAATAACAATTTATTCATTTTATTGAATTTTTTTGTATTATCATATGAAAAGCCAAAACAAAATATAACCTAATAAAAAGGACATTCATTTTATTTGAATTCAAACTTGATTGAAATTCTTTGAGTTCAAGATTTAATCAATCACGAACCAACATTTTCGTTATTATAGTGATTATTTTTCAAAATTTCAAAAGCATCCCTATTATTTTAGAATTTGAAAAGATTTTATAATTGTTTAACTAGAACAACTAACAAAGATGCAAATATTGATATAGAAGAGAAATTATTATAGGAATATACTGGTATTTTTTCCCCTATTTTAGTGAAGTTATTAAAAGCTAATAATGATAATTGATATGATAATAGTGATAATTTTTCCTTCATGATTCAAAATCTTGGCGTTGAGATTTTAAAGTTATTACTGTTATGCAGAATTTTCACTCTCATTAACATCTCAACTTATAATTTGTTCATTTATATGAATTCAAAGTTGGCTATTATTATATTCCAATAACCAATTTATTCCTTTTTTGGTAACAACAATTTATTCATTTTATTTGAATTTTTATGTGTTATCATATAAAAAGCCAAAACAAACTATAGCCTAATGGAAAGGACACTCATTTTATTTGAATTCAAACTTGCTTGAAATACATTAAATTCAAACAATTTATTCAATCACAAACCAATATTTTCACTATAATTGTAATTTTTTGTTCCAAAGTTTCAAAAGCATCACAATTTTATTTTTAGCATTTGAAAATATTTTTAAATTTTTTAAAGAGAAAAATTAACAAAGATGCAAATATTGATATACAAATAAGAAGAAAATGGTTACAATAATATAATGGTTTTTTCACCCTATCCTTTTAATAAAGTTATTGAATGCCAATAATGATAATTATTATGGTAACAATGTTTCGTTTCTAAAATGAATTTGATTTAGCGCTGTTATGAAGTCTAACTATATGCAATTCTCAGAATTTCTCTTTATGTCATTCCATCTTGCTTCATGATCTGTTTCCACTTTCCAGGGACCTTAATATAAATTCTTATGTATGGAAGGGACAGTAGTGGATAAAAAATGTGCATGTCGTGGGGCATTTTTCATTCATGAATGGTAATAAAGGCTTGTTATGGGAGAACTTACTATTTTTCTCTCTACACTAATATCTCAGACTTATTTAAAAAAAATCATTTTTTCTTTTCTTACTTAATACAAAAAATTTTAAAAAATAAATTAATTTTTTTGTCACAATAGTTTTCACTCATTTTCAATTTAGACTCTATAATTTTTTTTTTTTTTTAAATCAGTCATTATACTTTTAAATATTTTAAAAATAGTCATAGTCATTAATTTTTATTATAAAACTGTCAATTTATTTCATATAAGATATTTGACCAAAAAAAAAAGTATTTAAAGGAACATTCATTGAACATAGGAGGACTTACCAGAAATAAGAAACACTTATATATAGGAGTACAAATTGGAACAAACGAATACCTATTGAGCATTTTGGTTTAAAAAAGAAACATCTAAAAGAATATCTATTAGACAAAAAAATATTTATTAACTTAATTAATTGACATGTTATAATGAAAGTTAATGATGAGAATAATTTTGAAAACGTTAAAACTAATTTAAAAATAAAAAATAATAAGAATTAAATTAAAAAAATAAGTAAAAATTATAAAGATTAAAATTATAATTTAACTTTTTTTTTAATTGAATTGAATAACTTAGCCATGGAAGGCTGGATCTCTGGAACCAATTTGCACCCAACCACAAAGGCCTCCTACTCCCTCTTTTCACAGCACGTCATACACCCCTTTTATAATTTTTTTTTTTAAAAAAAAAAGAGAGAAAGAGAGTTTGGAATCCGTTCACAACAACCCCCATAATAAGCCGTAATAGTAGGAGGGGAGCACTTCTCGCGATTCTAGGGGGTAATTTAGAGATTCTCTACTTATATCCCTTCTTTTACTTGTTTAAACTTGAAATTCAAATATTATTTCTGTGATTTGTAAAACGCAGCACTGCTGATATATGGCAACGTCTTCAATGCACCTAAAGGAATTAGTTGCATGATGCACCCAAATTCTGAGTCATTGAATAAAGATAATTTTACATCAACGGCTATAAATAATTACATGCAATTTGATTAATTGGTTATTGTGTAATGATGTTATTTATAAAATTAGCTCCTCAAAAAAGTGAAAATTACTTTTTCAATTGAAATTCAAACTTTTTCTAAATTGAGCTTAAATCTCCAGTATTCAACCATTATTAAAACTCACAATATTATTTTTTTTTTAATTTTATTTTGTAAATGTATTGGAATAACAGCTCCTGAACTGCAATACCACTCAATACTGCCATTCTTCTAGGTGTGAAAGCTAATCGGCATAGCCTCAAGGTGGGTTTTGGTTCGATTTGGTTGATGATTACGTCTCTTATGAAGGTTCTTTGTATTTATGTCGTGGTGGACGGTGGCAGAATTGCGACTTTGGGCATGGAGGACGATGGTGTTGTAGTAGTGAGGTGGTGAATGGAGGTAGGTTTGTGCTTGGCTGTGCGGCGATTCATGGGTAGTTGGGGTTTGATGACGGCAGTGGAACAAATATTGATGAAAATGATGGTGTACGAAACATTACAGATGACTATTTATTGTTGTGCTTGTGCTGGGTTGATGTTGCATTTGAGTTGAATTGGGCTCTTTGCTCTGCTTTTTCGAAACAAATGGTGCTTGAGAAGAAATGAGAACTCCAAAAATGGCGTTGGCTAAGGTGTCCCGACAATTAGGTTGTGTGGGCTATGCATTTACAGTTAAGTAATAACATGAGAAAACAAAAATTCAAATGTGCAAACATAATAATAAAAGGATTTGGTGGGTGCCATGGAGAAGAAATTTGATCACAGGGATTTGGATTTGGATTGCCGTTTCATGATGGTTCGCAAGAAAAAGCTTCTGAATGACATATATGACAATGATTAAATAGCAATAATAAAAAATTAAGGGTCAAAATTTTAAATAATAGAAAACTCGTACTTACCTGTGATGATAAGTAATTTAAAGGAAACATTCATGCTCAAATGTTAGAGATATAAATAGATAGATGTAAGGTGTAAGTAAACCGTGAAATAATGCACTTTTCCAAGTGGGATACTCAGCCTACACGCTTGAGTTCATCCTATTCGTTCTGGTGTCATAAGGTACACTCTTCGTTTCTATGTAGATACTGCCTCATTTTCAATCTATGTAGTTTACTTGGCATTATGCGGTAACTCTGTTTTATTCAGTATTTGTTGATGGCAGAAAAAGAAGTTTTAGCTCTGTTTTAAAATCAGGATCTGACTGAACTTTTATTATTGTGGTCAAGTTTGTTTTGTAGCAACCTAAATGATTGGTCCATCTGTTTTAATTTAAATTAAACATTTAAACCTTTTGTATCTATTTTTTATTATGAAATTCTGTAGAAAATGTTGGAGGGAGAAGAAATCTTTCGTTACAGAAGAAATCTTTCTTATAAGTTATGTTTGGAATGAATAAAAAAAATAATTTGATTTGATTTAAATTAAATTGATTTAATTTGATTTAAAAATCAAATTTTGTGTTTATAATTTTTTTAAAAAATAAGATTTGAATTGATTTAGAAATCAAATTTTGTGTTTTAAATTCATTAAAATAAGAATTGATTTGATTTAATTTTATTATTTTACATTTTAACTCTTATGAAAGGTTGTTAGAGGTAGTTACTAAGGATAAAATAGTCTATTTATTTTAAATCAAATTAAATTCTAACAAATCCTATCAAAATTGATAATTTTAAAACAAAAAGAATAAAATCTATGAAATTTTAAAAATCAAATCATTTCTCATTTTTAAACATTTCAAATATAAAATTTAATTAAATTTAATTTACAAATTAAATTATTTTTTATTTTTTTATATTCTAAACACACTCATACCAAAAATTGATTTTATTTCTTGGCACACTAGATTCGAGATTAGAGTATACTGTTTATACGGAGACTTTGGGGACTCGGCTTTTGTCCATAATTGCTGCATTATATATAATCGAACTACTTAATGAATTATTTTTATTATTAAATAGTATTTAGAATTAATTAAAATTAAAAATAATTTATTTTGATTTGATTTAAATATTAAATTTTATATTTAAAATTTATTAAAAAATTAAATTGGTTTCGTTGTATGTTTATAATTTATTAAAATAAAAATTAATTTAATTTAATTTTATTATTTTATATTTTTATTATTATAAAAAATAGTTAAAGACAATTATTAAGAATAAAATAATATATTTATTTTAAATTAAATTAAATTTTAATAATTTTTTTTTTTAATATAAAAAAATAAATTTATAAAAATTTAAAAATTAAATTATTTTTTATTTTTTAACATTCTAAATATAAAATTTAATTAAATTAAATTTACAAATCAAATCAACTTTTCTGCCCTTGATTAAGAAAATTCCTGCATGAATTGCTGCATTCAGAACATCTTTCGTACTTACAAATTGTGGTTTGCGCTGTTGCTTTTGCATTTTAGGCATTCGTTAGTCCAAGGTAGTTAGTATTGGTTTTATTTGAGCTTTATAGCCTCTATTTGTTTATTCTGATCAGAATTGGTCGTCTATTTAGTTTCAGACTATGTTTTGGTTTGTAAAATTTTGTGAATCTTGTAGAATGCTGAAATCTGATGAAAAGATCAAACAAGACGTTCTGATGCTATCAGAACCAAGAACTGCAACAGTTGTTGCTATGCAAGAAATCCAATATCTCGAGAGAGAGAAAACAAGAAAGAAGAAATGAATTAATTGGAATACCTCATTTCATTAGAAAAAAGAAAAGAAAGGGATCAAGTATTTATACAAAGAAGATGACAGGTAACTGTCACAACAAACTAACAGCTAGGTTAACTAAATATTGGAAATCTGAAACTAAAAACTAACTTAAGTTAGGTGACATCGGGTAAGACCCCCCCGCAAGCTGGAGCACAAATGTTGAGAAGGCCCAGCTTGGATTGGATGTCTCTATAAGCCTGAGAATAGAGAGGCTTTGTGAAGACGTCAGCAAGTTGTAAGGCTGAAGGGACCGGTAGAAGCTTGAGCAGGCCTATGGAAGATTTGTCCCTTACTATGTGACAGATCCAACTCAATGTGTTTGGTTCGTTCGTGAAACACGGGGTTGGCCGCAATATGCATAGCAGATTGGTTGTCACAATATAGCAAAGCAGGGGAAATGAATGAGATGTGAAGGTCTTGGAGCAGATAAGTTAGCCATTGGAGCTCACATGTGGTGGCAGCCATGGCCCTATATTCAGCTTCACAAGAGCTGCGAGAAACAGTGCTTTGTTTCTTGGACTTCCAAGAAATGAGCGAAGAACCAAGAAATATACAATACCCAGTAATAGAGCGGCGGGTATCAGGACAAGTGGCCCAATCACTATCACTATAAGCCTTCAATTGCAAAGTAGAGCAAGTAGGGAAATGAAGGCCAAGGCCGGAGAACCTTTGATGTATCGTAAGACACGTAAAGCTGCAACATGATGAAGAATGGTGGGCTTAGTCATGAATTGAGACAACTTTATGTCATTCCTTCAAAAGCTATGTCGTTTGTGGTGGTTAAGTAGAGTAATCTACCTATGAGTGTATGCCCGAACATCATCGAATGGTGCAAATTCTCTCTATGCGTGATGAAATTTGCGACCATTGGGAGGTGACAGGCTTGCAAGCAAGCAATCCAGCATCTGCCACAAGTTCTAAAGCATACTTCCTTTGGTTAACAGCAATACCCTGAGAGTTTCGAGCAACTTCCAACCCGAGGAAGAATTTTACATCACCCAAATCCTTGATTTTGAAGGTCTTGTCAAGGGCCTGTTTAATTCTACTGATTTCCTCCTGATCATTCCCTGTGAGTATGATGTCATCCACATAAATGAGAAGGGCAGTGAAATGCTGTGGAGAAGACCGGACAAAGAGAGAGTAGTCACTTTTAGATTGGGAATAACCAGAACAGAGAAGGAATGATGAAAGCTTGGCAAACCATTGTCTGCTGGCCTGCTTAAGGCCATAAAGAGATTTTTGTAACTTGCATACTTGGCCAGGATGAGAGGGAGAAAGACCAGGGGGTAAAGTCATATACACATCCTCAAGCAAGTCACCATGTAGAAAAGCATTGTTCACATCCAATTGTTTCAAATACCAACCATGGATGGAGGCTAAAGATAAGATAAGTCTCACTGTTGTCATCTTGGCAACTGGGGAGAATGTGTCAAGGTAGTCAATACCTTCGGTTTGTGTGTATCCTTTAGCCACAAGCCTTGCTTTGTATCGTTCGATGGATCCATCAGCTTTATGCTTTATTTTGAATATCCATTTGCACCCTATAGGAACTGTGCCTTGAGGAAGATCAGTCAAGGTCCAAGTCTGGTTTGCTGTTAGAGCTTGTAATTCGGCTTGTATAGCTTGTGTCCAGCAATCATGCTTGATAGCCTCAGAGTAGGTAGCAGGTTCAACCTCAATGGACAGTGATAAAACAGAAGCTTTATGAGAAGGTGAAAGAGCATCATATGATAAATAAGAAGAGATAGGATAAGTTACAGTAGAAGTAGATGTGGTAACAGCTTTGGCATCTGCAAGATTGCAGTGATAGTCTTGTAAAAATGAGGGTGCCTGTCTCACTCTACTAGATCTTCTTAGTTGCTTACAAGGAAAAGGGTCCAGGTGCATGGAATGATCAATGGTATTGGTGTGTGGTGGAGAAGTGATATTAGGAGGAGGTGATATGGAAGTGTTAGGATCAGGGACAGAAGGTGATGTGCGGAGAGGTAAAAGGGCCTCATCATATATGGCAGGGTGGATAGGAGAAAAATTAGGGAGAGGTGAAGTAGAAAGTTGTGGTGCATGTGAATGAGAAGCAAAAGGAAAAACTAATTCATGAAAAATAACATGTCGAGAGACAAGTAGTTCTCTAGTATTGAAATTTAGGAGTATAAAACCCTTTGTTCCAGCTTTATATCCTAAGAACACACACTTAGAAGCTCGCGGGTCTAATTTGGTTTTAGGTGCATGAGCAATACTAGCAAAAGACAGACAACCAAATACTTTCAAGTGAGTCATATCAGGCAAACTATTATGCAATTTTTCATGAGGGGAATGTTTTTGCAATAAAGGTGTTGGAAGCAAGTTGATAATATGTACAGCATGTAATATGGCATAGGACCAATAAATCCTTGGTAAATGACTTTGAAACATGAGAGCTCTTGCTACATTTAGAATGTGTTGGTGCTTCCTCTCAACAACCCCATTTTGTTGAGGAGTGTAAGTGCAAGATGTGTGGTGAATGATTCCATTTTTTTTAAAAAAATCAGTCATTGTAAATTCTAGCCCATTGTCACTCCTTATGGTTTTTATTTTTGTGTCAAATTGTCTTTCAACTAGAGCAACGAAGTTCTGTAAAAACTGAGAAGTTTCACTTTTGTTTTTCATTAATATGATCCAAGTGTATCGTGAAAAGTCATCAACAATTGTTAAAAAATATTTGTGTCCATGAATAGAAGGAATTGAAAAGGGCCCCCATATATCAGCATGTATCAAATCAAAACAATGAATAGATTTGGAGGTGCTTACAACAAAAGGTAATTTTCTTTGTTTGGCTAAGTGACATATGTCACAAATGTACTCCTTATTTACAGTAATAGAAGGAATGATGGAGTGGATAACATCAGTTCATTGGATGGGTGAGCTAATCTAAAGTGCCACAAACTAGATGGAGGTACATTAACAGAATTAACAGAAGCATTAGTAGCTAAAGAAGCAGTAGTGTAGATAGGCATCCTCAGAATATACAATCCATTGTGCACCTTAGCTGTACCAATTTGCTTCATTGAAACTTTCTCCTGAATTATACAAAAAGTTGAATTAAAAGATAAGATGTAAGGTAAAGATGAAGTTAATTTAGTAATGGACAACAGGTTGTAAGAAAATTCAGGTATATATAAAACATCACATAGTATGAAAGTTGAAGAAAAATGTATAGTTCCTGAATAGCATGCAAGGATCTCATTACCATTAGGAAGCTTAACATGAATGGGTCTAATTCTATGGTATGATGAGTAATAGGAAAGGCTTGAACAGATGTGATCAGTGGCTCCGCTATCCAATATCCAAGAAACAGATATTGTTGAGTTACCTGGTTCTTGTTGACCAGAAGAGACACCAGCAGTTGAAGACATGATGGTGCTGACATGATTTGTGGAGTGTGAGGCTATCTGTGGCTGTGATTGCTGTAAGCAAACTCAACAAACCTTTATACTGCTCAGCAGTAAGACCAAATACTGAACCATCCTGTTCATCCTTTAAGGAAGCAATCCCTGAATCAAGTTCCTACTTCTCATTGTTCATATCAGAACTCACTGAATTGATGGATCTTTGCAATCCTGGTTTTGTGAATTTTCGGTTTGTGAATTTGAAGTTGGGAGGAAAACCGTGTTTTCTATAACATGTATCAATGGTGTGCCCTGTTCTCTCACAGTAGGAACAAACTTTCCCATTATTGGCACCTCTCCCAACAAAGTTCTTATTGAATCCACCAGTTCCTCTGCCACGACCAAAGCCATTACTTCTGCCTATAGCAGCTATCAGTTTGGGTTCTATTTCACCCCCAATTAGTTGCCTTTCTTGTTGGACAACCAAAGAGAATACTCTACTCAAAGCAGGAAAGGGATCCATTATCATGATTTGGGATTTTACAGTAGAATAACAATCATTCAAACCTTTCAAGAATCGAATGACTCGATCCTGAGTCCTATATTTCTCAACATTCACAAGAGCATCACAAGTGCATTTAACAAGATTTAATGCATGTTGGTAAAGGTCTATAGTTATCCAATTCATCCCAAAGTATCTAAAAAATTTAGTAAAATAATTGGTCACAAGTGGATTCACCTTGTTTGAGAGATGTTATACAATCTTGCAAATCAGATATTCGGAATAGATCTCCCTGAGAGTATCGATCCCTCAGTACCTTCCAAATGTCACACGCTTTATCAATCCACATAACACTCTGAGCGATTGTAGGTGAAAGAGATCGAAAAATCCAAGCTACTACCATATTGTTTGCTCTTTCCCAAATAGGGAAGAGAGGATCCGTTCTTGATGGACTAAGAATAGTTCCATCCACAAACCCTAATTTATTCTTTGATATTAGGCTCACCTTCATGGATCTTGCCCATCGATGGTAATTTTGCTCTGTCAAACGAGGCGAAACCAGAACCACACTCGGATTCTCCGAAGGATGTAGATAATATGGCGAACTTTGATTCTGAGCGGGGTCATCACTCGTGTTCGTCGAGTTTTGACCCGATTGATTGGTACTTGGGGTTGTTTCGGCCATTGATGTACCAAATGTAGTAGAGCTCTGAAGAATCAGAGCTCTGATACCATGTAGAATGCTGAAATCTGATGAAAAGATCAAACAAGACGTTAATGCTATCGTAACCAAGAATCAACAATCTTGTTGCTATGCAAGAAATTCAATATCTCGAGAGAGAGAAAACAAGAAAGAAGAAATGAATTAATTGGAATACCTCATTTCATTAGAAAAAAGAAAAGAAAGGGATCAAGTATTTATACAAAGAAGATGACAGGTAACTGTCACAACAAACTAACAGCTAGGCTAACTAAATATTGGAAATCTGAAACTAAAAACTAACTTAAGTTAGGTGACATCGGGTAAGAAATCTGATGATGCGCTGTTTCGAAATCTAACTACATGCAATTCTCAGAATTGCTCTTCATTTCATTCCTTCTCGCTTCATGGTCTGTTTTAAGGGGTATCAACATAAATTTCAAATCTCTGCTTTTGTTTCTCAGAATTAGAGTCACACAGCATTCCTAGTTGCTTTGAAGATTCATACCATGGTTTCATTCCACTTCACTTGAGCATCTTTGAAATATGAGAGTATATAGTGTGAAAATTTGAATGTTTGTGCTTAGTTTTCATATGAAGTATATCTTTTCTCGTTTTTCCATCAAGTTGTTTTTCATAGATAAAATCTCTTTTATCAGCACCTGGTTGGTGATTGAGAGCTTTCGTTTGTTTGGTAAAAGTGTTTTGAGGAAGGGTGTAATGCTAACTAACTTTTGTTTGTTGCATGAGTACGCTTGTTAGCAAAAAAACTATAAGAAGCCAATTTGTTCAGGGTTGGGAACTTTAGGAAAAAATTAAGTCTTGCCTGTTTTTCTTCCATATATCGTTAAGAAGTAACAAAAAACTAAAATACAAAATGAAAAAATACCAAATATTTTTACTAAGCATGCATCTGTAATTAAAAACATAATTTATAATAATAAGTTTCTGTATTTTCCATATAATGATTTTTCAAAAATGTGTACCGTCACACAGGTACCTTGGCAATTGGCATTTCCGTAATCTTATCTAAAACGTTGGATGATTCTATAATAGTATTTCCTATTCAGTCATGCTTTCTTCTTCGTTATCATTCACTTCTCTGCTTATATATACCACTCATTCACTGCCCTACTGCTGCAGCTTTCACATTTGATCAAAGCCTTTGCATTATTTGCATTGGAAACTCAGTCAAAAAACCTGAAACAATGGCATGCCCATGGTTGGACGATGATTACCTCTTCCCTGGTAGAGGCTCCAAGCAAGATGATCACGAGGGTAAGCAGCATGTGGATCACAAGGGTGAGCACCGTGAGGATCACAAGGGTAAGCACCACGTGGATGTCAAGGGAGAGAAACATAAGTATGGCAAACGCAAGGCAGGGCAACACAGTGGGAATATCAAGGACAAGATCCATGCTGACTATAACAAGAGTGGCCAAAAAAGGCATCAATCTGAATATCAAAAGGGCTTTGTGCGTGGCTATAATAGTGGTTATGAACATGGTTATGGCCACAGTTATGGGCATGGTCATGACAACAACAGCGGCAGTAAATATGAAGAACGTGGTCATTACAACAGCAGGAACAGTGGATATGGTTATCATGGTTCTAAGTATGGTCATGACAGCAGAGGCAGTGAACATGGATATGAATATGATGATGGCTGGACCAAATAAAGCTTCTACTACTTTTTATGTTAAGGTGAGATTTCATTTTGTTTTCTCTAACTTATTTATATCCAGATTTCTGTGATTTTTATTGTCATTTCTACGTGATTATCCCATACGTGAAGTGATGGTTTTATTTTCATTTTTTCAAATGTGGTTTTATAATAAAAATTACTTCCTTTTTATTATAAAATATTCTCACATTTAGCCCCCTTTTTTCTGCTCTTTGCAGGTGTGTGAAACCGTAGTAGTGAGGGCTTGGCTTGTCTTGGAATCAAGTGTGGGAAATTATGTTAGTGAGAAACTCTGTTTGCTTGCTATTTACTAATGTTGGTCTTTAAGTGTGTTTTACATATTACAAGAGATATACCTATGGCTTGGACCGTTTTAAAAAAAAAAAAAGTTGAGTATGTTTTAGAGTATTATAATATTTTTTTTGGGTCTAAAGTAAGGTAATCAAACAGTTTCATTATTTATTTAACTTTTTTTAATTTATTCACAAATTTATTTTGTATTATATGAGAATAATATAATCATATACAAAAAAATTACATTCTCTTATATTAACATACAATATAAATATAATATACAAATAAAAATTAAACACAGAATATTTTTCATACTCAAATTAGCTGCTTTGGTTTGTGTTTTGAGTATCAAAAATTGTTTTACGAGTTCCAACGCAACAGGGGGCTCTTGGGCTCTTGAGCAGAGTGGAGAAGTGAGATTGAGTGGATCTCTGGGGCATGTGATGCGTGTGCCTCCTGTGTGAGCCCTTTTGGGTTGCTTGCTCAAAGAACTGGACCCCTTTTGATAGCAAATGAATCATCTATCGGCCTAAACTTTTTTGGGCCGTTAAAAGTCATGTCTGATAAATTATAATAAAGAATGGTATTTATACATTATTTTTATTCAGATGAAAAAAAGAATATCACTTTTACTACATCTTTTTATGTTATTTCTTTTTAAAATAATAAAATACTTTTTGATATATATATATATATTTTATCAAAACAAGAAAAATGTAAAGTGGTATAAGAAAAAAAATATTTAATGCACATTTTCTAAATTAAAATAATAATAATTGTTAATAATAATAATTGTTTTGAATTTTAAAAATAATAATTACGAGAGTTGATTGTGAGGGTAAAACGAAGCCTCAGGTAAAGTCATTTTGCCTCTTCTCATAAACTTTATAAAGTATGGACACGTCGATTTTGAGGTATGTCCATATGTTAGATATGTATTTGTATCAGATATATAAAAATATTTGTACGATACATATATTTTGTGTGTTTGAATATGTCTGATTAAAAAGATTATTTTTTTTTCAATTTGAACACGTTTTGGACACGTTCGGATACGACTTGAACATAACTCATTAATATTTTTTTAAAAAAAATTAATTTATATGACTAACGTTCAATTAATAAATCCGTAATGTTAGAATTAAATATTTGTGCCTAATAACATGTTTCTAATTCTCAAGTAATAAGCACAAATCCAAAGCCGAATTCTACCTATAATCTCATGCCAATTCAAGATAATTAATAAGTGCGGAAGCATACCTGAAGAATCCATGAGAACTTGAGAGAAGGGATGATCTTCTTAACAGAGTAGTGATCTTCCAATTGTAGAATTCTTCAGAGTCTTAGTTCCTCTTCTGATGGGATGAAGATAAGGAATATATTCTTGTTCTACAATTGGGGACCATAACCCCTTATATTTATAAGAAACACATGCCCTTTAACGAAGAGTGATGTCTCTTTGAATTCATACACTTTCATGATAAGTCATAACTCTTATATTTTTCTTATTTCTATTTCGACCCATCATAAAAATAAAAATAAGACTTTTATATCTACACAATATTTTTCATGATAATTATACCCTTAGCCATAACACTTTAATTCAAATAGACCACTTTGATTTTGGCTAATTAAATAATGGCTTAACACATTTAATTATTACATGTGTGGGCCCAATTTAACATATATATATATATATATATATATATATATATATATATATATATATATATATATATATATATATATATATATATATTTCTAACAATCTCCCACTGGGCCACATATGTATCTTTACAAATGTATTAGACTTTATGAGCTCAAAACTTTGCCATCATAAACATAGGGCATATCTGAACAACCTCGTCCATTAGTTATATCAATATAGGACCAAAGCGGCTTTTGTTATATCAATCATAACTAAACCCATCAATGATCCTTAATATTAACACAACCAAATGACATAGAACAATCATGAAATGTGCAGCATGAAAATCACATGAAGGTGATCTGTACATGTCGATTTTCAATTGATCCTACTTTACTTTAGTAAGATCATTTAAGGATATTATCGTACAAAGTGTAATAAACTGAATACCAAACTTTATTTCTAATCAGAAAAATATCCAAATACAAAAGTATACAACTATAATACCAAACATATAACACAAATTACATACTAACTCCCACTAAACCAAAGAATCCTCAAACTATAAGACACCCATGTGAGCAGTGTGCTCATGAAAGACCTTGGGTGGAAGGCCCTTTGTAAGAGGGTCTGCTATCATGGAGTTTGTCCCTAAGTGTTCTATGGAAATCTGCCCACTCTATACTCTCTCCTTGACAACTAGGAACTTGATGTCAATGTGTTTTGACTTGGTCGAGCTCCTATTGTTATTGGAGTATAAAACGGCCGATTTGTTGTCACAATATAACTTAAGCGGTCTTTCAATTCCTTCTACAATTTGCAGCCCAGTGACAAAGTTCTTCAGCCAAATCCCATGATTTGATGCCTCATAACATGCTACAAACTCTGCTGCCATGGTGGACGAAGCAACAAGAGTTTGCTTGGCACTACGCCAAGAAACTGCACCACCAGCCAACAAATAAATATAGCCCGAAGTGGATCTTCTACTATCTTGGCATCCGGCAAAATCAGAGTCAGAATACCCAATGATCTCCAAATGGTCTGACCTTCTATATGTGAGCATATAATCTCTTGTTCTCTTCAAATACCTCATAACCCTTTTGACTGCTTTCCAATGATCCATTCCTGGATTGCTTAAGTATCTGCCTAACACTCCAACAGTGTACGCTATATCTGGACGTGTACAAACTTGAGCATACATTAGACTCCCTACTGCCGATGCATAAGGAATCTTCTGCATCTCCTGAATCTCAAGGTTTCCTTTTGGGCACTGATTGAGACTAAATTTGTCTCCCTTAGCAACTGGGGTATCTCCTGGTTTGCAATCCTGCATGCCAAACTTTTTAAGCACCTTATCGATATAGTTCCTCTGTGACAATCCTAGAGTAACCCGAGATCTGTCCCGGTGGATCTGGATACCTAATACAAAGGAGGCGTCACCAAGATCTTTCATTTCGAAATTTCTTGATAGAAATTTCTTGGTTTCGTGCAAAATGCCTATATCATTAGTGGCAAGCAGTATGTCATCAACATACAATACCAAGAAAATGTACTTTTTGCCATTGAATTTGTGATATACACAATCGTCAACAACATTCATCTCAAAACCAAATAAGAGAATTACTTGATGAAATTTGTGGTACCACTGATGAGACGCTTGTTTTAGTCCATAGATGGATTTTGATAGTTTGCAAACCATCTTCTTTGGGTCTCCCGACACAAAATTTTCTAACTGCACCATATAGATTGTTTCGTCAATGTTGCCATTGACAAATGCTGTCTTGACATCTATCTGATGAAGCTCCAAATCATAATGTGCAACAAGAGCCATGATTGTCCTAAATGAGTCCTTCGATGAAACTGGAGAGAAAGTCTCTTTAAAGTCAATTTCTTCCTTTTGAGTATATCCCTTGGCTACAAGACGAGCCTTATACCTCTCTACATTACCTTTGGAATCCCGTTTGGTCTTAAATATCCATTTGCAACCAATGGGTTTCGCACCTTCTGGTAATGGGACAAGTTCCCAAACCTTATTATCTTGCATGGACTTATACTCCTCATTCATTGCTTCAATCCATTTTTCCGAGTTAGAATCATGCATGGCTTGACGAAAGTTGACTGGATCATTTTCCATCATACCATTATTTTCCTCATGTTCCTGGAGAAACACTATGTAATCATCCGGAATAGTACTTCTCCTTTCTCTAGTGGATCGTCGCACAGGTACTGGCTCTTGAAGCACTGGTTCTTAATGCACAGGTTCTTCAGGATGTTGAGTTTGTCCTTCAGGAACAAGTAATTCATCTTGAATAAGAGTTTGAACAAGGATGTCTTGTAAAGGTTCCGGACTTGCTTCATCAGAAGCAACTGTATGAATCGGTTCTGGAATTGAAACCGATTCTTCCTCAAAGACAAAGCCTCTAACCTTATTTCTCCCCCTAAACTCAATATCCTCAAAGAATGTGGCAGTTCCCGTCTTAAAAATTGTCTTCAATTTGGGATCATAAAACTTGTAGCCCCTGGATCGCTCAGAATAGCCAATAAAGTAGCTGCTTACTGTTCGAGGTTCTAATTTCCTTTCATTTGGCCTATAAGGTCTTGCCTCAGCTGGACATCCCCATACATAAAAGTGATTTAGACTAGGCTTTCGACCTGTTCAAAGCTCATAAGGTATTTTGGAAACTGCTTTAGTTGACACTCTGTTCAGAATGTAAGCTGCAGTCTTTAATGCCTCTCCCCAGAGTGACTCCGGTAAGTTAGAATGACATATCATACTTCTTACCATATCCTTAAGAGTTCGATTTCGTCTTTCAGCTACACCATTCATGCTAGGTGACCCTGGCATGGTGTACTGTGGAACGATCCCATATTCCTCTAGGTATTTGGCAAATGGTACTGGACATTGTTCACCTGAACCATCATATCTACCATAATATTCACCACCACGGTCAGATTTGACTCTTTTAATTTTTTTATTGAGTTGGTTCTCAACTTCAGCCTTAAATGATTTGAACACATCCAATGATTGGGACTTCTCATGTATAAGAAATAAGTATGCATATCTAGAATAATTGTCTATGAATGATATAAAATATTGTTGACCATTCCAAGATGGTGTTGGAAATGGCCCACAAATGTCCGTATGTATCAATTCTAAGACATTTGTCGCTCTATATGCATCCAATTTCTTTTGTTTAGTCTGTTTGCCCTTAATGCACTTAACACAAACATTAAAGTCCGTAAAGTCAATGGAATCTAGGACCCCATCTGACACAAGTCGCTCAACTCTATTTCTAGACATGTGACCTAGGCGCCTATGCCATAATGCTCCTAAATTCGTATTGTCAACTGTACGCTTAGTACCACGTGATTCCACATTTAAGGTTTCATTATAAGAAGCAACAGTATCAAGCAAATATAGATTTGTCATACACCATAAGAGTACTAGTTCCAACAACATTTGAATTAATAGATAAACTGAATTGATTGTTTCCAAATGAACAATGATAACCAAATTTGTCCAACCAAGAAACAGAAACCAAATTCCATCTAAACGACGGTACAACAAAAGTATCCATTAAATCCAAATAATAACTTGTACTTAACAACAGCCTAAAATGCCCTATTGCCTCTATTTCTACCGATTTGCCATCTCCCACATAAATGCGTCTTTCAGTATCATTTGTCCTTCGGTAACTCAGGCAACCCTGCATTGAAACATTGATGTTAGTAGTAGCACCAGAATCTAACCACCAAGTGTTTCTAGGTACTGAAGCTAAATTTACCTCAGAACATACCAAAGTAAGGAACACACCTTTCTTTGCACGTCAGGCATGATACTTGGTACATTCCTTCTTGACATGTCCAATCTTGCCACGGAAGAAGCAACTGTTGTCACCCTTATTTTGCTTCTTTTGTGCTGGACCCTCAGCAGCTTCATTCTTAGTAGCCTTATTTTTCCTCTTTTTGCCTTTGTCCTTAGAGGTGCTTGCCAAGTGAGCACTTTCTGTCCTTTCTTGCTTCATCCTCTCTTCCTCTTGCACACAATATGAAATGAGCTCATTAAGAGACCATTTCTCCTTTTGACAATTGTAACTGATCTTAAATTGACTAAATTGTGCAGGAAGAGATATTAACACCAAATGCATGAGTAAGTCATCTGACAACTCGAGCTTTAGAGCCTTAAGCTTGGAAGCAATATTAGACATTTCCATAATGTACTCCCTTACGTTTCCTTTGCCTTTATACTTCATAGAAATCAAGCTTTGAAGGAGAGTACTTGTTTCTGCCTTATCGCTTTTGGCAAAGTGCTTCTCAATTTCGACAAGGAATTCTTTGGCACTTGTTATCCCTTCAGATATGGTACCCCTAAATGCCTCTGGAATGTTGTGCTTGATGATCATAAGACTCATGCGATTGGAGCGATCCCACTTCTCATAATTTTTCCTCTCTTCAGAGGTATTGGAGTCCGTAGGAGAAGGGGGTTGTTCCATCCTTAGTGCAAGGTCAAGATCCATGCAGCCAAGAACAATTAAAATGTTCTCTTTCCAGTCCTTAAAGTTGGTACCATTAAGGACCGGAACCGAATTTAGGTTAGCAGATACAGTAGCAATAGTAGTTGTAAAGAGAATAAAATAAATAACACAAATATACTTACATCATAATCAAAATTCAATCATTAATAAATTCAAATAACGGTGTAACCCATCTCAAGATACCTAGTGAAACATTAATATCAAGTCTTTGGACAGTATTATTAATTGCTAGTGGTACTCTTATTGTAATGATCAAACATTGAAAATAATACATGTCAAATAATAAACCCATCTTTGGATTGATTTATCATTCACATGTATAACCTTATAATTATCACATGTTTACCATCACAGGTGTGTATGTAATCCGGCCAAATATTAAACTTCCTTTGGGCCGACTAATACTCGCATGAATATACATACACACTAACATTCAACATTTTTCATGAGCAATCTACACAAGAGAGGTCACTTTGGCGACTTCTTGTTTTAATTGGTTCACTTAAAATATTAAATAATTATATAATCCAAAATATATATATATATATATAACCAATTATTTGAATATTGATTGAATACTTAATCTGAAAATTAATTTTATTTATTTATTTATCATATATTCAATTTCATGTAAAATAACATGTCTGACCCAAAAATAATTTAGAAACTAGATTGAATATTGAAATACCACCACCACTGTTTGTTGTTCCAATAATCTCTTGCAAACATTCATATCTCCACTTAAATTAGAAGTGGGAAACTGATAATAAAATAATAATTGAAGAAGTACAATAGCAGAGGAGACAAATGGTTTCAAATTGTAATGGAGATTTAAAGAAGAGAGAGAACGTGACTTTGAAATCAAAAAGGTGACTTTGAAATCAAAAAAGATTTCAAACTGCAATAATATTAATTACAGATTAAAGAATCCGTTAATGGTAAAACCATTATGCATAGATTAAAACCAGTGAGCACATTCCATCATTCAATTCCAATAGGAATTTGTTCACGTTATTTGAAATCAATCGGCCATTAAACGTAATTATTTGTGATCCATTAAATTGACACACACATAACAAATTAACCGCAACAGTCATGGTTAACAACAACGTAAAAGGCCAAAAACTGAAGAATTCATCATGAAAAAAAAAACTTGAAAACTCCATTGTTGAAAATATAAACCTTAAATTCCTTAAATCATACATGAATTGATCATAGGTGGCTCTGATACCACTTGTTAGAATTAAATATTTGTGCCTAATAACATGTTTCTAATTCTCAAGTAATTAGCACAAATCCAAAACCGAATTCTACCTAT
This sequence comes from Ormosia emarginata, assembly GCA_029884605.1. Taxonomy (NCBI): domain Eukaryota; kingdom Viridiplantae; phylum Streptophyta; class Magnoliopsida; order Fabales; family Fabaceae; genus Ormosia; species Ormosia emarginata. The sequence continues at coordinate 8,221,661 of JAQQTP010000059.1, read as the reverse complement.
AATCCCATGCTAATTCAAGATGATTAATAAGTGCGGAAGCGTACCTGAAGAATCCATGAGAACTTGAGAGAAGGGATAATCTTCTTGACAGAGTAGTGATCTTCCAATTGTAGAATTCTTCAGGGTCTTAGTTTCTCTTCTGATGGGATGAAGATAAGGAATATGTTCTTGTTCTACAATTTGGGACCATAACCCCTTATATTTATAAAAAGCACATGTCTTTTCATGAAGAGTGATGTCTCTTTGAATTCATACACTTTCATGATAAGTCTTGACTCTTATATTTTTCTTATTTCTATTTCGACCCATCATAAAAATAAAAATAAGACTTTTGGTATCTACACAATATTTTTCATGATAATTATACCCTTAGCCATAACACTTTAATCCAAATAGACTACTTTGATTTTGGCTAATTAAATAATGGCTTAACACATTTAATTATTACATGTGTGGCCCCAATTTAACATATATATATATATATATATATATATATATATATATATATATATATATATTTCTAACACGTAATCCACTCAAGGTCAATCACATGACTGATGTCTTAAACTACGATTTTTACATATCAGTATTTTAAGTTTTATCTTTTCACACGTTATTATTAGACTTTTAAGTTTTATTTTTTCACACACCACTATTTTCATATGTTCCTTCTACCTCTGCTCGTATATCAAGTCATCCACTTTATCATCACCGAAGCTTGCCTCATACCAATATTCTTTCTAGTTAATCTTTTTTTTATATACGTGTACTTGTACGTGATTAATTCTATTAAAAGAAGTTGATTTAGGAGATTTTTTAGAATATATCAATAGAAATTATACTCTATATTTTTTAAGAGAGACTTATTAAATAGTATATTAACACATATGTATTATAAATCTTTAAATTTATATAAATGATATTATTAACACATATAATATATATTAAAATATTATAAATCTTAAATTTATATAAATATATATTAATAAATTATATATATATTTATATATATATATATATATATATATATATATATATATATATATATATATATATTATGCTTATGCTTCATAGATGAACTTCATCCCTTTCTCAACAAGATGGCTTTGAAGGGTAAAACGAAAGTCATTTTTTCGCCTGCTGTCATCAACTTCATCCTTATCTCAACAAGATGGCTTGAATTTTTTTCCCCACGAAAAGTCATGTTGCCAAAAAAATTGGAGAGATTTTTATGAATTTTGAGGGTATTATACTTAATCAAATAAAAACATAATATGTTGTTAAATTTTAAATTAAATTTCAGCCAACTTGAGAATATATAAGAACTAGCTTTATCAACAAAAAAAAACTAACTTTACACTCATGTGTTGCATAGGTTATTATAAAAGATTTGTGTAATGAAAAATATATATATAATAAATAAATAATAATATATTTATAAATTATAACATTATTTTAAGAGAAGTAATTTAAATCTCATTTGACATATTTTTATCTAAGATGATTTTTTTATTAAATTGAAATGATAGAAAGAATTAAAACTATGAATTTTTTATTTTTATGTTAGCAAGTTTACTATGATGATTATTTTAATTATTCGCAACTCAATCAAATAGAGGAAAAAGAGCTAGGACATATATATAAGAATTTGATTTTGAAGCATTGTCTTGTAATTTTATATGTACTTCCAATATTAACATATCATTTTAATGAGTTTTACTATGTTAATAATGGAATGAGTTTTATACTTAGAATTGAATGAATCATGAATTTTTTTAGCATATTAGGCCCACTGCTCTAAAAAGGTATTAATACCCTATAATTGACAAATAAAAATCTTATTATAAGATAAATTTTCAATAACTCATTATAAATTTACAAAAGATAAGTTTTATTTAAGCATGCTCTAACTTAGTGTTCATTATAAAAAAATTAAGCAATATAAGGTCTCAGCTGAATGGCATATGATGAATATATATATTAAATTTAATGTATGAACACATGAAACAACAAATTTAAGAAATAAATAAGTAAACAAACATAATTAGTATTTTTCACTTTTTTAGTATAATAATTAGCATTTCTCGAAATTATTTTAGCACATATACATAAGCCAATATAACTAAATTGGTGAATTTCTACTTTTTAATTGTTCTTGTGTTGTTATATTTTTAAAGTATAATATTGTGAAAGAATTTAAAAAATAGTAACATTAATTATGAAAAAAATTGACCAAATACAATATATTGAATTAATAAAATTGAAATAACAATATTGAGTCATGAATATTAATAAATTTATTTTTCATAAATATGAAGTCAATAAATGTTTAAAAATTGAATTTGTTTATTTAAATAACCGAACAAGACACATGTTACTCAATTCATATGTCATTTGTCATAATTTCGTTAAAGTATAGATGTACAAAATGAAGCTACTACTTGGTAAATTGTATAGATCATAACCTTTTTTTTTTTATATATATGGCTAGTATTTTATACTAGCAGAAATAATTAGAGAAAATATAAAAATAAATAACTTGTTTATATAATTTTAATTAATTTTAATTTTAGAATCTATAATTTTTTTTATATTTTTAAATCATTTATTATATTTTTACTCATTTATGTTTTTTAATCATTTATTTAGATTTTAGTCTATAATATTAAGGTATCAATTTTTATATTTTTTATTCATTTAAATTTTTATCGTTATAGATTATCTTTATTAAGATATTGATTCATATTTTTCATAAAAGATTAATTGTTATAATTTTAAATATTTGGTGGTATTAAATTCAATCTATGAATATAAATCTTGTCAGAAACATGTTTTCATGTTATTATTATTGCTCCTATCACATTGGTCTTCCGTTTTTCTACAATTAATTTATCTCATTATACAATCCTATTACTTAATCAATATTTTTAAGTAGTACAACCAGAACTTCTTTCTTAAGGTTATACCAAAATGATTTATACTGTAAAGATTATATTATTATTTATAATCATTTTAATGTATCGTCACATTAAAAAATTCTTAAATAGAATTCAAATGAAATTATATTGAAATTCTTCATTAACTTTTCACCATTGTTTACAAAAAGTATATCGACTAAGTCTTAATGCAAAAAAATATCTTCTTTTATAATTATTATTGAATACTATTAAATATTAAATATCTAGAGAAAAAATTGTTAATGATATTTTCATATAAAATTATATTACAAATTAAATCTTTAATTTTTCACTTTCGTTATCAAAGTTACATCAAACTAACCACCAATACCAAATTCTTTATAAAAAAAAAATTCTTAAGTCGATAGATATTTATGTGAGAATTGAAAAAAAAAATATTTCAAAAATTACAATAATCTATAACAATTTTACTAAATAATATTCAATGTATTCTAATTTCTTAACACTCTCTAAAATATACATTTAGTTTATACAATTTAAATAGGTTAAATAAAAATAATACATTAATTAAATAAATCATTTGACATTTGTTTTTTTAGGTTCTTTGATTTTTTAATTTATTTTCTTTGTAATTTATATTCTTTCTTTCTCTTTGTAATTTTTTGTTTTATTTTGTTTTTTAATGTATATGTGGCAATTTTTTATACGTGTCACTTATTTCTTTTAAGTTGTTACATCAAACAACACATAGTAGTAAAAAATTAAGTAATATATTTGTCACATATCAAAAGTTTAATGCATTTACTAATTGACTTTAATGAAGTATGACAAAATTTTAGGTCATGCATTTTATTTTTATATATTAATTATAATTATATTAATTAATTAATTATATTTATTGATTGATTAAATTAATTGATTATATTGATGTATATGTGATAATTTTTTTTACACATGTCAATATTTCTTTTAAATTATTATATCATATAACATATGACAAAAAATTAAATAATATATTTGTCACATATCAAAAACTTAATATATTTACTAATTGATTTAAATGATAAATGATAAAATTTTAGAGTATATATCTTTTTTTATATTATATTAATTATATTATATTATGTTAATTAATTAATGATTAAATTGATGATTTTTTTTTTTCCAAAAAATAAGACTTATTTGATCCGATAATCAAATTATATTGAAATTACTTTGTCACCTATTATTTTTAAGTAATATAAATATAAACTTAGATTTACAATAAATCTTGTTATATGATAGTATATTCACTAATTAAAATATAGTTTAAAATTATAAATAGATATTTATTGTAAAATTTAATAGTAAATATATTATTATGTATAAGATTTACTGTAAATTTAAGTTTATACTAATATTATTATTTTTGTACATTATTATCTAAGTGATTTATTTTAAAAAGTTCGTTTTTTATTTAATATAATTTTTTTAAAAAATAAGTAATATTTTTTTATTAAATGAATTAACTTAAGCCACTCTTATTCCCGTTTCTCAGTGGCATATCACGTCACGTCACGTCATGTCACATTATATTTTTTAATCCGTTCTCAACAAACCCTTAATTGTAGGAGCACTTGTCGCGATTCTAGGAAATAAATTAGAGATTCTTTATTTGTTGGTATAGGTTGGAGCGGTAAATTAGTGATTCTCGTCTCTACCATTATCCTTTAATCTTCTAATTATTTAAATAATTTCTCTCTCTCTCTAGATTCTTTATTTGTTGTTATAGGTTGGAGCGGTAAATTAGTGATTCTGGCCTCTACCATTATCCTTTAATCTTCTAATTATTTAAATAATTTCACTCTCTCTCTCTCACACACACACACACACACACACATATATATATATATAAACTTATATTTACATATTTTTTATTATTTGATCATAATTAATAACACATTATTTTCTGCATATTTATGTTTAAATTAAGAGTGTTTGTGATTTAATTTGAATTAATTTTAAATAAAACATTAGTCAATCTAAATAATATTATTTATATAAATTTGAATTGAATTAAATAGATTATCTTCTAAAAATCAATTCACTCCAAACTAATTTTGGATTTAAATCAATTTAGATTTGATTCATTTAATTGATTTTTGACAAAAAAAAAATTAAATTTATAATACTATGAGTTAAAAATAATTTAATTTATTAAAAAAAGAAATAAAAAATAATAATATATTTCATATACCTAAAATAATATTTAATCACATAAAATAAAAAAAAAAATATGTAAGAAATTAAAATTATTATAAGTAAAATTATAAATTAAACAACAAATAAATATATTATATAATATTTTTCGATATAGATTTGATTAAAACCACACCAATCCAATCGATTTTTCAAAAATCAATCTAAAAAGAATTAAATTTATTTGATTTTGATTGAATTTTTATTTTTTGATTCGATTTTGAATTAATTTTCGATTTGAATTGATTTTAAACAGGGAAGGATTGAAGGGGGCATGCATGGGCCATGCACCCTCCAAATAAAAAATATTTTATTAGATACTTATAATGTAAAACAAAGGTGAAAGTTTAAATAATAAAACTTATCTAAACAAACATTAATATCAAAAAGTTATTTTATTAAAAGGTTTAAAAGAAAATAAGTGAGGCGCACCAATCTCATCTTCACGTAAGTTTTGACAGCTAGGTTACTATTAATATTAAGTAATTAAAGTCCTATAATTATAAGAAAGTATTTTTAAATTACAAAAAAATAATTCACTTTTCAATTTGTGTCACTGCCTAAGTTCTCACACAGCACAACATAGACACATTAGGATTAAGATATAACTTTTCATTCATTGTCTTTGTTTCTCTTAATTAATTTTATTGTCCATTTATGACGCTAAAGGGAGTGGGTGTGCCGTAAGCAGTGATGTCGTAGCTGTATAGCAGAGATCACTAACTCAGCAAGTTCAATTTAAGGAAGTTGAGTCTTAGGCACAAGAAACATCTTGCATTCCTAACTTTGTTATAAGTCTTTATTTCTTATTTCTTAAGATATTCATCTATCTAGTATTTTATTAAAACTATGTCTCCAACCTCCTTATGTTTTAATTCTTCATTTTTGGTTTGGTGTTTTGCTAATTAACCTTTATTTTTTTCTTTTAATTTCTTTTCATTGGTTAGAGTAAAACTCATGTCTTGTTATTAATTTTTTTTATCTATGTGTAATGCGCCTACTATCGATTTGTACTTTATAGCTGTCTTTTTATTTCTATAATATACTGTTAACTTAATTAGTTTTAGTTAATTTTATTTTATGTTCATTTGTTCTCCTAAATATACTTAATTTGATTGAATGTTTGATTCGCTTGGTGTTGATTCTTTCTATTTCAACTGTTATTATCAATAGATATTTTTCAGTTATAAATATTATGAAGAAAAGACTAAAAAATAAGATGAAAGATGACTTTTTGATTGATTGTCTAATTACTTATATTGAGAGGAAGATTACTGAGAAGTTTGATATAAATTATATTATTGATGAGTTTTATGATATGGAGGAATGTCGTGTTTGACTTTGATAAATGTATTATATATTATTTTTTATATTATAATATAAATTTTATTAAAAAATACTATGATATAATTTGATAATGTGATTCATAATTTTTTATTTCTCTACTAAACATTTTCTAGATCCGTCCAGATTTTAAACACTCCTAACTCTAATCTCATCACTTATTATTGATGTAAGGTGATATATAACCATTATAAGTAACATTATTCACTTGTTTAAACTTGAATTTCAAATATTGTTACTTTCTGGTATTTGTAAAACGCAGCAATGCACTGCTTGGTGATGTTCTATAATTATAAATAGATGTAACGTGTAAGTAGCACTTCTTGAAGTGGGATACTCTCAGCCAACACGCTTGATTCTATTCATTCTGGTGGCGTAAGGTACACTCTTCGTTTCTCGGTAGATTCTGCCTCGCTTTTTCCATACTCCTTTCAATCGAGTTCCTTCAAACGCACACTTGCTTGAAAGGATTAGTTATGGGTTAATAATATATGGGTTGGGTTTGAGGGTCTGATTTTCACTTCTACTATTTTGGTTAACACAAGAATTATGTGCAAATCTTATTGTTAGTTTTAGGTCGATTCTACGATTGAACATTGTCTTATTTTATGAGTTGCAATTTGTTGCTAAATGTGTTTTATTCAGTATTTGGTGGCTAAGGATATTTACGTGCTCAGAGGTTTTCGGTTTCTTGTTGATGGCTGGAAAAGAAGTTGAGTTCTATTTTTTAAAAATCAGGATCTGATTTAACTTTTATTATTCTGGTTAGGTTAGTTTTGTAGCAACCTAGGTAATTTTGGTGTCTTTAATGCTTTTTATCTATTTTCGAGTATGAAATTCTGCATAAAATGATAGAATATCTATAGAGAAAGTTAATTATATTTCTCGGCACACTACATACAAGGGTACAGTACTATATATAATCTTAATTACCTAATGAATTATTTCTAGGAACTTTTTATTTTTTGGTACAATTATTTATAGGAAACACTTTATAATTATTTGTAGCAAGTAATGATAAAGTGTCTAAATACATGCATGACTAACGTTGAAGTGGTTTATAATGCCACTTAGTGTCTTAGACCCTTAGTGCCTACATACATGCATAACCCATGACTCTCCATTTTCTAATAATTAACTAACAGAAAATTCTGATGCCTATAAAGGAATTGTATTGGTAGACATATTAAGTACATGATGCTTCTTGGCTTAGCTAAGAACATATCTGCATGATTTGCTGCATTTAGAACATCTTGCTTACATATAAATTGTGGTCTATACTGTTGCTTCTGCATCTTAGACATTCCTTTCTTTTTTTTTCTTAATGTTATCTTAGGCATTCCTTTGTCCAAGGTAAGCATTGGTTTTCAGATATTTGAACTTTATAGCCCCTAATTATTTATTTTGATTAGGACAACATTTAGAATGCTCTTAAAAAGAACAGGAACATCAATGTTCTAAAGAAATTATTTGTTTTATAGGTAATTCATCGTTGACAATTTTTTTTAATAAAAAATTATCATTTTTTTCTTCCACTTTTCTTTCTGGAAATTTTTGAGTTGTAGATGAAGATGAATAGTAATCCAACCATGATTTCAACTCATTCTCCTTGCAACTCCTTTGTTTACTGAGAGACAAAACAAAGCTTGTCGTCTTTGTTGATTTCTTGTGATCAAGGTGCTCCCTGAGCCTATCGGTGCCAATATGATTGGCGAGAGTGCCCGAGTTTCTCTTCGCTGATGAAACCCAGTGTTGACCACAAGAGAAAGTTGAGTCTTCAAGGCTGTGATGGTGGTGGCTTGAATCGGTGGAGGTGAACCCGGGTTTGCGTTGAACTAGGGAGAGGCCTTTGGTGGGAGATGAGGAACCGGGTTGCGATGGGGCGGTTGAGGTCGGAGATGGAGACATAAACCGAGAACTTACTTGACGGTTTCTGGGTTTGGAAACCGTAGAGATAGAATCTTATATTCATTCTTCATGGATTACAGAATATAGCAAAAGGTAGCAGACCATAACGTCGTCGCTCCAGCGCCACAAACAACCCTCTGCTTCACTGCCTAGCCTCACGCGACACCTGATCAAACAATCTTCACCGCAAACAATCATCTGCAATGACATTTAGAAGAAGAAAAAAAAATTGAGCGAGAGAGAGAAAAAAAAGAAATTGAATTACTTATTAATCATATTACAAGTAATCAGTCTCATCCATCTATTTATTTTAATGTTATATTTAAGGTTATAAATCATAGAGGATTGATGCTTCTACTCCTTTTAGGAGCATTCTAAACATTGCCTCTGATTAGATTGGTCTTTATTTCATTTGAGTTTATGTTTCCTGTTTTTGAAAATTTGTGAATATGATGATGCGCTGTATCGAAGTCTAACTATATATATGCAATTCTCATAATTGCTCTTCATTTCATTCCTTCTTGCTTCATGGTCTGTTTCCATGGGTATCAAGATAATTTTCGTACCTATGTTTATTAGAGTCACATCACACAGCATTCCTAGTTGCTGTTGAAGATGCATATCTTGGTTTATTTCCACCTCACTTGAGCATCTTTGAAATATATGACTATGAGTAGCGTGAAAAGTAGAATGTTTGTGCTTAGTTTTATTATGGAGGATATCTTTTATCATTATGCCATCGAGTTGTGTTTCATATAGAAAGTAACTCTTTTCTTAAGAAAATGATGTTATTATACTTTTTTAGAGATGTAAATATTATATATATATTTTTTAAGAATATATGATTAAAAAAATAATAATAAAATAAATATAATAAATAATATTAAATAAGATATAAAAATAAATATATATATTATTTATGATAAGAATATTATAATTACTTTTCTTAACACCTTTTTGGGTGATAGAGAGCTTTCGTTTGTTTGTTCAAAGTGTTTTGAGGAGGGTCTAATTCTAATTAACCAATGTTTGTTGCTTATATGAAATTGTGAACTTCTAGGAAAAAATGAAGTCTTGCACTCTGGCATGCTTTTCTTTCATTTATCATTAAGAAGTTACAAAACCAAAAAGCTAAAATACAAAATAAAAAATTCCAAATACTTTTACTAAGTAGGCATCAGTAATTTAAAAAATAATTTATGATAATAAGTTTTTGTACTTTTCATATATGATGATTTTACAAACAATCATGATATTCTTACGTTATTTTTTTATATTATTTTTATATTATTAATTATATTTTTTTTTCGTTTAATGACAATTATTAAAATTAATATAAAAAATAATATTTTATATAAAATAGTGTATTTTCCTTTTGCAAAACTGTGTACCGTCACATAGGTACCTTGGCATTTCCGTAATTTATCTAAAACTTTGGATAATAGTATTTCCTATTCAGTCATTCGCTTCTATGCTTAGTTGTCATTCACTTCTATGCTTTTAAGTACCAGTGTACCACTAATGCACTGCCCTACAACTGCAACGTTCACATTTGATCAAAGCCTTTGCATTATTTGCATACAAACTCAAAGTCAAAAAAACCTGAAACAATGGCATGCCCATGGTGGGATGATGATTACCTCTTCCCTGGTAGAGGCTCCAAGCAAGATGATCACGAGGGTAAGCAGCATGTGGATCACAAGGTTGAGCACCGTGAGGATCACAAGGGTAAGCACTACGTGGATGTCAAGGGAGAGAAACATATGTATGGCAAACACAAGGCAGGGCAACACAGTGGGAATATCAAGGACAAGATCCATGCTGACTATAACAAGAGTGGCAAAAAAAGGCATCAATCTGAATATCAAAAGGGCTCTGTGCGTGGCTATAATAGTGGTTATGAACATGGTTATGGCCACAGTTATGGGTATGGTCATGACAACAGCAGCGGCAGTAAATATGAAGACCGTGGTCATTACAACAGCAGGAACAGTGGATATGGTTATCATGGTTCTAAGTATGGTCATGACAGCAGAGACAGTGAACATGGATATGAATATGATGATGGCTGGAGCAAATAAAGCTTCTACTACTTTTTATGTTAAGGTGAGATTTCTTTTTGTTTTCTCTAACTTATTTATATCCAGATTTCTGTGATTTTTATTGTCATTTCTACGTGATTATCCCATACATGAAGTGATGGTTTTATAATAAAAATTACTTCCTTTTTATTATAAACTATTCTCACATTTAGCCCCCTTTTTTCTGCTCTTTGCAGGTATGTGAAACCGTACTAGTGAGGGCTTGGCTTGTCTTGGAATCATGTGTGAGAAATTACGTTAGTGAGAAACTATGTTTGCTTTCTATTTACTAATGTTGGTCTTTAAGTGTGTTTTACATATTGCAAGAGATATATCTATGGCTTGGACCGTTTTAAATAAAAAAGTTGAGTATGTTTTAGAGTACTATAATATTTATTTATTTTTTGTCTAGAGTACGATAATCAAACATTCTTGTTATTCATTTAATTTTTATATATTTAATTTTTTTTAATTTACTTATAAATTTATTTTATATTTCTTGAAAATATTACAATTATCTACAAAAATAATTTAACATTTTTTATATTAATATATAATATAAATACGAAATACAATTAGACACAAAATATTTTTCATACTCAAATTAGCTACTTTGGTTATCAACGCAACAGGGGGATCTTGGGCAGAGTGGAGAAGTGAGATTGAGTGGATCTCTGGGGCATGAGATGCGTGTGCCTCCTGTGTGAGCTCTTTTGGGTTGCTTGCTCAAAGAACTGGACCCCTTTTGATAGCAAATGAATCATCTATCGGCCTAAACTTTTTTGGGCCGTTAGAAGTCATGTCTGATAAATTATAATAAAGAATGGTATTTTTATACATTATTTTTATTCAGATAAAAAAAAAAGAATATCACTTCTATTACATTTTTTATATTATTTCTTTTTAAAATAAACAAATACTTTTTGATATATATATTTTATCAAAACAAGAAAAATGTAAAGTAGTATAGAAAAAAAAAATTAATGCACATTTTCTAAATTAAAATAATAATAATTGTTTTGAATTTTAAAAATAATAATAACGAGAGTTGATTGTGAGGGTAAAACGAAGACTCAGGTAAAGTCACTTTGCCTGCTGTCATCAACTTCATCCCTATCTCAACAAAGATGGCTTGAAGGGTAAAACGAAAGTATTTCGCCTGCTGTCATCAACTTCAGACTTATCTCAACAAGATGGTTTGAATTTTTTTTCCCCACGAAAAGTCATTTTGCCAAAATAATAGGAGAGATTTTTATGAAATTTGAGAGCATTTTACTTAATCAAATAAAAACATAATATGTTGTTAAATTTTAAATTAAATTTCAGCCAACTTGAGAATATATAAGAACTAGCTTTATCAAAAAAAAAAAATCTAACTTTACACTCGTGTTGCATAGGTTATTATAAAAGATTTGTGTAATGAAATAAATAAATATATATATATAATAAATACAAAAAATATATTTATAAATTATAACATTATTTTAAGAGAAGTAATTTAAATCTCATTTGACATATTTTTATCAAAGATGAATTTTTTATTGAATTAAAATGATAGAAAGAATTAAAAATATAAATTTTTTATTTTTATGCTAGCAAGTTTAATATGATGATTATTTTAATTATTCGCAACTCAATCAAATAGAAGAAAAATAGATATGACATATATATAAGAATTTGATTTGAAGTATTATCTTGTAAAATAATTTTACATTTACATTCAATATTAGAATATTATTTTAATGAGTTTTACTATGTTAATAATGGAATGAGTTTTATACTTAGAATTAAATGAACCATTAATTTTTTTTAGCGTATTAGACCTACTGCTCTAAAAAAGTATTAATACCTTATAATTGACAAATAAAAATCTTATTACAAGATAATTTTTTAATAACTTATTATAAATTCACAGAAGATAAGTTTTATTCAAGCATGCTTTAACTTAGTGCTCATTATAAAAAATTAAGCTACATATATATATATAAAAATTCAATGTACGAACACATGAAACAACAAATCAAAGAAATAAATAAGTAAACAAACATAATTAGCATCTTTCACATTTTTTAGTATAATAATTAGCATGTCTCGCAATTATTTTACCGCATACATATAGGCCAATATTACTAAATAGGTGAATTTCCACTTTTTAATTGTTTTTGTGTTGTTATTGTTGTTATATTTTAAAGTATAATATTGTGAAGAATTTAAAAAATAGTAACATTAATTATGAAAAAAATTGACCTAATACAATATATTGAATTAACAAAATTGAAATAACAATATTGTGTCATGAATATTAATAAATTTCTTTTCATAAATATGAAGTTAATAAAGATTTAAAACTTGAATTTGTTTATTTAAATAACGGAGCAGGACACATGTTACTCAATTAATATGTCAATTGTCATAATTTCGTTATACAAAATAAAGCTACTACTTGGCAGATTTGTATAAACCATCACTCTTTATATATATATATGACTAGTATTTAAATAATTAAAGAAAAAAATAAAAAAACTTATTTATATAATTTCAATTAATTTTAATTTTAGACTCTATAATTTTTTATATTTTTTTATATCATTTATTATATTTTTACTCATTTAATTTTTTTAATCATTTATTTAGATTTTAGACTATAATGTCAAGGTATCAATCTTTATATTTTTTTATGCATTTAAGTTTTATCGCTATAGATTATATTCATTAAGGTATTGATTCGTATTTTTTATAAAAAAATAATTGTTATAATTTTCAAGATTTAATGGTATTAAATTCAATTTATGAATATAAATCTTGTAAGAAACATGTTTCCATGTTACTATTATTGCTCCATTCACATTAGTCTTCTATTTTTTTTCAATTAATTTATCTCATTATACAATTCTTTTGCTTAATCAATATTTTTAAGTAGTACAATTGGAACTCTTTTCTTAAAGTTATACCAAAATGATCAATAATGTAAAGATTATATTATTAATTATAATCATTTTAATGTATCGTTAGATAAAAAAATTCATAAATAGAATACAAATAAAATTATATTGAAATTCTTCATTTAACTTTTCACCCTTATTTTTAAAAGTATATCGACTAAGTTTTAATGCAAAAAAATTATCTTCATTTATAATTATTATTGAATACTATTAAATATTAAATATCTAGAGAAAAACGTATTAATGACATTTTCATATAAAATTATATTACAAATTAAATCTTTAATTTTTCACTTTCATTATCAAAATTACATTAAACTAACTACTAATACCAAATTCTATAAAAAAAATTATTAGGTCGATAGATATTTATGTGACAATTGAAAAAATATATTTACATCAAAAATTACAATAATTTATAACAATATTTTTAAATAATATTGAATACATTCTAATTTCTTAACACTCTTTAACATATACACTTAATTTATAAAATTTAAGTTGGCTAAATAAAAATAATACATTAATTAAATAAATCATTTGACATTTAACTTCTTAGGTTCTTTGACTTTTTAATTTATTTTCTTTATAATTTATGTTCTTTCTTTCTTTTTGTAATTTTTTATGTTTTTTTTATGTATATATGGCAATTTTTTTTATACTTGTTAATATTTTTTTAAGTTGTTACATCAAATGACACATGGTAAAAAATTAGGTAATATATTTGTCATATGTTAAAAGCTTAATGCATTTACTAATTGACTTGAATGAAGGATGAAAAAAATTTAGGTCATGTATTTTCTTTTTATATATTAATTATAATTATTATTAATTATATTGATTAATTAATTATATTTATTGATTGATTAAATTGATTGATTGATTGATTATATTGATGTATTTGTGATAATTTTTTTTTTCCATGTGTCAATATTCCTTTTAAGTTACTATATCATATAACACATATGATATAAAATTAAGTAATATATTTGTTATATGTCAAAAATTTAATATATTTATTAATTGACTTGAATGATAAATTAAAATTTTTAAAATATATATATATATTTTTTATAGAGGAGGATCAACTTACACCAGGTGTAAGTTTTTTTTGGACTTACACTTATTTTTAGTTTGTTAGATCCACTTTCATCTAATGGTTATTTTTAATGAAATAATCTTAACCATTAGATGAAAGTAGATCTAACGGTTGAAAATGAGTATAAGTCAAAAAAGACTTATACTGGTGTAAGCTGATCCCCCCTCTTTTTTGAGGGAGGATCAACTTATACCAGTGTAAGTTTTTTTTAACTTACACTCATTTTCAGCTATTATATCCACTTTCATCTAATGGTTACTTTTAATGAAATAATCTCAACCATTAGATGAAAGTAGATCTAATGATTGAAAATGAGTGTAAAACAAAAAAGACTTACACTGATGTAAGCTGATTCCCCTCTTTTTTATATTATATTATATTAATTAATGATTCAATTGATGATTGATTGATTATTTTTTCAAAAACTAAGACTTATTTGATCTGATAATTAAATTATATTGAAATTACATTATCACTTATTATTTTTAAGTAATATTAATATAAACTTAGATTTACAATAAATCATGTTATGTGATAGTATATTCACTAATTAAAATATAATTTTAAATTATAAATAGATATTTATTGTAAAATTTAATAGTGAATATATTATTATGTATAAGATTTATTTTAAATTTAAGTTTATATTAATATTATTATTTTTTACATTATTATCTAAGTGATTTACTTTAAAAAATTCATTTTTTATTTAATATATTTTTAAAAAATAAGTAATATTTTTTATTAAATGAATTAGCTTAAGTCACTCTTATAATAAGATGACAATTTTACTCGTGAGGTTAGGTATCCGCAGGTAATATCTATGATAAGTAGCAGATAATATCCGTTTAATTTTTTCTACAAATATAAATACTTGATTTAAGTTATCATCATTTAATAAACGGAGGCAGAATAATTTTTTTCAATGACTGCCAATACATTGTAAAAAAATGTATATAAAATTATTAAAAATTTTATTATATAAATTAAAATATTATTATATTATATTTTTTTATTTTATTAATTTTTTATAATTTATTAGGTATCCCAAATATTCATGTGTTTACCTAAAAATAATAATAAATAAATTCCTACATTGATATAAAGGTGAGAACAAAAATAGATATTATCCGCGGGAGAGTAGAGGACATGGTTTACTCTCCGTCCCTGCCCCGTTGTCTCCCTACTCTTATTCCTGTTTCTCACGTCACGTCACGTTGTATTGTTTTAATCAGTTCTCAACAAACCCTTAGTAGTAGGAACACTTCTTTATTTTTTGGTATTAGGGATGGAATGGGGCTACGCGGCCCCGCCACCGCTTCTTTATTCGTTATGTGTATTTTTTTTGTGATTTTTATTGGTAAATATAGATATTTATATGTATTTATTGATATAAATTTAATAATTTATATGTATTTTAAAATTTTAACACTATATATTATAATTTTATTTAACAATTTCATATTTTTATAAAATTAAAAAAATATTGTAAATAATAAATTAAATTTAATTATATTTTGTAATAATCAATCTATATAAATAAGTATTATATAAATTATACATATTTTTTGACAAATTTTATCATATTGTGAGTTAAAAATAAAAAATAAAAAAATTTATTTTATATGTTTAAAATAATATTTAATCATATAAAATAAAAAAATGTGTAAAAAATTAAAATTATTATAGTTAAATTATAAATTAAATAATAAATAAATAAATTATATAATATTATTCAGTATAAATTTGATTAAAACCATACCAATCCAATCAATTTTTCAAAAATCAATCTAAAAAGAATTAAATTTATTCGATTTTGATTGAATTTTTATTTTTTAATTCGATTTCAAATTGATTTTTGATTTAGATTGATTTTAAACAGGAAAGGATTGAAGGATTGAAGGGGGCATGCATGAGCCACGCCTCCCAAATAAAAAATATTTTATTAGATACTTATAATGTAAAATAAAGGTGAAAGTTTAAAGAATAGAACTTATCTAATGATTTAAAGAATAGAACTTATCTAATGATTTAAAGAATAGAACTTATCTAATGATCACAAGTATTAATATCAATAAATTATTTTGTCAAGAGACTTAAAAGAAGATAAGTGAGGCACATTAATTTTATCTTTATGTGGGCTTTGATAACTAGGTTACTGTTAATACTAAGTAATTAAAGTCCTACAACTATTAGAAAACATTTTTATATAAAAAAAAAATCATTCACTTTTCAATTTATCTCACAATCTTCCAAACTCCCACACAGCACAACATAGGCACGTTAGGATTAAGACATAACTTTTCATTCATTATCTCTGTTTCTCTTAATCAATTTTATTGTCCATTTATGATCACAAAAGAGTGGGTGTGTCGTGAGCAGAGATGTTGTAGTCGTACATCAGGGACTCACCGACTCAACAAGTTCAATTTGAGGGAGTAGAGTCCCAGACACAAGAAACATATCGCGTTCCTAACTTTGTTGTAAGTCTTCATCTATTATTTTTTAATATCTTCATCTATCTAGTATTTTATTAAAATTATGCCTCCAGCCTCCTTATGTTTTAATTCTTCCTTTTTGGTTTGGTGTTTTGTTAATTAACCTTTATTTTTGCTTTTAATTTCTTTTCATTGGTTTGAATTAATCTTATGTCTTGTTATTAATTTTTTTTATTTATGTGTAATGCGCCTATTATGAATTTGTACTTTCTAGTTGTCTTTTTATTTCTATAATATACTGTTAATTTAATTAGTTTTACTTAACTTAATTTTCTGTTCATTTGTTCTCCTAAACATACTTAATTTGATTGATCGTTTGATTCACTTTGTGTTAATTCTTTTTATTTCAACTACTACTAATGAGAGATATTGTTTAGCTATAAATATTGTGAAAAATAAACTCAAAAATAAGATGAAAGATGACTTTTTGATTGATTGTCTAATTACTTATATTGAGAGGAGGATTGTTTAAAAGTTTGATACAGATTATATCATTAATGACTTTTATAATATAAAGGAACGTCGTGCTCGACTTTAATAAATGTATTATATATTATTTTTTATACAATAATATTTTTTTAAGTAAATAGTATAATATAATTTAATAATATAATTCATAACTTTCTACTCTTCCACTAAACATTTACTGGATCCGTCCTGATTTCAAACACTCCTAACTCTAATCTTATCACTTATTATTGCTGTAAGGTGATATGTAACCCAATAATGTGTAAGTAACATTATTTACTTGTTTAAACTTGAATTTCTCTGTAAAACGCAACAATGCACTGCTTGGTGATATTCTATAATTATAAATAGATGTAACGTGTAAGTAGCACTTCTTGAAGTGGGATAATCTAAGCCAACACGCTTGATTCTATTCATTCTGGTGGCGTAAGGTACACTCTTCGTTTCTCAGTAGATTCTGCCCCGCTTTTTCCATACTCCTTTCAATCGAGTTCCTTCAAACGCGCATTTGCTTTACAAGATTAGTTATGGGTTAATAATATATAAGTTGGGTTTGGGGGTCTGATTTTCACTTCTACTATTTTGGTTAACACAAGGATTCTGTGCAAATGTTATTGTTAGTTTTAGGTCGATTCCAGGATTGAACATTGTCTTGTTTTATGAGTTGCTATTTGCTGCTAAATGTGTTTTATTTAGCATTTGGTGGCTAAAGATATTTACGTGATCAGAAATTTCTTGTTTCTTGTTGATGGCTGAAAAAGAAGTCAAGTTCTGTTTTTTAAAAATCAAAATCTGATTTTACTTTTATTATTCTGATCAAATTAGTTTTGTAGCAACCTAGGTAATTCTGCATAAAATGCTGGAGTATCTATAGAGAAAGTTAATTATATTTCTTGGCACACTACATGCAAGACTACAACCTACAGTACTCACTATTTATGCTAAAATTGTTTATGCTTTCATCCATTAGTGATGCTCTATATATAATCTTAATTACATAATGAATTATTTCTAGGAACTTTTTATTTTTTGGTACAATTATTTCTAGGAAGCACTTTATAATTATTTCTAGCAAGTAATGATAAAGTGCCTAGATACATGTATGACTAACGTTGAAGTGGTTTATAATGCCACTTGGTGTCTTAGACCCTTAGTGCCAACATACATGCATGACTCATGACTCTCCATTTTCTAATAATTAACTAACAGAAAATTCTGATGCCTATAAAGGACTTGTATTGGTAGACATATTAAGTGCATGAGGCTTCTTGGCTTGGTGGAGAAGATATCTGCATGATTTGCTGCATTTAGAACATCTTGTTTACATATAAATTGTGGTCTGTACTGATACTTCTGCATCTTAGACATTCCTTTTTTTTTTCTTCTTCTTCTTAATGTTATCTTAGGCATTCCTTTGTCCAAGGTAAGTATTGGTTTTCAGATATTTGAGCTTTATAGCCCCTAATTGTTTATTTTGATTAGAATTGGGCTTTATTTCGTTTGAGTTTATGTTTCCTGTCTTTAAAAATTTGTGAATCTGATGATGCGCTGTATCGAAGTCTAACTATATATTTGCAATTCTCAGAATTGCTCTTCATTTCATTCCTTCTTGCTTCACGGTCTGTTTTCAGGGGTATCAAGATAAATTTCATACCTATGTTTATTAGTGTCACATCACACAGCATTCCTAGTTGCTGTTGAAGATGCATACCTTGGTTTATTTCCACTTCACTTGAGCATCTTTGAAATATATGACTATGAGTAGCGTAAAAGGTAGAATGTTTGTGCTTAGTTTTATTATGGAGGATATCTTTTATCATTATGCCATCAAGTTGTGTTTCATATAGAAAATAAGTCTTTTCTTAACACCTTTATGGTGATAGAGAGCTTTCGTTTGTTTGTTCAAAGTGTTTTGAGGTGGGTCTAATTCTAATTAACTAATGTTTGTTGTTTATATGAAATTGTGAACTTCTAGGAAAAAATGAAGTCTTGCACTTTGGCATGCTTTTCTTTCATTTATCATTAAGAAGTTACAAAACCAAAAAACTAAAATACAAAATGATAAATGCCAAATATTTTTAATAAGTAGGCATCTGTAAATAAAAAATAATAATTTACTAAGTAGTTATCAGTAATTAAAAAAATAATTTATGATAATAAGTTTTTGTACTTTCATTGTATGATGATTTTGCAAAAATGTGTACCGTCAAATAGGTACCTTGGCATTTCCGTAATTTTATCTAAAACTTTGAATAATAGTATTTCCTATTCAGTCATGCTTTCTTCTTAATTATCAGTCACTTCTATGCTTTTAAGTACCAGTGTACCACTAATTCACTGACCTACAGCTGCAGCGTTCACATTTGATCAAAGCCTTTGCATTATTTGCATACAAACTCAGTCAAAAAAACCTGAAACAATGGCATGCCCATGGTGGGATGATGATGATTACAAGCATGTGGAAGGGTCATCGCACCGTGAGGAGCACAAGAGCAACAACCAAGAGGAGCACAAAGGAGAGCAGAAGGCAGGGCACCATAATGAGAACATCAAGGACGAGAGTGACCAAAAACAGCCAGAACATGAATATGAAAAAGGCTATGAACGTGGCTATGAGGATGGCTATGACAGTGGTTATGAACATGGGTATGAACATGGTTATGAGCATGGCCATTACAACAGCAGCGGCAAATATGGTGATCATGGTCACAATGGTCAAGACAGCAGCAGGAACAAAGAATATGGTGACCATGGTTCTGACTATGGTCATGACATCGGCAAGAAGAGTGAATATGATGATAAGCATGGTCATGACTGCAGCAACGATAGTGAATATGGCTACGATGGTGATTTTGATGGCTATGAATTTGCCTTTGGATATGATCATCATGGTGGCTGGAGCGACAGCGACTAGATGTTCTACTACTTTTATGTTAAGGTGAGGATTCTTTTTACCTTAATTAGATCCAGATTTATATGTTTTTTATTGTAATTTTACGTATGTGATTATCCCACAGATGGAGTGGTGGTCTTATTTTCTTTGGACTTTGGGCAAATATTACTTCCTTTTATAATAAAATCTGCTCTGACATTTGATTTAGCCCAGTATCTTCTATTTCAATATGAGAACTAAAGTTTGCTTTATTCTTCTTTTTTTTTGGCTAATATCTTTCCTTTTTTGCTCTTTGCAGGTGTGTGGTTGTGGAACCATAGTACCAAGGGCCTTTGTCTCACCTTAAAATTGAGTGAGTGAGTGAGAAATTATGTATGCTAGCTTGTTACTAATGTTAAGTGTCAAAGAAAAAAATAATAGTTTGCGTACATGTTGTGTGAGATATATGCATTTGGACCATTTGAAAAACAGTTGAAACAGCTATCTAGGATCTGGGGCTGTAATCAAACCGATGTACTTGTTCATGGACGTGTTTTAACTTTTAAGCTTGTTTATGTTTTATGTTCATGCTTTTTCAATGGTAACAGAGCAATTTCTATTATACATCTTGCATTTTAAAGTATATGATATACTGTATTATCCAAATTATTGATGTATATTTAAAAAAAATTAATGGCTATTATTAAACACTAAACACCTTAACAGATTTTACAAAATTACAAAATAATTATTATTCCTTTCTTATTTTCCATCTTCGTTGTCCATCTTTTCTACCCACCACTCTCAGCCTCCTCGCCGCCAACGGCAGCTCCACCACCACCACCAAACCTGAAGCCACCGTCCAGATCCGAGTTGAACCCCAAGCTAGAACAGTCGTCCAGTCTCATTGGAACTGTCGCGTCATTTTTTCTCGTAAACCCGAATGCCTAGTCGAACCTAACAGCCAACCACTAGGATCCATGCTCATCCAAAGTCGCCACCCCCCAAGTTCGGGTTGAATCTTTAGCCAGAATTGACGCCCACCCTCATCAGAGCCGCCACGTTGTTCTTTCATATTTTGTCGCTTCTGTATTGCGGCTCCGTTCAGCCCGCGTTCTGACACCTTTGCCAGCCCCTATAAAACCCTCTTCTCTGCCGCCTTCGACCCCAATAACCTCACGTGCGACGACGGCTTGGAGATTTGGTGGTTGAGTATGGCGGCAGACACGCGTGGGATGTGAATGGGTGTTTGGTTCGGTCATGGGTGAGATGGGAGCAAGGTGGGTTCAACGGAGGCCACCAATCTAGGTAGTGGCAAAGCTGGATTCGGTAAGGTAGTGGTGAGTCTGGTGCCATGATAGCATCGGCTTGGCAATTTGGTGGCTGTGTATGGCAGCAGACACGCGAGGGCTCGGTGGTTTCTGACGATGTCGATCGAGTTGTAGTTTCTAGTGGTTGTTGGTTTCATAGGACAATTGCAGTGGTGGTTGTCTTAATTTGTGGCTTCCGACAACTAGGAAAGAGGTCTGGTGGTTCGGGATTGAAAATGGTGGTCGGTCAGAATAATAGTGGCTGAAATTTGTGAACTAAATTGTAAATTAATTTATTTAAAAGATTATTTTTAAAATATTATAAAATTAATTATTAAAAAAATACAAAATATTTAATACACTCATTCATTAAAGGGTGTATACTAGTAATGTGCATGGTAACATAAATAAGTTTGAACAAAATTTAAAAACTAATTGATAAAAAAACAAGTTTAAGTAAGACAGACATAAATACACAAGTATTATTACTTTCATGTTTGAGGGTAGGATGGTAAAACTCTTCTAGTTTGGCTTAATTGTAGATGACAAAAGAATTCAGAATCATTATATGGTACCAGTACTAGATGGAACCCATGCACGCGGTGCCAACTTTATCGTCAGGTTACAAGGAAACAATGAGCACAAAGATTTTTTTCTTTTTCTTTTTCTTTTTGGTACAAGAAGAGCACACGCATTTTATCTTGTAGTTGTATGATCACGCCAAAATCAACCGCGTTTTTTGGACACCGTAGTCCACGTCAGTTTTATACAGTGAGTCACTGTATAACCTTTTTTTTAAAAAAAATTTGATAAAAAAAATTATTTGATTTGTTAATTCCATCTCCCCTCTCACTCGCCCTCATTCAAAGCCCTCGCAATTCTCCAAGAAAATGAGAAACTGAGAGAACGCCACCATGCCGCCTCCTCACGCCGCCTTGACGCCTCACCCCCCAAAGAACGGAGAACCCTATACCATCCCGTCTTCATTGTCAACCTCTGCCGGTGTATTCCTCCGCTGCCTGTGAATATGGTCTTCTTGTCGGCACTACCACGTCATTGTTGAGCTCCAGCGTCCCCATGTATCACATTTCTCTGTTTATGGGTTATTAAGGTGTTTTGTTCTTCCTTTAATTTATTTTCCTTTAATATATGCTGGTATATGTGCAATTAAAAAGGTAACCCACGGTTCCCTACTTTCCATTTGGACCATATGAAGGTATTTATTATGACAGATAAAATGGTCAAAACAAAATGATTAAATCATAAACCTTTTGTTAATGGCACGATATTTGGGAATCTAGATTGGTAGTGGTTGTCAACAAGTAGAATCATGAGGGTAGTTTTCATTCTCTGTGTTTGAGATTGCAAACAAGAATAATTTTATATTTTTAATTTGGTTGGGGAAGTAGTCATAAGAATTGGTTTTCTCACATGATTGATAAAGTAATTGAATAAATTATTATTAAATAACAAAAGTTGTTGAATTAATTTCATGCTTATTCCCTTTATCTCTTTTTTGAGCCAATGTGGACTTCAACTTTGTTCCTGCTATTGGTTTAAGATGTCATTGTCCTTTTATTTTCTTTGTTGCGGTTTTTAATGGAATAGCATCACAACAACATGGTAGCGGATTTTAATGGAATCAGTTGAATACGGAAAAAAAAATATATATAACACAGGAGGAAAATCAGGTTAAGGAGTGTGCAAGTTATATGGTAAAGTAGCCATACATATTTGAATATATCTCATTTCAGCTTTGCTTTGCTTTGCATCGAAGTGACCACACTTAATTACTTTAGTTGTTATAAAGCATGTTTCTGGTTTAGCTTTTCTGGTTGCTACTTCATGGTTTTTTGTGACAACTCTATTGTGGTTTATGTCTTGACACTACATGACCATGGGCTACTCTAAGCATGTCTGCAACATAATAATAGTTAAATTTTTATATATTTATCTTATAAAAAATATTATTATTATATTTAATTTTAATGACTTTATAACATGATTATTTATTTAATTAAAGAAGTTATTAATTTAAGACAAAATAGATATTTTGATGCTTTATTTTTATTTTTTCATCAATTAGTTACTATCACGTCATATTCACATTATTATCAGATCATAATCATATCATTATTGTTAATGATATGTTATCCTTTTCGTTAGAAAAGTGACGGAATCATAATAGAAGACTATATTATAAATGATTTATAAGATAAGATATAAAATTAACAAAAAAAATTATATGAGATCAATTTTTTTTAAATAAAGATAAGAGATTAAAATATTATTTTTATTTTAATTTATTTATTGTGATAATTATAAAAAATTTGTTTAGAAGAGTGTTAAATAATGATGATAAAGAATGACAACTTTAATTAAATTAACCCTAAACAAATTTATATCAATTGAATTTGGTTTTGTTTAATGGGCCCACATCCAAACAAAAATGAAGTAAATAAAGGAAAAGACCCAAAGGGTATGTAACGTACGGCAGCCTGAAGCATTTGATAATGCTTTTATGTTATGTTTAGATGACAGGTAAAGAAGAGCACAGGAAGAAAATGAAGGGAATAGAATTATTTTTTTGTATTTGAAAGTTTTAAAATGTATAGAAATAAAATAAAATATAAGGAGAATTATTCTCTTTCACTTCTTCTTAAATGACCAAATTTTATTTTCTCTAAAATTGAGGTGGAATGGAAGGAATACATATTTCGTTATGTTTCGTTAATAAATTTTTTAAACAAAAAGAAAGAATATTATGTTTCATTCATTTTTTTTTTTTCAATCTATTTCTACTTATTCTACTCCGTTCCATTAATAAAAAAATATTCAAATACAAAGTTACATGCAATTGAATGGACATTTGATTGAAAGAAGAAATAAAAGCAAGTGGGCCCATAATTGTGAAGATTAACAAAAAGATGTTGAAGCCCAAAGGAAGGCCACGTCCAACTAAGTGAGGCGATGCAAAAGGGGACTACTGAACTTAATGGAAAATTGAAAGCTGGCAGCAACGGAGATGATTTTTTTAAGTAATTTATGAGTAAATAAATATTTATTATTTATTAATAAATAAGTGAATTCATTTATTAATAATTAATAAATATTTACTTATTCATAAATTATTTTAAAATATCCAAATTTGATTAGCAACGTATAAAAAGAAAAGGAGACGTGCAGCAACAACGCGGCACGAGGTGAAAAAAGGAAATCAGACTGAAATGCGGCACAAGCTGGAAAAAGAGCGTGCTGCACAATTCCGCAAAGAGAGGAAGAGAACAATGTATAACAATTGTTTTATTTTTTATGATTTTTTTTTATATTTGATATTCTTATCATGAATAATTAATTTTATTTTTTAAAATTAAGCTGAAATCTTAATATTTATTTTAAAATAATTTAAATTTATTTAAAATATTTTTATTTATTTTATAATTACACAATGATAATAATTATTGATCTTTAATTATTATTCAATTTGTTTTTTATTAATTATCTTGTAATCGATAAATAAATTTAAAGTAATTTTTTAATCGTATGTCTAATTCTTGTAATTTTATATGTGAGTTACATAATAGCATTCAATATTTTTGTGATCTAAAAATTAAATAATTCATGTTATATTAAATTATTTATATTATAATTTGAAGATACTATGTTATTTTAAATGAATTATATCATTAATTAAGTTACAATAATATTTAATAGTATTCAAAGTTTGTAATTGTAGTCATTCTATAAAATAAGATTAATTTTTATTCAAATTAAATTTATTTTTACATGACTGGTGATGAATTCGATGTCCTAGAAGTATTCTTTAAGTGATCTTACATTTTAATTTGAGTTGTTTCATTTAGATTTATTATTTAATTTTAGATTTAGTTTAATGCATAGTTTAAATTCTTAGATTAATTAAATAGAATCAAAATTTCTTTTCTTTTTTTTAAATTAATTTAAGTAAATATTAAAATTTAGTTAATCCTATCACTACATGTAAATATGACATCTTTATATTTATTAATTATTACATAAATCTCATAAATTTGCAAATAAAAGATAATTTTATTACTAAAAAATTCTCATACACTGATAACTTTCATTGTTTTGTTGATAATTAACAATATAGGAATTGGTATCATATCATTGTATGCTGGTAACAAGACAGAACTTGGCATATTCTATCTTCCCTTTTATGAGTCAATGAACTGCCATATAATATGTTCCCCAATAGTCATAAATCAACATTTTTCCTCCTATGCAGTTGTGTTGTTGTATTTCATCTTAGTTTCGCAAGTGTGTGGGAATATCAAGTCAATCTAGTATCTGCTGCCTCAAATGCATGCTGTCAGGATATAGTCTTAGCATAAATTTAACCTGAATTCAAAATAAAAGTGTCACCAAAGTAGTTAACTCAAATTTTTTAGATTTTAACTCAATGTAGTTTTACATCTTAGCTTTCTAACGAGACCAACCCCATGTTGTTTGGATTCCTATAATTCAAACTCTGAACCCTTCAGTGCACTCTACTCAAAATAGATCAAAAGAAAAACATATGCATTATTCCTTCTTTGCTTTCCTTGGTAGAGTATTTTTTTAAATTCTTTTTTTGTTACTAGTAACTTGTACCTAATCCTTTGCCTTTGTTTAGTAATCTTGAACCCATGATTTTTACCTTACACTTATATTATCATACTGCTTCGATGCATAACTAAATCGGTGAAGAAACCAAATCTTGTATGCATAAGAGGTAACAAAATATTACTGAATAATCATTATTTATTTACTCAAGTTTAGTCTACTGTTAAATGAATACTATAATTTAAAATTTATGCTCTTAACATGTTTATGACTTTTCATGCTACCAGGTACAAATGAAATCACCATTGAAACAGTCCAAACTCAAGCTGAGTTGGCAAACCCTAATGACGAGACCTTGTCCGACTTGTACAATTGAAGAAAGAAGAATCCAAGGAAGCTGACTGCTACTGCAGCCACTAGAACTCCTTATACCACGAGGGGTGTCATAAAACGGAAAAAAAGGGGATAAAGGAGAAATAGGCAACCAGTTGTGGCGAAATAATGCCAGGATGCAGTTTTGAAGACTTGGGCCGATGCCAATTGATGAACAACCTCATTGGCGAGTAGAATATTACATTACTTTGAATTTTTGGATGTGTTCTTGCTACTGATCCCCCATAGAGGGTGGATATAGGTCTGAGTTGGTGTTAGATCAAATTATATTATGTAGATGTAATGTTTACTTGTTTGGACTTCAACTGAGGTGTTTCTCATCATTCTAATGTACATCATCTTTTAATTTGCTCCACCTTACTAATTTGGACGGAAAATACTAGTCTTTATGTTTTTTGTTTGTATTTGCATTTAAGTGGTGAACCCAGCGGAAATAAGTGGTGAATTCTATTTCTTAAGTGGTAAATTGGTCATTCACTCCCTAACTTCGCATATGAAAGGCACTCATTAAAAGATAGTCGAAATTAGAGTTTTCCAAATGAAAGACAAGAATCACCACTTATTTTGCCAAGGTTCTACACTTAGCAACAATTCTTTGCACATAATTCATAATTAAATGGTGAACAATGTAAAAATAAGTAGTGAATTCTATTTCCTATGTGATGAATTAGTCCCCTACTCCCTAACTTGGCCTATGGAAGGCACTCACTAAAAGAGAGTCGAAATTAGAATTCCCTAAATGAAAGACAAGAATCATCACTTATTTTGCCAAGGTTTCACGCTTGGCAACAATTCTTTGCACACAATTCATAATTATGTGGTGAATTCTATTTCCTATAGGATGAATTGAAAATAATAATTATCATACCTTTACACAAAAGATCTAATTCTATACTTCCAACCCATCAAGCCTATGTCAATAGTAAAGGCACACAGTTGAAAGACCAGGTAGCAAAAAAACATATGCATCTATATTACAACATGTCACCAAAATATATGTGTGACACTTTCACAAAGCAAAAGTCATTGCACTACAAAAAAACACATGTATGAAGATTGTTTGAATCTTCTATCAACTTCATTTTTTGGTTGTTGCACACACTTGCACAAAATGAGCAAGAGCTGTTGTATGGCTCTTGTTAATGCTAGGTTGTTGCCCCTAAACAACGCATTGTATGGCTCGAGTACAATGTCAAATGAGTAAGAGTCGCTGCATCGCCGCCTGGGTGTAGTGAAAAATAAGCAAAGGTTCCCACATTTTCGTGAACGGGTGTAGGTAAAGAAACTAGTTCACGAGAATAGGATGTGTTTTGGAGCTTGAAATATAAGCATACTTACAGGTAAATCAATGGAAATAGTTGACACCATTATTAGGAGAATGATTAATTTTATGTGCGTACAAGAAACTAAGTAGGTTGGAAAAAAGACAAAGGAACTCGACACTTCGTGTTTTAAGCTTTGGTACACCGGCAAAGTAAAATCTAAAAATGGGGTAAGCATAATAGTAGATTAGAGTTGGAAGAATAATATTGTGGATATGAGAAGGCTCAGAGATAGGATCATAGCATTAAAGTTTGTTGTGGAACATAAGACTTTTAATGTTATCGGTATGAATGTACCCCAAATAGGGTTAGACAAGCACTACAAGATAAAATTTGGAGAGGATTTAGAAGGTTTAGTTCAGGGAATACTATTAGGAAAGAAGATTTTTCTAAGATAGGACCTAAATAGTCATGTGGAAAGCAAATCTAAGGGGTATGAGGGTTTGCATGGGGAGTATGGTTTAGGAGTAGCTAATGCCGAGGGCAAAACGATTCATGATTTTTGGTAACTTTAGATTTTACAATAGCTAACACTTATTTTAGGAAGCGAGAAGAACATCTTATCACATATAGAAGTGGAGAGTTCTTACTCTCAAATTAATTTTTTTCTAATAAGGAAATCAGATAGAAAGTTTTGCATGGATTGCAAAGTCAACACTTGAGAAAGTTGGACTACTCAACACTGAGTTTTGATTATGGATGTATGGATTAAGATGAAAGTAAGGAAAAATTGTCGAGACAGAGTCCCAAGGATCAAATGGTGGCAACTAAAGAGAGGAAGAGGAAAACAAATACTCTTTCATAGGAGGATTATGGAGGAAGAATTTGGGAGGTACAAGGGAGTGCTAATGATATGTGTAGATAAAAAGATTAGGAAGGTAGCAAAAAAGACACTCAGTGAATTAATAAGCTTTGGACTTGGACTAAAGTATAAAGAATCTTGGTAGTGGGACGCAAGTGTACAAGATAAGGTTAAGGTTAGAAGGGAATGTTATAAAGCTTGACATGTGTGTAAAAATGATGAAAATTAAGAAAAATATAAGACAACTAAAAAAATATATTAAGAAGGCGGTGAGCAAGGCGAAAGTTAAAGCGTTTAACGGATTGTATCAATCTTTAGGCACCAAAGACAGAGAAAGGAATATTGACAGGCTTGCTAAAAATAGGAAAAGGAAGACAAGAGACTTTGATCATGTAAGATGCATTAAGGATGAAGGGGGTAAAGTCTTGGTTACTGAACAAGAATCAAGGATCGATGGAATAGTTATTTTCACAAGTTATTTAATGAGGGACATGAGACATTAGGAGACTTAGACATTCTAAACACTAGAGAGAAGAACCAAAATAAAATCTTTTATCATAGAATTCGGGAGTTTGAAGCAAAAGAAACATTGAAGAGAATGGATAATGGAAAAGCGGTCAAACCTAATAATATACCTATTGAGGTATGGAAGTGCCTAGGAGAGAAATGTATAAGTTGACTCACAAAGCTGTTTAACGAGATAATGATGTCTAAGAAAATGTCAAATGAATGGAGGATAAACATTTTAATCCCTATTTATAAGAATAATGGAGATATACAAAACTGTACAAATTATAGAGAAATTAAGCTCATGAGTCATACAATGAAGTTATAAGAAAGAATAATTGAATGAAGATTAAGACAAGAGACTCATATTTCAGAGAATCAATTTGGTTTTATGCTTGAGAGGCCAACCATGGAAACAATCTATCTTCAACGCAGATTGATGGAGAGGTATCAGAGGAAGCAAAAAGACCAACACATAATTTTCATTGATCTGGAAAAGGCCTATGATAAGGTACCGAGAGAGGTTTTGTAGAAGGTTCTAGAGAAGAAAGGAATTTGTATCGTTTATATTCGAGTAATTCAAGATATATATGATGTGACTAAAACTAGTGTGAGAACACAGGATGAAGTCACAGAAGATTTTCCTATAACTATAAGACTGTATCAAGAGTCAACTTTGAGTCCATATCTTTTACCTTGGTATTGGATGTGCTTACTGCACATATCCAAGAGTCGGTACCATAATGCATGCTTTTTGTAGATGATATAGTCTTAGTTGGAGAGTCAAGAGAGGAACCAAATGGGAAGCTAGAGCGATGGAGACGAGCTTTGAAAGAACATGAATTTTGTCTAAATAGGAGTAAGACGAAGTATATAGAATGTAAGTTCAGTAAGAAGCGTGCTACTACTAGCTTAGCAGTGAAAATTAAAGACCATATCATACCACAAATCACACGATTTAGATATCTTATATCTATCATATAAAATGACAGAAAGATAAAAGGAGATGTAAACCATAAGATTCAAGCTGGATGGATGAAATGAAGAAGTGCTTCAGAAGTTATTTGTGATAGAAAAGTGTCTCTCAAGCTTAAGGGTAAATTTTACCGCACAGTTATAAGACCTGCGATGTTATATAGTATTGAATGTTGGATGATAAAATGCCAGCAAAAGCATAAGTTCAGTGCCGCTGAGATAAAGATGTTGCGCTAAATGTGTGGCCATACAAGAAAAAATAGAATTAGGAATGAATGTTTTAGAGAGAAAGTAGGGGTAACACCTATTATAGAAAAGATGAGAGAATATCGTCTTAGGTGATTTGAACATGTAAGAAGAAGACCCTTAGAAGCCCCTATAAGAAGAGTAGATTAGGTGAAGGATAGCCCAATAGTTAGAGGTAGAGGAAGATCAAGAAAGACTAGAAGTAAAATGATAAAAAAAAAAAAATTAAATTTGAATGACATTTGTGAAAACTTGGTTTGTGATATGGCATAATGACGTTGTTTGATCCATATAACTGACCTCACCTAGTGGGAAAAAGGCTTAGTTGTTGTTGTTATTGTACACACTTGCACAAAATACTGAAATACTATCAGCACATCTTATATTTTATTAATTACTGCATAAGTCATTATCAGCAAAATATTAGATGTTATAATCTCTACTAGAACATTTAACCATATGCACAGATCATCATAGTACAAGTCCAACATATCTGTAAATATACGCACAACAATACCCAACACAAAATTTTATAATTTGCTGCACACACATGTTGTACTACCCTATTACCGGCCAAATGCATTTGTTATCGACTGCTGCCAGTATAGTTATCAACAATGTAAGTTTCGTTACAACCTAGTAGCAAAATATTTGACCAAATGTCCTCCTTCGTCCTAGAGAAAGAACCAAAACTACTTCATCTAATGAACTTTTCTGCAAAGAAAAGCTCTTTCCTCTTCACCTTCCCCCTAGGTTAGAAATAATTGGGAATCTATAGTAAAACAAAAGGAAAAAAAATGAAAGGAAGGAAGGACAGGGGATTATCTATGGTTGTTAAGCCATAGCTATAAAATTGCAACATCCTTGTTGATACCCAATTTTGTCCATAAAATTTTTATTGCTTGATCAGTGATTAATATTTTGATAAAAAGATGCTTAATTGCAATGTTGTGATCATACTATTTTCTTTTTACATCTATCTTACTTTTTCTTATTTGTGCAAAGTAAAAAAAATTGTTTTGAAACTTGCTCATCTCACTCCACATGTAATCCTCACTCAACACTCAATCTCTGCACACACTCAGACCCTTCATCCTCTCACGTTTCACTCTGCACACATTAATTAATCTCTCCTCATTTCACTCCAATCAGGTTCCCACTTGCACACACGAAATATGCATCATACAAACTGCACGCATCAATTCAAGACTATAAAATTCAATACAGAGATAGAGGGGAGGTAGAGAATTTTTGAGAGATTTTTCGGAGGCAGCAGCCAACAAAAAAAAATACCCAAGCTTCCCACTTCATCTTCTTCTTCCACCATACACAGCCACCATCTTCAACACCCACTTGACTCAGCCACATCCAACCACCACCGCCCAAACGGCCAACGGGCCGCGCGCCATCAGCACCCCACGTCGAGCCCAGCACGGTGCTCCATCGTGCACGACAAACCAAGCCCGTGCTCCCCAGCCGCGAATCGCCGTCGTCTCACAGCCAGGACGCGACCCTGCACCACCGTCGACAGACCCCTGACAGACCCGCCGCGCCCGTGCCCGCGCCCGCCGTCGTTCCAGACCAGTCGCTCGCGAGCTAGCCAGATCTGCTCCGTGCGGTCCACCACAGTCAAACCCAGCAAGCTCCACCGCGCCGCGCCTCTGCTAGCACCGCGCCAGGAGACCTGCAGCGCCGTCCACTCCACCGGCCAGATATGGAGATACCAGATCTCGTCGTGCTGCCCGAACCGGAGCCAGCCAGAAGCTCTGCCGCATCGCACCGCACCAGTCATCGGATCTTTCGTAGCTCCGCCCAGCCCAAATCGGACCGCCACCAGCGCATCGCTCCAAGGTCCATAGTAATACCCACTCTTTCCTCTTTCTCATTTCCTTTGGTTCAGAGATTGAGCCTCTTTGTTTTTCAAATGGCATTGTGATAAATAAAAAATGGGAAATGGGGGGGTGCGTTGGTCTGCTATCAAAAGAAAAAAAGTTTCCTGATGGTCTTCTTTTTAATGTTAAAATTTGAGGCTAATGGGCTTACGGCTTTGGGCTTTTTATTATGATTCTTGAATCGTAAATAACAAAAAAAAGGGTCGAAATGATAACAATAAAAAATGAATAATAAAATAAAGAATATATATATATATATATATATATATATATATATATATATATATATATATATATATATAAACCTTTTAATCGATGCAATGACTAATGATAATGATTGAATAGCAGATGCTATCTTCAATGTCGTTTGGATCATAAGGGTTTATTGAGTAGCCTTGTGCTAACTTGAACCCTGTGCAATGATGGTTTTGTTTTAAAAAATAAATTCTTTTTTTTTATAATTTTTTTTCTTAATTAAAATCAACCAATCCATAATCATTTTCTAAAGAACTACGTGACTTTGAGTTCCTCATTGCACCCGAGGATACGTAGAAGCAGAATTTCTATTCTATGTCAAGGCGAAAAAATAAATTTTCATAATTTAGTTATTTCTTTTTTTTCCTTAAAAAAATAAAACAAAATTAAATAAAATAGTTACTAAGTCTTTTCAAAAAGGGGTAAAATAAATAAATTTGATATTATTAAAATTTGCGCAATTAACTTAAAGTATCATTCTTGAAACGGGCAGTGTAGGGTGCTAACACCTTCCCTACCTGTCGACTCCCGAACCCAAACCTTTTTTAAAAAGACCAGTTTTACCTATTTTAAGGATTTTTCTAATGTTTTCCCAAATTAAATAAACATTGATGGCGACTCTATTAATTTTCAAATCTTAATCTTTTTGGATCGTCCCGTCACGATTTCGGTTGCGACAATCCTTTTCACAAATAGCTATAAACTTACATTAAGTTTCCCTTATTCAAGCATGTAGGGGGCGTTTGTTTGATATTGTTTTGGGTTTCAACAGCTTTTGTTGTGTGTAAAAATTGTTAGCATAAGTTTGCAACATGTTTGGCAAATTTGATAAAAGTTGTTGATATAACAAAAATGTACGATAACAACTTAAAATGAGAAGCTCAAATTTAAGCTGTTTCGCAAAAAAGTTATTGGGATTATTTTTAACAGTGATATGTAAATATATTTTTGTCCTCAATTGAATAACTTTTTTTAATTAATAAAATAATTTTTTTAATTATTCTATACCTATTTTAGTAATTTAATACTTAAAAGTAATTATTTTTTATATTATTCAAACGAAATGCAGTTAACTTAAAATTACTTTTCAACTAACATATCTAAACATAATCGATTATTGAAATAATCAAACTTTCATAACTTGATTATTAAAATAATCGATTATTAAATAATCAAGTTTTTTCAATTATCTCAAATATGCACTTAGTTATGAATAAACTTTGCACATTCACAACACATACAATATAGGTGCAATGATCAACTAAAAACAATAAAATCATAGCCAGTCCTCAGAAATTGAAATACAAGTCATTCACAAATCAATAGTATACTACATACACAACCTCTAAAAAATATGGCAAGCTTATCAAGCACCAAGAAAAGGACCATTTGAACCCAAGCACATGTTCTAAACTCGCAACAAATATAATCTAAATTCCTTTAAGCTTACGAAAACAGTCCAGCAAATCATTTTCATGTGAGCTTAACCTTCTAGCAAACAATTCAAGCACAAACCAATTGAATTTTAAACCCTATGTTAATTATATGCATCAACGTGAAACCATTGAACAGATACTTCAGAAGGTGAGAAAATAAGCAAGCATGACCCGAAATTCTCCTTTATTCTATTCTGGGCTAATCCCAGCAATCTCAAATCGAGTTTTACAAGCGTCACCACTCATCAATTACAAATCATATGCAGCACATTCACATAATGCATTAAAACCGAGAAATCCAAGTAGCAGTATATCTGGGTCAATTTGAGTGTGCACTCTAAACAGAATTTCATATATCTCAATTTAAAGACACATTATGCCACTCGATACCAATAATCATGAGTCTATTCATAGGCATTTTTCTAAAATCACAGTGGACTTATGCATGAGAACATTGAAAACCAATGATTGACAATTAACATCATAAGCATGTAAGATCCCTAAAGACACAAACCATCATGATTTCTCATTTGTAAGCAGTGAGCCAGTGCCTTAACAAATATGAAGAAACATCACAAAACACAATAGATCACCACATGGCAGCCTTTAAGATTAATGCAAACACTTGGAGAATGAAATAGAAATAATGTTGTGAACACCCAATTTTATCCAGACAAAAAATGAAAAAATAAATAATTGTATATATTCTTTAATCATGTCTTTTCCTCTTTTAATTTATTTGCTTTGTTTAATTTTATTTGTCAAAAAAAAGGAAGAAAAACAATTTTATATGCTGATTTTCGTTTTTTAGAAAAAACAAAAAATTATTATTTAAATAAGTGCTGATTTTTTTTTTAAAAAAAAGAGAAGGGTGATGGTAGCTTGCTACGTTGCCTCTGCTGCAACCAGCAATTCACAGGGCTCAAAGCAACCAAAAATGGAAAAATGCAGAGACTGGCAAGCAAGAGAAGTTGACAAGTCTAAATACTATACATGGAAATGGTAACTGTGCTAGTTGCTCTAGCTGCCTAAGCTAATTTCTGGGGAAGAAAGGGTGGCAGTTTTGCTGCTTACAAGACGGGTTCAACAAGGATATTAGAGAGGACTAAGCACATAGGAGGGGGGCGAGCAGAGCTGAGGAATTTTATAACACAGATAACCAACGAATTTTTTTCTGGGAAAAAAACTTCTAGCCAAGAATCTCCAGCTTTCCTCTTCAATTTCTCTAGTCATCCTTCCACCAGAACCCACCATCTTCATCTTCCTTTCCAGAACTCAACTATCACTCTCAGCCACACAACCCACTCGAAGCTCCACCGAGCTCAGCCGCAGCAACCCGCAACACCTCCGTCCCACGCAACCGTCACCCATAGCCTCGCTATTCGACCAAAAACGCACCACCAAAGACTCCACCCCTGCTCGACGCCGTCGAGCTCGCACTCCCAGATCCGACCCTTGAGCTGCACCGCTCGTCTGCGACCCGCCATCTACGCCGCTCCAGTCGCACTGCACCGCATGCTTCAAGCCCAGATCTGAGCCCAGCGGACCAGACTACGACGCCAGCCATCATCCACCGTCCTCGCTACCGTCGTCGTTCACCTCTGAATCGCAGGACCCGCGAGCCCAAGCCGCATCAAGCCGCTCAAACCGCCACTTAGGTCCGCCTAGCTGCGCACTCCGACTAGCACCGATCAGTCCGCACCGCACCAAATTCGTGCAAGCCCCTGCAACGCCGCCAAGCTTCGCAAACCGCCGCTCAACGCCAGATCTGGGACCTGCACCGCACTGCCTAGATTCGAACCGGTCTGAACCTTGCCGCCGCTGACGACGCTTCACCTTCGCTCTCCGGTAGTTCCGAAACCCAAATCCCCATTCATGTAGGCAGGGCTTTCTTATCTCTCCCTATGTTCTTGATATTTAGTTTCTGAAAGTTAGAGTTTTGAAAGTTTTTATTTTCGCTTTGCTGAAGTCCCTAGAATTTTTTTGTTTGCCTATCGTTTTTCATTTGATTCTGTTGGCATTTTTATATATTTTTTTTTGCTGAATAAGGTCCATTGGCACATGGGCTGCAAAGCCCATTTGAGTTAAAAGGGACTTTTGTCCCTTTTGTTTTAAAAAGGAGAGAGGGGAAAAATGAAAAAAATAAAAAAATATGTATATAAAATAAAAAAAAAGAATAATTCTGAGCTTAGTTGTTTGTGCCATGTAGGTTCAATTTCTTATTTAATATTGTTTACTTAATTTACTGTTGTGTCTTGATTTAATAGAAAGCTAAAAATATAAAAAGAAAGGAATAGATAAAAATGAATGAAATAAAAAATGAAAATAAAAAATGATAAAATAATTGAAATGTTAAAAATAAATAAATAAATAAAAACAAAAATTCATTCAAAAAATATTTCAATCAATACAATGACCAATGATGATGATTGAATAGCGGATGCTATCTTCAATATCGTTTGGATCATAAGGGTTTATTGAGTAGCTTAGTGCTAACTTGAACCCTGTGCAAGATTGAATTTATTTTTTTCAAATGAAATTCTTTTTTAAAAAGAAAAAAAATATTTTCTTAATTAAAATCAATCAACTCGCAATCATTTTTTACAGAACTACGTGACTTTGAGTTCCTCATTGCACCTGAGGGTACGTAGGAGCAGAATTTTCATTCTGTCAAGCCAAAATTTAATTTTTCACAATTTGGTTATTTCTTTTCTTTTTCCTAAAAAATAAAAATAAAATAAAATAATAAAATAATTACAAAAGTCTTTTTAATATGGATAATAAAATAAATAAATTTGAGATTATCAAGTTTTTGCATAATCGACTTAAGACTGCCTCACGACGGGTGTGATGGGGGTGCAGTGGGATTAAGTTTCCACCCTTCCCTATCCATAACCGACTCCCGAATTCGATTTGGTTCCAAAGGCCATTTTCTAAAAAGGTTTTCCAATTTTTCCTAAATTTAAATAAAATTGGTGGCGACTCCATATTTTTACATTTTTAAAAATCACGTGAGCTGCTATTTCCCGCCGCGATCTCGGTCGCGACAGATGGCGACTCCACTGGGGACACTTGGAGAGTCAAGCCTGTTTTTATTAGTTGTGCAAATTGTTAATAATCTCTATTTATTTATTTTACCCATTTTGTTCTTGTTTTTGTTTTCTTATTTGTTTGTAAATAGATTTTATTTTATTTTTGTAAATATCTAATATCATTATTCTATATTTTTTTACTTGTATATATTTTGTGATTAATTGTTTAAACCGTAGGGTAGATGATTGCTGCCTGGTTGTTGTATATATGTTTTGCAAGTTGGGGGGTAATTTTTTTGGTTTTTAAAATTTTCGGTACAGGTTTGTATGCTCCCTCACACACGTCACTGCCACTTACCTCACACGATTTTTTTGGGCTCTATACCCGAGTCTGTGCGAACCCAAGGAATAGGAGGGGTCTCGATCTTTGTTATTGAGGGGCTTCATGCTCACTTGGCATTGGTTGAGACACCACTCAGATTGTTACCAATATCATGGACTAATCATATTGAGAGGGTTTATCCCTACTTATGATTAATTCATGAATTGGATCCTTGTCTTTCGAGATAAGGGCAATCTGGGAACCATAACTTTTAGAGGTCTAGATCTGTCCTAAAAACCTTGCACTGGTAGATGGAACTTAGTGGCTGTCAAAATTAGAGTTATGACTTTATCCAACCTTTAAGTTTCACCTAATTAAGACACAATGAGAGCATGCTTTTTCTTTATCTGTTCTTTTTTTCATATCATTCATCCTTTGTTAAAAAAAATCATAAAAAAGAGAATGTTTCATCTTGCATTTTCATATCATCTGCATGACATTCATAGCATTTCCCAAACAAAGAAAAATAAAAAAGGACATGCATTACCATGCATTTGCATGACATTCCCCAAAAAATAAATGCATCATCTTACAGTTCCATGTCATTTTCTTGCATAAAGAAAAATAAGGAGGGCATGCATCAGCAAATCATTCATAACCCTTTGGGTTTACGACCCTATAAGGATGTCTCCATGTAGAATGTTAGGATACATTTTAGAGTTATCTCAATAAGGGGTACCCTTAGGATGCATTCTTCATTTTTGATTGGTTTGATTACATTCTTCTTTTACTCTTTTGTAGGGTGAGTTTAGTTGGTAAAGTGGAAAGATTAGTGCTCATTCAATAGCAAGGAATGGAAGAGATAGGCCAAAGGAAAAACACCAGCAATGTCGATGATCTCAAGAGGAATATGAAGATTACAGTAAATGGCAGTGATCTGAGGCGTGTGAAGGACATTACTCAACACATGACCCCTAAGGCTCGATCAGAGTTTTCAAGCGCTATGGATGGACGATCCTAGATTTGTTGCGCATCCCCGTTGAAGAACCCGTTCGAGTGGCTCGACCCAGTTTTGGAATTGTTCTCTGAAATGTTTTGAGCTGCCCGACTTGGATATTGCACCGACCATAGAAGAATATACCATCATGTTGAGACTCCCAATGAGCAAATACCCTAATGTTTATCTCTATGGAGGACATTATGTGTCAGAAGGAAAGATAGCAGAACTCATAGGGGTTCAGGCAAGTCAGTTAGGCGTAGAAAAGAGAGGAGGAACACGAGGATTGAAGAAGAGTTACCTGGAAGCACATCTTGAGCTACTAGCGCAGCAAGGAAGGTGGGATCTCTTTAACAAAACATTGGCACTAACCATCTTTGGATTGGTGTTATTCCCATTCACCTTAGATGTGGTGGACCAAGCAGCAATGGATGCTTTCTTCAAGTTTGAAAATCATAGGTCAAATCCAATCCCTGCTATTGTTGCTGATACTTTCTTAACCATGGAGATTTGCCACAAAAAAGGAGGGGTATGATCCGATGTTGCACACACATGTTGTATGTTTGGATCATGACGCACATGGATGTACACAATCGCCTGGGTCTCTTACCTGATCCGCTAAGAAATTTTAGTCGTATTCCAGTGAAGCAGCAGAAAGCCCATGAATGGAAAGATGAGTTCATGAAGATGGGATCAGACTCTTTCAAATGGGTTTGCTCATGGTATCATGGGGAAGAGACATTGCTCAGTTGCGGTGACTTCTCTAACATTCCTTTAATGGGCGTAAGAGGTTGTGTATCATTCTCACCGGTCCTTGTGCTTAGACAGCTCCAATGGACTCAGCACGTGCCTGACGAGACACAACTCAGAGGATTTAGCTTTTTATATGGGAAAGATGGAAGCACTACCAAGCAGGAAAAGGAGGTCAGGGACGCTTGGAAGAATACCCATAGGGTAGGAAGGAAAGAACTAGGAAAACGTGCGGTAATTCCTACTCCTGAGTACCTACAATGGAGAACAACAAGGAGGGCTCAAAATAGTACCCCTCAGGCGGTGTCAAGTGATGAAAATCACTCTCAGATTATATCTCAAATGACCACACAGATAGAGAGGATGAAAGCACAGATGCAGTTTTTGGAACAAGGGAAGGAAGCCGCTGAGTTAAAAGTCGTCATTCACTCAAGTCGGTGCCAGAAGTTAGCCGACAAGATTGAAGACTTAAAGGCTGCTGAAGCCCCGAGCCGAATAAAAAGGGTAAGAAGAAGAAAAGAGATGGAATCAAATAAGACCACTTTAGAAATCCAAGAGCTACGAGTGAAAGTAAGCGCTCAAGAAGAATTGATAGAGAAGATTCTGCAAGAGAAAGAAGAATTGGAAGCAAATACTAGAGCACAAGACCAAAGGATACGATCTTTACAAGAAGCTCTGATTGAGGTGAAACGACGCTCCGATCAAAAACAGGTTTTGGCTGCAGAATATTATAGTTCACTCGAGGAAGCACACAAGAAAGCAAGGCGTTTGGAGTTGAAAGCTCAAGAACTAGAGCAAGAAAAGGAGCAATGGAGACTCGAAGCGCAGAGGCAACGACTGCAAAAAGAAGAAAGTGAAAGCGCGTGGCAATGGACAGCTCAAAATGAAAGGGCTCAAAGGGAATATTGGATGAATAAATATGAGGACATGTCTAACAGCTTGCAGTATCACACAACGCAACTGGTTAATCGTTTTGATGAGGCAGACCTTCAGATTCGCATGAATCCCTTGCTACGACTACCACAGAAGATAACCGAGTTTATGAAGTATTGTCGAGGTCTTGCTAAAGGTCTTAGGAAGAAACAAACAAAGTTGTTGATGTAATGTAGTTTACGTTACACTTCGAGGAGACCGAGACTTTGTATTGATTTTGGAATGAAATGAATGACTAGTTGCGGTTTTTTTTTTGCTTTGAATGTTGATGTTATTGCTTTTCATTTAGGCATTATTCAATGAGGGGTGAATTCCCCCTTGAATAGGTTGTCAACCATATTTTCGCCCTGAGACGATTTGTCCTTTAGCGAAAATACGGGAATCTTGGTTTTTGGCGAAATAATGATTGCATTGTTTAAAGATGGCACCATTGGTTAACCTGCTAATGCCCAAATCTTGGATCCTACCTTGCTATTGAATGACCATGTGAATCTCTCCACAATCGCCAAGCATCCTCACAATAGTGTTGATTTTTTTTTATCTAATGTGCTTTTTACTTTAATAAATCAATTTGGTTCAGGAATCATTGCGCGACCAAGGAAAGAAGAGACCAATCTAACCCGAGTTCACAATACCAGATCTCGGACCAGGATGGCTGCTGATAATTCTGAGACAGGAAGAAACTTGAGTAGGGAGGTCGATGAAGTAACGGGAAGAATAAATGAGGTGTCAGAGAACCAAGCGAGGTTGGAAGCGATATTGCAAGATATAAGGGAGTCTCTCCACTTAATCAGTGGAAATAGAAATGCAAGTGGGGTTGGAACGTATGCAAACGTACCATCAATAACTGCTCCGATCTTTCCGGCCATAACCTCGTATTGTCTTTGCAGAATCTACGAGCAACCACCTCAAACAAAGATCAATAGTCATGCCCATTGGGGAGGGGTATCGCGCTCCGGAAGGCGCCCACAATGAAATCCCCGGTTATGCGGGGCCTACTTGGGAACCACCTCATGTGTCTATTCCAGGACATGTGACCATGCCTTGTTGCAGGGAATAGCCACGTCACGACCGAGAAGGATAAAATGAAAGAAGATTGGATGGAGAAAATGGAGGAACAAATCAAGGCAATAAAGGGCCCAAATGCTTATGGACCCCCGAGGATGAGAGGAGTTGTGTCCTACCACGGATGTAGTGATCCCCAACAACTTCAAGATTCCCGATTTTGTGAAGTATGACGGAGGCGGCAACCCTCGTTTCCATTTGATCGCCCTATGGAACCAAGATGGTTGTTTGGTCTAGGGATGATAAGTTCCTCATCGCTTTCTTCCATGAGAGTCTTACAGTGTCCCGCCCTAGAATGGTATCTTCAATTAGATCGCTCAAAGGTCTTGCGTTGGACGAGAATTGGCTGATTTGTTTATGGACCAACAAAATTCAATCTTGACGCAGCCCCAACCCGAGAGCAGTTGAGTTCAATGCAGAAAGGCAACGAAGAACCGTTCAAGCAATACGCACAGAGGTAGAGAGCCTTGGTGGCTCAAGTCCAGCCCCCATTAACATTGTCTGAGATGTGCTCGTATTTCTTGGGGACCCTAGGAAACCCTTTTATTGGGGCGATGGCTGGGGCGGCCTATAAGGATTTTGCAGATTTGATAACTTCTGGAGAAAGAATTGAAATATTGGCCAAAACTGGGAAGTTGCCAATGAGTAGCACAGAGAATACTACTTTCAAGAAAGGATTCCAGCCGAAGAAAAAAGAACCTGAGATGAATTATATCCGACCTCAACAGAATTTCAGACCGCGATATAGCCCAAGTCATCAACCATCATACAACCCCAACCCTCACTTTT
The DNA here is from genome assembly GCA_029884605.1 of Ormosia emarginata. NCBI lineage: Eukaryota > Viridiplantae > Streptophyta > Magnoliopsida > Fabales > Fabaceae > Ormosia > Ormosia emarginata. The sequence goes on along the minus strand of JAQQTP010000059.1, from coordinate 8,179,683 downwards.
CATACCAAACACCACCACTGCCTCATTATCCATCTCACCAAATTTTACCGGCCACAAATTTTACCCCAACACCATAATTCCAAGTTAACAACGTCCCCTCGCCACCGCCATATACACCAACTCGCCCAACCTATGCCCGATACCCACCTCGCACCTCCGCAAAATTACCCAAATCACTCACAACCTCGCCCGAACCTCCAAAACCAAAGCCGCTTTCGTCCTCATAACCTCCCCCCCTTTCCAAGGTTATCCATTTCGAATGCAGACCTATTCCAAAGATTGTTTGATGCTCACCTTATTTCAGGAATTCCTGTGCGTCCTTTAGAACCACCATTTCCATCATGGTACAACTCGAACTCAACCTGCAAGTATCACATGGATATCCTAGGGCATTCGATTGAAGATTGCGAGGCTTTTAAGATCGCAGTAAGAAGGTTAATTTCCTATGGGAAGCTTGATATCCAAGAAGAAGCTGGACCCAGTATCGTTAACAACCCAATTCCTAATCATGGTGGAAGGAATGCGGTGAATGCTTTAGAGGCGGAAGGGTCATCCATAAGAAAGGTCATGAGCTTGCGTACACCGATGGCAAGGATATTCGAAGGGTTGAAGAAAGCTGGCTATAATATCACTGCACCAGCCGCCATGATGAAAGAAGAGGAAAAATATGATGCGGAGTCAAATTGTGCTTATCATTGTGGGGAAATGAGACATGATATTGAGAATTGTTGAGACTTCAAGGTTCGAGTCCAAGGGTTGCTTATTTTGGGAGTGATACATGCAAGACAAGGGTTAGCCTCCTCCGAAGAGGTTAATGTGGTCGAACGCTTTGTGCTTAAGGTGCCACCTCTCAATCAAGTCTCAACACCGGAGAAAGTAGTGGTAACAATCAAGAAACCAGCACCTTTTGTTTATAATGACACTCATTCGGTGCCATGGAATTACGAAACCAAGGTAGAAACAAAAGGAGTAAGGGAAGAGACGTCGAAGGCCCGAATTGCTGAAGTGCACAAAGATAAGAAGTTGGTGACTAATATAGTCAGGGTAGGGGGAATTACTAGGAGTGGGCGATGCTATGGCCCAGAAGAGTTAGAAAAAGGGAAGATTGTTAAAGAATGAAGTAGGGAGAAAATGTCAAAAGAAGAGGAGAGAGAGATGGAAGGTGAAGAGGAGTTCTTGAAGATAATGAAGCGAAGCGAGTATGATGTGATGGAGCAGCTTAAAAAGACTCGGCAGGATATCTCTTTTGTCACTCATCTTGACATCTGAGATGCATCGGAAGGCGTTATTGAAAATTCTGGATGAAGCCTATGTGAAGCCCGATGTTACTCCCGAAAGTGTGGTTAACATGGTGGACCCCGTGAAACGCGTTAACATGATCACCTTCACTGATGAAGAGATCGTTTCTCAATCTGAGAAGAACCCGATGGCCTTGCACATAACCCTCAAATGCAAATGGTACATAGTTGCAAAAGTTTTGATTGATGGGGGTCTGCATTAAATATCATTTTCAGGTCAACTCTAACCTCATTATCAATAAGTGAGGATGATCTACAAATCTCGAGAAATGGTGGTACGAGCTTTTGATGGAAATAGGAGAGGCATCATGGGAGAGATCGTGTTGCCGCTAGAAATTGGTCCAAGCAATTTTCAAGTGTTGTTTCAGGTCATGGATATGGAGCCTGGTTACACCATGCTACTGGGGAGACCATGGATCCATGCTGCCGGTGCCGTTCCTTCCACCCTGCATCAAAGTGTTAAATATATTGAGAATGGGTCGGTCATCACCATACATGGAGAGGAAGAGATTATGCTGTCAAAACCAGTTTCGGTACCATATGTGGAGAGTGCAGAAAAGGAAGAGGAGAACCTGTGGCACAGTTTCGAAGTAGTTGAGACTGGACTTGGTAAAGATGAATCTCTCGCACCAAGTGTGAATCAGGTGGTGGCTCGGATCATGGCTAATAGTGGATACCAGGAGGGAAAGGGTTTGGGCTCAAAGCTACAAGGTGCTCGGTCGCCAGTGTCACTCCCAGGAAAGTCAACAAGTTTGGGATAGGGCACGAAGCATCTCTGTGAGGAGCATATGAGGAGCATGACGCTGGAGGAAAGGGTGACAAGGACAAGATGAAGCATATTCCCCACCTGAGGGAAACATTCCCAGCACCACCGAGGGTGATTATGCCTGACGAGGTCATTCACCCTCGATACCGCCTCACTATCAATGCTTTGCATGAAGAGAGCCAAGAAGAGCTCGAGGCAATCCGTCCTGTTGCTGATGAGGAGCCGCTGAAGAACTGGAAATCTGAACCAATTATTGATGTGATTGTTTCAAAGTAATTGTCTAGTCATATTGTGTTGAGCAAATGTCGAAGTTATTTTGAGCTTATGGTTTATGTTATTTGAGACATTGATTAAATGAACTTGCATGAATATTCAACATTCATTTTCGTTGCACTCTCTGACTTATCTTTTTGCACTTACCATTTTTTTTTTGTTTTACATTTTTATACCATATCTTGTTCTTCCTTTGTCATTCCTCCTTTATTCTGCTCTTCCAACTCCACACAAAATTGCTTTCCAGGTATCTGAGTTTTGTAGAAAGTTCGCCTCATGAAAAGGACTTCAAAAACCCATCAATTGATTCCCCTGCAATGTTTGATGAAAAAGACCCTGGATCTGGAGAAGACGAAGATGTTGTTGAAAATTTTGCAAAGTTACTAGAATACTCAGAGAAAGGATTTGTCTTGAATGATGAGGAAGCAGAGGTGGTCAACATGGGGACAAAGGAAGAGAAAAAGGAATTGAAAGTAGTGGCAAACCCGGAGTTTGAAGAGATGATCACACTATTCAAAGAATATATGGATGTTTTTGCTTGGTCTTATCGGGATATGCCTGGGTTAGACCCAGAGATAGCATCGCATAAAATTCCACTATACCCGAATGTTGAGGCAAAGAAACAAAAGTTGAGGAGGATGCATCCTGATATGTCTCTGAAGATCAAGGAAGAAGTGACTAAGCAGTTAAGCGGGATTTGTGGAAGTATCCAGACACCCGTGGGTAGCTAACATCGTGCCAGTGCCTAAGAAGGATGGAAAAGTCAGAATGTGTGTGGACTATAGAGATTTGAATAAGGCCAGCCCGAAGGATGATTTCCCACTCCCTCACATTGATGTTCTGGTTGATAACACTGCTAAGAATCATAGGTTCTCATTCATGGATGGATACTCAGGATACAATCAAATTCTCATGGATGTCAATGACAAAGAAAAGACCACTTTCATTACTCCTTGGGGAACATTTTGTTACACGGTGATGCCGTTCGGATTAAGGAATGCTGGGGCTACTTACCAACGTGCCATGGTGGCACTGTTTCATGACATGATGCACAAGAAAATTGAAGTGTATGTGGATGATATAGTAGCCAAGTCTAAAGAAGGAGAAAGTCATGTGGCGGTTTTGCGTAAGCTGTTTGAAAGACTCCGGCAGTACAAACTGAGGTTGAATCCTACTAAATGTGTTTTTGGAGCATCTACTGGAAAATTACTCGGATTCATTGTTAGCAGAGAAGGAATAAAGGTGGATCCAGATAAAACGAAAGCAATACAAGAGATGTCTGCCCCTAAGACGGAGCGTGAAGTGCGAAGTTTTCTCGGGAGACTCAATTACATCACTAGATTCATTGCTAACTTAACCAGCACCTGTGAGCCTATATTCAAGTTGTTGAAGAAGCATCAACCAGGGAAATGGGATGAAGAATGTCAGGAAGCTTTCGACAAGATAAAGGTTTATTTAATGAATCCTCCTGTTTTGGTACCCCCTACGTCGGGTCGCCCTTTAATTTTGTACCTAACTGTGTTGCCAACCTTGATGGGGGCAATGTTGGGACAACATGATGAATCGGGAAAAAAGGAGCAAGCAATTTACTACCTGAGTAAGAATTTCAATGACTGTGAAGCTCGTTACATGGCTATTGAGAAGACTTGTTGTGCGCTGGTATGGACCTCAAAGCGGCTACGACAGTACATGCTCTATTACACCACGTGGTTGATCTCCCGAATAGACCCTCTGAAGTATATTTTTGAAAGTCCTCATGTTTCATTAAGGGTTTCAAAGTGGCAAGTGATGCTATCAGAATTCGATATCAAGTACATGACTCGGAAATCCATCAAAGGAAGTGCGATTGCTGATCATTTAGCTGAAAACCCTCTTGAGGGTGGACAACTAGCGACATTTGAGTTCCCTGATGGAGAAATACTAATGGCAGAAGAAGGAGAAGAAGAAGAAGAACTTGGCTGGAAGATGTATTTTGATGGAGCGGTTAACATGCATGGTAGTGGCATAGGGGCCGTGGTTGTTTCACCAACTGGAAAACAATACCCAGTTGCTATCAAGCTGGAATTTGAGTGCACCAATAATGTTGCGGAGTATGAGGCCTGTGCTAATGGTTTACAAGTTGCAATTGACTTGGGGATCAAGCAGTTAAGAGTATTTGGAGAGTCAGCACTCATCATTTATCAGGTGAATGGTGAATGGCAAACCAGGGATCCGAAGTTGGTACCTTATCAAAAGTATCTGATCCAGTTGATTGAGAAGTTTGAGGAGGTGACCTTCTCCCATTTGACCCGAGACAAGAATCAGTTTGCAGATGCCTTGGCCACCTTGGCTGTAATGACCAAGTTGGATATTCATAATAATGTCCAACCCATCCAAGTAAAGACGCACAGTGAACTGCATATTGTGCTAATGTGGAAGGCGAGCCGATGGTAAACCTTGGTATCATGATATCAAGTGGTATATTCAAGATAGAGAATACCCAACGGGGGCAAGTGAGGTGAATAAGAAGACTATCCACGGCCGGCGATGACCTTTTTCTTGAATGGAGATGTTTTGTACAAAAGGAGTCATGATGGTACTTTACTTAGATGCGTGGATGCTTGTGAAGCTCGTATAATCATGACTGAAGTCCATGAAGGAATTTGTGGAACTCATGCTAATGGTCATATGATGGCTCGAAAAATTCTAAGGAGTGGTTATTATTGGTCCACAATGGAAACAGACTGCATAGATTATGTACGGAAGTGTCAAAAATGCCAGATGTATGCAGATCGAGTCAACACGCCTCCTTTCCCTTTGCATAATTTGGTATCTCCCTGGCCTTTCTCAATGTGGGGAATAGATGTCATCGGGCCCATTAATCCCAAAGCTTCCAATGGTCATCGCTTCATCTTAGTGGCGATTGACTATTTCACCAAGTGGGTAGAAGCTTCTTCTTATGCCAGCATCGCTCAAAAAGTGTTTTTGAGATTCCTCAAAAGGGATATTGTCTGCAGATATGGAATTCCAGAAAGGATAATCACAGATAATGGTACCAATCTCAATGGTGCTGAGATTAAAAAGTTTTGTGAAAATTTTAAAATCAAGCATCATAATTCAGCTCCCTACAGGCCTCAGATGAACGGTGCAGTTGAAGCAGCAAATAAGAATGTCAAGAAAATTGTTGCTAAGATGGTGATGAACTACAAAGACTGGTATGAAATGTTACCCTATGCCCTACATGCATATCGTACCAATATACGATCAAGCACTGGGGCGACGCCTTTCTCTTTGGTGTATGGGATGGAGGCTGTCTCTCCAATAGAAATCGAGATCCCTTCTCTAAGGGTTTTGATGGAAGCAGAGTTAGAGGAATCTGAATGGGTGAAGACTCGGTATGAGCAATTGAATATGATAGAAGAGAAGAGATTGACAGCTATTTGTCATGGGCAATTGTATCAAAGCAGAATGGCTAGAGCCTTCAACAAGAAAGTTCGTCCCAGAGAATTCCGCTCAGGGGATTTGGTTTTGAAAAAGATTCTCCCTAACCAAGAGGATGCCATAGGAAAATGGGCTCCGAATTATGAAGGCCCGTACATAGTCAAGCAGACGTTTTCAGGAGGAGCGTTAATTTTGCAGAATATGGATGGAGAAGAATTGCCAAGACCCGTGAATACTGATGTTGTCAAGAAATTCTATGCCTTAAAAAAAAGGGGGGGGACTCGTTAGGTTGAAAACCCGAAAGGGCGGCCTAAGCAAAAGTTAGAGCAATTGAAAAATAAAAAAAGAGGAAAAAAGTCCGTTAGGCTGAAAACCTGAAAAGGCAGTCTAAGCAAAAGTTAGGGCAAATGAATAGGCAAAATCTCAAAGAAAGCGGGCCTGAAATTCTTCGAGGGATTCACCAAACTGGGGCAATTTTGGATGTGCATCCAATCAGTTACACGTGGGCAAGTTGTTTGCATTGAATTGGCTATACTGGGGCAAAATTTTTGAGGAATTAAAAAGGATTCATGTTGACGGAGGTATCAGCAGAGGCAGCGGTTGAGTTGCCAAGCGTTTGCAGTGAATCAATTGAATGAGGAACAGAGAATCAATACTGGGGCAATTTTTTTATTTTTCTTGCAATCTTTCTTTTGTCTTTCAAGTATGTGTCTTGTCAAAAGTTCATGTATGATTACATTACCAAAATAATAAAAGGAAGTTTGTTCATTCAACAAATTTCTTTCTATTCATGAGTGCATGTTTACTCATTAATTTATGTCTCAAATAAAATAAACTTAGGATCGACAATTTGATTTGACAATTGTGCAGCAATCCTTCAATAATTAATTTAGATTAAAGGATCTCAGTAACTCAAGATATGGGTTGCAATATGTTGCCAAGGAGATTAAGGAAGTCAGAATAAAAAAAAAAGGAGAAATGAGAAAATCCCAGGGTTTTCAAGCTAACAAAAGGTCTGATGAAAGAAAGCACGTGGACAAAGGGTTTGATTGGTCAAAGCTTTCCAGGATCGCCGTTAATTAAGATGACTTTGAATAAATAAATGAAAAAAAATGACCAAAAAGAGAGAGAAAAGAGAAAAAGAAAAAAGAAAAAGAAAAGAGAGAAAAGAAATTTTTTCCATGCACTTTATTTTTCTGTTGAGCGCATCGGTTCCATGCATTGCATTTTAAATTTCGGGACGCAGTTGCCCATTGCATTTTAATTTTCGGGACACAGTTGCCGATTGTCATTTAAATTTCGGGATGCAGTTGCCAATTGCATTTTAATTTTTGGGACACAGTTGCTCATTGCCATTTAATTTTTGGGACACAGTTGCCCATTGCATTTTAATTTTCAGGACGCAGTTGCCCATTGTCTGTTTGCCCATTACATTTTAATTTTTGGGACGCAGTTGCCCATTGCATTTTAATATTCGGGACGCAGTTGCCCATTGCCATTTAAATTTCGGGACGCAGTTTCCCATTACATTTTAATTTTCGGGACACAGTTGCCCATTGCATTTTAATTTTCGGAACACAGTTGCCGATTGTCATTTAAATTTCGGGACGCAGTTGTCCATTGTTTTTTATCTTTGAATGCATTAGCTATATGCATTTTAATTTCTTGCTTTATTTTTCATTGTCGGACAAAATTGAAGTTCATATCTTTACTCATTTCTTACGATGATAATATGAAAAACCACGACTTTTCTTATTATCTAGTAAGAAATAAGTAAAGAGGGGCAACTGTGAACACCCAATTTTGTCCAGACAAAAAATGAAAAAATAAATAATTGTATATATTCTTTAATCATGCCTTTTCCTCTTTTAATTTATTTGCTTTGTTTAATTTTATTTGTCAAAAAAAAGGAAGAAAAACAATTTTATATGCTGATTTTCGTTTTTTAGCAAAAACAAAAAATTATTATTTAAATAAGTGCTGATTTTAAAAAAAAAAAAAAAGAAGGGTGATGGTAGCTTGCTACGTTGCCTCTGCTGCAACCAGCAATTCACAAGGCTCAAAGCAACCAAAAATGGAAAATTGCAGAGACTGGCAAGCAAGAGAAGTTGACAAGTCTAAAGACTATACATGGAAATGGTAACTGTGCTAGCTGCTCTAGCTGCCTAAGCTAATTTCTGGGGAAGAAAGGGTGGCAGTTTTGCTGCTTACAAGACGGGTTCAACAAGGATATTAGAGAGGACCAAACACATAGGAGGGGGGCGAGCAGAGCTGAGGAATTTTATAACACAGAGAACCAACGAATTTTTTTTCTAAAAAAAACTTCTAGCCAAGAATCTCCAGCTTTCCTCTTCAATTTCTCTAGTCATCCTTCCACCACAACCCACCATCTTCATCTTCCTTTCCAGAACTCAACTATCACTCTCAGCCACACAACCCGCTCGAAGCTCCACCGAGCTCAGCCGCAGCAACCCGCAACACCTCCGTCCCACGCAACCGTCACCCATAGCCTCTGCTATTCGACCAAAAAACGCACCACCAACACCCACCCCCAAGCTCGACGCTGTCGAGCTGCACTCCCAGATCCGACCCTCGAGCCGCACCGCTCGTCCCGCGACCCGCCATCTACGCCGCTCCGGTCGCACCGCACGCATGCTTCAAGCCCGGATCCGAGCCCGGCGGACCGGACCACGACGCCGCCCATCACCCACCGTCCTCGCTACCGTCGCCGTTCACCTCTGAATCGCAGGACCCGCGAGCCCAAGCCGCATCAAGCCGCTCAAACCGCCACTTAGGTCCGCCTAGCCGCGCACTCCGACTAGCACCGATCAGTCCACACCGCACCAAATTCGTGCAAGCCCCTGCAACACCGCCAAGCTTCGCAAACCGCCGCCCAACGCCAGATCTGGGACCTGCACCGCACTGCCTAGATTCGAACCGGTCTGAACCTTGCCGCCGCTGATGACGCTTCACCTTCGCTCTCCGGTAGTTCCGAAACCCAAATCCCCATTCATGTAGGCAGGGCTTTCTTATCTCTCCCTATGTTCTTGATATTTAGTTTCTGAAAGTTAGAGTTTTGAAAGTTTTTATTTTCGCTCTGCTGAAGTCCCTAGAATTTTTTTGTTTGCCTATCGTTTTTCATTTGATTCTGTTGGCATTTTTATATTATTTTTTTTTGCTGAATAAGGTCCATTGGCACATGGGCTGCAAAGCCCATTTGAGTTAAAAGGGACTTTTGTCCCTTTTGTTTTAAAAAGGAGAGGGGAAAAATGAAAAAAATAAAAAAATATGTATATAAAATAAAAAAAAGAATAATTCTGAGCTTAGTTGTTTGTGCCATGTAGGTTCAATTTCTTATTTAATATTATTTACTTAATTTACTGTTGTGTCTTGATTTAATAGAAAGCTAAAAATATAAAAAGAAAGGAATAGATAAAAATGAATGAAATAAAAAATGAAAATAAAAAATGATAAAATAATTGAAATGTTAAAAATAAATAAATAAATAAAAACAAAAATTCATTAAAAAATATTTCAATCAATACAATGATCAATGATGATGATTGAATAATGCGGATCTATCTTCAATATCGTTTGGATCATAAGGGTTTATCGAAGAATAGCGCAAATCTTAACTTGAACCCTGTGCAAGATTGAATTTGTTTTTTTCAAATAAAATTCTTTTTTAATAAGAAAAAATATTTTCTTAATTAAAATCAATCAACTCGCAATCATTTTTTACAGAACTACGTGACTTTGAGTTCTCATTGCACTGAGTGCGTAGGAGCGAAATTTTCATTCTGTCAAGCCAAAATTTAATTTTTCACAATTTGGTTATTTCTTTTATTTTTCCTAAAAAATAAAAATAAAATAAAATAATAAAATAATTACAAAAGTCTTTTTAATATGGATAAAATAAATAAATTTGAGATTATCAAGTTTTTGCACAACTGATTTAAGATACTGTCTCACGACGGGTGTGATAGGGGTGCAGTGGGATTAAGTTTCCACCCTTCCCTATCCATAATAGACTCCTGAATCCGATTTGGTTCCAAAGGCCATTTTTTTAAAAAATTTTCTAATTTTTCCTAAATTTAAATAAAATTGGTGGCGACTCCATATTTTTACATTTTTAAAAATCACGTGAGCTGCTATTTCCCGCCGCGATCTCGGTTGCCGCGATCTCGGTTGCGACAAATGTCTTTCATAACCCCTAACCACCTTAAACCATATAACTCTTTGATCTGCCTTGACCCCACAATTTGCACTCAAAATTTCGAGAAAACAGGATCAAGATATGAAATTCGCATATCTCTAACATAATTAAACCACACATATACCATAAACTCAAACAGCACATTATTAGGCATATTACCAAGTAAACACTGAAGCTTGGACTTCGCCCTCTTCTCTCACGTTCCAAATCCTTGCGAGCCAGAATACTCTCTTTCTTGTTCTGAATCTCACTCACTAGCCCTCTCTCTACTCTGTTTTCTCTGTATCTAAGTGCGGGTCTTTGAGCATTTGTAACCAAACAAGAACATGGATTCATTAACTACATCTGCCACCTAGAGCATCACTTGCCCTGTAATTTAGAGTTTAAACACTACCATCTCTATCCATGAACAAGTTTGTGGCTTTAACCTTCTTAACTTACCACCTACCAAACACGATTCCACTGGCACAGGCCCCTCAACAATTGGCGATTCACAATGTCAACTACTACACATCAAAGATGAGACATAAGACAAAAGCCATGCCTTAAATCTCATTCCTTTGGCTTAAATTTTAGTCTCCCAATACAAACTAACATCGGTTGGTTGCTATCAATCTCTCAGACTCCCACCATAAGTTCAATACATAACAAATCACTCAAAATCTAAGCTAATTCTCTATATAGGATTGATCCAAAAAAAAAGATTTGGATTTTGACATAAAGCTGCAGACTATTTCCCAATGAGTTCTCTACCTATGAATAAGAACTAAAATCCTAGTAAAAAATAGTACATACTTCTATTTTTTGTCATTAGTTAACACTGAGCAATTTTAGAGTCATAAAAAATAAAAACTCAGAACCAAAAAAAAAAATGCTTAATTAATGATAATCTTACTAGTATTTGGAGAGCAAAACAGCATGATGATAAGCCACTGAAACATTGAACTTGGGAAAATAGGCACCCCCTCCAAGCACCTATCTTTTTCCACTTCTTAGCACCCCCCATCAGCAACCCTGAGAATGCAAAGAAAAGAGACCAAGAAATTCTCATTGACAGAGTCCCCAACGAACCCAACATTCCTATTAAATAATCTCTTTTAATATGTCTTTATATTTATTGTGGTATATTTGTCTACGCATAGTTAAATCACACAAAAAAACTGCATAATGTTTTTTATATGTTAAATTCTTTGATTTTACACTATTTTTTATGGGTATTTATTTAAGTGAGATGGGTCGTCCTTCTTAGTAGAGGTATAAGTGAGTGGTTTAGTTCGAGTTTTGAGAAAAAATAAATTCGAACCAATCAAAATCAATTGATTCGGTTTGGTTCGATTTTCTTATTTTTTGATAGCCAAATCCGAATCAAATCCGAACCAAACATCTATGATTTGGTTTGGTTCGGATGATCGGGTTGACCATTATTTTTTAACACAAAAATTTGCTAAACAACTATACATGTAATACAGAAAAGTGTACATAATGTATCGAAAATTTCAAATAATATTAGAACATAGACTAATCTTTTACTCTTCCATCAGACAATGAACATTCAATTTCAAGTTGAGTCACACGATCATTGGTCTTTAAGATTTCCTGTTTATATCAAATCCAAAATGCTAAAATAGTGAGAAAAGAAAACCTTCTAGTAGGAGATAGAAAAATAAAATACATAATAAAAAAGTTCAGACAATAACTGGACAGCAGTTAGAAGCATAATCTTGGTAAAGATCAAATATGACATACAATTTTTGTGGTCTTATAAATAGGCGATAGAAAATGAATAAGAGGATAGCCAAAACAAAATCATTAGCCATATGATATACATAACTTTTATTCAATATCAATATATAGCCAATACAAACATAATAATGAGTTTCATTCAAAGTTAATCCAAACTCAGTCAAAACTCATATCAATATATAACAAGTACAAACATAATAATGGGCACAGTTTTGTAAAAGAAAATGAAAATGCATATGTTTAAATCTAATGTCTCCGTATGTGTAATAGTGGTTTGGTTCGGATAGTTATTCGGATTTGAAATTTTTAATCCGAGAATCGAACCAATTAAGTTTTTATTGGTTCAGATTTTACCTGAACCAATCAAAATACCCAAATTAAATCAAACTAACTTAATTGATTCGATTCGAGTTAGTCTGATTGATCGAATTATTCGAACTAATTTACACCCTTACTTCTTAGTGGATTTCACCTGGTTTGAGATTTTTCCCTCACCTATTAGTATAGGTGTTAAATAGGCCCACCTGTTTGGGCTACTCAATGAGTTGGGCTAGCTTGATTTTAATAGGGTAATTTAATTTTTGGCTCACTACGAGTTCATTTTTTATATTAACAGGTTGGCTGATTTAAAACACTTTCTCTTATAAAGGCTCGACCTAGCCCGATTCGAGCTCGATTATGGCCAAACCAAATAGGCTTTAAATCTTTTTGAATATGTGATAATAAGGTCCGGTGAGGTGGCCCATTTTGTGCTAACCTAGCTTAATGTTATGGAGCAGTATGCTATTCGAGCTGTAATGTAAATATATATCTAATGCCCTAAATATTCACAAAACAAAACCTTTTTATAAGTCCTGCTGCATGTCTGGATTGTAATTAAACATTTTTCAGATCTTCTTCCATAATTTGACCTATTGAAACTATATTTGTCTATTTTTATTGAATAGTTAAACGCATTAACAAACGTAAGAAATTTTTACAATTCAACGCGTTGACTTGTAAAACGATTAACTTTTACAAGTATCTTAATTTTAGATGAGATGTCAGACTAAAACAAAAGGGAAATGTTATTTTTGTACATTATTTTTACATTTGATTAACGATATATAAATATCTAATTAATAGTGTATATTATATGATTAATGAAAATTAACAATCAATTACTAATATTGGTAATTGATTCTTAGTCTCATTAACCACATAATTTGCTAACTAAATATTCATATATTATTAACTGATATAAAAATTATGTACGAAATTTGTGGTGTGAATTGCAAAACTGAAAACAAAATTTCATAGTCATGAGATATTGGATGCTAAGAAATATAATGTTTGAATTTATTTTTTTCATTCTTATCTAACATAACGCACATGAATTAAAATATAAAATAAAACTTTAATTTCATATAAAAAATCAAGTAAAGAAATAAATAGATAGCCGTACAGAATTTGAGTAATGGGGTAGGTATCCCCCCAAGCTGGAGTTAATGTTTCTTTAATGTGGACACAGCCAACCAGACACGGCCATATTTCTTCTTGTAACTGTTTCTTTCACTTTTGTAGCATGTTCACCCAATGGGAAAGGATCATGGGAAGGAGAAGTTATTGTAAGTTTCAATAGCAATAATAAATGTATGCTTTAAAAAGATATTTATTATTAATTTTACACACACTTATATATAGAGAAATAAATATAAAATCTTTAAAAAAAGTTTCATTAGTAGAATCTTTATCAAATTTGTATGATCCTATTTAAAGTATTTGTGTTTATTTTTTTCGTTACATAACTTCTAATGTAAAAGACATATATGAGAGAATTCATTTTCTCACCAAGAGAATTAGCATGACTGTTCCATAGTGCCATGCCCTCAAAAAATGAAGAAAAAAACTGATATAGTTTGATAAATCAAAATGCAATTAATAGTATGTTTGGTTTTGATTTTTTTTAAAAAAAATTCTTAAAAAATTTAATTATAAACTATTTTAATTACAAAATAAACTGATAAAAACATTCACTATAACATCTGACTTCAATCATTTAACTGATTATCCGAGCAAATATAAAATGTACACATTCAAAAGTCCTTAGCTGAGGACAATATGTAATAGTTTGAAGAAAGGCGCAAGGAAAGAAAGTAACCATTGCGTAGAAGCTTTGATTCAATACCCCAACATAAATGAATCAGAAGTAATTTTGTTATCTGTAGACAACAATTTGTTATATTATTTTAAAATTATTTCGGTTGGATTTTTTTAAAAAATGTTAAAATATATATTTTTATTATTTTATTATTTAAAAAATAATATAAAAAAAAAATAGTGTACAAAATAACATTGTGAAATCACAAAAGCATCCACAAGTGACTAACATATTTTCGTAATCTACGAATTAGTGAACACTACAACTGCACAACACAAGTATATAACTACTAACTAGGAATAACTCTTCTACGTTTCCCTCATAAAATGCGAGACAAAAGATTTAATAGTTTATTAAATAAGAAATTAAATTAGTTTGAGTAAAAGGAGTTCAAATTCCTTAAGTATATGATCTTTCTTTCGATCTTGAGATCTATGTATTAGATAAATTATCTTATGTGATGGTTTGTAATTTATCTTATTAGTTTAATAAATAATTAAATTAAGTTAATAAATTAAACTTTTATTAGATAAAAGAGAAAGAACAATTTTGTAATTATAATAACTATCAATTTGATAAAAGTTAATAATATTTAAGAAATTATTTAAAGCAAAACTCAAGTCATTTACGGTTATCAGTGTTTCTTCTATTATCGTAGAATAAACATAAATAAAAATTTAAAAGTTTCTTTTGGGATTCTCTCACAATCTACTAATTATTCATAAATAAATGTTAATGTCTTCTTACACTCTTATTTATGAAAATTATGAATTCTAATATCCTTATATTTTAATAGTAATTTTCTATATTATAGTTCTTAAAAAACTTACGAATTAACATGTGACATCAAAAAATAATTATAAATGAGCATTGTTATTTCATACGAATTGAAATTCGTGAAAGACATCGCGACAGTGACAAATAAAATGTAACTACCACACAATACATGAGTTTCAGTTCTTTTAAATTTAAAAAATAAAAACGACAGTGATTTATAACTAAAAGTTTTCATTCATGTGCGTTTCACGAAAAATATTTCATGTGATTTATCATTACTCTTATAAAATTTATGATTCTCTATTGATAATGACTATTTTTCTCAATTTATATAAACTTTAATTGTGAAAATTAAGAATTTTTTATCATATTATTTTGTTGCACTGTGTGAACTAATTTTATTGTTTATTATTGACTCTAATTATGAATTATTGAACCTAATTGTACAATGATTGGATAAAGGTTTGTGACACCGTCTTTTCGTGGTTCATGTCGTAAAGCAATACGAAAACAATTTACGTTTTTTGCTAGTTTTACGTCTTTTGCTTGATCAGACTTATAGTCATGAAATTCCCAAAGGTAGATTCAGCATATCAAATATTGATTGTTTTACGTCTTTTCGTAATTAGCTATGAAAGTGCATAACCACCATGAAAATGCTAGCTATGCTTAGCATCACGCCTTTTCGCCTTTTGCTGAAAACAATTTATAGCAATTGAGCAAACTGGTCTAATTGATTCCCTGAAACACCGTTTAATTGATTGCGTGTTTTCTAATTTGTTGTAATGATATATTATAATTTTTTATGAAATATTTATATCATCAAAGTAGTTAAATTTTTTAGTTGATTTAATTATAAATTGTATGAAAATTATTTTTTTTCAATTATTTATAGAATGGATGTTGCGAATGATATAATGATGTCATTCTGAATATTTGATTTTGTATTTGTAGGCATTTTTAATTGAAGTTTGTTCGCAAATTGTTATAATTCTACCAATTTGAATGAATGAATATTTACATTTAATCGCTATAAAGGTTGATTAATTACTCTTATAATAAATGGACATGATTATTGGTTTAGATAAGCTTTCAAAATTGATTAATTACTTTATAATACATGGACATGAATATTGGTAGTATAAGTGTATAATTAATTTTATTTATATATCTAAAGATAATAAATATTTCTAGTTAGTGCATATATTATTGTCAAATTATGTAAATTTTATTATCATCATTATGTTGAATATGGTATATTGATGGATCACTCAAAAGAAAACATTGATATACATTGAATACTTAAGTAATTTGTTATCTGAATCTATATAGTATGTTAATTTATGACTCAAAGTATTAATGTTAGATATGTGATCATTCCATTACTTATTATTATGCATTCGCATCTCTCATATGTTCCAATTTTTAATAGACTTAATTTATCTGAATGAAGTGAACAAATCCAATTTTATACCTTGGAGTAATGGATTTGGATTTGACTCTTCGAATAGAGAAATCAGATGCTTTTATTGTTTTAAGTACTGATGAAGTAAAAGTTCATTATACAAACTAAGAAAGATCAAACAGATTAAGTCTAATGTATATGTGGATGAGTATAACTAACAATATTAAGTCATATCTTCCTAAAACTGAGAATGCTAAAGAAATGATAAAGTTTGTGAAAGTGTGCTCCCAAACTGCTGACAAGTCTTTTGTTAATACATTATTGGGTACTTTAACTACTATAAAATTTGATGATTCTTGTACTATGCATGAGCATGTTATTGAAGTGACAAACATTTCAGCAAGACTTAAGTCATTGGGAATGAAATTGGATGAGGATTTTCTTGTGCATGCAGTTCATTCTGAACTCATTACCGCTTAAGTATAGTCTATTCCAAATGAACTATAATACCATGAAAGATAAATGGAATGTGTATGAATTACACAGTATGTTAGTTCAGGAGGAAACCAACCTTAAGAATCAATGAAGTCATTTAATTCATTATGTGAACCATCAAGGAGCTGGAAAGAAAGCTTATGTATGTTTCAAATCAAATTTAACTAAAGTTTCTCATAATACTTGATAGATTGATTCTGGATGTACAACTTATATTTCTAATATGATGCAAGAATTTCTTATAATCCAAACCATAAGCTCAAATGAGAAGTTCATCTTCATGAGAAATATAGTGAATGTTCGCGTGGAAGGTGTCGGGACTTACCATTTAATCATAGACACTAAACATCATTTAGATTTATTTGAAACATTTTATGTACCTAGTATTTCTTCGAATTTAGTTTCTTTATCTAAACTTGATGTTGTTGAATACTCTTTTAGGTTTGGTAATTGATGTTTTAGTTTATATAAGCATACCTATATGATTGGTTCTAGTATACATTATGATGATTTATAAAAATTGAATCTTGATAATTTATATGTTAAAACTCTTATGATCTTGCATCATAATATTGACACTAAACATAGCTTAGTGAATGAACGATCTGCTTACTTATGATATAAACGTTTGGGTCACATTTTCAAAGAATGAATGGAAAGGTTAGTTAAGAATGACATTTTTTCAGATCTGAATTTCTCTTACTTTAATATTTGTGTGGATTGTATTAAGGGAAAACAAACAAAACACACAAAGAAATGTGTCATGAGAAGCACTCAGCTTCTTTAAATTGTACACATCAATATACGTAGACCCTTTAATGTTAATTCTTTTGGTAAAAAAAAGTATTTTATTACTTTTATTGACGATTATTCATGTTATAAATATGTCTATTTACTGCATGAGAAATCTCAAGCAGTGAATAACTTGAAAATTTATATAAATGAAGTTGAAAGACAATTAGACAAAAAAGTAAAATTGTAAGGTCAAATAGAAGTAGTGAGTATTATGAAAGATTTGATGAAACTGAAAATGTTTGGTTCATTGAGAATGGTGAAACCGATGAGAGTGAAGCTTCACGAAATGTGGAGATTAAGGAAGTTAGAGTACAAGTTCCTTTGACTTGTGCTCCTACTTATGAAATTGTTGTTCCTCATGTTGTTGAACTGCATAACAATCAAGAAGAATAACAAATTAATGATCTTGAGGTTAACAATGAACCTATAGTAGAACAACCACGAGAAATAACATTGAGAAAATTCCAAAGAGAATTCTAAAAGTGCTAAACATATAAAATTGAAATATTTTGCCATTAAAGAAAAAATTCAGAAACATATAGTGTTAATAGAGTACGTTAGTATCGATTTTATGATTGCTGACCCTTTGACGAAACGGTTACTGCCCAAAATATTTAGTTGACATGTTGAAAGTATAAGCGTTATTGTATATTATGTTAATGATTATGTTTTATGTACTTTGACACTTTGAACTCATGAATGAATATGTTTTTGTCTTGTTTTCTGAGTTTTTATACATGATTGAATATAAATGATGATAACAAGTTATGTCTGTAATAAAGACATTGTTGTTAGACTAATTATGTGCTTCTTATTTATAGGCCATGTCAATGAGAGAACTAACTCTATGGTATATGGAAGAAACTATGTCAATTAAATGATATACGACCGCCACGACTCATGTTATTTTTATTATTGGTTATGATGAATGATGTATCTAATGTAAAAAAAAGTTTGACTATATATATGAATTCATATTCTGTTTTGACAAACTTATCAAACTATAATGAATGTAATGTCACATGAGTCAAGTAGGAAAATGTTACATTAATTGTCTCATGTGATGGACTTGTGACTTATCTTATTAGTTTAATAAATAATTAAATTAAGTTAATAGATAAAAATCTTATTGGGTAAAAGAAAAATGACAGTTTTGTAATTATAATAACTGTCAACTTGATGAAAGTTAGCAGTATTTAAGAAACAGTTTCTGTGCAAAACTCAAGATTTGTTCTTGGTCGCCAGAGTTTCTTTTTCTCTTACTATCACCAAAGTAGAAGAAACATCACTACTAAATTCTTCATATATAAAGGTTAGTGTATTCTTACACTATTATTTGTGGTAAACATAAATTCTAAGATCTTTACATTTTAATGGTGGTTTTATATATTAAGATTCTTATAAAACTTATAAACTAACACTATGTGTATAGAAATAATATTATTAAAAAAGGTCTCTGTTTAGACATCTGATCGTATTTTGAAAAATTAATTTTTCACATATCGTAAAAGATACTCTAGAAAAAAAAAAAAAAAATTATTCAGCGTGAATTTTTTATTTTAGGTATGCAAATAAACTTTTAATATGTATAAAGTTGTATTAATTTACATACGTAAAATAGGAAGTTGCTAGCCAAGAAATACCCTTATTAAAGAGAAATTCTTCTATGCATCAATAATAGTACTCTACACTAATAAAAAAAGTGATATATGAATATATGAGACATATTTAATATGATGAGTTTTTATTATGAGATAGTGAATAAAATAAATCTTAATTATATAATTATGTATAAATTATCAGAACTAAAAGTTACTTAAAAATTATTTGACTACTTAAAAAAATTATATATATTTATATTTTAATTTTAATTATTTATATAAGATCTAATAGTTAAAATTCACTTCTTTTATTTTTTATAATAAATACTTTTCTCATGCATTTCCTATAAACATATATAATCATACAAACAGTAAAATTAAAAATAAAATATTATTAAATTATATTTAAACGATTACCG
Organism: Ormosia emarginata; assembly: GCA_029884605.1. Classification (NCBI taxonomy): domain Eukaryota; kingdom Viridiplantae; phylum Streptophyta; class Magnoliopsida; order Fabales; family Fabaceae; genus Ormosia; species Ormosia emarginata. The sequence goes on along the minus strand of JAQQTP010000059.1, from coordinate 8,160,335 downwards.
ACCTAAAAATATTACTCTAACTGGATATAAGAATTTCCCCTTATTAAATGCACTTAGCCACTTACATAAACTTTGTTATGGATTTCTGACGCAGCACACCAAAGCCAAATTCGAATAGAAAACAGGCTTCGTGGCCACGTGCAAGGCGACCCAGTCACTGCCGGGAACAAGTGGACCCTATATCCTACGCAGAAAAAGTGAAAAACTCAAAGTCTCAAACTAGTGCGCATCATTTATCGCTCTTGCAACTCTTTAACACTTCAAACACTACCACTGCACTTTCCTCTCTCTCTCTCTCACACACACACACACACCATGGCGGCGTGCGCGACGGACGTGGCTCGAGCAGCCGCATGCAGAGACGGCACTGCGGCAGCACACCTGAAAGTTGTCTCCGTCTTCACCATCTTCGTGACCAGCATGGTCGGCATGTCATCGCCGGTGATGCTGGCACGGTGGTTTCAGGGGAAGTCCCTCTACGACAAGGCCATCGTGGTGATCAAGTGCTTCGCCGCCGGAGTCATACTCGCCACCTCATTGGTCCACGTGTTGCCGGACGCTTTCAATGCGCTCTCTGACTGCCACGTGGCATCGCGGCACCCCTGGAAGGACTTCCCCTTCGCGGGCCTGGTGACACTGTTGGGTGCCCTCATGGCGCTGCTGGTGGACGTGGCAGCCAGCTCGCACGTGGAGCACGCTCACTACGCGCCAGTAGGGATCACGGAGGAGAAAGAGGCCAGCAGCGAATGGAGATTGGAGCTGGTTGGTAGCGGTGGTGATGGTGGTGGACAAGCTGAGAGGGTTGAAGAGTTGTTGAGGTTGAAGCAGAGGCTGGTGTCGCAGGTGCTGGAGATTGGGATCATCTTTCACTCTGTCATCATAGGAGTCACTATGGGGATGTCTCAGAACGTTTGCACCATTCGACCCCTCGTTGCTGCTTTGGCTTTTCATCAGATTTTTGAAGGGATGGGTCTTGGTGGCTGCGTTGCTCAGGTTGGTTTTCCCTCACTCTCTCCTTAAAAACCAATCATTAGTTGCTTAATGGAAAATATTTTTTTTTAACACTCAAAATATAATATCTGTGTGAGACACCGTGTCATAGGTGAATGTGTTTAATTGTTATTGTATATCATATAAATAATTTTTTGTTTTAAACGTATCTATATGTAAGAAGGGTGTCTTGTAGGTATCGTATTTCATCATTTCATGTGTTGATCGAAATAATCTACATTTATAATGTATTGTTTGGTAAATTAGTATAATACACTAATTTAAAAGTACGTTTTTTTCAAAAAAATAAGTACACTTATTCATGAACAATTTTGTTGGAGAAACATTTGTTTCTAACCTTAGTTTATGTTTCTAGCTAGAAGCATATTGATTCATATATTTCATCATAAACTAATATCATGACATAAATTAGGAAAATACTATATAGTCAGATATTTTTGTCATAATGAGTAGTCTTTATCACTTTAATTTATCTAATAAAATTTTTTTGACTCTCTCAGATTACTCCATAAACTAATTAAAAAAATACATTTATTCATGACTATTTTATTGCAAATACATTTGTTTGTAACTTGATCTATGTTTCGAGATAGATGTTAATTGGTATCTTTGTATGGTGCAGGCAGGGTTTAGCATTGGAACAACGGTTTACATGTGCTTAATGTTCTCTGTGACAACGCCGGTGGGGATAATATTGGGGATGATGTTATTCTCAGTGACTGGTTTTGATGATAGTAGCCCTAGTGCCTTGATCATGGAAGGGTTACTAGGTTCAGTTTCTTCAGGGATACTAATTTACATGGCTCTTGTTGACCTCATAGCAGTGGATTTCTTTCATAACAAGCTTATGACCTCCAATCTGGGGTTGAAAAAGGTGTCTTTTCTTGCATTAACTCTTGGCTCTGCTGCAATGTCTGTTCTCGCCCTTTGGGCTTGAACATTTTATCTTGTGTTCAAATAATGTAAGTTGCAAATACAAGGTTAATAGTAAAAGAATTCGGGGGTAAATTATACTTTATTTCCCTTAATATTTTTGTTCATATTATTTTTAGTGTTTTAATTTTTAAATTCAAAATTTTAAGAATAGTTTTCAATTAGTCTTTTAATAAAAGCTATTGAAATGTTTTTAAAAAATAGCTTCTGATTTAAAAAATATATTTGAAATTTTGAATGTGAAAAACTAATTTAAACATGCACTTAATACTCATAAAAAAATATTATAAGTAATTATTCTTTTACTTAAATAGCAAGAAATCTATTAACACATTAAGTCTTCTCTTCTAAAACATATTAATGTTAGAGATATAATAAAAACTATTTATATGCCTTCACCCAAGAGCGTAAACTTTTGGAAAAGTTTTAAATTAGAAATCACTGGAGTGCTGATACCCTTTGCCTAATCCATTTTTGTCCTTGTTAAGAGATCCTTGATATACTTTCCTTAAGACAAGTGAAGACTATCATCCTAATTAAGTTTCTTAACCTCTATGCCCACGAAGTAGTGAAGGTCACCCAAATCCTTGAGTGAGAAATTTTGAATTTAGTTGAAGAATCAGATTCTGAATAAGAAAAGGAGAAGAACTAGTGACAATTCTATCATCCACATACACCAGAATATAAGTGAAATGAGCTTGTGTAACTCTAATAAATAATGACGAATCACGTCCGCTAGAAGCAAAACCAAATTTGTGGAGTGTACCAACCAATCTTTCAAATCAAGCTCAAGGTGTCTGCTTCAGCCTATAAAGTTCTCTTAGTAACTTGCAAACCAAACTTCTGTCAGAATGTTCAAAAATTGGAGGTTGAGTAATGTATACTTCTTCATACAGAAGCCCATCTAAGAAAGAACTGCTGACATTCAACTATCTGATGGGTCATTGCTTAGATTAAACCAAGGTCAATGCAACTCTAATAGTGGGTTGCTTTACCACATGAGATAATGCTTCTTAATAATCAAAACCTGCTTGTTGGTGGAAACCCTTAGCCATCAGTCTAGCTTTATACTTCTCAACAGAACCCTTAGGGTTTTTCTTCAATTTAATCACCCACTTATAGCTAATTGGTTGTTTATTAAGAGGTAAGGGTATCAGACACCAAGTATGATTTCTCTTAAGTGCTTCATATTCAACTTCCATAACCTTAAGCCAATTGGGGTCACTCATGGCTTCAACCATAGAGGAGGGTTCAGTGTAAGTGAGGAGAAGCTTTGGCTTAAAGATCCCATATTTGGATTGAGTTTGCATAGAGTGAGTGGAATAAGTTAATAGAGGTACTGAAATAGAGGTATGTCACTACAAGAAAACAACGAATTTGCGGTGGATTTTTTGAGCTAGATTCGAATCCGCTGCAATTGTGGCGGATAAATTTGCGGCAAATAAATTTACGGTGAATTTTTTCCCGCTAAAATTTTTTGGTGACATTTCAATCGTAATTTTTTTTATTAAAAAAAATTTGCAGCGAAAATATTCGCTGCAAAATTAATAAACATAACAAAAAATTTCAAGAGAAAAATTTAAAAAATTTGCGGTGGAAATTGTTCAGTAGAATAAAAAATTCTTTAAAAAAATTTTAAAAACAAATTACGGCTGAAAAATCTGCTGTAATTTAAAAAATAAATTTGCGGCAGAAAAATCCACCACAAAACTGATCAGTAGAATAAAAAATTCGTAAAAAAATATTTAAAAAATTCACCACAAAATTTATCGCAACGTTAATTTTACATTTGCCGCGAAATAATCCACCGCAAATATGATCAATAGAATAAAAAATCATAAAAAAATATTAAAAAAAGTTTAGCGAAATAATCCACCGCAATTCAAAAAATAAATTTGCGGTGAAAAAATTTGTCGCAAAATAGACTAGTAGAAAAAAAATTCGTAAAAAATATTAAAAAATCAGCCGCAAATTTAAATTTAAATTTGTGATGGAAAAATTCACCGTAAATTTGATCAGTAGAATAAAAAATTCATAAAAAAATATTTAAAAATTTGTCTCTGTCGTAAATTCTACCATAATTAAAAAAATACTTTTGCGGCAGATTTTTTCACCGCAAAAAATCCATTGCAAAATTAGATCTACTTCATTTCTTTGCTTCTACCATTTTCATTTATCAGATGCCATTTTTTCCTCTTCTCTAATTCTCTCCTATCTCTCCTTTCCACCGACCCCGACCCTGATTCTGGCACCGCGACACTTGCATCTCGACTCCTGCATCGACCTCGACTCCAGCACCGCTACCCCGACGCCGATCCCGACCGCCACACCGACTTCGAACGCGACCTACCCCGAATCCGACTCCGGTGCAACGACCCCACCTCGAAACTGACTACAGCACCGAGACCGCCCCGTCAGCACCCCGAAGCCGCCGATCTCCCAGACTCTGGCACACGCACCCCGACCCCGACGACCCCTGAACTCGCACGACCTCGGTGAGCCCCGAACTCGCATGACCCCGGTGACCCCCGCACCACCAACCAACCAGGTACTGATTTTTCTTGCAAAGTCGCTTCCACTCTCCCTTTCCAATTTCAAGCAACCATGGCAACTGATTCAACGTTTGTGTTTTTATTAAAGCTAGTATCACGTTGCATTTTGTGACACCTTGAGGAGGAGATCTCCAATTGGTGCGGTGTGGTAGTCTCCAACATGTTTGATCTATTCTTTTATTCACCTTTTCTTCATTTTGATTGGTGTTAATTAACCTGCATTGCTTTTGTGTAGTCTTTTGTTAAAAGTTAGGCTTGGTATAATGTATGCATAGGATTTGAACTTTTATTGGAAAACACTTTTGTGTTTCTGGCTTTGTAAATTGACCACATAATTGATGCAATTGTAATATTGTTGGGAGTGGGAACCCATTGGATTTGTGATCCAAACCACACAGGTTGGGTCCAAGGGCATAACAATAGAGTATGTTCTATAGTTTCAGGTTCTTGATAGTAGTTTGGGAACATGAAAGTCATTGTGAATTGTAGATTTAGAGTTTGATCACATGTTCATGACCAGGTTTAGAAAAATTTGACTGTCCATCATCAATTTTCATTTGATTATTGCTATGTACTGTAACTCTGCCTGATCTTGTTATCTTTGTTATATATTTGATGCATGTATTAAATTGTATTGGTGAGCGCAACCTTAGTTTTCCATTTGAGATTCAATATTAGTGAGCACATGTACTTTTTAAAGGTATTACTCACTGTATTAAATCTTGAATTGTCCAAGTTGGATAGTTTAGGAAGAAACTTTTCCTTCACTTGATTATAGTTACTCCTTAAATCTTATACCATATACTTGATGAAATTTTGTTGTGCAACATTTCCTTTTGTTCTCTGGGTGCACACTTGATCGTAGTAGATGTCACCACTTTCTAGTCGTGCACTTGGAGACCAATAGGAAATGCTGTCGAAATTTTGTCAAGTATAATATGTGTGATTTTTGTGAGTCAAGGCCATGGAGATTCATCCTCCTCAAGGCCTAGATCGAGTCAAGTTCCTGAGCACGTTATTAATCAAGTTAAGTAATAGCTGCAATATTTTTTATTAATTATTTTTTGTATTTTGATTGATGTAGTCAATCTTTTTATTTTTCATATTTTTAGTTAGTTCATTATTCATGGAATGAATTGATGAATTTATGTTTACATATATTAATCTGGTTAAGGAGTAGTTGCAGCAGGAGATGTTGGATCGGGTTTAGGAGATGCAACAGCAAATGGAACAGTAAAGCCAACAACGTGAGGCATAGTGAAAAATGCGATTTGAACAATACAATCGTCAAGAAAACCAAATGATTAATGAACTGAAATCATATGTACAAGCCGCTGGCACTCAGCCAAGCCAGCAACTACAACAAATAGGAGAAGATAATCAGAATAGTGAAGATGATCATGATGAAGATGACAATGATAATGAAGATTATTAAACTTTGTATTTGAACAAACTTTGTTATATTTGTTATTTAAACTTTGTATTTGAACAATGAAATTTGTTATGTTGTCTGTGATTTATTATATTTGTTTTATGGATTGGTTAAATGCATTGACAGGGTGAAATTAATGTCTGAGTATTGTATGTATTGACACTAATATTGTGGATTTTGAATATTTAATTTAAAATATTTTTTAATTTCAAAAAATTTTGTGACGGATTTGTGGCTGAAATATTCATTGCAAATTTGCGTAGAATTTTGCTGCAAAAAAATCTGGCTCAAAATCCACTGCAATTGCCGTGAAAACATCCGCCGCAATTGCGATAGAAACATCCGCCGCAAATCAATCGTAGAAAAATCTGCCATAAATCCTCGTAGAAATTTGCTGCAGATTTTTCCGCCGCAAATTAGCCTATTTCCAGTAACGATTTCGGCATGTTCCCGGAGAGTTTTGCGGCTGAAAAATCCACCGCAAATTTATGGTGAAAATTAAAATCTGCCATAAACTATATTGTATAGATCGTTTTTGTCCGCTCAAATTAACAATTTGTGACAAATTTTAGGTGATTTGCGACAGATTTATCCTTCGCAAATCTCGATTTTTCATGTAGCGTGCGGAGAAAATGATGGCTCACTGTGAAAGGTGACCATTGGTTGACAATTAGACTTAAGTGGGTGAGAACTGGTATTAGGTGGAATGGCAAAAGTACTAGGTTCAGTATGTGATATAGGTGAAGTGGCAGTAAGGTGTGTATCAAACACAATAGTAGCATTAGAGGTAGACACTATAGGAGGGTAACCAGCAAATGAAAGGGTTGTAAGGGTGAGGGAAAGAAGGAAGAGATTGGACCAAAATTGGAGGAAATAGAGGAATCTAGTGATGAGGAAGGAAGAACCTTTTTCTACATAGAGAAACTTTGTTTCATTGAACAGAATATCCTTGGATATGTAGGCTCTCCCATCATCAACTAAGCACTTATAACCTTCGTGTTAAATATTGTAGCCATTAAAGGTATGAAGTATATCTATACTGAGACGTATGAGTATTTTAAGGTCTAATTAAGAAGGGGGAAACACTCACACCCAAATGCCTTGAGAAAAAGTAATTAAGTTTCTTATGATAGAGAATAATATAAGGACAATCATGAGAGAAATCAGATGGAGGTAGTAGATTGATGAGGAAGACTACATTAAAAGAAACCTCATCCCAATACTTGAGGGGAAAGGCTCGAGTAAGCAAAGCTAGGCACATCTCAATGATGTGCCTATGCTTTCTCTCAATGACCCCATTATGATGATGGGTATATGGACAAGTAAGTTTGTGAAGAATTTCATTGGTCCTAAGATAAGTAGAAAATGATCTATATTCACCACCTGAATCAGACTGGATTGCTTTGATATGGTGGCCAAGTTGCAGTTCTACCATAGATTTGAAGTTAAGAAATGCACTAAAGGCCTCATATTTGGTTTTTAACAAGTATAGCCAAGTAAATATAAAGAATGCATCAACAAAAATTACATAACATCGAGAACCATAAGAAGAGACAACTAGGGAAAGACCCCCAAAGATCACTAAAAACTAACTATAAAGGAGTGCTATAGACACTAGTGGAAGCAGTAGATGGCAATTTATGTGTCTTGCTTGAATAACAAGCTTAAGCTCCTGGGTGAAAGTATATAAATGATTTTTATTATATCTTTTGACATGCCCCCTCATATAAGAGCCCTCTAGGCTTGAGGTGTAACTAATGCACAATCTCATTTTTACCATGTGCTTACATTCAACTTCTATGTAGAAGAATGAAGGCAACAAGGATCGAACTCATAATTACTTGGTCATAGAAATTCTGATACCATGTCATAAATCAACTTTCTCAAAAGCTTAAACTATTGGATGAAGATGCATAAGTAATTTTTATTATATCTCTAACAATTACACAAAGTAAAAAGGATGTGTACATGTTTTTTTTATAAAAAAAGTAATACTCTACGATCAAATTAAATTATGATAGAATTTAGTTAGAATTTATTATTATGTTGTGACAAATTAGATCTATTTATTGTTATTTTTAACTACATTAGTGATGTTTACAACATTTTAAAATTTGAAAGAATTCAAGGAAGTAATGTTATATTAATGAAAAATGTGAATCTGGTTAAACGTAAGGTTTTTAAGGTTGGGTGTTTAATTTTGATGTATCTGGTAAAACTTTTTCATAATATCATATAATTTTATGTTGACATCTCATTTAATAAGTTTCAACATATTAACAATTACAAAAAATGTCAAACTCATTAAATAATATAACAACATCATTAAATATAGGTATATATTTATTTATACTAACAATGTATCAAAATAAAATGGTTTGAAATTAGTGCACAAAAATCAATTTGAACAAGAATTTTAGAAAGACAAATTGTAAATGCACCAGTCACATTCGTCCTTGATTTAAAAAAATTAATAACTTAATCCTTGAAATCTCAAAATGTCAGTTACGTTAGTCCCCTTGTCAGTTACTGTCAATTAAACTTGATGGAGATGCATACGTAGCATGTTAAGTGCCAACTTAGACGCTGATGTGGCTTCTTACCTAGTCCAAAATGGCATAGTTTCATATTAAACATTCACTTTAGTCCCTGAAGTTTCATGTACCGGTCACATTAGTCTCTGAATTTAAAAAAATTGACAACTCAATCCCCTTGAAAATCTCAAAATGTCAGTCATGTTAGTCTCTATGTCTTTAGTCGTCAGTTAAACTTGACGGATACGCATGCGTGGCACATTAAATGCCAAGGTGGACGCTGATGTGGCTTCTTATCTAGTCCAAAACGATGTAGTTTTGTTTGTGTTTAAAGAAACAAAGGTCCCAACCCTAAAACGACGTCATTTGGGCCCAAAATTCCTAAAGCTAAATGACTAAATGAGGTTCTTAGGCTAGCTCAGCTTTGATTTGAGGGACTGCTTTATTACAGGTTGAAGGGTCTTACATATCTTCTTAGGTTGGCTCTTCACCTCTATTAGTAGTGCAATCACTTCCTTCATGGTGGGGTGCCCTGCTGGGGAAAAGTTTACACAAAACATAGCAATTTCAACTATTTGAAGCATCTCTTGCACCATTTGATTTGGTAGAACTTGAAGTTTTATATCCAGTATTGATATAACTAATTCAAAGCTTCTCATCTTCCTCTTCACCCACTCAACTATATGTGTTGTCCATCTCCAACATGGGATTCAACAACAATATAACCATTTACTATCTCTAGCAAAGCCACTCCATAACTGTACACATTACTCTTTCAAAGGGGATTTGCTAGAAACAATTTTCAAATTAAAACTCTAGAAGTCCAGATTTATGGATATGTTACACCTTTATTATTGTCAATAAAGATGGATCATTCAAATAACTAAATTTTCCTTCAAGATGCTTCATCTAGTAAATTTGTAAACTTCATATATATTTAAATAAAAAGCACATCTTCATTTCATAAATGTTTTTTTTTCTTTTTTCGTAAGTCAAATTAATAATTATTGCAAACTCTGATTTTGTACTACCATATGTGGTCATTCCATAATATTATTCCTTAGTCACCTTAAATTTTAAGGACCAATTTTTTCCAACAGGACATATTTAAGTTAAATATCATATGATTGACATAGTTAACAAAGAAAAGGAAAGTTGTAATAATTTTAGTCACATATCAACTGTATTAATAAATTTCATTTCATTTTTTATAAAACAATATTAGATATAAAGAAGAAAATAAATACAATTAAAAATGAGGATAAGAAATCCTCCGTAAAAGAGGCACAAAAGAGAAATACAGAAAAGACAAACAAACATGTTAAAACAACAAAGATCTCCAATATATTTGTATGTTTGTTACGACTCCTCTTCAAAGAGATTGTGCGATGGGCACCAAAGAGATTGTCCCAAAACAAAGTTGTTGGCTGAGAAAAAACTTCTTAAAAAATACAAATATTTTCTCAAGCCAAATAAACCAAAGAAAATCATACATAGCAAATTGCTATGGAGTCTTTCCTTCATTTGTCCAATCAAAACCCATGAAGTTGATCATAAGAAACTGAGACAGAATAAGAGAGTAGAGATAACATTCTACAAACACACCAAATAAACTATTCTAGGTGAACCTAGCAGTGGGACAATGAAAAATTGTGAGTGACTGTTTCGAAGCTAGAGCAACACATGACATACATCATGAGAGAAAAATTTGTTGGGTCCAACTTGGCACTTAATGTGCTACGTGTACATGTTCGTCAAGTTTAACTGACGGCAAGATGCGGGGACTAACATGACTGACATTTTGAGATCTTAGGGAGTACATTGTTAATTTTTTAAATTTAGGGACTAATGTGACTGATTCATGAAACTTCAAGAACTAAAGTGAATGTTTACTCTGAAACTACGTCGTTTTAGATTAGGTAAAATGTCACATCAGTATCCAAGTTAGCACTTAACGTGTCACATGTGCATCTCCGTCAAGTTTAACTGACGGCAACTGACACGGGAACTAACATGACCGATGTTTTTAGGTTTCAAAGATTAAATTGTCATTTTTTTAAAAATCAAAGACGAATATAACCGGTGTATATAATTTTAAGGACTAAAGTGAAGATTTGCTCAATATGTAAAGTTAAGTGCAAAATTAATAAGTGTTTGACAACTCAAGTGATATATTACCCTAAACATATCATAACAACTCCCATTAAAGTATTAAACACTATGAAACATTTAATTCTCACATAAAAATTTGATGTGCTTTCAAACCTTTTTCGTTAATGCTATTCTTTTTTCAAATTTGAATTTGTAACTTGTAAACTATTTAAACCTTGTCTTTAACTAACTTTTAGTGGTTTTATCTTTTTATTTTTCCTTTTCTGTTATCCTTGCGGACCTATGTGAATTCGAGAAGGGAAGGAGCAAATAAATTGAAAAAGAAAAGAAATTGCATATGCTGTTAAATCCAAGGCTTAGTAGGTGGGCTCTCTACTTTTGCTCAATAATCACTTTCCCAATTAATTACATTATCTCGAATTATTACTTAGGATCGCACCTAAAAAAAAAAAAAAGAGAAATCCTACTTAGGAGAAAATGCATGAAGGTAGAAAGTGATCGCACATTAATTATCGTAAAATGTAGTTGAAAAAGCTGGGTGCCATGCCATCCTAGTATATAATGGAAGTGCTGCCATTCTTTGCCCATGCAATTCTGAAGTGTCATTGAATTTGGTTTAAACCTTTTCTTTTCAAACTTTGCTTCTTACAAACTTTGTTGAAAGTATATACGCAGATTCCTGATTCCACTATGTGCTTTTTAATTTAATCTGGGAACCTATGATGGAGTGGTGGGTGATCTTTATCTTACATAAAGTAACTTGCTTTGTTCTTTTCTTGCATTTTCCTTATATCGTCGATCCATCTTCCTCTAACTTGGGAAATTGTTGTGGCCCGCTTTATTGGCTTTAACCGAAAGAAAACTCAGATTTCGATTCAATAGTGTACACGATCAAATGAATATATTGAAGAAAATGTAAGGAAGATAAAGAATACACGTCTCTTAGTTGAATCCACCTTTTAATTGATGTGGTTTAATAGAGGTTACGTTGGATAATCCAAAACTAGGAGGAGCAAGAATCAGTAGCTTTAAAAAAAAAAAATGCAATACAAACACAGAGTGAATACTCAGCAGTCAGCTGTGGTACGTGGAGGGAAAAGCACTAGAATTTAGAAGTTTAGAATTATAGCAACAATGAATATCATTAGAATAAGACTTAGATTAATGTCGTGAATTAATTAGTCCCAGGGGAGGGAATTCAAGAGACAACACTCACTGAAGAGCACAAATAAAGTGATGTCGTGACATGTCATTTGAGTGTGGTATAAGTAGCTTTAAAATAATATTGAATTAAAGCTTATGAGACGACCTTTAATAAACGGGTCCCGTAGCTTATTTGGTTAGAGCATTGCTCTTATGAGCTGAAGGTCGCGAGTTCGAACGTGACCAAAATTCAATGAATAATAGAAATTCCATACAAATTAATGATTTTGATTACAATTTTATGATTTATTATTGAGACTTTGAATTCAAAGGAATAGTTGGTTATGTTATAATAATATTTAATGAAGGTATAAAATTATCCATATCAAATTAATGATTTTGATTACAATTTTATGATTTAATAAATGAGACTTATAAGAATTCAAAGGATTCGCAAACCCGTTTAGTATATATTTTATTTAATATATATCATATATTATAATTTTTTTTTTTAACTTCCAATTATTTAAAATACGATATTTTATTATTTTAAAATAATATTTTTATTAAATGAATTAATGATAAAACTTAAAAAAATATATACTATTTATGTATATTATTTATGTAAACTAATTATTATAAAATATAATTGGATTTAATTTGTTATTTATAATAATCTTTTAATTTTGTAAGAATCTTATATTGTTAACAAAATTGTAGTATGTGATGTTAAAATTTATTTTATTTACAAGTTTATTTTATAATTTTTAAAATTTAATTTAAAATATCAAATTGTATAACGTGTATCCAAATATTTTATCTACTCTTAAATGAATACTGACTAAAACGCTGGGGGGATGCTCCTCAATTGCCATCCATTAATGAGTGAGTTTATTCACACTTCCAATTATTTATTCATATTATTCATATTTTTTATTAATTAATTAGAAATGTTAATAGACTCACCTTATATTAATTATGGAAACAAATCCTGATCATGCTTTTTAAAAAAAATAAATAATTATAATTAATTTACTTGTCTGTCGGTGTCTTCAATTGAAACAAGGGCAAGGCATAATTTGGTATCCTTAATTAGCAGATTGTACAACGTGTCTTCAAAATCCTCTTGATTCTGACTAAAGCTGGGGGATGCTCCTCAAAGCCAAATATTGTTTTAGGTAGCCTTGTTAAGTATTTTAGGAAAAAAATAGTAGTTTGCGCAAAGTTGTGTTTTGGCCCTCCTTCTTGTTTCGATTTTTGTAAAAAGAAATTTCCCCCTCTCTCTAATCAATATTTGATTTTATGTAAGATGATCAGCATTCGCCGTATATACTCTATCTCTCTCTGACATATTTTGTATATATTTAAAATATTAAAATTAGATGTACTTGATTAATTACATAATTAATTATAATAAGTAGAATAATTAATTATTATTTAAATATAATAATTATTTATTAATTAATAATATAATTAATCAAGTATATACTATTCTGAATTTATTTAAGAATTTTTTTTCTCTCCATGCTTATTGTGGAATCCCACTAAAGCTGACAATTATTTGTCAGATCATTTGCAAAGAGAAGGCCTAAGGCAAGAGAAATTGGTCATCCAACAAGCTCCAAAATGGTGAAATTCCCAATGCAAATTTCAGTGCAATTCATAAAATGGTTACATAATAGAGGACCTCTAAGTACGTGAACTGCGTCTTAGGAGAAGCAAGCAGCAGTGTATCCGTGACTGTGTGCATGTCTAGGAGTACTTGTTAAAAAGAATAACAAAACAAATGCGGTTTTCAAACAATGTTAAATTTTCTTAAAATATCAAACATAATAAAAAACACCCAACAAACAAATTTAAAACTATGTATCATAATTTTCTGTTTTCATAAAAAATATTATCAATAAAAATTTATTATTTAATAACATTAATAAATAATAAATATTCATAAATAAATCACAAATGTAACTGTTAGTACTCTTGAAATTTGGCTTAACTAGTAATTAACATTGAAACTTTTATTCACAAAATATATATATATATACACTGAGTAACTTTTTTTTATCAAAATAAAATAAAATTAAAATTGATAACAGATAAAACACTTGTAAAAATATTAAATTTTATTTATAATATTTAAATTTTAATATATAATTTTAAATATATTTTTATTACAGTGTAAAATTTCTTTGCACTACTATAGTAAAACTTCTTTATACTATCTTATAATTATATATTAGCGAATCACTATCACAATAACTATTTTTGTACCAAAAAAGGTGTGGAATTATACCAAAAAATTCAAAATCACTACTTAGAAAGTCTAGATATATTTTTTTTTTCTGAAAACTTCATTCCATGATAATGAAAAATTTTACACTCACACACCGTAAAATTTAAATTTAATAATTTTTGGGGGCAGAAGCACGACCTAATATATTTATGGGTTTATTAATATCTATTTAAGGAACATATTCAAGAATATTAAATAGATTTATTTTTTTAATGAAATACACATTTCTTTCAAAAAATAATTAAATGTTATTTAAAAACTAATGTACAAATCAACATATTAAATGATGAATTTAAAATATTTAAAATTATCTTTAATTTGTAAATTTATAAAATAATATTTTTTATATAAAACAAAAAGATTAAATATTTTTTAACATGTAACCTTTGTTCTTATTTTTCTGGGAAGAAATAGACTCATCGTATTTTCCTATCTGGTAAGAAAGAGATGGTAACAAATGCTCACAACCACCTCACACAAGACTCATGATGCTACATTAACAACTACCTGCAGGGTATGGCCATATTTATCTTCTACTATTTATTTCCAAGCTAACTTTTTTCTTTTTTCTTTTTATAAGGCCGATCTAACTTTTTAACCAAAACTTGTACATATCTTTCTTCTTTGTCACCTTTAATTGAACCTGCAACCATACCACTACCAAATGGCATCTGAACATGATCACTACCATATCATTCAGTGGCACTTCAACCACCTAAATGCCTCAAACTTCCATTCCTACAGCCAAGGCCTATTCCTTCTGCTATGGTTCATTGCCATTCTCATCCTTCTCCCTGCATTGTTCCTCTGTGTCCACTTCTGTCGCCGTCGCTTCTCACAACAACCCCCCGCCACCACTGCCGCAGTCGTGATCTCTTCGCTGCCTGCTCATCAATGTGTTAGGGTTGATTGCACCAACCACACCATGCTCCCATCTTCAACTACCAAGAGCCTTAGCATGGTTGTTGGTGCTAGTTTTGAGAAGAAGGAATGCTGCATATGTTTGAGTATTTTCCAAGATAATGAAAAGCTGACGGTGTTAACGGAATGTCAGCATGTCTATCATTCTGAGTGCTTGGACATGTGGCTTAGTGCACATCCTACCTGCCCTCTCTGCAGAACCTCCCTCCATGTTAGTAGTAATTCTCTGAACAAATCTATTATTTCTTCGTAACTTAGATGTTGTTAATGTTGAAACATAAAATACATCATCATTCATAGCACTTTTTTAACTTTTCATCTTTGTGATCATGTTTTCTATTAACGAACTTGATTTCTCAGAGAGAGCCATAACCTAGGTGGGGCATTGTATATGCAATATATTATTGCTATTTGCTACAATCATCGATTACATTTATTTCTCGTGACTTTTTTTTTTGGGTACATATTTGTCGTGACTTTTTTGTTTTGGTAACATTTTTGTCGTGACTTTACTACAGCAGTATATGAAATACTCTTTTTTTTTTTTGAAGAAAAATAAAAAACAAAAAATTGTGTGGACGCACGAAATATAGTGGTCTCAAAAATCAGTTTGACGTGACTCACATGAACTTTAATTTATTGTAGACATTGCACATTATCCATTATAAACATTGAATTCAAATAAATATAGCTTTGATTATTATTTTTTTTTCTCCAGTTGTGGCCACTATTTTCTTTTCTATTAAGTATTCATTCGGTGAATAAAAGAGCAAATATTTGACGGAAGTTAATATCTTAAACGTCAAGGAAATATTTGTTAATAGACGTATATATGGGAACAGATGAAGTATAAGAAATTATCATGTACATCCGGCCTATAAACGGCTGCTCAGTTGTGTGTGTGTGTGTAAAAACTTAATAGGGACTAAAAATGAGGTGAAATTCAAACCAAGTAAACTTCTCTGCCGATGTATCGAATAATTAAACTGTATGTAGAGAGAACAGAAGCAGCACACAAGGAAAAGGGAAGAGAGTTGTTAACATTCATGCCTGTAATCATCCATTTTGGTAGGGGTGTCAAAACGGATCGAGCCGGTCGTCGGGTCATTTTTGGACAGACCTATTCGGGTCATGTAAGTTTCAGATTGACATTTTGCTAGCTCAGTTCAACTCATTTAGCCGTATATAGTGTTAAAAAGGCGGACTGACCTGACCTATTTAACCTCAGCCCATTCGGATCATGTAAGTTTTGGACTGACATTTTATTAGTCTAGTTCGTCATTTTGTTGGGCTATTCGACCCGGTCCATTGGGCTTGACCCATTTTGACACTATTACATTTTGATCGTTTAAAAATATGAGTGTCATCAATTTAATCATTTAACAACAATTACATCGAATAGTTATTTAATATCAAATTTTGATATTAAATTAAGTGGTCCTTTAATGTTATTTTTTAAAATTAAATTAGTATTCTAAAAGAACTAATTTGATATGAAAAATCAATATTAAGGATTATTTTGATGTATTTATTATTAATTAAAAGACTAAACTACTAACACTTATATCTTTAGAAGACCAAAATAAATAATAACTGCAATCGGATTGGTTTAATTTGTGAGGATCAAAATATTTCACTTATAAGGTTTATGTTCTATATTTTAATGCTAATTTTTTTTTTTGTAAAGTTAAACTAAACAATTAGTCTTATACTTTCATTTGATTTGAATTTTAGTATCTATAGTTTTTTTTAAAAAAATATTGGTTTCTATATTCTTCATATTTTTGGATTTTGGTTCTTATTGTTGAGGTATCGGTCTCTTATATTTTGTTCACTCATTTGAGTTTTAATTCCAATAATTTCTACTTATTAAAATATTGATCCTTACAGTTTCAAATTATTAAGGTATTGGTTACTACCAAAGTCCAAACAAGTGAAACTGTAGAGATGTAGGGACTGATAAAAAAAATGCCTATAAAGACTAAAATCCAAATCGGATGAAACTAAAGGAACTTGTTTAGTTTAACCTTCTTCTAATAAGCAATTTATGAATAAGAAATTCTTAAGTAATATTTGAGTAAAAAAAATTTACTTCGTATTATTGAATGTGTATCCATAAGTTTTGTGATTTATCATTTTCTGTCTCTTATTTTAACTATAATTTTAATGTTATAACTGATGTAACACACTCAATAGTACATAATGAAAAATATATGTAATTAACAAAAAAAAATATTAAATCGTTAGTGGGACCAAGATAGAGTATTGCCCATTTATAGCAGGCCCAACAAATTGGATTTTCATTGAAGGCCTTCAATCCCAAAGATTTGTTGTTTAGGCCGAAGAACTAAATAGGCCCAGACATGTTGTTACATGACTATTTCAAGATCACTTAATCACACGATCTTTACATGAAGAACTTGATATTTTACATTTTGTTGCTCATACAAATCCAATCATCAATATTTTCTTGTCTCATTTCTCACATAAAATTAATTTTCTTATTAGAACCATTCTTCTGTATATATATTAATACTTTTTCAATATCTATCAGTCAAGTTTGGTGCAGAAACAAAGTGTTTCGTATTAGAACCCAAGGTAGCACGCACCTGGCCTTAGATGGAACGGTTGAGGGTGTTGATACTTCTGGTGTGGCAGCAAAGTGTGGGGTTGTACTTACTAAAGACATCTAGAGATAGAGAAAGTTATCATGAACTCATTTTATTTGAGTCTATGGATGAATCATTTTTTTTTTATTTGACAGTATCTATATATAAATATGAGTGTACGTAAAAATAATTTGTTAAAATTTGTAAATTCTTTATATATAAAGTTATTTATAAAAAAATGAATATGACTTAAATTTATGTACAAATTTAAATATTAATAATCAAATTTAATATTTTAATCTTAATTATTAATTTATTTTAATAATAAATCAGTAGTTAATTTGTGCTTGTCTATCCATGGACTACCCTGAAAGTACTCCACATTAAAATTCTCCAGTGACACTATAAGTAAATGCACGATGTTAGATGATTATACTTTTGATCCTCTATATATGTGTGTGCTTGCCCAGGTGGTAACCTTAAGAGACGGTGATCTCTTTCTAACCATCTTATAGATGATATGGTGATTGTTTGTTGAGGGCCCAAATAACCATCCGCTGGACTTGGGCTTCTAGTTGTGATGGGCTTGAACTTGAATTTCTAGTTAGGAATACAAAGAAACACCAGAAGTCCAAAACGTTGTATTCAACTTTTATCTTTTAATCACAAGATGTGACTCGGTCGGCAATGTGAATGAATTTTATTTGGAGTACAAAAGTTCGAAACTCACTATGATCAAAGTTAAGACACCTGAATAAAGTTAAGGATATTAGAATGCTGTGTTATCTTACAAAATTTTTTTTCTAATATTCTCTCTGTCCTTTATTTTGTTTTATAAATAAAATATCAAGTAAAATAATCTACTTCTCTTTTAGTTGGAAATATATTTTTTTCTTAAAAATAACATTTTAAAGATATATAGCATTACACTTGTAAAAGATTTGAGTTCGAATACTTTGAGTCAAGGGCGGAGGATAGTATAATTTGAGAGGCACAAAGTTTTTATTTTTTTCTTAAATCATAGTACAATTTTACATGTATTTTTATTTTACAAAAATAAAAATCTTTAACTTTTTTGACATAATAAAAAAATATTTAACTTAATCTCCTCATATAATGTGTTTATATATTTGACCTCCAAAAATAAATGGATAAAATTATTTTAAAATAAATTTTTGTATAAAGTGAGTGAATAATAATATATTTATTTTTAAATTATTTAGTAAAATTTGATAACGATATACTTTAAATCCTGTAAAAAAATATATACTTTAAAATTAGATCGAGATTAAATACATATTTATTTATTTATTTTACAAATAAATTAATTTTAAAGGAACTTTTTTTCAAAAGGTGTCCTCTAAATCTGTCCTGCTTTCAGTGAGTTTCCAAGTGGGAGTTAGAGCCATAGCCGCTTATTTTTTCGCGAATAATGCTCTGTGTGCATTTATACTATGCATATCCGTTTATATTTGTGTAAAGTAGCATAATTGAAACGTGGGTAGGTAAAAAATAAAATAAATAATTAAATAATAATAATTATATAAATATAAAGTAATATATGTGTAATTAAATGTGAATAATATTATTGTTTTCTATGCTTCTTTTGCGTTACATATGTATGTATAATTACATTTTAATATTTTTTACAAAATGACAAACTTGTTTACTTTAAGCCGTTCATGGATGAAGTAAGGAAATATTACTTTGGCAGCACTGCACGCATGCTCCTCATGATTAATTGCTCATGTGTGCTGCCGCATCGTCACATCTAGCGCCATTAATTGCATGATATAAATAAAAAAAAAAGTTAATTTTTTTTTTTTAGGTTTTGCAATCAGTTGTTAAAGATTTAAAAATAAAAAAGTTTTAAATAAAAAGGTAATTTGTTTAATATATTAAATATTTATTTTTATCTAAAATTTCTTATTTTAATTTTTTAACAAGTGATTTTAAAACACTTGTTAGCAAAACTCTTTTTTTTTTCCTTAATTGTAATACTCATTTTCAATTTCCTCTTTATATAAAAATAGTTTTTAATTTAATCTATATACAAAAAATTGTTTTTAAATTGATTCTTGCCGATCTTAATTGTGAATATAATGACCAAATTACTAAAAAAGTATAAGAACTAAATTAAAAATTATTGTCATTTATAAGGATTAAAAATATATTTAACTTATGTTTTTTTATCTTTGTACGTGAAATTCATTTTTAATTTAGTGCCTATCCATCACTATGTTATAAACGACAACAAACAGAAGGGAAAAAAATTGAAAATAATTTTACATATAAGGACTAAATTGATTTTTTTTAGAGGGACCAAATTAAAAAATAGTGTTATATATAGAGACTAAAAATATACTTTAACCTTAAAAAAAGTAACAAATATACAAGTAAGAGAGTAAGAAATGATTTTTGAAAAAAAAAATTATCTCAAACAACAACAACAATAAGAATCTTTTTTTTTTTTTATTAAGTGAGATTAGTTATATAGATCAATGATGTCATCATATTATGTTATAAACCAAGTCTTTAGGAAAAGGTCATTTAGATCAAACTCTTTTTAATGGTTTTAACTCGAGTTTTTCTTGATCTTCTTCAACCTGTAACTATTAAGCTATATATCCTTCATTTGATTCGCTTTTTTTACTAGAACTTCTATTGATTTTCTTTTTTTATGGTCAAACTATCTTAAATGAGATTCTACTAAATTTTTCGTAATATGTATTATTTTTACTTTCTTTCTAATATATTTATTCCTAAACTTATGTTATGAGTCCACTTATCCAATGCATTATCATCTTTACCACACTAAACTTATGCTTTTGTTAATTCTTTATTGCTCAACATTCAGTACCAACATTGTATTAAGTGACTTAGGCATCATGCATAGCAGAGAACCTCTAATACTAAAATTAGGCTTGTTATAGTTGTTAAAATAGGAAAGCATATCAAGTGAGTGGAGTTATTTATTATGAGTGAAATGAACGAATCTTGATCTAATAATCTTATATGAATAGTTAAGATTAGAATATAAAGTCATGTAATTTTTTTAAGTGATCATATAACTTTTAAGTAACTTATAATCTTAACCGACCATATTTGATTTAATAGTCAATATTTACTTTCTCACCTCTTATAATAAATCACTTATTTAACTAAATATGCCCGTTAAAATAGTTTAGTGCATTTGCTATTTCCTTTAAGTTGGCTTATGTTATTTAGTTAAATACAATATATTCTATAGATTATTTAAATATTAATCTATTTTTAATATTTTATTACTGTAATGAGAGAGTATCAGGGTAAACTTTTTATGACACTTGTGGCATGTTTTTACTTTATAATGAGATAGTTTTTCCTCCTTTTAAACTTTTTATTTTACAAAAAATGTCTCATTTAATAGTAACTTAATTTTTTTTATTATACTTTAAAATTTATTTAGTAATATATGTTTTATAAACAATAAGCAAACAAAGCCTTAAGGACGTAAAGTTTCTAATATAAATAAAATATAGCTACATAAGAAATAATATAAGTAGTGTAAAATTAAAATAGTGTGTAATTAGCAAATTAAGCCAACAACGCATGACATAATTAGTAAAGATTAATCGTGTCAACTAAGTTAATCAAAATTTAAATGATCATAAGATACAACAGTCACTTCTAATCTTAAATTTTTAAGACTAAACCAAAAAAAAAGAAGATCAAAATTAAGACTAAATTTCCTAAAAGACCAAAGTTGAGGCACATAAATTATTCCAATAACTTATATTTAATTTCATATTTCGACAATCTCTATGATTAACACATAACAGTCACAAATTTTTATTTTTGTGCCTAAAACTTTCTGAATACCAAGTTTGAAGAATTACTACATAAGCCTTAAAAAAATTGCTGGTACATTAATACAAGCATCACCCACACCCACGGTTGAACAGATAAGAGTCACGGGGGCGTCAAAGGGAGAAGCGTGAGAAGAGCGGAAAGGGTATAACATAATGTATATACACTTTATTTCTCAAAGGACTCCCATATTTTGAATTCTTTGTCCACGAGGAATGAGTATAAACAAGTACAAAATTATTATTTTCCTATTTAAACAACGGCCCAATTATGCCAATAGAGAAGAATGTGCATAAGAATCCAATTGTCAATCTACATATGCTAGTTATTATCCATGTCCTGTTTTCTGCGTGCAGCATTGACTAAGCAAGGGTCTCTGGGTCAGGCCAAGGTGTGCAATGCATTAAATACTGTAAAGCTAACATCGTTGTAGATGGCCTCACTTGCAGCAGTTTGTTTGACCACTCGCTCCCTTTACAGACAGAACTAGGCTCAATAGAAAAATTTCAAAAACATTGACCAGAAATCATGGAAGCCTGTGTACACTGAGTTTTGTCCTTGCCTATAATAATACCACCCCCCATTCGTTTCCAGCAACCGAGTGACACTTTTATTTTTTTTATTTTTGACTACTTGATCATGACTGAAACAACACAACTCTAGACTTCAGAACAATCAATTGCAGTTAAAAGTGTTTCATGACATCACTAATATCCAATATAAGTACTGTCTTTTGTCTTTTCCTTTGGTTTGAGGCAGCTACTGCTAGTGTTAACACTTGCTATTTTACTGCACTACTATGTTCAAAAGAAGCAATAGAAGGGTTGCTACTTGCTAGCTGCATTGCTCTTAAATACAACTGAGTTGATAGTGAAGCTCATAAATTGGTGTAGATTTGGTCTGTGCAAAAAGATTTACCAAACAGTGGAATCAGCTGGGGTATGATGTATGTAAGGTAGCCATGACCAGTCCATCCAATTAATCCCCCACTTCTCCCAACAAAAATGAAAGGAGCAAGTGATTATCAGAGTAAAAAGAATTGAGCATTATTTAATTTTGTAAAGAAACTTATGAATCTTGCATATGTTTAAGAAATTGATGATCTATGTAGCTAAGGTGGTACATATTACATGATCAAAAACTTGTTTTTGCTCCAGGAGCGCCTACCAATCTCTATGTTTGAGTGCATATGGGTATGTGATTTTTCTCTTAGCCAATAGAGAAAAATAGAAAAGAAAGGAAAAAAAAAAAAAAAAACCTATGACATCTCCAAGACGAAGAACAATTTCACCGCATGATGCATAACCAAGTACCAAGCCAACAAAGTAACCTGTACAGAAGGGGTTGATTTTGCTCATTTCATGGCTCTGAAGCATGCGATTCATTTACATTGGAAGATGGGAAAACTATTCTCTTCAAAGAGCACCCAAACAACGAGGATGAAGTTTCTGACACAGAATCATTCACTCCTCCATTCTCATTCCCATGCTCACTCTCTCTAATCTCAGAAGTTGGAGTAGCATCATCAACCACAATTTCAACCAAAGCAGAAGCATCATCCCCATTATTAACCGAACCCACTTGAGAATCATTCTCAACAATCCCACTCACAATGGGAGCCCTGCAAACTGGGCAATTGGAATGAGAACTCAACCACATGTCAATGCACTCCACATGAAAACCATGGCCACACTTGGGCAAACACCTTCCCATTTCACCATCCTCAAAAGCACTCAAACAAATCACACACTCAAGTTCCTGTTCAACCTTGTTATCACCATCATCATCATCACCTTCTTCTGCAGCTTTATACATGAACATTGGAATAGCCGCAATGGTAGAAGAATCGAGGCCTTTGGTGTGGCAACTAGAAATGGGTGAGTCTTCTATGTTGAAGCTGTGGAAGTGGTGGAACCTTGCAGGGCCAAGGACGTCGGAGACGGTCACCGTGGTTCGCCGGAGACGGCGGCGGCCCCGGGTTTGTGCCTGTGCCTGAGCCTGAGCCAAGAACCACTTGGCATAGAGATGGAGGATCAACACAAAGAGGATGACTAGGAGCAAGGAAATGATAGCTGCAAGCATGATGTTGCTGTTGTCTGAGAAAATGTTCTGAAACATTTGACTCAGTGGGTTCACGGTCTTGTTTGGTGAATCAGATTGGTTTAGCATTGTGAATAATGTCCAAAAGAGTATATAGTTTTTGCAGAAAGGTTTGAACTTGAAGGGGTTTAATTAGGAGGGATGTGCAGTGGATCAGAGAATCTTGGTGTGGTTGCTCTTATTGTGTTTATTTACGTGAAAGTGAAGTTAAGTGTGAAGGAGGGAATAAATTAGGGGGTGTGTTGCCTCTTGCATATGGTACATTTGCGTGTGATGGTTAGCTACAAGTTTGCGTTTCTCATGCATTTGTATTGTATTAGCGTAAGGGGAAGTGAGGGGTGTGTTTGAAGTCAAAGGAGAATCCCTGTATCCAAGGAGGTAAATGGGGACTTATGCATTGGACTTGGGAGGGTGAAGAGAAAAAGGACAGAAATAAAGGACTCGTGAAGGCGACGGCAGCAAAAGAGGGTAGTTGAGTTTTATTGGATTCATGTGAAGGGTTTTATTTATAAATTTATACATAGACTATAGTTTTCAATTAGTTAATTTGGTGAGTTTGGGTAAAGGATCCCAAGGCGAGGCCCTATCATTCTGGATCATGACTCTTGAGATTCTTCCAAAAAGAAAAATGTTAGATAGACATTTTTTTAGAGTCTTATCTCTTTAGATAAAGAGTTAATTTTTAATATTTTTTACAATTTTTAATGTTTTTTACAAAAGAAAAATATTTTTATATTTTTTAATATTTTTTTAATATCCAAAAAGAAAAATGTAATATATAATTTTTATTATATTTTTTAATATTAATTTTTATTGAGTCATGTAACACATTAAAATATAAATTTAATTTTAATTATATATTAATTAAATTAATTATATATTAATTAAGTTAATTACATATTAATTAAAATTGAGTGTATGTTTAGTGTGTAACATGACTCAATAAAAAAATATATTAAAATGAGTGTGATAAAAAATATGTTCTTAACATTTTTTCTATTTAGATATGTAAAAAGGATCAAAATTAAATAAGTGTATAAAAAATAAGATAAGATAAATTGTAATTAATAAAAATTGTGAATATATGATATAATATGTATTTAAATGAATGTAATATTATTCTTTACAAAAGAAATTGCACCAAAGCCAAAGCAAATCATGAAAAAGTGAGAATAATGTTCCTCTATATCACTCATATCATTTTTTGAATACCAATATTCTTATCGTCACATAACTTAGTTTTAAAAAATGTGTCTTGAATATATGCAAAATCATTATTGGAATAGTGATGCTCGCTTTCACCATTTTGTTTTCTGTTTCCTCAATTTTCATATGTTTATTTAAACTTTGTCAATATTAGAGGGGTGGTATTTGTTTAGGCTGATGTGGGGTTGGGGATGGGGACCCCCATTTACTGTTTTAAAAAGATCAATGGATGTTCAGGGGTCCCATGTGAATGGAACCAGACAGGATCAGGCCTTTTTCTTTCTTTTTTATCTTCTCTTTTTTCCCCTTGACCACGCTACAACCACTCCTAAATGCCAATAGCAACAGTAGATATTTCATATTTGCATCGATTCCACCATGTTTTGCTGCATGCTTCCGGCGATGGATCGATTCCTTTTTTAGAGAGGACATTGCATGCTGTATGGTATTAGGCTCGTGAACTCTGACGCACCCCGAACTGCTACCATGTAATAATTATATGATGTATTGGTGTAAAGAAGGACTAAGCCAAAAGGGCCTCTTCCAAAGCAGGTGAAGATTCATTTTGGTTTTTAGAGTTGAAAATTATGACACTCTTTTTTAATTATTGCATCCCCCTAGCTAATAAATTAGTTAAGTACCAAAACAATTAATCAACTAGAAATTTTATAAAAAAAAATTAATAACCTATTATGAAACATAATATAAATTTAAATGGATGTTTTAACTTTTTGCATGCAAATGTCAACACAATATAGGAATTTGCATAAAAGTGGGAATGGTACTATTTGTTGTCGTTTGTCTTTAAATGTGGTCTGCAAATGGTAGACCCATAACCCTGCAACCTGGGCTTCTGGTGGTAATCGTACTGGGCCGACTCTCATATCAGAGCTTCTTACCCACATTGTCAAGCTAGAGATGGTCCTGACCTGTTTCTTCTTCAATCTTCATTCAATATAGAGTAAAACTTTCTTCATTGACTGTAGGGTAAAAAAAAGATAATTCCGTTATCAGATTAACTTTTATAAATTAATCTCATTAATTTGATTTCAAAAAATTTCAATTCTCAATATATATATTCTGGTAGACAAATTCTCAATATTTTAATCACTCCATTTAAATAATGAAAGTGAATGATGTGTGAAGTATACTTGATGGAGGAACAAAAATATTTAAACTTAAAAAAATCAAATTCATAGAACCAGTCTATAACAAACTAAATTGATAACAAATGTATCTTACAATGGTTTTACTATTGAATATAAACTCTAATCATGGGTAAGAGGTAACTTCTTGCAGTATTCTATAAACCCAACTTTTTTTGTTCCTCTCAGTAATAATTACAATAAAAAAAATATATTATATTATATAAAATTTACCGTTCCAATCAAGTGCTTTAAATAAACTTGTCATATTATGGAATTTTTATTAGCTAGTAATGAAATACAATATTTCTGAAAGAGACGTCATTTACATGTGAAATGAAATAATATTGAATTTGAAGAGCATGACTTCCCTTCATTATGGTAATTTCATACAACGTAGTCCATTTAAGGGAATATTACATTTTGTTAAAAAATTGAAAACGGAAGAATGGACAATTGGTTTGTAAGCCACAACATTAGAAAGAGAACTTCTCATCAATTCATTTCAATCCATTAGTTTGTATCTTTTCTCTTGGACTCCTGTAACACCCATTTGTATCTCTATTATCGTATGAAGAGGCACCTGGAAATGACAAATCTCACGTTAGATATCTTCTCCATATTTATCATTCACCAAAACTGATGAGCTCTTCAAAAAAAATGATGAACCTCACAAAAATTTGTTAACAGCAAAATATTTTAAGTATAGCAATGTAAGGAATCTCCGTTCCATTTAATATAACTAGAAACAACTATAATTCAGTTTGTTCTTCAAATATTTGCCACCAATTCAATCAGGCCTAAGCATCAACTCCATGTTTCATATGCACTCATCTAGTAAGAACAAAAATGATAAAAGGCGACATAGTTCAGCTAGATATGAATTCATAGATTACCTCTATATGTGGAATTTCTTTCAAAGGCCTGTCAGCAAAATATGCATATAATGCCCTCAACACTGCCTGCAATGAGAAAAGTATGGAAGCACCTTTAGGATTAAAGCCAGTCAACCATATTACAAGCACAAATTTAGTTTAATGCCCTGCGTACAACCTGGTGAGAGATCACAACAACAGGTGCTCGTTGTCTCTCAAGCTCAATAATTACAGGTTCTAACCTGCATTATTTCAAAAACTTAAGTTATTTATATCAAACAAGTTGAAGTCAGTAGCTAAATAATGTTTAAAAGATAAAATCTATCAACCTTTGAATGACATCCAAATAAGACTCCCCACGAGGATAACGATATCTAAGCTTGTCCTTATTGCGGGATCTGCAATAAGAAAAGAGGGGAAAAAATAACTATGGGCATTTAAACAGCATTCTATCCCTAACCCCCAAAAAAAGTTCCACCATCTGCTTCTTTTTTATCTGATATACCAATTGCATTCAACTTGCGAGTGAGATAGAGAAATTACAAGTCTGCAACATACTCATACTCCTCCGGCATGTTTTTCTTGATTTCTTCATATGTCATACCATCACACACCCCAGCATTTATCTCATCAAGCGCACGCCATTGTATCTAATAAACATAGAGATAGTGCAGGAAAACCATAATGTGTAATTTTGTCAACCCATTTCTCCTGAGATAAATAACATGACCGTATGCAACCATAAGCTTAAGAATGATACTAACCTTGGGAAATCCAACAATTGGACTTGCTGTCAGAATTGTTCGCTGCAGTGTACTAGTCCATATCTAGACCACCAGTTATAAATTTCAAGTCATTCATCATTCAGTATTTGCTTATATTTATACATGCACTCAGCTGATATGAGAACTGATTCAGTATTAAATTGTTATAACTTCAACAAAAGCCAACATGTGAGAACACTCTGTTGTAGTGGCAGATATGAGAAATCATGAAAAGCCTGTAGAGAATGTTACTTTATAATTCACGTTTCATTCTTGCTCAAGAGGTTTAACTTGCTTGGTAGGGAACCTGCTCCTTCATGAGGCTACCCAAGGGTCAAACTTGGATAGTATCCAATGTCCCCTGTAGACCCCCTTCCCTCTCCATTCTTATTGAATTTAAACATCATCTCAATTATCATCAGTACATACAAGACCTGCCTAAGAATTTAATAATTGATATTCTTTATTTAGTTTAAATACATGAAAGTTGTGTATTACTTCAACGAAGGGATAGAACCTAGGATTTGTTTTCTTTTTAAATCTTCCTTGTACCTACCCCATACAGCACAGCTATCTTTTCTGGACTGATATCCTACACAGCTCTTTACTTTCAGATGCATGGCAACTATTCTAGTAATACCTTGCACTTTAACTTCAATGCCAATCCTACACAGTTCAGAATTTCCCATCCCCACCCTCCTCCCCAAAACAAATACTCATCCAAACCAGCAAAAGTTACTGAAAGAACAATGTCAATCACTGACTAACATAAAACTGATTCTATTTCTCACAATGTTGTTTAGCAGATTCACTATGATTAAGTGATATAATCGTTATTATTTACACTAAATCACAGTTCAACATAAAATGTTATGTGCAGCTTTAGCAGACAAAGGCCTAGCCAGAAGCGTGGAAGGAACATGGCTTTCAAGCATAAACTTCTTATAAGCATCGGGTTCCAAGGAAAAAGGCAAAGATTGAATCTATACAATCGAAAGAGCTTACAGAAGCAGCCCGTTCTGATTTGAGACGCTTTCCGACAAAGTTGGCAAGCTTCTTTGCATAAAGTTCTCCAGCCTCACTGTTATAACCATTTGCATTGTGTTCTAGTTAGTCAGACAAAAATTGACAGCAATTCTTATAATACCAGGTATTACATTGAAAAAAAGAGACTAAAAGAAGCAACAATTCAAAGTTAGAGGAGCTAGAACTATTTCACCATTTCCCCCTTGCAAGAGAGCCCTTAAATTGAATTTTTTAAATTAAGTCCTATAACAACCCTTTGTCTTCAGAAACCAATTGTGCCACAACACTAGAAGTAGATGACTACAAGCCTCAAAAAGTAGTTTCTACAATTTAGGGGAAGAAGATTTGTTAACTAATCAAAAACTGACCAGTTTTTTCATTTACATTCATATCTCCTCCTTTCATCATCCTATATACTCCTCAATTTCAACACTACATTGAATAGAGATTGAAGGGACCAAAAATAAGAATATACCTTAGTGCAGTATCTCCTCCAATTCTGCCTCTCACATTATCCTGACTTTCTCCATGCCGAGTAAGTAATATTGGGCGCGGTGTAAGATGTGTATTTACCTGCAGCATATAAATCAAGGTTCATAGCATGTATGAACATGACATAGAAGAAAATGTCAGGTTACTCAAAAGAAACTTACAAGTGATATGAAGTCTATGCATAGCTTCGTAGATAGTTTTTCAATATATATAATATCAGCTATCATTAAACTTCTATAAAAACCATTTTCATTTTATAACCATGACTCCAAGATAAGCATTTCCATGTATTATGTAGTTCAAGTCAAACTTAGACAGTAGAACAAATAACAGCGCAATATGCCCAGTAATATTGTCCTGGGACGTTGTTATGAGTGAAGGATAGAACCTAGTAAAATAGTTTAGTTCCAGTGTCCATGGTTGTTTGTCTATTTCCTGTTCCAATGAATTAGCCTTAACATAAATTGACTCGTAGACACAAGCGACAATAGCATTAACTCCTGCTGCTTGCAAACCTCCCTAAAATGAACATACAACGGTTCAACCCAGTAATTTTTTACCCTTAATCCAGTCAAGAAACCCTAACCCTCGCCTATTAAATTTAATATTCTGCTATCCTGCATTACGCCATCACCATTATTTCTAAAACACGAATTTAAGAATCCTAATCTATTTATAATTAATAGTTATCTTGGCTGTAGACTACAACTACAACCGCTTCTTTGTTCTTTCAGATTGAGTAGAGTAGTAAACAAGGATTCGAGTTCAGCTAATAGAAGTTTCCATTTGAGGGTTTGTAAGGTTAAGTTTCATCTAAATTTCTTTTTGTTTTTTTAGAAGACTAAGTTTGTTCTTGCATCTGACCTATTAAGCCGAACCCTAACCACTTAGATTCGTAAAATTTGCTGCTTCCCAAAAGTTCTAGGAGACACGTCTTTCCACAAGGCCAATTAAAAAAGCTCAATTATGCATTTCATTATACAAGGCCAACCCAATTCATTATATGATGTAATATGTGAGTTAGTTGTAAGGAACTTCTGTATCTTCAAAGGATAAAAGATCAGAGTGATAGCTCATTTCCATTAATTTTGTCAACATTGGGTCAGATAGTATATTAATTAACTTAATCAGTTGTTTTGCCTGTGTGTGTGTGTGTGTGTGAAGCTTTAACTGTCATTTAAGTATTTAACCAGACTCTTCAAAAAAGCTTACCAAGAAAAAGACAATTCGGCCAGGAAGGTAGCCACTGATATTGTTCACCTAAACCAAAAGACAGAAGTTGTGAATAATTAACAAATCAAAGTCACACTTGAAACTAAATGGTAGAGCAAAATGCAAGGAGATGCACATACACAGGTCCTCCACATTTATATCTAAGCTAATGTTACAAAAATAAGAAGAGCCAATGAATTCTAAGTCAGTACTTAACCACTCTGTCAATGATCATAAGTATGCCACCCACCAACATAATTTAGAGCACTGACTAGTGACTCTTTCAAGCTTGTCTGTCTCCTACTATGCTGTATAGTTCTGACACTGGTAAGTAATTTGTTGTAAACCATAACACCTTCATATGGTAGCAATATTCCTTTCTAACACTAATTCTTCACAGAACAAACACATCCTGAATTATGTGCTTTCAGTCAACCATGGAATAAATAATTAAGACAGGCATAAAGGCAAATCAAGGGTACTACAGTTATTTAAAGTTAGATGTGAAACAAAACCATTTCAGTTTCCAAGATACCATAATTAAGATCCAGTTTGTTGCTGCAACAACGATTTACATCTACTTTCTATTAGAGTCTAGTAAAAAATTTACTAACCTAACCTAAGCCACTAACTTAATAGAACTGGTTCTTGAACCAATTACATCCAGCCACATGAGGAACTCCATGAAGGAGAGGAAAATAGCATGTTCAATACACTCAACTCCTAAAATTTTAACATTTTTGCACCACCTACAATTATCAACACATCTTATGCTAATCACATTAAGGATTTTTTGTTATATTACTTCATTCTATCACCTTTCAATTATCAAACTACAGCTACCATATGGACAACAAACATTCATATGCTAATACCGGTTCAGGTATGGGTTCGGGGTACAACAAAATCTCTAAAAGCAAGGGAACGGGTACGATAGGATATATTATATAAAAATATAAAAACAAAAACAAAGTAATTAAATCATAAGATAAATACAATTTTCATAATGTTCTAACTTCAAGTTTTCAACAAAACACCATCAAATATATCAAGAAAGAAAAAATATCTAAAGAGGGCACATGATTTGAAGGGATGAATTAGCAGTTTGATTCCTTTGGTACCAAACAAAACAGCTTAGTTGCAAAACATCATGTTTTGCAGGGACTGGCTCATTGCCATGCTTGAACAAGATGTACCAAAAGTATTTGATAGCAAAATTTGAAAAAAAAAAAAAAGGGTATGTACCCATGTGTACCCAACAAGTACCGGTAGCAGATACGTACTGGCTATGACAACCATTTAAGAGTACCCATGCATTATGATACTGGCTAACCAGACAATGAGCTATGTAAAGGGTTATATTCAACGCATAATAGCAACAACACAAACAATGAATTAAAGGTTGAACTTACTTGTATTTGCCCACCATGTCCACTAACCATATCAATCATTTTTATGTAAGATCCTTCTTCTACTGTCTCATAAACCTGGTAATATGAAATCAATATTATTTAAGGAAAAAGCTGAGCTAGAACAATCATTAAAAGTACATTGTAAAGACTTACCTTCTCATAATTGGCTAGACGAATTTTAAAGTCTTGCAACCCAGCCTCAAAATCTGGCCTGCAAAAGAAAGTTAATTGCATATGTATCCAGATAGCCATCAAGATAAGATGTCACTGGTTTTAGATGAAACATTACTCTTCTGCATAGTCAGGACTTTGCTGAATTTTAAGACGTATATTCCTTTCAATTATGTTTACATCATTGCATATTGTTTCCAGGAAGATAATCTGCAATGAAAACACAAAGATGCATCACAAGAGTTCAAAATTAAATATATCATTTTCATATCATATACTTAACAATGCCCGTCTATCACTACCTTGCATCTTCCTTCAGCCATTTTCATCAGCATGTTTCTTCGTTTCTTGTTACTGTTTGTGGCATCAAATATCCCAACCTAAATAGAAATTAAAACTTATGCAAAAGAACATGAAACAAGGCATAAGGTAACAAAAATATCCTAAAAGAAAGAACTTACCTGGCCACCTTCTTGCATCCAAGATATCATATCTTCAAATGCCAGCGCTGCTACCTAGTGGCACGTGATATATTAAAACTATGTACACAGAGAAAGGTCAACATGGTGTCAACATTACCAGAATCATCCATTATAAACCAAATACTAGAAGTAGCATTATATTAAAGGGTAACAGTCTTAACAGATTGACGCTGCCTATATGAATTTTTCTTTTGTATCTTTTATTCTACATTTGCTGGGTGGTGTTACTTTACACTAACAGACTCATTCAAAATAAAACAAATGTCAGAAGTAGCATCCTATTTAAGAGTAACAGTCTTAACAAGGTAATTTATGCCAACATGATTTTTCTATTTGGATTTTTATTCTACTTTCATGGGTCAGGATGGCGTTTCCATTCTAAAATTGATATTATTCAATTCATTTTGCATTATAACATCAATCATTGTACATAGGCCAAAGGATCAAGAGTGTGTTTGTTTGCGCTTAATTTGCAAGAGAAGTGGTTTTTATTTTAAAACAATCACTTCTTAGACATGCACAACCTTTTGGATAAGATTTTCAAAAAGATCAAAATCTTAAAAAAATCAGTTTTCTGCTTTTCACTCTCAAAAGTAAAAAGTGTTTTTGTAATCATATCCAAACACAAAATAGCTTTTGCTTTTCATAAAAATCTCTACAGAAAAATCAATTTTTTGTAATATCTAAAAATCACTTTTTTTTCAAAGCTTATCCAAGCACACCCTAATCAGTGTTGTGAATTCAGAACCAGAACAGTTAGCAAGGTTTTCCTGAAAGACTAAACAATAAAATAATTCTTGTTAAATGCACAAGTTTTAAGAAATAATATAGTTCATTGGAATAAGATTCAACAAATTTTCTAAAAGAATAAATAATTATGACCTAATATGCAAGCTATAGATTTTACTGTGTCACAATTAATCTACTCAATTTTTTTTTAAAAAAAAATGACCAAAACTACCTCATTGCGTGCCTCCACGCCTTCAGGATTGTCAGCTCGGAAGAAATCAGCAGACTGCAGAGAAGAGTATGACATGAGTTAAGATTACCCGAGAAAACATGACAGGCTAGTGCAACATCATGATTTCAAGAATAAAACTAACGTTTTGGAAAGGGAATCAAGTGTCCACTGTCCCATTATAATCACATGATGTGGTGATATTGAAAATTTTATGACCCTCCAAAGTACAAGAGATTATATTAAATCATTGGTGATGTTAGAGTTATAAAATTCATTCTTAGGGTCTTGCGCTCGCATCAGAGCTTCTTGACTGCTATAGAGTTCAATACTTGCCACCTCCCATCTTATTTGTAAATTTCAGTACGTAGTTATTTTAAGTTCAGCACAAAGAAAATGTAAGACTGTGCTTGGTCCACATTTCCAGCCTAGTGGACTTTCATTTGAAGGGGTCTTTTGGAGTTATAAAAGCTTTTTTTGTCACATAGCATAATAGCTTAAGCTTTATCAAGTGACTCATTGAGAAGTGAGTCCTCATGAATACCTTTTTAATATGGATGAATAAATTGAACTGTTGACTATTTGAAGCCAATGTCTATTTTCTGCCAGAGAAAGGTCAGACAGCTGTTTAAAAATTTCATATAGATTGCAAAAATTAGTGAAGACCTGAACAGAATCTAAGCCCAAGGCTTTGGCATCATGCCCATAATTCCAATCACTGCCCTTGAGGTATAAAAAAGTCACGAAAACCCTCACCACATCTAAAATCAACATAAAGTCCACAGAGCATCAACAACTGTGGACCTTCTCTGCACTGTGAATTCCCTGGCATTTCAAACCAGTATTCTTTTCAGACCAACTTTGTTAAGAGAGTAATGCTGCAAACACCCCTGCACAATATTCCATTGGATGGTGCAGTGTGTCAAACCAAAGCCCTGTGAAGGGTTATCTAACAACTGGAAGTGGGTGTGCAGTGTGGCATTATCCTTGTAACTTGTTAAAAAGACACAATCACAGACCACCAAACTTTCAGCAAATCATTTACCTAACTACCTTCTTTTAGGTTTTTAAACTCCAAGCCTGCTGTGATCTGCATCATCATATTCCTGTGAGAGTCTATCCCTAGATGTCACTCATTGAACTTTAGAAAAGTAAATAGTTGAGTATAAACGTTAGATAAAGAACACATCCACTTTTGCTGTGATAGTGAATGGCGAACCTAAATCTTGGTTTAAGGGTTAGAGGGGATTCAGGCAAAGAGATCCTTTATCTCCATTCCTCTTTACCATTGTGGTTGATGTGCTTAGCCGTTTAGTGTCTAGGGTTGTCGCTAGAGGGTTGATTAAGGGAATTTCAGTTGGTTCTGAGGAGATTTTAGTTTCTCATATTCAATTTGCCGATGACACTGTCTTCTTCTTGGAGCCAGATGTAGCTTCTTTTGTCAATATTCTCTCCATCTTGAGATTCTTTGAGGTTATTTCTAGGCTTAAGATTAATTTCTCCAAAAGTGGTTTGGCGGGTGTGAATGTGGATAATCATATTTTGACTGCCTTTGCTACATTGACTGGTTATTAGACTTTAAAGGGGCCTCTCACTTGTCTTAGCATTCATCTGGGTGGTAACCCTTGCGCCTTGTCCTTTTGGGATCCTATGGTTTGTAAGATGTCTAAGCATTTAGACAGTTGGAAGGGTGTCTTTTTCTCTTTGGGTGGCCAGATTACTCTCATACAGTCTTGTTTGTCTAGCATCTCTTTATACTTTCTGTCTCTATTTCACATTCGGGTGGCAGTGGCTCAAAAAATCAAGAGAATTGTGAAGGATTTCCTTTGGTCAGGGGTGGGTAAGTCTAGTAGAGACCACCTTGTTAGTTAGGAGGTTTGTTGTAGACCAAAAAAGGAGTGGGGTCTTGGCAATTTGGTATCCAAGAATATAGCTTTGGCAACTAAGTGACTTTGGCGTTTTCCGTTGCAGTCTTCCTCTTTATGGCATCAAGTTATTTGAAGTAAATATGATTTGCATCTGAATGGGTGGGACACCAATTCTATGACTAGAGCTACTCATGCTAGTCCTTGGAAGTTTATCTCTCAGGGTTTAACTTCTTTTAGACCTCTCATTTATCTGAGTTTGGGTGATGATTCTCGAATTAAATTCTGGGTGGATATTTGGGTAGGAATTGTTCATCTTTCTGAGGCTTTTCCTAGGCTTTTTCGACTTTCTCTTTTACATAATGCCCTTGTTTGTCAATTTCACTCGTTTATTCAGTCTAACTCCTCATGGAATTTTCACTTTTTCAAAAACTTGCATGACAGAGAGGTTAATGAGTTAGAGTCTCTTTCGCTTTTATTAGAGTCTGTACATCTTTCTTCTCTTCCTGGTAAAAGAATTTGGACTCTTGACTCCTCGTGTGTCTTCTCTTGAAAATCTTATTTTCAGTTTGTTACCCGTTCTCCTAATAGAGATAGATTTCTTTTGGACAAACCCATTTGGAAATCTAAAGCTCCCTCTAAGGTCAAATCTTTTGTCTAGATTGTTGTTCAGTTGTTCTTAATAGGATTAACACTAATGACATGTTATAGAAGTGCAATTAATGACATGTTATAGAAGTGCAAACCTCTCACTGCTTTGTCTTCCAATATATGTATTATGTGCACTTCTAGTTCGGAAATCAGGGCTCATCTATTTTTGCATTGTTCAGTAGCTAATTTTCTTTGGTATAAGCTGTTTGGGAATGTTGGAGAGAACTGGTGGGTCTGTCCTATGGATTTGCATTAGTTTCTATCAATTAAATTCAGAGGTTTTGGCTCATGTAAAGAAGCTAAGATTCTGTGGCATTGTTCAGTCTTTGCGGTTCTATGGTGTTTATGGCTGAAGAGGAATGCTAGAATTTTTAAGGGCACTTGTTTGTCTTTAGACTTCATTTGGGATAGGGTTATTTTTTTAGCCTCCCTTTGGTGTTCTGCTCATGGTCTTTTTAGAGGTGTTTCTTTGTCAAACATGCAGAGAGAATGGCATGCTTTGTTACATGATTCAATCTCCTAGGTTCTAGTTCTGCATTTTTTTGTTGTTTTCTTGAGAGGATATCTTATCCTCTTTCTTTGTACTTTTCTCTTCTGCCTTAAAAAATTTCCTTTTCTATAAAAAAAAAATTCTTAGAAAACTGCTTTGGAATTATTTTCACTTGCCACATCCTCCACGCTAACATGAACTGCATCAATTCTTATGACAATCATTATATAGTACAACATGCAATAAGGGATATAACTAATAGCAAAAAAAAACATGAACTACATATATGGTACAGACAACAAGTTTCTGCAATTATGAGAACTTTTGTGCTATTAAACAGATTATATGATGTAGTTATGCAGATAATCATTAAATAAGAAGGTATAAACTAATTCACAGATTCATATAGATAAAGTTTACCTGATTAACCCCATGCTTAAGCCGACGATACTGTGACATCCAAAAGTAAGTGTGTTAACCTTCATACTTGAAATATTTCCAGTTTCCCACAAGGTACAAGTATATTGATTTTAAAGAAGAGTGATGTTAAGAATGTGAACAAACCTTCCCAACATTGAAGTGTTTGGTATTATGACCTAACCAACGAAGATATCTTGTAAGTTTAGCTGCAGTAAAAGTTTTACCTCGAGCTGGCAGACCCACCTACATAAAAGAAACTAGCTAGAAATTAGATTTTTTTTTTCATAAATTTTAATTTACTAAATTAGATGAACTTCAAATGAAAATGTGACATTTTTGCCAGGTGTTTCCAAATTCCAACTTTCAATGTATATTCTTGAATTTCGAGTCTCACTTAATTTACAACTAGAACTCCAACTTGAAGCGGAAAAATGTAAGTGATGAAGAATTACTAAAACTACGAAAATTAATAATTACTCTTCATGCTAGAATAATACCAGGATAATCGCCAAATGTCTATCCTCCTTGAGACCCAGCATCTGATCAGCAACAGCTGCAGCTGCAACAGCTCCAGCAGCAGCTGGCATTGAATTCTATCAATAAAAAGCAAGGGGTCAGAAGCAATTATTTGTGAACAACCTCACTTGACACAGAATACTTCACAAGCAATAACTTTGAATAAGAAACAAGGAATGGAAATGATTCATACAAACCTTGGTATCATTATCCAAATTAAGATCAGTAGTGAAAATATTTGAACTAGAAGATTTTACAAGTCTAGGAGATCCAACACCCCTATCAACAAAAAGTCCCCTCTGACTCTCTTGCTTTTGCAGAGGCGAAAACGTTCCCACTGACTTGGATTCAACCATTCCAGAACTTTGGAACACCTTAGATGGATCTGGCACAATAACCTCCATCTCCTAGTTGGAACATCAACATAATCTATTAGATGAAATATACTATATTGCAGTATCAAGAGTCAATATAACCCATTAGTTTACTTTCTTACGTATTTCCACTTAGCCTCAAGAAGTGACATTTTGCATTTTAAACGTCCTATGTACTGTTATTTGTTACTTATAAAGATATAATTACTTATCAAGAGGGGGGGGAGAGAGAGAAAAAATTAGCACATTATAGTATCAAGCATCTGCCTGCTAGTCACAATGAAGGAGAAACAGAAGAAATGCCAATATTGAATCAATTAAAGTCTTGTGTAAATACAGTTACAGATCAATTACAGAAAAAATAAAGGTTCATGAGAGAGTGCAAATTTAGCACATTATAGTATCAAGCATCTGCCTGCTAGTCACAAATAAGGAGCACAGAAGATGTGTCCAATCTTGAACCAATTAAAGTCTTATCTAAATACAGTCACAGATCCATTACAGATAAAAATAAATGTTAATAAAAAATAATAAACAATTTGAACAAGTTGAAAATAAGCACAAAAAATTCATTAAAATGGTTACAATATATCCTTGGACTGATTTTACAAGTTTTTTTATTAGTCAATTATCCTCACAAAAATAAACTGTAAAGAACTAATAGTCCATTTAGAAAGTAAAATCATAATTTTAAAATGTGAATTTGAAAGTTAAACCTTTACAGTTGCAGGAACATCACCATCCTTGATGGAATATGAACTGCTGCCAGACCCACTAA
Source organism: Ormosia emarginata (assembly GCA_029884605.1). NCBI lineage: Eukaryota > Viridiplantae > Streptophyta > Magnoliopsida > Fabales > Fabaceae > Ormosia > Ormosia emarginata. Next base: position 8,122,009 of record JAQQTP010000059.1, on the reverse strand, counting down.
TTAGTGACCTTGGATTCTCTGTCATGTTAGCTGCATATACAAAGGCTGAATTTGCAGAAGTTGAGGGAGCTGGGACAACATAATGCTCAAGATCAAGTTCCAAACCCGCAGAAGAGCCATTCTGAACAAAGAAAAAGTAAGCTTAAAGTTCTTAATAATAATAATAAGCCAACAACTGCTTTCTAGACATCAAAACCATAAGTAGGAATAAGAGAAAAGAGAGGGGTATATGAAGGCCATCAGTGAAGGTATATATGATTGGACAAGTTGTAGTACATGACTTGGTAATGCAAGAGGCATACAAGTACCTTAACAAAAAATTAGTTTCACCAAAACTAATCACTTTGAACCTTGATAACAACCATTTCACATAACATCCCTTTCAGATTAGAAAAATACTACAAAACAAAGTAACAAACTATAGCTCCATAGAGAGAAGACAACAAAATTGGTTGGCATTAAAGAAAATCCCTGATTAGATTGCCTATAGAACAACTAAAAGAGAAATTAACTGGACTATCAAAACGACCATAGTTTTTGCACTAACAGTTGAAAAATATTGACTAGAACAATTCGAGGTTTAAAATGCAAGACATCATGCATGTACACACTATCTCAAACTATCAGCCAGAGTAACACTTTGTTCTACAGATAACAAGGAAACAAATTACAAAGCAAAATGAAGGCAGCCAAAAGGAACAATTTTATTTTAATCCTGATACATAATATGAATTTTGAAACAGAAAAAGTACCTTTCTTAAAGAGGAGTCAAATTTTAAATGTCATTCACCACGGCGTCCAAGGGGTAAAAACATAAAGGAAACTGGTAGTTGAGTCTTACCTCACCGCCTGTCTGAGGTGCTGAATTTATGCTGACATCGGGAATCCAACGTACAGACGAAGGGCGGAAGTTCTCCTGATAAGCCCTCCAACTAGCTGCAAGGTCAAAGGGAGAAACCCTGTCTGCTTTAACAAATACTTGATACTCAAGAACCTCACCGTTATCAAGCCTAAACAAAGCAAGCCTGGCATCCTCCTGCAACGCTCCCCCAATGAGTAGGCGGCTTGGACCCTCCTCAACAAAACAAGGTGCATTGCAGTACTTAGGCTTCAACAGAAATTTGAAATCCAAAGTTTCTGAAAATCCCAAGCAAAATCAATACATCAGGTTAAAAAAGGAGACACCCCTTCAATGATACTGTCAATCACTAACTATCTCAAAAGATTAAGTTGTTAGGTGAATAGAAGAATAGAAGGTAGCAAGGATTGAACTCCTGACCACTTGGTTATAGAAGTTCTGATACCATGTTAAGAGTCAATTATCCCAAAAGCTTAAGGTGTTCTGTTAGGTGAAAGCTCATGAATGGTCTTATATCTAAAAGATACAATATGATTTGTTAACTAAACTTGATTGATTTCACAAAAATGCAAGACTCCTCAATACTAGACTTTCAACCTCTCTGAATCTTAACACAAAAATGCAAGTCAATTATCACTCTTTTTTTATTTCCTGTTCCCTCAACCTCTCTGAATCTTAACACATTATATGTACTGTTTTATTGAGTTTACTTTTGTTGAGTCACTGAGAGAGTGAAGAAACAGAAAGAAAAATAAATTACAACTTGTAAATGAAAAATACACTTAAAGTCAAAGCAAATAAAGAAACAAAAAGGAAGTGAGGAAAAACCATTACCATGATTAGGTGGAACAACAAAGCTGAGCTCCCACATTGACACCGATTCCCGTTCCATGGAAAGCTAAATTTGGCACCCCAAAACCAAAAACAGCAAAACAATTATAAAAAAAATAATTGAAAAAGGACCGAGCCAGAAAGGCAGGAATGGAATGCAGAAGTGGGGATGAATAAAAATTACAGCTTTGGAAGGATCCCAAGAGCCGACTAGGGGAACAGAGCCATAGACGTGAGGGACGAGGTCCCCAGTGAGCTTACGGTTGTTCTCCATCTTCAGTGACACATAGAGCTGCCCACCTGCTTGCTCCAGCCTATCACGCTCTTCCTTGCTCCCTTCTGACCCGCTCTCAGCGTCCTTCGACGCACCCGTCCCCATCTCTCTCTCTCTCTCTCTCTCTCTCTCTCTCTCTCTCTCTCTCTGTGTTTCAGAGTTTTGTTGTTGTAGTGTTTGTAAGAGCAATTGAAGAGAGCATCATGTTCATGTAGAGAGGAGAGTGTGTCGTTGTTGTTTGTGTGTCGATATGGATATGGATAGAAGGAGGAGGGGGTGTATGTGTTCGAGTGTTTCTGGTGCAAATCTGTTTGGATTTATCGATAATTTGGCATTTGTTAATCACAACGCGAACGAAGATACAAGGGCTCGGAATAAGGTGGGTGTAGCGTAGTAGCTGCGTGCTCCTGGTGGCTCCTTTATGTGGTTCTGTTTTGGGTTCCTCTGCTCACTGCCTTATGTTACCCATATGCATCTTACTCTCCATGCACACACGTGGTGCCAATATGTACAATGATGCTAGTTATACATATTACATATATACAGTTTTCACCAATGTTGTTATATATATATATATATATATATATATATATATATATATATATATATATATATATATAAAATCACCATAGTTTCATTAGTTGATTATAATTAATCTCATTTTATTTTTTATATACTTATTTTCTGATTTTGTTATATATCATTTATGTGAGTAGATGTGTACAACTGTACACATATGATATGGAACAAGTTTTATCAACTTTTTATTATATAGTTATGATAAGTTTTTTTTACATATATACACTATAATTCTGCTATACACTCAAGATGTAAAAAGATGTGTGCACACTTGAAATGCACTAAGTATTATCCAAACTATACAAAGATAATTGTGCTTTTTTATTTGCTTTTTTTTCTTCCTTTTTTGTTAGATTAAGAGGTGTTTAATCTCAAAAAATTGACTTAGTAGTAAATAAATAAGTAATATATGAGTAGATGTACATAATTATAAGTTTGAATCCTACATATGTCAATTTTTTAAAGTCAAATCGCATAAAATATTTTTATGAATCTTTTAATTTCAATGTGTATAATCTTCTTTTGACTAAACTAAAATAATAAATTAATATATATATATATATATATATATAAATTGATTTAGACATCACCCAATTGCCATAAAAAAAAAAGAAACAATAGTATCTTTGCACTCATTTAGTATGGAAAATTCTCATGTGCTTCATGAATCCTACTTTATGTCATTGAATATGATCATAAAGATTATCATTATCCTTTATTTTAACCATATTTTTAATATTATAGTTGATTTAATACATAAAGACTTACTCACCAAATAACTAAGAATACTTTGTGAAATTAATTTTTGTACATAAGCATTTATCACAGCAACGAATTGCTTTTAGTGAAATTCAAACACCTTGCAATACGCAAGATTTTTGGTTCATTCTAATTATTCAGGCAATTTCAGTCCGGGAGTAATTGTGCTTCTGAACTTTTTGTTTTATTATTATTTATTTATTTATTAGAAAATTGCTTCTTTGTCCATAAAAATAGTAATAAGTGATCAGCTTAAAATATGCTTTGCTTTGGGTCGTTGACTTTTCTATATTTTTGTGATATAATTTCTGTTTGAAGAACAACTCTTTTAAATTATAATATCTTGTTGAGATATTTATCATAAATTACGATCAAATTTCAAACGCCAAAATATCTTTTTTCACATCTTTTCATTATATTCAATTGATTTAAATATATTTTTAATCCCTCTAAATATAGTGATTTTTAGTTTTGGTTCCTCTCAAAATTTTGTTATGCTTTAATCTCTTTACATTTTGAGATATGTGAAGTTAGTTTCTGCCGTTATCTCATCTTTATTAAGTAATGAAGTAGTAAATAACGTTTTATATCAATGTTGTCACTTGCCTTTATCTCACATTCTATTGTGTTACGTGAATGACAAGTCATCAACCTAGGTCCTACCCCCATGTCACTTCTTCGTCTTCTTTTTTTTCCCCAATGTGTAGAAACATTTGAGCCGTAATTCTCCTTTCTCCCTCACCTATTTTCTTCTCCACTCTGTAAAGACACTTTCAACCTTGATTCTTCCTCCCTCAACTCCATTTTCTTCTTTCTCCATATTATCTTCCTCATTCATGACCAATTTTTTTCAAATATCATAAAACTATATATATATATATATAAATTTTAAATATAATTAATTAATTTAGTCTTCTAATAATAAATTTAATTTGAATCAATTTTACTATAGTTTCTTATAAAATATTCCAATTTATTTATATATTAAAATATTTTTATATAAAGTTATTAATTTAATGTTATGTAAAAAAATACTTAAATATAAAATAATAGCATCACTTTTAATAAGAAGTTATAATTTATTTATTTAATCAAAGAGACAATTATTACCATGAAACATGCACTCAATAATTTGAATGATATAAAATGGTTAAATAATTCCTAACAATATATGACTTTTTATAACTTATGCTTTATTTAATGTCAAAATAATTTAAAAATTTTAACATAATGTTAAAAGAATTAAAATTTATTTAAAAGATAATCAAAACAAAAAATTCACAAACTTATATTATTCCAAAATAAGAGTATAAAAGATATTCAATCAAAATTATAGTGAATTTATCTCAGAAATACAATAATAACAATACTATTAAATTAGGAATGTTCAATATCCAACCCATCTTACTAATATGTCTTGACCATAAGCTATTTGAGAAGGATTTGAGTTCTAAAAATTATACTCGAAGTGTGTTCAAGTTGGGATTGGTTGTGTCTTGGGTCGTATTAATCTGGTCCGATATAACATATTATTTTAAAATTTATATTTTTTTTTACAATTTGTTATAAAAAAATATTATTTTTGACTTGAATTAATAACTTTTACACAATATGATAATTTATTTATATTGATTATTTTTTTGAAATATATTGTAAATATAACTTAATTTAAATTTTTTATTTATATAATTTTATGATTTAATTATATACAATGTTTAAATTTATATTGAAGTCAAATCAATTCTATGAACATCCATAATTACTATTATCAACTATATTGAAGTGTTTATAATAATATAAAAATAAAAATAAAAAGATAAAATACTAAAATATATAATATATAATATTAAAAATATAAAAATTTATGACCCGAAAAGTGAGCCGAATCGCAAACCGGCCTTAAGGGAATTAGGGCCCAAGAAAGCATTATGCCTCAGTACCATATGGTATGTTAATGTAGATAAACAGTAACATTAAAAATCTGTAAATATATGGTTTATTGATCGATTCTGTTGTTAGGTGTAGTTATTGGCCTTGCTGAAATTTCTGCAAAAATACCATGGTATAAAGCTAAAGGTGCCATTGAACACCTTGATTTACTGAGGGTCTATGGCAATTATAATTTTTACTTTTTAGTGTGGCTTGACAATTTTGGTTTAGTACACTCTGTTCTTTTAAGAGAAAATGAGTAGAAAGAAAATAGGAGGAGAGAAAATGAGAAGAATATTTTATTTTTTCTCGTTTGGTTGTGAAGAAAAAATTGAGAAGAAAGAAAAAAAGACACGTGGGATCCATCATAACATTTTCTCCACTCAACAACGAAGAAAACATGAGAAGATGAGAGAAAATAACTCAAATGATGGTTATACCCTTCTCCTTCCCCACGTCTTCTTCCTTTGCTCTTGCACGACTCAAACCGCTTCACCACGCGGATCTGCAACTTGTGGATCTGAAACCAGAAATGACGGTTATATACGCAGATCTGCAACTCGGCCACCGGACCACGACCCAGCAGCCGCACGTCGTTCACCCACCACCCGAGACCACTGTTGCAACCTCCCCTGTCAATCCGTGAACTGTGCGCCACCACCCAGCTGCTCCGTCACCGTGACCCACGAATCATGTTCATCGGCCCAGATCTGCAAGCCCAGCCACCACCACGAGCCGTCAAACCAGATCCCGCACCACCATAACTCAACGAGCAGCCCCTCACCGTGCGCTATCAAGCCCCAACGCAACCGTCAAACCAGAGCTTTGCCGTCCGAGAAAATTTGAGAGAAACTTGGGGACAAGAACAGGAAAGGGGAGAAATTCAGAAACAAAAGAGGGGGAAATGGGGGAGGGAGGGGGATGGGGAAAAAAACTGAGAGGGGATGGGGAAAAAGCAAAGGGGAGGGGGGGCGTTGTTGTGGGTAGGTGGGGGGATAGGGAAATTAGAGGGGAGAGGACGTGGGTGTGGGGAATGTGATGAAAAATTAGAGAGGAGAATTATTATGTATGTAATAATATGTATGTAAGAATATATTTGTCGTTTTAAATTATTATATATATATTTTTTTAATTTTTTAATACATTTATTATTTTTTTTTCTACTCATTTTCTCTTCATCCAAACACATGAAAAAAAATATATTTTTTTCTTTATTTTCTCTTCTCTCTATTTTCTCTCTTTCCTTTTTCTATCTTTTCATTTTCTCTACACATCCAAACAAAGGAATAGTGTTCAAGGACCAGTACCTTGATGAGAACTCTGCCACATTGGCCAATGCATCTTTGTAATTGTTGTTCATAGCATTTGAGAGGAAATCACAGGGTACTGAGGTGATCTTGCTGGTTTGGAGTCACCATATGTTTCCCAATTATAAAATTAGAATCACTGCATCTATTATTTTACTTGTTACACTGGTATATTCGGGTGTTGACTATATGAGTTGGCTACATGATCGGAATGAGCAACTATCATGGTGCTTGGATGAATTATAGGAAATGGTGTACAGGAAAGTCTCACAAATTACACAGATAGAGCGGGAACTTTAACTTGACCAATTTGCAAGATGAAGCTCGGTCAACCTTCTCGAATGGGGTGAATGAGATTCCTAGGTGTGCAGCGATTGTTTTACTTAGCATTGTATGTTTTCAATTACATAGCATTTCTGTGTTGGACAAGTCTGCTACTGTAGCAGCAATTGAGGTGAATATTCTTCAATTAAGGGCGGCAAAGGGATTACTTGCTGCACCTGAAGACAATTGCGAGGCATTAGCTTTGATCATTGACGGGAAGTCTCTCATTTATACGCTAGAAGAAGTTGTAAAGGACTTGTTTGTGCGATCTTTGCGGGCTGTGCATCTGTTACATTCTCTGCCTTGATCAATGTTCCAAAAGAGAAATGATAATTGGTGTGACTTCACATGGCTTGATGGCAGTGTACGTGTGCATCCGTGAAGTGCTGGAAGTGTTGTTATGTGACTTGTGTCATTGGAGGTGGTGGCCATGCTGCAACTATGTTTGGATAAGTGTTGCAATTTTTTTTTTTTTCATAATTGGCATTTTTTTCAAACGTAATTTATGTTTTTACATCAACCTTGAGGATGAGGTTGTTTTTAAAGAGGAGGTATTTATACGAATTATGAGTGAGATAGTTAGTTAGTTTCCAATTAGATAGTTAGTCATTGTAAAAATAGTAAAATAATAGCTTTGTAAATCATAGTTGAACGTAAATGTAAATGTAAATTGAGAAATTTTCTCTAACTCAAATAGAGAATCAGAGTTTTTTTCCTGATTCGAAGAGGGAGGTTCTAACAAAGCTAAAGTTTTCTTTAACAAAATCCTAATTAATAATAGAAATAGATTAACAAGAAAAATTTAAAATGAATTGAAAGCAGAAATTGACATGTAACAGTGAGAAGTAGTTTAATTAATGAATATAGATGAAAAAATTACCTTAAAAATTTTAGGGCGAATTGAAAATAGGAATTGACATATAAAATGTTACAAGTTATTTTATTTTATTTTATTTTTAATTGAGTAATAGTTTAATTAGTAATAATTTATAAATAGAGTAATTATCAGTATTATCAAGTGTGAGGTTGTGTATCTAAAACTCTCATTTCATATGAGCTTTTCGTTATCTTTGCAGCATTTGCCCTTACATTTGCTTTGCTACTTGAAATTATACTCTAAGCTGAATCAATGGAAAAGGTTATTACACTGTTGTTGGAATTGTTTCATGGTAATATACATGTGATACGAATGATATTTTGAATTGAGCATGACTGCAACTGGAAAACAATCAAACAGTAAAAAGCTGAAATGTGTATGATGGATGGATTTGCTTTTAGTCTTTTAGCATGCATCTAATACCAACCAAATATTATAAAATGAAATGTTAGGCAGTCTTGCCTTGCCAAATAATTTATGAATTGATGAAGTTTTTTTTTTTTTCCATAAGATATAAAATTATCAATAAAGATAAGAAGATAAGGAGAGTATACAGGGATTTCCTTCACAATAGAATAGAAACAAACCTAGACAAAGGGTACTTAAACCCAAGGGCACCCTCTACATAGAGAGTGGCAACAAAAATCTCAGAGACAACCTATGTAAGGAGCCTATTAGCTTCCCAAAATTCCTTCCATTATTCATTGGCTTTAGAAACAGTTGCATTTGGTGACCATAATTTTGCATTAAAAACCTGGTCATTTCTATCAATCCAGAGTCTCCACAATGTGTAGGCTGCCAACTCCATATACCCATCTGGCGCATGACTACTTCTCAAGGCCTCAGTCAAGGAAAGCCACCAAGAGAGCATATCAACATGAGGTAGAGCAGCAGCATCCGGCATCAGAGGGGAGATCCTCCATGTAGTTTGGGCTTTGGGGCATCTAACATGAAGATGAATTACAGATTCCAAATCAGAGTTGCATAACCCACACTCACCATTTAACCCATTCAAGCCTCTGTGGATTAAGTTGCTTTTCACAGCCAAGCTTTCATGGAGAAGCCTCCACCTGAAAAGTTTGATCTTTGGGGCCACCCGCATTTTCCATGTTGACTTCCACACAATTTTGTGAGAAGGGGATGCTTGTACGACTTCCGTACCATACAACAAGTTTGCTGCAACCTTGTATCCTGACTGCACAGTGAAACATTCTCCTTTAGCAAGACCCCAAACTAGCTTATCATTGCCCAAGGATGTAGGTATGTCAGTTACCATTTGAGCAATGTGTGGAGGAATGACACGCTGCACTCTGTCATTCAACGCCAAAGCCTGGTGAAGGGCATAACAATTCATGTATCATGCTGAACTCTAGGCTAATAACATCGGTAAAAATAGAGAAAATGAGACAAAATAAAAAAAGTTTAAAAAAGATTTTTGTATATTTTTTGAATTATTTTTGAATTTTTATTAATCAGTGTTTATAAGAAGATTTTATATTTATAATAGAGAAAATTTATATAAAGAAAGAAATATAATTAAATATAATCAAAATAATATCTCTAATTATGTATGAATTAAATTCTTAAGATAACATAAAATCAGATCTAATTTAATCTTGAAATATGTTCTAAATATTCTAACACTTTCCGTCAAACTAAAGCTAAAGCTTTAACCTGTTACAATTAGACACACGAAAATAAAATAAACTAAAAATAATTTAAAAACACAACGTTAAGATATTAGAAAAGTTAACAGACTCAAACTACATTTAAGATGAAACCATTTGTATAGGAAAATTTACAATTATGGAAACAAAGTTTGGCATTAGAACGGAGTTTAGAATTTAGGACAAGGTCTAAAACGAAGTTTCATATCTAGGACAGAGTCTAAAATAAAGTTTGATATCAAAACAAAGTCTGTAATCTAGGATGGTGATTGTGACAACTAAGTCTAGAACGTAGTGATGAAAAAATAGTGACGATGAGCGGAAAGATTGCACTGGAGTAGATAAAGATGAGGAGAATAACAAAACTAAATCTGAATTTGATGGTGGAGTAGACAAAGATGAGGAGAATAACACAACCAAATATGAATTTGATGGTGATTAGTAACAATTCTAACGAGTTTTACGAACTCTATATAGCATAAAAAGATAAACTTTTTTCAAGGTAGATATCATGACTTTGATACAATGTTAAAAATAAAGAAACAAAAACACAAAAAAAATTTGGACAAAGTTTATGTATATTTTTTTAATTATCTCTGAATTAATTAGTGTGTGCAAGAAGATTTCTTATTTATAAGAGAAATAATCTATATAAAGAAAAAAATATAATCAAAATATTATCTCTAATTATATACAAATTAAATCTTTAAAATAACACAAAATCAAATCTAATTTAATCTCGAAATATATTTTACATTTTCTAACAAACATCATTTTCTGTTAGCTTGAAGGAGGGAGACTTCATAAGCCAAGGGTCGCCCACTATCTTGATACTAACTCTTGCTCCTAGCTTCCAACTGAATTGATGAAGTTATATTTGTTGCATACGTTAATTCAAAATAAAGTTTTGCCATATGCTTCTCCCGTGTCCTATTGTGTCATACAATTTTATATGTGAATGAATTAGATTCTGTGGATAGGATTTCTCTAATAAAAAAATGGACACGTTAGGCTAGGAGGATGGCACCGATCAGTTTATTACTTTTAAAAATAATAATAATAATAATAATAATAATAATAATAATAATAATAATAATAATAATAATAATTGTAGTAGTTTTTTTTTTAGCTGAAATTGTGGCAAATTCGAATAGCCAAATTTAAGGTGATGTAACCAATTTTATTAAAAAACAATAGTCAACTTCCAGCCCAACAATCAAGCTATGTAATGTAGAGGCGTTTTAAATGCTCCTAAATAATTTTAGAGTATTGATACTCTATAATTTATCATTGTAGATTTTATTATAAAAATGTTACAAAAATGATCAACAGTAAATATTTTTAACTGGTAACTTCCATATCAGGTAATTTCTATTTTTTTTCTTCTTCAATTCTACCTTCCACTTCAACAGTAGTTGCAATAGTGGATGAGGGTAACTACACTGACAAGCCACCACACCACACACAATCAGAGTCGTCGTCTTCCACCGTCTAAGTCATCGCGCCACGCATGAAGACTCGCGCCGCACGTACACCACCACATTCCAGTGCACCGCGCGACTACCAGAGCCAACAACCCAGCAACTAGGGGTGTTCATGTGAGTGTATTCAAGCTGAAGCTGGAATTAAACTTCTATCAAATATCATGTATTGATTAAGCCACTTCCAAATTACAATCATACTGAAATAGTTGAAAAGAAAAAGCAAATTCAAATAATATATTTGAAGATTTTTTTTGGCAAAATATATTCGAAGAATTTTTTAATAAAAGTTCAATAGTAAATATTCAGTTTGCTTTGCCCAAGTCCATTTCTCTTCTCTAACACATTACACTTCTAAATATTACCATTTTTTTGACATAGGTTTCATGCATTTAGTATTTAGACACTTGACCAATCTCTATCATTATGTTTGGAATCATTAAATTATGAAATTAAATTGACTTGATTTAAACTTGTTTAATTCAATTTTTTTTGTTTAAAATTCATTATAAAAATGAGATATAAATTTATTTGTAAATCAAATTTTATATTTGAAATACTTTAAAATTTATATTTGTAAATCAAATTATCATGCGTCTGTTCTTGAATCCGATGGTAGTATTATTCCAAATTTCTAATGTAATAAAAAGTCTTACATGGTCTCTTTTATGTTTCGGTATGCTGCTGTTGCTTTATATTATTTTGATCTTAATTTTTTGGAATAAATTACATATTATTCTTTTGAAATTTTGTCTATTTTCACTTTATATATAAAAAATTTATTTTGTAAAGCATAATTTTTACAAATTATGATAAAAAGTATAAATTGTATTTTTTTCAATTTGAATGGTAGGAATCTATACGCGAGAAATATGTATGATATCTTTTAACGTAATTCTCAAACACTTAACTCTAAAACACATATAAACTGATTGTTAAATTTAACAAAAAAACACATGTTTACAATTTTTTATCATAGTTTAAGGGAGTTATATGTTACAAAATAAAATTCATATATAAAAGTGAAAATAAGTTAAACCTTAAGGAATAATGCTTAGTTTATCATAGTTTAGAGGGCTATGAGTTACAAAATGAAATTCATATCAGAAAAGTAAAAATAAATTAAATCTTAATGGATAATGTCTAATCATGTATATGCTGCCATTTTATTATTTTTGCTTATCTTGCAACCTCGCTTATCAAGCACTTACCACTACTCTATTAGGTCAAAAGTTAAAGTTATTAGTTAGGATATAATTTGTTTTTTAATTATAATAATATATAATTTCGCATCTATAATATATTATAGATAAACGTGAGGGACTTCAAGCATATATAATGCAAATACCTTTGATGTGCTAACCATACGCACAACGAGTCCATGGTGATTCTTGGTCTCCCATAAAACCAACAGTTTACCTTATGAAACAGAAACACAAATACTCTAACGTGTGTTTAGCTCATGACATATAAGTGCATAATCAAGGAAGCATATACCTACTTGTCAAAAATAGGCAATGCATTGATAAATTACATAAAAAGGGCAGCATATACATGTTTGTCAATTCCATTGGTGATATTTGCAACATCAAACAATTATGGGAAGACGATCTAGGATATGGATTTTCGGGCATATTTTAATAAGTTTGGGGCATTTGATCAGATTACTATAGCATGGTACTAGCACTACCAATCTTCTTCAATTCTCGAAATGCTTGTATTGTCTCAGTATCAAAGCCACCTGCAAACTGAATGTCTTGGTGGTTGATCAGGTGAACAAAAGGAAATGTTTAACTTTGTGAAGTCTGAGGAGCTAGTGCAAGTGTAATCTACCTGGTGTACTCTGAATGCAAACCTAACTCCTTGTACAAAGAGGTTATCTTCCTGCAAGGCTTCATTAGATTCTAATTCCTTGGTTGCCCGTTGCATGAATTCCTTTGCCAGCCTCAATGAACTTAGCTTAATCTGCAATCATTCAATCAATAACCGAGATGAAGTGTTTCAATTTTCAATCTGGTGGTTTTGGTAGTAGTAGATATAACTAGATACTCCTAAAAAATGTATATCATAGTAAATCTGGATGCTTCTTCTTCTGAGGCCATTGAAATGATACTATTTTTTTGGCAGTAGTATAGAACTCTGTAAGGAGAAGACTCTTAGAAAATTCTATAAGAAAAGTAGATTAGACGGAGGATAGCCTAATAGCTAGAGATAGAGGGAGATCAAGAAAGATTATAGGTGAAACGATTAAAAAAGATTTAGATTTAAATAACATTTCTGAAGACTTAGTTTATGATATGACATAATGACATCGTTTGATTTATATAGCTGATCCCACCTAGTAGAAAAATGCTTGGTTGTTGTTGTTGTAATATAGAACTCTGTATCACTGTCAATTCTGGTTGTTTGATCTATGAAAAAGTTGATAATCACCCAGAATAATTCAGATTGATCATGCATGATTTATATTTAGTGTGTTACTTTTGCTGTAGAAACTGGAGGAAAAAAGGGTGACCAGATGGACAAGGCTCCTACCGTTGTGGGATATGGGGATTGGGGAGGGTCATATGTATGCAACCTTACCCCATGAGGGAAGAGGTTGTTTCCATAATTACAACTGTGACCATCAAGTCACAAGGCAGCAACCTTATCATTGTGCCAAGTCTCATCCTCTGTTTCAGAGACTAGAGAGTACAATAATATATATATATCTCATCCTCTGTTTCAGAGACTAGAGAGTACAATAATATATATATATATATACTTCTTGCCCATTAGCTTGCGTTTAAGCTAACTAACCAATGTCTTATTCTTTAAAGCGCTTACTTTGTTTAGAACAAAACTCATCTTACATTCCGAGTGTACTTGACTTGCATACATGTCAGTGTTTTATTTTTATTTTTAATTGTTATTAAAACGGTGGTGTGCTTTTAGTGGTAGGGTATTATTGGTTGAACCAGCAAGCTTTATGGTGATTTGCACGCCAAGATTTTACACTATTTTACCTCGGTTGATGATGACTCATTGATTGACGAGGTATATAGATTAGTTAACCGTTTTCAGCTTATGATAACAGGTTATTAGCTTTTTGAAAACAGGTTATAAGTCTGTTAAATAATCTATTAACCTTATTAACCAATAATTAAGACATCATTTACCGCTGTAAAAGTTTTGGTGTGCTTTTCCTAAGCTATCCACTGCCTACCTGACCAATGAGGCCTGTGTCCAACATCCACTCCCAAGGGATATGGAAATTCCTATATCGCTTACTTGTACTCTCCCTTGTCCTCTCTGCATTGTTTACACTTCTCTCCAACCTGCAGACATGAAAGTGGATCTTGGAATTACTTAAAAGCATTGCACAAAAACACTAAGCTACTGAATATTCTAGTTTTGTACATGCTCGCCTGTCTTGAAGTGCTTGCATCCTTTTTAAAGCCTGAACCATTGGCTCCTTTGGATTGTCCTCAAATGATGAAACTTCTGATTCAAGGTTCTTCAGATCTCGGTAGTTACAAGAAGCTTCCCTAAGTGCATCTGCTTTTTGTTCTGGCCAATGTGGGAAATGCTTTAGTACTGAACGTTCATCCACCAATGAAGATAGTTCCCCATCCAGCCATTTCACAAATGCCTCCACCTCAGAAATATCTGAAAATGATGCAGACTCTACCTCTTTAATCAAGAAACTGATAAACTCCCCTTGTCTTTGAACATCTGATTTTATCTGTCCATGAATATTCATAGTATCAATGGCAGCATTGTTTGATATTGATAAGTAATAAAGATAAATCAAAACTGGAAAAAAAAAAAAGAGCAGTTAGCAACTAAACTTACAGCTGAGAGAAAAGTAGAGCGATTTTCAATTTCCTCAATCATGTTTCTGGTGAATGCAACTGCTGGAACTCCATTGTGATTTGTTTTGTTATCCATGTTGGTATCCTTTCTTGTCAGGGCACGATACAGTTCTATTACTTCTGGCACACGGCGCACTGCTTTCAACCCAACTAGTGATTTTGGTGGTGTTGGAGGTGGTGGTGGTGCTGTTGTTATTGGTTGCACTTTCATTCCTTTCTCATTTTTGTGTGAAGGAAGAAGAGGGTTGGAAGCAGGCCTTGGTGGAGGTGTTGGTACTCTTGTTGTTGCTGATCTGTCCTTTCTAGGTTCTGGTTCTTGGAAATCTGAATTTGTATGCACATTCTCATTTTTTGGACTCTTCTCAGACATGATTACCTGAACTGCTGCTTTATGTTGATGTGCATCTGAATTGTTGTCATCCATGGATTTCTGTATCTTCTTCCATAGTATGGATTTCCTCTCTATATTGTGTGCTTTGAGTGAAATTATCTGTGACTTTAAACGGGCTACTTCTTGTCTGAGTTCCTTGTTTTCTTTCTCCAGTAACTCATTCCTTGCCATTTGGACTTCAAGATTTTTCTTGAGGGAGGTGATCTCAGACTCATTCTCTAATGACATTTTCGCTCCTTCTTCCCTCCTCAGAAGGATGGCTACAAGGTGGTTATCAAATTGATATTTTGTATCATTTTCTTTTTATATTTGGTCTTGCTTTTGAAGTAAGGTTGGTATGTTTAGGACTAGGAGTTAAATATGAAAGAATGCCCCAGAAGAAGCTTGCAATGGCCTTATGGACATGCTTATTACATTAGTCTTGATAAGGGTGCTTTGGACATTTCACAACTTCAATGGTCTTTGCTATAAGGATTCATTATGATGCCTTTGTAGCAAATATTATCGTACATGAGATTACTTGGGCTTACTAATTGATAGCTGCCTTTATAATGTTATGTTAGGTACAACCTTAAATTATTTTGGTCAAATTTACTCTTCCTTTCCTTTATGGTTTTATTTATAAATTAATCAACTTGTTTTTTTTTTCTCTTTTAATCTGTTGTAGTGTCATATCTTCGAGGGTTAGTGGTACATCTATACTCCAGAAATTTCTTTAGAGAGGCCATTTGGGCTTAGTGAGTGCATGCTTGTCTCGTTTCTTGTCTGAGTTCTGTCTTCCCTTTTTCAATTAAATTTGATTTGGAGTTTCATATTTATTATTGTACACGTGCCGTGAATGGTGATTGGTGACTACCGAACTGATTACAAAGTCCTAACTTCCCTTATGGAACTCTCTTTGCAAATATCTCTTGTCCAAGTATAATATTTGGAATGGGAGTATTGGAATCTTAAGGTCAATCTCTCTTCATTGTGATGGTTGCCTTTCATCTTCTGTGAATCAGTGCCCTTCTTTTAATTGAATGGCATTTGTTTATTCTTTGCTTGTCAAGCAATGAGAGGAAAGGACAAAGGAGGGTAGGAAAAAAGTATACCATATAGTGAGGTTCCGGGAAGTGAAAAAGTTTTCACAAGTAAAAGGAAAGAAGTTGATTGGTACAGCATACCAAATAATATCCCTTTGATATCTACTTTCTTTTTCAATTTATTATGTTGTCTCAATGCCCCTTCTAAACTCCTTTATCTCCCTTTCTTCCTTCCTACTCCTACCATAGACTTCAACTGCCCTACTTGCCTTCTCCCCTCTCTGCTACCCAAAGAATGTGAAGTGATTGAGATTGGTTTTCTGTGACAGTTGAGGCTGAGCTTCTCTAATCATTTAGGTGAAGAAAAAGGAAGCAGTTAGACAGAAAAAGTTTTCCAAGTCCTTCAAATGTTTGTTCAAAACTACAAATAAAAAGTTATGCCATTACATTGACTTGAAGGCATTCTATTCTATTGAGCAGAATTACTAATCTTATTATATATATATATATATTTACATATATATATATATACATATATATATATATACATATATATATATATATATATATATATTTTTTTGGGGGTTCAATTGCTAAATGGATCTGCATATCTTTTAGGCGCAATTTGTAAGGCCTAGAGGATTGGCTTCCCATATTACTCTTGGCAAAGTTGTTTACTTCATATATCATATTATCCTTGATAATGAAAAAAAGAAATATACTAAAGCAAAAGAGAAAGCCCAAAATTAAATACATTGCATCAGCTGCATAAAGCAATAATAGGTATATGCTTTGAGGTATCTAGCTGGAGCTTTCTTTGGAGGCCATGATTAATTTTGGTTGTCGGATATATACTCCTATCTACCAGGAATGAACTTCAATGCCTGATAGGTTTGCACAGCCGACTTTTTTTTTTTTTGTACACGTGTTTGTCATATGCACTCTACTCATATTTTAGCAATACGTGAAATGTATGGGGGTCTTATGTAAGATCTTACATATTACTAACATCTGAGTTGAGTACCTATTATATGCATGTGCCTACCCAAAATCCACACATGCATAGCCCCTCAAATTCAATGAGCGGAAACAATGGTTCGTTTTTTTTTTTTTACCTCTTGGTAATAGGTATCTTGTCTTTTCTTTTTTCTTTCTCTTTTCCTTTTACCGAAAAAGAAAGAAAGTGTAGAGCAATGACTCTATAAAAAATTGCATGCATTGAAATATATCAACATAAAATAAATAATAAACTCTGTCATCATTACCTAAAAAAACTGTCATCTAGATTCCTTTATCATGAGGGAAGTAGTCTGCTGCACCTCAGGGATTTTTTTTTTTTTAATGAAGTTTCTTCAACAGACAGCTATAAACATTTATTGTGCAGTTGGCGCAGTAGAGTTGGTAGAATATATACATCCATTGCTAGTTTAATGCTTCAAAAAGTAAGATCTCAAATGGGTTGCTACAGACACGGATGAATATGAATACGAATAGTAAGTCCATTACCTATGCTTATCACCCAAAAATCCATCCTTCTCCAAGCCCATTTAGGGTCCATACCATAATGAGCCGTCTAAGTCCAACCAATATATCCAACATTTTTACACTCTCCCCCCCGCCCCCACCCAAAAAAAAAAAAAACTGTGACATTGATGATTGAACAATGTGTGTGGTAGAAAAAGTGTCAAACCTGATTAGCTACTGTGTAAAAGGAAAGAAGAGAAAGAGAAACAGCCTCTTTAATTTCATCAACCGAACTAGTCCAAGAAAATTACAACCAGGAATCTGTCATGATTGGCACAAAATGAAAGTTTTAGGACTGCACCACTTGTATATCACTGAAGCGGTCCTCCTTCCCCAAAGAAAAAGGAACGAGAAATGGAAAAGTGGTTGTCAAGATGGCAAAATATTCATGTTTTCATAAGCAAATTTGTCACTGTATTCTATTTCTTGTATGAAACATCTTTTTTTAATTACATTATTAGATACAGACAGAACCATGGACACCTAGGGATCAATACTGAAAATCTAGAACTGATTGATCTTGATCATTGGTTTGTAGAAATCTTCGTCAGTGTCACTGTTTTAAACCAACATTTACAAATTCTGACTATTCTGTTCTGAGCTAATGCCTCTGTACAAAAGTTAGATTAGACATGGTAAATCATACCAATCTCTACCAAAGAAGTATGGTCTACATTCAGAACAACATCAGGCTCTCTGCAATTCTTGCTTAGAAAAGCAAAAACAATATCTATTGCAAATTTCTTTAGGATGGAAGATGATTTCTTTGCCTTTGCATAGGAATGACCGAGTATATAGGTAACACCAGACTCTTTAGCTTTCAGAATCTGAAGAGACTCATCTTTGTAGAGAGACTCTTCAAGATGGTCATCACCATTCTTCATTACCTGCAAAACACACGAAGATCGGAACAAGTTCTCTTCACAAAGTGACTTATTAAAGGTGTTCTGTGAAACACCAAGGTCTTCCACATTTGAGTTTTCATCATTTGTAGACAATTCATGTGTTAGTTCTGGAATGCTCACCTCTTCTGTTTCTACATATTGTATTATAGCTGATACCAATTTATTCTCAAAACTATAGTTCTCCTGTTGCATGTCCTTGTAACCATACCTAACAATGCAATGAAACATGCTATACTCCTTTGGGCCAACCCTACTGATGACCAACCGTTCATTTTCACTGACATAAGGGACTTGAACAGATTTGACACAGACAAAAACTAGCACCTGATGGAATGCTGGCAAGTTTGTAACAAAATGGCAAAAAAAGGCAGGGAAACCAGAAGCCAGATTAGTGTACAGGAGTCCTACTCCAGGGACACGAACCATACCCAGGCAAGGTCCCATTGATAGAATGCTGTTAATTGAAACCTTGTTTTCCACATCAAATTGGTGTTTCTTCATTGTTCCATAGTTCCAAGTATACATTATACACATAAAGATAAAAGATAGCACCAGTGGGATCCACCCTCCTTCAGGGACCTTGCAGATACAAGCTGAGATGTAAAGCAGTTCAATTGATCCAAACAATAGCAAACATGTAATGGCTTTTATTATTCCTTGCTTCCAGACAATCAAAATTACTAGTGTCATCAAGCATGTTGTCACAAACATGACAGTGGTGACCGCCAGCCCTGCAGACCCAGCAAAATAGTTAAATTTACTTGTCAATACTTCAAATATCATAACATAATCATGGTGGAAAAGAAGTGTACCATATGCGTGACCCATCCTATTTGTGTCCCTAAGGCCAATTGTGACAGCCAAACAAAGGCACATTAATATCCAATTGACTTCTGGAATGTATATCTGCCCATATACTCTTCTTGAAGTATGAATAGTCTTTACCCAAGGAAAACAATTTAACGCACAGCACTGGCTTATGATGGAAAAGGTAGCAGAAATTACTGCTTGACTTCCTACAACGGCTGCAAGAGTGGCCACTATGAACACTGGCCAAAACACAGCTTCTGCAGAAAAAAATAGTAGCAAAGTTACATTAGAGAGGCCAAAAATAACATTGACAGTTTGGGGTTACTTAAATTCTTGCCTGGTATGGCTTTGTAGAAACTTCTCTGAATGTCATCATGGTGCTTAGAGAGGAATGCAGCCTCACCCATATATGCCAGAATGAGGCAGGGATATATTAGACACGTGAAAGCTATCTGAGATTAAAGTACTACTGTTAAACATAACTCATTTTGGTATGGTAGATCAATGTACTGGCAAACTACACTATCAATTTACCTTTATTGAGAGAGCAGAAAAATGACCCAAGTCAGCAAACATGGTCTCCACACCTGAGTATCACAGAGGAAAATTACATCCAGAACTCAAGTTGGCTGCTAATAAAATAACTTAACCGTATTATAGGTACCCGTGATTGAAAGCACCACTCCACCTAATGACAGCCATCCTTCAATGCCAGTTGTTTTGATGAACCTCAACATGTAGACTGGAGAAAGTGCGTGATATATTTTTGGGTTCCAGTGGAATATGTTGTATATACCAATACCACTGATACACAAAAGCCATGCTGCAACAACTGGAGCAAACAAGAAAGCAACTCTATGTGTGCCATGATGCTGAATGGAGAAAAGTCCCACTAAAATGACACATGAGATTATAATAACATAATCTGCAAGATAAATCATCTAAAGTTTTAATAGATTGTGAATGAATAATATATTGGTGTATGGTAATGAAAGAAGCATGCTGGACTTACTATCATGGAGTTGACAGATTTTAACTTTAACACCCGAAACTGCCGAAAGAACTGAAAGGATGTTTGTAGACACAAAGGAGAAACACATACATAAGTCTACAAATATCAACTCCAGAACTAACTCATAATCTCATAACAAGTAAACTAAATAAAGAAAAGAACAAAATATAGATCCAAGAACTTGGCAATATGACATAAATTGAATTGAAAAATAAAAATATTTGATTCATAACGCACAGTGTAACTGTAATTTCCTTTTATTAAGAAAAAATGTAGTGGTAATTTCCTTAAGTAATAATGTAAAACTCAAGGAGAGATACCTTCACCCTTGCCCCTCCAATTTTTTTAAAAATGCCCAATTACAGCCCTGTGCCCAGCATACTCTGCACTTAATTATTATGCATTATGCAAAACTTGCAATAGTTTGTAAACTCCAAAGTAAAAACATTTGTTTAATAACAACCACCCATTACCAAATCACTGGGACCATAAACTTTCCTCATTATTTATAGAACTGCAACTCCACTAGAATGATGTGCTAGATTAACATGTTATTTTTTAAATAAATAATGATCTAGTGGAAGAAATCACTAAACAAATCTTCCTTGAAAGAAGCATAATACTTATACTTGCCTTTCCTACCTAACTTAAGAACATACTAGAGAAATATAAAATATCGATTAGTATATCCAGAATTAGTATATTTTCTGTAAGAGGTACAAATATTTAATTTGAAATATGTTAAAGGCTTAAAGCTATTTGATGAATGTAAGTATGTAACTTGAAATTTCAATTCTAGGAATTAGTAACCAACTAAAGGTGACATTTCAGGTATGAATTTCATATATCTATAACAGGGTCAATAAGGAATCAAATACTTAATGTGTTTTCAGACTACACAAAATATTAAGTTCCTTTTTACTTGTAGAAGTAATGCCAGATAGCCAAACTTTAGGTGATAGCTTTCAGGAGTCATGAAGTAAACATCATTATAGAAGCTCTGGCTCCTCCAGATCGACTACCTGATATTGCAGGAGTAATCACACCATCACCAATTGCCATACAGGTTCCCAGCAGAACAAAGATGAGCAATCCTTTCTGGAACCTTGGGTGCTTTGCAAAGAACAACTTCAAATGAGAAGACTGCCATGTGTCTGCAGAATCTTCTGTGACATAAGCAGACAACTTCTCATCTGTGGTTTGTTGATTAGGTAAAATGCTTAGTCTGGCGTTTCGACAGAGAAGTGAGTATAATGCAAAGGTACCTCCTGCACACAAAAAAGAGCAGTAAGATTTATTTATTTATTTTTAGGTGTAAATTTGGTATTCCAGATCCAATTAATTATCATTAGGGACATAAAGACAAGTCTCGCTTATTGTTAAACCCACAAAGTAAGAAGAAGTACACTGACAGGAAATTTCTATTGTTATTCTAAAGAATGGTAGTTATGTGTAAATTAAGCTTGAAAATATTATCCTGCAAATTAATTAGCATACGTATAACACAACTATATTTCAAGAAACTCAAGAAAAAGGAGAAAACAACTCTTTTAATAATTATATAAATTCAAATGAGCAAATGACAGCATATTTATAGACTATGCTTTTGTCATTCTGTGATTCCATGTGACATGCATGCCACACAAATATCAAGAAGTTAGTAGAGTGATTTTTGCCTGGGTAAGAATGTGATTACAAAATTGTGCATCCTTCCCAAATAGTTATCATTGGCTTGGATTCACTGGAAGGAAGTGCCAAACAGCAGCTTGAAGAGTTGAGGGGCTGGATAGACACACTCCATAGTAATCTAAAACACCATAATCATGTTGCAAGGTTCTACCTTCCCCATTGTCATCTGCAGACATAACGATGAAAACGTATTTGAAGAGAGCAATAATGGTAAATGTCCAGAAGATAAATGAAAGCACCCCAAAAATTTCCTCATCATCTTCTTTGAGGCTCAATTTCCCTGAGAATGTGGTCTTGTAAACATAAAGAGGGGAGATACTGAGGTCACCATAAACTACTCCAAGACTTTGGTAAGCCAGAGTGAGCACAGTTGCGCAAGATGTCCTCTTTAAATTCTGATACATGTAGCCAAACATTAGAACATATACAATTAAATTTAGACAAATGCTATGTGACAAAGCAAACAAAGTTTCTACACAATTTCATCATTCGGCGGTTAGCATTCCACCAGCTTCTAAGTATCAAGACCATATGGCACAGTAGCATCTATATCTTTGTCTATTTTAAATTCGAAAAGCCAAATGCTAGAATTAAGATATTTATCTTAATTAAAATGTGTTATGTTATGATTTATGACCCTATAACTGAATACACAAACACTGATCAAACATGACTTTTGAAGAGATGAAACAAATGGAGTAGTATCAGGACCAGCAGCTGAAACTCTCTCAGGGAAACAGGAATGTATACTCAGTCACTGCTGAGAGGGCTTGATTGATGGCTTCAACCTTGATCAGCTCTACCATACAGTACTAGTGGCAAAGTGAAGACCCTATGTTATAATATACAGTGTCTAGATAAAATCCACCCACCAAAACCAAAAGCCACCACAATGCAGCCAATGCAAAAGGACACTAATGCATCAATAATCCCTATCAGAACCCAGAAATGCCTTTCTAATACACCTTGGAGGAACACTGAATATATGTAATACCCCAATAGTCATCAATTACAAGGGATAAAACCCCATTTAGCTCAAAGTATCAGACTTGTCCATGGAAGTAGTCTAGGACTTCCCAGAAAGGAAGGACATTGCCCTGTATAAGAGAACTTGGGCAGACAAAAAATTCACAGAACAATGACTATGTAGAAATGTAGATGTGATTGAAAAAGTTGACAAGAGAAAAGAAGGGGGGGTACCTGCTGAGATGTTCCCTGTTCCATAAATTGCTCAGATGGGTTCATGGTTGACAGAGGAGAGAGGTGATGAAGGGGAAACCAGAGATGAGAGTAGTTTAATAGTTATTGAGAAAATGGTGAGACTCAGAGAACAGAATATATAGATGAAAAGGGTAAAAGAATGTGTAGAAAGGCAAGTGTTGTGTGTCATAAGAAGTTGCAAAATGCATTCAATGCTCTTTAACTCTGGTCTGGTGGTGGTGGAAGATTTCATTAACCAACTTAACACCATCTCCTTCTCCAATATACCCCATCCCTCAACGGTAAATAATTTTTTTTAAACTTTTTTTCTTCTTTTATGTCAAAAAATTTATCTATATTCTTTTTTTGATCTGAAATATTTATCTATATTATTCTCTTTGTTTTAAATTTAAATATTTTAATGATAATTACAAATGAATACGGAAGTTATTAAATAACCGCACTACTTATAAGAAAATATAAGTGTATATAAGTAAATTATTTATTATTAAAATGGTTAAAATATATTATCTTTTTTATAAATATTTTTATTATCTCTTCTACAAGTGTCTTGATTTTCAATTTTTAGAATATCTTTTATCTGTTTTTACCTAATTAGTCGTATCATGACGATTTTACTTATATGAAAGAGTTTTAGATATACTTTGAGAGTGTTAAGAGTCTCACAACGTTTGTCTCAATCTTTCGAGTGTAGTTTATATATCTGTTTGGTCACTCCATTTATTGTTAATTAGTTTTAAGTTGGAATATCACATAATATCAAAGTCAATATCTCATTTCTATCACCTACTCTATACTTCTCCTATATATATGTTGGATCACTCCACTTAATGTTAATTGATTTTATATTTGAATCTCAACATTGAAAGAATCTCACATGTAAATATATTCTTTAAGATGTAGTATTTATTTATTTATTTTTTCTCTTTCTAGATTTAATATATCTTTTTCAATTTATAAATCATTGTTTGTTTTGAGAGAAAATGAGAAAAAAGAAATAGGGGAGGAGAAAATGAGTTGATTTTAACATCTTCTCTTGTTTGGTTAGTTAGAGAAAAAGACGAAGAAAGAAAAAAATATTTTTTTATTTGATTTGATTTAATTTAAAAATTAAATTTTATATTCAAATTTATTAAAAAATAATATTTAAATTAATTTAAAAATCAAATTATATGTTTGAACTCATTAAAATAAAAATTAATTTGATTTAATTTTATTATTTTATATTTTTACCTTTATAGAATGTGATTAGAAATAATTATTAAAGATAAAATAAATCTTTTTATTTCAAATCAAAAATCAAATAATTTTTTATTTTTAAAATTACAAAACAAAATTAAATTAAATTAAATTAAATTTATAAATCAAATTATTTCTATTTTTTTTAATATTTCAAATACATTACGTGAGTCCCACGTCAAAATTTTCTTAGCAAATGTGCGAAGAAAATGAAGAGAAGAGGGCAGGCAATGCAAAATTACAACTTTGTCATTCTCTTCTCATCCACCATATATGAACAGTGATTACCATAACACGGACAGAGAAAGGGGGGAAGAAGAAGTGAGAATGGGAGATGCATAGAGAGCAGAGAGTAAGTGATAAGGCTGACATACTTGAAATGAAATACTCCATGAAATTCCCAAGCCACAGTTGCTTGAAGACCTAAAGTTGACAAGTCAGATTAACTCCACTGCCTAAGGTGGGAATTGGCCATTTGGGCTGTGAGTGGCGATGAGTGGCCGTGTAGGTGAGGCCGTGGCGTGGGGGTATATTGATATTTAATTCAATTTTATATATATAAAAATATCTTAAATAATAAAACTATACGATTTGAAGTTGAAACACTATAGTTATATTCGGATTAAAAAAAAAACACTATAGTTATATAAAAGAATTTTTAACAATAAAAAGAACTAATACTACCTTTTTATTGAAAAAGTAATTTTAATTTGAATTTAATATTTTTTTGGCAAAAATTAAATTTTAAATTCATATGTTAGTATATTTTTAAAAACTAATATTTCTTTTAAATTATATTTATTTATGTAATTTATAAAAAATAGATATAAAATGATATATAATAAAGGTATATATGTTATTATATATAATTATATTTTTTTATTCACACTTTTTATACAACTCTCATTTTTTTTCTATCCGTTTTTTATTTAACCAAACACATAAAGAAAAAAATATTTTTTTTTTATTTTCTCTTATCTCTATTTTTTTTTCTTTTCATTTTCTCTCTTATCTAAATAATAGATAAGTGTCGTTATACTTTAATCATAATAATTTTTATTTATCTTAAAAAATAATAAAAATATTATTACTTCATTAATAATCTCTCATTTTATTTAAGAAAGATAGTAAGAGATAAGGCTAAAGTAGAAAAATATAATTAATATTTTATTAATTTTCTAAAATAAGATATAAATTAAAACAAAATAAATTTTCAAAAGCAACAAATATTTTGAAATAAAAAATATATCCATATCAATCTCACCATTAATTTTATTTTAATAAAATAAATTAAGATTATCAAATTTAATATTAAAAAAGTGAATTCTGACATTAATAAGAAGAGAATAATGAAATCTAACTTTTATAAAAAGAGAAAGAATTTGACTTTTAACTCCATTTATAGAATTTAAAAATATATTATTAAATTTAGTTTATAATATAAAAATATGTAAAAAAAATTATACATAAAAAATCCGAAAGTACTATTTTCACTATTTATTAAATGAGCTAATCTCTTTTTTTGTTTTGACTAGATTAAATGAACTAATTTTGAATCATTAAGTTAAAATGAAATTAAAGGGATTATTCCTTGTGTTGTGGCCATTTTTTTTTATGAATATCAGTACTTAAATTGAGTTGTCAGAATATTTGTTAACGGTTTGTTATATTTAATGAATTTCTAAACATTTATTGAAATCAATATCTAATGAATATTTGATCACTCACATTAGGTACAATATTTATAAGAGTACCATAGCAATTCTTTGCAATTAATCCCTATAGTTATTGGATAAATCTTAAATACTAATATAATAATTTTATTTTACATCGATGTCAACTGAGATGGGTATTTTATTATTATAGTGAGTACAACAAACCTTAATCATTGAATTATTATGTATTATCAAGATTAAAAATATGTAGGAGAAAGATTAACTTACATCAATGTAAAAATTTTCGTCTTACACTCATCATTGACCTTTGATGTGAAGATGATCTAATGGTTCAAAAATGTCATGTTTAATTAAGAGAGAATAATAAAATAGAATGAGAATAATAAATCTTGTAAGTTGATCATTTTCCATAAACTCTTACACTGATGTGATAAATAATATTTATCACAAAAAATATGTATTTTCAATAAAAAAATTAATAATATTATATAAAATGTTAATTATTTATAATACAAATAAATAATATTTAATTGATATAATTTATCTGATTATTTGACAGGGATTGTAGAAAATAATATTACTTTAATCTTAAAAACATATTTATTTATTATCTCATTTATTTTCAATAGATTGGACCTTTTTTTTATGTCCAATAATTGGAATTTTGAATATTTGTCCAATTATTTTATACATTGATATGTTTAAAAAAATTAAAAATAAAGAGAAATAAAACTGAAATACCAAATTAAAAAATATTTCATCATTTTGTGTTGGTGTAGAGGACATGAAAAATAGCTATACTATTTTTCATGATTTTAAATTTGTTAAGTAAATTTCACTATTTTAATTTATTAAATTATAAATATTTAATGAGAATATTATATTTGTTATTAACATATGTAATAATTACCATTTTATGAAAGAATGCTTAAGTTTTATCTTCATTAAATACAAGTTTTATTATTCTAGTCAAATTTTCAATTATCTCTCTTCATTAAACATGACAATTTTGAACCATTGGATTAACTTGACATCAATAACTAAGAATGATTGTAATACTAAAACTCGTATGCTGGTATTATTTGAACTCTACCCATATAAGATATATAAGCAAGAGGAGTTTTATGTTATTATTGTGAGATCAATAATCGGATTCCTTTCAACAATAAATACTTGATTATACAATCATATATTAATTATTAAGATTAAAAGTTATTTAAATATCATGTGATCACTTAAAAAAGTCACATGTATTTATGTTATAATATTGACCATTAATTTAAAATCAAATGGTCAAAATTCACTCCTCTCACTTCTTACAATAAATACTTATATCACCAAATATACTATATATATATATATTTCCCTTATATCAAACTAGGGGTTAAAAAATGATCCATAATCAAATGTTATTTACCATGTATATAATATTGACCATTAATTTAAAATCAAATGGTACAAAAAATTCACTCTTCTCACTTTTACAATAAAAATACTTATATCACCAAATATGCTTTATATATATATATATATATATATATATATATATATATATATATATATATATATATATTTCATATCAAACTAGGGATGCAAATTTAATAAAGTGAATGATCATTTTGGTCCCTCATTAAAATGTGGTCGGTCATTTTAGTCCATGACTTAATGAAAGTAATAAAAACATCTCTCACTTAGTAAATTGTAAGTCACGTTAATCCTTCTGTTAATCAACATCTGTTAAGGCAAATAGAGAGAATGATATAGCACGTTAAGTGCTAAGGTGGATGCACACGTAGCAACCCACTCCCCCCAAGCCCTTCATATACACGAAAACAACGTTGTTTTCCCTTCTAAAGTGGAACAACACCAAAGTTTGTCAACTCAATTTCTCATCATCTTCCTCAATTTCAAAATTTCTGGAGGCACCTCATCGAACCCTCCCAAGTACAAAACTCCTAGAATACCTTATGTCTTCCCTAAATTCTATAAAGTGACTCAAAATGCTTCTAACAAATATGGTAAAATGTACTATTTTATAAATACATTGAAAAATATTCCAGCAAGGAAATCATTGACCAAACTCAAACTTCCAACAAAAAAAAAAATAAGTAAAGTAGCAAGGACAATCAATTCAAGTTCCCTTTATCCATCAAAGATGAGTAGACTAATCAACTACATTTGACCAGAAACAAACCAATCCCTTTTAAGAAAGGTCAAGCATTATAATTATAAGCAAATGAATAATATTCAACTTAAACTGCCAAACAAAATTATAAATAGAAAAGAATAGATACAATGTGTTGTATTTAATAAAGCTCTGCCTCCAATGAGAGAAAACACCAAAAATTTGTCCCACAAAATGCTCTATTTAAGTGGATATTCCTTTGATGTCTCATCATCTTCCTTAAATTTCCCCTCATCGAACCCTAATTCCCAAACCTGAAATACCTTAACACTAAATTCTCCCATGCTTCCCATTGTGACAGACTTCTCCAATGATTCAAGTTGTTGCTTCATGTCATCTACCATCTTGTTCTTACTCTTGAATGCATTCCTTATTGCATCCAGTTCTTTAGCATATGACTGAATTTCTTCCTCAAGCTTATTCTCATTTGGCTGGTTTAAATTAATGCAGGAAAATTCAATTTTAACTCTCAAATCATAAGACTCTTGTCGGGCCTCTAGAAGGCTCCTTTGCAATACATCTTTTTGGTAAACACCTACATGGGTTTCCATCATTTTATTTCTCTTAATTAAGTTCTCTCGCTCACTTTCACCTGGCCCAACTCAATTGTAGTTTGTTCAATTTTTTCCTTCGTTCCTACAACTTGCAACATCAAGTTCTTCACTTTATTTTTCTTCTCATCAAATCCCTTTCTGAAGTTATCCTTCTCAATCATTACTTCATCAACAACATTTCTATAATGGTTAACTTCATAAGTAATTGCTTATTTTTCATTCTAATTGTTTCATCAATCTCGTATTACTTATCTAATTCCTTCTTAACCATATTCAGAACCTTCCTAATACTCTCTTTTCTCTCTGTTATTTTTGTTGAGTCAGGGACTAAAATGATCGTCCTCATTTTAATGAGGGAGCAAAATGACCATTCACTCTCTCAATATCCATCTTCTCATTTAGCAAGGCTCTGATCTCCACTTCTATCTCCTTCTCCTTCTCCATGGCAAGGCCAAGACTCTCTTCTAATTTAATAATTTTTGCACGAATCAATGCCTCTTCATTGCCAGAATTCTTCAAAGACTCATTGAGTTGCTTCAACTATAATTCACGACTAATGGTTTTCAGCTCCGAAGAATTCTTCACCTTGATGGTGCTTGTTGTTGATGTTATTTGTGGTCATGAGATTGAGAATGGTGGGTCAATTTCTTTTTTTGCCATATGTAAGGGATCCAATGATTAGAAGTAGATAGAGAGCGTGACAACAAAAACGACGTCATTTTTGCATGTCTGAAGGAGTTGAGGGAGTGAGTGGCCATGTGTACGGCCTTGACACTTAACGTGTCATATCGCTCTTTCTATTAACCTTAACAAACGTTGACTAATGAATGAACTAACATGACTCATGATCGATTTGTGGGAAAAATTTTAGGCCATGGAAGCATATCTTATTTGCTTTAACAAATGTTGGCTAACGAATGAACTAACATGACTTATGATTTGCTAATTAAGTGAAGGACATTTTTATTAATTTCGTTGAATTAAGAACTAAAATGACTGACCTTATTTTAATGAGGAGTCAAAATGATCATTCACTCAAATTTAATCATAGTCTTATTAAACTAGACTATTTATCAAGATACGACCTCATTCCATCACTGAGCTAGTAGTTTGACGTTTAATATTGTTGTACAAAGCAAATATGGGATTTTTTTGTTATTAAAATAGAATTGGAGAAAAGAAAATTCTTATCTCAAAAGAGAAAATAAAAGATAAAGAAAGAGAAAAAAAATTAACGTATAGTGTGGAACTATGGATCATAACTTATAAGAGCATGGATTGTAAAATTATTACCAAATATAATTAATAGGTTGGTTTAGTAAGATTATTCTTACAATATGTGGCAGATTGCAAATTCAAATATTTTTCTCAAATCTATTGGGAATGAAAGGGGAAAAATGAAAATATGATTCTTATATCAATTTTTTTTTTCTTTCAAATTCTTGAATACCAATTCAAATTGCTAAGGCGGGACATGTTGGTAGTTAACTAGGAACGTTGCAATAGATTAATTTAAGGTTAAACATATATTTTTATTCTATTTTTAATTTGGCTCCTATAAAAAAAAAGCTTTTAGTTAATTTTTATATGTATAATCATTTTCAATTTAAACACTGTCGTAAGTTATCATTATAACATCGTGGGTGTAGAAAATAAATTACTATGAAGTATTGGAAGCAAAATATAAGTTAAAATATATTTTTAATATCTATACGTGACACTCATTTTTAATTTAATCTTCGCATTTCACTGTATTATATCGTCAACATATTGAAAATAATTATATGTATAAAGATTAATTTGAAAACATTTTTTTATAGGGATCAAATTAAAATGAATATCACCTATAGCAATACAAAAATATACTTAATTTAATCTTCCTTAACCTTTTGTGCATCTAAATAAGAGATGTAAAGGAACCAAGCTTTCCACTAATGATGGGTCCTCTGCTGAGTTCCATGATTAAGTAATTTACTTGTCACCCTTAGTGTGAGTAAGCTATAAATTGAAACAAGAAAGCATCTTCATTGCAGGTCAATAGTCTATCATGGGTTGCTTCTCAAATTTACTCATATGCTATTTCATCTAAGTTCATCACCCTACAAAGGATAGAGAAGAAAACAAGATCTTCCATGTAAAATGCATTTGCATGAAATAAGAGATTGCAAGCCAAGCAACAAGATGGATTTCCACGAAGGGTGGCGGGTTAGTACACTACAGGCCTTCAAAAGACAAGGGACTGTGCTATACCAAACCAAACCCCTCACTCTCTCAAACTATTCCTAATTAGTACCCTTTCAGAAGGGAACAGCCTATAGATTTTTTGGCCTCAATGGAAATCCTAAAAGCAGAAATACACAACTTGTGGTTGCTCTATAATATTTCCAATCAAATGTATATATAGGAGATAAGAGATAGGAGATATGATGTTAACTACCTACCAAAACTATAAAGATAGAAAAGATACTAAAGACTTTGCCCAGTCTCTATCTCTCTTTCTCTTCCATAATACGCACTTATCTTTTAGGACAAAAAAAGAAAAAAGAAAAACTCAATTATCTTTTGGTGCTTATATTTACTCAATGAGGATTATCTACTGCCACTTCAAACAATTCTAAAATATATGCTCTACTTTGCTATCTGTTATTTGATATATTCATTACGATTCAAGATTTTCTACTCCTAAGGTAGGTAATATTAAAGGGTTGAGACATAACCTAATTATGCTAATTCCTCGTTAGCGGAAATAGAAAGATAATTGAGACCATATCAACGTTCACCAACATTAAGGTAAGTGAACTTGAATGAGCAGTTGACATTAACGAGTCAATATATTTTGGTATCTATGAACGTGATCACTTTTTTGTTGAATTAGTACTTCTTCTTGACAAGGAAATCCCACTTTGATTCTCCTTACAATTAATCATTGGATTTCAGCGTCACATATTGTTATGGACAAAATACTAGTCAAGTACTTCGAGCCAATCATTCTTTAGGTTATCCACATTAACAACCAAATCGTTTTTTGTTAGATTATCTGTAATAGTCCAACCGTACATTAATTATAATTGCTCGTACATTGCATGTTTTAAGAGAGAGAAGAAAATTTCAAAGTGGAAGATTGAAAAATGAAATAGTATGAGTAAGCAACTGTTTGGTATGCTTTCTATTTCAAGATATTAATGACTTGTCCCCACTTTCAGTCACTTAAGCTTCATTTCTTACCCAAACTCTACCCTCTCCTATTTGGAAGATGGAACATGCAAGGGGTGAAGTTCATGGAACCTTATCTTTTGTTGCTTTCATGGAGCAAAAAAGACCGCGCATTAGCTCCCATATCTGTCCTCCAGCAAAATTCTGATGCCCTTTCACTTTCCCTTGTTTGATTTGCCCACGCCCTTTAGTTTTCTCCATTTTCCTTTGGCTGCTTCAATTTTTCTTCGAAGAAAGAAAGCTTATTAAACTACGCTGAGAAATAAAACTAGTGCAATAGCACCATTATAGCATTGGTTCAAGTGGTAAGTATAACGTCACAGCAATAAAAGAGCGGTTACACAAATAACGAGTGAAATAATTAATTAAGAACAGGACGGCAGTTGTGATATTTAGAAATTAACAAATGTTTTATCTTTCTATTCAATTTTCTTGTTAATTTTTTTAATTATTAAATAAAGAAAATATTAAATATTTTTTATGTTTTTAAAACATTAAATATATTTATTTTTTTATTTAATATTTTTTTATTTAATATTAAAAAAATTATTATGAAAAATTTGTAAAAAGATACAACATTACTCTTAAAAATGTTTATGCAATATTTTAGGACTATAGCTTAGTTAATTCAAAAGTTAGGGCAATCTATATTAGTTGTTGAACTGGGATTAGAGTTTTACCACTTTTTTTTAAATGATTTGGATTAATTAGGATTACTTCATTATCAAGTTATGTTGAAAATTACTATTGGCAATTATTTATTAAGTAATTATTACTTGCTTCATTTCTCTCTCTCTCTCACTTTTCTCTTAATTTCTAGATTCTAGCTTTCCAATATCCTATACTAACAACAGAAGCTCTCCAAGTTGGTTAGAGAATTAATTAGATGGTTATTATAGGATAGACCTACACAAGTGAAAGACCCAATATGAAATGAAAGGGACCATACGGGTTGAGATTATCACTGCCAATTACACTAGTAGTTGAAGATTGCGCAGTTGGGCTGCCTCTACTCATCATATTTTTGACTAGCTAGTGCTAGACTTCTCTCACTCTTGTCTCAGTGCAATAATTCAATGTCACATAGTAATAATACATCAATATCACTTCCACTTCAATTATTGCAGACACTTGCACCCCTTCTTTATACATGAGTTTTCTGGTTAACTGAAAAATGGATTTTAGATAATTTCAACCTAGTTTCTTGTTGATAACTTAATAGTTTTGTTAAAACATTATTCACTTAAGAAGCTAACTAGAATGAATATTTGGGGTGACCAAGTATTTTCATCAAATGTATGCAAGTGAATTGTTCGTACCCTCGAGGCCCAAAGAAAATGGTACAGCTGAAAGGGATGATTGAAGACACCTTACTGACGCGCTAACCAATATAATATATGGAAAAAATGATCCATTCTTTTATTGGATGTTAAACCTAAGAATCTTAAGAAAAACTATTTTGCTGGCAACGATACAGTACTTCCTTAAAAATTTTTAGAATTGCATTAAAGCATTAGGAAGCTGTACTTATTAATATTATAAACAACATGGACCAAATTGTTGAGCCTATGAATTTTACGAAAGGCGCTGATCAAATTAAGTCAACAATTTAGTTTAAAAAGTTATACAAATTGAAAATAAGAGTCTAGGAGGAGGCGAAATTTGGGGTAATATATTGTCTCGTTGGAGTGGCTAATATAAGTTGCATTGAGATTGTACTTTGTACGTCCATTTGCTTTATTAGAAAATAATTTGGTGCGAAATATAACTTTTTGTCATTTAATTTGTTTTGAAACGGTAGCCTCCACTTCTTAAAAAGGAAAATTAATTTTTTTCTTAAAAAAGTTGTAACTATCTGTAAAGAAAATATAATTATTTGTGTTACACTAAACGACAGACAAAAATTTCTTTAAAAATTCTCAAACGAATATAAAATTGAGTTTTAAGAAACTATTTTCCGTAAAACAAAACTCAACCTACCTTACCTTAAAAAAAAAAAAACTCACCCCAAAAGGCTTCAAAAATACATTTTCCTTTTCAAATCAGATGTAATTACCACAGGATGTTCTATTTAGATAGTAAGAGTTTGATTAAAATTTAAATCCGCTCCAAGACTCTGGTAAATCAAATTTCCATAAATTTACTAAGCTAGATATAGAAAATTCTGCTTAAACCGATAGCAGATATACTATTAGGCAAAGTCCAAAAAATCCTTACCACAATACCCGAAAAAAAAGAATTGTAGTCAACTCAGACACGTCCAACCTATAGTTATTCAACTTTACAAATCCCGGGTAGTGCAATTATCGTTACACTAATAAGAATGATCTGAGTAATTTATAGCAACAAAGGTTCAACCTTTGTATTATGCCAAATTCTGCTTCTTAGTGGTATGTGACGGCTTTATCTAGAATAACGATGCAACTACAAATTTCAAGTGCCGAAACTAAAAGGGATAATTCACAACATTTAACACTAATGAAACGGATAACAAATCTTGTGAAAGAAAAGGAGAAACTAACCTGCAGTAAGAGACCATTTTTAATATTAGATGAAAGTTTATATACCGAGACACAAGGACAAAATTTGTTAAATCCTAATCAGGATACACTTATATGACTTCCCAACTATGAATGAAAATAAATAATAATTAGACAAAATAAACTATACACGCGGCAACCAAGCCAAAGCCTCAAAGATACAACCAAGATTAATTGACCATCCTGGATCTCACAGGATTTGATCAAACAACCCGAAGAAATTGAAAACAAAAGAAATTAGAACCCAAAAACTTTCAATGCAGAAAGCCGCCAATCATTGGAAAGTAATATCAAGCTAGAAGGCAGATGCTTGGTGCCACTACGTCAAATTCTTTAACCCTAAGGAAGTCACCTTCAATGCAAAAATGAGATATTCTAAACTATCTAGCTTCACCAGTAAAATTAATGGCAAAATTCCCTCCTCTGTAGTCAATTGGGAGATCAGTAGCCCATTGGAGGCATGCCAAAAGGAGGCATTGGTGGCATCCCCATTCCACTCATAGGTGGTGGTGGTGTGGACGGGGCAAACCCTCCCCCCATTCCTGGCATCGGTGGTGCCGGCAAAGCAAGTGGTAGCAACTGGGCATACATATTCTGGAGATCATTAAAAACACCGTTAATTTAATAATCAAACAAAAGAAAAAACTGATTTTGTCATATAAAAGGAAATTTGAAAAAGTACCTGCTGAGCAATTATGTCCTTCTCCTCCTTCTCTTTAGCTTTCTCCTCATTTTGTGCTTCAATTTTCTCCTTGATAAGCTCATCTACCTTGCTTGTATACTCTCGAATAAACTTTAAAAATTTAAAAAAGAAAACGATGGTTAAATATAAAAGAATAAATTTCATCTGTCAATAAATTTAATTAAAAAAGCCCCAAAGAAAAACATACTTGTAAGAGATATGGGAAAGCGAAATCAATCATGTTGTTCATCCATGCTAGCTCAAGAGCAACATCTGGCCGTATTACATCATAGCAGACAAAGAGGCATGATGCAAAACACTCTTTCTTTCCCTGCAAATATACCAATATTGTTCATTTGTTAAAATTAAGAGAAAAGAACTAGGGCAGGAAGCACGAGGAAGAAACAATAGTGGGGTGCTGAAAGAAAGAAATAAAATTATTTCAAAGTGAAGCAGATGTCAAACTGCACAATGCCAAAAGGGCCTAACCTAGTAAGCATCTAATCTATGAATACCAGAGTTTGATATTACAAGGAAAAGGACGAGAAAATAAACACCTTCTCAATAAAGTAGACAAGCAAATCCTCTGAGAGTTCGCGGTCACCAGATTGAGAGCAAGTTTCCATACAGTCCTTGTAAAGATTGTCTTTCTTTGACAAAGCAATGGACTGCTTCCATCTTCCTGCCTTCTTATAAATATATGCAGCAACACGCCTCATCTCAAGAAGCTCATGCTTCTCAATCTGCTCATATGTATTGTTAAAGCCAGTCAACAAAATTTCAAAAATTTTAAATTTCCCAGTAACATTTAGATATCAATTTTTGCTAATTGTCAAAATAACACAAGATAGAGGGGATTCACCTTCTGTGCAAGACCTATCTGATCAAAGTTGTCATGCAGATCTATTGATTCTCGAAGTCTGTCATAGTCCTCCTCCTCAACGTATATTTCATTCAAAGCTTCATTAACAGCAAACACATTGTTGCTTTGAACTGCAACCATGTACGGCTTAACTATTCTGAGGTGGCCAGCCTAAAAACCAGAAAATCCAAGCAACAAACAAGATTATTACAGGAAACATTTAAAACGAATTAGTTATCTCACCAAATAAGATTAAAATTGTACGCATTAAGCAATAGAGTATGAGAATGCAAACCTTCCGCATTATATCTACTACACGAGTATGGTCCACACGAAGGGCAATCACATTTAGAAGATCATTTATAATATCCGGATGTTCTTGTAGGTAGAAGTGAACAGCCTTATAGTAGAGCTCTACACTTGCAACTTTAACTATAACATCTTTGAATTGCATATGGTCCCATGCTTCTGGAGAGTGATTCATTACAGTGGTTGCAGCGTTATCAAACTCATCATATTGGATGTATAGGTATGTAAGTTCCTTCCAGTGCTGCTGTTCATCACAGGCCCGAATAAGCTTGGGAATGTTAAGCCGAGTTGAGAACAACTTAATGTGCTCCATTAACTTCTCAGGACGATATCTTGCATAAAGAACTCCCAACTCAGTAAAGATACCCATATGTGCACGCTCCAATCCTAGCCCACTCTCCATTAGAGATATGAGTTCATTGAAGCATCCTCTGTTCTGATAATACTCACTAACCTCCTCCAAATCATCCACCTTCATAACAATAGAGTAGTAAGTAGTGAAACAACAGCAAAAAGTTAGACAAAGCAATTAAGAGTTTATCTGCCACTTGTTTTTAGTTTTTACTAGTAACTACATCCTTTATCTTGCATTTAAAGGATTTCCAATATGTGGGTAAAATCTATGTAACATTTCTGGAGTGAGGTGGGGGGCAATCAATCATCATGAGAAGAAATTCAAATGTTAAATTATATACTAGAAAAGAGTGTCACCTGGATGATGACATTGAGACCACAAATCTGAGCTAAGCGGAATTCCTCAGCATCAACACAGGCAAAACAAACTTCCTTCCATGTTTTTGAACTGTTTGCTTTCCTGGCAGCATCAACAGCACCTTGGAACTGTTTAAGCTTCACCAATGTGACTGCTAACTTAGCCCAGTTAGAAATAAAGGCAAATATGATTTTTGCAGCCTCATACAAGGCCTCATCGTACAAACGGTCTCCAACATTTGGTAAATTGGCAACATTTGGCATCAGTATAAACTCTTCAATTTCTCCAAGCCGATCAATCTTTGCATATGCATAAATGAGCTCACTGTCCACCTTGGGCTCTTTGGTCTTCTGCCTAACCATGAGAAGGTACTGTACCAGGTCATGGTATACATTTGCATCTTCAGCAGCCTTTATAACCTCTAAGAAATGAGTGGCATCATCTGCACGAATGAATGACTCAATTGCTTCACTCACTAAGCCTTCTCTTAGTTGCGCCTTAGCCACCTGGCTCCATACAGCATCCTCTTCAACCCGGAATGCAAACTCCACAGCTCGATCAATGGTCCGAAGGTTATCTAGCAGTACATTAACAGCCTGAACATTCAAATTAAATTTCTTGAAAATAGCAAATGCCTCTTCAAAAAGTTGTGCTTCCACTGCCAATTCTCCTACTGCAGGCCCATCAAAGTTCTCCAACCTGTTTATGTAATCCATAACTCTAGAAGGATCCGCCTTGATTGCAGTAAGGATCAGCAAATTTTGCAGATTAAAGTTTCCACTAAAAGCAGAATTTTGTAGCACAATCTTTTCAAGAAGCTCAATCAACTCGTGGGGAAGATCGGCAGTCATAAAAGCTTTCACTGCAGCTGAAACTTGCTCAGGACTCTTGCTTTCAGGTAAAGCAGTGGACACCACTTGATCAATCAACTGCCTTCTATACTCATTCTCAGGATTAAGAACTTTCTCCCAGAGGTCGGCGTCCATCCTTTCCACAACATATCTGACACAAAAACATTAGGAAAAAACATGAGTGTCCCGAACTAGCGTTATGAAATATAATGACATCTGATAAAGGACAGTACACATACCTGGCTTGGAGTTTGAACAAGGAATTTTTATTAGTAACATTAACAAGCTCATCATCGCATTGCCCTCTTCGGTAAGCAACAACAGCAAGGGTAGGATCCCGCTTTTCACAATATTTACCAACAACACGAGAATCATAATATGGGTTGGTTGTGAGAAAATGCTCAGGATTGTTGTTGCTGTCAATGATGATTTTACCCAGAGCATTATGCACGTGTACATCCTGGCTTCCCTCACTTACAAGATGCTCCAAGAACTGAGTGAGCAAGCGGAGACGATTCCTATGCATAGAAAGTGAAATGAGGATAGAATATGGCAATGATACCAGAGATGCAGGGTAGAGAGAAAACTAGTGCACCTCTTCTCACATTCTTCAACTAAAGGCTCAACCGGCAGAAGAGAACGAACTGAAAGTATAAGACCTTTAATGAAATCTTCAGGGCATTCATCATCTAACAACTGTCCTACAACTAGAGGAGCATTTCTTGGATTGACCTAAAAGCAAGAAGTATAATGTTTAAGTTTTAAAATTTTCCTAGAAAGATTTAAAACACACCTATACACCACAAATCACATATACTAAATACAACCTCTAACAACAAAGTTACCTTTTGAACATAACCTTCAATATAGCGAAGCATGTTGTTAGTATAAAGATAATGGGTGAGATCCGGAACAAAACCAAAACGATCACAGACATTAATCAATGGACGTGCATCTGGAAGCTTGGCCTCCATTAGAAAATTCTTCGTCTTCTCAGCATCATAAAAGTTTGATTCCCTAGTCACACGCTCTACCTCCTTAAGTTGTCCAGTTTTAGCAGCAGCTTCAATGTACTTGAAGTGAATATCAGGATCCTCACTGTACAAGACAGAATAAAAAAACGCAAAATACAATAATAGAAAGAAAATTAGAAAAGCAAAGCAGGCAGTCTTGTGAACACATGTTCATTCTCCAATAAGAAAAGAAATACCTGGAGCTCAAATATGCACCCAAAAAAAAGTATAGTCCTTCATAGGATTTGAATTGCTCAAAGAGTTTAATGCATGCATCAACACCCAGCTGCTCAGAATATTCCTTAGCAGTCTGCAAATCATGTACTAGTAACTAGTAAGATTATCTATAAACAAGTTATAGAATGCCAAAACAGATTAACTAAAAAAGAACAAAAAAGTCTCATGGCAACATCATACCATGCCCTACAACACTACCTGCACGATTATTTGAAGATTGCCCCTAAGGTTGACCAGTAAAAGATCTTTCATGCAATCAAGCGCCCATTCTCGAGAAAGGGTTCCAAAAAACTCAACTAAAGCCTGAAAAGCACCATATAGTAAGAATATAAAACAATTTTATGATAGATCGGGTCATTTCAGCACTCGCAATCCAAACCTGCGGCTCAATGGCATGTGTATTCACAATGACACGTTTGATGTCAGGTAACTCACTATAATGCTGCACCAGACATTGACAACAAGGTTCAAGAAATTATTATTCTGACATAAGAAAATTACTCAGTCATCAGATTTCAAAAAGCCAAGAACCTGAAGAGCCCGAATGAAAAGGCCCGCCTTTTCACATAGTTGTGCTATACGTGGGCGATCATAATGACTGAACATGCCATTGGCCAATATCGCATCAGCAACATTTGGAAAGGTCACAAGATTAATTTCCAGCACCTAAAAGTAATACACAGAAAATTGTCACAATAATTTTTTAAAATATATATATAACACCATGATGTTCAGGAACAGAAATAACAGCAAAGAAAATAAACAAACCTTCGTTTGAAGATATCCATGTTCAGGTAGGTTTGGCTTCAGCACATCCAACAAAAAGGCTGTTGCCTCGCGGATCAAATTCCTCTAAAAAGTAACAGAAGAAATATATAAACAAATGTTCCAGCACACAAATAACAAAAACAAAATTGTATAACTGGTTCTTGTTTGAACAAATAATTCTCAGTTCTTGAAATTAGAGGAAAACAAAAATCAATATGTTAGCCCAAGCAAGATAGTTATCAAAAAGCACTTCCGAAGCAAATTATAAGAAAGAAAGGCTTGGTTTCATATACTAATTCTTGTTTTCCATTTTTAATTTTCAAAATGGAACTAAAAGAACGCAATGGAGAGAAAAGAAAAAAGATTGTACATGAAACTGCCTTTTTTAAACTACATCTGAGTTATAAATGATAGGAGAGCACAATGAACCAAATATCATTAAAACAACAAGGGTAAACTCCAAATAAACCTGAAGAAAGAGATCGGCTATTGTGCTGTAGTCAACGGGGCAACCTCCTTCCATTTGAGACATCATTAGAGCAAAATTTACAGCACCCTGCAATCAAGCAAATTTTGAATTATGCTACACGGAAAGAAAAAAAAAATCAACATAGATGCTAAAAAAATAAACAATTCAAAGCAGATTAGCAAGATATAAATGTCATAGAAAGGAAAACATCATAAGCACTGAGGAAAAATTTCCATTTGGACGCATTTAACTGCCATTCATGAGGTGCTACTATTTTAAACAAGTTACACTATGTTCAGACTTGAGAACATAAATAAGTGCATCACAAAAGTGAAGCAACTCATAGAAGGTAAGGCGTAATTGAATCAAATATATGTTCTGAAATAACCTGCTTACCTGGGAGTCTGTCCGTATAATTGTTTGCAGAAGAAACAAGTAATCAGGTGTGTATCCAACCTTTAGCAAAGAAAAAGAGAAGAATGCATCAGACATTTATTATAAAACAAAAAATAATTAATCTAAGTAATAAATGAGACAACAATAAAAAATTTAAATTACAATACCACTATTTTTAAGATTCTACAAAACCTAATAAAAACATACCTGCTTAGAATATATCAGAATCTTGTCAAATTCCCTCCTCTCTGCAAAAGCTGCAACAACTTTTGGTGTAGCTCTAGCTTTGATATAAATTTTCAACGCAAGGTCATTATCCACCGTCTGCATTATATGCATGCCTCATTAAAATTAGGAAGACAAAGGAAGTAAGTATAAAAAACAATTCAGTGAATAAAGAATGGGTTCCCTCAGAAAGGAATTGACAGTTTGGATTTTCCTTCCCCAAACCCTAAAAAAAACAATAATAAATATGTCCAAATGATAAAGAGAAAAACAATTTAAATTTCTGTCAGGACCTTCACAAGGTCACCAAGCTCCTCACTGCATTCTAGTTTGTCCTCTGCTAGCCAATTTTCCAAAAGATTCTTTTTGTTCTGATTTACAACAAGTCGTGACAGTTCCAATGACTCATAAGCATTGAGTTTTCCCCTGGTTAACAGAGTTCCAAAGTATTGCAACAGTGGTGGTGTTTGCCCAGCTTGCACAGGTACACTCTGAAGCAAAATAGCAAAGGCAAATCAAGAACTTGATATGAAGAACATGTTAAGTTCCCATATTAATATGGCACAATTTCGTTAAGCGCACCCCATACTGAATGCATTGACACAACAAGAACAAGAAATATGAACGAATCAACATGTGTAACACAAAGTATACCTGAAATTTAGCAACAGTGTCAGGAGTACGAAGTATTCCTTGTGGCGATTCTGCAGCAAGCTCTGCAGCTTCCTTATACTTGGTCTGAGCAAATAATTCTTGAAAACGCTGAACAACCTGAGAAAAAAGACAGAAACTTAGCAATCAGTAAGGGTAAATAAAAACTATTGAAAAAAATATGAAAAGAAAAGAAAAGTCATGCTGCCCATGGGTGAAATCAACTAGGAAGAAAAAAATGGTGGTTTAGGCAGACTGTATACCAAAACAATTTAAGTTTTCTGAAGTTTAAATCCAAAGTGCATAAAAAATCATGGTTGTTGTGCACAAATTTCACCAATATTATACTTCTCTGCACATACATTTGACCAAGATTCCCTCAAGTAATGTTGAGTTTACAAGCTGTTTTCGGGTATTCCCTTTCAAAAAACCATCTACACAAGCAGATGCCACAAAAATAAATAATATCTTGTTCATCATTTTCTTGCACTCTCATGTTATCACCTTGCTGATAATTGTTCTAGATGACACTCCTGAAATGCTTTTTGGACAACTACAATCTATTAAGACAAAAGACATGCAATGAAAAATATTCTAGTCAAACATTCATCTGACTCAATAAGAGAGTCAGCCAATTTTGAAGTCAATACGCGAACTTTGAAAACATTGATAACAATACAAAATTAACCAAATGCAATTCAAGTTACCAATTCTTCTGCACCAGGGAGGTTTCCTCTTTTAGCAAGATTAACAGCAAGTTCCAAATTGTTTAACTGCATAAATATCCACACAAACATTTAGAAGTAGATACCAAAATAATTATTCCCATTTAGCCAAAAACATGGCATAACACATAAAATACCTGGCCACTAACAAAAGGCACAATGGTTGCCTCATTCACAGTAGCAAGTAAAACCTGGCCACGTCTATTGATGGCATAAAAGCCCCCTGATGATGATGCTTCTGTGGTCAAAAATATAGGATCAGGACTGA
Organism: Ormosia emarginata; assembly: GCA_029884605.1. Classification (NCBI taxonomy): domain Eukaryota; kingdom Viridiplantae; phylum Streptophyta; class Magnoliopsida; order Fabales; family Fabaceae; genus Ormosia; species Ormosia emarginata. Next base: position 8,079,116 of record JAQQTP010000059.1, on the reverse strand, counting down.
TCCGATTTCTGTAAACTGCAGTGGCAGTCTCCATATCATAGACAAATAAAAGCCCAAGCTTTGTGATAACATAAATCAACCCATATTTATTCGAAATCTGCACAATAAAAGCAAATCAAATATTTAACATAATGTCTATTGGGAATTGAGAATCCAGATTGATGTTTACACTTATACCTGCATTGACACAGGAAAGTCATCAGCAAAGTCTGGAGGGAAGAAGAGATCTGCTTGTTTCTTAGTAAATGATGGTTTGCCTGATAAAAAATGCCACAATATACCAGAAGGTGGCGAGAAGAGCATGAGTAGGAGGGAGGAATGTAGACTACTAATAAAAGACACTCAATGGAAGTTTTACAATCATATTTTCTGTGTTCCAAAAATATTTTTACTCCATTTGAAAAGGGTATTTATATATCTATGATATTTAATGATTTTAAACTTCCACCACTGTATATCCCACTATTTCTTATTTTATTAATTAATTAAATTGATATTTAAAAAATAATATCTACTTTGAAGAATCTTTATTTTATTTTTTTAAATTATTGATACCAATATGTAGGAATGTGCCAATTGGCTGGTAAAAGATAGTCTAGCCATACCTGGCTGGGCGCCAAGTTCAATAACATGCATCTTCGATGTAACCTGTCCAGCATTGATGCTCTTTGATGCAAAACAAATAAGAATTGAATCCTTATCATTCCCAGCAACCTACATGTTGCATAAATTAAAATATCAAACAGCATTCAAACCTACAAGCCACACAGTTGAAATCCATATAAATGAATCACAAAGAAGACAGAATTACTCTAAACGTGGCAAATGAGGCAGCATGTGCTTCAAGAGCCTGACTACGTTGCTGATCCACAGAGAAGAGTTGCATGTTTCCTTTTACTAGTTGGGGTCTCTGCAACCAACAAATATAATACCATTACCCCCAACAATTAATAATCTCAGAAGGTTTGAGGTTCTGCGATTGAATCATGTCAAAAGATGAAACTTTCAGGCACTTTAACCAAAAAAAAAGCACAATTTTCAATTCTAAAATACAAGTACATAGCCAATTAATTTATAAAAGAAAATAAATTTATTAAGGTATGAAAAATTTCTGAAGGAGGATAACATTTCCTCCTCAGAAATAAAAGTAGCTTGAAACGCAAGAGTACTCCTAAATCATAAACCTTTGTATTTAGTACACATAGTAAGGAAAACCATCTAAAACTTAAAGTGGAAAAAATCATAATCATAAGTGATGTACAAACTAAATACAGGGTTAAGTAAAAATAATTAAGCTCAGGAAAAAATATAGATTTGAACCATCAATTGAATAACTAGAAAAACAAGGTCAAGTAATTTCTTTTTTCAACTGACAAGGTCAAGTAAGTTTATTTCATAAGAAAAACTTGACATTTATATATCTTGATATTGTACACACTACTCAAAAAAAAAAAAAAGTTTACCAAGTAGACAGTAAAGGTAAAGCTAAATCATTAAATTATTTACAACTGGAAGTATTAACATTTTGTATCTCTTGAGCCCATCAGCATGTAATTCATAAACAAGCTTGTGATCTATAATATATTTTGGTATAATATCAGTCAGAAACTGCTTACTTACGTTACCAAGGCATGCCCTAACAAATCCATGCACCCATCAAAAATATCTCTCAAGTGCATAGCTTATTGTGGTGAGAAAGAGGGTTGGGAGGGGTTTGTTACCACCATCCCAGGATTTGCAAGAGTCTACCCAGGAGAATGTATAAGGATAGCACTTAGTGCTACATTTCAAGAGACGATGTCAATGTCCTCCTTACAAATGGTCACAATTAACCCATAAGATAAGATTGGCAAACTATACAACTTATCAGTGAGCTGACACACAAACACGAGGATACAATCAGGGGAATTGCTAATACCTCAAAAGCAAGGCCTGAAAGTTGCTAAAGGAAAGAAATCACATACCTCAGGAGAACCAGGAGCAATTCCAATCAAAACCAACCACTTTTCACTAGGATCACAACGATAATTGATAATCTGATTATTTGCCAGATTAGCTGTTCGGTCAAACACCTTCACTGGCTCACTATCACCTAGATATCAGAAATGGTCAAAACATTAAATTCACAATTCACAAAAGTTCCAGTAGTAGTACAGACTTATACTATAAGATGTTCCACTGTCAAATTTAGATAGAATTACAGATGAGAAGAGGCGATAGAACAATATGTTCTTACCTTCAATTGACCAATGATACACAGATGTCTGAGTGACTATACCTAGCGTCTTTGGGGTTATCCACTTCCAAAAGACAACCTAAAGGAAATAGAGCACATGATAATTAATAATCACAGATATAATCCAACACGTTATCTGGGAAGAAGATTCCTACAAACAGGGGCATCGCCTCATATAGTTCCCCCCAACATTTTTTAAAATCCATTTTTTTGCATTTTTTTCTGAATTATTTTTTTCTAAGCATGTCCCCACCTCAAACAATGAAAAATTTTGTGCCTAGCTCTGCCACTGCCTACAAGGGCACATTTAAATCATTTACAAATTTGCACCTGTTGGGTCATTTGATATGATTTCATCTTGGTTTTCGTTTCAATGTTAAATACTTGCAAATGATCCTGAGTGGCGCCTGGAACTTGAGCTGCATGGAGAACACCACATTCATGAGGAAAACGAAATCCATCCATACATATGTATACTACAGCTGTCCAAATCATCAACTATCACAATGATATGAAGTTATGAACCACAAAGTTAATCATGATTGAGACATTACTATCATTTTGGTTCTTGCATGAAACATCAGATTACATACGATGTAAATGGTAGCTTCTAACACAAATCAGAGCATTGAATCTTCACCTTTAAGGGCAAGAATTCTGGAATTAGGGTTCATGAGAGCAGAATCAGCAGTGATAGGTCGTCTCAAAGGCTGCATGGGCATGTTCATATCAATGATAACAACACTGTTCTGAGGTCCAGTTTCCCTCACGCATATGTACTTATCCGATTCCATGGTCACGTGAGTGAATGTTATGAATTGCGGGTTGATTCCAATGCTTCCCAACTGCAAAAACCATCACCGAAATGTAAAATAAAAAAAATTGAAAATCGAAAATCTAAAACAGAAAAAAGAAAATGGAAAGAAAACAAAAATCCTTCCGGATTCGTGTTGATTCTAAGGGAACAGTGACAATGCTGCGTGGCATTGGGATCTGAGGAAGGAATTGAAATTCGAAAAATGCGGAATTTGGTCATGGAAAAGGAAGGGGGGGGGGGGGAACGAACCATTAAGGTTTCTCTCATAGCGATGGGGGCGTTTGCAGCCATGGTGGGCGTGGATCAGAGAGTGGAATTGAATGGTAAAGGGTGAAGAAGTGCTCTGTTGCGCTGCGAGATCTGAAGCAGCGAAGAACAAGAGCAGAAAGAGAGAGGAGGGGGGGGGGGAGAAGAAGAAGGAGAGTGTGTGGAATGAGCAGAAAACAGAAACAGAAGAAAGTGGGAATGGAAGGTCCTTTCTATAAATGTTATTTTCGCTGTTCACTGATCGGAATGAACACTTGTGCTTTCATGCAATCCCAGCCCAGATATGGCCCAAGAATGGATGGATACCCAATCTGCTAGAGGTCTATTAAGGTAATGGGCCTTGGGGCTGACATCCGTTAATTATGGTGAGACCTATCCATATTAAGTCTATATAAGAGGGGAATAAAGAAAAAGAAAAATAAGGCTGGCACCAATGTGTTCATGTCTTGTGGTACAACCTTTGTCCAACATTTGAGAGAGATTGTAGCGCTTTGAATTTTTCAATGAGGATCACCCTTGCTCATCCTCAAAGAGAAGATGATTGTTGATGATTTGGATTAGCAATTGTCAACAACATAATGGTTTTTTTTTTGTTCAAAAAAATGTTAGACAACCATTTTTTTTTTATTTTGATTGTATAACATTACTCTTCCTTTTTATTTTAATTATGTTCTAGCATACCCAGGTATGTGACATTAACTTGAAAAACATAAAGAGTATTGTGATTAAGTAGTATCTAGGTCAACTTACACACATCTCAATTTATTTATTTCTCTGGTTCAATAAAAAATAAATCATCTATGTTAAGACTAAGAGATTTACAATAATATTCATTGCGACCTAACTTTAAGAAATTGACATAATTGAGATTTTAACTTGTGACCATACGTCTACCCATTCATCACATGTAATGAATAATGTTTATTGTTTATCTAAACAAAAATGCTAACTATCCAAGTATAGTTAATTAAGTTGACAATGATTAATACTTCATTACTTCTCAATTTGATTAACCATTTGGGTGGGGCAAATATTACTCCTTATATTTTTGTTTTAACATTTATGTATTTAATTCCTTATCCGTGGAGCATCTGCACATTTATAATTGATATATAATTGATATAACCCATGTCCATATTTGATGCGGCATTCTCTAGTTTTGTTAGGCTATATTTTGAAGTTTTAAAGTGAATAGAATGGAATAACTCATAATTCAATGAAATAGAAAGAAAAGAAATGGAATAGAAGAGAATATATTATTTCATTATTTAAATGTTTGATGAATTTAATAAAAGAGGAGAGTGAAATTTTTAAGTCATTCATTTCTTGACATCTTAAATTGGAGAGACAAAAATTAGATTTTTTGAGTGACAATGAATGGACTCTTTAACATTCCCTTACCATTCCACTCCCTTATTATTTAAATTAATTTCTAAATACACTTTCATTAAAATTTTCCATTTCACTCCATATTATTCTCTATTTTGCCATCTTCTTAATTCATATTAACCATGTTTTAAGAGTAACGTTATCTCCTAACTTGTCGACTATACTTTTTCCTTAGTCGGTCAAATCAAATGAGTCATTCATCTTCTTAGTTAAACCATAACTTTAATTATTTAATTTGAACCTTATTTCTCTTCTTCAATTTTTGCTTTTAACCCAATATTATAGTATCAACTTTTCTAGATGATAAATTTAACCCTTCATATTTGTCCCAATATCAAATTCAAAGCATTTCTCTCATTTGGGTTGATCCAATATCGCATCCTTGAAAGGGATTTGTCTAAAATGCACCTAAATGGATGTGGTGCATCCATGTACCAAGATTTAATAACCGTTGACTTATTACTTAAAAAGAAGAAGGGCAGATATGAAAAACTTAAAAGCTGCTGAAGTGGTCATTTTTGAAAGTTTACAAAATTAATCCAAAAAACCTAAAGAGAAATTATTTACAGATTAGTCCCTCATCATCCTTCTCCCCTCTCGTCGATGAAGACTCCATCTTTGTCACTGGTAGGGTGGCAAGCATGCCACTGATGCCGGAGTTGGCTGTCGGAGTTGGCGACGAAGTCTTTAGGGTTGCTAGACTTGCGATGGAGGCAGACGTGTGGTCTGAGGTCGTGCTGTTTGCTTCCCCTCTGTAACTCCCAGACATCGCAGGAAAAAGCCCCAAATGGCGCTTCCAGCTGCAGCGCTATCTTCTCCGTGCAGCGATGAAGAGGTCGAGGCCAAGGATAGGGCTCACCGTGATAGCTAGGGTTGGCAAAAAAATCCATTAATTTTTAATCCATCCAATCCATCCATATTAAAACCAATCCAGTCTATCCAATTAGAATAATGTATTTTATTGGATTGGATCTAATAGATTAAATTTAGTTATGGATAGTTAGTAATCCAACCAAAATATCCATTGGATCCATTGAATATCTGTTGGATATCCAATTAAAAACCAATCCAATGGATATCCAATGTATTTTACCTTTTTAATTATTTCAACACTTTCACTTTCACTAAAGTATTTTTTGAAAGATAAATTTTAGAGATAATTTTTTTTTAAATGAGTGGATTGGATATCCATCCATCCAATCCATTAAAATTGATTAATGGATGTAGGGGTGTCAAATGGATGGATTGGTTTGATTTTGGATTGGATCATAATGGATGGATCCAAAATAAACCATTAATCCATTTAAGATCCATTACAAAATGCTTTATATTATCCAATCCATCCATGACTTAATTTAATGGATGGATATTCAATCCATCCATTTAGGGTTGGCAAAAAAATCCATTAATTTTTAATCCATCCAATCCATCCATATTAAAACCAATCTAGTCCATCCAATTAGAATAATGTATTTTATTGGATTGGATCTAATGGATTAAATTTAGTTATGAATAGTTAGTAATCCAACCAAAATATCCATTGGATCCATTGGATATCCGTTGGATATCCAATTAAAAACCAATCCAATGGATATCCAATGTATTTTACCTTTTTAATTATTTCAACACTTTCACTTTCACTAAAGTATTTTTTGAAAGATAAATTTTAGAGATAATTTTTTTTAAAAATGAGTGGATTGGATATCCATCCATCCAATCCATTAAAATTGATTAATGGATGGATTGAATATCCATCCATTAAATTAAGTCATGGATGGATTGGATAATATAAAGCATTTTGTAATGGATCTTAAATGGATTAATGGTTTATTTTGGATCTATCCATTATGATCCAATCCAAAATCAAACCAATCCATCCATTTGACACCCCTAGTGATAGCCTCTACCACCTCAACAGGTCCAACACCAACGCCCTTCGCTGCGATGTTGCCGTCTTCAAATCCTCCCAACGGCAACTTCGCAAGGCTCTAATGAGGAATCAACGACGCGCGATGAGTTGGAGCGCGATTTTTCGGTAACTGATTTTGACCAGATCCCCTTCTTCTGGGAGCAGATCTGCCTCAACTGGACCAAATTCAACCAATTGGGAGCAGATTTGTGCTTAGAATTGTTTCATTTGTTGCTTGTTTATTTGGATTTTCAACCAATTTGGATTTGTTTAATTTTTTGCTTCCTCCTTTTTGGGGGATTAGAAATGCTGTTTATCTAGTGAAAATGGAATTTTTTGAGAAGAAGATGATGAACCGAAAGATAAATAATTATAGCTTAAGGCTTCAAAAACAATTACTTATAATGTAAGAGACTGTTTATTAATATTACTAAACTAGTAATAACAAGTGAAAAAGTTTGATCCATCTATACACTAAAAGCTTATAGGTGCATATTAGAAGCCTCCCGCTGAAAGAACCTAATTAGCTAAACTGAACCAAATAGAGATTTGGCTGGCATACTCTAGTTGACCGAACTCCATGACTAAGAAATGAGCTGAACTTTCTCATATTATCGGCAACCAATGAGAGCCTCATAGATTGTTCATTCAAATATAAGATTCAAATTGTCATAATAGTTACTTTTTAGAAAGGCATACTATTTTGAAGTCGTTAAGGTGGGTTGATTTGATGAGACTGGATCTATTCATCATTCACTAAATTTATATGCTTATACTCTTCCACTTAAGAGAGAGAGGTGTTTTTCTTTGTCTACAGCATAAAGTAATAAGATTATAATGTCAAAACAAAAATTATTTGAAATTTTGTTAACATCACTTGCACTTGCATTGCAATTAATCTTTTCATGATGTGTTTGTGTATCTTTTGGCTAACATGTGGATAAGCTTGCCGCTTGAAGTGATGGGTTAGTAAGCAGCACTGACCTCAATTCATGGCCAGAAAAACCTTGAGGTCTATGCAAAACAATGAACAAACAAAAAAAGTTTCATTTTCTTTTTCTGTTTATTCTTGTCCCGCATGCGCATGAAATAATGTATGATGTATGGTGTATATTTTGTCCAATTTGTCGTAAATTCAACAAAGAAAAATACCAAATTGCTAGTCCCATATGCTGCATATATCCTCCTATCCTTCTACTTTATTTTTGTGCGGTAACCCGCAATTGAAACAGTTTTTAAAAAGTACGGACACGAGATACGATATGGATACGAATATAAAAATATATTAAATTTAAAAATTATAAGATACGGATATAATATATATATAATTTTAATTTTTTTTAAAAAAAATTATAATTTATTAATATTATTTTTATAAATTTAAAAATTTATAATATTTTAATACATATCATATGTGTCAATATTTATTATCTAATAAGTTCTTCCTAAAAAATATGGAACATAATTTCTATTAATATATTCTAAAAAATCTCCTAAACAAATTTTTACTAATAAAACTAATCATGTATAAGTACATGTGCGTAAAAAAAAATTAAGGGAAATATTGGTGTGAGACAAACTTCGATGACAACGAAATAGATGACTTGATACTAATAGAGGTAGAAGGAACAGATAAAAATAATAGTATGTGAAAAGATAAAACTTAAAAGTCTAATAGTGGTGTGTGAAAATATAAAACTTAAACTACTAGTATGTGAAAATAGTGACTTGAGACGTCAGTCATGCTATTGGGCTTGAGTGAGTTACGGATTTACTAATTAAATAGTCATGAAAACTAATTTTTTTTACAAAAAAATTAATGGGTCATGTTTAAGTCGTATTCTAGAAGTGTTCAAACGTGTCCAAGAAGTGTCTGAACATGTCCAAAAAGTGTTCGAGCGTATCCGAAATGTATCTAAACTAAAAAAAAATAATCTTTTTAATTAGATACATTCAAATATATAAAACACATATATTATATGAGTGTCTTAATTTATCTAATATGGATATATGTCCGACACACAAATACATCGACTATAAGGCGTGTCCCTGCTCCATAGAACAGCTCTGTCATTCTCTCCAACTCCACATGATACAACAACATCTTGCTTGGTATAAGTTAAAAACATATTACATACTCAAACGAGACTACATATTGGTGGTCTTTTGGGTCAACGTATAATCATCCATTTTGATCATGTTTTGATTTGCTCAACCTTCTCTTGATTTTTTATTCTGTAAACTTGAATTCCCAATCAAGATGTCAACCACATTATTGATACAAACAAGAGGCAGCATCATGCATCAACATCAGGTGTGCAAAGTGTGCATCATGTCAGACCTGTCACACCTACGCAAAGATTACAGCGCATCCTATTCATTGTCCCACGCCCCCATGCCCGGGTTCAACTGAGGCATGTGGGATAGATGGTGAAGCCAAATCCAACATCAGGCCATGCCATCTCATATCAAATCTTAATGCTGGGTTGTATGAGCTATGGTTATCATTTATCAATTGCAAACACTTTCTATTATTTTGTCTAAAAAATTCATTTTTTTCCCTCGTAACATGGACACATTCTTGTCACATGCCCATAAAAAGTAATCAAAATAAATAACCCAAAAACATAAATATTTATTTAAATATTCTAAGAATAAACAATTTGATTTCAATAATTTACAACACAAGCTGTAAATGTTTGTTCTTATTATTATTATTATTTCTTTAATCCAATCCACATTTTCCCACCCATACCCATACCGACAGGTCCAACCAGCTACACTCTTCCTGCGGTTGCACTCATTCTCACCGTAATCACACCACCGCACCCACCTCCTCCTGCCACCCAAATCCCACATTTCCGATTTTGCCCTTTCACTTTTCGAATCCAAATATTGCGAACTTGTCCCTACTTCAATTCCCTCTTCTACCCTCATCATCTCCAAATATTCCCAACATGTCCCTTCTCCTTCATCCCCGCAACCGCCGCTACAACAGTCAATCGCCGCCGTTGCCGTTGGTTCTAATGCCCTCACCGCCACCCAACCTTCTATTTCCCAATTTGCCCTCGTGCTCGTCGCTAATTTACGAATCCTATCCCTCGCTGAATTTTCAGTCTCCACACTCATCTCTTCTTCTTCTTCTTCTTCTTCTTCTTCATCGAACTCGGCTAACACTGAATCAACTCGGTCGAGAACGCACCGAGGTGACGATTCCACGAGCTCATTGGCAGATAACTGCAACAAAAATGGATGCTGCAGCAGCTGATCGCAGCTCCACCGCCGCCACGGTTCCCTCCTCAGGCACTTCTCGAGGAAATCGCAACCGAGTTCCGACAACCGACTCGGAAACTCCGGCAAATCACCGGAATATCCGATTCGACTCAGCGCCTCTAGGCCGTTTCCCTCCCACGCCGGTGGTTTTCCTGTGAGCATCTCGATCACCGTGCATCCCAAGGACCACACGTCGGACTCCGGCCCCTGGTACTCCCGGCGAATCACCTCCGGCGCCATCCACAGCGGACTCCCTCGCGTCGCGATGGGAAAACCGTCGCCGGAAAACTCCACCGCCGATCCGAAGTCGGCGAGCTTGCAGTTGTAACCGTCGGCTCCAACGAGAACGTTCCTCCCCTTCACGTCACAATGAACGACGCCGTTTGAGTGCACTTGCCGCAGCGCGTTAACTAAGCACCAAGTGTAGTGCCTAATCACGTGCTCGTCCACGTCAGCGTCCAGGTCAGCGAGGGTGCCACCTGGCAGGTACTCCATGTGTAGGTTCCGTTGCTCGCAGCTGGCGTCGTCGCCGAGGAAGGTTACCACGTACGGAGAGGACATGCGCCGGAGGATCCGAATCTCGTTCTCGAGCGCTTCCAGCTGACCCGGGAGACCCGTTTTGAGATCCACGGACTTCACAGCGAATACCCGGCGGTCGAGTTTGCGATGCGCCACGGTGACGGTGCCAAACGCGCCCTTACCGATACACTTGCCTCTCACCCACGAAGCCATTGCAGAGTTTCAACTTTCAGCTCACTCAGTTTAACGCAGTTCAAATTGTGTGTATGTTTTTTCTGAGGGCCCAATTGGGGGTATATATACTTAGTGGGTGTTCGGTGTTATGTTCGGTCTTTTGTTTTTCGTTTTTTCTTTTTTTGGGTCCAACGTGAAATTTCATGGATGTGGATAATTAACAAAAACAGTGGCGGCAAAAAGTCTCAAATGACAAAGTTATTGACGTAAATGGGGACAGTGGGAAGAAAGGATTGAATACTGTTTTTTTTTAGGGGGAGGGGTGGGGGGTTAATCCTTATCCATATGATTTGAGTTTGAGTAACTTTGTTGTTGTTGTTTATAATTATCTTATTAATTATAATCAATTTTGATTCTACAATAATATGGGTAGATGCTTTTTCCCCCAGGGGGGGTTTGATTTAAATTCAGATGTTCAATGAGAAGCAGAGGTGTTGATATGGGGTGTTTAGTTTTAATATTATGCGGGATAATTTTTTTGTTAATTTTTGTCCTTTTGGAAAGGGATAATATTAATTAAAACATGTGGTTGTAGTGAGGAATGAGCCTTTCTGGTTGAGAGTTGGGTCTTATTGTTGGCTAAGTGGAACAGGACACAGCAAATATAATGGAAGTGGGCAAGAGACAGAGAAAGGCTGGTAGAGCAGATGCCCATCCCACGAAGCTTGTGTGTGGCTTTAGCCACACATTGTTTAGTTTCAGAACATGTCTGTTGACGTGCACCACCATAATCCATTAGATATTATTGTCAATAATGTTTTTAAAAACTATTTTCATTTTGTTTCTTTTTGAGAATTTTGTTGCAATATGGATACTAAACTTTTGGTAAGGTCGCCAAATCTAGTCGTGTATTTTAGAAAATCAGAAGCAAGCTTGTATTATAGGAACTTTTTGTGTTTGCCCTGGGCGTATTATTGGGACAATAATTTGGCACTCGGTACTTCAGACTTCACTTCCTCATTAAGTATGTGGTACCACATGTTCTTTTTAGATACATGGATAAGATTTACCTTAAATTGCTTTGACCTAAGTCAGTCTAAATTAAAAAACAAAAAGAAGGAAGTCTTGCACCAAAAAAAAAAAGGAAATCACCAAATTCCATGTTCAAACCGGTGGGATACATTCACCGCAAATGGCAAAACATTGCATTTTGCAGCCCTTACCTTTTCTATTTTTCTTTTTGACAAATTATTCACATTAAAAAATTATTGAGGGCAAGATAAGCATGTCCCTTTATGAATTAATTGTTTTTTATTTTACTTTGCTTTCTATTGGTTTCGTGCATGCAAACTCAAGTTCAGTGGGCTTAGAACTATTGTGGTTGCGCCATTTGTCTTCATGTGAGTGCTTGGGAAGGACATTGGAATTGAATTGACCGAATGGGATAAAAAAAAATGGACAAAGCGTTACGTAGAGGGAAAGGGAAACGAAAGGAGGGGTCGTCCACACGAAGCTTGTGTGTGGCTTTAGCCACACATTGTTTAGTTTCAGAACATGTCTGTTGACGTGCACCACCATAATCCATTAGATATTATTGTCAATAATGTTTTTAAAAACTATTTTCATTTTGTTTCTTTTTGAGAATTTTGTTGCAATATGGATACTAAACTTTTGGTAAGGTCGCCAAATCTAGTCGTGTATTTTAGAAAATCAGAAGCAAGCTTGTATTATAGGAACTTTTTGTGTTTGCCCTGGGCGTATTATTGGGACAATAATTTGGCACTCGGTACTTCAGACTTCACTTCCTCATTAAGTATGTGGTACCACATGTTCTTTTTAGATACATGGATAAGATTTACCTTAAATTGCTTTGACCTAAGTCAGTCTAAATTAAAAAACAAAAAGAAGGAAGTCTTGCACCAAAAAAAAAAAGGAAATCACCAAATTCCATGTTCAAACCGGTGGGATACATTCACCGCAAATGGCAAAACATTGCATTTTGCAGCCCTTACCTTTTCTATTTTTCTTTTTGACAAATTATTCACATTAAAAAATTATTGAGGGCAAGATAAGCATGCCCCTTTATGAATTAATTGTTTTTTATTTTACTTTGCTTTCTATTGGTTTCGTGCATGCAAACTCAAGTTCAGTGGGCTTAGAACTATTGTGGTTGCGCCATTTGTCTTCATGTGAGTGCTTGGGAAGGACATTGGAATTGAATTGACCGAATGGGATAAAAAAAAATGGACAAAGCGTTACGTAGAGGGAAAGGGAAACGAAAGGAGGGGTCGTCCACATAACATGACTTTTGGCACAAAACTAGATATGTAGAGGGAAAAAAAAGTTGTAAAGGGAAACTTGGATTCAATTCAACATGATTCTTCATTTTGTTTTCTTAATACTTAAAAAAACTCGAAAAGGCAACAAGTAGAAGCAAATTGAGTTTCTAGCACCTTGCCATTTGGCTTGCGTAGAAACAACTTGGAGGGTGGGGTGCCCGCCACCATCAAAGTTACCATGAGTGACGCCAGGACTAGTCTCTATATTGCAAGTTTGCAAGGCTGCACAAAGTGACGCATAGGATTGGTTTCTTAGTAACTTCAATTTGGATCATTTTCACATGATGACACGAAGGAGAAATTAAAAGAAGCATTATATAAAGTATGGAATATAAATGTGGGTGTATACTTTACTCGTGGACTTACTTGGTTTGGATGAGGAGGCTGTTACGAGGGTTAAGCAAGGTGCTCAATGACTTAGCTTGCATGTTTTGTGACGCAGTGTGTTGTGCTGTGTGCACCTGGAAAGGCTTCGAACTTTTTTTTTTGGGGGGGTTAAAGATAGGTAAATTTTATTACTAAGAATAAACTTAAAAATAAGTTCACTAAGTTTTAAATTAGCAGTTTATGAGTAATCTGACTCACCAGAATAGTATCCAAATATCATTGTGCGTTATCAGCAATTAGTACATTTGTTTATTTATTAAGCATAAATCTCTCAAAGAATCATTGATGGATATGAACATTAATTACATCTCACATAAATAGAAAAAATAATTACAAGATATCACAATTTCTAACAGATTCTAATTCTAAATAATTACATTCAATACAGATTGCATAACATTCTAAAACGCTCTTATAAATACCCTACAAGGTCAAAAAGTTATGGATCTTATCTAATATACAAATTGTCTTCTTTATGCACAGTTTAACTTGAGTGTCAAAGTGCCTTTTGCAGGTACCTACTCCCTCGCACCACCGTTAAAGCAGTTGTGTTACGGAGGAGTCCACCTTCAACCACCTTTTCAGGTAACACTTTAAATCCAGTTCAGAACATTGACACTATCTGTGAGAAAGATAATTTTTTATTCCCATCGTCATCATGATTAACACTGCCCATAATGCCCATGGTCGCTACCATGACATTTTTTCTGCCAAAAAACCTTCCTAATCCACATTACTCTCACCTGAGATTCACCTTTCCCTCCGCGACAACCTAATCCCAATCCGCCAGAGAGCACCTCCTTACCCTCATTCCTGGTCAAGATCGCGACCTTAAGACCCAAAAGGATCTATAGAAGCAAACCTCGATGGTCGAGGCTAGCTACGCGATGGCCGTACTGGGCGTTGGTTCCGTCATCACCGACGATTCCCTCTCTAGCACGTGGAGGCTCCTCTGGACCATGGAGAAGAGAACCCCAACATATGCATCTATGCCCTTCACCTAATGGATCTCGTAGGTCTGACCTATGTAGCACAAGACCCGCTTTGTCAGCATCGTATTGCTGAAGTTGATGTTCGTTGAGCCCGATGTTATACAGCCACTCCACAGGCTCCTTCCACCAATACTCCTTCGCCTCCTTGGAGCGCATGAGGTTCCCAGCCAAGGAAAAGTGCCAGAGGTAGAAGGCGACGTCGAGAAGGGAGGTCACCAGCGATGGAGACATAGGGTCAGTGAAGATGCAGAAGGTATAGTAGAGGATTCTTTTGTTATCATCGCCATCTCGGTGGTGTGATCTCCATGGTTGGTGATTTTTAAGAGTATGTATAAGTGGCAGCAGGGTAGTCATGAATGTATAAGCAACGAACATCATATGGTGGCAACAACAGTAAATGTTTTTCCCCAATGACATCAATGTAGAGATTCTCATAATGATCCTTGTGGAACGAGGTTTAAGAGTGTTGGTTACCAATCTAAAGGTTGCTAGCTTCAAGCATGGCACCAAGAGCTTCAGTGGCCTATGCAACATGGGGGTCACAATCTTTAGCCAGAGCAGAGTACTCAGTTCTAAAGCAATCATTTTTTTTTGTTGCGCATATGCCACTAAGCAATCGTTTTGCTGCTGCGCGTATGTCGCCAACCTCGAGTTTTCAAGTTGTGTGTTATTCAGTAGCACGATATCTGAATCAGAAACACGTGAACAAATCCTTTGTTTGTTTTGCTCCTAATATGTGAATGGAGCCTCATGACCAAAATCAACCCAACCCATTAATCTTGGGACCTAGGGATTGAATTAGGAATGGAATGTGCAGTTGTATAATAATAAGGCAACAATTGAGCTTGTAGTAACAATAATTGTGTCTCACTATTACTGACTCACAAATGGGCACACCCCAGGGAAGGTCCTATAGTTAAGTCTTTTCAAATTGGGGCAGTAAACACCATCATGCTAGATTCGATGAACCAATTCCTATGTTTAGTGAAGGTCCAATGGTAAATATTTTCTTCTTGGCAGTTGACCGCAGTAAGAAAGGTCGAGTTTAAGAAGTTCTTGAATCTCATTTACACTTATTCCCCTGTCTGGTTTGGAGTCAAAGAAGTAGATAATGGGCACTTTCAAAATCGACCATGTCCTCAAATGGACTATGAGCCCTTCCTACAACATTATGATTTGTCTGTGGCCCCCCTTCATGCAATGTAGAAATATGCGATATATCCCTAGAATCAAGGATTTCAAAACGGAACGGTCAAGGCAAGGCCTATGCGTATTAGTGCTGCTATACCTAAGAAGACCATTGGTTTTTAACACCAATATGCTCCACCTGAAGGCTTACTGCTTCTTAGAAAATCACACAGCTTAACCTACGAATCACTGAATATTGGATCAAAGTTCACGATGTCTCTTAAATTACCCTACCAACTTAAAAAAAAGGTAGGAATTAAGCAAGAACTTCATCTAAGCTAGTACTTAATTAGCAACACGGGTTACGACATTCGTGGTCCGCCATTAAGTACCTACAGTAGATATCTTATGTTAAATTGTTTCTTTACTTGAAAACTCCTAAGTATTAGATAGTTTTCTAAACTAAATTGTTAACATTAAATACCCTAATTATGGATCACATTTTATTTTGCCTAAGACCTTAAAGGCGTTTCGAGTGCTCAAAAGTTTGGGCATTAGACCTTGGACCAAGGCTTTACACAACTGTAATTCTCCTAAGTCCCTAAATAGCTATCAAATGCACATTAATGATGAGCGTTGGACCCAGTACAGACCATAGAAAAAGAAGTAATCACGACAACAATCCTAGTTCATTCTATGGATCCCAATTGCACACTGGAATATCCACCTCAAATCACATGACGCGTGGACCATGGTCAGACCATGGCGCGTCCACGAGTGTCAAGTAACCTTGTCATGTTAATGCCTCAAAATTAAAGCTCTTGATCCCTGGGGGCATTGCAGACTCTGACTTCGTGTAAAGCTTGGGTCCCATAACTCGAGGATATTAAGACTTTTCTTGATACTTAGTTATGTTAGCTAAGTACCAAGTTAGGGGTAACTTTTCTGAACTGAGTTTTGGGTTAGCAGTTTAGGAACAGTCTAACCCACCAGAGTAGTATCCATATATCATTGTGTGCTATCAGCGATGAGTACATCTACCCATTTATTAAGCATAAATCTATCAAAGAATCCTTGATGGATATGAACACTAATTACTTCTCATATAAATAGGAAAATCAGTTAAAAAAGATCACAATCTCTAACGGTTTATAATCCTAAATAACTGCATTCAATACAAATTACATTACATTCTAAAATACTCTTATAAATTCCCTACAAGTTCAAAAAGGTATGGATCTTATTTGATATACAGTCTGCCTTCATTGTATACGGTCTAACTTGAGTGTCAGAGTGTCTTTTGCATATACACATTCCCTCACACCACCACTGGAACAGTCGTGCCACGGAAGAGTCCACATTCGACCACCTTTTCAGGTAACGATCTGATTCCAGTTCAGAATAAGTTCCAAAGATAGTTCAAGACTAAAACTAGGGCATATGCCCAAACTTCATTCAACGAATCTGGAGGTATAGCTTAATGCACCTTAGGCACAACAAAATCATAATTAATAATCTGCTAGATTATCTATTTTTCCAAAGCCTTTTGAGGGGATTTCACCGCTTAAGCCCAACTTTTGACGTTGTTTTGACCTTAAAATAATTTTATTTTGTCTTTTTAGTTAATTTATGTTAGTTTGTTAGATTTAATTCATTTTGATTAGATTTATTGGTGCTTTAGCTCATTTATCATTGTTTTGATTGCAGGCACCAAGAGAAATATGATGAAGCTCAATGTGGCGAAGAAAAGCACTCAAGAAGAGAGGACTTAAAGCCTCTAAGGAAGATCAAGAGCAAGTCTGCTGAGACCCTAGCGCCCAGGCACTACAGAAGGAGCGCCTAAGCACCCTTAAGCTTCAAAGGAGACACGCTGGATGTTGAGCGCTCAAAACGAAGCGCCTAGGCGCTCAAAACGAAGCGCCTAGGCGCTCACGCTCATGACATCAAATGCGTTCTGGACGTTCAGCGCCCAGGCGCTCAAGACGAAGCGCCTAGGCGCCCATATCAGAGTTTAAATTCATCTTTTCTGACCTAAATGAAGGGGGCTGCGTGGACAGAAGTGGGGGGAGCCGTTTTGGAGCAGAGAAACACCTTATCTTGGGAGCTCTACGGTGGATTTGAAGAGAAGAAGAGTGGGAGCTCAGATTTTCTTCAATCTTCCATGGAGTTTTGCATCTTCTTCCCTATTGTTCTAGTTTTTACATTTATTTCCATGTCTAGCTAAACTCTCCTTTGTTGGGATTAGGTGGATTTTGATGGATCTTGATTGTTATTGATGTTGGATTTAATTAATATAAGTTGCTATCTCTATTTTGAGTTTATGATCTCTTCTCTTAATGCTTTCTAAGGATTGATCCTCTTTAGAATGATTTTAAGGTTGTATGTTGAATGGAAATTTGATATATGATTTGTGTTATGAGATTATGAACCTTGCTTATCTCTAGGCTAGGAATAGTCATTGATTTGCTTGTTACCTCTTTGAATTCTAAATCGTAATGTTTGTTTTCTCTTAGATTCACCTAAGGAATTAGGGTTTTTAATTGGGAACAAAGGGTCAATAACTATGCCTAAGGAATTAGGGTTTGATTAAATTAGAGAATTCGGTAACAAAATAGGATTAGTAGCTTGTATTAATTCCAATTGATATGCAACAAGTGAAATCAAATGAAGCTTGATCCCAACTCTTTCATTAATTGATTGTTTTTCATTTTGCACATCAAGTGTTTGATAAATTTCTAACTAGAAAAACCTAAAAATATTGTCATTGCTTTTGTTTCTTTTGATTTTGTTATTGTTATTGGAACCCATTTTAATTCAAATCTTGGTTTAAATAGTAGCTAACTTCGTGAATTGGTACTTGGCCATCGATCCATGAGAACGATATCCTGGTTTCTCACCGTTTTTATTACTTGACGATCTGGTACACTTGCCGTGGTCACATCAAGTTTTTGGCGCCGTTGCTGGGGATCGATTTTACCAATATCGGTAATATCGAAGGCAACTAGTAGTTTAAACATTTTTTTGTTTTTGTTTATTCATTGTAGTTTTTAGTTTCTTTAGTTTACTTATTTCATTGAGTTATTTTTGCTCTAATATTGTGTGTCTAGTGTATGCGAGGTACTGTTCAACCAGATCTTCTTCTTTTTGACTCAGAAATAGAAAGAACCGCAAGAGCTTTGAGGAAGCAAGCAAGAGAACGGAGAAGGAATTTGGGTGATACTCACATTGTTGTTGAAGATATGGCAGACAATGGAGAAAATCAAACCCACAACATGCATGGAGAAAATGTAGATCCTCCACCACCACAACCACCTGTTAGGACTCTCATGGATTATTCAATCCCTAACATGGATGGGTGTGGAGTAAGCATAACAAGACCTCCAGTTCAGGCAAATAATTTTGAATTGAAGCCAGCTCTACTCCATTTGGTGCAGAACAATCAGTTTGGAGGATTTGACAATGAAGACCCACATGCACATATAGCGGGTTTCTTGCAAATTTGTGATACTATGAAGCTCAATGGGGTGAGTGAAGATGTTATTCGTCTGAGATTGTTTCCTTTCTCTGTGAGGGACAGAGCTAAGAACTAGTTGGACTCATTGGCAAGAGGAAGCATAACTACTTGGGCAATTTTGATTCAGAAATTTTTGACAAGGTATTTCCCTCCGTTCAAGGCAGCAAAGTTGCGAAGTGAAATCACATCATTCAGGAAAGTTGATGGGGAATCTCTTAGTGAAGCGTGGGAGAGATACAATGAAATATTGAGGAAATGCCCACACCATTGTTTTGATTTCTGGATCCAAGTGCAAAGCTTCTATAATGGCATGTTGCCTCAAACTAGAGCAATGGTTGATGCTGCAGCAGGTGGGGCATTGAATTATAAGACCCCAAAAGAAGCTTGGGAGTTATTTGAGATAATGGCTAATAATGACTACCAGAGGAATGGAGAAAGAGCTGTAGTCAAGAAAGGGTACTTGGAGATTAATTCCATGAATGCGCTGTTGGCTCAAAACAAGATTTTGACTCAACAACTGGAGAATCTCACCAAAAAGGTCGACACTCTTAGTGTGAATGCGGTGTGCAATGCTCCTTTGACCTGTGATTTCTGTGGAGGTGAACACAGAAGTGTGGATTGTCCAGGAAACATGTTTGGACCTCCAGCTCAAGAGCAAGTGAACTTCATGAACAACCCTCCAAGACAGCAGAATAATCCCTATTCCAACACGTATAACCCCGGGTGGAGAAATCACCCAAATTTTTCGTGGAGTAATCAGGGAAATCAAGGCCAACCAAGACAACAGATGGGATATCCAGGACACCCTCAACAGTTATCATATCAAGGTCCTTCATCTTCCCAACCTCAATCTAATGAGAAGAAGGCTTCTTGGGAGTTAGCCTTAGAGAAGTTGGCTACACAAACCTCAGCTTTTGTCAAAACAACTACTGATTTTATGGAGGAAACAAGAGCGGGGTTTAGAAATCAGGATGCTTCAATCCGCAATCTGGAAACTCAGGTGGGCCAGCTTGCAAAACAGATTTCGGAAAGGCCTCCAGGTTCATTACCAAGTGACACAGTCCCGAATCCTAGAGGAAATGAACATGTTTTAGCCCTAACAACTAGGAGTGGGAAGGTACTTGAGCCTCAACCAAGGAAGGAGAAAACCAATGAAGAAGTGCCACACGAGCAAGTTAAAGTAACTCACGGTGGTTTGTCCAATGACTCTAATGAAAAGGAGTCACAAAAGGAACAAGCAGTGAAGATGCCACCGCCAACTATCAAACTGCCATTTCCCCAAAGACTCAAAAAGGAACAAGATAAAAAACAGTTTGGAAAGTTTCTAGAAGTGTTTAAGAAGCTGCAGATTAACATTCCTTTTGCTGAGGCACTTGAGCAGATGCCATCTTATGCCCGATTTATGAAGGATTTGCTGTCAAAGAAAAGAAAGCTGAAGAAAGATGAGATTGTGGCACTTACCGAAGAGTGCAGTGCTATAATTCAGAGGAAACTACCACCTAAATTGAAAGATCCATGTAGTTTCTCCATTCCTTGCACCATTGGTAAGGTGAACATTGAGAAGGCTCTTTGTGATCTTGGGGCAAGTGTTAATCTCATGCCACTATCTATCATGCACAAACTTAGGATTGGAGAGGTTAAGCCTACTATGATCTCCCTTCAATTAACAGATCGATCAATCAGACATCCATATGGTATTGTGGAAGACATGCTAGTGAAGGTTGACAAATTATTCTTTCCAGTAGATTTTGTGGTCTTAGACATGGAAGAGGATGCTGATATCCCTCTGATTCTAGGAAGACCATTCCTA
The DNA here is from genome assembly GCA_029884605.1 of Ormosia emarginata. Lineage (NCBI taxonomy): Eukaryota > Viridiplantae > Streptophyta > Magnoliopsida > Fabales > Fabaceae > Ormosia > Ormosia emarginata. The sequence goes on along the minus strand of JAQQTP010000059.1, from coordinate 8,058,362 downwards.
GCAACATCAGGAGCATTGATTGATGTGCCAAGAGGTGAACTAATTTTGAGGGTGGATGAAGACCAGGTGACCATCAATGTTTTTGATAAATCTGCACTGACATCAGATCTCTATGCCCCCGTCAATTGCATCCAAGATCAAGCTCAAAAGGAGTCAGTTGGTCTTCCAATTTCTCATAATTCATTGCACAAAGGGCCGAAATCTTCTGATAAGTTGAAACCTGATCTGTCATCTGTTGATAAATTGAGACCTCCATGGCCTGATGAAATCTCACATGCGAAGGTTTATTCAGAACACTCAGGTTCAAGTCAAGTCCCACACACCTTTGGAGGGGATTGCAAGGTCAGTGACCAAGTATGGAGGCAAAGATCTGACAGAAGAAAAGTGTCATCCTACTTCTCCTATTTCAAGCCACCTTGATGAGCTGAGAAGCAACGTTGAGCTAATGACGTTAAACAAGCGCTTCATGGGAGGCAACCCATGCTCAGGCTCTTCTATCTCTACTTTTTCATTTTAGTCATTTTTGTTTGATTTTTATTTGTTTAATGTATTTATGTGCATTTTACTTAATTGTTATGTTTAGTTTTAACTTTTTGTTAATTTGAGTTAATTGCTTTTGTGAGTCAACCCAATGTTGAACTATTTAGAGTTTACTTTTGTGGGTCCCTTTGCTTGATAGTATCTGTGTTATGTGAACCAACCATGCATGCACTGCCTGTTAGGGAAACTCGAAAGCTTGTGGGCTTATTTTTAGATTGTGGTACTTGAATGAGGATTATGACTTCCATGCATAAATCTTATAGCTTATTGTTAATGTACTTGGTGATTTTTGTGATTGGATTTCATAATTCATCCTTGGGAGTTGTTTTGAGCCTTCAACATTTTTGCTTTGATGAGAGGTCACTCATGAGTTTCTATTCTCCTAGCTTTGCTTGAATCTCTTTTGTATGTCGTGATTTGCACAATGCATCAATATGATAAAGGCAGTTTTGTTGTTAAGCCAGATAGCCAGATAGCCCACCAAATGATGTTTGTTTCTTTTGTGTTGCCCCTTTGAGCCTAATACACTGAATTCTTTGTTTGACCCATACAACATGCCATAGCCAAAATTATGAATGTCATATCCACCTGAATGGAGTAATAGAGCATTGAATTTATTGAAGCTGTGGGTTAGCAATGTACTAAGTTTAGGGTGGCCGTTGTAAAAAAAAGAAAAAGAGTTGGTTTGTCGAATAGGAACCCCTTTGAAACTGATGGGTTACTGGGAAATACTTGACTCAATGATCAAGTATCCCTTTGAGACCATGTAGGTTACTGGGGAAATATAAAAGAAAGAAAGAATGTAAAAGGTATGAGTTTTGTGAATTGAAGATTTGTTAGAAGTACCAATGCTCACTTGCTCTCTAAGGTAGCAATTTATATGTTCATTTTATCTACCTTGTACCTTGGCACCAATGCGACCCTGAATAAAGTCTTTTTGATTGTTGCATTTGTGAGTGGCGTGCATGCTTGTTTGAGATGAAAAGCAAATCCAAGGAGGATGAGCTTAAAAAGTGATGACTGAGGGAAACACAAGCCCAAATATAAGAGTTTAAGTGACCCAATTATCATGTGTATTTTGATGCCATGATTCATTAACTTTCAAGCTGTGATTGATCAGTGCATGGTTGTGATGTCCCTTATTTTTGACCTTCTGAGTTTCAAATTTCACAGTTGAGAGTTCTACTTTCAAGAATGCATAGATGAATTGATTTGTTATGACTTTGATGCTTTTGAGTTGTGGGGACACTCTTAGTTTATTTTACTCGATTCAGCATTAGTGTTTGAGTTGTAGAGTTGTCTTTTCTTTTAGCTTATTTTTTATTTTGTTTTGCTTGAGGACAAGCAAAGTTTTAAGTTTGGGGTGGTGATAATCTGCTAGATTATCTATTTTTCCAAAGCCTTTTGAGGGGATTTCACTGCTTAAGCCCAACTTTTGACGTTGTTTTGACCTTAAAACAATTTTATTTTGTCTTTTTAGTTAATTTATGTTAGTTTGTTAGATTTAGTTCATTTTGATTAGAATTATTGGTGCTTTAGCTCATTTATCATTGTTTTGATTGCGAGGCACCAAGAGAAATATGATGAAGCTCAATGTGGCGAAGAAAAGCACTCAAGAAGAGAGGACTTAAAGCCTCCAAGGAAGATCAAGAGCAAGTCTGCTGAGACCTTAGCGCCCAGGCGCTACAGAAGGAGCGCCTAAGCGCCCTTAAGCTTCAAAGGAAACACGCTGGATGTTGAGCGCCTAGGCGCTCAAAACGAAGCGCCTAGGCGCTCACGCTCATGACAACAAATGTGTTCTGGACGTTTAGCGCCCAGCCGCTCAAGACGAAGCGCCTAGGCGCCCATATCAGAGTTTAAATTCATCTTTTCTGACCTAAATGAAGGGGGCTGCGTGGACAGAAGTGGGGGGAGCCGTTTTGGAGCAGAGAAACACCCTATCTTGGGAGCTCTACGGTGGATTTGAAGAGAAGAAGAGTGGGAGCTCAGATTTTCTTCAATCTTCCATGGAGTTTTGCATCTTCTTCCCTATTGTTCTAGTTTTTACATTTATTTCCATGTCTAGCTAAACTCTCCCTTGTTGGGATTAGGTGGATTTTGATGGATCTTGATTGTTATTGATGTTGGATTTAATTAATATAAGTTGCTATCTCTATTTTGAGCTTATGATATCTTCTCTTAATGCTTTCTAAGGATTGATCATCTTTGGAATGATTTTAAGGTTATATGTTGAATGGAAATTTGATATATGATTTGTGTTATGAGATTATGAACCTTGCTTATCTCTAGGCTAGGAATAGTCATTGATTTGCTTGTTACCTCTTTGAATTCTAAATCGTAATGTTTGTTTTCTCTTAGATTCACCTAAGGAATTAGGGTTTTTAATTGGGAACAAAGGGTCAATCGCCTAAGGAATTAGGGTTTGATTAAATTAGAGAATTCGGTAACAAAATAGGATTAGTAGCTTGTATTAATTCCAATTGATATGCAACAAGTGAAATCAAATGAAGCTTGATCCAAACTCTTTCATTAATTGATTGTTTTTCATTTTGCACACCAAGTGTTTGATAAATTTCTAACTAGAAAAACCCAAAAATATTGTCATTGCTTTTGTTTTTTTTTTATTTTGTTATTGTTATTGGAACCCATTTTAATTCAAATCTTGGTTTAAATAGTAGCTAACTTCGTGAATTGGTACTTGGCCATCGATCCCTGAGAACGATATTCGGTTTCTCACCGTTTTTATTACTTGACGATCCGGTACACTTGCCGTGGTCACATCAATAATCAAGAAAGGTCCATACACATTATCTTCCCTTCATTAATGTTTTCGTATCCAAAACCCTCTTTTTAACCAAATGATCTTCAAACATAGCTTGTTGGATTGGAATTAAAATAATGGGGAAGTTGCGATAGGATGAGGATGCTTGCTTTCATACTGCTTATCATGAATCTTATGTTTACTTTTCACAAGCTCTGGGAGAATCTCCATGCTGAATTTGACAGGTTCATCTTGGTCCTCAAGAATATCAGCAGGCATGCTCTTTACCAAATAACTTGACTCAACTTCTCTAGTTAGGCCGATATTCTTCACCTTCTTGAGCAATTGGAGATACTTCTTTAATCTAGGGAAGGTTCTCATAATTATGCACATCAGAGATTGAGTAGATAGTGCCTCTCGTACGTATTGCTTGGTGTGCCTTCTCAATTGGGTTCTCTATATCTGCATCATTAATCACTTTGGCTTTGTTAGTACCAGTGTGAAGGTGACATGCTACCTGATCAAAAGATGGACTGAGATCTTGTTCTTTCTCAGCAAATGAGAGAGTTGATAGGTGATGAGAGACTTGCCCTATAGTTGCTGTTAGGCTTCTTTTACTTTTATAAGTTTGAGGAACGGCTTGACCCTTCAAATCATTCTTAGATTCTGAGGGATCTAAGTGACGCCATATTTGGTATGCTTTATACTGGGGAGCTATACTTGTACTCCTGGATCAAGTTGGCCATCTCATCCTTGATCAAGAAAGAGCAACTTCTATCATCATGACCAATCTTGTTGCAATATTAGCAAAAAAAAAAAAAAGGCAATTTTTCATATTTAAACTCTGTCCATACTTTTTGGGATTCACTTGTATCAAGATATACACCTCATCTAAGGGGTTGAGTGACATCAATGGTTACCACGACTTTAAGAATAAAACTATGGTTGTCTCTAATGGAGAACAATCATACTTTTGAGACTAGGCCTTGACGAGAACATATAGTTTTTCTAACCTCTACAGTTTTATACTCGTTTGGTAGACCCCAACATTGTACCTTAAACGGCACCAAGTTGAAGCCATAGGACTCAATATCTCAATCCTTTTTCCCACTATTTAACCATAAGTAGTTGGCCTTTATACATCTATAGTTTCCTGTAAAGAATGATATATGCATCTATTCTTCATCAAAATAAAAGCAGTAAATCTTGTCTTCAATCTCCTCACATTGGAATGACGAGGTTTCTTCCAAATGAGAAATAATACAGTGGTGAGAGTGGTGTGGACTTATGACTTATCAGAGAAAAACTTTCCAATTAAACACTTACAGGCAATAGTCGCATGAACTGACAAATCTTAGTCTTCGAGGCATATTGTCTTCTCCTCCGCTACATCTGGTATAACAAAGCTCAATGATGTCATGGTTGTGGAGTGGAATACCTTGTAGCCCCAAGCAGGATGATTAGTAGCTGATCGGTTGGGCAGGGAAATGACGATTAGGATGCCAAGAGCTGCGATTCACTGACATTACTTCATCACCTATTTTGCACTAGCAACAACAGTACACTTGGATCAATTAGGACGATATAGAGAACAATAGCAAATGATTTATTTAATGGAAGGAAGATATGTGGACGATGATGATCATCATATATGTAAGGGTGTCCGTTGGTTGGGTTGGGTTGGGTGGGTTCAGTAGTGAGTTAGGTTAGGTTGAGTCAAAGGGATTTTTTCGCTCAACCTGACCAGCTCAAGAGTGGGTTAGGTTGGGTCAAACCCGTAGGTCTGATGCATTTTTTTTTAATTTTAAAAATTCCTAAAAAGAATCACAATACAAAATCTAATAAATTAATACTATAAGTCTCAATTTTAAATAAACTAAACACCATAAGTCAATAAGTGCATAACAAACTAACAACTAATAAGTCTTACTAAGTCTGAAATAAATTAAACAAAGTTAGTCATAATTCAAATAACAAATTAGTCTCAAAACCAACAATTTGTCTAGAATGAACTTGGAATTAAGGTTGCATAACTTAAGCAAAACTTTTAAAGCCTTCATTTTCAACAAATTTAAATGGAAGCTAATCGATGATAATCATTTTAGCTAGTGCAATCCTACACTCCAAGCTTGCTATTCTTCTCCAACGATACTACATTCATCGCCTGCCCACTCTGCTCGTAAACATAACTCTGCTGCCCGCTCTACCCCCTGTAGCTTCCTTGCTCATCCGGTGCAACTGCACTGTACCCAGCTGCACTCCATCTTATGTTTCAGATTTACATGGAAAGAGCAAAGGGAGAAGGCTTACCTGTTGGGCCTGCGTGGTGAAGAAAATTGAAAAAGCCGCAAGAGGGAAGAAGGACACGTGGCTGTGTGGTAACTAGTTGCAGAGAACGGCTGAGAGATCGTGTAGGAGAAGAAGTAATGGTCACGGACTCAAAGCGATAGTGCAATCGCTAGGAATGGGAGATTGCGTGAGGGAAGAAGTAATGATCACTAACTCAAGGCGCAAATGCTAGGAGCTTGGGAGAACGACTGCAATGCGAAGAACTAGTTGCAGACTGTAGTTGCAAAGAAGAGAGAACTACTAGTTGCACTGGGGCTTGTGGAGAAGGAGTAGATAGATAAGGCTTTGATATCTTTTTATTTTCCCACTTTAGCCTTTATTTGTTAGCGTATTTACATGGTATAACGCTGTTCCTAACTATATCGAAAGGATATTTATGAACCTTAAGGACATTTTTAAGCAAAACGCATGCTCTGTTTAGGTCATTTTTTTTAATTTTAAAAAAGGTGGGTCGGTTGGCTTGGGTTGGGTTGGAAGTATTCCAACTCGCTACCCGACCTACACAATGTGAGTTGAAGCATTTTTCAACCCGACCTGACTCAACCAACATTTTATGGGTTGAGTTGGGTCAAAACCCACGAGTTCGTGAGTCGATTCGACCCGCTGAACACCCTTACATATAAGTATAAAATTTTATAATGATAGTATACTTCAAAAGTAATATAGTTGAAAGTGGGTAAAAAGATTATATATTGGCTAGATTGATTCACATAGATGTTGGTAAAAGAGTTACAACTTACATGTTAAAAAGATTCACAATCTTGAACATGATTACTTACTTTTTTGAATGAGTAATAAATTGAGTTTCTTAATTTTGACTTAATTTGATAATATAAACCATGTATATAAAAAATAAATCAAACAAAGATATGTTTTCTATGTATGATTTTTTTTTTCAAGGCTTACATTAGGATTCTATATCGCCTACTAACGAAGGAACCTTGGATTCGAACTTAAGTCATGTAGTTGTCATGTGTGAAAAGTTATGTTTTCTATGAAAAATAAATCAAACAAAGATATGTTTTCTATGTTTGAATTTTTTTTACAAGGCTTACATTAGGATTCTATATCGTCTACCAACGAAGGAACCTTGGATTCGAACTTAAGTCATGTAGTTGTTATGAGTGGAAAGTTAATTAAGTGAGTTAATGATACAGTGGTTGGATTGAGAAAAAAAAACGAGAGAAAAGTGAACAAGAATAATAGTTAATATAGTTGGATTTATTGTTAATATTTTAAGAATTAAAAAAATATTTTGGAGACAACAATGATCTACAAATCTTATATGTAAACCAATAAATAATTCAGAGCAAAAAAAATGTCTTACTCCCGGAATATATAAGAATTTTCCATATAGATAAATCCAAATTGAAAGCATACAATATGGGTATCCGCCTACTACTATCTCATAAAATTCACTCTTCCCATCCAATAAAATTTTACACACAATGCTTCCACTCCAAGTTGCAAAAATAATAAGCCTTCTTATTTTAATTATGAAATAAGATTACATTAGAAAAAGAAAGAAATAATAATAATAGTAGTAATATAATAGACGTGGAATACATTGTTGATCAATAATAATCCTCCCAATATTTCTTATAGATATTGGTATTAAAATTAGAGAAGAAAAAAAAAAAGGATTTGTTGAGAAAGCAAGAAGATGAGAAGCGGGTTTTTTGCAACGGGGTGGAGTTTTGTCCCGGAAGAGCGAGACAAAGAGCAGACATGAATGGTTTATGAGATGCGAAAATGCTCATCATGCACTCAAACATTCCATCTTTTGCGCCAAACATGCAATTACCTCACCTCAACGTCATGCATTCATTAAAGCTGTTAGAACCAACATTCACAAGTACTGCTTTGTGATTTGAGAAAGGGCACAAAATAAAACCAGTTATATAAATCCGTATAAAACTAAACTTGTTTAAAATAATCTTAGTTTGGTTCAAATTTGGTTTCTATATGAAGTTTTTAAAAATAAAGGTTTAAATTAATCTTAAAAAAAACATATCTTTATAACTTCATGCTAATTTCATATAACAAAATTAATTTTATGAGAGAGAAGATGAGAGTGTAAAGGAGAAAGAGTTAGGAAAAAGTTGGGCTAGACAAAAACCAATTCTGAAATGATTTTTTGAAGAATTAGTTTTATCTTAAAATTACTTCAGAAAAAAACTAATATTTTAAAATTTGGGTAATTGTCAAACACCTTACACGTTCACATTATTAACAAAATGTTTCTTCTATTGATACTTTAGTTTGCACATATATCTAGTAACGTGTGTTGGTTCGAGTAGAAGGAGTTTAAATCTCTTAAGCATATAGTTCTGTATTTGATCTCGAAATTTATGTGTATGAAAATAATATCATTAAGAAGAGTTTTACTTAAGTGCTTGATCATATTCTGAAAGATTAATCTCTCACTTATTGAATAAAAGATACTATGATAAAAAAAATTTGCACATGTATCCATGTATATGGCTCATTCAGTTTAATAGATCTTGAACGTATATTGCTTTAGTTCTATGATACTGACTATAAAAGAGAGAGCTGTTAATTTAGACATGGTCCATTGTTGTTATGAATAAGGTTTTTACATTATACCATTTTCATGGCATCAAATTGCAGCAGAATGAGTCACCTTAATTAATTTATTACAGTGGTTTCATTTTATATTTGTGGATACCCATGGATTTAGGATTGTAGCTATTACTTTGACAATCATAAATCTAAGACCTTCACTATGTATAGTCATTTATTTTTGTAGGAAGTGTATGTTATTTTGGGAAGTGTTTCTGTCTATACCTAGGGAGGGTGGTCTTGAACTACTAGATGATGTTGGAGAGTTCTGTAACACCCCAAACTTTCTCCCCAAACTTTCTATTTATTAAACAGTAATTTTGACAGTTAACAGAATTCTACTGTTTAGTGATTTTTATGTACTGTAAAGTTATTTTGAATATTCTGTCTGTATATTTGATCGTTTTGAGTAATTGCTTTAGTGTCGAAAAATAATAATTTTGGTAGGAAAAATATACGTAAATTAATTTTTACTGTTTAGTCTTAATTAATTTACGTAATTTGATTTGATATTTGTGCGTTTTCTAATTTTTGTGATTTTATGTGTGATTTTGGAATTTTTACTGTGTTGTGGGCTCCACAAGGTGTATGTGGGCCCACGTGGGTCCCGCAAAATGAAAAATTTTTTTACGAATAGAAAAATTTGTCTTGTTTTTGAGACGAGACAGGGGATCTTACTAAACCTGAATCCAGAAAATGATTTTAGAAAATTTCTTTTCTTGTATTTTGTCTTGTATTTAATTAAAAATACATAATTATATATATATATATATATATATATATATTTGCGAGGATTAGAAACGAGAAGATAAAAATAAAATTCTATCTTAAGATAACATTAGTGGTTTGGATATCCACTATCAATTTAATTATCGTTGGAGAATTAATCTTGATTTAATTAACGGTGGAGATTTGATCTTAAAAGTAAATAGGATCAATTATAATCATTGGATGGAAATTAAATCAAGGGTAGGGATTTAATTTTATAAATGGCTATGACCATTATCAACCCTTGGATGTAAAATTAATCAATGGTGGAGATGGATCATTAATGACCATTGGATTTGGATTTAGATCAATGGTGGAGAATTAGTCATCAAAAATGATTACAACCATTTTGGACCCTTGGATGTAAAGTTTGAAGGTGTAATTTTGACCCTTCATTTTGGAGACACATTCAATGGTTAGGATTGCAAGCCAAAGATGATCCAATGGCTCAAATGAAGTCTTCCATCTATAACCTAAACCTAGTAGCTAATTTAAATCCAAACCATTCTTTTAATCAATGGTTAGGATGGTTTAAAGTGATGGCTAGGCAATTTGTCACATTTTGAATGTTTGAAGAGGGGGGGACGGTTTGAAGAGCAAGGAGGAAAGGAGACAACTTAGTGTAGGCTTTTTACAATAAAGAAAAAAAATGAAGACAATGCCAAGTATATAGACAATTTCCTATTGATCATTAATGCTTATGTTCATCAAACTTCACTTTCCATTTCTCTCTAATGCATGCTACGGCCATGCATAGTCTAAAAGGCCAAATAACTCATTTTTACACTTCACATTATCACACCTTCACTTATTTCACTTAGTTTCAAGAAACCAATCCAAGCAAACTCCATTCTTTCTCCCAAAAATAGACCATTCGGCCAAGCACTCCAATTCCCTCCTCCATCACTTTTTAATTTCATACAACCTAGTTTCTTGAACCTTTACCTCATTCTAAACAACTTTCATGTTGAAGACTTTATCAAAATCTTCCATCTTGAAGGACTTCTACCAAGATCAAGTTCTAGGGTTTTTGTTGGTGAAGTGTAAGAAAACTTCATTTATTCTTTTCTTTTTCATGTTCTAAGCCATGTTTGATCCATGGTTCTTCTTATTCAAGCTTGATATACTAATTTTCTTGTATTTGTTTCATGTTTAAGAACTTGTGTTGGTGGAGATCTTGTTCAAAACACAAATCAAGAAGCTTTTTGGTGGTTCTTCAAGAGGTAAGGGGGAGATTCATCTCACCAACCAAGCATGGTGGTGAGAGATGATTTTATATTTGATGGATGGTGAATCCATGTGAGGATTCCTATCCATGGTCATGTAATAATTTATGTGTGTTATGTGCTTTGATTATTTTTGCTTATGCTTGATATGCTTTGCATGATTTACTTGTGTATGCATGCTTAGTATGATTTTTATATTTTTATTTGTTTATATGGTATGCTTAAAATATGCATGATGATATATGTTGAATATATTATGATGGATGTATGTTGAAATAAGCAAAATTTTGGCTTCAAAGGCCATAAAGGAGGTCACGGTTTTGAACTTCCAAGACTAAGGTTTAATTTGAAATTTTTCAAGAATTATAGAATGAATTTTTAGTCCTTGAACTAAAATAAATTTCAGCCAAGACATCAACCAAATTAGTGTTCACAAAATTATATTTTCATGAATGACAATATTGAATGATTTGAGAAGTAAGGAAATTAAATAAAAGGGTTTGTTTTACAAAAATAAGGCACACGGTTTTTAAGTTACATTTTTATTAATTTATTTTGTGTAGAAAACAAGAATGGATCTTAGATGATTTACAAGAAAAATATTTGGTAGTTTCAAAGGCCATATATAAGGTTTTGACAATTTAGAAAATATTTGATGTTATAAAATACAAGAATTTTCAAATAAGGATTTTTGGAAAAAGGAATTAAAGTATAATATATTTAGTGAAGTGGAATTTTTATAAATAAAAGGAAAAAGAAATTGAAAATGTTGAATTTCAAAGTATTTTAAAGAGAATTAATTTTAGAAGTGATTTAGAAATATAAAAGAAAACGTTCATAACTTAAATTTACTAACGTAGTATTTATTTATTGGATTTTGGAAAACGTTAGGAAATTTAAAGTTAGAAATGTAATTAAATCAACTAAATGTGATTTTGTAAGATTAAATCAATAAAAAGTAATTTTTGAGAAAATATATTACGGAAAAGACTTTTGACTAAGAATAAGAAGGGAATAAAGTAAGAAATTATATTATTGTAAGAAAAATCCAAAATAATATTTTTAAAGTTAAGAAATATTTTACGAAGGGTAAAAACGGTGAAAAACGATTTACGTAACTCAAAAACATAATTTTTAAGTTACGCGATTTGAAAAACATTAAAATGTTTCTACGCGATTTTTAAAGCGTTTAAATATTTTACACGATCAAATGTTGTAGAAAAATATCGCTAAAAGCGATTTAAAAGTGAAAGAATATTTTACGCGCTTTAATATAGTAGAAAATTGTTACGCAATTTTTAAACGTAATTAAATATTACAAAACATTGATTACGTAATAAAATATTACGTGATCGTGAAAATGTGACAAAAATATTTTACTCCAATGAGAAAAACATGGTAATGTATTTTTTTGTTAATTATACAATAAACTTTACATTAAAATCAAAAGATATGAATACTATAGAGAAATTTAGAAGTTTGCTGAAATTGACATTAATACATGAACGTAAAACAATATTTGAACCTCGTATGAGAAATTATGTGATTTACCTTTGGTTAGTAATTGGTGCATTACACATGCATTGAAAATGGTCCGATGGATGTATATGGCTAATTGCCTAGAAACGTATACCTCTTGAGTGGGTGCGATACGCGTAGTGTAGGTCACTTGTTGACCTTGGGGGCATCGGGGTGCGGGTTGCTCGCAATGGGCGGTTGGTAGCTCTTACATTCCATCGTGGATTAGACCGATGCAACACACCGATGATCCTCACCGAGACATTCTTAATCGAGATCTGATAAAGACCAACGTGTATGTACTTCTTTGATGTGCAAGAATATAATTATAGCACAAAATAAGGCCGTGGTATCGACAGATCTTTTCGATCAATTTCTCCAACTTGAGTATTAGCTCCATGGAGTAGGTCATTAGTTTGCGCATGTCATAAACCGAGCATCTATATCTATGTGATGGTGTTTGTGTAATTATTTTGTGATTTAAACATATGATAGTGACATGATGGTAATTATTATTCTTACACTATGATGATGGCATAATTGTGATCATGATATGATATTTTTGGTATAATATGTTGTTTGTATTATCTCTGTGCTTTATTATCTTTGGTATTGTAGGTGATCTCACCTCTTTGTATGTATGTATATCGTATATTGTATTTATATTGGGTGAAGACGTTGAGAAAGATACGTCTAGAAGGAGAAGAAGAATTACTTCTCACATCGTGAACCATGCAGAGTTCACAAGATGATGTCAAAGCCGTTTCTTCTGGATATGTACGTTTACAATTTCACGGAGGAGCCGGAGAATGGAGGACAAGTCCCGATGAAGCGAGGACTTATTTACGATTTGATCTCGACTATTAGTATTAGTAAAAATAATATCGTGGGGATCCATTTTTTGTGTGACTATCTTTGTTCATGTTGAATTTCCGTTGCATATCGAGCGACATTGAGACACTAGAAATTATGTCCTAACGGAAATCACATAGTGTCGTTAGCTTGGACACATTCGTAGGGCTACTAGTCATAACGATTCTACCTGCTTTTGGAACCCGAGGAGGACCCGTCTGAAGGGTCTTACCTTGTTAAACTTGGGCATGTTTGAACTTCCGATATAAATAATGTTTGTAATTATTAAAGTGTGTTTGTTGTTTGCAAGAAATGGTCACCTAATAAATAAACTGACAGTTGTGTAATATGTATAATGATGTAAATTAGGTGTGATGACTATTATGTATAATGATGTACATTATGTGTGATGATGTATAATAGTTTTATTTTTCGCTAAGTTTATTTTAATGTCATCAAAAAAAAAATTACAACTCGTATTTTATTATAACATCATATTTTATAATTTGGAGTAATTTGATAATAAAGTAACATAAATGTGACACCCTACGGTGAGTGTTACAAGTTCCACATTAGTCAATTATAGTGGTTCATTGGTTGAAGATGGGGTAGAACTTTCTATAAAGACACACTAACGTTCAAGTCAATCTCATAATGAAATAGGAAAAGAAGTGTATATAAAGAAACAAACATACATAAAGTACTCCTTAGTGTGTGCTTCAATAGAGAGTGAGGTCATTAGAGCTTAAAATAATGGGTCATGTGTACGCTATAAGGCCTGGACCTAATAGAAACCTACTACTTCACAGTCCCCAACTTGGTAGTCGATAAACTTAGTGTGTTGTGTGCCGAAGTATATGAGTTGAATATCCAATTAATGTTTGCTAAGAATTTAATTATACCTATCTTAATTGTTGTGATGTCAAACATCAAATTGGGGCGGACAAAGTAGTTCAAACCCAATAAAGACATAATGGTCCATGATGTTTCTTAATTATTCTTTGTACCCTTGTATGTAAGTTTATCGTTTGTTGGTAAATACATCCTAATTTTTAAAAAGTGAAAAATTGTACATAGTTTTTAGAAAAAAATACACTCACCTTCCTTAAAGTTTGCAACAATTACATACGATACTTCTCTTATTTGCAGCATGACACTTACCTCCCTTACGAGTATTGGTGGCTAATACCGTTTAAATTACGTTTGAAGTGTTTATTTTACTATGTTAAAAAACACTCTGAGGAGTAAAACAAACCTCCTTCAGTAAACACATTAGTACCATGGAGCCAGAGATGCTCAAGAAAAAAAAATAGAAAGGGACCAAATAGAGGGTGGTGTGGATTCGCAATGTGAGGTAATAAGGTAGAGTAGTTGCATTTGTTGAAGGGGTTCTTGCGAATTTGTCGAGGGATTCAAGGAGGTTCAATTTGTGGGGGAGGTTTCAAGAAGGTCTATGGACTATGGACTGGGAAATGGTTGTGCTACCACTATGGACTAAGTAAAGGTTCAGGTTTTGGTGAGAAGAGCGAAGTGAAAGTCAGTGAGGGTCAAGAGTGATAAGACCTTGCCGAGCTTTATTAGTTCGAACCGGAGGAAGGAAAAGTAGGGGCGCTGTAGGTGTTGGTAGTGGTGGTGTGGTTGGATTCCAAGGGAGGGAGGTGGCAATGGCAGCCTATAGTGCATGCTAAGGTACATGGAGTTTTGCTTCTACGATTAGGATTGTAGTTTTTGTTACGTGTTTGCTTAGACTTGGGATTCTATTACTTGGGCTGGAAACAAGTGCTACAACCTCGTTTGTTATTGTGCCAGACAGTGAGTTCTTGAGTAAAATCAACAATGGTCAAGTGCAGAAGGTGAAGGTTGAAGGGATCCATATCATGTTCAAGTTGAAGTCTAATGTGGGAAGTTGTGGTATTATTGGTGAAATTGCTTCAAGAAGGAGTAGGTAGCAGCAAGAAATGGACAAGAATCCATGTTTGTCTCATCCAAGTGTCGAACAGAGATACTTGAAACAGTGACAATAATATTATTTCAGGTAATGAGAAAAAGGTAAATAGAACCCACTTTCCCGTGCGCGTGGCACATGAGAAATTAGTCGTCTATTTTTTAAAAAAATAACAAGAAGAAATATATGTGTAACAATAACCCATAGTAAGAACAGACAATATTATTTCTCAAATAAAAAATGTGTCAAATATAATATGCGCTAATATAAGGGGAGTTAATGTAATTTCCCCTAATTTGTATTGTCATATATAAATAAGTTACATAATAATTAAGATGATTTTTAACAAGATGGGTGCTACTGAAAATTTCTTTAATCTTCTTCTCTGTTTGCAAATCCAATAGGAATTATCTTTTTGCATGATTAGTTTTTTGTTTCATCATCACCACACAGCTAGAAAACATTTTATTTATAAAAAAAAAACCAAATTTTTTTAAAGACGACTTGACCCTTACCAAACATAACAAACACAACGCAACAAGGTTCTTTCAACACAACACACACATTAATATTTTTTTTTTTAAAAAGGATAAATCTAAACATATTTTATTAGACGATGACTTATTCTTATCTGAATCAATCATGTTCAAGAGAAGGGCACAATTAGATTATGGGTGTGTTTAGATTAGTTTTGAAAAAAAATATTTCAATAATTAATTATATATAAAATTGACTATTATTATAATTTATTATAATATAATTAATTTTATATTTAGATTTATTAGTTAAAAAGTGACTTTAAAATAATTTATTACATTTAGATTGTTTGAAAAAATTACTTTTATATAATAAATAATTTAAAAAAGATATAAAATAATTATTTATATTATATAATATTTTATGTTTTAGAGTTATTTTAATAAAAATATAACATAATTAACTTTTAAAAAAAGCTTTTAAAGAAAATGCTAAAAATCTTACTTATAAAGAAAAAAGCCTTTTATCACTTTAAATATTTTACTCAAATATCTCAATTTTATTTCAAAACAACTTTTATCCTTTGTTTGTTTTAAAAGAAAATAAGTGAAAAGAAAATGAGAGGAATATTTCATTTTCTCTCGTTTGGTAGTGGAGAGAAAACAGGGAAGACGAAATTTTGTCGTGGAACCCACACAAAATTTTCTCCCCTCTGGTGCGCAGAAAATGGGAGAAATTATGTGATAACTATGTTAAATTATCCTTATACCCCTCTCTCTTCTTTCCTAGTATCCAGCCGTAGGACGCCAACGACCGTCTCTCCTCAGGCACTGCTGCCGTCGTAGTTGTCTCTCCTCGCATCCAGCAGTGCAGCGTCCTTGCTCCATCATCGTCGCGTCGGTCAAATCCAGCTGCTCCGCTCAGATCAAGGCCCACCACTCAGATCCAGTAGTGTGACGTCGACACCGCGTGTCTCCTCCGACAGTGCTACTGTCGTTGCCTCTGCGGTGTCCTTGCTTCTTCGTCGTCGCTCCACTCAGATCCAACTGCGGAGCTCAGATCCAAGCCCTCTGCTCAGATCCAGCCTTGCAAGGCCAACACAAACAATAAATAAACCAAACAAGGGTGAGGGTTGGAGGAAGATTCATAAGGGGGTAGGGGTAGTGGTCGGGTGGGTGGTGGATGAAGGGGTGGGGGTGGGTGGTGGGGGAAGTGCGTGGGATGGATGAGTGGTGGTGCTTGGTTTTTGTTTTGGGGGTAAGTGGGGAAGTGAGGTGAGGGAGTGGGGACGGGAACATGAAATAGGAGAAACTCATAAACAAAGGAGGGGGAAATAGGGGAGGAAGGGGATGGGGAAAAAAACAGAGGGGAGGGGAGGCGAGGTTATGGGTAGGTGGGGGGATAGGGAAATTAGAGGGGGCGTAGGTGTGGGTAGGTGAGGGGATGTGATGAAAAATTAGAGGGAGAAATTATTATGTATGTAATAATATGTATGTAATATATATTTGTTATTTTAAATTATTATACATTTTTTATTTTTTAATGCATTTATTATTTTCTTTTTACTCATTTTTTCTTCATTCAAACACGAAAGAAAATGTATTTTTTTATTTTTTCTTCTCTTTATTTTCTCTCTTTTCATTTTCTCTCCACACCCAAACAAAAGATATATATATATATGATCTTACTCTGATGGGAGAAGTGTTTATTGTAAGAAATGAGAAGAGTAAATATTGACTATTGGATCTTACATGAATTGTCAAGATTAGAACATCAATGCATGCGACTTTTTTTAAGTGGTCACATGACTTTTAAGTAACTTTTAATCTTGATCATCAATGTATGGTTGTATGGTCAAAATTTACTCCTCTCACCATCTCACAATAAAAACTCCTCTCACTAGATATGTCTTTTATATATATATAGGGAGTGTATCAGGTGAGAGGAGTGTTTATTGTGAGAGAGTGAGAGGAATAAATCTTAACCATTAAATCTTATATAAATGGTCAAGATTAGAACATAAATGCATGTGATTTTTTTAAGTGGTCACATGATTTTTAAATAACTTTTAATCTTGACCATTTATGTATAATTATATGATTAAAATTTACTCTTCTCACCTTCTCACATTAATTATTCCTATCAATTAATTATTCTCTATCATATATATATATATATATATATATATATATATATATATAGAGAGAGAGAGAGAGAGAGAGAGAGAGAGAGAGAGAGAGAGAGAGAGAGAGAGAGAGAGAGAGAGAGAGAGAGAGAGTTATCTTGACAAAAATTGACCTCTACTGAACACGCACCATATATGCCGTATAGTACAGGGCTACAAGCACATATCACAAATGTTGGTTGGTGATTGGATTTTTTGAATTGGTTGGATGAATATGCTCCCTCTTATTATACCATTTCTAAGTGATCGTACCTCACAAAAAGTTTAGTGCGCATTACTGTTTAAAGAAACGAAACAAGTTGCGGCTACCGGGAGGGGCCGCAGATTGAGTCTGTGTCGATATGTTCCTCCAAGCCAACTTGGCCCCGTGGCCGTATTCAACCAAAGACAATCTCCAGTCAAACCATATCCAAGACAAAAAAAAAAGTCAAACCATATCAAATATTATAATATTGCTATCATCACTTCATTATTAACCACACATCTTGATTTGTCCACTGAGTTCATTTATCCAGTATATTTTACTAATTAGATTACCTTAAATGCCATAAGACTCATTACCATTATTTATGATACTTGTTGACTCCACCATTATTT
The DNA here is from genome assembly GCA_029884605.1 of Ormosia emarginata. Classification (NCBI taxonomy): domain Eukaryota; kingdom Viridiplantae; phylum Streptophyta; class Magnoliopsida; order Fabales; family Fabaceae; genus Ormosia; species Ormosia emarginata. The sequence goes on along the minus strand of JAQQTP010000059.1, from coordinate 8,040,561 downwards.
ATGATACTTGTTAGCAAAAGACTTAAAAGTTCCTTAATTATTATCTTTATAATACTTATTAGCAAAATATTATATTCAATTACTAATTGATATAAGTTGTTCTTGCGGAAATCAAGTGAACTTTGTACATTGATCAATCTTTATGTCAAAAGTAATAAAGCTATAACAATTGTCTACATGTGTGAGTATATATGTAAAATCTATTTAGGTTTTAAAAGTTTTAAATTAAATTGTAACCAAAAAATAAATTTAAATGAAATTTAGTTGTTAATTAAAAAAGTGTAAAACAACAGAAAAGTTATTTGTAGCCAACAATCCCACATTGATCATTCAAGGATTGCTGTAAACACAAGTGAGTGCATGCTGTGCGCAGCACATATATGTATGTTTCTAGATCTTTATTCGCTGGTCGGCAGTGGACCTTGTCTGCGCTCCTAATGGCCGCGAAACTTGGTCAATTCTTGGATAATGCTTCTAAACTAATAATGGCGTTCCCACAGGTTTTCATAAAAAAATTTATAAAAGAATTCAAGTTTTCCTTGTTCTCAACCTCATGGATGATGTAGCTTATCCCAATCTCAGTTGCCCAAACAAAATAAGAACTAAGGGACTATATTCTCATTGCTTCATTTATTTCATGGCTTTCTGGAGTCAACGATGTGAGAGAGAAAAAATAATCATGGTCAGAAGCTGGCGATCCATTTGCAATATAAATATATTTCCCTCACTTATACTCACGTGAAGATTTTTCATAAACATAAGGAGAGACTTTGCACCTTTTCATGTTTCAAACTTTCGACCAATAATATAAAAGAATTTGCATACTTGTAGCATTTTCGTTTTAAAATTTTATGATACGAAATTATTTTTTAGTGTGTGTTTGGGATAACTGTAAAAATTTGATTATTTTAATAATCGATTATGTTTGGATATGTTAACTGAAAAATAATTTTAAACTAATTTGTTTCGTTTAGAATATATAAAAAAGAATCACTTTTATGTATCAAATTACTAAAATAGTATAAAATAATTAAAAAAATTATTTAATTAAGAATAAAATGATATTTACATCTTAAAGTGTAATGAATAATTTATAATATAAAATCAAAAGTTGAAATTTCAACATTATAAAAAAAAACTTATAAAATTCATTAAATTTCATATAAAAGTTAAATTTGAATTTACTAAACATATTCAATTACTATTACAACAACTTTTTTTTTATAAAGTAACATTTGTTGGTGGTGTAAATAATCTTTCTCAAATTCCCCTTAATCCAACACCTGATCCAGCCCAAGGCCAGCTCATGGATAAGCTACCCAAATGCTTTAGGCCTCAAAATTTTAGAGGCCTCCAAATTTATAATAATATATTAATTATAATTTATAATAAAAATAAATAAAATCAAAATAATTAATAACATATATATATATATATATTAATTCATTTTCTTAATTAAAGTTTTATTTTTCTTTCGCTTTCCACATTTCTATTAGATTCTTAACTATTTACCTTATTTAATCTATATTTTTTTCTTTTTTTCTCACTTCTCACAAATACATTCCTATTAATTTTATTTTTAAAAAAATAAAGTCACTAGACAATAATAGTTTAAATGAATTTTCATAATCTTAAATGTTCCTTAAAATTAATAAATACTCTAATATTGATAGTTTAACTTTATTTTTAGAGCTAAATTTTAAAAGAAGTTATACTAATGTCAAACAATAACTCAATTAACCCACACAATTTTTTTTTTCAAATGCATATATTATTTCCAGAATAATGTCAACAATTCTATTAAGTGTAGAAAATTCTTCAAAACTAGAATTAATAAAACTTAATTTGAGTTCAACTATGCCTCAAGAAAGATTGAATGTATTTGTTATATTATCAATTGAGATTAATAGGAATTTTGCATCTAAGAAATATAGAAGAATAAATTATAATAAAGCTCAGTCTACCATTGATGAAGTCAAGTTGGCTCTGACTGGAGATGATGTCTAGAATAAGATTGATAATATGTGTATGGTGTTTGTCCTTTACGGTCTTCACAAAGACTTTGAATCTATTCGGAACCAAATTGTGACAAATCCTAATGTCCCTATAGCAGAAAATCTCAATGATCGTCTGTTGCATGTTCCTTCTCTGGAGGTTGTGTCAGGAGCTGGTTCCTCACCAGGTTTAGAGTCATTTGCATTCCTTTCTAATATGGCAGGTCGTGGAGATCGAGGCCATGGTCGAGGTGGACGAGGAAGTTGTGGTTCTGATAATCGTCCACAATGCTCTTACTGCAAATGTATAGGGCACACTCAAGATAAATGTTATTCCCTAATTGGATTTCTGGAAAAGTCAGCTCATGTGACTTATTTTCAATTTTCGAGCCCAGAAAAACAAGATAAAAGTGGAGGTGACAATTAGAATATTTTGTCAAATGCTAAATATAAGTAATATCTTCAATTCAAGGCAGCACAACAGAATTCATCTTCAGCAACTGTAGTTCATACTGATAATTCTACAATTTGTCTCTCTTATTCCTCGCTTGTTGAATCCTAGATTTTGGATTCTGGCGCTTTCGATCACATAGCTAGTAATTTCTCTCTTTTCTCAAAAATATCACAACCCAAAAATTCATACTACATCACTCTTGCCGATGGCTCCAAGGCAAAAGCCAAAGGCATTAGTTAAGCCACACCTATTACCTCCTTGCCATTAAATTTTGTACTATTTATTCCTAGTTTCCCCTTTCATCTAGTTTTTGTTAGTCAACTCACTCACAATCTTAATTGTTCTATAACTTTTACTGTCAATTCTTTCTCTATACATGATTGGAATATGAGACAGACAATTGGCATAGGATCTGAATCACGTGGTCTATATTATTTCCAACCTTCATCTTCAATTGCTTGCACTATTGTTGATTCATCAAGTTTCCTTCATCGTCGTTTAGGTCATCCAAATCTAAATAAACTGAAGAAAATAGTCCCTCATCTTTTCCACCTGCAATCTCTAGAATATGAGTCATGTCAACTTAGTAAACATATTCGAACTTCCTTTCTAAGCTCAGTTCATCGTAAAAAAACTTCTCCCTTTGCTCTTGTCCATTCAGATATTTGGGGTCCTAGTCGAGTCAATTCTATCTTAGGCTATAGGTACTTTGTTATTTTCATTAATGACTTTTCAAGATGTAATTGGATTGTTTAATGAAGGGATGTAATTAGATCTTTTTAATGAAGGAACGTTCAGAGTTGTGTACTATTTTTCAGAACTTTTGCAATGAAATTCAAACCTAATTTGGATATCCTATTCGTATATTGCGTAGTGATAATGTAAAAGAATACTTTTCTGCTCCCCTTCATCATTTTATGGCTTCTCATGGCATAATTCATCAATCCTCTTATCCACATACACCACAACAAAATAGTATTGTTGAAAGAAAACATTGCCATATAATTGAAACAGTTCGTACCCTTTTGTTACATACCAATGCACCTTTAAAATTTTGGGGTAATGTCGTACTCACTACTGGTTTCTTGATAAATCAGATGTCATTCTCTGTCTTGAATAACAAAATACCTTATTCCTTATTGTTTTCTCAGGACCCACTTTTCATAGTTCCCTCACATGTTTTTTGTTCTACTTACTTTGTACATGATCTCACACCAGGCATTGATAAATTATCTGCTCGTGCTGTCAAGTGTTTATTTTTTTTGTTATTCTTGTGTATAGAAAGGATACAGATGTTATTCTCCTTCTGCTCATTGTTTCTACATGTCTGCCGATGTCATATTCTTTGAGGATACACCTTATTTAACTATGTCAGTGACACCAGATTCTGTTTCTTAGGTATTGCCCATCAATTTTCCTATTCCACTTATTATTGATTCTTCAGTATCATATTTGTCAGAGTATTCTTCTCCATTTGTGTCTCCCACTCCTCGTCCTCTTATTACTTATCAGCGTCATGCTCGCCAAACACAATTGGAGGAAGTTGTCATTGAAGGGACAAGTGATTCATCTTCTGCTCCAATCTCTGAATCTACTCCAGATCCATGTGTATCTATTGTTGATTTACCTATAGCTCTTTGTAAAGGTACACAGTCTACTTGTAACCCTCATCCAATTTATAATTTCTTAAGTTATCACTGTTTACCTCATTCCCATTGTGCCTTTGTGTTTGCTATTTCCTCTATTTTTATTCTTAAAACTATCCAGAAAGCACTCTCTCATCCAGGATGACGACAGTTTATGATTGACGAGATGACAACTTTAGAATCCAATAACACTTGGACACTTATTCCTTCTTTTTCAGGAAAATCTATTGTTGGGTGTTGTTGGGCGTTTACTATCAAAGTAGGCCCAAATGATCAGATTGATAGGCTGAAAGCCCGTTTAGTAGTTAAAAGCTATACTCAGGTATTTGAACTAGATTATGGTAATATTTTCTCCCCAATTGCAAAAATAGCCTCCGTTCGTTTATTCTTATCCATGGCAGCCATGCGCCGTTGGCTTCTGCATCAGTTGGACATTAAAAATGCATTCCTTGACAATGATTTAGAAGAGGAGGTTTATATGGAGCAATCTCCTTGGTTTGTTGCTCAGGGGAGTCACATGGATATGTTTGCAAGTTACATAAGACCTTATACGGCCTCAAGCAGAGCCCTCGATCTTGGTTTAGCAGATTTAGTGCAATCCTTAAACAATTTTGCATGATCCGCAGTGAAGCAGACCACTTTGTGTTTTATAAACATTCTCCCTCTAATCAGTACATTTATCTTGTTGTTTATATCGATGACATTATCATTATAGGTGATGATCATGATGACATCAAACGCCTCAAGGAGCACTTGTTTCAATATTTCTAAACCAAAGATTTGAGACGATTACGATACTTCATTGGAATTGAAGTAGTCTAATCTAGTACTCATATTGTCATATCTCAGAGGAAGTATGCTCTTGATATTTTGGAGGCAATATGAATGATAAATTGTAACCGATTGACACTCATTTGAATCTTAATGTTAAACTTATGCTAGATCAAGAGGAGCCCTATTTAGATCCAGGAAGGTATCAGAGATTAGTAGGGAAGTTGATTTATCTTATTATGACCCGGTCAGACATTTCTTTTGTGTTAGTGTTGTGAGCCAATATCTTAACTCTTCCTATAATAGTAATTGTGACGTAATAATTAGAATCTTGAGATATACTAAAGGCTTGCTAGGACGAGGGTTGGTCTATGTGAATAGATATTATTGCCTACATAGATGCAGATTGGGCTGGTTGCCCAAGTGATAGGCGACCAACCTCAGGTTATTGTGTTCTTGTTGGAGGTAATCTCATTACATGGAAGAGCAAAAAGTAGAATGTTGTTACTAGATCGAGTATAGAAGCAGAGTATCGAGCTATGACTCTTACTACATGCGAACTCATATGATTAAAACAACTTCTTTTTGAGTTAAAGTTTTGTAAAATAAAGTCTATGAATCTTATTTAAGATAATCAAGCAGCTTTGCACATTGCCTCTAATCTAGTCTTCCATAAGCGGACTAAGCATATAAAGATTAATTATCACTTTATTCATGAAAATGTTATCTTTGGAGAAATTATCACATCATTTTTAATTCTACTGATCAGTTGATGGATGTGTTCACTAAGTCACTCCGAGATCTAAGAATAACATACAGATACAACAAGCTTGATGCTTATGACATTTATGCACTAATTTGAGAGGAAGTGTTGAGATTAACGTGATTCATTAATAAAGTTTCATGAACAGATTGATAGGTTTATGTAAAGATTCATGTATACTAAAATTTATTAGATTTATGTACATATAAAGTAAGTTATCTTATTAATTACCTTATAAATTATACCTTGTAAGCTACAATTCTAATGTATATATAAATCACGCCTACTGACTAATTTTTACTCAAGCAATTCAGTGAATCCTAATTTTCTAATTCTTATTCTTAAGTGTCATCACCCGTCAGATATATATAGAAAATTTAGCTTCTCTTAACTTCAGGCCACCAGCTTCTTTCCTTTACCCCTCCCCACCTTTCTTCTCTTGTACCAATGAGACTTCAAATATAGTACTGCAATTTGATTATCATTACACTTATATCATCGACAGAGCCTCGTGATACAGATAAATCCACGAGCTTTTTACAGGCCAACAGTGGTTGCTGTCTATTGCTCCCTATACAAAACGGACGAGCAATATCTACTGCTTCCTGATTACTAACCTGAAACAAAGAATGAAGAAAAAGAAACTTATTTTCAGTTAATCAGTTCATAGTTGAGTAACAATATCATGCAAGAATTTTCAAAAAGAAACTATTAACATTGCAATTAATTGCTCAAGTCCTATACCTTCTCCCATAATCCATCTGAAGCTAAGATTAACAAGTCATGTTGAGGTTCAATTCTGAGAACTTTGGTCTCAGGTTCTGCTATCACCCATTGTTTCAGGTGTCTATCTCCAATTCCCCTAGAAACAGCTAGAGACCCCTGGATCCTCCAAATACCATGGCATATATCAACATAGCCACCCTACAAAACAAATTTCAAATTAAGAACCTCACAGAGCCTACTCAATTTCAAACAAGTGTTTCAATAATCAAAGACAAAAGAGAAATTGCTATCACTATCATCACATGCTTACCTGAGTCTCAATTCTGTCCCTTTCATCTTCCCTTGAAGGCCGGTGATCAGATGTGAGGGCTTCTGCAACACCTCCTCTGCTAATGACAGCGCGACAATCACCGGCATTGGACACAACAATGTTACCATTCCTAATCAATGCTGTTACACAGCAAGAGCCACCATGAAGATCCTCTTTTAAGAAATTGGAATCTGTGTTGAGGTAACCGCACTTCACTGCCTCCTCAATATCACTTTCATCTCTCCTTATCACTTCATCCAACACATTCTTTTCTAAGTTATGTGCAGCGAATTCCGAAGCTTTCGTGCCTCCATGCCCGTCAAATATGCCGAAAAAAGCCTGCCAAGATCATAAAACAAATTTATATGTGAGAATTCACTGCACTTGCATCCATTTTTGCTCATTAAGCACAAGATGCAAAAGTATACTCTACAAACCCTAATTAACCAAATCACAAGTCATGATCAAATCCATGCAACCCAATTTTGATCCTTCCCGAACATGTTGCAAGCAATCACAAAGAGGAGTTCTTAGGTCCAAATAATTATAATGGAAGTATTGAACTTAAGGAAATTTTTAGGTGCTACGGAGACATGTAACATTCAAAGTGCGTACCGCCGTACCCTCAACTGTAACATTAAAAATATTGTTATAATATAAAAATTATTATTAAATGAAAGACAGCCATGTCCGAAATATCTGAGGTGGCACACAATAAATCTTCCAATGCAACTATAAATTCATATATGCAGCTATTACATACTATATGCAGCAAATTCACAATTATTCCATTCTTAAAAAGCTTGTAACTTTTTCACATCCCCATGTCCAAGACATATACAACATCTTAATTGAGCAATCGCTAGACAAATCCAAGCCCAAAATTCAAAAAAATGAAATAAAATAAATATAAAAAAGAAATAAAAAGCATTTTTTTTATTACCTGTTTGGGTTCTCCATGAAGATCAATGGCAGCAGAGTAACGGTCCTCCATGTGCTCCCTTATTCCTCTCTTGCAATACACAGAAAACCCACGTCCCTCCACCTCCACGAAGTCCCTCACGGCCGGAGACGGAGACCCCGCCGGGGCCCCAAAAGTGAGAGAAACAACGGGTATATCAAGCCTAGCGGGTCTCTTTCTCTTCAACACCGACGACGGAGCCGAAGCCGAAGCCGAAGCCGAAGCGGAGCCGGAAAACCCAGTTGGCGGGTTGGGGAGGACGAGAAGGAACGGCGAGGATGGCGAAGAGGGTGAAGGTGATGAACAAGACGACGTCGTAGAAGGTGGCTTGAGAAGGGGAAGAGAGAGCGTGAGAGGCTCCGGGGAAGAAGAGACGATGGAGTTTTTTCTGTATAAGAGGGAGGAGGAGAGAGAGAAGACAGTGGAATTGGAAACTGCGACGGAGCAAGACATGTTCTTGTTTCTGCAAACGTTGTAGTTGGTTCTTCTTCCTCGTATTCAAATTGTGTGTCTTCTGTTTTGTTGTTGTTGGTGAGAATGAGAAATGAGAGAAGAGGGTGTGGTATTTAAAGGACAGAATGTGGGTCTTAATGAGTCAGAGTGGGGATACTTAATTATAGACAGATAAGAGAGGTTTTAGGGTGTTAAAACGTTCTTGGAAGTTTGACACTTTGACCATGTTGTTTGGAGCACTTCTTCTGGAGATTACGTATTTATATCCCTGCTGCTGTTCTGGACTTATTACTAGGTTAAGGTTTATCAATAACATATTCCAAATTGTATGGCCGGTTTCTAGAATTTTGGAATTAGCACAAACAGGCATGTTGGACTAGTTCCTTTTATTTCTGTTGTCTCCTTCAAAGTTGGGCGGTGAAAATTGTTCAGGATTTTCTATTTTCTATTTTATGAAGGGATGTGATGTGATTCCCAAATGTTGAACCTTTTACAGTTACTATATATATATATATCGTCACTACTTAAATTTAGATAAAAGAAAAAATCTGGAATATTATAAGAAAATAACCTTATAAATATTATAAGACCATTTGATTTTCTCTTCCTTGTGTTCATGGAAGCAGAGATGGTGAAATTAAGAAAGCAAGAATGTGTCAAAAAAATTGAGAAAATTAATAAAGTATGAAGAACTTCTTTTCATTAACCTTCAGTCTGAATTGTTAAGCATGACCTACTAATGATCTCAAGTCTAGAACAGAATCTTTCAAGAAGATTTGCATGAATTGTCGTTAGAGTTTAGTTGCAAATATTAAACCGGAATTAAAATCTACAAACAGTTGAATGTTAACTCCAAAATGTATTTATTTTTGTTTTTTTTTTTAAAATGAACAATGTTATACATATTTACATATGTATCATCTCTTGATTTTTGATTATGTATCTCCATAGATATTGTTATGAGACTAACTCTTAAACACTGTCACGACTAAGAAACTATTTTTTCCAACAATTGTGTCCTCCAAGTTTGAATATTAATCATCTCCCTAAAAATACACATCTCACTTATCACTACATTATCTTATGTCAGTACAGTTTTTTTTTTTTGAAAAATTCTAGCATGCTCAAAGAATATCTCTACCATTGATTTAAGTTGATTTATTTAAAATTACTACAAGTGCGATTAAAATTAATTGTAAATATATTCTTAGAACATACATTTGTTCATGTTTCAGAAGTATGTAATAATTTTTCATTTCTATCATCTATTGGGCTCACTTCATTTTATGCTCATCTACATTTTGATTATGTGAGTTATACATAGAAACTGTAAAAAATGAATCAAATCCGACGACTCATCCCGATTTTGGGCAATGGGCGAAGTCAGCTTGCAAACCAAATATTTAATTTTTAATTGGAATATTATTATGCAATTTATATGATATATAAAGATTATTTTTTAATATTAATTAATATTTTTATCATAAAAATAATTTTATTTGATATTTAATGAGATTTGAATTATAAAAAAGAAAAAAAAAGTGTTTAAATATAAGAATAAATTTTTAAAAAATATTAATAACTAAAAAAAATATTAAAAAAGTATGATACATACCAGGCCAGCTTAACCCGCATAAAGTCGAGGTGAGCCAATAAGTTACTATCCTGCAACATTTTTGATCCGACACAAAATATTGTTGACCCATACGAGTTACGCCATGTCGTTTTGCCAATCTTAATCTTAATTATCTACAAATGAGAAATGTGAGAGCATGATATTTGCAACAAGCATTTTCCATTAAAAAAAGTGGGTAAGAATGTAAAGCTTAATAATTAATAGTGTTGTGTGAGTTAAGGAGCGTTTTTTATTGGAGATTTGACTTAACCACTGTTCTCCTTTTTTGGCTATTAAAAATTTGTTTGGTCTTTTGGCACAGGCCGCCGTTATTTGGGGCTGGTGACCGTTGTCAAGGTCAATCTCAGCTCATTTCATCTGCTGGCCACTGACAGACATTTTCCAACGTTAACATTCTTAATTCAGTTTTTTGCCGTGAGACATTCTTAATTTAGTTTAGTTATTGCCCATGCCCAGCGTCAGAATCCAAGCAACTCCTTTATCACTTCTACCACCAGCTTCCCTTTGGTTTCTTCCTTCTTAGCTTGCCCTTTTTGACTCGCCTATTGTTATTTACGAAAAAATCATGAATATGTGTTACTATATTAATCTTTTGGCATTGGTATATGTTAGATATATAAAATTATTTATATTTTTTATCTAATAAATTAATTTTTTGAAAGAGAAAATTCATAATATAATACTAAATTTTTATGATTAAATAATTATTTTGTATTGTCTACATTTTAAGTACAAATTTCTTTTATATAAAAAGACGTGTTAAATATATAAAACTTTTTACATATATTCATCACACAACTTAAACTTTTTGAGAGAATATTCTAAATCTACGTGGAATGATTTTTTAAAGCTTATGTGGAATGTAGAATATTGATGCTGCTCTATTTTAAAGCATATGTGTGGAATCAAAAGCCATTTTATAACTTCAGTAAAGTCAACATAAGAAAGTTTAAAATTTAACAAATTGTTATTGAATTTGGAGAAATTTATATGTTCAGAATACTAGAGTAATTGTTATTATATTTTGTGGACATCATATTTATTAAGAATTCAAAAATTATTAATCATAAGTTTAATGATATGGCAATATATATAAAATAAAAATATAATACAAGAATTCCTGCTAATAAAATAAAAAAATTACACAATAGTTTATCACAATTAAACACTTTCATTAAACCTTGAAAAGGCATCTAAGAATTTTATATATATATATATATATATATATATTGAAAATAATGTTCTTACATCATTATTCATCTTACATTATTTTTTATTATACTTTTGAATAGTTGTGATTAAATGAGAGAAAATGATATAATCAATGATATAAGAAGTAGTGTAAAGAGTAATGTAAAAAAAAAAATATAAGAAAATTATGATTGATATATATACCTCGAATCGGATTCTTTGAAAGCTTTGCATTTCATCGGGTGTAGAGTTTCTTCTTGCCATCTATTATGGTAACATCATTTGGGACATTAGGATACTTTTCTGATTCATATTCGGAAGGAAACCGCATTGCTGGCTTCCTTGCCAAATAGGGATCGAACAACTCCTCCAACCTCTATATTTTTGAATCAACCTCAGCCATCTTAATTTGCAGTTGATTTTATTTGAACATGCTAGGCGTTCTTTGATGCCCTGTGTGAACACATAAAGAGTACTAGTATAATGTAGCTATACCTTTTTACATACAATAGAGCAGTTAACAGTTAGAAATTAGTTACTCTCAGATTACACACGTGGCACTGAATTAGTTAGGCCTTAGCTAGAACTGCACAGTGTATACAAGCTACCATTCTCTCTTATTTTAACTTATGAGATTCAACTTTACAATCAATGGAACACAAGTGAAATATTCTCCTAGAATCAATCAGAATGAGATGGTCATGGAGGAGTCGGATGAGTGTGCAAATTGTCATAATTTGTGAATGATTGAGAATGAGGTGGTCCTGGAAGAGTTGGGTGGGTGTGTGAATAATCTTAATCTGGGAATGATTGAGAATGAGGTGGTCCTAGAAGAGTTGGGTGGGTGTGCGGATCATCGTAATCTAGGAATGATTGAGAATGAGGTGGTCTTGAAGGAGTTCAGTGGGTGTGTGGATCGTCATAATCCGGGAGTAATTGAGAATGAGGTGGTCTTGGAGGAGTTGGGTGAGTGTGTGGATCTTCGTAGTCCACTGTTGCCAAAATTCTTTCATAATACCCTTTCAATTAAAATGAAACCCACATCAATATTACATTCACCACCAATATAGAGGATTTAGGTCTAAATATATGTATATATAAATGGCAAAGAGAATTAACAATTTTTACAACGGCTATAAGGCAATAATCTATTCTTAAATATAGAGAGATAAGCATGATAAATTTTAAGAGGGCAAAGCAAATATACCCATTGGAATGCTACGAGCAAAGCAAGCCATGGCAAAGGCAAACATGAAACACAGACATAAAAAAGCTGCAGAAGCCATCTCTAATTTTTATGAGATATGGTACTTCACTGTCTGAGTTATATATAATATGTACTGAGAAATATTTCTTTCAATTATTTATTTTCGGATTGAAGAGTTCACTTTGCCATCTACCTTTAATTAATTGCAAGTTTGGTCACTATTTCTTTCCCAAATTTCAGTAATTACAAACAACTTCATATTTGGTCAATATTTCATTGCATGTTTGGTCAATATTTCATTCCTAAATTACAAACAACTTCACACTTTTCATCACTTGGTTTTATTTTTATCTATATATAGCTGTTGAATTTAATTTATATATTACATTTTTTCACTAAAAAATATTATTTTAGATCATTTGAAATTAGTTTATTTATGTTAATCATAATATTAAATTAATTTATATAAATATTTCAGTAACCATCTTGAAATAAGAAATACTGTTGGAAAATACTCTTTAATTGTATGCTCATTTTTTGAAATGAAAAATATATCAAACAATTATTTGACAAATGCAACCGTCTTTTTTGGAATGTAACAATTATTGTATTAGTTAATTTCCTATTTGAAATAATTTTTTATTACAAATACTAATGGCAAGTAGCAAACGTTGACTGAAATAATTTTATATTTAATATTATTAACTGTATTTAATATTATTTACTATTTATTTTAGTCAATGTTTATTACTTTTCATTAATATTTGCAATAAAAAATTAAATAGTAAATATTACTATTTTAAAATAAAAAATTATTTAAACTAATATTAAATACAAAATTAATTTAGTCAACGTTTGTTACTTGTCAATAGTATTTGCAATAAAAAATTAAATAGTAAATAATATTAAATAAATTATTTTAAAATTATAAATAAATTTATTAATAAAAATGATCTACTATTTCTCCTGCTCCAATGCTATCACCGTAATAAACTCAAGAGATGATTATGAAGTTTGAAATGTTTTATGTTTAATATATCAAACGTATATTAAATTAAAAATAAAGTAATATTTTATTTAAAGTTGAAAGAAACATTCATTATGGAAGTTTACCAAAATGATAAATATAAAATCAATAATAAATACTAAATTATTTGCAAATGATCAGTTCTTATACCTACATTGTCATATCATGGAATATTAAAATAATTTCTTATTTTAAATAGAATAGAAACCTTCATGAAATTAACTAAGAAAGTTAGATGAAGGATGAAACTACATGCATGTTTGAGCAGGGAAATGAAAATATGTTAAAGTCAGGGGTGGAGTTAGAAGATTTTCATTGAGGAGGCCAAAGGAAGAACTGTACTTTATTTAGGGGGGCAAGTTAACGAACTTCTATTTATTTTTTTCAAAAATTACAAGTAAAAAAGTTGATTTTAAGAATTTTGAGGTAGCCATAGCTCCTGTACAGCAACACTACCCTCCGCCCTAGTGAAAGTTTTGAAGGAGTATTGTTTTAATATATGATATATGATATGGTATGATATAATATATAATAATATGGTATGATATATGAATATATGATATAAGATATATGATATCGTCATTACTTAAATTTTGATTAAAAAAAATCCTTTATTATTATAAGAAAATAACCTAATAAATATTATAAGACTATTTGATTTTCTCTTCGTTGTGTTTATGGAAGTAGAGATGGTAAAATTAAGAAAGCAAGAATGTGTCAAAAAGTTTGAGGAAATATAGTATGAAGAACATCTCGTCATTAACCTCCAGCCGGAATTGTTAAGCATTATTAAGACTGGAATGATAGAAGAAATTGATTTTCATTACTTGACAAATGAATGAAAGTTACAAGTATATACTACTCAGAACTACTAAAAGCGTTTAGTTCTGTAACTGACCAATAATAACTAACTATTTGTTATCAACTAACTAACTAACTAAATTATATACATAACTTATCTAAACTATAAAACCCCTCCTCAAGTTGGAAAATATACATCTATAGTTTCCAACTTGGACAATAATTGATGAAAAAGAGGAGATTGCATTAGTTTTGTTAAGAGGTCTGCTAATTGATGTTTGGATGGAACATGTATGAGTTTGAAGAAGCCAGCAGACACTTTCTCTCAAACAAAATGACAATCAATATCAATGTATTTTGATCTTTCATGAAAAGTTGGATTAGAAGCAAGGTGGATAGCGGCTTGATTATCACAAAAAATCTTGGTTGATTCCAACTTGAATGTAAAGTCCTGTAACAGATTTCTAATCCATGTAAGTTCACTTGCTACACTTGCCAAGGACAGATACTCAACTTTTGCAGAATTCCTTGAAACTGTTGGCTGTTTTTTTTTATTTCCATGAGATTAATGCATCACCTAAAAAAAACCAGATAATCGATAGTTGATCTTCCAGTATCACTACAACTCCCCCAGTCAGCATCTGCATCTGCATTTGCAGAGAGATGAAGAGTGTTTGCAGTTGAAGAAAACAACCCTTGTCCAAGAGACTTCTTCAAGTATCGAAGAAGATGATACACAACTTGTAAACGAGGAGACCTCGGGTTGGACATGTATTGACTCAATTTGTTTGCTGCATAACTGATGTCAGGCCTGGAAATGGTCAAATACATTAATCTGCCTATCAATCTTCTGTATTATGCAGCATCAGACAAAGGATCTTCATCAGATGCATTCAACTTAACATTAGGATCCATAGGCAAATCAGAAGGCTTACAATCGAGGAAGTCAGTATCTTCCAACAGAGTTACTATATATTTTCTTTGTGACAACACTATCCATTTAGATGAATGTGCCAATTCCAACCAAGAAAATATTTTAGTTCTCCCAACACTTTTAATTTGAACAAGCTTTGTAGCTTATGCTAAACTTTAATGATCATGTGTTGATTAGGACCAGCAATAATGATGCCATCAACATACACTAGTAAGAAAACCACATCTAGTCCAGCTTCTAGGGAGAACAGAGAATAATCACACCTTGATTGTGTGAAACCAGCATTGAGCAGTGCAGAAGAGAATTTTTTAAACCATTGCCTTGAGGCTTGTCTAAGTCCATAAATGGATTTATTTAGTTTACACACAAGACCTGCCCTTGGACTAGGATAGCCTTGAGGTAGATCCATATATATCTCCTCAAATAAGTATCCATTAAGGAAGGCATTATTTATATCTAATTGCTACAAATGCCATTTTTGAACAACATCCACAGTAAGGAGGACTCTAACAATATTTAACTTGGTAACAGGTGAGAAAGTATCTAGGAAATCCAACCCAAGTTGTTGTGTGTATCCCTTGGCTATTAACCTGACCTTGTGTCTATCAAGAGAACCATCTGACTTGTATTTGACTTTATATATCCAACGACGGCCAATTGTGTGTTTTCCAGGAGGTAACTGGACTACTGACCATGTATTATTGACCTCTATGACTTGTAGTTCAGCTGTCATAGCTTGCTGCTACTCAGGTAAATGTTTGGCTTGGTGATAGAAATGTGGTTCATATATGGAAGAGACTTGACAAACAAAATTTTTATATGGAATGGAAAGTCTGTTAAAAGACATATGACTGGAAATGGGATAGGTAACAAATGTTTGACAGGCATAATCTTACAAGTAAGATGGAGGTTTCAGTTGTCTAGATGATCTCCTTGTTTGAATAAGGGGAATGGAAGGGAAATCAAAATTATCATAAGTATCAACTTCTATAATTGTATGAGGAGTATATAACTGATCAGGTATGGGATTGGGAACAACTAAATTAGAAAAGAAATCTATAAGGTCTAGAGAAGGAGTAATGGTACTAAAAGTAAAGGTTGACTCATGAAAAATTACATCTCTAGAGATAAAGAAAATTTTCTTTTGGAGATCATATGTAACATCTCAAGTTACTAACACTAATGACGTAACCGGTTTACACATCAGTAATTAGAATTTGGTAGATTACTTATGAATATCCACAAATTTTCAAAGAAACAATTTAATAATATACGAAAATATGAGCCTTTAGCAAAAACATATTACACGTATAATATAAATGAATTTTTATACAAAGAATACATCACTAAACATAATATACCTATATTGACCAATTATACAAAATTTGATCAATCTAACTAAAATATTTCTTCATCCATAAGCTTCGTATTGCTTCATCTTGCTTGCTATCGTAGGTACCTCCTGGAATTATCATGGAAATCAAAGGTGTAGAGGGGTGAGAATTATAAAATCTTCAGTAGTTGATTAAATACGTGTCATCACAATAATTCCAACTGTTTTGTGGAAAGATCATCTCAAATCATTTCTATATAATCCGTAGGAAGGTGGCTAAAGGATTTGAGACAAATTGTTATGTGAGACAAAAGATAATCTCCTAAGTTTGGCTAAAGGACATATATCACATGTAAAATCAAGAGCAGAAATAGAATGATGAAGAGGAATTTTATTACTCAAAGACTTGAACATTTTTGAAGACAAATGACCTAATCTAGCATGCCATGTTTGAACTGAAACATGATGAACACTAGGAATTGAATTTGAAAAGGAAAGAAAACTAGGAACATCTACATTACAAGTATTAACATGTTTACATATTATAGGTAAATCAGAAGCAAAATGCGCTGAAGAATTTACAACACATTATGAAGGCTTGAAGTAGGTATGATGATGTATAATCCTTTAACTATTTCACCTTTCCCAATCATCCTCGATGGATTGGATGCCTGTATGGTGAAAGAATTAGAAGAAAACAACACAAAACAAGAAGAATTAGCTAACAAGGAACCGACAAATATCAAATTAACATGAAACAAAGGAATGTACAACACATTATGTAATATCAAATTTTCTGATAGTTGAACAGAACCAATGGCAGAGACTAGGATTTTGGACTTGTCAGGTAAAACAACAAAGGAATCTTCTAAAGACTTGTAAGAAAGAAAATTAGACAAGGTGCATGCAATATGACTAGTAGCACTAGAATCTAAAATCCATAAGTGTGACTGTGAAGGAAAAACAGTAGCACTAGTAGAGAGGACAATACCTATTGTGATAGAATTTTTAGAATCCATATTGGGCTGAACTGCCCGATTTATCTAGGTTTGCAAAAAATTAATCAATTGCTGATATTGTTGTCTGGTTAATTGAAGAGATGGATAATCAGTGCTAGATTCAGTGTTAAAGGACTCAGTGACTGCAATTTCTGAGAATTGATTAACTGAACTAGAAACTGATTGATTAAACTTTGCCTTTCCATAATTTGGAAGGAAACCATGTAACTTGTAGCACCTATCCTTGGTGTGACATAAGATGCCACATTGAGTGTACAAAGGACGATCTTTCTTGACTTGTTTGCCATATGCATTAAAGTTTGATTTATCAGGAACATTCTTGACAGCAAAAGCCAACTGAGCACCAGAATTGGACCCAACTACACTGAGTTCTTGTTGTTTCTCTTCTTGAATAACTAGTGAAAAAACTTTGGCCATTGGAGGTATTGGATCCATTAGGAGAATTTGACCCCTAACCTGAGAAAATGAATCATTAAGACCTATAAGAAAAATCATCACATACTCCATGTGATGATGTTCAATGAAAGACCTAACAGCACCACATGTGCACATGTTCACGGGTTTGTATTCACCAAGCTCCTCCCAAAGAGTCTTGAGCTTAGTATAGAATTGACTCACTGTGAGAGATCCTTGGACAATAGTCATGAGATCTTTCTTGATCTGAAATATTCTTGGACCATTTTTCTGTTGAAAATGATCTCGAAGATCATATTAAAGTTCAGCTGCATTACTGTAGTAAATCACACTTGCAGCTATCTCTTTGGTGAGTGAATTTAAGATCCAAGAACAAACAATGTCATTGTTCCTTTGCCATGAAGAAAGTAAACGTAGATCATCAACTGGTTGAGAAATGAAACCATCCATGAATCCAAACTTGTTCTTGGCATTGAGAGCCATCTTCATCGCCCTTTGCCATGAACCATAATTTTCCCCTGATAACGGTTGAGAAGCTAAAATCAATCCAGTATGATATGAAAGATGTAGAAAGAAAGGGTTGAAGGCATCATCAGCATGAGTTGCCATCATCGAAGAGTGGAAACGAAGAAGAAGAACTCAATATTGAAACTAATGAAAGATTGCAGAGAAAAATCGCAGGGAATGTGAATTTTTACAGTGATACCATATTAAGACTGGAATGATAGAAGAAATTGATTTTCATTACTTGACAAATGAATTAAAGTTACAAATATATACTACTCAAAACTACTAATAGAGTTTGCGCTCTGTAACTGACTAATAATAACTAACTATCTGTTATCAACTAACTAACTAACTAACTAAATTGTATACATAACTTATCTAAATTGTAAAAAGCATGACCAACTATCTCTAATTTAGAATAGAATTTTTAAGACAAAATGTATAGAACTCCCTCCAACTATGGATTATAGGTAAAAAAAATCTCCTTATGCTTTGAGATTTATCAATGCGATTTCTTAAACTCATCAAACTATGCATATTGACTTTATATCATAGTTTTCTGCTTATGCATAAGAGAGTTAATATGTACGATTTGGTGAGCTAATAAGTTGTGTTTGTGAGTTTTAAAGCACATAAATATTTTCTACACATAACTCATAGTTAAAGGATATTCCTTATATTATGCTCAATTTTTCATGATAACTAGCATGAATTGTCATAAAATCTACAAACATTTGAATGTTGACTCCAACAAGTGATTATTTTTGTTTATGTTTTTTTTTTTAAAAAAAAAGTGGACAAGAATGTGTGACTTAATAATTCGTATAATAATTCGTAGTTTTGTATCTGTTGAAGGGGCATTTTTGATTGAAGATTTGACATAACCACTGCGCTCCTTTGTTGGCTATTAAGAATTTGTTTGATATTTTAGCAAATAATGTTAATCACACATGATTATAGGGAACATATCTAGTGAGAGTAGTTTTTATTGTGAGAGGGTGAGATGAGTAAATCTTGACCATACAATTATATATGGATGATCAAGATTAAAAGTTACTTAAATATCATGTGACCACTTAAAAAAGTCACATGTAATTATATTTTAATCTTGATCATTCATGTAAAATTCAATGATCAATATTTATTCATCTCATATCTTAGAATAAACACTTCTCTCTCAAAATAAAATATATATATATATATATATATATATATATATATATATATTGATTGTATAATTTTTAACATTTGATAACAAGCAGTTTCATCTCATTTTTTGTATATTTAAATTCTAATTTTACTATCTAAATTTGTTATGAGATGATATATACCAAAAATTTCTTTTTACCAGGCTACCCTTATTTGGGGTTAGTGAATGTTATCTTATCAAGGTCAATTTCATGTCATCTCATCTGCTGGCCACTTAAGTAGAAATTTTCAACATTAACATTCTTAATTTAGTTGTAATATTTTTTTATATAAACTTAGAACATCTAAATTATGTGTATTAAATTAATTATATTATTAATTAATATATAATTATTATAATTAATTACTATAATTTACTATAATTAAATATGATTGGCATAATACGTCTAATTTAAATATTTTTAATTTATGTAAAAAATTCTCTTCCGTTTTTTTTTTTTTGTGAGACATTGTTAATTTAGTTATTGCCCAACGTCAATATCCTAGCTCCTTTATCACTTCTTTTACCACCTTCCCTTTGTTTTCTTCCTTCTTAGCTTATCCTCTTTGACTCAGCTATCGTTTGAAGCACCTATCCCTTTGTGTTGGTAAAAATAATGCATAGAAAATTCAAAATCATTGTCACTGCAGATTGTCTTCAACTTAGTGCCAAATTGAGTTTCAATGCAAATGATAAAGTTTTGAAGATGTGTTCTAGTCTCACTTTTGTTTTTCATGAGCAAAATTTAAGTAAAATGAAAAAAAAAATCATCTACCAATGTCAAAAAATAGCGATGACCATGTATAGAAAGGGTAGAAAGAGGACCCCAAATATCCACATGTAACAACTTAAAAACTTTTGTAGTCTTAGTATCACTAGAAAAATGAGGTGATTTTTTGTGTCTAGCAAAATGATATATATCACAAGGAGTTATCTGTTCACATTAAATGAAAGGAAATTGAGAAGAGATTTGTTGCATCCTATTATAAGATATATGGCCAAATCTAAGATGCCAAAAAAGAGAATCATTACACGAAGAGAGAGTATGACACTGAGAGCTAACATACTGTGGAAGAGAAACTTGAATATTTGGAGTGACCAAATTGTACAATCCATCTCGCTGTTCAACAAAACCAATCGTCTTCCTGGGATCTGTTTTCAATACTAGGGTTGCACATGGGTCTGAGTTGACTCGATGACCCGATTAATCTGACCCAACCCAATATAAAATGTTCGGGTTGGTTCGGCTCATCAGGTTAGTTCGGGTAGAACCGGAGAACTCGTCCACTTATTGGTTCGGGTGACGTGTTTAAGAAACTAACCCGATGACCTGAGTAATACTACATCGTTTTGGCCTTATTCCTTTCATTTCTGTTTTAGCGTAAACACAACTGTCATTTCTTTTTCCTCATTTCATTTCATCCCTAAATTAGGAACCCTTTTCACCCTTCGTTGCTCCTGCTTTGCTCTCAACCTTAGCCATCTCTGACTCTCACTAGAATTCCTCCTCTCCTCTCGATTCAGCCACCATCTGCGACGAGTTCGTGACTAGACCACCTATCCTTTCGTTTCATCCCAGGCCCAACCACCATCGTTGCTGGTGACGCAAGATCTGTGGGATCTGAACATATTTGAGCAGATCTCCGACGAGCAGATCTGAACAAATCTGCTGGTATAGTGGTGCACGGAGGTAAACATATCTGCTGGTGTAGTAGTGCACAGAGGTAAACAGATCTAAATAACACATTCCACAAACTTGTCATCTGCGTTGGTGGCTTCATGCGGATGGAGGGGAGCGACGAAGGACGACAACTACGACGTGACATGGTGGCTCGCGAATCTAGTGGTGCAACTGGCGGTGGAAGATGACGACAAAGGGGAGTTGGTCCGTGGGAATCTAAGTATAAGAACGACGATTCCGACATGGCATGGTGGCTCACGATCTGGCGGTTCTGGGCAGTGGTGGTGCTTGGGTGCGACTGAGATGGCTGATCTTCAGCAGAGGATGGCGGCTGAGGGAGGTGGTTCTGGTTCGGGTGTGGCGGCGGCTTGGGTTGTGAGCGGTGGTGGTTCTTGAGGCATTTTTTCACATGACATTTCTTCCTAACCCGATGACCCAACTCGATCCAACCCATCTATAGGTCGGGTTGGTTTGGTTCGGGTTACCCAAAAAATTTTAAGAAACCGATCCAACTCAGCCCTGTCTTAACTAATTGGTTTGAATTTTTATTTCCTCTAAACTCGATCCAACCCGACTCGTGTGTAGCCCTATGCAACACACCAAGCACTGGTTGTTGTATCCGTACAAAAACCAGTTTGGATCGTTATCTTTGTAAAAAATAAATTAACGATGCAAATTGGTCACTACAACTCATTCAGTTTTTTTTTGCAATAATTAAATGTACATATAAAAAATCATACAAATTTTAATTGATAATATTTATACACTCCAAGTCAACACATAGGAGATTTAGATTATTATTTTTCATAAATAATTATATATACAAATTTTTTTACAAATTTTAGTTGATAATATTTATATACATCCAGGTTTACACACGAGTTAATCCGATCACTTTTATTTTTTTATAAATAATTATATATACAAAAAATTATACAGATCTTAAATAATAATATTTACGTATATTCAAATTTATATATATATACTCAGTTAAATAAAAAAAAAAGAACAAAAAGACAAAAAAAAATTGAAAAACCGGTTATTAAAAATAAAATAGGGTGATGTATGCATATACAACGATCATTGGTTATTGTATGCTAAAGGCCTCCGTCTTCCTGGTATAGTTCTGTTTAATACAACAAATGGGGCCACTAAAAATTAGGCAGCAGTGAAGGGCATTAATCAGTTTGGTAACAACGACCAAATTAACACTAAATTGAGGAACATACAAAACATCAATTAGTGTCAAGGATGGTGACAATTTTATGGTTCCATTTAATTGGGCTATCACTTGATTCCCATTTGGTAATGTAACAAAGATAGGATTTACCGGGTGGTGACAATTTTATGGTTCCAGAAAATTGGGCTATCACTTGATTCCCATTTGGTAATGTAACAAAGATAGGATTTATTTTATGGAAAGTAGAAAAATTGGTTAAAAGAAAAGTGACGTGATCGGTGGCGCCGGTATCAAGAATCCACCGATTTGGGTTTTTACCTGGTGAGGAAGTATTGGCCAACAAAGAATTAACTAGATTAGAGGAATGCACATTGGGTACAACTTGGTTGAACTGTTGGATAAGAACCAGGATGCTTTGGTACTATTCCTGCGTAAAAGTGACAGCGGACCCTTGCTGGTTCTTCTCCTTGATGCTAGCTTCGATTGGAGTGTGAGAATCAACTACAGCTGCATTATTCACTAAGCCACGGGCACTTTTGGGTTTGTAACCAGGAGGGAACCCGCACTTGAAATAACAAGTATTTTATGGTGTGGTTGTTTTTTCCACAAAATGAACACAACTTGCTGGAATTGCCTTGTACCCTAGCAGTAAGGCCGTTAAAATGAGCCAAATTTGTTAGACTCATCCATTTATCCGTTAAAATTAAGTGCGATGAATCTAAAAAATGCTAATCTATTTAAATTAACAGCACTGTTATATTACACAAAGTAAGTTTCGTGAATACACCATGAAGAGATGTTTAATTAATTAGGTCAGGTTAAAAAAATAATTGTTATAATTTTTTTAAAAAAAAGAAAAATAATTTTTGAACTAAACGGCAAAACACAAAAAAATTATTTCTATTCGTAAATCGTTTTACGAATTAGGTGTCGTGACAAATAACATTTTCCTTAAATTAATTAGTTATTGAATTTGTCTATTTAACCTGTGGTAGGCCTGTGGTTATTTTTTTAAAAATTTAAACTTTATTTAAAAGCTTGGATTTAATATGATTTTCACTTTTTAAGTTTATTTATATTCGTTTTGGATTTGTTATGCAATTTAAACTTTATATGCATGCTAATTTGATTTTGTAATATTGATTGTTGTTAACTTATTATGTTGAATTTGCTTTAAAAGATTGGATTTGATACGTTTATTAGTTTATATTATGTTGAATTTGTTAAATTTGTTAAAACTTGACAGTTCTTTAGAATTTAGAAGATTAGATTTATTATGTTAAATTTAATTTTGAATATTGAATTTCTTTTTGTATAGGTTTAGAACCTTGAATTTGATAATGTAACTTTAATTAGTTTTAGAGTTTGGGAGCATGAAACTAAAAATATGAATTTATTTTAAAACTTGAAAGATTGAATTTAAATTTAAATGTTGTATTAAACTTAGTGTGTATAATTTTTAAAGTAAAAATTTGGAAAAATAAAAATAAAAATAAAAGACAACCCGTTTAAACTTGTAGACTGTGAGTTGAACTGATAAAATAGCAATCCGTTAGAACTCATATATTTTCAGTTCCACCCGTTTAACTTACGAGCCTAAACGAGTTAGGCTGGCCCATTTAACAACCCTACGTACCTGTATAACCACGTTCTCTGCCTCTAATAGAAGAACCATGTCCTCTTCCTTGCTTAGAGTTATTAACAAACACGTTGGACTCAGTTGTGAAATCCATACTGGTATTTGCATGAAATTGACGTTCTTGTTGAATCACCAATGAGAATGAGGATTCAAGAGCATGATCTGCGACCGAACGTGAGAATACTGATCATTCAAGCCCTTGAGAAAGCGAATCAAATGATCACTGTCTCTGTAGGCTCGCATGGAATCGCATGAGTACATTATGGCAAAGGCTTGAAGCCTTGAAGTTTTCAAGCTCATCCCATATATAGCGTTTTGAGGTGCGTAACGTATTCTGCCACAAATCGATCTCCCTGTTTGATGCCATAGATCTCTTCTTGAAGATCTAAAACCCTAAGAATATCAGCTTGTGAAAATCGATCTCGCAGAGAATTGATTGAGCAATAGAAGGCGAGATTGATCTGTTTATCCAGGAGAGGACCATCGTATTGCACCTTTCCCAAGCTTCGAACAACAGATCTGTCGCAGCTGGAACTTGAATGCTTCTGTTCCGGGTACTGACCGAACCTAGATTGCTTAGAAGACGACCTTACTCTTGTTCCCGAACAGGCGTGTCAAGATGTCTAAGAAACCAGGCTAGTCAGTCAGCACAAGGATCGTATGACAAGTCTAAAGCAAATAGTACGTATTAGGCTAAAAGAATGGAACATGCCTGGCTTAGATCGCCAGACCGGCTTATATAGATGTTCTGAACCCCGATCAACTCGAACTCCCGCCATTTAAGACATTCAAAGTCCGAACGTTGGGATTCAGTTACAATCTATTTACTAAACGCCGGATTAATTCATAGTTGTTGGTTAATTACTTAAGTCGGCAAGTGACTATTACCAGTGTATTTGCCTATTATACATCAGTCAGATATATTCCTAAGTATAAAGTCGGGGCCAGATTCTGCCAAGCCTGCTATTATGTTGGGCCTACCACTATATCGTTATTTATTGGGCCTACCACTATATCGGCCATATAGCTTGACTTTATCGGACCCGATTAAACGAATGGTCCACAGCCCCCTAGCTCGGCCATATAGAAAAGATGAGGCCGAGCTATAAGAGGCCCGATCCAAAACGCCGAATGCAAAAAATGATTCGGCCGAAAGAGCCAAATAATAATATAGAATGGACATTTTAAAGACTAATCGTCTTCAATATCAAGCGAAAAAATCATTTTATCGACTTTGGTCGATTACTAGAAACCAAAAAGACAAACTTAGCTTCCTACAACCCTACTTTGCTCAGGTACATTAGGACTCTTTGTTCAAGATGCTTCGTGTAACCCATAGTTGGCTTAGAGGTGAAAAGACGTGTGCCACGTGTGATTCATCTATTACTCAAGTGTCATTTTTATTATTGCACCATTAAAGCAACTGCACCAGTAACCACCATGCAACCGTTGATCTTCGTTGAAACAGCCTTCCAACCGTTGATCTTGGCTAGGATAGATCCTGGGCACAAGATTCATTTGACGAGTGAGAACACAACTTTTCGTTTCTCTTGACTTTATTACCCTTGATTTGTGGCAGCCTAGCCTTTATTTAAAAAAGCCCTTCTTCCATTTCCTTCTCATTACTCTTCCAAGTCCAACCGTTAACTTCTTCCCAAAAAACACTTCACGTTTCATCTCCCTTTGTATTGCTTCCTTTTCCAGAACATTTTATTGTTGTGCCTTCCTCCATTCTGGAATCCTTCTTCATTCGCTCATCAAACGTATTTAATCAAGTTCTTGGGCCCTTCACTATCTCCTAAACACTTCACGTTTCATCTCCCTCTGTATTGCTTCCTTTTCCAGAACATTTCATTGTTGTGCCTTCCTCCATTCTGGCATCCTTCTTCATTCGCTCATCAAACGTATTTAATCAAGTTCTTGGGCCCTTCAGTATCTCCTCACAAAGTTCCACTGCAACGAAGCTTTTAGCATTTCGCATTTCGCCTTCCAAAAATAGGTACTTCTTTCTCCTTTCCCTTTCACTCTCTGTAAATTGCCTCAATTTAGGATTTAGGACTGTAAGTAATAACATGTTCGTTAGAAGCGATAGTAGTGGTAGTGAGTCTGTAGAGATTCTGGGTGAATCTCTGGTGGGCGTTTCCAGTCAACATACAACGGGCCCACCCATTGTCAAAGGAAAAAAACCCAGCCGATGAAGGAACGCCCGATCTTAAAGGTCGGCCGTCACCTCCAAGATTAGAAGAGGAGTTCAACTGGGTTAAATCCGCTGTTAAAAATTACTGCTCAGATTTTAATTCGGCCAAAAGCATACACATCCTCCGAAGATGTATAGTGATGGCATCTAATGGAGACGAGACCAAATTTGTGTGCCAACATTGTCGACCTGAAGAGAGGATTTTTATGTCTCCCGGTAAGAATGACGACCTAGGTTGGATTTACATATATGAAACCTTCTTCACCCGCCTCGGCCTCCGTCTATCCTTCTCGAATTTTCAATGTAAAATCCTGACTAAGTTAAATGTCGCACCTACCCAACTTCATCCAAATAACTGGGCATTCGTCAAAGCTTTCGAAGTACTATTTCAGTTTATAGGTCGGGAACCTAGTATCGAGGTGTTCTTTTCCCTTTTTCATTGCAAAGGGGTCGGTAAAGGGGGTTGGGTATCAATTAACAACACCCCGTAGAAGATTATTTTTTGCTTTAGAC
Organism: Ormosia emarginata; assembly: GCA_029884605.1. Classification (NCBI taxonomy): domain Eukaryota; kingdom Viridiplantae; phylum Streptophyta; class Magnoliopsida; order Fabales; family Fabaceae; genus Ormosia; species Ormosia emarginata. The sequence goes on along the minus strand of JAQQTP010000059.1, from coordinate 8,014,015 downwards.
TCCTCGTACAAGAATTTTAAAAATAAGTTTTTTCGGGTAAGTTCTGTTCCGACCGATCTTTCATTCTTCTTGGACGAATATGGGATAGAAAAATTCCCTTTATACTAGCGTGCAAACCCGACTTCCATACTGGGTATGAAGTACAGAAGGTTACCACCCGAAGACCGAATATTGCTCGACTTTTTGGAAGAAGCTTCAGTGCTGGATACTGCTTCCTTGGTAAAGTTTAGAAACAATCCAACCGAATTACAAAAAATAATGCGTAAGTCTTATTTATTTTTACTATTTTGCCGATATTGGATCTCTACTAATGTATTTTAACTACTTTAATTTCTTTTCAGAAAAAATGGCTCCTAAGATAACTGTTCGTGAAATGCAACAAAGACTAAAGAAATTGAAAAACGAAGGAACCTCGGTGGTAGGAAATGTTGATGACACCATTCCCCGACCCGAACCTATACCTGTTAATCCTCGACCGGAATCTTCGGATACCAACTCGGATCCTATGATTCGAAAAAGACGTCGGTCGGAAGTCCAGGAGCAAAGTATGAAACAACCTGCCTTGACCTTAGTAGGCGAAGACTCTTCGCAGAACTCGGGTTTAAAAACGGCCTTTGAGGGGTTAAGCGGTTTTGCGGCTGGAAAAGATAAGTCTTCGCTATGGTCGACCACTTTTCCCTTCAAGTCTTTGATAGATAATCATATTTCTCTTTCGGATGACAAGGAACGCAAAGACAAGATCGGTGATATTGGGCTTAAACGATGGGCCGAAGTATAACTTATTCGGTCCGTTAGTGTACTTCGGTCGGCCGAGGCTGAAGTAGTAGAAACAAAAAAGAAAGTGTCATCTAACAACCTTCTTTTTCGTTCGGAAATGAAAAACGCCACGAAGGCTCATCATGCTGAAGTCTCCAATCTAAAAAATGAAATAGAAGTTTTAAAAGTGAAGGCACGCCGAATCGATTGTCTTGAATCTTCGGTAAAGCTTCTGGAGGAAGAAAAGAAAAACTTTGAAGAAAGCTTGTCGGTCGCCCTAAAGGATAAGGAGGAGTCTGACTGAGCTCTTAAAGAAGCCTTGGAAAAGAAAAGTAAGCTGTTTGCTGAGTTGGAGGGATTGAAAAATGAAATTACTAACCAAAGAGTCACTGGCTTTGATACCTGCCTCCAACAAGCCAAGCTTTTGAATTCCGATGGAGTCTTCGACAATCACTTGGGGGAAATGGGGCCATTCCACAAGGTAGTCGGCGGTCGTATCGTCGAAGATGAAGATGAAGATGAAGAAACAGAATCTTAAGCATTTGAAATTTCAATGTATAACTATGTCGTCTTAAAAACAACGAAATTTTTTGAAATTGTCTAAGTATTTATGAATTTTAGTCTTTGATACTGTATGTGCTTCTTATGTCTTTTAATTTTAAATTTCAAACAATATCTTTATGCTTGCCAACCTTGCCTATAATACTTAAAGGCGGAACGACTATTCACAAAATCTGATAACACCGAAATTTATGCCCCTTGAAACATCATTAAGTGTTTTAAAGAGAATTGATTGAAAATTATGAATTGCCAAAAGGTCTTGTTTATTGAATAAACTTTAATTATTTTTGAAAGTTTGGTGTTTGTAGAATTTTGGGCAATTTACTCGGATTCGGTTCTGGGTGATTTTGACCGGAGTTGGCTCTAAGGCCATTCTTATTGGCATTGGCAACTTTGACCTGACTTGACTCGAAGGCCATTTTCATCGGTGGCCATGACCGGCATCGGTGACTTTGACCGGATTTGGCTCGAAGGTCATTTTTGTCGGTGGCTATGACCGGCATCAGTGACTTTGACCGGATTTGGTTAGAAGGCCACTTTCTTTGGTGACTATGACTGGCATCGATGACTTTGACCCGACTTGACTCGAAGGTAATTTTCATCGGTGACTATGACCGGCATCGGTGACATTGACCGGAATTGGCTCTAAGGCCAATTTCATCGGTGATTATGACCGGCATTGGTGACATTAACTGAAATTGGCTCTAAGGCCAATCTCATCGGTGACTATGACCAGCATCGGTGACATTGACCGGAATTGGCTCTAAGGCCAATCTCATACAAACTAAGTTTAAAGATGATGATTTTATTTGAGTAAACTAATGAGTTAAAGGTACGCCTCGTTAAAACCTTTCCGGAAAAAACCTATCGAGAAAAAATCCTGATAAGGAAAAAAAGTACACTACCTTTAACTCTTGCTAAAAAAGTTCATAAAAGAAAAGATAAAACTAAATGCGCTAGCTATAGTATCTCCGAAGTGACGCCGAATTCCAAGTTCTAGGAAGCAGACATCTAGTGATATCGCCAATCTTATACGCTCCTCCACCAATATCCTTAAGAACTCTGAAAGGTCCTTCCCAATTAGCCGATAGCTTCCCTTCGCCAGGCATCCTTCTAGAGTCTTCAATTTTGCGCAACACCAAGTTTTCTTTAACGAATTTTCTTGTTTTCACCTTCCGATTATATTTTCTTTCTGCCCAAGCTTTCGCAGCTTCTTCCTGAATGTGTGCTATTTCCCTTTCTTCTTCTAACAAATCTAAATCGGCTTTTCTGACTGCAACATTTACCTCCTCACTAAAGGCTGACCTTCTAAAACTCGGTCCTCCGATTTCAACTGGAATCATAATATCCACCCCGAAAGTAAGTCAGAATGGGGTTTCACGTGTTGATGACTGTGGTGTAGTGTGATATGCCCACAAAATGTTCGGAAGTTCTTCTGGCCAAAGGCCTTTAGCATGGTTGAGCCTCTTTCGTAGTCCGAGTAATATAACCTTGTTGGCTGCTTCGGCTAATCCGTTAGTTTGTGGATGGCTCTACCGAGGTGAATACCTGTTTAATTCCATTTCTCATACAAAATTCTCGGAATTTTTTGTTAGTGAATTGTGTTCCATTATCAGATACAATCGAATAGGGTAAACCAAAATGGCATATTATATTTTTCCAAACAAATTTTTTAACCTTTTCGGCAGTTATACTAGCAAGTGGTTCGGCTTTAATCTATTTTGTAAAATAATCAATGGCAACAATAATGTACCTCAATTGTCGGGCGGCCGTAGGGAAAGGATCTAACAGGTCAATTCCCCATCGGCAAAATGGCCATAGAGTCTCAATGCTGTGCAATTCTTCAGGTGGGGATTTATGTAGATTGGCGAATTTCTGACACTTGTCACATTTCCGAACGTATTCTAGACAATCATACTTCATAGTAGGCCAGTACATTCCCGATCTTAAAACCTTGCCTGCTAACGATCGTCCTCCGATGTGACTACCACATACTCCCTCATGAACTTCCTCTATAACTGATTTCGTCTGATTTTGATTTATACACTTCAAGAGAGGGAGAGAAAATCCTCTCTTGAACAATTCCCCTCCTATCATCATGTAATAACTCGCCGATCTTCGTAATTTCTTTGCTTTCTTTTCATCAGTTGGTAACTCACCACTTTCCAAGTACTTGACGATTGGGCTTATCCAGGAACTTATATTGTTGTCGATTGAAAAAATCTCCTCTTCTTCCATGCTAGGTCGGTCAAGCATTTCTTGAATAACAGATCGGTTGTTACCTGGACCTTTTGTGCTGGCTAATTTTGACAAGAGATCAGCCCTAGTATTCTGCTCTCTTAGGATATGAACAATATCGAATTGTTCAAACTTTTTTACCACATTTTGTACCTTGAGTAAATACTTAACTAATTGCGGATCTTTAGTATGGAACTCGTCACTTACTTATCCAGTTACTAGTTGGGAATCCAACTTTGCGATTAACCTAGTAGCCCCCATCTCTGCTGCCAATGCTAGCCCGACAATGAGTGCTTCATACTCGGCTTGATTATTGTTGGCCCGAAAATTGAACTTCAGGGACTGTTCAATTAAGAATTTGTTCGGACCTTCTAGAATAATTCCAGCTCCATTTTCTTTGACATTCGACACTCCATCGACAAAAAGAATCCAAGTATCATTACTCTCATTTTGAGGAAAGGGGGAAGATAATTCAACCAAAAAGTCAGATAATACCTAGGATTTGATAGGTCCTCTTGGTTGATATTGAATGTCATATTCTGACAATTCGATGGACCATGATATCATTCGTTCGGCAAGCTCTGGTTTTCGAAGCACTTGTCTGATCGGCTGATCTGTCCTTACAATGACTGAATGACTTTGAAAATATTGTCGAAGCCTCCTAGCCGTTGTGACTAATGCTAATGCCATCTTTTTGATTTTCTGATACCGACCTTCTGATCCTTGCAAGACTTGACTAACGAAATAAATAGGTCGTTGCTCCTTTCCTATTTCTTTCACCAATACAGAACTCAAGGCTTTATCAGAAACAGAAATATATAAAAATAAAATATCACCTGACTCGGGTTTTGTCAAAATTGGCGGAGTCGCCAAGAAATTTTTCAGTTCACTAAATGCTTGCTCACATTCCTCAGTCCACTAAAATTTTTTTGTCTTCTTGAGGCATTGAAAAAATGGTAGAGATCGGTCAGCTGATTTAGAAAGGAACCTAGAGAGGGAGGCTATCCGTCCTATTAATCTCTGCACTTCTTTAATCGTTGCTGGGCTTCTCATTTCCATTATTGCTTTACATTTCTCCGGGTTTGCTTCTATTCCTCTGTTGGTGAGGAGAAAGCCAAGGAACTTTCCTGCTTGAACTCCGAACACACATTTTTTTTGGATTTAACTTCATATTATACTTTCTCAGTTGCGCAAAGCACTCAGATAGGTCGGAACAATGATCCTCACCTTCAGGTGTTTTGGCGACCATGTCATCGACATAGACCTCGATGTTTCTTCCAATTTGTTTTTTGAAAATTCTATTCATCAGCCGTTGATAACTCGCTCCGGCATTCTTAAGGCCGAAGGCCATCACCCTGTAACAAAAATTTCCAAACTCAGTGATAAAAACAATTTTTTGTTCATCGTCTGAGTGCATCATAATCTAGTTGTATCCAGAGTATGCATTCATAAAGCTAAGGAACTGATAACCAGAGGCCCCATCAACTAGTCGGTCTATGCTGGGAAGAGGATAGGAATCCTTCGGGCAAGCTTTGTTTAAATAAGTGAAGTCTGTACACATTCTCCATTTTCCTGACGACTTTTTTACCATAACCACATTCGACAACCACGTGGTATATTCTACCTCTCTTATAAAGCCTGCCTCCAAAAGTTTTTTGGTCTCCTCGGTTGCAGCCTTTTGTCTTTCCGATCCCAGTTTCCTTTTTTTCTGGGCTACTGGTTTTACCTTTACATCTAAGGAGAGCTTATGGGTGATGATCTCGGGATCAATTCCAGGCATGTCTGCTGCAGTCCAGGCAAAGATATCAACATTCTTTCTCAATAATTTCTCCAAATCTCTTTTAAGTTCGGTTGGTAAATAAGCCCCGATATGTGTTACTTGGCTGGATTTAGAACCCAATGGTACTGCTTGCAATTCTTCGATCGGTTGAGGCCTGTCTTTTTCATCACTCCTCGGGTCCAGTTCGGCCATGTTAATGCTATGTAACGGTCACTTACGGTCGATCTTTTGAGTCTTTTCATCTTGTCTGGATCTCAAACTTTCGTTGTAGCAAATCCGAGCTTCTTTCTGATCTGCATGTACTGTACCGACCTCAGTCTTAGAGACTGGGAATTTCATTGTTAGGTGGGGGGGTTGAGACGACAGCCCCTAGAAGATTTAGAGACAGTCTCCCAAGGATAACATTATAAGGAGTATAGCAGTCTATAACCAAGTATCTTACAGGAATAGTTTTGAGTAAAGTACCTATCCCAAAAGTCGTTCAAAGCTCAACGAACCCTTTGACATTTACCTGGTCTCCTGAGAACCCGATCAAAGTTCCATTGAATGGAGTTAAATCGTCTTCTGACATCTGCAATCTTCGAAGCGTGGACATGTAAAGAACATCGGCCGAACTTCCTTGATCAACCAGAACTTTCTTGATCTGAAAGTTCCTTGCTATAACGGATATAACCATCGGATCATCCTGGTTTTCGTCCAACCCAGCGTAATCACTGCTTGAAAAAGAGATGACCGGTCTATCATCGAATTATTTGTGCTGCACTGGGAAAGGGTAGCTTACTGACATTACTGCTTGGAGATGTCGTTTCTGAGATGAATTGGAGCCCTCTCCACCAGCAAATCCCCCTGCAATTGAGTCAATGATCCCTCTGACGGGTTGGTCTCGGTTACCGGAGCTCGTGTCCACTGCCTTTTTCTTCAAATCCGGGCTTGGCCCCCTTCGGTTGGATTGATCTCCTTCTTTTGCCTCCCTGCTCCGACTTCTATGGCAATAAACATATTTTCCTAGATGCCCCTCCCGAATAAGTTGCTCGATCCTATTTTTCAAGCTGATGCACTCCTCGGTGGTATGTCCGAAAGTTTTATGGAACTCACACTTTTAACTTTTATCAACGTCAGGTGCTGTCTTTTGATGTCCGGCATTTCTTGGGAGACGGATCAGACCCGTGTTGTATATTTCCCGGAATATCTGATCTCGACGAGAATTTAACGGAGTGTATTCATTGAACCAAGGTTGTACTCTATCCGTTATTGCACGCACATTTTCGTATGTCAGATCATTCCTTTATAAGTGTCTGCCTCTTATTTCTGATCCTTGTCTGTTATATGGTCGGTCATGACTACTTAGTTTGATAGAAATATTGGGATTATTTTTTCCCCTGCATTCCGGTTCGAAAAAATGTTGCTCCATTTGCTTCCTGGCGAGAGCGATTTCTTCCATGTTGATGCATCCTGCAGATCTGTTCCTCAACTCGTCCAGATCTAAAGGTGGTTTCCTGGCCAGGGAGTCTGCAAATGGTCCAGGCCACAAGCTAGCCATGATAGCATGCAAAGAAACTGCTGGATTGAGATCTCTTATCTGCACAGCTTCCTCCCCGAACCTTCTAATGAAGTTTTTGAGAGATTCTTCTCGGCCCTGCCTCAAATTGATTAAGCTTACTGATGTCTTCTGATGTGTCCTGCTCATAGAAAAATGGTTAAGAAATTTAACAAATAATTCAAAAAAATCGTAAATTGAACCTGTTTCAATGCTTGAAAACCAGAGCAAGGCTGATTTTTTTAGAGTTGTCGGAAAAGCCCTGCATTTGATCAGGTCCGAGCTTCTATTTAGAAGCATCATAGAATTGAACATCGTCAGATGTTCCTGTGGATCAGACGTCCCATCGTAAAGCTCCATTGTCGGGAGTCTGAATCCCTCTGGAAGCGGGATTGACATAATGAAGTCGGAGAAAGGATGATATGCTCCAGGTGGGTTATTTACTTGTCTCTTTCTGTCATGATTACTCCATAATCGTCGGGAATGCTCGGAATATCTTCTTCTGGAATTCTCTCCCTCTGGTCTTCCTGCTCAATCCTCTGTTGATCCCTGCTGGTCTGAGCCATTCGATCAATTCGGCTATTAATATCTCTAATAGCTTGCAGGAGCATCTCCATTGGACTGAGCTGGTTGCTTTCTTGATTGATTCCATTCAGGACACTGTTTTCATTGCTAGCCATATCAGGTCTATATGGTGGTTGGATGGGCCGCGAAAAGAGCTGAAGGATTGTGGAGTAGGAAAGTTTTACCTAGCTCCATGGTGGGCGCCAGATGTTTCGGGTACTGACCGAACCTAGATTGCTTAGAAGACGACCTTACTCTTGTTCCCGAACAGGTGTGTCAAGATGTCTGAGAAACCAGGTTAGTCAGTCAGTATAAGGATCGTATGACAAGTCTAAAGCAAATAGTACGTATTAGGCTAAAAGAATGGAACATGCCTGGCTTAGATCGCCAGGCTGGCTTATATAGATGTTCTGAACCCCGATCAACTTGAACTCCCGCCATTTAAGACATTCAAAGTCCGAACGTTGGGATTCAATTACAATCTATTTACTAAACGCCAGATTAATTCATAGTCGTTGGTTAATTACTTAAGTCGGCAAGTGACTGTTACCAGTGTATTTGCCCGTTATACATCGGTCGGATATATTCCTAAGTATGAAGTCGGGGCCAGATTCTGCCAAGCTTGCTATTATGTTGGGCCTACCACTATATCAAGCTTACTTTATCGAACCCAGAATGGTCCAGCTTCCATCAACAAATTTCAATTTATTCTTGCCATCCAATGGAGGAGAAACGAGAATCAATGATGGGTTCTTGTTTGGGTGAGAGAGATATGGGCTCGCGGGATTTGTAAGATATTCGGGTAGTGTATTTGTGTTAACCATGGCTGAAGTTTGGAAGAAAATCATGGAAACAGTGGGAAAATGAAAGAAAGTTTCACAAATCAAGGAAACAATAGGAAAATGTAAGAAAATTAAGAACGAGAAGGACCAGAGCGGTTATCGATCTGATACCATCTTACAACTGAGAGAATTCATTGATTGAGAAAGACTAAATGCTGTGAACACCCAATTTTATCCGGAATCATTTTGTAAAAAAATAAAAAAATAAAAAAATAAAAGGAAATAAGAAGAAAATAACTCATCATTCACTTAGTGGTCCATGATCCAACACATTAACCAATAACACATAATCTAATTCATTAACCTATAACCTGATCCATTGACCCATTTTCCAACCAACTCCAGCACTTTTCATAAACAAACTCCATCAGTTATCCTAAACCTTAAACTCATCCTAAACAAACTATAACTCAAACTCATCCTAAACAAACCATAATTCATCCTAGACAAATTCTAATCACACTTCAAGTCAAACACTCTAACCTAATTCCTTCTATAAAAACTCATAACCCACACAGAAAAAAAAGGCTGAACCTACAAACCTTAACTTACATACTTCAGCTTTTATCATATTTCTGCCTACAATTTTCTTTTCACGTGCCTTTGTTTTGGTAGCAAGCTCATCACCATCAATCTCCTTTGCCCATAGCTTCATCTTCAACCACCAACAATCCCAAACTATTTTCATCTTCTCCATAACCAAAAACCACCAACCTTCCCTCCATAACCACATCACCACCCCAACGTCCGATCCGCCGTCCAACAACCATCACAGCGCCGCCAATTGTTTTTGGACCAGTCGACCACCAAATCTACACCCACCGCATCAGCCACCGTGAAGTCACGCCGTCGTCGAGCTCCCATCCCCCTGAGTCTTCTCCTTTAAATAGATCCTTTTTTTTTTAAAGCAGCATCATTGTTTCTTTTGTTATGTTTGTTTATTCCTTTTTTTTGTTTTATTTTAAAAAAAGAAAATTTGTTATTTTTTTTTTGGTGAAGTGGGCTTAAGGTAGTAAGCTTGTTGGGGTTGAAAAGTTACAGAAAATAAAAACAAAAATAAAAATGAAAATGAAAAAATAATGAAAATGATATAAAATAATGCATATATATACATATATTTTTTTCTTGAAAAATAAAATAGGATTAACTGAGTTGTGACAGCTTATTGATCCTGTAATCTTTGTAATCATCTGAGTTATGACAACTTGATGATTCAAAATTCTTTTTTTTTTCAAAGTTAAAAAAATAATCAACCCACTATCATTAAACATTTCTTTTTTAAAGAATAAAATATAATTAACTGAGTTGTGACAGCTTGTTAATCATATAAGTTTTGTAATCATCTGAGTTATGACAGTTTGATGATTCAAATTTTTTTAAATTAAAAATAACCAACTCACAAGAATTTTATAAAGAACAACGTGACTTAAAGTTCTTAATTGTACCTAAGGATACGTAGGAGCGAAATTTATATTTCGTCAAGCCAAAGTTTAAATTTTCACAAACTATTTATCTTTTTAGCTTTGTTTAATAAAAGGGCTAAAACAAATATATTATGAGATGATTACATTTTGCATAATTAATTTAGGATAATCGTTTTAGGACAGATGTTTTAGGGGTGCTGTGGGGTTAAGTTTCTACCATTCCCTATGCATAATCGACTCCCGAATCCAATCTAGTTCCAAAAATTATTTTTTTAAAAAGAAAGATTTTCTAATTTTTTTCTAGTTTAAATAAAATTGGTGGCGACTCCAAACAATTTATTTTGTTCGTTGCTCCCACCGCGATCACGTTTGGGACAGATGGCGACTCCACTTAGGATATTTGAGAGTCAAGCTCATATAAGTTAGTTGTGCAAAATTTTGTAATCTTTGTATATTTGTTTTACCTTTTTTTGTTTCTCATTTTTTTAATTATTTTTTTAATTATTTTGTTGTTTAAAACTTAGGATAGAGAATTTGTTTGGGAATTTTTGTTTTGTATTTGTTTTTGTTATTTTGTTTGTATGTTCCCTACACCCACCGCACTTACACGTTTGTCACACACATTCGAGTGAGGCCCTATAGCCAGGTCTGAGTGAAGGGTAAGTTAGGTAGATGTTGCCTAGTGGTAGCCATTTTGAATGTATATCATGTTTTGTTATTACGAAAACCTCATCTAGAGTGTGCATTTTTTATCAATATCTCACACCTAGTGGTTTACCCACTATTTGTGGTCAACATTCTGAAACGGGACTTAGCTCTAAAGACCTTTAGAATAATAGAGTCACCGAATGAAAGTTCTCACGAATTACAAAGACCTATAGATCCTTATGATGGAATCTCTCAATTTAAGGCAATGTTTTAGGACACAAAGAGAGCATATTTCTTCTTTATCTAGCTATCCATCATTCTTTTTCAAAAAAATCAGCAGCTTGCATTTTCATGAAATTCATAGCATTCTAAAAAAATAAATAAAAAAATTATATATTTTCATGGCATCCTTAGCATTCTTAAAAAAAAAATCATGCATTTTCATGGCATTCTTATCAAATGACACATCATCTTGCATTTTCATTCCTAGCATTCTAAAAAAATATATCATCTTATATCTTCTTATCATTTCTAGCTTTTTTTTTAAAAAAAAGTAAAAAAATGTTTTCATTTCATTCATTTCCTTTTATTACATCTCATTAATCTTATTCATTTCATCTCATTCTTTATGTAATGTGACCGTGTTCAGCAACCATTGCGCGACTAAAGAAAGAAGACACCAATCAAACCTGAGTTCACAACACAAGGGTTTGAACAAAGCTTGCAGCTGTGACAGCTGAGAATGAGGGAAGAAATCTGAGTATGGAAGTAGATGAGATGAAAGGGAGGATGAATGAAATGACAGAATCTCAAAGAAGAATAGAGGAAATGTTGTTGGCTATAAGGGAGACTCTCACCTTAATGGAGGCATCCAGAAGTATGGGAGTAACTGGATCACATTCGCACCCGCCAATTATCAATTCTATGAGAATAAATCCTGGGGTCACCACTGAGATGCCTTTGTGGGAGGAACATCAAATACTGCATCGCTAGTGATTCCTATCGGAGAAGAGTATTATTCATTGGAAGGTACTCGAAATGAGGTTCATGGTAACACTAAGTTCACATGAGAACAACCGCATATGTCCATCCCAATGTCAACGGGAATTCCTGCTGGGGCTGGTCATGCAGAAATTCAAAATGACAAGATGAAAGAAGAATGGGTGGAAAAGATAGAAGAATAAATCAAAGCAATTAAGGGTCCCAGCACCTATGGTCCCCTTAGGGTAGAAGAGTTGTGTCCCACTGCTAACATTATCATCTCAAAGGACTATAAAGTTTCAGAATTCGACAAATATGATGAGAGCACCAACCCCTTTTTCCACCTTAAAACATATATTACCAAAATGTCAATTTAGTCAAAGGACTGAAAGTTCCTTATCAACTTCTTTCATGAAAGCTTGACTGGACCTACTTTGGAATGGTGTATCCAATAAGACCTCTCCAAAATCTCTTCTTGGGATGACTGGGCAAACCTGTTTATGGGACAATATCGATTTAACTTAGAAATAGTCCCAACTAGGGAACAATTGAGCTCAATACATAAAGGAAATAAGGAATCTTTTAAACAATATGCACAAAGATGGAGAGCTGATCTATCGATAATTTCAGCTCTTAAATGCCTTTTGTTTGATCTAATTGGACTCCATATGTGCTCAATTGTTGACATTTAGCTAAGTTTCTGATTTAGAGTTGTCTTTGGATGTTTATTGTGAAACTATGCTTAAATGTGGTTATTTACACTCATAAATGTATTATGATTTTCAGGAGACCTATGAGTGATGGAGTCCATTGGCATTGAACTATTGAGAAGAGAGTTAAAGACTCAAGGAAATCAGTATCAACCCCTAGAAGCAAAAGAAGAAGGGCATTCATGAAGAATCAAGGTTGGATTTGAAGAAAGTGATCAACACAGCCCGTGTCAAAGGACACGGGGTAGGCCGTGTATCTCTCTGATTTCACGAGGAATATCAAATTTCAGCCCTGACCGAGAACACGGCCCGTGTCAAATGACACAGGGTGAGCCGTGTTATCCCCTGACTTTGGAATTAGCTGAATTTGTGTTATCGAACCTGACACGGGGTAGGCCGTGTCAAATGACACGGCCCGTGTCGTCGAATCAGAAAGCCAAATACGAATTCTAATGCAAAATTAGGTCTCAAAAGTTATAAATAGGATTGCCTAAGGTCCAAAAGGGGGAGTCTAGACGGGGAAACTGCCAAGAGGCTAAGGAGAAGACCAAGAACAAGGGAGAAGGAGATTGGATCGAAGATTGGAGTCTCGGGTTCGAGCAATTAGAGATCAATCATCCCCAACCTTTGGAAACTAGTTTGATCTTTAGTTTTCTTCTGCACTTCTATTCTTGACAATGTTTTTCTTCTTCTATTCTTTTGGTTTTGAATTTGCCATGTGTGGCTAGTTTTCTTATATGGTTAAGGGAAGATGAAACCCTAGTTTTGATTATGTGATTCTTGCATATTTCCTTATATCAATACAATTGTATTTTTATTCATATGTTTCTGTTCTTAATTTGGTATAAAGGTTTTTATACTCTTTGCCAATTTCGAAAGTGGTAAAACTAGGATTGCTATGCGCGGTTGCGGTGGTAGGACTAGTGAGGCATATGATCTAAGTAATTTAATCCCTGTGAGATTAGATCTTAGTGTGATTGGTTTTCTAAATCTTAATGCAATCAATAAGTAGGTGTAAGAAATTGTTTTTACAAATAATTATTGATTAGGAATTAATTTGTGAGCTGTTGTTTGGATTAATCAAAACTTAAGAAAAACAGAAATTAATCTCACAATCACATAAAAACATAATTGATCACATTGGTATAAAAGATATGTGGGTTAGCATAATCATATAAATCTAGTGGTGGATTCCATCTCTTAACCATTGTCTTTTAATTGATTTTCCAAATCATATTTATTTTTTTTTGTTTTGAATTTAATTTCTGATTTTAGATTTAACAAACAAAACCCCTCTTTATTGTTTATTATTTTTGAGAGTTTAAATTAGGAATCAATTTATAGTGTTAATTGAATTAGTTCTTCAGTGGATCGACCCTTGCTAACTACAACTGGTTGCAAGGTTTTTATTTTTGGTGGAACTTGGCAACTGATTTTCATTCTAAATTTAATCATATTCCACACCACACCAAGAGCCTTAGCGGCTCAAGTTCAACCTTCATTGACACTATCTGAGATGTGCTCATATTTCTTGGGAACCCTGGAAAATCCTTTTATCAGGGCAATGGTTGGAGCAGCCTATAAAGATTTTGCTAACTTGATCGTTGTTGGAGAAAGGATCGAGATTTTATCCAAAGCTCAGAAGTTTTCGGTGAGCAATACAGAGGATATCACTATTAAGAAATGATTCCAGCCGAAAAAGAAAGAGCCTAAAGTGAATTATGTCAAACATTAACAGACCTTCAAACTGAGGTATTCACCACAATACCCAAGTCATCAATCTCTATATAATCCTAACATTCACTTTCCATATCAAACACCTACACCTCCTTATTACCCACCCTACCAAATTATGCCAACCACAAACATCACCCTGACTCCACAATTCCAAATCAACAATGTTCCCACACCACAACTATACGTACCAACTCGCCCAACTTATAACCAATATCCACCTACACCTCCGCAAAATTACCCAAGCCACCCACAATATCGACCAAACTTCCAAAGTCAAGGTTGCTTCCATTCTCAAAACCTATCTACTTTCTCAAAATTATTCATTTCAAACGCATACTTATTTCAAAGGTTGTTTGACGCTTACCTCATTTCTACAAATCTTGTACGTCCCCTAGAACCATCATTCCTAATATGGTATAACCCAAGTTTAACTTGCAAATACCACATGGACATCCAAAGGCACTCAATTGAAGATTGTGAATTCTTCAAGACTGCAGTAAGGAAGCTAATGGCTTATGGGAAGCTTGACATTGAAGAAGTAGTTGGACCCAATATTGTCAACAGCCCAATTCCTAATCATTGTGGGAGAAATGTCGTAAATGCCTTAGAGATTAAGAGACCACCACCAATAAGGAAGGTCATAAGCTTGCGTACGCCAATGGTAAAAATATTTGAGGGGTTAAGTAAAACAGGTTATGATATCACTGCACCAGCTATAACAATGAAAGAAAAGGAGAAATACGATGAAGAGTCAAGTTGTGCTTACCATTGTAGGGTAATGAGACATGATATTGAGAATTGCTGGGACTTTAAGGCTCGAGTCCAGGGATTACTCACTTTGAGAGTAATACAAGCCAGACAATGGTTAGATTCCTTTGAAGAAGTCATTCGCCCTTCAACAACTCAAAACCTCTGAACAATTAGAGATCTGAGGTTATTAGTTAAAGTGATTGCCATAAAATAATTTGTGATGTTGAACTCATGTTAACTTTCTTGAAACATTAATGTAATGAATTTGCATGGGTACCTTGGTTCCTTTCATTTTCATTACTTTGTCTTTCTTGATATTTATTCTCTTTCATTTCTTTAAATCGTCTTCCTTGGTAATTCTTAGTTTGGTAGATGTTAATAAAGTCTGCGTGTGTAAGTACTTTTTTGCAAAAAAAAAACAAAAAAAATAATAAAAAAGAAAAATGAGCATATAAGTAATCACTTGGTGTGCACTATCTTTTTGTCTCAAAATTAAAGTTTTGAAAATAAACAATCATGAATTGAAAATGAAAAGTGACCATTTTTCTCTATCTTTTGCAAAATTTCATCATCTTTATCTCTTGTTACCCATTTTGAGCTTGAAAATTTCTTCAATAAACTTTGGACTAAAGGATAGCATAAAACAAAAGTTGATTGTCATGTTGACTATTTTGAAACATAATGGAAAAGGAAGAAAGGGTGAAAAGGGCAAGAAGTAAAAATAAAAAATAATGATGAAGAAAAAAAACCAAAAAAACCAAAAAAAAAAGAAAGGGAAAGAAAGAAGAAAGGAAATGAAATGAAATAGGGAAGAAATGGAGAATAATAAGAGAAAAGTGTGTTTGAAAATGCAAAAGCGGTTGACAAAGCTTAATGTTAAACAAGGATCCTTGGTCTCATTTAACCTTTAAACACTTGTTTGGGCCTTATATCTTTCTTTTCATAACCCTTAGCCTTGGCCACCTTGCAAGCCTTAAAAGTCCATTATGATCAATGAAGGGTTGTTGTCATTTTTGTTAACTTCAATTTTGAGACAAATTTACACTCATCGAAGTATCTGATTCATTACTTCAAAAAAAAGAGGAAAAATAGACTTACACCAGGACAAATTTTTATCCTGTTCGAGATGGTCCTACATTAAGGCATTGTTTTCTCTAGTTCAATTTAACCTATACTGGGACAAATCTTTTGGTCACTAGGGCGAGTTCCTTCCCTATTCAATTTGACTCCAAACTGAGGTAATTTTTTTTTCCTTGGTTCAATTTGACCTATGCTAGGGCAAGTCTTTTGATTATTAGGTCGAGTTTCTACCCTATTCAATTCAGTCTTAGATTGAGGCAATTTTTTCTTTGGTTCAATTTGGCTTTATCAAATCAATTCATATCGGGTCAATACCTCTTTGAATCTCATATCATCGTTTGTGTAGTCAAACTTCCAAGACCAATTTAGAAGTTGTTCACTCAGTAAATTTCTTTTTTGTTATACTTTTAAATCCATGTATGTCTGATACGTAATGCTTCAAGTAAGGTGAACATGAGTACAATATTATGATTTGATCATCTGATTGCAATCCCCTAATGAATAGTTCAGATCGAAAAGAACTTAGAAGCTTCAATTAAAGGGGAAACGTTATCCCAATGGATAATCTAGAAATAATAGGTACTCGAGCGAAAGGAAAAGAACTCGATAGGGCAAATACATTGGAATTGCTTAAATTAGGATAATTTTATTTGCATTCGATTGGCTACACAGGGGAAACTTTATTCACATTCAATTGGCTAAACTGGGGCAAAATTTATGAAGGATTAAAGAGAATATATATTGAAGGAAGTAGGTACAAAGACAACAGTTAAGTCATCAAGTCATTGCTAGAAATCAATTGGATGAAGATCAAGGAACAAATATTGAGGCAAAAAAAAAAGGTCTGATTCAAAAACTTAGTAGCTCCAAGTAATGGTTCACAACAAGGGATGATCATCTCACTTCTCAAAAGGAGAGATAAGAAAAAAAAAGAAGTCAATAGGATTCCAAGTCAACCTATGGGTCTGATGAAGAAAAGCACATGAATAAGGGTTTGATTGGTTAAAGCTTTCGAGAGTCGTCGCTGGTAAGAATAAAAAAAAAAAAAAAAAAAAAAGAGAAAAAAGAAAAAAAAAAAAAAAAAAAAGAGAAATAGAAGAAAAAGATATTAAGTCTACAAATAGCTTCATGTCATTTTGAGCGCATCGGCTCCATGCATCATCGAGTGCAGCAACTCCATACATTTTGAGCGCATCGACTCAATGAGCGCACCGGCTCCATGTTTTTTAGTGCATCATCTCCATACATCATCAAGCGCATCGGCTCCATGCTTTTGAGTGCATCAGCTCTATATATTTTGAGCGCATCGGCTCCATGCATCATTGAGTGCATCGACTCCACCCATTTTGAGTGCATCGGCTCAATGCATTTTGAGCGCATCAGCTCCATCCATTTTGAGCGCATCAACTCCATGCATTCTGAGCACTTCAGCTCCATGCAATTGTAGATTCTTTTGAGTGTATCAGCTTCATGTATTTTGAGCATATTAGCTTTATGCAATTCTAAATTCTCTTGAGCGTATTAGCTTCATGCATTTTAAGCATATTAGCTCTATGCAGTTTTAAATTTTTTTGAGCATATCAGCTCCATGCATCTTAAAGTCTTTTGAGCGTATAAGCTCCATGCGTTTTAAATTCTTTTGAGCGAATCAACTCTGTGCAATTTAAATTCTTTTGAGAGTATCGGTTCCATACTATTTTTAAATTTCTGTCACTTATTTTGAGCGCATAAGCTCTACGCATTTTAAACTTTAGTAATTTCTTTTAAGTGCATCGACTCCATACTTTTTTTTAAATTTTGTCATTTATTTTGAGCGCATTGACTCGTTACATTTATTTTTCTTATCATTTCTTTTGAGCGCATCGGCTCCATACTTCTTTAAATTTTTATCATCAGCTCTTTGCCTTTTAATTCCTGTACGCAACAACTTTTTGCATTTTAATTTCTGAGCATGACGATTCCTTGCACTTTAATTTTTGTCATTTTACCTTTGAGCACATCGACTAACTGTATTTTAATTTCTTTTGAGCGCATCAGCTCTTCGCATTTTTGTTCTCGCATTTTTTATTTTTGTTTTTCCCGGACAAAATTTGAGTTCATGTCTTTACTCGTTTCTCACAATAATAAAATAAAAAGTTACGGTTATTCTTGTTATTTAGTAAGAAACAAGCAAAGAGGGGTAACTGTAAACACCTAATTTTATCCGGGGCATTTTGTAAAAAAAATAAAAAATAAAAAAAGGAAATAAGAGGAAAATGACTTATCTTTCACTCAGTGCACTACTAAAAAAATTAGATTTAGAGATAGAACAAATTATGTCTCTAAATGTGCAAAATTTCGTCTCTAAATCTGGTGTCTCTAAATATTTAGAGCTGGAAAAATTAATTTTGTCTCTAATTTAAAGATGGAATTTTTTCGTCTTTAAATTTTAAAATTCCTTCGCTATTCAGTCTCAAGATCCGTCTCTCGTTCTTTAATTAGAGACAGAAAATTTTGTCTCTATTTCTGTCTCTAAATTAGAGACGAATTTTTTCATCTCTAAATCCGTCTCTAATATTTTAAAAAATATAAAAAAAATTAGAGATGAATTTTTTCATCTCTAAATTCGTCTCTAATATTTTAAAAAATATCAAAAAAATAAGCATCTAATTGTGGTTTGCCACAACTAGACGCCTTTATTTTATAAAAAAAGATATATTTTCCTATGCACATAATTATCCAAAACCAAAATTTATCAAAAATCACAATAAATAATTAATGACACAATGAAATATGGAGACAAATCTTGATAACTGAATATGAGTGAAGTTAACCACATATATAAAAAGAAAGTACATACATAATTATTTTCCTGCAATGCATTACCCGCAAAGCCTAAGGCCCCAAACAACAACTAATGGACAAATGAATATTCATTAATAACTATAGAAAGAAAGTACATACATAATCATCTGAGTTAACCACATAACTGAGCAGATTTATCAACAACCTATGCCAATAGACCAACTATAATTGAGCATAAGCAAAGTTCATAATTCTTTCCTTGTGATAACATTGCATGTTGTTTCTTTGGTGCTTATATGACCAAAGATAGCCCAGTACATTATGATCTATGGAAGTTATGTAATCACAACACAGAAAAGCCATTCCTACATGAATCTTACACATCATTCTACATAAATTAGGACCACCCAGACAATTAACATCAAGATAATCATGTCCTTTCACACAAAAATTGTAACCAATTGTTACATTACATTCTGGAAAGAAAAGGACCAAGAGTCCTATCTACTTGGCAGACTGTAATTCATTAGTAGAGGCGATTTATTTATATCATAAACCAGAAACTGGTTACAGAGAGTCAGAGAATAGAAGAGACAAGAATAGTGAGATAAGGAGAAGAGGAACAGAGAGGAGAGGAGAAAGAGTATTTCACACCAAAACCACCTTCTCACAACTCAATCCTCACTTAAATACCCATTCCCCTTTACAGTACAAATTTTGCTTACAATCGGTCCCTTATTTTTAGCTCCAAATGCCACAAGGCAATTTGTAGCAACTAATTTCCCTTTGTTGCGACTAAGTTCCCTTTGTCAGCATAGAGGTTTATCTAGAAAAAAAAAAAAAGATTCATGCATTAGGTTTCACATCTAAGATACTTCAAAACTTTCTATGCCAAGTTTGTATGAATGATCAATGAGGAAATTAAGATCATAAGAATTTTTAACATATATGATTAAATTTAAAGGCTTCTTAGGAGAATGTAATCAGGTAGCAGTGTCCTTCACCATACAGAGAATGAACCCCTCTTTTCTTTCCCAAAATTGTATTATCTAGCAATTCTTTCTTTTAACTCATACATCTGATTCTCTCATTCTCATTAAAGATCATTTTAGTGCAAAGTAATGTTTGATTATGAAATCATTGATGCAAAGTTATACACACATACATGCATACCTATGGTTTAGAAGCTTGGGAAGCTTTTTCTTGTTCCTCAAGTGCCTCCCCAATTCTCAGCACCACTGCCCTAGCACTCTCAATTTCAGCACAAGCAAAAGACTTCTCTTTATTAACCAACTTTTTAGCATCTTTAGAAGCCTATAGAACAAAGATGAATTTAGTTTTTTTTTTAAAAGATCAACATATTTAAATAGAAGAACTAGAAAATTAAAAGTAATTCAAAAAGCCCAGGAGAAAGGGCAAAAAAATTTGCAGTGGTTAATAGTGTCTAAATGAAATACTAGTATTAGTGAATAATTATCATTGTTGTTGAATATATTAAAAAAGAGGATACAAATCAGAGAAAGTAATTTTCATAGAGTGATCAATTGAATTCCATTAGATAAAATGTGAAGTGAAAAACCTGGGCTAAAAGGAACTAATGATGATTTTATAAAAGTTGACAGGAAAAAAGAAAGAATCAAAGGTTCCCTTCTATGAGATTTTGACGCTTTAACCGATTTATGCAATACAAGTCATGATAGTGTATTTGAAAATAAATAACAAATTTACATGTCAAACTATGAATTGCCTAATCATTATTTTACAATCCTAAAAAAAATCCAAATGAAATATTGGAATTTGAAAGTAGCATTAATTTAATATTGTATCTTACATGCAATAATTGTAGTGAAATATCTTTATCATAAATGCAAAATAAATGGTGGCCTTTGGGTATATAATTTAATCAACCGTTAGAATGTACATGAATATCCAAAATGGTAAAAATACCACATATCAAACAGTGACAACTAACAATGTTAATTGGGTAGAGTAGCTTATAGTCAACGACCCAATTACAAAGCATATTCCAATATAAACCAAAATATTAGTTCAGCCATATAGCCATAGGCATTTCATAGTGGACAATCAATAAGAGACAATCAATACCTAATTGAATGGCCAATTCACATTTTTCTTGTACAGAGCCAAGAAACATCTCTTCAAATGCATGGAACACAATAATGGTGGATCCCCAGCATAGACACCCCAGCATGCACATTTTCTGTAGCTTCTCCTTCAATAATAGTGGATCCCACAATGTTACAAAATTTACTATCCCTCCAAAAGTACTAGAACGAAATAAAAAGGACAAAAATCTCAAAATTAGTTAAGAAAGAAACCAAAAGAAAATTTATTGAAACACTGAAACAAAAGTACAAACTGGTGGTAATCATTCTGAACCACCAAAGAAAATAAAGAACACTATAAAGGAATATTTTAAATGATGCTAGCAGAATTATGAGAAATTCATACCATCTCACAAAATGAGTTTTTTTTTCAAATAAATACATTTTTTGTCAGTTTAAAATGAACAAAGCAGAGGCACCAAAAAACAAAATCATTCCATAAATATTAGCTTGTTTATAGCATATAATGCACTGAGCAATACTTACAGAAGTTATGTCCAGATCAGCAGAGCAAATACTTGTTTTGCTTTAATTCCATGCATGCTACAATAGAAAGAATTTTATATTACATATACTTGGGACTAAGGAGGGAAAATATCTCAAGACAGCAAGAATTATTTTGTGATATAAATATAATCAACAAGTAGTATGTCAACGCCCGCTTTGCTTCAAAACTAATAAAAATAAAACATGGTACATTAAAGATGTGCAAGTTTATATATACTGAAATATCTATCATAGAATATAAAAACTGTACTCTGAGTTAGCAACCTTTATCAGCATGCACCTACACACTCATTAACTGTACACAATATTGCATGCCTATTAAAATTAGAGAAAAAAAAAACTGCAAGATGAGGTGGAAGTACCTGGCCCTTCCTTGATAATACACATCTAGAATCAAAGCAAGAACTATACTGGCGTAGATACTTAACACAGAATTTTGAAACTGCTTTCCTTGAAAATTAGTGAAACCATATTATAAAACTAGATGTTAGCCAATAAGTAAGCTATATATGTCAGCCCAATCACATTAATTTGGAAATGATTTAAGATGTATAAACATCTCCAGCTCCTCAAGTGAGCTATAACCAATACTAATTGAATGTGGAATGGGCTAATACAGATAAAGTACATAAAAAAAGAAAAGAAAAAAAATCCCCTTTTTCCTTTAACATGGCCCGCAGAACAAAATCGGGATAAAAAGCATTCCAAGTGTAAAGTAAAACGAAATTTGACCTCAGATTGGAAAGGCATTTCTATTCAAAATCAAATTTGACCTCAGAGAATGGAAATGGGAAGATCATACAAAAATTAAAATGTGATGAAATTTCAAGTAAAAGTTTTTAAAGTAACGTAGCTGGTTATTAAGGGAAAAAAAAGCAGAGAATCTCGAAGAGAAAGAGAGAGGAGCAAAATGAAACATAACCTGAACACAAAACGAAACATATGTACCTGGTTATGATTAGCACTAATGTGTTTGTTTTATTTTATATGCACAGCTGGGACAAGCGTGAAGTGCGAACAATGGTGCACAACTGGGAGAACAGCGCGACGGAGAGAGCAGAGGAGAAGCACGGTGAGGGCACGATTGGGTGAGAATGGTAAGGGTGCGGCTAGGTGAGAAGGAAAGTCGCGGGGGAGAAAAAGAGGTTCTGAAATTGGATTATGATTTAGGAACAAGGGTTTCTAAAGCTAAATTTAATTTTCAAGAGATTAGAGATGAAAACAATCTGTCTCTGTATTATATAAAAAAATATTAATTAATTATATAAATTAGTTAGAAATGAAAAAAAATAATTAGAGACGAAAAAATTAGAGACGGATAAATTCCGTCTCTGAATATATTTGACTTTTTTAAATATCACATTAACCGAATAGAAATGGAATTAGAGATGAAAAAATTTGAGATGGATAAATTCCGTATCTAAATTCCGTCTCTAAGTATATTTGACTTTAAATTGACCAAATAGAGACGGAATTAGAGATGAAAAATTCATAGATGAATCATTTCTGTCTCTAAATTCTGTCTCTAAATTTTAAATTTTATTTTTTCTCTCTAATTCATCAATTCCGTCTCTGTTTCTGTCTCTAATAAAGACAAAAAAAAATTCATCTCTAAATTCTGTCTCTAAATCGAAAATTTCTAGTAGTGGTGGCCCATGATCCAACCCATTAACCTATAACCCATCATCCAACTCATTGACCCATAACCTGACCCATTGACCCATTTTTCAACCAACCCCAGCACTAATCATAAACAAACCCCATCAGTTATCCTAAACCTTAAACTCATCCTAAACAAATCATAACTCAAACTCATCCTAAACAAACTCATTCTAAACAAACCATAATTCATCGTAAACAAATTCTAATTACACTTCAACTCAAACACTCTAACCTAATTCCTTCTATAAAAACCCATAACTCACACACAAAAAAAAAGGTTGAACTTATGAACCTTAACTTACATACTTCAGCTTTTAACACATCTTACAATTTTCTTTTCACGTGTCTTTGTTTTGGTAGCAAACTCATCACCATCAATCTCCTCTGCCAATAGCTTCATCTTCAACCACTAATAATCCCAAACTATTTTCATCTTCTCCATAACCAAAAACCACCAACCTTCCCTCCATAACCATATCACCACCCCAACGTCAAATCCGACGTCCAACAACCATCACAGTGTCGCCCATTATTTTCGGACCAGCTGACCACCGAATCTACACCCACCGCACCAGCCACCGTGAAGTTACGCCGTCGTCGAGCTCCCCTCCGCCTAAGTCTTCTCTTTCAAACAATCTCCTTTCTTTCTTTTTTTTGTAAGCAGCAACATTGTTTCTTTTGTTATATTTGTTTGTTCTTTTTTTATTTTTTTAAAAAAAATAAAATTTATTTTTTTTTTGGGTGAAGTGGGCTTATGGTAGTAAGCTTGTTAGGGTTGAAAATTTTAAAAAAAATGAAAATAAAAAAAGGAAAAAATAATGAAAATGATATAAAATAATACATATATTTTTTTCTTGAAAAATAAAATAGGATTAATTGAGTGATGACAGCTTGTTGATCTTGTAATTTTTGTAATTATCTGAGTTGTGACAACTTGATGATTCAAAATTTCTTTTTTTTCAATAAAAAAATAATCAACCCACTATCATTAAACATTTATTTTTAAAGAATAAAATATAATTAACTGAGTTTTGACAGCTTGTTAATCCTATAAGTTTTGTAATCATCTGAGTTGTGACAGCTTGATAATTCAATTTTTTTTAAATTAAAAATAACCAACCCACAAGAATTTTATAAAGAATTACGTGACTTTGAGTTCCTCATTGCACCTGAGAATACGTAGAAGCGAAATTTCTATTTCATCAAGCCAAAGTTTAAATTTTCACAAATTATTTATTTTTTTAAGTTTTTTTAAATAAAAGGGATAAAACAAATATATTATGAGATTATTAAATTTTGCATAATTAATTTAGGGTAACCGTTTTAGGATGGATATTTTAGGGGTACTATAGGGTTAAGTCTCTACCTTTCCCTATGCATAATCGACTCTCGAATTCAATCTGGTTTTCAAAGATCATTTTTTTCTAAAGAAAGGTTTTCTAATTTTTTCTAATTTAAATAAAATTGGTGGCGACTCCAAACAATTTATTTTGTTCATCACTCCCACCGCGATCACGTTCGCGACAAGTACAGAGTTAGCTTTGTAGCTATATATATAAAGAAAAATGATGATTTTACATCATTTTTTTACCTAACATTACTTTTTACTTTATTATTTAATAGTTACGATTAAGTGAGAAAAAGTGATAAGAAGAAAGTAATATAATCAATAGTATAAAGAATAATGTAAAAAATGATGTGAGAGAAAATTATGATAAGAAAATTAGAGTTGATATATAAATGCTAAAGAAACTTCTATTACCAGTGGCTGCATGCCAAGTATACAAAACTGTAACAAACTGAATTACTAACAATTAAACACTTCTAGGTGCTACTCCAGTGCATAAGCAAACATGAAAAGTCATGTATCAGCATCATTGTCCTGTATCTGTGATAAAGAATTTTTTCAAAACTTAATTCAGTGCTTGAGATTTGTCCATATATAATTGAATTTTTTTCTAATGAATGTTTAGCTCTGTGTATTATTCATTGTGCTTTGGAGCCCTATTTCGAAATTTCTTCTTGGGTTTGCTTCTTTAAAAGTAGGTGTATAAATGTTCATTCATTATTTTCTTCAATTTTCAGCATGTTTCGATGCATCAGAACCATGCCATGCCATGCCATGCTTTCAAATCGCTGTCATGGTATGTTTGTCACTTCATTCGCTTATTTGTCTCTATTAGTGATCGTAAAATTTTCATCCCGGAGATGAAGCATCTTTCATTGACATATCTTAATTTGAAACTGAAAAGAATGAGAAAAGGTTGATTTATGCTTTGGATTTTGTGATTTCCACAGGAGCCTGAATTTGGATTTTGAGTTTTCTGCCCACCCAAAATATCTCCTTGAGTTAAGAATGAGAGACACTTGGGATTTGGACACCATCAGTCTCTTCAGTCTTGGAAGCAGGTACCCATTCAAATTTCTATACTTTTCTGCTCAGCGTACTTCATCTTTGCATTATAGATTCTTTTTTTCTTTTTATTTTTTCTTTTATTTCAAAGACTACATATGTCAGTTTGTTCACCTTCTCTTTCTATGTTTCTCATTTTATCCTATTGAAGATGAACTTGGGCTTTGAATTTGATTTTGAGCTGCCTTTGAATTATTATTTTTATTTACTTTTATCCATTTTATTTGATCTTAGAGTGTTTTCTTAATCCCTTTGCACCTAATTATCTTTTATGTTAATGATTTTTGCAAGATGGGTCTTTTTAATGGTTCAAAGTCAGCACTGATTTCACACCAAAAGGTAATAACAGGACTTGAAGATAACATCTCTGAATTTTTTGAGAGCTAAAACAACATTTTAGAGGTTCATTTAGCATTTTATTGATTTAGACATAGTAAAAAATTCGAGATGTTGTGAACTTGGTTTGCTAAGAAAATACTAGAAGGAGGGAGGGCTCACTCGCTGAAATCTGAAAGTTAACAATAGAATCTCTTGGGTGATTTTAGTTAATGATGATAATCGACTCTTGTAGTGCACAACTCCAGCCAGAATCTCTTTTGTTGCAGACTTGCTTTATGATTAGTTTCAATGATATCTTATCTTTGATGGTAGCATGTTTGAGATTTATTATAGTTAAAAGCTTTGAAATCTTATAAGGTGAATTTTATGTTTCCTCTATGCTACTTGGTTATATTTTGAGAGTTTTATGTTACTTTCTTTAGTAAACTCTCTTTGTTGGTTTCTTGCATGTATAAGATATTAGGCTTCTAGATTTCAGGTTTGTATGTAGCCTATTTAAGATTTGTTGGTATCTAACTGAAATCTAAACGTTGCAATAGGATCTGCTTTCACATAATATTTACCATACTGTTAGAATATTGGAGGAGATGTAATTAGTTGATAATTGGTGGTATATGGAGAAGGAGGGTGATTTGGTATTGAAAAAACTATTTATTGAATATGTAGGATTACACTTGAGTGGCTAGTACGTATCGCCACTTTGATGGCTTGGTTGCTAGCTTTATTATCTTTTCCATTTGAATTATGAAATTTACACTTGTGCCTTTTGTAACGTAACCCACTTTGAAAGATTTGCATGTTATTATTATTTTTTTTTTAGGTACTTTGAACTTTTGTTGGTCCGAAGTCCATTCCCCTGGTCAAGAGAAAGCAAGAAAAGTCATTGAGTACATTTAAATGATAGAAAATTATTGGATCTATTAATTCTAAAATTTATGACATATTAAAATATATAGAGTTTTAAGATTATTTTTTTTTTCAAGTGAGCTTTCAAACTTCAAACAATCAGACTATTTATGCCCATATATATTACAAAACTTATAATTTCTATTAAATCGATATTTTGGCTTAATACCAGAAGATTCACCAAGACCAGAAAATAGCTTAGAAGGATATCTAAGCTTATCATTTCACTTTTTCTTAAACTGAGGCTTACTATTCTTCCCTTTAAATTTTTTTTTCTTCTTGTCACTATTCTTGTGAGAAACAAACTGAACACTATGAATCTTGCCCTTCTTTATAGTATACTCCTCTTGCGTAAGAACAGATATAAGCTCATCAGCAATCTACTCTTCCTTTTAAGTGTTGTAAGTGGTCTTCAGAACATTAAAACTAGTTGGAAGAGACACAAACACCTTCCAGACCAAGAAATTCTCTCCCAACTGCACTTTCATGGACCTCAACTTGTTGTACTAGTTCACAAGCTTCAAAACGTGTTCACGAACATCACTCACACCATCATATGTAGTCTTTGTCAACAGAGAGAGGTAGTAGGCCTTTTTCAATTTTATCAAACTTCTTAAATTTCTCACCAACAGATTTGAGAAACTCCTTAGAATTATTTGTTTCAGGAATGCTCTCTTTAATAGTCTTTTCTATGCTATACTTCATGGTCATCAAACAAAATTTATTGGATTAAACCCACCTTTCATGCTTCTTCTTATATGCTGCGGAAGATGCATTTGTGGGTCTCTAAAGTTCATCCTCAGTGAAAGCAGCATCAACATTAGAGACAGTAAGGAACAATTTCACATAATCCACTCAGTCTTCAAAATTAGTCTCATTCAATTTTGTTATAACACTCATTTGCATTGATGAAGTTGAAAGAACGATACATTAACACTACTAGAAATTTGAGTTTTAGTGACTGATTTAGAGACCGATTTATTTCGGTCTTTATAGAGATCGAAATAGATACCAATTTAAAAAAATAATAATTTGTTACTGAAATAAAATTGGTCTCTAAATCGGTCTCTAAATTTTTTAGAGACCGAATTAGAGACCAAAATTATGTTATAAAAGAAACTTAAAAAAAATAAAAATATGTCTTATTGTTAGAGATCGATATTTAAGTTTCTAAATCAAAGAATTTACAAAAAATAATAATAATATAAGTAATGACCACAAATTCGGTCACTAAAAAATAAAAAAATAAAAATCAATATCTCACCTCTAAATAAAAAAAAAATTAAAAAAATAATTAGAGACCAAATTTTCAATGTCCAAAAAATCCCGAATTATTAACCTTAGCAAAGAACGCATGACCCCTCCTTCTTTCCCAAATATTTTTCAATCAACCTTTCATATTATCTTATTTTCTCTCACACTCAATCCCCCCTATTCCCCTACCACCACCGCCCACCCTCCAATGCTCCACGCAGCAGATCTGACAGCCGCTCCCGAACAGCCATCGCATCCTAACCAGAACGGCGTTCAAACCGCCGCCGCTCGAATGAGAATGACGCTCGAACTAAACCACCACTCGAACCAGAAACCGTCTATTACAGCATATGCAATGTTGTAACGACAGGTCATATTTTCTAGCATTTAGCCTATGTTTTTATCCATATAATATGTTACTCCCATTTATATTTCTAACATTATGTCATTGTATTTTCCTTTTTCAGTATTTTTAAGAATGTAGCTGAGGTGGCATGTAGTAGTGGGAGTTGGTTAGAATATTTTCCCCTTTTTTGTAACCACCTAGTGGTATTTAGCTTGGCCTACGGGCATGAATGAAATTAGCTAATCATTTCATAACAAACCTTCTCTTATCTCACTTCTCTCTCTCAACTTCTTCTTCTCCATTAGCAACGGGAATCATTCCAGTGTTTGGGTACCCTGCTACTGGTTTATTGGGTTTTTCGATTCGTCTCCCTAAAATCCAAATTATCATCATAATTGGTATCAAAACTTCATCATGAGGCTTTGGTATGGTAAGTTCCACGCGTAGTCAGATTACCATTCAAGAGCTTGAACAAGCTCTGAGGTAGCAGATTCAAGTGACCAATGCAACGTTGGAGTCCCAATTCGACTCCAAATTTGAGATGCTCACTGCGAGCATTTCTGATCTTAAGAACTGGTTTAGCAGCCACTTGCTGCAGAATCAAAACGATGGCTCATCGACGAACCATTTTGAGATTCCTCATGCCGAGAATCGCGACAAGACACAAGAAGGAGGTGGAAACACGAATTGCATTAACAATGATGGTCAGAACTCCTATTCTACACGGATTTCTAAGGTTGACTTCCCCAGATTCGATGGAACAAAGGTGAAGGAGTGGTTGTACAAGTATTGCCAGTTTTTCTCATTGGATAATACCCCACCTGAATCCAAGGTCAGATTAGCTTCTATTCATCTTGATGGAAGTGCCCTACAATGGCATCTCAACTATATGCGAATGAAGTTTG
This sequence comes from Ormosia emarginata, assembly GCA_029884605.1. Lineage (NCBI taxonomy): Eukaryota > Viridiplantae > Streptophyta > Magnoliopsida > Fabales > Fabaceae > Ormosia > Ormosia emarginata. The sequence continues at coordinate 7,985,165 of JAQQTP010000059.1, read as the reverse complement.
ACATTTACCCGAGTTGGTCGCAATATGTTGTTGATGTGAATCAAAGGTTTGGTGAAGCGTATGAAGACCCATTCTCAACCTTGATTCAAGTGAAGCAAACAGGGAGGATTCAGGACTACCTAGATGAATTTGAGTTGGCCCTAGCTCAGGTAACATTACCATTGGAACATTCTCTTAGCATTTTCCTAGTTGGTTTAGAACATAACACCCAAATGCATGTGAGGATGTTTAATCCTAGATCAATTGCTCATGCTGCCAATTTGGCTAAACTTCATGAGGCTGCTAAGTCTAATTCAAGTGCACCTCACTTCAACAATCGCACAAGTCCTTCTAATTTCAAACCAGTTAGTCTGCTTGCAAGGCCAAATGTTAGCAATTATTCAGGTAATCAACCACAGAACACAAAATCCATTTTGGGTAAGGTTCCCAGGACTTTCAATGCTGCTGAAATGGCTGATAAGCGAGCCAAAGGACTGTGTATGTTCTGTGAGGAACCGTTTACTCTGGGTCATCAGCTAAAACATAGGAAAACTCAGCTCTTGGTGATGGAATTGGATGAAGAGGATCCTGGAGAGGATAAAAAAGAGGTTAATGAAGAGAAAGAACCTGAGAATGTTGATGGCAATCAGTTTGAATATCCACAATTATCCTTGAATGCATTGACAAGAGTATCCAATTACTACACTATGAGGGTCAGTGGATTATATAACAAGAAGATGTTGCATATTTTGATTGATAGTGGGAGTACCCATAACTTCATAGATTTGGAACTAGCAAAAAGGTTGGGGTGTAAGTTAGAGCCTATATCCCCTATGCCTGTAACAGCTGGTGGTGGGATTAAATTACAAGCTCCTTATGTGTGTAGGGGCTTCACTTGGCAGTTGCAGCAATCCCATTTCACTGCAGATGTGTTGGTGCTACCATTGGGGTGTTGCGATCTTATTCTAGGCATTCAGTGGCTCACATCTCTAGGACCAATCATTTGAGATTTTTCTAAATTGCAGATGGAGTTTACTACTGGGGGAAAGAGATTTGTTTTGAGGGGTGCTAAACCCTTTAACATCAAGTTAGTTAACAACAAGTCATTCTTACAAGATGTCCAACAAGGAGCTCAATTATGTTTCTTATACATGGATAAAGATAATAACCATTTTGATTTGCCCTCTTGTAATAGCCACTTAGTTGCTGAATCGAGCCATTGTTTTCCATAAGAAATTGCAGCTGTTATTGATGAGTTTTCTGATATTTTGAAGAACCAAGGCTGTTACCACAACCTAGACCAGGTTTTGACCACAAAATTCCCCTAAAAGAAGGCTTTCAACCTTTCAACTTGAGGCCCTATAGGTACTCCATCATACAAAAGGATGTTGTAGATAAATTAGTTGATGATATGCTAGCCTAGGGTATTATTCAACACAGCACTAGCCCCTACGCATCCCCTGTTGTCCTGGTTAAGAAGAAAGATGGGTCATAGAGGCTATGTGTGGACTATAGGAGGCTTAATGAACACACCATTAAAGACAAGTTCCATATTCCACTGATTGAGGATTTGATGGATAAGCTAGGGGGATCTTCTGTATACTCTAAGCTGGATCTGAAATCAGGCTACCACCAATTGAGGATAACAAGTGGTGAAGAGTACAAAACTGCCTTCAAAACCTATGCTGGCCACTTTGAGTACTTGGTTATGCCATTTGGGTTGACAAATACACCAGCTTCTTTTTACGCTCTTATGAATCATATATTCCATGTCGTTTTGAGAAGGTTTATAATTGTTTTCTTTGATGATATTTTAGTCTACAGTTCTACATTGCAAGAGCATGTCATACACCTCCAAACTGTGTTTCAAACACTTAGAGAGCAGCAACTATACCTTAACCAAACCAAATGTTGTTTTGTCACACCTAGAGTGGAGTATTTGGGACATTTCATCACAAAAGAATGGGTGTCAACTAATCCTTCAAAAATTCAAGCAATCACTGATTGGCCTAAACCTATCACCATTAAGCAACTCAGAGGGTTTTTAGGTATAGCAGGGTATTATAGACGCTTTGTGAAGGGTTTTGGTAAGCTTGCTAAGCCTCTAACTCACTTGTTAAAAAAGGATAGTTTCAATTGGTCAAATTCAGCAATAGTTGTTTTCAATGCTTTGAAGACTGCTTTATGTTCTGCCTCTGTGTTGACCTTACCAGACTTTTCCAAGCCCTTTTTAATCGAAATTGATGCTTCTGGAGGAGGGATATGTGTTGTTTTGATGTAGGAAAAGCACCTCATTGCGTATATTAGCAAATCTTTGAGCCCTAAGTAGCAGGCTATATCAATTTATGAAATAGAGCTTCTAGCCATAGTGTTTACAATGCAAAAATAGGGGGCTTACTTAGCTCATGCCCATTTCATCATCAAGATAGACCAGAAGAGTATTAAATACCTGCTTGAGCAGAGACTTAATACACCATTCCAGCATGTTTGGATGTCCAAACTCATGGGGTTTGACTTCGAAATCCAATATAAAGAAGACAGTGACAATGTAGCTACTGATGCTCTTTCTAGGAGACCAGGCGCTGAACTTTTACCACTAATGCTTAGCAATGCAAATGAGGATTTGTTTGCGAAAATTAAAGCTTGCTAGACTGCTGATTCACAACTCCAGCTGCTGATCAAAGAAATTCTGAGTGATCCTAAGAAGCATCCTAAATATACTTGGCATAGAGGTGAATTGAGGAGGAAAGACAAATTGGTGATTAGTGCAGATTCTGAATTGAAACTACTGATTTTGCAGTGGCTACATGATTCATCTTTTAGGGGCCATTCTGGTAGGGATGTCACAACTACTAGGATCAGGTCCTTGTTCTTTTGGAAGGGGATGTCAAAAGATATATAATTATATGTGAGAAACTGTGCCACTTGCCAAAGTGCAAACCTGATTTGGCTGCTTCACCAAGCTTATTACAACCATTACCCATCCTTACTAAGGTGTGGGAGGACATTAGTATGGACTTCATTGAGGGCTTGTCATCTTCCCATGGGAAATAAGTTATCTTTGTGGTGGTAGATAGACTCAGTAAGTATGCCCACTTTATTGCTTTATCACACCCTTATACAGCTTTGGATGTGGCTCAAACCTTTCTAGATAATGTTTTCAAATTGCATGGTATGCCTCAATCCATCACAAGTGATAGAGATCCCATTTTTCTTAGCAAAGTCTGGAGTAAACTTTTTCAGCTTTAAGGGGTATCTTTAAACAAGTCTACTGCGTATCACCCCTAATCTGATGGTCAAATTGAGATTGTGAACAAATGCCTAGAGACCTATCTTAGGTGTATGTGCTCAACTAAGCCCTCTTCTTGGTCCAAGTGGCTAGCATTGGCCGAATGGTGGTATAACACCAATTTCCACTCAACTATTCAAACCACCCTATTTGAGGTGGTTTATGGGCAAGTACCCCATATTCATATGCCATATTTAACTGAGGAAGCCTCTAACTTTGTTGTTGACCGCACTTTGAGTGCCAAGGAAGCTGTGATTCAACTGCTCAAGTTTCACCTCCTACGGGCCCAAAACAGAATGGCACAACAAGCTGACAAAAAGCGCAATGATAAAGTTTTTAACATAGGAGACTTTGTGTTTCTTAAACTTCAGCCTTACAAACAAAGCTCTTTGAGGCAACAACCTTTTCACAAGTTACTTCCTAAATTGTATAGTCCATACGAGGTTTTAGATAGAGTTGGTGTTGCTGCATACCAACTAGAACTTCCACCTGATGCTGATATCCATAATGTCGTCCACGTTTCCCAGTTGAAGTTGTGTTATGATCCTTCTTCCAGCCTGCTAAAACCAACTCCTCTCCCTCCCTCTTTTTTAGCTTCAAGTGCCAGAACCAGAATCTATTTTGGACAGGAAAATGGTTAAGAGGGGTCGCGTAGCTGCTACAAAAGTCTTGGTGAAATAGAAGGATGTTCCTCCTGAGCTTGCTACTTGGGAATTTTACTATGACCTCCTCAAGACGTTCCCTAGTTCTCATCCTTGAGGTCAGTGATTGTCTTCAAGGGGAGGGTATTGTTACAGCATATGCAATGTTATAACGACAGGTCATATTTTCTAGCATTTAGCCTATGTTTTTATCCATATAATATGTTAGTCCCATTTACATTTCTAGTGTTATATCATTGTATTTTCCTTTTTTAATATTTTTAAGAATGTAGCTAAAGTGGCATGTAGTAGTGGGAGTTGGTTAGAATATTTTCCTTTTTTTGTAACCACCTAGTGGTATTTAGCTTGGCCTACGGGCGTAAATGAAATTAGCTAATCATTTCATAACAAACATTCTCTTATCTCACTCCTCTCTCTCAACTTCTTCTTCTCCATTAGCAACAGGAATCATTCCAGTGTTTGGGTCCCCTGCTACTGGTTTATTGGGTTTTTCGGTTCATCTCCCTAAACTCCAAATTACCATCAAACCGTCCAACCCATCGGATATGCTCCAACCGAAGTCGCATCCGTGAACCACGAACAGCCATCGATCCACACCTCTATCAGTCGAACCGTAGCTCGAACCATACTGGCGATGCCGCGAGCCGTTGCATCTAACTCCCACCTTGGCCCAAATCTTACCGCCGCTCTAACCAAACCATGCTATTACTGATATGGGTAGAGGCTTTGATGTCACCTTTGATTTTAAGTTTATCTACTACAAAGGGTCCAAGCTTGTTCACCTTGATGAAGATCATGCCAAGGATCTTATTGTCTCTGATGGAGTTGTTGTTCCAAATGTCCCTGCTGACATTCATTGCTCCCAAAGGAACAGTCATATGAAAGAGAAGATCCTTGTGTGCATTTTCCATGAGGTGATTTGTTTTGAATCCTTTATGTTTCTAGATTTTGATATTTTTTTTTGGCTTGGTTGTGGTGGATAATGGAACATCTTCTGAAAAAGGGAATAAAAGGAAAATATGATATAAGAATTTTGCAATTTTTGTCTTGTAGGGATTTCTATATATGTAGTTTTATTTTGTTGTTAATTATCATTTTTGCTTTTGGGAAAGTATATTTGGTGGCAAGCTGGCAATGGTGATGCTGTTGTGTTCCTTGTTTCTTGAAATAGGAATTGTATAGTTCAACATAAAATATTTTATATCCTCTTCCAAGCGGTATTTTATTTTTGGCAAATATTGGGCCAGTAGTTATATAAAGTGCATGTATTAAATGATGAAAGTGTAAATGCACGAATTAATTTTTGTTCAATCATTATGTTATGAAAATATTGTGAGGGAGTTGGCTAAATGTGCACTTTAAATAGATAAGACCCTATTCTAGTATTTAAAAGAATGTACCATTTAAGTTTAACTCAAGTTCTGAATGCATTATAGATAAAATGTTTTCTCTATCTCCAGCAAGACTTATTTTAATTTACAACCTCTGAATATTTCTAACTATTTCTACTATGTTCCTGTTAGTGGCACTAATTTTTCAAACGAGGCACTAATTTTTTAAACGAACATCTCAGCCCAAGTAGTTGTAGAGATGCATCTAGAGATTAGTCAAGGAAAGAATTGAGTTCTTTCTAGAAGCTAAAAAAATCGAATTCATTTTTAAATAGCCAATAAGCTGAAGAGTGATACAGCAAAATTCTTCCAAAATATAGGAATTGTAAAGTAGTTGAGAAGTGGATGAAGCAATCAAGGTAATTGATGAGGGCATGGTAGGAGTCAATTGTCTACCAACTACTAGAGTGTACAGTATTCTCTTGAAAAATCTATGTAATGTAGGAAATTTAACAGTAGTGCTTGAGAGCTTGAACAAGATGTCTAAAAAGGTTGGTTGTACAGCTAACAAGGAAACTTATGGCATTTTGTTGGAAATGCTTTGTCATGAGAGAAAATATCTTGAAGTAAGCCAACTTCTGGAGCAAATGTCAATTAAATCATATTGGCCTTGTGCCAATAATTACAGTTCATTCATTAAGGGTCTTTGCTTCCTAGGCAGCCAATATGAAGTTGTTATGTGGTTGGAGGACATGATAAGCCAAGGGAAGCTTCCAGAAATTTCTGTATGGAATTCATTGGCTTCTTTATTTTGTAACATAGATAATATGAAAGTGTCCTCTGAGACATTTAATCTCCAAAGAAGTTTGTGATTCTAAATGTTGTTGTAGTTATATAATGACTAAATAATTAGTAGAATCCTATACTTCCATTTTATATCATGAGGGTTATCATTGATTATACCAGCATCATAACCCGCAGGTACCCGTACTGGAATAAGAGCACAGGAGCTGACCATTTCCTAGCCTCTTGTCATGATTGGGTAACAATTACCACCATACACCTCAAATATTCTTCTATATAAGAATAATGCATGCTTGTAAGAGATATGTATAAAAATAGTTGCAAGATTAGCATTTTGATTCAAATCATGCAAGCATTGTGTGGCATGTAAATTTATTTACACTACTTGTTCACTAAGAGATGAGTAAAAATCATTTGTCTTGTACAGAAAAATAAAAACTATATCTCCATGCATGTTATTGATTTTATATATATTTCACTATTTCATGGCTAGTCATATATAGTAGTATTTTGGTTAATTTTATATATGTTGTTGGATCATCTTTCCCTCCAACAGATGTAGGATCTACACTTAGATCAAGTCATACTCAGGATGCATCAGATGCACAAATGCCTGGTAGCAAACCAATTTTATATCTAGAAGGAGGTGGGTATGTATAAGTAATATTTTTTTAAATTACATTACTATGTTTGATATATTATAACTAAACACCTGTATTGTTTGTAGATTTTTGCCTTCGCACTTGGTGGCAAATGGCATCAATGATATCTTCAGGAGCCATTATTTAGAGTCATGGACATCATGGAAAAGGATATGTGATACCATAAGAGATATGTGGTTTGCAGAATTTATGGTAATTTTTAATTTTTTATTACTACAATTTAAATTTTGATAGACTTTTTTTTGTCACAAACAATTTGCTTACTCATATTTATTACAGAGGAAGTATACTATCATTCCACCAGATAATTATTAGACTCAAAGAAACATTGAGAAATGGGGTGCAACATTGTTGAAGAATGTTATGGAAAGGGCTCGCAAGAAAATGGAGAGACCAAGTTGGCTTGGGGATGTGTGGCGCAATGTGGCTGGAGTAAAAAAAAGAAAAATATATAGTCTTGGAATTGAGTCAACCATAGTGGCCGGAAGACCACAATATCATGGCTCAAGTTCTTCATCATATGACTGGGCGCGAAGAGATGAACTTGAAGAATTAAGAAGTGAAAGAAATGAGTTTCGAGCTAAAGTGGTAAATAATAGGAGACAGATTGAGGAGACAAACTAACTGATATGAGAGATGATACAGTCGATGAACTTTCAACCTTCTCAAACATTTCCCATGACTGATGGAGCAGAAGAGGACGAGGACGAGGAGTTTTTATGATTATAGTTTAGTTTGTGTTGTGTTCAAGTTTTTTACATTTAAAATGTTGTAGTAATAAGATATTGTAGACAATGCTTAGTTTAATTTATTCTAGAATATCTTGATGTTTAAATGAGATATTCTAAAGACTGAATTAATTTAGTTTACATTATTTTTTATTTGTGTTTGGTTATATATGAGATTGTTGATTGTTGTTTATTAGGTGTTTTAAAAATTTAGATTTTAATAAATTTAAAAATAATTACAAATTAGAGATCGAATTAGGGACCAAATATATAAAAAAAGACATTTAGTGACCGATTTAGAGATTGATAGATCAGTCTTGTAATATATTCAGCCTTTTAGAGACTGATAAATCAATCTCTAGTTTAGAGACCAATTTAGTAATCGATTTTATAAAATATATAATATATTCAGAGTATTAGAGACCGATTTAGAGACTGATTTAGAGATTGATAAATTAGTCTTTAGTTTAGAGACCACTTTAACAACCGATTTTATAAAATATATAATATATTCATGCTTTTAGAGACAAATTTAGAGACTGATAAAGAGACTGAAAAATTAGTTTCTAAAAAATTAGTCTCTAAATCGGTCTCTAATGTACTTTTTTTAAAAAATAATTGATCAATATTTGATAAAAAATTAGCGACCAATTTTTTTAAATAATCGATTTCTAAATCGGTCTCTAAATTTAGCGACGAGAGTTTTAGAGACCGATTTAAATCGGTCTCTAACTATTTTAGAGACCGATTTTTCGGTCTCTGAAACCCAAATTTCTAGTAGTGTAAAGGGAGATTTTGTTAAGCATATCAACATGTACAATATTTGAGCAAATAATCATAATGAAATTTTCTTATGCAATTACAATCCCGCCTAAGGGTCCCGAATTACAACGCATGAGAAGACTTTCACAGACATCAAAATCATGTCCCTAAAGATAGTACCGAAAGGATACTAAGAACTCTAAGGTCAGAACCTTAATGCCTTTAACAAATCATTAGGAATTACATTAATAAAGACAAACCGATAGGGTAAGCATATTATCAATATAATCCCCAAAGCCACAACATAATAATATTTTATCAACAAAATAGCACCTTGCCACAATTGGTCCCACGAAGACGAGCTCACAATCATGAAAAGTGCCCTAAATAGTATCACTTAACAAATCATCATAAATTACATAAAAAAAAAGCAAACCGATAGGGTAAGTGTAACACCCCGGGCATGGCTCTAACCACCCCGAGCATGTCCACTATCCAGTATTGTTACATATGCACAACATTCAAATTCCCCTCCTTGAGGTTGCAGCAGCTCAACTGGTGAAGGCATTCTCCTTCGAGATGAACAAAAGACATGTCACGGGTTCGATTCTCAGGAAAGGTTGCAGCCTCAAGGAAAGGAATTTGAATGACATGCATGCGTAACAATACTGGATAGTGGACATGCTCAGGGTGGTTGGAGCCATGCCCGAAGTGTTACATCAACTTAGCTGGTGAAGGCGTTCTCCTTCGGGAGGAACAAAAGGCATGTCACAAGTTCGATTCTCAAGAAAGGCTACAGCCTTAAAGAGGAGAATTTGAATGTCGTGCATGCATAACAATACTGGATAGTGGACATGCTCGGGGTGGTTGGAGCCATGCCTGGGGTGTTACAGTCAACACATTATCAACATAATCTCTAATGCAACATTATTAACAAAATGTCAACAAAATGACATCTCAATATAATTGGTCCCACGAAGGCGAGCTCACAATATTGAAAAATGCCCCAAAATAATACCACAATACTTTAAACATGAACTCTCAAAATCAAATCACATAAACACCAACAAAATAAATAGTTTTTAAAACATTATATATCAATTTATTCACAAAATAACACCAAAATTATTTCAATGACCAAACAACATCAACTCTGAGAATGCATAATATATATCATGCACAGGAACATCACAATAATACACAAAAAATTCCAGAAGCAAAAGAGGAGAGTACCATATATTTTTAACAATTTTAATCTCTAGAAATTTTGAAATAAATAGTAAAAGGGCATGAAAAAATAAATAAAATTCACCAAAAATTAGGAAAGGGCGTGTGGAGCACAACCCAAAACACAAAAGTTGAAAAACATGCTCCAAAAGGCCACACGCGCCTCCAAGCGCCACGTACGCAAGTGGGGAAATGCAGGAGGCCATGGTCTCTTTCTTCATCTGTTTTCCTGCATATAGGTCGCGCGACTCGGTTTGAGCAGAAATAGGTCGCGCTGGTTTTCTCCTTCAATTCTTCACCAAAATTCAAGATTTTAGTGTTTACAAATTTAGAAAAATGAGCTCTACATTTCCCCTAAACTTATTTCCAAAAGAACAACACCAAAAAATTGGGTTTTGATCATAATTAAACGCCTAGCCGCGTGTTACTTTTTTAAGGAAATCCATGTTGTTTCACAACCAAAAAACATGATCTCGATGTTGTTAGATTCAGGAAAAAGTGATCTACAATAACCCTGAATCAATTTCTTGAGTTGATTTCCAAAAGAAAATGAATCATAAAATTTAAATGTTTTAGGGTTCCATTGGTTTAAGTAAAATTCTTTGAGAATTCACAATATCATAATGTAATATACATGTTTTTGAACTCTGAACAACCTGACCTACAAAAGCCCCAATTTTATTTTTGAAATCAATTTTTAAAAAAATTGAATTAAACACCATATACGTTAGGATTTCAGATTTCTTAAATTTTTCAAACGTCATTAGATTTCTTAATAAAATAGAAAATTGATAGTCATAATTAGGATAAAAAAACATTGTATATGATACCAATTAATAGAAAATTATCAGATCTATTAGTCCCAAAATTTATGATATATCAAAATATGTAAAGAGTTTTAGGATTACCTTATAAAGGCGCTGATGAGGAAGTCATTGTTGAAACCCTTAAAAGCAATCTCGATGAGTGATGGATATTATTCCTATTCCACAATAATCGCTCACACGTCAGTATCAATGGGGCAACTGTACGACTAGAATGGTTAGGAATAGGGTCTCTCCCTGTATATATAGAATAACTAAAATGAGTTAAACATACTCACTATGTCAAACTCATATACAGAACTATAAAACAAAACTCACATATGAACAGTGCTTTAAAAACAATAGGCTTATTAACAATACTGATCACAAATTTGGGGTAAACAAAGTACTCTAATAATTTTGATATCCATTTAATCTGGGTTTTATAAAATTATAATATGATTTATGTTAGTCCATTATATGAGAAAATTTTATTATGGTTATTTGCTCAAATATTATACATATTGATATGCTTGACAAAATCTGTTTTTAATATATCGTTCTTTCATTTTCATTAATGCAAATGAGTGTTATAACAAAATTAAAAAGGACTAATTTTGAGGATTGAGTGGATTCTGTGAAATTATTCCTTATTATCTCTAATATTAATGTTACTTTTACTGAGGATGAACCTCAGAGACCTATAAATGCATCTTCTGTTGCAAATAAGAGGAAATATGAATGGTGGGTTCAATCTAATAAAGTTTATTTAATGACCATGAAGTATAGCATGGAAATTACCATTAAAGAGAACATTCTTGAAACAAATAATGATAAAGAGTTTCTCAAATCTGTTAATAAGAAATTCAAAAAGTTTAATAAAACTGAAAAGGCATACTACATCTCTTTGTTGACAAAGACTACATATGATGGTTTGGGTGGTGTTCGTGAACACATTTTGAAGCTTGTGAACTAGTACAACAAGTTGAGGTCCATGAAAGTAGAGTTGGGAGAGGATTTCCTGGTCTGATAAGTGTTTGAGTCTCTTCCGGCTAGTTTTGATGTTCTGAGGACCACTTATAACGCTCAAAAGGAGGAGTGAACTATTGATGAGCTTATATATGTTCTTACTCAAGAGGAGCAGACCATAAAGAAGGGCAAGACCCATAGTGTTCAAATTGTTTCTCACAAGAATGATGACAAGAAAAAAAGATTTGCTAAAAGAAAGGACAGTAAGTCTCAGTTTAAGAAAAAAGTGGAATGATAAGACTAGATATCCTTCTAAGCCGTTTTTTGGTCTTGATGAGTCTTCTGATGTTAAGCCCAAATATCGATTTAATGAAAATTGTAAGTTTTGTGATATATATGGCCATAACAATCTGATTGTTTGAAGTTTAAGAGCTGACTTAAGAAAAAGAAAGGTAACCTCTTGCCCCTAGTATGTTTTAAATCAAATCTAGTTGATGTTCCTTTAAATACCTAGTGGTTAAATATTGATGCAACTATTCATATTACAAATTCATTGTAGGAACTCAGAAGTAGAAGGAAACCAAGTGAAAGGGAGTTAATGATCATAGTAGGAAATGAAGCTAAAGTCAAAGTAGAACATATAGGAGTGGTTTCATTAAAGTTATGTATTGGACATGATTTAATTTTGAAAGATATAGTTTATGTACCCTTTATGAGGAGGAATTTGATTTCAGTTTCTGTTTTGGATGGTTTTGGTTAGGGGTGTCAAAACGGACCAGGCCAGCCCATTCAAGGTCGGGCCATTTTCAGGTCGGGTCATTCAAGCCATATAAGTTTCGGGCTGGCATTTTGCTAGCCCAGCCCAACCCATTTAATCTTATGTAGTGTTAAATGAGTGGGCTGACCTGGCCCATTCGGAGTCAGCCCATTCGGACCATGTAAGTTTTGGGTTGACATTTTGCTAGCCCAGTCCATCTATTTTGTCGAGCAAGCCCATTTTGACACCCCTAGTTTTGGTTACTCTTTCTATTTTAGTAATGCAAAAGTTTCTTTATATTATGATTCTGCTCTTGTGTAGTTCTGGAGTCTTGTCTAATGGTCTATACATTTTGGATGTTGATTATCTTTCTGTTGATCAACGGGATTCAGATATCAATAATGTTGTTAAGAACAAGCGTGGTAGAGTTACTGAAAACTCTTTTGTGTTGTGGCACAAACGTTTAGGATACATCTCTAGGGAGAGAATAAAGATGTTGATCAAGGAGAATATTCTTCATGATCTAGACTTCTCTGATTTTAATTCTTGTGTTAATTATATAAGAGGAAAACTTATAGCCAAAGCCAGGAAGAGTGGGGTTACCAGGAGTGAAGGAATACTATAATTAATTCATACAGATATTTGTGAGCCAACTACTCTTATTGCTATGGGTAATTTTAGGTACTTTATCACTTTTATTGATGACTTCTCTAGATATGGGTGGACTGATTTGCTGCATAAGAAATCTGATTCTTTAGATGCCTTTAAAGCATTCAAAGTCATCGTTGAATTGAAATTTAGTAAGCAGATCAAATGTGTGAGGTATGATAGAGGTGGTGAGTATTATGACAGGTATGATGAAATTGATAGAGAGCTTAGAACTTTTGTTAGGTTCTTACAAGACTATGGTATTGAGGCACCGTACACTATGTCTAACACTCTGCAACAAAATGGAGTGCAGAAAAGAGAATTTGTACTCTTATGGATATGGTGAGATGTATGCTTAGTTATTCTACTCTTCCAGAATTCTTGTGGAAAGATGCCTTGAAAGCTGTTACTTATATGTTGAATAATGTGTCAAGTAAATCTGTGTTGAAGACTCTATATGAGCTTATGATAGGCAAATGGCTTACCTTGAGACATTTACGTGTTTGGGGTTGTAGGGCAGAGATGAGACCTTATAACCCATATTCAAAGAAGCTTGATCCCAAAACCATTAGTGGTTTCTTCATTGACTATTGTATTAGCTCAAAGAGTTCTAGGTTCTATTGTCCTTCTCATACTATTAGAGTTATTGAATCAAATCGGGCTATCTATTTTGAAGGAGACTTAAAATATGGTGGAACTCAGGAGCCGCATATTGTTTATTTCAGTGAGGAGCATGTTGTTGTTCCTATTCTTGTTGATCAATTTCCATGGATAATGTCATCTCATTTGATCCATAATGATGATGTTGTTAATCCTGTTGATAATGTCAATATCCCTCAACAAGTCAAAAATAATGTACAAATTCCTGATGTTGTTGTGACTCAACTAAAAAGATCTAAGTGGGTTCCTATATCCACTAAGTCTACTAGATTCGTGGATTATGTTGTGTACCTGCAAGAGTATGAGTTTAATTCAGTTAAGGATTCTGATCTTATTTCCTTTCAAGAGGACATGGTTAGTCCTGATAGTGCACAATGGCTAGTGGCTATGGAGGATGAGTTAACTTCTATGAGAAAGAATAATGTTCAAGAATTTGTGGAGTTGCTTACTAGTTATAAAATTGTTAGTTGTAATTAGGTCTTTAAGACCAAACGTGATGCTAGAGGTGAAATTGAGAGGTATAAGGCTACACTTGTTTCAAAGAGATATAACCAGAGGGAATGCATTGATTATATGGAGACTTTCTCACCGGTCTCTACTAAAGATTCTTTTTGTGTTAGAATGACCTTGGTTGCTTATTTTCATTTGGAGTTTCATCAAATGATTGTTAAGACCACCTTCCTAAATGGTGATTTGTATGAATATGTATATATAGATCAACCTGATGGTTTTGTTAAAGATGGTAAAGATCATATGGTATACAAATTGAGAAGATCTATTTATGGATTGAAATAAGTTTCCAAGCAATGGTATTTGAAATTTAATTATATTGTTGGCTCGCTTGGTTTTAAAGAGAATATTGTTGATCAATGCATTTATCTGAGTGTTTAGTGGGCTTCAGATTCATCATTCTTATTTTATATGTTGATGATATATTATTGGCTAGTAATGATATTATTTTTTCTGAATGAGACTAAGGAGATATTGACAGAGCATTTTGATATGAAAGATCTTGGTGATATCTCTTTTGTATTGGGTATTGAGATTCTCCATGACAAATCTCGTGGTATTCTTCGCTTGTCTCAAAAAGCTTATATTGAAAGGATTCTAAATAGATTTAATATGAAATCTTGTAATCCTTGTGCTGCACCTATTCAAAAGGGTGAAAGACTCACTAATACCCAGTGTCCTCAAAGTGATAAAGATGTAGTTGAAATGGAGAAAGTCACATATGCTTCCGCTGTTGGCAGCCTTATGTATGCTTGAGTTTGTACTCGTTTTGATATTGCTTTTGTTGTTAATGTACTTGGGAGATACTTGAGCAAACCTGGTGCGGCTCATTAGCAGGCTGCAAAACAAGTTATGAAGTATCTATAAGGTATCAAAGATTATATGTTCACCTACAAGAGATCGGACCGCCTTGAGGTGATAGGTAATTCTGATTATGGTGGTTGTCTAGATGACTACAAGTCCACATCAGGGTATATCTTTATGTTAGCAGGAGGAGTTGTTTCTTGGAAGAGTGTTAAACAGACACTTACAGCTACTTCTACTATGGAGATAGAGTATATAGCTTGCATGAGACTACGCATCAAGCAGTATAGTTGAAAAATTTGATTACTGAATTTCATATTGTGAAGAATATTTTCAGGTCTCTTACTATTTATTGTGATAACTTTGTCGTAGTGTGCTTCTCTCAAATTAATAAAAGCTCTAAGCGCTCAAAGTATTTTGATACAAAATTCATGTTTGTTAGAGAGAAGATTCAGGAGTTTTAGACTCGTATAGAGCATATCCCTACAGAACTTATGGTTGCAGACCTTTTAACCAAAGGTTTAGCTATTACAGTTTTTGTTGATCATGTAACCCATATGGGTAAAATGAGGTCTTTTGATGTTCTGGGTTAGTGAGAGTTTATTTCATAATTTTGTTATGACCTCATTTTATTATTATGTCTCGAGACCTTAGACAATTATATTGTTATTATTATCGTTGCCATATAATATTGTTATTGTTATTATCTGTGCAGTTTTGTTTATTCATGATATGACATGTGGTGGAGACACTTTGGACTCAGTCTCATTTTGTTGTTGTGTTGAGATGTTTGTTGAATCTCAAAAGACATGTTGGGCGGATGTTTGGTGCTGTTTTATTGGGAAATGCACTTTGATCACATATTGATATTCAATTTTGGATGTACTTTTTCACTACTCATATATCACATTTTGTTGGATCATCGAAATATGAGTATCTTGAATGTATGATATTAGTACTCCTTCGAGTATGATTTTCTGCATTGTTGAGATACTTGTAGTCTCATTTTGGGTCAGTTGTTGAGAATGCTGGCTCGATTTTGACATCATGTTATGGATACATATTGTTTGATTAATCTGAAGAATTGTTTTCTTATTGAAATAATGTAATATGACTTATGTCGTCCAAGTGAGAAAATGTTAGAATTTTTTATGAATTAACATAAATCATATTAATTGGATGTCAAAATTATTAGATCATTTTGTTTAGTCCAAATTTGTGATTAATATTGTTAATGGACTTATTTTTGTTAAAGCATTACTCATATGTGAGTTTTGTTTTATGGATTTTATATATGAGTTTGTCATAGTTTTAGTTATTCTATATATAGGGAGATACCCTTATTTATATTCACTCTAGTACGTACAATTACTCTATTGATATTAACGTGTGAGCGACTATTGTGAGATATGAATAACATCTCTCCCTCATTGAAATTGCTTTTAAGAATTTTAACAATGACTTTTACACATTTTTAAAATAACCCTAAAACTCTTTATATATTCATTTTAGAATTAATAGATCTAATAATTTTCTATCAATAAATGGATTCAAAGACACAGCTACAAGCATATTGTATTTCAATTTGATTTTTTTTTGAGATATTATAACATTTTGTTAATATCTTTTTCACTTTTGATTCATCAGTTAACTCAATTCTATGAGGTAGCTCCTTTGGCTGGTCATGGTAACTACGTTCACGGCAAAAATTCAATAAGACAATTATTGAATGGTTTTAGCATTATCTCATATGAGTTCATATGTTCTGCAAAATCAATCACAAAAAATTTGAACCTTTGTCAAAGATAGTGACGCATGAATAATGTAAGTATGATATTTATGGAGTCACTAAATAGAATTGAAACTTCTCATAATGCCCTTGCACGGCACGGGCTACTAACTAGCTTGGGATATGAAAAGCTGAGAGAAATTTGCTTCTCCCATATTTGCAGCGTCGATAGGAAGGAAAAGCAGAGAGAGAAAGAGAAAAAAAAAAGTGAGAGAGAAGGTACTAATTAGTGTGAAGACCAAAAAGGACTTAATCTATCGACTTACAAATCATAATTTATAAAAAAATAAAGGATAATATAGAAAATTAGAAAAAAATAAAATAAAAAGATTATCTGACAGGAGATAAATTTATCCTTCATCCAACTAATCCCATTTTATCAGGATAAAAAGCTTTGGACAGAAAGGTAATTTCAAATAAAACATAAAAAATATAAGCACAATTTCACTGCAAAAATTCGCCCAGTAATGGCCACGTGTCCTTTGAACAGTAAAGACTGATTCGATATTTGACGCATTCTCTCTCTGTATATATATATTTTGAAAACAAAATCATCATATACTTTTAAAAAAATATAAATATTATTGTCACTTTTTTAAAATATGTCAAATTTAATAAAAATAATAATAATAAAATATATATATAATAAATAATATTAAATAAAGTGTAAAAATATATATATATATATATATATATTATTTGATATAAAATTATTGTAGTTTATATATATATATATATATATATATATATATATATATATATATATATTAACCCTAATCTTATAAATACTATACTTTCTTCATTTTAAAAGTGATTATGTTATTGAATAATATCAGAGAGTTATATTAAAAAAATGAAGATATAATTTATTTTTTATATAATTAAAAGATCTTATAATTAATTATGATGAGTTTATACATAATAAAAATTATATCTATTTCTTTTTAATATGATATTTATATTATAAGAGAATCATTTCTCTTTAAAAGTACACTCTCTCCTATTACACTTTTTCTTTATCTTGAGATTCTCTGTTACTAGGCACAAGCTTATGCAACATAATGACCATCATTGATATTGCTTCAAATTCGTGCTTTCTACTTTTTTTCTTTGGATCAAATGTGGTGGTTTATAGGTGAGTGCCGTACTGATTCTTCCTTGCTAGTAGCAGAAATTGAATATAAGTTTTTCAAGTAAGATAATTTGATTTTTACAAGCTGAACTAACACAATGACTTTGGGAGATAATTATCCTTAACACAATGACTAGAATACTAAAAAGTTCTAGATCAAGAAAATGAATTAGTTGAAATGCACGTACGGTGACTTAAATACTACTTAATCATAATATAAAAAAAATACTAAAAAGTTTTTTATTATTTATTTAATTAAAAAAGTGTGAAAGATTTAGAGATCGATTAAGAAAAAAAATTAATTTGTTATCAAAATAAAAGTGGTTTCTAATTCATCTCTAAATTATTTAGAGACCGAATTAGAGACTAAAATTATGTTATAAAAAATAAAAATGTATCTTATTTTTAAAAACTAATATTTCGGTCTCTAAATAAAAAAATATTATAAAAAAATAAATAAATAAGTAATGATCGTAAATTTGGTTTCTAAAAAAATAAAAAAAGAAAAAGGTATTAGAAACCGAAATTTTGATCTCTAAATAAAAAATTAAAAAAAAAGTAGCGACAAAATTTTTGGTAAATTAAAAATAAAAAAGGAAAAGGTGAGAATGTAATGTTATCATAGCGTAAAGTATCTTCCCCTAATCAAGTCCCTCTTTCTTTGTTCACTTCTCCCAAATTCCCAATTCATTTGAAGCCCTACCCAATGACATTGCAGTTCTGTGAGCAAGTGAACGATGTCGGCTCGACGCCACTGCCTTGTGGGAATGACAGCTGGGTCTACGATGGTGGAGCTCGTGGCAGAAACAGAGGACGACCGTGGTCTGAGGTGGTTCGCGTAGGTCGCAACCAAATCTGGATCGCAGGTTTGGTTCGTGCAGTAAGGAGCAGCTGCTAGTTTGGCTGGCAGAGAACGAAGACGGTGGCCAGATTTGCAAGGATGTTGTGGCTGCTGCTGCACGGGTGGCTTGGACTCGGTTCAGACGAGGGCGACAATGTACCATATTATTAATTCATTTCTATTTCTTTTCTATTCTATTAATTCATTTCTTATTCTCATCCTTTACATATATTATATAATAATCTTATTAGTTAATGCAAAAGAAAATAATAATAATAATAATAATAATAACTAATTATATTATTAATGTCTTATTTATTTGCTATTAAAATGTCTTTTTGAGCTTCCCTGTGTAATTGTAGGTTATGTATGCAATGCTCTATCTGTTAATTCACACTCTTGTTGCTGTCCTGAAATTGGGGAGAAATTATCTTGTGCTTGATATTGTCTCACAATTACTAGGGTGTATGATCCCTTTCTCACTTAGTCTGTTATGCATGAGTTTACCTTGTGTAGCTTTTTTTTCCTTAAACATGCTAAAATGGAGTCAGAGAGTAGTTACTATTTCAGGCATATGCAAGAGTAATAGGAGCTCACATGATTATTAATTTTTAGGCGTATGAAGAACAACATACCACCATGAACAGGCTCTTTTGCTTATAACACGAGTCTAATTTACAATGAGTTCTAATGTTTCAGGTTCATGAAAATGCGTATCTTAGTGACTTCCACCATTGTTACTACTTTTTTTGCTTCGTTGAGAAATGGTTTAACAAGCCCATTGTGTCCTTATACGGTGATATATTTAACATTGCCCTTATTGTTATATATGTACTTTTCTTCAGTGTTGGATTTAAGAATCCTAGCAGCCACTTGCAAATATCATGTTTAAGCTAATATATTTGTATTGTTGATGATAAAAAAGCAGGCTGTTATTACAGAAAAATATGGTGCACGTGATTGTAATGTTGGTGATGATGGTGGCTTTGCTCCTAATGTCTCCAGGCAAGCTTTTTATGTTATAAACTTATTGAATTTCTACAGCTTTAAAAAATCCTTCTTTGCCATTAAACGAATAATGTAAAAAGGAAAAATGTGTCCCTTGTAGAAGAGAGGAAAAAAAATGAAAATATGTCCAAAATTGCTCTGTGCAATATCATCTAATATAATGACAATCACACACATGAATGAAGCCGATTGGTGATTTAACTATTGGTTTTTTATTATAATTTCTTTTACTTTTTAATTTATTGGATATATAATATCTCTGGCCCTTAAAAATTTATAGTAGTATGGGATAGAAAGAATTTCATTTGTGTTTTGCCTCTTAATCTAATTTGCTTTATTTGGGTCAACATATTGAACTTCTGCATGTTAATAATTACAATGTTTTCTTGTACATGAAAAATATAGTTAGTTAGATCTAATCTCTATGCATATGTTCTTTTAGATTGATAAAATTGTATTAATTTTATCAACTCGCTGATTATTAAAATTATTCAAAACATATTTTCTAAATTTTTAAGCAACTATAGTTTTAATATCAAATGATTATAATTTTTTATATGAAATCAATTAGTTTCTATGAAACTCATGCTTATGTAATGTTGTAATACTTAGTTTTTCTCCATTATAAAATGATTATTTTTTGAGGTGTTTAGATTTTATTTCTACTTTTTAGCTAACTTTATTTTTGTCCCTTATGTATTGTTTGATTCTTGAGAACATGGAATTTGTTGATACCTGCTAATTATAATATTGCTTATTGCTATTATAATGAGTGACTGTGTTATAACTTTCTATGTTAATTGTTTTACAACATCATTTACAAAAAACAAATGCAGTTTCTTTTACTTTGTTGTCATTGCAAAATAAGCTTGGTCTTGCTCAGAGCAGTAAAAATAACAATCGTGTTTGTTAATAGTACTTAAATAATGCTATAAATACTAGAGACCATCACTTATGGCGATTTTTCATCTTTCCATATCTTTATATTCCATCTAGAGATGTCATTACAAATTGGTTCCTGAATCTGGAATCCAGCTTGAGCTTCAAATGTGGTGATAAGATACCGCAACACTGGATTCATCAGCAGACGTGATTTTGACTGAGTTGTCATCTGATCCACCACTAGGAACATTAAGTATTAGATAGTAGCAGTTGTAATCTCTCATATTTTTTATTTTCTTGTTTTGTTCTCTTTGTCATTACACCCATTACCTAAGAGAACAAGAATTTTTAGAAACCATGATAGAGATAATTGAGGTTATGTTTTGAAATTTTTGTTTTTATTAAATAATATTTGTAGTACTTTGAATTCCTAATATTTCAAACTTTTATCTTCCTCATTTTTACTGGAAGCTATTTTAAAAGCATAAAAGCAATTGGATGGAAAGGTACGTTATGAGAATCAAGGTCTTATTGCATTTTATTATTTCTTCATATGTTGGCAAAAGACCTTTTATCTATCTTTTTTTTTTCAATCTTTCATTTTTTATTTACATTCTGTATAGTGAATTTGGCATTTCCATTTAGTTAAATTATAATTGCTATATTGGACTTAATTGTACTTGACAGCTAGAGTTCTTTCTTAATTTTAGGATTTTTTGTCTTATATGAAAGGATACCTTCAAATAAGGGGTAACTTGATTGATGTGCAGACCTTAGTTCACTTGACTAAAAATTAGCTTTTTGACTCAACAAAATTATTAAATGAATTTCCATATAAGTGTAGGTTGTATATTCATTTCAGCAAATAGGTCTTACATGTTTATTTTGTTGATAGTTTCTTTCTTCGTTATGCTAATTGTTAAAATTGCAAACTTTAAAGAAACACATATCCTGCTGTAAACCTGTGTTTTTTTATTCTTAGGCTCTTAGTAGATAGTATTACTGAAGTTTATACATTACATTCTTCTGAAGCTCAAACCTGCTCTTTCATTGCCTTTGAATCTAAATGCATCATTGAAACTGATCATATTTCAGCATGTTCTGTTAAATATATCTAGTTTGTTAAGTTCTTATGGTTACGTAGTTGTACTAGCCATTTTTACTTAGTGATAGAGCAATAAAATGTTCTTGAGTAACCTCTGCTTATTCATGGATCATGACATTTGTTATTGTTTGAGTTCGTTGGTGGTATCCTTGTTCTTGATGTGTAACTAAAATGATTTTTTCAACTCATTTTATTGTCATTAATTAATTTGATAATGTGCAGGAGACAAGACTCAGAACTTTTTGATAGTATTCCTACCTTGGACGAGCTTCATGCTTTGGGTGGAGAGGGTTTGAAATAATGATGTTCAGTAATTGTATTTATATTGCTATCTTGATGTTTAAAAGAAACACTAAATATAAGTCTTTTTTTTTTTGTGTGTGTGCTTGCATTACCATGCTTAGATTCCTCTTGATTGTCTTTTTGGTGATAAATCATAGGAACCTGCTTTGAACATGTGATTGAAGCCATGTTTATTCTTATGCTAGCTTATTTTTTGACTTGTTATGATATCTGTTTATTGCATGTAAAAAGTCCCTATTTTATTTTCAATGAGGAATATTTTAACTGTGCTATCATCTCAAATTGAAATTAAACAAGCTTGCAGCTTTTAACATGTGATTGAAATCACGTTTATTCTTATACTTTATGTCATGACTTATATTATGTTAGTGTGGCTGGAGTGAAAAAAAAGTAAAATATATGGTCTTGGAATTGGGTCAACCGTAGTGGTTGGAAGACCACAATATCGTGGCTCAAGTTCTTCATCATCTGACTGGGTGCGAAGAGATGAACTTGAAGAATTAAGAAGTGAGATAAATGAGCTTCAGACTCAAGTGGCAGATAATAGGAGACAGATTGAGAAGACAAATTGGCTGGTACGTGAGATGATGCAGTCGATGAACTTTCAACTTTCTCTAACATTTCCCATGACTGATGGAGCAGAAGAAGAGGAGGACGATGAGGAATTTTTATGATTAGAGTTTAGTTTGTGTTGTGTTCAACCTTCTTATATTTGAAATGTTGTAGTAATGAGATATTGTAGACAATGCTTAGTTTAGTTTATTCTAGAATGTTTTGATGTTTAAATGATATATTATAAAGATTGAGTGCATGTTTGGTAATGATTCTTTTAGCTTAGATTAGCTTTTTTTTGAGAAAAAAAGCTGTTTCAACAGTGTTTAATCATGTTTGACAAAATCAAAATTTCAGTTTTTTGCACGAAATTCATGTAAAATAAAAGCTTTTTGAAGCTAATTTTTATAATCTTGAAGATTGAAGCTTATGATTCTAAATTTATAGATTATTCTTTACATTTTGATATGTAAATACCATTTTGTCCTCAATTAAATAACGTTTTTAATCATTTTATACCTATTTTGGTAATTTAATACATAAAAGTAATTCTTTTTATATATCATCCAAACGAAACAGTTTAAATTAAAATTACTTTTCAACTAATATATCCAAACATAAAAAGCGATTCAATTATAATCAATTATAATCGATTATAACAAAAAGCTTTTATACAATAATCGATTATTGAAATAATCGAGCTTTCTTACAATTACATTTTAGTTTACTTTACGTTATTTTTTATTTATATGTTTGATTATATATGAGATTGTTGATTGTTGTTTATTAGGTGTTTTAAAAAGTTTGGATTTTAATAAATTTAAAAATAATTACAAATTCATATCACAAATTAGAGACCGAATATATAAAAAAAGACATTTAGTGACTGATTTAGAAAATGATAAACTAGTCTCGTAATATATTGAGGCTTTTAGAAACCGATTTAGCGACCGATAAATCAATCTCTATTTTAGAGATTGATTTTTTGATCGATTTTATAAAATATATAATATATTTAGAGTTTTAAAGACTGATTTAGAGATCGATAAAGCAATCTCTAGTTTAGAGATTGCATTAGCGACCGATCTTATAAAATATATAATATATTTATGCTTTTAAAGACTCATTTAGAAACTGTTTTAGATACTGATTTAGAGACCGAAAAATTGTTCTCTAAAAAATCGGTCTCTAATATACTTTTTTGAAATATAATTGACTAATAATTGACTGAAAATTAGCGACCGATTTAGAGACTGAAAAAATTAGTCTCTTTAAAATTGGTCTCTAATATTTAATGACGAAGTTTTTAGAGACCGATTTAAATCGATTTCTAATTATTTTAGAGACCAATTTTTTGTCTCTAAAACCAAAATTTATAGTAGTGACGCAAACTTTAATATAAAGATAAGTAGGTTAATATTATCTTCTTCAAATGTGTATGTGAGAAAGTTCACTAATGTGCATAATAATAACATGACAATATTTTTTGGCACATTAACGATATGAAAATTTAAAATTATGACATCTCACAAACTATTCTAACCTCTCATTATTAGTATCGTTCGATTCTTTGGGGCTTATAACATAACAATGTTTAAACTAGATACTTATTGGGATAGGGAGGGGGGCTTGGCTACGTACACCTCCATCGTAATATGGGAATGATTGAGAATGAGGTGGTCCTGGAGGAGTTGGATGGGTGTGTGGATCATTGTAATCTGGGAATAATTGAGAATGAGGGGGTCCTGGAGGAGTTGGGTGTGTGTGTGGATCGTTGTAATCTGGGAATAATTGAGAATGAGGTGGTCCTGGAGGAGTTGGGTGGGTGTGCGGATCCTTGTAATCTGGGAATGATTGAGAATCTGGGAATAATTGAGAATGAGGGGGTCCTGGAGGAGTTGGATGGGTGTGCGGATCCTCGTAATCTGGGAATGATTGAGAATGAGGTGGTCCTGGAGGAGTTGGGTGAGTGTGTGGATCTTCATAGTCCACAGTTGCCAAAAATCTTTCATAATTCCCTATCAATTAAAATGAAACCCACATCAATATTACATTCACCAATATGGAAGTTTTAGGTCTAAATATATATATAAAAATGGCAAAGAGAAATAACAATTTTTACAAAAGGCCATAAGGCAATAATCTATTCTTAAATATAGAGAGATAAGCATGATAAATTTCAAGAGGGCAAAGCAAATATACCCGTAGGAATGCTACGAGCAAAGCAAGCCATGGCAAAGACAAACATGAAACAGAGACATAAAAAAGATGCAGAAGCCATCTCTAGTTGTTATGAGATATGGTACTTCGCTGTCTGAGTTATATATAATATGTACTGAGAGATCTTTCTTCCAATTATTTATTTTCAGATTGAAGAGTTCACTTTGCCATCTACCTTTAATTAATTGCAAGATTGGTCAATATTTCTTTCCCAAATTTCAGTACTAAGAAACAAATTCATATTTGGTCAATATTTCATTGCTTGTTTGATGGTCAATATTTCATTCCTAAATTGCAAACAACTTCATATTTTTCATCACGTGGTTTTATTTCTATCTATATGTAACTGTTGAATTTAGTTTATATATTAAATTTTTTCACTAAAAAATATTATTTTAGATAATTTGAAATGATTTTATTTATGTTAATATAATATTTAATTAATTTATATAAATATTTCAATAACTATCTTGAAATAAGAAATATTGTTGGCAAATACTCTTTGATTGTATGCTTATTTTTTGAAATGAAAAATATATCAAATAATTAATCATCCTTTTTTGAAATGTAACAATTAGGGGTGAAAATATGTCAGATTATCTATCAGGAGCCTATGACCTGGCCTGCCTGAGGTTTAGACTGACCTGTTTACTAAACAAATTAGGTCAAAACTTTTTTAAAAGCCTATTTAACTAAAAAAAATCATGCCCCAGACTATCTATAGACCTTTTAAGCCTAACATACCAGTCTGACTTATTTAACTATATATAATATAATATATATTATTATAATAATTATAAATTATAATTATAATTATATTAATTTATTATAATATATTAATATATTTTTTAATAAAATTCAATAACTAAAACTTAAGTTAGTAAGTTAGAATAGAAATAACATATTTATTAATATATTTAATGTAATATATTTATTAGAATTAGAATTAAAATAATAAGTTAACACTCATCTCTTACTTTTATAGATGTTCACTACTTTCTTGCTTTGGTCTTTGGTCGATATGAGACTTGGAAATATATGTCTCTAATAATTTTATAACTTGGTATATCTCCAAGTATCACTTCGATCAAAGACTAGAGTAAGAAAGTGATGATCATCTATAAAATTAGAAGGTGAGTGTTAAATTATAACAAAGGTCTATTGATCTTAAGTAAGCCCATTGGTCTATTTTAAGACGTCTATTAACTTATGTAAATGTATGTTAGTCAATTTAAAAATAAATCTATTAGTCTATATAAAGGTATATATACCTATTTAAAGGTAAGTCTTTCAACATATTGAAATGTCTCATTGCAAAGTATGTATTTAAATAAGTTTTCAAGTCAAACTAAACTTTTAAAAAGGTCATGTTAGACCTTAAAAATTAGTCTATTACAGTCTCATAGGTCAATCTCAGATCTTATAAGTAGAAAACAAGTTAGGTCTCTTTAAAACAAAATCTGATCTTGTTTATCTGTTTCCACCCTAGCAACAATTATTATATTAATTAATTTCCTATTTGAAATAATTTTTTATTACAAATACTAATGGCAAGTAACAAACGTTGACTGATATAATTTTGTATTTAATATTATTAACTGTATTTAATATTATTTACTTTTTAATTTTTATTGCAAATGCGATTGGCAAGTAACAAACGTTGACTGAATTAATTTTGTATTTAATATTAGTTTAAATACTTTTTTATTTTAAAATAATAATATTTATTATTTAATTATTTATTGCAAATACTAATAGCAAGTAACAAACATCATATTGACTTATTTAAAAGTAAGTCTTTTACTTTATTTAAAAGTTTCATTGTAAAATAGACATTTAAATAAGTTTTTAAGTTAGATTAAACTTTTAAAAAAATTAAGTTAGATCTTTAAAATTAATCTATTACAAACACATATATTAAATTTAGACTTTATAATTAAGATATTGGTCATATTTATTTAAGGTAAAGTCTGGTCTAATCTGTCCTGCTTCCACCCCTAGTAACAATTATTGTATTAATTAATTTCCTATTTGAAATAAATTTTTATTACAAATACTAATGGCAAGTTACAAACGTTGATTGAAATAATTTTGTATTTAATATTATTAACCGTATTTAATATTATTTACTATTTATTTTAGTCAATGTTTGTTACTTGCTATTAGTATTTGTAATAAATAATTAAATAGTAAATATTATTATTTTAAAATAAAAAATTATTTAAATTAATATTAAATACAAAATTAATTCAGTCAACGTTTGTTACTTGCCAATCGCATTTGCAATAAAAAATTAAATAGTAAATAATATTAAATAAATTATTTTAAAATCACAAATAAATTGATTAATAAAAAGGATCTACTATTTCTCCTGCTCCAATGCTATCACCATAATAAATTAAGAGATGATTATGAAGCTTGAAATGTTTTATGTTAAATATATCAAACGTATATTAAATTAAAAATAAAGTAATATTTTATTTAAACTTGAAAGAAACATTCATTATGGAATTTTACCAAAATGATAAATATAAAATCAATAATAAATACTAAATTATTTGCAAATGATCAGTTCTTATACCTACATTGTCATATCATGGAATATTAAAATAATTTCTTATTTTAAATAGAATAGAAATCTTCATGAAATTAACTAAGAAAGTTAGATGAAGGATGAAACTACATGCATGTTTGAGCAGGGAAATGAAAATATGTTAAAGTCGGGTGGAGCTAGAAGATTTTCATTGAGGAGGCCAAAGGAGAACTGTACTTTATTTAGGGGGCTAAGTTAAAGAACTTCTATTTTTTTTTTTTACAAAAAATTACAAGTGAAAAAGTTAACTTTTAAGAATTTTGAGGTAGGGATAGCTCCTGTACAGCAACACTACCCTCCGCCCCAAGTGAAAGTTTTGAAGGAGTATTGTTTTAATATATGATATATGATATATGATATGGTATGATATAGTATATAATATATGATATGGTATGATATAGTATATAATATATGATATCGTCATTACTTAAATTTTGATTAAAAAACTCTTTATTATTATAAGAAAATAACCTAATAAATATTATAAGACTATCTGATTTTATTGTAACGTTTTATTGCCATCAATGCAAATGCTTCATATGGAATGCAAGAAGCCGTTTCGTAGTGTGTTCATATTGTAGGGAGCTTTTTTAAAATAAGGTAGTTTTCATTCATTTAGCAAGGCGGCAGGAAAGGAAGACATATAGCAAGCCTATGAATATCTTTAGAGTTGGCAACAGATCGGGCAGGAATCGGCTTTTGTTTAGAGCCGTTAAAATACGTCAAGTTTGATGGGCTGATCTGAATAGTTCGATAAAATAGATAGATTAGACTAGTAAAAATAAATAAAAAATTAGAAATGATCCGAATGGGTTAAGTCCGAACGAGTCGGACTGGTCCACATTAAAAAAACTATATTAAGTCGAGACGAGTCAAGTTGGGCCAACAAAATATCAATCTAAAACTAACATGTTCCAAAAATAACCTAGTCTGAGATGGGCCAACCCAAATAGACTAGACCGGTTTGTTTTGACAACCCTACTTTTGCTCTACTCAACTACGCTCCATAACTTTAGAGATCAAAACTCTCATTTGTTTAGTTGATTTGTAAGAAAAATATTAAAACTTACATTCAATATATCTGTCTCTACTTATGAATATTTTTAATTAAATTTATAAAATAATTAATTATTATTTAAAAATTAATTCATCATCTTATATATAAATTAAAAAATATGTTTATGATAAATATTAAACTATTAAAAATAATTAATATAATTAACTTTATTAGTAACTAATTAAACATTATATTTATATAAATATAGGGTGCGGGGAGAACAAGGTAGATTGACTGCAAAGCCACACCTACCCCACCCTATTGTGTATTGTAATTTAAACCCATCCCATACAAGGTGGCGTAGAGTGGGTGTTTGCAGGTCGGGTGAGTTTGCCAAACCTACCTGAGAGAGAGAGAGAGAGAGCATGTGTGTGTGTGTGAGAGAGAGTTTGAAAAAATTCTAAAAGTGCGACGTGTGGGAAATACTCTTAAGAAATTTGGGTATCATCTATATTATTTTTTGATATTATTTACTCAAATTATAATACTTAAATAGAATAGGTCTCATTAAGAAATATTATATTTTGTGTGAGAAAATATAAAAAAAATATTGTAATTATCCATAATATAGTAAAATATTTTTTAGAATTTATCTTATGATTTTTCTCTTAGTATTAGAAGATTTTTCAGGTTAAAATTTAATTTTTTTTCCATATGCTTTTCAGACATTCATTATCACTACGTTGCGTCAGTTTGAAGATCTAATTCAACTAGTTCTTCTTTTGTGCTTATTAATCACATTGTAATTTCTAAAGTTTTGAAAATCGAACTGATAATTTGAATCAGTAAAAGGACTGATTCATAATTTAATATTTTAATCATAATCAAACTGGAGTATAATAAAATAATAATAATTATATTATTTTTTAATTTTCATATATACCCATAAATTGTAAGAGTTTAATATTTAAAATACTTTTTACAGTTATTTAAATCAAAATTCATTTTATTAATATGAAAGTATTGATAAGTAACATTTTGATAAGTAAAATATTAAATGAAGTAATAAATGAAATAATTTATTTTTTAATATATATATATATATATATATATATATTTCAAAAGATTATTTTAAGAAAAGTTCGTGTCAATTTTTAATAAAGTTTTTTTTTTCGTCAAAAATTACACCTTTTTATTTTTAATAACTTTTTTTAATTATATAAAATCATAAATTATTTTTTAAATTTTAAATTTTAAATTCTTAATTAATTTTTATTATGTCATACAGCTGTACTCAATAAGAAAAAAACGCTTCTGAACCTTAAAATCATGTCATAGTTGTATTAATTCTAATATTTTTATTTTTGACTTTTTTGGATACAGTTGTGCAGCAAACAACTTTCATGGGAACGTGAAATTTGTATTTATTGTGTGTTCAAATTTTTTTCTTCAATGAGTAATTGGAAACAGTTTTCAAAACATCAATGATGACACAGCTATAGCAATAAATATTAGCCCCGTAATTGGTGAGCTGATATGTGTTTTAATTTCCTTTAAAATTTGGAAATTACTGTGTTTTTTAAAACTTAAAAATTAAAACCTGACAAAGGAAAAATAAATCATACACCTATTTTTATTTTCTTTCATCTTTTCTCTGCATCCAAATTAGACATGACAAAATTACTCGTATTTGCGGGGATCCGCTAGAATTACTCACGATGGAGTGGGAGATAGGTACTCGTTTAATAAATAGGAGCGGGGGCGGGAATTATAGTACGCGTCCCGTGAGTACTCACAAATCCGTTTAATATATATATTTTATTTAATATATATCATATATTATAATTTTTTTTTTTTTTAACTTTGAGATGAGATAAAAATATGTATATTTTATTATTTTAAAATAATATTTTTATTAAATAAATCTATAATGATAAAATTTGTTGAAAAAATATATATATTTATGTAATAGTTATTTATATAAATTAATTATTATAAAATATAATTAAATTTAGTTTATTATTTATAATAATTTTTTAATTTTGTAAGAATCTTATATTATTAAACAAAATTGTAATATGTGATGTTAAAATTTATTTTATTTATATTTATTTTATAATTTTTAAAATTTTATTTTAAAATATCAAATACCCGCATATACCCGAAGATATTCCATCTATCCGCAAAAATCATAAATAAATACCCGCAAAATAAATGAGGCGGGAGCGGAGGCGGAAAAAGCACTATCCGCCCCGCCTCGCCCCATTGCCATCCCTAACCCAAATTGCCGAATTCTCTCTCTATTTTCTGTCGTCCATGCGCGTCTCTGCACCTTCTCCTCTCACATTGATCTAGCATGCGTGAAGATGCTCAACTTCAATTGCCCAATGGCTTCATTCTCCGGTTGGTTGTGTTTTAAAGAGTGTGTCTACTCTTTGGAAGAGGTCGAGAGATAAAGTTGAAAGTGAAATGCAGGGGGATGAGTACAGAGAGATCGTGCCAGAGATCGAGAGAGAGGGACGAGGCATGGCCGAGCATAGGGCAGAAGCGATGCGCAAAGGAGAACCCAGGCTCACTTTGGGTCGTCCCTATTCTGTTTGTTTCTATGTCGTATCTCTCTCTTCGCCGCGCCGTTCACCTCTTGCCGTCACCATTTGTGCTCCTTGCCACCGCCCGCTCCATTTTCCGTGAATTTGTTTGCCTTTTTTTTGTTTCCTATTTCTGTTACATTATGGTTTGGGTTCTTTAAGCCTTACATCAGTTGGGTTTTTGCGTACTTAGTATGATACCATTGGTTGGCTTCATTTTAAACAAACTTTCTGCTCATTTTATCAAGTTGGCTATAGTATTGGTGTTTAATTTAGTTATTTATGCCGTATAGCTGGGGAAGAATTTTACTTCACTATTGGTACCAAACACATTCCTTTTGGTGCATCTGCACATGTAAGCTTTATGTTGCATACAAATTGAGTCTGTTTTTGCTAAGCTTGGTACTATGTCACCCATGGATCAAGTTCTATGGAGGACCCACATGGTCGATGCTTCATTCCTTTCTTCTAGATCATTTGCATATTTATTGTAAGGCTGCACATTATATGATTTTTATTTGTTTTTACCCGTAAAATTAGTATCACTTTCAAATGTTGCATAGAAGTATTGCCTGTAAATGTTTTGCTTGAAGTGTATTTAATTTGGCCTTCGGGTGAAGAAATGTGCCATTACTTTCAAATGCTTGATCCATTGAATTTTATGGCTTCCTTCTGCTTAAGCAGTTGTTATTTAACAAAGAACCACCATCTACATTATTTCCTTATATTGCATATGTACTGCATACCACTCATTCTTGCCTCTAATTTTAGATACCTGATTTTGTTAAGAGACTTGATTAGTAATGCTTCATATTAATAGATACTCCTTGATACTCCTCCAAGTCCTATAAACAATGCTTCTTGATTTGGTCTTTCTTTTTTTCTCAATATTCTGTTTTTTTATAATGGCATAAATGGGAGTCTTTGGAGAATTCTTTTCTTACTGCAGAATGTCTACTTCTTCCATCTAGCTCCAGGAGTAACTTTTTGTTACTCATTGTTACTGTGAAAGTAGGTTTGTATATGTAAATGAGATTTTTTTTGTTTGTTAGTGACAACCAGCAGTTGTTCCATACAAGTGTTTTGAAGCTGACAAGTTGTAAAGAAGCATCAAGGATAATATACATCTAATATCACAACAGGGAGGAATAACTCACAGGTATGTTCAATTTGTATGTGGATTGTTTCAATACCTTTTTCATTCTTTATAGTTAATATGGCACTGTCAACTTTTTTATTATGATGGCTCAATTCTATTATTGATGCTTAATAAGATAGGTGGAAATTTCTTGCTCCTATTTCCTTTTGGTCTTTTGTGAAACATCACATGCTTTGTTGAATTTTTATTGTTTTCTCAACTTTTTTTATTCTGTTCAGATTCTTGAAATGGACATAGCCTCTCTGTCTCATTCTAGCAGCACATACCATCCATGTGATTAAATTTTAGGTGTGAGAGAGGTATATCACTCCCTCCTACTTCGCATTAATTTATTATTGATAAATTTATTTTCATTTGTTTTTCTTGGCTTATATGGTTATTGGAACATGATCCAATTGAGTAAGAAAGCAATTGTTGTCTCATGAGGTTGCTGCTGAAAAGTGCTGTTGACATGTAGTATTTATCATTGTGGTCAGCTGGCTTTTGACTTGACATTGCATTATGGTCTTTTCCTTTATTTCTCTAAAGAGGACCAAAGAAAAGAAAGAAAGTTAGATTGGATTTGCAAATGGATCTTCTTAGTTTATTTATTTTTCATTTCAAGAAGCTAAATTACAATTTGTTATATACCTATGTAAACTATATATGATTTATCCTACAGATGGAACTACCTTTTTCTGCAATTTTACTTAATCCCTATTTTTATTTTATACCAACTTCTTTTATATGTTTTTAACTGTTTGACTTTTGGTTTTGTGTAGGTAAAGCTCTGTCCTATAATTTGCAAAGCTTGAGTTGGGTTATATGAGGTAAATGAATAGTTTATCCATTTAAATTTCAGAATTATTTTCCTCTTTTTCGATATATTTTCTACTTATTTTTTTCTAATATGGTTTTTTCTTCATTTTCATTTTTTTTTACATCCTAATCAATGTTTAAACAGGTTGATATACTATTTTGATCCTATTTTTACAGTTGTTATTTTGATCCACTATCATATGTACAGTTTAAGACTCACATATTCCACCCTATGACACATTTTATGCATAATTATATGGAAAAATTGATTATTATATATTTTCTTTAAAGGTGTATGTATTGTTAATATTTTTTTCTTTGTTGTTTTGGGAAGGTATCAGATTTAGTGAAAAAAACTTAAAAAATATATATATATAATAAATAATATTGAAAAAATATAAAAAAAACTCCCAACTTTTGGGAAATATACACTATTAATGATAAGAATATCAAAATGTAATTATATAAACCAAAAATCGTCACTGATTCATCAATTTGACCGATTCACGATTAGTTTGCCGTTTTTAACCCAATTTTCAAAATGCATGGTCTATAAACCAGACCTAACTGACAAGTAGACTGATTCACAGTTGAACTATTTGATATAATTTTATATTCAGAACACTAGTAATTTCATTTAATTTATAATGTAAATCAATTCTTAAGCCCAACAAATACTTTATAGGTGTTTTCTTTGGTACCCCTTATACCTTAAGGGGTTTTGAACCCTTTGATAAAATAATAATAATAATAATAATAATAATAATAATAATAATAATAATAATAATAATATATGACGGTATCTGATCAAATTGAAGCAATGCAAAATGAATTGCAAAAAATATTAGAAGACATTAATAAAAATATTATGTTATTAATAGAAAATACTAATAAAATTGCTATCTATACTTGTGATAAAATACAAAATGAAATTAAAAATATAAGAGAAACCTTAAATAATATTAACAAAAATAAGCAAATTGATCAAAATGAAAATATACAAAAATTTGAAGAAATACTAAAACAATTAGAAAACCTTCTAGAGGAAGAAAAATAATAGTAGATATATAATAAAACAAGAATTAGAAGAATTATTAAAAATAAAACTAAAAAGAATTAATTGAAGTCGTTGAACAAGGACCTTCAAAATTCTTAAAACCTTGTAATTTTATGGAGGAGGATAAAAAATGAATATATAGTTCTATTAAAGAAATCATTGTTTGTGGATTGATATAAAAGAAATTCAACAATTACTAGAAAAATTAAAAATAATTGAAGATGAAAATAAAAAAAAACTAAGAATAATTGTTGGTTGGTTTGTAAAAAGTAGAATAAATTAGAGACAAATAATGAAAATAAAGTTAAGCTAATATTAAATTATAGACTTGCTTTCTGGGTCATTTGAAAGTTGGATTGAATCAGACTTATGATGAAATATATATGGAAAAAGGATAAACAAGTAGAACAAAACTTAAAAAAAGGAGAAGAATATTAGTACAAAATAGATTAAAATTTCTTTTTTTAATATATTACTTAAATATGAACAAACGTCATGTTATCAAGTGTGATTTAATAAAGGATATCGTGGGTTCTCTGTTGCGAAAAGATAGAAGATGAACTAAAATACAAGAAGAATTTAATCCTAGTTATTATGAAAATATTAGAGTAGGAACTAGGTTAAACATTGATTGTTCTAGAAATAAGAAAACAAATAATTACTATAAAGTGGGGGCCTAAATATAATGAAATTACATTACTTATATCATAAATTTATCGAATCTTCTAACTTTATGAAAGATTTAATGATTAAACACTTATTGATATTAAGAACCTATTGGTCTATAAAATTATTTCGATGCTCCTTATTACTCACTTGAGGATGAAAAGTTCACAAAAATTTTAATGAGTATCCTGATGAAACATAGCTACAATATTCAAGAACGGTAATGAATAATCAAGAATTTACAAGATTAATTATGTGACTCATCTATCAAGAATTTGTTGGATATAATACTTTTGAACATAGAGATGAAGTAAATAGATTATTACATGAAAAAACAAAATCACATATGAACAAAATGCAATTATATTGAGTGTCCCTTGATATGTAATATGTATGAGATTGAAAGTTTTATTTGTGAATATCAAAAATATTATTATCAACTAAATACTGAAACCAAACAAACATACACGGATATTTTTATGGACAAACTTTCATATTCACTTAATACAAAAATAAGAACTATTTGTAGATAATCTCACCAAAAATGAACCCCTATTTAGACATTGTTCATTAATACTTTAGGAGGAATTATTCAGATCAGATATAATAGTACAGTTATTATAAATTTTTAATTTTTACTTTGCAATTTAGATGCTTGATATCATGAATTAAGAGAATTTTCAATAATGAATACAAAGAAATTAGGCTGTTGTTCTAATTAGACAATTAAATAAAATTTTGGACAAAATGTAATTTAAGACAGGTGATTTACCATATATGTGATTTACCAAAAATAGAATATCTAGAAAATACGGATGTAATCAAACAACAAGAAGAAAGTATTATAAAAAGAAGCCAAAACTAAGAAAAACCTATCATAAGAAAAAACCACCTACTATACCAAGCGTATAAGAATACTAAAAGAAAATATTTTAAAAAAAAAATTTTCACTTAGAAAATACTATAATTATTCAAAAGGGACAAAAAAGAAATGTCAAGTTGATGATTGGATATAGTAATGTCGAGGACATTATGCCAATTATGAATGTCCTCATAGAGTGAAAAAAGAAAAAGATTTTAAAGAGAAATTAAAGTTAATAAAATAAGTATATAAAATATATATTCTTGAACCATTAGAAGAAGAATTAAGTGATAATAAAAATAGTATATATGAATATTTGAAAAACTGAATTATCTAAGCAAAGAAATACTAGAATCTAAGAATAGTATTTATATATTTTCTATGAAATCGCAACACATTTGAATGTTCAAGATCTATTCGAGTCCGAAATACATCTCTTTATTATTTTTCTTTCATTGTGTTTTTTTTTTTTTGATTTTTTTCCTAGAAAAATATATTGAAAAAAATATGGAAGAAAATAGTTCCTTGATTTTTTCTCACCTTATACCATTTTATTTAAATTTAGGAAAAATTGGAAAACTTTAGGCCTACAACTATTAAGACTACTAACATTTAAGATTTTTCCACTTAGAAAATAGTCTTCACGTGAACCTACCTTTTTAAAAATTCGGAAAATGTTAGTCCATTATTTAAAATTAAGCTTTGATGGGTGGAAACTTAATCAAGCTTTTTATCAATGATTTATTCCCGCTAACACATCCATCTTAAGACTACAACTTATAGTCATTTAAAAGAGTCTTCTTAAGGTAAAGAAGTAACTTTGCTTATGCTATAAAATTTTATTAATTTAATAATCTCAAATTTATCTATTTTACCCCATCTTAAAAGACTTTGCAATTATTTTATTTTATTTTTTAACTATTTTTTATTTTATCATTTTCATTTTTTTCTATTTTATCATCTAGAAAGAAAAGATTTGTTTTCAATAAATAAGAAACCTAATTATGAAAATTTAATTTTGGCTTGCTTTTCTTCGACTGAGGGGTATTTGAAAATCCTGCATTAGTTGGGAATCATTCTCCACGCATCCTATATATAGCATAATGAAGCAAATGATCATTATTCAGTCACGTTAGTTAAAGGGGCTTAAAAAAACTTCAAGTTTGTGGGTTAACTTATTTTAATTAAGAAAAACAAGATTTTTGAAAGGAGATTTTTGTTAATAAAAAATCTCAAGCTTGCACTCGCTCTTTCATGATTTAAAATTTGGTGATGTAGTGTGTTACTTCCCATAATATCTTATCGTAAGATTTTCACTTTTATTTTGTGAGTTTTCAAGATTATCGATCATAGAACAAACAATGTTGAAGATAAGATTAAAATTATTCAATCACCATTATTGGTCATTGCATTTATTAAAATATTTCTTTATTTTTTTTTTTTTTTATCCTTTTTTACTTACTCATAACAAAAATACTCTAAAATGAAAACATTTCTAAAATACTTTGATCCATTATATTATAGAAAGAAACCTAATTTAAACTAAATTAAACAAATTCCAAAAACCAAGTTTAGTTAGGGATTCAATATTGTCCAATCTTTCTATCTTTCTTTTTTTTTTTTTTTTTATAAAAAACATAGTAAAATGTAATAGGCCCGATAACAAAGGAGCCTGGGAAATCAAATTCTTTATTTTTTAACAATATTTTTTGAATTGTTTTTGTATTTTTTTTTTTGTAAAAAAAGAAAGTTAAAAAGAAGGTACACGATTTTGTTTTTTAATTTTTTTTAAACAAAAATGCCCAAATCATCAAAGACATATATAATCAAAGAAAATAAAAAATATTTAAAAAAAAAAATAGAAGGCATACTCAATAGATATCTTTTCATTTTGCATCTAGAATTCAAAATAAAAAAAGATAAAAGGGTAAGATTTTAGACTTATGTTTTTTTTCTTAAAATTTTAGTTATACAAATCTCAGAAAAATGGGGGCAGACATGAGGTCATGGCTTTCATTTTTTTATGGTTCTTTACTGTAATGAATATTACATTTAAATGTTTTTTGGGAGATTTATTCTTTATGCGTTTGAAAGGGTTTATTGTTTGTTAGTAAAATACTAATGAGGTAGTGCAAGTTCTTAAACTTTATTATACGATTAACTTAAACTAAGTTACCTGATTAAAGTGAAATGGATGTAGATTGTGACTTTTTTAACATATTTTCTTATTATATTTATATTAGGAGTACGGCGGTTCCATTAAATACAAATATCTCAATTATGATACAAAAATTTGATCAATTATTAATAATTTTTACATATATCAATTTATTCTCATTATATTTTTAATATTAAAAATAAATTTTAGTTTGCGGCAATAAATATTTTATTTTTAAATTATAAAAAACAATACAAATTATTTTATTTTATTCTATCCACATTATTATTTTTCTTGAATATAGTCCCGTGCAATGCATGGGTTCAAAATACTAGTGTGTGTGTGTATATATATATATATATATATTCTCTACACTAAACACCAAAAGTAGTGCGGTTGCGGTAGTGTGCGGCAACTCGCTGAAGTTTAAGACTCACATGTCCACCCTTATGGCATTTTATGCATAATTATATGGAAAAAGATCATTATATATTTTTTTTAAAGGTGTATGTATTGTTAATATTTTTTAAGGGTATCAGATTTAATAAAAAAATTAAAAAATATATATATAATAAATAATATTAAAAAAATATGAAAAAAATATATACAATATTAATGATAAAAATATCAAAACTGTAATTATATAAACCAAAAACGGTGACTGATTCATCAATTTGACCGGTTCACGATTAGTTTGCCGTTTTTAACCCAATTTTCAAAATGCATGGTCTATATAGACCAGACCTAACTGACAAGTAGACTGATTCACAGTTGAACTATTTGATATAATTTTATATTCAGAACACTAGTAATTTCATTTAATTTACAATGTAAATCAATTCTTAAGCCCAACAATTACTTTATAGGTGTTTTCTTTAGTACCCCTTATACCTTAAGGGCGAATTTTTAAGGGTATCAGATTTAGTGGAGGATATATATAATAAATAATATTAGGAAGATATGAAAAAATATATGCAATATTAATGATAAGAATATCAAAACTGTAATTATATAAACCAAAAACGGTGACTGATTCGTGAGGATGGATTAGTTTGCCGTTTTTAACCCAATTTTCAAAATGCATGGTCTATATAGACCAGACCTAACTGACAAGTAGACTGATTCGCGAGTTGAACTATTTGATATAATTTTATATTCAGAACACTAGTAATGTTCATTTAATTTACAATGTAAATCAATTCTTAAGCCCACAATTACCTTTGGTACCCCTTATACCTTAAGGGTTTTGAACACATAATAATAATAATAATAATAATAATAATAATAATAATAATAATAATAATAATAATAATAATAATATGACGGTATCTGATCAAATTGAAGCAATGCAAAATGATTGCAAAAAATATTAGACTTAATGGGTGGATTATGTTAAATAGAAAATACTAATAAAATGGTTATACTTGTGATAAAATACAAAATGGAAAAAATGAAATTAAAAATATAAGAGAAACCTTAAATAATATTAACAAAAATGATGGCTTGATCAAAATGAAAATATACAACAATTTGAAGAAATACTAAAACAATTAGAAAACCTTCTAAAGGAAGAAAAAAGTAGTAGATATGGAACAAAACAAGAATTAGAAGAATTATTAAAAATAAAACTAAAAGAATTAATTGAAGTCGTTGAACAAGGTGGTCTTCTTAAAACACTGTGTTAGCGGCGGATGAAATGAATGGAGGAGTGGTTACACGGTTAAGGGTGATGGTGGTGTCAAATGAGGAAGATGATCAAAAAATGTGAAGAAGAAGGCTTAAATTATAAGTCTTTAATTTTCTCTCTTTGATGAAATATATATGGAAAAAGGATAAACAAGTAGAACAAAACTTAAAAGCTATTCCTCCCCGTGAAAATGATCTTCCCCTTGTAATAATGCCTCCTTGAATTTAATCCTCATTATGAAAATATTAGAGTAGGAACTAGGTTATCATTGTCTAGAAATAAGGAAAAAAAATTCTACAATGGACTAATGAAATTACATTACTTGAGCTTTCTAAAAGATCAAACTTAAACCTTATTGTTTTATGAATTTTCTCTATAAGTTGTCATTTTTTAATGAGTATCTCTGATGAAACAATTTCCTTAATCCGCAAGATTTTATCCATTTTCAAGAATTTATTGCCTATAAGCTTTTGAACATGGATTAAGTAAATAGATTTTTACATGAAAAAACAAAATCAAATAACGTGCTACCTTCATTTTCCCAAAAATTTTCTTCTTTTTTTTTATTTTTTCATATTCATTTAATTTTATTTGGCATAATCACCAAAAGAAACAGACTAAAAAATTATTCAGAATTTTATCATAAATTAAGAGCCATACAAAGAGAAACAATTAGACAATTAAATAAAAGACTTTTTGCTGTGATTTTTTATCCAAAAAAATACTTTTTTTATAAAAAGAAGCCAAAACTAGAATAATAAAAACGAAA
Source organism: Ormosia emarginata (assembly GCA_029884605.1). Taxonomy (NCBI): domain Eukaryota; kingdom Viridiplantae; phylum Streptophyta; class Magnoliopsida; order Fabales; family Fabaceae; genus Ormosia; species Ormosia emarginata. Next base: position 7,945,404 of record JAQQTP010000059.1, on the reverse strand, counting down.
AATCAACATTTTTTTTTTGGTGAAAATAAAATTAAATAAATAGAATAAAACAAAGAAATAAAATACATGAGATAAAGAAATTAATTAAAAATATATACACAAAAATTTATTTATCATTTTTTGTTATTTTTGAAAAATGAATTATCTACAAAAGAAATTAGGTCCGTAAGATCACATATAAAAATAATTATTGAAAAAAGTAATAAAGAAACATAAGTCTATATTGATACATGTGCAAGTAGTTGTCTTGCAACTAAAACATTATTTGATAAATGAAAAAATTAGAAAAACCCTTAAAAATACAAATAGTGGATGGATCAATACATCCTCTATATTTTGTAGCAAAAAAAATACTTTAAAAATACAAACCAAATTATTTATCGTACTAACAATATACCAACAAGAAACAAGATTAGATATGATATTAGGAAATAATTTCCTGTAATTATATTCACTTTTTTTGTCAATATTTAGAATCTATTTCTCTTAAAACAACTTTTTTTGTCAAGGCAAATAGATAAAAGAAATAATTACTATCCCAATTCTTCATTACTCAGAATGTATTTATTCTAAAAAATAATCAGAGTTTAGCAAGCTGAAACGTGGTGAGATAGTTGAGGCACTATGCCAAAAAATTCACTATGTACTAATTAATTTAGAACCAAACAGAAGAATTTCAGCTCATATTGAAGAACTTTTAAAAAAACATGTAGAGAAAATATTTTAGATCCAAAAATTATTAAAAAAACTGAACTAATTAAAATAAAATTAAAAGATCCAACAAAAGAAATAAAATGTAAACTTATGATCTATACAAAACAAGATAGAGGAGAATTTGTAAAAGATATTAAAGAAATGAAAAAAAAAAGATTAATAAGACCATCCAAAAGCAAACATTCAGCACTAGCATTTTATGTTGAAAACCATAATGAAATAAAAAGAGGAAAGAGACGCATGGTAATCAATTACAAACAAATCAATGATGCAATGGAAGGTGACGCATATTATTTACCAAGAAAAGATTTAAATATTGAGAGAATAAGAAATATGAATTGGTTTAGTACTTTTGATTGTAAGTCAGGATTTTATCAAATGAGACTTACAGAAGAATCTAAAGCTTTAACAACATTTAGTTGTCTTCATGGACAATATGAAAGGAATGTACTTCCAATGGGTATGAAGCATTCACCAAGAATTTTCCAACGAAGAATGGATTCTATACTTACAGAATATAAAGATTTTTATCTTATTTATATTGATGATATATTAGTTTTTACAAATAAAGACTTAGATGATCATTTTAGAAAAGTTGAATGAGTACTTAATAAATGTTTTGAGTATGGAATTGTTTTAAGTAAGAAAAAAGTTGTTTTGGTCAAAACAAAATTAATTATCTAGGATTAGAAATTGAAAAAGGAAAAATAATAATGCAAAAAAATGTATTAGAAAAACTTCAGAATTTCCCAATAAAATTAAAAGATAAAAAGGAATTACAGAGATTTCTTGGTTTACTGACATATATTTCCAATAAAGGTTTTATTAAGAATCTTACTGCAGAACGAAAATTACTCCAACAAAAGCTCAAAAAGGATGCTCTCTGGAATTGGACAGAGGAAGATGAAGTAATTACTACTATATTAAAGTACTTATGTTAGGATCTTCCTGAATTGTATCATCCTTCTGATGATGATTTAGTTATTATTGAAACTGACGCATCAAATGAACATTGGGTGGTGTAATGAAAGCAAAACCCCCTGGACAAAAGAAGGAATTACTATGTCGATACAAGTTTGAAACATTTTCAGATAGTGAAATTAATTATCCTACCCATGAAAAGGAAACACTGGCACTTATTCGAATGTTAGAAAAACATCGAATCTATGTGCCTGACAAAGAATTTATTGTTAGAACAAATTCTACTTATGTTGCAGGTTTTAAGAATATTAATCACAAAGAAACTTATAAGCAAGGAAGACTTATTCAATGGCAAATGAAACTTGTGGAATATAATTACTCAATTTCACATATTAAAGGTGAAAAAAACGTCCTTGCAAATATTTTATCTAGAGAATGGAGCGAAGCATAACCGAATTAGTAAAGCGACAACTAGAACTAAAAGAGGCATTAAAAGGCCAGAAGATGAAAGAATTAGAACTTCTTGAAGCATATATCAAAGTTCTAAAGCTACATCTCAAAGCAGAAGAACTTCTTGAAGAAGCATTTCAGCAGGAAAAAAAGAAAATTAAAAAGTGGTATATAATTTTCAATTGACCATTCCCAGGGATTTATGATGATTGGTTCAAAGTAGCACCGCATTGTCAAAAGATTTCAAGAGTTCTACACAAATCCTACTCAACAAAGGAAGAAGTAGAAAAAGCACTCAAGGAATATTCTGCTAAGGGAAAGGAGAAAGAAATTTATCTTGGTCCAAGAACTTTTTGTGAAGCAATAAAGAATCCACCTCTTTAAGGAAGCAGTTCAAATGTTCAAAAAATCGAAGCATTTTCTTGAAGTTCTACTCAGCTTATCCAGACTTCATCACTAAGCAGCTTGCCAAGCACCTAATTTTCATTGGAGTAAGTAATAATAATTTTCACTAAAAGACGAACCTACTGGTGTTTTCTATGAAGAAGATCAGATCACTCAAATACTGTCTAACCAACTGGCAAACATTTACTCACAATGTCAAAATATCAGAAAGAAATTATTTATCAAGACCCTGTATAAGGGACCAAATACTTTGCTTCTAAGCAAAACAAGTGGCAAAGTAATAACGGAAAAAGATATGAATCTTCTAACAAACTTTGAATTACCTTTTTACGCACTCCAAGGACCAGAAATGGAGTATAGATCAGCTGTCCTCAATGGTCTTTGTGCAATGATTAAAGTAAGTAGGAATCATGCATGTGAAAGGTGTGCATTGGAAAAAGCAATGACCGAAACCGACAAAACTAAAGATGAAGAGTCGGATGAAGTAATAATTGAAGAGTGATGTAAGCCCTTACGTCACTATATAAATAATTAATACTCTGATGTAAGTACTTACGTTTGTAAAGATATATTTGTAAATTACTTTTTAGTTTTATGTCTATAAATAAGCCCTTTTATGCTGAGGCAAAGTAGATTTTGAATATCCTTCAGAAATCTCAATCGAGAGAAGTTTTCCTTGGAAAACTGTGCTAGTCCTTTAGAGAGCTAGTCGAGTATTTGAAAGTATGTCCACCTATCTTGTACTTATTACTACTTATCAATAAACACTTATCCTACTCAAATTTCACTCCTACTCAAATTTCACTCCTACTCAAAACTTCAAATTAGTCACTCCATTCAAATCATTTAAATTTATCACTCAAGTGCGGAAGCAGCAGTGGGCAAAAGAAGAACAGTAGATTTTAAACCCGGATCAGGTTTGTTTATTCAACTTTTAACGAATAATCATTATCAATATCATGTATTAAGAATTGTTAATGGAATTATTATGCCTATACTCATTGAAACTGGATCATGTCTAAGTTATATAAGCAATGAATTGATATGTAACACAAAAGAAATAATACCAAGAGCAATAATAGGATATAAGCAAAAGTAAAATACTTTTACAGAAAAAGCAACTATAGAATGCTATTTTAACCTAGTTGTAAAATTCAAATTGAAGTATATGTTGAAGATAAGATGAATATTAAACTACTCTTAGAAATAGACTTTTTAGAAGTGGTAAAACCATACTAAATTAAATTCGAAGAATTAATTATAACTCTACAAGAAAGAAAAATAAGAATTCACAGAATCAATTTAAGTATACACAATAAAAGATTATTTAAATATAACTCCATAAATGGAGTTTGAAAAGGCAGATGAAATTGAACACTTACAAATCACTGAAGAAGAAGGAAATTATGAAGGAAGTATCCTAATAAATCGATATCTATTTAAGAAAATACAAAAAGAGGATTTAGATCTAACTAAAAATGCAAATATGAAAAGAAGAGAAAGATTAAGCGGATTATTAAAAAGATTCAATCAGAGAAACAATATTATTTACTATAAAAAATTAAGTAATGAAGCACCAATAGATATATTAGATGCTTAAGGAAACACTAGTATATAATTACTTAATAAAAAGAAGCTTATAAATTAAAGAAAAATATAAAGAAATAAAGATAGAAGAAAAATAGGATATATTCACATAAGAGCAGTATAAGTATTAATTGAATCAACATTTCAAGAAGAAATAAATTTACTTGTGGAATTAATATTAAAAGATGATAGAATTACTGACCCAAAAGATAAAATATTAGGAGTAATAGAAGGAAATTTGGCATATGAAAAATTAAAATTTGAAGTATGACCTAATATTGGAATATATTTAAATACTCAAAGAATAGAATAATCATTAACATTAGAACATAAATTTTTAAGAAGAAATTTGATGAGACCAGGAGACAAAATCTTTTCAGTAACTTATTGTGTTAGCTATGCATTAACAAATTCACATCATAGTATTATATTTAGAAATAATGATAAAATAGATATTCCATGTTTGTTTACAGATATTGAAAGAATTTATTATCTTAAGAAAAATGAAATAACTGAAATAAGAACTTCTAGACCAAATTATTTAAAATTCAAAGAAATATCTAAGCCAATAAAATTTAACAAACCAAAAAATATAATGAAGAAAATGAAATTAGTAAATTATCAAATCAAGTAAATGACTTAACTTGATACTTAAAACAAAAAATATAAATAACCTGGAAGAAATTTTGGTATCAGAGAATTAAAAATCAATGAGCGGAAGAAAAGTAAAAAGACAAAAGGAAATTCAAATAGAACATACAACTAATGTTCTAGTTGAGTTAGAAAAAAAAAAGACTCAATTATTTTGTAAAAATAAAAAATATTAGTCAAGAACAAAAAGAAAGTGAAATAAGAAGAATAAGTAAACATTTAAAAAGAATTAATAATATGCTAGAAAAACAAAAAATTGAATTAAAACAAATAAAAGAAGATATAGAAAGTATCAAACTCCCTCAAATGTCAAGAACACTGTAACAAGCACTTACTTTATATTGCCATCTACCTAACCATTCCCAGGATAGGCCAATAATAAATCACTGGAAATATGATTAAAAGCAACATATATGTATCCCAAATCTATGGCTCTAATTAATGGGCGTTGCTAAGGAGAGCTTGAGCGCATAAATGCTCGAGCGTCTGTACCGTAAGATCATGTATTTATTTTTTTAATTATTTAATTGTAAAACTCACACAATCCAAAAATTTAGTTTTCATCAATGGATACAAGGCTCACGCTTGAGTGTATAGAATAAAATTTACTTCTATTTTTTTATATTTATTATATTTATTTTATTAATTAAATTATGATATGTATATATTCTTATAAAAAAGAAAATAAAAAATATTAATATATAAGAAAGAAAATATTAATATATATATATATGTTATAATTTAATTAATAAAATAAATATAATAGATATAAAAAAATGAATCTAAATTTTATCTGACTGTATAACAACAATTGTAACATCTACTTTACAGTTAATTATACCATCGCGTTTTGGAACAGAGCGTTACTAACTTTTTGTCTATCAACTTATTGTATTATCTATACGCTGTATTTAATATGTCTTTAAATTAGTTTTTATTTTAACTACAGTGTTATTCATTTATTAAAAATATTTAAATTTTTTTAATTTACTTATAAATTTATTTTGTATTTTAAAAAAATACTATAATTATATACAATCTGATTTAATATATCTTTTATATAAATTTACGATATAAATATAATATATATGTTTTAAATAAATGAATAACAATATACTTATTATAAAACGTCTTGAATTTGTTTTTGTCTGATCTTTAAATAGACGCATTTTAGAATAAATTCTGGTTCTTTTTTCATTGTTCTATCTTTATAATTTGGGCATTTTTTCGGCTCCGACATGTTGTACTTTCCTATCTTAATTTCCTTTAATTTTCCTGAATAAATTTCCATCCCTCTATTAGTATAAGAGGTCAAGATTCATTTTCTAAGTTTACTAAATTTTCCTAAGGTGGAGAATTATTCAATTCTTCGTCAAATATTATTTCTAATGTTTGTATTTACTGTTATCTATTTTTATTGACTTAGTAAACCAAATGTTACTTGTCTTGAATTAATATAAGGACTTGTGATATGATGAAAATGTGTACATATTATTTGAGTTCATGGCCGATATTATACCTTTGGCTTTTCTTATTTTATTATTTATTTTATTTGATTGGTACGAACTGCTAAACTAGTATCATTAGAGATAAGTAGCTGAAACACAACAACATAGTTCATTTAGCGTATGCTCTATGAGCTTAGTTTTTACGTACAACATTACCATACAAAAGTACACTAAACATCAAAAGTTAGTGGCATCTATTAATGAACAACACCTAATATAATACAACGAAAGACTAAGGGATAGTACTATCCCTTAGTTAGGTGCCTCAAAACTACGTGGTAAATACAACATGCTACATTGGAACTCTATTGTCCCTAAGTCTATTCCCGGCCTTCCAAGCTGATGTCCACAGTGATGGACTCCACTACGGTGATGACGCGCACGAAGGTCCCTAGCTCTGGAATATAGACCCACATGTAGAGAGTCCTAGTCACGGTCTCGTAATAAGGCATCGTCACAGATTGACATACCACGCCTTTAAAACCACCAAAAGTCCAAAGGACAGTCTTAAAGTTACAAAAAAATTTTAAGGTTCAAAACTTCAACCCTAATCATAAAAATCCACAATTGGGCATAACAGTCAAAAGAAACAGAAAACAAAGAAAGGAGGGTGTGCATGCTTGGGTCCATGTCTAGGATTTGAGAGGGCTTCATGCAAACCCTAGTCCCTTTTTGAGACTGAAACTTAGTCCAAGAGAGAATCAAAACCCCTCTTTTGTTTGAGACTTGAAAAATGCTTTCAAAATAGAGAAAAGAGAAGTCTTTTTAAGATTAAGATGTTTTGACTCTTCCTAGAGGGTCTCATTGTCAAAAAAAAGTGAAAGCTTTTACCTGTATAAGATCTGCGAGTTAGGGCTCTTGAAAACAAGAAGAAGGAGAAGCCTTTTCAAGGAGAAATTCGTCCAAAAGCATGAAATAAAAAAATCAATAGAAAAGGAGGGAGTTTTTGTTTCCCTTATCTTGAGTGGCCTTGTCAACAGGATCCTCTCTCTCTCTCACTCTCAATGGGGCAGGACAGGGGTGAGTAATTTTTTTCCTGCCCCCGCCCTCGTCACAGGTACTTATTTATGATCTTTACGGGTAGACAGGATATCCACGAGTATTCGCGGATAGTTAATAATTTAAAATAAAATCTTAAAAATTATAAAAAAATATAAAAATAAAATAAACTTTAACACCACATACTACAACTTTGTTAAATAATCTAAGATTCTTACAAAATTAAAAGAATATTATAAATAACAAATTACATTCAATTATATTTTGTAATAATCAGTTTACATAAATAATTATTACATAAATAGTATATTTTTTTCAACAAATTTTATCATTATAGGATCATTCAATAAAAAAAATTAAATAATAAAAATATATGTATTTTAATCTCATCTCAAAATAAAAAAAATCATAATATATAATATATATTAAATAAAAAAATATACTTAACGAATTTGCGATTACCCACGGGGCAAATACTATAATCTCCGTCCCCGCTCCCATTTATTAAACGAGTACACATTCCCCACTTCGTCGCAGGTAATCCCAGTGGGTACGAGTAATTTTATCATCCCTAAAGTGAAGGGTCATGCTAAAAGGAAAGTTTAGCCTAGAAGTGACCTAACACCTAGGGTATGTGGAAGGTTTACAAGTTTCTTAAATGTGATTGGCACATTTGAAGTGTTGTCATAATTGGCTTCCCAAAATATCCACTATCACTTAAATATCTTCTTAATTTTATTTTTTGGTTGTTTCCATAAGAAATCTAATCATCATTATTAGATTTCCCACCTAATTTTTTTTCTCTTTAAATTTCAAATTTCAAAATTAGCATTTAGTGTATGCTTTGTTATCTGTTTTGGACTAGGTTACCGGTCCATAGAACTGAAGCAACCTGACCCGCCAAGTTGACACTCAAACGTATAGTACGCTTAAATCAGCCCATACATCGGGTATAATGACAAAAACAAATCTTAACCATATCCCATATAGGCAGGAGAATAAAGACAAAGGAATAGTGGTTCTCACGACCCTGTCTCCACGATCTTATCTCCCACGATCGTGTCGCTATGATCCCATGTACCAGCATTCGGCACATACTGAATGCTCAGACACCACATATCATAAAACACTCATATAAATACAGTAAATAAAAGAGATAAGGCATGTATTAATTTTATTACACATTATCCTCCTTGCGCAGTTACTGCTTGAGCGTCGGAGTGTCTTTTGTAAGTACTCATCCCTCGCTACAAGACTGCGAAAGTTACGCCTACGAAGGATACCGCCACTACTTACCTCTCCAAGTAACCCTCAAAACCTAGTTCTGAACATTGACGTCGTCTGTGAGAAGAGATAAATTTATACTCCCAACATCACCTTAAGAAATACACCCACTGTCGCCACCATGGTGAATACAAGAAGGAGATAGGCATCAACTAACCAGAATCGCGCCTCCGCTGTGCGTAAGCCTCCTTCTACGAACCATCACCCGATGTCTAACCCCACGACTCATCAACTAGTCATGGAACCGGTAGTAGCCCACCCTAAACTCAAACAGGACGGGCATGGGACTTCTTTCATTGGAGAGAATCTCTCCCCTTCCTTTAGGATTTCGATGAGGCAACACTTGGCCCTCAAAAAACACCTTTCAAGGACGCTGGGTTGCGAGTATCGCCGCTACAACGCCTTGGTGACAGGGTGGAAAACGAAGTTCAGTCCTATTGGGTTATTTATGACTGATTACTAGAAGATGTCCAGAGCAGAACTGCTCTCCTTGGTTAGACTCCAAGACGAGAGGATTCACCATAATGACGAGAGAATCCATAACCTGGAGAGGGCTGCTAACCAGGGCAATGAAACAAAGAATCGTTCCCTAGTTAGGAACCACGAAAACAAAAGAAGATCGATACCGGCGCAATGACCGTCAACCAGAGAACTCTATGATCACGGATCCCGGTCGTCTGGCTAGACCTGTCCACATAAGGGAGCATCCACACGAAGTAAGGGACACAGTGTCACAAAAATAATCATTCTCTGACAGACCAGTTGCCTATGAGATCCCAAAATGCTTCAAGTATCTTGCTAATATTGAAACCTACGATGGGACCATAGATCCTCAGGAACATGTAGACGCCTACATGTCTACATTCTTATTTGCTTGGGACATCTGTCGCGTTTTCCCCTTGTCTTTAAAGAAAGTTGCACTGAAATGGTTCATCACCTTACCTTCGAGGTCCGTGGATAACTAGGAAGGCTTGTCCTTGATATTTTTGCTGCACTTCACCACCAGCAAAATGCAGCCTAAATCTATTTCATGTCTCTCCCAGATAAGGCAAGGAAAAGAAGAATTTCTCTGGGACTTTATATCCTGATTCAACAAGGAAATCGTAAACGTGCGGCTTTGGGATGAGAGACTCAGACGGTTCTACATCAGGGAAGGACTTCGTCCAGGATAATTCTTTTTTTCATTGGCAAAAAAAGAGCCCATGACTATAGATGAGTTTTGGCCCCGCTCTGATAAATATATCAATGTTGAAGATATTCTCTAAGCCAAGAAGCATCTCGACAAACAAGATGCTAAGCCGAGGGTCGGGGAGCAGCCAAACCAACAAGGAAGGAATCCAAGGCCACCCTTCAAGGGGAAGTATAACAATTACACTCCCTTCAATCCACCACGGGCCCTGATTTACTAATAGGTCATGAATAGAGAGCTCTGGGATGTACTTAGACCTCCCTCACGAAATAAGCTTACACGGAGAGACACATCCAAGCACTGTGAATGGCATGATGGTCCTAGTCACAACACAGAGGACTATACTAGCCTCTGAGATTTCATTGAGTCCCTCTTCCGAGATGGCCATTTGGGCCGATATATTCGGAAGGCCCAGAACAACTAGATGAGGGGTCATTATAGAAAATAAAGCTATAGCCCTTGGAGTTCCTCTCATTCCTATTAGAGAAGACGTTCTCCAATAAGAAATGACAACCTAAGCCCACGCTCACCTCCGGATAACGTTTGTGATCAAGATAGAGCACGACTGCGAGACAACAACCAGGAGAACAATCGCCAACACGAAGTAACCCCCACGATCATGTAATTTCTTATAATTGTTACTTTTGTTGTATAATGAACATCTTTGCATATTAGTAAATTAGCGTTTCTTCATGACTGTTGTCTTATCTCGAAGCCAGTACCTTGGCTGTGACTTCGGGTCCACGGGTACTCTGGCTCATCAACATCTATAACCAGTATCTTGGCAGTGACCTCAAGTCCATGGATACTTAGGCTTGTCGCAACTCATAAGGTCACTGAACCTTGGTGAGGTTCGAGGAATACCAGGTGTGAAATGATCATCTATTCCGACATCTTTACATGACGACCAAATTGGAGAATTCACTTGAACACCCCCCGGGGTCAAGCAGCGCATTCTATGGTTTTCACTCGTAAACATTTTAGCCTGACCTTAACCTATAAACCCGCCATAATTTACAGAGGTTAATCGTATTTTTACTTGACGCTCGCTAGACAAGGGAATCCACTTGAACACCCTATGAGGTAAAGTGGCGCATTTAAGGGTTTTCACTTGTACCCTTATGGTCTCACCTTAACCCATAAATCCATCATAGTTTATAGAGGTTAAGCGTAATCGACCGAAGCCTAGGATCGTGGACCCCACACTAAGAGGTTTTCGTGTCACATGAATTAAACGAACCCAACCACAGATATTCGAGCTTTGAACTTATCTCGGCTGGCAAAACGACTGTTAGTCCAAATAAACGAACCCAACCATTGAGATTACAACTTTGGAATCATCTTGGCTGGGGAAAATGAGTGTTCATCAATCTGAAAATAGAATTATCGATGTCGAGCGTTAAACCCATCTCAGCAATTTGCATACAAGATCGAGGGTCAAACCCACATCGACAAGCGCAAAACAATCTTTGAGATCAAGGCATTGGACTCATCTCAACGAAGAAAGCATACAACATAAAGTAAAACATTCAGAAGAAGAGCAAGTTTTATTATTCACATTCCAAACATCATCAACCTTACAAAAAGAGTCTGCGAGTTATCCTCGTGCAAATACTGCCCTTTTGAAGGAAGCTGAGAAGCTATCCTAACAAGATTATGGTGACGATCAAGCACCGACTACGACCACTTCAACGGTCCCTCAAGGTGCAAGCGAGCAACCATCTCTACCTTGATTAACAGGAGGACAAGGTTCCACACACATACACTCCCCAAACTCCCCTACATGTCCACTGCATGGCAACAATCAGGGGAGGAAAGAAGGAAGGTTAGTGAAACCCTCCATGCCTTTCAGGAACTACAGGCAGAAGCCTCAAGCTTTTCCAGTAGAAGCAAAACCTCACTTCACTGCTATATATGGCTGGAGAGAAAATGATTATGCTGCCTAAAGACATGTTGATCAAGTCACATAAAGTGGTTACTCAGCCCTTACTGGGCCATTACGCATGGAAAGAAAAACTTCCACCAAGAAGAATATGCAAGCAAAAGGGGAACACCTTTCGAAATTTGGGAAAGAAGCGGAAGATGATTCTGGAGAAGGATGCGACCCTTAACATCCTCATGGGGGCATAGAAGAGTCACTCTCTTGAAAAGGCAATCTCAAACAAAGCTAGAAAGCGATAAGAAGAAATGACAACCCCACTGCAAACATTTCACATTTATAGATGGAATAATGCGTTCTGATTGGATCCTAAATGGTGAGATGGCTACATGTTTGAGGTCATATTTAATTGTTCCTTCCCTGTGATTGGCCTCTAAGGCAGCTGACAATTGAAAAACAGAGCAAAAACTGCTATCACATTTAAACAACCTTAATTACCAATAAATTCAAAGTAAGTTCCCCAAGCACGCACAGACTGCTACAAATTACACAGCAAAGACTACTAAAAGGATATCAGATTTAGAGTCTTGCCACCGAGATCGAGCGTTGGACCCATCCAAGTGAATTATGAGAGCAAAATTATATAAGTGTAAAGTCAACACCGAGGTTAAGTGTCAAACCCATCTCGACGTTGTAAAGACAAAAATTCAAAAAGCATGAAAACGACACCAAGATTGAGCATTGGACTTATCTTGGCAAAAAAAGTAGGCATCATTGTAAGAGAAAATAAAATGCTCGAGGTCAGGACATGTCCAAATACATCAACAAAGCCTTACGCATAAGGCAAGAAAAGATAAATAGAAACTTGGATGTTAAAAAATGAGGCTTTGACCATCCAAAGTTTCCACCGCCTCCTCAATCTGAGCCACCTTGGTTTGCACTTCCCCGGCCACAATCACGTTGGTCCCATCTCACCCAACCTCCAGTGTCGCTTCTGTCCTTTCCCTGTCTTCCACCCTAGAATCTACTTGGTCATCTGGGGTAGCTCTCGAAGCAACTATGTCCACGATGCGACCTTTAGAGCACTGACCCCCTCTTTGTTAAGACTGGGGTTAAGAATGCAGAAGTAGTTGATGGTGTTTTCAAAATTTTCCTCCACGCATGCTGATCAATCATCTATTGTTTAGTCAAGTTCACCCTTTAAAAGTTCATACTAAGCCTGGGCACTGGTGAGAGCATACTCCATCGAGGCTAAACCTTTCTTTAGCGCATCCTCATGAACCGTCGCCTCACCTAGTTAAGCTTGAAGCTTGTCGGCCTTAGTAGCTTTGGTTCGAAGTGCTTCCACCTCAGCAACTTGAGCCCAGAGATAAGGGACCTCAGCAGCATCTGCAGAAAGGTGGGCAACCTCAGCCCGAAGTTTGTCTAGTTCAGAGGTATGTGACTTGAGCTGCTTATCCTTCTTATTTGCATCCGCGATGGCCTGGGCGAGCTATCTATCCTTCTCGACAATGTCCAGCACAATTTTCTCCTTTTCACCCTGAAGGGTATTGAACTCTTTCTCTAAGTGTGAAACCTCCTGGATGGACCCCAAACCCCGCTCTGTAAATCGAAGGGTCGAGGCACGCAAAAGCCCAGTAGTTAGGCCTCATGAAGGACCTCTTACACATCACGCTCAATCAGCACCTCGGCCTCGGCGGGGCTCAGAAAGTAACCATCAATAAAGCAGACAAGGTCAGCCCCCTGAGTCCATACTAATATTGATGGAAAGAGACACGGAGCCACCCCGGACCTCGGAGCATCCTCAAACCCTAGACCAACTTGAACCTTGCCAACTTCAGGCTCCTCTGAAATGCCCTTGAGTGTCGACCTTTTACTTCTGTCATCCTTGCTACTCTTCGCCTGCCTTTTATGGGGTTGCAACGATGGTACAGGAGAGCTCGGTTCAAGCCCCAATAACCGGGGGAGGTAAAGAGACACCACAACCACATGTGGAAGGACCACACTACTTGAAGGTAAAGGGACAACAACTGTCACCCCTTGAGCAATCGTTGGGGCCCGAGATCCTGAAGCCTCACTGCTTCTGGCTTCCAACTTCTCAGTTGGGCACCAGAGTTTGGACGGTGGAGCCATGCTTTCTGCAAGCAAAAATGAGAAGCGTTACAACACTAGGACAAATTCATGCAAGAAGGCAAGTACAAAAGGAAAATATATAGGACGAGTTACCTAATATGGCCTTTACAGAATTAGCAAGCTCATTCAAAACAGCCTTATAGGAGATGACTGCCTTCTCATCGGCCCAATTAATCAAGAACTCCATGACCCAGGCCTCAGAAGAAGGGATTTTGGAATCTGGAGTCTCTAACTCCTTGTTACTCTGCCCCTAGCTGACTTCAATCTAGCATAAGTGGAGGTGTGACTCACCTTTCGGGGAGACCAAAAATGTGTCTTACTCGGAGTTCCTTATACCCTAAAGAAGTCCTTTTTAAACTTCTTGAAGGACTCTTGGTAGGGCTTAAAGACTGCACGCTCGCTTTGTGCCCACAGTGTGACCCATCATTTGGTTTGGTTGCTTCCAGAGGTCGTTAACCGAGAGAAAATGAAAAAGAAAGACTTGACCGAGTACGACCACTCAAAGACTCAGCAGGCAAGCTCGAATGCCCAGACGAATCCCCAAGCATTCAAATGAAGTTGAATGGGCACAACCTGCAGATGATTAAGAATGCCCATCTCAAAGTTATTAAATAATAGTTACACCCTAATCCAAATAAAGAGAACCTCGTACATATACATGAAGTGTTTGTCCACTGTACAAGTCGAGCACACCACTTCTTCCTCCGATGGGTGTCAGATCGCAAACTCTAAGTCTCTAAGTCCCTCTACAGTTAGCTGCCAGTACTATTGCTTCTTTAGGATGTCTTCTGTAGTCCTCACGTCGGAATGCGTGCCCAAAACCCCTTGCTCCACCCACTAGTATATGTTGACATCTCGGAGGAAGATAAACTTTTTCTGCTCTACAGGTACAACCTTCCCCCACTCTGCAGGTGTAGCCCTCTGGGTTCGCACCATACCTACAGAGGACGCACCAAAATTAGATTCAAAAGAATCATTCATGTCTTCTACTGTCATCATAAGTTCAGAGAGCAGACGAGTTAGCCCGTGCCTTGCCAGTTCCCTGGCTTGGTCCACCCTCCAGGATGCCTTTAAAATCCTTATCCTAGTCAAGGAAGTTGGACCATCATTAGAGTCTCCTCCATGGCCTCGAAACCCCTATTGTGGCTGAGGCGGCGAAGACCAGGGAAGACTTAAGATCTCCACTGACGGGCCGCTATTATGCACCATCTCCTCACTTCCCGATATTTCTCTCCACTAAATGCTAAAAAAAAGGGGTGAAAATGAAAAGAATGAAGGTGAAGAGTACCTTGAGTACTAGAAAAAAGAGAGGTTTCGAACGGTGAAGAAAGCGCTAAAAGGCTTCGAATTACCAATAATCGTCGCGAAAGACGCAGAAGATCGCCTAAGTCACCGAAGGAAGAAATCTGGAATGCGAAAGTGAGCAGAAAGTGAGAAGGGTTAAAACCACATCCCTATGTATAGGCATGAAAAGTCACCCCAAATCGTTATCATCGATGGGGCAAACATGTCTTTTCGTTCAAAGTGCCTCATCATAACGCCTTTTCAGTTTTGAAACTCGAAAACGACTAATCATGACACTACAAACCCCAAACAATGGCCTCCATTGTTCTTCAACCATGTGACGCACTATTTCTGAACGAAAGTATCCATAAAGACAAGACACAGAAAGTTTGAAATTGAAGCGATACGCGACGTTCCAAAACATTTAACCCGGATCATGGACCCTCAAAGAGTTGCCATGGTGTAACGACACTTTCGAACCTTGGTCTAAATCTGGGAGAAATGATACAAGACCCTGCTAACTACACATGGGGACAATTTATTACACTCCCTGGACAACGACAACGAAACAATGACGTAAGCTGAAGATCCAACCAGGATCCCGATCTTGCTCATTAACCCTGGGAGCCTATTATGATGCATCACGGACCTTGGGCATTTGGGGAAACCATCGCGAGATCCGACGTTGACACATCGACTTGGATCCCTTTGCTAATCGATTTGAACTCGTATCTTGATACTTTAGATGTTCCATCGAAGCGCTAAATTGTAGGCAACTGTTTTGAATCAATTTACAGGTCCATAGAATTAGAGCAACTCGACCTGTCTAGCTGGCACCTAAACGTATAGTGCACATAAAGTAGCCTACACATCAGGCATAACGACAGGAACAAATTCTGATCATATCTCATATAGGCAGGAGAATAAGGACAAATGAATATCATAACCCACGAACTTATCTCCACGATCGTGTCGCCACGATCCCAAGTAGCAACATTCGGCACACACTGAATGCTCAAACACTACTTACCCTAAAACGCTCATGTAAATACAATAAACAAAAGAGATAATGTATGTCCTAATTCTATTACACACTACCTTTTTTGCGTAACTGCTAACTTAACATCGAAATACCTTTTGCAAGTGACCACCTCCTCATTCCAAGACTACGAAAGTTGCGCCTACAATGAATACCACCACTACTTACCTCTCCAGTGACCGCCATAATCCAATTATGAACTTTATCTTTTATTTTATCCCATAAATTTGCTACTTTTCTTGTAATTATCTTTTATTATTTTTCTAAAATATCTTATTTCCCCTTATGTTTTTCAAAAATTATATATATTATATTATATTATATTTTTATATATACATAATTATTTTTCCTAGAGTTATTATTATTATTATTATTATTATTATTATTATTATTATTATTATTATTATTATTACTGTAGCGTAGGGATAAAATTACTTATATGTTACAACAATTTCTCTAATTAATTGCGTGTTTGGTTAATATTTCATTCCCAAATTACACACAAATTCATATGTTCATAATTTGGTTTATTTTCTTTCTGTATATTATATAGCTATTTAATTTGATTTATATACTAAATATATTTGTACTAAAAAATGTTATTTTAGATCATTTAAAATTAAATTTTCATATATATCATAATATTAAAATCAATTACATATATATTTCAATAATTATCTTGTAAGAAAAACAATAAAAATATGTTTTTCATACTTTTTAAAATTAATATGTGCTTTACTATCGCTTGTATAATTTCACATTTTTATTATCTCTTTTTGATAATATCAAAATTAAGTAGTCCCCAAACAAACTTGGTATTACTTGAATTAAGACTTCTACACACGACTTTATTTATTAACTAGTTATTATCTATCGCATGTATGATTTCACATTTTTATTATCTATTTTGATAATCTCAAAATTAACCAGTCCCAAACAAACTTGGTATTACTTTGAATTAATGCTTTTAGACATGATTTTATTTATTAACTACTTATTCTCATCCAGTTGCAATACACCAGTTTGTAATGCATGTATTATTTTATTATTATTGCTTTGATCGCTAAATTTTTAATTTTAATAAACAATATTATATTTGTTAATGTTATTTAGATTATGATATATCTATTTATTATCTATAATCTATTAATCTATGTCTATCTATACAATATATAAAGAAGATTCTCCACTTTGGTGTTTAATTTTTCTTTTTCCAAAATTATCATTATTAACTACTAATTTAGAAATTAAAAAAATATAAAAAGAGATAATAAAATTGTAATTACATCTTATTAATGATTTAAATATAAGTATAAAAGATAAGATTATAAATACATCTTATTACTTATTTAAATTTTTAAAGATAAATACAAAAATGAAATTCAACTTTTATCATTGTTTATTATTTATCTTAATAAAAATTAAAAAATACAAATTACCAAGCACGTAGTGCCACCCAATACGTTAGTTATTATAAACGAGATTCCCGCTTTGGTGTCTAATC
Source organism: Ormosia emarginata (assembly GCA_029884605.1). Classification (NCBI taxonomy): domain Eukaryota; kingdom Viridiplantae; phylum Streptophyta; class Magnoliopsida; order Fabales; family Fabaceae; genus Ormosia; species Ormosia emarginata. The sequence goes on along the minus strand of JAQQTP010000059.1, from coordinate 7,927,857 downwards.
TTTTCTGTTTTGAAATTATCATTATCAATTGCTCATTTAAATATTTAAAAAAAATAAAAAAAAGATAAAATAATAAATACATCTTATTAATAATTTAATTAAATATTTAATTATAAGTATAAAAAGGATACAATTATTTAAATATTTGTTCCTCTAAAATTATAATTGTCTTCAAATAGTTTTAAATTCTCATTATATAATTATAATTATAATTAAACACTGTTGCAACCGGGACAGTGATAGATTGGTGAAAACATTAAAAATAAAAGAGCAGTCAAAGAGTTGTCACCAAATTTTATTTAAGTTGGAAAAATCCTTTTATTTAAGAGAAACTAATATTTGTAAACGAAATTGGATTCTTAAGTCGATTGCAAGTATGCAAGATGTTAGTACCGTACATCGTTCGTTTTAAAAACAATTACCGTAAACTAATTTTTCAAATTATTAGCTTTAAAAATATTTATTTTATCCATTTTAAAATCATTGTAAATTATTCACAAAGAGAAAAAACAATTATGAAAATTTAATTTAAAAAAGATTTTCCTTTTTTTATCTTTTTAGCATTTGGAAAAAGATTTTTTTTTTTCATTGATCACGCAAGTCACAACATTCTAGATTAAACCTGAAAACATACCATTGAGTAAAGAAACATGGTCAAACAAGAATCCTGAATAACACAAACAAGATAACTCGAAACATTTTTAACTTTTCCATTTTTATTTTTTTCTTTCAAAAAGGACAAATGTATTTTCTAGAGTCCTTTTTTTTTTTTAACTTACTCTTCTAAACCCAAACTATTTCACTAGTTCGTCATGTTAACTTTTCTTTCCATTTTTTTAGATTTTTATTTTTAATAATTTTAATGACTTTTGAAGAAAAAGAGTCCAATTCAAAAACAAATCTTTTTTTTTTGTCATACAACCTAAAATAAACTTTCAAAACATACAACCTTTGGCCAATTAACCCATTCAACCTGTATAAACCTTTCATCATAAGGTTTCTAACCCAAACTAAACCTTTGACCCAGGACCAAATAAAGCCCAACCCTTACTACCACAAAGCCATCAGCAATTAGAAATCAAAACGGCAGAGGCGACGGTAACGCGAGCGGAATGCACGGCTCCGACGATGACAGCGGCAGAGACTCGTGGTGGCCAAATATGGGTCCGGGGTGACGCCAGCTCGACGAACAGCACTTCAAGTTCGCTGCTGGGATGGTGAGAGGTGTTCTGGGATTTTGAGGATGGTTTAATGGAGGTTTAGAGATTTTTGTTTTCTGTCCTTGTTTTGGAGGAAGGAGGGTATTGTTCTGTGGGGATCGATTCGGTCGATGTGAATTTGTGTCTTGGTACTGCTTTGGTGATATTCAGGTGAATAGTTATGGGGTTTGGATGGGCCTTTTGGGATGAGAAGCTTGCTATAGTAGTGACTGTTGCTTGTTCCTCTTTTCTTTTTCATTTTTTTTAAAAAAAAAAACTAAGAAATGATTTTTCTGAGATTAAAACTTGTTCACACTAGAAAGATTTTACCCAATTGAAGCAAGTGTAATCTCAATATACATTCACTATTTGCAATCAGTCCTAGAAGCATAATAAACACGCCCAAGATTTAGCACATGCATAGGGGTGATAATAAAAGTGAAAATGTTGATATTGGGAAGGACCACACAAAGAGGAATGGTGATCTATGCATAGTCATTTTAGGTCCGTGCATGTTGGTGATAGTTGTTATAAAATTGTTAGAACCTAAAATGAGTGAAACACGAGATGGATGAAGAATAGAAATTGCTCAGCTCCTCTAGAATGGTTGGTAATACCAGTTAAGGGTGGATAGGTGGTCCCCCTCGTGTTGCTACCCGCTTCTACTAAGACACAGCTTAATAGGAACAAGAGACTTGGTGGCTACAACCATAATAAAATATTATTTAATTATTGAAATGCCATGTTAAGTGCACCTATCAGAATTAGAACAGATTGATTACTAGATCCACCTATAATCGCCAACATAACTATAAAAAGGATCATTTAAAAACATGAGTCGTTATTAAAACATTCGATATACTGAAGTTGGTATGTGTATGGTGATTTCACTCACCAAGGGAGCGCAAAGTCCGGGGGTGGACTGATGGGAGTCGAGCGAGACTAGAAGGTTAAAGATAACGGAAAATAGTTAGGTCCCTTTCTCGGGGAATCTTAGCGCATATATATTGAGAAATGGTTTGAATCCTCATGCACTGTGCTCACGCAGACTACCTTAGGATCGTGTCAATTCGGCCCATGATCGTTGAGGTCCGTCTCGACATTGTCGGGAGTTCCACGATCGTTGGGTCCGTCTCGACTAGGCTTGTTCCACGATCGTTGAGTCCGTCTCGACTCTGTCGAGACCGTCCTATGATCGTGGAGGCTTCTCTCGTTCTGCTTGTCTTTCCTTTAATGGCCAATCCTTGTACGCAACGTGGTCCCATCTTGAGAATAGGGGTCGGCTTTGTCCGACGACGGGATCCAAGGTCGCAAGGCCGAAGCTGGGGACGTTGTTGGCGAGTTCGGTGGTATATGTGTCGGGTCGATCCTTCGAGACGGGACCCGACCACGGTCCCGACGTTCTTGTTGGCGCTTGGACGAGGCCCAAGTGTCAAGGTACCATTATGCTCGAAGTGGGCGATATCCTAGCATTGAAGCCGGGCTTCGCGATCGATCATGAGACAACTCGGCGGTTGGGATGTGGTTCGGAGGTCGAGATGGGTCCTTACCTTCATCGCCATTCCTTGGTCTCGTGGCTTTCCTTCAGTTGCCCCCTGGACGTAGTTCCCGGGGTCTTTTGTCTTGCAGCAGCGTTCTTTATTGACCTTGGATTGTTGGATTCTTTGGGAACCGTCACTTTGACCTCCTCGAGGATGAACGAGTCTTTAATGGGGAGCGTCAGCTTTGCGCAGTTTGCAACCGTCCGCTGTCCTTGCGACCAATGAGAAATGAGGGGCATTGAATGCGGATTTATGGTTTCTTTAATGCAAGGAACTGATCAAGGCGTTCCATTTCCTCTATAAATGGAGGGTCTCTGCATTTGATCATGGCATTCCTCTTTACAGTGTTCATTCTGGAAGTGACCTATCTCAGAGAAATGGCTCTCCCTTCTCCTATGCGCTTCTGGAGAGTTTTGCCTCTTTCGAGAGTTTTCTTCTTGTTCTTTCCCAAATTTCTGAAGCTTGGCCATTTTATGTGGGCGACTTCTTGAGTAGATGTCTCACTTTCTCAGCGTATTAGTGGCAGATGTCTCACTTTCCCAGCGTACTGTGGTTGCTTGTTTGATACTTGCAGTCGTTGGGGGGGTTTGAGATATCCGTCGTGTAGACCGAGTAGGCTGCAAGTCCAAATTCGCTTTCCTTCTCGGTAGAGCCTAAGAGCGTCGGATATGCTCGAGGGACTATTATCCTCGGCTTTGAGGCGCTGGCAGGGTGATTAAGGTTTTCGGTGGAACGATCTACCCATGAAAAACACCCCCGTGCCCCGTGGCCCAAAAGAAAGTGCGCACCGATCTCTTCTGCTGACGAAGAAGGAAGTGAAGAAAAGTGGCGGATACTGAGGTGCGGAAGCGGTGTTCCGCAGGGCTTCGAAACCAATCCACTTTTTCAAGATACTTTGCTTCGGGAGGAGAAGGCGGGGGTGCTAGCTCTTAGAGGAAATGTGGATGCAACATGGCCGGGATGCCCATGATGTTGATGGCGGTTCGCACCTCCGGGTTTCTTTCATTATATGTTCCATGTCTCTATACTTTCTTTTCCTCTTTTTTGTTGTAAGATGATGTATGGAATGAGAATTTTAATAAAATAACTATTGCTCCTTTTCCTTTAAATTCTGTGCTTTACTGCTTGCATTTGATCCGTGGTTTCTATACTATACCGGGGTGAGTCCAACGCTCACCCTGGCCGTGCGGTATGTTGAGTTGCCCCCAGCTTGGTACTTAGTCGAGACCGGCGAAGTGCCAAGTTTAGGTACTTGATTCCGGGGTCTCTGTACCATTGCTATTTTTTTCGATGTATGTATTTTTTGGGGTCCAATGCCCTCCTTTTTTTTTTTTTTTTTTTTTTGCGTATCGGAATTTCGACGAGACCTGTGGTCTGGGTCCAACACCCATTTTGACTGAACGTTTTAGGATTTCTCTTAGGATTTGTGCGGTGAGAATGCTCAGAAGCCTTGGCATAGGATCCGATATCCGCAGTAGCTTGCCCCTTAGGAATTCGTGCCCAAGGTAAAGAATTTTAACCTTGGCTTGGAATTCGAAGGCAATAGCTGTTTGGGATTTTAGAGTCCGTGCCTAAGGAAAGAAACCTTGTCCGGGGTCCATTACCGGTTGTTTTAGGTATTTTAGGAGGCCGCGTGACTTGTGGTTTCGGACTGGTCCTTGCCGGGGTCCTTTGTGCGGGTGGATTGGTGCGAGAGTTTTCTCCCTGTTGGGATTTCTCTACTGCACTCCCTACCTAGCACAAGACACTACGGTTGGTACCATGGTGACTGAGTTCTTTGATAATTGAGATGCTTGCTTAAATTTAAAATTGAAAAAGTGTACATATAATTGGGGCGGATCAATCATGAGGTGAACTAGGAGACTAGGCCTCGAAAGGCGCTTAGCTGTAGTATTTTCTAAGTTTGTCCGCGTTCCAAAAATTCTTCACGGGCTTGCCTGTTAATGTTTCCAAAGTATAAGCCCCCTTCCCGGTACTGACTACGACGCGGTAGGGTCCTTCCCAGTTAGGGGCTAATTTTCCTTGGGAGGCATTTCTTCCGCCTACGTCGGCCCTGCGAAGCACCAGATCGCCCGGCTGGAACCTTCTGGGGATGACCTTCAGGTTGTACCGGGCTGCCGTTCTTTGCTTGGTTGCGACATCGCGTATGTGCGCGATGCACCTTCTTTCTTCCAATAGATCCAAGTCTTCTCTTATTAGGCCAGGGTTGGTGTCTGGTGAGAAATGTTGGAGACGCCAGCTCGGTTCTCCTATCTCTACCGGGATCAATGCTTCGCACCGTAGGTCAGTTTGAACGGGTCTCACCGGTTGTGGAATGAGGTGGTTCGGTAGGCCCAAAGGACGTGGTCTAACTGCTCGGTCCAGTTTCCTTTGGCTTCGTCCAGCCTTTTCTTTAATCCCCTAACTATAACCCGGTTAGCCGCTTCGGCTTGCCCATTTGTTCGAGGGTTTTCCACGGCGCTGCAGTGATGTTTAATTTTCAGTCCGTGAAGTAGTTCTTCAAAACCTTTGTCTTTAAATTGCGTCCCGTTGTCCGTAACGATGGATTCCGGGACTCCGAATCTGGTTATGAGGTGGCGCCAAGTGAATTTCTGAATCCGAGCCGAGGTGATGGTGGCCGAGGCTCTGCTTCTATCCACTTGGTGAAATAATCTACATTCGACAACCAAAAACTTCAGTTGCCGGCACTTGAGGAAAAGGTCCCAAGATATCCATGCCCCACTGGAAGAAAGGCCAAGGGATGGATGTCGTGGACAATTCCTCCGCGGCGGGGCGTGGTAGTGGTCGAGTGTCGTTGGCACTTATCGCATGTTTGGACATGTGCAAGGGAGTCTGCTTCCATTGTGGGCCAATGTAGCCCTGCTCGGAGTGCCTTCAATGCCAGGGCCTTGCCTCCTAGATGGTGTCCGCAACTCCCTTCGTGGACTTCGGCCAGGACATACCCGGCTTCTTCAGGCGTTAGGCACTTCAGGAGGGGTGAAGAGAACCCGCGCCGGTACAGCTGCCCACCGAAGATGGTGTATCTGACCGCGGCTTTCTTTAATTTGGCTGCCTCCTTAGGGTCCTCGGGGAGGATTCCGGACTGCAAGTATTCCATCAGTGGGGTGATCCAGGTGCGTTTTTGTTCATTAACCTGCAGGACGGTTATGTCGGAAACCGCGGGGTGGGAGAGGGTTGCCTGGATCACCGATCTGTTGTTACCTGGACTTTTGGTGCTTGCCAACTTGGATAAGAGATCGGCCGGGAGTTTTGTTCCCGGGGGATGTGCTCCACTTTGACTAGCTGGAAGTTGGGGAGGAGCTCTTGCACTTTGGCCAGGTACTTCTGTAGGAGGGGTTCTTTAGCCTAGTATTCGCCTTGGATCTGGGAGGTCACGAGTTGGGAGTCGCTGCAAAGTTTGATCTTTGTGGCCCCCAAGTCTCTGGCCATTGCCAGTCCTGCGATGCATGCCTCGTATTCCGCTTGATTATTCGAGGTGGGAAACTCAAACCTCAGTGAGTTCTCGATGGTTACCCCTTCGGAGTTTTCCAAGATTACCCTGGCGCCGCATCCTTTTGGGTTAGAGGACCCGTCCAAGAATATGGTCCAGGGTATTTCATCTGTATAACCGGGGTCTGAGGTAAGTTCGGCCAAGAAGTCTGAGAGGGTTTGCGCCTTGATTGCTATCCTGGGCTCATAGGTTATCCCGAATTCAGAAAGTTCGACGGACCAGGCGATCATCCTTCCTGCTAAGTCTGGCTTGTGCAGTATTTGTCGGATTGGTTGATCCGTTCTTACCACAATGGGGTGGCATTGGAAATACTGCCTTAACCTTCTGGCCGTGATGATAAGTGCAAAGGCGACCTTCTCAATCTTTTGGTATCTGAGTTCGGGGCCTTGCAGCGCTTTGCTCACGAAGTAACCGGTTTTGGCCTTCGGATGTTTCCCGGTCGATCGAACCGATTGCTTCTTTGTTGACGGAGAGGTACACGTAAAGGGTCTCGCCTGGTTCGGGCCTTGTGAGGACTGGAGGGGATGCCAGGAGGTTCTTTAAGGACGTAAAGGCGTCCTCGCATTCCTGCGTCCACTCGAATCCGGTACCCTTCTTTAATAACTTGAAAAGGGGGAGGGATTTGTGGGCGGCTTTGGCTAGAAATCTCGTGAGAGCTGTGATCCGGCCATTCAACTGCTGCACTTCTTTGATGTTTCGGGGGCTATGCATGTCGAGCACCGCTTTGCATTTGTCGGGGTTTGCCTCTATGCCGCGGTGGGTCAGCATAAATCCCAAGAATTTCCCTGCTTGGACCCCGAACGCACACTTTCTGGGATTGAGTCTCATGTCGTGCCTTCTCAGCTGCGCGAACACTTCTTCCAGGTCCGAGGTGTGTGATCCATCCGACGGGGTCTTAACTATCATGTCGTCGATATAGACCTCTAGCATTTTCCCCATCTGTTTTCAAAGACTCTATTCATCATCCTCTCGGCATGTGGCCCCGGCATTCTTTAGTCCGAACGGCATTACCTTGTAGCAAAGTGGCTCGCCGCTTTCGGTGATGAAGGCCGTTTTGTCTGGTCTCCGGGGTACATCGAATTTGATTGTACCCCGAGTAAGCGTCCATGAAGGATAACGTCCGAAGCGGAGGAGGCTCGACCAACTTGTCGACGTTTGGGAGGGGGTATGGATCTTTGGGACATGCCTTGTTCAGGTCGGTATAGTCCACGCACATCCTCCATTTCCCGTTTGCCTTTTTAACCAGGACTACGTTTGAGAGCCAAGTAGTGTACGAGACTTCTCTTATGAATCCGGCGTTTAATAACTCCCTGACTTGCTCCTCAATAGCCTGTTGTCTCTCGGGGCCAACTTTCCTCTTCTTCTGGGCGACCGGCTTTGCATCCCGTTTAATAGATAAACGATGGCAGATGAAAGCGGGGTCGATTCCAGGCATATCGGCGGAAGTCCAAGCGAAAAGATCCTTGTTTTTCTGTAGGAGCTGTGTCAACTGGGTCTTTTCCTGATCTTCGAGGTTTGCTCCTATCATGGTGACTTGATCGGGCTTTTCGCCCAGCTGGAGTGGGGTCAGTTCTCCTTCGGGGTGGGGTCTTGTACCTCGGATTTCTTCGCGGACGTCCAACTCCGTCATCAAGATGTTGACTTGGTCATGGGCGGTGCTGGATGTTCGCATCTTTGTTTTTCTGGAGGTCCTACCGATCTTTAAGCTCTCGTTGTAGCATTTGCGGGCTGCGATCTGGTCGCCCCTGACCGTGACCACTTCGTTGTTCCTGTTGAGGAACTTCATGGCCTGGTGGGCGGTAGAAACCACAGCGGCAATGCTGTTCAGCGTTGTGCGGTCCAGGATGATGTTGTAGGCCGAGGGACAATCTACGACTAGAAACCTCACCTGAACAGTTCTGTAGGTGTCATCGTTGCCCAAGGTGAGGAAGGTCTCAAAATAACCCACTGGGGTTACCTTCTCTCCGGAAAATCCGGTTAACTCGCCTTCATATGGAGTGAGCGCGGACAGGGGGAACTCTAACCTTTCGAAGGCGTCCATGAACATGATGTCTGCCGAGCTCCCCTGATCTACAAAGATACGACGGACTTCGGCATTGGAGATTATCCCGGAAATGACGAGGGGGTCGTCATGATCTCGGATAATATCGCCGTAGTCCTCTTCGGAGAAAGAGATGGGCGGCGCGCCTTTGTTCTCCGCATGGGGCTTTCGGGAAGAAGAGCCGGATACGCTCAGAACCGCAGTCCGGAGTGCTTTCTTCCTAGAGTTATTCGACAGACCGCCCCCCGCGAATCCCCCTGAGATTGTGCTTATTAGCCGGTTCTTCTTGTGGCCCCTGTCTTGAGTATCCCGTTCCCGGTCTTGCTGTTCTCATCGTTGTGGCGTGGAGGGGTCCGGGATCTCCTGGCAGGGCTTTTGCTTCTCCTTGGGCGTTGGTTCGGACTTCGACGGGGGCTGCGGCTCTGCCTCCGATTTCTGCGTCTTCCATGGTTTCCGTTTTCCCGAAACCCGCTGATATATTTTTGCAAGCGCCCTTCTTTGATCAGGGACTCGATAACGTCCCGGAGTTGGTTGCAGTCCTCTGTTTCGTGGCCATAGCTGTTGTGCCACCTGCAGTGTTTTGAGTGATCCTTCTGGAACTGCTTCTTTATGGGTGGTGATCTCTTGATATTCTGGAACTCGGTTTGAAGGACCTCCTTCAAGATTGTCTCTCGAGGGGTGTTCAAAGGAGTGTACTCAGAGTATTTGGGCCGGTATCGCTCGCTTCGTGAGGGGTCACGGGGTTGATTGGAGCTTTGGTTCTTCTTTTGGTGTGCTTCACCTTTCTCCAGGCTCTCCTTCGCCCTGGTGACTTCCTCCAGCTCAACGTATTTGTCCGCCCGTCGGTGAAACTCTTCTAGGCTTTCTGGTTTCTTTTTTGCTAGAGACGCGAAGAAGCTTGAGTTGGTCTGGAGCCCGTTCCTGGCGTAGTGGAGGGCTATCCTGTCGTCTAGGTTTTCTATGCCTACGCAGGCTTGGTTAAACCTTCTGACATATTCGCGCAAGGATTCTGAACTTCCCTGGCGAATCCCGGAGAGAGAATTAATGGAGTTCGGGCGCTCCTTAGCCGTGGTGTATTATTGCAAGAACCTTTGCGTTAGGTCTTCCCATCCTGTAATCCTCGTTCGCAAGGTGACGAACCATCGGAGGGCGTCCTTCTTCAGGAAAAGGGGGAAGGCCCGGCATAAAAGTTCCGGGGTGTATCCGTAGAGCTGCATGGACTGCGTGTAGGCGTCTAAGTGCTCTTGGGGATCCGTTGTTCCATCATAAGCTTCCAAATTGCTCGGAGGTTTGAAACTCCTCGGGACCCTGTATGACATTAGGGCGTCCGAGAATTGTTGTAGGCGGCCGGGGGCCGGATTACTGTTTCCAATAATCCCGGCGCCAGCGCCTTGATCCGTATGCCCGTTGCGAGCCTCGTCGTGTCCTCCGTTGTCGTTTTCCGTCCGTGCTTGATCTCTCGAGGTTTTCCAGACGGCGTCTCTGTTCCTCTAGCTGACGCCGTTGATCCTCGATGAGAGCTGTTTGTTGACGCAACAACTCCCGGAGGCCATTTCTCGTAATCTCGGATTGGACATTGTTTTCATACTGAGACGCGTGATCCCCGTTGTCGTGGGAGGCTCCCAAACGGGCGTGGACAGGGATCCTAGCTACGTTGTTTCCTCCGCGGGTTACTCCGTAGTTTATGTTGTTGGTTTCCCCGTGGGGGAAGGTGAGCCTGTTCCTGATTGAGACCCTTCGGGATGGGTCAGGGCTTTCGGCGGAAAGTGAAGTCTCGTGCCCATCGTTAAGGGTTTCGACCATGGCAGGCCTGTTTCTGGCGGCGGAGGTTTCTGGTGGTGTGATCGAGCGGGGGGTTCTTGTGTCTTCGTGGGTCCATGTACGGCCATGGACTGCGTGCGTAGCGCTCCCTCTTTTTTGGTTGTGTCTCGTGCTCACCATGGTTGTTGCGGGAATGGAAATTTATCAGGTTCCCACAGACGGCGCCAATGTTCTGAAGTGGATTCAGAAGGTACCTGAAGTTGGTATGTGTATGGTGGTTTCCTCCTTTCGCAGCTGCTGCTGGGAGCGCAAAGTCCCGGGGGGTGGGTACCTGCAATGGGACTCCAACGCTCAAGTCAGGCAGAGCACTAGAAGGTTAAAGATAACGGAAAATAGTTAGGTCCCTTTCTCAGGGTAACTTAGCCTGGTATATATTGAGAGCGTGGTTTGAATCCTCATGCACTCCACGCAGGACAGAGGTACCTTAGGATCGTGTCATGGCAAGGAATTCAGCCCATGATCATTGAGGTCCGTCTCTGACATTGTCGGGACTGTTCCACGATCGTTGAGGTTCGTCTCTGACTCTGTCGAGACTGTTCCACGATCGTTGAGGTCCGTCTCTGACTCTGTCGAGACTGTCCTATGATCGTGGAGGCTCATCTCTGTTCTGCTGGGGCTGTCTTTCCTTTAATGGCCAATCCTTGTACGCAAGCAGTCGTGGTCCCCATTGCTGAGAATAGGGGGTCGACTGCTACAGTCCGACGACGGGATCCAAGGTCGCAAGGCCGAAGTGGGGACGTTGTTGGCAGAGTTCGGTGGTATATGTGTCGGGTCGATCCTTCGAGACGGGACCCCGGACCACGGTCCAGAACAAAAACATTATAAAGTTGATGATTCCCACCAAGAACTTGATAGCCGAGTTGTGCTAATTTTATACGAATCAATATTAAAAAGCATGTGCTCATCACTCTAGCAATGGCACCAAAGATGAAATATAAACTTCTATATCCTTGTGGTTAGTGGAGAACAACTATCGGATCAGATTTGTCATAAAATGGAGATTCTTTCATTTCCTTCCTTATTAGAGAGGACTCTTCTTGTAACATCTCAAATTTTATTTATTTTATGATAAATATTCATTTTTTAATATTTGTAATTTTTGAGGACTTTTTTGAATTTTTTTTAGAACGTGAAATATTTTAATATTATTCTTCATTTTACGTGTAAATTGAGCGGGCCCAAAAAATGAGATATTTTTCTCAAGAACCTTTGTATGTGGAAACGTCGACGGGAGATCTTACTAAACTCGAGGTCGGACATGATTCACGAGGTTTCACGTTTTTTGAAAAATTTTAACCGATAAAATAATAAAACGTTGTATAAATTTTATCTATCAGATAAATTAACACTGACTTCTGTCGACTATAGTAATTGTCTATTAGATAATAACATGTATTAAAAATCATATCACATTATCCTAATGTAATCTACTTTAAGTCTAATCAAACCTATTTTAATTCAAATTTAATGTATTTTAATCAAAGCTTCTTTGAGAAGCTTTGACTACCAAAAGACCATGATACCCTTGGCTTTTTGGGAAAACTAAAAAATCTCTCCCTCTCTCCTCCTTGTTGCCGGGCAATGCCTTCCAAGGGACTCCCAACTTAACCAATAATCACCCAAAATTAGATTTTTCCTACAACACTTTCTCTCTCTAACTTCCTCTTCTTCACATTTCCTCTTCCTTCTCTCTTCTTCTCCTCTCTTCATACGAAAATTGCAACCCCATTACCAACCATTTTTCTTCACTTTTCTCTTCACCAAGACCATTTCTCTACTCACCTTAACCCCTTCTACACTTTCTCTTTAGAAATTTTCTTCAAAATCTAACATTTCCTCCATTGTCATCCAAGACAAAGTTTCAAGCTTTAAGGTAAAGTTATTATTTTTCTTCTTCTTTTTCTTCATTTTCGTACTCCATGGTCTCTTTGATGACTATGGATTTCTTCTCTTTCAACCCTTGGTGTTGATTCATTATCTTGAAATTCCTAGGATTTTTGGAAGCTCAAAACTGAACCTACCAAGGAGCATCTAGGAAGCCATTTTGGTGATTCTCCTTTAGGTAAGAGGGAGACTACTCACTTCAACTATTTTGGTGGTGAAGGAACCTTTGTATGCTTACTTTGTTTTGGTGATTTTGTATGTTTATGTATTCTTGAATTGGATTAATGTTTGAATGGTAAATTTGAATGTATTTGATGTGTTGGAAATGCTTGATCATGTTAGGGTTGTTAAATGAAAAATTTGGAGTTTTCTACCCTAATATGATGCCACGGTTTTGACTAGATTTTAGGGGTATAAATTAATTTTTATATTCAATGAAATGAAGCATATGTGATTAATTGTTAAATGATGACATCAAAAATTAATGAATGGAGAATTTTAAGGGTTTAATACCCTAGGGTGAAGCCACGGTTTTGATCTTGAAAGTTAGGAGATTGGATTGGTTTTGTGTAAAATAAAATTTAAATGATTAGATACTAAGTAAGTGATGCATAAAATGGAATGAAATTAGAATCTTGATGACCTAGAGAGGCCACGGTTTTTAGAGAAAATTAGGGGTTGAGTGATGCCTTGATACATCTTTGGAAATTAGGAATTTAGAGACATTCATAATCCATAATAAAGTGTTAAGGTGCTATGTATAAGCCGTATTGCGCAAATGTTTTTATGAGATGAGCACACTGATTATTTTGGCTAACGAGATACTAGCATAACTCCTTGATCATTCACTCCGAAACTGTTTATGTCTAGCTCCATAGAGTAAGAATTTTGATACTTTTTTGTATTGTGAACTGTTAGTCCCATAATGCATTGAGCATGAGTATTTATGACTATGAGAGTTATTTGTTATCATTACCGTAATGCTTATTTAATTGTTGAACTATTAACTGTTGAGAATATTGCTATTATCTTATTATTATTGATGGTTGTTGCTATTGTTTATTGTTGATCTACTTTACTGTCAAATCTAATTATTGTATGAACTGTGTTGATATGTGGGCGTCTAGTGCCATTCTGTTTTCTTACTGCCATTTTGGTACTGAAAGCTGGGTGTTTCACCTCTTTCTGTATTTCTGTATTTTCTGTATTTCTATCAGACTGTGTACTTCTGAGAAGACGTTCGTGAGGAAGAAAAGGAAACAATTGAGTTTCTGAATTTCTGGCCGCACTACGACTAGAGTTGTTGAGGATGTCGTCATGCCCACGCTGCTTTTTGGGGTACGTGAAGTTGACCTTTCATGGAGGACCCAATTGCTGGCACTTGCATGTGGAGACGGATCGATGTGTCTACTGCGAGGAGTTGACGGTGTCTTTGTCTTAGGGTCGTTATGACGCCCCTGTCTTTGATTTTTCAGCTTTTGTTATTTTAGAATTTTACCTACCTGTGAGGGACATGTGGACTGATATGTTCTACACCCCTCAAGAGGATTCCTTCCTCTCCACTGCTCGGGCTTCTGCCCGAAATTCGATCTCCCCAGTGGCTATTTCATTGGAGGATGAGGACCCTGAGGAGGACCCGGCTACGGTCCTTTCTAATCAGTCTTAGGGGTTGATACTATAGGTGGCTACTGATGACTAACCGTTATCTTTTTGGGGAAGCCTAATGTTTTGCTAGTTCATTGGTGTAAATTTGTAACTATCTTGGGTGGGTAAAACCTTTATTTTTTTTTGTATATTTTGTGATGTAACTAAACAGGCTGATGCATAATATATATATCTATTGTGAATGTATGATTCTAAATTCTATTTTGATTCTATCGCATTGGTAATTATTGATATCTCCTTATTGTTATATTATACAAAAAAAAAACGCATACTGACATTTCAATACTCGATTATTTTATCATCCAAGAATACAAACTATTTAATCTTATGTTAATAATGAACCGGGTCTTAATTAATCACTGTAATTATAATTTTCCACAATTTATTCCGTTTTCGTATTTTTAGTATTATGGTGTGACATTCCTTCTTCGCGGTATTAAGAAAAAGAGGCGTTATACTTCTGAGGAAGTAGGGATTCTTTATTGAAAAAAAAAAAAGAGTGATAGGGGAAGGAAGAATGGAAAGAGAGGTAGGGAAGAAAGCCCTCACTTTATTGATGGGAAATTTGGATCCCCTTTTTCTTTCCTCTTAACCCCCCTGTTCTAGTTCAGGAAAAGGTTGATGTAAGGATATGACTTTGAAGCAATCTCTGGAGTTTTCCTTTATCCGAATGGATCCTACAAGAAAATCGAATTTCATATTAAGCTCCAAATATATGCTATTGAGATAGGATGGTTCCAACTAGCTCTCCCCCTAAGAACTGCACATGCGAGTTCCCCTACATACGACTTAAGTGGCGAAGGTTTCAAGACACTCGACCCAAACAAGTAACAACTAATGAGAGAGCAGCGCACTAGCACAAAAGCCGTTGTGCTAACGCGCATTTCCTTGTTGGGAGAGGAACGAATCATTCGTGCTTCGTTGTAGCCAAGCTTATTGCTAGCCTATCGTCTAAAGCCAAGCTTTGACTTCGACTGCGACTGCTCGTCGCTTCTAGGTGCCTTATTCTGTAACCTAAGATCCAAGTCAGCACCAGCAAAGATCTTTTGATTCCTTGCAGTCGGGCCAGCCTGGAAGCAAGCTACCTTTTGCCTATCTCACCCCCTTTCTTATTGCAAGACTTAGATCATTGATTGTCTAATGATAAAGAAAGGCCACATTCTCGTTGACGATGCAAACATCGTCTCTAAGAATGGCATACCTAGTAAAGCACTGTCTTGGGTACACATTCTTAGCACAATAGAACATCACTAAATGATGTGTTAAAGTGAAGATAGGCCAAGAAGATAGAAAAGTAAGATGTTGTCCTACTCTAAAGAATATGACATCTTGAACTAAGCAAAGAAAAGGTACTTCAAAGATAGATTTGTTGAAGATTGCATATAAACAATCTCCAATAGACTTACTAAAAAAAGTTCTATTAAGGTTAGTCTGAAGACTGAGGGGCCACCGATAGGTGGCAGACTTCAAGTCAAAAGAAGAAACCTTACTGAAATTTCATCTATCCAACGAACGGTCGGAGCTGATTAAAAGTTCCATCCATGGGAATAGACCGAAGCGTGTCCATGAGGAAATCATGAAGAGGCTTCAATACCCTTTGATTCACAAAGTTACCTATGGCGAATATCCGTCTCTTACCAGCGCCAGCCTCGGTAGATTGCGATAGTCTACCAGGGGAGCCTGAGTCAATAGACTCACCGAAGTGTCTAGACCCGAAAGAGAGTTGATGGTACTCTCAGCGGTCTCTGTAGACCATGGAGATCTCTCTTCATTCTTTTGGTCATCAGGGTATCGGATAAAGGGGGACCATAGAGGAAACCCTGCATCATAGTCACAATGGCTATTGATGTACAAACCAAACGATTTCATGACGCAGATGGTAGGGTAGAAGATTCCTCCACGCGTCTTTTCACCTTTACGGCCTCCACGAAGGTCTCGCTTTCCAAGTTGGCTCCCAACGTACCCCTTGACACAAGGGAGTTGAGAGAAAACTAGGACAGTACCTTAGGTTAGGATCAGGTCTTTAGATAAAGCGACAATCTTTTTGATTAATTGAGGTTGTCTTAACAAACCAGTGAAATGGGTGATTATCGATTTTAATATTGATTTTTCAGTCCATTTCGCTAAGAGATTATCCCGACAAAGACTAAAGATATATATGAATCTATAAGTCAACCTTCTGATCCTTCTTTACAATCATTTTGCTATGGAAGGAAGGTATAATCTTAGATTATCTTGACCTCATTAACGATACTAGCACATGTAATAAACTATGCGACTGATTGACCCCTGTATATGCTTGCTTGCTATAAGTAGCTACTTGTTTTAGTTATACAGTAGTAAAAAGAAGGCCAGGTCGTCGGTTTAATAGAATTACCTTTTTGGCAACGAAGTATGCTCCTATTTAGAATTCCTTGGTCAGACTATTAGTAGTTATTATTATTCTTATCTTTTCATAGATAGATACTAATAACTTAATATTTTTAAAATCTTATGTCATTTGATGGTCTTAAGAGACAACAATTTGTCAAACATATACCTGGAAAAATTCATTTTCATGTATTTCCTTATAAGGTTTGGGTACCTGATGCAGAAGTCAGTCATTGGACTAACCTCCACTTGTAACATCCCAGAAAAAACATATTGTACTTTTATATGTGTATAAAGGTAGCATATAACTTGTTTGATATGTCAGTGAAGATTTGTGACAAACAGAGTTAGTTTAGGCACTTTGCTACAACATATAGTATGGAAAGTGGCCTAAAATGACTCAAAAAATAGCATAAACTGCTATTTGAAGGGAAACAAGTTTAGATAATTTGTTTCTAGGTCACAAATAAGCTAAGTAAGGTGTAGTTAAAGTTTCAAGAGAATCAGAATCAGTTTGCTATTTTTAGGCATACTAGCTGTTAATTTTAATACCGAATGACTAGTAGTAGATATAGAAAATAATGAGAATTGTGAAACAATAATTTAGATGAATCGTATGATTTATTTTAAAGTTGTTGGAAGCTAGAAAACTTGAATTAGCATAATTTAAGTGTCCTTAGCAGATATAAGTTTCAACACAGAAACTTAAGTTAATCTTTTTCCTTAATTCCCTCCATGTCCCACCCCCTATTTCTATCTTCTCTCTCGGCAGAATGAAGAAAAACAGAGAAAGAAAGAAAGGGAGGAGAAACGAAGGGGGAGAAAGGAGAAAGGGGAAGAAGGGAAGAAGGAGAGGAAAAAGATCAAGGATCAAGCTTCAAGATCAAGAGTCTTCAAGAGGTAAATGTTTTCTATTCATCTCCTTCTATGTTTATCATTTTCACCATAATTGCACCTTTGGTGTTTAAAGGGTCAAAATGAGATATAGATATGTTTTATGAGATTTTCTTACTTGGATGAGTTATAAGTAGTGTTTATGACTTGTTCATGCTAGGAGTTTAGATTAGAAACTAGAATCTAGCCATTTGGACCTAAAATGTGCAAAGTGTGGATTTTAGGGTTTTGATGAATGATTTAGTGTTTTGATCCAATTTTGATGAAATCAATTAGTATTTTATGTTTCCTTTATATTAGCAAACTTATTAGGAACCCTAAATCACTTAGAAATTGAGTTGGAGTGGCCAAAATAACAGTGTTTCGCATTCTGTAGAATTTGCTGCAGAATGGTCACGCCTAGGCGTGATATTTCCATGCCTAGGCGTGGGTTGATCAATTTTCAGCCCTGCGAGACAGAGAGAACCACGCTTAGGCGTGGTAAAACCAAGCCTAGGCGTGGACAGGGCAACATTTAGACAACTTGCATTGTTTGTTGCATAACTTGAGTTTAAGATATCGGAATGACCTGATTTCGGAGCCATTTGAAAGCTAAGACATAAGGCTTCATGTGGTATAAATTTTAGAATCATTGAAGTTAGGATGTACTTCTGTTGCATTTATGAAAATTAGCCTTTTTAAGGGTCCAGAGCAGATTTCATCAAAGATGTTATTTTGATGATTTGAAATCTCTAGTTGTTAGGATCCTTTGTTTATGCTTACTAAAGAAGGTAATGGGTTAAGGAGGTAACAGATTCCCTTCCCACTACAAAGAAAGGAATAGTCAAGTTTCATGACATTGTATACGCAGAAAGAGATATGGTAGGTTACATGAGGTTACATATTCCCTCCCTACTATAAAGAGGAATAGTAAGTTCATGACATTGTAAATCTCTGAGATGGAGATTCATAACATTATTTATGACATTGCACTTACACCATCACATATCCTTGTTTGAGCATAAGCATACCTCATATTATGCATCATAATATCATTACATTACTTGACGTGTAATTGTTATTGTGTTTGTGTGTTGTGCTCAATGGTATTAGGCAATTGTATGGGCAGTTGTTTAATATCATTGATAGTTTGTGTTTGATTGCTCAATGTTATTGCTCCATTGTATGGGCGGTGGTTCAATATCATTGATTATTACCTTCTGATCATGCATTGACAGTTGTATGGGCAGCTGTTTTATCTTGTAAAGAGGAATTAGTTCAGAGTTATGACTTGACTAGGAACATTACATAGAGAGAGAATGTGTATGTTCCTAGAGTAAAGAATAGAAATTCGAAGGATTATATAGATTTATTTATGATGTTATGATTGGGTAAAGAATAATGATTTATTTGCCAGTTAAAATTTTATTTCAGATATTTATCGGTTGTATAATGTTATACGACTGCTGAAAGACAAAGAGAAGATAAAGCATGAAGACTAGTATAGTTATTTTCATGATTAATAGATAGATTTTATATTTTCATGTATATGAGATTAAGATTGAAAAAGAAAATATGTATGTATTAATGAGAAGTTATGTATATAAGTGGATATTGTTTCCATAAGGCTCTCCATGATGATTTATTTATATAAATGTTATAGATTAGTTTATGAAATAAGTTAGAAGTAGCATAGCTAATACTATTTATCCAGGTATATGTCAGATATACTAGGATTTCAGTATTAGGATGTTACACCACTCACTGAGATGGCTTCCAGATCACCACCCTCAAATATCAATATTTAAGTATAAAACATCTGTGAATCTAACTAAATTCATTTGACAAACTGGTGTCTCTAGATAAACACCAAAACTCGCCTAAACAACTAAATGTTGCATCAGTCATGGGGAGCACCTAGTTAACCAAACCAAACAAATAGGACTCAATGTGTCATAGAGTGAGGTTAAACAACCAAATATTGAGATAAAAGACCCATATCTCTCCGGATCTGTATCTCGATACTGATTGTTCGCCTCATGGATAGTCGACACTATTTCTAGCAATCCAACCGCAAAGGGTGATTCATCTCTTACACCAACTAGGTGTAAAACCCCAGTCGATGCCACCTCTTTCTTATTATTAGTAAGATAAGTTGCCCTTTTCCTCTTTCCCTAAAATGAAGGTAAGCATCCCTCACTGTCAATCGCCTTTAACTAGGTAAGCCTTCGCCTTTTGGATCGTCTTCTGCCCAATGTCAATATAGTAACCTCCCATTTTTTGTTCCCATTAGGTTTACCTTGTTTATAGGTTAACCCCATGGCAACAAAAAAAAAAAGGCGATCTTGTGCTATACTCTGGTGATCACTTTTCTACTAAGGCACGTAAACCCCCATTGTGTCCCAGATCATATTCTGTAAATCAAAAAGGGAAGCCTACTCATCCATCAACTCCTCTCGTAGATTAGTGTGGTTTTACGAACCGTCTAAGCACACTTCACTTGCATTGATCAATCAAGAGCTTTGTTGCCACTCCTTAAGGCTACCTTTTGTATCATACACTTCTTGTGTTGTTTTCCACGCTTCATTCCCCTTATTTCTTCTTAAAGTAAGGTAAAGGGCCATGCATAGTGGGGAAGGAGCATTCTGCCAATAATATTTTTGGTTTAATCGAGAAGTCTTATATCCTTCAAGTCGCATAATGTTTTAACCGAAAGAACTTCTTGCACAATGCATGTGTTTCTGCTTTTATGACCAGAACTTTTTTTCTTAATTTCTATTTCAAAATGTTCTCTAGACTTTTTATCAATATGAGGTGACCGTAACATAGTGTATAAGACTCGTGATTCAGGCAATCCAATCTTCCGTGTGTAAGGCGGAAGCCCCCCAAAATGGTTTTCCAAAAATGGGTGATCAAAAGATCGAATCACTATGCGTATCTTGGTGGTCGTTACTTTTGGTGGTCTTTCTTTTTGGCTGACTCCTCTTCCTGTTCTATTGATCAGAAGCATCCAGTAGCACCACGCCAGTAGAAAGAGTAGTGGAGTTCTCATCTAAGTTCTCTTCCCTAATGAAATTCTTTTCCTTTAGCCTTTTAAAGGCATTGAATTTGAATCCCCCCTCATAGAGCTCGTCCCTACCTAAGGCGATAAATCTCTCCTAAGGATGGTTCCCTTTTTTATAAGGCCATACAGAGATTGTCCAGGGCCCGCGTTCTAACTTATCTAACTTTATCCGCCACTTCGTCCTTCGTCCTCCGTTCTCCCTTACAATCAATAAGAATACATTATCCTTTCACTGCACTGCGAGTAGTCCTATGCATAGTCCACTAGAAGTGATTAAGGGTCCGCCCAGTTAGAGTTTTGTTATTTCATTAATTATTATTAGCTATTAGCCAAAAGGAACTATTTTGATGTTCTAGTTCCCGGGTGGCCCACTTTCTTACTTGTTGCAATTGTCTCTCAAATGCTAAATCATTAAGGAAATTCTCAAGGGTTAGAGCAATGTCTTTTTTTTTTCTTTTTAAAGGAGGCCCTTTTCTTTCCCCTAACTGATGGCTTGCTTGTTCAGTATTGCTAACTATTATAGGAGGATGTCATCCCATCAAGACCACTAGTAGTTTCAGTTGTTGAATCTCGTGCAAGTTTGATTGTGCTTGTATTGGCTGTAAGTGGAACATAGGCACTTTAGGTAGGTGTGTTTTGACTATGCACTCTCGCATAATGTAATGTCGTATGTATGATAGAGGTGGTGTGGTGATTGACCTCAATGCTAATGGTTTTCCCTAAGGTTCAACGAATAAATGAAGCTATGATCATACCCAGATAGAAATGACGGTCTTCCTCTGATATCTCCAAGTTAACCATAATAGAATAAATAGGAAAAATAGCCAATAGCAGCCTATCGATAGATAGTAGGTTGCTTTCAAGCTCAAACCATTTGAAATTGAATTGCTATTGTCTTCTTTTTATTGATAGAATGGTCTTCTCCGTCCTTGTCAAATAAAGTAGAAGGAGAGAACTGGAAGTGTATGAAACAAATAAATTATTATTATTTTCACCTAATTTGCTTAAATTATCTAAAAGAGCCTTTTTACCTAATAACATTCAATAACAAATTTACACCATCACAGTGCAAATACATACCTAAAACCATTTTGGATTCAAACCTTTTTTCTTTTTTTCTTCTTTTTTTTGACAAAGATAGATATTTATTAACCAAGAGGAAAAGAAAGTTTCATGGATACAAAGCAATGGTGACTACATCAAGTGTTCTGCTTTGAACATAGAATGTGTTTGGATGAAGGATTTTAAAAGAGAAATGTATTTTTTGGCAGCATTTAAAATAATAAAATATATTGTTTGAGTATGTCAGAATCAATTTGAGAATTCCAAAATATTTTAATAGAGTATTTACTCAAATATATAAAAGGATTTACAATTCCTTCTACACAGATGAGATTTCTAAAAGGAAAATGATGTCCATACATCATTTTCCTCCATACACTCTTTTTCACACTCATTTCAAATGGTGTGATTAAGTAAGAGAAAGTGGTGAAAAAAAAGTGATGTAATCAATGATACGAGGAGTAGTATAAAAAGTTATGTGAGAAAAAAATGATGTAAAAAAATTAGAGTTGTTTCTAAAATCTCCCTCTTTTTCTCTTCACTCCCCAACTCCGTCTTAGTCCTCTTCTCTTCTTCAACCATAACTTCCTTCAACGGCAACATCGTCAAAGCTAGTAGGATTACCAGTATTACTGGGAGTGGCGAGACCTGTAACACCTCGAAAATTGATAATTTCATGATAAATAACTATTTTATAATATTTGTGATTTTTGTGAATTTTTTCGAAAATGTTGAATATTTTAATATATTATTCGTTTTGCGTGCGCGTTGAGCAGAGTCGAGAAAATGGAATATTTTTTTCGAGGCTGGTAAACCTTGAATTGTGAAAATGTCGACAGGGGATC
The DNA here is from genome assembly GCA_029884605.1 of Ormosia emarginata. NCBI lineage: Eukaryota > Viridiplantae > Streptophyta > Magnoliopsida > Fabales > Fabaceae > Ormosia > Ormosia emarginata. The sequence goes on along the minus strand of JAQQTP010000059.1, from coordinate 7,906,002 downwards.
TTACTAAACTCGAGGTCGGGCACAGTTTACAAGGTTTACGTTTTTCGAGATTTTTAACTGATAAATAAAAATTACTGTACAAATTTATTATCTGTTGAACAATGAATACTAATTTCTGTTAACTGTAATCTTTGTCCATTGAATAATAGCTGATAATAAAATATAAATGTTCTAGAATGTTCACTTTAGTGACATCACCATGTCATCACCTTTGACTTTTTAAAAAGATGATTTTTGGCTTCTTGAAAAAGCTTTGGAGGAAGTATCCTAGCAACTTCCCAAGCAATGCATGAAGCTCTTCTCTCCATGTGTGTGTCGCGGCTTGTAGGGGGAAAGGAGAGCAAAAATATCTCTTTTGCTTCACCTTTTCATTTCAAAAATTTCATTCTCTCTCTACACTTTTTCTCTCAAGCTTTTCTCCTCCTTCTCTCTTTTTCTTCCCACGGAAAACACACCATCCCCACCTCCATGCTCACAAAAATTTCAAGCCACCATATTTCCATACACTACTCCACATTCTAAGACTCTTTCTTGTTGGACTCATCTCCAAAAGCTTACATTTTCATCATTTTTCTTCAAAATCAAAACTTGAAGCTTTTAAGGTAAACTTTTGATCTTCACTTTCTCTTCTTATTTTTCGTGTTCATGGTCATCACCATGACCATTGACCCATTTCTTTTCAAACCCTTGGTGTTGATTTTATGAGTTGTGATTCTTAGGGTTTTGGGTGAGCTTAGCCGAAATTCCAAAGACCAACAATGAGGCATCTTTTCTTGTTTTCTCTCTTAGCAAGAGAGGGAGATTGTCCACTTCAACTTATATTGGTAATGGAAAGCTTGTTTGTGTGTTGATTTTGAGAAACTCATATTAGGGTTACTATCTTGATTGTATGATTTTTCTAATGACCTTTGTGTTAATTGACTTGTATGAATTTATTTGGTTGTATTTATATGTATTGATGATCTTGGATTGCTTTTTGATGGATTGGAAATGTGGTTTGGAAGCAAGGATTCCTTGCTCTCCTTAAATGAGGCTCAATGCCATACTCCCTCCAATAGGGTGTTCATGGTTGAAATTTTGTAACAAGATGGAAAAATAACGAATTAAGTGAACAACAATTAATGGAACAATGGAAATTTCAAACCCCTAAATTCTTTGAGGCTCACGGCCTCTTAAGGTGGAAATGTCAAAGATGTAATGTTAAAATAGAGACTTGATTAATTAGAAAATTAGAGATTTATTAGGAATTCATAAAATGGAAAGAATAAAGAATGAGACTTTATCACATAACTTAGATTGGTTTTGATCAAAGGAAGAACATAAGTGAAAGTGATATGTTTAGTAATTGAAATTAAAGGTTTCTCTAAGTGAATTGGATTTAAAAGTTGAATAAAGAACCTATTTAATTTAAGAAATGAAGATTTGATAAAAATGAAAGAGAATTTCTCTAAAAAAAGATTTCATGAGAAATGTTAAGTTAAAGTGAAATTCTATAATGAACCTTAAAAAATGTATTGTCATATTTGAGAATTTGATAATATGTTATTGTGGGTTTATGTGTGGGATCAAAATTCTGTTGATGTTTAACTTGGCCAAAGTGTGGCATGTTATGAGAAAGTATATTATTGTTAAATATACATGGATATGTATTGAGTTATCATGCATTGTGAAAGTCCGGTGGACTCTGTTATAAGACTGTGTGCCTAGGAGATTGAATCACATCTTAGTGCGGATGCAAATAGACTAAGTGTAGGTCATATCGTTGACCTTGGGGGCATCGAGGTGCGGGTGTCTCACAAATGGACAGTTGGTAACTCCTTTGGGCCGTGTGATAGACCAATGCATGCGCATCGACGATCCGGACTGAGACACTGTCCTATATCGCGATCTTGTGAGAATGTCGCTATACAAAGTCTTGTTGCGCAAATGATTGATTTTTTCAGGAAAGCACTTCATTTTATGGCTGACGAGATACTGGTATGTCTCCTTGATCATTCTCTCCGATGTTTTTGTCTAGCTCCATGGAGTAGGATTTCTAGTACTGAATGTTGAATTTTGGTACCATTTGCACATGCATAGTGAGTCAACATATTATTTGGCATGCATTCATATGATGATGGAACTGTTGTTCATTGATGTATAACTGCCTGAATTTGTTAATTTGTTTATTATGTGAATCTTGATGATTATTAATCCTGTTATGTTATGTGGACGTCCTGCGTCGTTCTGCTTCTTTACTGTCATAATTGGTACTGAATATAAGATATCTCACATCTTTTCTATATTTCTTGGATTCTGTATATTTATGTGTTTCTCTGAAGACGTTGGTGAAGAAAGGGAAGTGCACGAATTCCCCAGTTTTGGCCTGACTTTGATTAGTACCTGTTTGGAACATGACGTCCCGTCCACGTGGCTTTTTGGGGTATGTTCGGCTGACATTTCATAGAGGGCTAGACTGTTAGCACATTAACCTGAGCACGGATTGTTGTATCTACCATGGAGACGTGACAGTGTCTCTAGCATGGGATCGTCAAGATCCGCCTGTTTTTACTGTTAATGCTCATTTGTATTTACAGTTTTGCTTACCCATACGTGATATGTGAGGTGAACGTTACTACTCCCCACAAGATGATTCTTTCTTATCCTCTGCACGAGCCCTTGCTCATAATTCGGTTGCTCCGATGATGATTTCCTCTGACGATGAAGACCCCGAAGAAGATCCAGCCACGATTTCTTCTCGTTAGTTTTAAGGACTGGTGTTGTTGATAGCTACTGATGGCTATTTGTAAATCTTTTGGGGGGCTGATGTTTTACTTTTTGGTAGGCTGTATATACGTAATTTTGGAATATATAAAGTTTTTACTTTTTGTATATCTGCTAATGTAACAAAACAAGTATATATATATATATATATATATATATATATATATATATATATATATATATATATGATAGCTATATATATATATAAGAAGTGTATCAGATGAGAGAAATGTTTATTGTGAGAAGGTGAGAGGAGTGAATATTGATCATTAGATCTTATATGAATGATCAAGATTAGAATATAAATGCATGTAACTTGTTTAAGTGATCACCTGACCTTTAAGTAACTTTTAATCTTGACAATTCATGTATGATTGTATAGTCAAGATTTATTCCTCTCACACTCTCAAAATAACCACTCTTCTCACTAGATATATCTCCTATAATTATTTGTGTGTGTGTGTGTAATGAATGGTTTACTCTTTATATTAATTTTTGCTATAATTATATTTTATCATTTTCTTTTAAACAAAAAAAAAATTTACTAAATTAATTATACGTTTATAAATGAACAGACTTACATATATTAAAATAAATCGGGTCTTAACATGTATTTTATTTTTCACATTTTGATCTTGGTGTGACATTCCTTCCTTAAAAAAGATCGTTACAAGACCAATGCTCTGATCAATTGTCAATTTTTCCAAAATCAAAACCATATTAGAATCATTCAAGCTCCGACTTTCTGGCTAAATACAATGCTAGTTTCTCTAGTTAAAAGATCCAATTCGAAACTAGTCCCCTTTAGCATGATTGAAGCTTATGGGCTTCTAAAGGTAAGAGCTTTGCTAAGACCATGAAAAACAATTTTGTATGCATGTACGATACAATTGACTTTCGATTGTGTCTATGGTGGTGAAGATGCAATTAAGAGAAGACTCTTGTGGGTAGAGAAATTGGAAGTCATGACTTTAGCAAACTTTTATTTATAGTTTGGGAGGAGTCATACCAATACTATGATGCTTAGGAATTTTGCAATTTTACAAATAATTACCCAAACCAAGAATTTTGTAAATGAAAGGATTTAAATTACATCAATTCAATTCTCTTACATTTAAAATTCTCTAAAATTTTGAAATAACTTATCCAAACACAACCTTAGAATATCTTAACAAAGTTTCTTCCATAGAGCCACATTTTTTACCACACCTCTATTATTCGTAAGTTAGCTCATTAGATTTGAAGAATTTTCTATTCCAAAACATGCAACGATCAACTCTAAACATTTCAAATCTACCATAACAAAAACATCTTTGATAAATTCAAAATCAAACTCCTCATATCTACCCGACTGAAATATAATAGATACAGATCATATAGAACTAAATAAATTTATTTTAAAAAAACTAAGAACAATAAAGAGAATGTAAAAGGATACAACAAAAGAATAACAACAATAACCCACATGAAAAGAAAAAAAAAAAACCAAAACTAAAATACCACAGAAAAAGAAAAATACTTCACAAAGAAGGGAGAAAGCTATAGACTACGGTAAGTCCTAGAGCAACAACGATGACATTGCAATGAAGCCAACACCGTGTAGTATCCAAACACCTTTAGGAGGCAATGCTATTTCCATCCATAGTTAGGAAAGTAATATCCATAGTTAAGCTTCGACGTTGAAAGACAATTCACACTAATCATAATAATTACATTTCAATACAATAGTTACTTCATCAAATATTTAACTACCCTTTTTTTTCTTGTCAAGTTTTATCTTCCATGGAATAAACCATCGTATGAACATTGTCTCAAGTTAAAAGCATTGATAATATAGTAGATGAGTTTCACTTTCCTATCTAAGAGAGTTTCCATATCACTAACTCTGTGTTTAGATATTTTTTCATTAATGGAACAGAACAAAACAAGTAGAGATGGATTGGAAAGAAAAAAGAAGGAATAAAACATAATTCCTCTTTTTTTGTTTGAAAGATTCATTAACAGAACAAAACGGAACACGTGTTCTTCTAATTCTACCTCAATTTTGAAAGGAACAAAAATTGAACATTTGAGAAGAAGAGAGAGGGAATGATTCTCCATGTGTTCTATTTCATTCATATACATTTTAAAATCCTCAAACACAGAAAATTATTTCCGTTATCCTCATTTTATTTTTTTCTTCTCATTACCTGTCGTCCAAACATAGTGTAAGATAAAATACAAAAATAATTTTCTGAGGATTTGTTAGTAAATAGCATTACTCATACCCAGAATAAATAAGTTCAAGATATTGGAAGTGTATGAAACAAATAACCAACTTTACTGTCAGCACATCATCTGCATGGAAAATTCATTCTCATCCACAGCATTATCTGCTGTGTAGGAAGGTGTCCTAAGATTTTTCCAATTTTCATCACCTGATGTGAGATAAGGAAAAAGCAAGAAACAGAAGTAAATGAAAGCAAGTCCACATATATAAATCCAGCTACTACAAACTATGGACAAGTCAATCAGACAGATTTAGACAGCTAGATGTTAATGCATGAACCAAAAGGCATCAAAACTTTATTCAATCTAATCTAACATCACATCTCAAAGCAGAGGCACACCAGGATTCTATTCTACACTTTAGGGTTTAAAACTAAGTGACACAAAAATAAATCTACAAAAAAAAAAGAAAAAAATAACATAGATAAAACCCATCATTTGATTCACTAACTTAATTTGCCCTTAGTGAAAAAAGACAAAAAGCAAACCAATTTGAACAGAAGTACAGCATCAGGTCGATTCAGAAGCTAAATGGTGGTTTTACAATCACTCAATTATCTCAGATCAAGTGTTGGATAACATACTTTACTTTGCTTCATCCCAATCTACCAAAGCTATAATACTTCAAACAAGCGTTCAATACCATGTTGTAAGACCACAGCAGAATTCAAAACAACATCACCAACAAAGAAAATTGGATCCTAAAAACAGCAAACTAACAACTCAATCTCAATGGTTTCAAAAAACCAATCTCTGAGGTATTTAATTATATTGAATCTAAATCATCAAGTTCTCAATTTCTTAATTAAGAAAATAATGAAGCCACTTTAACATCAATTTAAAACACCACAAAACCAAAAAATACGACATACACAATTGACAAGCAACAACAATTGGAAAACTGGGAGCAATACAACGTAACTCTCAGTCCCTTAGATGTTGATTAACCATTGCGATCATACCCGCAAATCATTACAGGTCTGTAGGGCTCACCACAGTTGCGTATAACACACCCATTTCATCAATCGACAAAATATTGCAAACCCAGAAATCAAAATGGAATCTTTTTGGGGAAATTTAGTTGCTCCATTGTTCTCCCAAGGCAACAGAGAAAAAGGGTTGCTCAGAAGTTATATGAAGGGGCAACACAAACGCTATCGCTTCAAGGGAACGAGTCGAAGGGAATCGAAAATCCACAACAACCAGATAATGAAGCTTCTACTATAATCGAAATTCAGAAGCCAAACAGAGCCTAAAGAAAGCGTTACAACTTACAAAGAGAATCGAGCACCGCTTCAGCTCAGACTCACAAAAGTTTTAGAAACAAAACCCTAATTTGAGCTGCAGCGGCTAAAGGGATAATTTCTTATACTGTATATAAAGAATGAATGGGGTATTCACTTTATAGAAGTCCCTAACCAGCCCAACCCAATTTCATCCTCTTGAATCCTTTAATTCTGCCGATTTAATGGCCCAAATAAAAGATTTTTGATATTTACTTTTTGAATAAATTCTTAATTCTTAATTTAGTCTCCAAAATATTTTCGAAACATTAATTTGGTCTTTAAAAGACTAATAACATCATTAGTTTTAATAAGTAATAATTTTTGAATTATTTTGATGTCAAAAACTCATGATTCGAAGATCAAATTGGTACAATAATCTTTTAAGAACCAATTAATGTTTTAAAATTTTTTTAAAGATCAAATTGAAACTTTACTCCTTTTTTTCTTTTTCTAAATTAATTAACCTCTGAATTGTAGAAGTTGAAGAATTTTTAGCTCAACATGATGTTATGTATCATACTATTTATATATTGTAATTGCATCGATTAAAAAATAATTTAATCAATATTTTTAAATTTAAGCTAACTATTTATTATTTATCAAAATAATTTGTTCATTTCTATTAGTTTAATACAGTATATAATACCTAACTTGGCAATATTTGACATGTGTTAATGTTGGTGCTTTTTAAAGTGCTCACCTTAATTAATTGGGTTTGTTGTGTTTATTGAATTGGACTCTGTTACACTTATAATCCTTTTGTGGTGAGAGAGAGAAACAAAACAATATTGGAGCATTAGAAAATAAAGGTAGTGAGTTATAATTTTTTTTTAAAAAAAAAATCCTTGGTATTTTGAAAATTACATTAGACTTTGACTAATTCGGAGTTGAATCATGTTAGATCACAAATGTATAAAGTTAGGTGTTTATTTTTTTTATTCATAAGACTTGAATTCGAAATCTTATTTAAAAAAAATAAATGTTGAACTACTTAAACCAATCAAATGTTAAAAGTCGATTATAAAGCTAAATACAATAGTCCTTTTTTTTTCAAGGCCTAGAGTCATTTTGTAGGTCTTTGTGGAGGGTCTCTTATTAAGGCCCTAGATAGCCTCTTAATGAGGTAAAGAGAGGAGTTAGAAATAGGGAAATAGAAATTGAATTATAGAGTATTTGTAAGAGTTAAACTCCACCACTCTCCTTATATGCCTTTTAACTTTTATTAACTAAGCTACCAATCAATATTTCTTATTTTTGGCATAATTAGCTGAAGAACTTGCCATCCAATTAAAATGTCATGAAACATAACTTCAATGAAAACTACAAAATAAAGAAGTAAAGCCAAAAAAAATGTCTTGTAGAATAGTGACATTGTAGGAAAGATAGTGTTGGTTTTCCTTTATGCATCGATATGCCACTAGAGCATTCTCTTCCAATATTATGTTTATGTATCATATCTCATGCAAAAAGTAGATTTTTTATTATTTGAGAATGAAAATTTAAGTAGAGGAAATAATTTTTTTAATTTTTAATTTAAAATGATATTTTTCTCCTTATCTCCCGATTTATGGGGAAGAATTTGAAACTTTGAAGAGAACTCCCTTCTCACATTAAGAATCTTGTAATCAGAAATTATTCTACAGTCTAAATAATGGTCTTTTTCAATTCGATCTGTTAAAGACTAGATAACAAACTCACAAGAACTTGCGATGATCGAGATGAAAAAGTAAGTTCAATTTATAGGGAAGTAATTTATATAAAAAGATTGCATAACTCTCGTACTCTTATAAATGAATGGAGATTAGTCCCATAAATAATTCAAATGAGTTGAACCTATGAAAATATCTCATGATTTTGAAAAAAAAAAAAAAGACTACATAACAAAATGTAACAAAAAAAAGACTACTTAACAAAATGTAACAACAAAAAAGACCATATAACCTAAAAAAAAAACTGTTATTGACCATATAATGGCGTATGATTTCCTATGAAGTTATCATGCTAGCGAGTAATGTTATATATACAGATCACCTCACATTTATATAATTTTTATCATTTAATTATAATTAATCTCACTTTATATTTTGTATATCCACATTCTACACTACAAAAAAAATGGTCATTTTGTGACGGTTAAATAGGCATTTTGTGGCGATTTCAACCACTACTAAATTCTGCTCACGACAATTTGTTAACTACCATGTTTTACACTGTCACGAGGTTAATTTGTCGTGGTTATGACCAACAGCGAGAATAACTGCCGCTAAATATTTTGGATTTTTAGTGACGGTTTGTAATTGCCACAAAAAACTCACTGGGTCTAAAAGTTAAATATATTAGTGGCAATTAAAAACCGTCACTATAATTTTAAATTATAGAATGTTGTAACTTAGTAGCGGTTTTAAACTGCCACTAAATGCAAAGAATAATAAACTTTTATTTAATTTAGTGACAGTTTTAAACTGTCACTATTTGACTAAAATACTGGCAAAAACCTTTTTTTTTGTATTTAGCTCATTTTTACATTTGATATTTAACTTATCCAGAATCAATATTCAACAACACAAAAAATACATTTCAAATACTTCAAATACCAAATTAAATATAATAAAAAGCAAATGACATTGTAATAAGTTAAGTAACACATTAACTAGTATCAAATTAGGTAACACAATAACTATTACAAGTATTAAAATATCTAAATATTCATAAGATTGTCAAATAGTTGTACGTAGAAATTACTACATCAAACAAACAAGTAGTTGTCTATAGGCTAAATACAAAAAGTATCATTTATTGATGTGAATGTGATTCATGACTAGCTGATGAAGAGCGTCTTGTACCCCTTGTTGGTGAACTATCACCACTAGCTTGATCAAGAAACTGAAATAGAAAATACCCATTTAGAATGAGTCATATGCACACAAAACTCTACAGCAATGCCCACTCACAGAACAAGGTTGACCACTGAGACAACATTCAACTAGAAATTCAGAATGGCCATCACACCCTACAAAGCATATCTTGTAAGTAAACAAATTGACTAGGTGATGTGAAATTCGAAATATCAAGCACCAGTAAAAATAGAAAACAATAAATAAAAAAGGAACTATATGACATATTTCAAACAAGCAAGAAATTGAAAAATCAAGTAACAGTTAAAAGGAAGGAAAAGTACCATAAGATCAATGACAATCATCACCACCACCAACAAAATGATTGATGAACTCCATAAACTACATAAAGGTTGAAAGCAAATGAGGATCAAACCAAGACTTGATTGATTCATCAAAAAATAACTCGTTGATACTTCTATTTAATTGAGAAAGTTAGAAGAGGGGGGACCATAGCTTAAACCATTTGCTAAAATAAACTAATGCTCACCTGCATGTGATAACTAAGCACACAATAAATATTGCACCTATTACATAATTAAATGATTAAGTTAATATTTTACAAGCTCAACAACATGCATAATAAATAAATTTAAGATGACTGTAATCGACATATAAGTGATTGTATAATCTAATTCTCCTCACCTCCCCCTTAACTTGAAAGTTTTTTCCATGATGATCACCCATAATTTTCCCATGAAAGTAATATTGTACAACAATATGCACAAAATATTGACCAAACCAGATCAATGATGACATGATAAAAAGCATATTACTTATATTATGAATCAGTTACAAGAAATGGTGTAAGCCCAATGACCTGAAATCAATGGAAAGACCTCCTTGACTTGAAATCAACAATTTTTTTTGTAGTCATTATCAACAAAAAATATAACTTTCTTTGGTAATATGATGTTAGGCAGTAACATTATCATATAGTCAGCTTTTGATCCATTTAATCCATAACATATTTTTGTTTTTTTTTGGTAATAAATTGGCATAAACAAGCCACGCTTTTTGATTAATATTTCTTAATTGGAGATTGGTTAGCCAGAATTGTTTTTATTGTAATTCTTCCTATTAATTTTATCCAATAAACTATAAATTGTCAATCTATAATCTCCAATGATAATTCCAAATTATTATGAATCCCAGACAGTACCTAAACTCATTAATCCCCTCCAAAGGGACATTACCCGTACTCTTTCAATTATAAATCACAGGGCATATGTTAACCTCATCAAAATGGGTCCACATGTGGAAAAAAAAGGAACATGAAGAGGAAAATCCTTGCAACCTGTCGCATAGTAGATTATAATTAAGAATAAAAAGTACGAAGGGATAAAATCACTATACTCATAAAGCATATTAAGATCTGTACCTAGAACTACCAAGTAGTTCCATACTTCCATAATTCCATTAACTGAGAAACATCAAAGGTCACGACAAAGTTTGACACGCTTGGCTACATCTACTGTACATCAAAAGACTAAGTTTCTCCATTTGTTGTTAAAAAAACAAATAGCTTCAGCATTTAAAGCATGTCATGTTTTAGTTGGATGACACATATTAACCTACCCTTGGCTACATCTATTGTACATGCCTTCTAGAGCTCAAGTGAGCTACCCACTTGTGAATTTTTTTTAAGAAAAATAAAGCACGAGGAAAGTGTCTTCCTAAGGCTAAATAGTCCATACTCATACACGCAATATTTAGTTTTCATTTTGTCAGAACCCTTTAATTATATTTGTCACCATTCCTTTCTAACTTGTGTCTTTTGCCTGAATATGGCTCATCCAGAATCGGAGAGAAAATTATAAAAAGAAAGCACCAAAATAAAAATCATACTTGGTCATAAGCATTTCCTTCAGGTCAATACACAACCTATCACACACACAGTATTTGAAGATAGTGGAATTAGAGTTTAGATCAAGGGTATATTAGACCAATACCAACCACCTGAGGAACAATGCAATGCCATTCAGAATGTAAAGTTTGGAGCTTTTAAGACTAGCAATATCCAAGCACCTGTATATGTAATTAACGTAATAAGTAATATGTTGACAAAAGTACATGAAGGTAAATGGATTTCTGGACAACAAATTTATCATCTTAGATTTACATAAGGAGTTGTAAAATTTCAATTCAACACTGCTAGTGTAAGCACCATGACCACCTTTTGCACAATCAACAGATGACAGAGCACTAAGAAACCATGATAGTTTCTCCCTAAATATTTTATGTTATAAATATAAATATTTTAGTTAAAAATCCGATTTATTATTAATGGAAAATCTTGTACATTATCAATTTATAAGAAAGCATCACATCAAGTCATCAACAACTAAAATTTTCACACAGTAAAAACTTATAATAGTTTTTCAAATAAGTGATATTGCAAGAATAATGACTTTTACCTCTCCATGAACAATATTCACTGCTAACGGCACGACAAATTCATAGAGAGATATTTTGCAGGTTGAGCCTTGTTGATTTTCAAATCTACCACCACCCTAAGTGTCTCAACTTCACACACACCTTCACTCTAAGCCACACCTCAATTGCACTTTACACTAACAACGATGAAGGAACGAGTGAACTGGATTTTAGTCAATATTGCATCTAATGGTTAAAATGTAAATAGAGTACATAAACTAAAATGTAAACAAAGTAAATACAGCTCAAAAAGAAGAATTCATAATAGCACTACCATTCCAGAATACATTGAAGATGAAACTCGTGCTTACAAGTCGTCACCTACAGGAAGGGCGAGAACAACTTGTTCAAAAAGGGCGGACACACAACACCACCATATCCAGCAACACAAAATTAATTAACACATGAAGTTTCCAATACGATAGATCTCGTGGAAGGATCACTATCAGAGAAGGCTTCAAGACAAATGCCATAAGCGTCGTCACAAGAATCTTGGATTCCACCCTCCACAAAAGCAGTGGCTGAAGTCAAATATGCCTCAGACCCCTTATTCTCTTCCATCCTCGGGCCCTAGAAAACAGGCATTTGGGAACTATAGCAACCCAATTCACAAAATTATAAAGAATGAAGCACAATAGTGGAATATAACATAAATATAACCACTAAATTAGAAAAAAAAAAGATTAAAAAATTAAATAAACCCTCACAGAGAATCAGATCAAATTACCAAAAGTAACAAAATCATCAATCATATTTTAAATCCGTGAAATGAAAACGATAAAGCAGAATGGCTGAACAAAGTGAATAATAATTAGAATAAACAAGCAACTAAGTGAATATTTACATAAAAAAGAGATAGAGAAAGAAAGAGATGATGGAATAAGAACCTAGGTTGCGGATATTGGTTGCAATTGTATTTCCTAAAGGTGTTTGTGATTGTGAGCAATCAAATCAAACAAACGAGGATGAATTGGGAGTAGGGTGTGATGTTACCTCCAGGAAGATTGAAGATGAAGAATGTGTGAAAGCTGTACCCGTTGCGTCCTCTAGTGGTCTTCTTCACATTGTCATCGTAATTACTGCTCAGCATTATTTCACTGGTTCGCTTAGATTAAGGTAGAGAGGGAGGGAAAAGGAAAAGAGGAAAAGTGAGAAAAGAAGGGAAAGGGAAAAGACAGAGAATGAATTATTTGGCCGCAGTTACCTTTTTTTTTCCTTTTTAATGCCGTAAAATAACTTTAACAGCCACTAATTTTTTTATGTTGTGGCAGTTTATGAAAACTGTCACGAGTGAATGTTTATGGGGTTTGGATGGGCCTTTTGGGATGAGAGGCTTGCTATAGTAGTGACTGTTGCTTATTCCTCTTTTCTTTTTCTTTTTTTTTTAAAAAAAACTAAGAAATGATTTTTCTGAGATAAAAACTTTTTCACACTAGAAAGATTTGACCCAAGCAAGTGTAACCTCAATATACATTCACTATTTGCAATCAATCCTAGAAGCATAATAAACACACCCAAGATTTAGCACATGCACAGGGGTGATAATAAAAGTGGAAATGTTGATATTGGGAAGGACCACACAAAGACGAAGGGTGATCTATGCATAGTCATTCTAGGTTCGTGCAAGTTGGTGATAGTTATTATAAAATTGATAGAACCTAAAATGAATGAAACATGAGATGGATGAAGAATAGAAATTGCTCAACTCCTCTAGAATGGTTGGTAACACCAGTTAAGGGTGGATAGGTCGTCCCCCCGTGTTGCTACCCACTTCTACTAAGGCATAGCTTAATAGGAGCAAGAGACTTGGTGGCTACAACCATAATGCAATATTATTTAATTGTAGAAATGCTATGACAAGTGCACCTATCAGAATCAGAACAGACTAATTACTATATCCACCTATAATCGCCAGCATAACTATAGAAATGATCATTAAAAAACCATGAGTCATTATTAAAACATTATAAAGTTAATGATTCCCACCAAGAACTTGATCGCCGAGTTGTGCTAATTCTATACAAATCAATATTAAGAAGCATATGCTCATCACTCCAACAATGGCACCAAAGATGAAATATAAACTTCCTATATCCTTGTGGTTAGTGGAGAACCACCATCAGATCAGATTTGTCATAAAATGGAGATTCTTTCGTTTCCTTCCTTATCAGAGAGGGGCCCTTCTGAGGAAGTAAGGCTTCTTTTTTGAAAAAAAAAAAGAGTGAGAGGGGAAGGAAGAATGGAAAGAGGGGTGGGGAAGGTCCGGAAAGCCCTCACTTTATTGATGGGAAATTTTGATCCCCTTTTCTTTCCTCTCAACCCCTCCCCCCCCCGGTTCTGGTTCAGGAAAGGGTCAACGCAAGGATCTTACTTCGAAGCAATCTCTGGAGTTTTCCCTTATCCGAACGGGTCTTGCAAGAAAATAGGATTTCATATTGAGCTCCAAATATACGCTATTGGGATAGGATGGTTCCTACTAGCTCTCCCCCCTAAGAACCGCACGTGCGAGTTCCCCCGCATACGGCTCAAGTGGCGAAGGTTTGAAGACACTCGACCCAAACAAGTAACAACTAACGAGAGAGTGGCACACTAGTGCAAAAGTCGTTGTGCTAACGCGTATTTCCTTGTTGGGATAGGAATGAATCATTCGTGCTTCATTGTTGCCAAGCTTATTGCTAGCCTATCGTCTGAAGCCAAGCTTTGACTTTGACTGCGACTGCTCGTCGCTTCTAGGCGCCTTATTTTGTAACCTAAGATCCAAGTCAGCACCGGCAAAGATCTCTTGATTCCTCGCGGCCGGGCCGGCTTGGAAGCAAGCTACCTTTCGCCTATCTCACCCCCTTTCTTATTGCGAGACCTAGATCATTGACTGTCTGGCGATAAAGAGAGGCCACATTCTCGTCGGCGATACAAACATCGTCTCCAAGAATGGCATACCTAGTAAAGCGCTGTCCTGGGTACACCTTCTCTGCACAATAAAACATCACTAAGTGATGTGTTAAAGTGAAGAGAGGCCAAGAAGACAGAAAGCCAAGAGGTTGTCCTACTCTAAAGAATACGACACCTTGAACTAAGCAAAGAAAGGGTACTTTAAAGATAGATCTGTTGAAGATTGCATATAAACAATCTCTAACAGACTTACTAAAAAAAAGTTCTATTACGGTTAGTCTGAAGACTGAGGGGCCACTTATCGGTGGCATACTTCAAGTCAAAAGAATAAACCTTATTGAAATTTCATTTATTCAACAAGCAATCAAAGCTAATTAACAATTCCATCCATTGGAATAGACCGAAGCGTGTCCATGAGGAAATCATGAAGAGGCTTCAATACCCTTTGATTCACAAAGTTACCTATGGCGAATATCCGTCTCTTACCAGCGCCAGCCTCGGTAGATTGCGATAGTCTACCAGGGGAGCCTGAGTCAATAGACTCACCGAAGTGTCTAGACCCGAAAGAGAGTTGATGGTACTCTCAGCGGTCTCTGTAGACCATGGAGATCTCTCTTCATTCTTTTGGTCATCAGGGTATCGGATAAAGGGGGACCATAGAGGAAACCCTGCATCATAGTCACAATGGCTATTGATGTACAAACCAAACGATTTCATGACGCAGATGGTAGGGTAGAAGATTCCTCCACGCGTCTTTTCACCTTTACGGCCTCCACGAAGGTCTCGCTTTCCAAGTTGGCTCCCAACGTACCCCTTGACACAAGGGAGTTGAGAGAAAACTAGGACAGTACCTTAGGTTAGGATCAGGTCTTTAGATAAAGCGACAATCTCCTTTATTAATTGAGACTGTCTTGGCAGACCGGTGGAAGGGGTGACTATCGATTTCAATATCGATCTGTCAATCCGTTTCGCCAGGCGAATAGCCCGACAAAGACTAAAGATATATATGAACCCATAAGTCGGCCTTCTGATCCTTCTTCATAATCATTTTGCGATGGAAGGAAGGTATAATCTGAGGGTATCCTGACCTCGTCAGAGACACTGGCACAGGTAATAAACTGTGCGACTAATTACCCCTGCATATGCTTGCTTACCATAAGTAGCTACTTGTTTTAGACATACAGTAGTAAAAAGAAGGCCAGATCATCGATTTAATAGAATTACCTTTTTGGCAACAAGGTATGCTCCTATATAGAATTCCTTGGTCAGACTGTTAGAAGCTATTATTATTCTTATCTTTTTATAGATAGATATTTAATAACAATATATTTTATTCATTTTATAATCTTTTTACTAGGCTTTTTAAGGTTCAATTAGCTTAATTAAGTTGATTTTGTCACATTTTATGAAATTAAGCTTAATTGAATCATTGAAGAAATTATTGTTTGAATTATCATTAATTTTGGTGATTGCATTCTTAAGTAAAGTGGCTACAATTTAAGTTGCAATTATCTAATTAATGTGATTCTGGTCTTGTTGAAAAGTTAAGATAATTATCTAATAACTATTCACTTGATAACAAGAGCCACATTGATAGCAATATATTTCATTCATTGTATAACCTTCTCACTTGGCTTTTTCAGTAAACTGGCTATAATTTGAGTTACAAATATTTTATGGATGTGATTTTAGTCTTGTTTTTAAGCTAAGATAAATTTCTAAAACTTTCATGAAGGCCTCAAGATCAGGGACACACGTTTGGATAACTCAAATTGGAGTTGAAGCAAGATCTAGAGTTTTGAACCTGACAACTTGACCTCTATGTACTCATTAGGCTATATCTCGGGTTATAGGAGTTCAACAATTCTGAAATTTTGACAGTAGAAGGTTAAGACCCATATCTACAACTTTCATGAAGAATACAAAAGTTAGTTCGGATTCCTTGAAGGTGATATTGGGCTTGGAAGTCAGAATAGAGGTGCTGGAGTTGGGACTGACCCATGAGCAGTAATTAGGCCATATCTCAGGCTGTGGTTGTTGGATTTGGCTAAACTTGATGTCTATGGAAAGCTGAGACAATTTCCTAAAACTTTCATAAAGACCACTTGATGGAATTTTGACGCATGCCATGAGCTAAGAGCAGAGATATTTCGGAGCCAAGAAAGTCCATAATTTTAGCTCATTCATCATCTATTTTGATTTTACTACTCATCATCAAACAACTCCATTGTCTTCTTGTACTCCTTGAACTCTAAAAAAGGAGGCAAAGGCTGATCATTTAAGAATGTTAGCTTAGCTTAGAGTTTACTTTCATGTTTGTATGTTAATTGTTTCCTTTGTGTAGTTTTCTATTATTCTTAATTGAAGTTATGTTCATCATCATCTTCTTCTCTCTTTCTTTCTTATTGTCTATAAGTAACTAAATTTTCATCTTGCTTGGGTGAAAAAGTGAAACTCTTGGTAATGAAATAAGGTTAGATTATTCTACTTCTTGTTTACCTTGAGTTTACCTTGTTTACAGGTTAACCCCATAGCAACAAAAAAAAAAAGGCGATCTTGTGCTATACTCCGGTGATCACTTTTCTACTAAGGCACGCAAACCCCCATCGTGTCCCAGATCATATTTTGTAAATCAAAAGGGGAAGCCTACTCATCCATCAACTCCTCTCATTGAATGGTGTGGTTTTACGAAGCGTCTAAGCACAATTCACTCACATTGATCAATCAAGAGCTTTGTTGCCACTCCTTAAGGCTACCTTCTCATCTAAGTTCTCTTCCCTAGTGAAATTCTTTTTCTTTAGCCTTTTAAAGACATTGAATTTGAATCCTTCCTCATAGAGCTCGTCCCTACCTAAGGCGATAAATCTCTACTAAGGCGATAAATCTCTACTAAGGATGGTTCCCCTTTTGATGAGGCCACACAGGGATTGTCCAGGGCTCACGTTCCAACCTATCTGCCTTTATCCTCCACTTCGTCCTTTTTTCTCTGTTCTCCCTTAGAATCAATAGGAATACATTGTCCTTTCACTGCACCGCGAGTAGTCCTATGCATAGTCCACTAGAAGTGATTAAGGGTCTGTACAGTTAGAGTTTTGTTATTTCATCAATTATTATTAGCCATTAGCCAAAAGGAACTATTTTGATGTTCTAGTTCCCGGGTGGCCCACTTTCTTACTTGTCGCAATTGTCTCTCAAATGCTAAATCATTAAGGAAATTCTCAAGGATTAGAGCAATGTCTTTTTTTCTTTCTTTTTAAAGGAGGTCCTTTTCTTTCCCCTAACTGATGGCTCGCTTGTTCAATATTGCTAACTATTATAGGAGGATGCCATACCATTAGGACCACCAGTAGTTTCAGTTGTTGAATCTCGTGCAAGTTTGATTGTGTTTGTATTGGCTGCAAGCGGAACATAGGCGCTTTAGGTATGTGTGTTTTGACCATGCACTATCACCTCATGTAATGTTGTATGTATGATAGAGGTGGTGTAGTGATTGACCTCAATGCTAATGGTTATCCCCAAGGTTCAACGAATAATTGAAGCTATGATCATACCCAGATAGAAATGACGATCTTCCTCTGATATCTCCAAGTTGACCATAATAGAATAAATAGGAAAAACAACTAATAGTAGCCTATCGATAGATAGTAGGTTGTTTACAAGCTCAAACTATTTGAAATTGAGTTGCTACTATCCTCTTTTTATTGATAGAATGGTCTTCTCCGCCATTTTCAAATAAAATAGAAGGAGAGAACTGGAAGTGTATGAAACAAAGAAATTATTATTATTATTGTTATAAATGATTTTCACCTAGTTTGCTTAAATTATCTGAAAGAGCCTTTTTACCTAATAATATTCAACAACAAATTTACACCATCACAATGCAAATACATACCTAAAACCATTTTGGATTCGAACCTTTTTTCTTTCTTTCTTTCTTTTTTAACAAAGATAGATATTTATTAACCAAGAGGAAAAGAAAGTTTCATGGATAGAAAGCAATGGTGACTACATCAAGTGTTCTGCTTTGAACTTAGAATGTGTTTGGACGAAGGATTTTAAAAGAGAAATGTATTTTTTGGCAGCATTTAAAATGATAAAATATATTGTTTGGGAATTTCAGAATCAATTTGAGAATTCCAAAGTATTTTAATAGAGTATTTACTCAATTATATGAAAAAAATTTACAATTCCTTCTAAACAGGTGGGATTTCTAAAAGGAAAATGATGTTCATACATCATTTTCTTCTATATATCCTTTTTCACACCCATTTCGAATGGTATGATTAAGTGAGAGAAAGTGATGATGAAAAGTGATGTAATCAATGGTATGAATAGTATAAAAAGTGATGTAAGAAAAAAATAATGTAAAAAAATCAGAGTTGTTTCCAAAATCCCCCTCTTTTTCTCTTCACTTCCCAACTCCGACTTAGTCCTCCCCTCTTCTTCAACCATAACTTCCTTCAACGGCAACATCGTCAGAGCTAGCAGGATTACCAGTATAACTGGGAATGGCGAGACCAATGCTCTAATCAGTTGTCAATTTCTCCAAAATCGAAACCATATTGGGATCATTGAAGCTCTGACTTTCTGGTTAGATACAATGCTAGTTTCTCTAGTTAAAAGATCCAACTCGAAACTAGTCCCCTTAAGCATGATTGAAGCTTTTGGGCTTCTAAAGGTGAGAGCTTTGCAGAGACCATGAAAGACAATTTCGTATGCATGTACGATACAATTAACGCCTTCGATTGTGTCTATGGTGGTGAAGATGCAATTAAGGGAAGACTCGTACTATTGTTTTGTGGGAGAAATTGGAAGTCTTGACTTTAGCAAACTTTTATTTACGGTTTGGGAGGAGTCATACCAATACTATGATGCTTGGGAATTTTGCAATTTTACAAATAATTACCCAAACCAAGAATTTTGTAAATGAAAGGATTTAAATTACATCAATTCAATTCTCTCACATTTAAAATTCTCTAAAATTTTGAAATAACTTATCCAAACACAACCTTAGAATATCTTAACAAAGTTTCTTCCACAGAACCACATTTTTTACCACACCTCCATTATTCGTAAGTTAGCTCATTAGATTTGAAGAATTTTCTATTCCAAAACATGCAACGATCAACTCTAGACATTTCAAATCTACCATATCAAAGACATCTTTGATAAATTCAAAATCAAACTCCTCATATCTACCCGTCCGAAATATAACAAACACAGATCATATAGATCTAAATAAATTTATTAAAAAAAATTAAGAACAAGAAAGAGAATGTAAAAGGATACGGCGAAAGGATAACAACAATAACCCACATGAAAAAAAAAAAAAAAAAAAAAACTAAAATACCAGAGAGGAAGAAAAATACTTCACTAAGAAGGGAGAAAGCTATAGACTACGGTAAGTCCTAGAGCAACAACGATGACATTGCAATGAAGCCAACACCGTGTAGTATCCAAACACCTTTAGAGAGGCAATGGGAGAACAACTAGGGTTTCCACAAGTCCACACTTTGTTGGGTATATGTAGGTTTTTCTGTTTACTTTCTATATTAATTAGGAAAGTAATATCCATAGTTAAGCTCCAGCATTGAAAGACAGAATTATTCACACTATCGGAAAATCAATCGATTAAATCATTTGAAGAATTACACTTTAATACAATAGTTACTTCATCAAATGTTTAACTCACCTTTTTTTTCTTCTCATCTTTTATCTTCCATGGAATAAACCATCGTATGAACATTGTCTCAAGTTAAAAGCATTGATAATATAGTAGATGAGTCCAGTTTCCATATCACCGAGATAGGATACAAAAATAATTTTCTAACTTGAGGATATAACAATTCTTGAGGGTAGGAATGTGACCCAATACTGTAGTAACTCTTTTACAAGTACATCCGAAGCAACTTCTTTAGATCTTTTCAAAAAGACTAATTTCCTAAGGGAAATGTTATATACACATAACATTTCTCACATACATGACATTTTGGAAACTGATGGTTAAGGATATGTGAAATACGTGAAAACTGTTATATATACCACATTTCCCATTTCCTAACCTGTTATGTGAAATGGCAGTTAATTTGAATTTGCAGCAGTTTCCCAAACATTTAGGGAAGTAATTGCAAATACAGATGAAAAGAATAACTACATATCCTCTTAATGGATTCTCTTAATAATGCTCCCGTTTACTTAAATGATAAAATATTAAATACTTTCTATTTTAAGTAAGGAAAATGTTATTTGTTATATAACTCTTACAAACAAACTTTCTCTCAAAACATGTGCCACCAATGGCCCACCTTGATTTTTGTATGTTCTGTTTGATAAAAGTTCTGTGCAACAATCATATTACTATTTGCACATAAGATTTGCTCACGTATCTAATGTCGACCATTGCTGAGGAAGAAAAAGTGTGTGAGAGTGAGAGGAAGAAAAGAATGGTGATAATCGGCTGAACATAAAATGTGAGAAAATTGATATGCTCAAAAATAACATTCCCTTTTAAGTAATTAGGAGGATCTAAGGATTTGTTAGTAAATAGCATTACTCATACCCAGAATAAATAAGTTCAAGATATTGGAAGTGTCTGAAACAAATAACCAACTTTACTGTCAGCACATCATCTGCATGGAAAATTCATTCTCATCCACAGCATTATCTGCTGTGTAGGAAGGTGTCCTAAGATTTTTCCAATTTTCATCACCTGTTGTGAGATAAGGAAAAAGCAAGAAACAGAAGTAAATGAAAGCAAGTCCACATATATATATCCATTCCAGCTACTACAAACTATGGACAAGTCAATCAGACAGATTTAGACAGCTAGATGTTAATGCATGCACCAAAAGGCATCAAAACTTTATTCAATCTAATCTAACATCACATCTCAAAAAGCAGAGGCACACCAGGAATCTATTCTACACTTTAGGGTTTAAAACTAAGTGACACAAAATAAATCTAACAAAAAGAGAGAAAAAAAATAACATAGATAAAACCCATCATTTGATTCACTAACTTAATTTGCCTTGGTGAAAAAAAGACAAAAAGCAAACCAATCTGAACAAAAGAACAGCATCGGGTAGATTCAGAAGCTAAATGGTAGTTTTACAATCACTCAATTATCTCAGATCAAGTGTTGGATTACATACTTTGCTTCATCCCAATCTACCAAAGCTATAATACTTCAAACAAGCGTTCAATACCATGTCGTAAGACCACAGCAGAATTCAAAACATCACCAACAAAGAAAATTGGATCTTAAAAACAGTAAACTAACAACTCAATCTCAATGGTTTCAAAAAACCAATCTCTGATGTATTTAATTATGTTGAGTCTAAATCATCAAGTTCTCAATTTCTTAATTAAGAAAATAATGAAGCCACTTTAACATCAATTTAAAACACCACAAAACCAAAAAATACGACACACACAATTGACAAGCAACAACAATTGGAAAACTGGGAGCAATACAACGTAACTCAGTCCCTTAGATGTTCATTAACGATTGCGATCATACCCGCAAATCATTACAGGTCTGTAGGGCTCATCACAGTTGCGTATAACACACCCATTTCATCAATCGACAAAAAATTGCAAACGCAGAAATCAAAATCGAATCTTTTAGGGGAAATTTAGTTGCTCCATTGTTCTCCCAAGGCAACAGAGAAAAAGGGTTGCTCAGAAGTTATATGAAGGAGCAACACAAACGCTATCGCTTCAAGGGAACGAGTCGAAGGGAATCGAAAATCCACAACAACCAGATAATGAAGCTTCTACTATAATCGAAATTCAGAAGCCAAACAGAGCCTAAAGAAAGCGTTACATAGAGAATAGAGAACCGCTTCAGCACAGAGTCACAAAGTTTTAGAAACAAAACCCTAATTTGAGCTGCAGAGGCTAAAGGGGTAATTTCTTATAATGTATACAAAGAATGAATGGGGGATTGATTGGACGTCTCGCGTGAAATCCGTGCAATTGAGTGGTTGGTATTCATTTTATAAAAGTCCCTAACCAGCCCAACCCAATTTCATCCTCTTGAGTCTTTTAATTCTGCCGATTTAATGGCCCAAATAAAAGATTTGATATTTACTTTTTGAATAAATTCTTAATTCTTCATTCAGCCTCCAAAATATTTTCAAACATTAATTTGGTCTTTAAAAGACTAATAACATCATTAGTTTTAATAAGTAATAATTTTTTAATTATTTTGATGTCAAAAACTCATGATTCGAAGATCAAATTGGTACCATAATCTTTTAAGAACCAATTAATGTTTTAAAAATTTTTTAAAGATCAAATTGAAGCTTTACTCCTTTTTTTTTTCTTTTTCCAAATTAATTAACCTCTGAATTGTAGAAGTTTAAGAATTTTTAGGTCAACATGATGTTATGTATCATACTATTTATACAGTGTAATTGCATCGATTAAAAAATATTTTAATCAATATTTTTAAATTTAAGCTAACTATTTATTATTTATCCAAATAATTTGTTCATTTCTATTAGTTTAATACGGTATGTAATACCCAACTTGAAAATATTGACATGTGTTAATGTTGGTGCTTTTTAAAGTGCCCGCCTTATATTAATTGGGTTTGCTGTGTTTATTGGATTGGGCTCTGCCACACTTTTAATCCTTTTGTGGGGAGAGAGAGAAATAAAACAAGATTGGAGCATTACAAAATAGAGGTAGTGGGTTATAAAGTTCATTTTTTTTAAACTCCTGGATTTTTTGAAGATTATATTGAACTTTAACTAATTTGGACTTGAATCGAGTTAAATTACAAATATATAAAATTAAGTATTTTTTTTATTAACAAGACTCGAACTTGAGATTTTATTTAAAAAAAATAAGTGTTGAACTACTTAAATCAATCAAATGTTAAAAGTCGATTATAAAACTAAATACAATAGTCCTTATATTTTTTTTTAAGGCCTAAAGTCATTATATGGGTCTTCGTGGAGGTCTCTTATTAAAGTCCTTAGACGGCCTCTTAATTAATGAGGTACAAGAGAGGGGTTAGAAATAAGAAAATAGAAATTGAATTATAAAGCATCCGTAAGAGTTAAACTCCACTACTTTCTTTACATGTCTTCAATTTTTATTAATTAAGATACCAATCAATATTTCTTATTTTTAGCATAATTAGCTGAAGAACTTGCTACCCAATTCAAATGTCAAGAAACATAATTTCAATGAAAACTACTAAATCAAGAAGTAAAGCAAAAAGTGTCATGTAGAATAGTGACATTGTAGGAAAGATTGCGTTGGTTTTCCTTTATGCATCGATATGTCACTTGAGCATTCTCTTCCAATATTATGTTTATGTATCCTATCTCATGCAAAGAGTAGATTTTTTTTATTTGAGAGTAAAAATTTAAGTAGAGGAAATAATTTTTTTAGTTTTTAATTTAAAATGATATTTTTTTCCTTATCTCTCGATTTAAGGGGAATAATTTGAAACTTTGAAGAGAACTTCCTTCTCCCATTAAGAATCTTGCAATCAGAAATTATTCTAGAGTCTAAATAATGGTCCTCTTCAATTCGATTTGTTAAAGAAGATAACAAACTCACAAAGACTAAGTCGACATGATTAGGATGAAGACGTAAGTTCAATTTATAGAGAAGTATTTTATATAAAAAGATCGCATAACTCTCGTGTTCTTACGGTTAAATAGGGATTAGTCTCATAAATAATTCAAATGAATCGAGTTTTTGAAAATATCTCATGATTTTTTTAAAAAAAAACTACATAACAAAATGTAGCAAAAAAAAAAAAGACCACATAACCCAAAAAAAAAAACTATTATTGACCATATAATGGTGGTGTATGATTTCCTATGAAACTATCATGCTAGCGAGTAATGTTATATATATATATCATATGATATTTATATAATTTTTATTATTTAATTATAATTAATCTTACTTTATATTTTGTATATCCACATTCTAATTCTACCACTTCAATAAATATGAATAGACGTAAGTTTAAAAAATGTGTAAAAACATTTTCCTAAGCTAACATTACGTGCTTAAACATAACCACTAACTCTTTAAAACAATATTGCTTATAGGATTACTAGATTTAACTCTTTTAAAGTGAGCAGTACACTTTAAAATATAAAATATAGAAAATTAAAAGTTTAAAAATTTACAAAATATATATATTTACATTACACATCATATATATACAATAATCTACTCTGTTAATTTTATCATCAAAACTTATAATCTTACACTTTAATATTTAAAATATATTAATCACTCTAAAAGAGCCAAATCCTTACCTGTATAGCATCTACCTCACACATCTTCTGCATTCCTTGTAGGTACGCATACAGCAGTTTGACTTTAGTCAAGTCAAGTCATATATCCTTCGTTTAAAATGCGATATTTCAATTACTAGCCTTATCATTTTTTATCTTTGGTAGGAAAAAACATGTTAGAGAATATAGAAATGAGAGAATTCAAATAATAAGGTTTTACTAAATGGTAAAAAATATATATAATAAATTAATAGCGTGGCTTATATAAAATAATAGAGGATAACTAACTCATTAAATCAATTTAACTAACTTTTAACTAACAATAATCACATTTTAATCATACTCAAAATATGATAAAATCATTAGAATTTTTTACAACCTCATGCTAAATTAGAAAAATTATTAATTAAGGATAGAAATGTAATAGAATTATTTATTAGTCTTTAGTTAATAGTTAAACTTTTTAGGTGAGTTAGTCCATAACATATATGATGTTAGAGCTTTTATAATAAAGTGTAAAGAATTTGATTCTTATTATTCCAATTCTTATAAATAAAAGTATGATAAAATGAACTTAACGCAATACTTATAAATAACTCATAAATAAAATACCATCACTTTCATGTAATATTCCACTTATCTTTGATGACATTATTATACCATACACATAATCGAAAGGACTTCAGCATGAAGCTTAGATCCATTGAAATAAATAAAGGATCTATCTTATAATGAAGATAATACAGTATTTAAAGTACAGAAATGTTATTTAAAAAAACATAATCCATGAAAACATAACAAATCTAATGCATGATTGGTAATGCTTATTTTTTAGAAATAAATAAACTTTCGATTATAAATTATTTTGAATACAAAATAAATTAATCTAAACATATTCTTAATAGTGAGTATAAGTTTGCATTGCGAGAATGAAAAAATAAAAAATAAAACATAAATTAGATAATAAAAGCCAAAAGTACATTTCAATACAAATTTAATATGAAATTGTGAGTAATGTGTTTAGGTATCTTAAGTATGTGATCAGGAGTTTGATTTCTGACTCATGTGTGTGAAGAAAATGCGATTGGGAGTAATTCCCTCTTCGAAGCCAAACAGTACCACGGCAGATTAATCATTCACTTTTCGAAAAGAGGGGATTTTAGACGCAATTTTTGAGAGTTTGAGAGAGAGAGGCTCTGGGTTCTTAAGGTTTTTCTTAGAGAGAGAAGTAAGGGAGTGGTGAAGATTTTAGAGAAGCTTGAAAAACATCTGTTCATTCATCAAGACACCGAGTTCTTCCCTTCATCTTCTCTTTATTTTCATGATGACTTTGTTGTTCTCTTTTGAGTTTGTTTCCTTTGTAACCATGATGTTCTAATTCTCTTTTCTAGGGTTCTAATGGATCTTATAATGTAATTTGAATTGATTGTAATCCTTTTGTACTCTTGTGATGATTTTAGTTATGATTTTCTAATTATATGCTTAATGATCACATCTGATTGGTCATTATTTGTGATGTCTTGGTGAACTCATTGAACTAGATATAAGGATTTAGAAGTTGGATCATAGAATTAGATGATGCATATTCAGTTACATTCAATTGTATGGATGTGTTGATTAGCCAATAAGATATAAATATACTTATTGGTCATGTATAATAAGTGTTTGATGTTTGTTCTTAATACATCAAACTTTGTCGATTCATATAAAAATATAGTGCTTTGATTAGGGTCCATAGGTTTACAATGTCATCAAAAGTGGTTTGTAAATGTTTAAACACGTTGACTAACATAATTAATTTATGATCAAGAGTACTAAAAAGTTTGCATGAAGTCAAATGAAATAATAAGTGAAGTTAGATCATAAATGACCAAACCATTAATTTTTCTTTGTTTACTTTTATCTTGTCTTAAAAACTTTCCTCTTTTTTATACTTTATTTGTTCTACCATTAAATCACTCATAACAATTCGGTTGCTTGAAATAAAGATTAAGTAGTAAATAGTTGATACTTAACATAATTTTTAATACTATCCTCATTTGAATGATACTTGATACTCATCTTTATTACTTATTAATGCGTGCACTTACGTAGTCTAACAAAACGAACAACAAATTTTTCTCTTTCTCAACTATTTTGGGGTTTTTTTTT
The DNA here is from genome assembly GCA_029884605.1 of Ormosia emarginata. NCBI lineage: Eukaryota > Viridiplantae > Streptophyta > Magnoliopsida > Fabales > Fabaceae > Ormosia > Ormosia emarginata. The sequence goes on along the minus strand of JAQQTP010000059.1, from coordinate 7,879,044 downwards.
TGGAAAAAGCCACAATATTAATTATTTTTTTATCAATCTCTTTCTCAACAAAAGGGAAGTAATTTAAAATTAATTTTCATCCATTAATATTGTAAAAAGTTTTATGTTATCAGTGAACTATATAGTGCTAAATTGTTTAAAGAATTTTTGTTATATAAATTATGCATTAAGTCTTTAAAATTTAACTTATTTTCACTTTTTATATATAAACTTTACTTTATAATACATAATTTCCATAAATTATGATTAAATGTGTTAACTTGTATTCCATGTTAAATTCTACAGTAGTTATTTGCACGTGTTTTAAAGTTGAGTATTTAATTATTACGTTAAAATAAATCACGCACATATCACTTGTAGAATCTCACCATTAAGATTGATAGAAAATACAACTTTGCACTTTTTACCATAATTTAATAAAGTTATGTACAATAAAATAAAATTCTTGTGTTAAAAGTAAAAATAGACAAAACATTAAGGTTGTATTTGGATAAGTTATTTCAAAATTTTAAAGGATTTAAAATACAAATAAATTAAATTGATACAATTTGATTCCTTTCATTTGAAAAATTTTTTGTTTGGATAATATTTAGGAAATTTGAATTTTAATATAATTTTGCAAAATATAATAAATATCAAATAACATTTTTTGCAAAAAAAAAAATTTAAACCCAGAAATTATAACGTTTTTTAGGGATTCGATTTTTTTTTTTTCAATCTCATTTTCCATTGAAGTCTCAGATCAAGCTCATAATCTCTGAAGTGTGAAAGCTCAGATCAAGTTTCCATGAACAACCAGTCCCAAATCATGGACCAGACTCAGATCTTGCAGAAAAAAACAGTCATGTTCGCAGATCTTGGGAAAAAATACCCAGCCGTTGGAACCACCGAAGAACTCAGTCATGTTCGCTTACTTGTCGGCGCTCAATGCCCCGCTGCCGTGGCCGGCAGCATACAGCAGCATCCTCGAAAAGCTTAGAACATCGGCAAAAAGCTCAGAACGTCATTCGTATTTTGCTGCATGAGATCTGGCGGCATCACATCACTGGTCTCGCCGTGGCTCGTGACGCTGCCGATCTTGCCGGTTCCAATCTGTCGCCGCTGTCAATGGAGTTTTTGGTCGCTAAGAAGGAAGGGGTCGACGGAAACAGAGTAAGGAGCTGAACAAGAGATTTTAGATATTCCACCTAATTAGGTTGAATTTTAACTTCTCTACTTTTGAGTAATAAAATACCCACTTAAAATATGTTAGAATTTTTAAAATAATTTTATTAAACATTTAAACAGAATATTTTATAATGAGAGGAGATTAACTTATATCAAGATAATTTTTTTTTATATTTATTTTTAATCGTTAATTTTATTTTTATTTAATAATTAAAATTATTTTATTAAAAACTATTAAATAAAATTAAATCTAATAATTAAAAATAAGTATAAAAAAAATTTACATTAATATAAATTCATCATCCCTCTCTTATAATTAGACAGTTTAAATTTCTTCAAAAAATATTTTTTTATTAAAATATTTAATCCAAACACAAAATAAGGGTAACATGTAATTTATAACTATATACAATATTTTCTTATTTATTGATGATGCAGAAAATAAAAACTTTACATTTTAAAATAGTATCTTTTGGCATTTGAACTGGAGATATAAAAAACATGTAAGAGAAACACATGAAAAAAGATTAGGAAAATTAATTCATAAAAAAAAATAGAGTCAATAACTTCAGAACTTTGAGGCAAACAGTTGTTCAATAAGAGAAATCAAATCTATATAATTCGTAGTTTCTACCTCGATGCATAACATAAGCTAAACAAGTTTCCTTCTATGTCGGCAATCCCATCATATAAGCAGTCACCGTTCACATTAAAGAGTAACTATTTTATTTTATTTTAGTTTTTACTCTTACAAAGCATATCTTAAATTATAAACTTCTATAATAATAGTCACATTTGGGCAAGTCAATAGGCGTTAGTTCAATTGGTCTATTTTTTTTCTCATGACAACTCATAGCTTAGGTTTAAATTTAGAATTCTCTGTTGATAAATGATATGTAATATCATTTTAAATATTATCCTCATCTTAAACTTATATGTAGAAAAAAAAAACATTTGGGCAAACATTACATTCTAGTAATTAAAGGTATATTTATATAACATCATGTGAATTTGGTGTGGTTTACCATCATTAAAAGATGAAGTTAACATAGAATTTAACACATCAATGATGAACACAGCCAATATTCATGCTGTTATTATGATAAGTATCCATGAATTATTCAAAAATTGTGGAACAAAAAATACTATTTAACTCATCTCCCAATTAAATTAGATATTTAGATGCAATCGTGGGAGGATAAAGGGAGTACTAATATTTTCTTTGAATGTGATTTTTATGTTGAAGATAAGATAAATTTTTAGTTCCAAATATTTTTTAAAAGATGAATGTTAATAATATACTTTTTTATACATTTATTTTAACATTTATTTAATTATTAACTCACTTTATACATTTAAAATAATTATTAAGAGATAAATATTAGTAATATTTTCTTTTTAATCAATACTAAAATAAGTGTTGAAAAAGTGTCCAAAAAATTATATTACTAGCATTTCCCTTTTTAAAATTTATCTCAATTCATTATTACTTTATTTGAAATGAAGATTGGTATTTATAATGACAAAATAATTTTTCTTTTATGGAATTTATCTATAGCGGCATACTCTAATAAAAATTACAATTGACATTATATTTCCCTATCAATTCATCTAAATAATTATAAATATAGCACTTTATTTTTTTTATAAAAATACATTACACAAGCTTAAATTCTAAATATTAATAAATTTAAACTATGAAAGCAACAACTATAAGCATTAAAAGCATACAAAGAGAACAACAATTAGAAATTTATAATATCAATCTCACAAAAGATATCATAAAAGGAAAAATAAGGAATTAAAAAAATTAAAAAATATGTTACCTACAGTGAGAAAAAGTAATAATAAATACAAACAAAAAGAATAACAACTACAAAATAAATCAAAAGACTCTTATCACTTTTTTAAAGAAAAAATAGAAATTGTATACTTAAAAAATTTTAGAATAAGAGGAGAAAAAAATAATGAGTACTTATAATTAAAGAAAAAAAAAAGGCTTTGGCCAATTGGAGAAGAGATGAAGGATTTAATATTTTTTGTTTAAAGGCACTAAATTTTTTTAATTTTTATAATACTTATTATTACTTAAAAAAAACATTTCAGGAGGAGGCTTATGCAATATACTATTTATTCAAAAAAAATTAACTCAACTGAAAAAACAACTGAGCAATCCATTCCTATGGAAATCTACGCTTTCCAAATTCACAAAAGTTTCAATAAGACAAAAAATAGAGGAGGGAAAATGAGAATAAATTATTTTGTGTGTCTTTTATTTGATAAGATTATATAAAGAGAAAGACAAATACAATTTTTTTAAAAAAGACTCTATCAATGAGTTCCTTTAAAATTTTAGGAGGCCTTATTTAAGATATTTGTTCTATCTCTCTGTTTATATATCATAATTGAGTCAGGATTAATTATATCGTGAAAAACATTTATTTTTAATTATTAAATTTATTTTTATCTAAAATAATCTTAATCATTAAATAAAAGTAGATCCGATTAAAAATAAATATAAGTCAAAAAAAATTTACACTAATATAAACTGATAATTTCTCATCATAATTACGTGAAAAATACATATAAAAATATTTATTCCCTGAAAGGTGGAAAACTGTTGCGGTTGCTAGTAGCATCTCTATAAACTAAAAGAATAGTCAAATGACTCAAAATTGCCAACAACAACATCATTTAATGAAATTATCAAAAATAGAAAAAGACAATTGAAAATCTCCTCATCGAAAAATGGATTTGACCTTATCCTCTAAACGATTAATTATTGTGCGTACTATCTTGGTGCAAATTCAAGATCTAGACAATATCGTCTTCGGCCAGAAGTTTGTATCATCTGGAACTGATGCAGAAGCCAGTAGGTTACTTACTCTAATCAATTAATCTAGCTTGCACAACTTCCCATTCCAATATCTCACCACAAATTAATACCCCCACGGTTGAATATCCTATTTGAAGCTCTTCTCAAATCAAGTTCTTAACTCAGTTTAATTAGACCTATGTTAAAATAATCTAAAATAGACTTATCTAAACTTTAATTAGTTTTTAATATTTTGCTCGTACATCTTAATATGCAACATGTGCTGTGTAAAAAATTAGCTATGAACTCTTTAATATAAAAACATGATTAGCTATGTACTCTTTAATATGAAAACATGATGTGGAATATGATTGAGACTCAACTTCACTATTAATTAATTGCTTCATTTCACTATCAAATCAAGGATTCAACATAATAATTAACAAACTTTATCTCCTGTTTATCCAACCCTAATAATCTAGTGCCTAGAAAAGCCAACAATTTCACCAGCAAGAGTTAATTAATAAAATCAAATCTCACAAAGTTGAACTTGAACCAAAACCACACTCTATTGGGTTATCTAAACCATAATTTTAACCATGATTATCCACTATTTAATAGTTCAAAGTCGTTTTCCAAAGAAAGGGAAAAACTCTAACTCCTTATATTATGCTATGTGTCATTGCCTGTGTGTTGTTCCACACGCAACTGCATCGTGTCGCCGCAAGCTATTATTTGAGGCTTTTTCAGCTCAGCTTGCGTTTTTGAAGTGATGAGGGTGAGATTCTTTTGGAGCCAACCAACCCAACGACAGCTATGTTATTTGTTATTTATGCATAAAGGAAGTGAAATCCTCAATAAATATATGTAAAGAGAGAAAAATCCAAAAATGAGGGTTTCGTTTTCAATGGTTTCTTGCTTTTGAAAAAAATAAAATAATATCATTGCCATTGTCTACAGCACATGCGCCTTCCTACGCCACATATATAGTTATATGGTTTTATATATATCTAGCCAATTATCGCATCCCCAATATTATGTCATCCACTACATATATAAAATTAAACAAATCCATTGATTAATTGCAGAATCTGTTAGAAAATACCATACCAAATATGAAGTCGTCAAAGAAATGCTGAGTTGAAGTCTATATGCCACACATCTTCTAGAAAACCCAAAAAAAAAAGGTAGAGAAGTGAAGTTGTAACAAGTAATCGTCCAATATAAAAAGAGTTAATAAATTGATTTACTATTTATGTAATTTTTTGTATTAACAAGATCTTTTACTTATAATAAAATTTAATTTTTTTACATAGTGACAACATATAATTTGCTATATTAATACTGATTTATACATTTTTTGACAATAATGTTGAATTATACGTTAATAACGAATCAAAATTACATCCATATGCTCCATTATTGGGTTTGGCACAGGATCATAAATTCCTGCAGAAAAATCCCAACTTGATCTTGTTCATACTATGTTTTCTTCTTTACTATTTCTTTATATTTTATAGCATAAGTTTAGTGGGAGAAATTGATTTGGCCTATTATATGTGTAATAATAGAAAATAATGGAATCTTTTACCCTGCGCTATGATTGACAAGTTCTTCATAGCATAGCGATAAATTGCAGTCGCTATTCAATTAACGCTTTGCAAATTGGATTCCTCCCCATTTTCTTCTATCATATAAATTTTGAGTAATTAAATCCCATTTTTGGCTTCCAAGCCAGTATATTGCTTTATTCAAATAACGATGCCATTTTCTTTGGCAATTTGGCACCTTCAAAATGGGAAGGACAACCACTATCACTTAATGCTTTAGCAGTCGCACAGTTGAATTGCCAAACTCACATTGACATGTAACCTAGTCTACATATTTGGACTATTATAAGATGGTACTTTAAAGCTTGCAAGACTAGAACTTAATTCACTTGAGAGTTTTCCTATTTCCGTGGGCACATCGCTCCCTTTCGTGATTCACAAGCTCAACAATTTTCCAAGCAAGTATAATTTTTAATTGGATAACATAGCAAAAAAGTTCCAAAGACAAAAAAGATAAACTTAAATAAGAGAGACATACCTTTAGCATCTATACACGTGGGTTCTTCGGATATGCTTATCTTGCCATTCCTCAGTCATTCAGGCCCAAGCAATTATACATGTCCTTCATTTTTTGTTCTGTGATTTGTTTTGTTTTCATGTCATTCCATCCCTTTATACACAGATGAATAAGTTTGTCGATCTGTTTTCAAGCTTAGCACAAGGAAAGGAACAAGAGGATATGGCCCCACAGATTCAAGAGGTGTCACTCCCTATCAAAATGTTCCATATGTCCTTTCCCTCCACTTGAGGACAATGAATTGATAAGGCCTGCTAGATATAGCATTTTACTAATTTTACGACACAAAAAAGTGATCACTATATAGTAAAGAATAAAGATGAGACTCTAAATGTTATTACAGTAAACATCAGTTTTTATATAGGAAGGTATTGATTAATACCCGGTGAATGCCAATGTTTTTTTTTTTATAATTTAATATATATTTTTCATAATATATAACAAAAGATGCACTTTTCTCTTCATTTCACTAAGTTTTAGTACATTACTACAAAAAAAAAAAAAAAAAAATGAAATTTACTATATAAGGTTTGATTTTTTTTTTTAGTTTCATAATGTGTCTAGTAAAATGAAATATGAAAAGAGTAAAAGTATATTAAATTGAAAATTATATTAAAATCTTTAGATTTTAATATATTTTTAGTCATTCTAAATAGAACGCGAATTTTGATTTTCTCTCTAAAATTTTTGTTATGATTTTGGTCCCCCTAACTTTCGGGTGAGTGTTAGACTATTTGTGTACCGCAAGTGCACGGGTCGTTCAAGTAATATAGATACGAAGTAAAAGTTCGTTCTCACGAAGACAAGGTTTCCATTACTAAGTAGCAACTAATAGCTCAACTAGATTCTAGTCAAAGACATATAAAATAAAGAAAAGCAATTAATCTAAATCTAAACTGCCAAAGCAATAACATAGGGGTTTGGAAATTTAGGGAATCCTTCTTCACTTCCTACTTCATACTAATGATATGCAATCCTTACAAGTAACATCAATGCTTAGTTAGTTTAGCTTGAGAATCTGATTTAGTCAAAAGCCTATGTCTAGGTCGATCAACCCTGGTGTCATTTACCTAATCCACTATGGTTCTTATGGTTGCATGAGGACTAGTATAAACTCCACTAATGAACGATCTATTCTCAAACACACGCTAATACATGGCTAAAAGGTATATTTCTAACCCGTTAGGGAATCAACTCATCCAAGCCAATTGAACTCGTCGAACATGCATCAACCATACCATGTCCATCTCCACAAATCCCTATGTCTAGTTTATTTGTATCAATTAAGATCATGCAATTGTTGATCAAACAGAAGCAAGCATTAAGCATAGACACAGAAGAACAAAGCTAAACATCAATAGAAACTCAAAAGATAACATAAACATCAATACTCATATAAAGATCCAAAGTATTTCCTAAATACAGCTACTAATCCATTGAATACGAATTACAGATAAAAACCATGCTCAAAAGATAGGGGAGAAGAAGAAAACTCGGGGAGAAGAGGAAGAATGTCATTGATGAGATCCTTGAAGCTTGAATCCTATTCCTTAAGGAAGAAGACCTCCAACCTAGCCTCCCCAAGCCTCCAATCTGTCCAGAAATGAAGTACAGACCACAGGCCCACAGCCTCTCTAAAACCTACGAAGCTCTCTAAACTCCATTTACAAAATATGACAAAATCTATTTATAGACTCAGCAAAACAGAGGCACGCCGCGGCATTAACATGCCTACGCCGCGGCGCGTATCAAATTAGGTCACTCACGCCGCAGCATTAAATCCTTGCGCCGCGATGTTAAATATTTCGTAACCTCTGACTTTGGATGCAGGGGATTATCATGCTGCAGCATTCACATGCCACGCTGCAGCGTTGTATGCTGAGATGCTAATTTGGCTTTCTCTTCTCATTTCAGCTCAAATGCTCCACATATCATCTTGTTTGGAGTCATTCCTATGATAGAGAAAACACCAAATCAGTAACAAATATAAATTCACTTAATCACATATTAAATATGCACAGTTTGCTCATAAACATACTGGAAAAGTATCAGAATTGAATATAGCAAATATAAGTATAAAACCTTCCAAATATGCATGAATACAAGGGCTTTAACACTCTTTATAGCTCAGTTATATGGCACAAATAGCTCAGATATAGTGGTGAGTATTCCCGCCTGTCATGCGGGTGACCCGGGTTCGATCCTCGGCAACGGCACCAAAAACTTGTTAGACCATTTGTGTACCGCAAGTGCATGGGTCGTTCAAGTAATACAGATACGAAGTAAAAGTTCGTTCCTACGAGGACAAGGTTTCCATTACTAAGTAGCAACCAATAGCTCAGCTAGATTCTAGTCAAGGACATATAAAATAAAGAAAAACAATTAATCTAAATCTAAACTACCAAAGCAATAACATAAGGGTTTGGAAATCTAGGGAATCCTTCTTCACTTCCTACTTCATACTAATGATATGCAATCCTTACAAATAACATTAATGCTTAGTTAGTTTAGCTTGAGAATCTGATTTAGTCAAAAGCCTATGTCTAGGTCGATCAACCCTGGTGTCATTTACCTAATCCACTATGGTTCTTATGGTTGCATGAGGACTAGTATAAACTCCACTAATGAACGATCTATTCTCAAACACACACTAATATATGACTAAAAGGTATATTTCTATCACATTAGCGAATCAACTCATCCAAGCCAATTGAACTCGTCGAACATGCATCAACTATACCATGTCCATCTCCACAAATCCCTATGTCTAGTTCATTTGCATCAATTAAGATTATGCAATTGTTGATCAAACAGAAGCAAGCATTAAGCATAGGCATGGAAGAACAAAGCTAAACATCAATAGAAACTCAAAAGAAAACATTAACATCAATACTCATATAAAGATCTAAAGTATTTCTTAAATACAACTACTAATCTATTGAATGCGAATTACAGACAAAAACCATGCTCAAAAGATAGGGGAGAAGAAGAAAACTCAGGGAGAAGAGGAAGGATGCCATTGATGAGATCCTTGAAGCTTGAATCCTCTTCCTTAAGGAAGAAGACCTCCAACCTAGCCTCCCTAGGCCTCCAATCTATCCAGAAATGAAGTACAGGCCGAGCCTCTCTAAAACCTACGAAGCTCTCTAAACTCCCTTTACAAAATATGACAAAATCTATTTATAAACTCAGCAAAACAGAGGCACGCTGCGGCATTAACATGCATACGCCGCGACCCGTATCAAATTAGGTCACTCACGCCGTGGCATTAAATCCTTGCGCCGCGGCGTTAAATATTTCATAGTCTCTGACTTTGAATACAGGGGATTATCACGCCGCGGCATTAACATGCCACGCCGCGGCGTTGTCTGCTGAGATGCTAATTTGGCTTTCTCTTCCCATTTCAGCTCAAATGCTCCACATATCATCTTGTTTGGAGCCCTTCCTATGATAGAGAAAACACCAAATCAGTAACAAATATAAATTCACTTAATCACCTATCAAATATGCACAGTTTGCTCATAAACATACTGGAAAGGTATCAGAATTGAATATAGCAAATATAAGCATAAAACCTTCCAAATATGCATGAATACAAGGACTTTAGCACTCTTTATAGCTCAGATATAGGGCACAAATAACTACACTTTGTGTAGTTATCAGTGAGTAAAATTAGTTTTTATCGTTATCTTAGCTCTGTTAAATGCTGATGTGGCAAACAACGTTCTACCTTAGCGTTACCAAATGTCCTTTATCATCCAATCCCATTTGCTACATAAAGTCATGTCATCTTGTAAGTCTTAGGGACTCATTAAACAAGTCACATGCATGTTACGTAACAATATTTTCTTCCTCCCCCTCCCTTATCCCTTTTCTCCCCCATTCTGTGTAGAGGTTCTTGTGCGATGACTTGCAGGTGGAGGATCCAACAGTGACTCCAGTGGTGCGACATCTGATCTTTACGATGGTTGGTCGTTGAGTCTGCAGCGTTTAGATTCCAGTTCTAGGATGGTAGCGAAGCACGCGAAGGCTGCGAGCCTATGGTGGATTGGCGGCAAAGAGAGGTGGAGAATCAGATTCTGGGTCGCGGTGTTGACGACGAGATCTTATTCAGTTTGGGTAGTAATAAGTGCGGATGACATTGCATGGTGGCTCTACCGAGGCAGGGTCGTGTGGTGATGACTTGGTACTTTGATAGTGGAAGAAGACAATAGAGCGTGGTTCTAATGAATAGTTGATCGGAGTTTGGGCTTGTGTGACAAATTTGCGAGTAAAGGCGAAGATATGTAGTTTTCTGTAATGGTGGTGATTCGATGACAAAAGATTTTGGTTCGGGTTATAGTAGCAAAGGGTGGTGGTTAAGGCAGTCTTAACGACGACGAATTGGTGATGGAAGAAGGTGAATGGGACTCTAGTTGATGGTGCCAAGACACATGGTGTTGAAGGTCACTGGCTCTACGGTGATTCATGGTGGGTCTAAATGGACGTTATGGGTTTTTTTAATTTGAGGGACAAAGGATGATAAAGTTGTGTTGTTGATTTGTATTTGTGCTCTATTTTTGTTGGATTGATTCTATGTTTGTCAAACTCAAGTTTATAGTGGATTGGAGTTTGATGCTTTGTTTTTTGGATGGTTGTGTTGTGGTGGCCCTGGGGCTTGATTGATAGTCATGGAAGTTTAGGGTGTTGAGGAATTATGCTAATAATTTGTGGAGAAACTATGGTTTTGATAGTTTATGAGTATTCATGATATTTCTCATTGTCGAAAGGTGAATGTGAAATAATAGGTCAATCTGGATTTATCTTTGGCTTCATGGGGGTTTTTTTTAAAGAGGTGAAGGTGTGTGAGAAAAAAATGAGAAAATCTTTAAGAGTATTTGCACTGTGAAAATCAGAGAAAGGGTGAGAATAATGATGAGATTAGAATATAAGGATGAGATGATCAAAATTTTTTGCCTCTGCATAGAATGGGGGAGAAAATGGATGAGGGAGGAGGGGGAGAAAAGGGGATTGGTTGGTGAAGGACATGTGGCAATGCTGAAGAGAAGCGTCGTTTGCCCCAACAACACTTAACGGAACTGAGATAACGGAATAGACTAAGTTTACTCACCTTGAAATTTAGAGCGACAAAAATGTAACAAAAATTTTAGAGAGACCAAAATTAAAATCCACTATATTTAGAGAAACAAAAACATATTTAAGCCAAAACTTTAAGTAATTTTGATTTTTAATATATAATTTTATTGAGTTGAAACTTTCTTACAACTTATCTTTTAAGTTTCTCGTATTATTATATGAAGTTATGATATTCAAACTGAAACATTGCACTAGTTTCAATTGCCAACCATAATTGAATTCAATTCTACTCAAAACATTCACTAAAGATTTCATTTATCTTTTGATGCCACATATTTCGGTTGGGTGGATTTCTCGAGTTGTTTAGGATCTCACTATCATATAAATGCAAAAACATTTGGTTTTGTTTGGAAGTTGTAACATTCTGAAAATCATGTTAGGCTTGTATAAGGTTACATAGGTAGTATGATACTTGTTTAGTATGTCAGTTAAGTTTTGTGATAAACTGAGTTAGTTTATACACTTTGTTGCGATTCTGAGTGTGAAAAGTAGCTTAAATTGATTTAGAAAATAGCATAAACTGTTATTTGAAGGGAAACATGTGTGAATAATTTGTTTTTAAGTCACAAATAAGTTAAGTATAGTGTAGTTAAAGTTTCAAGATAATCAGAGTTAATTTAGTATTTTTAGGCATATTGATTATGCATTTTAATGTCGGATTGACTCCCAACAGATATGAAAAAATAAAATAAAGGTGAAACAAAAATTTTAATGAATCTTATGATTTATTTCAAACTTGTAGGAGGTTAGAATACTAGATTTGGAAGAATCTAAGTGTTTATAGCAGATCGAGAATTTCAGTACAAGATAGTTAATATCCTATAAGAAGTAAAATGAGACTTTGCTTCTTATGTTTGGTGGTTTCCCACGGCATAGAGCAGAAAGAGAACAAAGAAAGAGAGAAAAGAAGGAAAACCAAAGGAGAAAATGAAGAAAAGCTAGATAACTAAGGATCAAAGCAAATAGGAAGATTCAAGAGCAACTTTAAGGCTTTAAGATCTTCATCTTCAAGACCAAGAGGTAGGTGTTTTTGAGTTGAAACTTCATCTTTTATCACTTTTCCATATTAAGCTTGATTGAGGTTTGATATGCCAATTTGAGTTCTTGAATTGTTTGAAGTGATTTTCTTACTTGGATAAGTTCTAAAGAGTGTTTATGACTTGTTCATACAGTAAGTTTGAGTTAGAAACTTAGAATTTGTCATTTGGGCCTTTGATGCTAAAAATGAGAAAAGTTAGGTCATGGATGATAATTTTGGTCTTTGGATCCAAATTGGAGGTTTTTGTTTGTGATTAATGATTCCTAAGTGTTAATGAACTTGTTAGGAACCTTAAATCACTTAGAAACTAATTTAGAGTGACCAAAGTTTAGAACTTGTTCCAATGAAATAGTACTCAGATTCTGTAGAATTCTGCAGAATTCATGTTCTGCTGCAGGCGTCACGAAACAACTATTGCACGCTGCGGCGTGAGACTGATGCATTTCTAGTATTGGAACCCGAGAGCAGGGTGCCGCGACGTGGCACATGTGGTGCCGCAGCGTGAGCTCAAGAATCTTTAAAAATATGTTTTTGATATCCTTGAAAGTTTCTTAAGTGATGGGATCACTCTTATATGCGTTCCTAAGTTTGTTGACATTCTGAAGAGAGTAATTCTAAGAGAAAAATGATTGACTTGCATACAAAGGAAAGAAAAAGGAAGTTTGTATATCCATTCAACATGGATTGTTATAGTTTAAAGTTCAGTACATAGGTGACCAAGTGTTGCTTAGAAATCACTTGGGAAGTGATGGGAAGTGAAAAACAAGTACACAGGCTTGTTCGCAAAAGTTGAATACCATAATGTATAAGAGCCCACATAGAGTTGAGGTGGGGCCAATATACAAAGATAAGAATGTATTAAGTCTAGTAGGCATTAATTAAGTGCCGTAGTACGTGAAATACTCTCGCAAAGAAGATGTAGAGTTAGTAATGCAAAGATAGACTTTGTATAAAGTTATGTGGAGGTTATGTTAGTGTTAGAACATAATTCTATATTTTCACACATAAGCACCACTTCACATATACTTTCTATTCCTAGAGATAAGAAAATAGAGGCATCCACCCAGTTAAGGTAGACTACTTAGTAGGCTACGGGGTATGAGATCATGTGTTGTGGTAACAGACTTCGTTCCTACTGGGTAGGCTATAAGAGGTCACATGTTATCATAGCAGAATTCCTCTACACCTAGGGGTAATAGTTAAGTATCACATCATTATACCTATATTGCATACACTTTCGTTTAAGCATACATCATCTCATCACTACATTATTTAATTTTTGCTTGTTTGGATATTTTGTGTGTTTGTTGTGTATGTGTTATTTTGTGCCTTTGATGATAGCTGTATGGACGATTGTTTGGTCGATGATTTCAAATGATTGTATGGGCGATTGTTTGATATTATCGTAGTTTCAGTTATAAGAGCAAAAGTTTAGTTTGCTTAGAAACATTACATAGAAAGGAAGTTTTGTAATTATTTCTTATGCAGGAAGTATTAGTTTGTTTACTAGTTCAGTGTAGTTTATTCTTTGTAAAAGTTTAAACTGCTAGTTTTGATATACTTATATTGAGAAATGTGATTTCTCATTTTGTTTGTTGCCGTATAATTCCAGGTAGAAGCTCTTCTAAAGGTAAGAAGAAAAAGTATAATGATTAGGATAGTTTTTATGCTTAGTTATTAAGCTTGTATTTATTTATGTTATTTTAAGTCTGTATTGGAAAGTTTTATGTATACAATGAGCCCTTTTGAGGTAAGATGTATGTATTTAATTTTTAGTTTTCTACAAGGTTCTCCATTATTATTTGCTTAAATGATATGAATTAGTATAATGTTTAAGTTATTAGTAGCATAACTAATATTGTTTATCCATGTATATGAATGGTATACTAAGTTATCAACATTAGGGTGTTACAGAAGTAATATCAGATAAGACTATAGTGCGCATTTATCAATATCAAATAAAAAAAAAGAAAAAGAAAGAAAGGAAACAAGCAGTGTTTACTCGTTTAAAAGGGCCAGGATAAAAAGGCTTGTTTCTTTGGTATAGAATAAGAAGATTTTTATGATATGTCTAAGTGTGTATATATATATATACATATATATATATATATAGAAATTTTTATTATGATAGAGTGAGAGAAGTAAATTTGACCATACAACTATACATAGATGGTCAAGATTAAAAGACTTAAAGGTCATTTTTAAAAAATCACATGCATTTATGTTCTAATCTTGACCATTCATATAAAATTCAATGATTGTCTAAGATTCATATATATATATATATATATATATATATATATATAAACAAATACATTGGATGAAAAATAGATATATGATGTTGAAAAAAAAGTGCATAATAGCATAAATAAATAAAATTTATCCACTCTACATAAAAATGTGAAATCAATTTGACATTTTTTAAGTATTTGATAAATAAACTATAAACACAATTTATAAAGTTTTCAATTTAATTTAGTTTTTGAGAATACCACTATAAAAGTATTGAGATTGATCATAAATGATAACTTTACATATGATGAATATCTACCTTTATCTCAAATAAGGGAAAAAAAAATAACGGTAGCACTTCAATGTTTATATATTATATTGGCTCTAACATATTTTTACAAGTTATATATATCTTAATAAAGATGTGTAATAACGTAAACACTTACAGCCAAAAAAAAAAAAAAAAAAAAGAGTCGGTCATAATTTTTCCCTTCTTCTTTGTGGATATTTTTCTCCTTTGGTGGTGACTACCCTCTCTTTATGATACTTTCTCTTCTTTTGTGATGTTTTGGTTTCTTCTTGAATGGATTTTTTGATGGGAGCTACTATTGATACCCTTCGACGACAACCATTTTCGTTCTCTTTCTTATTTTTCTTAATTTTTCACAAATAAATTTATCCAGATCTATAGATACGAGAAATTTGGTTTAAATTTTTTCAAAGATGACTCCTGTTAAGGTATATATGAAATTTCTAGTTAATTTTTCATATCGATAGCATGCTTTGACCTATGAAATAGTAAAATCTTCATATCTAATGAGCAAAACCACTAATCATAGAGGTGAAACAAAATAAGTAAGGCCTTAGCGCAAAGAAGAAACATTTTTGGAGCAAGATCAAAACACCTTAAGTTCAATGAAAAATACGAATATAACATTTTATTTTGTCTTTTTACTCTTAATTTCTTTGTTAGGATTTAATGGCGATTATGACGTTTTTTCTTGTAATGTTTCTTCCTTAGTCTGTTGGAAGAGATCTTGGGTAGACATCCACTGCTTTGAATATCTTAAAACTTTAGTTTTCTCTTCATTCTTGATAATGAATTCTCTCAATCTTTAGCAAAAAAAGGTAATTAATGCTAAGGATCACATAATGACAATTAAGAGAGAGTTTTTTTCAAGGGTAATATTGACAGTTAAATAAAATTATATGGTCATTTTTTTTAGTTAAAATTTGAATGATCATTTTTTTAATAATTTTAACTTTTTTTATTCTTTTAAATTAAATATTACTTACCAACGTATGTTGGTCCGAGTGAAAGGAACTCAGGTCCCTTAACATGTGGTCTTGGGTTCAATTCTGAGATTCATGTGTATGAAAAAAATGCTATTAAGAAGGGTCATCACTTAGGTGCGCGGTTGATAGTATCCTAGGAGATTAGTTTCACACCTATGAGGTAAGAAAATACTCTGAGAAACAAAAAAAAAATATTTCTTAATAGTCCTTAACATTAATTTTCTCAAAAAAATTTGTAAATTAAATAAATGATATTCTCACCAAATTTTTTTATCGAAAATATATAGATGAATAATTTCCTTTAGATATGAGCCAATTAATTTTGCGAAAAAATATCACCGGTTGAGAGAGCGTGTTTAACGTTGGGTGTGCTTTTTTCTCAACTGCAAGTGTTGGAGGTAGGGGTGGAAATAAGTTAGGCCAGTTCAGGCTTTACCTTAAATAGGTTTGACCTGTATTCCAATTATAAAGACTGAGTCTGACTTATGAGCCTAAAATAGGTGATTTTTAAAGTCTGACATGGCCTTTTTAAAAGTCTAGTATGACCTGAAAGTCTATTTAAATACCTATTTTACAATAAGGTATTTAAATAGATTAATAAACTTACCTTTAAATAGGCCAACGAGCCTTTAAATAAACTAACAGGCTAAGGGCCCAGTCATATACTTTTATTATAACTTAACACTCACTCTTAACTTTTATAAATACTCACTACTTTTTTACTATAATCTTTAGTCGATGTGAGACTTATAAATATACCAACTTGGTTGAGGCCCCAGCTTTGCTAGCCAGTTTGAGTTTGTACAACGAGCTTCAAGAATTAGCCTAGTCGAAGATGTTTCCAGTGGTCCCTATTGTGCTAGCCAGCATCTTCACCAGTTGTAAAGAACTCTTCATTGTTAGAATTTGGGATGTAGTAACATTTTCATCCTTCAACAACATTTCACCAGCATGTGTGAAATATATGATCTTTGGGAGGACGCCTCTTGTATTTCCAATCTTTTCCACATTTGTCATGGTCACGGGCAAGTTTTTTCAGCACGAGGAGTCCCAAGTGGTTAAATGTCTAGAACCCATAATTTGGATGCTCAAATATGAGTTTCTTTTCTCCAATCTCATTAGCAATAGGAATGAAATTCCTATTAGTTTGTAGAAGATATGATATTGATTTCATAGCTCATGTATCCCAACTATGCAGTTCTACTTCTTGCTAGTTAGTTTTGATAAAATCTCTGTAGTTGACAACCTAATTTCTTCCTCCTTGTGTCTATCCAATTCAATATCTCAACTAATCTTTCTACCACGAGTATGTCTCTCTACCACGGATATGTCAATTCTAATCTTTTGAAGGGTACCATAAAAAAATCGCTCACTAATTGAAAATTGGCGAAGAATTTTTGCTCCAATGAGCTGCTCATCAGGGAAGTTTGAAGCCAAGAGATCCATAGCAAAACTGACCATGTCCATTTTTAAGTCATCAAATATGCTTCCATTGACACACCTTGAATAGGCATAACATTCTAGCATGTGAACTACTGGTACTTTGGGAAACCTTTTGATTTTGGTTTATTTGTGTAACCTAATGCATTACAGTGGTGTCAAGTCTCACTGTTTAGAAGCAATCAAGTACGGGCCTTGTCAAATGTGGTGAATGAAGTTGAAGGCAAAATTTAAAGAACCCGTAATAGATTCTAAGTTCTACATCGACTAAAGATTAAAATAAGAAAATAGTGATCATCTATAAAAGTAAGGTGTGACTGTTAAGTTATAAAATAATTTTAATATGTTATTTTTATTATAACTTATTAACTTAAGTTTTAATTATCTTGACTTTTATTAAAATTTAATTAAAAAATATATTAATATATTATAATAAAATAATAATTATAATTATTATAATAATATATATTATATTATATATAATTAAACAAACTAGGTCAATCTTTTAAGTTTAAAAGACTTATTAAATGACTTAAAGTTTAACTTTTTTATTTAAACGGATTTTTAAAAAAATCTTAACTTAACTTACTTAATAAATAAGTCATGTCAGGCTAAACTTCAAACAAATTAAGTTATAGGTCCCGGACAGATGAACTCACATATTTTCACCTCTAGTTAGGTTTGGCCAACATTATCGCCATTGGTATCTTCTGCTTCTTCTTTTGTTCTGTACCGTACTATCCAATATATAAAAAATCAAACGAATATAGTTGTTAACTATGCACTCATTTATATAGCTTCTTTTATTGAATGTATCGTTCTACATTTATTTATGTAACCCGTTTTGTTAAATCATTAATACGTATTAACGAACATCATGCTGTCTTATTAGCTTCAATAAGCACATCACAAAATTTTAAATCACGCAATGAGACAATAATTCATCGGTCCCATGTGCAACTACCAACACGTTTCTCAGTATTATATATCCCGGTTTTCGTTAGAATCTACTCGTATATTTAATAGTTTGATTAAACAAGTTTAAGAGTCACAATCATATACGTATTGTGATATAAAATAAAATACTACTTCGACTTAGTTAGAGAATAATTGTATATTAAAATATATTATACAGAAAAACAATTTCCTCTTTTTATAATTATCGAATAAATTAGAATAGCACTCATATATACACGAAGCAAAATAATAGAGTTAAGAAAGTCATTATCAATCAAGCTCTTCACTCAAGTGGATTAGGAAATAACGAAAGAAAAAAAAAATGGAAGCACGCCTAACGGAGATACCAAAAGTTATAAACTGTACTTAAAAGGGGGTGTGAATCACTATATTGTCACTAACTACAAAAAGGAACTCTATTATGTAACCTCTAAAAGTCACTAAGATTTGGATGCAAAAGAACGACATTGTTTTCGGAAGCGATATTTTCCACCATAGATGTCTAGATGACTTCTATGGACAAGGACCTGATGGGGTTTTGGGAACATGAAGTTTTAGGTTTTCTTTTTTCTTTTTTCTTTTTGTTTTTATCTTGGCCATGAAAACATAATTACACCAAGTTACACATCAATCACCTACGGCCTCCAAGTTAGCCAAAAAGTCACTATAAACAAACACCACATATATACAGCAACATACGTATGTACGTACATAGAGATGAGCCCTAAGCGCCTAAGAGATGCCTAAAAGTTACTAAAGCTAATCGCCTAATCAAACTCAATTGGTTTCTAAAGGCGTTCCATTATTTCATTTTACTGCGATGCATACTGTATCTGTATTTTCTGATACCAAAAGGATAAAGAAAACTATTTGAGCTTTTATGATGACATTAATTGACCTGTATTGGCTAATAGACAATATTTTAAAAAGAAATTTATTAAAAGTTCTGTATTGAAAATTGAAGTATAAGCTGTCTGTATTGGACTAGAAATGAAGATTGAAAAGTTGATTTCTTGCGAAAATTGTATTTGGGAAATATAGAAACTTTTTATATGTATGAATATTGACAAAATTAACAAAAGGAAAAGTCTAATTGTACACTTTTTTTTTGTGTATATCATTTACACACCTAATAATTCATGTGTATATAATTAGTGATTGCATATGGTATATGTGGTGATTGAGATATTCGTTAACATGTAAATAATTGGTGATTGAGTCACCAGATAATATACGTTGATCGTTAATTATTTATATATTAATTATTAATTATTTACATGTCAATTAATATTTTCAATTACTACATAAAATATATTGATTATTAATTATTTATACGTGAATCACCAAGTATGTAAATGATGTAAAAAATGTATGTAAATAGCACAAATGTTAACAAAATTAGTATCACACTAGTATTATATAAATTTTTTCATGTAATTATTCAAAACTATATATGTTTGCCTAATCTGCATGTTATTCATATATCAAAACTTAGAATTAGGAAAAATTGAAAATTCTTCATGTTCTTATTTGTTGGATTGGCTAATTTCGTTTTGATATTCCAAATTAAACTATGTAAGGTGTATTAATAGTAACTAATTATTTATTAAAAACGACTTAAGAAGTAAGTAAGTTTGAGTTCAGTATTTGAACGGTCTTTATAATGTTAGTGATTAATAAAAATAAAAAAACACTTGTAAAAAAAATAATCTCAATATCTCGTGTTAAAAGACCTCGTAAGAAAAAAAAAATAGTAGCTTGTTATCAATTATCAATTAAATCAACCCACCTATAAAATAAAAGAATCCAACCAAGTTGGTGAATAAAATATATATTTCAACCTCACCACCAATATTTTGATTTAAAAAAAAAAACGTTTCTGTCATGCTTTTCTTACCTAATGCCACTACTGAAGTAATAATATTTAACTAATGAAGAAAATTAGAAGTGACATCCATTCGGTTAAGCATTAACTAATCCCCAAGCCAATTACATTTAAATCCTCTTAATGGTTAAGACTTAAGAATGTGTATTAGGGAAAATAAAGCCATATATGTGTGCATGCAAAAATAAATGAATATTTTTTAAACAATTTAAAAAGCGATAAAGAGAGAAAAATAATTGGATAAGAAATATTACAATTAATTATAAAAGAAGTTGTCGGAGAATGTGGTAAATGGGAAAAAAAATAAGAGTTTTGTTTAAGAAATTAAAAAAAGTAGATAGAAAATATTATGCATTTTATTATTTTCGGGTTATTTTTTAAAAAGAAGAAAACAATAAATATTGAAAATGATATATTTATCTTTTAATTTAAAAATTAAAATATAATAAAATTAAAAGGTCAAGGGTTATTGTGGAAATTGCTTATTTAAATATGAAAAATTGTCTTAGAATTCTCTTAATGTAAATTCTTAATAAAATTAGCATATAAGGTTAAAAAAAATTCACTTACGGAATATAAACATTTACTATTACATGAGATTAATTACTATAATCATAATATATATAAGTAAATATCTGCATATTAAACAAAGGAAAATGCTAAATTTCACGAACATAATTTCGTTAAACGCACAAGAAGAAGAAATGATGAAAAAAACAGTCATTATACTTTCATTTTTTTTTTTGGGTAAAGCATTACACTGGCATTTTATTAGCTGTGTGTGTGTTAAGTGGCCTGAGTGGGTTGCCACATCATTTGTGGATGATCCATGAATTTGCATACGTGAGATACAGCAATCTGACAAGGATAATGTTCAATATCACAAATTCAAATTCGTAAAACGTCACACGAATTCTTAGATTTACAGCAACTGTCATACATTTTATTAGTTTAATATTTGTTTTAAGTTTTTTTAAAAAATATTTATTTACTGTTATAATCTTAATTTTTTATATTATTTTTATATCATTAATTATATTATTTTATTATTATTATTTTTACTTAATTACAATTAATAAAAAATAAAATAAAAAATAATATAATAAAAAATATATATATAATAATTATTTTCCTTGCTGTTACGTGTATTTCACTTTCATAAATATTTTACGAAAATCGTTTGTTGAAAATAGCAGTGCTCATCTCACAAACAAAATAGAAAATGTATGTATTTTTTTAAATATTAATTGAAGTTTCCAAAGCTTGTATATTGTATGTGACCCCAAAAGAAGGTAGGTGAGAATTCTTATGTGTATCGTACTATGCAACTTGACCTTTCCATGAAAGGAACTTTTACGTTTGCTAATCTTTCTGTTTCTTTACGGTAATTTGACTTGTTCCTCATTTCTTTTACTTTTTATTTTTCTTTTCCTTTGAAAGAGAAGAAGAAGATGAATCCAGTTGGCTGAGGTTCTTATCCACTTATGCTTTTGTAAACGCGGCAAATACACATTGAATAGCCAAAAAGTCCTATGGCTAAGGTTCTTATCCACTTCCACTTGTGAAAACGCGGCAAACACACATTGAATAACCAAAAAGTCCAGATTGACCGAGATGTGGGAGAAAGAAGACAAAAAGAACTATTAAATTATATAAAAAATTATTTTGAAATAAATTTATTTATAAAATAAATAAATAAAAATATATTTATTTTTAATTTAATATAAAGTGATGTAAAATCATAATTTAATAAAACTAATAATAAATATATTTTTAATTATTTATTTTAAAAATAAATTTATTTTAAAAAACCTTATATAAATTATATATAGATTATTGGAAAAAGCTATATATTGATTTATTTATTTAAATAATTATAATATAATATAATATAATATATATTTAATATAAAGAACATTATTAATACTAAAATAATGATGTTTTAGTAATATAAAACTGATAAAATGTGCTGCACCCAACGCAGCTTGTGATATCTTGAGAAACGTATAAAGGAGGTATATCTGTAAAGTGCCAATTTTCTGCATCAACTCTTATATCTTTATATTATTTTTTAACATTATTTTTTATATTTGATTAATAATATATAAATTTATAATTAATTACATATATTAATTAATAAATAAATAAATTTAATTTTAACTTTAAATTATAAATTTATTCATTAATTAATATATATATATAATTAACTATAAATTTATACATTATTAATTAAATATAAAAGATAATATTAAAAAATAATACGAGATGATTATTTTTCTTTCTGGATACAGTACAGACTACACAGTTTTCCAAGGCACTGCAACTGGATTTTTTTTTAAAATTATTTACGCAACTTTGGACTACTTATAATAATTAAGTAAATTTATTTTAAATTAATAATTTTAAAATTTAAATCTTTAACATTACAAATAAAATTTACATGAAGTTATATAATCTAATTTCACTATGATCAGTCAGTGTTAATTAGACATTGCAACTATTTCATTGGCTTTATGTATCGGCGTATCTATATATTTTTATTTTATTTCATAAATACCATAACTATCTGAAATAAAATATTTATTTTATTCAGTTTTATAACATAAAATAGGAGTATCAAAATTGGTCGAGTCCAATAGACCGATTCGAATAGCCTGACAAAATAGATGGACTGGACTAATAAAATACTAACTCGAAACTTATATAATTCGAATGAGTCGGATCAATTTTCTTTTAATACTATATAAGACTAAATAGATCGGGATAAGTTGGTAAAATATCAACTTAAAATTTACCTAACCTAAATAGACCCGCTTAAAAATAATTCAAACTCGAATGAACCGAATCGTTCCGTTTTGACACCCCTAACCTAAAGGCATTCAGAATAAATCTTAAAAGACAAAGAAATTCAGATGATATTAACTCTACTAAATGGAGGACAAATTGCAGACGAGAAACTTTTTGGGGCGATGATTTGTGAAATTTTCATCCACCTGTTATAATGAGAATATGCAATTGCCTTGGGAATATATGACCAAATTAGAATATGATTTTTGTTACAATCATAATATATTACCAAAATATATAAAAAGAAATAGTCTCAGTATGCATCCCCTTTTATCAGAAATTAAAGAATTTTGAGTTTACAGAATAAAAACAGAAGAATTTTGAGTTTAATTTACCATGGAACTTTTACCGCTGTGTCTTAATCCGGCCTTTCACTAATGATTTGAACCAAAATAAATTAAATAAGATATTTTAGCATGTCCATTGTGCATTCTCCACATCCACGGGCGGATCTACGATTAAGTGAGGACCCCTGATTTTTTTTTTAAATAAGTATTATATAAGTTGAAAAACTTTAGTATCTTTAATAAGAAAATATTACATCTCTTACTTTCTTTATTTTTTTAATTGATCAAAGTCTTTTTTTCTTTAATTATATATATTTTATATTAATTAGTTTTTTCACTCTTACTTTGAGATTTTTTAAACTTTGAACTTCTATTTATACTGTAAAAAAGTGGTGGAATTTTTTGATTTGTTATGTAGTTCTTTTTTTTTTTTTTTTGTATCTATTGCTTTTCTTCATTTAGTGCTTTTAATTATTATTTTTATGATTGAGGTTTATTAATATTTAGAATTTAAATTTGTATAATGTAGTTTTATTGAACAATTTAAGTGTTATAATCATAATTATTTAGATAAATTGATGAAGTAATATGATATTAATTGTAATATTTTTAATAGAATATGTCAATATAAATAAATTCTTTAACAGAAAATATTTTCTCATGATAAATATAAAAAAATTTCTCAATTAAAGTAATAAAGATTTGAAATCTTCCTACAAATTTTAATTTATGTTCTAAAATTTCATATATCATTCAAATAATAGAAATAATGTTAAAAAAATTAAATATTAATGCTTTCTTTAATCTCTGGCTCCACCAGTGTCCTCATCCAATTATTCTCCTCATAAATATCATAAATCATAAATCAACATTCGACACTTAAAATTTTATATTCCATCGTATCCATCTCGTAGTAGAATAACATTATCGTTGAATTCAAAAGTTAGATAATGACATCATTTTTTTTTCTAAGACCATGAAGTGTTAAGATTACCTTTTTTCCCCCCTGATTGTAAGACTAATCACACTTGTGTCTTAAACCTGATCATCTTTTAGTATTATTACATTTTTTGCACTACAAATAAAATCTGTTCACATAAAATTTAATTTGTCAACTGAATCATGTCTCATAGTAACATTATACTGATTTGATTATAAAAATCACATTGAAATTTTTAAGAGTTCGGTAATTAATTAGGTCATCTGATGTAATAACTAGTTTCCATCATTCCTTCTCTATATTTTTTTTTCTTAGAATAGCATCCTCTCTTTCATGGGAGTGTCATGTTTGTAAAATCTTAACCTTTTATGATCATTAAAAGCTCATATACAATATAAATTATAACACTTCATCTATCAGGGTCTCATTATACATAAGCATTTCCCAAGATTTGTTTATGTTTCTTCACAATATCTACCTTAATTTTTGGCTGGAATTTCCCCCGTTA
Source organism: Ormosia emarginata (assembly GCA_029884605.1). NCBI lineage: Eukaryota > Viridiplantae > Streptophyta > Magnoliopsida > Fabales > Fabaceae > Ormosia > Ormosia emarginata. The sequence goes on along the minus strand of JAQQTP010000059.1, from coordinate 7,854,368 downwards.
AATGATGTAACAGAAATTGCCACAAAAAAAAAATTATTTTTTTAATAATTAAGAAGCCTCCTAAAAATTATTTATTCAGTCGTTATTGTGATGGAGATTGCGATGATAAATTTGCAAAAAGTATTTTGTCAGTTTAGAAGTTTAAAAAACATATTTTTTTGTGTGTTGTTCTATTCCATCGCAAAATGAGATTGTGACGGAATTTTTAAGTTTTAACTGTTGTGTTTTGTTGCAATTTAATTTTTTTTTCCTTGCAGTGATTATTATAACAATATTAACTCCACACCCCTAACTATTGTTGATTGTATTTGCTAAATTTTGTAATTGTCAAATTTATATGAATAATAATCTGAACAACATAGGCTATATCAATTATTCGGGATCAATCACGTATAAAAAATATATATTCAAATCAAGTTATAAGAAATATTCATATAAATTTTTTAGTCTTAATATGAATGACTTGCATTTAATTAAATTGAAGAAGTAAATTAATTAAAATATGCATAAATACCGCATATCACAATAAAAATAACAATAATAACATAGGCATAAATTGTCAAGTGTGTAGACGGCTTGTAATGATGTAATGGAAGTTTATTCGGTTCCAATTTAACGTGACAAAGAACAAGTCCTTAATCAAAGCCATGTTCACAATGGAAAATTGTTGTATATCCACAGAGTATTATTTTCAATCATCTTGTAATCGTTAAAATTTAATTTAATAATAATTTATTTTTTAAATCAATAACTATATGATTATTTAGTTCTTACATATCACTTTTTTATTGAATAAATTACTCGTCGACAGCACGTTAGGGTCTAATAGAGTGTCACACAAGTTACTGCCACGTGGATTTGTTGAAAATATGCAGCGAATCATTTTGACTTTTTTATTTTATCTTCCTTAATCAAATTGCATTGTCTCATTCATAATCGAAGTCGTGCATGATTTTTTTATGACAAAAATAGACCTTATTTGAAGAAAACTACACCACTTGATTGCCAAAAAAACAGGAACCCTGGTAGAATCTGCTCATTAGTTATTCTTTTCAGGTAACTTGCTCATTTAGATATATATAGTTGGTCATACTTAAACCTTTTTCTTCAATTTTAAATTTATCTAATTTGTCATGACATTTTTATTTATTTATCCAATACATACATTGTAGACTACAACCTTATTCTTTTTCCTCTAATGAGCTCGTTTTAAATTTAATTCATCATAGTTATAGATTTTAGTTAAAAAAAAAGGTTACTTTATAATTATCAATCAGGAAATCAGTGATACGTTTGAGATATCGAATAACAGGTAGAAGTCATTTTCTCCGAGAGAGATTATAGTCAAATTGGACTACTAAGTACTAACTAATGAGGGATTTGAACTTCCACACAATATAAAGCCTTATTCATTTTTTTTCTATTTGGTATTGCGATAAATTGTTTTTGGGTTGATTTACATATATTTTAATTAACTCACTTTTTCGAATCAAAAGTAAGCTATCTATGTTGGAATTAAGAGATTCACAAAAATATTTATTATTAACTAATTTTAAGAAATTAATATAATTAAAATTTAAACATGTAATCATACATTAATTATCTCTCGTCACATACTCGTCACCATTATGTTAATCTTTTTGAGTTTTTATTCGAAATCCTTTAACCAATTGAAGCAACCCTTGTAAGAAAAGAAATTTGTCAATATTATATATAATTCCAAACGAAAAATATCGTTTTATATTTTTTTATCATATATTTAAATAAGAATTTTTCTGCATAAATTTAGTATACTTAAATTAAGTGTACTATATCAATAAATTATTAATTATGTTATCTAATCATTAATGAACAATATACAAGTATTTCAGCTTGAAAAACAATAATATACAAGTATTTCTACTCACCCATTTTAAGTGAGCCAAACAAAATAAATAAGAACTAGACAACTTTGTGTGTCTGACGACAAAGTTGTATAGGACATAATCTATGTAATTGTAAATTAAGATGCCATGGCTAAAGAATATTAATTTAACAGCTAGGATCGAACAACATTGATAAAAATATTTTTGATATGTTCTGATATTGAAATGGACAACTCTCCCTCGCCTAAAACTTTTATATGTATACACAAAAAAATTAAGATGCCATTTCATATTTATCATCCCATATGAACAATCCTTCTTGTTAGTTAACGAATTGACTAAAGTGAATATGATGCCATTTCAGGGACCAGATTAAAAAACGTTAATCATCAGACATTAAATTAAGAATAAACTCGTTACTCAAATATCAAAATATGATTTTTTTTAAAATATTTCTCACTTAACATGTAAAAGACTAATTTATTGAATGACGGTTAAATGTCTAAACAATGACTTATTCTAACGATGTTATTTTCATACACATAAATTTTAAAATCGAATTCAGAATTACAAGTTTAAGAGATCTGAATCTCTTTCACTCAGATTAACACACGTTGAGTATCAAAATAGGGTTTTAGTATATTAAAAAAAACAAAAAGGGTTTTAATCTAAATTGCATTACCTAATCTATTGAAGAATTTCTCATTAATTCAAATTGAAGATTAATAATATATTTACTAATAAAATATAAAAATATTAGATAGTTAGAATTTTTTAGCTAAAACTTTTAATGGAATGAGTTGTCATGTTTTTTTAACTCTTAAATAAATAAGTCATCTATACCTCTTTATTTCATCTGACAACCATCCATCAATTTTGCTTAATTCTATTAAAATTCTAGCAAATTTTGTTTGCCACATTGTAGTAATATCTCATAAAATATCAATAGTTAAAAATCTCATTTTCTTCAGTCAACTTGAGACTTTTAATTTTTTTTAATAAATAAAAATATCTACAACTAAGTGTAATGACGAAAATGGCAAATTAAAGTGGAGTGCAGATAAAACCATTGACTTAAAAATCAGTTGAACTCTTGAACCAATAAAGTGAGTGGCTCATAATTCAATCAGTTTAAAAATCAGTTGAACAACTAAAGTTTAATTCAATCAGTTCGATAATTAAATGATTAATATTATAATCATAATAAGTTTTTCTTTTTTTTCTTTTTTTAAACAAATTAAAAATTCATCTATTGATTCACTAATTTTCATCGATTTTTTTAGTTTTTTATAGATTTTAAACAGTTCAACCATTCATCTAATTTTTTTAGGTTAATTAGAATTGATTGAGTAATTAGTTCATGATTCAACTTGTCTAATCAGTATAGTTGATCCAATTTTTAAAACACTGAATAAAATAACTCAAGACTTAATTATGAAATCAAGTAATGTTATAAGAGACTTAATGCTACTTAAAGATAGCTCTTAGGTTTAATATAATAAAATTCACATTAAAAAAATGAATATAAATTCTAAATTTCTTTCTCTCTTTTTTGGTGCTTTGATCCATTCTTTTAAATATTTCTTTAATAGCGTGGCTGCCCCTATCATTTGACAACATCCTTCTCTGTTTCTTTTCTTGTTTTTGTCGTGGGTTTTTTTTTATCATTAAATTTATCTAAATCTTTTAGATTTGTTGCTTTTTGAACAGATTTGAATAGTTTGATTTTAAGTTTTTTATATTTATCCATGTTATGTAATATAATATAGATATGAAATTTTTAATTTTGATTTTCTCATATAAATGTCATTTTTAGCATTATTAAATAGTAAGATATTTAGATCTATTGATATAAGAAATATAATACCTTCCTCATATAATAACATGTTATGTATTAGTTTGTATAGTGAAAGATGCATGCATTGTTATCAATAGTTTATGAACTAAGAATAAAGTTACATATGAGTTAATTTTAAGTGAAAATTATATCTATTTTCTTTTATCAATAGCTTTACTTTTTTGTTGAAACTGTGAGTACTAGCTTTTGTTTGAATAAATTTCAATTTATGGCTAAATATATATAATTTCTAAGCTTTTTTTTTCATGATGTATAGCAAGTTTATATTATAGTTGATGTATAGCAAGTTTATATTATAGTTGGATTATGATTCTCTCAATTTTTTTTCTTTCAAGTGGTTAATTGCAAAAGAGAGAAAGACGCAATATTATAAAAAAATTTCATAAATTTTAATTGGATCACATTAATAATATTTTTATATCTTTCTCTTTTCTACAATAAATCATTTGAGAAAAAAAAACTTGAGGGAATTCTGAATTTCTGATCCATTATAGTTTGCATATCCTAAACCCTAATTTAAGGTGTGCAAATTGAGTTTTACCCACCAATAATGTGTTTAGCAAAATTATAATTAAGTTGTACTTAAACATATTTTTAAGTCTTAAACTATAGTGAGTGAAAGGAAAAAAAAATTCTTCTTTATTAAGTCAAACTATGATTTACAATGTTTGGATTATACTTTGTATATCCTAAACCATAATTTAGAGTATGCAAACTTAGTTTTATCCATAAATAATGTGTTTAGCAAAATTATGATTGAGTTGTACTTAAAACATTTTAAATCTCAAACTATAGTGAGTGAAAGGAAAGAAAAATATTTTTTTATTAAGTCACAATATGATTTACAAACTATAATGATCCATACATGTAATTAATTATTACAGCTGAAAAATGGAACCATGCTGACGTAAAACATTTGACTTGCCTCGACTCTCAAAGAAAAAAAAAAAAGATTCAGGATAAACCTCATTCAGTCACTCTTATATTTGGAGAGCAAGCAGCAAATCGCTGAGCACAAAGAATCAAATAGATAAATAAATAAAATGACAACAATATCCCGTAGCAGACAACGAACTACGTCACACCACGTGGCACAACACAAGACGAAAGAGGCGGTGGTCCCGGTGTCGAGTCTCCGGGACCACCCGGTATTCGGTAACACATTGAAGGAAGCAAACATCATGGGAAACGACAGCGTTTGGTATTCGGCTCTGCATATAAATACCTGTCCGTGGGTTGGTATACTTACTCCTTCCAAACTCGAACCATTCTACGTGTTGTCTCTTCTCTCTTTCCCTCTTTTAGCTCCTCCTTCTTCGTTTCCTTTCTTCTCATTTTCTCTTACCTTTTCTTTTTCTTTTTTTTTCTTCTTTTCTCTTTTTTGGTCTAACACCCTTAGCTCTTTGTCTTGATTCCCATACCATCATCATATCACAATGTGTGGCATACTTGCCGTGCTTGGTTGCTCTGATGCCTCTCAAGCCAAAAGGGTCCGCGTCCTTGAGCTTTCTCGCAGGCAATGATTCTGCTTTCTTCTCTCTATGATATATATATATGCTTTCTTTTCAAATACCCTTTACTTAGCTTTGATGTTTGTATTTCAAAGTTTCTTGCTCTACATCATTCCCCTAATCAAACTCTTCCCAGCCCAGAGTTTTCTATGTTTTATGTTTAGAAGCTCAAGCTGATACTAATATATATATATATGTGTGTGTGTGTAAGATGTGACTGTGACTTTGACTTCATGTTGAGATTTTGATATCAAGGAGGAACTGATGTTTTTATGGCATGGAGTTTTGTAAGCCAATTGATATTGAGAGTTGAGTGATGATGATGATGATGAGGAATAAGTGTGGGGCTTATAATTCGTTTCCTCGTTAGCTGTCATGGTGGTATCTACTGTCTCTAGTACATGAAATATTTTAAGGGGAATGAATTAAACGTTATGTAAGAGTTGGAATTATAATTATCGCTAGCTTTATTTTGGGACCCGATACCCATCTTTCAGATTTAACAAGTATTTTAGGATAAACATCATATAACTTTGATAAGATAAGTGGACAACTATGAAATATATTCTAATTAGATAATTGTGTGGGGTCCAGGTTGCTATTGGTAATTTGTAGTAGAAAAAGTCTAAAAGAATGACGATTGATAAAACAAGTAACGAAAAGGAGTTAATTGGTCTTGAAAGTACATGAGGAAATTTTTTAGGGTCCATTCAGAAAGTTAAAGTTTGAATTAGTCATTATAATTTATCATTTATTGTTTTGTGGTTGTTGATGTCACAGATTGAAGCACCGTGGCCCTGACTGGAGTGGGCTCCATCAACACGGTGACTGCTATTTGGCTCATCAACGGTTAGCCATAGTTGATCCTGCTTCTGGTGATCAACCTCTCTTCAATGAAGACAAATCCATTATTGTTACGGTAGGCCATATGATATTCCATGGTTTACTCTTTTCATAATATTATGGACTATGGTATGGTAAATTGGTAATACATAATTGTAATATACAAAACTGGAATCTATTCCATAATATATATATATATATATATATATATATATATATATAGAGGATCTTCACTCTAATGAGATGAGTGTTTATTGTGAGAAGTGAGAGAAGTAAATATTGACTATTGGATCTTACATGAATGGTCAAGATTATAACATAAATGCGTGTGACTTTTTTAAGTGGTGTGCATGGCGACTTTAAATAGCTTTTAATCTTGACCATCCATCCAATGATATAGTTGTATGGTCAGATTTACTCCTCTCATCTTCTCACAATAAAAACTCCTCTCATTAGATATGTCCCCATATATATATATATGTATATATATATATATATTTTGCCTTTAGTTAATTTCACGAATTTAATCACGGTAAATAATGACTGATGATAATTATCACCCACTAAAAACCAGGTGAATGGAGAGATTTACAATCATGAAGAGCTCAGGAAACAACTGCCTAATCACAAGTTCCGAACAGGATGTGACTGTGATGTTATTGCACACCTGGTTAGTCATCTTTATGCATACTTTTCAACAAATTTTAACCTGCTCATGTATAGATGAGAATCAAAAGAAATTTTAAAAGCTCTTTTTTTATTGATTATTCTTGTTCCAAGTCTTGATCAAAATTTTCATCCTTTCTATCATATAGAATATGGCTGTTAATCATGATTGGACTTCTTGTTCTTATCAACTGCTTGTTACTGGTGTTACTCTTTTCTTTAGTATGAGGAGCATGGAGAAAACTTTGTGGACATGCTGGATGGTATCTTTTCTTTTGTTCTGCTGGATACCCGTGACAACAGTTTTATAGTGGCACGGGATGCTATAGGGGTGACTTCCTTGTACATTGGTTGGGGACTAGATGGTAATGTTATAAGATGCCCTGCTTTTGAATTGAATTTCATGTCTTCTATTTCAACTTAAACAGATTTGAATTGAATAAATTGTGACAAGTTTGGCACACCTCTGTTCAGGTTCTGTTTGGATTTCATCAGAATTCAAAGGGCTGAATGATGACTGTGAACATTTTGAGTCTTTTCCACCTGGTCACTTGTACTCTAGCAAAGAAAGAGAGTTCCGTAGATGGTACAATCCTCCTTGGTTCTCTGAGGCCATTCCATCAGCCCCTTATGATCCTCTAGCTTTGAGACATGCCTTTGAGAAGGTAAGATTCACAAAAGGCTCAATACATCATTGTAATTGGAAGTACATCAGTATAACTGATTCAATGAATTTGATTACAGGCAGTCATAAAAAGGTTGATGACTGATGTGCCTTTCGGTGTTTTACTATCTGGAGGTTTGGACTCTTCATTGGTTGCTTCCGTCACTGCTCGCTACCTGGCAGGAACAAAGGCTGCCAAGCAGTGGGGAGCAAAATTACACTCATTCTGCGTAGGCCTTGAGGTGTATATCTATTCTAAATTATGAATGACATTGCAAATTTAGTGGATTTTTATTTTTTAAATAAAATAAAGAACCCTTTAATGTTGTCTTAATCTTTAGTCATCTTATATTGAGTAGGGTTCACCAGACCTGAAGGCTGCAAAAGAAGTTGCAGACTATCTAGGGACTGTCCATCACGAGTTTCACTTTACTGTTCAGGTATATCTACATGAAATAGTACTTTTCAGCTCAAAATTTGGGGGGCCTTCAATGTATAAAAAATCATAAGTAGTAAATCATTTATATATGGTGTGTGCAGGATGGCATAGATGCTATTGAGGATGTCATCTACCATATTGAAACATATGACGTGACTACAGTTAGAGCAAGCACACCCATGTTTCTTATGTCTCGTAAGATTAAATCACTAGGAGTCAAAATGGTAATCTCTGGAGAAGGATCTGATGAGATCTTTGGAGGGTATCTGTATTTCCACAGGGCACCCAACAAGGAAGAGTTCCACCAAGAAACCTGCCGCAAGGTCATAGAGTTACCATGCTCCCTTGTCAGAATAAGGAGTTGAAGTAATAGAGTTAATAGATATGTGTTTTTTTGTATGCAGATTAAAGCACTCCACAAATATGACTGCTTGCGAGCCAATAAATCAACATCTGCTTGGGGTGTGGAAGCTCGAGTACCATTTTTGGACAAAGAGTTTATCAATGTGGCAATGAATATTGATCCTGAATATAAAATGGTATGAACGAAGAATGTTCCAATGCATCATCACTCTAAAAAGTTACAGAATTTTATTAAGTGGGTTTACTATTTAATCTGTTCAGATAAAACGAGAAGAAGGACGAATTGAGAAATGGATTCTGAGGAGGGCCTTTGATGATGAAGAGCATCCTTATCTGCCAAAGGTCAGTTTGCTGCAATGTCTGTTGATCTTTGCAAAATTAATTTGTTAAACTAACACCTAAGAATTTAATTTCTTGCAGCAAATTTTATACAGGCAGAAAGAACAATTCAGTGATGGAGTTGGCTATGGTTGGATTGATGGCCTTAAAGCCCATGCTGCAAAACATGTAAACATGAATCCAACTTTTACTCTCCAATCCCATTTTTCCTTTTGTTGCCATGCATGACGTTTCATTAAAACTTCTTAGTTAGTCATACAATTGCTGTTGCTAATAATTGGTTTTTGACATTTTCTTATAGGTGACTGATAAAATGATGCTCAATGCCTCTCATATCTTCCCCCATAATACTCCTACTACCAAAGAAGCATATTATTACAGAATGATTTTTGAGAGGTTCTTCCCTCAGGTAATTTAATGAATCAAATCTAAATATGAAACTAGGGGACAACATAATTCCTGTTGATTTAACAAGGGCTGATTCAAATCTGTGTTCCATAATTTGGTTTTTTGCAGAACTCAGCCAGACTCACTGTTCCTGGAGGAGCAAGTGTTGCATGTAGCACGGAGAAAGCTGTTGAGTGGGATGCTGCCTGGTCCAACAACCTGGACCCTTCTGGAAGAGCAGCACTTGGAGTGCATGTTTCAGCTTTTGACAACCAGGTCAACTCAGTTAGCAAAGCTGTAGAACCAGAGAAGATTATACCTAAGATGGAAGTTTCTCCTCTCGGAGTCGTCATCCAGAGCTAGTATGAGCCATGGCAAGGACAAGTTGCCCAAGAACCAACATAATGAAAATTTTGCCTGCGAGCTGTATAATTTATCCAGGCAATGCTATATATAGATAAGACTTTCTACCTAGCGGTCTTAAGTGTTGTGCTATGCACATCTTGTCTTTAGTTTGAATCATGTGATTTGAACACTATCATAATGTATTGGGTTTCCAAGAAAAGTTGTTTCTTTTATCAGTTAATTTTGAATGCAAGCTCCATTATTTCAATAACCGTAGATTACCAAAATTTTTAATTAGCTGAAGCATATTCTTCATGCTATACCAAACAAAAAGAGAAAAAATTTAATAACTACAAAGAAAATTTACTTTTTAAGTTCCATCATACTAACGGTGCACTAAAAGGATGTCAAAATATAACATAGAAAAGGAACAAGTTTGTGCAATTAAGATGCACATAAGAATTACCCGCATACCTTCATAATGGAAACAACGCCCAATACAAAATTGGCATATGTGCAAAATTGGGCCTCACTTGGGCTAGTAGGGAGTGATTGATCAAGACTAACCAAGCCCGTGCAATAGTACGGAGGAGTTATGTTGGAACTGCTGGGTAGTCCACCCACAGCCATAGTTTTTGAGTAATCCAACTATGGAGCCTAGTTATGAGCCCAAAGAAAGAATAAAGCTTAGTCCTTAACGTATCAACCCTCAATCAGGGGCCTTTCTATATTTTTGTGCTCACTATAAAAAAATTGGGAGTAACTAAGTATGATAGTAACTAAGTATTAAGCCTCAATCAGGGCCCTTCTAAATCAAGCCTCCATTCTACTAATCGAGCCTCCATCCTTAGACATTGAAATAAGCTTATTTCTAAAATTCTCCAGTTGAACTGTTGAAGACAAAGGACTTGAGGTTATGTTTTACCCACACTTTGCGTGAGAGCAATGAGTGCAGAGGAAAAGATTCTTTTAAAATGAGTTAAATATGTAAAAAAATATATATTTATTCTTAGATTATTTAATGAATTAAAATCTCAATACACTTTATAAAATTAAAAATAAATATATTTTTACTTGTTTACTTTAAAAAAATTCACTTTAAAAGAATCTTATTCGTACAAATATTGACTAGCAAGTTAGAGCTTAAGCAGGAGTTGGGCCTAGGAAATTTTAGTTCTTCAAAGGTAGTTATCTAGTTTAGCATTTGCCATGTGAGGATGTGACTCTGGCTTTACTTAACCCAAGTTGCTTCTTTCTTTTTCTTTCTGGGCCTAGGCTCCTTTGTACACCAAAAAATAAAATTAATTAATTTCCAATACAAAATGAGAGGCGTATATAACTTTTCCACTTTTCATTGGAAATTTATACTAAAATTTACTCCACTAATAGAACAAATAAAACTTGTTTTCTTGTTTCATTAGCATATCTTTACAGATGAAACAGTTGCTATCATGCAACCCTCTCCATAAATGTATTACCTACTAAGAGTTATAAAAAGAAGAAAAAACAGTGAAAGAACTGTGTTAATTAGCTAGTAAAACACAAAATTTAGTTGAATAAAGCAGTATAGAATAGTTCATTCCAAGTATCTGGTAATCCAGGAAGGCACCAATGGCTGCAATCAGCTGAGTAGTCAGGGTTAGCTCTCTGTTCAGGACTCAAATCACCACTATAAATGGAGGGATGCCCATCCTTCCTAAATGCTGATAACATTGTGATGTCCAGAAGATAAGCAGGGTTGCTCATTTCTCTAATCACCATATCCACAACCCTTATCTGCTCCGGATATGCACCAGGGTATGCTATGCCAGTGCCACTGATTGGTTCAGTTTCACCATAGCAATTCTTTGTTGTCACCGTTGTCACTCCAGTATTCCATTCATTTGGGCTGCATATCAATGCCATCGAGTTTTAGCATAGCTTATAATGAAATTTGAACAAAAAAGACAGAGACTAGTTAACCAAACCATTAATGACGCTTGTTCAATGTGTTAAATGTGACATTTGTAAAACACAAATCACTAATTATATGATCATTTATAATAAACATTATAATAAATGGTATATCGGGCTATATCGGGCTTCAGAATAGGACCATCTCAATGGTCTAATGTGGCCTTGCCCCGTCACGTTATAATAAACATTTTTTGGCCTCTACCGTATGATCATTTAAATATATGCTGTATGAAATGGGTGGCTCGAGATGTTCACCCACAAATATATGGTAGTCCTTTTGTATAAAACGTATTTAGAAAATAATATTAATTGGATGATGCATGCATGTTTTTATTCACCTACACATTTTTTTTTAATCTCGAGCTTTTTTCAGGGCATGCATCACCATGATCCTGCACGAGGAGAAACAACTTTCTCCAGATTGAATCGGACTGTGGAAAGGCAATAGAATTGCCTATTGCACTTCATGTGAGTATGAGTGGCCACGAAAGCGACAAAAAAGTACCTTTGCACAAATTTTATAGCTGTATATTCGTCTTTTAATTTTTTTTAAAGAAAAAAAATAAAATAACATACATACAAACTAAAGTTGAACAAAACTAATAACACAATCAATATTCAAGCAACAAATAGGTATTCTTATGTAGATTACTAGAATTCTAGGCATGTTGCACATGATATTAATCTGGCACACTAGAAATCTACAACCTGCATAAGATTTTTTTTTTTTGTGGGCAACATTACTTACTGCATTATTCAAAACTTTTGGAAAGTAATTGGGTAGCATTATGATATGACCAGTCACATAATACAGGGCATTACCAGCCTAAAGCAACTCTGAAAGAATGCAAGTGTGTGTGACAGAGATAGGACTAACACAAGTAGGACCAACACAAGCCCATGAATTTCAGCCGTAAGATAGAAGGCTAGACTCCACTTGCACTGGGTCAAAAGAAGCGGCTCCTAGTCCCAGCCCAAAACACAGCTCATTAGATAGAGGCAAATTTATAAGTTTTGGAGATCAGAAAAACCCGGAATCAGTACTCCAGCCAGTCCAATCAGCCCTTAAAAAAATTGAAAATCTGGAAATTTCAAAATCAGGATTTGAACCAGAAATTTCAAAATGAGAATTGAAACCCAGCCTCTCTCATTTTAATTTGTACAATGTGGGACAAATTGGAACATGTAATGCAAGAGTAGTTTGGCTCCTATTTGTATTGAGAAGTCTCTACTCTTCCTCTTTTACTTATTCGACGTGGGTCTAACATAGAATAAGAAGCTTTCCTCTCCCTTCTTACCTATTTAATGTGGGACTAGCATATCTTAAGAGAATTATATTAGTAAAAAAAATTTAGTTTAATATTTATTGCTTGTTCTAAATCAATTTAATTATGTTAGAAATATGTTTCAAAAACTTTTTCTATGATTTTATTTATACACTTACATACATATATTATATTTTGCTACATATTGTCATATATTTTACATTTGTACGTATGTATGTATAAAACCCCGGTTCCACCTTGGTTGGACCCTAATTAAATCTTAAAATCTTAAACTTCTCTTTTTACTGGTTGAATTACTAGTTAAATTTTGAAAACATTAAAACAATCACAATCATGAAGCCTAGAAATCCCTCACTATGTCCCAGTAGGGCCAGTACAATAATGCAAGAGAGAGAAAGTAGTTCAAGATAATAGAGGACAGAGAGAGCCAGAGTCCCTACTTGTTGTGTGAGGGAGAAATTCCCAGGAAGAACACTTTGGTTCTGCTTTTATCAATATTGGTGTCCACCCAATTAGCCCATGTTTTCAAACCCCTTTCCAAAGCTGCCAAACGATCCATGTCTGGGTAGTATTTGCCTTCTAATTCTATGTAATCCCACCTGCACTTAATAACCCAAAAAATCAAATTACTTCAATATTTTTTTTTTTTGAAAAAAAGGCAAACCCAAAATTTTATATATTTCATTTTTGGGTATTTTGTTGAATAAGCTTATAAAAGGGAAGAGATTGTTGCCTACCCTTGAAGAGACCCTTGATGACTCCACCAATGTCCAGTGTTAAAAGACAGCACATCAGCACTCCTCCATGCGTCACCATTCCCATCTACCTCCTCCAGCCTCAGAATTCTCTTCCCTTGGACCACATCAACCTCTACCAAATAAGGAGCTCTGTAAAATGAAATGGTCACACCGTAGTCCTGCACATACCATATCAAAACCCAGTCAGGACCCTCTTTTGCAGCTGTAAAATGCTGCTTTTTATGCTAAATAAATAACTCCACTTTATACAGACAAAAGCATGAACATAATTTGGTTCCAGTTTGCATCAACTAGCCCAAATATTAATGCCTAACAGTACTTTTGGGTCCCCCTCATAGACACCTTTTCCAACAGATACTTTGTCCTAATAAAAATATCATGAACCTACTCCCTCTGAACTTGAATGAAGCTTAGCAAAAGTGGAACAAGAGCTGTTTTGCTGCTGGAAAACACTGCACTGCTCTTACTTTCCTTTTCCTTGTGAACCAAAATTGAAAATTTTGCCCAGAGAAGAATTAGGTAATTGAAAATCAAGGCCTAAATCTTAATGGAAAAATGAAAAGTTTTGAGAAAATGTCAAGTGGGTGATATTAATATTGTGATGCTGTGATTAGAAAGTTTCAGACCCACCAAGAATCTGAAGGTTGAGAGTGGCTCTCCCCTGACCAGTTGAGTTTGTGTCTGAGGTGCTGCAGCAGATATCATACAAATCAATGACTGCCATTGGTTGCGCCCCAGCGAGTCACCCACAAACATCACAGTTTTGCCTCTCATTCCCAGCAGAAACTCAACCCCATTGAACCTACCAACAACATGCTACAAAACCATTCAGAGCCCCACACAAATTTCTGCAGAAAATGCAGTGAGATTACAGAACAAAAATGCTAGTGGAATTCTACAATTCCCCTTAATGGCACTAATACCGTGGATGAGGTGACATAAAGTATGATTAACTCAATCACATAATGATTACCATAATGATTATGCAATTGAGTTAACCATACTTCATGTGTGATTAGCTGGGATACCTGTACCACTTAAGGGTACTGAAGTGTTACCCCAAAATGCTATCTTTAGGAAACTACTCTTCTGGTTTCTGGTGTTGTTTGTACCTTGGGAGATCACAGTTGAGGGGCCTCCATCGATATTTGAGGTAATCAGAATCTGGGCGACCATACATTTGGCAATTGAACTCTGGATCTATGATGGGGCAGCTAGAAGATTGGTAAAGTGGGTATGTGTCATCACGGACCCAAGTTCCCACAAACAGTGCACAGTTGCTTTGGTTGGCATGGATCATGGGTCTCTGATGGTGGAGGTGGTTATGGTGGTGTCTCAATCTTAGTAGCAGAGCTGAAGAGGCTACATGGCATTGAAGGAAAACTAGGAAAAGAAGAGCAAAGAATGAGGCTAAAACACCACAAGAAGATTGAGAATAAAGAAGAGCCATTGCAGAATCTAATGGAGAAATACAGAAAAAAAAAGGGTAAAGCTAAAACCCTAAAAGGCACAGAGAAAGAGGGTGGAAGAGGGAAGAAGGATACTTTGGACTGTTTTGAATATATAAAGGGATGGGCTTTGGTGTCTGTGAAAAAAAGCTTAGAAAAATGGTGGGGGTTGTGTTTTGTTGTGAGCATGTGCATGTGAAGAATGTAGATGAAGGTGGTCAGGTGAGGTTAAAAAACATGGATTGTATGGTGGTGAAATGGTGATATTTAGGTGGCTGAATTGGACCTTCAAGTTCTTTGAGTAGAAGACAGCGTTTTGGATCTGTCCACATAATATGAAAACTGTAGGTTGTTACTTTTTGTCAAAAAGCCACTTGCTTTTCATGTCAGATGTAAGATTATTTAAATAGAAAAAAGCAGTCAAGAAAAGGCCATTTGGGGATGAGTCCTGCTAAGTTGTGATTGGTGGTTTTCTTATGGAAGAGAAAAGAGGGTAAGACAAGAAGGTACTACTACCATACTACAAGGAAGGAACTTCAGCTAACATAACAGCTTATATTTTGAATGTGATTATTCTTTTCATACTCATGACAGATTAATCATAATTAAGTTGAGTATGGTTCATGAGTCTTCTCTTGAAAATTGAAATAAATGTCACCACAAGCAGAACTTTGGAAGTAATTCTCACCAGAAATAATGTGGGTGGGTGGCAGGGTGAGGTTTGTGGATGCTTCCCTTCCCTGCGGTGGTATATTGTTGGTAGGGTAGGAGCTCTTAAGCAAGAATCTTCTAAAAGGAGACGTGAGCATATATGGCCAAAAGGTTGGCTTGCCCCTTTCTATGAAAGAAGAACCTTTCGCCCCCTTCTATGAAAGAAGACAATTTTGATAGAGTATATGTTCTTTGCTTTCCTTAGCTCACATTCACAGAACTATCATAATATCATCTTGTGCTCTTCTTGAAAATTTAAGGGGATAGCCTAATTCTTCATCATCATCATTAACATATTATTGTATTAGCTGCGTGTCGCGACCAAGGAATTTCTATAATGAAAATAACATTCAGCGTGATTTTAAAAAAAATTGTTAAAATATGGAGTCGCCACCAATTTTTATTTAAAATTAGGAAAAATTGGAAAACCTTTCAGAAAATGGCTGGAACCAAATGGATTCGAGTCGGTTATGGATAGGGAAGGGTGGAAACTTAATCCCATTCTTGCACTCCCCATGCACGTCGTGAGACGATTCACTGTAAATCGATTGTCTGAAAAACTTAATAATCTTAAATTTATTTATTTTACCCCCCCTTAAAAGACCTTGCAACTATTTTATTTTATTTTTCTATTTTTCTATTTATTATTTTTATTTTATTTTTTATTTTTTTTTTTAGAAAAAGAATAAATAAGAAACTTAATCATGAAAATTTAATTTTGGCTTGACAGAATGAAAATTACATTCTACGTACTTTCAGTGCGATGAGAACTCAAAGTCACGTAGTTAGTAGAAAATGAGTATGAGTTGATTGATTTTAATTAAAAAGATCCTTTTTAAAAAAAGATTTTATTTTTTGAAAATAGATTTACTTTTGCCACAGTGGTTGAAGTTAGCCAAATTTCTTCAATAAACCTTATGATCCAAACGACATCAAGATAGCATCCATTATTCAACCATTATCATTGGTCATTACAAATGATTAAATTATTATTATTTTCCTTTTTTATTTTTTATTTTTATTATTATATATTCTTTTTTATTACTTATTTTTTTATTTTACTTTTTATTTTTTATTTTTAAATTTTTATTATTGTCAAATTCTATGCCTCTTGTCTCTACATTTTTTATACTTATTTTCTTTTTATTAAGTCTTTAAACTAAAAGGAAAATCTAATCTTAACCCTCCCAAAAAACAAAACAAAAAACTCAGCCCACTAACAACACTACTCCAACCCCAAATTGTTATTTTCGTTTTCAGTTTCCTTTTGTGAACTCCTTATATGAGAAAACCTCTTAAAGCCCAAAACTCAACTTGTATCCTACCCACTAATAGCCCATTACGTGCAATCAGACTTTGACCAGAAGAAAGGAAGAAATAAAAACATATTTCATAACAAAAACAAAGCAAGCTCAGAAAACTAAAACTAATAAAGGAGAAGGGTAGGAGGGAAATACGAGAGTGAAGGTGGAACTCGCTGGCGGTCCTCTGGTATGGCGACGACGACGACTGGCGGGCTGAGCGGCGGTGAACTGAGTTTGCTGGGCGGGGTGCAGCGCGGACAGTGGTGCGGCGCGACTGGACTCGCGGGGAAGCAGGGCGGTACGGAGCGGCTAGTTAACAACGGGTCCGAGCTGTGCGGCGGCGTGAGGGGAAGGATCTGCGGGGAATGACGGTGGCTTCGGACTGGGCGTGAGTGACGGTGCGCGGCGGAGATCCGGGCTGGAGGCGCGACGCGGCGACGCGAGATGGTGCGGCTCGTTGGTGGTTCGACGGTAGGCAGCGGTCTGGTTCGATCTGGTTCGGTGGTGGCTTCTGGCTGCGCAAATGTGACGGTGAGATGGTCCACGGACAGGGGCGGTGCGAGTCGACGGCGTGCAGCGGCGTCGCGGCTGGCGGATCTGGGGCTCGGGTTCGACGGCGAGGCTAGCAGTGCGTCTGGAGGAGCTTCGCCGGCGCGGGGCTGAGCTGGCGCGCGGCGGCTGGACGGCCTCTGGTTCGCGGTGGCACAGCGTGGAGCTCCTTGTACGTTTGTGAGGTTGCTGGAAAGTGGAATGGAAGTCACATGGAGGTGGAAAAATGGTGAAGATGATCACTGAGTTAACTCAGTGGTTGTGGTGACCGGAGAGGATTTATGGTGGTTGATGGTGGAGGAGAGAGTGGAGGTTTGGTGGAAGAGGGGGAGGATGGAGATGGTGATAGAAGGTTTTCTGTTGGTGAAGGTGAAGATGGAGGTGAAGGCTATAGCTTGAAGATGGACAATGGCGGTGGCTTGAAGATGGAGATGAAAAATCAGAGCGGAGACAACCAAAAATCACGTCCCTTCTTTTTTTGTCTTCCTCCTCTTCCTAATTTCTCCTATGTGCTTTCTTGTAAGCCGATTGCAAATCTCCAGCCCCCCCAGAAATTAGCTTAGGCAGCTAGGATTGCTAATTGCAGCAATAGGCATTTCCATTTCCATGAATTTTCTCTGAAGTTGTCACTTTCTCTTGCTTGCCAGTCTCTGCATTTTTCCATTTTTGGTTGCTTTGAGCCTTGCAATTTGGTTGTAGCGAGAAGCACGTAACAAGCTACCTCCATTTCTCTTTTTTTTTTTTTTTTTTTTTAAACGAAATCAGACTTTCTTTTTTTTTTTTTTTTTTTTTTAAATAACAAAAACGAAAATCAACACATTTTTTTATTTTTGGTAAAAATAAAATAAAATAAATGAAATAAAACAAACACATAAAATATATGAGATAAAGAAAATAATCAAAAGATGTACACAAATATTTATTTACTATTTTTTTTTTGCTATTTTTGGTCCGGACAAAATTGGGTGTTCACAGTTGCCCCTCTTTACTTGTTTCTTACTAGATAATAAGAAAAGTCGTGATTCTTCATATTATCATCGTAAGAAATGAGTAAAGATATGAACTTCAATTTTGTCCGACAATGCAAAACAAAGCAAGAAACTAAAATGCATGGAGTCGATGCATTCAAAGATAAAAGGCAATGGGCGACTGCGTCCCGAAAATTAAAAGACAATGGGCAATTGAGTCCCGAAATTAAATGGCAATGGGCAACTGCGTCCCAGAAAATTAAAATGCAATGGGCAACTGCGTCCCCAAAATTAAAATGCAATGCAATGGGCAACTGCGTCCCAAAAATTAAATGGCAATGGGCAACTGCGTCCCAGAATTTAAAATGCAATGGGCAACTGCGTCCCGAAAATTAAAATGCAATGCAATGGGCAACTGCGTCCCAAAAATTAAATGGCAATGGGCAACTGCGTCCCAGAATTTAAAATGCAATGGGCAACTGAGTCCCGAAATTAAATGGCAATGGGCAATTGCGTCCCAGAATTTAAAATGCAATGGGCAACTGCGTCCCGAAAATTAAAATGCAATGGGCAACTGAGTCCCGAAATTTGAAATGCAATGCAATGAGCCGATGCACTCAGAAATTTAAAGTGCAAGGAGCTGATGCGCTCAAGGAATTAAACTGCATGTAAAAATTTTCTTTTCTCTTCTCCTTTCTCTCATTTTCTTTTCTCTCCTTTTTTTTTGTCATTTTTTCATTTATTTATTCAAAGTCATCTTAACCAACGACGATCCTGGAAAGCTTTGACCAATCAAACCCTTTGTCCACGTGCTTTCTTTCATCAGACCTTTTGTTAGCTTGAAAACCCCGGGATTTTCTCATTTCTCTTTTTTTCTTTTTTCTTTTTTATTCTGACCTCCTTAATCTCCTTGGCAACATATTACAACCCGTATCTCGAGTTACTGAGATCCTTTAATCTAAATTAATCATTGAAGGATTCTGCACAATTGTCAAGTCAAATTGTCGACCCTAAGTTTATTTTATTTGAGACACAAATTAGTAAACATGCATTCATGAATAGAGAGAAATCATTGAATGAACAAACTTCCTTTTATTATTTTGGTAATATAATCATACATGAATTTTTGACAAGACACATACTTGAAAGACAAAAGAAAGATTGCAAGAAAAAATTTGCCCCAGTATTGGTTCCTTGTTCCTCATTCGATTGATTCACTGCAAGTGCTTGACAATTCAACCGTTGTCTCTATTGATACCTCTTTCAACACGAACCCTCTTCAATTTCCTCAGACATTCTGCCCCAGTATGGCCAATTCAATGCAAATGACTTGCCCCTCATGTAACTGATTGGACGCACATCAAAAATTGCCCCAGTTTGGCGAGTTCCTCGAAGAGTTTCAGGCCCACTTTCTTTGAGATTTTGCCTATTTATTTGTCCTAACTTTTGCTTAGACTGCCTTTTCAGGTTTTCAGCCTAACGGACTCTTTTTTTTTTTTTTTTTTTAACTTTTCAATTGCTCTAACTTTTGCTTAGGCCGCCCTTTCGGGTTTTCAACCTAACGAGCTCCTTTTTTTTTTTTTTTAGGCATAGAATCTCTTGACAGCATCAGTATTCACGGGTCTCGGCAATTCTTCTCCATCCATATTCTGCAAAACTAATGCTCCTCCTGAAAATGCCTGCTTGACTATGTACGGGCCTTCATAATTCGGGGCCCATTTTCCTCTGGCATCCTCTTGGTTAGGGAGAATCTTTTTCAAAACCAAATCCCCTGAACGGAATTCCCTGGGACGAACTTTCTTGTTGAAGGCTCTGGCCATTCTGCTTTGATACAATTGCCCATGACAAATAGCTGTCAACCTCTTTTCTTCTATCATATTCAATTGCTCATACCGAGTCTTCACCCATTCGATTCCTCTAATTCTGCTTCCATCAAAACCCTTAGGGAAGGGATCTCAATTTCTATTGGAGAGACAGCCTCCATCCCATACACCAAAGAGAAAGGCGTCGCCCCAGTGCTTGATCGTATATTGGTACGATATGCATGCAGAGCATAGGGTAACATTTCATGCCAGTCCTTGTAGTTCACCACCATCTTAGCAACAATTTTCTTGACATTCTTATTTGCTGCTTCAACTGCACCGTTCATCTGAGGCCTGTAGGGAGCTGAATTATGATGCTTGATTTTAAAATTTTCACAAAACTTTTTAATCTCAGCACCATTGAGATTGGTACCATTATCTCGTGATTATCCTTTCGGAATTCCATATCTGCAGACAATATCCCTTTTGAGGAATCTCAAAAACACTTTTGAGTGATGCTGGCATAAGAAGTAACTTCTACCCACTTGGTGAAATAGTCAATCGCCACTAAGATGAAGCGATGACCATTGGAAGCTTTGGGATTAATGGGCCCGATGACATCTATTCCCCACATTGAAAAAGGCCAAGGAGATACCAAATTATGCAAAGGGAAAGGAGGTGTGTTGACTCGATCTGCATACATCTGGCATTTTTGACACTTCCGTACATAATCTATGCAGTCTGTTTCCATTGTGGACCAATAGTAACCACTTCTTAGAATTTTTCGAGCCATCATATGACCATTGGCATGAGTTCCACAGATTCCTTCATGGACCTCAGTCATGATTATACGAGCTTCGCAAGTATCCACGCATCTAAGTAAAGTTCCATCATGACTCTTTTTGTACAAAACCTCTCCATTCAAGAAAAAGGTCATCGCCAACCGGCGGACAGTCTTCTTATTCACCTCACTTGCCCCGTTGGGTATTCTCTATCTTGAATATACCGCTTGATATCATGATACCAAGGTTTACCATCTGGCTCGCCCTCCACATTAGCACAATACGCAGGCTCACTGTGTGTCTTCACTTGGATGGGTTGGACATTATTATGAATGTCCAACTTGGTCATTACAGCCAAGGTGGCCAAGGCATCTGCAAACTGATTCTTGTCTCGGGTCAAATGGGAGAAGGTCACCTCCTCAAACTTCTCAACTAACTGGATCAAATACTTTTGATAAGGTACCAATTTCGGATCCCTGGTTTGCCATTCACCATTCACCTGATAAATGATGAGTGCTGAGTCTCCAAATACTCTTAACTGCTTGATCCCCAAGTCAATTGCCACTTGTAAACCATTAGCACAGGCCTCATACTCCGCAACATTATTGGTGCACTCAAATTCCAGCTTGATAGCAACTGGGTATTGTTTTCCAGTTGGTGAAACAACCACGGCCCCTATGCCACTACCATGCATGTTAACCGCTCCATCAAAATACATCTTCCAAATGGTTCTTCTTCTTCTTCTCCTTCTTCTCCCATTAGTATTTCTCCATCGGGAACTCAAATGTCGCTAGTTGTCCACCCTCAAGAGGGTTTTCACTAAATGATCAAGCAATCGCACTTCCTTTGATGGATTTCCGAGTCATGTACTTGATATCGAATTCTGATAGCATCACTTGCCACTTTGAGACCCTTAATGAAACATGAGGACTTTCAAATATGTACTTCAGGGGGTCTATTCGGGAGATCAACCACGTGGTGTAATAGAGCATGTCTTGTCGTAGCCGCTTTGAGGTCCATACCGCCGCAAACAAGTCTTCTCAATAGCCATGTAACGAGCTTCACAGTCATTGAACTTCTTACTCAGGTAGTAAATTGCTTGCTCCTTTTTTCCTGATTCATCATGTTGTCCCAACATTGCCCCCATCGAGGTTGGCAACACAGTTAGGTACAAAATTAAAGGGCGACCCGGCGTGGGGGGTACCAAAACAGGAGGATTCATTAGATAAGCCTTTATCTTGTCGAAAGCTTCCTGACATTCTTCATCCCATTTCCCTGGTTGACGCTTCTTCAACAACTTGAATATAGGCTCACAGGTGCTGGTTAAGTTAGCGATGAATCTAGCGATGTAATTGAGTCTCCCGAGAAAACTTCGCACTTCACGCTCCGTCTTAGGGGCGGACATCTCTTGTATTGCTTTCGTTTTATCCGGATCCACCTTTATTCCTTCTCTGCTAACAATGAATCCGAGTAATTTCCCAGTAGATGCTCCAAAAACACATTTAGCAGGATTCAACCTCAGTTTGTACCGCCGGAGCCTTTCAAACAGCTTACGCAAAACTGCCACATGACTTTCTCCTTCTTTAGACTTGGCTACTATATCATCCACATACACTTCAATTTCCTTGTGCATCATGTCATGAAACAGTGCCACCATGGCACGCTGGTAAGTAGCCCCAGCATTCCTTAATCCGAACGGCATCACTGTGTAACAAAATGTTCCCCAAGGAGTAATGAAAGTGGTCTTTTCTTTGTCATTGACATCCATGAGAATTTGATTGTATCCTGAGTATCCATCCATGAATGAGAACCTGTGATTCTTAGCAGTGTTATCAACCAGAACATCAATGTGAGGGAGTGGGAAATCATCCTTCGGGCTAGCCTTGTTCAGATCTCTATAGTCCACACACATTCTGACTTTTCCATCCTTCTTTGGCACTGGCACGATATTAGCTACCCACTCTGGGTGTCTGGACACTTCCACAAATCCTGCTTCCAACTGCTTAGTCACTTCTTCCTTGATCTTCAGAGACATATCAGGATGCATCCTCCTCAACTTTTGTTTCTTTGCCTCAATATTCGGGTATAGTGGGATTTTGTGCGATGCTATCTCTGGGTCTAACCCTGGCATATCCCGATAAGACCAAGCAAAAACATCCATATATTCTTTGAATAGTGTGATCATCTCTTCAAACTCCGGGTTTGCCACTACTTTCAATTCCTTTTTCTCTTCCTCTGTCCCCATGTTGACCACCTCTGCTTCCTCATCATTCAAGACAAATCCCTTCTCGAGTATTCCAGGAACTTTGCAAAATTTTCAACAACATCTTCGTCTTCTCCAGATCCGTGGTCTTTTCATCAAACATTGCGGGGAATCAATTGATGGGTTTTTGAAGTCCTTTTCATGAGGCGAACTTTCTACGAAACTCAGATCCTGGAAAGCAATTTTGTGTGGAGTTGGAAGAGCGAGAATAAAGGAGGAATGACAAAGGAAGAACAAGATATGGTACAAAAATGTAAAACAAAACAAAACAAAAATAAAATAAAATGGTAAGTGCAAAAAGATAAGTCAGAGAGTGCAACGAAGAGGAATGCTGAATATTCATGCAAGTTCATTTAATCAATGTCTCAAATAACATAAACCATAAGCTCAAAATAACTTCGACATTTGCTCAACACAATATGACTAGACAATTACTTTGAAACAATCACATCAATAATTGGTTCAGATTTCCAGTTCTTCACGGCTCCTCATCGAACAGGACGGATTGCCTCGAGCTCTTCTTGGCTCTCTTCATGCAACGCATTGATGGTGAGGCGGTATCGAGGGTGAATGACCTCGTCAGGCATAATCACCTCGGCTGGTGCTGGGAATGTTTCCCTCAGGTGGGGAATATGCTTCATATTGCCCTTGTCACCCTTTCCTCCAAGCGTCATGCTCCTCATATGCTCCTCTAGAGATGCTTCGTACCCTATCCCAAACTTGTCTGACTTTCCTGGGAGTGACACTGGCGATCGAGCACCTTGTAGCTTTGAGCCCAAACCCTTTCCCTCCTGGTATCCACTATTAGCCATGATCCGGGCCACCACCTGATTCACACTTGGTGCGAGAGATTCATCTTTACCAAGTCCAGTCTCAACTACTTCGAAACTGTGCCACAGGTTCTCCTCTTCCTTTTCTGCACTCTCCACATATGGTACCGAAACTGGTTTTGACAGCATAATCTCTTCCTCTCCATGTATGGTGATGACCGACCCATTCTCAATATATTTAACACTTTGATGCAGGGTGGAAGGAACGGCACCAAAGAAGATGGATCCATGGTCTCCCCGTAGCATGGTGTAGCCGCTCCATATCCATGACTTGAAACAGCACCTGAAAATTACTTGGACCAATCTCTAGCGTCAACATTATTTCTCCCATAATGCCTCTTCTATTTCCATCAAAGGCTCGCACCACCATCTCCCGTGGCGACAGTTCATCCTCACTTATTGACAACGAGACTAGAGTTGACACAGGAATGATATTTAATGCGACCCCCGTCTCATCAAAACTTTTGCAACTATGTACCCTTTGCATTTAAGGGTTATGTGCAAGGCCCGCGGGTTCTTCTCAGATTGAGAAACGATCTCTTCATCAGTGAAGGTGATCATGTTAACACGTTTCACGGGGTCCACCATGTTAACCACACTTTCAGGAGTAACATCAGGCTTCACATAGGCTTCATCCAGAATTTTCAATAACGCCTTCCGATGCATCTCAGACGTCAAGATAAGTGACAAAAGAGATATCCTGGCCGAGTCTTTTTAACTCGCTCCATCACATCATACTCGCTCCGCTTCATTATCTTCAAGAACTCCTCTTCACCTTCCATCTCTCTCTCTCTTCTTTTGACATTTTCTCCCTACTTCCCTCTTTAACAATCTTCCCTTTTTCTAACTCTTCCGGGCCATAGCATCGCCCACTCCCGGTAATTCCCCCTACCCCGACTATATTAGTCACCAACTCCTTATCCTTGTGCACTTCAAAGCAATTCGGCCTTCGACGTCTCTTCCCCTACTCCCTTTGTTTCTACCTTGGTTTCGTAATTCCATGGCACCGAAATGAGTGTCATTATAAACAAAAGGCACCGGTTTCTTGATTGTTACCACTACTTTCTCCTGTTGAGACTTGATTGAGAGGTGGCACCTTAAGCACAAAGCGTTCGACCACATTAACCTCTTCTGAGGAGGCTAACCCTTGTCTTGCATGTATCACTCCCAAAGTAAGCAACCCTTGGACTCGAACCTTGAAGTCCCAACAATTCTCAATATCATGTCCCATTTCCCCACAATGATACGCACAATTTGACTCTGCATCACATTTTTCCTCTTCTTTCATCATGGCGACTGGTGCAGTGATATTATAGCCAGCTTTCTTCAACCCTTCGAATATCCTTGCCATTGGTGTACGCAAGCTCATGACCTTTCTTATGGATGACCCTTCCGCCTCTAAAGCATTCACCGCATTCCTTCCACCATGATTAGGAATTGGGTTGTTAACAATCTGGGTCCAGCTTCTTCTTGGATATCAAGCTTCCCGTAGGCAATTAACCTTCTTACTGCGGTCTTAAAAGCCTCGCAATCTTCAATCGAATGCCCCAGGGATATCCATGTGATACTTGCAGGTTGAGTTCGAGTTGTACCATGATGGAAATGGTGGTTCTAAAGGACGCACAGAATTCCCGAAATAAGGTGAGCATCAAACAATCTTTGGAATAGGTCTCGCATTCGAAATGGATAACCTTGGGAAGGGGAGGTTTTGAGGACGAAAGCGGCTTTGGTTTTGGAGGTTCGGGCGAGGTTGTGAGTGGTTTGGGTAATTTTGCGGAGGTGCAGGGGGTATCGGGCATAGGTTGGGCGAGTTGGTGTATATGGCGGTGGCGAGGGACGTTGTTAACTTGGAATTGTGGTGTTGGGGTGAAATTTGTGGCCGGTATAATTTGGTGGGATGGATAATGAGGTAATGGCGGTGTTTGGTATGAAAAGTGAGGGTTGGGGTTGTATGATGGTTGATGACTTGGGCTATATCGCGGTCTGAACTTCGTTGAGGTCGGATATAATTCACCTCGGTTCTTTTTCTTCGGTGGAACCCTTTCTTGAAAGCGGTATTCTCTCGTGCTACTCATTGGCAACTTCCCGCTTTGGCCAATATTTCTATTCTTTCTCCGGTTATCAAATCTGCAAAATCCTTATAGGCCGCCCCACCATCGCCCCAATAAAAGGGTTTCCTAGGGTCCCCAAGAAAATACGAGCACATCTCGGACAATGTTAATGGGGCTGGACTTGAGCCGCCAAGGCTCTCCACCTCTCGTGCGTATTGCTTGAACGGTTCTTCGTTGCCTTTCTCGCATTGAACTCAACCGCTCTCGGGTTGGGGCTGCGTCAAGATTGAATTTGTACTTGGTCCATAAACAAATCAGCCAATTCTCGTCCAACGCAAGACCTTTGAGCGATCTAATTGAAGATACCATTCTAGGGCGGGACTGTAAGACTCTCATGGAAGAAATCGATGAGGAACTTATCATCTCTAGACCAAACATGCCATCTTGGTTCCATAGCCGATCAAATGGAAACGAGGGTTGCCGCTCCCGTGATACTTCACAAAATCGAGAATCTTGAAGTTGTTGGGGATCACTACATCCGTGGTAGGACACAACTCCTCTATCCTCATGGGTCCATAAGCATTTGGGCCTTTTATTGCCTTGATTTGTTCCTCCATTTTCTCCATCCAATCTTCTTTCATTTTATCCTTCTCAGTCGTGACGTGGCTATTCCCAGAACAAGGCATGGTCACATGTCCTGGAATAGACACATGAGGTGGTTCCCAAGTAGGCCCCGCATAACCCGAGATTTCATTGTGGGCGCCTTCCAGAGCGCGATACCCCTCCCCAACGGGCATGACTATTGATGCTGTTTGAGGTGGTTGCTCGTGGATTCCTGCAGCAATGCCTGAGGTTATGGCCGGAAAGATCGGAGCAGTTATTGATGGTATGTTTGCATACATTCCAACCCCACTTGCATTCCTATTTCCACTGATTAAGTGGAGAGACTCCCTTATATCTTGCAATATCGCTTCCAACCTCACTTGGTTCTCTGACACCTCATTTATTCTTCTGTTTACTTCATCGACCTCCCTACTCAAGTTTCTTCCTGTCTCGAAATTATCGCCAGACCATCCTAGTCCGAGATCCGGTATTGTGAACTCGGGTTAGATTGGTCTCTTCTTTCCTTGGTCGCGCAATGATTCCTGAACCAAATTGATTTATTAAAGCAAAAAGCACATTAGAAAAAGAAAAAAAAAATCAACACTATTGTGGGGATGCTTGGCGATTGTGGAGAGATTCACATGGTCATTCAATAGCAAGGTAGGATCCCAGATTTGGGCATTAGCAGGTTCACCAATGGTGCCATCTTTAAACAATGCAATCATTCTTTCACCAAAAACCAAGATTCCCGTATTTTCGCTAAAGGACAAATCGTCTCAGGGCGAAAATATGGTTGACAACCTATTCAAGGGGGAATTCACCCCTCAATGAATAGTGCCTAAATGAAAAGCAATAACATCAATCATTCAAAGCAAAAAAAACTGCAACTGGTCATTCATTTCATTCCAAAATCAATACAAAGTCTCAGTCTCCTCGAAGTGTAACGTAAACTACATTACATCAACAACTTTGTTTGTTTCTTCCTAAGACCTTTAGCAAGACCTCGACAATACTTCATAAACTCGGCTATCTTCTGTGGTAGTCGTAGCAAAGGATTCATGCGAATCGAAGGTCTGCCTCATCAAACGATTAACCAAATCGTAGTGTGATACCGCAAGTCGTTAGACATGTCCTCATTTTTATTCATCCAATATTCCCTTTGAGCCCTTTCATTTTGAGCTGCCCATTGCCACGCGTTTTCACTTTCTTCTTTGTGCGGTCGTTGCTTCTCGCGCTTGAGTCTCCATTGCTCCTTTTCTTGCTCTAGTTCTTGAGCTTTCAACTCTAAACGCCTTGCTTTCTTGTTTGCTTCCTTGAGTGAACTATAATATTCTCGCAGCCAAAACCTCGCTTTTGATCGGAGCGTCGTTTCACCTCAATCGAGCTTCTTGTAGAGATCGCATCCTTTGGTCTTGTACTCTAGTATTCGCTTCCAATTCTTTTTTCTCTTGCGAATCTTCTCTATCAATTCTTCTTGAGCACTTACTTTCACTCGTAGCTCTTGGATTTCTAAAGTGGTCTTATTTGATTCCACCTCTTTTCCTCTTCTTGCCCTTTTACCCGGCTCGGGGCTTCAAGCCAAATGGCGTCGGCTTGTGCATCCTTTAAGTCTTCAATCTTGTCGGCTAACTTCGGCACCGACTTGAGTGAATGACGACTTTTAACTCGCGGCTTCCTTCCCTTGTTCCAAAACTCGCATCCGTGCTTTCATCCTCTCTATCCGGGTGGTCATTTGAGATATAATCTGGGAATGATTTTCATCACTTGACACCGCCTGAGAGGGTACTATTTTGTGCCTTCCTCGTTGCTCTCCATTGCAGGTACTCGGGAGTAGGAATTACCACTCGCTTTCCCAATTCTTTCGCCCCTGCCCTATGAATATTCTTCCAGGCGTCCCTGACCTCCTTTTCCTGCTTGGTAGTGCTTCCATCTTTCCCATATAAAAAGCTGAATCCTCTAAGTTGTGTCTCGTCAGGCACGTGCTGAGTCCATTGGAGTTGTCTAAGCACAAGTACCGGTGAAAATGACACACAACCTCTCACGCCCATTAAAGGAACGTTAGAGAAGTCACCACAACTGAGCAATATCTCTTCCCCATGATACCAAGAGCAAACCCATTTGAAAGAGTCTGATCCCATCTTCATAAACTCATCTTTCCATTCGTGGGCTTTCTGCTGCTCCACTGGAATGCGACCAAAATTCCTTAACGGATCTGGTAAAAGGCCCAGACGATTGTGTACATCCATGTGTGTCATGATCCAAACATACAACATATGTGTGCAACATCGGATCATACCCCCTCCTTTTTTGTGGCAAATCTCCATGGTCAAGAAAGTATCAGCAAGAATAGCAGGGGATTGGATTTGACCTATGATTCTCAAACTTGAAGAAAGCATCCATTGCCGCTTGATCCACCACGTCTCGAAGTGAATGGGAATAAGACTAACCCAAAGATGGTTAGTGCCAATGTCTTGTTAAAGAGATCCCACCTTCCTTGTTGCGCTAGTATCTCAAGATGCGCTTCCGGTAACTCTTCTTCAATCCTTGCGTTCCTCCTCTCTTTTCCATTCCCAACTGATTTGCCTGAACCCCTATGAGTTCTCGCTATTTTTCCTTCGACACATAATATCCTCCATAAAGGTAAACATTGGGGTACTTGCTCATTGGGAGTCTCAACATGATGGCATACTCTTCTATGGTCGGTGCAATATCCAAGTCGGGCAGCTCAAAACATCTCGAGAGAACAATTCCAAAACTGGGCAAGGCCACTCAAGACAGTTCTTCGACAGGATGCGCAACAAATCTAGGATCTGCCCATAATCGCTTGAAAACTCGATCGAGCCTTAGGGGTCATGTGTTGAGTAATGTCCTTCACACGCCTCGATCACTGCCATTTACTGTAATCTTCATATTCCTCTTGAGATTAACGGCATTGTTGGTGTTTTTCCTTTGGCCTATCTCTTCCATTCCTTGCTATTGAATGAGCACTAATCTTTCCACTTTACCAACTAAACTCACCCTACAAAAGAGTAAAAGAAGAATGTAAGGAAACCAATAAAAAAAGAATGCGTCCTAAGGGTACCCCTCATCGAGGTAACCCGAAAATGTATCCTAACCTTCTACATGGAGAAACCCTTATAGGGTCGTAAACCCAAAGGATTATGCATGATTTGCTGATGCATGCCCTCTTTATTTTTTCTTTATGCAAGAAAATGACATGGAACTGTAAGATGATGCACTTATTTTTGGGTGTGTAATGCAAATGCATGGTAATGCACATCCCTTTTTTATTTTTCTTTTGTTTGAGAAATGCTATGAATGTCATGCAGATGATATGAAAATGCAAGATGAAAAATTCCCTTTTTTATGATTTTTTTTTTAACAAGGGATGCATGATATGAAAAAAAAAAGAACAGATAAAGAAAAAGCATGCTCCCCTTGTGTCTTAATTAGGTGAAACTTAAAGGTTGGATAAAGTCATAACTCTAATTTTGTCACCACTAAGTTCCATCTACCAAAGTCAAGGTTTTTAGGACAGATCTAGACCTCTAAAAGTTATGGTTCCCAGATTGCCCTTATCTCAAAAGACAAGGATCCAATTCATGAATTAATCACAAGTAGGGATAAACCCTCTCAATATGATTAGTCCATGATATTGGTAACAATCTGAGCGGTGTCTCAACCAATGTCAAGTGAGCATGAAGCCCCTCAATAACAAAGATCGAGACCCCTCCTATTCCTCGGGTTCGCACAGACTCGGGTATAGAGCCCAAAAATCGTGTGAGGTAAGTGGCAGTGATGTGTGTGAGGGAGCATACAAACTTGTACCAAAAATTTAAAAAAACCAAAAATTACCCCCCCAACCTGCAAAACATATATACAACAACCAGGCAGCAATCATCTACCCTATGGTTTAAACAAATAAGTACAAAAATATGCACAAGTCAAAAATATACACAAGATAATGCTAGCAAATATTTACACTAAAGTATTAAACAAAAATTATTTACAAACAAATAAGAAAACAAAAAAACAAAGACAAAAAGGGGTAAAATAAAGAAATAGAGATTATTAAAACTTTGCACAACTAACCATAACAGGCCTGACTCTCCAAATAGTCCCCAGTGGAGTCGCCATCTGTCGCGACCGATAGATCGCGGCGAAATAGCAGCTCGCGTGATTTTTAAAAAAAATTGTTAAAATATGGAGTCGCCACCAATTTTATTTAAAATTAGGAAAAATTGGAAAACCTTTTTAGAAAATGGCCTTTGGAACCAAATTGGATTCGGGAGTCGGTTATGGATAGGGAAGGGCGGAAACTTAATCCCACTGCACCCCCATCACACCCGTCGTGAGACGGCATGCAAATCGATTGTCAAAAAAAAAAACTTAATAATCTTAAATTTATTTATTTTACCCCCTTAAAAGACCTTGCAACTATTTTATTTTATTTTTCTATTTTTCTATTTATTATTTTTATTTTATTTTTTATTTTTTTTTAGAAAAAGAATAAATAAGAAACTTAATCATGAAAATTTAATTTTGGCTTGACAGAATGAAAATTCTGCTCCTACGTACCCTCAGGTGCAATGAGGAACTCAAAGTCACGTAGTTCTGTAGAAAATGAGTATGAGTTGATTGATTTTAATTAAAAAGATCCTTTTTTAAAAAAAGATTTTATTTTTTGAAAATAGATTTACTTTTGCACAGGGTTCAAGTTAGCACTGGGCTACTCAATAAACCCTTATGATCCAAACGACACTGAAGATAGCATCCGCTATTCAACCATTATCATTGGTCATTACAAATGATTAAATTATTATTATTTTCCTTTTTTATTTTTTATTTTTATTATTATATATTCTTTTTTATTACTTATTTTTTTATTTTACTTTTTATTTTTTATTTTTAAATTTTTATTATTGTCAAATTCTATGCCTCTTGTCTCTACATTTTTTATACTTATTTTCTTTTTATTAAGTCTTTAAACTAAAAGGAAAATCTAATCTTAACCCTCCCAAAAAAACAAAACAAAACTCAGCCCACTAACAACACTACTCCAACCCCAAATTGTTATTTTTGTTTTCAGTTTCCTTTTGTGAACTCCTTATATGAGAAAACCTCTTAAAGCCCAAAACTCAACTTGTATCCTACCCACTAATAGCCCATTACGTGCAATCAGACTTTGACCAGAAGAAAGGAAGAAATAAAAACATATTTCATAACAAAAACAAAGCAAGCTCAGAAAACTAAAACTAATAAAGGAGAAGGGTAGGAGGGAAATACGAGAGTGAAGGTGGAACTCGCTGGCGGTCCTCTGGTATGGCGACGACGACGACTGGCGGGCTGAGCGGCGGTGAACTGAGTTTGCTGGGCGGGGTGCAGCGCGGACAGTGGTGCGGCGCGACTGGACTCGCGGGGAAGCAGGGCGGTACGGAGCGGCTAGTTAACAACGGGTCCGAGCTGTGCGGCGGCGTGAGGGGAAGGATCTGCGGGGAATGACGGTGGCTTCGGACTGGGCGTGAGTGACGGTGCGCGGCGGAGATCCGGGCTGGAGGCGCGACGCGGCGACGCGAGATGGTGCGGCTCGTTGGTGGTTCGACGGTAGGCAGCGGTCTGGTTCGATCTGGTTCGGTGGTGGCTTCTGGCTGCGCAAATGTGACGGTGAGATGGTCCACGGACGGGGCGGTGCGAGTCGACGGCGTGCGCCGCGCGCCGCGGCCGGCGGATCTGGGGGGCTCGGGTTCGACGGCGAGGAGGCTAGCGGTGCGGCCTGGAGGAGCTTCGCCGGCGCGGGCCGAGGCCGGCGCGGCGCGAGGCTGGACGGCCCTCGGTTCGCGGTGGCACGGCGTGGAGCTCCTTGTACGTTTGTGAGGTTCTTTGGAAAGTGGAATGGAAGTCATTATGGAGGTGGAAAAATGGTGAAGATGATCACCGAGTTAACTCAGTGGTTGTGGTGACCGGAGAGGATTTATGGTGGTTGATGGTGGAGGAGAGAGTGGAGGTTTGGTGGAAGAGGGGGAGGATGGAGATGGTGATAGAAGGTTTTCTGTTGGTGAAGGTGAAGATGGAGGTGAAGGCTATAGCTTGAAGATGGACAATGGCGGTGGCTTGAAGATGGAGATGAAAAATGAGAGCGGACCCCAAACCAAAAATCACGTCCCCTCTGTTTTCTGTCTTTCCCCTTCCTAATTTCTCCTATGTGCTTTCTTGTAAGCCGATTGCAATCTCCAGCCCCCCCAGAAATTAGCTTAGGCAGCTAGGATTGCTAATTGCAGCAATAGGCATTTCCATTTCCATGAATTTTCTCTGAAGTTGTCACTTTCTCTTGCTTGCCAGTCTCTGCATTTTTCCATTTTTGGTTGCTTTGAGCCTTGCAATTTGGTTGCAGCAGAAGCACGTAACAAGCTACCTCCATTTCTCTTTTTTTTTTTTTTTTTTAAACGAAATCAGACTTTCTTTTTTTTTTTTTTTTTTTTAAATAACAAAAACGAAAATCAACACATTTTTTTTTATTTTTGGTAAAAATAAAATAAAATAAATGAAATAAAACAAACACATAAAATATATGAGATAAAGAAAATAATCAAAAGATGTACACAAATATTTATTTACTATTTTTTTTTTTTTGCTATTTTTATCCTGACAAAATTGGGTGTTCACATCATGCGGTAAATAATTTAAAAAATGTGAATAAAAGCAATATATATATATATAGAAGAATGATAATCTGAAAGGAAAAAAAGCAAGTAAAAATATTATATTTTAATAAAATTTTAAAAAATTATATCGTCAAAAATATATAATATCATAAAATTATTTTTGAATAAACTTTAGATAATCAAGGAAAATATAATCAAATAAAATTAATATAGAATATATTATTATATTATTTTTTGATTAAATATTTTAAACTCTTCATTAATGAATATTAATTTTAATTGATTAAAGAATTAATTTAAGATTTAATTCGGACAAAATTAAAAAATATATTTTGAATGAACCTGGCCAATTAAAAAGAATGTAATTCAATAAAATCAACTTGGAATATATTGTTGCATTGTTTCTTAATTAAAGATTTTTAAGCTATATAATATGTTGATTGAGACTTAAATTTTGCATTATCATGTCTAAAATAATTCATATGAGATATCTTCTAGTCTTCCTTACTTTCTCGTAACTTTTTTGTTTCATTGATGTATTATTGACTATTCAATAAGTATGAATGCGAAGCACATTGATCGAAATTACGACACTGTTTTCCATAGCTTCTTTACGGTGTCTACTCAGGAATAAGTTGCTTCAGCACCCCTCTGTGCTTGCCGTCATCGAGGATCGTCGTCGTAAGCTTCACACTACTCGCTTCCCCCAATTTCTTGGCCTGAGAAACCAGCTCGCCGTCATCAAAGGTGCCAGTTCGATAAGGCTTGATGAATCCCATCCACGAGACCATGGAATTCCTCCTCGAGATGCCATGCCCATGGAACCCATACGGTTCTTCTTCCTCAATGACATCAACAAGTTGAAGAAGAATTTGGGTTATAGGATTTGCTCTTCTTTAGTAGCATCAACGGCATGTCGCTACTCATAATTCTCCCTATCTTTACTTAAGGGGTCGCCCTTAATTCCAAAGAAGAAGAATAATAATTTGGTTTCGTCTGTAATTTTTAAAGAATTTGATGACATATCACATTCTATACCGTAGATATATATATTTTATGAAAATAGAAGGTTATACTATTCAGACAACAGGAAAGTGTCCTATTACTTGCTAACGGGAGAGAATCTTCATCTTAAAAAAAAGACTCATCACCTCTAGTTAACCAAACTCTTGCTATATGACATGAATAATCATAAATTGAACACTTGGAAAACCCTGCTCCAAAGCTCAGCGCACATCTATCTGATTGAGGTTTTACTATTGAAAGAAGGTAGATATTTTCCAACAAGCACCATCACAAAATAGTAGAGTCCTTTTACATCAAATGTCAAAATGCAATTTAGGCAAATTCTATCCTAAAATCATTATTTATGAAGCTTATGATAAAAATACATTAACCATTAATAATATTTTTATACATATTAAATAATAATTTAAATGTCTAAGAAATAATATAATAAACCATACTTAACTAAGAATCTCTCATATAAAAAAACATTCATTTAGCAAGTAACAAATGGAATTAGTTTTTTAAATCTGTCAAAACATAAATAAGTTGCCGAGAACTTCATGCAGCGTTAACAGATGAGGGATGAAACCACACATTTTGATAGTCATGGAAACATAGTCAAAATTCAAGCTTAACATTTCATTAAGATTTAACCCTTAAATATTGTATATTTCCACTTGGTATTTATCAAGCAAATTGACTGTGCACACAAGAATAACAAATGAAATCATTACCCATCATTCCACTTGGCAGGCCTTCCTTCGGTGAGGCGTGAGGCTGAAGAGGAGTTAGAGTTTATTAGTAAACACAAATTCAAATTTTATAGAAACAATTCTAATAAAAAAAACCACATAATCATCGTATTTTTACAGTCAAACAAAAATAATTTCATAGATGATTTAAATGAATTATTTTTATGTTTAAACAAAAATTAGTTTCATAAATGATTTAAATGAATTAAACATGTGAATATATCTCTTTATCTTACAGCAGAGTCGTTAGGATTTCTGGTGACTGACTAGGATAGGAAACAAACAGGTCATAGATCTTGGGTTAAAGGGTCATGGGTTAGGTATTTTTTGTGTTCCAAAACAATGGGTATAAGTTAGACAATGGGTCATGGATTCAGCCAGAATTCATGGAGCCAAGGCTTATAACATGGCAAAATAAAATTAATAAAATAAAATAATGTTATATATGAAAAAAAATGTAAGAAAAAAAAAAAATGTAGCACAAAATATAGTGTTTATAATATGCAAATAAACATTTGAAAAACAAAAATCCAAAAGAATAGTCATCGAATGAAAAAGTTCCTTCCGTCCATGGAATTCCCTACAGTTTTGATTTGTCGTTCTTAAAATTTTTAAAGCTGTAAAGATTGACTGTATTCATACTACAAACTCAAACTACAGCTCCAATCTTCCAAACAACTTGGCTATACTTCCCCAATTGCATGTCTTCTTAAAAGAGGAATTTATTTCTAACTAGTGAGTATCTCATACATTACATAGCTTTTTTTTTTAATTCAGATAAAAAATTTTAAAAAATTAGTTTAAAATAAAAAAAGATGTTTAAAATATAAAAGGTGATATTCATAATAATTGGATTAAAAGAATTTTTAAAAAAGATTAAAAGATAATTTAAATTTAAAATAAAAAAAAGTAAAAATGACATGTGTCATTATTTAAAGGAGAGTATAATAACAAATTTAGTCATTCTCAAGTAAATCTAAAATAGAAATAGCAAATCAGATGACCATAACATGACAACGGATAGAAAACTGCAGCGCAAATAGAACATGCAGTCATACAATCAAACAAAGCCTAGTACTTGATGGTAACAGATCCTACACTCACCTAACAGTTGCCACACTAATCAGTTCTTCATTTCTCTCCAGAAGTACAGTATAAAAACCCTTGAAATTTAATCGATTAAGCTCTGACCTACAAAGTTCCAAAGTACATATATCAGGTATTGGCCGACATAACAATAATGTATCACAATTTAGAGACAGATATCATGAGTCATGACCATGGACCAAGTAAATATGGTAAATGTAAACAAATCTGTTAGTAAATGGTATAAATGTGAAGGGCCCAAAAAATCCACATGGGTCGATTATTTTAAATGAAACTTCCCTATCAGAACTATGAATCACCTCCCGAGATTATCCAATAACAATAACCACAAGAAATATATCCTTTGACTTAAAAAACTCAAAAGTCACTAGTCAAATGGAATACATTTTTTTCTGCAGAAAAAACAATACAAATCAACCAAGGAAAGCAAGGATCCTCTTCTTGCTGAAATAGACTTATGGAAACCGTGATATAATTTCTAAGAATCAAATATTGTCACATGAACAACTTTACTCAATAAACAAAAATATAACTATTCCAATTGAACATCTTAGGAAAGGTGAGATTAAAAGGTAAAATATCGTCAGATTACAATTTCTGAAATATGGAACTATGATCAGCAGGTCCCTGCCAATTTACAGACTACGGATGATTTAAGCATGAATGATGAGTATGACACAAACACAATATACAAAGAATTCTAATAAAACATTACAAAAATAGCTTGAAGGATAAGAATTTCTCACCATCTGCTGAATATAACATCTTCCATAAGATCTCTGCTAGAGAATGGTTCCTTTAGGGGCTCAAAACATTCATGCATCATCGAAAGAGCAACATTGAGTTTGCTGTAACTTTCTGCCAATAAGTCATTTTTAGTACTACTGAGATCACAACTCTCAGAGTTGATAAACTTCACCAATGTCCAAGTTAGATTGCCCGCACCCACTGAAACTGGCTCTCCCAATAGTTTATAGAGGCCTGCATATATCTGCAAAAAAAATAGACAAGAGAATGTAAAGTAGAACCAGTTTCCTAAAAGACCTTTCTAGCAGTATATATTGAGGAGACACATCCATAATTGTTTATCTGGCATTAAACTTAAATATCCTCTGCTTGTCAAGTTATAACATTAACACGTACCATCGCCAAAATCAAGCATCATTAACTAGCTAGTAAAAGACACAAATAAAAGCAGGCATGATTAGGAAATACAAGTCGAAGCAAATAAGTTGAAGCAAATAAAGAGCTCATTCCTAGATTAGCAAGCATTAATTCCATAAAATCTCATGTGGAAGTGTTGACCAGAATAACCTATGCAGAAGTACAGACAATAAATATAATTTTGTTTCAATAAAAAGCAGTAAATTAATGCTTCCAATGAAAGTAAAAGCAGAACAAATAAAAAAAGGGAAGAAAATAAAAGCTTGAAGGTAGACAGAGAAGAACTACCAATTTTTCATGCAAAATATGACTAAAGTTTTCCTAAAACTAGAAGAAAAAAGGGAGGTAGGTGGATTTAATATACCTTTTCACAGTTTTTTCCGCAGAACCAATTTTCCAGATATCTTCTCGATTTATCTACAGCTCTATTCCTCAGGCACCCAACATGATCTGCATAAGGTTGACAAAGATGACACTATAAGCATTGCAATGTTGATTTACATATGCACACAAATACACACTCAATAGATATCCAGGCATGGATGAAATGTTGAAGTGAATAATTGAATATACATATTAGCTTACATTTATGTTCACACTGAATGCAAGTAAGGAAATGTCCATCCTCAGCTCCATTGATTTTGCTTTGGCGACAAATCCCGCAACGACATGATGGACAAAACCAATCACCAACAGGGATATCCTATATAGGAAAAACGAAACCAGCCCAAGGAAATAACTCAGATCCAAGACCGATTATTGGTATGAAAGTACTGAATTGAAGTAATATAGTAATTAATAACAATATGGCACTAAATATGGCATGACTGAGAAGGAAAATGGTTGACCTACCTCCAAACCAATACACATCTTATGAAATGAAGACGGGCATTGATCACATAAAATAAGTTCACCACCATAGTGGCAAACAGAACAAATATAGTCATTCTCGCCTTGACAAAAATCATTGCATGGTTTTTCCATAGTTTCCCTTTTCCTATGATCTTGCATTATTTGTATCTGGCAATCTAAGAGTGACCTACCATCTTCCAAAAAGATACTAGCAGCGGGTCTACGGGTACTACTGCTGCTAGCATGATTTTCAAAGCCAACAAAACTATATACTGTTTGACAACAGTTACACTTGATTCCATCACGAGTTATTCGCCCCTCAGCCATAGCACGGTGCCTGCCTTTTGACTGGTAATAAACCTTAGACCTTGGTAACACCATGTTGCTGTCTATCAACCAAGATAGAACATTTTGAGGTTTGTAGTGTGACATTAGTTCACCAGCCCTTTTCGCTTGATCGTAGCACCCGTAGAGGTAGTATGTAATTCTCAGAGTCTCCCCAGCTTTCTATAGTATGTAACTCAGGTTCCTTTGGAAGCAATTGGGATACTCTACAAAATAAATCACCACTCCAAACCTGATCACTATTTTCCTCATTAATGACTGAGTCATTCAAAGGTTGCATGCCAGAAACACTCAATTTAGGAATACTTTCTTTAATACAAAAGCTGCATGCTGAGTAGAGTGAGTTGAATCTCTTATTTTGTGGAGATGTGTACAATATTCCCTTTCTTTTATTAGTTGGAATTGGATCAGTAAGGATCCATCCTTCTGCCAACAGATGCTTCCTTGCTTTCAGTATCCATTTTTTTTTCTCAGCCCGTTTCATCTCACATGCACGCCTGTGATATTCCACAACAGCTTGAGGACAAAACTCAGGTTCATCTACAACTTCGACAGGAGGAGGTGGCACAATTGGAGGAAAAATATCCACATCCTGAATCTGTTCCGATTGATTAAGAAGCACATGTGAAAGATGGCTGTCTACTGTAGGATGTGTCATACTCAGATCATTTTGGAGCAGCAAAGAGTTCATGTTGGAGTCCTTTTGCACAACTTTACAAACTTGAACAAGTGAATAGTAAATGTTCTGGCTCTGTTTACCAGGTGACTTGTACTTGTAGTAACGGCTATTACGATTGGATTTACGTTTTGACCACTCAATTTCCCATCCAAGATATGCAAGATGTTTCTGTGCTTGTTCCCTAGTAGCCTTGCCCTTAGAACCAAGCGCATATTCCTTAACAGCATCAGGACACAATTCAACTTCAGACAGTATCAGAGGTTTCCAATGTCTGGACCCTAAATGAGTTGAGCATCCATGTTCTCCATTTTTTTCAAAACAGCTAGCACCTGAAACTACTTCACCAGCATCATGGTAGGAAATTTCATTTTGGAACTCAGGTAAGACCTCTTGAACAGGAGGAACAGGTTCTTTCTGCCCCAAAATTTCCTTTTCAGGGAAGGTAATGTTAAACTCTTCCATAGTATTCATATCTGATGCCCTGTCCACCAAAGGATCCACATCATATTTTTCTTGAATGGTTATAATGGTTGCACAGTTTTGAACAGTATCCAACAAATTTGACGAGTAACCTTTTTCCATAGGGATGTCAGCTGTTCCAATGTCAGAACCAAATGCATTATTAGGACTACCATCACAATAAACATTTGTGTTGCCACTCAATTGGCTGCCAGAATTTACAACATCCAGAGAACTGGCGATATCAACTTCCTGATTGAATTCAACATTAACCATAGGTTCAACTGACTCCAGCTCTGGTGTTTCTTTCAATAAACACCTTGGAAGGTCTAAAACTGATAAAACTTCTTCAAGTGTAACAGTCAAGTAGTCACTAACTACCTCCATTACCAGGTCTCTCCATAAGTACTTCACATTCAAAGTCCACTCTCTAATCCTGTCAAAATCCTGTTTTTCCCTTATATCATACCAAATTTGTTTTGCTGAAACTGCAACAAGTGATGCCCTCTCACACTCCTTAACCAATTCAAGAAAAATAAAGTATTCTATTTTTGGTTAGTGCAATACTTGTCCTGAGGAAATCCGCAATTGATTAATTCCAATCTTCATTTCGTCACCCAAATCTGGGAAAAACACACTCCTCTCCTCCATTCCATCACAGTAATCAAATATAACACCTTCCCACCAAGCTTCCTGATGGTTGGCATCAACACACAAACCGAATTTAAGTTCCCATCCCTCAAACTCAATCAAAGGAGGGGGTGGCCTAATCACCCCGCGCTCATAGCAATTTGAAGAACTACTATCACCATCCAAAGCATCAGAAACACTCACCACATCTACAAGATAATCCAACCCATAATCATCTAAAAGATTCTCATATCTGACACAGCGCTTCAGCTTCCCACAATGGATAACTATACCCGGGTGCCATGAGCCCTTAAAGCCCTCCTCTACACTCCTCACCTGAAAATTTTTGAAACTTTTCAAATTCCAGAAATGGAAATTTTCAGATGAAGAAATCACCGCACTTTTTCACCAAAAACTTATAAAAATATCATCATGAGGGTAAAAGATTTTAATTTAAAACATTTAAATGATCTAATTACCAAAACAGTGCCATTATAATTCAAAATACTTTGCATGAAAAAAAAAGAATTTCATAAAATAAGACTTTG
Organism: Ormosia emarginata; assembly: GCA_029884605.1. NCBI lineage: Eukaryota > Viridiplantae > Streptophyta > Magnoliopsida > Fabales > Fabaceae > Ormosia > Ormosia emarginata. Next base: position 7,813,571 of record JAQQTP010000059.1, on the reverse strand, counting down.
ACGGCAAGAATGCAAAAACGAATTTAATTTTTTTTATAAAATCATATAATGATAGAACAAAACAACTCAAACACAGTATATCTTGTATATTAATTTCAAAACCAGAATTTTTTTTTTTTTAAACGTGAGTGGTTCAACAACTTAAAGACAAAGCTCACTTTCAAAGATAGATAAACGAATAAAAAGCAACATTATTAACATAATAACAAGAGTTGACCAATTGTGTAACCCACAAAAAAAAATTATTTAAAAAAAACGACTCAAGAAATTCGAAGAACGAAAAAATCATTTTTTTTCAAAAAATAAGAAGAAAAAACACGGTGAGAAACATAGACATCACCTCCACCCTTTCACTGAGAAGGAGTTTTCTTTTGGTAGACCCTCTTTTGCGCTTTCTGCTACCAGAATTTTTCACACCCTCCACTGCCATTGGAGAAAGTTAGCTCTTTCAACAGCTCTATGCCGCATGCACGTTTGGCTAAACTAAGACCACACTTGACACTTCCAAATCAGAGCCCGTATTCGTCTCTGCCCCAAGTTCCGACGACGCATGCCCGTCACCCTCAGCTTCCAAGCCGTACCACCACCAAACTCACTGGCAACCTACCACCATGATACCTACCATCTTCCAATCACCAACACCGGTGCACCCTTTGCCAGAGATCGTTGCAGCCAGCCACACCACTATTTCACGTTCAATGAGTCAACTCCTGTTTGACCTGCATTGCGAAATCGAACCCTATTGGTTCACATCATCAAACTACGCACGTTGGATTACGTGGAGCACGGAAAATTTTAAAATAATCTTGAAATAATACTTTAAATAAATTTATAACCGTCTACATTTAATTTAAAAATATTTAAATTTTAAATCAATCACTTGTTCTTTGGATAGGAATAGAACGTGAAATGGTCATGAGAATGGTGGTGGAAGATTTCTGGGTTTTTGGTGTTAAATTAAATCCAAGACTTTGTTTGAATGTTAACATATTTTTAAAAATTATAAAACAAACTCAAAATAAATTTTAGCATAAAAAAAAAAATAATGTATTATCATTCCTCTGTAAGTTGCAATTTTAAACAATAATATGACATGGATATGAAGTGGATACTTGGTTGAATTTGTTTGGTCCAACTAAAAAAGGTTTCTAAACCCTTTCAAGTAAATGGGTACCATAAAAAGCACCAAAAGAAAAATCTTTTATTATTAAGTTCAACAATGTTGCACACAGTATGTTGATTTTTTAAAAAAAATTCTTTTAAGTGGTTATGTAGAGTAAATAGAAAAAACAAAAATATACTACTTTAGGAATGTATAATAAATATAATATTTCCATATTGATCAAACAGGGTGGTATTTTCAATAATTTTTCTCCCAATTACTAGCGTATCAATTAGAAAAGTGCATGATCCTCACCTGTGGTGGACCCCGATGGATTCTCTTGGGCGCAAGAAAAGAGAAAGAGAAAGAGAAAGAGAAAGATTCTATTATTAAGTTCGACAATGTTGCACACATACGTATCATCATATATTTGTAAGATTTTCACCATCTATTTATATTTGAATTCTCCTTACTTCTTGTATATTACACTTGTGAATATGAGAAAAAAAAGTGATGTGTAATAAATATTTTTTTTAAAACATATGTGAAAAACATTTTCTTAATAATAAGAGTACAAAATTATTTAAGAAACATTAAATTGGAAAATTTGAAAGGGTTGGTATATTTTTCAAAATATTTATCAATGGGAATTAATGAAAAATAAAAAGAAAAAGTTTTTAATAATAAGAAGGTCAATAAAACCAAAGAAGAGATCAAGTAGTGGTAGTGAATTTTCTTGTCAAACTTCAACATACATTAAGAGGACAACACATGTATAATGTAATCAAAGAAGAATAATTCGAGCTTTAGATAAACATAAATTATGAAATAAATATAAATTTAGAACAATTCTATTTTTTATATATTCAAATTCTACCTAGCATGTTAAGTATATTTTTTTTACTAATTATTTATTTTATCTATTATATGATCTTTGGCATATACAAGCATTGACGAGCAGTGTTAATCAAGTTCATCTAAAAATCAGCCCCACTATACTTATAATCTGGTTTTTAAATATTTCCAAATGTCCATATACTTCACATTTTCATTATAAAGTGAAGTTATATGTGTGGATGTGCATAAAATGTTCAAAACTCATTTATAAAAATACAAGATAACGAAATAAGAATGAAAAATGAAGAGTTGAGAGAGGAAAAAAAGAAAATATATACTATATAAAAATATATATTGGACTATCATATTATTATTATTATTATTATTATTATTATTATTATTATTATTATTATTATTATTATTATTATTATTATTATTATGATGTTTTTGATAAGGGTATATTCACGTATATTGTCATGATTTATGAGATTTATTCTATGGGCACGGTCATGATTAGTTAGGGCTCTCAATAAATGTTTATTCTAATGTTTAAAGTTTAGCTATCTCACAAGAAAGTTGGCTCATTTACTATCACTAAGGGTGTTAATAAAATGGATTGAGTTTAATGGACCAACATGAATAACTCAACAAAATATGTAAGCTAAGTCAACAAAATTGAAATATGGATATATTTTGGTCTAACTTGACCCGACTTACAAGTATAAAAGATGTCAAAATCAACTACTAAAATTACTAAATTTATCTTTTTTAAGTTATGAAAATGTCATTTTAAAACAAACATCTATTAATTTTAAGCAACAATTTATTTTAAATCTTCTAATACAAATTAATTTAAGTATTTTAAAACAAGTTAATCAAAAAAATCATTTGAAATTAGAAATTTTAGACTCTAATTGTATGAATAAGTAAAAAAATAGATTGTAACTGTAAGTAAACCTTATCTCCAATGTTAGAAATTTGAATTTTAGAGTCATTACTTTAAAAAAATAATCTCAATAATCATTAGTATTTTTTAAAATTGTGCAAATAATTATATATATATATATATATATATATATATATATATATATATATATATATATATATATATATATATATATAATAGTTTACTAACTTAAACAATACTTGACCTAATATAACTCGGCCCATGTTTGACCCAACCTATGAGCTCACCCAAATGGGTCATGGCGAGCACATCCAACCTTTTATTTGTATTAGATTAATAATTTGAATTTAAATTTTAAAACACTTTCAAAGTTTTATGAGATAAATCTTGTCACAAAAATATAGAATTCTTCTTAATGAAAATGCCCCTTTTAAAACATTTTCAAATAAACTAAAATTTTGTACTTCGACATATTTTATCAAAAAATTGAATTTAAATTTAAAATCCAAATTTTTGTAACAAAAATTCAAACTTAAACTAAAATGTTGTTTAAAAAAAAAAGAGATCAATTTGTTTAGATTTTCTGATAAAATTATTTGTCAAAAGCAAAATTAGCTTTTTATATAATTTTATTATTCTCCAGCCAAAAATCTGTTAAAATTTTCCTTTATGCTAAACCTTTTCACCTTAACATTAAGTACACCAAATTAACTACATATTTAAATAAAAAATAATTGTTTGGTTACTTATACTAGTGAGATTTCTTTCGGTACAATAAAAAGACAAAAGTTTGAATCTATGACATGTTGTAAATTATTTAAATTATTCACAAGAAAATGTATATAGGCCAGTTTTTATCATCTCGAATCTGACCAGAGATGAACAAATGTTGAAGTTCATTATGTAGATCCCACCATGAATGTTTCAAATCTGTCTCTTATTTGTATCACCTGTGATGGGTCTAGGCTTTGTAGCCGCGGGACTTGTAGCAACTCATATTCCTCGCAAATGATCTATTTTCTTGAATCTTGATAAATTAAAACTGAATTTTATCAAAATGTTATGACTTAATAGCACTACTCTTTCTTTTTCCTAATTGTATTACGAGGAGGATTGATAATGAATTGAACCTAGTTGAGATTAGTTCGACACTCAACTTATTAATTTGTTCGATAAATTTGATTCATAAACAAAATGAGTTTAATTTAAAATTGAGCTCGTTAAATAAATGAATTGAACTTTGAGATAAGTAATATTTGACTTGTTTTGTTCATGAATTGAATATATATATATATATATATATATATATATAATATATATATATATATATATATATAGATTGATTAATTTCTGAGTTATGAACCTAGTTAATGAACTACATTCACGAGTTAGCTTAGTTTATCTAGTTCATATTATTTCATTTTGACATTTAATTCATATAATTTGAACTCACAAATTAAACCGAATAATTCGCGAGTTTGATTTGAGTCGAGTTCAAACTACAAAAAATTATGTATATCAAACTCGAGTCAAGTTTTAAGTTGAACCAAGTTCGGCTCGATTTGGTTCATTTCTAACCTTAAACTTACGAGGCTCAATCACATTCTTTAAGTATGAAATTAATTCTTTCTCAGATTATTGAGGTTGCTCCTCCCTAGGGGTGCTTTTCACGGTATTAAGCCCCTAACATTATAAAGACTTCTTAATTACTGAGTTCAAACTTGCTTATCACTTGAATTATCAACATTAATGAATCCTAATGGCTTACTTATACTAAAGAGATGTATGAATATGAAATCACACCAAAAACTAAAATGCAACTTTTTACCATAATGACTGTATAATTGAATTTATTAGCATGTGTTTTACTTTTATGTATTAAGATGCTAAATAAAAGTAAATAAAAATTAATTTTAATTTTAATTTTTTTATAAATTTTCTAGTTATATGAACTAAGAAAATATAAATATAGGTATATAACACATATAAAACGACACGAATATATTAATATAACAAAAATTTTTAAAAGAATTAAAAATATGTAGATAAAAATATTAAAATATCTGATACGATATTCAATTAAAAATATCAGTGCTACATAAAAATGAATTAAAAAAAATTAATACATACTTACTCCTAACAAATAGGTATTGGCTCTATTCTAATTTCAAACTTGCTGAATAATGTGACAAACACAAGTGAACGGAGTCAAATTTATTAGTCAGAGCCAATGAAAGCTCAACAATATGCTTCAGTACTGATCCAATAGAAGCCTTGCAAGCCCAACTTTATACCCAAGAGGCTGTCCTTGGAGCTCTCAATAATAAGGCCTTCACCACGGAAATGTACAGGGCCTGTACTGGTCCCCTTACGGTTTCCTAAATGATTTTTTTTTTTGGTTTTTGTTTTTCGTTTAATAACATAAAATAAAGTAAAAATCTTTTCAATTCAATTAATGAGTTTTTAATTTTTTTTCACATTTCTAATTTTAGTAAATATATATATATATATATATATATATATATATTAGAGTATTTTTCTACTTAATAGATAATAGATTAATATCTTAAAATACGATCGATATCTAAACATTGGGATCTTATCAATAAATTAATTAAATTAAAAAATCATGAAAATTGGACTAATGATTAAGGACCTGGGTAGCCATGAAGTTATAGCTAGATTTAAATCTCATTCTACTATTGTACCAAAAAAAGAAATCAAATTTTCAACAAATATGTAATTTAGTTGTAGCATAATAATATCGAGAAGAATTCCTTCTTAAATGTTTAATCATAATTTTGAGATATTATTCTTTTACTTGTCAAGTGAAAAAATACTTTGAGAAAAAAAAATTCCTTCCCTTCTTGAAGTTCACAGAAAGTAGGAAACTTAATTAAACCTATAACTTCTATTTAAATTTTATTCACCTCATCATATATATATATATATATATATACCCATCGGCAAACCCGAACAACCTAAACCGACTCGATATAATATATTCGGGTTGGTTACTCTTCTCACCCTCTCATGAGTCCAATCCGATTAACTCAATTTCTAATTTATATTTAGGTATATAGTTGAATAATCCCCCGATAACCCGATTATCAGAGAGTAAAGCAAATCTTGCGTCGTTTTGAGTATTTCTTAAGTAGGATGTTCACAGGTCTGATCCGACTCACGAACCCGACCAACCCAAACCGACCCAATTGACTATTACCCACTCATTTTATTCTCAATTTCACTATCTTTTCTCAAATTCCCGACCCAAACAATAATCGAGTTGGTTCAGGTCGAATTACTCGAATTTTTTAAATCTAAAATTGACCCGACTCAACCCGATCCGACTTTAATTAATTAGTTCAGTTATTTTTTTCTCTCAAATTTAACCTAACTCAACTCGACTCGTGATTATTCCTATATAGGTGGCTTAATAAAGTTGTACTATTTTGTCTTTATATTCTTCATGTTTTATGAGTGTTTAAATTGACAAGGAAGATGGTGAGATTCGGATTAGAAGTTTTGGGCTCAATTTAAAGAAAAGTGAAAGTAAACATTTGTAATATCACAAAAGTCAGTTTTAGCATGAAAAAATCTGTCATCCACTGATCTTTAATAGTAACTCCCCAAAACTTAATTTGCTCATTGTTAAAAAACTTCATAAAAGGTAGCATAACTAAAGCTACGGGATTGACATTAAGGCAATAATAATTAAGAAATCTAAATTATTTCCTATAACAAACCAGAGTGGAAGAATTATAATTTATGAGTCACAGCCAGTAAAGCTCAACAGTCCTTATTCTGCTTAAACCTTGCAAGCCCAACTTTATATCCAAGGGCCTTGACGTCATGTTGCACTTGTGCTCTAAACTCATTGTAAGTAAAGGGCTTGTACTTGGAGCTCTCAATCACAACGTCTTCCCCAGGGAACACAAAGTAGCATATTGAGATCCTCTCTCTATGTTTGTTTACCTTCACTCTGTGTGACACACTCTTATATCTGTCATCGCTTATTGCCTAAGTCAAAATATCCCATTAATCCCAGTAAAGAATAACTTCAAAATATATAATTCATTATTATTTATATAAAGCATAGCAGCATAAAAATGAATAGAATTTGGACCTGCATCATGTCTCCAAGGTTGACAATCAATGTGTTGGAAATGGGTTTTACAGTTAGCCAGTGATCATCTTTGAGTACTTGAAGTCCACTCACATCGTCGTCTTGGTTCAATATGGACAAGACTGAGCTATCTGTATGCACCTCCATGCCCCAACCAACATTTGTATCAGAGCAATGTGGGTAGCGATAGACACGCACCATTCCTGTGTTTTCTGATAAATAAGACTTTGAGGGTTTCAGATTCAGGTCAAGGTTCTTCACCATAGCTTCGAATAAAGTTGTAGCAATTCTTGACAGATGGGCTTCATAGTCCATTAGCAAAAGTCTTGCAAAGCAAACATACAGGCCTTGTCAATTAACATTGAGCACAAATTAAATGAATTGCTTCAAATTGATAAACACACAGATAATTCACAGCTTCTATGATTCTAGGACTTAGCTTTAGCTTTATTTTGTATTTCAAATATGTTTTTATCATTATCTTATAATTATCTTGTGTAGCATTTTTTATTATATATATAATATACACTTTGGCTTCAATCACATTCAGTACAACTGGTCTTTATTTAAAATGTCTTTTATGGTACTTGATGAAGAAGAGTCAACACCCCTCTACCGACGCATATGTCACATAGCAAAAGGTTCAACCATCTCAACCTAGATATTTACAATCGATCGTGGCTCACAGGTTCTCTTATGGAGGATCCTTCAATCTAGCTATGACCTAGCCATAAACTTAATTTATGAGGACCTCTAAGTTTAGTTGACACTTTAAGATGCCTTTTATTATATCAAGTACTTCAAGACTATATGTAATGATATTGTCCTCATTGGCAAGATATTTTTTAGTAAAGATGTTATCACCTACATGACATTTACCAAGCTAATTACCTCAAAGAATTTTCTTGGTGCTACGATTCAAATTTGACCCTTGCACAGTAACATCCAGTTTAAAGGGGTGATAATGATAGTGATAATTACTTATCTTTACGTAAACTTTTTGTAGGATACCTTTTTTTTTTAAAAAAAATTAGAATATGTTTTTATTTTAGAAAAATTCTTATCTAAATATGAAGCACTCAATTAGGTGTATCAGACTTAATATTTTCATAATTTTTTGTGTCACATAATTAATTTCATAAAAATCAATAAAAATACTAAGTCCTAGTTAACATGGTACACCCAATTGTGATGTTTTAGATTTATGTAAGAATTTTTCCTTATTTTATATTATCATTTTCTTGTCTAATATCTTTACTTATATAATAAAACATTTTGACCTGACTCTCATTGAATTCAACTAGCTTTTTATTCAACAAATTTAATTTAAATGCATTCTAAATATTAAAGCTTTTATAGTATCATTCAATTTAATGAATGACAAACCAAAATGAAGAGTTTGGGAATATAATGCCAAGATACAGATGAAGAGCATACACTTAAATATACATATGCATATACATATATAACTTATACAAATCAATCGAATCTAGAAGTAAATGTAGGTGTAAAAGAACAAATTTATAAAAGTGTAAAATGTTACAAATCCTGCTTTTTTTTTATCCCATAAATCTAGCTTATAAACAGTTGAAAAAAATTAGAATATTAAAAAATTAATGCTTATGTACGTACTCTCTTGGTGATTTTTTTAATTCTAAAAAAAATCATAGACGTGGGGTGTTGTGAATCACACTCTATTGTTAATTAGTTTTAACTAAATTATTAACTCTTCTAGGGTTTTTGAATCTACAAGTGATTAATATAGATTAGGGAAAAATAAATATTTTTTTCTGGTAACAAAATAAATAATTTTTAAGATCTGTGAAAAACATTGAGATGATTTAACTTTTTTTTTTTTGATAAATTGAGATAATTTAACCTTATCCTATGATAAACTTCCTTTTCCCATATTTGTTAACATTTAGCCAAAAAATAAAATAAAATCAATGTTTAGTCACACTTAACTTGTTCCATAAAAAAGGCTTGTCTTCTTGTTTTTTCCCCTCCTATCATTTATTAGGTTCGACCAAAATTAGATTAAGCAAACCCTACGTTGCAGATTATCTTTTTGACAAAAAGTCTTTGCAATCACTTTCTTCACCTCGACGCATGTGGTAGCATTTGTCACTACGTGTGTAATTAAGAATTTAAGTTTGATGAGACCAATAATTTAGTTGCTTCTTCCAATCACGAATATGTAAACAGATGTACTGCTACTAGTGATTGTATATCGGTCTCTTCCATTCCATAATCAAGGAAACTTTACGTTAAACTCATTTGTCAAATCTAATAAGCTCCGTGGAACCGTACATTAATCCAACTAATTGGTATCAGCTCCCGTTCATGCTGTGCCATTATTGCTCACCAAGCAAGTGTCACAGTCTCAAAAAGGTGACGACTCTACCACAAAACAATGCACCCCACAACCCACCCACACACACACACTCCAAAAAAATAGACACAAAGGCTAGCCAAGAAAGAAACAGAAAATAATAAACAAAGGGAAACACATAGATTGAAAAACAACTTTCATATTTTTATCTATTTTTTGTAATGTCACTTTTTATATTTTTTTAATATTATTTATAATAAATATTTTTTTATTTTTTTTTATTAAATCACATAGTCTAAAAAATGGTATGAATAATGCACATACTACTAAAAAGAGTGTATGATTATATTTTTCCATTAAAAACGTTGAAGAAGACAAGTAATAATCAAGTTGTCTTCGTGCTTAGTGCTTACCTGATAGACTCAAGCGTAGGAAGTGGAGGCTGGAAATGGGAGAGTTGACCCAAAGGCACGTCGAAACCTTCAACCCAATTGATATTTTGGGGGCCTCTTGTTAGAGCTGTTCCAGATGGAGTTAGGGCAGGGGTGCCCCAAAAGTATGTGACAGGGCTGGCACTGCATGAGGCATGTTTCGACTCAAAGGAGATAGAGAAGACTTGCTTGGCTTGGTCTTGAAGCTGTTTCAACAGGGTTAATGGAACCCCATGGTTGACCAAACGGAACAACCCCCAATCTTTGCAAGCTTCTTCCAGCTTCTTCTTGTCATGGTTTAAGCACTGAAGATCTATGACTGGCACAGGATCCGGATCCTGGATCGGGTCATCTGGGTCTAGATTAGGTGGCTGCTGGTGGTGGTTCAGGTGGCGGAGAACAGGAGGGTAGGACTCCAAGTTGTTCATTGTTATATATCATATGGTGTTCATCACTTCTTCATCTCCAATGAGGTTTAGAGATGAGAATAAATTATGGACGCACGTTGTGATTCGGATAGAGGATCAGATTAGTGGTCCTCAACCTCAAACCATATGATATAAATTTAATAATAACATTATGATAGTAGGGTGGTGGGTGGGACCAAAATATGTCCAAGTCGACAAGTGTCCATGCGGCCCCTCTGAAGGGAGGCCCACACAAATCTGCAGAAAAGTGGGTTTGTCCAGAGTTGGTCATGGGGCCAGTGTACGCATTTAAGTTTGTGATTGCCGTGCCGTGAAAACTGAAAAGTGTTCAACAGGGATTATGAGCAAATGAACAAATCAGATGCTATTATATCAGCACTGATCCATGTGTTTGGCTTAGAATAGTATTAAATCAAGTGCTTATTTGTGTTTCAAAAAGTTTGCTGCATAAAGAATTTTTAACTGAAAAGTTATTTTTGTTTAAAAAAAAAAATTGCAGCCAATCCAAAGGTGTAACCTTGTAAGTGACCTCTTGAAAAACTTCGTGTTATAAGATTTTCTATTTTATCAAAACAATGGCAATAAAATATGTTTTTTTATTAAAACAATGTCAACTACTGATGTATGTGGATTAAAACCAATGTTATATACCCAGATCAAAAAATATAACCCATCTTATAGCAATAAGTAATTTTGTATATTATGTTTTACACATATTTATTATTATATTTGTGCCATATATATTGTGTTCCTAAATTCACGTGAATCTAAGATTATTTTATACTTCATGAAAACATATTTAAATTAAAAAAATAGAATATTCGTTTTTTTTGTTACATTAGAGGCACAAGTACATGGTTAACGAGAAAAAAAAAATGTCACTGTAGAGGATGGGCCCAAATTTATTGCACCTTGGCAAACTTTCTATTTTTTTCCTTTTCGGATATTATCACAAACATTCATTTTAAATTAATAAAAAAAAAACGTACAATTCTCTTAAACTTTTATTTTTTATAAATTATTATCATGAATTTTAAAATTTTTTAATTAATTTTTAAATTTTAATTAATATTTTAATAAATTATTATGTTTAATTTAAATTTATTAATTTATTAACAATAATATTATATGATATCATTTTATTTATATTAACATTAATTAAAAATTATTTATTAATTTATTTATTAAAATTTAATTTTAAATATATTTTCTTCTTTATAAAATAAATAAAATAATTTTCTTAAATAAATTTGTTTTTTATTTTTTGTAATAAATAAAATATATTTAAAATTAAATTTTAATAAATAAATTAATAAATAATTATTAATTAATGTAAATATAAATAAAATAATATCATATAATTTTATTGTTAATAAATTAATAAATTTAAATTAAATATAAAGATCTATTAAGATATTAATTAAAATTTTAAAATTAATTAAAAATATTTTAAAATTCGTAATTTATAAAAGTGTCATAATCCAAAAAAATTGTATAGTCTTTTCCTTAAATTAAATTATACATGTAAAAGTTCAAAATTTAAATATGAAATAAAATAGAGCTAGCAAGGCCCACATAATAGGAAGCTATAAAGTGATAGAGCCCATTATTACAAAGTAGAAACCCTAACAAATCTTTGTGGGTTGGGCCCATCACTCACTTGTTGGGTCTGGATTGTTCTGAAATCTTCCATGCCCTTTTTTATGCTCACTCACTCTCTCTCCTCTCTCTTTCGCTTAACCACATTCTGGTCTCTGGATCCTTGTTCTGAATTCAGGTGAAGCGCCACCCTTCAACACTCCTCTTCTCACCACAGGTTAGCTCACCCCTCTTCTTATTTTCTTCTCTCTTCTCTCGTTGTGATTTCTTATCTTCACCTTTTTTTTTATTATAATTTTCTAATGTGATGAATGGTACAAATTTTCATTATTATCCAATTTTCCTTTTTTGTTTCGTGTTTTATTTTGTTATGTAATGACCTTTCTCCCTCTTAGCTTTGTTTCAGAATTAGTGACTTATGTGGATTTTGATCTCCGTTCATCTTATGTGTTGTTAGGAATTCCTATTTGTGTACTAATTTTCTTTTCCCCTTTTTAATTTGAAGGTTTTACAGGAATAGTTGTCATTGAATTAAGATGACCCATGTCTTCTATGAGTGAAAAGGTGGGGTTTTGGGGGTTGCAACTGTTAATGTGCCTTCGTTATTTATGGGAGAGTTTACTGGGATGAGTGTCATTTTAAGGTGTCCGTTCATTTTATCGTTATTCCAGATCATAATTCTTATTAAGTTCTAGTAGGTGGGATTTTGACTTTAAACCCCTGCTTGCTGCATTGAAATTAAATTTACTATTTAAACATGATTTGCATTTGTTTTGGGCTCATGCTAAGGAAAGCACAACTACATGAATGGTAGGGAATATAAAAAAAGTCAATTCTTAAAGCTATTGCATGTTAGTTGTGTGAAAGTTGTTGGTTGGAGTCAGTAATAACGGAATACTATGAGGTTCCTGTTGCATTGTGGTTTTTGTCGAACAATAAAAAAGAGTTTCTAATTAATGGGATTTGAATCATCTCATTTTTTTTTCTCATGTGGTCAAGTGAATGAGAGAGATAAACACAAATGTATTTATTAGTAGGACTCAGTCATAGTTTGTAAATTTTTTTTTATAACTTTTGTATCTATCTATCTATCTCCTCCACTTGACCATATGAGAGAAAAAAATGCAAATGTGTAGGACATATTTCAAATTCAAACAACAGAAAGAACTAGTAAATGTCGTATCGATCAGGCAGACTCTACCTGAGATTTATATAGGCTTTGCTCTTTGAGATATTACCATTATTATCTCTTATAAAACCCATTAACGGCCCATTGTCTCAAAAGAGAAAACAAAAAACTAAAACAGTGTGTTTTGGTATGAAGGGGTTTCTCTCATCTCTCTGACTCTCTCCCATTCTATCGCTCTCCATCTCTCTATTTGCAACTTCTTTCTATTCGAAATAACTATAAGGGTTTTGCATTGCTGGGTTGGTTTCAGTCGCAGCAGCCAAGCAGGTTTGTTTGTTTGTTTTTATTTCTGGGTTAATTTTGGGTGGGTTTGGGACATGCATGTGGTGAATTGGCTGGGATATGTGCTGAAATGCGATTCCATGACGATCCCAGCAAAATGAATTTGTTGCTGGGATCCTAGCGATTTTGACAACCTCAGGTATGAGAAATATATGTTGTAAGGCTTTAATTTAACTATTTTATTGTTGTGAGGCAAAGCTTAGCTGACCAGTTCATAGGCTTTGGAGTTTGCTAGCACTGAGCCATTAGTCCTTGGCCTTCTCACTTGCTATCGTTTTATGATATTTATCTGAGGCTGAGGATAAGTGATAAAACAGGATTATGGAGCCTGTAATGGAGGTGGTATATTTGTCACATCTGGCCTTATTCTGGTAACTTTAAATTGGAATTTGGAAGTTATTTAATTCTTATGTTTTGGAGGTAGTCAGTTGTCTGTTCTGATTATTGGCTACTACCAGAATCCATTTTCTACTTATAGATAGATCAAGATCATGTTGTAGCTATTGTCAGGACTCAGGAAGAGGCTATTTGAGCCTATGATTCAAATAGATTTCACTGCCTTATGCATTTCGCATATTTGTAGGGATTATTAGTTACTAAGCTTACAATGAAGCTGTCCCAATATTTCGCTGCCAAATTTGTATTATTCCTCGTTTTGCTAGAATCATTGTGTTTTATTGATTTACTTTATGTTTTGTTCAACTTTCAATTGTGGACTTTACTTATAGGTTATATATATATATATATATATATTCAGCATCTAGCAGGTTGTTGAAAATATGGCCAAGCATCATCCTGATTTGATTATGTGCCGGAAGCAGCCAGGAATTGCCATTGGACGACTTTGTGAGAAATGTGATGGCAAGTGTGTGATCTGTGATTCTTATGTGCGCCCTTGTACACTTGTCCGGGTTTGTGATGAATGCAACTATGGATCATTTCAGGGTCGATGTGTCATATGTGGAGGAGTAGGAATATCTGATGCCTACTACTGTAAGGAATGCACACAGCAGGAGAAAGATAGAGATGGTTGCCCCAAAATTGTTAATTTAGGGAGTGCCAAAACTGATCTATTTTATGAACGCAAAAAGTATGGTTTTAAGAAAAGATGATGAGAGGGTGGATTACTGAGATACATGTATTTCTCTAAAACTTTTTTATGCTTTATGTGTTTTACTCAGATTTCAGAACCATAGGATTTGAGACCTTGTGCCCGTTGACTTTTATCTGATACAATTGTTGAATGTAAGTGCATGACTAGTTCACTATTGATAATAGGATTAGCGAGTGTGGTAGTATATCAACTTGAACTACAATAAGACCATCTTTGTTTGTTTAGTTAGCTAACAATTGTCCATTGCTTTCTCTTCTCACATGTGCAAGATGACTCATGTTGAGTCATGGATGTGGGTAATTTAGCTCATACAAGGCGTATAACTGTTTTAAGAGCAAAGAGCCTAATACAGAGGTAGGATATGCTTTTAATAGCTATTTGTTGACGTTGAGGTGCTGGTAGGGGATATAGTTGCTTTGTCTACAGCTAGAATGCTTTACATCATATTTCTAAGGCTAATGAATCCCAACCCACGATTTCTTGTCAATTTACCAGTTATGCTGCATACGTTCTTTGCTGGAATGAAAAAAGCTGTGCTTTGAAACACATTAGGTGCTAAAGCTGTGTCTTGTATGCAACTCTGTAGTTTACTTTGTAAAGTACATTTTGCATTGGCTCAGTAAACTACATTTTGCATTGACTCCGATGTGTGGATGAATTAGTAATTGAGTTCCATATTGACAGAATTTACTTATAGTGCCGATGTTTGAATTTCACTAGAAGCACTTTGCAACTAATATTTTGTTTAGATGTTTTTTTATTAATAGAACAAAATATAATATGTAGAGATGAATCGTAAAAAAAAAAGAAAAGAATGTAATATAATTATTTTTTTCTTTGTTTAGAAGATTAATAAAAGAACGAAATGAAATAAGTATTTATTTTTAGTTTTTCTTATTCTATTTTAATTTTGAAGAAAACAAAAGTTGGACTTTTAAGAGAGAGGGAGAGAAAATGATTTTTTTTGTTTTTTATTTTTATTTTTTATGTATTTTAAAATTCTCAAATAAAAAATTATTTTTCTTCTTGTTATTTTTTTTCTTTTTTTCATTATTTATTATTCAAACATAGTATAAGGTTGGGTACCTATTATTCATAGTATAAGGTTGGGCTGAGTGGGGATTGTAAGTAGTAATCCAATGGTCTAAAAAAAAAAGGTACACGGTTCATTGTTGAGAATTCAAATTCATTGGTAATAGCATGTGGTTGAATTTGCTGGTATTCTGCCTTTTGCTGTGATTTTATCACTTAAAACTACTTCACCCGTAGTACTCTATATCTAACAAATTTGATTCTTCACTTTATGCGAAGCTTCATCTCATCTTAATTATTATCTCCATCAATTTTTAATTAATTTGTTTGGTATTGCAAATCCATTATTATGAGGAAACAACCCAATTTTCTCTATTTACCAAGATATTTAATCTTCTATTATTTGTGAGAATAAAATATTCCTCCCAGTATTGCTAAATTTCATCTTGAAGAATTGAACCATAAAAAACATGCGGGTAATACAATTTTAATATTTTAATCTGTTATAATATATTAAAAATAGGAGGCTCCACACGACGACAGAGAGGAAACTTCATGACAGCTTATTCTTCATATCCTCAACTTAAGAATGAGTGTCTTTTCGAGCTTACTGTGAAACAATTATTACACTCGTAACCTCTTTAAAATATACAGGCCATATTTTGAAAATGACTTGACCAATTAATATCTATGCTGTTGTCGACCAGAGCCCTTTTTCTTTTTTCTATTAACAACAAAGTTTAGGAGGGTGGAAGTCTACCAAATTTTAAGGTAAGAACACGTTATAAGTCAAATCTAAACTTTTTAAGCGAAGTGCCTAGATCTTTATTAATACCAATCCTCATTAGCGTCCCTGACTAGAGTTGATGTACCCAATAAATGCATAGTGCTATCTAATTGTGATCCACATCTTATAAGATTCCTATGCATAATGCTATCTAATTGTGATCCACATCTTATAAGATTCCTTTTCCGTTGCTTTTGATTCTTTCTTTTAGATGATATTTTCCAATAAAGCGTTACAAAACGCAAAACAGATTCCAAAGTGGGTAAGTAAAAATCTAATCTCATTAATAACAGCACTTGGGAGTATATATGTGTAGACATTTACTTTGATATCCAATTGATTATTTTCATAAATATTATATAATGTTTATGATAGATACAATGTATCAAACTTACAATTAAATCTTATATAAATTGTACATATAATACTAACAAACTAAAATTCTCCAGTAGGAATGTGCCAATCTAAATAATATTTCATTAAGAGTTGCTATAGTATTCATATTTTTTAGTACACGTATTTCAATGTAGTCAATAGTCATTAATTTTCACTATGAATATTTTAAAACCCACCATATATATCAAATAATTAATAAAGACTAGAGAGCCGTTATATGTTACGAAACTATTTTTTATGATGAGAGATTTATTTATACTTAATATAAATAAATAAAATTATATTTAATTTTATATTTTTTATTTTATTTTAATTTTATGATTATTATTTATTTTATTAAATAATTATATGATTAAAATAAAATAAAAAATATAAGATTGAATATAAATTTTTTTTTTATTCATATTAAATGTAAGTGAATCCACTCAATTTTTTATTACGAAAAAACAAAAAACATAAGTAGCGTAATAACTCATTTTTAACGTTATAGATACTAGAACAATTTTGTGGTCTTCTACAATTCTACAACAATACTTGGCTGATAAGAGTTTGAGAGAGATGGATCGTATGGCTAGGCTATGCTTGCTCTCCCTTTTGCTCACCTTTGCGGTCATGTGTTTTGCTAGGAACACGCCGAATATAGGTTTCTTTCTTCCTTGAAAATGTATTTGGTTGTATGTATTTTTTTATGTTTGACGCAATTGTTCATAGATAACATCGTTGATCATTCTACATAAGTTTAATCAAACATTAAGAAATTAATTTTCTCTTTTAATCTTTTTGTTTTTCATAATTCGAATATAGAATTGTGATGCATAGGTCAATTTCTCCAGCTCTCTCATGGGTAGTGAAAATGAATTGAGGAAAGACAAAAAAAAGAAAAGAAAGGACCATGATAGAGAAAGTAACTCTTGAGAAACAGTGCTTTTCAGTCCTCTGCATATCTCTGAAATCAGACTTTAAAGTGTGTGCTGAACTGCTGATGGATTGGATTGGTCAAGTTCAGACTTCAGATGTTAGGGATATCTGTGTTAGTAGGGAAAATTATTTATTGGTATTAATAGGGATATCTGTACTGCTAAAATTCAAGTAGAGAGGTCTGTTGCTTAATCCAATTTTTATTTGACAAAAATGTTTGTGCTTCTTTGTTGAGGGTTTTGCTGGGGAGGGGGTGAAATCCCAATGTGTTTATTAACTGAATTGAATAATAAAATTAGATGCAAATCATATCTAGCGTGATTAAACGAAAGCACTGCGTTATAATTGTAAAAGATTAAGAAAACGATAAAGAGAATCAAGTTCAGGTTTTATTTTTTACTCTGTTCTATTACGCATCCTGCAGAATACTACCTCTACTATTTTATTTGATGCTGATTGCTGCCACATAAATCTGAACAAATTAGAAGCTAATATTGAGAGTTGGAATAATTTTAAACAGGGAACCAAAATAGCCTATACGACATAGAGGATTATGGAGAAACAGGGCCTAATCCTAAACATGATCCCCACAATCCTCCTCCGCCTCCAGGTGAGTAGTTATTTTATCTTTTCTATTTATGAAGTCCCATAATTTTCATATATTTGAATTTTCAAGCATAAATAAATTCGTAACAATTTTGCGAAATCAGTTTCCTACTATTTAGCATCTTCCATAACGTTATTCACACATAGTTTACAATCACAACATGACATTATATCTACAAGTATTTGAGCTACATTATTCTCAAATCTCACGACCTAAGTATATCACATCTTTTCATTCTTTTGTAAGATCTCAACAGCCACAAGTTTTTTTTAATAGAAGACTCTAAAAACACTCTATGAACATTATTTATCACATCTTTTGTAAGACCTCAACAGCCACATTTCATTATAATAGAAGACTCTAAAAACACTCTCTGAACATTATTCTTTCTCCTCTATTTAATATTTTTCTTTATTTTTTAAAACAAAACAATTATAACATATGAGCTACAGGATCAGGATCCTCTCAATTTTTATTCTCTCTCAAGTGGTCAATTGTAAGAGAGAGAAAGACACAAAAAAAGTTTAGTGTGGGACCTAATTGAAACTTGTGAAATTTCTTTTATAACCTTGTGTCTTTCTCTCTCCTACAATTGACCACTTGAGAGAGAATAAAAATTGAGAGGATCCTGATCCATGAGCTACAACAGATTGATTAAGGTAATAAAAGTGTGGTGTAATTTTTTGGGTGTTCCTTTTACAGAGTACCCGAAGATGCAGGTCAGCGAGGACGACTATGGAGGAACAGGACCTAACCCTAAACATGATCCACGGCCACGCCGTCCTCCCCCTCTGATGAGTGAAGACCCTGTCTTAGAACTGTCCAAATTTCACTGAGTTTAATCTCAGATTCTCAATGTTTTATAGACGAAACTATGGCTGATGGTGAAGATAAATGATTAGTATGATAAGAAAAAGAATAAGTCATATATTTAGATGAATATATCAATAGATTGATAATTAAGGTAATCTACCTAATTAAATTTTCTCATCCGGTTAAATTTTTACTCATAACAATTACATGACTTGATTTTAAATTTAGAGGCAATTACACTAAAAATCCTTGCTTAAGGTTGAGTGGCTTGTTTCGGCCTTGTAATAAGGACAGCCACCTCGCAACCTGATTTTATATTTTACTAAAAAAATTAAAGTAATAAATACTTTACTTTCTTAGTATTATTATATAAAGCCTAGTTTTTATCACGGTTGCCGACATTGGACATGGGCAGGCAACTTGGCAATACAAAATTGTAATTCTGCTTGTAATAAAGCAATCACGATTTAATCACGATTTTGCATGCTGCCTATCAAGCTGGTTAATTTAATTGCACATAGTTTCCATTATTGATTAATCGGTTAAGATTGACATGTGATGTGAGCAGCATGATTCACATGAAGCTGTTTCTGATACGAAGGGTGAGGACAGATGATAACAAACTCATAATTTCACTCACTCATCTTTCGGGTATGAGTGCCTCAGTGTATCAAACTTGTCTTTCCTTTTGGGTACAAATTAAAGAACACAGATGAAAAAGGATGAGAAACTGATCAGTGCTACCTGTTTTACAATTGTTTTTATAATTGGAAAATATTTTTTGTACATTAAAATACATACACTGTATTTATATCATATATTAAAATGAGAGAGATATTAAATCATGTTATATATGTTATGTGACATACAAATAATTTTATGAGTAATTTAGATGAAATTAAATGTATTTTGATTGGACGAATAACGTGAATGTTTATAATCAAACCACTTAGCCTAGATTCATGATTACTCATAAAAATACTGATCCAAATTCGATCAAAGTAATGATTTGCTACACCAAAAGTAGTTTTCATTGAATCATGCAAATCAACTCCCCTGACTCTTTTTGAAAGTGATACATGAACTTGGGGCAACATTGATAGTCAATGGTCCAATATCAAGTCCTTGCCTATATCCCACATAATTTAGTCAAACAGAATTTGAATTTAAGTTAATCTAGTTTATTTATGAAAATATGATTTGACAAAGTGCTTATAAGGGTTATAACCATATGATCTTTCATGTTCTATGCTTGAAAGGTTAAGGCATTTGATTCTTATTTATGACGAAGTGTGATCGCTTGATTAAATGTGTGATTTCAATTAAGGGTTAAGATTTTTTATTTTTATTTTTATTTTTTGTCAAAAGATAAAATTTCATAAGATGAAATCTTCCGAAAACAATAGAACAAAAAATATGTTTTATGGCGGATTCGATCAAAGTAATGATTTTTGCGCTACACCATTTTTCGTGAAATATTCAAAAAGTTGTTTTTTATGTAGTTTAAATAAAATTGAAAATTTAAAAATAAAAAAAAAAACAACTCCCTCTTTTCTAGCGTAAAATATAATTTCTTTGGATAAAAAAATTTTTAATTCAATAATAAAAATTTTAAAAAATATTAAAATAGGCATGAACTTTTCAATTTGGGGCAAAATTGATAGTCAATGGTCCAATATCAAGTCCTTGCCTATATCCCACATAATGCTCGTAGTCATCAACAGAAGTTTGACATTTATATCTCTCCACTATCTAGTTGATTTATGAAATCATATGATTTGACAAAGTGCTTATAAGGGTTATAACCATATGATCTTTCATGTTCTATGCTTGAAAGGTTAAGGCATTTGATTCTTATTTATGACGAAGTGTGATCGCTTGATTAAATGTGTGATTTCAATTAAGGGCTAAGATTTTTTATTTTTATTTTTATTTTTTGTCAAAAGATATAAAAATTATTTCAGAAAATGAAGATGAAATCGAAGTCCCGAAAACAATAGAAATGGGCACTTGCTCAAACCTTTCAACAATGACATACATTTGAGTTTTTCCTTCCCCATCATCTCTATTATCCAAATTCTTCTACATCAACAAGCCACTGATTAAGACACTCTCTTACCTTTGACTGGTGAAATAGTATTTTTGGCAATTTGTATTTGTGAGTTCAACCTAACAGATATTACACGCCCTTTGAAAGGGTCGTTAGGCCAACAATGATAGTCCCCATTATTCACAACATAGAGAGGTAGAGAGATGATATGATTATAACACTGACTAATACCTCTTTCTTTTCTATGTGAACTAGAAACAGTAGAATTTTGGTTCTATCCCCTTGAAGTGGAGTCCATTGGATTTATACCATATTGTTGGCACGATAGTAACCACGAGGTTTTCCACTTGGGGATGATCTAAAAAGAACCTTGCCAACTAAACCTCACGAGCTACTTTCATTTGGGAAGCGAGGTACTACTGAGAAATTGCACAAATACTGTTGCATAGATGAACGAAGATTAGTAGTGCCACCAGCAAAGAACGAAAATCAGCGACTAATCTGAAAATCACAGGCAGAGGTTCGATCATCTCGGAGTCACTTTTAAGTGACGAACACAGGCGCAGTTTGCCACCACCAGATGTAATAGCAGTGGAGGTGTGTGTAGGACGCGTTCGGTACCAATGCCAACAATGCAGACAGTGACTGTAAGTCGTCGTGGACTTGAATCGATCACACCAAATGCAGGAGGCAGAGTCTAGCCCTTTAGGGCCGACACATATCTTAGGGGTTAAGATTCTTTGTTGACTTTGTAATGATTTTGATTGTATAAATTAATTAGAGCTAGCATATGTGTACAAGTTTGAACCTTATTTGCTTTTATGCATTAAATTTGATTTATATGTATAGATAGGTAGAATAACTTAATTTAGATAAAAATATACAAATACTCCATATACTTTGCTTCATTTTGAAATAATAACCTAAATTGTTAAAATTGAATGACAAGTCTTTAAACTAATAGAAATTAAGAAATATTAGCTAAGTAAGGTAGATAAAGCTTGGGTTCGTTGGTGATCTAGTGTTAGATCATCAACAAGCGGTTCATAAATTTGGTTAGTGAAACTTTTTACGGATTAGTTTGGAAGAATAATTTTTAGGTGAACATGATTTATTATAAACACTTAAATCATTATTTGACATGTGTAAAGTAATGAAGATTATTATAGAATTATTATATCAATTATTAATAATATTTTTATATATATCAAATAATAATTTAAATACTTAAGTGATAATGTGTTAAACTACACTCACTCAAAAAATTTTCTAACTTAGAGTGGAAGTAGACTCATTGTGATTGAATTTCTTTTCATCCTTTATTTGAATTTCTTTTTTCTTTTACAACTTTTAAATTTTAATTTGCTTCTTAATTTAGTTTCTATAATGTAAATTGATAATATCTAAAAGAGGGAATATCAACTTACATCAGTATAAGTATTTTTTGACTTACACTCTTTCATCTAATAATTATTTTTAATGAAATCATAGTTTTAGATGAAAGTAATCTAAATAAAAATGAAGATAAATAAAAAAACTTACACCGATAATATCTAAAATTACTAATGTGTTTATGACTCGTCTTTCAACTTGAATCTACAATCTTTTTCTTTTCCCTTGTGGTAATTGGACGTCACCATTGAACATTTTCATTTTTCCTGTTTTTTAAATTAATTATGAAGTTATATCTAAATTATATTGTACGGAAGTCAATGTGACCGTCCATGCAAGCATCCTGCATCCATGAACAGATGAACTAATATTGGTATGTGAAAACACCATATGCCAATGCCACAATCGTCATAATAAGTTTACTTTTATTTAAATTTGTTTTCCTACACATAATAAATTTACTTTAAAGGAGTAAGTCAACCCAAAAAAAGCTTAAATGTTTAGAAAGCTTAAATGTGTGAGGTCAAAATTAAAAAAAATCTAATAATTCATTCCGATTTACATAAACAAAATCTTCATACTATTACTCAAATATTCATTTATAGATACTACTAAAAATAATTATTTAATTAAATATTCACAAATAACTTATAGTTTACATAATTTATAATTTTGTTAACAAGTGTCATTAAAAAAATTAAAATAAAATATTTTAAATATTTTTTAAATTTTTAATATATTAAATACTTTATTTTTTTTTAATTTTTTAATAAGTGCACCCAAACCTTAATTTATATTCTTTATACATAATTTTATAAAAAAATGGGGTACTCACATTGTGGGGTTTTTTTATCCGAATCACTAAGTTTGATTAAAAATAATAATAAATTCCTTTCAGTTTAACCGACTAAGTAACTCGGTGACTTTTTCTTTTTTGATAAGTTAGTTGAACCCAGTTGTATACAAATGAAAGATCCAAATCAAGTTTGTAAAAAAAAATTTAAGTGTTCTTAAAATAAGAAAAAAATTATAATTTTGTATCAATAAATTTGTACCATTTTAGTAACATAGGTTATTATTTTTTCACTTTAACGTATTAATTAAGGCGGTATATATAATATATGTAATGATGTAAGAATGCACGTAAGCGTAAGAATGCACCTTACGTGTAAATGGGATTGGGAAGGGCATTGTTGTCGCCGTTGAACCAACGTGAACGTCCTGTGATGCGATTGTGTGGCCCTGTTTTGCTGTTCAAGAACCCAACCAAAACGTGTAATCCCACGTTCGGGAACGTCAACCCCGTCCCCCAATAGTCCTTCGACACGTGTCTCTTAGAGACTTTAAGCATGGTCCTCTCGTTTATAAATACAGCCTTGGACTACCTCCTCGTGAGTGCTCCATTGTCTTATCTTCCTTAATTGACCTAATTAATAAGATAGAGGGAAATGGCATTTGAAGCTCGCAATGGCTTGTGCTTCTCCTTTTTCTTTCTGCTAACTTTCTTGCTACTATGCTCTGCTAATGCTCGGAACACTATTTTCTTCTCAAGTGAGTTTCCCTTTCATTTCACCTTAATTATTTTCTCTCTTTTCCTTTTATGAGTTAGAAACACTTTCATTTCACCTATTTTCTCTCTTTTCCTTTTATGAGTTAGAAACAAAGATAAAGTACCAAAAATATTTTAACAATTTTGCTATTCACATATCAAAATATGCACACTATTTTTACATTTTTCATCATATAATACACATTGGTTATCATACACTTATCACTACATAATACACCAATCACTGCATAATGACAATCAATTATCATCCCCAGTTACCACATAATATATGGTGATCATTAGTTATTTACAAGTTAATTACTGATATAAAAGTGGTATGTAAAATTTGGTATGCAAGTATCCATTTTCATATTTTAATTTAAAAGAGACTTTAATAGATGGTTCGAGACCCAGTAGTTTTTGTAATTGTAAACTAGTTTGAAAGAGAAGTCTCATTATTGGAACATTTTTTGAAAGGATCTGATGCACAGACCTAGCTGAAGGACCAAAACAAAGAAACCAAAGAGCACAAAGTTCTCTATGGCTGGCCTTTTTTTTTCTCTCTCTTTGTAATTTTAGCTTCGTTCTGTCTCCCCCCCCCCAATAAACAATCTTTACAATACAACAATGAATAACCTTTAAAATTGATTTTTTTTAATGAAAAGTTACCTTATTGAGTTGCGTTTTGGTTTTCTGAATAGCACGGCATGAAATTTGGTATGTATAAAAAAGATAAAAGTTTCTAAAAATAAATTTCTTAAGGTATTTACGTTTTTATTATTATAATCAAATTTGAAGATGAAATCAGAAGGTAGGCTGTGATTAGGAGTTCATTGTGTTTAGACAGCTGGGTTGCCTTCGTGTTGCTACAATCCATGCATCTCTCTCATTTCCAGGTTATAAATTATGTCTTTTTGCCAAGGGACAAAACATATGTTTAATATTGTGTACATTAAAAAATTATGCATATATTAGCGTCTTTTTAGTAACTAACTACGACATCTTGATTAATTAATATTTATTACTGAGAAATGATAAACATCATTGTGATTATGCATCTCTATATCTGTTTTTCATTTTTTTCATAAGCAAAATATTATTTTACGTGGGATCATAACTTGTGTCTTACACACAGATCGTGAAGCACCGAGCATGGTGGGGAGGTCATTATTGAAGGTAAACCTTGAAGACTACGGTGAACCAACGGCAAATCGTGGGCACGATCCTGCATGGAACAGGGCAAATGG
Organism: Ormosia emarginata; assembly: GCA_029884605.1. Taxonomy (NCBI): domain Eukaryota; kingdom Viridiplantae; phylum Streptophyta; class Magnoliopsida; order Fabales; family Fabaceae; genus Ormosia; species Ormosia emarginata. Next base: position 7,788,433 of record JAQQTP010000059.1, on the reverse strand, counting down.
GGGAGGCAATGTCGGGAGAAAAGGCTGAGATTATTAGATATGCGATATTCATAAAAAAATAGAAAAAAACTAGATATGCGATAGATACTATTTCAGTTAATGCATTTATTGCAATATTTAACCTTTATATTATACACATATATGTATTTTCTAGAGGGAGAGTAAAATTGCGGAAGAAATGAGAAGAAAAAGAAGGTTTTCTACCGTTGATTGTTACGTAAATTTAGAATATTAATTGGACATATAAAATTTAATTAATATTTAATATTTTTATAATTTTTATATTAAATAATTAAAAATAAAAAATTTTATATTAAAAATAAAAAAATATTAAATGTTATTAATTAATTTAATATATTCAATTTAAATATTTTAAATTTAAATAAAAAATTTTCAACTTTTTTTATATCTTGATCGTTAATAAAATGATGTCACGTGCTGAACTTCGAAAGAAATTAAGGACAGTCTTTTTATTTTTTATTTTATAAGCAACTAGCGACAATCTTGACAATACAAAACGGAGTTATATAAAAATAATAAATTTAATTACTACTACCCATACACGTCTCTTTGTCTGCATGTCATGTGTACATACACAACTAGCGAACCTTATATCAAGGTCTTGTCATATATATTTATGATTAGTAATTATAATAACAACAAAAATTTGCATGAAATGAGCAAGTTGGTATTTTTTTTTATCTTTGATCAGATATTTTTATATGTATTGTTTTGACACTAACCCTCAAGACATTGTTGTGATTGAGAAACTCTCTTGATAATTATCTTTTTCAGAATTTAAATACTATAAAACAATTTATTTCTTAAATTATTATAAATAGATTGAAAGACAATAAACAAAATTCTCAATGTAAATAATGATCATGACAATGGCCAAAAGTTGTTGGATTAAAACATGTCTTTAATTTTTTTTGTGAGCAAGACAATGAGGTATCCCATACTAATCGTTGGATGTAATCGTGTAGAATTAATTCTTGCCTGACCGTCACCTTAATCTTGGCCACAAACATATCATTTTGGTATTTTAAAAATGTGAAATCTTTTGGTGCAGCTAATGAAGATCCTTTCCGGCTTTCTCCTGATCCTCATGTTAGGAACATAGGATGGGTAGCTTAGTTACTGCGATCTGCGGATGTCATTTTTTTTTTTTGGAACTGAGTTACTTACTGACCGCAGATGTCATTATGTTTATTAGGTGCTAGTCTTTGTATTTTCTCTTCTGCACCAAAAAAATAAACAACAACTTAAGCAATTGGGATCACTTTTTAATTAAATAAGAAATAGCAATAAATTTTTTAAAAAATCTTGGTTTAGATTATTCCAATTGGATTCGAAAATTTGGTATTATTGATGGAGCTTTTAAATGGTATCAATTAATATTTAAATTTTTTTTAAAAAAAAGTAATTAGATTGGATTAATTTGAGTTTGTTTAGAATATTATAACTAGGTAGCTAACTTAATATATATAATTTGAATTTTGATACAGATAATGTTTTAAAACTCGAATCCAACTGGTCGATTTAATTGGTTTGATCATAAATCAGTTATGTCTCTCTAACATGATTATTTTTTATTATATTATTCAATTTAACCACGATTAATTATCAATTTAATTGGTTGAGCTTAAGATATATAACAAGTCAAATTGAGTTGAGGCACAGCTTATTAAGAAATCAAATTCATTTTATTACCTAAAGCTTGGCTTATCTAAAAGTTTATAAACTCTTCGAATTCAATAAGCCAATATTAAATCTTATATTAATTGAACTTTTTATACTCAATGAATTATATTCAAATTTTTAACTCAATAAAATATTTTTTTTAACTTTTATTTAGTTAAAAAATAATTTAATCAAACAAAAAATAAAATAAATTATTCTTTTAATAACAAATAAAATAAAATATTAACCTTATTAAATTAAAATATTGTTATTATTATAATTATTCTTAAAAAATGATTATGTATTTATCAAGTTAACTCACAAATTAATAATTCAAAAATATAAAAACTTAAGTTCGATTTATTTAAAAGATAAGTCAAAATTTTTAACTCTTTAAATTAATAATAAATCAACGTGCGAAAAGGTTTACGAGCTTGTTCAACTCATAGTAAACTCTAATTTAAAACAATCAAATCATGAACTTAAAGTCTCTCGAATTTTCAATTTAATTTTTAAACATTAGGTACGACTTTTAGGATAAATCTATCCGGTCTAGTTACCATTTTTCATAATTTAGAGAAAATATTCAAGAAACTGACTGGGTTATATACTTATACATAGTGATTATGTGCTTGTTTGTTTTAGAATCTATAGTGTCTAGAATTTCTAGACACCAATAATCAATTATAATTAAATTTTTACATGAGCTAGAGCTAAAGAGTTTGAAAACACTCATATGGGCATTATGAAAAGTCATACTATATATATATAGACAATTCTAATTATCCTTTATGAAATATCATATGAAGGATATTGTCAATAGCAATACCACCAGCACGGCAAGCTGCCCTACCATGCGTCAATTTAATTAAGCTGAAAGCATAAGCACTGGTAGAACACAGCCCGTTTAAAGAGCTTTTACACTTCCTTTCTTCTTCAAATAAATATTTGTGTAAATCTTATTTATATAAATTATATAAACTAAATTAATCAATAAATAATATCTTATTATTTTTAATATAAAATAATTATGTAACATAAAAATTTATATAATTATTAAATACTTATTCATTTAGTCCACACAACTACTTAAGTTTCTCCCCTCCCACCCCAATCTAAATTTTGTGATGCATATCTGCTATCTGATATTCTTATACACACAAAAATCCACTAAAAACCCATTTGAGGTTGAGACCCAACAACAACGAGAATGGCTTGGTTAAGACATCTCTCCAAATTTTCCACCATTAAAGCATCTCAAAGACCCACAAACACAGACCCATTCCTTCTTTTACCATCCTTCACCTTTCTCTCTCACTTCAGCTCCAACACCAATGAGGAGAAGCCTTCTACTAAACCTCTTGAGTATTCGGGTTTGGAACCAACAAAGCCCCATGAGAAACCACGGGTGGTGGTGCTGGGTTCAGGGTGGGCTGGGTGCAGGGTCATGAAGGGGTTGGACCCAGATATCTATGACATTGTTTGTGTCTCACCTCGCAACCACATGGTCTTCACCCCTCTCTTGGCTTCCACCTGTGTTGGAACTCTTGAATTTAGATCCGTGGCTGAACCCATTGGAAGAATCCAACCAGCTATTTCTAGGGAGCCCGGTTCTTATTTCTTCCTGGCCAATTGTAATGGCATTGATGCACATAAGCACATGGTGTGTTAGCTTGTTTTGGTTCATGATATATGTATTGTCTTGTACTTAAGTATTGTTCAAATTCTAAGTTAGTAAATGGAGGGCTTGACTTGGTGGAGTGCATACTCCTCTTTTGGAAATGTTCACATATGATTAAATTATGGTGAATAAAGAGCAGTTTTGAAAAATATTATTGGATTCAAGTTCCTCAAAAAATAGACTTTGGGATGAGGTTTGAATATGATTTTCTTTGGAATGTTTATTTTTCTTTTTCTCAAATTAAATTTTATCATGATTTGGTGACTTGATATTGGACATGTTTGGCCAACATATATCCTTTTTTTTTTGGGCCATATCAACCTGTATCTTACAACCCTTCACCATACGTTGCTCAATATTGTTATATTTATACAATCATGATTTTTTTTACATCACTTTTATTTCATATTATTTTTTATGCTATTAATTACATAACTTTCTTTCAATCACTTTTTCTCACTTAATTACAACTATTAAAAAATATGATAAAAAATAATGTAAAATAAAAAGTGATGTAATAACATCATTTTTCGTATTTATATGTACCAAAGTATGTGTGACAACTGACTAGCAGTGAGCTACACATTACATGTTTTAACAACGAATTTCATGATATTTGTTATCTAGGGGGAAGAAAAGGAAAAAAAAAACTTCAGGATGTATGGAATACGGAATATGTAGACTACCTTGCTTTTAAGTGATGAAGACTGTTACTTACTAGACCGAACTTTTTTTTCCCCATTCATACTGGAATTTGGAACTCAAACTTTTCAAGGCAGTGCCTATAAGCCCGAATAAAAATACAATGTCAACTCTATTTCTTTCTCTTTCTCCCTGAAACTAAAGGTATGGTACTATTATTGGTTGGAATATTGGTACTTGCAGTGTGGCTTACTTATGGAGAATTTGATGTTTGGTTTTGAAGGTGCACTGTGAGACTCTAACTGATGGAGCACAGACAATAGATCCATGGAGGTTTACAATCTCATATGATAAGCTAGTAATTGCATTAGGATCACAGCCCTCCACTTTTGGAATTCAAGGAGTCAAAGAACATGCCATTTTTCTTCGTGAAGTTCACCATGCACAGGAAATTCGCCGAAAACTCCTCCTGAACTTGATGCTGTCAGATGTTCCAGGTTTGCTACACTAGTTATACTATGCTGACAAATATTGAGTCATGACAAATTTTTTTTGTTATGCATCATCTCTGTTTTATTTGGATGCAGGGATTACAGAAGAGGAAAAACGAAGGCTTTTGCACTGTGTGGTAGTGGGAGGTGGTCCTACTGGAGTTGAATTCAGTGGTGAACTTAGTGATTTTATCATGAAAGATGTTCGTCAAAGATATGCCCATGTGAAAGATTACATCCATGTTACTTTAATTGAGGTTTGCTCAGTAGCATCAGATATGTGATACTAACTTAAGGAAACCATTTTTGTTGCTTTAAATTACCATTTTATCCATGCCAAAAAAAGTCTCCAAGGTAATCTATGTTGTTAACCTATTTATTCATGCCTTGTTAGGCAAATGAGATATTGTCTTCCTTTGATGACCGACTCAGGCGCTATGCTACCAAGCAATTGACAAAGGTGAGCTATATATTTAAAGAGTTTTTGCCTTGCCATTTAAAGAACAAAGTCTATGATATAGATTACTAAAATACCATATATAATCAAGATACCCTGTGTCTAGCAGAGGCATTTGGAATCTTTCATGTTCTAGATGAGACTCTTCATTGTAGTACAGTTATTATGTTGGAAAATGGTTGACAAGCTAGTTGTTAAAACCATAGTTACTAGACTCTCTTAGCAACCCTACGAACCGCACATGGATTCCTACGTACTGCATACCAATTCATGGTACTTTGCAGTATAAAGAAAGTCTTGTAATTATATGGTGAGAAGTAATGAGCCGCTTACCGGTTCTAGAAAGTACTGCAAACCTAGTAACTATGATTAACACTTTTTCGTATTAGTTATATAGTTCCTCATACTGTAGTTTCTCTCAGGCAGGAGTTCGTCTTGTTCGTGGCATTGTGAAGGATGTTAAGGCTCGGAAGATTGTCCTTGATGATGGTACTGAGGTTCCATATGGGTTGTTGGTTTGGTCTACTGGTGTTGGTCCATCACCTATTATTCACTCTTTGGATCTCCCAAAAGCTCCTAGTGGAAGGTTAGTCTTGTTACTCCACATAGTTGCATTCACTTCCCAATGACAACTGATAAGAACCCAAGAATGACTAAGGTTTATGCTAGAAGGAGGCGTCAAAATGCAAGGGAGTTGGGCCTTGGGATTGAGGAAACAAAGAGGGCCTTAATTGTAACTAACTTGCTGAGCTAGTAGGGAGTAGTGGTGTGAGGATTCTGTTGTGAGAGGGTATATCTTGTGGAGGGTAGCAGACATGAGTAGGCAAGATTTGGGCATGAAATTTGGGAGGGGGTAGACACCTTTTACCCGTCTAGAACTTTTCTTTCTTCTTGTAATCTGTTTTTCTGCATTCTAAGAATACAAACCAGAGAGATATCATACTGATATCTGCTCATTATTCAGTATATTCATCTTTTATCAATTCTGAATTTCTGGATTCTATCAACAACCATTGCAAAGTTACCAATTAGTAGCTAATTTATGGATAGATTTAGAATTTTTTTTATCTGTCATATCAGGAAATCAGGATCAGGTATATATAGTGACCTCAAACTTTTCTATAGTGTATTATCCCAAAGCAAATTCTGAAAGTTTTTTCTTCACAGGATTGGTGTTGACGAGTGGCTTCGTGTTCCTACAGTACAAGATGTGTTCTCAATAGGTGACTGCAGTGGATTTGTTGAAAGTACTGGAAGACCAACTCTTCCAGCATTGGCCCAAGTAAACGATATTGGGTTCATTAGTTTCTCTCTCCTACATACACCTTCATTCCTTAAATTCCTGCAATTTGTAGTTTTGGTTTTAGGCTAAGGTCTGACACATTTCATAGAGGATGTGCTTCTTTTATTCTTAGTGGTAATGGTTCATTGGTGAAGTGGTGTAGCATGTTTATTATTTGCCAGAAAGCTTTTTGTTGGCCATTTGATGCATTACCATTTGAATTCCACAGGTGGCAGAGAGGCAAGGCAAATATTTAGCAGGCCTGTTAAACAAAATAGGTAAAGGAGGTGCAGGCCATGCAAGCAGTGAAAAAGAAATAGAATTTGGGGAGCCCTTTGTTTACAAGCACCTTGGAAGCATGGCAACTATTGGCAGATACAAGGCTCTTGTGGACCTTAGACAGAGCAAGGTGATTTTTATCATTCCTGAACTATTGCTGCTGCTGCTTTAAAAACTTATATTTACTTATCAAGCTCTTACAGGAGGCAAAAGGGTTAGCTATGGCGGGATTTCTCAGTTTTTTTATTTGGCGCTCAGCATATATCACGCGTGTCATCAGCTGGAGGAACAGATTCTACGTATTTGTCAACTGGGTTACAACTCTTGTATTTGGCCGTGATATAAGCAGAATATGAAGTTTTTAAAAGGTAACCACTTCCAGCATGATTAATAGTTGTTCCAAAAAGTGCACCCTCCCCAGTTTTATGTGAGTTATTGGGGCTTAGAAATGTTTTTTATTTTATTTTATTTTATTTTTTGACCTGATTGGGGCTTTGAATTGTTGGTAGGGTCTTTTGATGATATTTTTATTAGCAGGTTATTTTAGAAGCCAGTAATTCTAGAGATGAATTCATTTTTCTGGACAAGTGGACTGCAAGGAACTCTATTAGTTCATGATGTTTGCTGCAAGTTCAATTTGGTAAAAACAGTGGCAAACAAAAGAGGTTATTGAGGAGCGGCTTGAAGAAGAAGAAGGCAATGAAACTTATTTCTTGAAACCAATGCAGATTATTTTGTCCACACACACTCTTTCGTAGCTTCTCATCTAGAAGAAATCTGGCCATCTTAAGCCTTTTTGTACATATACCAACAAATCAATTTTCATGTTTATAAATGTATGACCACAATAATATCAATGCAGTTTCGTAAATGCACATGATCTCTTCTTGTTCAGTAGATTATTGGAGTGGAAAAATATTGTCACAAGTCATTCCTGCAAATGGTACGAGTCCCTCCCAGTGCAACTGCCTTATTTAAGAGGTTCTTAGTTGAATTCTTGGAATAACACTTGTAGTTTAGAGGTCATCCATTAAGTAATTTTCTATGTAGTAGATGGAGTTATTTAAGCTATGACAAGATTAAATTAACCGCATTTGTGGTAAAGCAGTTACTTGGTTCTTTTCATACAGAAAGTTCAGGATCCAGTATAACTTCACAGCTGAAAACCTTGTATCATGACATTGTTATTTACCTGCATACCAGCCTCTACTTGACAAAGCAATGGCAGGTCCAATTACATCCTTTATGCCTGGTCAAATAGATGTCTCCATGTAAGGCAGATGAGCTAAGACAACAATTCTGGCACATCATTTGCAAGTTTAGAACTTGCCATCTTTTGATCAATCAGATCCTTCAACTCTATCTCTCCCGGAAACCTGCCTTCCTTCAGTTTAGAGAACACCTTCAAAGTCCAAATAAGTATGAAAGGGTTAATTAGAATTCAAAAGCATTGAAACTTGAAAGAGTAAATAATTACCTTACATGCCACGTAAAGGCCATCTTAGTCACTTTAGAGTGAGAAGGGCAAGAGGGGGAATTTCATTTTAAATGAATTTTTTGGGTGTCAAAAATTGGTTCAGACGTGATTCTCCTAAAACAAATGAAAGAAGTTATGTTTATTCATATCATGTTTAATTTACTATTAGTCCATTAGCTTAATATAATATGGTAGCTAAAATTATCCTAGTGGATATTCAGCTAACTGGGAAAATCATGTGAAGTGGCAACAAGGTTGATAAACTAGCCATGTGAGACACCTATCCAATTATGACTGACTACATGTGCTTGCAGAGAGTGACAAATCACAACAAAACTTGAATTCACCAGAGAGAAAGGTCAGAGGTTTCCACTAGCAAAGAAATATGTACTAAGACTCTAAAAGATTTAAGCAAATAAAAGTAGAAGGAAAGAAAGGCACCCACCAATTCTCCATTGAAGTAAACTTCAAATGCCCCAGTGCTGTGTAAGAATGACTGCAAGGCATTCCCAAGAAGCCATGTACTGGCAATGGTTCCAAACTTATTAGCACGCAAGTTATAATACCAAGGAGGGATTGCTGCAAAACCCAAAATTGGTAAAATCTGTTCCCCTGCCACTACAACCGCTATAACACCAATCTGCACAACTGGAACTACTTTGCTTAGCAGACGCTTTGGAGCCGGTGGGGGGTGATTTGCAAGAATAATCTCAGTTCCAGGAAAAGCAGTCTGCAACAATCTCTTCATTGTTTCTGCTTTTCCCCTACATACAAACACAATCACCAATTTACACCAAATTGCGCAAACCATGTGTAACAATAAGAGACATGAAACAATTAATTGGATTTGGATTCTCTCGTGTTGTTGAGTAACAGGAGAGGGTCCTGTTAGAGAAACAAAAACACATCGTTTTGAATATAAGTAGCGGACCCTATATCCAATCATGGTGGGTCTTTGCATGATGAAATTTGTGTCTATCTCTCTCCAACAGGAAGGTCCTGTTATACGAAAGGATCCAAACTCCAATTAATGAACCAAGTATAAGAAACATGAAACAATAAGAGAAACAATGATCTTCACTTCAACAATAATTCTCTTGCTGACTACTGATAAATTGATGATGATACCACCCCAGAAGATAAAATTTTGCAATCTTGGTACATAAACAAACGATGCTTGATATACATTGCTACAGTCAATTTCCCTCTACAATCCACACATCCACACATGAATGCAATCAAATAGACCCACAAACCCTATGAGATACTTAAGCTCCAAGTTTTTTTTTTCTTTTGATCATTTTTGTCTATATTATGACGTGTGTATAAAACCCACATATTTTATGTTTGTTCAAACATGGATTTGAATGCTTTGAGATAATAATTATGTCATTTATTTATGATATTGAACGAATTCTGGACCGATTAAATTAAATGTGTTTTTATTGTGTTTTGTAAGAATAAAACGGCTCTTGTGATATTTTGAGCATAACTTTTGCTATAAAGCTCAGATTAAGCTAATCTTTGTGTCTATGGAAAGATGAGAAAATTTTTTACAACTTTCATGAAGACTTCGAAGCCCAGTTCATGCATTAAGAAGGTGAAAAACTGTGTGCAAAGTGGATGACGAAGTTTGACCAAGTTAACTAGCATTCATAAATTTTAAGGATCAAGTTAGATTCTTAATTGGAGTGCAAGTAATCTCTACTTGGTGATCAAGTATCTTTGTATTTAATGCAAGAATCTCAAGGAGTTTCCTAATTTGAGTGGGATATTTGTTTCCTAATTTATGTGGATTCAACAAAAAGAAAATAGAAAACAAGAGATTTGGTTAAAGATTAATTAAGGAAGGTATCGCTATCAAATCTGTTTCAGTAAATTAGGGATAACTTTCTTTATAAGTATGCAATTTATCTTATTCCAGTAGCGTTTGAAAGCTAAGAAAGAGATTTACAAATCTCATATTGACAATTTTCCTTAATTAAGTTGTCATTAATGTGAGATTTGCTCCCCAAGTAGCAGCAAAGCAAGACTTGACCTATTTTGCCCTAGATTCCTTGAATTTATTATAAAAAATAACGGGTAAGGCTAAGGATTCGGAGTGCGGCAGTGGCAACAGAGGCAAAGAATTCACTTTGGAGGCTTAGAAGAGTTCATAATTGAAGACTTTCAAGATCTTTCTCTTCTAGGATTTTCTTTGTGATGTTTCTTCTACTCATTTATTTGTTTTGTGCTTCTTTTGTCATGAGTTGCTAAACTCTTCTCTTGCTATGGTGAAGATATAACTTGATTCAATTGACATATATTAAGGTTGAATTTTTAATTAATTTCTTTTCTATTCAATTTGAGTGTTTATTATAGTTTTTAATGCTTTTATGAATTAGGTAACAACAACAACAACAACAACCAAGTCTTTTTCCATTAGGTAAGGTCGGCTACATGGAACAAACGATACCATTGTGCCTTATCATAAACCAAGTCTTTAGAAGCTTTTATGAATTAGGCGTCCTTCATAAATTGATCTAGTGAGATAGTGTAGAATCAGAAGATTTGCATATGACTTAGACCATAAATAATAAGTGTTATGATTTATAATCATCTAAAAATGGAGGTTATAGGTTATGTGGGAGAATTGTAGTATTTTCTATAAGAATCCATAGAGTGAAGGTCATGCCCTTAAGAGTTGGGGTTTAGATCAAGAAATTGACTAGCTTTTGATAATTAAAGAAAATTAATCCGTCAAATAATTGAGTTTTAATTAATTAAGGGATTATCTCTATCAATTAAATGACTAAAAATTAATTCGAATGAAAGTTTCAAAACTACTCCATTGTCTATAATAAATTGTTGAATTAAGTGAAGTCAGATCCCTAGCATCTTTATCATTGCTTATTTATACATTAATTTGTTATTGTGCTTTCTTACTATTTTTAATTTATATATTTTTACCTTATTTTGTTTTTCCTTCAATTACTTGATTTTGTTGGAACTCTTGTTAATCTTAATTTCCTATACCCTAGATAGTATTAATTTAATGAATTTATTACTTGACAACATAATCTTTGAAGGACAATACTCACTCGTTATTATATTATTTTTGCGATTTAATATACTTGTGAATTAAGCAACATATTACTACACAAAACTGTACACCCAAATGAAAAAAGATTCAAATTTTGCCTTTGAAAAAGAGGGATTACCTGTAGGAGCAAGAAGAGCAGAAGTTGATGTTAACACTGTTACCGAGACCCACACCACCAACACTGCTGGGCTTCTGAAATTACACGACCCATATGAAAATGATGATTAAAAAAACAATGATCAAGTTACTAAGTGAAGTTGAGATCACCTCAGAAGGAAACTCTGTGCTTCCAGGGTCAACCACTGGTTGGTGGTGGTGGTGGTGGTGGTGGTGGGTATGAGAAGGGTTCGGCGGAGGCGGTGGCGGTGGCGTGGTGAATAAGGAAAGAAGGTCGGAACAGAGAAGGAAGAGTGGTAAACCCAGTAACAAAAACTGTGTGCGATCCATTGCTAAGAAAGAGGAAGAGAAAGAGAGGCACCGTTGTAGATTCTGCTTTGTTTGATGTTTACTATTTGATAAAATGACTTTGTGAAGACAGTTTTTTATTTGTATTTATAAAAATTGCTTTTACATAATTGGTTCATGCTGTTGACTTTTCGGTTTCGATTATGATAACTACATTATTCGAATTCAAATACTTTGTTGGTAAGTGATTTATACTTCCTTTCTCAAATACTTTGTTGGCAAGCCATTTATACTTTTTTTTTCTCAATACTCGTTTACGTTGAAAAAAATCTATACACAAACAGGCTAACAACAAATTTAAGCATCAATGTGATGAAATTATAAGATGTTATACTATTGATTAAGCATGCTTAATTTAAAAAAAAATAGTTATTGGTAAGTTGAAAATTAAATAATTCATACTTTAGAGATATTATTATGATTAATTTTATGGATTGATGAAATAAGTACTTAAACTAATTTCTCTAACTAACATGAAATTGTGTGAACATGTTCTATATATTTTGTGAACTTTGTCCATCTTTGAATTTCATTATTAGTTTACCTTCCTATTATCTAGTAGTGTAACTTTTTTGTGTTGAAAGTCGTGTAACTTTAATATCACTCTTACATCAGTATGGATGAATAATAGATACATTATCTAATAATTATATTTGTAGATCATACTTTTCTATTATCATAGCTAGTGACGTGTTGGAATGGAGAGATTAAGTATGTTACATTAAAAAGAGTTTTAATTATTGAAAAGTCTTGGTTTTCATTTCTAGAAGGACAAGATTTAAAACATACAATCCATTCCCTCGTGTGCCACTATTTTCATGACCCATGACTATTTGAATCATGATTATTACTATTAATTTGCTCTTTATAATTGCTTACAACAGAGAGAGTGTCAGAGGACCAAGATATTGGTTCAACAATTGAAAATATCTTAAGCCAAACCAAGAGGTGTAAGAAATTAACACTAACATTCTTCACGATTGTTTATAACAAATCTTACAGGTGGTCAGAACTCACAACATCTACCACAGCATTATCTAGTATACAAGTAATCGTGTTATCATATGATAAATCTGCTTATACTTGATTGTTCTTCACAAATCAAAATAGCTTGAAGAGGGATGACCTTGAAGGTTTCTGACTTCCCAGCCAGTGTTGCATATGGACCCCAATGGCATCCAAGTACATGCTATTCCTCCCATGCAAACCCACCACCTTGCCCTCTGTTGTGGTTGAAGTGAAAAATTTCCCTATTTCCTCACCAAATGGACCATACTTTCCTCGACTAGTATAAAAAGTCAGTGACTTTATGATTATAGGCCGTTCATCCATAGTAATTGAACCGTAATAGCCAGATATGCAAGTCAGTACCTCATGTGGGTACTCCAATTTTATCTAAAATCATAGTAGGCATGACATGAGTAAGACTAAGAATGAATAGTCAAGTCCTTTTATGTTAGCAATCATGACCAAAGAAAACAAATGGCAAGTATCAAACATTGAAAATTGCTTAAACAAAGTGGAAAAATGAGAATCATACCCGATGCATGTTTTCTCCTCCATTACCACCATGCTTTACAGACCATACAGATTGCTTATTTCGATCATACTCAATTTGAATTGAGCAAATGCCTTCTGGTGCTCTTGTCAAATAAATCTGCTTGATCCCGGAAAAGACTCCATCATCCCAGGGTCTACCTCCATCCCCACCCCATGGACCTGGTCCACAAGGAGCTGGTTCTTTAACCACACCATAAGAAACCTGTGAAAGAGGGGGGCAAAGTGAATAGAATAACCTCTGCAAATGATACCCAAAATACTTAAATGTTTTCAATATATGCTAAAAGATGATGTATCAAAAAGTAGAACATAAAATCATTAAGGAATACCTCCTCAACTGGTGCTAATTTAGCAAGTACGAGTTTGGCTGGCCATTGAGTACTGTCTATTTCAGAAATGCTTGGTTCTCTTGGGATGATTGCCATGGAAGGAGGTGTTGCCACTGGCACTATTACTTTTCCTTCCATCACATGTACGCCAAAAGCATCTAGAAACAAACCTTTTCTACCATGAATGCCAACAACCTTCCCTTCTTTCAGCCTTGTTGTGAAATAAGTTCCATGGTCATCTCCAAATGGTCCATACACCTTTTTGTTGGAGTGGAAAGTGAGTGACTTTATAACAGCAGGCCCCATGTACATCAGAGGTCCGTAGTAGCCGGATATATGTGTCAGGACTTCATATGGAAAATCAAAGACTATCTGCAAAAATGATGCACAAAAATTGCTAATAAATCAATCCGATTGCTATGTACCCCAAAAAAAAAAAAAAATTCAATCTAATTGCTTAGATTATTAGGTAAAGTAAACTACAAGGGCTTGCAAGCTCTTAGTTCACCTTTTCACTTTTGAATCCTCCCGTCCCACCATGTTTGCATCCCCATATGGCCTCCCCATCCAGATCATACAAAACTCTAATCCATACAATTCCAACATTGCGGGACAAGTTGATTTGCCTAATTCCTGTATAGGGTCCATCATCAAATACATATCCACCTGTACCACCCCAAGGCCCATATGTCACTACACCTTCAACCCTTGATGGTGCCTTCTCCACATGAACTATCTGAAGTGAAGAAAGATTCTGATATTCAACTTATGCAAACGCCAAACTTGAGAAGAAAATTAAGGAACACTTCAAAGATATTATCCATGAAGGCTCTCTTACCTTTTCATTGTCGTCATCATTGTTGAGTTCTTCGATGCTAGAAATCTTACTGGAGACATTGTTTGGTAGAGGTTTACCAAAATCATCTTTCTGTCTTAGAGCAAGAACAATATCATAGCCTTGGCCAACACTTCCTTGTATTACAGAATAACCAACATTCTCAGTGGTGTTAGTGATGTAGTTCTGTGAATAAGACAAAGTTTTGGATGGGTTTGGTTGCTGAAAGGACTTCAGATAGACTCCAATGGCATCTAGGTGCCAACCATATCTGCCATGGAACCCAACGATCTTGCCCCCACTTACCGGCAACGAAAAATATGTCCCCTGTTCAACACCAAATGGTCCATAGGTTTTCTTGTTACTCTCAAAACTCAGTGACCGAACGAAGGTTGGCCCCCATTGACTTAAGCTACCATAGGATCCATCAATTGATGTTAGGAACTCATTTGGGTAATCAAGCTTGATCTGCAACACAATCATAAAAGTTAGTTAATATGATGCAAGACTTTTTTTTTTTAGGTAGAATTTTTTGGTACGAATAAATTTAGGGTCATGCGTGGTTGTTCCATCCCAAGATCAGGGCAAGTCCCATGCTCAACAAACAGGTACTTATAAATAATCCACCAACAACAACAGACTCTGACAAGATTCAAACCCTCCTCAACTTAGTTGACACGGTCTACCTTGTGCCAACCTAGTTGACATATGATGCAAGAGTTTAATTAGTAGCAACTAGCAACTTCTACTTATCACAAGATCAGCTAAGGGGGCATGGAACCATTACCTTGTCAATTTTATGGCCTCCACTTCCACCATGCTTCTGTGACCAGATAGAACTCCCGTTATTGTCATATTCAATCTGGATGGAGTCAATTCCTTCCCCATGAACTATCACCAATTGCCTTACTGTTGAATGTACCCCATCATCCCAACGGTATCCTCCATTGCCTCCCCATGGTCCAATTGATACAGGTTTTTTTCCAGATTCTTCAAAACTCTGCACTCAAAACATCATGCAATTCAAAGGTGTTAGAGAAAAGTGGGAAAAAGTACTTGAGCACAAACTTCGCAATAAAAAAAAATGCATTGATCCATAAATAACATGAGCTGCTTTAAGCATGCACTACCATCTTCTTCTGCTTGTAGGAAGAGAGTGATAGAAGTTGGATAGAGAAAAGACTGCAAGTGCAAGTGTTAAGGTGGGTAGCTAGGGGAAGGCTTAAGAGGAATTTATGGCAGCCAAAGGGTGTGGTTGTGCGTGACAGAGGACTAATGCACCATGGAGGAAAAGGATTGAAAGGCAGGGAATCAGGTTCCCCATAGAAATCAATACGCTGTTTATAGACAAAGTTTCATGCATTTTTTACGGTTATACTTAGCAAACAATGTTTTTCCCACAATCTTATTCTCCATTTTCAGACCAAAATTCTGTGAGAAAAGGAGGGAATTTACCATCTTATGCTAAATTCTCCATTTGGAATATGTCCAGTGCACTCCAACTCCGTTGCTTCCGCAGTACACAGGATCCATTAGTGGTATCTTTTTTCTGCCAACGTAATTTCCAATGACAATTGCATATTCTACTCCCTCCATGCTTAGTTGTTCAACTTTTTCTTAGTTAACGAGTTAGAATTTTACTCCATGTCCATGAATAATCATATTGTGCTTCACATTAGAAAAGAATCTAGTACCCTTTGTCTTGATTTATGTTAATGATATTGATGGAAACCAATTAATATTTTTACTATTAAAAAAAAACAAGAATGTAAAAAGAAATGGGTGCTTTCAGATTTCGATTTATTATGCAGATTGATATTCTCATATTATTCTTGGTTCTCCCATTGAGCTGAGCTATTATTATTGGATAAAGAAAAGAAAAATTCTTAGTTGCACATGTGACACGTTAGAATGTAAGAGCATTGAATAACATTCAGTTTGCATAAGAATCACTATTAGTTAAAATATTAATGGGGTTAAATTTCCATTTAAAGACTAGTGTATTTGTGGAAATAGCTAATTAGTAAGTGAAACCTTATGGTTGGAAAGTAATCTAGGAGTATATTGAATAGTCACTGAATATTATTAGCCAAAGACATCTACTTTATACATTTTTGGATATCATTGATCGATGGTAGATATTGTCAATGTCAAGCTACTAACAAAAACCCCTGCTTGTGTAGCTTTTAATAGGTTGAATGGTGCTAAACTGGTCGTTATCAATCCATATTGCTATTAAATTGCTATTAGGGATGGCGATAAGGTGCCAAGCCAACTTGCGAGCATGCTCGTTAGAGCTGGTAATTAGTTAAGATAGACTTTATTCAGCCTAATTCATTAAGAAATTGACTCTATTTTCTTAGCTCAACATTAACTTACCTTAAAGCTCATAAGTTGTTCAACCTAAATGAACTAACATCGAACCATGTATTTATTGAGTTTTCTACACTCAATGAGTTAAGTTCAAATTTATAACTCAAACGAATATATATTTTTAACATATATTTGGTTAGTAAAAAATTTAGTTAAACCAGAAATAAAATGATATGCTAACATACATTAAACCAAAACATTATTATTACTATTATTATTTTTATTAAAAAATGACTATATATATGTATCAAAATGACTTATAAATTAATGAGTTGAACATGTTAAATTTTAAATTTCACTTATTTAACAAACAAGCCAAAATTTATTATTCATTAAGTTGATAATAAATTGAACTACGATCAGACACATAAGTTAGTTCAACTCGACCTGACTCATTGTTAACTCTATTCGCAAAATGGTTTATTAACAACTCTATAGAGTTAAAAGTTTTGATTTATTTGTTAAAATGAGTCGAGTTCAGATTTTCACAAGTTCAACTTATTAACTCTTAAGTCAATTGAATATATATATTTAATTATTTTTTAAGAATAATAATAATAATAATAATTATTATTATTATTATTTTAAGTTAGTGTAAATAACTCTCACTCCGCTTCAGGTTTGTTATTACAACACTAAACTCCGTTCTTCCTGAAATATTATACTCCCTCTATTTGACTTTGTTGACTAACCAAGTTGAAGGAGTATGCTAAGGATATATGGTTGCCAACCACGTTAGAATGTCTGCTGATGTAGTTGCTGTAATCTAAGCATAACTAAAGCTACATGTGTCAAAATGAGTTGATTTTGGATGTGTCGGAAAACTAAAAGAAAGGCCTACAAATTTGATGCAGACATTGAAGCTCACTTCACACGTTTGAAGGGTGAAAAATCAAGTACAAGTCAGATGATAGAAGCTAAACAGAATCACAACAGGAAAAACCAGAATACAAAGCATAGCCAGATGTCAAAGTGTGTCAACTTGCCTTCGACCCACCACGAGTTAGACAAAAATAGGGCAAGTGGTGGGCTGATCCATTTTTTATTACTAGGTTGAAAATACTAACTTATTTTATTTTATGATGAGTTGTTAATTAGTGGGTTAACCTTCTTAAAAGTCAAACAAAAGAATAAAGAAATTTTTAAAAAAATAATAAGTTGATGAGTTGACTGGTTAACTTACTTAAAATTAAATAAAAAAATTAAGAAAATGGTGGCTTGACCCACCTAACTTACTTATCTTAAACCTAATTCATCACTCAATAAGTAAAAAATTGTGACACGATGCAGTTGCACTTTTCTTTAAGCACAACTTTGTCCTATATAATTTTTTTTTTTTATATTGTGTTTTGTCAACTTCTAACTTTTAACTTGCACACAATTTTTCTAGTTGAACCATGAATTTCTCATTTTTCCAGTTCATGGTTCAACTATTTTTTATTACATTGCACCATAGTATTTTTGTGTTTGGAATTATGTAGATGAAGGGGATGATGAAGTAACTATTCGCTAGAGAACAATGGTATTACCGTGCATAATGAAGTGGTAGATTACATTACTTGTGTTATTAATTTTAAGACATGCCACATCTTTTGAGTTTCTGACTTTTGTTATCAATTTTATAAGAGATTGCACAGCAAAAAAAGTTTCATAACAGATTATTTTGATATTGATGATCTTATTGTTATAGCAAGTGAAGTATAATATGAGGACCATAATTTTTTTTATGATAAATCAATTAAAGGATTAAATTTTTGTTGTTATTAATTAAGGAACTCAATTTAATTAAAATATAATTTTATTAATAAAAATTTGAAAATTCAAAAATATCTAATTTGAGAAATGAAAATAATTTATAATATGAACAAAACACATGACATATATATCTTAAAATTTATTTTTTAATTAATAAATATTATTAAGTTTTTTTTATTAAAGTTAAAGTCCTTAATTGATAATCAAAACAAAATTTAAGTCCTTAATTAATAAGTTTTAAAATTGAGATATTTAATTAATTATGACAATAAAATTGAAGTCTTTTCATGACACATTTCTCTTGTTACAGCCACTATTGTGGTGATATGGTTACAGGTTATAAGAAAAGGATAAGAGATAAGAAATCTAAACTAAGATTCGTTGGATGTTGTTGCCTTTCCTAAAAGGAGCGCCTGAATATTTCATACTGCGTTTGTTTGATGAGAATCCACATAAAGCAAGATGTCAAGGGAAACACGAGGGCACACAACTTGATGTTCACCTTTAATTATATGATTGCAATTGCAAGCATCCATTAGCTTGCATTTCAGATTAGTTTCCCCTAATAACGTTTCGTGTAATAAATTGAACATGCCATTGCCTACATATAAATTTGTATATAAATTTATTATTTCTACATTGATGTCACTTTAATAAACTACTTTTTATTTAAATTGATCAACACGCAGGTTTGTTTTTTGTTTTAATTTTCTTGGGAGGCCGAAGGCTACTTTAAGTGCCTTCTCGATCATTTCTCAAAAACCAAAAATTTGCACCTTTTAAGGCCAAGATAGGAAACTAACGCAACCAACACAACACAACTCACATTTCCTAGGTATCTTCAATTCTGCAACTTGCATGTTTACCGCTTGCGAAATTTAGTCGGTGTCAGTTTTACTAATCCCAATAATTTGAAAAACACTAGAAACGTTGTCGACTTACAACCCGACAGTTTTGTCTCTGCTTCTGAGTAGCAGCATGGTGAGTGGTGGTGACCACCATATGTTCGAACTTAAAAATTTGTTAAAAAAAGCAAATGTAAATCTCGTAAGGTGGAAGAGAACACTTCCTCTTGAAAGTTGATAACTTGATACTAACCCACTGCTGGTTGACGGGTGCTTTTAATATCAATTTTTATATTTTTATATTAAATAATATATATATATTTTATATTATATTTATTATTATTTATTATACATATTTTTTTTTTATTTTTTTACTTAATTATATTTATTAAAAATAATATAAATAATACCTATACTTTAAAAAAGATATAAGATGATTATTTTTCTTTTAATATAAATGTCATAGTCAAATGTTTATTATGAACCTTTAATTTTATCTATTATATTAAGTTTTTAAATTTTATAAAAAATAGGTAAGTTTTTTATTATTTTTAAAGTTATTTAATTTTTATATTCTTACCACAAACTCTTAAAGTTTTTTTTTTTCATTTTAGTCTTTCAAATAAAAATTTATTACCACTCACAGAGCTTTAACCACCACCAGCCACCATTTTGAAACCTATAATCACCGCAGCGACCAGCCATCTTCGATCTCCACCATGCCAAGAACCCAGATTCAAATCACCACCATCAAGCCACCAGAGCCTCCCTTTTAGCAGCCATAACCCAAACCAACAACTAGGACCTGCGGTTGTCTACACCCGAAAATGCCACCATGCACCATCCTCCTTTACGCCAGGAACCACCAAACCAAACCAGAATCATCACCCCGAACCCATACCACCTAAGCCAACAACAGATCAGAAACTTTCAGCCATAGAAACCCAAAACTCACCATCGTACCAAACTTACCAACACGGACCACCTTAGTCTCGAAAACGCCCAGATATGTCACCCACATGCTGCCATCACCCATGTCGCCCAACCTCATGAATCGCTGCCATCCAGGATACGCCCACGAACCACCATCCACAAACTACTTGTTAGGAGCCTCCGTCGTCTCCCCACCAAAACCACCATCCTCCTAGCCACCACCACCAAGAAAAAATAAAGCAAACAAATCCATAAATAAATGAAAAAAAAAATGAAAAGAAAGAAACAGAGAGATAAGAGAAGGGCTTGAGCTCTCTGTTCGAGAAAAAAAAAATCAAGACCTAGACAACGGCGTGGTCATCGAGGTACAGATCGGAGGCGACCACGTGGTCGCAATGATGAGCGGGGTCTTCAACGATCAGGCCGCAATTGGTGGTGTCCATGGGTGACGGAAGTGTTGCGGTTGGGTGGAGTTCATGGACGACAAGGCTGGATCGAGTTTGGTTTCAGGTAGAGCCGTCAAAATGGGTCAAGCCCGATGGGTCGATCTGAATAGCCCGACAAAATAGATGTGCTGGGCTAGTAAAATGTTAACCCGAAATTTATATGGTTCGATCTGGCCCGGCCCAAATGGGCTGAGTCCGAATAAGCCGGGCCAGTCCAACTCAAATACGTTACAAAAGGCTGGACTGGGCTAGCAAAATGTCAGTCTGAAACTTACATGACTCGATCTGACCCTGCCATAAAATGACCCGACTTGAATGGGTCAGGCTGGCTTGTTTCGACAGCTATAGTTTCAGGTTAGGTAGAGGACGATTGAATCCAATGGTTTATTGTGAAGGACGCTTCTAGCTTGGGAATAGTGCAACATGGTGGGTGGCTGAGGTGAGGCAGCGCAGTTGAGCAAAGGCTGGCCGATGATAGATCTAGGCGGAAGACCCATTTGCAATCACAAAAGTGGAGATGGCCTGTGGTTGTTGTATAATTTTTTTTTGTTAAAAGACTAATTTTGTAATTACCAACATTATATATTAACATGTTTATCAGGTTATAAGTCATTGATCTTAGTCATTAATATAAAATTCTTCTTAATCAATGATTCATATTAGTAAGTTTATCTATGAACCTTTGACTATAAAATTTATGTTAAAACAACCCCTAGCTAACCTTCACTTGCTTGCATGCTTGATAATATCTATGGAAGAGTTATGTTAATGATACACACTTTTAAACATATATATATATATATATATATATATTCAGCGTTATTAGTATATTTATATACATATTATTAGTATGTGACTTTAACCTCCAACTTACATTTTCACTTAATTTACTCAAACTCTAATTACTACTCATATTCTTTCCTACATAGTGTCATTTCTCTTCTTCTAGTAAATTAGAAAATGCGGTTTAATTTGAACAACTAATTGAAGATCTGGAAAAAATTATGCATTTTTTTTTACAGATTTTATGTATGTAAATTTGAATCTTCTACAGATTTTATGTATGTAAATTTGAATCTTCCTTTAACTAGTAGTTTTGTTTGGTGGCCATCCTTCTAAAAAATAATCCCTTATTCTTAGAAGTTATTCTTTTTTATCTATTTTAAGTATCACTTTGATTAAAAAAAAGTTTATTATAAATAATATTTTTGTGTACTAATAAAGTATCAATTGTTATTTTTTCATCTCTATCCTTATATTTTAATAGTCTCAATTACTTATAAAAATTGAATAAATATGGTAAAATAAAGTAATTAATTGAAATGAATAATAGTAGCTTAGTAAAAAATTCCTACAATTAAAGTTTGGTTTAATACTTCTTAATTCTTATATCTTGCACCAAAATGACACTTAAAATAAATCAGAAGAAATAGTTGAATAGCCTTCCTTTTTTTTTTTTGTTTATATTAAATGTAAATCCCTTACTCAAGGTAATAAGCCTCTGTTTACCCTTCTAGGTTTTTAATATCTCATTACCATCCTAATCATTACTACTATAATAGCTTATCTTTTTTACCATTTTAATTTTTGGTGCTTTCTTTTTCTGTATTGGCCTTCCTCTCTTTTTCATTGTGTTGGTTCATGGGAATTGATAATCTGATGTATATTTTTCACATAACCTTTATAATATGAAGAGAGAGATAGACACAAACACCTTAAATAGGACCCTACAAATTTTAAAAGCTTCTCACTAATGAGATTCTCTTTAGAGCCTTTGGGTCTATCTCTCTCTTTACATGATGTGAAAAACACATATGAGAGGATCAATTCTTGTTTGTTCATTGTCTTCTCACCAATTCCTTTCTAATTAAACAACACAAAGATGTGGGAGATAAATGAAAAATAGTTTTAGTTTAAAGGTGAAGAATAGTTTAAAAACTTCTACTTTTTCCTCTTTTTTTCTTTCCATAAAAAATAAATTATGAAGTACTGATACTTCAAAATGGTTACCATATCAGTATATGTTATGTATCATATTAGATATTTTTTGAATACTTTTGGATACTTTTAGTCAATATTTTTTAATTATTTATTGAATTTTATACCAATACAAGTGGAATATTACAATGAATAATTGAATGATAATATTTTATTGTATCTACAATATTAAAATTGAAATATTAATGTCTTTATTCTAATATATAACTTGTGTTTTTATGTTAATATTATATTAATTTTATATGTTATATCTTAGTTGTATCATGTTTTATAATTTTTAAATTTTGTTGTATCCCCGTATTTGTATCATATTTGTGTCTTGCATTTGTGTTCATGCTTTCTAAAAAAGAAGTACAAAAAAAATATGGTGTCATCTAATATGCACTTTCACATGAAGGGTGCATAAATGCATCTTCAAGGAGAATCATTGATTTATGTTTAAAATACATCAATGGTTAGAATTGATGATCATCAACTTATAGAACATGTTACATTAAAAAGTAACCACAATATTATTGTAATTTTCATTTGAGTCTTGCTAAGGTGCTGGACTACTGGGTGGTGCTTTGATGGTGGCGCAAGGGTTGAGGCCAACGGTGGTGTGGCACAATGAGGGCAGAAGTGGCAACTCATTCGTCAACAGTGGCTAGCTAGTGGAGGTGTTGGGTTGTGGTGGTGGTTGGTTCGAGCAGATTCTAGGTTTTGGGGTGTGCTCAAGGGCAACGACGGACTTAGGTGACAACACTACTAGTTCAAGATAGCGGTTGGTTGGAGCAGAGTATAAATTTTGAGGTTTGACATCTATCTTTCTTTCCACCAATATCTTCATATTTTCATTTTTTCCCCTCTAAATCTAGACATAAATGTTTTGGACAAAGAAGGAATTCATTGATTCTAATCTATGAAAACCACGAACAAACAACCTTATGTTTTTTTAACTTTGAACTATGATTTGAAAAGTTTCTTTCGTGCTTTGAGAACAATATAACAATTTTGAATAGATTTTTAAAATGTTTGAAAGTTGATTTAACTTCTTGGGTCTCTTTGTGTCTTTGTCTTGCATATTCGCAGTCTTTCATCAGCGTGAATTATGGCTAGGTTGCTGACAACCTTTTGCCATCGAAGGCCACAATGAAGCTCTTCAAGTCCACCGCCATCTAAAAATGTCGGCTCTACAGTGCTGATCCCAAGACCATCAAGGCCTTGCAAATTCCTACATCAGAATGGTCATCGGAGCCGCTGACGTTGACATTTCGGGGGTTGAGCAACTAGGGATTCATCTCGCAACTTCTTCAAGTGATACAAAATGTTCAAAATGCCTTCAACTTAACCTCACTTAGTAGCAAGATCCAGGTGTCCACTGTACATTCCATGACTGTATTGACTCGACTCACTCGAAAAGAGAGACAAAAAAGAAAAGAAAAACTGATTTAAGCCCATAAGAATTTATATATTAATGAATCTGTTATTTGATGTTAAGGGACAATAATAAAAAATTACAACAATTATGAGGTTTAAAAATAAATATAAAAAACGGGTTTAAAAAAAAGCAAAATTTTTTCTAATTACAAATATTTTTAAGAGTATAAATATATTATAAGTTAATGGGATGCATAATAACATTAGCCTAAAATATATATAAATTCCAAGTATATAAATATCATTTTTTTTTTTTTTATAAACATCGAGGCAACACGCTTAAAGAGAATTATGAAACTACATTACGAGAAGAAGAAGAAGAAACAACACTTGCATTAACAAGCATAGCAAAAGAAAAAAAATGAGGTATAGCCTTAAAAGAGTGTAATCCAAGAACAAGAGAGTGGTCATATTTAAAAAGTAAATCAGCACAGTTGTTTTCTTCCCTCTTTGCGACATTTTTATAAGAAAATCACTATAAAGTGGTAAATTCATAAATTATTATTGTTTCCTCTAATCGCCAACACATGTGAACATAAAAGTCAGCGCTTGAAGTCAAGGTTTGACTCTTCTTTCATCGTCCCCAGACAAGGCAACCGCTGCATTTCCTCTTTACCTTCGATCCTCAAACAACACAATGATATTATTATGCCAATCCAATATTCCCCGCCACCACTATGACGTCACCGCTGCCATACGATTCTCCGGCCGCCGTGGACTCCATCCGCCGCTCCCTCTCCGCCCTCTGCTCCCCGCCGACGGACCGCCAACACCGCTCATTCGAAAACCCCCGCCGCTTCTCCTCCTTCGCGCATCGACTCCAGCTCATCATCAATCACCTCCTCCTCTCCCTTCAGCCACAGGAGCCGCCGCCGGCCGTCCAGACCTCCCTGAAGGGAATCTCCGGCGATCTTTCCAAGGCGGTGGAAATCGTCTCCGTCTACGACAAAGCTAGCAAGATATTCGTGCTGATCAATTGCAAAACCCTATGCTCCTCCCTCCAAGAGCACACTGCCGCCATCGCAGGATGGCTCGCGTTGCTCGATTCCGCTCTTCACGACTTCCCCGACCTCCGCAAGAAGGTCTCCGATCTCTCCAGAGACATGAAGCTCGCTCAGTTCAGAGTACATACCCCCATTCTCTCTCTCTATGAAAATGTTACTTGCACACCACAATTTTCACACCAATTTTACATGGGTTAACAACGTACAAATTTTGAGTTAATGTCATGTGTTGTTTAATTAACGTGTTAATTATCAATGATATGGAAATTGATTACATGTTAATAACATGTAATGTTTACTAAAATTTTGACATTCCATTACTTTGCTTTTAACCAAACAATACATGTTGTTAACTAAAATTTTGACATTTTATGCGTTGTTAACCGGTGTAAAACTGGTGTGAAAACTCTTATGTGCATATAACAGGGTTGCTCTCTCTCTCTCTCTCTCTCCCTCTGTGTGTGTGTGTGTGTGTGTTCTGCTTCTGTTTTTTTTTTTTTAATGTGTTTGGTGATAGGTCACAGAGAACGAAGAGAGGGTGCTGTGCACGCTGGAGAAGGAAGGGCAAGGGAGAGAGACGAGCAAAGCGGTGCAGAGTGCTATTGTGATGGATTTGGCTCGTGCTTTTGGGATTGACCCTGATGATCATGCCGAGTTTTGTAACCAAGTGAACCTCTTCAGAAACGATGCCTTGCGCTCTAATTCCGTGTCGGAGCGAAGGGTTTTGGTTTCTTTGGAGAAGATTCTGAGTAAATGGAATGTTGAGCTTGCCACTGGGATTTGGAATTGGGACTTTGATGTTGAAGATGATGCTGTGGCCATTTCGCCCTTCAAGAATTTCCTATGCCCCTTGACCAAGGAAGTGATGAAGGACCCTGTGGTGGTGTTGGAATCCTCTCAGACCTACGATAGGACTGCTGTTGAGTACTGGTTTGAAAGGTGCATTAAGGATGGCCAAGACCCCACTTGTCCAGTCACCGGAATGGTTCTTAAGTCCTTGGAGTTGAAACCCAATTTTGGGTTGGCTGGGGCAATTGAAGAGTGGGTTAGCAGGGTTGTTGAGTATCAAGTCAAATCTGCAGTGCAACATCTGACCGAGGAACCTTTGTCTGTTGACCGTGTTGAGCGGGCTCTGGATAACCTTTATAAGGTTTCTGAAGAGCACCCTATTAGAAGATACATAATCAGGAATGCTGGCATTGTGCTGTTGATAGTGACTGTGCTCAGTAATAGCTCTAAAACTATTGGATCACGTTTGAGAAGCAAAGCTCTAAAGACTTTACTTAGCATGGCCAAGGATGAAGAAAGCAGGGTCAGTTTTATTTATCTTTTTATGCTTATTTTCAAGTTTTCAGTGTCTTTAATTTTCTCAATAAATGATCAAAACAATATTTTTTTTTACCATTAGTTTTATTTATCAAAGCAAGGTGGTTTGGACATGTAAGGAGAAGACCCTTAGAAGCCCCTGTAAGAAGAGTAGATCAGATGGAGAATAGCCCAATAGCTAGAGGTAGAGGAAGACCAAGAAAGACTATAGGTGAAACGGTTAAAAAGATCTAGATTTGAATGGCTTTTCTGAAGATTTGGTTCATGATAGGACACAATGGCGTCGTCTGATCCATGTAGCCGACCCCACCTAGTGGGAAAAGGCTTGGTTGTTGTTGTTGTTGTATTGGTTTCTGGCACATATACTACTACTGTTCCTGATGCAATTTTTTTACTCATTGATAGAAAATATTGCTTGAACGGGGTATCACTAGATTGGCTGTACATAGTCTTATTGGGAGCTCTGAGAAAGAGAGAGAGTATGCTGTCAAGTTATTACTAGAGTTCTGCAGTGATAAAGATTGTTGCATAAGAATTGCATCAGAGAAAGGTGCATTAGTTCTTCTCTCAAGTATGGCAGGAAATCTGGAGTATCCATCTTTGTCCAATTTAGCTGAGGAAGTCTTAAGGCAGATGGAGAGGGTGGAGGATAATGTTCAATGTTTGGCAGCAGCTGGAAGATTTGAACCATTAATTTCACTGTTACGTGATGGTATGTGTTACACTAGTTTCTGCTTCTTCCAAATGGAGTATATGCTGATGATTATAAATTAACTTTTGAAGTCGTCTGCTTTCTACATAGAGCTAAAAAATATCAGATGAAGGATTCTCCTTAGACATTTATCTTTTTCTACTGTCTGAATATAGAGCCCCAAAATAGAATGTTGGTGATGTCTGAACATGGTTTTTGGTTAGCATTTAAAATTAAATATGTTAAATTGGAATTTGGGTGAATTCTGGAGCAGGTTCTGATGGTGTAAAGATAGAGATGGCTTCTCTGGTGGGAAGGATGACCTTGACAAATAGCTGTAAAGAACAAATTGCTATGCAAAGTGCCAGAGTATTTGTCGAACTGCTGTCTAATCCAGAAGGAAGGGGACCAAGTTTGCAGGCATTATATAGCTTGTCAGGATTGGATGACAATGCAACCATCCTTATTGAGTCTTCAGTCCTTCCATCTCTTATCGAAGTTCTTTTTGACGAGCAGGATCCTTCATATGAGTTGAAGTCATTAGCTGCTTCAACAATTGCAAATATAGTATCAAAGCCAGGGCATTGGGAATTAGCATCTGCTGACAAGAAGGGAAATCCAATGCATTCAGAAAATATTGTTTTCAGACTTTTGGGGCTTTTAAACTGTTTGTCCTCTCAATGTCAAGTGAGCATTCTTCGCATTCTTTGTGGAATTACATCATCTCCTCAGGCATCAGGTAATTTTTCATTAACTAGCAATTAATTAATAGTATTATTATGATATCTGAAACTATTAAAAAAGATTTAGATTTGAATGACATTTCTGAAGACTTGGTTTATGATAAGACACAATGGCATCGTTTGATCCATGTAGCCGACCCCACCTAGTGGAAAAAGGCTTGGTTGTTGTTTGTTGTTGTATTATTATGATCTCTGGTATTTCTTTATGACTTTATTTAACAATTTCTTGTACTCTGATAGAAACCAGGTAAACACAGTACAGAAATAATAGAACAGAGGAAAATTATACTGAATTGGCTGGATGATATCAAGATGATATCAAAACCAGACCTGTATTATTTATGAAAGAAAACTGGAAAACAGAAATACAGAGAAGAAAGATAACTCTAGGCAAGTATAGAGTGCCTAGTCCCTCCCAAATGCCCAACTGAATTCATGCCTACCCCACCTCATGTTTTCCCCCTTACAAATATACCCATTCAGCATTAACCTCCCCCACTCACCCTCTGCCCACTCAGCAGGTAGTTACATCTAAGGTAGTGCTTGTTTTCCCACTTTCCCCACTTTCCGGGCCCACCCCTTTTATATTCTGGTGTTGTCTTCTTCTAGAGTAAACTTTAGTCACTATTGGGCTTGGGCTCTTATCAACACTTCCCCCCCAAAGACTCACCTTGTCCTCAAGGTGGAATTCAGGAAAGTTCTCTTGAATAGAGGTCATCGGTTCCCAAGAGCTTTCAAAGTCAGGCAGATCCTTCCATTTGATTAAAACTTCTATGTCGCCTTGTCCATTTTTTCTGTGGCCTATGACTTCAGCTGGTTGCACCTTTAGTTTCAGCTGGTTGCACCTTTAGTTCCCAGTCTTCGGCCAGAAAAGATGGTAATGGTTGGGTGATGACAGTAGGGGAAATTGATTTTTTGAGCAATGATACATGAAACACAGGGTGTACCATGCTTCCTTCTGGTAATTTTAGTTTGTAGGCTACTGGATTGATTTTGTCTAATATTTCTTAGGGACCATAGAATCTGGGGCTCAGCTTTTGGTTTACCCGTTTGGCTAATGTTCTCAATTTATAAGGTTGGATCTTGAGATAGACCACATCTCCTGGTTGATATTCCACCTCCCTTCTATGATTGTCAGCTTGAATCTTCATTCTATTTTGGGCTTTAACTAAGTTCTCCTTTAGTTCATTTAACATTTGGTTCCTTTCAGCTACTAACTTATTCACTTCATCAACTGAGGATTGAACTGTATCCCCTCTAATCAGTATAGGAGGGTCTTGTTGATGACAATTTCGGCAAGTGTACCGAATCGCTACAAGTAATATAATGATGAGAAAAGAAATATCGTCTCCACAGGGATTGTAGTCTTTTTATCAACACAAAAGAAAAGGTTGTTTCTACTTGAACTAAAAATATGATTTGGTAACTTTGAATTGGATTTGTTTTTAAACAAGGATAAAAGAAATGTATTAAAAACAGAGCAATTGACAAATTAAAGAATGTTTTTGGATTTTTTAAGGAGAAGAAAATTCAATCAAGAAAAGCGACTAGGGTCGAATCCCATTGTTTACCCTCTTATGCTACTGATTAACTCTCAATACAAGTAATAATCATGCATTTGAAGTTCCAATTAATAAAATTAAGCTAAGATCAATCTCTTGATTTAAGACCCCTTTAACCCAAATCACAACTCCCAATTCCTTAGGTAATTATTGATTCAAGTTAAGCATTAATAACAGTGATTTCATGGAACACATAATTACAAAGATATATTCCTATATTCAATCATAATCATGCCAACTCAACTCAGTTCCAGCATTAAAACTAATTTTCCAATTAGAAGAAATACCCACATTCAAACCAATAGTGATCAAATATTGATTAGCATTAAGCAAGGAGTAGAGTGTTCAATTACATGAAATTAACTTGTAAAGAGAGAGTCAAACAGATCACATAAGAGTATCAACAATGTTCATCTAATCCTAGCCTAAAAAGATTCAGCTACTCATGATGGAAGAAGAAGAGATAAGAAAAATCAAACAAATGGAGGAGGAAGAAGCCATTGATCCTTCAAAATCTTGTTCCCAAGCTTGAATAATCAATGGGGGTGGAAGAAGATGAAACCCTAGCAGAGCTCTGGGTAAAAACCCCAAAATATACAGATCCAGAAAAATGAACCAAAAGTACGTAAAACTGTTTCAGCTGGCTATTTAAAAAAATGGCTGGATAATGGCCGTCGCCTCGCGATGGCCCAAGCTCGCCTCGCGACGGCCCACATATGAGGTGAAGCCCATTGCAGCTTCGAGCTCCTTTCAGTCATCAGCTCGCCTCGCGATGGGACGCATCGCCTCGAGATGGTTGTTCCTCGCCTCGTGACAGCACGCAGCAAAGACATTTTCTTCTTTCTTCTAAATTAAAACCAAACCTGTTTCAACAAAAATTTAAATCCCATTAGTCAGTGAACACAAAAACATAAAATACTCTTAAACAATTAAAACTTATCTAATTTCTACCTAAATTCTTTAATTCTAAAACTAATTTGACACCAAAAACTTACTTATGCTAGATATTCAACAGGTCCCTTCCATATAAGGCCTTGAATGGAGTCATTTTGGTGGCTGAATTGTAGTTAGTATTGTACCAGAATTCTGTCCAGCTCAACCATTTTGGCCACTGTTTAGGTTTAGTTCCTGTGAGGCATCGCAAGTAGGTTTCCACACTTCTATTCACAACCTCAGTTTAGCCATCTGACTGGGGGTGGTAGGCTGAACTGTACTTCAGTCTTGTTCCTGCTAATATGAACATCTCTGTCCAAAAAGAGCTGAGAAAAACTCGGTCTCTATCTGAAACAATAGAGGAGGGGAACCCATGCAACTTCACTATTTCTCTAGTAAAAATTTCTGCCACATCCTTTGCTTCATAAGGGTGAGCAATGGCTATAAAATGTGCATATTTAGTGAATCTGTCTACTACCACCATTATAGTATCTACTCCACAAGCCTTAGGGAGTCCTCTAATAAAATCCATGGACGAGTCAGTCCAAGTGCTGGTTGGAATAGGGAGAGGTTACAGCAAACCTCCAGGAGTTAAGGTCTGATATTTGTTCCTTTGATATATCTCATAAGCCTGCACATAATGCTGAATATCTTTCTTCATTCCTTCCCAAAATAACAGCCCTAAAATCCTTTTGTAAGTTTGAAAAAACCTGAATGCCCCCCTATAGCAGACTCATGGAATTCTTTGAGCACCAAGGGAATTCTCTGGGAGTGTTTAGGAAGCACCATCCGTCCTTTATAGCACAAGCTCCCTTTTCTGAGGTGATATCCAGGATGAGAGTCTAGTTGCCTGAGTAGATTTTGGATAATCTGTCTCAACCTGTCATCAACTTGTATTTCTTCCTCCAAACCATCCCATTCATTGAATTGCAACAAGGAAATGGTTGAATATTGTAATTTCCTGGATAAGACATCTGCTGCTCCGTTCTCCCTTCCAGACTTATATTTTATCTCAAAATCATACCCCAACAATTTAGAAACCCATTTTTGCTGTTCTTCCCCCCAAATCCTCTGATCTGCCAAAAATTTGAGACTTTTTTAGTCAGTATGGACTATAAAGTGTCTCCCTATCAGATAATGTCGCCATTTTTTAATGGCTAATACTATAGCCATTAGTTCTCTCTCATACACTGACTTTTTCTGAACTCTCTCAGATAGATTTTGACTCACATAAGCTATCGGTCTTCCCTCTTGCATAAGCACTCCCCCAACTCCTTTTCCCGAGGCATCAGTCTCCAACACAAAAGTCTTCTCAAAATTAGGCATAACTAGGACAGGTAGCGTGGTCATAGCAGTTTTTAGCTGCTTGAAAGCAGCTTGAGCTTCTAAACCCCATTTGAAGTTGTCTTTCTTGAGTTGTTGGGTCAAAGGCCAAGCTATCTTTCCATAGTCCTTCACAAACCGCCTGTAGTAGCCCGTGAGGCCTAGGAACCCTCTCAACCCCTTGATATCAGTTGGCTGGGGCCAGTTTTGCATGTCTTCCACCTTCTTGGGATCGGCAGCCACCCCTTGGTCTGAAATGATGTACCCCAAATACTCTAGTTGCTGTTGACCAAATGTACATTTTTTTTTAATTTACAAACAACTGATTTTCTCTCAACAAAGTCAGCACCATTTTGAGATGCTTCCCATGGGCTTGTTGATCTTTACCAAAAACTAATATGTCATCAAAGAAGACCAGCACAAACTTCCTTAAGTATGGTTTCAGCACCTTGTTCATCAAGGCTTAAAAAGTGGAGGGGGCATTGGTTAAGCCAAAAGGCATCACCAAAAATTCATAATGCCCCTCATGTGTTCTAAAGGTTGTTTTTGGGATGTCTTCTACCCTCATTCTGATTTGATGATAACCTGATTTGAGGTCCAGTTTAGAAAAAATGACTGCTCCGCCTACTTCATCCAATAACTCGTCAATCACTGGTATTGGAAACTTGTTAGGAATGGTTAGCTTGTCTAATGCCCCTGTAATCCACACAAAACCTCCATCCCCCATCTTTTTTTTTTCACTAGGATCACAGGACTAGAATAAGGACTTGTGCTAGTTTTGATTATTCCTGCAGTCAACATTTCATCTATTATTTTCTATATTTCATTTTTTTTATAATAAGGGTACTTGTAGGGACGAATGTTGGGAATGGATGATCCCTCTTTTAAGGTGATGGCATGGTCTTGGTCTCGGCTGGGTGGCAGTCCCTGTGCTGCTTGGAACTGGTCTGCAAATTCTTGTAAAACCTCTTGGATTTCTCCAGCCAAAGCCTCCCTTGGCTGCTCCTCTGCTGCTGTTTGTAGCTTTCGATACTCTATGTAATAATAGCCTTCTCTTTCATCTCTTAGGGCCTTTAGCATGGCTCTTAGTGAACCTTGACCCTTGCAAAGGGATGGCTCTCCCTTCAATGCTACTTTTTTTCCATTCTTCTCCCACTTCAAGGTTAGTTCTCTGAAATTTGCCTGAATGTCTTCCAAGCTTTCCAACCAGTCCATGCCTAGCACTACTTCAGCTCCCCCCAGATCAAAGAGGAAAAAATTCTGCTGAATTTTCACTCCTTGTAGTAGCATCTTGACATCTCTGCACACCCGTCTTCCTTTCAGCTTGCACCCGTTGCCCACCTCCACGGTGTATTCAGGAGTGTCTTGAATCTGCAAGCCCATTTCCTTCACTAATTCTTTTGAGATGAAGTTGCTGGATGCCCCACAATCTATAAGCACCATGACTTGATGCTCTCCAATCTGTCCCCATAACTTCAAGGACTTAGTAGAGGTCAATCCCATTATGCTCTTTAATGATAATTGTAGAGCCTTGTCTTCTAGTTCCCCTCCTTGGTCCTCCTCCTCTGCAACTGACTCCATCTCCTCTTCCTCGTCCCCTTCCATCAAGAACATTTGGTAGTGTTTGAACTTGCATATGTGCTAACGCCCCCACCTTTCTCCACACTTAAAACACAACCCTTTTTTACTCCGTTCTTGGAGTTCTGCTTGTGATAATCTCCTCGGTCCAGTATTTTTCCTTTCCTCTGCAACTCCATCTGGTGGTTTTGGCTCTTCAGGACTTTTGTGATTGCTGTAAACTCTCAGTACTATAAATTGATTCTTTCCTCGTTCTCCTCCAGCTACAGTTCTGTAAAAGGTGATTCCCTTCATGTAAGTTCCACCCTTCTCTCCCATTCCTCCTCTTCTAAGTGCCCAGTTCTTCTCTTCTAGCAACTGAGCTCTGTCCATAAGATCAGGCAGAGAGTGCAGCTCATACAATTTTAACTCAGCCTTCAATTCCTCCCTTAGACCATTTTGGAAAATTCCTTTCAGTACTGTTTTATCAGCAAGCTTCACATGTCCTGAAACCAACTCAAATTGCTCACGATATTCAGTAACAGTTCCTGTTTGTTTTAGACCCAGCAACGGTTCAAGTA
This sequence comes from Ormosia emarginata, assembly GCA_029884605.1. Classification (NCBI taxonomy): domain Eukaryota; kingdom Viridiplantae; phylum Streptophyta; class Magnoliopsida; order Fabales; family Fabaceae; genus Ormosia; species Ormosia emarginata. Next base: position 7,754,681 of record JAQQTP010000059.1, on the reverse strand, counting down.
GGTTTTGAATCATTCCGGGTTGGAACCTACGGACAACAGCTTCCTTGAATTGATTCCAATCTGGATTGGGTGTTTGTTCCTCCCACCACTGATACCAATTCAGAGCTCTCCCCTCCAAGGCCACCATTACCGAATCCACCCTTTCCAATCCTTCAATCCCGTTCACCTTGAAATAACGTTCTACTCTATTCACCCACCCATACGCATCTTCCCCTGAAAACACCGGAATCTCGAGTCTCCTTCCCTTGTCATCCCACTTTGGAAGACGACTCCCCCTCGAGGATCCTCCTTCAGATTTTCATGATCCATCTCGATCACGATGAAGAGAATGGCGAGTCTGCGTCTGACTCGCCTTGCTTCCCTTGTCTCCCTCCCCATCGCTCTCACCCTCGTACAGTTTCTGTGTCTCGATCGCCCCCTGCTTCGTGTCTTAAGCAGGCGCATGATTTCCTCCAATCGTGCATCCATGCGTTCCTGTTTCGAGAGGTTCTCCTGCAAGCTTCTCTCCACCGTCTCTAGTCTTGACTCCATGACGGAACGGGTGTTAACCATTCAAATCCACTTGTACCACAGCTCCAGATCGTAGAGCTTTGATACCAGTTAATAGAAACCAGGTAAACATAGTACAGAAATAATAGAACAGAGGAAAATTATACTGAATTGGCTGGATGATATCAAGATGATATCAAAACCAGACCTGTATTATTTATGGAAGAAAACTGGAAAACAAAAATACAGAGAAGAAAGATAACTCTAGGCAAGTATAGAGTGCCTAGTCCCTCCCAAATGCCCAATTGAATTCATGCCTACCCCACCTCACGTTTTCCCCCTTACAAATATACCCATTCAGCATTAACCTCCCCCACTCATCCTCTGCCCACTCAGCAGGTAGTTACATCTAAGGTAGTGCTTGTTTTCTCACTTCCCCACTTTCCGGGTGTGGTTTTACATTCTGGTGTTGTCTTCTTCTAGAGTAAACTTTAGTCACTATTGGACTTGGGCTCTTATCATACTCCATGTCAAGTTGATTTCTCAACCTTCGAGTTGTTTAATTTGTATTGCTTTCTTATAGTATTAGGTTTCAGTTTGTTTATTGAAATTGAGATATAGAGAGACACAGATGCTGTTGCATTGTAATTAATTGAGAATGACAGCATCACATACACAAAGTTTATTTCTTTCTGGTTCTACATTCAATAAATATACAGGCTGTTTTATGCCACCTCCTTAGAAGTTAGCTTTCAGAGATTATATCATTGGAAAGAAACCAGCTACCTTTTAAAATAATGCAGATTTTTTTGACATCATTCAAATTTATTTGACTTCCTCTTTATTTTTATTTTTTGGTACATTTAATTCCTTTTGATTTGTCAGTGTCAAAGTTACAGTAGTAACTATTAGGTCTTTATCGTAGAAAAAAATTGCATTTACAAGTAACCTAAATTGCATTATAGCTAAAGTAAAAGTTCCAAAAAATCCAAATATCTTAAGTTAATGTTTCAGTCAAGAGTTTTAGTTTCTTGTAATTATTGAAGTTCTTTTTTTCTTATTTGTTCTTTTTCTTCCTTTTCACCTTTTTCTAGATGATGATCTAAGGATTTTTTTAGTTACATTTTATTTTTTGGCTTTTAAACTTAACGCAAAATAGTTTTGAAATGAGTCTTGTTAAACAAAATGGTATAAGTGGAGCCTGTCCTGCTTTTGTGGTGGGAAATTATTGTATTGTCATAGCTATGTGCAATAGAAAGATCTGTCTTTACACTGACCTGTATTGGAATGGTGCATGATGTTTTACATTTGTTTATCTTATTCAGAGTTAGTAGCAATGCATATCATGTCTGGGGATGGCTTTAGAATGGTCACACCATTTCTTCAACACCCAGAAGTAGAACACAGAGTGTTTGCTTTTAAGCTTACGAGACTGCTATCTGAATGGTTTAGTCGAGATCTTGCGAATGAGCTGAGACTTTTGAACAACCTTACCATACTTAAAGAAAAACTGTTAGATAACCAATCTACAAATGATGAGAGATCAGATGCAGCACAGATACTTGCCAACCTTTCCCTCTCTGAAGGTGAAGTAATGACACTTTTAGGAGGCGATTTTGTGGAATGGACTGTTGTTACTCTTAAGAACCAGCGGCGCATTTCTAATGCAAGGTTTTCACACACTGCATCAGGCATGCAGGAAGGTCTTCTAGGTCTCTTACTTCACTTCACTAGGAACCTTGATCAGCAAACTCTTAATGCAGTTAGAGAAAATCGTCTTATGGCCATTTTCTGTGAGCAGCTGGATTATACTTCAAAACCAAAGGTAAAACGACTTGCTGCCATTGGATTGAAAAACTTATCAGAATTTGGAAGGTCACTTACTGCTAGGGAGTCTGAACCGCCATCTCCCAGTGGGTTCTGCTCTTCCCTGGTGTTCATGTGTGGGAGAGCCTCTAGTCAACCTTCCACATGTCCCATTCACAACAGTCCCTGTGAGAAAGATAGTCAGTTGTGCCTGCTCAAGAGCAACTGTATCAAGCCCCTGGTTGATCTCCTCAATGACAATGATACTAATGTTCAGCTTGCTGCAGTGGACGCACTATCTACTCTAGTATTAGATTACGCATCTCACAGTTTCAAAAGAACTGTTGATGAGCTTGAGCAACTGGGTGTGGTTGATTCTGTGATCACTCTTTTCACAGAGGCTAGATCTGGGGAGCTTCAGGAGAAGACAATTTGGATAATAGAGAAGATATTGAGAGTGGAAAATCACAGCCAACGGCATGCACTCAATCAGTCTCTTGTGAGAAGCTTGGTTGAAGCCTTTAAGCATGGGAATACCAACACAAGGAAGCATGCTCAAGATGCTCTGAGCCTCCTAAAGGAGTTATCATGTGTTAGTGGAAAGACATCAAGTCAAACTCGAGCTGGGAGATAGCAAGAGATGAAAATTTTTACTCATTGAAATATTGTATAATTAGACAACAATCTCTTCCCATTGTACAGAAGTCAGCAAGAGCTAATTGGCAAGCATAATTGTAAACATCAACTCTGTAATTCCATTATAGGGCTACAATAGACATATGTGTTAACATTATTTTGCGCAGAGTTACCTTAGCAAGCAAGATATTGAACAAATATTTACTTCTCGTGGCCACATTAGGTCATGATATGTGTGGGGATTCTCAAGGATTTTTCTAGATATGTAGCAACTAGCAAATAAGGCAATTACATTGATTAGATAGTCATGAATGTTACAAACTGATATCAAACAGAAATTTTAACCATAACATATAACTTTCCTAATATTTTTGTGATTTTATGATTGATAATGTAGCTACTAAATAGGATTATTGTTTTCCTGTAGATCTATTAAGTTCAATGTTAGTAGTTAGCAGTTAGCACAGAGTGAAAAACTGAACTGAGTCTTTTTCCTTACCAGGAATAAGCCTTTACCATTTACGTTGTGTGCTAGTAATTATGGGAAACGTTTTAAATGCTCGTAAAAGAAATTGGAGTATGAATGCTCCATATTTTTTCACCATTAATTTTGTGGAAAAATCAGTTAATTTTGTATCAACGACTCTTGTATTTCACCTGCAACCTTGTTAACAAGTAAACAATAATCAATCCTTTCTTTTTTTTTCCTCTTATCTTTCTTTCTCCTTCTCCTTTTCCATCTTTTTTTGTCTCATCCTCTGCAGAAGTACTTTAATTCCTATTTATAAGAACAAGAGAGATATACAAAACTGTGCAAATTACAGATGGATTAAGCTTATGAGTCATACCATGAAATTATAGAAAAGAGTAATTGAACGACGATTAAGACAAGAGACTCATATTTCAGAGAATCAATTCAATTTTATGCTTGGGAGGTTAACCATGGAAACAATCTATCTTCTATGAAAATTAATGGAGAGATATCGGAAGAAGTAAAAAGACCTACACATAGTTTTCATTGATCTGGAAAAAGCCTACGATAAGGTACCGAGGGAGGTCTTGTGGAAGGCTTTGAAGAAGAAATGAGTTCGTATCGCTTATATTCGAGCAATCCAAGATATGTATGATGAGGCTAAAACTTGTGTGAGAATACAATGAGGGGTTATAGAAGATTTCTCTATAACTATAGGACTGCATCAAGGGTCAACTTTGAGTCCATATCTTTTTAGCTTGGTCTTGGATGTGCTTATCACAGATATCCAAGAGCCGGTGTCACAATGCATGCTTTTTGCAGATGATATAGTCTTAGTTGGAGAGTCGAGAGAGAAAACAAATGGAAAGCTAGAGTTATGAAGACGAGCTTTAGAAGAATATGTCTTTCGTATAAGCAAGAGTAAGACGGAGTATATGGAATGTAAGTTCCGTAAGAAGTGTGCTAATACTAGCTTAGCGGTGAAAATTGGAGACCACACCATACTACAAGTCATACGGTTTAGGTATCTTGGATCTATCATACAAAATGACGGAGAGATAGAGGGAGATGTAAACCATAGGCTTCAAGCTAGATGGATGAAATGAAGGAGTGCTTCAGGAGTGATTTGTGATAGAAAAGTACATCTCAAGCTTAAGGGTAAATTTTACTGCACAGCTATAAGACCCGCGATGTTGTATGGTACTGAATGTTGGGCAGTAAAAAGCCAGCAAGAGCATAAGATCAGTGTCGCAGAGATGAGAATGTTACGCTGGATGTGTGGCCATACAAGACAAGATAGGATTATGAATGAATGCATTAGAGAGAAAGCAGGGGTAGCACATATTGTGGAAAAGATGGTAGAATCTCACCTTAGGTGGTTTGGACATGTAAAGAGAAGATCCTTAGAAACTCCGGTAAGAAGAGTATATCAGGTGGAGGATAGTCTAATAGCTAGAGGTAGAGGGAGACCAAGAAAGACTATAGGTGAAACTATTAAAAAAGATTTAGATTTTTGAATGACATTTCTGACGACTTGGTTTATGATAGGGTACAATGACATCGTTTAATCCATGTAGCCGACTCCACCTAGTGGTGAAAGGCTTGGTTGTTGTTGTTTGTCTCATCCTCTGCCATCAAATCTCCATGATCACCACCATCTTCAATCCAAAAATCATCCCAAAAACAATATCCTTCACCTATTTGAAATCTAAAAACATAAACGACTTGGAAATACTTGCGTCATGTATAGGTGCGAATCCAATGGCAGCAAGAGAGGAAGACCTCGATTCACTCGAGCCACATCATTCGCTAGAGCTTCGTGGTCCGCCACGACAATGCAGCGTTAGTCGGCGACGATGAAGACGAAGACGATGGCGACATCGTAATCGTCAAGTGCTGCAGCAGGGTGACCATGACGGTGCGGGTGGTGGTGGTCGTCGACGGCATAGTGGCGGAAGGGGATTCTGTTTAGATGGAACAAGATTTTGGGTTTTCACTAATGATTTGAACGAGATTCAAAAAATGGTTTTTGTTTTGGTTTTTTTTTTTTTAAAAAAAAAGTCAACAAAAGTTTACTTGTTATAATAAGTAATTTTAGTTAGAGCATTGATGTTCAAAACTTTAATATGACCATTGTAAATGGCTCCGTAATTATGTACTGCATCTAATATCATCATTCATGTGTTAATAAAGATTTATTATCTCTAATGTTATCATTGAGTTCATAAGGGTTAATTCAATGATAACTGTGTTTATCTCGTTTGAAGTTTGGGTTTGAGTTTCACTAGTAAATCATGAACAAAATACAATATTCTTTATCAAAAGTAGTAATGTGTTTAAACCTTTAATTTTTTTTCCCCTTGAAATATTCCTGTTAATAGCAAAACATAGACCTAATGAAATTCTATGTACAATTGTTACAAACTTTAAAGTTAAAATCAAGTAGGCAGCAATACTCTATCAAAGAGATGCTAAAAGCTACAAAAGAATTGCAAAAAGAAAAGGTAAAAGCTGCAAAGATGATTGCTTTGGTCTGATTAATTTCCCCCCTAAGTGAACAATGAGTTGAGTTGATATGATTATGAAAAGTGAAAAAAAGCCAGGAGCATATACAACCGCGCAAAACCACAAAGTGAAAACCAAGATGGCTTAGGTCTGTTAATTTGCCCAAGAAGTTTGGCAATTGGGGCCAAGTGCTTCACTTTGCAGATGCCGGATGCATGTAATAAAGTAAAAAAATAAGAAAGAAGGCACTGACACTGCTTTTTTAGGTGGCAGGACAAGTTACAAAAGAAACTTGTTTTACTTTCTGGCTGCACCGATTAAATAAAGTGGAAGGACATGTTTAGGGCAGGTTCAACGACACACTTTTTATTTTCCCCAAAGATACTGATTTTATTAAATTGGAATAAACAATGATTTTTTTTTTTCAAAAAAGCTAGATACTTAGAAGAATTGCAATTTTGTACAGGAAAAACATAATCATACACTATTTTTAGTGATATATATATATTATTTATATTTTTTAAAAATATATAATTTAATAAAAAAAAATAAAAAATATATATATAATAAATGGTATTGAGAAGAGTAGTATAAAAAATGATATAAAAAAATAAATAAAAATATAAGAGTTGTTTTGTATACTAAATCTCAGTCATAAAAGACAAACAAAAAATATGAAGCATGTAAAGATTTTGACTGTTTTGTTTATTTGTTTAGGTGGACTCTAGGCAGCCTAATGGTGAAGCCACGATTCCGTGAGAAATGCAGTTACCTATTCTAAGTTTTTAAAATTATATGATATGTTAGTAGAAGCCGGTTGAAATGTTTCTGAAATCTTTGAGTATGAATGCTCCTTTAATAAAATGAAACTATCATCATAGATTTATAAATTAAAAACATGAAGTGTTGTGATTTCTTACTTATAACTTTTATAGTAGGTGATGGCCTGGTAACAAAGTTCAAATTGCGAGGCAATTCTTAAAAAAATTAGAATTAATTTGATAATATGAATAAATATTTAATAATAAAAAATTTAAATTGACCCCTAATCGTCTCCACGTTCCCTCATCTGTTTGAACCACCAGTAGCAGTGGATGATTGCGATGCCACCTAGGGTGTAAGACTCTAAATTTCCGTATCTCTTAAACAGTAATTTTGACAGTTAACAGAATTTTACTGTTTAGTAATTTCTGTGTCTTTGTAAAATTATTTTGAATATTCCGTCAACGTATTTGATCTTTTTGAGTGATTTACTTCGTGTCAGGAAAATAAAAAATTTCGGGCCGGAGAAAACTTTACGTAATTTAATTTTTACCGTTAGGTAATTATTTTACGTAATATGATTTGATATTTGTGCGTTTTCTAATATTTGTGATTTTTGTAGATGATTATGAATTTTTTTTACTGTATGTGGGCCTATGTGATCCTATGTGGGCCCAGGTGGCCATACGTGGGCCCAGGTGAGTCTCGCAAAGTGAAAAATTTTTTATGCGTATGTAAAAATTTGTCTTGTTTAGACGGAGACAGGGATCTTACTAAACCCGAATCTGAAACAGTTTTAGAAAATTTTTTGATCTTGTGTTTTGTCTTGTATTTAATTTATCTACGATAAAAATACAAAATATATTCTTTCGTGGTGTTTTAGCGATAAAAATAGAAATTATATTGCTTAAGTCAACCTTGGTGGTTTGGATATCCACTATTGATTTAATTAATGATGGAGACTTGATCTTGATTTAATTAACGGTGGAGATTTGATCTTAAAAGTGAATAAGATCATTTATAACCGTTAGATAGAGATTAAATCAATGGTAGAGATTTGGTCTCAAAAAATGACAAAAACCATTTATAACCATTGGATTTAGAAGTGATCAAGGGTGGAGATTTGGTCTTGCAAAGTAACAAGGACCATTTATGACCATTGGATGAAGATTTAATTAATGGTGAAGATTTAGTCTTAAAAAGTGACAAAGACTAATTATAACCCTTGGATTAAAAGTAAGAAGGAGTAATCTTGACCCTTAATTTTAGAGACACATCTAATGGCTAGAATTTAAAGGAGAAAGATCCAATGGCCTATATTAAGTCATCTACCTAAAGCTAGATCTAAAACCTACCTAAATCCTAACCATTGAATTAATCAATGGCTTGAAAAAACTTCAAATAATGGCTTGAAAAAGATGACAACTACATGAATGCATTAGAAAGAGGGGGGACGGTTTTGAGCTTCATTTTGGAGCTAAAGAAAAACTTTATGTCATTCTTTGAGGTCTTGGTCAATTTATGCATCATTATTGACTATTATTGAGTACTTTGCACTCTTAGGAGAATGCATGAAGGGGGCACGGTTTTGGTCTGAATTTAGGGGCTTTGAAGACCATTATTAGCTATCTTGGTCATTATTGATCATTCTTGATCATCTTTATCTCCTCCAAAAGCAAAAACCCATCAAACTTTTCTCTCCACCTCTCCTCCAAGCAAGTTTCGGTCATGACCATCAAGAACACCTTCCATCACTTTTTAATTTCATCCAACTTGATTTTCTAAACCTAAACACCATTCTAAGAACATCTCTAGTTATGAGTTTTTCCAAAATCATTCATCTTGGGCTTCAAATCCAAGGTTCAAGTTTCTATCAAAAATCAAAAATTCCATCTTTGTGCTTCAAGAGAAACCATTCGGTCAAGACACTCAAAACCACCATCTAATCTCTTTTAATTTCATCCAACCATAGAACTTGAATCTACATGATATTCTAAGCAACTTTCATGTTGGAGACTTTCTCTAAATCATTCATTTTCAAGGAGTTTTTCCAAGAGCAAGTTCTAAGGTTTTTGAGGTGAAGTGTAAGGAAACTTCATTTCTTCTCTTCTTTTTTATGATCTAAACCATGTTTGATCCATGGTTCTCTTAATCAAGCTTAGTATACTAATTTTTTTTTATGTATTTTGTTTTGTATTTGAGAAGCCCTTGGTGGTGAAGGACTTGGAAAAAGAAGCAAAACAAGGAGTTTTTGAGGATCTTCAAGAGGTAAGAGGGAGATCCATCTCACCAACCAAGCATGGTGGTGAGAGATGGTTATATATTTGATGGATGTTGAATCTATGTGAGGATTCATATCCATAAGTAATTTATTTGTGGGTGTTTATGTGCTTTAATTATTTGTCTATGCTTGGCATGCTTTGCATGATTTTATGACTTTGATGGTATGCTTATAATATGCATGATAAGTATATGGCATGTTTGTGGAATTTATGATGGAATATGTATATGTATGCCATGATGTGAATATGGAAAGAAAATAAATTTTTGGCTCCAATGGCCAAGGAAGAGTGGTCACGGTTTTGACACTCATGATTTGGGTTTATGTTAAAAATTTTCAAGAACAAGGAAAATTAATTTTTGGGTCCCTAGAACAATTAGAATTTCGGTTAAGACACCTCAAGATAGGTGTTCACAAAATTAATATTTTCTTGAATGATGAAAATGGATGTTTAGAAAAAAGCAAGGAAAATAAATAAAGAGTTTATTTTTCAAAGAGTACATGAACACGGTTTTAGAAGAATTTTTATTGATTTATTTTGTGTAAAAAGTTTCTAAGTGTTTTACTAAACATGAGATTTAAATGAAAATAGTAATGATGATTTTAAGGATTTGCAAAGAAAGTGAAAAAGAATTTGTAAAAAAAGTGAAAATGGATTTGCAAAGAAAGTGAAAAATAGAAATGAACAAATAATTTGATTTTCAAAGACTATGAGTCTTACGTTTTTGTAAAGGATTTTTAATAGTTTTGTTTGTGTAAAACCATATCAATTTAAAAGAAAAAATATTTGATGGTTTCAATAGTCATGTCCACGTTTTTTAGGGCTTGTAATGCCTTGATTTTTATGAACAAAGTGATTTTCAAAGTGGAGATGTAACTTGATTTAATACAAGAATTTGGAAAGGGAATAGAGCGTTTATCACTTCAGAAAATCAAGTTTTTGTAAACGGAAATGTTTTCGAACTTCAATTTATTTTGAAGAAGGTTGTGTTTGGAAATGATTTGGGAAAAATGAAGAATATAATGGTTTTGTCAAAATTTACTAACATATAACTGATTTTTGAATTTTGAAATACGTTAGAAAAAAAATGTTACATTTTGAAACGTTGATGGAAAAGTGATTTTTGTGGATTATATTTTGGAAAAAGATTTTCTTGAGTAAGGAAATGTGAAAAATGAAATACAAAGTCATATTATTTTGAGAAAGGTTGAAAATGAATTTTTGAAGGTTAAGAAATATTTTCTGTAATGAAATGGTGATGAAAAATGTTTTACGTATCTTAAAAACGTGATTTTTAAGTTACACAATTTGAAAAAAAAATGTGTTGAAAATGATATTGATTTATTTAAGTCCAAAATAATGTTTGAAATATTGAGAAATATTTTACGTGATTGTAAAATGTTAAAAAATATTTTATGTATCTTAAAAATGATTTGAAATACAGTAAAATATTTCTACGATTTGAATTACGTTTAAATATTTTACGTAATTTGAACTACTATTGAAAAATCAATATGTGATTTCAAAGTGATAGAATATTTTTACGTGATTGTGAAAATGACGGAAAATCGTTATGTGATTTGGAAAGTGTTTTAAATATTTTGAGAATGATGGAAAATGATTTACGCGACTTAAAAGAATGATTTTTAAGTTACGTAATTTTGAAACAGTGAAAAAAATACTATGCGATTTGAGAAACGTATATTTTTACGCGATTGAGAAAAACGTTAAAAAATTAGTACGTGGTTTAAAAGTGAAACAGAAGAGTTGCAACATTTTAAAAATGTTACAAAAATGTTACAAAATTTTGTAAACGTAACAGTAGTGTTACGGTATTGTGAAAACATAATAAAAACATTTTGGAATTTTAAAAATATAACAAAAGTGTTACGGTATTTTGAAAATGCAACAGAAGTGTTGTAGAATTGTGAAAACGTAACAGAAATGTTACGCGATTGTGAAAACACGACAAAAATATTTTATAACTATAAAAAAACATAATAACATGATGATTATTGTTAAAACAGTGTCCATACACTGTTTGTGAAAACAACGAGTTTTGCTTTTTTTGGCACGTGGTGCATTTTAGATGCATTGGAAAAAAAATATGCGTTGAGGCATATGATTTAATTGAACAAACGAATTTGAAAAGAATGACCTTGTGGTTAGACTTGCACTGATATATTCGTGCATTGTATAAACTATATCCGAGAAATTATAAGATATACCGTGATTGGTATTATACCTGTGATTGGTATTTGGTGCATTATACATGCATTGGAATGGTCCGATGAGGACCGATATGGCTGATTGCAGCGTAAACACACCTCTGAAAGGGTGCGATATGCGTAGTGTAGGTCACTTGTTGACCTTGGGGGCATTGGGGTGCGGGTTGCTTACACGGGTGGTTGGTCGCGCTTCTTCCCGTAGGTTAGACCGATGCAACACACCAATGATCCTGACCGAGACACTATTCTTAATCAATATCTGATAAAGACTATCGTGTATGTGCTAGATGTGCAAAAATTGAAATGAGAATTAAAGCACGTGGTCTGAGGCACGTGGTACCGGCAGGTCTTTTCGATCATTTCTCCGACCTGAGTTTTAGCTCCATTGAGTAGGAAATCGAGTCTTGTGTACATGCATAATCTGAACATTTATATCTCAGTGATATATTAATTGAGGAATATTGGCTATGACAATTGTTTTGAATACTTGGATGATGATGATGATAATCAAGCATGAGGGCATTATCATAATTGTTGTTTATGATAATTGAATTAATAAATGATTAGATGATGATAGTTGATTAATGTTGATGGTATGATCATAATTGTGGTATGATCTATCTCGTATGATATTGTTGTTTATGTTATCTCCGTGTCTTTTGCCGTATTGATCTTGGTGTAGGTGATCTCACCTCTTTGTTATGTTGTTTTTTGTGTCTAGACTTTAAAATCAAATAATAGAAGGATCGAGTTGTCTTAGACATAACGAGCGATGGATACTCGTAGATTGATAAAAACATTGAAGAGTGGGTTGTCTCAAGTTCGAAGGTGTTCGAGTAGACAAGGAGTAGAGTTACGATGCAATGTTCTGATACAAGATAAGGAATAAGTATATTAAGTTTTATCGTTAGTGTTATACCATGCTATTTAGTAGGACCCGTCATGGGATTTGCTACTATTAAAAAAAAAAGAGTTTGTTAATTTTATATTTCTCTTTAATGTGAAATATTAATTGGTGTTAATATTGTATATTAATCAGTTTAAATATATTTTCAGTAATACTTATGAATTTCAATAAGTTTATGTTTCAGTAAAGAAAGAAATTTTAAAACCCATCTTTTTATAACTCAAACCTTGTGTGAACTCCTTTACAGATTTTGAGTCGGGAGTCAGACATGTGATACCCTAGGGAGGGTGTTACATAGGGCAGCATCACGTCGATAGATGATGAATTCGACGCTAATGGTGGATTTGGATTCCAAGCTGAACTTGTTTTTGGTGAATCGAGACAATAGGTTGGACTTGCCAACACCGGAGTCTCCGATCAATACCACTTTGAACAAGTAGTCATAATCTTCATTGGCTTTGTACTCTCCCATTGAATTGCTCGCTAGCAGTGAGGCCAAGGTTGTTGGGCTAAGCATCTCTAGTTTGGTAGAGAGTGGAGCGGTGGTTGAGCTAGGTTGGTGGGTGGAGCAACGTGATGGGGAGGCTAATGATGATGGTTCTTTGTGAAACAAATAGCTTAGTCTTAGTTGTGTTGTCATTTAGCATAAACAAATAGCTTGTTTCCTTGAACAATGTTAAAGTTTCCTTTTTTTTTTTGGAATTTCCTTTAATGGGTTTTGTGCGTTTATTTAAGTTCTTTTAGAATGACAATTTATCTTCATTCTAGGTTTGTGTTGTTGATTTTTATGATTCAGAGTTTTGGGGAAGAAAAATGGGGGTTAAGGTTGTTTTTGAATCTTGATTAAGTATTTTGATAATAGTGTAACTTGAAAATTATAATCATCAGTTTGGTCAACATATTTCAACACATTAGCATCAAATCCTCATGTCTGTCATGGATTTTTGGGTTGCAAAGGAGAGAGGCTGTGAAGAAGGAATTTTGGGAAGAAGAAAAAGGATTAAAAGGTAATAAACTAAAATATAAGGTTAAAAAAATAAATGACCATATTACAAAAAAAAAAACTTGTAATAATAGGTAATATGCCTGGAACATTCATGCTCCAAAGTTGTTTAGGAGCATTTAAAACTTTTCCATGTTAGTGTTACTAAGTATATATATTGTAAATGAAGGTTGGATAAGTTTCCACTAAAGCAAGTAAGTAAATATGTGTATCTATTATTAAATTTTAGTGGATTAATATTTTAATATACTTTAAATTAAATTATAAATTGATACATTCTTACTTATTCACTTTATAAATAAGTTTACTTTAAAAGAACTTTTTCCATAAAGGTTGGCTTATTTAATTAGTAAGGTTGATTATTATATATTTCATTGTTAAAATTTTTGTTAAGAATAATACATAAGATTTTTATAAAAAGACAACTTAACAAAAAAATTGATCGCATGAAGATAAATGCAAAATATAAAGTTATAAAACCAGACTTGGACTGTACCCCAAAAAAAAAAAAAAACAGACAGGATAGAATATAAAATTAGAAAAATGCTAGACCAGCCTAACTGTTTTTTGCGACCCAAAATGCAAATAAAATATTACAAAACCACCCTGGACTTTCAAGAGAATATCAAACAACAGAAATATATCAGTATCATATGAGGTTTTAGAGGACAATGATAAAGTAGTATAGCATGACATTGAAGTTCATAATATGGAAGACATATTTTTTTCATCTTATGAGTGATCACATCTCAAGAGAGAACAAATTCTGGTCATAATTTTGTGGTGTTTATTTTATATTGTTGAGGGCATGCAACTTCAAGAGATTAATAATTAAGTTTTCGTTGGAAGAGCTTATTTTCAGCTTATTTGAGTATCTATCGTAATAAGTGCTTATGAAGTGTATCGGTAATGTTTGAATGAGCTTATCAAAACATCTCTTGAAACATATATAAGCTGTTTTAGACTTATATTCATAAGGTAGAAATTAAAACATAATGTTAATGGATTATCAATATTTCATTTATGCATAAGCGCTTCTTAGGGCGGCTATTCAAACGCTATTCAGTTTATCCTATACTTTATGAGTTTATAATGATACTTATAGATAATTTATTAATGAAATTCAACCAAGAATCAAATCTAAACCTTTTTATTGATGGATCCTACCAGTTACTCTTATTTGCCATGCTACCTTTTTTATTATACATGTTTAAGAAATTCAACTGCATAACAAGTCCACATTGAACCCAGGGACAGTAAGTCTCGTCTAAGTGTAGTGTAACTGATCTTCCGAAGCACAAAATGGAGATACAAAACTCTTATTTATTGTTTAGATATGATCTACAATAATAAACAAAAAAATAATTTTTAAATATTCTCTATTTACTTATTTATTGTATTTAGACATGTCCTCGATTATCTTGTTCAGAGAGATAGACACAAGTTTAATTTTATTATTCAAGAATTTACTATGATGAGTTATAAAGTTTACTAATTATATTTAGTGAAGTATTATTTGAGGATCTAAATTTTTTTTGATAAACTAATTAAGAAACTAAACTTTTATTGTTATCAATTAAGGATCTTAATTTTATTAAAATATATTTATATTATTAAAAATGTTAAAAAGACAAAAATATTTAACTTAATAAATAAAAAATAATTTATAATATGAACAAAACACATCACTGTAAACACCTAATTTTGTTCGAGATTTTTTGTTTAAAAAAAAAAAAGAAGAGAAAAAAAAACCCAACTTTCACCCATTGACTCATTATCCAAACTATTGACTTAGTATCCAGCTTTCATAATCCATTATTCTATCCATTAACTCATTATCCAATCCAATTGGCCCATCAACCCATAACCTGACCCATTAATCCATTGACTCATTCTAATACAACACAAACTCATTATAAACTAACATATCCTAATCAAATCCCATCACTATCCTAAATTTATCATAAATCAACCCCAACACTCATCTAAACAAATCTCAACACTCATCTTAAACCAATCATAATCACACTTTAACTCAAACACCTTAACCTAATCCCTCCTATAAAAACCCATAACCCAACCTTAATAGATCAGAGTTTTTTAATAGGCCTTAGCTTAATTCTTTCAGCCCTTACAAATTACCCCAGCCACGACTAACCTTCTTCCCCAACATATTCCATTACCATCAACCTCATCATCAAACGCCATCCCTGGCTCCCTGCCAACCTTTAATCCTTTCCATACCCACATATCTTTGTCATCTTCACCAAAAAACGACTCAAAACCACTCTCTAGAATTCCATACCTACATATCTTCCATCTTTACCATTACAAATTCATTATCACCATCATCTTCAACACCCAATCCCACCATTCCCCAAACAGCCACCATCACCCAAAGCCATCACCTTCAACTTCTTCCTTAACCAAAAACACTACCCTCTACATCCTTAGCCAACCAGAATCAACATTGAGTTGTTGAACCATCAACCACCCAACTCAACACTAGCACTCCTACTCCGCATCGAACCAGACCCGTACCAGATCTGAACCCGCATGACTTGGATCCCGTTTGTCGCTTGCCCCATGCGACTCAGCCGCATCCCATTGTCGAACGCGCGACCCACCTACAACGATCACTGCAGTTCCGATTCGAGTAGTCCAATCACGCTAATCGACAAGAGTCTAACCTGGATCCGCCCCACGCACCGCAAGCCATTCACAGGAACAAAACCACCGCCGCACCAGTGTCGTGCCAACAAGGACTACCAGCATCGCGTCGGACCCAAACCAGCAAGTCGGCACTAGCAACCTGTGTTGCCGCCGTCGACTAGGCTGGAGATTGGCTCTCCCGTCGCCGGATCTGCTGTTGTCTGCTAGTCTTCATCTTCTCTGTTGTAAATATCTAAACCCCTCCCCCCATTTGTTCTATTCGTTCTGTAAACTCTTGGTTTTTTTTTTTGTTTTTCGTTTCTTTTTTTTTTCTTCAAATTCTGTAATTTTTTTTGGAAGAATAAGCCTAAGCTAATGTGGGCTCATTGGGCCAAAGAAGGTAAGAAAAAAAACAAAAACAAGGATAAAAAAATAATGATAGGATTTAAAAGGTAAAAATATAAAAATAATTAATTATTAAAAAAAAAGATTAACTGAGTTGTGACAGCTTGTTAATCCTATAATTTTTGGATCATCTGAGTTATGACAACCTAATTATTTAAATTATTTTAAAAATAACAATAAATTCAATAATCAGTGTGTGACGTCTCTAGCATGACGCGAACTTCACATATTCAAACCTTAATTTGGTTAACAGAGTCGTGACGACTTGTTAATTCAATTTTTTATAAAATAAAAAATTAAAACTTTTCTTTAAATAAAATTAACTAACCCATACTTATTTTCTAAAGAACTATGTGACTTTGAGTTCCTCATTGCAACAGAGGATACGTAGGAGCGAAATTTATATTTCGTCAAGCCAAATGTTAAATTTTTACAAATTCTTTGTTTTTTTTAAAAAAGGGATAAAGCAAATATATTTTTAGATTATCAAATTTTGCATAATTAATTCAGGATAACCGTTTTAGGACGGATGTATTAGGGGTGCTGTGAGGTTAAGTCTCTACCATTCCTTATGTATAACTGACTCCTGAATCTAATCTGATTTCAAAGACCATTTTCTAAAAGAATTTTTTAATTTTTTTTAATTTAAATAAAATTGGTGGCGACTCTTAACAATTTATTTTGTTCACGCTTCTCTGTCCGTGATCTCCGTTGCGACAATATATGTCTTTAAAAAAAATTATTAGATAAATATTATTAAAATAATTTTATTAAAGTTGAAGTTATTGATTGATAATTAAAATAAAGTTGAAGTCTTTAATTAATAAATTTTAAAGTTAAGGTCTTTAATTGATTATGATACTAAAATTGAAATCTTTTTACAATACTTTTCTCATTATATTATTTACAGGATACTTTTCTATTATTCAAAGACAGGAGAGAATTCAAATACTTATTTATTGTTAATTATGCCTAACTTAATGAAAGATAATATATACCAAACTAACTCTAAAATAATGTACGACGTTAAAATAAAGTTTCCCCTTTCTTTTCCACCTCATTCCACTTTCTCCTAATGAAGCCCTAAAATTTTGGGTAGGGTAATTCAAAATGACAATCATAAAAACTATTTAAAAGATTCCTAACCTGGAACTGCAACTCGGAAATGGATCTGACAGCAATTAATATGGAAGTTATGCAAGTTCTTAGTTATCATCTATATTTGACATCTACAAGAGTCTACAACTACCAGTTTCTTTCATAAGTGAGATGCATGCTATTTATAACGAAGTAATTTTTTCAAAAAAGAGTACGAATATCAATGACCAATTAAATTAGCTAGGTACAATCATATCAATGACCAATTAAATTAGATGAAAAAAATAACGTGGTAAGAAAAACAACCAATTTTAAAAGCCACTAGACAAGGATATGATGTGTCACGTCTCATTTGTGTGGTGTTTCGTATAAAATCCTAGGTAAGATCCTTTCATAAATATATATCTCTTACTTCAATTTATTGATTAAGGAGAAAAAAGTTTAGGAAAATAAGGAAATTCAACCATTTAGTTCTCTACTATGTTATATACGCTTGCAAGGATTTTTATTCTTTAAGAAAGATGAAAAATTATAAAATTACATTTTAACATTACACAATGAATTGAGAAAATTAATTTTAAGGACTATTAAAGAACAATATTTAATATAAAGAGATTAAAAAGATAAAATTATTAAGAAAGACCACTCAAATTTTAATGAAAGAGGAAAACAATTTAGGTTTATATGACTAAAATTACCTTTAGTAAAACTCCCAAATCCTTCATCTTTTACTCTAATTTTTCCACTTTCCTTCTTCTTTGCTTTCCTCACTGGTTTGGTTGGAGTAGCAAGATCTGGAACCACAATGGTATTCACAAGAAGTACGCAACATTCATCATGTAATTTATTTCACAAATATGTAATTTCTAACCATGGAACACCCATTATGCATTTCTTGAATCATGCATCCAGAGGGATGTCTCCAAGTGCAAGAAATATGGGTGTTCTCTCCAATGGGTGATACGGTGTCCCTAATCCACGCAGGATGTGTTGTCCACATAAGAAAAAGAATCATGCCTCACCGAACTGTTACAGCTCATGTAAATTACATGCTGCAATAGAGGTAGAGAATGGTACTCATCTGAACTTCGCAATTGAGTAGCATGATGTAGATCTCAACTTTTATATTCCTATATCAAACAATGCATATTTTTTTTTTATATTTTTTCATTCAATCACATCTATTGAAAATAGTGTAAATAGTACCTACATCCCTAAAAAAAATATAGGATGATTATTTTCTTATAGATCCAGCGTAGTTTAGAGACCCTCTCTAAAGTAAAATATAATTATATTGTGAGATGTTTAGAAGTACTTAAAGACATTCATCTTTAAATTTAAATGATTAATAATATATTTGTTTTTATCTCTTTTATTATTTCTTTTTTTTTTTGTCTGCCTTGTCATGTTTCTCTTTGAATCTTTAAAAATGATTAATAAGATGTATTTATGGTCCATCTTGGAATTTTGGGCTACTAAGGGCCAAGCTCATTAACAACAAAGATTTAAAGTGTAACTTTTGACAAAAGTGTCATCTTAATTAGACTAATGAGGTATCAATAACTTAAATGGGCTGTCAACCTATAACAAGTACAAACTTTCATGCATATTCCTAATCACCAAGGAAATTATTATTATAAATAGTAACATTAAAGATAATGATAAACATTGTTTCGTGCTCATAGTAAAACTTAGCACATTATATCTTTACATATATCCAATCTCCTATGTCCAATACCTTCAAATTTGAAGATTACTTTGGAGTAAGTTAGTTCTGATCTAACGAGTTTAAAAGCCCAATAGATAACAATTTATATTATAAAAAAATGTATTCATATATTTATTATTTTTACATTTTTTATAAATATTTAAATAAGTAATTAATAATGGTTATTTTAGAAAACAAAAATTAGACGCTATAGTAAAAAAAATCATTATAATAGTATATAGATATAGATAAAATGTTACATAATAGATAGGATTAAAAAAAAAATATTTGCAGAAAATTTAAATTAAAGATATTAAAATTATTTAACAAAAAATTAGAAGAAAATTATAAATTTTTAAAGTTTAAGAACGATTGTGACTAACTATTCTTTAACGTGGTTCCTCACTTGGTCCCCATAACTGCTGCAGGGTGCAATTATCCAAAATGGCATATTTACTAAATATATTAAATTTAAACTCTCACAGAAGAAAAAAAAAATTTGCATATACCAGAAAAATAAAATAAAATAAAACTCCAACTGAGGTTACTCAGCGTAGGTATAAAAAAGTTCGATTGAAAAGAAGCATTAGAAATTAAATGACTCACAAAAGCACAGAGCACCTGATCAAAGGCATGTTTTTATTATTGTCACGTAAACAAGTGTTATATTCTGCTTCCAAGTTGCAAAGCATATTTCATATTTTCCACGTTTTGGGTTGAAGTTAGATATTACTCAATGTTATTGTGTGCTATACTTGATCAATCTTTTGAGGTGGCGAAATTTGAGCTTCTCCGTTTTGCTTGCACTCTTCTTTGTTTCGAAAATTGGAAGATAGAAAGAACCAACAAACTGAAATTGCTATTATTTTTTAGTCTTAATACTTGTCCAAATCGGATACTCATAGATTAATATAATCATTAATTTGTGACTCCTCAGCTGACATGAACAAAAATAATGCTCTAGTAATTAACAAGAAAACCAGTATAGGGAAAGAAAAAAAAATGATACTAAAAAAGATAGAAGACAATATCAATTGGGAAGAAAAGATTGTTCTCTGAAGTCTGATGATCATTGGAGGGAGGGGGGGGGGGGGATTAACTCTTTTAAAAAGTAATATATACATATAAGATATGGAATTTTATGATGTTATCAATATGTTGTATATATATGTTGATATGCAGCTAACTTGTTGATGCTAGGTCAAATCAGAAATTATAAATGATGAAATGATGGAGCTTCACTGAAGCTGGAGCTCCGTGAAGATCTTGAACGTTAAGTCCAAATAATTCGAGTGAGATGCTCTTCGTAGCGACCTGAGGACTGAGGAGAGATAGAGAGAAGTGTCCAGAATGTAAGATCTTTTTAATAAGAGATATATAGGAATTAAATAAATATTATGTTTCCTTTTACTCTATTCAATTTTGTTTCTCTAATAAAATTTTGTTAACAACAATAAAGTCTTTTTTCATTAAGTGAGATAAGTTACATGGATCAAAAGACAACATTGTGTTATGTCATAAATCATGTCTTTAAAAATTGAAATAATTTTAATTTAAGTACTTTTTAATGGTTGTACTTATAATTTTTATAGCAACTGAAGGCCCATTTGAGAAAAGCAATAGAGAAAATGACACTGAGATTTAACGTGGTTTGACAATTTACCTACGTTTACAGCCGAAGAGTAACAAGAAATTTCCATTATGGCAAAAGAAGATTATTACAAGTTCACTCAATGTTTCACTCAATTCTCAACACCCAATTACACCTAAGATCACTCTCACTCAAGTCTTTCTTAAAATCACAAATCTTTTTCTCACTATTAGAACTCTCTCACTTTAGAACAAGAGAATGAAGAGAAAGATTAAGAAGAGAGAACTCCTAGAGCTTGGAGTGGTGTATCTTGGTAAGGCCTTAAGCATAATTATTTATAGCCAAATTCCTTGACCAAGATGTGGTCTAAAATTAACCAATTTTCAATCACAATTAGTGGCTTCATAATAGGCATTCATTATGCTTTCTTCATATGACATAATTAAGGTCATATATGTTAAGTCCTTGGTGGCCCTTATGTCTTTTAGCCATAATATAATAAATCTCCACCTTGGCTAAAAGACTCCCATAGCTTTTCTTCTATTGCTCTCCTTTCATGTCCATTAGAGTCTCTGAACTCTAATCAAGTCCAAACAATATCTGAACTTGGTTGTTGGAACTAGTTTCGTCATCATGTCTGTCGGGTTATTTGTCGTGGGTATCTTCTCAACTCTAACAGTTCCTCTTTCTACGATATCTTTGATAAAGTGCATTCTGACGTTGATATGCTTAGTTCTTTCGTGATACATAGGATTCTTTGTCAGATGTATAGCACTTTGACTATCGCAGTAGATAGTTGTTTCTTCCAGTTGTATACCTAACTCTTCAATTAGTCTTCTCACCCAAATAGCTTCTTTTACAACTTCTGTTATTGCGATGTACTCTGCTTCAGTTGTAGACAAAGCAACAATCGATTGTAGCGTTGCTTTCCAACTAATAGTACAACCACACAGTGTAAAGACATACCCAGTGAGTGATCTTCGCTTATCTAGATCTCCGGCATACTCTGAGTCAACGTATCCGGTGATCTTGCTCCCGACATCTTTGATTCTTTCATACACTAGGCCAATATCCGTGGTACCTTTCAGGTAGTACAAAATCCACTTTACAGCTTTCCAGTGAACTTTACCAGGACTTGCCATATACTTGCTTACAACGATTACTGCCTGTGCAATATCTGGTCTAGTGCATACCATGGTATACATGAGACTGCCAACTGCACTAGCATAAAGTACATCTGACATCTCCTTCTTTTCACCCTCAGTTTGTGGTGAAAAAGCTGAAATGGACTGCCAATAGAATAGTAACAGGTTTAGCATTTTACATGCTAAAACGTTCCAACACTTTCTCAATGTACTTCTTTTGTGATAGAAAGAACATCCCTACTTTTCTATCCATGTGAATCTCCATTCCTAAAATTTTCTTTACAGCTCCTAAATCCTTCATTACAAACTCTGAGCTCAATTGAGCTTTCAAGTTCTTTATTTCAGACATGTTCTTACAGGTGATCAATATGTCATCAACGTATAGGAGTAAATAGATGAATGACTCATCTACAAGCTTCTTGTAGTAGACACAACTATCATGCTCACTTCTGCAGTAGCCATTTCCAAGCATGAAGGTGTCAAACTGCTTGTACCACTATCTGGGAGACTGTTTTAGGCTATATAAAGATTTCTTTAATAAGCAAACATGGTCTTCCTTCCCTTGGACTTCAAACCACACAGGCTGCTTCATATTGATTTGTTCCTCCAGCTCGCCATGTAAGAATGTTGTCTTGACAGCTAGCTACTCAAGTTCTAGATCAAATTGAGCTATGATGGCAAGTAGGATGCGAATAGAGTTATGTTTTACCACGGGAGAGAAGACTTCATTGAAATCAATACCTTCTCTTTGTGTAAAACCTTTAGCCACTAATCGTGCTTTGAATCTTGCATCTTCAATTCCAAGAATTCCTTCCTTCTTCTTGAAGACCCATTTACATCCAACAATCTTCTGAGCCTTCGACCTTTCAACAATAACCCAAGTATGATTCTTATGAAGAGATTCAATTTCCTCTGTCATTGCAGCAGTCCATTAGGTAACTTCTTTGCTATTGATAGTTTCTTGATATGACCGAGGCTCACAGTTGTTGATATCATCAGCAATATTTAGAGCGTATGACACCAGGTCAGCATAGCCATACTTTTGAGGAGGTTTTATCTCTCTCCTTTGTCTGTCTCTAGCCAACTGATATTGTTGCAATTGTGATGTGTCAGTATTAATAATCAGATCTTGGTCTTCTTCTTGATCAACTAATTTTTCTTTTGTAGGCTCTACCTCAAGCTCCACGTTCTTCGAGATATTAGGATGCAACCTATAATAAAGGAAATATTTGTTTCACACAACTATTCAACATTTTGGTATCAAAATCTCAACTAGTAGTAGTGTTACTTGTCATGAAAATTCTAAAATTTTCACATATAATTTTTAAAATATAAGAATAAAAAAAATGAGATAAGATATTTATGACTAATAATACTTGAAATTTTCACCCTATGAGAGTGAATTTTAATAAAATATACATTCAACTAAAGAAGGTAAAATTAAAACAAGATATAAATTTAATTAGTTAATTTTAAATTATTTATTTAATGTTTTTTGGCCCCTACAACATTTGTTTTATGGATCCATCCCTAATCCTTTACCTTTGGGTTTATATCTTTTTAATGTTTTACCGCCATTTCTTTCCACTTCGTTTATGGTTGATAGTAGTGGTGTTTTCTTTTCTTGTATTGTAACTTGTTAGTTAGACATTTTGGTTTGTTGTTTACCAAAAAAGAAAATGAGTTAACATATTTATCCACAGGACTTTTAACCATAAAGTGTTTCACTCATGGTTGTTAAATTTCGAGTTAAATTTAAAATAATGTAAGTGATGCATTAAGTATAATGTAACAATTAGGTCAAGTATTGAGTTATGCTTATATTTTATTATTTTCATTTGTTTTGTTATGGAGTTAGAATGTTGAATATTAATTTTGGACATGCTATTAAATTATGTTTGGATACTAAGATATGTTTTTTAAATAATATGTTTGAAGCATGTAAACTTTGGCGGGTGCTATTATACACCCTTTTATCTTTGAATGTATGGTACATCCTCTATTTTACCTTCAATAATAGAGTTTTTTTTTTACAGGTTTTTTTATTTTTTTTTCACACATCACCACCAATATTATTGCTGGTCGGCAACCATCCACCACTGGCTGGTCACCGTCTATCAACCATCGGCCGTCGACCACCACTTTTTTTCAAGTTATACTATTCATTTTTTTAAGTTGTATAACTCTATAAATTATACTAGTTAAAATAATACCAGTTAAAATCATATTAGTTTTCATTTTTTTTATAAATAATTGTGCATACTAAAACTCTACATATTTTGACTGGAAATATTTACATAATAAGTTTTCAGTATGAATAATTATTTATGAAAAAATATAAGAATTAATACAGTTTTAATTGATATTTAATACACAGTTATGTAACTTAAAAAAATGAGAAGTATAACTTAAAAAAGATGGTGGTCAAGCAGTAGGCTGGTCGGCGAGAGGTGGTGGCCGACCGGAGGTGGTGGTCAGTCGAAGGTAACACGGTCGGTGGTGATAGACGGCGACTGACGATGGTGGATGGCAGCCTGCGGTGGTGGATGGCGACCGACGGTGGTGGTTAGAGAGATCATTATATTACAAGTCATTCATCATAACCATTGATGTGTTTTTCAACACAATCAATTGTTGTGATCTTCAAGGAGCACCATGCACCCTCCAAAGAAGGATGTATATTAGAATTCCGCTGTAAACTCTTATGAGTTTACAAGTAGTCGAGTTTATGACTTAAGTTTACTATGATTCCATGAGTTTACTTGAACTCAAGTTTGGTAACCTTGGTTTCACCCATGACCCATAACACTATGACTATATATTGTTGTGAACACCCAATTTTGCCCGGATAATATAAAAATAATTTTTTTTTCTCTTGATCAAATAATTTAATCATGTTTTAGTTGATTTATTTACTCTTTTTGTCTATTTTATTTTGAAAAAAAAAAGAAATAAGTAAAAAGAAATAAAAAATAAAAAAAATAATAAAAAAAAATCACAAGTTGCTTATCACCCTCTGTACACACATTTTTCACCCATCACTCACGTAACCTGTGCACTGTACACTTGCACCACTCACTGACTCTCTCACTCACGCACGACATTTTCACTCAATGACTGCACCACTCACTGACTCTCTCACTCACACACGTTACACTCACTCGCACGGTTGCACCCATTCTGCACTCTTTTTTCTTTCACTCCCACACACTCACGCAAGCACAGGGGGTACTTAGATTGATTTTTGGGGGAGGCAGCCGGAGAGGATTTTTGCTCTCCATTTTCCTTTCTGACGGGAACACGTAAAGAGGATTTTCTAAAAAAAATTCACACACTTTGTATTATCATCCGCACCGAAATACGTAAGAGCATTGAAAGAGAATTAGGAGCTGATCCTCTGGTCTGGTGGTTGAAGCAAAAACAGAGATCGTTTTGAAGAGAAAATCAAGAATCAAGAAAAAAAACGGTGATTGAAGGAAAGGAAAATCTGTTGCTCTTAGCTTTTTCTTCGTGCTTCAGGAAGGTAAAAAAAAAAAATCTCATTTCTGTCTCTCCAATATGAAGAGGAATTGGTTGTTTGATTCTAGTTCACTTTGAAGTTTTCAAATCCACTTTTATTTTATCTACATACGCTTCTTTTTTCTCTAAAAATGTCATATAACAAAAATAAAAAAGGAGATAATAGAATAGAAATTAAACAAAAAATGTAAAAAAAAAAAAAAAAAAAATCTTAGAAGCTTCATCTTCTCCATCTCCTGCAACCCCCTTTCTATATACACCACCGTAGGATCCGTATGCCGACCACCAGGCTGCACCGCCCCTGCTCGTCCTCCGTTGAAGCTCCAGCCCAAACCGTGTTTCGTCCTCATTGCCGCGAACCACCCAGCCACCGTGGGCTTCCTGGATCTAGCCGCCGCGGGTCCTCCGCGGCACACCACCGTCGCCACCCCACGCCCACGTAACCGGTCCCCTCGCGGTCGCCTCCGCCACCACCATTCTCCGTGCCGCGCCGCGCCGCACTCACCGGACCTCTATTCCTCACCACCGGGCCGGCAGCCCACCGTCCGTGTCACCCAACACCTCCGTAGCCTCCATCCATAACCCCATCACATTCAACCTCAAAACACACCTACGCCCGTCACAACCTCCCCGCAACCGACGGCCACCGCCATTGTAGACCTGGACTCGCGAATCACCGGAACAGCCCCGCATTTGCACGGATCACGCAACCCGGATCCGCTCAAAGCCCCGTCTCCCCTCACTCGAAACCAGACCGCCGCATCCCGAATCGCCCGATCCGCGGCGAAGCAACGCCGTCGCCGCACGCCCCGGTCCACGCCGTCTTTGCCCCCGCCGTCTTTGTACCGCCGTCTTCCTCACCACCATGGCCATGTCCTTCAAGCCAAGCCAAACGCCTCCCCCTTTTTCTTTTTCTCTCGGCTCGTATTGTCTTACTGAGACTAGAAGTCTCTTTTGGCTTTCTTTTTGTTTCTTTTGTTTTTTTCATTTGTCTTTTTTTTTTCCTCGTTTGGAATCGACCACGTTTTTTTTTAAGTTGCTTTGTGACCTTTTTCTTTTCATGCCTTTTTAGTTTATTTATACTTTTATCTTTTATTTGTTTTAATTCTAGCATGATTGTTTTTTTTTTTTGGATATTTTATCTTTCTTTTCGGGCTTAAATACAAAAAAAAAGGGTTGGGCTTTTGTTTTTTTTTTTTTCTCGACGTTGGGTCTTTAAGTTTGGGGTTGAAAGTTTTTTTTAAAGACTAAATCTTTAAGTTGTTTTTTTGTTAAAATAAAATTGTGCATAATTGATTTAAGTTAATGAAATAAAAATAAAATAAAATTCAAAATATAAGTAAAAAATAAAATAATAAAAAAATGAAAATAAAAATAAAAAATCTTTTAACCAATGTAATGACCAATGATGTTGATTGAATAACGGATGTTATCTTCAATGTTGTTTGGATCATATGGGTTTATTGAAAGAACCTGGTGCTACCTTAAATCCTGTGCAAAGGTGATTATGTTTTAAATAAAGATGTCTTTTTAAATTAAAAAAAAATCTTTTTAATTTAAAATCAATCAATTCACACTTATTTATTTTTTACAGAACTACGTGACTTTGAGTTCCTCATTGCACCTGAGGGTACGTAGGAGCAGAATTTTCATTCTGTCAAGTCAAAATTTAATTTTTCATAATTTGGTTATTTCTTCTTTTTTTGTAAACAAAAAAATAAAAAATAAAAATAAATAATTACAAAGTCTTTTTAAAAGGGGTAAAATAAATAAATTCGAGATTATTAAGTTTTTGCACAACTGACTTAAGGTACCGTCTCAGGACGGGTGTGATGGGGGTGCAGTGGGATTAAGTTTCCACCCTTCCCCATCCATAACCGACTCCCGAATCCGATTTGGTTCCAAAGACCATTTTCTAAAAAGGTTTTCCAATTTTTCCTAAATTTAAATAAAATTGGTGGCGACTCTTTTTTTTTATCTTTTAAAAAAAATCACGCGAGCTGCTATTCCTGCCGCGATCTCGGTCGCGACAGATGGCGACTCCACTGGGGAAACTTGGAAAGTCAAGCCTGTTATTTAGTTGTGCAAATTATTAATAATCTCTATTTATTTATCTTACCCTTTTTGTCCTTGTTTTTGTTTGTAAATAGATTTTATTTTATTTTGTAAATATCTGATATCATTATTCTGTATATATTTTTTACTTGTATATATTTTGTGATTAATTGTTGAAACCCTAGGGTAGATGATTCTTTGGTGCTTTTGTATATATGTTTTGCAGGTTGGGGGGTAATTTTTGGTCTTTTTAAATTTTTGATACAGGTTTGTATGCTCCCTCACACACGTCACTGCCACTTACCTCACACACTTTTTTGGGGCTCTATACCCGAGTCTGTGCGAACCCGAGGAATAGGAGGGGTCTCGACCTTTGTTATTGAGCGGCTTCATGCTCACTTGACATTGGTTGGGACACCACTCAGATTGTTACCAGTATCATGGACTAATCATATTGAGAGGGTTTATCCCTACTTGTGATTAATTCGTGAATTGGATCCTTGTCTTTCGAGATAGGGGCAATCTGGGGACCATCACTTTTAGAGGTTTAGATCTGTCCTAAAAAAAACCCTGCACTGGTAGATTGAACATAGTGACTGTCGAAATTAGAGTCGTGACTTTGAGGAAATCCAACCTTTAAGTTTCACCTGATTAGGACACAAAGGGAGCGTGCTTTTTCTTTGTCTGTTCATTTCTCATATCATTCATTCTTTGTTGAAAAAAAATCATAAAAAGGGGAATGTTTCATCTTGCATTTTCATATCATCTGCATGACATTCATAGCATTTCTCAAACCAAAGAAAAATAAAAAGGACATGCATTACCTTGCATCTGCATGACATTCCCAAAAAATAAAAATAAAAATAAAAATAAATGCATCATCTTACAGTTCCATGTCATTTTCTTGCATAAAGAAAAATAAGGAGGGCATGCATCAGCAAATCGTGCATAATCCTTTGGGTTTACGACCCTATAAGGATTTCTCCATGTAGAATGTTAGGATACATTTTAGAGTTACCTCGACGAGGGGTACCCCTAGGATGCATTCTTCATTTTTGTTGGTTTGCTTACATTCTTCTTTTACTCTTTTTGTAGGGTGAGTTTAGTTGGTAAAGTGGAAAGATTAGTGCTCATCCAATAGCAAGGAATGGAAGAGATAGGCCAAAGGAAAACACCAAAGAATGCCGTTGATCTCAAGAGGAATATGAAGATTACAGTAAATGGCAGTGATCTGAGGCGTGTGAAGGACATTACTCAACACATGACCCCTAAGGCTCGATCAGAGTTTTCAAGCAGTTATGGACAGATCCTAGATTTGTTGCGCATCCCTGTTGAAGAACCTGTTTTGAGTGGCCTTGCCCAGTTTTGGAATTGTTCTCTGAAATGTTTTGAGCTGCCCGACTTGGATATTGCACCGACCATAGAAGAGTATGCCATCATGTTGAGACTCCCAATGAGCAAGTACCCTAATGTTTATCTCTATGGAGGGCATTATGTGTCAGAAGGAAAAATAGCAGAACTCATAGGGGTTCAGGCAAGTCAGTTAAGCATGGAAAAGAGAGGAGGAACACGCGGATTGAAGAAGAGTTACCTGGAAGCACATCTTGAGCTACTAGCGCAGCAAGGAAGGTGGGATCTCTTTAACAAAACTTTGGCACTAACCATCTTTGGATTGGTGTTATTCCCATTCACTTCAGACGTGGTGGATCAAGCGGCAATGGATGCTTTCTTCAAGTTTGAGAATCATAGGTCAAATCCAATCCCTGCTATTCTTGCTGATACTTTCTTGACCATGGAGATTTGCCACAAAAAAGGAGGGGGTATGATCCGATGTTGCACACATATGTTGTATGTTTGGATCATGACACACATGGATGTACACAATCGTCTGGGCCTTTTACCAGATCCGTTAAGGAATTTTGGTCGCATTCCAGTGAAGCAGCAGAAAGCCCACGAATGGAAAGATGAGTTTATGAAGATGGGATCAGACTCTTTCAAATGGGTTTGCTCTTGGTATCATGGGGAAGAGATATTGCTCAGTTGTGGTGACTTCTCTAACGTTCCTTTAATGGGCGTGAGAGGTTGTGTGTCATTTTCACCTAGTACTTGTGCTTAGATAGCTCTAATGGACTCAAGCACGTGCCCGACGAGACACAACTTAGAGGATTCACTTTTTATATGGGAAAGATGGAAGCACTACCAAGCAGGAAAAGGAGGTCAGGGACGCTTGGAAGAATATTCATAGGGCAGGGGCGAAAGAATTGGGAAAGCGAGTGGTAATTCCTACTCCCGAGTACCTGCAATGGAGAGCAACAAGGAAGGCACAAAATAGTACCCCTCAGGCGGTGTCAAGTGATGAAAATCATTCTCGATTATATCTCAAATGACCACCCAGATAGAGAGGATGAAAGCGCAAATGCAGTTTTTGGAACAAGGGAAGGAAGCCGCTGAGTTAAAAGTCGTCATTCACACAAGTCGGTGCCAGAAGTTAGCCGACAAGATTGAAGACTTGAAGGATGCACAAGCTGATGCTGCTGAAGCCCCGAGCCGGGTAAAAAGGGCAAGAAGAGGAAAAAAGGTGGAATCAAATAAGACCACCTTAGAAGTCCAAGAGCTACGAGTGAAGGTAAGTGCTCAAGAAGAATTGATAGAGAAAATTCTACAAGAGAAAGAAGAATTGGATGCAAATACTAAAGCACAAGACCAAAGGATGCAATCTTTACAAGAAGCTCTGGTGGAGGTGAAACGACGCTCCGATCAAAGACAGGTTTTGGCTGCAAAATATTATAGTTCACTCAAGGAAGCAAACAAGAAAGCAAGGCGTTTGGAGTTGAAAGCTCAAGAACTAGAGCAAGAAAAGGAGCAATGGAGACTCGAAGCTCGAGGCAACGACTGCAAAAAGAAGAAAGTGAAAGCGCGTGGCAATGGGCACTCAAAATGAAAAGGCTCAAAAGGAATATTGGATGAAGAATTATGAGGACATGTCTGACACCTTGCAATTACACTACACAACTGGCTAGTCATTTTGATGAAGCAGACCTTCAGATTCGCATGAATCCGTTGCTAAAACTACCACAGAAGATAGCTGAATTTATAAAATATTGTCGAGGTCTTGCTAAAGGTCTTAGGAAGAAACAAACAAAATTGTTGATGTAATTTATGTTACACTTTGAGAAGACTGAGACCTTGTTTTGATTAATTTTGGAATGAAATGAATTACCAGTTGTAGTGTTTTGCTTTGAATGTTGATGTCACTGTTTTTCATTTAGGCACTATTCATTGAGGGGTAAATTCCCCCTTGAATAGGTTGCCAACCGTATTTTCGCCCTGAGACAATTTGTCCTTTAGCGAGAATACGGGAATCTTGGTATTCGGTAAAAGAATGATTGCATTGCTGGAAGAGGGCACCATTAGTGAACCCGCTAATGCTAAATCGAGGATCCTGCCTTGCTATTGAATGACCATGCGAATCTTTCCACAATCACCAAGCATCCTCACAATAGTGTTAACTGTTTTTTATTTTTCTTTCTTTATTTAATTAATGTGTTTTTGCTTTAATAAATCAATTTGGTTCAGAAATCATTGCGCGGCCTAGGAAAGAAGAGACAAATCTAGCCCGAGTTCACAATACCGGATCTCGGACCGTAATGGCTGCTGAAAATTCCGAGACAGAAGAAACTTGAGTAGGGGAGGTCGACGGCGTGACAGGGAGGATAAACGAGGTGTCGAAAAACCAAGCGAGGTTGGAAGCGATATTGCCGCAAGATATAAGGGAGTCTCTCCACTTAATCGGTGGAAATAGGAATGCAAATGGGGTTGAAATGTATGCAAACGTGCCATCGAATCGCTCCAATCTACTCGGTCGTAACCTCGGTCCTGCATCGCCGCAGAATCCACGAGCAACCACCTCAAACAACATCAATAGTCATGCCCATTGGGGAGGGGTATCGTGCTTTGGAAGGCGCTCATAATGAAGTCCCTGGTTATGCAGGCCCTACCTGGGAACCACCTCATGTGTCTATTCCGAGGCAAGTGACATTGCCTTATTCTGGGAATAGTCACGTCGTAACTGAGAAAGATAAGATGAAAGAAGATTGGATGGAGAAAATGGAGGAACAGATTAAGGCGATAAAGGGCCCCAATGCTTATGGACCCTTAAGGATAGAGGAGTTGTGTCCTACCACAGATGTAGTAATCCCCAAAGACTTCAAGATTCCTGATTTTATGAAGTATGACGGGAGCGGCAACCCTCATTTTCATTTGATCGCTATGGGACTAAGATGGTCACAGTTTGGTCCAAGGATGATAAGTTCCTCATCGCTTTCTTCCATGAGAGTCTTACAGTCCCGCCCTAGAGTGGTATCTTCGCTTAGATCGCTCAAGGATCTCGCGTTGACGAAATTGGCTGACCTATTTATGGACCAAGACAAATTCAACTTGGACGCAGCCCCAACCCGAGAACAGTTGAGTTCAATGCAGAAAGGTAATGAAGAACCGTTCAAGCAATACGCGCAGAGGTGGAGAGCATTGGCGGCTCAAGTCCAGCCCCCATTAACATTGTCTGAGATGTGCTCGTATTTCTTGGGGACCCTAGGAAACCCTTTTATTGGGGCGATGGTTGGGGCAGCCTATAAGGATTTTGCAGATTTAATAACTTCTGGAGAAAGAATTGAAATATTGGCCAAAACTGGGAAGTTGCCAATGAGTAGCACAGAGAATACTACTTTCAAGAAAGGATTCCAGCCAAAGAAAAAAGAACCTGAAGTGAATTATATCCAACCTCAACAGAATTTCAGACCGCGATATAGCTCAAGTCATCAGCCATCATACAACCCCAACCCTCGCTTTTCATACCAAACACTGCCACTGCCTCATTATCCACCCCACCAAATTATACCGGCCACAAACTTCACCCCAACACCACAATTCCAAGTTAACAATGTCCCCTCGCCACCGCCATATACACCAACTCGCCCAACCTATGCCCGATACCCACCTCGCACCTCTCGCAAAATTACCCAAACCACTCACAACCTCGCCCGAACCCCCAAAACCAAAGCCGCTTTCGTCCTCAAAACCTTCCCCTTTTCCAAGGTTATCCATTCCGAATGCGCACCTATTCCAAAGGTTGTTTGATGCTCATCTTATTTCGTGAATCCCTCGTACGTCCATTAGAGCCACCATTTCCATCGTGGTACAACCCGAACTCAACCTCGCAAGTATCACATGGATATTCCGGGGCATTCAATCGAAGACTGCGAGTCCTTTAAGACCGCAGTAAGAAAGTTAATTGCCTATAGGAAGCTTGATATCCAGGAAGAGGCCGGACCCAATATTGTTAATAACCCAATTCCTAATCATGGTGGAAGGAATGTGGTGAATGCTTTAGAGGTGGAAGGGTCATCCATAAGAAGTGTCATGAGCTTGCGTACACCGATGGCAAGGATATTCGAAGGGTCAAGAAAGTCGGGCTACAATATCGCTGCACCACCGCCACGATGAAAGAAGAGGAAAAATATGATGCAGAGTTGAATTGTGCTTATCATTGTGGGGAGTAGGACATGATATTGAGAATTGTTGGGACTTCAAGGTTCGAGTCCAAGGGTTGCTTACTTTGGGAGTAATACATGCGAGACAAGGGTTAACCTCCTCCGAAGAGGTCAATGTGATCGAACGCTTTGTGCTTAAGGTGCCACCTCTCAACCAAGTCTCGACGTCAGAGAAAGTAGTGGTAACAATCAAGAAGCCAGTGCCATTTGCTTATAATGACACTCATTCAGTGCCATGGAATTATGAAACCAAGGTAGAGACAAAAGGAGTTGGGGAAGAGACTTCGAAGGCTCGAATTGCTGAAGTACACAAGGATGAGGAGTCTGTGACTAATATAGTCAGGGTAGGGGGAATTACAAGGAGCGGGCGATGCTACGGCCCAGGGAGAGTTAGAAAGAGGGAAAATTGTTAAGGAAAGGAGCAGAGAGAAATGTCAAAAGAAGACGAGAGGGAGAAGGAAGGTCAAGAGGAGTTCCTAAAGATAATGAAGCAGAGCGAATATGATGTGATGGAACAGCTTAAAGAAGACTCCGGCTAGGATATCTCTTTTGTCACTCATCTTGACATCTGAGATGCATCGGAAGGCGTTGTTAAAAATTCTGAATGAAGCCTATGTGAAGCCCGATGTTACTCCCGAAAGTGTGGTTAACATGGTGGACCCCGTGAAACGCGTTAACATGATCACATTCACTGATGAAGAGATCATTTCTCAATCTGAGAAGAACCCACGGGCCTTGCACATAACCCTCAAATGCAAAGGGTACATAGTTGCAAAAGTTTTGATTGACGGGGGGTCTGCATTAAATATCATTCCCAGGTCAACTCTAACATCGTTATCAATAAGTGAGGATGAACTGTCGCCACGAGAGATGGTGGTGCGAGCCTTTGATGGAAATAGGAGAGGCATTATGGGAGAGATGATGTTGCCGCTAGAGATTGGCCCGAGTAATTTTCAAGTGCTGTTTCAAGTCATGGATATGGAGCCTGGCTACACCATGCTGTTAGGGAGACCGTGGATCCATGCCGCTGGTGCCGTTCCTTCCACCCTGCATCAAAGTGTTAAATATATTGAGAATGGGTCGGTCATCACCATACATGGAGAGGAAGAGATTATGTTGTCGAAACCAGTTTCAGTGCCATATGTGGAGAGTGCAGAAAAGGAAGAGGAGAACCTGTGGCACAATTTCGAAGTAGTTGAAACTGGACTCGGTAAAGATGAATCTCTCACACCAAGTGTGAATCAGGTGGTTGCCCGGATCATGACTAGTAGTGGATACCAAGAAGGAAAGGGTTTGGGCTCAAAGCTGCAAGGTACTCGGTCGCCAGTGTCACTCCCAGGAAAGTCAGACAAGTTTGGGATAGGGTACGAAGCATCTCTGGAGGAGCATATGAGGAGCATGACTCTTGGAAGAAAGAATGACAAGGGCAAAGCGAAGTATATTCCCCATCTGAGGGAAACATTCCCAGCACCGGCCGAGGTGATTATGCCTGATGAGGTCATTCACCCTCGATACCGCCTTACTATCAATGCTTTGCATGAAGAGGACCCAGAAGAGCACAAGGCAATCCGTCCTTTTGCTGATGAGGAGCCGCTGAAGAACTGGCAATCTAAACTAATTATTGATGTGATTGTTTCAAAGTAATTGTCTAGTCATATTGTGTTGAGCAAATGTTGAAGTTATTTTGAGCTTATGATTTATGTTATTTGAGACATTGATTAAATGAACTTGCATGAATATTCAACATTTCTCTTCGTTGCACTTTCTGACTTACCCTTTTGTATTTTTCTTTTTTTGTACCATGTCTTGTTCTTCCTTTGTCATTCCTACTTTATTCTGCTTTTCCAACTCCACACCAAATTGCTTTCCAGGGATCTGAGTTTCGTAGATAGTTCGCCTCATGAAAGGGACCTCGGAAACTCATCAATTGATTCCCCTGCAATGTTTGATGAAGAAGACCCTGGATCTGGAGAAGAGGAAGAAGTTGTTGAAAATTTTGCAAAGTTACTTTGAGTACTCAGAGAAGGATTTGTCTTGAATGGTGAGGAAGCAGAGGTGGTCAACATGGGGACAGAGGAAGAGAAGAAGGAATTGAAAGTAGTGGCAAACCCGGAGTTTGAAGAGATGGTCATACTATTCAAAGAGTATATGGATGTTTTTGCTTGGTCTTATCGGGATATGCCTGGGTTAGACCCAGATATAGCATCGCATAAAATTTCACTATACCCGAATATTGAGGCAAAGAAGCAGAAGTTAAGGAGGATGCATCCTGATATGTCCCTGAAGATCAAGGAAGAGGTGACTAAGCAGCTGGAAGCAGGATTTGTGGAAGTGTCGAGACACTCGGAGTGGGTAGCCAATATCGTGCCGGTGCCTAAGAAGGATGGAAAAGTCGAATGTGTGTGGACTATAGAGATCTGAATAAGGCCAGCCCGAAGGATGATTTCCCACTCCCTCACATCGATGTTCTTGTTGATAACACTGCTAAGAATCATAGGTTCTCATTCATGGATGGATACTCAGGGTACAATCAAATTCTGATGGATGTTAATGACAAAGAAAAGACCACTTTCATCACTCCTTGGGGAACTTTTTGTTACACGGTGATGCCGTTCGGGTTAAGGAATGCTGGAGCTACTTACCAACGTGCTATGGTGGCACTGTTTCATGACATGATGCACAAGGAAATTGAAGTGTACGTGGATGATATAGTAGCCAAGTCTAAAGAAGGAGAAAGTCATGTGGCGGTCTTGCGTAAGCTGTTTGAAAGACTCAGAAAGTACAAGTTGAGGTTGAATCCTGCTAAGTGTGTTTTTGGAGCATCTACTGGGAAGTTACTTGGATTCATCATTAGCAGAGAAGGAATAAAGGTGGATCTAGATAAAACGAAAGCAATACAAGAGATGTCTGCCCCTAAGATGGAGCGTGAAGTGCAAAGTTTTCTCGGGAGACTCAATTACATTGCTAGATTCATTGCTAACTTAACTAGCACCTGTGAGCCTATATTCAAGTTGTTGAAGAAGCATCAACCAGGGAAATGAGATGAAGAATGTCAGGAAGCTTTTAACAAGATAAAGGCTTATTTAATGAATCCTCCTGTTTTGGTACCCCCTACGCCGGGTCGTCCTTTAATTTTGTACCTAACTGTATTGCCAACCTCGATGGGGGCAATGTTGGGACAACATGATGAATCGGAAAAAAAGGAGCAAGCAATTTACTATTTGAGTAAGAAGTTCAATGACTGTGAAGCTCGGTACATGGCTATTGAGAAGACTTGTTGTGCGCTGGTATGGACCTCAAAGCGGTTACGACAGTACATGCTCTATTACACCACGTGGTTGATCTCCCGAATAGACCCTCTGAAGTACATATTTGAAAGTCCTCATGTTTCATTAAGGGTTTCAAAGTGGCAAGTGATGCTATCAGAATTCGATATCAAGTACATGACTCGGAAATCCATCAAAGGAAGTGCGATTGCTGATCATTTAGCTGAAAACCCTCTTGAGGGTGGACAACAAGTGACATCTGAATTCCCGATGGAGAAATACTGATGGTGGAAGAAGGAGAAGAAGAAGAAGAACCTAGCTGGAAGATGTATTTTGATGGAGCGGTTAACATGCATGGCAGTGGCATAGGAGCCGTGGTTGTTTCACCAATTGGAAAACAATACCCGGTCGCTATCAAGCTGGAATTTGAGTGCACCAATAATGTTGCGGAGTATGAGGCTTGTGCTAATGGTTTACAAGTTGCAATTGACTTGGGGATCAAGCAGTTAAAAGTATTTGGAGACTCAGCACTCATCATTTATCAGGTGAATGGTGAATGGCAAACCAAAGATCCAAAATTGGTACTTTATCAAAAGTATTTGATCCAGTTGGTTGAGAAGTTTGAGGAGGTGACCTTCTCCCATTTAACCCGAGACAAGAATCAGTTTGCAGATGCCTTGGCCACTTTGGCTGTAATGACCAAGTTGGATATTCATAATAATGTCCAACCCATCCAAGTGAAGACGCATAGTGAGTCTGCGTATTGTGCTAATGTTGAAGGCGAGCTAGATGGTAAACCTTGGTATCATGATATCAAGTGGTATATTCAGCATAAAGAATACCCAACAGGGGCAAGTGAGGTGAATAAGAAGACTATCCGCCGGTTGGCGATGACCTTTTTCTTGAATGGAGAGGTTTTGTACAAAAGGAGTCATGATGGTACTTTACTTAGATGTGTGGATGCTCGTGAAGCTCGTGTAATCATGACTGAGGTTCATGAAGGAATATGTGGAACCCATGCCAATGGTCATATGATGGCTCGAAAAATTCTAAGGAGTGGTTATTATTGGTCCACAATGGAAACAGACTGCATAAATTATGTACGGAAGTGTCAAAAATGCCAGATGTATGCAGATCGAGTCAACACACCTCCTTTCCCTTTGCATAATTTGGTGTCTCCATGGCCTTTCTCAATGTGGGGAATAGATGTCATCGGGCCCATTAATCCCAAAGCTTCCAATGGTCATCGCTTCATCTTAGTGGCGATTGACTATTTCACTAAGTGGGTAGAAGCTTCTTCTTATGCCAAAGATCACTCAAAAGGTGTTTTTGAGATTCCTCAAAAGGGATATTGTCTGCAGAGATATGGAATTCCGAGAAAGGATAATCACGATAATGGTACCAATCTCAATGGTGCTTGAGATTAAAAGTTCTGTGAAAATTTCAAAATCAAGCATCATAATTCAGCTCCTTACAGGCCTCAGATGAACGGAGCAGTTGAAGCAGCAAATAAGAATGTCAAGAAAATTGTTGCTAAGATGGTGGTGAACTACAAAGACTGGCATGAAATGTTACCCTATGCTCTGCATGCATATCGTACTAATATACGATCAAGCACTGGGACAACACCTTTCTCTTTGGTGTATGGGATGGAGGCTGTCTCTCCAATAGAAATTGAGATCCCTTCCTTAAGGGTTCTAATGGAAGCAGAGTTAGAGGAATCTGAATGGGTGAAGACTCGGTATGAACAATTGAATATGATAGAAGAGAAGAGATTGACAGCTATGTGTCATGGGCAATTGTATCAAAGCAGAATGGCTAAAGCCTTCAACAAGAAAGTTCGTCCCAGGGAATTCTGTTCAGGGGATTTGGTTTTGAAAAAGATTCTCCCTAACCAAGAGGATGCCGAGGAAAATGGGCTCCGAATTATGAAGGCCCGTACATAGTCAAGCGGGCGTTTTCGGGAGGAGCGTTAATTTTACAAAATATGGATGGAGAAGAACTGCCAAGGCCCGTGAATACTGATGTTGTCAAGAAATTCTATGCCTAAAAAAGAAAAAAAAAAAGAGAAAAGCTCGTTAGGTTGAAAACCCGAAAGGGCGACCTAGGCAAAAGTTAGAGCAATTGAAAAACGAAAAAGAGAAAAGTCCGTTAGGCTGAAAACCTGAAAAGGCACCTAAGCAAAAGTTAGGACAAATAAATAGGCAAAATCTCAAAGAAAGTGGGCCTGAAACTCTTCGAGGGATTCACCAAACTGGGGTAATTTTTGATGTGCGTCCAATCAGTTACACGGGGCAAGTTGTTCGCATTGAATTGGCCATACTGGGGCAAAATTTTTGAGGAATTAAAGAAGATTCATGATGAAGGAGGTATCAATTAAGCAGCGGTTGAGTTGTCAAGCATTTGCAAGTGAATCAATTGAATGAGGAACAAGGAACCAATACTAGGGCAAAGTTTTTATTTTTCTTGCAACCTTTCTTTTGTCTTTCAAGTACGTGTCTTGTCAAAAGTCATGTACGATTACATTACCAAAATAATAAAAAGGAAGTTTGTTCATTCAACAAATTTCTTTCCATTCATGAATGCATGTTTTCTCATTAATTCATGTCTCAAATAAAATAAATTTAAGGTCAACAATTTGATCTCGACAATTTTGCAGCAATCCATCAATAATTAATTTAGATTAAATGATATCAGTAATTCAAGATACAGGTTGTGATGTGTTGCCAAGGAAAACAAGGTGGTCAGAAAAATGAAAAAGAAAGGAAGAAGGGGTAATTGAAGTCAAGAGGATTTCAACCAACCGAAGGGTTTGATGAAGAAAATCATGTGGACAAAGGGTTTGATTGGTCAAAGCTTTCCAAGATCGTTGTTAGTTCAAAGGACTTTTAATGAATAAAATAAGAAAAAGAAAAAGAAAAAGAAAAGAAAAGAAAAAAGAAAAGAGAGAAAAAGAGAAGGAAAGAATTTTAAGTCCATGTTTAATTTGAGCGCATCGGCTCCATGCATTTTATTTTCTGTTGAGCGCATCGGCTCCATGCATTTTTAAGTTTTCTGTTGAGCGCATCGGCTCCATGCATTTTATTTTCCGTTGAGCGCATCGGCTCCATGCATTTTAATTTTCTGTTGAGCACATCGGCTCCTTGCATTTTAATTTTCTGTTGAGCACATCGGCTCCATGCATTTTAATTTTCTGTTGAGTGCATCGGCTCCATGCATTTTAATTTTCTGTTGAGCTAATCGGCTCCATGCATTTTAATTTTCTGTTGAGCGCATCGGCTCCTTGCATTTTAATTTTCTGTTAAGCGCATCGGCTCCATGCATTTTATTTTCTGTTGAGCGCATCGGCTCCTTGCATTTTAATTTTCCGTTGAGCGCATCGGCTCCATGCATTTTATTTTCTGTTGAGCGCATCGGCTCCATGCATTTAATTTCCTGTTGAGCGCATCGGCTCCATGCATTTTATTTTCTGTTGAGCGCATCGGCTCCATGCATTTTATTTCCTGTTGAGCGCATCGGCTCCTTGCATTTTAATTTCCTGTTGAGCGCATTGGCTCCATGCATTTTATTTTCTGTTGAGCGCATCGGCTCCATGCATTTTAATTCCTGTTGAGCGCATCGGCCCCGTGCATTTTAATTTTCTGTTGAGCGCATCGGCTCCATGCATTTTAATTTTCTGTTGAGCGCATCGGCTCGTTGCATTTTTTCTATTGAGCGCATCGGCTCCATGCATTTTAATTTCTCTTTAGCGCATCGGCTATTTACATTCCCACTTTTCTTGCCTTGTTTTGCATTTGTCATCTTTTGCATTCCTGAGCAAAATTTGAGTTCATATCTTCACTTGCTTCTTATGTTGATAATATGAAAAATTATAATTTTTCTTATTATCTCATAAGAAACAAAAAGAGAACAATCATAACACCCAATTTTGCCCGGATCATATAAAAATAATTTTTTTTTCTCTTGATCAAATAATTTAATCATGTTTTAGTTGATTTATTTACTCTTTTTGTCTATTTTATTTTGAAAAAAAAAAAGAAATAAGTAAAAAAAATAAAAAATAAAAAAAAAAAAAAAAAAATTCACAAGTTGCTTATCACCCTCTGTACACACATTTTTCACCCATCACTCACGTAACCTGTGCACTGTACACTTGCACCACTCACTGACTCTCTCACTCACGCACGACATTTTCACTCAATGACTGCACCACTCACTGACTCTCTCACTCACACACGTTACACTCACTGCACGGCTGCACCCATTCTGCACTCTTTTTTCTTTCACTCCCACACACTCACGCAAGCACAGGGGGGTACTTAGATTGATTTTTGGGGGAGGCAGCTAGAGAGGATTTTTGCTCTCCATTTTCCTTTCGGACGGGAACACAGAAAGAGGATTTTCTAAAAAAAAAATTCACACACTTTGTACTATCATCTGGCACTGAAATACAGAAGAGCATTGAAAGAGAATTAGGAGCTGATCCTCTGGTCTGGTGGTTGAAGCAAAAACAAAGATCGTTTTGAAGAGAAAATCAAGAATCAAGAAAAAAAACGGTGATTGAAGGAAAGGAAAATCTGTTGCTCTTAGCTTTTTCTTCGTGCTTCAGGAAGGTAAAAAAAAAAAATCTCATTTCTGTCTCTCCAATATGAAGAGGAATTGGTTGTTTGATTCTGGTTCACTTTGAAATTTTCAAATTCACTTTTATCTTATCTGCATACGCTTCTTTCTTTTCTCTAAAAAATGTCATATAACAAAAATAAAAAAGGAGATAATAGAATAGAAATTAAACAAAAAATGTAAAAAATAATAATAATAATCTTAGAAGCTTCATCTTCTCCATCTCCTGCAACCCCCCTTCCTATATACACCATCAGTAGGATCCGTATGCCGGACCACCAGTGCCGCACCGCCCTGCTCGTCCTCCGTTGAAGCTCCATCCCGAGCCGCGGTTCGTCCTCACTGCCGTGAACCACCCAGCCACCGTGGGCTTCCCAATCTAGCCGCTGCGGGTCCTCCGCGGCACACCACCGTCGCCACCCCACGGCCCACGCCACGAACCGGTCCCCTGCGCCACTCCCGCCACCACCATTCTCCGCGCCGCGTCGCGCCGCACTCACCAGACCTCTATTCCCTCACCACCGAAGCCGCGGCCACCGTCCGTGTCACCCAACACCTCCGTAGCCTCCATCCATAACCCCATCACATTCAACCTCAAAACACACCTACGCCGTCACAACCTCCCCTGCAACCGACGGCCACTGCCATTGTAGACCGGACTCGCGAATCACCAGAGCAGCCCAGATTTGCACGGATCACGCAACCCAGATCTGCTCAAAGCCCCGTCTCCCCTCACTCGAAACCAGACCGCCGCATCCCGAACTGCCCAGATCCGCCAGCAGCAACGCCGTCGCACAGCCCAGTCACGCCGTCTTTGCCCCTGCCGTGCTGTACCGCCGTCTTCCCTCACCACCATGGCCATGTCCTTCAAGCCAAGCCAAACGCCCCCCCCCCTTTTTCTTTTTTCTCTGGCTCGTGTTGTCTTACAGAGACTAGAAGTCTCTTTTGGCTTTCTTTTTGTTTCTTTTGTTTTTTTTCTTTTTCTTTTTTTTTTTTTTTCCTCGTTTGGAATCGACCACGTTTTTTTTTTTGTTCTTTGTGACCTTTTTCTTTTCATGCCTTTTTAGTTTATTTATACTTTTATCTTTTATTTGTTTTAATTCTAGCATGATTGTTTTTTTTTTTTTGGATATTTTATCTTTCTTTCGGGCTTAAATACAAAAAAAAAAAATGGGCTTTTGTTTTTTTTTTTTCGACGTTGGGTCTTTAAGTTTGGGGTTGAAAGTTCTTTTTAAAGACTAAATCTTTAAGTTGTTTTTTGTTAAAATAAAATTGTGCATAATTGATTTAAGTTAATGAAATAAAAATAAAATAAAATTCAAAATATAAGTAAAAAATAAAAAAATAAAAAAATAAAAATAAAAATAAAAAATCTTTTAACCAATGTAATGACCAATGATGTTGATTGAATAACGAATGTTATCTTCAATGTTGTTTGGATCATATGGGTTTATTGAGTAGCCTGGTGCTACCTTAAATCCTGTGCAAAGGTGATTATGTTTTAAATAAAGATGTCTTTTTTAAATAAAAAAAATCTTTTTAATTTAAAATCAATCAATTCACACTTATTTATTTTTTACAGAACTACGTGACTTTGAGTTCCTCATTGCACCTGAGGGTACGTAGGAGCAGAATTTTCATTCTGTCAAGTCAAAATTTAATTTTTCATAATTTGGTTATTTCTTCTTTTTTTGTAAACAAAAAATAAAAAATAAAAATAAATAATTACAAAGTCTTTTTAAAAGGGATAAAATAAATAAATTCGAGATTATTAAGTTTTTGCACAACCGACTTAAGGTACCGTCTCGGATCGGGTGTGATGGGGAATGCGGTGGGATTAAGTTTCCACCCTTCCCCATCCATAACCGACTCCCGAATCCGATTTGGTTCCAAAGACCATTTTCTAAAAAGGTTTTCCAATTTTTCTTAAATTTAAATAAAATTGGTGGCGACTCTTTTTTTTTTATCTTTTAAAAAAAATCACGCTTGTTCTATTCCTACTTAGTGATCTCGGTCGCGACAGATGATGGCGACTCCACCGGGGGAAACTTGGAAAGTCAAGCCTGTTATTTAGTTGTGCAAATTATTAATAATCTCTATTTATTTATCTTACCCTTTTTGTCCTTGTTTTTGTTTGTAAATAGATTTTATTTTATTTTGTAAATATCTGATATCATTATTCTGTATATATTTTTTACTTGTATATATTTTGTGATTAATTGTTGAAACCCTAGGGTAGATGATTGTTGGCTGGCTTTTGTATATATGTTTTGCAGGTTGGGGGGTAATTTTTGGTCTTTTTAAATTTTTGATACAGGTTTGTATGCTCCCTCACACACGTCACTGCCACTTACCTCACACACTTTTTTGGGGTTCTATACCCGAGTCTGTGCGAACCCGAGGAATAGGAGGGGTCTCGACCTTTGTTATTGAGCGGCTTCATGCTCACGTGACATTGGTTGGGACACCACTCAGATTGTTTCCAGTATCATGGACTAATCATATTGAGAGGGTTTATCCCTACTTGTGATTAATTCGTGAATTGGATCCTTGTCTTTCGAGATAGGGGCAACTGGGGGACCATCACTTTTAGAGGTTTAGATCTGTCCTAAAAAAACCCCGCACTTGGTAGATTGAACATAGTGACTGTCGAAATTAGAGTCGTGACTTTGAGGAAATCCAACCTTTAAGTTTCACCTGATTAGGACACAAAGGGAGCGTGCTTTTTCTTTGTCTGTTCATTTCTCATATCATTCATTCTTTGTTGAAAAAAAATCATAAAAAGGGGAATGTTTCATCTTGCATTTTCATATCATCTGCATGACATTCATAGCATTTCTCAAACCAAAGAAAAATAAAAAGGACATGCATTACCTTGCATCTGCATGACATTCCAAAAAAAAAAAAAAATGCATTACCTTGCATTTGCATGACATTCATCATCTTACAGCTTCCATGTCATTTTCTTGCATAAAGAAAAATAAGGAGGGCATGCATCAGAAATCGTGCATAATCCTTTGGGTTTACGACCCTATAAGGATTTCTCCATGTAGAATGTTAGGATACATTTTAGAGTTACCTCGACGAGGGGTACCCCTAGGATGCATTCTTCATTTTTGTTGGTTTGCTTACATTCTTCTTTTACTCTTTTTGTAGGGTGAGTTTAGTTGGTAAAGTGGAAAGATTAGTGCTCATCCAATAGCAAGGAATGGAAGAGATAGGCCAAAGGAAAAACACCAGCAATGCCGTTGATCTCAAGAGGAATATGAAGAGTTACAGTAAATGGCAGTGATCGAGGCGTGTGAAGGACATTACTCAACACATGACCCCTAAGGCTCGATCAGAGTTTTCAAGCGATTATGGACGGATCCTAGATTTGTTACGCATCCCCGTTGAAGAACCTGTCTTGAGTGGCCTTGCCTAGTTTTGGAATTGTTCTTTGAAATGTTTTGAGCTGCCCGACTTGGATATTGCACCGACCATAGAAGAGTATGCCATCATGTT
This sequence comes from Ormosia emarginata, assembly GCA_029884605.1. NCBI lineage: Eukaryota > Viridiplantae > Streptophyta > Magnoliopsida > Fabales > Fabaceae > Ormosia > Ormosia emarginata. Next base: position 7,710,479 of record JAQQTP010000059.1, on the reverse strand, counting down.
GAGACTCCCAATGAGCAAGTACCCTAATGTTTATCTCTATGGAGGGCATTATGTGTCAGAAGGGAAAATAGCAGAACTCATAAGGGTTCAGGCAAGTCAGTTAAGTATGGAAAAGAGAGGAGGAACACGCGGATTGAAGAAGAGTTACCTGGAAGCACATCTTGAGCTACTAGCGCAGCAAGGAAGGTGGGATCTCTTTAACAAAACTTTGGCACTAACCATCTTTGGATTGGTGTTATTCCCATTCACTTTAGACGTGGTGGATCAAGCGGCAATGGATGCTTTCTTCAAGTTTGAGAATCATAGGTCAAATCCAATCCCTGCTATTCTTGCTGATACTTTCTTGACCATGGAGATTTGCCACAAAAAAGGAGGGGGTATGATCCGATGTTGCACACATATGTTGTATGTTTGGATCATGACACACATGGATGTACACAATCGTCTGGGCCTTTTACCAGATCCGTTAAGGAATTTTGGTCGCATTCCAGTGAAGCAGCAGAAAGCCCACGAATGGAAAGATGAGTTTATGAAGATGGGATCAGACTCTTTCAAATGGGTTTGCTCTTGGTATCATGGGAAGAGATATTGCTCAGTTGTGGTGACTTCTCTAACGTTCCTTTAATGGGCGTGAGAGGTTGTGTGTCATTTTCACCGGTACTTGTGCTTAGATAGCTCTAATGGACTCAGCACGTGCCTGACGAGACACAACTTAGAGGATTCAGCTTTTTATATGGGAAAGATGGAAGCACTACCAAGCAGGAAAAGGAGGTCAGGGACGCTTGGAAGAATATTCATAGGGCAGGGGCGAAAGAATTGGGAAAGCGAGTGGTAATTCCTACTCCCGAGTACCTGCAATGGAGAGCAACAAGGAAGGCACAAAATAGTACCCCTCAGGCGGTGTCAAGTGATGAAAATCATTCTCAGATTATATCTCAAATGACCACCCAGATAGAGAGGATGAAAGCGCAAATGCAGTTTTTGGAACAAGGGAAGGAAGCCGCTGAGTTAAAAGTCGTCATTCACACAAGTCGGTGCCAGAAGTTAGCCGACAAGATTGAAGACTTGAAGGATGCACAAGCTGATGCTGCTGAAGCCCCGAGCCGGGTAAAAAGGGCAAGAAGAGGAAAAGAGGTGGAATCAAATAAGACCACCTTAGAAGTCCAAGAGCTACGAGTGAAGGTAAGTGCTCAAGAAGAATTGATAGAGAAAATTCTACAAGAGAAAGAAGAATTGGATGCAAATACTAAAGCACAAGACCAAAGGATGCAATCTTTACAAGAAGCTCTGGTGGAGGTGAAACGACGCTCCGATCAAAGACAGGTTTTGGCTGCAAAATATTATAGTTCACTCAAGGAAGCAAACAAGAAAGCAAGGCGTTTGGAGTTGAAAGCTCAAGAACTAGAGCAAGAAAAGGAGCAATGGAGACTCGAAGCTCAGAGGCAACGACTGCAAAAAGAAGAAAGTGAAAGCGCGTGGCAATGGGCAGCCCAAAATGAAAAGGCTCAAAAGGAATATTGGATGAAGAATTATGAGGACATGTCGACGGCTTGCAGATTACACTACACAACTGGCTAGTCATTTTGATGAAGCAGACCTTCAGATTCGCATGAATCCGTTGCTAAAACTACCACAGAAGATAGCTGAATTTATAAAATATTGTCGAGGTCTTGCTAAAGGTCTTAGGAAGAAACAAACAAAATTGTTGATGTAATTTATGTTACACTTTGAGAAGACTGAGACCTTGTTTTGATTAATTTTGGAATGAAATGAATTACCGGTTGTAGTGTTTTGCTTTGAATGTTGATGTCATCAAGTTTTTCATTTAGGCACTATTCATTGAGGGTAAATTCCCCTTGAATAGGTTGCCAACCGTATTTTCGCCCGAGACAATTTGTCCTTTAGCGAGAATACGGGAATCTTGGTATTCGGTAAAAGAATGATTGCATTCTTTGGAAGAGGGCACCATTAGTGAACCCGCTAATGCTAAATCGAGGATCCTGCCTTGCTATTGAATGACCATGCGAATCTTTCCACAATCACCAAGCATCCTCACAATAGTGTTAACTGTTTTTTATTTTTCTTTCTTTATTTAATTAATGTGTTTTTGCTTTAATAAATCAATTTGGTTCAGAAATCATTGCGCGGCCTAGGAAAGAAGAGACAAATCTAGCCCGAGTTCACAATACCGGATCTCGGACCGAATGGCTGCACTGAAAATTCTCGAGACAGAAGAAACTTGAGTAGGGAGGTCGACGAAGTGACGGGGAGGATAAACGAGGTGTCGAAAAACCAAGCGAGGTTGGAAGCGATACTTGCAAGATATAAGGAGTCTCTCCACTTAATCAGTGGAAATAGGAATGCAAATGGGGTTGAAATGTATGCAAACGTGCCATCAGTAACTGCTCCAATCTACTCGGCCGTAACCTCAGTCACTGCTGCAGGAATCCACGAGCAACCACCTCAAACAACATCAATAGTCATGCCCATTGGGGAGGGGTATCGTGCTTTGGAAGGCGCTCATAATGAAGTCCCTGGTTATGCAGGCCCTACCTGGGAACCACCTCATGTGTCTATTCCGAGGCAAGTGACATTGCCTTATTCTGGGAATAGTCACGTCGTAACTGAGAAAGATAAGATGAAAGAAGATTGGATGGAGAAAATGGAGGAACAGATTAAGGCGATAAAGGGCCCCAATGCTTATGGACCCTTAAGGATAGAGGAGTTGTGTCCTACCACAGATGTAGTAATCCCCAAAGACTTCAAGATTCCTGATTTTATGAAGTATGACGGGAGCGGCAACCCTCATTTTCATTTGATCAGTTATGGGACTAAGATGGCTGTTTGGTCCAAGGATGATAAGTTCCTCATCAGTTTCTTCCATGAGAGTCTTACAGGTCCCGCCCTAGAGTGGTATCTTCAGTTAGATCGCTCAAGGATCTCGCGTTGGACGAAATTGGCTGACCTATTTATGGACCAGTACAAATTCAACTTGGACGCAGCCCCAACCCGAGAACAGTTGAGTTCAATGCAGAAAGGTAATGAAGAACCGTTCAAGCAATACGCGCAGAGGTGGAGAGCATTGGCGGCTCAAGTCCAGCCCCCATTAACATTGTCTGAGATGTGCTCGTATTTCTTGGGGACCCTAGGAAACCCTTTTATTGGGGCGATGGCTGGGGCAGCCTATAAGGATTTTGCGATTTAATAACTTCGGAGAAAGAATTGAAATATTGGCCAAAGCGGGAAGTTGCCAATAAGTAGCACGAGAGAATACTACTTTCAAGAAAGGATTCCACCAAAGAAAAAGAACACAAGTGAATTATATCCAACCTCAACAAATTTCAAACCGCGATATAGCTCAAGTCATCGACCATCATACAACCCCAACCCTCGCTTTTCATACCAAACACCGCCACCGCCTCATTATCCACCCCACCAAATTATACCGGCCACAAACTTCACCCCAACACCACAATTCCAAGTTAACAATGTCCCTCGCCACCGCCATATACACCAACTCGCCCAACCTATGCCCGATACCCACCTGCACCTCTGCAAAATTACCCAAACCACTCACAACCTCGCCCGAACCCCCAAAACCAAAGCCGCTTTCGTCCTCAAAACCTTCCCCCTTTTCCAAGGTTATCCATTCCGAATGCAGACCTATTCCAAAGGTTGTTTGATGCTCATCTTATTTCAGGAATCCCTGTACGTCCATTAGAGCCACCATTTCCATCGTGGTACAACCCGAACTCAACCTGCAAGTATCACATGGATATTCTGGGGCATTCAATCGAAGACTGCGAGTCCTTTAAGACTGCAGTAAGAAAGTTAATTGCCTATAGGAAGCTTGATATCCAGGAAGAGGCTGGACCCAGTATTGTTAATAACCCAATTCCTAATCATGGTGGAAGGAATGTGGTGAATGCTTTAGAGGTGGAAGGGTCATCCATAAGAAGTGTCATGAGCTTGCGTACACCGATGGCAAGGATATTCGAAGGGCTGAAGAAAGCTGGCTACAATATCGCTGCACCAGCCGCCACGATGAAAGAAGAGGAAAAATATGATGCAGAGTTGAATTGTGCTTATCATTGTGGGGGAGTAGGACATGATATTGAGAATTGTTGGGACTTCAAGGTTCGAGTCCAAGGGTTGCTTACTTTGGGAGTAATACATGCGAGACAAGGGTTAACCTCCTCCGAAGAGGTCAATGTGATCGAACGCTTTGTGCTTAAGGTGCCACCTCTCAAACAAGTCTCGACGTCAGAGAAAGTAGTGGTAACAATCAAGAAGCCAGTGCCATTTGCTTATAATGACACTCATTCAGTGCCATGGAATTATGAAACCAAGGTAGAGACAAAAGGAGTCAGGGAAGAGACTTCGAAGGCTCGAATTGCTGAAGTACACAAGGATGAGGAGTCTGTGACTAATATAGTCAGGGTAGGGGGAATTACAAGGAGTGGGCGATGCTACGGCCCAGGAGAGTTAGAAAGAGGGAAAATTGTTAAGGAAAGGAGCGAGAGAAGAAATGTCAAAAGAAGACGAGAGGGAGAAGGAAGGTGAAGAGGAGTTCCTAAAGATAATGAAGCAGAAGCGAATATGATGTGATGGAACAGTTAAAGAAGACTCCGGCTAGGATATCTCTTTTGTCACTCATCTTGACATCCGAGATGCATCGGAAGGCGTTGTTAAAAATTCTGAATGAAGCCTATGTGAAGCCCGATGTTACTCCCGAAAGTGTGGTTAACATGGTGGACCCCGTGAAACGCGTTAACATGATCACATTCACTGATGAAGAGATCATTTCTTAATCTGAGAAGAACCCACGGGCCTTGCACATAACCCTCAAATGCAAAGGGTACATAGTTGCAAAAGTTTTGATTGACGGGGGGTCTGCATTAAATATCATTCCCAGGTCAACTCTAACATCGTTATCAATAAGTGAGGATGAACTGTCGCCACGAGAGATGGTGGTGCGAGCCTTTGATGGAAATAGGAGAGGCATTATGGGAGAGATGATGTTGCCGCTAGAGATTGGCCCGAGTAATTTTCAAGTGCTGTTTCAAGTCATGGATATGGAGCCTGGCTACACCATGCTGTTAGGGAGACCGTGGATCCATGCCAGCCGGGTGCCGTTCCTTCCACCCTGCATCAAAGTGTTAAATATATTGAGAATGGGTCGGTCATCACCATACATGGAGAGGAAGAGATTATCTTTGTCGAAACCGGTTTCGGTGCCATATGTGGAGAGTGCGAGAAAGGAAGAGGAGAACACCGTGGGCACGGTTTCGAAGTAGTTGAAACTGGACTCGGTAAAGATGAATCTCTCACACCAAGTGTGAATCAGGTGGTTGCCCGGATCATGACTAGTAGTGGATACCAAGAAAGAAAGGGTTTGGGCTCAAAGCTGCAAGGTACTCGGTCGCCAGTGTCACTCCCAGGAAAGTCAGACAAGTTTGGGATAGGGTACGAAGCATCTCTGGAGGAGCATATGAGGAGCATGACTCTTGGAAGAAAGAATGACAAGGGCAAAGCGAAGTATATTCCCCATCTGAGGGAAACATTCCCAGCACCGGCCGAGGTGATTATGCCTGATGAGGTCATTCATCCTCGATACCGCCTCACTATCAATGCTTTGCATGAAGAGGACCCAGAAGAGCACAAGGCAATCCGTCCTTTTACTGATGAGGAGCCGCTGAAGAACTGGCAATCTGAACTAATTATTGATGTGATTGTTTCAAAGTAATTGTCTAGTCATATTGTGTTGAGCAAATGTTGAAGTTATTTTGAGCTTATGATTTATGTTATTTGAGACATTGATTAAATGAACTTGCATGAATATTCAACATTTCTCTTCGTTGCACTTTCTGACTTACCCTTTTGTATTTTTCTTTTTTTGTACCATGTCTTGTTCTTCCTTTGTCATTCCTACTTTATTCTGCTTTTCCAACTCCACACCAAATTGCTTTCCAGGGATCTGAGTTTCGTAGATAGTTCGCCTCATGAAAGGGACCTCGGAAACTCATCAATTGATTCCCCGCAATGTTTGATGAAGAAGACCCGGATCTGGAGAAGAGGAAGAAGTTGTTGAAAATTTTGCAAAGTTACCGGAGTACTCGGAGAAGGGATTTGTCTTGAATGGTGAGGAAGCGAGAGGTGGTCAACATGGGGACAGAGGAAGAGAAGAAGGAATTGAAAGTAGTGGCAAACCCGAGTTTGAAGAGATGGTCATACTATTCAAAGAGTATATGGATGTTTTTGCTTGGTCTTATCGGGATATGCACGGTTAGACCCAGATATAGCATCGCATAAAATTCCACTATACCCGAATATTGAGGCAAAGAAGCAGAAGTTAAGGAGGATGCATCCTGATATGTCCCTGAAGATCAAGGAAGAGGTGACTAAGCAGCTGGAAGCAGGATTTGTGGAAGTGTCGAGACACCCAGAGTGGGTAGCCAATATCGTGCCAGTGCCTAAGAAGGATGGAAAAGTCAGAATGTGTGTGGACTATAGAGATCTGAATAAGGCCAGCCCGAAGGATGATTTCCCACTCCCTCACATCGATGTTCTTGTTGATAACACTGGCTAAGAATCATAGGTTCTCATTCATGGATGGATACTCAGGGTACAATCAAATTCTGATGGATGTTAATGACAAAGAAAAGACCACTTTCATCACTCCTTGGGAACTTTTTGTTACACGGTGATGCCGTTCGGGTTAAGGAATGCTGGAGCTACTTACCAACGTGCTATGGTGGCACTGTTTCATGACATGATGCACAAGGAGATTGAAGTGTACGTGGATGATATAGTAGCCAAGTCTAAAGAAGGAGAAAGTCATGTGGCGGTCTTGCGTAAGCTGTTTGAAAGACTCAAAAAGTACAAGTTGAGGTTGAATCCTGCTAAGTGTGTTTTTGGAGCATCTACTGGGAAGTTACTTGGATTCATCGTTAGCAGAGAAGGAATAAAGGTGGATCCAGATAAAACGAAAGCAATACAAGAGATGTCTGCCCCTAAGATGGAGCGTGAAGTGCGAAGTTTTCTCGGGAGACTCAATTACATTGCTAGATTCATTGCTAACTTAACTAGCACCTGTGAGCCTATATTCAAGTTGTTGAAGAATCATCAACCAGGGAAATGGGATGAAGAATGTCAGGAAGCTTTTGACAAGATAAAGGCTTATTTAATGAATCCTCCTGTTTTGGTACCCCCTACGCCGGGTCGTCCTTTAATTTTGTACCTAACTGTATTGCCAACCTCGATGGGGGCAATGTTGGGACAACATGATGAATCGGAAAAAAAGGAGCAAGTAATTTACTATTTGAGTAAGAAGTTCAATGACTGTGAAGCTCGGTACATGGCTATTGAGAAGACTTGTTGTGCGCTAGTATGGACCTCAAAGCGGTTACGACAGTACATGCTCTATTACACCACGTGGTTGATCTCCCGAATAGACCCTCTGAAGTACATATTTGAAAGTCCTCATGTTTCATTAAGGGTTTCAAAGTGGCAAATGATGCTATCAGAGTTCGATATCAAGTACATGACTCGGAAATCCATCAAAGGAAGTGCGATTGCTGATCATTTAGCTGAAAACCCTCTTGAGGGTGGACAACAAGTGACATCTGAATTCCCTGATGGAGAAATACTGATGGTGGAAGAAGGAGAAGAAGAAGAAGAACCTAGCTGGAAGATGTATTTTGATGGAGCGGTTAACATGCATGGCAGTGGCATAGGAGCCGTGGTTGTTTCACCAATTGGAAAATAATACCCGGTCGCTATCAAGCTGGAATTTGAGTGCACCAATAATGTTGCGGAGTATGAGGCTTGTGCTAATGGTTTACAAGTTGCAATTGACTTGGGGATCAAGCAGTTAAAAGTATTTGGAGACTCAGCACTCATCATTTATCAGGTGAATGGTGAATGGCAAACCAAAGATCCAAAATTGGTACCTTATCAAAAGTATTTGATCCAGTTGGTTGAGAAGTTTGAGGAGGTGACCTTCTCCCATTTAACCCGAGACAAGAATCAGTTTGCAGATGCCTTGGCCACTTTGGCTGTAATGACCAAGTTGGATATTCATAATAATGTCCAACCCATCCAAGTGAAGACGCATAGTGAGCCTGCGTATTGTGCTAATGTTGAAGGCGAGCTAGATGGTAAACCTTGGTATCATGATATCAAGTGGTATATTCAAGCATAAAGAATACCCAACGAGGGGCAAGTGAGGTGAATAAGAAGACTATTCTTCGGGTGGCGATGACTTTTTTTCTTGAATGGAGAGGTTTTGTACAAAAGAAGTCATGATGGCACTTTACTTAGATGTGTGGATGCTCGTGAAGCTCGTATAATCATGACTGAGGTTCATGATGGAATTTGTGGAACCCATGCCAATGGTCATATGATGGCTCGAAAAATTCTAAGGAGTGGTTATTATTGGTCCACAATGGAAACAGACTGCATAAATTATGTACGGAAGTGTCAAAAATGCCAGATGTATGCAGATCGAGTCAACACACCTCCTTTCCCTTTGCATAATTTGGTGTCTCCATGGCCTTTCTCAATGTGGGGAATAGATGTCATCGGGCCCATTAATCCCAAAGCTTCCAATGGTCATCGCTTCATCTTAGTGGCGATTGACTATTTCACTAAGTGGGTAGAAGCTTCTTCTTATGCCAGCATCACTCAAAAGGTGTTTTTGAGATTCCTCAAAAGGGATATTGTCTGCAGATATGGAATTCCAGAAAGGATAATCACAGATAATGGTACCAATCTCAATGGTGCTGAGATTAAAAAGTTCTGTGAAAATTTCAAAATCAAGCATCATAATTCAGCTCCTTACAGGCCTCAGATGAACGGAGCAGTTGAAGCAGCAAATAAGAATGTCAAGAAAATTGTTGCTAAGATGGTGGTGAACTACAAAGACTGGCATGAAATGTTACCCTATGCTCTGCATGCATATCGTACTAATATACGATCAAGCACTGGGACAACACCTTTCTCTTTGGTGTATGGGATGGAGGCTGTCTCTCCAATAGAAATTGAGATCCCTTCCTTAAGGGTTCTAATGGAAGCAGAGTTAGAAGAATCTGAATGGGTGAAGACTCGGTATGAACAATTGAATATGATAGAAGAGAAGAGATTGACAGCTATGTGTCATGGGCAATTGTATCAAAGCGAGAATGGCTAAAGCCTTCAACAAGAAAGTTCGTCCCAGGAATTCTCGTTCGGGGGATTTGGTTTTGAAAAAGATTCTCCCTAACCAAGAGGATGCCGGAGGAAAATGGGCTCCAAATTATGAAGGCCCGTACATAGTCAAGCGGGCGTTTTCGGAAGGAGCGTTAATTTTACAAAATATGGATGGAGAAGAATCGCCAAGGCCCGTGAATACGATGTTGTCAAGAAATTCTATGCCTAAAAAAAAAAAAAAGAGAAAAAGCTCGTTAGGTTGAAAACCCGAAAGGGCGACCTAGGCAAAAGTTAGAGCAATTGAAAAAATGAAAAAAGAGAAAGTCCGTTAGGCTGAAAACCTGAAAAGGCAGCCTAAGCAAAAGTTAGGACAAATAAATAGGCAAAATCTCAAAGAAAGTGGGCCTGAAACTCTTCGAGGGATTCACCAAACTGGGGCAATTTTTGATGTGCGTCCAATCAGTTACACGGGGCAAGTTGTTCGCATTGAATTGGCCATACTGGGGCAAAATTTTTGAGGAATTAAAGAAGATTCATGTTGAAGGAGGTATCAACAGAAGCAGCGGTTGAGTTGTCAAGCATTTGCAGTGAATCAATTGAATGAGGAACAAGGAACCAATACTGGGGCAAAGTTTTTATTTTTCTTGCAACCTTTCTTTTGTCTTTCAAGTACGTGTCTTGTCAAAAGTCATGTACGATTACATTACCAAAATAATAAAAAGGAAGTTTGTTCATTCAACAAATTTCTTTCCATTCATGAATGCATGTTTTCTCATTAATTCATGTCTCAAATAAAATAAATTTAAGGTCAACAATTTGATCTGACAATTTTGCAGCAATCCATCAATAATTAATTTAGATTAAATGATATCAGTAATTCAAGATACAGGTTGTGATGTGTTGCCAAGGAAAACAAGGTGGTCAGAAAAATGAAAAAGAAAGGAAGAAGGGGTAATTGAAGTCAAGAGGATTTCAACCAACCGAAGGGTTTGATGAAGAAAATCATGTGGACAAAGGGTTTGATTGGTCAAAGCTTTCCAAGATCGTTGTTAGTTCAAATGACTTTTAATGAATAAAATAAGAAGAAAAGAAAAAGAAAAAGAAAAGAAAAGAAAAAAAAGAGAAAAGAGAGAAAAAGAGAAGGAAAGAATTTTAAGTCCATGTTTAATTTGAGCGATCGGCTCCATGCATTTTATTTTCTGTTGAGCGATCGGCTCCATGCATTTTTAAGTTTTACATTGAGCGCATCGGCTCCATGCATTTTATTTTCCTGTTGAACGCATCGGCTCTATGCATTTTAATTTTCTTTGAGCGCATCGACTCTTTGCATTTTAATTTTCTTTGAGCGCATCGGCTCCATGCATTTTATTTTCTATTGAGCACATCGGCTCTATGCATTTTAATTTCTGTTGAGCGCATCGGCTCCATGCATTTTAATTTTCTGTTGAGTGCATCGGCTCCATGCATTTTAATTTTCTGTTGAGCTAATCGGCTCCATGCATTTTAATTTTCTGTTGAGCGCATCGGCTCCTTGCATTTTAATTTTCTGTTAAGCGCATCGGCTCCATGCATTTTATTTTCTGTTGAGCGCATCGACTCCTTGCATTTTAATTTTCCGTTGAGCGCATCGGCTCCATGCATTTTATTTTCATTGAGCGCATCGGCTCCATGCATTTAATTTCCTGTTGAGCGCATCGGCTCCATGCATTTTAATTTCTTGTTGAGCGCATCGGCTCCATGCATTTTATTTCCTGTTGAGCGCATCGGCTCCTTGCATTTTAATTTCCTGTTGAGCGCATCGGCTCCATGCATTTTATTTTCTGTTGAGCACATCGGCTCCATGCATTTTATTTTCTGTTGAGCGCATCGACTCCATGCATTTTAATTCCTGTTGAGCGCATCGGCCCCGTGCATTTTAATTTTCTGTTGAGCGCATCGGCTCCATGCATTTTAATTTTCTCGTTGAGCGCATCGGCTCGTTGCATTTTTTTTCTGTTGAGCGCATCGGCTCCATGCATTTTAATTTCTCTTTAGCGCATCGGCTATTTACATTCCCACTTTTCTTGCCTTGTTTTGCATTTGTCATCTTTTGCATTCCCGAGCAAAATTTGAGTTCATATCTTCACTTGCTTCTTATGTTGATAATATGAAAAATTATAATTTTTCTTATTATCTCATAAGAAACAAGCAAAGAGGGGCAATTGTGAACACCCAATTTTGCCCGGATCATATAAAAATATTTTTTTTTCTCTTGATCAAATAATTTAATCATGTTTTAGTTGATTTATTTACTCTTTTTGTCTATTTTATTTTGAAAAAAAAAAGAAATAAGTAAAAAAAAATAAAAAATAAAAAAAATAATAAAAAAAATCACAAGTTGCTTATCACCCTCTGTACACACATTTTTCACCCATCACTCACGTAACCTGTGCACTGTACACTTGCACCACTCACTGACTCTCTCACTCACGCACGACATTTTCACTCAATGACTGCACCACTCACTGACTCTCTCACTCACACACGTTACACTCACTGCACGGTTGCACCCATTCTGCACTCTTTTTTCTTTCACTCCCACACACTCACGCAAGCACAGGGGGGTACTTAGATTGATTTTTGGGGGAGGCAGCCAGAGAGGATTTTTGCTCTCCATTTTCCTTTCGGACGGGAACACAGAAAGAGGATTTTCTAAAAAAAAAATTCACACACTTTGTATTATCATCTGGCACTGAAATACAGAAGAGCATTGAAAGAGAATTAGGAGCTGATCCTCTGGTCTGGTGGTTGAAGCAAAAACAGAGATCGTTTTGAAGAGAAAATCAAGAATCAAGAAAAAAACGGTGATTGAAGGAAAGGAAAATCTGTTGCTCTTAGCTTTTTCTTCGTGCTTCAGAAGGTAAAAAAAAAAAAAATCTCATTTCTGTCTCTCCAATATGAAGAGGAATTGGTTGTTTGATTCTAGTTCACTTTGAAGTTTTCAAATCCACTTTTATTTTATCTACATACGCTTTTTTTTCTCTAAAAATGTCATATAACAAAAATAAAAAAGGAGATAATAGAATAGAAATTAAACAAAAAATGTGTAAAAAAAAAAAAAAAAAAAATAATCTTAGAAGCTTCATCTTCTCCATCTCCTGCAACCCCCTTTCTATATACACCACCATAGGATCCGTACGCATGGACCACCAGGCTGCACCGCCCTCGCTCGTCCTCCGTTGAAGCTCCAGCCCAAACCGTGTTTCGTCCTCATTGCCGCGAACCACCCGGCCACCGTGGGCTTCCGATCTAGCCGCCGCGGGTCCTCCGCGGCACACCACCGTCGCCACCCCACGGCCCACGTAACCGGTCCCTGCGCCGTCGGCTCGCCACCACCATTCTCCGCGCGCGCCGCGCCGCACTCACCGTACCTCTATTCCTCACCACTGGGCCGGCGCCACCGTCCGTGTCACCCAACACCTCCGTAGCCTCCATCCATAACCCCATCATATTCAACCTCAAAACACACCTACGCCGTCACAACCTCCCCAGCGCAACCGACGCCACGCCATTGTAGACCACCGGACTCGCGAATCACCGGAGCAGCCCGGTTTGCACGGATCACGCAACCCGGATCTGCTCAAAGCCCCGTCTCCCCTCACTCGAAACCGACCGCCGCATCCCGAACACCCCGGATCCGCCGAGGCAGCGCCGTCGCACGCCCCGCTCACGCCGTCTTTGCCCCCCCGTCTTTGTCACCGCCGTCTTCCCTCACCACCATGGCCATGTCCTTCAAGCCAAGCCAAACGCCTCCCCCCCCCCTTTTCTTTTTCTCGGCTCGTGTTGTCTTACAGAGACTAGAAGTCTCTTTTGGCTTTCTTTTTGTTTCTTTTGTTTTTTTCTTTTGTCTTTTTTTTTTTTTTCTCGTTTGGAATCTGACCACGTTTTTTTTTAAGTTGCTGTGACCTTTTTCTTTTCATGCCTTTTTAGTTTATTTATACTTTTATCTTTTATTTGTTTTAATTCTAGCATGATTGTTTTTTTTTTTTTAGGATATTTTATCTTTCTTTCGGGCTTAAATAAAAAAAAAAAGGGTTGGGCTTTTGTTTTTTTTTTCGACGTTGGGTCTTTAAGTTTGGGGTTGAAAGTTTTTTTTAAAGACTAAATCTTTAAGTTGTTTTTTTGTTAAAATAAAATTGTGCATAATTGATTTAAGTTAATGAAATAAAAATAAAATAAAATTCAAAATATAAGTAAAAAATAAAAAAATAAAAAAATAAAAATAAAAATAAAAATATTTTAACCAATGTAATGACCAATGATGTTGATTGAATAACGGATGTTATCTTCAATGTGTTTGATCATATGGGTTTATTGAAAGAAATTCTTCTACCTTAAATCCTGTGCAAAAGTGATTATGTTTTAAATAAAGATGTCTTTTTTAAATAAAAAAATCTTTTTAATTTAAAATCAATCAATTCACACTTATTTATTTTTTACGAACTACGTGACTTTGAGCTCTCATCGCACTTGGGGTACGTAGGAGCGAATTTTCATTCATCAAGTCAAAATTTAATTTTTCATAATTTGGTTATTTCTTCTTTTTTGTAAACAAAAAAATAAAAAATAAAAATAAATAATTACAAAGTCTTTTTAAAAGGGGTAAAATAAATAAATTCGAGATTATTAAGTTTTTGACAATCGACTTTAAGGTATCGTCTCCTCAGATGGGTGTGATGGGGGTGCAGTGGGATTAAGTTTCCACCCTTCCCCATCCATAACCGACTCCCGAATCCGATTTGGTTCCAAAGACCATTTTCTAAAAAGGTTTTCCAATTTTTTCTAAATTTAAATAAAATTGGTGGCGACTCTTTTTTTATCTTTTTTTAAAAAAATCACGCGAAATTCTTATTCCTGCTGCGATCTCTTTCGCGACAATTGTCAAATGATTTTTTATGTGTTAAATTAATTATTGTGATTTAACTATAACATATAGGGGTTGCATTCCGGGATAGGATCAATATTTAAATTTTGGAGAAAACAATTGCTATGCTCTTAGTCGTGACAATACTCAATGATTAGTTTTATAGCAATACTTGTGGAAATACTTGGTCAAAGACAAAACAAACTATAACATATAGGAAAATGTAATTTAGGTAATATAATACACTTGTTTTTTTTTTTTTTAAAAAAAAGAAGACTCTTGTATATAAACTGTATTTATTATTGAATTATTTAACACATGACATTAATTTGACACTTAAAACAATTGAGTAAATATTAAGAATAAAAGTCTATTTTTACTTTCCAAAGCTGCAAGTATTATCACATTAATCCTTAAAAAAAACATTGACATCAATTTAGATGTTTCTCAATTATGCAAAGTGTCACCAAATTGCTCCTTTTTTGTTAGATTAGGAGAAATGAGTGTATAAAATCCTAAATCGATGTTAAAAATCTCTAAAAAAACAAAAGTGATGACACTTTGCATTATTGAAGAACCGAATTGATAACAAAATTTTCGAATACTAAAGTGATGAGTCTTGTATCTTTGAAAGATGAAACTAGGGTTTACTCTAATTTTAATTAAATAGTAATAATAAACTATTGTAACATTAATAAAAAAAATACATAAGAATATCATTGCTTTAAAATAAATTTAGCTGTTAAATTCACAAATTTCCTAATATTTTAAATTTATGCATTAGGAAAAAGCTAGATAATACAAATCCTTTCAACCGAGAATGCAACCAAAATTATTGGATAAAATCCCTTACCAAAAAAAAGTAAAATAAATGAAAATATTAGACAGCCATATATTTTTAACCAAAATTTCTAACAAAATGAGTTGGCATACTTTTTTTATTTTTGGATAAATATAGTCACTAACACTTTATTTTATCTAACAATTACCCATAAATTATGTCAACTTTAGTTAATATATTTTTAGCTAAGTAACATTACTCAAAATAAAGGGATGGATGAATCAATTGTTCCAATTATAGTTTTTAGAATCAGATTGGATTGGATTGTGTGTCAAACAAAAAAAAATTAGGAACCGATCATCTGATCAGTCCAATTAGTCCTCAAAAATAATATTTCTGAAAACTAGTGAAAAAACCAAAAATCAATCTTAAACCAACCAACCTGTTTGAATCGGTCCAAATTTTTTTATAAAAAATATGTAAAACTTTTTCAAAACACTGATATATGGTTCCAAATTTATTTATAATCAAAATTTAGTATTTTTCCTCTTAATTTGTTTGATATGAGACAAATAAAACTTATAATGCAATAAGAATTTGTCTTCAATTTATAATAAGAAACTTTACCTTTTATCATTTTACTTATTCGATGTGAGACTAGTAAATACTAAAAAATTATATTAAAATTAGTATAATACTTTTAATTTAATATTTATTTAAGTAACAAATAAATTTAATTATATTATGAATACATTTCAATATTTTTTAATATTATTTATACAATTAACATATATATATATATATATAATATTTTTCTTACATATTATTATATATTTATATAAATTTCTAATTTGAGCTTAATTCAACCATAATTAAACCTCAAAATCATAAACCTCTGTATTTATCTGTTCAATGAGCCGTCCAATTATGAACACATTGGTTCCAATGGTTCCCACAACAATCAGTTGTCTAATAATTGTTGTTGTATGTATCATGTGCTGCTTCTAATGTGAAAAGTTTTAGCTAAATATCATAACTCTATCTTTTATTAAGTAGTAAATATAAAAATTTGAGTTTTGTTATATCATATTAAAATATATTTTAATAAATATCATGCAACTTAATAAAAAAAACTATTAAATAACAAAATATATTCGTCTTAAAAATATAAAAATATTTTTTTTATTTTTATTTAATAATTAAAAAATCTGTTATGAGAATTTAGAATTATTCTAAAATTTTTATTAAAATTGACGAAAATATTTAAAACATGCATTAAACGCCCCACGTTATCGGTTTTAGCTTCTTTCGATTCTAGAATGAAAATAGTACATTTTCGTTATCATAGTGTACCTCTTTTAAGAACTAATTAATATTTGCTTTTTACATTCACGTGAAGAAGTATCGTTATAAAAGAAGAGTTTTTTTTTTAAAAAAATGTAAGTTTATTTTAAAATAAATAAATAAGTTTCATTTATTATTAAATTTTAATTTGTTAAGATTTTAATATATTTTAAATTAGATTAAGAATAAATATATCTTTATTTATTTAATTTAGAGATAAACTTACTTTAAAAAATATATTTTCATTATAAATTTTGTCCAAGTGCATTTAATATTAAATGGGACTTCACCAAATCATCACCTAATTGCATTGTGTTGTTTGGTTGCGTGAGATTCAATTTTTATTAAAATTGACGAAAATATTTAAAACATGCATTAAACGCCCCACGTTATCAACTCTTATATTCTTATATCAAATAATACATATAAAAAAAAAGTTTTTTTTAAAATAAATAAATAAGTTTCATATTTCATTTAATATTATTTATTATATATATATTTTTTTATTATTTTCTTACTTTACATTATAAATTTTGTCCAAGTGCATTTAATATTAAATGGGACTTCAATCACATTATTTTTGTAAAAAGATTCTGAGTTCAACTTTTATATGAATAATATTTTTTTTATACTTCATTTAATATTATTTATTATATATTTTTTTTATTATTTTCTCACTTCACATTTTTAAAAATGTATAAATGATCTTTATTCTTATTCTTCTAAGTTAAGTTCCGAGTTTAGATCAATTCCATACGTTCAGTTAGAAGTTGGGATCTCATTTGATGTTGTTTTAAATTTGAATTTAATCCCATTTTGAACATTACTATTAAATGCCAATGAACAATAATGTTATTAATACGAATTTATACATATATTATTTTATATTTATATAATTTTTATTATCTGATTTTAATTGATTTCATTCTATTTTTATTCAATGTAAATTAATTTTATCTCATTTTTTACACATTTATAATCTGATTCTATTATTTCACAAAAACAAAAATAGAACTTCTCATGTAATTTTTTATATGATAAGATTACGTAAAAAAAGAGATAGATATAAATATTTTAATGTTTTTATAAATTTTAAATTAAATTTCACTAATAAAATTTTTTTATATCTATTTTTTTTTCTTTTCATGATCTTATCATATAAAAATTCACACCAAAAGATTCATTCTTCACATAAACATAAACGTGAGGAACGTGCTTCTTGTTGATATTGATATACATTAAGCATTATCCAATATCAAATATGCAAACCATGAAGTTGGGAAAAATAGTAATAAACGGATTTATTGTGATGTTGACAAATTTCAATGTTTCATAATATAATAAATTGACATTTTAAAGTTTGTCTAAAATTAATCTTAGATCCTTATTGCAATAACAATGGCAGTGTTATCATCATAGTGTAAATGATTTGAGTTTTTCATAAACTATTTAAATTTTACTTGTTAAATATTTGTTTAAACTCATTTATTTAAATAAAAAAATTAAATTTAAATTTAAATTCAATTATATAAATGATTCAAATTCAAGTTTTATAAGTTTAACAATAAAAATTCATAAATAACTTATATAACTATAAAAATTAAAAATTTTGTGTTTATATATATATATATATATAAACACAAAATTTGTAATTTAAATTTGTAATTTCACATAAAAAGTATAAAAAATAATAATTTATATATTATTATTATTTAGTATATTTTAATTTTATTTAGAGAATCGTAGTTTTATATATTTTTATATGCTACTTACATTTTTTACTCACTTTTTTATTTTTTACTTCATCTTTTAGTATAAAGATGTCTATCAAATATTAAATTAATAAATTTAAAAAATATTTTAAAGGAGAAACTTGATTAATAAAATAAAATTAATCAAGTTATAAACGAGTTAAACAAGTTAAATTCAAACTTTATATTTTTTAAATATGTCAAGCCTAAGCTTTATGTTTTTTAAACAAATTAAACTCAAATTTTAAATTTGACTCATTTAAATAAATAAATTAAGCTTGAATAGTGTATTTTTTCACAAACCTAACTTAAGTTTTAAGTGTTTAACTTGACTCGACTCATTTGTACTCCTAATTATGCTTAAATGATAATCTTGTTATTTAATTGAGCTGAGTCTCGTATCGCAAAAATTATATAAGTCCATGAAGATTTGTTTATATAAATGAGTTTTTCTATATTTAGTATAAAATATCTTCTAAAAGAGAATTGCAAGTTGTATTTATTTCATTTTCTTCTTGCGTGCTTGTTATGAATCTATCCACCTCCCATCAACTCTTTCATATAATTTCTTCTCAGTTCTCACCATTTCACAACAATGATTTATTTTAACAATAGTTGGCTATTATTCTGTATAACTAAATTACAGAAAATCCAACTTGGAGTTTTAAGTTTAATTCTTTTTAAAAGTGAGTAGCTAGAGATTTAATAAGAAAAATGAACTATCTCTTTGTTTTGTACTAAGAAAATAACATCAACGTTAATACTTTGTAGAAATTTCTCTCTTTTTTTTTTTTTGATATATTTGAAATCATCACGACTTAAACAAAAGATAAAGATTTAAAATTTTAAGCATCACAAACAATTTCTGTCACGCTATGTATGTTTCCATAATTAGTATTAGTATATATATACGTACACCAAAAAATAATTACTACATATATACACATTTATTTTCTTGTTTGTTTGTCCTACTCATCCTAGATCATATTGTTAGGCCATGTAGCTCTGATAGGAGATTGTCATAGACTCATAGTCAAGGAAGCAATACAAGAAAGAAAAAGAAAGATAAAAAAAAAAAGAACTATAAATTGATTGATTAAAATATTATGCTGTTATTATTAATATTATTGTTATTGTTACTTTTTGCTGTTATATATATGTGACCCCATGTGTTCTTCCTAAAGAATTCATCAACATCTAGCTTTATAAGCATCTTATAGCTATAACAAACCCTGTCCACCCCAACCTTGTAACAGAGAGACATCAACCCAAGCAGCAATGGTTAAAGAAGCAGAGCCTCTAATACATGTTGGCAATGGTGCAGGGCAAGGAGACCAAACTTATTTTGATCCAAGTGCTCCTCCACCATTTAAGATAGCAGAAATCCGAGCTGCGATTCCCAAGCATTGCTGGGTCAAGAACCCGTGGAAGTCTCTGAGTTATGTTTTCAGGGATGTCTTAGTAGTCACTGCATTGCTAGCCGCAGCAATTGGTTTCAATAGCTGGTTCTTTTGGCCACTCTACTGGCCTGCTCAGGGCACAATGTTCTGGGCTTTATTTGTTCTTGGACATGATTGGTAACTACTTATACTCATTTCAACTCTATGCTCACTCATCGTTATGTTACGCCTGCTCAATGCTTACGCAATTCATTTGGTTATGATTTATCTGTTCTATGGTAAGTTTTAACTTTCTGCATTGAACAGTGGCCATGGAAGCTTTTCAAACAGTCCCAAGCTGAATAGCCTGGTGGGCCATATCTTGCACTCCTCAATTCTTGTACCATACCATGGATGGTTGGTTTTTAGCAGCTTTTCTTGTTCATTTTGTGCTTAGAGTCCTTTTAATTTGCTTACCAAATGTTTAATCTGATTTGACAACCAAACCATTTTACTTGACTCATGGATTTTGCAGGAGAATTAGCCATAGAACTCACCATCAAAACCATGGACACGTTGAGAAGGATGAATCATGGGTTCCAGTATGTGTTGCTTTTTACATTGTTCTTAATTCAATCAGTAGATAGATGTGGTTGGCCTAAAAGAAGAAAAAAAGAAATCCAAAGATGTAAACCTCATGAGGCTGTTCATGATTATGGGCCCCTTTTTTGTGTCTTTATTTCAGCTGACAGAGAAGATTTACAAGAATCTAGACAACATGACAAGAATCCTGAGATTCACTTTGCCTTTCCCCATCTTTGCATATCCCTTTTACCTGGTGAGAGTTTTTTCTTTTCTTTTTTCCTTTTCAGAAAGACAACATTATTGTACCATAGCTCTAGGATCTCTCACTTTCTTTTTGATCTGAACTGCTTTTCAGTGGAACAGAAGCCCGGGAAAGGAAGGCTCTCATTTCAATCCCTACAGCAACTTGTTCTCCCCTAGTGAGAGAATAGATGTGCTAACTTCAACCCTATGCTGGGCTATCATGTTTTCTGTACTTCTTTATCTGTCCTTCATAATGGGTCCATTCTTAATGCTCAAGCTCTACGGAGTTCCCTATTGGGTAATCTCATTGTGACATTCTCTTTTAAGTTAATTCATTAACATATTTCCAATAGTTATACACTTATTTTAACATGTGTAGATCTTCATCATGTGGTTGGACTTCGTCACATACTTGCATCACCATGGCTACAAGCAGAAACTACCATGGTACCGTGGCAAGGTAACATAAGTTGATTCTGTTCTTTCAATTTTCTTCAGTGTCTTATTACAAATTGCAAATGAAATTGAGGCCAAACGAATTCAAGTATTTTTGTTTTTGGTAAACGGAGTTAGATCTACACTTGAATTGATTTAAACTCTAATTCATCACCATTGTCCTCCAAAGTCCAAACTTTTTCTTATATTCACCGACTTTATAGTTGAATTTGTGACATACTCATTTAAAATAAAGGAAACCCTTTTGGAATATATTATATTATGATAGTTTAAAACACAAACAACATATTTATGTGCAATTTTGCCATCCCTAAAAGAATGTAGGAACTTACTGTATAACAAACATGTTACTTGTCTATGTAATTTGGCAGGAATGGGATTATCTAAGGGGTGGTCTTACAACCGTGGATCTTGACTATGGTTGGGTTAATAACATTCACCATGGCATTGGCACCCATGTTATCCATCATCTTTTCCCTCAAATTCCTCATTATCATTTGGTTGAAGCGGTATTTTCTATTTTACATCCCACAATCTTAAAATGCAAAATGTAAAATATATACATTTCCTTATATCGTCCTGAAAGTTTCGTTTTTCTTTTTAACTCACTACAGACACAAGCCGCAAAGCCAGTGCTTGGTAAGTACTATCGTGAGCCAGAGAAATCTGGGCCTATCCCATTCCATCTAATCAAGTACTTGCTACACAGTATAAGGCGAGACCACTTTGTGAGTGACTCCGGGGACATCGTGTATTACCAGACTGATCCTCAGCTCCAGAAATATTATTGGACCAAATCTGAGTGATGTTGTGGTGCTCAAATTGATGCATGCCAATGCCTCTCAAAAATATTTCATATGAAACCTATTGGACTGGGCACATTTTTTGCATTTAATTTTCAGAGAAATGGGTTCCACTCTAGTATTAATTGTTTTGCTTCAAAGAGACAAACAATATGGTTGGCCTCTATGGAATATTTTACATACATGTATGAAATAAGCAGAAGGGGGTAATTAATATATTGAACTGTTGGTTTCATCTGTGCTGTTTTCTGATCTCTCACTTGCGTGGAGCACTCACATGGGTAGTTCAAGACCAAAATGGTTAAATGGCAAAGGAAATCCCTCCATAACACCTCCCCCAACCTAACATTATCGTTATTATAACAGAATAAATACAAATACTGTGAGGTGACATTGTAACTAACACAGTACTACATCAAGCACTGCCACAAATCACATTAAATTAACGTCACTTGGCATTTCAACCATGTATAGTGCATGAAGGTTGAGGTACTAGTAACCCGCAGAATGTTGCAGGATAGAGCGTATTTACCGTTGCGGGTGGTGGAAGATCAGCTAACATACCAAATCAAACACTACTTTTTTCTAGAATGATTAAAATGAACAAAACTCAATTCCATTAATTGATTTACTTTTTTTGTTCTTTTTTTTTAAAATTTTTCCTTGTCCTATATTGATGTCCCATCGTATGATTTTAAGAAGATAAAATAAAATTCCTACTTTAGAGGTTAATGTTTGTCACTTTCGGGTGTGGCTTGTAAGGATATTATTCTTGCGGAGTTCGGTGAAACAAAGATTACAGGTTCAGAACTTTACTGTAACACCTTGGAGGGATTCAACAAGCTGTCAGTCTCTCCATGTTTATATTTTATATGAAAAAATAGAAAGATGAATGTTGATATTTTGAATCACTGAGCGGTTCCTGGTACGAAGACTCAAAAAAGTTGGTGTCGCCTGCTTATTCTCTGTCATTGCAGAGAATCCTGATTCCTTTGGTAGATATGCATGATTAATGCTACTCATACATAAAGAAAAGAAGAAAAACAAAATTGTTTTTTTACACTTCCCTTGTACACTTATTTTTTATGATAAGGAAAGTTAGAAATGAATAACAATTCTTATATTTTTATATTAAAACAGTGTATATATTATTTTTTATATTATATTTAATATTATTTATTATATATATTATTTTATTTTATTTTTATTTAATCATATTTTTAAAAATGTGTGAATAATAATATATCTTTAAAAAATAGTGTAAAACTAATATTTTTCAAATTACTAAATGCAACTTTATTGGATTGTTTCAGTAGGCAATATCTTTTCCATAAGCCAATTTGTGAAATGCCCAATAACCACATGCGTGCAAAAAAAAAAAAGCCCATTCCATTCAATTGTTATTTGCCATGCTGACTGTCGGATTGCTCGGGGCAGCAAAAATTTGAGCAAGGCCGAGCCGGGAAAGCATTTTGCTAAACTCAACCCTCATATATTGGGCTATCAACCCATTTTCACACCTCCATAAGTGAAGCCCTAGTGCTGACTACTAAGTATTTACATGATTTTCAATAGGCTAAAAATTCACTTAACCCCTTGTAACTGGTCATTTTTTTTTTTAAAAAAAAATCTTCTTATGACTTAAAAGTCACCAACTTGACTAACTACATTTTAAGAAAAGTGTGCATCAGGCCATCAACCCTTCTATGAAGTTTCCACCATCCATTTAAAAATTTAAGAAGAAAAAAAAAACACCATCTTCAACCCCAAACCCAAAAACAGAACACACCATTCCATCACAAGTCCAACCAACAAACGGCAAATTTCTGAATGATTTGCTGAATCCCATTCACCTTATAGGTCAGCCTAATTTATAATATTATTTAATCAAAATAGAGTCATATAGATAATTAGTCGCATATTATATAGGATATTTGAGGGAGTTTAAACATATATAACACTTTGATAAGGCATATTTTCCATTGGCCTACGTATATTTTGGATCCTTTTAGACTAGAGAAATAAAACTCAAAATAGATCAACAAATCAAGTATACCTTAATTTTAAGGTTATAACATGCCACGGAACAAGTTCAAGCCTATTACCTATACCAGCCCTCAACTTAGAGATGATAAAATCTGTATGTATTAGGGGATATTTATGAAGACAGTTTCATTTAAAGATTTAAATTTGATTTTTTTTTTGTAGAGACAAAAAAGAAAATAAAAATTTTCCCAAAGTAGATGCAAGGATATAAACAGGGATTGTATCCTTCGTCTTGTAGGATCTTTGTTTTTGAAAAATTATTAAATTATCCTTAATGATTATATATATTAAAACTTTGATCATTTTAATAATTTTTATCTATATTATTTTTATTTATTTATTATTTTAATTTGTTGATATTGAAAGCTTTAATTGAAACCGTTTACAACTTTCTATATATATTTTTTCATTGGTTAAATTAAAGTTTAGGTACTTATACTTTTAACTCATTTTCAATTTAGTCATTATATTATTTTTTTCAAATCAATCCTCACATTTTTAAATATTTTTAAAATAATTTGTGTCATCAACTTTTATTACAACACAATTAATTAGCTAACTTAGTAAGTATTTTTCTTTGTCTAATATGTACTTTTTTATATATTCTTTTTCTTCTGTAAGATGTCTAGTAAAAATTAAATTAATGGTATTATAATAAAAATTGATAGTAGAAATTATTTAAAAATGTTTATAAGTATAATAATTGATTTAAAAAAATTATAAGAATTATATTAAAAATAAATATAAAATATAAAGACAAAAATCTTAATTTAATATTTTTTATTTTTTAAATTTTTTAAATATAATTTCGGTGACCCACGAGTCTCAATCCCCTTGAATCTCCTTGCAGAGATTAGGGACGGGAATTTTTCTCCACCAGCGCGAGTATCATCCCTACGTCAGCCATTTCTCAATTCTACCTCGACACACAGATATTGCAAAATTATTATCGTTATTTTTATTTTGGTATAATTACAAAATTATATTGTTTTCACACATATTTTTTTATTGGTACTCAGCTCTGTACCGAAGAAATTATTGGTCATCAACTAAATTCCTCGCCAAGTCCATTCTAGAAGATTGGTGGCCCAAGTGGGAGGATTTTGAAAGACTGTAAATTTGGGCCTTGGAAGGCCTAGCCAGGCCCAATGCACTGGTCAGTGACATACTGAAATTAGCCCACAATTAAAATAATAATATCTGTAACTTAAACCTAAAAAAAATAATCTATTAATTTAGTATAACTTACTAAAATAAAATATAAAAGGGTACCTTTTTTTTCCCTTTAAGGCCTTGTTCAATGTTCAAATATATACACGTAAAAAAAAAAGTTCAAATATATATGATTAGGACAAAGATTCCATAATAATATAATAAAATAAAATATAAACTTATAAACTCATATTATATCATATGTTTGCTCTAGAAATAACTATCGGATGGGTCATTTGTTTTTTCTCAAGGTATTTTTATATTTTTTAGATGTGATATTAATTTCTTTTGAATATGAATTGATATGGTTAAACTCTCTTTATAAATAATATTTTTAAGATTTAAACTTTTATACTCTCTTAAAAAACACAGTTTGTTTTTTAATGCGCTTAATTCCTTGTGAGGCTGTTGAAATTATGTTAACATTGAATAAAATTCAATTTTTTTTAGGTTGTTGAATAAAACTCAATTTGATCATTTGAATGTAAATATCCTTTATAAAAAATAAATATTCTTAAAAGGCGTGCTTTTTTAGCCTAAGAAATTGTGGGAAGTATTTTAGAGACTTCCATTTTATGAATTTTTATCACTTGCCAGGTGTCATTAATCATCCTCGCTATGACGCTATCACCTTCATCATCCTATCATGCACTATTAGTCTATCACCATTGTCACAAGTCGACTACGATTGTTGTTGGCATCATCATTCTATTATCACTATTAGTATCACCACTAGTTTAACTTGAGAATGTCTAATATGAGTTACTTATAAAGTGATTTATGAATAAATTATGATTTTTGAATATTTATTATCAAAATAAATTAATGATTTAAATTAAAAGATAAATTTTAATTAATAATATTTAAATTTGTATAAAAATTTAGTTAGATCAATTTTTTTATAAATAATTATATATATAAGTAATTATAAATTTTAATTGATAATTTTTTTTATATTTAAATTTATATATAGATGTTGTCAAATTAAAAAAATAATTAATTAATTAATCCAAACTTATTGAATCCATATTAGAATTTTCTATTTCACTTACATCATTATTATTAAATCATCACCATCACTATTG
Source organism: Ormosia emarginata (assembly GCA_029884605.1). Taxonomy (NCBI): domain Eukaryota; kingdom Viridiplantae; phylum Streptophyta; class Magnoliopsida; order Fabales; family Fabaceae; genus Ormosia; species Ormosia emarginata. The sequence goes on along the minus strand of JAQQTP010000059.1, from coordinate 7,684,702 downwards.
TTGTTACTTGTTACTAACATAGTTTACTACTACTCAATTAGTAATGGTTATTTTAAAATGAACTTGAATAAATAAAAGTGTATTTATTATTAAATATTAATAGATAAAATTATAAAACATTTTAGATTAAATTAATGATAGATATATTTTTACTTATTTATTTTAAATATAAGTTTATTTTTTTTTCTTATTTCAATGTCATCCCTACCATCTTATAAATTGATATACATTAACCGAGCTATTCTTTTAATTTTAAAGTGTTATTGTAATTGATTTTTTTGTTTAGAAAAATTATGTTTTTACATCATTTTTCATTTCACACTAATTTTCACACCTATCTTAGATGAATGTGATTAAATGAGAGAAAGTAATAAAAAAATAAGTATAATAAATAATATTGAGAGGAGTGTGAAAAAAAATATATGCACTGATTGTGATAAGAAAATCAGAGTTATTTTTTTACTTTCTATTATTGCTATCAAACATAAGAATAATATAATAATCACTTAATTTTTAATAATAAAATATAAAGTAAAAGGAACTATAATTTTCTTTCTCATTCTCTTTCTATTTAAAGTTATTTCAACAAAACAAAAAAGACTATAGATAGATAATCATTAGTCTCATGACACGAAATCATATTTGGTCTACACAATTACGCAAGAATTTCTTAGGGATATCATCGGACAGACAGAGAGACACAAATATATAATAACATCACGAAGCAAATACTTTTTAATTATTTGAAGGAAAATAGGTTTACATAAACAAATCTCTCACAGCAAAGTCCAATAGTCACTCTAATTTCTTGTAATTGTTTTTTTCCCAAAAATGTTACTTGCATAATGATTTTATATACAGACATCACAAATTTTAAAGAACAGTCATTGATTAGTTTAAGAAAAAATAAGAGAAAGAAAAAAAATGAGTGATGATGATATTATTTAGTGAGATATCTTTATCACATTTGTTTGTGTAAATATCAACACTTTCTTTTTAATAATTGATATGAGTTTACCTTCCAATAAGTGAGAGTTTTGTAAGAATAAATCCATCGATAATATCGTCGTTACTTTTATCTGAATCTCCTAACAACAAAGTGGATGCAAGCACAGTTGCCAGACTTCAGTAGGCTGGTGGGAACTACTACCACTGCATGCATTGTATACAACTGTTGGCTATTATTATGGTGCACCAAGTTAAATTATGATGTATCATATATCATTGATATTATCTGTTATTATTAGTTTTTTTTTTTGTGTAAGTTGTATTTCTTTTAGGTTATTACTGTTTATTGCCAACAGTTCGATTATACTATTCACTGCCAAAGATTTTTTATTAGAATTATCGTTTATTGCCTGAATTATTGTTTATCGCTGGAATTACTGTTTATCGATGGTCGAATCACTATTCACCTACTGGAATTACTGTTTACTATTAACTTATCCTGTTATTTTTTTAAAATTATATAATTATGTAGATACTATCGCTTAAAATCAGATTAGTTTATATTTTTTTCATAAATAACTATGTATCTTGAAAATCTTACAATATGTGTAAATATTACAAGTTAAAATTTATAAAATTTTTAATATACATAGTTGTTTATTAAAGAAAAAAAAAGTCGATACGCTTTTATTAATATTATTTTAATCGATATTATTTTAACTAAGATATTATTTATACAAATACAGAACTTAAAAAATAAATAATATAATCTTAAAAAAGTAGTGACGACTACCGGTGGCCTGGTGAGAGGCGGTAGTGGTGGGCGGCCAGGCAGCAACGCAGACGATGGTCGAAAAAATCATAAAAAATAAAACTAAAAAAATTATAAAACTAATATATATATATATATATATATATATATATATATATATATATATATATATATATAAAATCTGCTTAACAAGTTTCCTGTACTTGATCCAATTCATTGATTATTTTTATAATTAAATCAATGATTTAAATTAAGTGGTGTAGAGAGTGCACCTTATAATTGACCTACATCTATTAACCTTCTCAGTTTCAAACTCAGAAATTCTTATGTGTTTTGCAATAAGGCGACATCTAATATACACCCTCTTAGAGATGGTGTATCGTATACCTTAAAAGTTAAATCGTTGATTTAATATTATATTAATTGAAAGGTAGAGATTAATTACATAAAACTTGATAAATCGGTTAACATTAAATAAATTATTTATAAAAAAAAATTATTTTGTTTATACCTCTCTTTCCTCCGAAGTGCCGCGACCATCACAAAGAACTGCCGCGTGAACAGTGCTATCAAATTTGGGAGCATTGTTCACACGGGAGCACTATGCGACAGTTCTTTGTGATGCTGTGACACTTCCATAACTTCTCAATCCTATTTTATTATTCTTAATAATAATGTAATAAATTTTATTTATATTTAGAATCTTATATAAAAACATATTTTTTTATAAAAAAAGAAATTTTTTTATGACATAACTAATTTCTTAAAAATTAAATTTTTAATGTTCATTTTTTTTATCTTAATTTATTTTATCTATGCTTTAATACTATAATACTATATATTGATTCATTATTGTGCCGCAACATTCATCAAAGAATGCCGCATGAATCGTGCTCCTAATAATAGTATATATTGATTCATTATTGTGCTGCAACATTCATCAAAGTATGCCGCATGAATAGTACTCCTAATAATACTATATATTGATTCATTTGGACAATTAAAGCATTGTGCCGCGGCATTCTTTGATGAATGCAACGACACCTTTTTTTAAATTTTTTTTGTTTTTTTAAAAAAACTTTTTTAAAATTTTTTTAACTCTCTTTAAAAAAAATATTTTTTTTATTTTTAAATCCAATTTAAAAAATTTGAATTTAAAAATACTGTTCACACTCGTCACTTTATTTTGTCAAATTTTGACAGTCAAACTGTCACCTGTTATGAAAAAAAATTATCTCTATTAAAAAGTAAAATCAATGAAGTACGATACACTATAATATTAACTAGTGTACAATAACATCTACCTTTGGAATAAAAGATTTTTCTCCGGGAATGTGTATATTATATGAACCATTATTAGCTCACACTTTTTTTTTTTGGGTGTTATATTAGCTTACACTTTAATTACATGTTTAAAATTTAACATACATTATACAGATCTCTTATTTCGAATGACAGAGAATTTCTCTTCCACCCAAGGCAAAAGTAGTGACTCATCAGTCATCAGTTGTTGCAACAACCACAACCAAAAGTCAGTATGTTCGGCTGCAGAACCCAAAAGAATTTCCACAGGCCACTGACATTGCCAGTTACTCTGACCTGACTAAAACAAACACATTCTGCCAATGTCTCTCCCTCCACACAAAATGACAAATAATTCAATCAGTTCCTCGGTTACACCATTCATCTCCAATCTTCATCTTTCACGCATCCCTTACTTTCTATCTAAACTAATAATAATGCTGAAACTAAATTAAATGGGAACACTCACTGCTCATTCAGTCATTCTTTTTTTTTTTTTCCTTTCCTAGTGTTTGAAACTTCAAAGAAAGCTAGCAAAAGTGCTACCTTAACGCGCCCCAAGAGCGTGCTACTGTTTGCTTAAAACAGGGAAACAAAGGACAAATTTAGCACAAAAAATGACTTTACAACGCGCGTGGAGAGAGACATAGCACTGAACTATGTCAATGTGCAAAAGCAAAGTAACCCCATTTCTAACCTGCTCTTTCTCACATTCAAATGCAAAGCCCGCCACCCTTTCTCTCATATAGCCAAATTCAAATCTAACTTTTGATTCCTCCCATTGCTTTTTTTCTCTTTGGAAACTATGCCTTTATCATTGAACTGGATGGAAGTATGAGATTCCAAAACACCCCATTTCACTTTCTTTATGGTTTTTCTTTTAATAGTTTTCTTTTCTCTTTATCTGTTTCTTTTGTTTCCTAAATCATTTAATTAAAACATGAAGCTCTCAATTTCTTCTCATTCATCCCCATCATCTTCATCCACCATCAGTTTGGACCCAACTATGTGCAACTCCAAGACTGCCACTGCAGGAGGGTGTCTTGCTGCCATCTTGCGCAGAATTCTTTGCTCTGGTGGCCTCCCGACACACCCATCAGATCAAATTAGAGAACTTGAACATTCAAATTCATTGGTGAGTGGCAAAGATCAAAACTTCTTCGCTAAGCACAATGCTGAGGCTACTACTACTACTACTGCTACTACCACCACTAGTCCTGGGATAGTGGCAAGGTTAATGGGCTTGGAATCAATGGTAGAGATACCCTCTGAATCAACACCAAGTTGTTCACTTTCACGTAGCAAATCCATGAATTCTGTGGATTACTTGGGAGAATGCAGAAGAATGCAGGGTTTGCATAAGAGGGTTAAGTCCACATTGTCGTTTAGGGAGGTGCCAACAACTTTCCTCTTACTTGAAAATGAGAACTTTTTGGTACTTAGCTTTGAAAGTGAAGGTGAGAGCAAAGAATTCAAATCCAGTGGGAGAAAAAACGAAATGGGTTCTGCAGAATTGAAGCAGAAAGTTCAAACAGAGAGAGGTGAGTTGAAGGAAAACAAGAGAGAAAAGGTGTATGGTGAGAAGATTTTGATTGAGAGGGGGAAATTGAGCAAAAGGGTGTCTGATATGCCTTGTGGAAATGCTGGAAATGGTGGCAAGCTTCAAGAGATCACCAACACTAGGCCTCCGTTCAAGGCTTCTTCTTCTGAAAAGAAGTGTTTTGATTCAGAAACAGTGAAATTGTCACAGCCCATGAACCGCACTGAAGTTCTGATTGGTGAAAAGTTGAAGAGGCGGAAGAAGAAAACAAATTGTTGCACAGAGAAAAAGATAGAAATTGAATGCAATTCAGAAGATACAAGCCCAGTTTCAGTCCTTGATTTTGAGCGCGAAGCTTGTGGAACAGGTTTGTTTCTTTAATTTGAGTTCAACTTTTTTCTGTGCAGTTTATGGTAGTTGTTTATTTTGCTTTAGATATGCATCATGTCAGATCAAGAAATTGTGTTCAAGTTTTGAGTTTTCTAAGTGATTATAAATGTACTGACTGCAGGGCTAGATTCTTTTGCAGTTGGTTTGAGTTCAAGAAGAAAACTGTCTCCAGAGCTTGAAAATGACCAGCACATTCTTCTGCGTTGTGATGGTAACTTGATGAGTGAAGAGAAGAAGGTTAAGGCAATTGAGAACAACAGACATGAAAGATCAAAGAAGAAAGAGAGGCACAGGCAGGAGTCTATAGATATTTGGGCTGAAGTTTGCAGGCTAGCTGAAGATGAATTGGCTGGATCAGATCAGATACATGCATGGATGAATAAACAAGGTGATTTAGGAAGTATAAGTGCAGATTTTGAGTCAGAAATTTTTGATCAGTTGTTAAATGAGCTGATAATCAACTTGTTGAGCATCCACTGACAACTTCGCAACTTTTAAAATTTGTAAAATAAGCCTATTAATAAAGTGTAAAATAATTTAAATTCCTCCTCTTTATTTTTTGTTCTTATTCTGTCCCTATCACATAGTGCATCCAGGATGATTCTTTATCTTTTGTTTTGCTGAATTTAGTGCTGTGAGATTTGAGCAAAATTAAAATGCAAATTGATCAATGGAGACAAGACAAGGTAAGGAGATTCTTCTGGACCAAACAGGCAAACACTCATGGATGTATGTGCCTTAATAATTATATTATGCAGAAAAACATGACATGTAATACAAAATCTTAGGATATATTTGGATATCTAAGATGAATGAAATGGAGTATGATGAAATAAAATAGAATGAGCTGAAATAGAATAAAATTATCATATATTATTTGGATAGTTTATAATGAAAAGATAGAAATTTTTCATTATGTTATTTGAGAAGTAGACATAATGATAAAAGATAATTATATTATTAAATAATAACTTAATTTTATCTTATACTTTTAAATTTAAAAAAATAAAATGGAATGAGAAAAAATAAATTCTTTCAAATTTTATTTTATTTTATTCTATTTTAATTTAATAAATCTAAACATTGACCACTAATATTATTCTCTTCCCACTAATCCACACATGTCCTAACTTTATTCCAATGTCACAAAACCTTAGCCTTATTAATATTGTGTTTGTATGATAGATAATGAGAAAAAGAAAAGAAAATAGAAAGAATAAAAATAATTTTTTGTGTTTAGAAGTTTTTAAATGTATAGGAATAGAATGAAACACATAAGAAATTATTCTCTCTCTATTTTTTTCAAATATCTAATTTTTGTTTCCCTAAAATTAAAGTAGAATAAGAAAAATATATGTTTCGTTCTATTCCGTTAATGAATCTTCTAAAAAAAAATAAAAAAATTATATTCTATTTCTTTTTTTTTTTTCTATTATTACCATCCTTATCTATTTCATTAACGAGAAAAAACATTCAAATACATAGTAAATGTGAATTCCTAATACAATATAGCATGTTGAAAATGGAATCAGCCCTGTGTCTGTCTTTGGCTTTTGTGCTAAATGATAATAAGTAATGATCTCGGGATCTTAATAAACATCTATACTTCACTGTTCACATACCACAACCTAGTCAACTTCAATTTCATCACGCAACCGTATATAATAGTGCTGATGGTTTTTTTCTACATCAGGGGGCCAAATGCTATTGTCTACATCCACTATAATAATAAAGCTAACCTTTGACAACAACCAGCCATTACTTTAGTAGCTGAAAAAAATTAAACTACCGTGTATGTAAAGAAAACTACCTCTTTATTCATTCAATTTTTATACTTTAATTTTTTTTAATTAATTCACAAATTTATTTTATACTACATAAAAAAATTACAATCATATATAACTTAATTTGATATTTTTTTCATATAAATATATAATGTAAATATAGTGTATATATTTTTGATGTACGAAAAATATTTTTCTAAAGGAAAATATTTTTAAACAATTCAAATAGATAATTTTAAAATAATTTAAAATAATTTAAATAAATAATGAATATCTTAATAATTTTAATTATTTATATGATAATTTTTTTTATTATATATATTGAGTTGAAATTAAAATTTATTATATAAGTAATAAAAATAATCATGTTTTACTTCATTGATCACTATATAATGATCTTTATATAAAATATGATGAATTCTAATTTTAATTTACTATATACAATAAAAAAAATTACCATATAAATAATTGAAATCATCACTTATATTAAAAATATTAATTACTTATCTGAATTATCATAATATTATTCATTTGTTCAAATAACATCACTCGTGTGTAAACGAGAATAATGATGCTATATATAAACACCATTCTTTATACATACAAAAACTTACTTTTCTATATATAATTAACTTCTAAATCTTTGTAATGTTACATACAATCTAACACTTATGTTGGTTAATTGTTCCTTTTTATCTCTCTTATTATGGGTGTCTTGATTGTATTTCTCTAAAAATAAATAAAACTAAGTCAGATATATGGCAACTCATTCGGTTTATTCAATAAACGAGCTAAAACAGAAGAAAGAATTTACCCTTCAAAAAACAAAAACAAAAAACAAGAGTTTACTCATTTGTACTCCTCAGCCTAGTGTTCTTAGAACAGGATTTTAACAATTTTCAGTGAACACGGAGCTAGCTACCAATTAAGGACCAAAGTCATTTTATAGGTCTGAATCACTCAATGTTCAGATGTTCCACGAAGGGATCCCTTTCCTCTACAGTTGAAAAGAGAGCGAGGTGGTGTAGTTCTAATCCCATGGTTGACAAGCTTTAAAATCATGTGGTTTTTCAACTTTTTAACTTAAAAAGACTGAGATCACATGCAATTAAAAAAGTAATTGCAGCGAATCCAAATCCTCCAAGGAGAAAGGTTGATAAAAGGCTGAACCAATAAGTTAAGCTTTTTTTAGAATGCTTTTTCTTAGTGCTCCACAATCGTCCCCATTCAGAACCAATGAATATAAACTTTTATGGCCGAAAGTAGCATGTAGAATCCTCAAAGGTATAGGTGGCGAATATAGAATAATAAGATCAGAAAAATAAAAATACAAGTGAACAGCAACCGAAGCTATCCTGATTCTCAACAAAAAACCAGAATAAAGGTGGTACCTTAACAAATGTTAGTTACCAAGTCCAGATAGAATACTTGCTGTCTTTAACAATCTATCTGAATATGGCAGAACATGGAGCCAGATTAAACCAGGTTATCGTCAGATGCTCGTTCACAGTGCTGCAATATTCCCAAAGGCATCAAACTAAAAAGTAGTTAGAAGTGGCACTCGTCTTCTACACTTGCACACATAGCAACATTTGGAATTTGTCCGACTTCATAAGCTTGAAATGGATGGGATGGGACCATCTTAAATATTTTATGTATGGCTTAATTTTTTTTACTCAAAAGTAAAATAGCATAAATCAAACTCGCCAAAAGTTAAACAAAAGGGTTATTCTTTTTCGGTAAGGAACAAAAGGGTTATTCTGCTGCTACAAGAAGAATGATAACTTGGAGCGCATATGCAGCAGAATGTCCTACCAAAATTATAATGAGAATAAAATGATTAAACCATGAATGTGAGCTATGCAAATTGAAAATCAGCATTTCTAAAATTATCAGCATCTCCAGTCTCACTATATTTGATCACCAACCTCACTACATTTGTTTTACTCTTGGTCAATGGAAAGTTACAACTCAATAGAACATAACTAATAGCAGAAAAAAGATAAGGAAAAAAAAATGGAATCAATTACCCTAGTAACAGATAGTTGCTACAGCAGAAAAATTGCATTCTGCCGAACTTCTATATTGTTGCCTTGGGAGACATTTTACCATAATTTCTACAAATTGTCACCTAAATATAATGAATTTCTATAAAATTAAAAAAAAAATCATGAAATAAATAAACTTGTTTGGAGTTGCATCAAGGATCCACTGCCAGGGTTATCATTGCATTCACGCCACCATCTGCTCCTGCTCCATGTACAATTGCTCCAGCCAAGCTGGAACCACATCTGTTCCATTGTTAAGATAGCATTGCGGCTGCTGTTGCTGCTCTTCAACACTATACTGACCAGATTCCATTGGTGGAGCATCCTTCACAAGTGAATGAACCCAAGATACATCTGGTTCATCAACATTTGGTGGCAATGTGGTTGCAGCCCTTGTTAAAGTACTACTGGTGCCTCGAAATCCAAAAGAAGCAGATTTCCTCAGCTTATTCAGTTCCTCTTCACGGATGCCCCAGTCTAATTTGCCGTCAGGGGATCCCCAACCAGAGAAGGTAGAAGGCTCCACTGCTACTGAGGTAGCAGGAGGAGGAAGCTCAGAATTACAGCTCACCACACCACGCTCAATAAAGCTCTGGCTCCGCTTTGAAAAGGCAGCATTTCTAGGATTCAAAGCCACTGTGGCTGCTGTCCCAGATGGATCAATCCTAAATGATGGTGATCCAATCACATTTGAATTGGAAAGGCTGGAAGAAAAGCCCCTCAGCTGCTGGTTCACATTCTGATGCACCTGGATTCCAGTTGGAGATTGTAACTGAGAACCAAAAATGTCTTCAAGGTTAGTAGGCTTCACTCCTGCAAGCCTATTTAACTCCCCACCATGATCACCCAAAGAAACAGGAAAAGATGGACTATTAGGCATGGAACTTTTCCATTTGGAAGGTGATGAAAGACCAGCCATCTCATCTATCAATAGCTGCTGCATAAGTCGACGATTTTCAAGTCCAAGCAATTCAATGTCTAAATCAATATCCCTAGCATTTAATGCAGTTTTCAATCTGCTTCTGGACAGCTGAAGGGTAGGGACTGCAACATGAGACTGAGTCTGCCACATGGTTCCACCCACAGGAGAAGATGCTCCAGATGGAGTCAAAGGTGGTGTTGAGGCAGGTGGTGTCAACACAGATTGAGAGCCCAGTGTGAAAGGGCTAACTGAACCCATCTCCAATGAAGAAGCGCTAGCTGAATATGATCTGGGAGAAGGAATTGCAGAACCAGTGGAAGCATACAAGGGGCGTAGTTCCTCCAGCTTGTGAGCAAAGAAGCAAACTCTTCTGGTACATCCAGTCTCATCCTTGCAAAGCCGTGTCCGATACTGTGCAGGGTGAAGCCAGCACTCAAAAATACCATGTGCATACTCACAAGCATCCCCCTTGCTGCACGATCCCTTTCGAAATTCAGGGCAAGGGACACAGCTATAGTTATATTTCCTTGGATCACGCCGCCTTGCATTTTCCCCCGGATGAACAAACGGGCACTCAGTCCAATCATGAGAATAAGCCCTTGAACAAGGCTTCACTTTGAATGTATACATCCTGAACTCATCTGTACCATATATCCCATTCTTTATGTCTGGAAGAGAGAGATCAACAGGATAATCTTTCTTCTCAGTCCCGTCTTTTGAAACACAAGGCGCATCCATATCTTGCTGTTGCTGTTTCACCATTTGGCCAACTGCTTCCTCAAATCTAAGGCAAGCCTCATCAATACCATCTGTACCTTCTAGTATGGCTTGTAGTATCTTCTTCCTTGAACTGAAGATACTATTAGACACAGAACCAATCAAGTCACAGGACCGGTTCCCATTGGCATCAACAGCACTAACATCTGCAGATGCATCAAGCAAAAGCTTGATAACCTCAGGGGAAGCAGCAGAACCCCCAGCAACAGCACAATGAAGGGCAGTGGCCCCATCTGACCCACAAGCCTGGTTAACATCAACACGGCCTGTTCCAAGAATATAAGATAACACACCTTTGCTTCCAAACATAGCAGCAATCATAAGAGGGTTCCTCTCTTCATAACCCACTTCCTTTGAGCCAACCCTCCTTCCATACCACAACCCCACCTCATCAACATTATAACCCTCTTTTTCAACTGAATCTTTGAAACTTATTACATCATCTGCGGCTGAAAATTCAAGCAAAGCAGAAATTTTATGATGCAGCCCTTCTTGTTTTCCATACTCATCCTCCATAATCAAACCATTGGAACCGCTGCACATGACTTTATCTTCCCCTTGAGGCATTCACAGAATCTGCAAAATCACAGCTGAGAGAAGACGTTCAATATGCTATTGCACCACACAGATATCTCAAATTTAAAGCATAGAAAACTTTCTTTAAAAGATTTCAATTTAATGTAACAAAAAAAAAAGGAAATCAGATAAGGCAATAGAAGAGACAGATTCTCCCCATTTTGAGGATGCTGATAACTGATGAGGCAACTAAGGATTGACATAGTTACAAAATCATGAATTCCCAATAAATTTGCAACAAGCATTTGTTTAAATTATAAATGTTAAATCTTTTTAGTTTATTTATAACAAATAATTCTAAAAATAAGCACAAACCCCGTAAACAGAAGAAACAGAAAATTGTTGCAACCTTAACCAAATAGCAAAAACAACCTGTCCTTCGTTGCTCTCAGAGTGAAAGAGAAAGCATATTCTGTTTGCATGGTTCTGGTAATTTCCCTCCACAATAACACTCTAAGGCCAATACCCTTGATTCAAAACACATCATTTTCAGAAATTTTCTTAGCAACCAAGCAAAAAACATTACACATTCAAAAAACTTAGAAAGATCCATTTTTTAGCTCAAATTCAAAGAGCCATCAAAAAGAAAAAGAAAAAGAGAGAAAATGAAGCAAGAACCAAAGAAGCATACCTTATACACAAGCAAAGAAACACCAACAAAGCTGGTGAAGCAACCCAAGGCTTTGGTTTTTCCAACTTGCTTTAAATTTCAACGCTTGCAAAGCTTTTGAGAGAGAGAGAAAGAGAGAGGGAAAGGCAAGGAGGGAGTGGAAGACTTTTCAGCACTTTGTCTTTATATGGTTTGAGTCAAAAAGACGAGCCCACCTAGCAGCCTAACTAGTGACCAGTCACCAGTAACCAGGCTCTTTCCCAATTCCATTTCTTTTGTATTTTAAGGGATTTAGATTTTTTTAAATCATTTTTTTTCACAAGTGTGATCATAAAAGAGAAAAGTTATAAAATTATAATTTTTTTTACCAATTTTAAATGAATTTTACTAATAATTTTTATTTATTTATTTTTATTTTACTTAATCATTTTAAAAAACAATTTTAAAAAATCTAAATCCGTATTTTAGGTAATTTTATTTTTATTCATTAAAAAGTTCACAAAACTCTCGCCCTATTTTCAAATTCCTTATTCAGCTCAGAAAATTATATATTTCAAATTCCTTATAAAGTTATAAACAAATTTCTTATATAAACCAATTAATTTTTAATTCTAATAATTAACATTTTTTAATTTTTTCAAAAAATTACCAATTTGCTATTACTGTTTTTATATGGAAAAAATAATGTCATAAAACCAAAAAAAGATTTAATAGTATTAAGTCAAAATTTGTTAATATTCAAATATAATTATTGGATAAGTAATGAAAAATCACTTATCTATCTAAAACTTAATACCAATTTTAACTCATTCTGACTAGTCATTTGGGTGAAAATTTATTTATTTTTTATTTTTTTATTTAAAATTTGAATTTCATTAACTATTAGCATTAGTTTTTAGAAAAGGTATAATGAAAAGAGAAAGATCTTCAATCCAAATCTCTTGCTCACAATTTTTAGTATGATGAGCAAAAGTCTCAGCAAACTTATCACAAACTCCAAGACTAAAAACACAAGAAAAGGTATCAAACTAAGATGCAACAAGCCAAATATCTTTTAAAATTAAATCATTATAAGAAAAAACATAAGCCACTTCTAAAATGCAGGAATAAACTTCTTTGCATCTCCTTCAGTTGATATACTACGAAATCCTAGCTCCCTTGCAAAAGGGAAACCTTCCATAGCTGTCAACAACTCACATCTATGAAGATCAACACAACCAGTTAATTTAAGGATTTACCAGCCATCAAGTTTCCTTCAGAATCCCTGATAACAATCCCAATCCCAATCCCTAAGGAATTCATTTCATCAAATAAAGCTGCATCAACATTTAACTTAAACATACTAGTGGGAGGCTTAATACAATGATCAAGCGCACCACTGGATTGAGGAATAACAGGGTTAGCTTCGGTAGGTTTATTATTTTTCTTTTTATGTAGCATTTTTCTTTTTAGGAAATTTATTTTTTCGATAACAATTAAAGTATGACACCTAGTGTGGAAAGAGCAACGAAGATGGTAGGTTAGTTAACAACTAAAGTCAGTGAGATTTGATTTCGATATAACTATTGCTCGAAAGAATTTAGTGTCAGTAATCATCTAATTATATTGTTACTATATTCTTTAACTATGATAAAATTACATTAAAAGTCAAATTGTTTTATTAAAGATATTACCACACATGATTCAATAGATATTTTTTTTAATGGGAATTCAATATATAAGATTTGTGAACATTTTAAATTTGAAAGATAGCTATAAAAGGTTTTACTATATTACTCTAATAAAAAAATTAATTTGAATATAGTTTCAACATAAAAAATTATATATTATTATTTAATTATGTATTGTTAGGTCATAAAAGATATTTTACTCTCACAATAATTATCAAAAAAGTTACATATATGATAATGTATAATTAATTGATGATGTAAAAAATTTTAAATTGATAATATATTAAAATTAAATTTTAAAAAATATAAATTTAATTTTAATATATTATTATTATTTTTTTATCATGTCATTACAAAAAATTGATTCTTATAATGATTATTTTAAAAATTATACTCTTTTAATTATGTGATAATGTATAATTAAGTAATAATATAAAAAATTTCACAGTAACCGTGTATCAAAACTAATCTAAAGTTTTTTGGTTAAGACTTTAAAATTGAGGAGTTGTTTAAGTATTTTTTTTTTAATCATGAGATATCTTTATATCTAAAGAGAATATGATCAATTCCTATTCGGATATAAGAATAGTATGGCCATCAAAATCGATCAGTTCGACCCATTTGGACTGATTCAGATTGAATCATATTAATTTTGAGTTGATATTTTGTTAGTCTAGTTCATCTTGTCTCAGTTTAACGTAGTGTTGTTAATATGGACCGGTTCAGCCCGTTTGAGTTTGGTTCATTTGGGTCATTTTTAATTTTTTGTTCATTTTTGCTAACTCATCTTGTTTATTTTGTCGAGTTATTCGAGTCGGACTATCGAATTTAATCCATTTTAACGACTCTATAAAGAATTTATCCTGATCACGAGATGTTTACAGTAAAATTCGAAACCTTTACTTGTAATAAAAAAAGAAAAATAAGAATCAATATAATAATATATAAAGATAATCTTAACTTATAGAATTCTATCAAAGGGTAGTTTTAGATCGTCCAACTAATATTATTTAAATTTAAATTTTAGTATTATCTTATTAAAAAAATATAGATATTTTTTCAATTATGTTACTCTGGGTTGTGATGTCAACGTAATTTGAATTTTAATATTATTTAAATAAATTAAAAAATATATATAAATTATTTTAAAATTCTTTTAAATAAGTGTCATTTTTAAGTTGTGTTATTAATAATTTATTATAAATTTAAATTTGAATTTTATTATTATTATCTTATTAATATAATAATAATGTCTATGTGTATATATATATATATATAATAAAATATTTTTAACATTCTTTCAATAATTTTTAAAATTTTTAATAAATTTTTAAAAATTTATATATAAAATTGATATTTAAAACTTAAAAGAATACAATAAATATTTAAGTTTTAATATAAAATTTTTACATAACTCACGATTATTTATAAAGATTATAAATATGTTTTTTATAATAATAATTTAATTATTATATATTATTTTTAATTATTTTTTTATAACCCGTGAAACGCATTGGTGTTATTTTAGTGAAGAATGAAAAGTGAGAACTTTTAAAAATCAGAATGATACCGAAATTCGACATTAAAAAAAAAAAAAAGAACCCAAATCCATTAAAATTTGAGATACAAATGTAAGCGAAATGAGAGGAAAAGAAAACAGGGAAATTAAGGAATGTGGGCCCTACGGCGCACAATATCAAACGTGAATCGAATGAGGGAGAGCCACGTGTCGATCGTAATCTAGGAACTGCCGCACTAAAGCGATTGTACCTTATTATATGGTTCTATTTGAATATATATATATATATATATATATATTTAGTGATCAAATAGAGTAAAAAAAGAGATATATATAAATATTATAAAAAAATTACAAATTTTGATTAAATTTTATTAATAATTTTTTTTATATTTATCTCTTCTTTTAAATTTAATTACTTAAAAAAAATGACATAAAATGATCCAAACTTATGGTCACGCGTTACGCGTTCTTGGATTTGAGACGATGTTGTACCAACACGTCTATGTCTCCGATCACTCGCTGTTAACCATACAACGTTGACAGCTTCTGTTTGCTGATTACGTGATTGTCTTTTATTGGTCCGTCGTCTTGTGTTGAGCTGGAATAAGAATGATGTCGTAACTTTCTTTTGTTTGTTTTTGGATTATGGGGACAACACTGAAGGGGGGAATTATTCCAATTCCAATATAACCTAAATCGGAACGATCTTTTTTGTGAATCTTTCATCTTAATAGCTATGTTTTTGTTTTGTATATAACTTATAGAACTTTATTTTTGTTATTGAATGGAAGATATATTTGTTATTAATTTAGTTTTTTACTTATTCTTTTTGGGCTTTGGCCCATACTTGTGCCCAAAAAGAATTATTTTTTACAGATTACTTTCAATAATTTGATCTATCAAAATTTAAATATTCAATTTTTTTAGTTCATCTATCAAGTCTATTTACACATCAATTACATTCATTATTTAGATAAAAGGACTAAAATATTAATAATTTGAAATTTGAATGATTAAATTGATAAAATTAATCTTTAAAATACTAAATCAATAACTAATGTATATTTAAAAACTAAAATAAAAATTTAGTCTATTACTATTCACAATCATATTATCATAATTGGTCAAGAATCACCAAGATCAATTGAATTGGTTGGTCACTAGTTTTTTTTTAAAAAAAGAAACTCAATATTGTTATATAAATATTTTCATAAAATTCATATTATTTGTTGTGAATATTTTTATAACGTTATTCAATTCCATTAGCCAATTGAAATCATGAATTGATTATTCAATATGTCTAATAACATTAAATTATTATTATTATTAACTAAACATTGGTGGCTCGATGCTCTTGCATTCTTTTAAAGCAGCTTGTGGAGGCATAATCCGCAATGAAGATGGTGCATTCATAACTGCTTTTACAAGTAACCTTGGTTGGTGTACTATTATTGTTAATATTCAATTTTGTCCATAAGATTTTTATTACTTAATTAGTAATTAATATTTTAATAAAAGGATGTTTAATTGTAATGTTGTGATCACACTATTTTTTTTAAATTTTATTTACTTATATTTTACTTTTTTTTATTAGTGCAAAATAAAAAAAATAAAAAAATTATTTTATAACTTGTTTGTCACTTTTTGCCACACTCAATCACTACATTCAGCACAAGTTCACATCACTTTGCACACACGCTCATTCACTCTACACAATTTCTCTCTATTTTCACGTAATCCACTTCCACACACTCATTCACTGACTCACTGCATCATTTCTCTCCATCCACATGTAATCTTCTCTTCACACTCAACCTCTCTACACAAATTCACTCACCTGCACAAGCAACCATAGTGCACAGAAAAACTAGATTTTCAGCAAAAAGAAGGGGATCTTGGTTATCAAAAGGAACCAAGCAGAGAAGAAAAATGGGGGCAAAGCATTTCGGGGAACCAAGGGGACAGAGAACTGAGATTTTTCGGGGGGAAGAACATTTTTCTCACATAGAGGAGTTCATCTACAGAAACTTCATCACCTCCATTACCACCCTCCATTATAAACCTTCACCATCCATCAACAACCATAAATCATAACCACCACCTCCATCTTCCACTTTCACCATCTATCCATCACCCACAACATAACAACCATAAACCAAAAAAAAAAAAAAAACAAGCCACCGTTGCTCCCTCTCCCACGCCGCCGTCGAGCCCCGCTTGGACCAAATCACCAGTTCCGCTGCAGCCCCAGATCGAGCCCGCACCGTTCAACTTGTCCCAGCCGGCACCGGAGCTCCTGGCCACACGAACGCCGTCGTCAAGCCCGCACGGTCTAGATCCGTGCACCGTACCGGTGACCCGCACGAACCAGAACCGCCCAGATCCGCAACCACGACACGCCACCGCATTAAATCTCCGGACCTGCCAGCCTCGCCGTCGAGTCACCACTGTAGATCCAGCAGCACGCTGTCACCTCCACCAACCCGAACCAGAGTTTCGCCACATCAGCGTCGCTCCACCAGCGATCCCGCTGTTCTCTGCACTGCACAGCCCAGATTCGGAAACGCCGAGCCTCCACCACCGTGAACCAACTAGATCCGGCACCATCCCCCCATCAGTCGCCCGCACCCGTTGGCCTGCTCCAACTCATCGAACCCATCGCGCCACCTCGCCGAACCACCCACCAGACAGTCGCGCAACCAACCGACCCATTGCAGCCCAGCCGTACCTCATTGTGTGTTCTGGTTCCCCCCTGGGTTTGTCTCTTCCAGAACTCTATTTTCCCATAATGTCTTTTGCCTTTGGTTCGAAATATATCATTCACATGCCCTTTGTATTGGTTATTTTGTGAATAAGGCTGCCGCATAGCCATTTGGGCAGCCCATTTCAAGTCACGCATGTCTTCTCTCATGAATAAACAAAAACAAAAATATCAAAAAATTAGAATGAAAAATAAAAAAAATACATATACTTTGAGTTTGATTGTTTGCTTTTAGGTTTATTTCTCGTTTGATAGTGTTTATTTAATTAAATGATATGCTTTATGTCGTGTTTTATGACTAATAGAAAAAAATGAAGAAAATAAAAAAAAAAGAATAGCAAAAATGAAAAAAATGAAAAAAATAAAAAAACAAAAAATAAAGAAAATCTCTTAATCAATGCAATGACCAATGATGATGATTGAATAACGAATATTATCTTCAATGTCATTTGGATCATAAGGGTTTATTGAGTAGACTAGTGCTACCTTGAACTCTGTGCAAGAACGATTTTATTTTCAAACAAAATCTCTTTTCAAAAATATTTTCTTAATTAAAATCAATTAACCCATAATTATTTTTTACAGAACTACATAACTTTGAGTTCCTCATTGCACCCGAGGATGCGTAGGAGCGAAATTCCTATTCTGTCAAGCTAAATTAAATTTTCACAAATTGGTTCTTTCTTTTCCTTTTTTAAAAAATAAAAAAAATAAAAAATAAAAAAATAAAAATGAAAATGAAAGAAATGGTTACAAAGTCTTTTCAAAAAAGGAAAAATAAAAAAAATACTTGAGATTATTAAAATTTGCACAACTAATTTAAGGTACTGTTCTTAGAACGGGCAGTGTAGGGTGCTAACACCTTCCCTACCTATAATCGACTCCCGAACCCAAACTCATTTTCTAAAAAGACCAATTTTGCCTATTTTAAAGGTTTTTCTAATGTTTTCCCAAATTAAATAAACATTGGTGGCGATTCCATTGATTTTCAAATTTCGTATTTTTTGGTCGTCCCGTTGCGATTTCGGTTACGACAGTTGGCGACTCCACTGGGGATATTTAGAGAGTCAGGCCTGTTGATGTTAGTTGTGCAAATTATTAATAATTTCTATTTATTTATTTTACCTTTTTTGTCTTTGTTTTTATTTATTTATTTATTTGTGAATATTTTTATATGTAAATATTTGCTAGCATTATTCTGTGTTTTTTTATTTATTTACTTGTATATATATTTGTTGGGCTTAATTGTTGAAACTTTAGGGTAGATGATTGCTGGCTGGTTGTTGTATATATACTTTTGCAGGTTGGGGAGGTAATTCAGTCTTTTTAAATTTTTGGTACATGTTTGTATGCTCCTACACACATATCACCATCACTTACTTCACACACTTTTTAGGCTCTATACCCGAGTCTGTGCGAACCCAATGAATAGGAGGGGTCTCACTTTTGTTATTGAGGGGTTTTATGCTCACTTGACATTTGTTGGGACACCACTCAGATTGTTACTAGTATCATGGACTAGTCATATTGAGAGGGTTTATTCCTACTTATGATTAATTCATGAATTAGATCCTTATCTTTCGAGATAGGGGCAATCTGGGAATCATGACTTTTTAGAAGTTTAGATCTGTCTTGAGAATCTTGCACTGATAGATTGAACATAGTGACTTCCAAAATTAGAGTCATGACATTAAGGAAATCCAGCTTCTTAGGTTCCACATGATTAGGGCACAAAGGAAGCATACTTTTTTTATTTATCTTTTTCTCATGACATTCATTCATGGAGCTTTTTTTTATGACTTGCATTTTTCTGTCATTCATAGCATTCTTAGAAATAAAAAAATAAATAAAAAAATATATCATTTTGCATTTTCATTCATTCTTGCATTTTTTTTTAAAAAAAATCAATTCTAAAAAAGAATCATCATCTTGCATTACCATGACATTCACAACATTTTCTTTTTTTTTAAAAAAAAAAATCCATATCATGACATTCATGGCATTCATAGCATTTTTTTTAAAAAAAAAGAAAAAAAATTCATATGCATAAGAAATCAATACTTCGCATACATGCATGTTGTTCAATCAATACTGATAATTGCATACTCATATCATGTTTCCCCACGCAAAAAGGTAGATATTGTAGTAGAAAAACAGCTTCTGCAACACCCTTACAAGACTTGTTCCTAAGCTAGGTCATGGATGAAAGAGAACAAACTCAAGAGCTGAGGAATGAGGTGAATCAGCTCAAACATCAAGTGTATAAGATGATGGAGATGCTACAATCCATGGAAGGTAGAAGGAGCATGATGATCACATATTTTATACATTAATAAACCCTCATTTTTAGTCATTTACACTTTTCATGTACTTAATTGATTAAGCCTAGTTATGTTTTGTAAGTTTGGATTCAAATTGGACTTAATTGATTTTTTTTAATACTATTTTGGTCTTACGTTGTTTCTATATTTCAGCCATATCTTGAGTTATAAATGTCTGATAATTATTAATTTTACCTTGCAGAAAAGATAAGAGAGAGTTCTACAACTTTGATGAGAGCTCAAAGTCTCAATCAGACATCTAATAGAGCTAATTGGGCTTGGAAGACAGAACACGAGTTTTGTGTCTGAAACTTGAACAGTGTACAGAATCGAGCATAATTCGAGTTTGGGCTTATAAAATAGGCTGAAAATTTGGAATCTGAAAGTTAAGACCCATATCTACAACTTTCATGTTGAACACAAAACTTGATTCGGGCTCCTTGATGGTGATATTTGGTCTGAAAGTCAAAATAGAGGTGTTGAAACTGGGCCTAAACAGTCTGTAGTAATTGGGCCATATCTTGGGCTGTAGGACGAATTTTTAGGTGATTCTAGAGCCATTGGAAAACTTAGACATTTTCCTAGAACTTTCATGAAGACCACCTGGCTCAAAAATGACGGAATCAATGAGTTCAACAATAAATGATTTTAGAGACAAAGAATCTCAATAATCCAACCACTAATTCAATAATCCAACCACCTAACCAATCATCCAACCACTCCACCCACTAATCCACCTACTCTTAATCATTCTCCTTGTCATTTTGTATCCCTACTCTTGTATAAAAGGCACTTAAGTGTTAAGTACTTGGGGTGAGGCTTAGTTTGTACAAGTTAAGGTTATGCTTGTTTATTGTTTTCTTTTGTTGTAATTTTCTTTTGTTCTAAATTGAAGTTATGTTCATCTTTCTCTTCTTCTCTCTTTCTCTCTTCTTATCTATGAGTAACTAAATCTTCATCTTGCTTGGGTGAAAGAGTGAAGCTCTTGGTAATGAAATAAGGTTAGATTATTCTATTTTCTTGTGCTTAAATAATATATTATCAAATGGACATTATATGTGTTGTATTTTGTTTCCAATCAATTTAGAAACCTTCTTTGTTAATGGAGATCTTGATTTATTGTAGACAATAGGATTGACACAATGAATGCTTGAACTCATTTATAAATGTTGGTAAATAATTAAAGGAATCATAATATAATTGCATATATAATTAATCTTTGAATACTATATTTTCCGATTGGAACCTCCATTGTGTGTGGATTTCAATTGAGTTATAAAGAGAAATAATCTTACCTTTAATTTATTACCAAGAGTGGATCTCCTAACCCAAGCAAGTTCTTAAATTTAATTGTGAACAAGTTTTGTTATTTTTATTATTGTGACAAATCCTCTTCCTACCTCAATTAATTTTTCTTCATCAATTCCCTGTGGATCGACCTCGGACTCCCGAGAAATTTATTACTTGAGACAACCTGCACTTGGGTTTGCATCCTTTAATCCCGCACATCAAGTTTTTGGTGCCGTTGCCGGGGACTTGATTTGAAGTTTTGATTTATTGAGGTTCGTTTTCTTTAATAAAATCTATTCTCTCTTCTCCCTCACCGGAGCAAAAGATCGGCTTGCCGATCCTTCGGTTTCTTTACTAACTCTCTAACTTTCTAACTATCTAACTCTAACTTACTAACTTGCTAACATACTAACTTTCTAACTTTTATATTTATGTCATTTTTTTTGTTTTTTTATTTTATTTATTTATTTTCGTTATTTTTTTTGTCAGTTGGGGTAACTCTCCCTTTTACTTTTCTGTTATTTATTTTTCCGCAATCTAACTTAATGAAATAATAATTCTTTTTCTCTTCTCTTTCACCAGCTCTGTGGGGCTCTATCACTCTCCTCAGGTTTTCATATTTAAATTTACTTTCTGCACTTTATTTTCTGTATTTTAATTTTCCGCACTTTATTTTTATTTTTGGGTGGTTGGTTTATTACCCCACCTTTGTTATATATATATTTTTGGTGGTTGGTTCCTACCACATTCTTGTTAATATTTAATGGTGGGTTACACCGCCAGCTTGTACATTATTTTTGTTTATTTATTTTAAGTTATTTATGTACGTATGCTTAATTGGTATCGTGATTTAAATTTTGATCGTTTAGTCAAAATTAATCCTGGTACTTTATATATTGACTTTTTTGAATCACAATCACACACAATTGACACAATGGCTGACAATGAAAGTGTACATGATGAATATGAAAATCAACCGTCGCGAACCGTGCGTGAATATTTGCAACCACCTCGAAGTTCTAGTCCATCATGTTTTATCTTTCCACTCAATGCCAATAATTTTAGATTTAAACCAAGTATAATTTCTTTACTTCCTAATTTTCATGGTTTAGAATATGAAAGTTCATATTTACATCTGAAAGAATTTGAGGAAGTATGTATTGTCTTCAATGATCAAAATTGCACTGAAGAGATTGTTAAGCTTAAATTGTTTCCTTTTTCTTTAAAAGATAAAGCAAAATCTTGGCTTAACACTTTGAATCCAAGATCAATTGGCACATGGCAAGAAATGCAAGGTGAGTTCTTAAAGAAATTTTTTCCAACATATAAAACCAATGCTATGAAAAGACAAATCCAAAATTTTTCTCAAAATTCAAATGAAGCATATTTTCAATGTTAGGAACGATTTAAAGATTTGTTAAATTCTTGCCCACATCATAGTTTTGAAAAATAGCGCATTATAAGCTTCTTTTATGAAGGTTTAACTCCTGAAACTAAATAATTTGTGGAAACAATGTGCAATGGTGAGTTTCTTGATAAAGAACCTGATGAAGCTTTAGACTATTTGAACCAGTTGGCTGAAAATTCTCAATCTTAGCATAATACTAACACTTCTGAAAATTCAATTAGATCTAATCTTGCAAGTGCTAATAAAAGAAAATATCACCTTAGTCAAGAGGAAGATCTAAATGCTAGATTTGCCAGTTTGGCTAGAAAAGTTAAAGCCATGGAATTAAGAAAAGCAAAAGAAATCAAATCTGTGCAAAATGAAGAAATTTGTGGCATTTGTGATGATTTAGGACACTCAACACATGAATGTCCTAAGATACCTATTTTTAAAGAAGTTGTACATGGGCAGGTAAATGCAATGAATAATTTTAACAAACCATTTACTTCTTCTTTTTCAGATACATATAATCCGGGATGGAGAAATCATCCGAATTTCAGCTGGAGGAATAATAATCACCACAATTGACGTGCAACCACCACCTCCTCAGGCACAACAGGACTATCAAAATTCTCAAGGATATGCACCTTATGTCCCACCATATAAGAAAAATCTTGAAGAAACACTGCATGCATTCATAGAAAAGCAAGAGACCATTAATAAATAAAACAATCAAACCATGAATGACATAAAAGACACTCTTGCTAAACTTTCTTCTGCTCTCATTATTCATGAGAAAGGAAAATTTCTTTCTCAACTTCAACCAAATCCCAAGGGTCAGTACAGTCTAAATGAGGGGAGTTCAGAAAACTAACAAATGGACTAAGTCCAGTCAATGATAACTCTTAGGAGTGGAAAGGTTGTTGAAAAACAAATCCCCCAATTTTGTGAGAAAGAAGATGAACCAATTCCCCAAGAAAATGAAGAAATTGACCAAAAGGAGGCCAAACTCTCGCCTTCACCCTCATTTCCTCAAGCATTGAAAAATCCAAAGAAATTGGACCATAACACTGGAATTTTTGAAATTTTGAAACATGTAAAGATCAATATTCCTCTGTTAGATGCTATCAAACAGATTTCTTCTTATGCCAAATATTTGAAAGACTTGTGCACTGTTAAAAGGAAATTAAATGTGAAAAAGAAAGCATTTTTGGCAGAACAGGTAAGCTCCATTCTTCAAAATAATAATGCGTTGAAATATAAAGACCCTGATTGTCCTACAGTTTCATACATTATTGGAGAACATAAAATTGAAAAAGCTTTACTTGATCTTGGTGCTAGTGTCAATTTGCTTCCATATTCAGTTTATCAGCAACTCAACTTAGGTGAGTTAAAACCAACTTCTGTAACTCTTCTACTTGCAGATAGATCAATTAAAATTCCATGAGGAATAGTGGAAGATGTGTTGGTTCAAGTTGATAAATTGATATATCCTGTAGATTTCATTGTCTTTGATACTGAACCTTTGGTTGATAGTTGCAAGTCAATTCCTATTATTTTAGGCCATCCATTTTTAGCAACATCTAATGCTTTGATAAATTGTAAAAATAGAGTGGTGAAGCTAACATTTGGAAACATGACACTGGATCTCAATGTTTTTAACATGTGCAAGCAACCACAGAAAGTCCTTGATGAAAATGAGGACGTTGAAGGAATTGAAGCCATTATAGATGATCATCTTCAAAAAGAGAGTTCTTCTGACCCATTAGAAGTTTGTTTAATTAATTCATTTGATTTGCTTGATTATACAGAGGAAATAGAATACAAAGGAAGAAAGCCAAAATTCGAAGCGCTAAAACCTATGAATGATAATGCTCATGAAGAAGTACCCACATCGGAACTAAAGCCATTACCTGCTGGGTTGAAGTACACATTTTTGGGAGCAAAGCAAAGCTTTCCTGTGATAATTTCCTCGTCTCTTACTGAAGAACAAGAAGGAAAGATGTCGCCTCAATGGACGCACCAAGATAGAAGGAAATTTCTGACAGAGGTGAAAATTTTTTATTGGGATGACCCATACTTGTTCAAACATTGTCCTGACCAAATTTTTCAGAGATGCGTGCCCGACAGTGAGGTAGGTAGTGTCATTAAATTTTATCACTCAGAAGCATGTGGAGGTCACTTTTCTTCAAAGAAAATAGGTGCGAAAATCTTGCAGTGTGGATTTTATTGGCCCACTTTATTTAAGGACTGCTATACTTTTTGTAAAAGTTGTGAAAATTGTCAAAAGACAAATCCAATAAAATCCACAATCAAGAAAATTTTGAGAAAATCTTTTGAAATTGGTCAAAAAGTTCTGCTTTTGATTCTCGCCTGCACCTATTCCCTAGAAAATTGAGATCTAGCTGGAGTGGTCCTTCTGTTATCAAACATGTGTATCCTCATGGGGCCGTAGATATTGTGAATCCTAGGAATGGTAATGTGTTTAAAGTTAATGGACAAAGGCTCAAACTATTTCTGAAAAAACCAAGTTGATGAGTTCTTTGTGTTGCTGGTTAAGTGGCGGATACGGTACTTCGTGACTCTCAAGTCGGTGTGTTTTTCAGTTTCCCAAAATAATTGAATCCTTCTTCTCTTTTAAAATGGATGTCATTCTTTCAAATCTGAGAAAACATTTTCCTTCTCTCCCTCAAAATGCTCTGAAAAAAATCTACAAAGTTCGATGTGAAAGATTGAGATTGTTAATGCACAAACGTATGCCAGAAGATGTGCGCTGGATAATTGAAGCAAAGGTCCGATTAGCAGGTGAGTCTTCAATTTCATTTGACTCATA
Source organism: Ormosia emarginata (assembly GCA_029884605.1). Lineage (NCBI taxonomy): Eukaryota > Viridiplantae > Streptophyta > Magnoliopsida > Fabales > Fabaceae > Ormosia > Ormosia emarginata. The sequence continues at coordinate 7,659,249 of JAQQTP010000059.1, read as the reverse complement.
CATGCCAGGTCTTGGAAGAAGTTCGTATTCTAAAAGGAGAAGAGCAAAAAGGTTACAAGTCTGTTACAAATGTGGACGATGGAACTGTAACAAGCGATGTCGTACTTTGGGGATGGTTTTCGCAAACAGAGAAGATAAAATTTTCTTCGTTAAGAATGAACTGAGTAAGAAGTCATTAGATGATATCTTATTGACTCTTGAGACGCATTCTTGTGGATTGGTGCATCGTGAACTTCTTAATTTGTGGAATCTCTTCAAGGATGAAGAAAAACGCTACAGTCTTGGGAATCTGACTCTAAAAGACGCTGTTTGCCAATTTATAAGAAAATTGGATGGGAAGCTTATCCTCGACTCATAGAAGGCGTTTAAGCCGTTACTGGACGTGAAACCAGAGGCAGATGTGAGTCATATTCACAACAATCTGTACATATTATCTTCTTCTTCTTCATGTCATCTTTCAAAAAAAAATGCAAAAAAAAAATTCAAAAAAAGGAGAAAAAGAAAGAAAAAAAAAGAAAAAAAATGTTTGAACAAGGGCGATCCGGAATGAGTACCATGACTTTAATTAGTTGTGGAGCCCCAGCCTTTGGCTGACCCGTCATTGACTCGGGTGGACCTTTGCACGCTAGTCCTTAAAAAAAATCGTGAGTGTCTACTGCACTGGTGACACGCAGTATAAAGATATGCCACTACTGCACTCATGACGCGCAAAAGATAAAGACGCCATGAAAGTCAGTACATACAAGTATGTCATCATTTGCTATTATATTTCTTTTATTTTTGTATGATTTTGCTTTATTTTGGTTTTGGATGAGACGATCCTTTGAGCAGGGTCCTTCAGGGGTTTCTAGACTTCTTTACCCTGATGGTTTTCTTGAAGTCACAAAAAAAAATTCCTTTACCTTTAATCTTTGATCCTGATCCATCAATAGCTCAGATAGATTGGTCAACAGAAAGCAGCGAGGGAAGCAGCAAGAAAAAAAAGCCAGATCTGACACTTCATCTTTAATACTTTTGATTTTATTTATTATACTTTATTTTTGTTTAAATTTGTGACAGATTTCTCTAACAGGCAATATCTTCTATCCTTTACTCATCTATATTTTAACATTGAGGACAATGTTGCGATCTAGTTGGGGGGGAAGGATAGTTCACTACCATTTTTTTTCTTTTCTTTTTTGGGAAGTATGATATGATTGTCATGGACTTATTAAACCAATGAATGATGGCAGAGTAAGGAGTAATTTTACTTCTGAGACGTATCTAAATTGGGAAATATGTTTAGTGATATGACTATTAGAAACCTATTCTTAGTAAAACCAATTAGTGATGGCAGGGTAAGGAGTAAATTTTGGAAACAATTTATTACTCTTAAGACGCATCTTAGTTGGGGTAGTAATTAATTAGTATTGATTTGTGAAAGTAACAAAGTTTTTGTCTTTTGATTTCCTTTGAAAGATTCAAGTGAATTCACTCTCACATCCTTTGAAGCAATTGAAATTCAGGAATCATAGCATGATTGAATAAATTATCTTCTTTCTTAAATTTCACATGCTTGGTTATGGATATTGAATTGGTGGATAGAGAATGATAGAAATATGCCTTGTGAGATTTTGAGCCTATTGATGAATGGATTGAATATTTGTACCATTCTCTTCTTTCTTGTGTGATTTTCACTTATGAAATTGTTACTCTAGAACTTGCTTTGATTCTTTTTTAGGCTACATTTTCATATGCATACATTAATATGATTGAGGCATTTTAAAATAGCTACTTTGACTAAATAGCCTTCCTTGTATATTTTCCATTGTGTAACCCCTTTGAACTTGTTTGACCATTCCTTGTTTTTAGCTCATCTCATCCTTCAAAAAAAAAAAATTAAAAAAAAACATGTTTTTACCCAACCTGAAAAATAAGAGAGCATTGACCTTGTTCTTGAACAAGTGTAGGGGGTGTATGCAAAATGATCAAAAAAAAAATTATTGACCACCGCTGTACTTAAAGGATCATCAGAGTTTAGAATAAAGGTGGATGTTTGGAAGCAACAGGAAGAAAAGGAGAATGTTCAAGTCTAACAATGAATTCAATTCACCAATTTTGGATTGATCTTCAACAAAACATTAGTCAAATATTGGTGATTGTCCTTTATGATGAATGTTCTCAAACATTTTCTCTACTCTAATTGTACCATAATGCTCTTTTATTCTCTTTGGTATTTATCTTCTCATATTCATATTATCTCCTCTCCTTTACCATGACCCAATTACAACCTTGAATAAAGTCCTCTTGATTTTTGTATGCATGTGTTTTGAGTAGCGGAGAAGTAGAAGATAAGCAAGCTTATGGTAGTGCAATTGTTCATGAGTTGAATAGAGTGAAATACTTACCTTTTAAACACTTGAGAGATTGAGAGTGAATTCTGTGAGGATCTATCATTCTTGATTCATTCTTTTCAACTAAAGTTTCCTTGCTTGTTAGTTTGAGATATGAAGAAATGTTACCTCATTAATGCTTTGATCCCTTGAATTTCTTGTTTGCTCTTCTTGCTTCATCGAGTCTTTTAGAGTTTTTAGCTTTTGAGTCTGTGTCATTTTTCTTTGTCTCCTAACTTTGGTTTTATGTGTTTTGCCCAAGAGTGCAAAAAGCTAAATGTGGGGGAATTTGATGATCACATATTTTATACATTAATAAACCCTTATTTTTAGTCATTTACACTCTCTATGTACTTAATTGATTAAGCCTAGTTATGTTTTGTAAGTTTGGATTCAAATTGGACTTAATTTATTTTTTTAGCACTATTTTGGTCTTACGCTGTTTCTATATTTCGGCCATATCTTGAGTTCTAAATGTCTGATAATTATGAATTTTACCTTGTAGGAAAGATAAGAGAGAGTTCTACAACTTTGATGAAGAGCTCAAAGTCTCAATCCGACATCTAGTAGAGCTAATTGGGCTTGGAAATAGAACACGAGTTTTGTGTCTGAAGCCTAAACAGTGTACAGTAATCAGAGCATAATTCGAGTTTGGGCTGATAAAATGGGCTGAAAATTTAGAATCTGAAAGTTAAGACCCATATCTACAACTTTCATGTTGAACACAAAACTTGATTCGAGCTCCTTGATGGTGATATTGGGTCTGAAAGTCAAAATAGAGGTGCTGAAACTGGGCCTGAACAGTCTGTAGTAATTGGGCCATATCTTGGGTTGTAGGACGAATTTTAGGTGAGTCCAGAGCCATTGGAAAGCTTAGACAATTTCCTAGAACTTTCATGAAGATCACCTGGCTCAAAAACGACGGAATCAATGAGTTAAGCAATGAATGATTTCAGAGACAAAGAATCTCAATAATCCAACCACTAATTCAATAATCCAACTACCTAACCAATCATCCAACCACTCCACCCACTAATCCACCTACTTTTAATCATTCTCCTTGACATTTTGTATCCCTACTCTTCTATAAAAGGCACTTAAGTGTTAAGTACTTGGGGTGAGGCTTAGTTTGTACAAGTTAAGGTTATGCTTGTTTATTGTTTTCCTTTGTTGTAATTTTCTCTTGTTCTAAATTGAAGTTATGTTCATCTTTCTCTTCTTCTCTCTTTCTCTCTTTTTATCTATGAGTAACTAAATCTTCATCTTGCTTGGGTGAAAGAGTGAAGCTCTTGGTAATGAAATAAGGTTAGATTATTCTATTTTCTTGTGCTTAAATGATATATTATCAAATGGACATTATATGTGTTGTATTTTGTTTCCAATCAATTTAGAAACCTTCTTTGTTAATGGAGATCTTGATTTATTGTAGACAATAGGATTGGCACAGTGAATGCTTGAACTCATTTACAAATGTTGGTAAATAATTAAAGGAATCATAATATAATTACATATAAAATTAAACTTTAAATGCTATATTTTCTGATTGGAACCTCTGTTGTGTGTGGATTTCAATTGAGTTATAAAGAGAAATAATCTTACCTTTAATTTATTACCAAGAGTGGATCTCCTAACCCAAGCAAGTTCTTAAATTTAATTGTGAACAAGTTTTGTTATTTTTATTATTGTGACAAATCCTTTTCCTACCTCAATTAATTTTTCTTCATCAATTCCCTGTGGATCGACCTCGGACTCCCGAGAAATATATTACTTGAGACAACCTACACTTGGGTTTGCATCATTTAATCCTGCACATTAGAGCACAGATGGGAATCCCTCAGTGGCAAACGAAGGACATCCGACCGCACCTCTTCACCCTCCCAATTTCTCTTCAACCTCTATGCAATACCAAGGCTTTAATCCTCAAGGAGTTGTGATGCCGCTCACCGTTTATCCTAACAACACAACTTAACTCTCAATCACCAGTTCTCAGGAAGCTCAGTTACCACCCTTCCTACCATATGGCCTCCCTTCTAGCTTTGTACCACAACACGCTATCAATTCCCTTGACAGTAATAGGCCTGATTTCAATCCATTGAGCACAACCCAACCATATGCCCATTACTTTGGTATCAGTGGAACCCCACCATTGCAACATTTTGTCCCCACTTTCATGCCACAATACCCCTTGAATTCTTCTATAGAAAATTCTCAGTCCAAAGAGAAGTTGAAAAGTCTAGAAGAAAGATTACGGGTCATTGAAGGAGCATGTTGTTATGGTATTAGGGATGCTACTGAGCTCTGCCTTGTTCCAGGCATGGTGATTCCTCCGAAGTTTAAGGTCCCAAATTTCGACAAATATAAGGGGATCACTTGTCCAAAGAACCATTTGATCATGTACATCCGTAGGATGACTTCCCATGCTCATGATGACAAGCTGTTAATCCACTTCTTCCAAGATAGTTTAACTAGGACAGCTTTGAATTGGTACACACATCTTGAGCGTGCCCATATAAGAAGTTTCAAGGATTTAGTCGATCCCTTTGTAAGGTAGTATAAATACAACATTGACATGGCACCAGATAGAATGCAACTACAAAGCATGTTTGAAAAGAACACTGAGACCTTCGTGGAATATGCTCAAAGGTAGAGGGAAATAGCTGCATAAGTAGAACACCCTTTGTCAGAGAAAGAGATGGTTGATATTTTCACTGATACACTTCATGTGTCATTCTATGATCATATGATTGGGAGTATGTCGTCAAATTTCTCAGATATCATAATGATTGGTGAAAGGATTGAAAGCGTAATGAAAAAAGGGAAGATTGCATCAAATGGATGATGAAGAAGCAAGTTGAACTGGTTAAGGGTGGACTTCAAGTCGAATGAATTAAATGGTTTTTCAGGAATACTCATGGATGACGACGACTCAGTAATCCATCAGGCTGTATCAAGTGTTTCTACACATGCTTATACTCATCTGGAATGGGAGCAAATGCTTACAAGGGAGACCTCAAAAGGCTCAACTGAATGATGATTTCTTTCAACTATTGAGAATGAATAGTACTTTGTAATCCTTCAGCACTGGGGAATTTCTAAGTGAACAGTATTCTGATTTGTTTATCAAGTTCTTACCACAAAATGATGGTTTAATTATACCAACCCCATGTATGTTCAATCATTTGGGTTTTGGACTTATGTAAACTTTCTTGAAGTATTAATGTAATGGATTTGCATGGATCTCAGCATACTTTGTTTGCTTTCCCTATGTTTTTGACACTCATGTTCTTGTCATGTCTTTCTTGTCTTTCTTTTCATTCCTTTGCTTGTTTTCTTTTGGTCCGGATCCTATGAAACTCTTGTGCTAGAAAATTTTGGTGGTCATAAAACCCACGTGTGCAGGTGTTCTTTGCCCAAAATACAAAACAAAAACAAAAAACAAAAAAGAAGACTAAAGGAGAGGAAAAAGAAAAAGAGAAAAATAAAGGGAGCAAATAAGTAATCACTTGGTGTGTATTATCATTTTGTCTCTAAATTAAAATTTTTGAAAATGAGTATTCAAGATTTGAAATGAAGATTGACAATCTTTCTTTATCCTTCATAAGAATTCATCTTTTCTTTTCATTATCTCTCGTTGTCCTATTTTGAGCTTTAAAGTTTTCTTCAATAAACCCTGCACAAGGATCACCCTTACATAAGGGGATATCACAAAATAAATGTTGATTGCCATGGTGATTATTTTGAAGCATAATAAAAAAGAAAAAATGAAGAAAAATTGAAAGGGAACAAAAAGTGAAAAAATAAGAGCAATAAGAGAAAATTGTGTTTGAAAGTGCAAAAGTAATTGACAAAGCTTAAAGTTTGAACAAGGATCCTTAGTCCCATTTAACCTTTAAATACTTATTTGAGCCTTTTATCTTTCATTTCATAACCACTAGCCTTGGCCACATTACAATCCTTAAAAAGTTCATTCTGATCAATGAATGATTGCCTTCATTTTCACAAGTTTTAATTTCGAGACAAAAGGATTGTACTCATACATGTATCTAGTGTATTGCTCCTAAAAAAAATAATCTTGGTAGACTAAAAACCTGCAAGGGCGGTCTAAAAAAAAAGACAAAAAGAAACTTACACTAGTGCAAGTTTTCACCTTGTTCAAGCTGACTCTACACTGGGGCATTTTTTTCTCTAGCTCGATTTGGCCTACACTGAGGCAAATCTTTTGGTTCAATCTGGCCCTACACTGGGGCATTTTTTTTCTCTAGCTCGATTTGGCCTGCGTTGGGACAAATCATTTGATTCAATCTGGTTCTGCATTAGGGGCAAGTCTCTATCCTTTTCAATTCAGCTCTAAACTGGGGTAATTTTTTTTTCTAGGTCTATTCTGCTTCACACTTAGGCAAAACAAAAAAAATCTGTCAAGTTCCCCACTGGGACAAATTTTGCTGTTAAATGGCTTACACTGGGGCAAATTTGTTCTCAAATGGTTTACCTTGAGACAAATTCTTTTTTCGATACCTTACACTAGGGCAGTTTTTTGTAGATACCTGATAAAAGAATGGTCATGATGTCCAGTTGTCGAGTAAGGATTAACCACTCTCTGGCATTTGTATTATTCCATTTCTTATGTCTTTATCCTTTGTAAAAGCCCTTTGTGTAGTCATATTCCCAAAGTCAGTTAAGAAATTACTCAGTTAGTAAATTTCTTTCCTATTCCACTTTTGAATCTGTGTATATCTGGTACATGATGCTTCAAGTTCGGTGAACATGAGTACAATAGTACAACTTAACCATCTGATGGTAGTCTCTTGTTGAACAACTCAAGTCAAAAGAACTCCAAAATTTCAATCGATGAAGGAAATGACATCCTCAATGGATAAATCAGATTGAAGTGTGTCCGGTGGAATAGGAATCTTTGGAAGAAGAAAGTCAAAAGCTTCTATGTAAGCCACATCTAATAAAGAAAAATTTGAAGAATATGAGATTGGCAATGATTCCCTTTTCCAATAAGCGTTTGGTTCAAGACTTTGGTTAAAAAAATGTTTTTATCAATTACATTACTTCTTTGGCTCATGGCTCAGTACACAAAGTTCTTGGGCTCAAGGCCCGCTGCATAAAGTTTTCTGGCTCAAAGCCCTTTGAGAGTATTTATGAGAAAATGAAGAATAACCAGGCAAATCACAAAGTAAATTTTGTTATTGTTCGACCTTGATCCCGCTTTGGGAAGAAGTCCTTAAGGGTTGTGGAACCAAGAGTGATTCAGCTAAAGCTTTGATGTGTCAGTTCTGTTTACCCAATTTGTTCATGAGAATCTCTACCGTATGACATCTATTGCATCATGCATCATCTCAGGCATTACATGTACTGTCATCAAGCTTCACATCCATTGCATCATCATACATCCATTGTGTGGCGTCCCGGGGCCGACAAGGGCGGGGAGTGGTCGCCGGTGCTAAGAGAAAGCATCAATGAGCGGCTCCTGGCAGGCTTCTAGGCGAAGGGTCCCATGAATGAACTGAATACGCATCGAAATAAGAGGGATTTAGAGACTGTGCAGGTATGAGACTGCATAGTTGAGGATGACTTAAAGGAATTGATTTGGTGTAGCTATATCAACAAGTTACAACTTTTTTTCGGGAGCCTAGAACATAAGAACTCCATGGTTAAGCGTGCTTAACCTGGAGCAATTGTGGGATAGGTGACCTCTTGGGAAGTTTCCTAGGATGCGTGTGAGTGAGGACAAAGCACGCTGAAAAGACCCATATTGGTTTGTGGAGACACTCATCAATCCTGCAGGCAGTCTCGGGATGTTACACATTGCATCAAGCATCAACTCAGGCATCACATGCATTTACAAAAAAAAAACCTTTTTAGCTCTCAAGGCCTTATGTCCATCTAGCTTTAGTCTCTGGGCCTTATGCCCATCTGCCTTTAGTCTCCGGGTCCTTGCACCCATCTGCCTTTAGTTTCCAGCTCCTCGCACCTATCACTTTAAGTTTTTGTCAAGTTTCGGTAGATACCTGACTCTGCAAGCTTTTTCTCTTTCCTGCTTTTAGTTTTTTGCCAAGTTTTGACAGATACCCGACTCCACAAGTTTTTTCTTTTCCTGCTTTAAGTTTTTGTCAAGCTTTGACGGATACCCGACTCTGCAAGCTTTTTCCTTTCTTGCTTTAAGCTTTTTGTCTAGCTTCGACGGGCACCCTACCCCGTAAGCTTTTTACCTTTCTGTCAAGCTTTGATAGGCACCCTACCCCACAAGCTCTTTACCTTTTCTGTCCAGCTTCGACAGGCACCCTACCCTGCAAGTTTTTTACCTTTCTGTCCAACTTTGACGGGCCCCCTATCCCGCAAGTTTTTTACCCTTCTGTCCAGCTTCGATGGATATCTGACTTTACAAGTTTTTTACCTCGTTTTAATGACCTTTGTTTTTGCGTCAATCTGCTTTCAAAAAAAAAAGAAGAAAGAAAGGAAAAAAAGAAAGAAAGAAAAGAAGAAAAAGAAAAGGAAATGAAAATTTTCATGGACAAAATTGAATCAATTCCTTTACTTCCCATTTAATTTAAATGGAAAGCAAAGAGGGACAATTATTGATACCCAATGTTGTCCATAAAATTTTTATTGCTTGATCAATGATTAATATTTTGGTGAAAAGATGCTTAATTGCAATGTTGTGATCACATTATTTTTTTTAAAATTTTATTTACTTATATCTTACTTTTTCTTATTTGTGCAAAATAAAAAAAATTATTTTGTAGCTTGCTTGTCACTTTTTGCCACCCTCAATCACTACATTCAGCACAAGTTCATATCACTTTGCACACACGTTCATTCACTTTACACACACGTTCATTCACTTTACACAATTTCTCTCTATTTTCACGTAATCCACTTCCACACACTCATTCACTAACTCACTGCACCATTTCTCTCTAATCTTCTATTCCCACTCAACCTCTCTGCACACACATTCACTTTCTCTACGCAAATTCACTCACTTGCACAAGCAACCACAGTGCACAGAAAAACCAGATTTTCAGCAAAATGAAGGGGATCTTGGTTATCAAAAGGAACCAAGCAGAGAAGAAAAATGGGGCAAAGCATTTTCGGGGAACCAAGGGGGCAGAGGACTGAGATTTTTCGGGGGGAGGAGCATTTTTCTCACATAGAGGAGTTCATCTATAGAAACTTCATCACCTCTATTACCACCCTCCATCATAATCCTTCACCATCCATCAACAACCATAAACCATAACCACCATCTCCATCTTCCACTTTCACCATCTATCCATCACCCACAACATAACAACCATAAGCCAAAAAAAAAAAAAAAACTTTTCTCCTCGCCCACGCCGTCGTCGAGCCCCGCTTGGACCAAATCGCCAGTTCCGTTGCAGCCCCAAACCGAGCCTGCACCATTCAGCTTGTCCCAGCCGGCATCGGAGCTCCTGGCCACACGAACGCCAACGTCGAGCCCACACGGTCCAAATGCGCGCACCGTACCGGCGACCCGCAAGAACCAGAACTGCCCAGATCCGCAACCGCGACACGCCACTATACCAGATCTTCGAACCTACCAGCCTCACCGTTGAGTCGCCACTACAGATCCAGCAACACGTCGTCACCTCCACCAACCCGAACCAGAGCTCCGCCGCATCAGCGCCGCGCCACCAGCGATCCCGCCGTTCTCCGAGCTGCACAGCCCAGATCTGGAAATGCCGAGCCTCCATCGTCGTGAACCAACCAGATCCGACACCATCCCCGCATCAGTCGCCCGCACCAGCCGCACCCGCTGGTCACTCCAGCTCATCGAACCCATCGTGCCATCTCGCCGAACCACCCACCAGACAGCCGCGTGACCAACCGACCCATTGCAGCCCAGCCGTACCTCGTTGTGTGTTCTGGTTCTCCCCCTGGGTTTATCTCTTCCAGAACTCTCTTTTCCCATAATGTCTTTTGCCTCTTGTGTGAAATATATCATTCACATGCCCTTTGTATTGGTTATTTTGTGAATAAGGCTGCCGCATAGCCATTTGGGCAGCCCATTTCAAGTCACGCATGTCTTCTCTCATGAATAAACAAAAACGAAAATATCAAAAAATTAGAATGAAAAATAAAAAAAATACATATACTTTGAGTTTGATTGTTTGATTGTTTGCTTTTAGGTTTATTTCTCATTTGATAGTGTTTATTTAATTAAATGATATGCTTTATGTCGTGTTTTATGACTAATAGAAAAAAATGAAGAAAATAAAAAAAATGAAAAAAATAAAAAAAAAGTAAATAAAATCTCTTAATCAATGCAATTACCAATGATGATGATTGAATAATGAATGATATCTTCAATATCATTTGGATCATAAGAGTTTATTGAGTAACCTAGTGCTACTTTAAACTCTGTGCAAGAACGATTTTATTTTCAAACAAAATCTCTTTTCAAAAATGTTTTCTTAATTAAAGTTAATTAACTCATACTTATTTTTTACAGAACTACGTGACTTTGAGTTCCTCATTGCACCCGAGGATACGTAGGAGCGGAATTCCTATTCTGTCAAGTAAATTAAATTTTCACAAATTAGTTCTTTCTTTTCCTTTTTTAAAAATAAAAAATATAAAAAATATAAAAATATAAAAAATGAAAATGAAAGAAATGGTTACAAAGTCTTTTCAAAAAGGGAAAAATAAAAAAAAATACTTGAGATTATTAAAATTTGCACAACTAATTTAAGGTACTGTTCTTAGAACGGGCAGCGCAGGGTGTTAACACGTTCCCTATCTATAATCGACTCCCGAACCCAAACTCATTTTTTAAAAAGACCAGTTTTGCCTATTTTAAAGGTTTTTCTAATGTTTTCCCAAATTAAATAAACATTGGTGGTGACTCCATTGATTTTCAAATTTCGTATTTTTTAGTCGTTCCGTCGTGATTTCGGTTGCGACAATTACTATAGCGGAACTATAGGAAGTTCTTTATAATCTTCCTTTAGCTTACTCTCTTGGGCACATCATTCTTGAAACAGACTCCAAGTGTGATGTTTAGTTGCTGTGCTCTGTTGTTCATCGTTGGCACCCTTGTGCGATGTTACTGGGAACAGTTAAGGACCTTGTAGTTCGTGATTATGAGGTCAAATCTAGCATAGTTACTAGGAAGCTAATTCTTGTGTCAATGTTCTTGCTAGAAAGGGTCATAGCTATCCTAGGTTGAAATCTAACTTTATCTTAAAACAAGGATAAAACCTTTTCATATTATTCAAGATATCAGGTGGGGTTGTGTTTCCATTAGGTTGTACAAGAAACCGATCTTCTAGTATAATGATTGCTTTAAGAACTTGATGAAAATGTCTGCTAATGGTCTCATTAGAGCAACGGAAGAAAAAAAATAGTGCGATTTCTAATATTATGTGACAAAATGTGAAAAAATTTCACCAGTTGTTCTTCAACATAACTATACTTAGTGTCTTTAAGAAGTCTAGATGTTCTTAAGATGTTAACTAGATGACTAAATGTGTTAGGCCCCATACGCAAAATGTCATGCGACCTCTCATCAATTTGTATTCTCCTCATTAGCTATTTTCTCATTTCCTCCCTTTTTACTCTTGGTGTTGGGATCTTTCTTTTAACCCAAGTAGCATATTGATAAATGCAAAGCAGGATTACTAACCAGCCCATATAAGCAACTATGACAACAACACATTTTTTCTCAAAATCTCTCATGTTTCACCCAACCAAAATTTAATTAGAAAAAAATATGACAACGGAAGAAATGATTAGAGCTTGTTTAGTTAAGCTTAATTTTAATATAAATAAAAACAAGTAGTCATTAAACAAAAACACAAGACTTACATCTCTAATCCTAACATATTGTTTATGGTGCAAGAAAAAGAATAAACCAAAAATGGCAAATGTACATTTTCAATCTAATTTGACCAAAATTGTAAGAAAGCATGTAAGCATACCTCATAAGACGCTCCCGCCATTAGTGGTCCTTTCTTTCTTTGCATTTTTTGAGAACTAAATAGATTGAACTTTAGAAGCAACTTTTCAAAAGAAAAACGTATGACCAAATGAACACAGGACCACATAAAACTAATTCCTAACCACCTTAATGAAATGGAGCTCCTACCCAAAAGGAAAGGAAAGAAAAACAAACATTAGCTACCAACTTCTAAGAAAAAAAAACATAGAATACATCTCTCTTGAGGATCTACCTAAACTTCTATTCACAACTATTCTTCCTATTGGAGTGTCATAGATTTCAGCAAGGCATCATACAAAAGGAGTGTTCAGTACAAGCGTAGATTAGTGCTTCATTAGAAAATTAAGTGTGAATAAAAAAAATTTAGAACCATACATCAGTTTCTTAGCAAGACCAACAATGCACAATCCAAAATTTCAAACATCGAACTACAATTTAACTAATGTATACTATTATAACAACTAACTCAGCAGAAGAAATTTTTTTCTTTGGTCTTAGGTGTAGAAATAAGTTTGTCTTAATGATTTAATATGTTAAGTTTTGATGATGAGAAATACAAGACAAAAAGAATGATGTTTATGCTATATAGATGTGCTTAATATATTATATTGAATTATGATTGATCATGTACTCCATTTGGTTGTATTTCATATAATAATCATGCAATGAGATATGTGTAACATTCTTTTTATAATATATTCAATAATGCTTTATATGAGTTATAATGAATTAATATTGAATTTGACTCTATTTAAGTAAAAATATGTAAAGTGTTTTTTGTTGCATCCTATATAGAGCATATCTATTAGTAATTGATAAATGTCTTATTTAGATGAGTGTATGAAAGTCTTATATGCATGTTATACTAACTAGAGTTGTACATTTATGAATCATACATATGAAGATATTGAATCATAAATTTGGACTAACTATGTTTATTTTAAGTGATCAATACTTTATAGGATAGTCCAAGTACCAAGAATGAGTATTGCAATAAGAAAGCAAAATATCATAATTATGCTCAATTCAAGAAGAATGAGAATGATAAGATATTTCAAGCATTTGCAAGATTTAAAGAGAAAATTTTTTTGGAAGCTTCGTTTACATCAAGAAGCTAAGGATTAGAATTGATGATGGCAAAATGAAGTCCAAGATCGTCAAGAATAGCTTATAGGACTTATATCTTGTGTAAAGGTAAATAAGAATCACATTGAGCTCAAATATATTTTTAAAATCTTTACAGATGATTCTTACATGCTAAAATGCCTAAAGAAACTATTTTGAATAACTAATCTTGGTGGTAGTTTTTTTGGATGAAAATTTGTCAAGTTTACACTTTGGAAAACTGACTCTAAGTCACTCATTTGTCATTTTCTTTCTAATCTTTTTGAGTCTTGAACTGAAGTTTATTTCATTTTATAGTAAACTCAATAACCTTTCAAATGAGTGGTCTTTCCTTCTAAACAAGTAAGTATCAAAGAAGTTATGGCCTTTCAAATATGTCTTGTTCAAAAACAGGGTGTCATAATCGGTTATGATATTTCCATAACTGGTTATTCACCAAAGTCTGAGGCATGAGCTTCTGTTTTTAAAAGATCATAACTGGTTATGATATTTCCATAATCGGTTATTGACAAAGTCAGAAGCGTTGACTTCTGTTTTAAAAAAACCATAACTGTTTATGAGATTTCCATAACTAGTTATTGGCTAGTTTTAAAAAGACCCTGGTTAAGCAATAACTGATTATGGAATAGTAATAACCGATTATCTGATAACTAGAAACAGATTTCCAACAGCTATAATTGGCATTTAATGCTTCCTGACCACTACCAACGACTCTAAAATGCATTGGGCTATAAATACAAGTGTTTAGGCATCAAAGAAAAGTTGGGAAACAATATGAAAATCATTCTTGAGCATTGAATATGAGTCTTAACTCTCTTTTCTCATAAACCACTATTTTGAGCTTTAAGTGTGTGATTCCTTTATACCCATTAAACTTTAATTTGTATTATTCACTTTTGTGAGAGTTTTTATTTATCTATACTTTGTGTTTCCTGTAAAAGAGGGTAAGGTATCCCTTAAGAGATAAAAGGGTGAGGTATTGCTTGAAAGAGTAAAGGGTGAGGTATCCCTTGTTTGTAAAAAGAGTGAGGTATCCCTCTACAGTTGTAAATGGTGAGGTATCCCTGTTTTGAGGCTCAAGCACAATGGGTGAGGCATCCCAAAGGTGTGTTAAGTGCTCTTGGTTGTAAATGTTTTCAAGCACCTGTTCAAGACTGAAGGTTTAGTGGAAAATCTCATGTGGTTCACTTGAGGACTGGACGTAGGTCACAAGGGGTGACTGAACTAAGATAAATTCTTGTGTTTGCTTTTCTTAACTCTATCTCTTTACATTTGTGCTTTAATTATATATGCTTGAATTGAACTTGATGTCTAACTTATTTGTTTGATGTATCCTTTAACCCAAGTTGTATTTGAGTACTCTATAATAGTTGTACCTTTATTGTTACATATTCCACTACATGTATTGATTGAAAATATCAAAATGATTATTTTGTCAAAGTTGTTTTTAAGAATTTGTGTTCACCCAATCCACCCCCACTTGGGTGATGGTTGTCATGACTAACATTAAGTTCCCAACAAAACTAACAGCACCCCAAAATCAATAAGCCTAGCTCAAATTATGAACAAACAAAAAAACCAAAACTAGAATAACTTATGCAAAGTTAGTGAGTGATGAAGAGAGATTCCTTTTTATGATATGAGGCAACTAGTATAGCTAATCATTTCAAATACTACCTTAGACAATTAATCAGCTAAGCATATATATAGAAACAACATGATGACATACACAGAATACCAAAAATGACATAATGACTTAACACTCAAGATAACATATTAAAAATATGAACCTAAAGACATGATCATATTCCAAGCTGGAACTAAGATAATATAAAAGGAAAATAACAACAACTAACAATTAACAGGGTCGACTGATAATCACATATTTTATTCATTAAGAAACCCTTATGTTTAGTCATTTACACTCTCCATATTCTTAATTGATTGAGTTTGGTATGATTTTGTGAGTTTGAGCTCAAATTGGTCCTAATTGAATATTTCCAGCATTATTGAGATTTGACATTGTTTCTGTATTTTGGCCATAACTTGAGTTCCTAATATCTGATGAACATGAATTTTACCTTGTAGGAAAGATAAGAGGAAGCTCTACAACTTTGATGAAGAGCTCGAAGTCTGATTCAGATGTCTAAGGGTCCTAAGTTGACATGGAAGTCAGAATACGGGTTCTGTCAGTAGAATCCGAACAGTGTGCACTCAAAAAAATAATATCTCAAGATTTAATAATGGAGATGGGCTGAAATTTGGACATTGGATAGTCAAGATCCAAATAAACAACTTTCATGAAGAACACATTTTGAGAAAAAGAAGTCTAGTAGGTCATTTTGAGCTTGCAAGTCGGAACAGAGGTGCTGAAGTTGGGTTTGAGCAACCTATGGTATTTAGGACATATCTTGGGCTTAAGGAAGCCAAATTGGATGAACCAGCTATCCATTTTATAGCCAAGACAAGGATCTACAACTTTCATGAAGAACACTTTTCGTGGTTCTGAAGTATAGTGGGTCGTTTTTGGCTTCCAAGTCAGATACGAAATTTTCGTCCTCAACCATCCACTCATCCATCCACTAATCCACTCATCCATCCACTAATCCACTCATCCACTCATCTACTCATCCACTAACTCACCCACTCATCCACTCATACACTAATCCAACCACTTAACCACTCCACCCACTCATCCACTAATCCATCCACTCATCCATCCACTCACCCATTCATGTCCATAATTTCCCACTCACCAAAAGTCCTTTGGCATTTTTCACTAATTCAACCACTCAACCATTCCACTCACTCATCCACTAAACCAATCCACTAAACCAACCCACTAATCCATCCACTCAAACACTCCACTCACTCACCCACTCATCCACCCACTTCCCTTTGTCATTTTGTTACCTTAGACTTCTATAAAAGGCACCATTTATCATGAACAACATGTAATTCTCCTTCATTTCACTCTAAGTTTCTTCTTGTTTCTTCATAGTTTCTCATAGTTTTGTATATTTTGATGCTCCCCTTCATGGTAATGGAGGGCTAAGCTACTTTGGGTCAATTTAGAACTCTTGAAGAGATTGTGGTTTGGATTCTTGAGACCTTGGTTATGCATTGTATTTGATTTGTAATTTAATTCCTCTTTTCTTCTTCTTCCTTCTTCTTCTTTCTTCTTCTTCTTGATCTTGAATGCATGAATGGTGATTCTATTTATGTTGATCTGATTTGATCTTGGTTTAAGATTGAGATTTGTGATGAAACTTAGAACTAATTGATCTAAACTAATCACATAAATGAAGATTAAGATTTGTGATGAAACTTAGAACTGATTGATCTAAATTAATCACAGAATTGAAGAGGTTAGGTTACTAATTTGTGCCTAAGTTAATTGAATTCGGTACTTGAAATTAACATAGATTTTCATGAATGGTGCGATTGCGGATTTGTGTTTATCACTTGTTAATTGAATTCTAGACGATCGTCTAGTATGAATTCTGGATTTGATGCAGAGATCTCGGTTAGATCCAAATTAACAATTCAATTGCGCTTCAAGTGTTTTATGAAGGGTCTATGATTTAATCCACCCAATCTTGGATAGATTTCTAAATTGACTACTCTTTATTTATCATTTCTTCCTTTAATTTTGTTAAGTGCGATCTTAAACTATCAAACCCCCCTTTGCTAACTTTTACTTGATTTGATTAAATTGCATCTACGATCCTTGAGGAGACGATCTGGTGTTGTCACTGTGCTACAAGCTTAGGTAATAACTTCGGTTATAATTTTGACTGAGTTCGGCGCTCGTCAAAATTTTGGCGCCGTGTCGGGGATCGGTAAGTGTAATCTTTTCATTTGAAGTGTTTTTACTAACTTTTGCTTTTTATTAATTTTTCTAACATTTTTAACCATTGTCTAGTGTATTTTGCTTATTTATTTGTTTTTGTGTGATGCATGACTAGGTCTCGAGCCTCGATAACTTGGTTGACTTTGATCCCGAGATTGATAGAACCTTGCATAGCTTGATTAGAGCTCGTAGGCTAAGTGCTACAATTGCTTCAATTTGATCTTAATATTGAGAGTGAACTTGAGATCTTGAATAATTCTCAAACCATGGTGATAACATGCAAAATAGAACTCTTAGGAACTTCTTGCTCTCCCGATATAACTAACCAATCTTTGTGTATTCAATACCCAGATCTTGATGCTGATTTTGAGTTAAAATCTGGATTGATACATTTGTTGCCCAAGCTTCACGGTTTTGCGGTGAGGATCCCCATAAGCATCTAAAGGAGTTCCATGTGGTTTGTTCAACCATGAAGCCACATGGGATCTCGAAAGAGCACATCAAGTGAGGGCATTTCCTTTCTCACTTGCTTTGATCTGACCAAGGATTGGTTATTTTATCTTTCACCAGGTTCGAAACAAGTTGGACCGACATGAAGCGGTTGTTCTTAGAGAAATTTTTCCCTGCCTCTCAGAGGCTGCTTTGCCATTAGAAAAGATATATGTGGCATAAGACAAATGACAGGGAGACTTTGCATGAATATTGGGAAAGATTCAAGAAGCGTGCTCGAGTGTCCCCACCACCAAATCACCGATCAGCTCTTAATTCAATATTTCTATGAAGGCTTGTTGCCAAATGACAAGCATGGTGGATGCCTCTGGAGGAGCCTTAGTAGACAAGACCCTGCGGCGCGGCGAGAGATTTGATAGCAAACATGGCAGCCAACACCCAACAATTTGGCACACGAATTATTACCTCAACCAGAGGAGTCAATGAAATTCAATCGTCTCATGTAGACCAACGAGAGAATGGAACACGGACTTGATGAATTAACTTCTTTGGTGAGGCGGTTAGCAGATGGCACAACAAGCACCAATGCAGATTGCTTTGCCGTGTGTGGCATTTGCTCTTGTTCATCTCATCCTACCGATGCATGCCCTACACTTCGGGATGGTGGTTCTATTATTCCGAGAACAATCATGTTGCGGCGGTGGTATTTTTCCTGGTAGACCCCAATATCGGCAATCACGGCGGAAGACCCGGATATGATCCATTTTCTAATACCTATAACCCTGGGCCGGAGGGACCATCCCAACCCGAGATATGGAAATTCGGTCAACAACAACGGCCCATACCAACAAGAAGAACCACGGTTTAGATACCAAGCTACGAGGCCCTAGCAACAAGTACCAACCACTGCATTTAGGCAAGCACAACCTGTGCCGCCACCCATACAACGACCCACTCCAAAATACTGTTCCAAGCCCACTCCAAACCGAGCCACCTTTCGAAGACTTGATGAAACAGGTTTCAGCAGAATGTCAATGCCACCATCCGAAATTTACAAACTCAAATCGGGCGGATGGAAACCACTGCGAGTGAGTGAAAAGTCAAGGGTCGAACCAATTGCCTTCACAAACAAATCAACAACCCAAGAGGCAATGTAAGTGCCATTAGCTTGAGAAGTGGCGAGAGAAGTTAACGGTCCTACTCCACCACAACCCGAACTACAAGTGCATCAACCGAAGGTGACCGAAACAAAAGAAAGTGGATAGCTCGGTCCAAAAATCATGTGATACGAAGAAATGTGCGAGAGAATTCAAATCGGCTATTCCACTACCTTTTCCACACGAGTCACACACCCAA
The DNA here is from genome assembly GCA_029884605.1 of Ormosia emarginata. Lineage (NCBI taxonomy): Eukaryota > Viridiplantae > Streptophyta > Magnoliopsida > Fabales > Fabaceae > Ormosia > Ormosia emarginata. The sequence goes on along the minus strand of JAQQTP010000059.1, from coordinate 7,640,123 downwards.
GCATACTTTAGCGCAAAACAGAAATCGAAAGAGAAGTCATGGATACATTCGGGAAGGTGGAAATCAATATTCCCTCCTTGATGCAATCAAGCGATTCCCAAGTATGCCAAATTCCTCAAAGAGTTGTGTACTCACAAGAGAAGACTTAAGTGCGAGAAAATAAGCATGGGCATAAATGTTTCTGCAATGATTCTACCAAGCATGCCACAAAAATGCAAAGATCCTGGAACTTTCACAATTCCTTGCACGATAGGTAACTCCAAATTTGAACATGCAATGCTAGATTTGGGTGCTTCGATTAATGTCATGCCTATGTCAATTTATCGGTCCTTGAACATTGGCACTTTACAACCCACCGGTATAGTGATTCAATTGGCAAATAGGACCACCGCTTATCCTGCAGAGTACTAGAAGATGTGTTAGTTCGGATGAATGATTTAATTTTTCCAAATGACTTCTACGTCTTGGACATGGAAGATGAGTCTTCACAACCCATGCTCCATTAATTCTAGGCGAGACTATTCCTCAAGACCGCCAAGACCAAGATAGATGTGCATGCTTTGGCACCCTTTCTATGGAGTTTGGCGATGATTTGGTACGCTTTAACATTTTTGATGCCATGAGACATCCCCTGGAGGAGCATTCTGTTTTTCATATTGATGTGATTGAGATCTTTGGTTGATGATGTTTATCTTTGATTTATATGCTTGAATTCCCGATATTGCGACTTTCTCGGATTCTGTTTCTTGTGATACATGTGTTGCTTGTGATGTTGAGCCATGTCTTTGCATGTCTTGAGATTAATGCAGTTATAAGTGGTGATGTAGCTGCTGACTTGAATGGTACAACATGTGAAAATGAGAGTCAGAAGTATGACGAATTTAGTGTTGCTGAGTTAGTTGTTTCAAATAGCTTGCTGCCTTCCATTGTACAGCCTCCATCCTTAGAGTTGAAGACTTTGCCAGACCATCTTAAATATGCATATTTAGGAGATGGTGAGAAGCTGCCAGTGATTGTTGCTAAGAATCTGCAACCTGAACAAGAAGAAAAATTGCTGCAGGTTTTGAGGCAGAATAAGCAAGCCATCGGATGGACACTTGCAGATCTTCCTGGTATTAGTCCCTCCACATGCATGCATAGGATTTTATTGGAAGAGGATACGAAACCAGTAAGGCAACCCCAAAGGAGACTGAACCCCTTGATTCTAGATGTGGTGAAGAAGGAAGTGACCAAGCTACTTCAAGCTGGCATTATTTATCCCATATCGACAGTAAATGGGTGAGCCCCGTGCAGGTTGTTCCCAATAAATCTGGGGTCACGTAGTTGAGAATGAGAATAACGAACTTCTACCCATAAGAGTTCGAACAGGTTGGTGGGTTTGCATTGATTATAGACGCGCTTAACCAGGCTACCGTAAAAGATCATTTTCCGCTACCTTTCATTGATCGATGTTGGAGAGGCTAGGCGGCAAGTCACATTATTGTTTTCTCGGATGGATATTCAAGTTATTTTCAGATTCATATAGCCCCGGAAGACCAAGAGAAGACTACTTTCACTTGTCCATTTGGCACATTTGCATACGGGGAGGATGTCGTTTGGTCTCAGGTATGCTCCGGCACCTTTCAAAGGTGTATGGTAAGTATCTTTTCGACTTTTTAGAGAATTGCATGGATGTGTTTATGGATGATTTTACTTGTCTATGGTTCTTCCTTTGATGCATGCTTGGATAGTCGCTCGGGTTTTACATAGATGCATTGAAACTAACATTGTTCTGAATTTTGAGAAATGTCATTTCATGGTAGAACAAGGTATAGTTTTAGGACATGTAATATCTAGCAAGGGTATCGAGGTAGATCCTGCAAAAATAAATGTTATTTCATGCTTATCTTACCCCACATGCGTGCGGGAGGTTCGCTCTTTCCTTGGTCATGCAGGTTTCTATAGGCGGGTCATAAAAGATTTCAGCAAAATTGCTCTTCCACTATCCAACTTGCTACAAAAAGAAGTGGAGTTCCATTTTGACCAGAAATGCAAGGATGCCTTCAATTACTTGAAGCAAGCATTGACCAGTACACCTATCATCCAGCCACCGATTGGACACTTCCATTTGAGCTCATGTGTGATGCCTCTAATTATGCTTTGGGAGCTGTTCTTGCACAAAGGGTTGGTAAAATATCTCATGTCATCTCTTATGCTTCAAGAACTTTAGATCCTGCACAAGTCAACTACACCACCACTGAAAAGGAACTTTTAGCAATTGTTTTTGCTTTAGACAAATTTCGATCATATTTGTTTGGTTCTAGAGTGGTTGTGTTTTCGAGATCATACACTCGAAGTTTCTCCTGAAGAAGCTTGATGCAAAGCCTAGATTGATTAGGTGGATTTTGCTCCTCCAAGAGTTCGATATTGAAAATCCGTGATAAAAGTGGAGCGGAGAATTTAGTGGGCCGATCACCTAAGTCGTATTGAAAAGGAGGCGGATACTTTACCTATCCATGATGTCTTCCACGATGAGCGCCTTTTCAAGCTGCAAGGTAACACTCCTTGGTTTCCTGATTTGATAAATTTCTTAGTTGCTGGTGTTTTCCCTGCACATTTTATTAGGACTCAGATTGATAAATTGAAAAGTGAGTCAAAATATTATGTGTGGGATGACCCTTATCTGTGAAAATTTTGTAGTGACCAAGTCATTAGGAGATGTGTGCCTGATAATGAATTCCATTCTATTCTTAGCTTTTGTCATACACTTGCATGTGGCGGTCATTTTGGTCTCCAAAGGACTGCTAGGAAAGTTTTGGAATCTGGATTATATTGGCCCACTCTATTTCATGATGCATATGTGTTTTGTAAATCTTGTGATCAATGCCAAAAAACAGGAAACACTTCTCGAAGGAATGAGATGCCCCAGAAATCCTTATTATTCTGTGAGATTTTTGATGTATGGGGTATTGATTTTATGGGACCCTTTCTGTTTCTTTTGGTTTTGTTTACATTTTGCTAGTTGATTATGTATCCAAGTGGGTGGAGGCGAAAGCTACTCGGACCGATGATTCCAAAGTTGTTGTGGATTTTGTTAGATCACGATTTTTCTGCAGTTTGGAGTTCCAAAGGCCATCATCGGTGATCGGGGTTCACATTTTTGTAATCGAAGCATGGAAGCTTTGATGAAAAAGTATGGGGTCTTGCACGAGTTTCTACACCTTACCATCCCCAAACTAATGGGCAAGTCGAGATTTCCAACGGGAGATCAAGCGGATACTCCGTAAGACGCAGTTCAACCTAACAGAAAGGATTGGAGCAAGAGGCTTGAGGATGCTTTATGGGCTTACCGGACGCTTATAAGACACCAATCGGGATGTCTCCGTATCGGATTGTTTTTGGAAAAGCCCACCACCTACCGGTGGAAATTGAGCATCATGCATTTTGGGCGGTGAAAAGGTGCAACTTGGACCTAGATCAAGCGGTATGGAGAGGAAGCTGCAAATGTGCAGCAATTGGAGGAGATCCGCTTGGAGGCTTATGAAAGTTCCAAACTTTATAAGGAGAAGACCAAAGCCTTCCATGATAAGTTGATTCGAGGAAAACATTTGAGATTGGTCAAAAAGTTCTCCTCTATAACTCCCGCCCGATTCATGCCTGGCAAATTAAGGTCTAGATGGGATGGACCATTTATTGTTACTAAGGTTTTTCCTTCCGGTGTTTGTTCGGATTAAAAGTGAGGTCACCGCCAAAGCTTTCATCGTAAATGGACACCGCCTCAAACAAGATATCATGAACTTCCGGAGAATGCGAAGTGGAGGTGATGAACCTTCTCCATCCGCATTATGAATAAAAAAAAAAAAAGAAAAAAAAAAAAAAAAAAAGAAAAAAAAAAGAAAAGAAAAAAAAAAACAAATTTGTATGCCCGACAATGAGGAAGGTAGTGCCATTCAATTTTGTCACTCGGAAGCAAGTGGAGGTCACTTTTTCTTCAACGACAACAACAAATGGCGAAAATCTTGCAAGTATGGATTTTATTGACCCACTTTATTCAAGGTCTGTTACACCTTTTGCAAAAGTTGCGGAAATTGGTCAAAAAGGTTCGCTTTGAGATTATCATCTGCAACTACTCCTTGAAAAATTGAGATCTAGGTGGCGCGGTTCTTTTGCTGTCAAACACGTGTATCCTCTGGGGCCGAAGATATTGAGGATCCTAGGAATGGTAATGCGCTTAAAGTTAATGGACAAAGACTCAACCATTCCTGGAAAACCAAGTTCTTGAGTTCTTTGTGTTGTCGGTTAAGTGGCGGATACGGTACTCCGTGACTCTTAAGTCGGTTTATTTTTCAGTTTCCCAAAATAACTGAATCCTTCTTCTCCTTCAAAATGGATGTCATTCTTTCAAACCTGAGAAAACATTTTCCTTCTCTTCCTCAAAATGCTCTGAGAAAAATCTACAAAGTTCGATGTGAAAGATTGAGACTGTTAATGCACAAAGGTATGCCAGAAGATGTACGCTGGATAATTGAAGCGAAGGTCCGATTAGCAGGTGAGTCCTCAATTTCATTTGACTCATATATGCCCGGTCTTGGAAGAAGTTCATATTCTAAAAGGAGAAGAGCAAAAAGGTTACAAGTCTGTCACAAATGTGGACGATGGAACTGTAACAAGCGATGTCGTACTAAGGGGATGGTTTCCGCAAATAGAGAAGATAAAATTTTCTTCATTAAGAATGGACTGAGTAAGGAGTCATTAGATGATATCTTATTGACTCTTGAGACGCATTCTTGTGGATTGGTGCATCGTGAAATTCTTAAATTGTGGAATCTCTTCAAGGATGAAGAACAACGCTACAGTCTTGGGAATCGACTCTAAAAGACCTGTTTGCCAATTTATAAGAAAATTGGATGGGAAGCTTATCCTCGACTCATAGAAGATGTTTAAGCCATTCTTGGACGTTTAACCGAGGCGGATGTGAGCCATATCCACAAACAATCTGTACATATCTTCTTCTTCTTCTTCTTCTTCTTCATGTCATCTCAAAAAAAAAAAAAAAAACAAAACAAAAAAAAAAAAAACAAAAAAAAACAAAAAAAAAAAAAAAAAAAAAAAAAAAAAAAAAAAAAAAAAAAAAAAAAAAAATGTATACTTCTTAGGGTTGGCTTTGGTAACACACACCGTGAATGGGGAAATGCATGCATCCTGATCCAGCCTTCTTAATTGAAAAACAAAGAAGGTAGATTGTATTCCACATGTGAGGCAGCCAGTCGTATTATGGCCACTTGTCCCTTTTGGGAGCCCTATGTTACGCTGGTCTTGAATGGATCGAATACTGGTCAACAATGCTTTGGCACAAAGCCGAAAGAGCAGACTACCTCCATCCCAATCTTAAGTAAGTATACACTCATCTTTCATCAAGTTTTTCTAACAATTTCAAAAAAGAAAAAAAAAAGGACGTGATGTCTACTGCACTCATGACGCGCAGTATAAAGATACGCCATGGAAACTGTACATACAGGTATGTCATCATTTTCTATTTCTTTTATCTTTGTATCATTTTGTTGTATTTTGATTTTTGTACAGACGATCCTTTGAGCAGGGTCCTTCAGGGGTTTCTAGACTTCTTTACCTTGATGGTTTTCTTGAAGTCAAAAAAAAAAAAAAAAGAAAAAAAAAAAAAAAGATTCTGTGTTTCTTAATTTCAACCTTTTCTGACAACATCCAACCTACCCTTATAGGTGCAATTATTCCTTTTCCATTCTTTTTCTTATTTAAACACTCCATTTTCCTTCAACTCAGAGACACTCAAAGGGAGGAAGAGTATAGAATGGGGGCTTCTATTCGTAACCTCAAAAATGTCTGTGTTTTTTGTGGGTCGAGTTATGGGAAGGGATTAGAGTTTGTAAATGCAGCTAGCACTCTTGGTCGATCACTTGCTGCGAGGAATATTCATCTTGTATATGGGGGAGGTTGCCGTGGGTTAATGGGGGCTATATCACTTGCTGCATATGTAAGAGACAGTCAGGTTTTAGGTGTCATTCCTGAACCTTTAGCTCAACAGTTACATCAATGGAAAGACAATTGGAGAGGAACCTAAAGTATCATCAATGCATGAACGCATGAAGATAATGCTTGAAAACTCGATGCATTCATTGCCTTACCAGGTGGTTTTGGTACTTTGGAAGAGATTTTTCAAATTGTCTCTTGAAATTTGACCGAACATCCACCATAAACCCATTGGTTTGTTGAATGTTAATAATTTTTTAATCTTTTGTTATTTTTTCTTGACAAAGTTGTGAACAGAAATTTATCACTCCTTCGAAGACAACTTCTTATCTCTCCTCCACTATTGATGAGCTCATTGATAAATTAGAAGCTTTTGAGTATGTACACGATAAGGTATTAGCTTAGATAGATTGGTCAACGAGAAGCGGCGAAGGAAGTAACAAGAAACAAAAGCCCGATCCGACACTTTCTCTTTAATGGGTTTGATTTTATTAAAAAAAATTGTTGTTTTGTTTGGAAAGTATGATATGATTGTCATGGACTTATTAAACCAATTAGTGATGGCGAGTAAGGAGTAATTTTACTCTTGAGACGCATCTTAATTGGTGGCGAGTAAGGAATTTTTTTAGGTAGTAATTAATTAGTATTAAATTGTGGAAGTACTAACGTTTTCTTGTTTGATTTCTTTTCGTGTCGATGCGTAGAATCGACAGTGTGTGCTTGTTTTCTCGCTTAGCGTTGATTCACTCCTCATCAGGTTGTGTTGCTCTTTTCTTTCCGTTTTATTTATCACTTTCACATTGAGGACAATGTCTATATTAAGTGTGGGGGAGAGATTTTAGCAAGTTTCTTTTTTTTTGTTAAAAAAAAAAAGAAAGGGTTCATTGCATGATTGAATAACTTTTCTCCCTTCTTGAACTGATATGCTTGGAGATGGATGATTGAATTGATGAATTGAGTTTGATGGATGCATACCTTGTGAGATTTTGAGCCTAATGGATGGATTTAACATTTATGTCATTCTTTTCTTTCTTGTGTGATTTTCACTCATGTTAATGACCACTCTAGAACTTGCTTTGATTCTTTTTGAAGCTACATTTCACTTGCATGCATGAACATGATTGAGGACCTCTTTCTTAATTAGCTAGTTTAACCAAATAGCCAACCTTGTTTTCAATATGATATCAAGCACTCTTTTGACTTCTTGAAAATTCTCTGATTCTTGCCAACCTTGTATATTTTCCTTTGCTTAACCCCTTTGAGCTTATTTGACCATTCCTTGTTTCTAGCTCATTATGTGCCTTAAATGAGAAATCGTGTTCTTACTTTACCTTAGGGAATAAAAGAACATTAGCTTGGTTAATGGATGAGTTTTTGAACAAGTGTGGGGGTGTGTGTACAAAATGGTTGTTGAAAAAGAAAAGAGTGCCAAAAAGAAAAAAAAAATGTATGTATATAGTTATGTTCACATATATAAAAGAAAAAGAAAAAAAAAAAAAAAAAAAAAAAAAAAAAAAAAAAAACCCGGTGTTTAAAAAAAAAAAAAAAGGATTGGGAAATGAATATGTAAAGGGATATACACTAGAGTTGGGATGAACTTTTATGCTTGTTATTTGAACTCAGCTCTCATTTGCTTTTGCTAACTTTTACTTGATTTGATTAAATTGCATCTACGATCCTTGAGGAGACGATCTGGTGTTGTCACTGTGCTACAAGCTTAGGTAATAACTTCAGTTATAATTTTGACTGAGTTCGGCGCTCGTCATCGACCACACACAAACATTTAGCTAAGCAATGATTTATTTTCTTTAACAATTAACTTGTGAATACTCGTACTCTCTCACAACACACAACCAAGACCAACCATGCATTCTAATCACATATGCTCTTTACCACTTGCATGTTGACAGCTTACATTCTTATTTCAAACCATGATTTTAAGCCACAAAAAAGGCTTGGCAACCAAATCAATAGTCAATCTCATTTATAGGACACCAAATCAGAACATATCCCTTTTATTTACTTAATCTCAAGTAAATCTAGTGATTCAAAGTTTTAAGCTACAACATGACCTATTGGTTGAACAAGCATCATAATACAAAAACATAAGCTAAACATTTCCTAAACCTATTCCATGATTTCATAGTATAAAACAAAGTCTTATGTATACATTTTAATCATATCATCGGGGATCACACAAGCATGTGAATGATCTAGAATGACACAGATTCAATATGAATAACAGTCCAACTCCATATATACATAAAAACAAAACCAAACCACTAAAATTCACAAACCATCTCATTTATTTTTTCATGTATATAGCATAGTCGATCAAACACAAATCAAATAAAAAAGATTCAAAGCCAAAATATTAAAAAATCGAGAATCCAAACTTATAAGCACAAATCAAATCATAGGCATCAACAAAAACTGATCGAATAAACTCAAACATTCAAAAAATGCAAACAAACAATCGCAGAAACAACATCGAACATCAAAACAAGAACAAAAGACATAGATCGAATCGAAGAGAGAAGAGTTGAAGACCGTTAACTAGATTCAAAATCCAGATTAGAACACATATCAAAACTAGAATTCAAACAAAACCTATATTTGAACCCAAATAAAAAATAAAAAAATATACCACAAATACTATATCTAGAGAAATTAAACACAACCCATAATTTTTTTTAAAAAAAAGATAAGATCAATCAAACCTATAACAAATGTGAACATAAGGGGAGATTGACCAAAAAAATAATAGCAAATAGACCTTGATTCGAACTTGAGAGAGAGAGGGTGAGATTGAGGAGCAGAGTGGCGAGAAAGAACATGAAAGAGGAGCAGAGTCTGAAAACATGATTATTATGACATGAGATGTAAAATTGAAAAATGAACAGGGTTAAAATATTTTTTTAAAAAATTATACCTAAAATCAAATCAAATCCAATTAAATTCCATCATTTTTAATAGAATTTGAAAATAAGATGAACATAAATCCCATCAAATCTACAAGAATTATCAAATGAAATCATTTCTCAAATTTTAAGATTCTAAATAATAAATTTGATTTACAAATGAAATTATTCTGATTTTTAATCATTCCAAACACATTGTTGGGATTTCTTTTGTGTTCTTAGTTGCTTTTGTTTTTGTTTGTTAATTTCATTGCAGATTGCGGTGGTGTTTGCTTGTCTCGTTCGGTAGCTAGCTAGTTGAGCTCGATGCCCCCATATTTACCAAAAAAATAAAGGATATAATACTTAAAAATAATCTGGGACACTGGAATTCTTAAAGTTATTGGCATATGATAGGGACACCAATGGTTCCTACTTTATTGAAGATATTTGTCGTATATAAAATGTTTTTCTTTTCCTAAATATTACGTAAGAAGAAAAATTCTTCCGTCATTTTGGAGGAAGATTCTTCCTACAGCTTAATGCCAAACGTTGCATTTGTGCATTTTATCATGGAACCCATATTTTTAGTGGATCCTATATGTATCTAATGGTCAGTATTTACTTGAAGAAAGAAAAATTATTCCTCTAAGTGTGCAGAAGAATTTATCCTATTAGATGACTTTATAATATATTCCTTCTTTAAATAAATACAATAATATTAATTATATGCATAATTACACATATATTATTACATATTAATATAATTTTTATTATTTAATTGCAGTTATTCTCACTTTATTTTTTGTTGGATATTTACACTATGATTTCACTACCTTAGTATGAAGTAATGTGCACCAAAATGATGTACATCAAGCATTATTTGTATAAATATAACGTATATCTTTTTAAAAAAATTTAAAAAAATTCATGCCCCCTTACAACAAGAATTTTTCTTCCTATAAAAGAATCTTGTATCATTAAATTAATAATGATGTACACCAAGCATTATTCATGTAAATATGACGTATATCTTTTTAAAAAAATCCATGTCCCCTAACTAGAATTTTTCTTCCTTTAAAATAATCTTGTATCATTAAATTGATGACGGGACTTACATAGTTGATAGGCTCCTAAAAAATTGGATGACAATGATCTTCCTTGGAGGAAAGAATTTCTCATACCTTTCAATGCTAACAATTTTAACAGAGCTAGAAAAATAAAGATTAAGAGAAATGGGGCTTTGTGATAGTTATAATAGTTTTGAATAAGGGATTATTATGGTACTTATACAAAATTATGGGTACTAAACTCGTGTTGAGGTAGACAAATAAAATAATGACACATAAGTTAAGTAAAGTTATGTAAGCCTTTTATAAACTCAATCGCAAATAGATATTTTTTAAAACAAAATTTGTAAGATAGTCCCTTTTATTATTATTATTATTATTTTTACATTAGTAGATTAAAACTATGACAAGTGGTATCTAATTGTGATAGTCGCTATGGCTCTCTATCATTCCTAAAAATACCTTCTCTACATACCCATTCTTATTGCTAATCTTCTTTCCCGGAAATGACACTCTCTTGAGTGAAAAAGGTGCAAAAAATCAAGGTCAACATATGTATTTATAATTTGGTCATAAAATTGGATATAATGTAGCTATCTTTTGTGATTTGTTGCCGGTATGGGTGTTCTTGGATCGGTTCGATTTGAATTAGATGGAATGATACGATTTTTAATCAATAACATAATGAAAATGTAATATAAATGTTGCGACCGAAATCAAGGCGGGAGCGGCGAAACAAAATAAATAAATAGGAGTCGTACCAATTTTATTTAAATTAGGAAAAATTAGAAAACTTTTTTAGAAAATGGTCTTTGAAACCAGATCGGATTCGGGAGTCGGTTATGCATAGGGAAGGGTGGAGATTTAACCCCACAGCACCCTTAATACATCCGTCCTAGAACGGTTACCTTAAATTAGTTATGCAAAAACTTAATAATCTTATAATATATTTGTTTTACCCTTTTTAAAAAATATTAGAAAAAACAAAGAATTTGAGAAAATATAAAATTTGGCTTGACAGAATAAAAATTCTGCTCCTACGTACCCTCAGGTGCAATGAGTAACTCAAAGTCACGTAGTTCTTTAGAAAATAAGTGTGAGTTGGTCGATTTTATTTAAAGAAAAGATTTAATTTTTATAAAAATTTGAATTAACAGGTCGTCGCGACTCTGTTAATCAAATTAAGACTTGAATAGGTGAAGCTCGCGTCACGCTAGAAACGTCACCCACCGATTATTGAATTTATTACTATTAAATGAGATTTTTTAATCTAAAATTACCTAGAAAAAAAGAAAAAATAATAATAATAATAATAATAATAATAATAATAATATAATAATAAAATGAATTTTGAATCTTTATAGTAATTTTTTTTAAATAATTCGAATAATTAGGTTGTCACAACTCACATGATTCAAATAATTACAAGATTAACAAGCTGTCACAACTAGATTAATCCTATTTTTTATTTAAAGAAAAAATATTTAATTATTATTTTTAATTATTACCCTTTTTTTAATTTTATCATTTTTTATCCCTTTTTTATTTTACCCTCATTTTTATCCTCATTTTGGTTTTCCCTTTTTTTTTAAACTTGGCCCAATAAGCCCATTCACTCCAGTAAAAAAATAAATAAATAAAAAATAAAAAATAAAAAATCAACAGAATATGAAACAAAAACTTACGAACAAACAAAAACGAAAAAGAGAAATCTGTTTCTTCTTATTCCTGGATATTTCGCAGGATCGACCAGGGGGGCAGAGACGCGGCGACAAGACTGGCTGAGGGTCGCGCGGTTGGGCATCGCAGTCGGGTACGCGGGTGAGCGGCAGTTCGGGCGGAATGAGTCATGCAGAACGACGGGTCAATGCAACCGGATCGGGACGGAGCTTCCTACCGGGACGGCACGGTCCGACGGTGCATGGTTCCGAGTCACGAACGACCGACTTGGGTCTGACTGGTTTGCACGGACCTGAAGCACCGAACTGAGTTAGCCCAGCCAAGCGGCGTAACCCAGGAAACGAAGCGGTGCGGACCAGGCGTAACGGTGGTTTCGGCACCGTTCTCGATTGGGCTTGGACAGTGGAGATTCCGGTGGTTCTTGGTTGGGAGGCGATGATGGTTTGGGTTTACTTTGGGTGATTTGGATTTGCAGGGGCTTTGTTTGAGGGAGATTGAAGGTGATAAAGGGATTTTGATGAGGAAGATGATGGAATTATGGTAGGTGAGATGATGGTCCTGGTCCTGGTTTGGATGTGGCAGGGGTGATGGTCCGACCGGTTAGTGGTTTTCACATAGAAAAGGGGTGGAAGGGCATGTGAGAGATGGTGGTTGGTTAAAGGTTGGAGGAAGATGATAATAGTGGGTTGGAAGTGATGAGTTCACTCAGTTATGAAGGAGAAGGGAGGTTGAAGGAAGGCTACGAAAAAAATGGCTTGGCAGAAGGGTTTGGGTGATGGAAAAAACGTGAACAGGTTGCTAGAGTGTTTAAGCAAAAATGGGTGTAAGTGGGAAGTAAACGAGAGTTAGGAGTCTGTTTTTAGTGAAGGTCCTTTGTGTGTGGGGGTTATGGGTTAATATAGGAAGGGTTTAGGTAGAAGTGTTTGAGTTGTAGTGTGATTAGGAGTTGTTAATGATAAGTGATGGGGTTTATTTTAGATAAGTGTTGGGGTTAGTATAGGATTAGTATTAGGATTTGCTAGGATGAATTTGTTTATGGTGAGTTTGAGTTAGTTTAGAATATGAGTTATGGGTTGGATAATGGGTTATAGGTAGGTTAATGAATTATGGGCTGGATATTGGGTCACTGGGTTGGATAATGGTGGGTCATTTTTTTTAATATTTACAAAATGTCCTGGACAAAATTGAGTGTTCACAGTTGCCTCTCTTTACTTGTTTCTTACTAGATAAAAAGAATAACTGCAGCTTTTCATTTTATCATAGTGAGGTACGAGTAAAGAAATGAACCCAAATTTTGCTCAGGAGAAGCAGAAAACAATGTGAGAACAAATGCAAAGAGCGATGCACTCAAGAATTAAAATATAACGAGCTGATACACTCAAAACTTAAAATGCAAGGAGCCAACACGCTCAAAACTTGAAATGCAAATGCAATGAGCCGATGCGCTCAACACTAAAAATGTCACGAGCCGATGCGCTCAAAACTTAAAATGCAAATGCAATGAGCCGATGCGCTTGAAACTTAAAGTGCAAGGAGCTGATGCGCTCAAAACTTAAAATACAATACAATGAGCCAATGCACTCAAAACTTAAAATGCAAATACAACGAGCCGATGCTCTCAAAACTTAAATATGCAATGAGCCGACGAGCTCAAAACTTAAAGTGCAAGGAAAACATCTGTGACGGTTAGACAATCTCTTTTTTTTTTTAATCATTCGAACTAGCGACAACTTTGGAAAGCTTCGACCAATTAAACCCTTTGTTCACATGTTGTTCTTCATCAGGCCCTTTGATTAGTTTGGAATCCTCCTGACTTACTCTTTTCCTTTCTTTATTTCATCATTCTTCTTTTCAAAACTTAATTCGACCCTTCCTTTTCTTCTTATCAACAAAGGCTTATGCGAGAAGTATTGAAACCATTTCCAGCAAATGTCATATTGCAATCTGCACTTTTGAACTACTGAGATCTTTTAATCTGACTCAATCATTGAAGCATTGCTGTAGAATTGTCAAAATCAAACTGTTGACATTAAATTTATGTTATTTGAAACATAACTTAATGAGTTGAACATGCATTCATGAATGGATACAAATTTGTTGAATGAACAAACTTCTTTTTATTTCTCTGGTAATCAATTGTACATGGCTATCAAGTAAGACACATGCCTGAAAGATGAAAGCATAGAAACAAAAGAAAATTTTCCCCGGTATTGGTTCCTTGTTCCTCGTTCAATTGATTCCCTGCAATCATTTGATAATTCAACTATTATCTCTGTTGCTACTTTCTTCAGCGCATATTTCCCTTAATCTTTCAGCAATTTTGCCCCAGTATAGCCAATTGAATGCAGATAAAGATTGCCCCAGTATAGCCAATTGAATGTAGATCAAAATTGCCCCAGTTTAATATTTCAAGGAGCTTCAGACCTTCTTTCTTTGAGATTTTGCCTATTTATTTGCCATAACTTTTGCTTAAGTCGCCCTTTCGGGTTTTCGACCTAACGGATTTCTTTTTTTTTTTTATTGCTCTAACTTTTGGTTAGGCCGATCTTTCAGGTTTTCAACCTAATGAGTCTTTTTTTTTAGGCATAAAATCTCTTAACGGCATTAGTGTTTATGGGTCTTGGCAATTCTTCTCCGTCCATGTTCTGCAAAATTAATGCCCCTCCTGAAAATGCATGCTTGACTATGTAAGAGCCACTTTCCTCTGACATCCTCTTGATTAGGGAGAATCTTCTTCAAAACCAAATCTCTTGAACAGAATTCTCTGGGATGAACTTTTTTGTTAAAGGCTCTAGCCATTCTGCTTTGATACAACTGTCCGTGACAAATAACTGCTAGTTTTTTCTCTTCTATCATATTCAACTACTCATATCGAGTCTTTACCCATTCAGATTCCTCTAACTCTGCCTCCATCAAAACCCTTAAAGAAGGTATCTCCATTTCTACAGGAGAAACAACTTCCATTCTATACACCAAAGAGAAAGGCGTTACCCCAGTACTTGATCGTATATTAGTACGATAAGCGTGCAAAGCATAGGGTAACATTTCGTGCCAGTCCTTATAGTTTACCACCATCTTAGCCACAATTTTCTTGATATTCTTATTTGCTGCCTCGACAGCACCATTCATCTGAGGCCTATAGGGAGCTGAGTTATGATGCTTGATTTTGAAACCTTCACAAAACTTCTAAATCTCAACACCACTGAGATTAGCAATATTATTTGTTATTATCCTTTCTGGGATTCCATATATGCAGACGATGTCCCTCTTGAGGAATTTCAAAAATACCGTTTGAGTGATAGTGGCATATGAGGATGCTTCTACCCACTTGGTGAAATAGTCAATTGCCACCAAGATGAAGCGATGACCGTTGGAAGCTTTGGGGTTAATTGGTCCAATGACATCTATTTCCCACATCGAGAAAGGCTATGGGGATACCATATTATGTAAGGGGAATGGAGGTGCATTGACTCGATCTGCATATATCTAACATTTATGGCACTTTTGAACATACTCTATATAGTCTGTTTCCATGGTGGACTAATAATAACCACTCCTTAGAATCTTTTGCACCATCATATGACCATTAGCATGAGTCCCACAGATTCTTTCATGGATTTCAGTCATGATTAAACGAGCTTCACAAGCATCCGCACATCTGAGCAAGGTGTCATCATTGCTTCTCTTGTATAAAACCTCCTCGTTCAGGAAAAATGCCATTGCCAACCGGCGGATAGTCTTTTTATTCACCTCACTTGCCCCAGTTGGGTATTCTCTATGCTGGATATACTGCTTGATATCATGATACCAAGGTTTACCGTCTGGCTCGCCCTCCACATTGGCACAATATGCGGGCTCACTATGTATCTTTACTTGGATAGGTTGAACATTATTGTGGATATCCAACTTGGTCATTATAGCCAAAGTGGCCAAAGCATCTGCAAACTGATTCATGTCTCGAGCCAGATGGGAGAAGGTCACATTTTCAAACTTCTCGGTCAACTTGGTCAAATACTTTTGATAAGGCACTAACTTCGGGTCTTTAGTTTGCCATTCACCATTTACTTGATAAATGATAAGTGCCAAATCTCTGAATACTTTTAACTGCTTAATCCCCAAGTCAATTGCCACTTGTAAACCACTAGCACAGGCCTCGTACTCTGCAATATTATTGGTGCATTCAAAATCTAGCTTAATAGCGACTGGGTATTGTTTTCATGTTGGCGAAACAACAACGGCTCCTACGCCACTACCATACATATTGACTGCCCCATCAAAATACATCTTCCACACAGATTCCTCTCCTTCTTCTTCTCCTTCTGCCATTAATATTTCTCCATCCGGAAACTCAGACGTTACTAGTTATCCACCCTCAAAAGGGTTTTTAGCTAAATGATCTGCGATTGCACTTCCTTTGATGGATTTTCGAGTCATGTACTTGATATCGAACTCTGATAATATCACTTGCCATTTTGAGACTCTTAGTGAGACATGAGGGCTTTCAAATATATACTTTAGAGGGTTCATTCAGGAGATCAGCCAAGTAGTATAATAGAGCATATACTGTCTTAGTCGTTTTGAGGTCTATACTAGAGCACAACATGTTTTTTCCATCGCCATGTATCGAGCTTCACAGTCATTAACCTTCTTACTCAGATAGTAAATTGCCTACTCTTTCTTTCCTGATTCATCATGCTGCGCCAGCATTGCTCCCATTGAGGTGGGCAGTACGGTTAGGTACAATATCAAAGGATGACCCGCTGTATGGGGTACTAACACTGGAGGATTCATTAAATAAGCTTTTATCTTATCAAAAGCTCCTTGACATTGTTCATTCCATTCTCCAGGCTGATACTTCTTTAACAGCTTGAATATGGGCTCGCACGTGCTGGTGAGGTTGGCAATGAATCTAGCAATGTAATTAAGCCTCCCAATAAAACTTCTTACTTCACGTTTTGTCTTAGGAGGAGGCATCTCTTGTATGGTTTTTGCCTTATCTGGGTCTACTTTTATTCCTTCTCTACTAACAATGAACCCGAGTAATTTTCCAGCAGATGCTCCAAAGACACATTTAGCAGGATTGAGCCTCAACTTATACTTTCTAAGCCTTTCAAATAACTTTCGCAAGACGGCTACATGACTTTGCCCTTCTTTAGATTTGGCTACCATATCATCCACATAAACTTCAATTTCTTTGTGCATCATATCATGAAATAATGCAATCATAGCCCGTTGATATGTAGCCCCAGTATTCTTCAATCCAAAGGACATTACTGTGTAACAAAAAGTTCTCCAAGGGGTAATAAAAGTTATTTTTTCTTTGTCATCGATATCCATGGGAATCTGATTGTACCTAGAATAACCATCCATAAACGAGAACCTATGATTTCCTGTTGTACTGTCGACAAGAACATCAATATGAGGGAACGGGAAATCATCTTTTGGACTGGCCTTATTTAGATCTCTATAATCTACGTATATCCTGACCTTCTCATCCTTCTTGGATACTGGCACAATATTTGCTACCCATTCTGGGTGTCTTGACACCTCTATGAATCCGACTTCTAATTACTTAGCCACTTCTTCCTTGATTTTTAGTGACATGTCAGGATGCATCCTTCTTAACTTTTGCCTTTTTGCTTCTGCATCCGGATACAATGGAATTTTATGTGACGCTATCTCAGGGTCTAAACCAGGCATATCTCTGTAGGACCATGCAAACACCTCCAGGTATTCCTTAAGTAGCGCTATCATTTCCACACGCTCAGGACTGTCTACTATTTTCAATTTCTTCTTGTCTTCTTCGGTTCCCATGTTAATCACTTCAACTACCTCATTATCCATATCAAATTTTCTTTCTAAGTATTCCAATATTTTTTCAAATTTTTTAACAATTTCTTCCTCTTCATCAGATCCAGGGTTTTCTTCATCAAACATCGCAGGGGAATCAATTGACGAGTTTTCAAGGTACCTTTCATGAGGCAAACCTTCTACAAGACTCAAATCCCTGTAAAGCAATTTGTGTGGAGTTGGAAAGGCAAAAAGAATAAGAGTAATAGAACGAAAGCGAGAGATTTTTTTTATGGAAATGTAAAAAGAAAATTGACAAATGCAAAGAAGATAAACCAAAAGTGTACCAAGGAGGAATAAACATGTAACTTTATTTAGTTAATGTCTTAAATAACATAAATATAAGCTCAAAACATAGTTAGATTTAAATATCTGCCTATTACAGTATGACTAGACAATTACTTGGCAACAATAACATCAATTATTGGTTCAGATTGCCAGTTCTTCAGTGGCTCTCCATCAGTAAAAGGTCAGATTGCTTTGCACTCTTCTGGACCTTCTTCATGCAGTGCATTAATAGTGAGATGGTATTGGGGATGAGAGACTTTTTCGGGCATGATTACCTCGGTTGGTGTCGGAAACCTTTCCCTCAGATGAGGAATGTGCTTCATTTTGCCCTTATCACTCCTTTTATCTAAAGTCATATTCTCTATTCTCTCATCTAGAGATGCTTCGTACCCCAACCCAAATTTGTCTAGCTTTTCTGGAAATGAGACCGGTGTCCTAGTACCTTGCAATTGTGAGCCCAAGCCTTTTCCTTTTTGGTACCCGTTGTTAGCCATGATTTGAGCCACCACATGATTTACACTTTATGTCGGGAATTCGTTCCTACCGAGTCCAGTCTCAATTATTTCAAAACTATGCCACAAATTCTCCTCGTCTTTCTCTGCACTTTTCACATATGGCACCGAAACCAGTTTTGTCAACATGATTTCTTCTTCTCCGTGTATGGTGATGACCGACTCATTTTCAATATATTTAATACTCTGGTGCAGTGTAGAAGGAACAAGAATAGCACCAGCAGTGTGGATCCATGGTCTTCCTAGAAGCATAGTATAACCAAACTCAATGTCCATAACTTAGAACAATACTTGAAAATTACTTGGACCGATCTCTAATGGTAATGTTATCTCTCCCAAAATGCCTTTTTTATTTCTATCAAAGGCTCGCACCACCATTTCTTGAGGGGACAGTTCATCCTCACTTATTGACAATGAGGTTAGAGTAGACCTTGGTAGGATATTCAGTGCAGAACCCCCATCGATCAAAACCTTTGCAACTATATGCCCTTTGCATCTAAGGGTTATGTGTAAGGCCCGTGGGTTTTTCTCAGACCGAGAGGTTATCTCTTCATCCATAAATACAATCATATTGATGCGCTTCACTGGGTCTACCATGTTGACAACATTCTCAGGGGTAACATCGGGTTTGACATAAGCCTCATTTAGTACTCTTAGCAATACTTTCTAATGCAATTCAGATGTCAAGACGAGTGACAGAAGAGATATCCTTGCTGGAGTCTTCTTCAACTGTTCTATCACATCATATTCACTTTGTTTCATGATCTTCAGAAATTCTTCCTTTTCTTCTTTCCCTTTTTCCTCTTCTTTTGAACTTCCCTCTTTCCTCTTCTCTGTTTCTACCAGGCCATAACATCGCCCACTCCTTGTAATTATATTTATCACAGACTCTTCATCCTGGTGTATTTCAGCCACTCGAGCCTTTGACGCCTCTTCCTTGACTCCCTTCATCTCTACTTTTGCTTCATAATTCCATGGCACTGAGTGAGTATTATTATAAGTAAATAGTGTTAGTTTCTTGACTGTCATCACTACTTTACCTGGTGTCAGGGCTTGGTTGAGAGGTGGCACCTTGAGTACAAAACGTTCAACCACATTAACCTCTTCAGAGGAAGCTACCCCTTGCCTGGCCTGTATTACTCCCAAAGTGAGTAAACCTTGGACTCGAACTTTAAAGTCCCAACAGTTTTCGATATCATGTCCTATTCCTCCGCAATGGTAAGTGCAACTTGACCCTTCATCATACCTTTCATCTTCTTTCATTGATGAAGATGGTGTGGTGATAACATAACCTGTTTTCTTCAATCCCTCGAATATTTGAGTCATCGGCATACACAGGCTCATAACCTTCCTTATTGGTGGTCCTTCAATCCCCACAGCATTCGCCTCATTCCTTCCACCGTGGTTAGGGATTGGGTTGTTAACAATACTAGGTCCAGCCTCCTCTTGAATATCCAGTTTTCCACAAGCGATAAGTTTCCTTACCACAGTCTTAAAAGACTCACAGTCTTAAATCGAGTGCCCTAGGACATCCATATGGTACTTGCAAGTTAAATTTGGGTTGTACCATGCTGGAAATGATGGTTGTAGGGGACGTACAGGATTTCCTGAAACGAGGTGAGCATCAAACAACCTTTGAAATAAATCTGCATTTGGAATGGACAGTTTTGGGAAAGGGGATAAGTTTTGGGGACGGAAACGATCTTGATTTTGGAAGTTTGGTTGAGGCTGTGGGTAGTTTGGGAAATTTTGCGAAGGTAGAGGTGGGTATTGAGTGTAGGCTAGGCGAGTTGATGTGTATGGTTGAGGTGCAGGAACATTGTTGATTTGGAATTACTAGGCTTGAGGTGCATCCATAGGAGGGACGGTTAGGCGAGGTAGATGAAATGGTGCAGATATCTGATAGGAAGGGCAAGTGTTTGGGATATATGGGGGTGCTCGGTATATGGGGTAGGACGACGAATATCGAGGTTGTAAAGGTTGCAGATTTTGCAAGTAACTCACTTTCGACTCCTTTTTCTTAGGGGAAAACCCTTTCTTGAAACCACTTTCATTATTGCCAGTGGGCAATTTTCCAGCTTTTACTAGAATTTCAATTCTTTCTCCAGCTGCAATTAAATCAGCAAAGTCTCGGTAAGCAGTGTCCGCCATTGTCCCAACATAAAGATCCCTTAAAGTCCCCAAAAAGTACGAGCACATTTTCGTTAGAGTCAATGGCAGTTGCACCTGTGCAGCTAGAGCTCTCCACCTCTGGGCATACTGCTTGAATGTCTCTTCATTTTTCTTTTCTAGCGTTCCCAACTGCTCTCGGGTTGGGGCCGTATCCAGATTAAATCGATATTGTCCCATGAATAAATTTATCCAGTCGTCCCATAAGGAGATCTTGGAAAGGTCTTGTTGGATGCACCATTCCAAAGCTAGTCCAGTTAAACTTTCATGAAAGAAACTGACAAGAAACTTCCAATCTTTTGACCAGATTAATATTTTGGTAATGTATGTTTTCAGGTGGAAGAAAGGATTGGTGCTTCCATCGTATTTGACGAATTCTAAAATTTTGAAATCCTTGGGAATGATGATATTAGCAGTAGGGTATAATTCTTCTATCCCAAGGGGTCCATAAGTACTAGGACTCTTGATTGCTTTAATTTGTTCTTCCATCTTTTTCATCCATTCTTCTCTTATCTTGTCATTTTGGATGACCGCATGACTAGTCCCAACAGGAAATCCTGTTGGCATAGACATATGTGGTGGTTCCCATGCACACTCAGCATTGCCATAAACTTCATTTCGAGCTCATTCCAAGGAATGATATCCTTCTCCGGTAGGAAGTACTAGTGATGTAGCATTTGATGTTCCTCCCACAACAGGTATCGCAATAGTGACTGCAGGGTTTGTCCTCCTGGGAGTGTTATGTGATTATGTCCCAGTTACTCCTGTAATTCCGACTGCCCCTATCAAAGTGAGGCTTTCCCTCATGGCTAACAACATCTCTTCCATTCTTCTTAGAGACTCCGTAATCTCATTCACCCTTCATTTCACTTCTTCTACTTCTATACTTAGATTCCTTCCTTCGTTTTCGGCTGCCATTGCCAAAAGCTTTGTTCGAGCCCTTGTGTTGTGAACTCGGGTTTGATTGGTGTCTTCTTTCCTTGGTCGCACAATGGTTCTTAATTTCCTGTGAACAATTAAGGAACAATTTATTAGAAACCAACATGATTATTATTTGTTTGTTAGAAGACCATTATTAATTTGTGCCGAAAGGACTTGAGTGAGTATCTTTGATCTTTTTCGTCATGACTATTTCTTAGAACGTCTCGTTCAAAAGTTGTTTATCATGAACATTTCTTTGAACGTCTTGTTCAAAAGAAATGGGTCTCTATAGGATCAAAACAATAATAATGAATACTTTATTCATTCGAAAAAGTCATCAACATCATTTGAGAGGAGTACATTATTTTCACTCTATTTGAAATACATTATTGTCTAGTCTAATTCACCATTCTCAACCGAGCGGGCCTTGATCATCTGCTTCATTTGTCCCACAAGACTTTTGCGATACTCAATGAAGTCATTAATCTCTGCCGGAGTCTTAAGAGGATCGACCATCTTATCTGCCACCTTTAAATAATATGGAATGTCTGCGATCGCCATGTTGGCTAAGCCTGCTAGTTTCACAAAACGGTCTCTCAAAAAGTGGGCTCCTTCTTTCCATTCATTGATGTCCTTGTCTTGTTGCCTTACAAGATCTATCATTTTCTACAAGTCCTCTTGTCCCTGTTGCACTGCTGCTCCATACTCTGCTATTTCTTTGGCAGTGTGCAACCTCTCAGTTTTGATCATGTCTTCGTATCTTGAAGACATCGTTTTCATTTGCTGCCTCATACTATCCACTTGCTGAAGAGCATTATTCTGTGCTGCCTTAGCATTCATGAGTTGTTCTTTAAGTTGTTGATTTTCAGCCAAAGCCCTATCTCTTTCTTGCCTTCTGAGTCCCAACTTTTTGTTTGCAGCTTCCAGGCATCTTCTAGTCTTTGATATCTGTTCTTGCTCTATCTTTAGCCTCTTGTTAGCTCTTTCAAGAGCGTGGCTTTCTCAAAATTTTCACGCTTTAAGACTGCACATGCTTGGCGAACCTTTTCTAGTTCTGCTTCTAATTTCCACTTTTGTTCATTGGCCTCTATTAGCTTTCCTTTACTTCTTCGTCTTCTATCGGAGCCAGAGGCAAAGATTTACTAGCTAAAATTTTGAAGGGTAACTTGACTTCTTGTGCCCGGTCCTTGACCCACTGCCTGTAGCTCTCTTTGACTCCACAGCTTCTGACTCCCAGTTCTCTACCCTTTCTGACGATTTTCCTCCAAGCGTCTTGCACTCTCCCAAGTGTCTCGGTACACCCCATCTGCATGTCATAAATAAAAGGAGTAATCTCCAACTCTGAGGGTGGTCCCATCATGGGATAGCCAAGTTGTCGCAATGCTAACATGGGGTTATAGTTAATGCACCCCTGAGTACCCATTAGGGGAACGTTAGGAAAACCTTCACACTGATAAATCACAGTTTGCCCTTTGATAATCACATATTTTATTCATTAAGAAACCCTCATTATTAGTCATTTACACTCTTCATGTACTTAATTGACTGAATTTGATTATGTTTTGTAAGTTTGAACTCGAATCGGACTTAATTGATTTTTCAGCATTATTCGAGTCTTACACTGTTTCTGTATTTTGGCCAAATCTTGAGTTCTAAATGTCTGATAATTATGAATTTTACCTTGTAGGAAAGATAAAAGAGAGCTCTACAACTTTGATGAAGAGCTCGAAGTCAAATTCAGACATCTAGTGGAGCTAATTGGGCATGGAAATCACCCTTCCTTACGTCGTTGGTACTATACGATCTTTTCATCTTCAAGCTTGGTCAATTCCTCGGCCCATTGTGTCTTGCGGTGAAGGTCAAACATTGTGTCTTTTTCAGCAATCGGCCCAAACCCACTAGGCTCTCTGTATCCACTATCTTAGCCTTAAGTTGCAGGGTCTTTTTCAAAATTACCTCCTTGTGATCTGATCTCATGACACTTTCTATTTTTAATAAAAAATACGCACTGCTAGTCCTTAGGCACTAAATTTCAAATGGTTCTCCAACAAACCTAGGGATGGAAAAAAAAATTAATGCATAGTTTAAGATAATTTTACAATTTAATAATGAGTGAGTTGTTGGTCCCTTAAGAGTGATTCATCTCTTTTTTTTTTAGAAAAAGTTTTTTTTTTGAAGAGGGACACCAATATAGTTCATCACATTAAGGGACTAAACAACTCATAAGACATACAGATAAGTCAAAAGATAACGAAGGATACGCTCCCTTTGTGTCCTAATAAGATTTCCTTAACTTGGGGATTTCTATCTTGAAGATCTACGGGTCTTTTCTAAATCGTTAAAACTTTCATTTGGTGACTTTTCTATTCTAAAGGTCTCTAGAGCTAAGTCCCATTTCAAAATATTGACCACGAAATAGTGGGTAAACCACTAGGTGTGGGACATTTGTGAAAAAGGTGCACTCTAGATGAGATTTTCGCAATAACCAAACAAGATGTACATCCAAAATGGTTACCACTACACAACCTCTACTTAACTTAAGCTTCACTCAGACCTAGGTATAGGGCCCTACTCGAATGTGTGGTAGATGTGTAGGTGTAGTAGGTGTATGGAGCATATAAACCTTCATTATCCTAAAGACTACTCGCATCCTGCAAAATAAAAACAAAAACAAACAAAAATTTCGAGAGAAATTCCCTATCCTAAGGTTTTAATAATAAAAATCATTAAAATAAATAAAAAAGAAAAGAAAGGTAAAACAAATATACAAAGATTATGAAATTTTGTACAACAAACTTATATGGGCTTAACTCTTAAGTATCTCAAGTGGAGTCGCCATCTATCACGACCGAAATCGCGGCAGGAGCGGCGAAACAAAATAAATAAATAGGAGTCGCCACCAATTTTATTTAAATTAGGAAAAATTAGAAAACTTTTTTAGAAAATGGTTTTTGAAACTAGATCAGATTCGGGAGTCGGTTATGCATAGGGAAGGGTGGAGACTTAACCCCACAGCACCCCTAATACATCCGTCCTAAAACGGTTACCCTAAATTAGTTATGCAAAAACTTAATAATCTTATAATATATTTGTTTTACCCTTTTTAAAAAATATTAGAAAAAAACAAAGAATTTGAGAAAATATAAAATTTGGCTTGACAGAATAAAAATTCTGCTCCTACGTACCCTCAGGTACAATAAGGAATTCAAAGTCACATAGTTCTTTAGAAAATAAGTGTGAGTTGGTTGATTTTATTTAAAGAAAAGATTTAATTTTTATAAAAATTTGAATTAACAGGTCGTCGCGACTCTGTTAATCAAATTAAGATTTGAATAAGTGAAGCTCGCGTTACGCTAGAAACGTCACCTACCGATTATTGAATTTATTACTATTAAATGAGATTTTTTTATCTAAAATTACCTAGAAAAAAAAGAAGAAAATAATAATAATAATAATAATAATAATAATAATAATAATAATAATAATAATAAAAATGAATTTTGAATCTTTATAATAATTTATTTTTTTAAATAATTCAAATCATTAGGTTGTCACAACTCACATGATTCAAATAATTACAAGATTAACAATTTCGTCACAACTCGATTAATCTTATTTTTTATTTAAATAAAAAATATTTAATTATTATTTTTATTATTACCCCTTTTTAATTTTATCATTTTTTTATCCCTTTTTTATTTTACCCTCATTTTTATCCTCATTTTGGTTTTCCCTTTTTTTTTTAAACTTGGCCCATTATGCCCATTCACTCCAGTAAAAAAATAAATAAAAAAAAATAAAAAATAAAAAATCAATAGAATATGAAACAAAAACTTACGAACAAACAAAAACGAAAAAGAGAAACCTGCTTCTTCTTCATATTCCTGGATATTTCGAAGGATCGACCAGGGGGGCAGAGACGCGGCGACAAGACCGGCTGAGGGTCGCTCGGTTGGGCGGCGTAGTCGCGGTATGCGGGTGAGCGGCGGTCCGGTCGGAATGGGTCGTGGAGCACGACGGGTCGATGCAACCGGATCAGGACGGAGCTTCCTATCGGGACGGCATGGTCGGACGGTGCGTGGTTCCGAGTCACGAACGACCGGCTTGGGTCCGACTAGTTTGCACAGACCTGAAGCACCGGACTGAGTTAGCCCGACCAAGCAGCGTAGCCCAGGAAACAAAGCGGTGCAGACCAGGCATAACGGTGGTTCCAAGGCCGTTCTCGGTTGGGCTCAGACAGTGGAGATTCCGGTGGTTCTCGGTTGGGAGGCGATGGTGGTTTGGGTTTACTTTGGGTGATTTGGATTTGCAGGGGCTTTGTTTAAGGGAGATTGAAGGTGATGAGGGGATTTTGATGAGGAAGATGATGGAGTTATGGTAGGCGAGATGATGGTCCTGGTCCTAGTTTGGATGTGGCAGGGGTGGTGGTCTGACTGGTTAGTGGTTTTCACATGGAAAATGGGTGGAAGGGCATGTGAGAGATGGTGGTTGGTTAAAGGTTAGAGGAAGATGATAATGGTGGGTTGGAAGTGATGAGTTGACTCGGTTATGAAGGAGAAGGGAGGTTGAAGGAAGGCTACGAAAAAAATGGCTTGCGAGAAGGGTTTGGGTGATGGAAAAACGTGAACGAGGTTGCTAGAGTGTTTAAGCAAAAATGGGTGTAAATGGGGAGTAAACGAGAGTTAGGAGTCTGTTTTTAGCTTAAGGTCCTTTGTGTGTGGGGGTTATGGGTTAATATAGGAAAGGTTTAGGTAGAAGTATTTGAGTTGTAGTGTGATTAGGAGTTATTAATGATAAGTGATGGGGTTTGTTTTAGATAAGTGTTGGGGTTGGTATATGATTAGTATTGGGATTTGCTTAGGATGAGTTTATTTATGGTGAGTTTGAGTTGGTTTAGAATATGAGTTATGGGTTGGATAATGGGTCATAGGTAGGTTAATGAATTGTGGGTTGGATCTTGGGTCACTGGGTTGGATAATGGTGGGTCATTTTTTTTATATATTTACAAAATATCCCGAACAAAATTGGGTGTTCACAATAAATTATAGTAATACACAACAACAATAATATAATTCAAATTCCAAACTCCAAATCATTCATAAAGTCATACAAACAAATAAAATCAGGCACTAATTTCAAAGTTTAGAATTCAAACAAATAAAATTAAAATAGCAACTCAACAATTGTAATCCTTCCGTGAATTAAGATAAGAGGCTGACGAAAATGAACAAATAGAAGGGGATTCAGGGGAAATGGGGGGAAGGGGGGATACGTTAGGGTTAGTTAGAGATATTTAGGTAATTTTAGGTGTATAATTAGTTTATTAATCGGTTCAATTCGGTTTGGATCGATTTCATAAAATTGAATAAAAAATCCAACTGAACTGATCGGTTCTTCACAAATTCAATCCAGTCCATTTCGATTTTTGTCGGTTTTTAATTTTTTTGGATCAATTTTTGATTTTTTATTTATTGGTTTGGATCTGAACACCCCTAATTGCTAGTATAAATAGTTGTTATCTCATATGAATTGTCACATTTTACACTAGGTTAAAGTACTACCTAACATTTAATTGGATGCCTTGGACTTTCACAAATCAACCCCTTTAATTCCTAACATCCACACACATTGTTGCCTTGAATAGTCGAATGTCCTCTAATCGCCCCTCAACGTAATGGTGTAGATTCATTACTCTATTATCCCAATTGGGTAGGCATATCCTCTAGAACACGTCTAACAATGGCTTGATTAAAGTGGGTAAGAAAAACTATTTTACATGTCAACATCACTATTACATATAGTTATTTTTTATTAGTCCAAATAAGCACGTATTTTAGAACCCAAACTTGTGCTTGGGTTTTGTTCTAAGTGGGTCAGATGGGTGATGATCACATATTTTATATATTAATAAACCTTTATTTTTAGTCATTTACACTCTTCATGTACTTAATTGATTAAACCTGGTTATGTTTTGTAAGATTGGACTCAAATTGGACTTAATTGATTTTTTTAGCATTATTTGGGTCTTACACTGTTTCTGTATTTTGGTCATATCTTGAGTTCTAGATGTCTAGAAATTAAGAACTTTACCTTGTAGGAAAGCTGAGAGAAAGCTCTACAACTTTGATGAAGAGCTCAGTCTCAATTAGACATCTAGTAGAGCTAATTGGGCTTGGAAGACAGAACACGAGTTTTGTGTCTGGAACTTGAACAGTGTACAGTAATCAGAGCATAACTCGGGCTGTAAGAATTATCTTGGGCTGAAATTTAGACATTTGAAATTAAGACCCAGATCTACAACTTTCATGAAGAATACAAGAGCTCATTCAGACAGCTTAGAGGTGATATTGGGTCTGGAAGTCAAAACAGAGGTGCTGAAACTGAGCCTGAACAGTCTGCAGTAATTGGGCCATATCTCGGGCTGCAGGTGCTGAAATTTGGACATCTGAAAGTTAAGATCCAGATCTACAACTTTCATGAAGATGACTTTTCTATTTGATGACGGAATCCATGAGTTAAGCAATGAATGATTTCGGAGATAAAGAATCTTAATAATTTTTCACTCACCAACTCACCATTTGGCATTTTCCACTTATTCATCCACTCATCCACCTACTCTTAATCAGCCTCCTTGTCATTTTGTATCCCTAATCCTCTATAAAAGGCACCAATGATTGATCATTTGGGGCACTTAGTGTTAGGCTTAGTTTTTACAAGTTATGGTTATGCTTGTTTCTTGTTTTACTTTGTTGTAATTTTCTCTTGTTCTAAAGTGAAGCTATGTTCATCTTTCTCTTCTTCTCTCTTTCTTTCTTCTTATCTATGAGTAACTAAATCTTCATCTTGCTTGGGTGAAAGAGTGAAGCTCTTGGTAATGAAATAAGGTTAGATTATTCTATTTCTTGTGCTTAAAAGATATATTATTAAATGAACATTATATGTGTTGTATTTTGTTTCCAATTAATTTAGAAACCTTCTTTGTATAATGGAGATCTTGATTTATTGTAGACAATAGGATTAGTACAGTGAATGCTTGAACTCATTTACAAATGTTGGTAGATAATTAAAGGAATCATAATATGATTGCATATATAATTGAACTTTGAATGTTATATTTTTCGATTGGAACCTCCGTTGTGTATGGATTTTAATTGAGTTATAAAGAGAAATAATCTTGCCTTTAATTTATTACCAAGAGTGGATCTTCTAACCCAAGCAAGTTCTTAAATTCATTTGTGAACATCTTCTATTACTTTTGGTGTTGTGACAAATCATTTCCTACCTCAATTAATTTTTCTTCATCAATTCCCTGTGGATCGACCTCGGACTCCCGAGAAATTTACTACTTGAGACAACCTACACTTGGGTTTGTATCTTTAAATCTCGCAGTCAATGGGTTTACCTAAAAGGAATTTTAGTGAGTTGATGGTGATGTTTTCCTTCTTGGTGTAGCGGACAAAGCAGCGGAGTAGAAGGATGATGTACTTGCAAAAGACACTCTGACATTCAAGTTAGGTTAGACATTATGAGAGAGTGTTTTTGGGCTAAGAGAGATACTTGAGTAGTTTAGCCTGATATTTATATATGAGCGCTGCTTAATTGTTAAGCGGGATAGGAGGGAAGTTTTAATTTGATTTCAATCGATCTTGATGAGTAGTTATGGCTATTAAGAAGATCTGCAATCACTCACGAGATTTGTTGGGAGTGATTGTCTCCTGATTGCATAACTACCATTCGTGACGTGGTCCTAACTCAAGCTGTGTTGTGTGGTGCACGCGACCAAAATGCTCACGTTGATTGGATTGCCCTCCAAGCATATGGGAGCTGGATCCGATCAAAACAGGTTTCATAGAATTTTATTTTTGGACTTTTTTACCTAAATAGTATAGTTTGAAGTTGATTTAACTTGATAGGTATAAGTCAAAGATTAATTTTCAAAATAATGTAAAATAAATAGTATTTTATAAGAAGTTGTATAACCACGTTTTATATGCAAATTTTTTATTATTTTTATTTTTATAACAAATTGTTGTTCTGAACCATAACTTATTATGTGACTATTTTTTTATTATATTTTGGATGAAGTCATAGCTGCCATATTAACTTACATTATTTTTTTAAAAAAAAATGATTAAGTGAAGTCGTGGTTCATCCACACAACTTGTAGTAGGGTTTCTTTTTTAATAATGTCCTTCTCCCTCTCTTCTAGCATCTTAGCTATGCCCACCAACTTGGAAATCCACCATTTATAGCTTTCTGTCTTGCCTGAATCAAAGCTCTTCGTAAACTCTTTAACAAGCAAAGTAGCTTTTTCTCCATCAAATATAGGTTTCTCTTTTACTCTTTCCATTACCGATAGAGATGCAGAACCCCTTTGCAAGATAAACCTTATATACAAGTAGGGATAGATCCAAGTAGAAAAGCGTAGAAACTCATACCCCATTTAATTTGTAATTTTTTTTTATTTGATATATATATTTATTTTTTATTTTTTTGTATATATATAAAAATAATTTTTATTTTTAATATTTAAAATAATATTAATAATATTATTTTTATTTTCAATCCTTAAAATTTTTAGATCCGTGCAAGCAATCCATATAAAAGAATATATGAGTTGAACAAATAAAAAGCGCCATTAAATTGTTGAGGGAGAGAGTGTTTACGAGTATGAAGAAAAAATAAGACAGCAGGAGTGGGAAGGAAGTTGCTTTTCAAAGTTTTGTCTTGTTAAATGGTCTGAAAAGGTTCTGCTGCTACATGGGGCACTGTTACTCATAGTGAAGAAGTGGAGTAAGAGAGCTGCACCTCCAGCAGCTGCTTTGGAAAGATATTTACACCGTTAATTTTTTTATCTAATAATTAATATTATTTTAATATTAAAAAATATTTTTAATATTAAAAAATTAAAAAAAAATCTGACCGTTAGATAAAAATCTAACGGTGGAGATACTCCGACCGCACCTCCAATGATTGGAGACAAGCCGGATCCTGTATTCTATGGTGAGAAAAAATGACCCTACTACAAGTCGTGTGGGTGAATCACGAGGAATCACTACTTCACTTCACTTTTTTTAAAAAATATATATAAAAATAAGTCGAGTAAAAAAATCACAACTTCACTTAAAATATAATAAAAATAATAATTGTAGAATAAGTCGTGATTCAAAATAAAGATTTGTTATAAAAAAATAATTTAAAAAATATGCATATATATCGTGGTTTGGGAATATGACTTCCTATAAAATATCATTCATTTTACACAATTTCAAAAATTAATTTTTGATTTATACTTATTTGATAAAATCAACTTCAAACAATACTTTTAAGTAAAGAAGTCTTACTTTTAATGAAGGTATAACTTTTTTTTTGTTTTAATAAAGTTGCAAGAATTTAAAAAAACAAATTTAAAAGTTACAATTACTTTAATGTAAAGTGACAATAATTTTGACTTTATAATGTTTGTAAGTAGAGAGTAAGGATTATTTATAATTTTATCCTTTTTATGTTTATTGTAAGTCATTAAAAGTAATAAGATGCGGTTATAATTTTATTATTTTTATATTTATTTTTAAATTTTTAGATAAGTAATTAATTACAATAGTATTTTAAAAATTATATAAATTTATATTTGAATATTCTAAAGTGAGATGGCACTTCAAACGATAAAGTGCATTCGGTAATTGATAATGTAAAAATGCTTCTAAATTTATTTTTTTTTAATCAATTGTCACCAATTGTCCTCTTTGTTCTTAAAACTATACTCCTCACTTTAGTCCAAATCTTAAAAATTGGATATCAAAATGTGGAATCCCATTTATATAATAATATAAGTTTATTATTTTATTCCTTTTCATATTTATCTTTAAATATTTAAATATACAATAATATTATTTATTATTTTATTCTTTTTATGCTTATCTTTAAATTTTTAAATAAGTAATTAATAATAATAATATTACAAAAATAAAAATTGGATACCATAATAAGAAATCCCCTTCGTATAATAATATAGATAATATTTATTTATTTATTTATTTATTAGCCTCACAAGAGAAGAAGTGGAGAAGAAGATATTTTTAGGTGAATACAAATTTAACATATTAAATTTGTATATACATATAAAAAATTAGAGAAAAATAATAGACGTGTTTTATTAAACTTATTTATTATAAAAAAATTATTTTTTTAAATTTTTTTATGAATATATACAAATCTGATTACTCAAAAATATCTCGGAAAGGAGTAACAGATGTGAAGTGCATTGCGGGACTCAAACCTTGACTCTCATCTTACATGTCATACAACTCAACACAGATTTATATTTAGTAATTAACCAAAAACAGCTAATCCAACAATATGTTAGAATAATATTAGAGTCATGTAAAATAACATAGCTATGATTATTTTTTTTTATGAAGAAGGGAAGGAGGATATATTTTTGGATGGATACAAATTTAACATATCTGATTTATATATATTTATAAAAAAAATTAGAAAGAAATGATAGATGAATTTTATTAAATTTATTTATCATAAAAAATTATTTTTTTTTTAATTTTTTATAAATGTATATAAATTAGACGGGTTAAATTTATAATTATCTAAAAATATTTCATAAAGGAGTAATGGATATGAAGTGCATTGCGGGACTCAAACCTCGACTCTCATCTTACATGTCATACAGCTCAACACTTATTTATATTTTAGTGATTAACCAAAAACAGCTAATCCAACAATATGTTAGAATAATATTAGAGTCATGTAAAATAACCCATCTATGATTATTTTTTTATGAATATTTAAAACTTTGTATCACAATGTGTATTTATTATTATTTAGTTGTGGTCTTAATTATGACCACCTGAAAGTTTGAAAAATACGATGATCGATGTACGTACTACGTAGAATTCAAACTACACAAAGCCTAGACTATAGTAGAGATTAAACAAGAAAGAATAGAGCAGAACCCATGAAAATAACTCAAGCTAAAAATGAATTTGAGTCCAAAGGTCATTTTCATTGGTATCCCTTAAACATATTTCAATGCAAGACAGAATTCAGACTATTAACAAAAATTTTGGAAAGTCAAAATTGTGAACTGGAGCTCAAATGGGAGGTATGGAAGAGGCTTCAAGGTATCTATCACAAGGAAACATATTATTGCATGTATCATGAAAGGATGCTAGAATAAACCCATAAAAACAAGGAAAATCATTTAATTCCAAACTTAACTTGCAAACCCAAACGAGTACCTTTACACATGCGTAAACTAAAAAGAATTTAAAAGACACCATATATAGGGCCGGGAGGACTATTTAACCTCTTTGAGCTTGAGACAAGAGACAACTCAAGGTTTCCATGAACTAAGTCTTGAGGGTTCTTCAGACAAGCTCAAACCATGACATTCCAAGGTGAAAAAAGCCCACACTCAAGGTTCAGGAAATGATTTAATCACAAAAAGTAGGTTTCATAGATTTTAAGTAGAAAAGGCTTATATTTGAAGTTAGAGAAGAAAAGGCTTACAACATGTAATTAAGAAAAAAACATGAGAATCAATACAAAATACGTAATTCACAAATTTACAAACAAACACTTCAAAATGCACGCATCGAGGTACTAATAATCTAAAATGTCAAATAATCATTTGTTAGTGCCAAATACACGGAGGCATACAACAGAATGAGGATCTTAGAGCTCAAAAGCTCGTACTAGAGAGAACAAAGGAGAATTCAACTAGTAGAGTTACAGATTCAGAACCTTTAGAACCAGAATTGTTTGTCATACATGGTGAATAAAGGTCTTCTTTTATAGCGAAAGCCTTATTAATTGAAGATGGTGCATGGAGAAATTGACATGATATTGTCATTATAATCGACATGAGCAGTGTGAGTGCGTGATCCTATATAGCGTTAGGGTCGACGAATTCATAAAAGAGTCTGTTATATTTAAATACACGAAAAAAGTTTCTCATAAATCTCACAAACATTTTATTTACAACCATTCACTTCTCTGATCTCTTTCTCTCTGTCACTTTTTTCTCACATCAATGGTTCACAATTATTTTGTGAGAATCTCTAAGAAAAAAACGTCATGCAAAATACATTTCCCTTCAAAAAATAGATAAGAAAGTCTCTCAAACCATTATGCTTAAGATTGTGCAATGAAGTTATTCTGACATCGATACGTGCTGCCGAGCATGAAAGTGAACTACAGAATTTGGGAAATGTTATTTGCATATTTCCTCACATAGTATCACGTGGACCATTGATGTATGAGAGGATTTTTAAAATAATAGAAAAGTAAAGTTACATGTTAATTGTTCAAGAATTAAGAAAAGGAAAAGCCTCCCATTTCTAACGTATTGATAAAGTACAGACTTCATATATATAAAAAGTCACATATCCATAATAAACTGAGATGAAATCAAACTGTACTACATAAACCACACACGAACGTATAAGGGCACTTTTAGGCCCTTATTAGGGCACACATGACACTGTCCACATGGCAGTGGCTCTTAATTAGACATTTGTGTCTGAATGGGGATAGAAGGGAGTGGTAAAAAGAAATGGTGATGATTGGTTAAATGTGGGGAATGTGGACAAATGGTTATATATATGTGTGTAAATAACATTATTCAAACAACTTTCTAATAGCCTCTAGTTAATGTTGGCGGAGGGCCATGACACGTGGTGGGCATGTATACATGTCATTATATTAAATTTGAAGTATTATATATAAATTTTAGATCAAATTTCAACTGCTGATAGTAGGGGTGTCTGTGGGTTGGGTTGGATTAGGTTGGGTGGGTTCAGAGTCATTTTTTGACTCGACCTGCTCAAGAAATTTATTCACTCGACCCGACCCAACCCGATCCGATCCGTTCATGAATTTTTTTCGCTCGACCCGACCGACCCGACCCGCTTAAGAGTGGGTTGGGTTGGGTCGAACTCGCGGGTCTGACATATTTTTTTTAAAAAAAAATTCTTGAAAAAAAAAATTAAAATATAAAATCTAACAAATTAATATCATAAGTTAAGTCTTAATCTCAAATAAAACAAACATCATAAGTCAATAAGTGCATAATAAATTAACAACTTACAAGTCTTACTAATTCTAGAATAAATTAAATAAAATTAGTCATAAATTAAACAACAAATTAGTCTAATCAATCGAAGTCAGTGCCATCACGCATGTCATATGTATTGACATAATCATTGACTTCACTCTCTATTTTTTTCATATACTCTTTATCATCTAAACGATCCATTGATTTTTTAACACAACGGTCACTTAAATGCGTCGAGAGTCTTATGAACTTATTTTTTTTGTTCACTTTGAGAGTGACACCACAATGCCTACACTTAAACTTGATTGGAACAACACAAAAATGAGGAGAAATCATCCTAAAATGCCACCATGGGTATTTAGGATCCATGGACATCTCATAGAACTCTGCACGACAGTGTGCCCTCCTTTCCTCCTTGGTCTGCACAATCAACAAAAAAATTTTCAAATTACATACAAATTTAAACTCAACAATGAAATAATGAGTTTAAAAGAATTAGAAAGCCAACCATTAAACTGCAAACAGCTAAAAGAATCAATGTTTAAGATTCATAATTTCTTCTCTAACAGCTGACATATCTAACATATCAAAAAATTAATAACAATTAGTAATTTATTAAACAAATTGAATGAGTTCTTTATAACACACTACCAGCTTCAAACTTCTCAATCTCATCCATCTGAGCCCGTAAATCAATAGGTTTCTGAAGACTCCTCAACCAATTTTGAGTACAAATCAATGCCTCAACAGTGGTGGATTGTAAAGAGCTACGAAAAGGGTCAAGAACTCGCCCTCCAGTACTAAATATTGACTCAGAAGAAACTGTAGAAACAGGAATTGCTAAGATATCCTTAGCAATGAATGAAAGAAAACGATACTTCTTGGTCTTTCCTCTCCACCATGTCAGAATATCAAAACCATCAACATCATCTTCCACATCCTCCTCCTTGTACCTCTCAAACTCATTCTTTTTTACAGCATGTAGTTTTTTCTTCACTTTCAATCTAAACTCGGATTTATAACTATTATGAACATCATCAATGTCATCATCAAGTGTAGAGGAAGGAACATCGGATGACATGCAACTAGAATCACTAACATCAAGAGGAATAGGATGCATTTGTTGATAATGTTCAAGCAATGTCTTCATAACATCGTCTAACCTCTTCATAATTTTCACACTCAATTCCAAGTCATACATCTTTTCCAAGCAAAACTCAACATAATCCATTTTATACCTTGGATCAAGGACAATAGCCACAAGTAATAAGTAATTTAGAGGACCATCAATGCCATCCCAATATTTATCTAACTTCATTTTCATGGAAATGGCCATCTCCCTTAAAATTGGATCATTCCCTCTAATCCACTTTTTTATAAGCTTATTGATATCACACAATTTATGGAAGAAAATATTTGAAGTAACATACAATGATCCAGAAAAAGAAAGAGTAGCATCATAAAAAACCTTCAAAAAATTAACAAACACACGAGCACGCAACCAATCATATGATGATGGAGTTCCTCCTTCAATGATCTCAAAAGAATGCTCTTTATATTCATAGCGAGCAAATGTTTTCTCATACTTCTCAGCAGCATCTAACATTAAATAAGTTGAGTTCCACCTAGTTAGCACATCAAGACACAACCCCTGCTTACACTCTAGTTTGACATCTACCACACACCTTAGGAAAGATGCCTTTCTTGAAGGAGAAGATTTCACAAATTTGCACGCATTTCTAATCTTAAGAATTGATGAATCTATTTCCTTCAATCCATCATTGACAATCAAATTAAAAATATGAGCACAACACCTTAAATGCATGAACTCTCCCTTCAAGATAATTGTACCATTCCAATCACGCAACTTATTTTTCAAATAGGCTATAGCCACATTATTAGGACTAGCGTTAGCAATCGTGACAGTGCAAACCTTTTCAATCCCCCACCCTCTAATGCATTTCTCTAAAGCCTTTCCTATGGTCTCACCTTTGTGATCACTTACAATAAAAAATCCCAATATCTTCTTATTCAAATGCCATCCATCATCAATATAATGAGCAGTCACACACATGTAATTCAAGTTTTGGATTGATGTCCAAGTGTCGGTAGTGAGTGAAATCATTTGAGAATTAGATGATAAAATAGACTTCAACTATGCTTTCTCAAACACATACAATTGCATAATATCTCTACCAACAGTTTGTCTAGAAGGAACTTGGAATTGAGGTTGCATAACTTGAGCAAAACTTTTAAAGCCTTCATTTTCAGCAAATTTAAATGGAAGCTCATCAATGATAATCATTTTAGCAAGTGCAATCCTACACTCTTCTTGATTAAAAGATAACACCTTGAGCTTTGCATTACCATCATTTTCTTCTTCATGTATATTGGAATTTTTCTTACACATTAACAAGTGCCTACACAAATTAGTTGTGCCATGATTTCTAGAACCACATGCATATATTTTTCCACAATAATTGCATTCAGCTTTTTCACCATTATCTTTTTTTAGTAAAATGTTCCCACACATGTGAACTTGGTCTTGAAGGCTTTTTCGGAAGTATGGATACCTCTTTACCAGTCGATGATTCTCCTCTTGGTTCAGTAGCTAAACACTCAACATGTTGGGAAGGTTAGGAAGGTTCCATACAACTTGGGGGTGTAGGAGTACTTCCATTAACCAAAACTTCGCTCTTCTCCTAGTTAGTGAATGATCAAGATGTTGTTGCCATTCATCAGCCATTTTCTGTCATCAATAAGTAAATAATGTTGGTGTCCAATATCAAAACAAAAATAGAAGTACCAAAAGTCTAATATCAAAATTGAAACATCTACAATTAATGCACTAGATAAAAAGAGTAACTCTAAGATAAAAACTGAAACAGATGGAAAATAATCACACATCAAAAGCAAATACCTCACAAATCATATTAGTCATATGAAAAGCAACCACCATTCAAAAACTCTGGGATTTTTTTCTTTTGGATAGAATGATAGGGAGGAAATATAATGCATGACAATTTTGCTTTCTCCTCTATTATTCTTCTCCTCACAAATATATATATATATATATATATATACACACACACACACACACACACATTGCCATTGCCAATTCTATTCTATTATGAATTATGATGTTGTAAATAAATAATATTGACTGACTCTATGTCTTTTTTTATTCAATTCTTTAGGTTTTTATCAATGTCCCCTGGTGGTATCTTGCTTTCTATACCATGATCAGTCCCTTCTTGACAAAAAGGACCAAAAGCAAATTTGTGTTTGCAGGGCCATCCAAGTCACCAGATACACTTTTCAAGTTACTAAACACTAACAAATCCTACTCTTGCCAACTTTTGTTTGGGACTTCATCTACTGCAAAAAAAATTCTTTTTTTTTTTTGGTTTGTTCATTTGTTGGGTTATAACCTTATGTATTTCTTTCTAAAATAGGTATATTTCTCCTGAGCTAGTGCCGCTTAGTATGGTGGCCTAAGTGTAGATTTTTGGGACTGCAACCCGATTTCAGTATGTCTGATCCTATCACGGAAATTCCTATAAAGCCAACCACAAAGCAAAAATATTAAACGTGGAAATTGCTATTTATGAGGTGTGATTGCAAGGGTCCCTTTGCATCGTCTATTTGGATTCTTTTGCTCTTCTTTTAACTATTCTCTATCATGTCATTAGTCTCTAAATTAAAGATCTCAAGAAATTAAATTAATGTAGATTTGTAGAAATGCATTATTGTTTGGAAGGCTCTATCCTTTTCGGGTGGTAGGTCGGGAGGTTAGCTATAGTGCTGAATTCAAGCCTGATGCTAAAGATGGATATACAGTTATTATACACAAGGCCACAAAGATGTCCCCGACTGATGAACCAGTGGTTTCCAATAGCTTTAAAGTTGGTGAACTGGGTAAATTATTGCTCACCATTGACAATCCCACCTTGAAAAAGAAGAGGCTTCTTTACAGGTTCAAGGTCAAACCCTACTGTGATTAGAGAGAAATCATCTCATCTCTAGTGTCTGAAGTGATTTTGGGTACATGAAGCAAATTGAAGAGTAAGAAATATGCATGTCATCATTTGTTCAGCCCATTATTCATCTATATTTTTGGTCGTGAGTTGTTTGCAGATTGGCTTTCTGTCTTTGTTGTATTTAATACTCTATTGTCTAGACAAACATTTTAGCTAGTCTAAATTGTTCTTTTATTTTCTGGTGATGAACAATGTCAGGAAAGAGAGTTGCGCATGGAATTGGAGTTGGTTTGTTAGATTCTATATATTTACCAGAATTATATGTCACTTTGACGGGCAAACCAACATATAGAAAACCTGGTTAGGAAAAAAAAACATAGCTATACTTCCAACAAATAATATTGTAACAGTAATAAAAACAAAAATGTGATAACTACAAATGCATATCAGCCCAAGCAATAAAATGAACAAAAGCAGATAAGATCATTACCAATTACATTCTATTTCTAACACTTTTCGTTTCTTTTCTTTTTTTAATTGCAAATATGTTCATGACTTCATGTTGAGAATTTCAAATATGTTCATGACTTCATGTTGAGAATTCAGCATTGAAGGACATAAAGAACGTAACTAATCCCAAAAATTGACTATTTACAAAGCATACTATAAGACTTTCTTTAACTGAGAAGAACATCAATCAAGAGAAGAGAAAGAAACGAAAATGAGAAGAGGGAAAAATTGCAGCAGAACAAGGAGAGAATATGAGGGCAAAGTCAAAATAATTCAATTAGTTATTAGAGAAAGGAACTAAATTAACTGCTGCCTAGCATATAACTACCAAATGGGCAAATCCTAATCACAGAATAATACAAAAATAGAGAGTAGAAACCAGCATACGAACAAAGGACAAGGAGGCACTAATGGGTGTGGCCGTGTGGGTGGAGTACGAATCAACGTTGACAGCACTTATCAACTGAAGAGAAACTCGTTTGCCCATAACTCATGAAGACGATCAAGAAACGACACAGCAAACGGTGAGGAAGTTGGACACCAGCACCGGAAACCAGATCTGGAGTCGTACAGTGAGCAAACGGTGAGGAACTTTGATAACGGCACCAGAAACCAGATCTGGAGCTGTACGGTGAGCAAATGGTGAGGCAAGGAAACAGTGAGGCACGAAAATGGTGAGGCACGAAAACGATGAGCAAATGGTCAGGCAAGGAAACGGTGAGATACGATTTTGGGAAACTGCTACAGGTTCAAAAATTAAACCCTCTGAAGCAAATTGTCTCTAAGAGTAAGAAATATGTATGTTCTACCCCATTATTCATTATATGGGTATGGCTGTGAGCCTGTGACTCCGTGCGTATGGGTGGAAATTGGAATTAGGAATTGAAGTAAATGGGAATGGGTGTTGACCATGTTGTTACTGTGTTACAAATTAGAAATGCTAAAATGGGGTAAAATGGTGTGAGTTGGGCCGCCTGGCCAAGTGTGGAAATTGAATTAACAAAAATATATAATGGGTCGTGGGTGGGTCAGGTTGTGCGGGTTGAAAGTGTTGCAACCCGTTATCTGACCCACACATTGTGGGTTGAATATTTTTTAACCCGACCCAACCCGTGAACCCAACCTAACCCGTATTTTATGGGTTAAGTTAGGTCAAAACCCGTGAGTTCGTGGGTCAACCCGACCCGTTGGACACCCCTAGCTGATAGTATTACTTTCATAATATCTAAAACTTATATGTTTGTGTGATAATAGGTTTGGCTAGCAAATTGTCTAAGTGCACATCATAATTGGTTCAAATTGAATTATAGTCTAACACTCTTCAAC
Source organism: Ormosia emarginata (assembly GCA_029884605.1). Classification (NCBI taxonomy): domain Eukaryota; kingdom Viridiplantae; phylum Streptophyta; class Magnoliopsida; order Fabales; family Fabaceae; genus Ormosia; species Ormosia emarginata. The sequence goes on along the minus strand of JAQQTP010000059.1, from coordinate 7,599,860 downwards.
ACTTGTCCCCAAGTCACAAGTAAACAAGTGAGCTGAGTAACTTTAAAGTAATGTTTTCAGGATCAAATTGACTATTAAATTGATAAACAGAGAAGGTCAAAGTTTTAAGGTCAAATTGGAGTTGAATCACAATTTAAAATATAGTTATATATTTTATAAATATAACACATATATATGCATAAATATATATTATATTTAAATATATTACATTAAAATATTTAAATATACATATGAATGTGCTAATATATAATAAAGAAAATAATTTATAACAAATAGCAATCAACTACAAATGGTATAAGTGGTATATATTATGCTACTTTGTGTTGAAAACCATATTCAATTCCTGATTGTAGCAGTCATATATTTACTAAAACGTAGTTCACCGATTCAAAAGTTGGTTTTTAACATACCAACTTTGGAGGCTTGATCAGACTAGCCAGAAGATCGATTCACAGTTAACCTAGTCGGACCAACTGGTCTAGCTTAGTCTTCATAACATTACTTTAAAGATAAATGTTGCTACCAAATGGTCTCAAACTTCCAAAACCTATTAAAGGTGTTAGGATAACAATACTTGATAATTATAAGGGTTCAAATGGGTTTTATAACTATGGGTTATGTTTGATGCATTGTATAAGAAAGATATGATAGTATAAGTTTATATTATGATGCTATATGTTTAATGTACTCACATAATTGTATAGTCATATCAAATTAATTTTTTTTATCCTGTTATAATTTGATAAAATTATTCTTTCTCTCGCCATAAGATAAGACCTGATAAAGTTTTTATTTCAACCCTACCCTCCATCTCCCCCATACACGTCTCTGATTGTACAACAACCAACATTGGCACCACCCAAATGGCAAGAGTGAGGTAGATCCTTGTCGCTACTATGCCAGAGAGCCATCGGAGAAGATGGCCGGTGTTGGCACTGTGACAGAAACCTGCTGGAGAAGATGGTTGGCACCATTTATGTTGTCATCGTCAGTCACTAGGTGAGTTACCGTCCTTGTTCGGTTCCGATTTGAACGTCGTTGTCACTGGAAAAAGTGGTTATTGCACCACACAACGTTGTTGCTACCCGACTCACCGTTTGCGTACCACGAACCCCTTACAACGATGTACCACCATCAGTGTCCTCTCGTCAACCACCATGCGCTATCGTTGGCTCCATTGCCCCCTATTACTAGTATGCCAATAGCCATGCCACACACATATTGTGCCCTTGTGTTGCCGTTGGCTTTGTCGTCCCCTGCTACCAGTTTGCCTGCTCATTGCCACTTACTTGAGCAATTGAAGCAAATTGAAGAGAAGAAATAGACTAGATCTATATTTAGACTTTGGGCAAAAGGGCAAAAAAAAAAAACCAGATCTGAATCTTGGTGTAGAATGGGAACAGTTTTGGAAAATAAAAGAAGAAGGCTAGAATTTTTTTTTATAAAGAATAATTTTGTCATGGAAAACATTTATATTTATAATCAGTTTAGTTATATAATAATTACCAAACACTTAATATGATAAGAGTTTATCAGTTCTTTTATGCTATTAGTCCATATTCTACTATATTATATTATCATATATTATCCTATCATATTCACCAAACTGGAGCCATAGAATTATAGAAATGAGCTGTTTGCATGCAAAATCCATCCACATGCCTATAAATGGTAACGAGACCTCCGCCTCCCCTCAATCGAGGAGCTCCTCCGATTGATCATTGCCAAAGGAAATGAAACTCAATTTCCCAAGAAGATTAATAACGACAAAAATAATGGTTTTCTGTTTTCTGTCATTGTCAATAGTAAAAGTAATTTAGAAAAGAAAAAGAAAAAGAAAGGCCTCTTATAATGGCTAAACCTAAACTTTGATTCCAAGAACAAACTGGGTCTAATTACTAATGAGATAAATAAAATCTATACCAATATATATGTATGTGCTATAACGAAATATAAAATTTACGCAGTAAGGTACAAGTACAACTGCAACCTACGCCCTTAATTAGCTGAAGTTGACGTCTGCTCAATTCTAGGAGTCCAGAACTTCGAAATAGCTCTTTTTAAATCTTCCAATTTGTTTCTTAAGTTTTTCTTTAGGACTAATTGATCTTCTGCTGTACATTCTGTGAAATCCCTCTGTGAATAATTCTGCTAAAGTGGATTCACTAAATTTAGATAAGCCACCAAATATGAGAATGATGTGATAAGCCACTAAAGTGGATTCACTGCGAATTTCTTTTTCAGCTGCCCATGATGTTTAGGGGAAAAATGTATGATTTAAACAAGTATGCATTTTTTCTATGTATGATACATTTTACATCCTGAAGAAAAATGTCAGTTACATATGCACATATTAGAGAGACAAAAAACCATATTCTTACATAAACTTCGATGAAAGAAAAAGAAAGATAAATGCAGAATGATATATTAGAGAAAACAGGAATACTAGCGAAGATTACACATTCTTTTACCATAGGAATTGCATCACAATTATTACCACAAAAGGAAAAATTGTGGGATTGATTAGCCGAACAATGCTACCGTCTACCAAATGCTATATCCTAAAAGCTACATTTTACAAGTAATTACAACAATACACAGTGAGCAAAAATTCAGTTCAAGTTAATTCTAGCTGGAAGGCATACTCCAGGAGCTTGCTCATCCACAAAAATGCTTTCACAGTTAACCAGTTTTATGACATATTGAGCTGCAGGGTGATACTTCTCTTGCGCTTCAGCGAAGCTTCTGCCAAGAACACGTTCAACCCAATCCTCCACTGCATTTTTCTTGTCTGATAACCAAGCAGTTGCAAGTATCTGTGCCATGACCTCATAATCAATTTCCAGCAGAAACTCTGAACCAAATGTCTTTTGAAAGTGTATGTCAATGCTTTTTATTACTTGCTCAGCAAGGGAATCAAAATTGAATGGCTTAAACACCACTTCTTCATCAATTTGATCACAGAAATCATTTAACCAGGCTTCAGAGTTTTCAACTAAGGATTCACTTTCATAATCATTGTAATTGATATCCTCTTCAACCTCCTCTAGAGGCATATTGAGATCCAGATAGGACCTTGATGACTCCCTGACCTGTTTCATTGTCTTGCATGTTGCTTTCTCTTTGTAGTCACTACTTTCAACTAGCTTTCTTTTATTCAGATATGTTGGTTTGGAGGTCCCTTTTCTTGGTGCAACCTTCACATTTGTGCTACCGCTTCTTTTGGCATCCTCAGAAGCATGTCCAAGTGATAATTGCATTTGACATCTTTTGGCTTCAAGGATTCTTTCCTCAGGAAACATTTTAGGCTTCTCCAAAACAAAAGAGCCATTACCTTTAAAGACAGTTGATGTTACAATAAAGATTGCATTGTTGATGCTGATTTCTCTTCCAAGCGAGTATGGAAATTTACCTGTTCTTATAGCATGGCACAAACTACTTTGCACCAGAAAATCAGCTTTATCTACATTTTCAAGAAAGACAACTGAATGGGGTTTTCTACTCAACTCTCCAGCAATGTAGTCCACAACAGTCTTCCTCCTAAGCACATCATGACAATTTGAATTTTGGAATTCAAAAATCGAGTTTAATGGATAAAAGCTGTCCTGAGAGCTCAAATCCACAGAGATTAGGCTTTCTTTGTTTCCAAATAAAATCTCAGCAAGTGCTGAACCAATTTTCTTTTTTCCAAGTCTATCTGGTCCAAGGAAAGCAAGCCATATGTCTGCTCTAACATGTGAGCCACTACGCTTTCCATTGCCAGATCTACAAAGGGACATAGCTCGATTGATAGCATATATGGCCTCATCTTGCCAGCCAACCTTTTCAGTGAGAAGTTGGTAAAGTGACTTGAAATCTACTGAATCAAATTTCCCTTCCACATTTGGACCAGAGCAGGAAGATGATCTAGCAATTTGGTGTGAAGTACTCTCATTCATAGCATCAAAATCAGTTGAAAGGGAGTCTGACAAGTGCTGAAGATGCTTTTTATGATCACGTAGTTTTGGAGTATCTGGCTCGTGAGTAGCTGTTGTATATATAGTTCCCAATCCCAAATCTGTGGTCACAGGAGTAAGAGATGAAGATGATCTGTGGTCAAGCAGACTCATATTGGCCTTAGGGGAAGGGGAAACCCAAGGACTCTGCATGTCACTTTGCTGACTTTTTGAAACTTTTGGTACATGGTCAGCTTCAGTGTTGATACTAACAGTATCAAAAGGTACTGAAACTGGTAATGCCTGTTTAGATGGAAATGTACTTTGTAACTCCTTAGACATATAGGAAATTTGATTAGAATATTGGATTTCATTAAGTGATGGACCTTTACTGCTACTTTCCTTAAAACCTGAACCAAATGCAAACCCCTCAAGTGATGGAGCTTGAGACCTTGCTTGGGGAATATCAAATTCAGGTAATGATCGGTTGTGATGAAGACGTTGACAAATGTCAATCCATTTCTTTTGCAATCCGAAGATCTTAGCATTCGAACTTGTGTTTTCTTCATTAGTCTGCACTGGATGATTTAAGTTCAGTCTTAAATAAATACAGCCACAAATTGAAACAATGAAGAATGGCATGTGATGCAGAACCTGACTATTGACAAGTGTATCCAAGAATTTTAATCAAGGGACAAATATATAAACACCAAGGAAAAGATAACCCAAAGTTCTACATGAGAAAATACAATTTCATATTATTCACATTAGCATTTCTTGATAAAATATTTTAGAATAACTTCTGCAGATGTTCTACATGTGTTTCCTCATATAAAGAAAAAGCATGATTTTCTCATTTCCCAATATTCATGGCAAAGGAGGTCCTTTCAATCATTGCGGACAGAGAAGAAACTAGAAAGTTTAAGGTGGAGCTGCTAAGTATTAGAATTTTAGAAGAGAGGGTATACAATATGGTAAGAAAAGGAAAATATATGATAAGATGTATATGGTAAGAAAAGGAAAATATACAAGTTGGTATACAATATGCTTTCTTGTCGTAATGAACTTTCAGAAACATCACTAATCTCATTCAGTTCAGTAAATCCAATCTCTGAATGCACACTTCTAATATAGTTCTCACTTCTCAGTTTGATCATCAAAAGCCATAGGTTCCACAAAAGAAAATTCAGAGGGACAAACTAAACTAGAAAAATACTCTTATCTTATTCGGTTTGCTACATGTAAATAACTATATTGCCACCTTTTTTTCTTAATGGGAAAATGTGTTTTTCTTTTTACCAGTGTAGGCACTAGGCAAGTAGCATTATTACTGTGTACCTCTAAATTATTTTAGTGGGTCAGTACAGCAATTTCCCCCACGATATTGCATGTATGTGTATGAGCATGTGAATGTCTCTGCATGCATTGGACAAGGGAATATAAGATTAGGTGATCATAACACACCTTTGCCACATCCAGTCCTCTATCTGTGTCCACATTAACCTTTTGTAACCAAGGCAAGCTTGTTGAGTAGCCAGATGCCGAAGTAGCAGGACCTACCTTCAGAATATCAGCAACTTCTTGTTCATACTTTTCATTGCATGTGTCACAAGTTAAAGATGCATTTGTACAGCTTATGGGATTTTTGAATTCAGAAGGTGTAGGAAAGAATCCACCAAATGGAACAAAGGACCCCATCAAGCTGTAAGTATATCATGAAGAGGGAACTTTTAGATCCAATAGGCGCATAACTGTCAGAAGCTAAAGTGCACATGATGGGATAGATTTAAAAGCATTCATTCATTAACAGAAATGAAATGTATTATAATATTATAGGCAATATGTACATAACAACAAGCTATTGAGTTTGATGGGCTAAAAATTAGGATCAGAAAAAGGCACTATTGAGTGAAAATAGCATTCATAGCCCAAAAGAGAAAAGGGGCCCCATGGGCCAGGGGTGCAGAAAAATAAGAACATTGCATTTATCACAACATTCATTCAGAAAAAGGCTGCCCGTTGACCCCAAAAAAAAAAAATACAGAAGACTGCCCGTAGAAATAACATTTATGGCTCATATGAGACAACACAAGCAGAACAAGAACCGCGTAGGCATCAAAACATCTCTATAAATTCTATACATGCCAAGATATAGATCAAGGTAATGAAAACTCAGACGAGATTGCGTGAATGCAATTGGCCTAAACCCGTAAAACGAAAATTCATTAGAGGAATCATTTCAGAATTCAGATTGACTTGTTGGTAGTACCTTACAGCAAATCTATTGCATGTAAATAGCTTTTGTATAAAAATAAAAATAAAAAACAAAACAAAACAAATTGAATCAAGAACTTCATTACAGTATGCTCTAAATTTATAAAAAAGAAAAAGGTTATAGAGATAGAGAGCTTAGGGAGGTAGACTAATGTTTAATGAAAATAACATTAAAAGAAGATTACAAAAAAAAAAATTCTTCCTTTCTGTTTCCACTGTAACCAAACAACTTTAAAAGTGACAGACAAAGGGAGGACAAGGAAGATGAGGAAAGCAACTGAAAGCCAGTCAGAATCCTTCAATTTTACAACACAGGCCAGTCAGAGTCCTTCAATTTTACCCTTGATCATTTATTTGCCAATGAGCTAGACTTACATGTCAACACCTTCTTTCTTTACAAAAAGCCCATATTAGTATGTCACACATTTGTATATTATATATATATATATTATATATACATCTCAAAACGTGCAAGACCAGACCCCAAGACAATAATAACACACATTGGTTCGTTCCAAGTTTCAACCAAGTCAAGATGAAGTACAAACCAGAACCAATAAAGAGAAAGAAAAGATAAACCCACCTGGACTTGGAATAGAGTCCTTCCATGGAAGGGGTGGCAGAAGTCATGGTCAAGAGGTACAGATCCCAATCCTTATTAAGGGTGGGGAACAAACCTAAAAACTTAGAATAGGCATCAGAGGTTCCCGCCACTCCCACCAACCAAACCTTCCCACCATGAACCTCCAACAACCTCGTCAACTGCTCCACAACGAACCCAACAGCACCACCGGGAACACCAATATCATCCCCCACAAAAACCTCAATCTCCCCATAGTTCACAACAACACCAGCACCATTGCATTGCTCCACCAAACGACCCAATTCCTTAAACCTCAACCCCATCTTCTCCTCACTCCCACTCCCACCCACAAACTCAGCAATCTCCTTCTCAAGACAAACCACACTCAACCCAGCAAGTTCACAAGGTAACACTCCCCCACCACTTCTCTTCACTATTTCAATGAAACTCCTAAGAGCACCCTTTGCATAAACACCCATCAAAAGTGGGTTCCTCTTGTCCTTCCTTACAAGAACCTCCGCAATCCTTCTACAATTCTCGTCAAACCCCACCAACGGGAAGCTCGAACCGGGTCCAACCGGTTCCATGTTACACAGAAAAACCGGCCTGGACAAGATTCTAGAAGAAGACGAAGAAGAAGGTAGAGGCTGAGGCAAAGGTGGTTGAAGCAGGGCGAGCTTGATATCATAGCTTCGAAAACCAGCTTCAGCGAAGACCCTACTCACTATAGGGTCATCAAGGATCGAGAGAATGAAGTGTTTGAGCTCCACCTTCAAAAACGACGTCGCTTGCTGCTGATGCTGGTGAAGCTGCTGGTAGTGTTGCATCATTTGTAGCATGTGGAAGCTCTCCGGTTGGCGCCGTTGGTTGGCCTGTGACCTCTTGATGGCGGCCATGAGCGAGTTCGACACCGGAGGGCCGTCGTCGCCGGCGCCTTCGTCGGCTGTGGCGGCTGCCTTGGAGGTGGGCAGCCGATCCAGGGAGACTCCGATGGAGAGCTCTAGGGCGCGGAACTGGAGGCGCGGGGAGTAGGAGCGGCTGCGAGCCCGGGAGCAGGCGTCACGGAGAGCGGCGGAGGGGAGGGCCAGCAGGGCGGAGACGGCGTGTAGCGAAGTAGTCTGCGCGTGGCTGCGGCGGCGTGCCACAGCAACAGCGTCGTCGAGAGCACGCGCCGCCTCCTCCGTCAAGCATTGCCTCGCTGAGCTTACCGGCGTCGGCATCGCCGGCCAGCATATATAATATAGATATATAGATAGAGTATATTTATTTATATCTAAATATTATTATATATAAATAAGATAAATGTAGTGTGTTATTATGTATGTGTGAGAGTGAGAGTGAGAATGTGTGTGTGGGAACGTGTTGTTGTAGGCAGCAGGGTTGGGTTTGGACTTTTTGCAGTGAGGTAATAAAAAAAGGGTTGAGGGGCTTTGGCTTTACTTCTCCAAATTCAACCCCACAATTATTTATTCAATTTTAGTGAGTGTGAGTGTGTCAGGAGAAGGGGGAGTTGGAATTGCAGAGGAAGAGAGAGAGAGAGTGAGGTTGTAAGTTGGTGTTGGGGTTTGATATACTTGATGATGATGAGGATGATTTTGTTTGTGGAGGGATGATGATGTTTTTTTTTTTTTGTAGGATTGTTGGAGTGGGGCCCATGTGCTTTGGCCATGGGTGAAACACATGGTGGGCATAGATTCTTTCTCGGAGGAGGTGTACCGTGTTTCTATCTATTCTATATCTTTTCTTTTATTTTTATCATAAACTTTCTGAGTGCTTGTCTTTCACGGTGAGAGTGAGAGAGATGCCGTGCCCACCCAAGCAAATGGGGTAACACAGGGTCAATGTCAAGCTTTTGAGTGTAATAGGGACCTTTTGTTCTCCTTATTTCTTCTTTTTTTTTTCTCTTCATCTTTTTGCTTTTAAGCTGGTTGGATATCCATTTATATATAAGTGGGATATAGTGAGATTTGATTGAATGGAATAGAATGATTATCATATTATTATTAGGATAATTTATAATGGAATAGGAAAAAATTATTTTATTTCTTTGAGAAGTTGACAAAACAGTAAGGGTTATAATCAATAAAATAAATATATGTATATATATATCTTAAAAATTTAACATGTACTTTTTTATTAATAAGTAAATATTATACTTATTTGACATGTGACATTTAGAGTATTTAATATTTTGTTATATATAATTTTATGTGATAAATTTTTTTTACATATGATCTGATGTGATAATACGAGACATGTAAAAAAAATGACACATGAACAAAAATTATTTAATAAATAAATTAAAAAAATATAGTACACAAAATACAAATGAAAAAGAAAAAGAACAATTACACTTTTTTTTTGTTTGGAGAAGTGATGTTGAGAATCGATGTACATTGTTTGTCTCGATATCATTTATGCGTTGAGAATCGATACTTAACGGCGATAGCTGTTGAGATTGCAAGAGACTATCTGGGTCGACACAAAAGATGATAATAGCAAGCTCGAGATCCAATGACTTGGATAGAGGACTAGAGGAGGATGTGAAGTTGTCATTGGGGTTTCGTCATGATCATTACCAAATTTATTTATGTGCCTCAGGGAGATTTCACTATAAACGTACATCAATGTCCAAAGAAGGAGAAGAAGAAGACGAAAAACATCAATGAGCATAATTCAAATTCAAAATTTTCTCATAATTTAATGACATTTATGTACAGTTAATTAATTAATTACTTCAACCAAATAATATATTCATCATTATTCATTATCTTTTATGAATCACTACTAAAATTATCTTCAATGAATAATGAATAATATTATTATTTAAATTCAAATAATTTTAATAATAATATATTTAAAAATTTTAAATTTCAAAACTCACCCTTAATGAATATCATTTATTTACTATTAAATAATTTATCTATAGTTAATTAGTTACTTTTTCTCTATCTTCCACTAATAAGATTTACATTCAAATAAATAAACCAAATAATAAAATAATAATAAAAATTAAAATTTGAATTTTCCTCCTAATTGAATGTCATTTATATACATTTAATTAATTGCCTCAACCAATTAATATATTTAATTATTCATTATTTCTATGAATAATATTATCATTCAAGTAATTTAAATAATCATAATAACAACATAATTAAAACTGATACAAAAAATATATACTTAAAACTTTTAAACGAGTGCAACTTCAAATTAATCAATTAATATAATATAATAATATCTAAAAGAAAGATAATGACTTAGAATTCGGTCATGTGTCACTCATAGCTGGTATTACATTCTCTAATTTTCTATCATATGTCAAATAGTCATCTTATTTACATATCATGTGTTTTTCTATATTATTTTTCGCAATACAATTTACACACATAGATAATATATTTTCAAACATTAAACCCCCCCCCAATAAGCTAGAATGCTTATGTAGACTTTTAAAAAAAAAAATAATACTAAAAATTACAAAGCCAAAGAAAGAATAAAAAATACAAATAGAATAAAAAAAAAGATAAAAAAATTAAAATAACAAAAAATAAAAAATTACATGAACATTTTTTTGTTTTATAAGATTTTATCACACATTTTAACTTTGAGACTATACTTGCTTATGATAAATTGAGTTCTAGACTACTTATCATTTGACTTATTCTTCCCCACAAGTGCATTTTTTATTGAGTTCTAGACTACTTATCATTTGACTTATTCTTTTTAAGTTACATAAATATAAATTGAATGAATTTATATGTACTTTTCAGTAAAGTTAATTTATTGAAATATTTATTTTATAAAATTATTGAATTAAATTATGCATTTAAAAGATAAATATTTTTATTTATATTATAATTTTTTTTAGGCATATAGGTTATTTTATAACATTTTATATTTAAATTCTTTAATATTTATATTGGAGTGAAATCATTTCATGAAAATATTATGTATTTTAATTTAAACTTATAAATATTTTTTCTTGATAAATTTTTACATATATTTTATTTAAATTATATTTTTTATCATTTAAATATTAATTTAACCATACATCGCACATTTGCAAAATCTAGTTATATTAATAATCAATAATTTGGTTCTATCTCATATCCCCAAATTGTAGAAGAGTAGGAATGGAAATGAGTCGAGTCAGCTCATAAACCTCTTTGCAGCTCATTTTGTTAATAATTTAATGAGGAGAATTTTGACTTGTTTACAAATGAGTCGAGTTTGAACTTTTATATATTCAACTCATTAACTCGTGAGTCAACTTGATATATAAATATACATATATTTTTTAAGAATAATGATAATAATAATGGTTTAATTAATATATATTAGCATTTAATTTTGTTTTTTGTTTTATTAAATAATTTTTTAATTGAATATATGTATATATATATATATATATATATATATATATATATATATATATATATATATTTATTAAGTTACAAATTTGTATTTAACTCAGAAAGCCTAAAATATTAAATAATAGAAGGCTCGATATTGATTCATTAATCTCGAGCAACTTGTGAGCTTGAGGTGAGTCGAGCTTGAGTTATGTCTAACTTGACTCAGCTCGACTTACTTTTAGCCTTAGGGAAGGAGAAAGAAAAACAAAAAAATTAGATGAAATGTGATATAATGAATTCTATCAGATTCCATTTCATACTAATTTAATAAATCCAATCAATGAGAATTAATGACATTTCATCTCATTTCTTTCTATTGCATCCATTTCTATCCATTCAAACATAGACTCTGAGATAGTTCACACTATGATTCATTATTATAGCATTAAAGTGAATTTTGGATAGGTAAACGTATTATTTTAAAGTTTTTTTTATTTATAAATGAGTTCTAGTGTAAATGAATGTGAAATATTAAAATTTTTGAGAAGTATAGGCTTAGAGAATCTTTTTTTCTGAGCACTGAATTTTCCTTTTGAGATTTAGTTACAAAAAATGACTTGTCTGTGCCTCTATGTACGTATATCGACTCTAATCTAATGAATATATGAAGATTAAAAAAGTTAACGGAGTTAGCTAATTTAGTCAACCCCTTATGCTCATTATAAAAGTATGACGTAAGTTTGGATTCAAAGATCCTTCATTAGTATACGATTTATAAGTTAAAAGTTTGTCTTGAATTTGGAATGTAGAGGCTCTCTCGTTCTAAATTTTTTTTCTTGCAATCATCCTAGACATTTTTCTTGCAAAATAAAAATGAAGATTAAAAAAAAGTTAAAAATTTTGGTAAGGTGTACTTGTTAACAAAATCAAAGTTAAATTAAATGTAGGATCAGTTATATTGACTTTTTGTAGGGTTAATTTTTGTACTTGTGTTGATAGAAAATTATATCAGAAAGAGTATGAAAGGAATGTTTGTATTTTATAAAAAAATGTAAAAACCAATTTTTCTAATAAAATTTAAAGTAAAAATATTTATTTTTTATGCTTAAGAACTATTAAATATATTTTTACTAATTTAAAAAATAGTCAATGAAATTTACTCAAAAATAATATTAAAGTTGATACTGTGGTAAAAAATAGTTTAATTACATGGGTTTTATTTTTGTACGAAATTACATAGCTTTTGGTTATATTCTATCTCTATATATTAAATTAAAGTACTCGTACTTTAGAGTTGTTTAATCCAACATATTACTCTTCCTTAAAGCATAACACGTGTCATTTTTATTTTTAGTTTATATTTTAAATTTCAATTTTCTTTTTACCTAATTGTACATATCCCTTTTTTTAGTTTTAAATATTTTTTTATTTTAATTTATAATTTTTAAAGTTTTATATGAATTTAATTAAAAAATATTTTTCAATTCTAAACATTTTCACTTGTAATTAATCTATATTTTTTAAAAATTTAACTAAATTAAAATAAACTCGTGCAATGCATAATATACTCATCAATTTAAAGAAATTTCAAAATATTTTACCAAAAAATCAAAAGGAATTTCAAAGTAGGGTTAATAATATAGAAAAAAAATCCAAAAATTCTTTTGAACTTTACAGTGATATACACTTTAATCTTATTACTTTTAAAACTTGAAAAAAGATCTTATTTCTTTTTGAGTTTTACACTTTATTACAAAATACTAGTTGACAATTAATGAGAAATGATATGTGTTACTCATGTGCACATTTAAAGGTTTGATATCCAAAAGAGTACACGTGAGTGGCAAAAAATAATAAAACTATTTCGTACATTTTAAAAGTAACGAGTTCAAAATACACTTTGTGTAAAGTTCATGTGAGTTTTTTTTTGTTTTCCTTAATTTATATTAATCGTTTTCTTCAAGAAAGTAATGATATTTACTTACATTAGCACCCAAAAAAAAAATGATATTTACTTACATAGACTTTTGGAGAATGCATTAAGAACTTATACCATTAATAATAATCGTTAATTTTTTTTTAGTTATAATTAACTGCGTACTTCTTTTGTCATCATTTTCTTAGTAGAAAATACTCAAAATAGAAATAAGTGGATAAAGTGATCTTCATGTGTGGCGTTGGAAGCAGAAGCAACAATTAAGAAGAGGAGAAAAAAAAAAGATTAATAAAGTAAGATAAGTACTATAAGATTTGGTTTGATGCTTTCAACAATCAATAAAGATATACATGGATTGTTAATCGACAAATTGATTTTATAGCTATCATGTCAGTGCTGTGTTTGTTCGGTATTTATTATTGTTTTTCCTAATTTTCCTAATGGGAATATTTGACTAGAGGGGAAAAAAACCGATGCGTTAGAGAATTTTCTTTCGGTAAACTGTTGTGGGATATTTATTGAGAGCCTTTATGCATTGTGCTGATCAGAAACTACGCAAGTTGTTTCACGAATGTTCGAGATTTGAAAGCCAGCCAACTCTTTTCCATCCGAAAAGTGAATAATAAAAACATGTTCTTAATAATAAAGGAAAATCAAACTGTTCTAGATAAGATACGCATGAAATAGTGCTTCTAAGGTGCAGACTACAGAGTGATATTTGGTCTATCAGAATCGATTTTAACAGTATTTGATCGTTGTTGGGATTTTCTTTTTCTTGGTTAATCCTAACTCGGGTTTTGTAAGTCATGAATAGGGGTAAGAATATATTAGGTGTTAGTATATCTTTTAGTATCAATTTGTTTATGTGTAATTAGTATAGTGATTTTTTTTTATTTATATCATTATACTATAAATATGTGAAACTCCTTTGTACATTGATACATTCAAAGAATATATAATACTTTCTATAAACTTTGTTTCTATTACTTGCATCACTTTAGTTCGCACTCTTTTTACTATTGCAACTATTCAGAAATAACTTTTTAATCAAATGAATGTGAAAAATATCTTCTTTAATGGTGACTTAAAATAAGATCCTATGTGCGACCACCTCTTGGTTACACCTGTCCATAAAGCAAGGTTTGTTGTCTTCGAAAAACTTTGTATGGCCTCAAAGAGGTACCCCAAGCTTGGTTTGCCAAATTTCACAATATTGTCAATCAATTTAATTTTTTCTCTAGTGTTCATGATTTAGCTCTTTTTAATCTCAAAATAGATTGAGATACTGTGTTGCTACTTCTCTACGTTGATGACATAATTATTATCGGTGATGATGCTACTGGTATTACTGAGCTTAAACAGTTCTTGAGTCATAATTTTGAGATGAAAGATCTTAGACCTCTCAATTATTTCTTAGAGCTTGAAGTTCTATCCTCTAGTGATGAATTGTTCCTATCTCAGGCTAAATATGCTTACGATCTTATTTCTCGAGCTGACCTTACAGACAACAAAACCAAACATTCTCCTCTTGAACCCAATGTTCAGTTTTATTCCACAGGACGACACCTTACTCACTGATCCGAGCTAGTTAGGAGTTTGATCTATCTTACAGTGACTCGACATGACATCTCTTATGTTGTTCATTTGGTAAGCCACTTAGTGGCTGTACTTCGTTCCACACACTATGTTGCTGTTATTCGAATTATTAGATATGTCAAGGGGACACTCTTTCATGGTCTTCATTTATCTGTTGACTCTCCTCTAGTTCTATGGGCTTATTCATGCTGATTAGGGTGGTGATCAAACTTATCGTCATTCTACTACTATTTATTGTATCTTCCTTGGTGATCCTTTCATATCTTGGCGAAGCAAGAAACAAACTTTCATTGCTCGCTCGAATATTGAAGTAGAGTATTGTGCCTTAGTTGATACTACCTTTAAGATACTTTGGATTCAATGGCTTCTTGAAGATTTGAGTATCTCTCAGCAATCTCTCACTACTCTTTATTGTGACAACAGAAGTTCCATTCAAATTGCTCACAATGATGTTTTTAATGAGTGCATCAAATACATTAAAATTGATTGTCACTTCATTCGTCAGCACATCCTTCGTGGTACTCTCTGTCTCCATTCTATTGGAACTCTCGACCAGCCAACTGATTTATTTACTAAAACTCATCATCCTGGTTGTTTTTGTACTATAGTTTGCAAATTCAAGTTGGTCCTCTCTTCACCTACTTGAGTTTGAGGGAGAATATTAGCGCATTTGTTAGTATCAATTAGTATTATATTTATATATCAATTAGTATCAATTTGTATCTATGTAATTAGTATAGTGATTCCTTTTGATTTATACCATTGTACTATAAATGCATGGGACCTCTTTGTACATTGAGACATTCAAAGAAGAAACGTAAACATTTTTCAAACTTTTCCTTGTGCCCTTATTTCTAATGCTAGGTTTTTGGCTAAATAGGCGTAAGTCTGTTTTGTAAAACGTTGACCTAAATTTAGTATGTTATTTATTGTAGATTTTTGTTTGTTTGATTTGTTTGTTTATAAAAACATTAAAATCTTTCGTAATTCAAAAACTTATTTAAAGGCCTTTATTATATGATGGGACAAAAAAATTAAATTTGTAAATACGTTTAACAAATTTATTATATTCTGTTTTTTATATAAAATAAATATATTATACTAATATATAATAAAAAATTATATAAATATTATAAATTTTTAATTATATATATAAATAATTAATAAGTATATAATATTTCAACGGTCATAAACGTAGAAAGAAAGAAAAAATAGAATTTGACCCTCAAAAATATTATTTTTGACAACCATTTAACTGCCACTGCGCGTTGATAAAAGACTTGTCAATAAAAGAAATTTTGACATGAAATGACCGTTGAAAATGCATAAAAACCTTTCTCGACTGTTAGTGGCCATCAAAAATACTAATTAAAAGTCTATACGTTAAATAAGTTTTTTTAAAAGATTAAATCTAAGTCTAAGTACTATTTATTTGTTAAATATGTTATATCTAAATAGGCCACAAATAAGTTAAATCATAGATTCCTAATAAACTACCTGACATATTCCAACCCTAAATATGTTAGAAGAAGTTTTTAGTAAAACTCAAATTCCTATATTGTAGTGCATCATAAAAAAATTTCAATATTATAGGAGGTAAAGTTTGGCCACATAAAACTCATGAATCATGAAAACATTTTATATTAGAATTCAAAATCAATTTGGCATGCATATATATATATATATATATATATATATATATATATTGCTTCAATTAGATTGTTTTAGGGTAAAAAGACTAATTATAAAGTAATTCATATTAGAAGCATTGACTTAAAATTCCTAGTTTATTTAGATATTATAAAACATTTTTAAAGTGTAATTATGTAATACTTTTAAAAGTTTATTGAGTCTCATCTATTAAAAAAGAATTATAGTATTCATTTTTGTTATTTTATAATTGTAATATATATATATTTTTAGATTGTTTTAGGGTAAAAAGACTAATTATAAAGTATTTCATATTATTACTTAAATTCCTAGTTTATTTAGATATTATAAAATATTTTTAAAGTGTAATTATGTGAATACTTTAAAAGTTTATTGAGTCTTGTCTATTAAAAAAGAATTATAGTATTATTTTCTTTTATTTTACAATTGTAGTATTAGTTATTAAGATTTTTTTTTAAATGGTGCTCATATGTTTTACTAAAGGTGCTCATATGTTGAGTCTAACCTAGTTGGATCCCAACCCAATAATTTCATTGGGTCAATTTTTCAAACCCCAACTCAGCCTGATCAAGGCTGGACTAATGATTGGACAGGGATTGGACCTATCTAATATTTAAATAAAATGTATAAATTGAAATATATTGCTTAACTAATTAAGCCATAAAATTTAAAAAGTAGGAAACCAAAACTAAAGGATGATTTGCGATATATGGTTTGAAACAAAATATATCAATATAAATATTATCATATTATGCAAATATAAGTCATGACGTATTGTAATTTACTACTAATTTTTTTAAAAAAGTATAAGTTTAAAAATATTATGTAATGTCAGGCCGGATTGGGTCAACTTGAAGCGTGGCTCAAACATGACCCGATAAATACATTAGATCTATTTTTAAGAACCCAACTCGACTTGATTAGCTTATGGGTTAAGCCAGGTTATCGGGTCTAATTAGGTTAAGAGCACACATAGGATTTACAAAGATATTTCTTACGGTCTGACCTTAAAAAATTAACGTAACTAAAATTCAAACATGTGACTGTATATTTACCCATACATCACATGCTTGTCCATCACTTAGCCAACCTGTTGAGGCTAGTTATTAAGATATTATTATTGAAACACTATGAGCCCTAATAAGCAAAACAGATTCTGCTATTGTGAAGTTAGTTTGGGCCACTTCATTTTTGTGGGATAAAATCAATTGTTTTTCATAAGATAAAGTAAAAAAAAAAAGATTTATTTAGGATGTTGTACTCAAGCCTCTCTCTCTCTCTCTCTCTCTCTCTCTCTCTCTCTCTCTCTCTATATATATATATATATATATATATATATATATATATATTACAAGTCATTGAGCTTTGATGATTATGCGGCTTCCAACATCTCACCAAGAAGTATACTTACAAGAATGGCAAATGGGTAAATCAGTGGATTTTGTACACCCCACCCTATCTTTGCTTCGCCTTCACTCGTTCCCAAGTGGCGAAACTTCTGTGTAATTTTAATATCTTGTTATAAAATATTATAAAGTTAATTTAATAGTACTGATTCAATTTTTAGCAGATGTTAAACGTTATTATGCTTTGATTGAATTAATATGTTATTCTAACAGTTCATGTCAAAATTTTCTCCATGCAACTGTGATGTCTTTTCTTGAAAGGCTTTGATCGAGTGGCCCGTTGCAGGAACCTTCGAAGATAGAAAGGTGCTTCATGGTGGTGGGTCCTCAAGGTCAAGGTTAACACCTCAAGATGGATGTCCGATACGAGCGTATTCTTGTGTTTTTGCTTACTTCGTGGCTTCTGTGTCTCGACTAGAGAAATTACAAGGCAAAGTTAGACAAGTAATAGCTAAGGGAAGGACCATAGCCATGACCAAAAGCAATGCATTTTGGGACCTTGTTTCTGTCTGGCTACGTGTTTTCCCCATCCAAAAAAATTAAAGTGTAAGTTAGTCAGAATCTCTAGCTGGGTGGCAGCATCTCAAAGTTTATAATATAATATGTATAGGGCATCAATCTAGGGCTACATACATGGACGAAGTGTTACTAACCTTGCTTCCCCGCAATCACGATCCCTGCAAATAATACAGCATTGACCGTGATTAATGGTAATGATCTCTTCCATCGCTTTCAACTTTTCAAATTCAAAACTTCCAAAGCTTAATTAAGGACATAATCATGGTGTATTGATTTCTCCACAACTTTTTGTAAAACATATTATATTACTGGCCTTAATGATGGTTGTGGTTATGATTTGATTATTTTACATTAAAGGATATATGTTTGATGACCATGTTTATACGATCATCAATGGAGGTAGGTGGTCACTAAACCTTAACTCCAAACCTTGGAGACATTATTTTCGGCTATAATGACTTTCCAAGCTGCTACTTTGTGGGTTCTGAGCGTCTGAAAATTAACAATGATGAGAATGAAACAGATGGGCTAGAGCTAAACAGAACCATGCTCAACTCATTAGCCAGCTAGTGGAGAATGAATGACCACACACTCAAGAGGCGTCATAATAAAGATGACGTTACTCTGATTCCGAAAAAAAGAATGAACAACGAATGAGACAACATTAGGGTTTCTTGTTGTATATCTTGGCTAATTTGGGAAGATTCACTACAAGAAAATTCGCGATTTGTCTCACAAATAAGTTAAAATCTATCGCAAATTGACAATTTATGACGGATTTACGGCAGATTCATGACCACCGCAAAAACAGTCATTGCAATGTAGTTTGCGATGAATTTTAGTATCCGTCGCAAATTTTGCGGTAGATTTATCCACTGCAAAGTCGCTGCAAATATCTCCAGCGATCTGCCTACATTTGGTGCTGGACTTGCGCTTTTGCTACAGATTTTTTCCGCAGCAAATTTGAGGCTGATTTTGCGGTAGATTATTTTCGCCGATTTAAGGCAGATTTTGTGGTGGATTTTTTCACTGCAAATTTTCTGGGTTAAAAAAAATAAAAATAAATGTTTGAAATCCACAATTTTATTATAGTCAATACATACATCACTCAAACATCAATTTTAACCTATCAATGCTTCATAAAACAAACATAACAAATTATATTACTTAAACAAAGTTTTTCAAATACAACCTGATCCATAAAAAAGTTTAAAAGAAATATCAGAATCCATACAACATTCAAACATCAATTTCAATCCATATCCTCATTATCATTGTCATCTTCAGTATCCTCATTGTCTTCTTCTAATAATGGTTGTTGCTGGCTTGACTGAGTACCAGCGGCTTTTAAATATGATTTCAACATATTACCAATTCGTTTATTCTGTTGACGCTGGTATTGTTCAAATCGCATTTATCATTCTGCATCACGTTGTTGTTCTCGTTGTTGGTTCTGCTGCTTCATTTGCTGCTGAATCTTCTGAACCAAATCCTCCATCTCCTATTGCAACCGCTTCTTAACCTAATTAATATATATAAACACAAATTCATCAATTCATTCCATAACTAATCTCCAAACCCACAAAAATGCGAAAAATGAAAAATTTGACTACATCCAGCAAATTGATTAATCAAAATACGAAAATCAATTAATAAAAAATGTTGCAACTATTACATAACTTGATTAATAACGTGCTCAGGAACTTGACTCGATCCAGGCCCTGAGGAGGAGGATGCTCCATGGTCATAGATAGATGCTTGAGAACTAAGGCCATAAACAAGACCCTTTTTTATCCCACCAATGGTTTGAATTCAAAGCTCTCGACTGATTATTTGTGTACCAGATACCCCTTCTTTATTTAAGCACTGAGAAGATTGTTCAGATTCTTTGACTTTGAATTCCTCCTAAAGATGGAAATAAAAAATATCTTATAGCTATTGTTATAAAATAAGTTAATATTAAATTTATAAATTCAAAAGAAATACTAACATATAAATTCTTAACTTTTGTAGAAACTTATTCAGTACGGTCTGATTTCTTCAAATGGACGTGACGAAATGTCTCATCAACTATGGGCTCTCAACCTAAAGTCTTAGCCTGTAATAATGAGAAAATAAGTTAATAACAAAATAATAAAACATATTACTAAACAATTGATGATGACAGTTACCAATTTTTGTGCATGGGTGCCTATAGAAATGCAACTATCAGTGTGCAAGCATCCACCAGTGTCAGAAGCACGATTCATCTTTACTTGTTGACATTTCTCCTTATACACGCTACTAGCCTAGTGCCTGTATAGGTCTTCCCATATGCCTTCTCCAATCCAAAAAAGGTCTTTCATTTAAGTTGCGTGCCTGTCCTAGCAAACCTAATAGTCTCTTCAAACTACGACTTTTATATGTCTTCTGCATATGGTTATGATGCTGAGGCATCCACCAAACATAACCCTTCAAAAATATTATGTAAATAACGTAAAAGTTAAAAAATTGCAATATTACAAAACAAAAAAACATAATTAAACAAATAAAAAATTAGACATACTTGAAACTCTCGAAACCACATTTTTGTAGTCTCCTTGAGTATTTCTCCCCAAGATGTCCAAGGTTGATTATACCTAGATCGTAGAATCTTGGTAATGACATCAGCAGCAGGTTTAAATGGCAGAAACCTATGATACAATTTTAAAAAAGAAATGTAAATATTCTAAAAAAAAAATTTGAATACGCATAACTATGAATAACAAATAGTTGTACACATACCCAAAATCACCATCTGGCTCAACAAACGTCTTTTGCTTTGATTTGTTTCTTCCCCAAAAATGGGAACACTAGAATCACAGGAAACTGGTGACTCACGGGTACTCGGTGACAGACTAATAGTAAGTGACCCAGAATCATATGTTGTATCATGCGGTGTATGGGAAGTATGTGATGAACGCTGGGATCCAGGTGTGGGTATCATAACGTACTCAGAAGATGGTGCCTGATGAGAACTTGCAGTGGGTGATATTGTAACTAGGGGTGAAGATGATCCTGATGATTGCACCTTAGGTGGCCTCTCTAAATTGATTCTAAGACGCTGAGTGGGTTGCTTCTCCCTCTCCTGCCCTTTTCCCTTATCTCCTCGTGACGATGATATCTACACAAATAATAAATATATAATGTAAATATAATTTCAATCACAACACAATAATGTATAATTCGTAACTGCAACATATTAAAATAATTCTATACTCACAGTTATGAGGAAACTTTGTCCTCATCACTATTTGTTTCACATTCATTATTGGAAGATGTTTTATCATCATCATCATTAAAACTTTTTTTTTCTTCATCATTTTCATCATGTCTACTAGAACCAGCATCTTGAACTACATCAAAAATCTCATTAATGTCTTGCAAGTGGTCAATGAGATCCACATCAATAATTGAATCCACAGGAGTCATAGTATCATCTTGGAATACAATTTCTTGGGCAATTTCAATTTCAACTCGACCTCTTGCCTTGGTCTTTATTACCACTCACCATTAGGCCTTATTATTTTTCTTTCCAGGATAAGGAACGTAATACACTTGTCTCGCAGAGGAAGTAAGGATAAAAGGATCAAACCTCTCATATCTTCTAGTGTGTCAAACCTCGATAATCTTATAATCTTTGTGAACTCTTATACCTCTATTAATCATAAGATCAAATCATTCACATTTAAAAAGAACAACATTTTTTTTTGGTTCTCCAGGATATTCTAACTCAATCACATCTTTTAGTATTCCATAATAATCATTTTCATCTTCACCATTAGTTGAACCTTTAACACACACGCCACTATTGATTGTTTTCTTCCCATCTGACAAAGCATCTGCGTAAAATTTATATCCATTGACAAAATACATTAGTCGAGATGTCACATATCTACTAGGCTCCCATACCAAATCATGCAAGTATGAATTATTCACCATATTTTGTGGATTGTGAACCTAGAAAAAAATATAATTAAAGTTAATGATCTAAATCATATATAATGATTGGGAAAGCCAATTTAATAAGGTTTAAATACTTACATAACTTCTGAACCACTCTATAAAATCTGTATTAATTCTTTCATTTAAATGTTCCTCAGGAATGTTGAAATATTGTAAAAAAAATACAGAAAAATTAAAAGTTTATCATTTGGTTGTTAGTGAGCAATACATTTAAAATTTAAATTAAATTAATAGTACTATTTACTTGATGTATGGTTCAACTTTTTCACAATTTAGCAAGATATGCAATGTTGCATATTTCATCTTAGCATCATTTAGCCACTGTTTTTTTGATGTTCCATAACCTCGGTCGGGTTGATTAAAAATTGACAAAGTCGATTCCATTGACATATTTTCATTTGTATCATCATTTTGTCCAACTCTAATTCTCATTAACCTAACATGAGGCTCAAAGTAAAATGAACAGAAATGATATATCTCTTGAATCAAATAAGCTTTACAAATAGATCCTTCAACCCGAACTTTGTTTTTGACTATTTTTTTTTCTTGCTTAAGTACCTCTGGAATAGATACATTCATCTATACTGAACTAACCCTCTACTCTTGCTTCATAAAGTAAATGGACTAGTAAATATTCCATAGAATCAAAAAAACCTGGTGGGACTATCCTTTCCAATTTACACAAAATCACCAGAATGTTTTGTTCCATTTGGAGCATGTCTTTTTCCGTCAAAGTCGTTGAGCACAAGTCTCAAAAAAATTGACTCAATTCAGTCAATGACTTCTAAATGTAATCTGATAACAAAGAAAAAGCAACTGGAAGCAAACTCTCCATAAACACGTGACAATCATGACTCTTCATCCTAAACAATTGTAATTGATTCATGTCCACACATCTGACTAAGTTCGATGTATAACCATCTGTCATTTTTAAATCTTGCACCCATTCACAAACAACCTTCTTCTGCTCTTTTGTAAAAGTATAATTAGCTTTTGGTTTCGTAATCTTACGATTTGACAAATCAATAAGCTACAATTCTTGTCGTCAACAATATTCTTTTAAGTTTATTCTTGCCTTCATATTATCCTTAGTTTTCCCCTTAACAGTCATAACAGTATTGAATATGTTATTAAATACATTTTTCTCAATATGCATGACATCTAAATTATGCCTAATTAAATTGTCCTTCCAGTTTGGTAACTCCCAAAATATGTTCTGCTTTGTCCAATTATGATAAACACCATACCCATGTTGTTTGCACGGCTACATTTCGGTTATTTTACTATAGGCACTAATAATCTCACTTAATTCATGTCCAGATAATCTTGGTGGAGGCAAATCAGTCACAATAGATGTCTTCTTAAATGTATTTTTATTTCTTCTAAACATATGATCAACAGGTAAGAATTGACAATAGCTGTCAAACCATGAATTTTTTCCCTCATGCTTCAAAGTGAATGTCTTTGTTTGATCCATGCAATATGGACATGCTAATTTACCAATAGTCATCCATCCAGACAACATTCCATATGTAGAAAAGTCATTTATTGTTCACATCAATGTAGCTTTCATCATAAAATTTTGTTTACTTGACATGTCTTAAGTTAAAACACCCACTTATAAAATTTTCAAATCATCGATTAATGGTTGTAAATAAACATCAATCTTGCTCTTGAGATTATGAGGACCAAGAATAATGCATGTTAGGAACATGTATAGGGCAGTGATACATATTTCTGAAGGCAAATTATATGGAGTAACTATCACAGGCTAACAAGAATAAGGAGAAGCAGATTGATTATAGGGAGTGAAACCATCGACACACAAACCAAGCCTAACATTTCTATGATTAGATGCAAATTTAGGACATGTCATATTAAAATGCTTCTATGCTTCACCATCGGATGAGTGAGACATCTCCCCCTCATTTCTATTATTTTTAGCATGTCATCTCATGTGTGCAAATGAGCTCCTAGAAGAATACAGCCTCTTAAGCCTAGGAATGAGAGATAAATAATGCATTCTTTTCACTAGAATTTCATTGTTATTTCCATTATTGATTTTACGAAGTTCATATCTTTCAACACCACAAAACCTACATTGTTTGGCATTATCACAGTATAACATACAACCATTTATACAACAATCTATTTTTCTTAAAACAAGCCCGAGTTTAGCAACCAAATTTTTTGTTCTATAGTAATTCAGAGGAATTTGTGATCCTGGTGGAGCAACCTCTCTAAATATCTCCATAAATGAATCAAAGCATACATATGTTACATTATAATCAGATTTGAGGCTTAACATTTGAACTGCCAACGATAACTCATAATGAATTTTGCAGCCAGGCCATAATGGCTAACTTGAAGCATTTAATACATAATAAAACTCTTCAGCTTCTGGATGTGGAGACTCCTCAACACTCTGTTGAAAACAACTCCTAAAATCCCCCAAAGTCTGTTCCAACTGCATCACAAGCCATATTTTGATATCTATCAACCACGTATTCCTCCTCTAATATAGGACTATTAGCAATGTTCACATCAGAGTTTATATCTACACTAATTGGATTAAGCTATTCCTTTCCATGATTTGTCTAATACCAATACCTATGTTTGAATCCTTTTTTATACAAATGAACTTTCACAATCTTAGGTTTCAACAATTTCGCATTATAGCACATCAAACAGAGACA
Organism: Ormosia emarginata; assembly: GCA_029884605.1. Lineage (NCBI taxonomy): Eukaryota > Viridiplantae > Streptophyta > Magnoliopsida > Fabales > Fabaceae > Ormosia > Ormosia emarginata. Next base: position 7,574,902 of record JAQQTP010000059.1, on the reverse strand, counting down.
CCTAATTATTCCTTCACTTATGTAATGGGAAGATCGACTTACATAATTCACAAACTCTTCAATTCCACATATAAATTCTTGTGTAAGTTCTCTACGACCCAAATGAGTCATATTATACATCTACGATTTTTTGGAACTACCATTTTCTGCAATGATAATTTTACACTTAAATCAAAATACAAAAATGCAAAATGCACAACATATGTTGCATAATTAATATATTTTAAAATTATACTTGTATAAATATTTCAATCCAAACAACTATTATTTCTAAAATCATCATCTCTCTTAACATGGTATGATCCTATCCCATTCAAGAAGACATTTTTTTAGCACTTGATTGATAGTACTCACAAAAATTATACATCGTATACTTGATGAAATTTCGGCAGCATTTCCCATTAGTCTTCAAGTGCACGACTAGAAAGTGGTGGCATCTACCACGATCAAGTGTGCACCCAAAAACCAAAAGGAAATGTTGCGCAACAAAATTTCATCAAGTATATGGTATGAGATTTAAGGAGTAACTATAATCAAGTGAAAGAAAAGTTTCTTCCTAAACTGTCAAACTTGGATAATTCAAGATTCAATACAGTGAGCAGTACCTTCAAAAAGTATGTGTGCTCACTAATATTGAATCTCAAACGGGAAACTAAGGCTTCGCTCACCAATACAATTTACCACATGCATCAAATATATGAGAAAGATAACAAGACCAAGCAGAGTTACAGTACATAACAATAATCAAATGAAAATTGATGATAGACAGATAAATTTTCTAAACCTGGTCGTGAGCATGTGATCAAACTCTAAATTTACAGCTTACAATGACCATCACAATGACCTTCACAATGACCCTCATGTTCTCAAACTGCTTTATCACACCCTCTCAAGAATTACCACATCCATCTTCTCAACAAACAAGTCATTGGTTCAAACACAAAACTAACATCAATAGATTACTACGGCATCAAGCATCTTACAATACATAAAAAAATGAAAAGTGATGCATCATATATATAGCAGTCAAATGACCTACAAACATGCTCCAAATGAGCATGGTTGGCCAATTAGAGCAAGCAATGAACAGAGCGCAGAGTAGTTGGCGCCGTTAACAGAGCAAGCAATGAATAGTGGGGTACTTGGTTGGTAGGTGGCGTCATGTGGACTAGTAGAGGCGTGGAGCAGTGGCGGTCGGCCGGGTCGGTGGCGCTGGGTCGTGGGTCGGGGTCGCGAATCTCAAGTTCTGAGTCACGAGGCCGAGGTGGCGCGGGGTCATCGGGGTCAGGGACGCCGGGGTCATCGGGGTCGGGGTCACCGGGGTCAGGGTCGCTAGGGTCGGGGTCGCACGAGGTTAGGGTCGTCGGGGTCGAGTTCGTCGGGGTCGGAGTCGCACGGCTGGCCAATCAGTGGTGGCAGGTCGGTGGCAGTGGATCGGTGGCGGTGGTTGTCGCTAGTCAAGGGAGAGAGGGGAGAGGATGTTGAGAATGGAGAAATGAGGATGGCAGAAGGAAGAAGAGGTTTTAGATCTGGTTTATGGTGAATTTTTTACAGCGAATTTTTTCGCCTCGAATTAATTTTTTTAAATTGCGGTAGATTTTTGCGGCAAATTTTTCTACAGCAAAATTTTTAATATTTTTTAATATTTTTCTGAATTTTTTATTATATTTATCAATTTTGCGACGGATATTTTTACCGCAAATTTATTTTTAAATTGCAGCGGTCCATTACAAAAAAAAATTTAATATTTTTTACCTAAATTTTTATTATGTTTATCAATTTTGCAGTGAATTTTTCTGTCGCAAAATTTTTAAAAAAATTTAATATTTTTTAATTTTTCTCTCCAATTTTTTTATTAAATTTATTAATTTTGCGACGGATAATTCCGCCACAAACTTTTTTAAACCAAAAAAAAAATCACGATAAAAATGGTGCTAAAAAAAACTTACTTATAAAAATCTATCACAAATTGAGACAGATTTTAATTTACCACAAAATTTGTCGCAATTGTAACGAATACGAATCCATCACAAAAAAATCACCGTAAATTAACTATTTTCTTGTAATGATTATGCTTGAAGGACTTGTTTCTACTTTTGTCTCACTTAAGTTATTAGTTAATATCCATTGGTTAACGGACTAACAACATGATATTTTTTGGTTAAAACATATCTTTTTGCTTAAAAACATATTAGTTTGTTAATTAATCAATTGATACACTTTGTTAAATAATAATTTAGCTCATCATTATTAAGTATAAGTCAAGCAAAGAACTTCAACAATAAATTAAATATTTCCCTATTCAAAATTATATATATATACAAAGAGACAAGTATCCAATTACTAATAAAATAATAATGTTACTTATATATATTTACATACACACTTTTTATATTTATATAATTTTTATTATTTAATTATAAATAATTTCAACTCATATTTAAACACATTTTATTTTTATCACCTCACATAAATATCTGGTGATGTAGCATGTGTTCATGTGTGCACTAATTATTATTTTTTCTAATTTTTGATATTTTTAACATAAATAATATATATATTTTTTTATATTTTTTTAATATTATTTATTATACATATTTTTTTTATTATTTTTTTCTCATTTAAAAAATATAATACTATCATTTTCCTATTCTTCCTGATGAGTTAAGGATTACAAGGACTCAAGAGCAAGGGCAATTTTGTTTTATTGTGTATTTTGTATGGGTGATTACTGATTACGGGTCTGATCAGGTTGTGGGAAAAAATGAAGTCCAAACTGAGCATACAGGAACGGGTTCGGTTGGTTCAATTTTGGAGAAAAATCGTTGCTCAACCCGAGCCGAACCTAAGATCATCGATTTATACTGTGTTTTTTTTTTTAGCATCTATAAAATAAAATAAAAAACTTTATAAATCCCATAGAATACACCTACAGATGCGTCAAGTTTTACTAAAATGGTCAAAATGAGTTTACTCCAACAAGCTAAATATGTTTTTTTCTAAGATTTTGTTAGTTTAAGTCAACTCATTGTGGGTTATATGAACTGATTCATCAATTCAATAATTTTTTATTTTTTAAAAATAATAATGAATTAAATATTTAAAAAATTTAATTTATAAAAATATAAATTTAATAAATTAGATAAATAATTTAATTATCAATTAAATTTTAATTTTTAAATAAAAAATGATAATATCTTTTCAAAATAATTTATTAGATTAAAAAAATTAAAATTTAAATCAATGAATCGACTCGACTTAAAATAAGTCAATTTGATTTTGAGTTAAACTAAATCAAATCAAGTTAAGTAAGACTAAATTAAGTTAGAGTTTAAACTTTTCTAACCTAATCCACTCTTTTGTCTTGCTATTTGAATCGAGCTAAACTAAGTAGTGACAACACTCAACTGTACCATTTACACTCAACAGCAAGTCATGAATTGGAATGGAGCAACAAAACCAGAGGCTTGATGGTGAACTAGTGACTGGGCATGATGGAAGCTAGAAGCACAACACCAAAAACAATTGAATTCGAAGCATGGCGCTGGATCAAACAATAGAAGCACCACTGCAGGAGAACCATTGGTGACTGGCCGACATCGGAGGTGATAACCAAGCCAAAGGCATGGTTATATGCTTACTAATTCTAGTATAATTCCCTTGATTTTACCCTTTTTACTGCTCATTGCCCTGATAAATTGCAAAAATTGATTGTGAGATTGTGATTTAACTTAGTTAATCAAAAATATGGTGAATTCTCATTCTTTTACTGTGTCTTTGCAGGAAAACACCGAAGAAGAACGGATTTGAAGTCTCCAAGGAAGACTATAAGCACCTAATCCAAGGAGCGCCTAAGCGCTCTTTTGTCGCTGGCGCTAAAGACACGAAGCGCCAGCGCCCGTGAATCATGAAGAGGATTTGACATATAGCGCCAGGCGCTAAAATTTTGCTGACCTAATTGAGAGGGGTGCGCGGAGAATAGGAAGGAGGAGCACGGATCATTGCTATTCTGGGGCATTCTGAGGTGTTCTGAAGGGAAGAAAACGTGGAAACGAATCGATCTTCACCTGGCAATAGTTGTCATGTGTAAAATTTCCCTTTGTTGGGATTGAGTGGATTTTGATGATTTTGCAACAAACTTGGGATTTGGTATGCTTAATGGATTCTTCTATTTTGAGTTTATAATCTTTGTTCTTGATAAGGTGATAATCTAGAATTCTTTTTGGGTTTATGCATTGATGGAAATTTGATGTGTGAATTTCGCAAGATTATAAACCTTGGTTTCATCAAGCTAGATGAAGAAGCACAATTCTCAATCTTAATGCTTTGTCCTATTAGAATCCAAAGATTTAAGGTTCTTGTACAATTGAAGTAAAAATTTGTTCTAATCCCAATTTAATCTGCAAAGCAAATGAAATCAAATAAAACTTGATCCCACTTCATTAATTGGTTATCTTTCATATTGCATACTAAGTGTTTGTTGAATCATATAAAAAAAAAAAAAATCCAAAAACATTGTCTCTGCATAAATTTATGTGTTTTTCTTGTTTTTTCACCACTTTGATCAAATCTCTATCTAAATAAGAAATAACTTCGCTAACCATTGGTGACTGGCCGACATCGGAGGCTATCAGTGGCACGAACGAGTGATTGAAGGACAAATAAAGGGGCTAAGGGAGGGTGGGTGGGTTAGGGCAAATTCACTGAAATGAAATCGGGTTCAAAGAATAATGAAAGAAAGTTTTCTTACAACTTCCAATACGCTCGTATTGCAATTGGAATTTTTATCCACAAGTCAAGTCGAGTATACTGGTTTCATAAAAATGAACCGAACACCCGAACTGAACATTATTGAGTCTATGGCATTCATATCTAAACAAACTCAAATACCCGATCCAACTTAAAAAATTGTCATTAGATCGGATGGGGTTAATCGGGTTCGCGAATTGGTCCGGACACATTATCACCAACTAATATTTTGGCGTCGTATGGGACAGTCATTGTCAGAACAAACCCCCACCTTTTTAATGAAGTTGAATAATTGATGGGCCCAGGGGCTGATGGGGACCCACTATTTGTGATTGGACCATGTGGTGACGGGAGTAGCGTCTTGTCAATGGAAATGTATACTTTCCTATATTATTTCATATAATAAAATTATGTAAAAGAAAAAAATAAATATAACAATTTATAAAAAAATTCATATATTTTTATTAAAATTTATTAATAATTTTTTTAATATTTATCATTCTTTTTTATATAATTTTATTATGTAAAAAACACATAAAAAAACCACTCTCATTGTGAATTCATGGTTCACACATTACATTTTTGTTTTCTATTCACGAATTTGTCAACGTAGCCAATCACCACCGCACACGTTAGATGTAATCATGGTTCACCCCACCGGTCATCAACGAAAGCCAGCAAATAGGTTGCAACTGGCAACGCCTCCATCTGCAGTGAAGTATTGCTTGAGAGTCAATTTTTTTGAAATAAATTAATTAAGAGATTAAAATTTTATTCTTATGAATTAAGAATTTTAATATTATTAAAGTATATTAAAAGATAAAAAATATCCAACTTAAAAAATAAAGATAGTTTGTAATATGAACAAAACTTATAACATATATGTCATAAAATTTATTTTTTTAATTGATAAATATTATTAAAATATTTTTTTAAAAAAAATTGAAATCCTTAACCAAAACAAAGTTAAGATCTGTAATTAATAAATTTTAAAGTTGAGGTTCTTAATTGATTATTACACTAAAATTAAGATTTTTTTACAATATTTTTCTTCCTCTATCTATGTACATATCTGTAGTAGTAGAGAGGGAAGGAGTAAATATAACAATATGTAACCAATTTTTTTCACGTAGAAACCACAAAATTTTTGAAAGAGTTCAAATTTGATCAACTCTTAGTGTAATTTTTTAAAATTGTTATTTAATATTGTGTGATATTTCTTTTAATGAATTTGACTATATTTAATAAATTATTTTTCTTTCATTTTTTTGTCACATTAATAATCCACATCTCTTTTGTAAAGTATATATACTCAGAAACTTATGTGAAAGAAACATGTCCAAATTACAAAAGATTTGTAGCTACTGCGCTTGTTACAATTTACGCCTTACTGACCACAAATGACATAGAGAAAATAATGTTATTCATGTATATTTAAAAATATATTTTTTTATATTTATATAATTTTTATCACTTGATTACATTTGATTCGACCAACACTTCTATATATTGATTTTAGATCTATTATGAAAGAAAAAGAAGATCTATTATGAAAGAAAAAAAAAAAAAAAAAGGAATAGGATAAAAAGAAAAATAAAAGAAATAAATAGATAAGTAGATGAGTTATCTTTTCCTTGTTTATTATCATTTAATAAAAAATAATAGATATTTCTCTTCTTTTATTTAATTTTATAAAAAAAATATATATATATATATATATATATAAAATGAATAAAAATATATATAAATAAATAATAAAATTCACCAAAGTATTTCACTTCTCTTTTTTTTTTTTTTCTTTCAAAAGCAAAAGGATAAAAAAAAAAAAAGATAAGACCTATGAAGATATCATTCTTTCAAGCCTTTTCTTTTTCCCACCATAAATACATACCAAATATGATATAACCCATTTTCTCTACCTCATCGTTTCCTTTCTTTCTTTTAAACTCGTACCAAACAAAGATTTTGATTATGCTATCTTATATTGACGTGTAAGTATGCGTAAATAATTGCGTGTAACAAACATTTTTCAAGAAAAAAGTTGTTGATGTGACCGGTTCCGATATTTTATTATTAAAAATTGAGCAGTACAACGGTGATATAGTTTAATGTTATTATTGTTGTTGTTTCCGTACTTTTATTTTCGATATACTTTCCGTACTTATTTTCTTAAATAAATGAGTATTGGTAACCTGTCAAACATTTAGGGGTGCAAATAGGTCCGACCCGATCCATAAACTCGACTAATTCGATCTAATTTGATTTAATATATTCGGGTCGAGTCGAGTCATTAGGTTAGTTCGGATCGAAGTCGATTAACTCGATTTTTAATTAGTTTGGGTGACAGGTTGAGTATTTTAATCCGATGACCCGATTACTCGAATACGATGTCGTTTTGAATAATTTTTATTAGGAAATGTTCACAATTCGACCAACCCGACTATCCAACCCAACCAACCCGACTACCCAACCCGACCAACCCGATCACCCAAAAAATTAGAAAAAAAAATTTTGTTTGAAATTCGCTCAACCCGATTACCCGATCCGAACTAACCCGATTGCCATCGGGTCAGGTCGGGTCGGGTTATCAAAAAAATTTCCTTAAACCGACCCGATTTCGTTTAATTAGTTCGGACATTTTTTCTCCTCCAAATCCAACCCAACCCGACCTGTGTGCACCCCTACAAACATTCATTAATGGTTAATTTTATTTAATAAATTTATGATAACTAACAAATATTACAATTCAATTTTGGTTATGAAATATATTATCATTCAATTTAGATACACATCAAAATATAAAGAAATCATAAAAATTCTCATGTTTTTGATTGCTTGATAAAGTGAAAGAAGGGAAGAGTAAAAAAAGAAAAGAAAAGAAGTAACACTCTTCTGAGTCCTTATTTTTTCTTGTTCCTTTTTTACACAAATTTTTTCGTTTAAACTAATAAATAATTGTTGAATATTGAATAATTCGCAAAAATATGTAAGTATTACATGGCAGGGTGTCTAATGGGTCGGGTCAATTATTAAACTCATGGGTTTCAACTAAACTTAACCTATAAAATACGAGTTGGATTAACTTTGCGAATTGGGTTGGATTGAAAAATATTTTAACCTGCAATGTGTGGGTCAGGTAGCGGGTTAGAACATGTCCAACCCGCACAAACCCAACCCAACCCACACTTTTTTAAAAAAAATAAAAAGTCATCTTTATAAAAAAAAATTGAATTGCTAAAGTGTGAAATGCTGTCGTTCTGTGTTTAACCCTAAATCCCTAATATCCAATCTTTTCTCCAACAAAAATAGGAGCACAGACAACCGCACAACAAAACCATAACCAATCTTTTCTCCACCGCCATCTTCCTTCACCATAACCACAACCGCTCCACCCTTCATCATAACTAACCCAGATTGACCTCCGACCCAGCCACTTCCATTAAACCCATCACCAAGCTACCCTTGCCTTGGTCGAACCCACCTTCCTTCACCACGTCAGAACCAGACCCAACCATTCACCATGAACATCACCGTGAACCACCCGCAGCCACCATCGCCCCTGTTCTAAGCTATCACCACTACAACCACAATCCAGATTTGGGTCGCGCCCCTACTCCTCTGCCTCCAGATCCGTGATCCAAAACCACCATGTCGCAGATTCGCTACCCACCTCTTGACGTACGCCACCACCATACCCCTCTGTTCCGCCTCTGTCTCAGACTCCAGGACCACCTTGTCATAGGTTCGTCGCGCCTCCCTTCACCATCAACCCGTCGCACCCGTCACCCACCGCTGGCGAAGCTAATCCGGTGCCACCTTCCACCCAACAATCCATGCCTCTGTCTCAAGCTCCCACCTCTGTGTTGTATGTGACCTTCATGAAGGTGGGAGAGCTCCAAGTTATTAGCATCATTGATAGCATCTGTTATTTAAGCTGTTAGCACCATTGACGCCACTTAAAAATTTTACATTTTTGTAATTTTGTTACTAAGAATAGTTAGGGATGGTTTGAATTTTAAAATAGAAGTATAGTTATTACATTATTAGGTTGATATTTATTTATATATTGATAACAAAAAATGGCTGATAAATGACAACTAAATCTTGATCAATCACTAACAGGTGTAGAGCGAATTGGAAGTACTCTTACACCCCTAAGTTGTGTGCAACCTTCCCAACATGTTGAGTATTTAGCTACTGAATAAGGAGGATGATCATCTGCTAGTAAAAAGGTATTCATACTTTCGAAGAAGTCTTTAAGATCAAGTTCACATGTGTGAGAACATTTTACCAAAAAAGATAATAATGAAAAAGCTGAATGCATTTATTGTGAGAAAATATATGCATGTAGTTCTATAAATCATGACACATATAATTTGTCTAGAAACATGCCAATGTGTAAGAAAAATCTTAATATACATATTGACAATAGACAAAAAAACTCTTGGATTTTTAAAGAAATGTGAAGAAGAAAATGATGGTTATGCAATACTCAATGTGTTGTCTTTTAATCAAGAATAGTGTAAGATTACACTTGTTAAAATGATCATAAAAAAATTTAAAAAAAATATCGAACTCACAAGTTTGACCCAACCCAACACACTCTTGAGCGGATTGGGTTGTTTCGGGTTGAATAAAAACATATCTTCGACCAAACTCAACCTAACCCACTGCTTTGGTGAGTGGGTTGGGTCCAAAAATATTGTTAAACATATCAAACATAACTCAACCCAACTCATGAACACCTCTAATTACATGTTTTGAAAGAAAATTTAATATTAATTGTATTCAAATTTTAAGTAATTTAAAATATTTATTAAATAAATTATTTAATATATATTGAATAATTTATTTAATATTTTATTTTAAAAGCATTTATTATCCTTTATCTTCTAGTTTAAAATATCTGAAAAAGTATGATTGATTTTAATTTAAATTAAACTCAGAGAGTCATTGAAGAGTCATGTTGGTTCATGACATTTATTATAAAATAAGTGTTGAGTCAAATTAGAGGACAACTTTCTCTCTTCCTGCTCTATGTTTAAGCTTAAACGTATAACCTTTATCTTCCTTCGGAGAAGTTCTTGCGGGGAGGCTTTCAAAATTACTATTTCAAACTACTTTAGATTAGGGGTGATTATGGGGTTGGTTGAGTTGTGAGAGAAATTAAGTCCGGATCGAAACACATGGATGAGTTAGGTTAGACTAGGTTTTGAAAAAAAAATATGTTCAATCCGAATTGAATTATTTGATTTGAGTGATCGTGTTATATATATATATATATATATATAAAAATATTAAAATATTTTAAAAATTTTGAAAAATCAGAAAAATAACAAATTTTTATTATTTCTATTCTTCTACCACATTTCTCAACAAATCAATACCCTCGCAAAATCATTGAAATCTAAAATTAGAAAATCAATCTCAAAATTTTCAATTTTCTATCTGGTTGGTCGAGTTCACAAGTTTGCTCAGACCTGTGATCATCCCCACTTTGGATTAATCTTTGGGGTGAATTGCTTAAACCTGACAGCAACTAATAAGGGCAATTAACATCCTTAAGAATAGGGTGATGATTTTGTTTCAAAGTTGACGAAATTTCATCTTTTTTCATCCTTTTATGTAACAATAACAAAGAGAGACTATATTTTATTTGGACAGAACTTGACTCTAATCTTGAGAAGAGTTATCTCTATATATAACTCCCATTATTCTATTGTCATGTGTCTATTAACTCATTTAAATGATATAAATAAATAATAAAATAGACACATGATAATAAATTAAAGAGATTGGAGGGAGTTCCTCTCAAAATTAGAATCAAGTTCTGTCCATTTTATTTTCATAATTTATCTATAAAAATTTGAAAACACTCCATACTTTATTCAACTATTTATAAAATGAAGCAATAAAATATATAAAATCATAGTTGTAAATATGAAAACATTTTCACATACTTCTAAAACATTTTTCATTCTGATCTCTACCAACAAAAGAATACTTGTTCTGAAGTGGATTCAGAAGGTATTTGAGATAGGCACATATATGGTGGTTTCCTCCTTGTGCACCTGCTGCCAAGCGTGTTGAACCAGGGGGTGGGTACTTGCAAAGTGACTCCAACGCTCAAGTCAGACAGTACACAAGTAGGATTTATGTAATGGAATAACAGATACCTCATTAGGTTAACTTAGCCTGGTATATATAGAGCATGACTGAAATTCTCATGCAATCCGTATAGGACAAAGGTACTTTAGGATCATGCATTGACAGAAGTTTCAGCCCACGATCGTTGAGGTCCGTCTCTGACTAGTCAGGGTTATCCCACGATCGTTGAGGTCTGCCTCTGACTTGTTAGGGTTGTTTCCTTAGTGACTAATCCTTATTATAGGCAGTTATGATCCCCACATATAGGGTTGTAGTCGGCAGTTGTGAAAATCCGAGTGGATCTAACGATCGTTATAGTTCGATGTCGTGGTCCGAAGTCATAAGACCTAGGCCGGAGTGTTGATGGCGGAGTCCGGCAGTTCGTGTGTTGAATCGATCCTTTAGGATGAGATCCCGTACCACGGTCCAGAATAACACTATATTTTTTATTTTCAATCCCGTTCTTTCTTAATCTCTTTACCTTTATGCAAATATATGTGCTCCCCACTTGTATATTAGAAATGTGAGGAAAGATATATTTTCTTCGCTATAATGGTGAATGACGAGTGTATATCTTTCAAGGACAGTTTGGTTTGCTTTTAGGGGAAACAAAATTGTGTTTAATTATTGCATGAAACCTAAGAGGTGTATTTTAATTTTAATTGCTGCACAAGCACGTCTTTCTTTTTGCAACAAATAAATCAAACATTAGAAACGTCTCATTTACAGACCTAATAGTACCGTGTGGTCCTGCAATAACCTTTTTCTACATTAATCATGCTAATTTTCAGGAGTTTTATGCATGCATCTCATGCCAACTATATATGCATGTCCCTCTTATCTTCGACTCTTGTAATTCTTTTCCATTTTTTTCTTGGGGTCTTCATTATTAATTAAGGTACTAGCGAAAGTAGAAAGGGTGTGCCTGGAGTGATTCAGTTTTTTAATGTTTTAATAGAGCTTTAGTAAGTGTTTTGATGCCAAAATTGCATGTTGTTTAAGCCCTTTTACTTTTAAGAGCGCATTGTTGGGAACCAAGCTTGTTTTGTAGTTTTTCCCATTCTCTCGATGAAAATCTTTAAATAAATTGCTATTTTTTTATTTTAGAAGAATTAAAAAAAAAACAGTTTGTTTATTAGTATTATTTTTTGTTTAAAACATGTGCACAAAAGTTGGCAGAAAAGGCCACTATAAGTTGAGTCAATTGGAAAAGGCTATGTTGTCCAGGTGCACCCTTGGTCAACAAGTCACATGGAGATCCCGGGTGTCTAGACTCTAGAGGTTGTGGATGAGTAACATATGTTTGGGAAAATTCTTCAAAACAAGTAGGTGGATGCTCTGGTGCATCAGAAAAAGTGATGCCACCGATGGCTTCAAAATACCATCCAATACATTTTTGACACATAAGAAAAAAAGTCAAATTGTTGAATCCAATACAGTGGCAACCACATAGCCTTGATGAAATTGGAGCGGTAGTAGACCAAAACCAAAAGTAACACCACCAACGCCACCACGCCCCATGGTGACCCCGCTGCTCCCGCCACTGCTCTTGCTCGTGCTCGACCAAGCAATTTTAGCGGCGCCGGAAGCACAAGCCTTACACCACATCTAGAGATAGAGCGGGCAATGAAAAGCAAGAGAAGAGGCAATACCAAGAGGAACAAGTCGAGGATGATGGTGGCTTTCTCAATGGTTGACTTGCAGTTTGTATAAGATGAAACCATTAGCAAAAAAATCACAATGCCAACTATGGCAATCAGTTGCAAAGGAGGTGCAGATATAGAGGACAAAGTGTTTCTTGTCCACCCTTGCTTCCATGCTGGACCCCTCTCTTCTTTAAAAGCCAAGCCATTTTTGTTTACTCTCAGCTTCTATTAGTTTGTTTCGAGTCTCTGATACTTTGTTCTCTTTTTTTTTTTATCAAATTAGACTTTAGAATGCGGGGAAATGAAATATGACAAGTACAGAAGCATATTATGTATTTATGTATGTCTTTGGCATAAATTCTAAGGCAATGCGCTAGTGAAGTGTGAATTCTATCTCCAATTGAACCCACCCTTTACTTTGGATTTGGACTCGTTTGCTCACTGAGTTGGGACTTGGATTGATATCAACGTAGACACGTGGCCTATGTTTAAAGGAGAATCAGCAAAATATAATATATTCATAAGAGAAATTTTTGCTTTTTAATAGATACTGTATTAGATTCAACAATTTCATCAAGGCTATGTGGTCGTCACTGTATTGGATTCAACAATTTGACTTTTTTTTCTTATGTGTCAAAAATGTATTGGATGGTGTTTTGAAGCCATCGGTGGCATCACTTTTTCTGATGCACTAGAGCATCCACCAAACAAGTATCCAAAACGGTAGTTAGTCGTAGTGAAGTAAATTGTATGCGATCTCAAGTGAATTGTATTATAATATTAAGGTTCGAATTCTAAACTTGTTATTTTAAAAAAATCTTTATCGATCTAACCACAATCACTAATACAAAATTACATCAATAATTGATCAAAGAAAAAAAAAAATCGAGTGGACTATTGCTTTCCCTTACGAATTTCAAGCATGTCACTTACGCTGATAATATCAAAATAACTTATTTTAACAATCTTTTTTAATAATAAAAAAAGTTGGAAGATGTGGATTGAATCCAGATAAGGATGAGTACCTAATTTATTTTTGATTTTGAACGAGAAGGATAATTTATAAAAGAAAGTTGTAAGTGAGTCAAGAGTAGATCAAGGCTGAATAGACTTGCATCCAATTAAAGTTAAATTTGATTATTTATGAAAAAGGTTGTGTGAGTGATGACCCTAACGACTATTCCAGAGGGATCATGGTTCAGACCCTACGCTGCCTTTATAATCCTTCAGCCATTTTTTTGCAGTAAACAAATCAAGACGAAGAGTTTCAGGATCCTGACCTTCTCGGGATGACGGAGCCGCTAAGTAACTGCCAGAGGTGACCGCATAGCAGTTGAGGTATAAGTGACTAAGACCGGTGGTGGATTGGACAATTGAGGAACACCTACAGTCTGAACGTCCGAACCTGAACCTGAACTTGCAGTAGCCTCTTGAACTCGGGCCCTCTTGGACAGGGCCCAGAGCCCGCACTTGGTTGATCACTGGCCTGGTTTGACTCACTCTACTGCATAGTCGATCTCTTTTGAGCTCTGCCTTTCTTCTTCTTCTGCTGGTGCAATGCATCAAGATTATACGCGATTGAAGCCATTTTCTCCTTGATATTTTCCCCTACAAAACCAAAGTTAAAAGCAAGTCAGTCAAGGATAACAAAATAAAAAGAGAAAAAGGGAAAGACACTTACGAAAAAACCTTTTCATGATATTTGTTCTAGGTACTCACCGGGGATTAGGTCGGAAAAGAATGGTAAAGAGAAAAAGAACTTAGATAGGTCAAAAGAATGATCGTTATGTATGCAAATGTTAGTATGAGTGAAAGACGGAACATGTCTGACTCTTATATAGGAATCTGAGGACTGATGTCTCGGATATCTTCCGTTCAGGCCATTTAGGGCTTTGATCGTTCGAAAACGTTATGTCCAGCCTTCATGGCACGAGGTCGTTTCAGGCTATAAGTTATGATGGCGCCAACTAACCAGTAACCGTTGAGGAATCACATTAATCACCTGCTTAAAAGGTTAACCGTTTGGGCATAGAATGGTCGGATCCTATGAGAAGAACTTCGATTGGGTTTACCTGAATTTTTCGAGCCTTGTCATTCTGAAATAGACCTACCTAGGATGGGCTTATATGATCAGTCTATATAAGTTCATGGAAGTCCTATTATGCCAGGCTTGAGACAGTGGTCGAATAAGAACAGGGCTGGTGCGGTCTATAGTCTCTTAGCTCGATTATCTGTAAAGATAGGTCGAGTTCAAAAGCGACCAGATAGAAACTAGACTAGAATGGGTCCAATATTGATTCCAAAAAAGAAATACTTCAAATTTTGATTCCATTTCAATTAAAGTTTATAGGTCAACGCTACAACATGGGTTTTTTTGTTTGGATACATTGCACTAAGTTTTTTTTTTTTTAAGTATTACGGTTAACTAGTACTTATGTCAGTTTGCGTGTATCTCGACTATTCTATCTCTCTTATTCAATCAAAGGTAAGTTATCAACGTCAAAACAAAGGGATTCACAAAAATATTATTGTCTAACCCCAAAAGATTAGTATAGCTGAGATTCAAAAGCCTCACCGTGCGTCAACCCACATATTATATCATCATCTACCATTACACCAGCTCCTTAAGATTACATAACACTAAGTTTTGAACCTATAGGCCTTCACTGTTAGCCCAGGCTTTCTACACCATGATATTGGATGCAAATATGAATGTCAGATTGGTGGATAAGGTTTTGTTCTCTACTGAAATTTAATGAAGGGAATGCAACCACTAATAATGTAAATATTTAAAACGCAAAAATAAAAAAAAAATATGGAGAGAGAGAGAGAGAGAGAGATCCATGATATTTATAATCAGTGGTAATTTTCTTAAGCTGGAATATTATAGAAATTTTGGATGTTTTAGGTACACAAGTGAGGTTCTTGCATATGCTAGTCAACATAATTTGTGTACATTTAATAAAAGATGTTATACCAAATAAATACGTTAAATTGACAAAAAAAAAATAGGTGGGGTCGATAAACTGCTAGTCTTCATTTGGAAAAAGGTTCATGATAGTTGGCAGATGCTATTGTATATCAGTCTATGTTATGGTATATTATATTTTATTGATTTTATCTTTTAATAGAGGTAATTTTTTTTTCGTAGTAGGGGATAGTCAAAAAATCATCTGTGGTTAAAAAAAATTCATAATAAATTAATCTTTACTTACCAAAATTAATGGGAAACAAAACTTCATCTGCTCCAAATCAATTGAAGAAAATTCTACCTCTGTTTTATCATTCAAAGGTCCATCGAAGTGAGTGTTAGAGGTGACAATACCCTTACCAATCGATTATAATAAATAATAGCAAAGAGGATGACCTACGCAGGTGTAGAAAAATATTAAAAATAAAGGTGCTGTAGTATTTTTTTTTCTTAATTTTTTTTAAAAAACTTTTTTTAAAAAAATTTTGTTTTTATTTTTTAACCTAATTTAAAATTTTTGAATTTGAGAATACTATTCATGCGACATTTCATTTTGTGATGTCGTAATACTTTTTTTTTTAATTTTTTTAAAGAACTTTTATTTTATTTTTTATTTTTTTAACTCAATTTATTTAAAAAATTTGAATTTAAAAATATTATTCACGTGGGACACCTCATTTGTGATGTCGCAGCACTGTTCCCTCAAAATCAGCAAAGCAGTGAGCTTCTTCTGAAATACTCCTCCCCCTCTTCTTCTGCCCACATAATTGTTTTGGGTTTATACTTTACCCATTTTTACTCAATGGGTCATTGCAAAGCGGTGCTTTTTTTTTGTTGTTACGTACTTGTTAATAGGATTGAATTAGTAATATTAATTCATGGATGAGGTGAAGGGTTAAGATCTTAATTATATTAACTGAGTTTAACTACTAGTTAAGGCAATTGTTTGCACATTGTGTGAATAACAAAAAATTCTTTGCTGAATTTATTCAAAGTGTCTGAATCACCATTACATTTCAATACAGATACACATACAGGTAATTAATACCCATCGATTTAACGTTGACAATTCAATTTTAGGATGTAATTACAATATTCATAATTAATCATTAATGTTGTTTCTCAATTTATTATTTGTATAAGTAGTATATGAAAAAGAATAATGTTATCTTAAAAAATAGGATTTTTTTAAAGAGTGTCTTAAAATGCTTGTTAAAAATTTAAAATAAGATTTTTTTTTATAAAATTTCTTATTATAAATTTCTTAACAAGTATCTTTATAACACTTGTTAAAAAAATTCAAAAAATAATGTTATCTAAGTGATGTTTACAATAAATAATAATAAATGAGGAGTCGTTCAATTATTTATGAATTTGTAAAATAAAAAATTGATATAATATAGATAAAATGTAAATTTTACACATTTAAATATTTTTCATATATATATGTAATTAATTATAAATAAAAAAGGCAGTTATACACATGCATCGACACTTATACTCATGCGGCACTGTTTATCCAAAAAGTTTTTGTTTTAGAAAAAACTTTTTTAATTTTTTTTAATTTTTTTAATTTAATTTGAAAATATTTTGAATTTGAAGTTTTGTTTCATAATAACTTTTATTAATAAATATTAATTTATTATAATTTTTTTAATCACATAAAAAGTACCGCATAAATAATACTCTTAAATAGAATTACAATTTATAATTCAATAAGTATATTTAGTAAAAATTCCAAAAAATTCCACAGCATCTCAAAAAATGGCAGCGTAAACAGTGCTCCCAGCTAGTTTGCCTATTTGTGATCAACTCCACCTTTCGAATCAATCAAATTGTGGGTGGTTGTCGATAATCAGATTGGAGAATCCTGCGTATCATCCCTTTCACCGATGCCCTTTATCAATTCAGAATGTCATTTTTTTTCTCTTTTTCCTTCTTTTTTTTTTTTTGGGTAGAGAAGAATGTCTTTTCCAATCGTCCTGAAAAGTGGTTCTAGTGGTTAGACCTGGTTGGATTATTACTGAAACAACAACCTAACAGCGAGGACCGAGACCGGCTTTACTTTGGAGAGATTATGTAAAGCAAAAAAACCTGAAAGTTTTCGAACAAGTACACATGCAAGCCTTATAATATTGTTCTTCAAGCTTCTTAGAATTTGCGGTTGAGTTCAATCATTGTCCTTTTCTCGTTTCTTCTTTTTCTTAATAGAGGCATCCTAAATATAAGTTTGTAATTAGGTTGATCTTTGTCCTGTTTTCTATTGTTTACGTTTTGGTTTGCAATGGTTACATTAATTGTATGAGTTATACATTCCTTGTTTTGCCAACTCTTTCTCTTCAATACTAATGAAATGCCTACCTTTGACCCCCCAAAAATAATAATTGAAACGCAAATAATAATGTTTAAAAAATTTAATTAATAAATAAAAATAGCAAATATCAATGTTGATTCCAAAAAGAAGAACCATATATATAAAGAAAATGTTGACTAATTGACTTTCACGGAAGTGTGTGTTTCTCTCTCCTATAATGCAACATGCTTGATGGGATCGGTTCCTAATCTAAATTGGAATTGGCAAAGGCTAATCTTTGTATCACTTTCACACAAGATTTGGCCTCTGGATCGCATGAGAGGGCCTGCAAGGCGCGTGCGCCATCCTATAAAGCCCGTAGCTCGTGCTGTGAACCAGCTTGCTTACATGTACCAACCTCTTCCCACCATGTTACGTGAAAGAAAATGGGAACACTCGTGCTGTGCTAGTCACCCTCCAATCAAACGCAAATGAATGATGGTTTGAAGGGAGGGTGCGCGTGGTGAATTGACTTCTATTGTGATTGGGGGGCCACAACACAATTTGAAAGCGAAGGATGGTGCTGCGTACCAGTTAGTGGTGCAGGCATCAAGAAACAATATATTTTATTTGAAGAAATTCTGGTAAAAATTTAAAGTATTTAAGTTGAATATATTAAATTAATTATATTATTAATTAATAAATAATTATTATATTTAATTAATAATTATTTATTATAATATCTTATAATTAATTAATAATTAATTTAATACATTCAACTTGAATATTAAGAATTTTTCATTTGTTTTGAACACATTTGTTAAGCTAGGGTGGTAAATCAGAGAGAGAGGGGGGTGTCACTCGCTTTCTGCAAAAAGTGGCCTTCTCTTAATTTGGAATAGTACGAAAACCCAATTTGTTTCCCAATCACAACGAGTCTTACCTGCCATGTTAGGCTCTCCAAAAGCATTTTGTATCTAACTATTTTTAGCCCAGACAAGAAGACAACCAATGTGAGACAGTGCTGCTTGTCATCATTATTATATGCCTTTCTTATACATATGCCCCTTTAGAGTAGGCTTTAGTAGCCTTGAAAAACTCAAGATTGTTTAGTCCTCGGAGTTACAGGGGGAATTAATACTCGTAAAATACATTAAAAATAAATGTATTTTATCATTAAATAATATAAAATTGAGTTTCAGTTATTGATGTTATAAAAAATAAATATTAATTATTAGATTTGTAAAATTTTTGATTATTTGAATAATTAAAAGTGTATAAAATTTAAAATAAAATTAAAAAATAAATAAAGAAGAAAAACAATGAACAATTAAGTAAAATAGCAAGAAATCAATAAGAGAAAAATTAAGGCGTAAAGTTCACTTGAATCTAATTATTTAAATTTTTTTAATTATGATGTATAAGGTAATTTTTTATTAATATTATCTTATTTGTTATTGAATTTCAATTGTCATAGATAAAATAATATTTTATTCCTAATTTAATTCACCTATTTAGTTATTTAGTTAAATTAATTAAAAATACATTAAGTACTAATTCAAGAGATAAACTAACATACCATCAATTCTATTGGTAAAATAAATTGATATTTGGTCATTCACCAATCTAATCCTAGGCTTACTATATAAATCTACTCATTGAATGCGGATGGTCACCGATCAAACAAAGAATTAACATATGCCAAAAGTGATCAAGTTATGACAATAATACAAGCAATATGATAGACTCTAAAAGAAATTACCTTAATCAAATTAGAAATCAAACTCAGATAATTAGGAAAACAAGATCTCTCATAGCCCTAGGTATGAGTTTAACTACTCATGTTCAATACAAACATACCCATATCAAGATATAAATCCATGGAAAGAAATTCAAAGAAAAGAGAAAATTATAGGGAAAGAGAAATCAAAACTCCTTTCACGGTGATTATGATCTTCAAGCATTCAAGAATGTCGTTCTCTCTTCGTAGCCGTCCTCCAAGAATTCATGACAATTCTCTCTTCTAAATTGCCTTCCAAAGTCTGTTGTCGAAAAGGACTCTCTCAGGTTTGAGGGCTTGCCCCTATTTATAATGTTTTGGGGCAAAAACAGTCTCTTTTCACATTAGAGAGACTCACACACCCGTGTCCCCCTTCGACATGGCTGTGTCTCTTGAAAACAATGTAACTGTACTTTAAGTGAGACACGACCGTGTCTCAAAGTCAGAAGCTTCAATCAAGTTAGACAGGGCCATGTCCTTTGAGCTGCGTAACTTCAACATTATAGGAGGCATGACTGTGAGACTAAGAAACACGATCGTGTCTCAAAGTCAAAAGCTTCAATCAAGTTAGACAGGGCCATGTCCTTTGAGCTGCGTAACTTCAACATTAGGGGAGACACGACCGTGTGACTAAGAGACACGACCGTGTCTCAAAGTCGGAAGCTTTTTTCAAATTAGATAGGACTGTGTCTAACTTTTAAATCGCTTCAGAGTTGATATAGGGTTTTGTTTAAACTAAAATAGTCCTCTTTTGTTTTGAAAACAAGATATCTTCACCTGCTTTCACTTTGAGTGTGTCAAATCTCTCTTAACCTGCAAAAACGAAAATAATTGATAAAGATCCATCTAAAATTCATCAATAATCATAAATAAATTACCACAACTCATCTGATATAAAATTATAAAATATAGACTTATCAAGAATCAGAAATAGTGAAAGCTCATAAGAATAACTGAGATTAAAAAACATGAAAAGAAGGTATATAACATTACCCTTCAAACTTTAAGAAGGATTTGATTAACCAGGCCAGGCCATGAAACCTTGGTTAAGGGAGTGATTGGTTGCACTAGCTCCATTTAAATGTGAACCTCACTTATATGACTTGGGAGATTCTAACATACTCAAAAAATGTTGTAGGATGGATACTCTCACTTTACGACTTTAGTTACCTGTTTTTAAGATATTTTAAAAAAGTGCTTAATTTATTTTTTTTTGGCATTAAGCTCCTTGCTTTTTTACATTTTAATCCTCTCCTCCTTTATCCCCATCTCTAGCATTCACCTCACCCACACTGGAAAGTCACCATGAAAAATTCATTGAATCTGCTCCATTAAAGACCAAGACGAGATTTGGTACGTTGGGGTTTCAATATTTTTAAAACTAAATATGTGAATATAAAAGGTTTTTATATCATTAACCAACTCAGACCATTGGGTTCAATTTGAATTTCACGGATTTGTTTGCACTAGCTTCGCGGATCTTGACTGGGACAAGTTCAAGATTCAACCCGGAGAAGCCATAGCTGTTAACTTCGTCTTCGAACTCCACCGCCTACTCGTCTGACCCGAATCCATCGACAAGGTGCTAGGCATGATCAACAACCAAAGGGGGGGAGGGGAAGAGTGGCGGTGGCAGTGGCGGCAACAGGGGAGCTATTGTTGGACCACGAAGCGGCAATGATTTGAGCGCGACGCCTATGTTGCTGCAATTCCGGTGGGCCTTGGTGCTGAGCTAGCACTGGAAGTTGGGAGGGAACCGCAGGATCAGGGAAGACTGGCCGTAAAACGCGACGGATCTAGCGGCGGTGAAGTTGAGGCAGGCGTGGCGGAGGTTGTCGAAGGTGGAAGAAAGTGAGAAATCGGGATCGATGGAGTGGGAGATGGAGCAGCGCTTGGGTGGATAGGGAAGGTGGTTAGTTTTTTGCAAAATACTTGAAATGCAGGGATTAATTTTGTAATTTAAAAATGTTTATTATTACCTTTTCATCAAGTTCCCAGTAACTCATCTTGGCCATCCATTTTTCATTTAATTAATCAATGATTCTACATGAATGGTGCATCTGTACGCTTTTTAAATCCAAGCCATTTTGCGAAAAATATTACCAAAATCCATTTGTTTTAAACTAATTATAAATCTTGGTTTTACCACGCGGTGGCATTTTTTATTTTTTTGTTGGTAGCGTTGATACGCCGATTCAAGGCTGGCGATCCACGTGGAATCGCCGTCAAGGCGATATCCATCGTTGGATCGCCATTGAGCTGGCGTATTCGCGTGGATACGCCAGCGCATGCGTAGATTCAACGCGATACGCTAGCCTTGATATCAGATGGCAACGACGCTTGCCATCTCGGATGGATTGAGACCGGCTATAATGAATCCGACCTGATCGACCCAATGGGTTAGATCGCCCGAATATCTTAACTGCTGGGTTAGGTTAAGTGATTTCGAATATGTTGGGACTTACCCGACGACGTGCCATGAATTTGTTAGACGATCCAACGGGCCGAGATTTGGGCCGAATGTATCGAATAATTTGAATGGTAGAATGTCTTGGGTTAGTAAGATAATTTCGAAATTTGTGACTAATACACTGAGACGACCCAATATATCCTTTTTGGCATATTTTTAAAATTTTTAAAATAATATAAATAACAAAATTAAGCCAGACAAAATAAAAATAATTTTTAAAATTAATTATTAGTATTTTATTATTTTAAATTTTTTATATTTGTTATACAATTTTTTATAACCATGTTATATTTTATTACACTTTAATTGTATTATACTTTAAATCTCCTTATCATATCACGTTGAGTTCTAACCCAAATTTCCTCTCGGGATAAATTTGAACTAAATAGAAAGGATAAGATAGGTGATAGTGATTGATTTATCCTATCCTGCTTGCTTCACCAAACAACAAGCTTTTAGATAGGATATAAAAATTGATTTGTCTATCTCTACAAAATTAATTTACGTTAATAGTTTAACCGATTCTATAAAAAAATTGACAGAGTTTCCCTAAAAATCGACGTTCCCAAAAATATTTCATCCTGTATAATGAAACATATTTATATATATTCAATTCATATCAAGAAAACACATATAAGATGCATAAACATAACGTAAAAAATCCAGTACATATAAATACGATAATCCTTAATCAAGTAAATGTAATAAAATGTAGTACATATACATCAATGAGAAGGGCCGTGGTCGAATGTGGGGTCTGTGATGGGGATCGGAAGAAGGTCCCCGCTTTGTGAGTGATGAGGATATGGTGGGTAACTCAGTATACGGTGGATATGGAAATGACGGTGTCGGGGTAAAAGTATAAGGATATGGTGGGTAAGGGTAAGTAGGTGGTGGGTATGATGTAGATGGTGGATAACCCTGGATATGGCGGGTACGAGGGAGGTGGTGGGCCGAGACGGACGGTAAGTAGCGAGTAGAAGTGGGCGGTGGTGAGTACTAGGGTTAGCGAAAGAACCGAGTCATCCGGAAGACGTAGTCGTGATCGAAGTCTTGGTTAACCCTCTCCGTCTACGGCGCGTCGTCGCTCATCGGATCTGCTCGGATGGGCGGGAATCTCATCCGCAGGAGGAGCCGGACGTAGGTGACCTAATGTGATGCGATCATGCTCCCTCACTGCAGATAAGATGTCCTCCATGGGCGTTGAAGAAATAGCCATACTAAATCCCGAACTAGGGTTCTAGCCGACCCATAGACGTTCTCTCGCAATGTCGGCCAAGATACAAATATAACACGTCATTATCAATATAAAATACAAAATGTTCAAAACAAATAGCGAGAACATATTGGTAAAAAGCTTACCACAACCCCAATGGATGCACCAGGTTCGGAAATCCAACGCCCAGTGTCCGTCTGTACCGGCGCATGTACTCGCATCGAAGCGGTGGGGGAGCTTCCAAAGGCCAACCATCAACACACCGTTCCCGCCGCGCATCCCAGATGGCTATGTGTGCAAGGTGTGTGGCTCGCCAATCCACGTCGTGACGTCCGGCCAATGTAATCGAGTGTAACTCGTCAGGTTGGTGTGGTCTCCGTGGTAATATGGAAGCACCCCCATCGGTAATATGGAAGCACCCCCATCGGTGTCTCAATCAACACCTTATGTTTATGCCACCTATATATATGTCAAGGTCATACGATGTCAAGACAAATAATATATATAATAAACTAATGTAAAGATATGTTGAGGAACTCACCGAAATCCCAAGTGGACGTAGGGACCACGGGCAGCAATGTAGGCACCACAAGAACAGGATCAACATCATCCACGAGTGTAGTGGGACAAGGGCGGAAATCGTGCCATGCCCGATCGCAACAAGATGCAAGCACCTCCAATCTCGTGCACACTGTAACTGTGGCCTTGCACAACTCTCTATACAAATAGGCCAACACCTGCGATCCCCACCGTATCTCCCAAAGAACGGGTAAAGTCCTCAAACGGAGGAAGAAACATCATGTGCACGTATCTACCGAATGGTCGGGAAATAGCAATCCCCCCGATCAACCGAAGTATGTACGCCGTGCACACCACATCACATAATCGTCTCCGTCACCGTAGGGGTAAGTCGTGGTACGGAATGCGCTCCAGAGCCACGACATATCAACACGTCCACCTAATACGTGTGACTCGGTGCACGCTGCGATCCCAACAAGGTCTCACATAGTGCATCCAACTGGATGGGATGTACGACCGAACTACATCGCCATCAATGGGAAGTCCCGAGATGATAGCAATGTCCTCCAATGTGATGGTGCGCACTCTCCTGGCATATGAAATGTGTGTGTCTCGGGCGCCATCTCTCAACTAATGTTTGTAATGAGGGAGTGATCGATGGTGCAATACCCCATATGGGCAACCCCACGAAACCACCAAATTCTAGGTATGGCGGTATCCGTGATCTCGGGTCCATATGTCCGAATTTATGGGCACGTCGACACGCGGATGACGATCCTGGTCTTCCTTGCCATACATGTTGTGATACATGAAAGTCCCGCATCTCTAGTGATCGATAGGTCCTCCGGGCCTGGGCGCAGTGGAATGCCATGTCTCACGCCGTAATCAAGCAACCGACAAGGACATTAGGTAAGTCTTCAAATAATAGAACATTCTATAGAATCGAATATACATATTAAATATGAGTGTATCAAGCATAAATTAATAGACACCGGTAAAAGCACAATAACGTAGATTATCAAATTACATACCGAAAATATTCATTACACATAAATAGTCATTCATTACAATACAAAGGCGAATTAACTTATGTCCTAATCAAGTGGATGGCCCCGCTTGGTCATTCCTCAAAGAAGTCGATCCACCACGACGACAACTACGAGAGTTATGTCCAGATTCACCACATTTTCTACATCTTTGTCCCTAGGTCTGGTTCGCGCCAATCCATCTCATTTCTAAGTCGAGTTGATTTGGGTCGACCTTTAGATCGAAGCAATTGACGATCGGGTACCAATGTAATCGTCGGAGCTGGTGGCCACCATGGTTCATCCTTAATGATACCCCAGGTCCATCTCATACACCTTGTACAAAGAATGCATTTTGTAAACACACGTGCACATATTGAAAAGCGTCAAGTCTCCTGGAAGAACATCTTTGATTGCATGAGAAGCGAGGGAAATGCAACGCTTGAAATAGGCCACAGTCACACGTGCCCTGTTGAAGGTTTAGGGAATATTTAACTCCACCTGTTTGTGTTATAGGGTTGAATGCCTCTTCGACCAAAAATGCGGTTGATTTGTATATCAAATCTACGAACTTGGTGAGAGCTTGCCTTCAAAGACGTTTACGTTCCAACTTTTCAAAAAATCATCGAGACCAATCTACCCCATCAACAAGTTTTTCGTTTGCATCATCCTTACGATTAACAAAGTACTCTACCAATTTGTAATATGTCATCTGAACAAGTGTTATTATTGGTAGGTTTATGCCACCTTTCAATACCCCATTCATACACTCAGATAAGTTCGTCGTCATATGACCAAATCTGTGGCCACCATCATATGCTAAACTCCATTGTTCTTTTGGAATCGAATTAATCCAATTTGCCATTTCGGGAGTAGCAGTCAACTTTTCCAACCTAGCCTCAAATTTGAATGCCATTGGTTCATACCCTGATATTAAAATATGGAATGAATTGATGTTAGTAACTAAATTGTAGTTTGATAATTAGTATAGTAAATGAGTAAACAATGTCAAATATTTAATTACCCGTGTTAATCAGATATTTCTTTAG
This sequence comes from Ormosia emarginata, assembly GCA_029884605.1. Taxonomy (NCBI): domain Eukaryota; kingdom Viridiplantae; phylum Streptophyta; class Magnoliopsida; order Fabales; family Fabaceae; genus Ormosia; species Ormosia emarginata. Next base: position 7,549,037 of record JAQQTP010000059.1, on the reverse strand, counting down.
TGCCAGGTTGCGAAAGGCGCTATTAAAATTACTACCAATATGCCGGATGCAGAAAACATGATGCGCACGCGGTGCTTGCCATCCCAAATGTGGATTCGCCACTGACTGTATGATGCCTTGATGTCGATCAGATATCAAGCACAGACCCTGTTGTTGTGTGACATGTGTTCGAATCAATGCTAAGAACCAACTCCAAGCATCCTTTGTTTCCCCTTCAACAATGGCAAATGCAATGGGCAGAGGTTTTCTATCGCCATCCTGTGTTGTTGCAATCAATAGTTTATGACGATATTTGCCATACAAATGAGTGTCAGTCAATCTGAATAATGGGCTTACAATATTGGAATCCAACAACACATGGTTTGAATGTCCAAAACAACCGATGGAATACATGTTTTGAACGGTCAACTCTATTGGCCTCGACATAATCAACGGTTTGCAGCTCCACCACAGTGCCTGGCATGTCTCTTTGCATGACAAGTAACCATCTAGGCAATACCGCATAAGAATTATCCCAGTCTCCAAATACTTTCACAATGGCAATTTGTTTTGCTTTCCAAGCTTTCCGATAGGACACGTCATATCCGAATTGACATCGAACCCTTTCAATAATTAAGCATACAGGTACATCAGGTTTTTGCTTAACCATCTCCAGAATGCAAGAACAGATCATACGAGAGTCTAACTTCTGGTGATCTTGTGAAATGGCTGGGTTGACACAGTTGTGAGGCCCATTATATTTTCGAATTTCCCACAAGTTTGATTTCTTGCTTAGAATGGCCCTAACCCTCCAATTACAACCATCAGCAGCTCTAGGACACTTAACAATTAGACGCTGTGTATCAGAATCCTCAACCTTGTAATTCTGGTGTCTAATAATGGAATAATGTTTTAGGGCCAAATTGACAGCTTCTTTAGAGGGAAATTGTAATCCGACATATAATTCTTCATCTGGACTCCAAATACCACGAGAATCTAATTCACAAAGATTATCAGATGTATTCAGCGCATCCCAATTGATTTCAGAAAACTGAGGGCATGGAGGCACATATGTAGATTCAGGAGCAACTACCAATGGAGGGACTAGTTGTTGTATATTTACTTCAGGTCGATTCATCTTCTTCTAAGTCGGTGTCTCGTATCTTCACCCTCGGGCATCTCCCGCTTCATCATCGCTTGTGTCAGATAATGCATCTGCCATAAGCGGGTTATCGATTCAAGGTCCAACCTAAATGAACTCCCTTCGGGCATTGCGTACGTACCAACTTCTTGAGATTGTACTAGGACGGGAGCATGTGTCATGGAGAATTGAGTGTTGATAGGGTGCGATGATTCACAAGAAGATTAGAAGGACCACTTGTAACCCCCTGTTTGAGAAGGAGCTTCAAAGATGCTCATTGTGCTCACTTGTTTCCGTCTCGACATACAACTCCATAGAAGTTAAGTTAGGATCTTTGATCAAAGCAATCAATCATGCAAGCAACATCTTCATCATCTTCTAATGGAAGAGCTATCCATCTTAGAACATTACTCCATTGTGGAAATCTGTACACAACACTAGACACAACTTGATTTTCTTGGAGCCTTAATTTTAAATGAATTCTCCTTTTTAAAAGCTCGATAGTCGTGTCACGTTGAATCATGATAGACTTGGGACGAGGACCTTTGTACATTAGACCCTCTTCACCTTCATACGTTCTCCCATTGTAGTAAATGAGAACAACAAGGTGTTTGCTCATCTTACACTTGAATAACAACAACAACACAAATAATTTAATTTTGTACAAACAAATACTAAAAACCTACTAAATAACAATAAAACATATATCATACATACACATTAAGTAATAATAATAAAAGAAACAAACAAATACTAAAAACCTACTAAATAACAATAAAACATATATCATACATACACAATTAAGTAACAATAATAAAAGAAATAATAGTAATAATAATAATAATAACAATAATAATAATAATTATAATCAATAATAATAGTAATCAATAATAATAATAATAATAATCAATTATTCTAATAATTAAACAAATATACATAATACATAAATAATATAGAAATTAAAAAAATATACAAAATATAATATATAATTCTAAAAACATAACAAATATACAAAATATAATTAATAAAATAACACAAGATCATAAATAATAATTCTAATACTTAAAATATTTAATAATATATATAACAATAACAATAATAATCTAACGATAGAAATACTTTTTTACGAATATGATTCTCGGACAGCTTATAATCACAGGAGAGTTTTAGAGAGAGTTTAGAGAGAATGAAATCTAGAGAGATAGTGAAAAATTTGATAAATGAATGAAGATGCCGTGAGAGGGTGAGGGGGGAGCGGGTTATAGGAGTTTACTGGAATACGCCATTGCGCTTGGCGTATCCACGTGGAATACGCCATTGCGCTTGGCGTATCCACGTTGGATACGCCATTGCGCTGGCGTATCCACGTGGAATACGCCAAGCTCAATGGCGTATCCAACGTGGATACGCCAAGCGCATGGCGTATTCCACGTGGATACGCCAAGCGCAATGGCGTATCCAACGTGGCCCAACAAAAAATAAAAATGCCACCGTGCCCAAAACGCGTGGCATTTCGATAATTAGTTTGAAAACAGTGGCATTTTGGTAATATTTTTTGCCAAAAATGGCAGTTTGGTCAAAAAGCCCATCTGTACAGACACCACTCTTAAGAATATTTAAGACGTATTCGATCTTGCACCAAAAAAAAAAAAAAAGCGTATTCGATCTTGAATACTTATTTATGATTTTTACATGGAAATAAGTATTTGTGAGTATCTAAAATTCAAAATAAAGTTTTAAAAATTATAAAAAAATAAATAAATTTTGATATCATATACCATAATTTTGTTTAACATCATATACAAAATTAAAAGAATATCACAAATATTAAATTATATTTAATTATATTTTATAATAATTAATGTATATAAATAATTATTAGATAAATGGTAGATAATTTTTCAACAATTTTAATTATTATGGGTTCATTAACTAAAATATTTAATTGTAGCATAATAAAAAAATATAAAATTTTATCTCATTTTAATTAAAGTGAAAGAGGAAAAAATCATAAGATCTGTAATATATTAAATAAAAAACATATTTTACAATTTTGTGGGCACGACATGCATTATGATCCCTGCCTCTAACCTTGTTATTATTTATTAATGCTTTGTTTGGATGAAGAGAGAAAATGAGAAGAGAGAAAATGGCAAGAGAGAAAATGAGAAGAGAGAAAATGGTAAGAGAATGGATAGAAAAGTAGAGAGAATTTTAGTTGTTTGGATGAAGAGAAAATGAAGAGAAAGAAAACAAAAAAACATTAAAAAAGAAATGTTTATAAAAAACAAAAATCAAAATAAAAAAAAAAACCCCACCCCACCCCACCCCACCCCGGCCCCCACCCCTTCCCCCTGCTACGTCCTTCACCCCCTCACCCCACCCCAACCCCTCCTTCGCTACGTCCCTCACCCCCACCCCCACGCACCCCACCCCCCTATCGCATCCCCATCCCACCCTCTCGCCGCCGCGTCCCCACTCCCACCCCACCCCCCTGCTACGTCTCCCACCCCCACCCCCACCCCCACCCCCACCCCAACCCGCTCCCCCGCTACGTCCTTCACCCCCACCCCCACGCACCCCACCCCTATCGCATCCCCACCCCACCCTCTGTCGCCGCGTCCCCCACCCCCCACCCCACCCCCGTTGCGTCCCCACCCCACCCCCCGTCGCAACCCTCTCGCGTCCCACCTCTCGATCCAGATCCAAGTTGCCAAGCCACAGTCGCACCGCTCATCGAACCGTGAGTTGCGCCACCCAACGACCAGATCCGCAAGCCCAACAACACCGTGCACAAACGAATCCGCCATTATCCGCGAACCAGAACCAGCGCCGTCGTCCGCCGTTCGAGCGATCAGCCGCACCACCATCTCCTTCTTTCCTCTGGGTTTTCTCTTCGCGGATCTGGTTTTCTGGTCGCGGATCTGGTGCTCTTCGCGGATCTGGTTTTCTGGTCGCAGATCTATTTCACTGTTGACAGACATAGCCATTTTCTCGCCCATTTTCTCCTCTGTTGGGGAGAAAAAAAAATTTGGTGGGTCCCACACACAAATTTTTCTCTCCTCTCAGTTTTCTCTTCACAACCAAATGAGAGAAAATGAAATATTCTCTTTTTTTTCTCTCCTTCCCTTTTCTTTCCTCTCATTTTCTCGCGTTCCAAATGCAGTGTAAATGAATATTCATTCATGCGATGTCGTGATAATTCCTATATATTTTTATAGGTACGAATATTTTTACAACTCAACCTACAATAATTGTATTTAAGAGTTTAGACCTCCTGAAGTCAGAGATGTTCTTAGAGTAAAAAAAAAAAATTTACTCATTCAATGCTTATTAACTGAATTATATAAGTCATTATTATCTCTCGCTTTAAATATAATTTTATTATCATAACTGAGATAATGAGAACTAAATGGTATAAAGTAAGAGCTCCTGACAGCATCTAACAATTTCTCCATGAAGTAACTCGTAGACTTTGTTGCTACCTCTTTAATTAGCAAGTCCATAGTCACACGATAGTTTAAGTACGGTTGAAATTTTCTTGTTATAAAAGGGATATGTTTTATTGGCAGTTTTATTCAATGTTATATTAAAGGGTAAATATCACTGACCCCCTCTAGGTTTGTCAATTTAAAACTCAACCCCATTTTTCCTAAAAGGTTGCACTCCATCCTCATTGTTTTTTGGCTAGGAGAGGATCTTTCTTGTTTTGTCAAAAAATAAGAGAAATCCTATTTTATCAAATAAAAAGTAATAAAAAAACAAATAATGAATAACAAAAAATAAACAAATGCATGAATAAAAGGTAAAACAGGACCTTTTTTATTTTTTATAATAATAGGAGAAGATCCTGATACTTCTTCATTGTGGGTTGATTCTGCTGTTAGAAACTCCATCTAATTTAATCAAGGTTTATTTTGTTTCACACACTAATCCAACTCCACTTATGTTTGCTAACCAGCGAGAATGGCATGGATCATAGTTCAGCAATGGCGTTCTCTGCAACTTTACCTCAAGACCTCACCCAGGTTTCCTTACACAAGCTCTCCTCTCTTCCACCTTCTTCTTCTCACTTCCTTTCATTTCCCACTTCTCCAAACCCATCGAAGTTGTACATCATCATCTCTCTGTGAACCCCTTCACGCGGCCACGCGCCTCCCTCTTCCCCTTCGCCCTCCACCTCCGCCTCCTTCCCCAGCCTCTGCTATGTAGTCAACGGCAACATCGACACCGCCACCGCTTCCTACGCTGCCCGATTCATTGAGCCCGACGAGACCAAAACCAAGTACGCCATCGTCATCAACGGCGCCAACTTCGACTGCAGATTGTCTTGCGAGTATGCGTCGGTGGCTGTGGGTTAACGGTGGTTCCCGGCCTTGCATTGGTTAGCTGGCAGAGGCTTGGTGAGGTGATGCACGATTGAGACTTGAGACACGGTGGCCAAGTGGCTCAAGTGTTGGGTTGAGCTGTGTCAGTTTGTCCAGGTGTTGGCCAAGCAGCTCATTTAAAATTATGCATTTTTAATTACATTAACCATGGTCAAGCTAAAAAATATTCTTTTATGATGTTTTAACTCATCTGTTACTTTATGTTGGATTTTTTTTATTAAAAGAACGGAACGAAATAGATGAGGATACATCGAAAAAGAAAAGAATGAAATAGAATATAATTATCTCCTTCTTTGTTTAGAATATTCATTAACAGAATGGAACATGTGTTCCTCTCATTCTATCTCAATTTTGAGAGGAACAAATATTAGACATTTGAAGGGAAGAGGAGGAAATGATTCTCCATGTGTTCCATTCTATTTTTATGCATTTTAAAACTTCCAAACACAAAAATTTATTTCCGTTCTTTCTATTTTCTTTCCGTTCTCCTTATTACCTGTCATCCATACATAGTATTAGTCAATAAATCAAATGAAAGGAAGTGTTGTATTTACACAAAAATGGGGTTTAGTGTCATATTATCAAAGTTTATGGGAGAGTTAGTGTAATTTATTCTATATCAAATTCAACTTTAGAATTTAACAATTAATTAGAATAAGTTAAGTTACTATGTGATCTTTTTTTTTTCTTCCTTGTTTGGCTATTCCCAAACCCTAATTTTAGTATGAGAATAGGATAAAGCTCCACTAAAATTTAAGGTACAATATGATTATATTTTATTTTTAGTATAGCTATGTTATTTTATTTAAATTTACTTAAACAAGTTTTACCAAAATAAATTACTTAAAAAAAGTTAGGTTGTTTTAACCTCAAATGCAACTACATAGTGGGTTTTACGCTGGTGATAAAAATATATGCAACAAACTTTAGAACAAATTAATTAAGTAACGGAATATACAATTAAAATATCTCTCATATGTCTCACATATGTGAGATTACCCAACTGTCAAATTAATTTAATCACTTAAACACTTATAGTTAACTATTGTTAAGTTGGTAGGAGTAGTTGATTAATCATTAATCACACATATTCAATCAATCAATAATATATTTATGCATAACTAATGAATTATTAAAAGGAGCAGGCAAAAAAATAAGTGGTTTAAATTTATAATTATATATTAATTAAATTGGTTTAACAGTTAGTTAATCTCACACATGCAAGATATGTGAAAAAATTGTATGTGTAAATATAATTGCTAAAACTAATTAGTTACTAAAATAAACTTTATCTCAAATCATTGTCCACTTGGACAAGTGTCATGTCTTTTATCCCCATTTTTCCTTATCAATTTATGATTTGATTCCATAGCTATCATCTCTGAATGATTCTTCTCCTAATTACTTGATAAACTAATTCTAAAAGTTTATTATTATCAACACTAAAAAATTATGATAATCTCAGATTTTATTCTTCCTCAGTGACAAGTCATACAGTACAGATGGATTTATAAAAAAAAAAAAAGAAAAGAAAATGAAACTACTTTGTCAGGCATATGGTTTTGATTACATTTTTTTAAAATTCTTTTTCTTTTGTCATCTCGTGGTTGGTTAGTGGTTACTTTACCTCTTTAACAAGCATATTCTAATAACTTTTAATCCCTCAACTGGTTTCCATTCTAACTTTCTTTTTCCTGTGTGGTGTCCTTTTTTTTAGTACATACATTAATAATATTTTTTTTTGGGGTACATCTGTGTACTGTTCTTTAACTAAATAAATAAAAATCTAAACTCATTTTAATTTTTATTGTAGATTTATATTGATTAAATATGATTAGTCCCAAACCAAACTCCGCTCAAAACACACCTAAGGAGGGATTAGCAATTATGGGTCGTAAAATAATTTAATATGAAACAAATGACAGATATTTAATCTAGGCTTGGCAATTTCATTCTATATTGTGGGCAGGATGTTTGTTGGATAAGTTAAGTGAGTTCAACAGTATTTTTAAACTTGAATCGTTTATTAAAGTAGTGAGTTGAATTAAGTTGAGTCAAAGAGATTTTTTCGTTCAACACAATCCGACCCGTTTAAGAATAGGTTGAGTTAGGTCGAACATGTAGGTTTAACATGTTTTAAAAAAAATTAAAAAAAAATTTAAAATATAAAATCTAACAAATTAACACCATAAGTCTCAACATCAAATATAATAAGTCTCAATCTAACAAATTAATATCAAAAGTCTCAACTTACTTTATTCAAACATAATAGGTTTCAATCTAAAATAAACTAAACATCATAAGCCAATAAGTACATAATAAATTAATGAATAACAACTAACAAGTCTTACTAAATCTAGGATAAACTAAACAAAATTAGTCATAATTTAAACAATAAATTAGTCTAACCAATCGAAATCAATATCATCACACATGTCATGTGTTTTGATATAATCATTTACTTCACTTTTTATTTTTTTCATATACTCTTTATCATCTAAATAATTTTTACTAATAAAAATAAGTGAGTGGAACGAATTTATGTAAATTAAACGTGCTCTAACCAGTTACTCGATTCATACATTACGAGTTGAAGTATTTTTTAATCTAACTTAAGTCATATTTTATGAGTTAAATTATATCAAAACTTACAAATTTGTGAGTTAACCTGACCTACTAAAATACCCCTAATCGTATATACCTAACCCATCCCAACTTATATGGAGCGAGTTTAAAACTTGTCAAGATAGGGTAGATGCTGATTTTTGTAAATTCATCTCACTTCGTCTCGCATCCCACATCCCTCATATAATTAAATATTATATTTAATTTAATTATTAATAAATAATTATTTTAATTATTTTCATATTTATCTTGAATATACCTTGTAATTTATATGAGATGGAAGATTAATTTTAATATTATAATTAAATATTAAATTGTCGCAACCGAGATCACGATGGGACGACAAAAAATACAGATTTTGAAAATTAATGGAGTCGCCACCAATGTTTATTTTAATTGGGAAAACATTAGAAAAACTTTTAAAATAGGCAAAATTGGTCTTTTTAGAAAATGAGTTTAGATTCGATAGTCGATTACAGGTAGGGAATGTATTAGCACCCTACAATGCCGGTTCTAAGAAGGGTACCTTAAATTAGTTGTGCAAATTTTAATAATCTAAATATATTTATTTTACCCTTCTTGAAAAGACATTGTAACTATTTATTTTATTTTATTATTTTTTAAGGAAAGAAAGAAAAGAAACAACTAAATTATGAAAATTTAATTTTTGGCTTGACAGAATAAGGATTCTGCTCCTACGTATCCCCGGGTGCAATAGGAAACTCAGAGAACGTTTGGCCCAGCTTATTTTGGGTTAAAAAGCTACTTTAAAACAGAAACTAGAAATTAGAGCTTTAGAAGTAAAAGCTGAAGTTGTTTGGAAATTTCATTTTTTTAAATCGGAAAACTACTTTTAAGCTAAAAGTTGTTTGACATAATTTTTTTATACTCCTCTTGAGCTTTTGTTCTATTTAAGATGAAAATGTATGCTATCTAATTGCAAAAATTCTACATATTACTAATATAAAAACAAAATACAAAATTTGTAAATAAAAAACAATTTTTTTATTTATAAATTTGTTGTTTTAAAATAAAGATTTCACAAAAACCAACATTAAAATGGTACAATATTTTATAAAAGGTATGATTTCATTTAATCACAAAATCTTTATAAAGTGTTCAGCAATATCATAAATTTAATTAAAATGTTTACTAAATAATTCATGCATTAAACATTAATGATTAATAACTATTGACGATTTCTATTTTCCGTCAATGCAATTGCTATTTCAGGTTCTAACTCTATCCATATAACCACCATCTACTACTCTTCTAGTATTATATGAACTTATTTCCACGTTTCTTTCCTCCTCGTAGTCATCCATATAACCAGGAAGATTATCACATCTATTGAATTCCTCATCTTCAATACCACATAATCTAATGAAGTTATGGAGTCTTGTTGTTGCAACTATAATTTTCTGTTGTTTGTTCAATGGAAATGGTCTCATATCACATAATATGTGCCACCTTTTCTTCCAAACACCAATTGTCCTTTCAATGACATTTCTTAATGAAGAATGTGCATGGTTGAATATTTCTTGTAAACCTTCTGCTTGATTGCCATCTCTAAAATCAGGAATGTGATATCTTTCACCCTTGTATGGTGCTAGATACCCTTTCATGTTTGGATATCCAGCATCCACTAGATAGTACTTTCCTAATAAGTTAAAATATCTAATTATTAGTTTTATGAAAAATACAAATAAAGAATTATATAAATGATAGATTTTGTTTAAAAGAAAGGATTTTATGTACCTTCAGGAGGGTGAGGGAATACATTTTTCATTTCTTCAAGCGTTGACGAAAGAATACGCGTGTCATGCGCGGTCCCAGGCCAACCAACAACAACAAAAGTGAATAACATGTCAAAGTTGCATACTAGCATGACATTCTGAGTTGGATATCCCTTTCTACCAATATAACGGATCTGATCTTTTGTAGGAACAATGGCAGGAATATGTGTTCCATCTATAGCACTAATGCATCCCTCAAAATAAGGCCAATATCTACGATCATCTTTAATTTTGGATGGAACTTCTGCAAATTTAAAATCTGGTGGCCTTACAATTTCTTTCGCCAATAAACATAAACTATCAAGAACTTCACCAAACTTTCTGCTTCATGGTCTCTCCTGATTTTCCAAATTTATTCTGGATGTTTCGATTTGTCTCACTGTGTGCACAACTCCAAAGAAACATAACAAGTGCCTCCAACGATGTCATTTCCTTAGATGGATGTAACCATCCCTTACTCACCAATAATTCTTCAAGTTTCAATATAGCATGAGATTCCATCCTAAACATGTTGTAACTTTCACCAGGAGTGTTAAGAGTTTGTCGAACCCAATTCCATCCATGTGAGTAAAGAAATCTATTACCTTGCTTCATCAAATACTTCATGTGGTACTCACATGCAACTGCTGCCGCAGGATAACATATTTTGTAGAACTTTGCACATTTCATTTTTTTAACTTTTCTTGATTGTTCGTTAGTAAGATTAGAATCCATCTGTAGGAAAATTTGAAAACAAGGTTTAAATTAATAACATTACCCTTTGCAAATGCAAATTAATATTCGTAATTCAAATGCATAACATAAATGTCACTACAAGATTATTAATGTTAAACATATGAGAAACAAAGATAAAGCATAAAGGTGGTCTCATAGAGATAGTTCAAATGCATTAACATGGATGTCAATTTTCCTCACAAACCCGATAATTTCTACAAGACACGGTTATGACTCTATCTTGACTAAAATCCAATCCACCAAATTATCCATTGAATCTTTTAAAGACATGACTATGGCTCTATTTTGACTATCTCTCATCAATTCTAACGCATAGTTAAATTGTCGACCATTCAAAAGCCCCCCATCCTTTAGAGGTTTCAAGACTTCAACGCAATTAGGAATGGAGTATTGGCCATGGAGATGAGATGTGGCTGCAAGTTCTTCTTTTTCGACTTCATTGTGACTTTCTGCAGCTTGGACTAATCGTTCTAAAGTTTTCCGCATAGTACATTGCGCCCAACTTTTGACTTACCCTTTGCCGCTTTATCATCCATATCTTGTTGCACCTTTCTTTTCTTTTTTGATTGAGAGTTTTCAACAGGGCTTGATTCATCATCAAGATTGATTTCTATATCATCAATATCAACAGCTTCATATGGCACATCCGAAGCAATATTTTTAACACTAGATCCACTTGGTACACCCATACTGGTGTCCATGCATTTTCACTTGTTGCCACTTTGTGTCCCCAAATATGAATTGCAATTCATCATGATGTTCCAATCCTTGATATCTAAATTTCTTATAATTTGGATTTTCCTACATAACCATAAAGAAACAATATTTAGGAAATCCAATTTTAGCCACTATCTATCAAGAGACATGAAAATAAAACATCATGAAATACTCACCCTTATCTTAGCATCCCACCATGTGGCATGAGCATCAATTGCTCTTGTTTGAGGGTTCCATCCCAAGCTTTGTTTCACTTCTCAACAGTTGTTTCCATGTACTCCAATTATCTCTCATAGTATCCATTCTATTCTTCAGTTGCTTTTGTGTATAGTCTTTGTTAGCACGTTTAAGAAATTCATAACGTATTTCTTCCCATATCTTACTTTTAAATGCAATTCCTGGTTTTCCAATTTTATGAATCTCTTCTATACAAATGTCCAGTAGGATTTTGGTACTAGCGTGATCCCATTTCGCTGTAGGTGCTTTCAGAAGGCTTTCTTTGCTAGCCATAGGCTGTGATGTATTAGGGGAAAAAAATAATCAATTTCAATTTAGGATTTATCTATCTATTGTTGATTAATGAATAACAAATACTAGCCAACAAATAAAAAATATAATTACATTAAGATGGAGTGGGATGGGAATACTGAATAGTCAACAAATCGTGTCTCTTTTCCAACATTAGTAGATGTAAAAAGGCCCAAACGACAAACACATGAATCGGCAAATTCTATGCTCCCACTGTCCCACACTTTTTTATTTCACTTCTGTAAAAATAACTAGATGCTAATTAAAATTGTTCAATAAATAAATGAGAAATATTTTATATTTATTAAATATTACGTTTCCTAAATAGAAAGTAATGTGTTAAATTTTTAGTGCTTGCTTAATCCACATAAAGTTATGTATACTTTTTTTTTTTAATGTAAAATAAGCCTATAAAAGAATTACTCTGCATTAAGAGTTAGAGCACTTTCTTAAAAACTGATTTGTTTGAATTGGCGAAACCGATAAAATCGCTAATCAAACTTCATACCGCAGCTAATATTGCTGACATTCATCCACCCCTAAAAGGTGAACCATACCAATTTTAAAAATTGGCTAGTTCCGTGTAAAACAAAAAATATAAGGTTGTAAAACAAAAAAGAGCAGAGCAGCTAACAAAGAGCATCATGATGCAATGTACTATAGGGTTAGCCAATGCTAAGGCTGTGATTGGATGCAAAGATCACAATGAGTGTTGAGATGAAATAGGACAGTGACCTTTAAGGTACATTAAGGTTGTAATAGGGTATGTGATTTGTGCATGATTGGGGAGGCAATGAGTATTGCACCAGTTTTCAGTTATAGTATATACACTCAAATTAACTTTTGATCACATATTACTCGGTTCTGTTCCTTTTAAAGCACTTTCTTTCTAAACATGAGGGACCTTCTCATTGATCTAATAACCTTGTTATCTTCTTAGCACAGACCAAAGTGCCTAATCATTCTACTATCTGCATACTGATACACATCGTTAAGAATATGTGTGGCAGAGTCAATATATGTATTTTCTTCACTTTTTGCAATCAGCAGTTCATCAATTCCTATATATTCCCACATTCATGGATTATAAAGGCATTAAAATAAAAGCATATAATCTATAAATAGTAACAATAAAAGATGGGTGGCACAAGAAAAACCTCAAAATTTCAAATGGGCATTTTATCAAATAACTAATGTGCATAGATTAAAATCAAGAATCCATCAAAGGAGAAAATGCAAACACCATAACTTCATCACAGTGACTTCTAGAGTAAACAATAAAAACCCAGAAGAAGAGAAATGATATTTTCATGGAGAATGACAAAATACATGAATGAAGAACATAAAGATTATTACCTCATTTGGGCGACGTTGAAGAGCAAGAGGTGTTGTCATTTTCTGTACAAGTGAAAGAAGAAGCAAACCAGAGAGTGATGATGAGAAGTTTGAATGGCACCTTTGTTTCTTTACCCACGTGAAGGTGACGTTCTAGTTTACTTGGAGAAGGAAAAAACGCAAAGAAAATAGATAGGAACAAAAATAAACATTGCTGAGAATCGAATAGTGACATACTAAAAAAAAGCTCCGCTAAAGCTCCCTTTCTTGCCTTCTAATGAAAGCTCCTTTCCTTTAATAAAAAAAAGTTACTTATGTTTGGTAGAGCTTTCAAGTGAACTATGTTTGACCTAACTTCTCCTTTTTAAGAGAAGAGAAGCTAAAAAAAAGGTTGGCCAAACGTAACCTCAAAGTCACGTAGTTCTTTAAAAATAATTGTGGATTGGTTACTATTTTATTTTATTTTATTTTAGAAAGACGAATCATCAAGTTGTCACAACTCAGATGATTCTAAAAGTTACGGAATTAACAAGCTGTCGTAACTCAGTTAATCCCATTTTTATTGATTGATTTTTTTGTTTAAAAATTTGAATCATCAAGTTGTCACAACTCATATGATTATAAAAGTTACGGAATTAACAAATTGTCGCAACTCAGCTAATTCTATTTTATTGAATTAATTTTAAAACAAAAAAAGTTTACAAAATAATAATAATAATAATAAATAAACCAAACTAATAAATGAATAAGTTAAAATAAATAACACGTGTATATAATGAAAGATAATAACACAAGAAAAAATAAACAAACTTACCTCTAAGGTGTATAAAAATGATATGCTCAAAGAAGTTGGTGCACAGGGCCCCACACGTTCTCTTCAAATCAAACCTTGAAAAACAACTCACTTGCAAGAGAAATTTTTTACTAAAGTCCTCTAGCTCTTATACTTAGTATTAAGCTCAAGAGTATAATTTCCTCTAACTCTTATACTTAGTATTAAGCCAAAGAGTGTAAATTTTTTTGGATGCCAAAACCATTGAGAACCACCCCTTTATATAGGAGGAGGAGAGGGAGAAGGAACATGACCTCTCCAATGTGGGACTTTGTGATACAAGAAGACACCTTAGCATTTCAAATTTCTTCTTTTTCCTTTCATTTTTTTCTTTTTTTTCTTTTGGATTTTCATTCATCTTTTCTCTCTTTTTTGTTCTTTCTTTTGTTTTATTATGAATTAAAATGTTTGAATGATCCAAGCAACAAAAATTTTATGGACAAAATTAGGTATCAACAGCTACCCCCCTTTGCTTTACATTTAGACTAAATGGAAAGCAAAGGAATTGATTCAATTTTGTACATGAAAATTTTCTTGTGCAGATCGATGCAAAACACAATGGTCATCAAAACAAGATAGAAACGCAGGTACAAGGATCCTGAAAAGAAAAAAGCTTGCGAAGTCGGGTATCCACCGAAACTTGACAAGAAACTTAAAGCTGGAAAAGGAAAGAGCTTACGGAGTCGGGTATCCGCCGAAACTTGACAGAAGCTTAAAAAAGGGCAAAAGCTTGCGGAGTCGGGTATCCGCCGAAGCTTAACATGGAACTTAAAGCAAAAGGGAAAAAGCTTGCGGAGTCGGGTATCCGCCGAAACTTGACGAAAACTTAAAACAGGAAAAATGAAAAAGCTTGCGGAGTTGGGTATCCGCCGAAACTTGACAAAAACTTAAAGCAGGAAAGGGAAAAAGCTTGCGGAGTTAGGTATCCGCCGAAACTTGACGAAAACTTAAAGCAAGAAAGGAAAAAAGTTTGCGGAGTCGGGTATCCACCGAAGCTTGACAGAAACTTAAAGACAATGGGTGCTAGGACCCACAAAGGAAAAGACAATGAGCATAAGGCCCTGACTTGCCGTGAAAGCTAAAAACAATGGGTTTGAGGACCCATAAATTCAAGGTAATGGGCATAAGGCCCTAAGAACCAAAAAGAAATGGTGTTTGAGCTTGTAAATGCATGTGATGCTTGAGATGAGGCTTGATGCAACGGATGCATGATGATGCAATGGATGTGATGCCTGAGGACATTGCATGTGATGCTTGAGATGATGCACGATGCAATGGATGTCTTACTGTAGAGATTCTCATGAACAGATTGGGTAGACAAAAATTGTCACATCATAGCTTTGGTTGGATCGCTCTTGATTCCACAACACCCTTAAGAACTTCTTCCCATAACGGGATCAAGGTTGAACAGTAACAAAATTTGATTTTTGATTTGCCTGGTTATTCTTCATTTTCTCATCAGTGCTCTTAAAGGAAATTCATCGCATTTCCCATGACCTTTCAAGATTATTAAAACAAAACTGAATGCTTTTGCAATATGATCACATGTTTCACATCTCAATATAAATCTATCATGATAAATGCATATTGAATCAACAATGGATTGCAATGAAAATGGACTATCATTATGGAAAGGAACAGTATAGGAAAGGCGGTATCACAAGGGTTAGAATTGAAAAGTTTACAAAAGAATGTTGGAGTAGAGTTTTCCAGCTCTTCCAGCGATGCTTTCTAGGATGATCAGTGCTAATTTTCCATGTATACAATCTTAAACACCCCTTTGTCTGTTTTTGAGAACATGATTTGACCCAGTTTCCACGCATTGGGAGCATTCATGAAAAGACTTCGCATTCAAACTGCCCCAGTTTGGCATTGATTACTCAAACTGCCCCAGTTTATGACTCGAGGCAACTCCACTTTTTTGAATGTGTCAGAAACTATCTTTAACCTTAACTTTTGCCTAGGTCGCTCTTTTCGAGTTTTCAACTTAGCGGGTTGCTCTAATTTTTGCCTAGGCCGCCTTTTCAAGTTTTCAGCCTAACAAGCCATTTTTCTTTTCTTTTCTTTTCTTCTTTTTTTTTAAGCATAATACATTTTGACTGCATCCAAATTTATAGGAAGTGGTAAATCTGCACCATCCATGTTTGTGAGAATCAAAGCTCCTTCCGAGAAAGCCTTTTTTACAACATAAGGTCATTCATAGTTTGGAGTTCATTTTCCTCGATTATCCTTTTGAATGGGAAGAATCTTCTTGAGTACTAGGTCTCCTTCTTGAAACTGTCGCTGACGCACCTTTTTCGCATAGGCTTTCATCATTCTCTTCTGGTAAAGCTAGCCATGACACAGTGCGGTTAATCTCTTTCCTTTAATGAGGTTCAACTGATCAAGTCGAGTTTGGACCCATTCAGCTTCTTCTAATTCTGCTTCCATCAGCACTCTTAATGATGGAATTTTCACTTCAAAAGGGAGTACTACTCCCATTCCATAAACCAAAGAGAAAGGGGTTGCCCCAGTTGAAGTACGAACAGATGTGTGATAGCCATACAATGCAAATGGTAGCATTTCATGTCAATCTCTATACGTTACAACCATCTTTTGAACAATCTTCTTGATGTTCTTGTTTGCTGCCTCCACTGCCCCATTCATCTTGGGGCAATAGGGTGAGGAATTGTTGATCTCAATTTTGAAACTCTCACACATCTCTTTCATCATCTTGTTGTTCAAATTAGTGGCATTGTCAGTGATTATTTTGCTTGGCAGACTATAGCGACAAATCAGCTCCCTTTTGACAAACTTGATCACTACATTCCTAGTCACATTGGCATAAGAAGCAGCTTCGACCCATTTTGTGAAGTAATCAATTGCAACAAGAATAAAGCGATGTCCGTTTAAGGCCTTCGGTTCAATTGGACCTATGACATCCATTCCCCACATCGAGAATGGCCATGGTGCTGTTAAAACATTCAAAGGTGCGGGTGGCGCATGAACCTTGTCAGCATATGTCTGGCATTTGTGGAACTTCTTCACATAATTGAAGTAATCAGTTTCCATTGTCAACCAATAGTACCCAGCTCTTAGTATCTTTCTTGCCATTGCATGAGTCCCAAAAGAACTTTCATGGATATCTCTGATGATTTTCTCTGCCTCCATTGTATCAACACATCTTAGCAGTACCATGTCGTGGTTCCTCTTGTAGAGAACTTCCTCATTTAGAAAGAAACCCATTGCCAGTCGTCTGAGGGTCTTTTTGTCATTTTCTGAAGCATCTGGAGGGTATTCTTTGCTCTTGATGAAACATTTGATGTCATGGTACCACAGTTTCCCATCTGACTCCATTTCTACCATTTGGCAATATGCTGGTTGGTCACGACTTTCCATTTTTATGAGTAGCAAGTCCTTATCATGGCTTACTTTGAACATTGACGACAATGTGGTCAAAGCATCAGCCAATTGATTATCTTCCCGAGGGACATAACGGAATGTGACTTCGTCAAGTTGTTTAATCAACTCCTTGATGTAAGTATGATAAGGGATCAACTTGGCATCTCGAGTTTTCCATTCTCCCTTTAGCTGATGGATGACCAAGGCAGAGTCCCCGTATACCTCAAGAACTTTTGCCTTTGATTCTATCGTTGCTTGGATTCCCATGGTACATGCCTCATACTCGGCTATGTTGTTTGTACAGTGAAAACACAATCTAGCAGTGATTGGAATGAAATTATTTTTAGGGGAAATCAGTATGCCCCCAACTCCATGCCCCAGTGAATTAGAAGCTCCGTCGAACAACAAAGTTCATTTTTCTTTTTCCGAGGATTCTTCTTCTCCAAACATAGCCATTATATCTTCATCAGAGAATTCACACTGCATAGACCCATAATCTTCCACTGGTTGACTAGTCAAGAAATCTGCTAGAGCGCTGCCTGTAACTGCTTTTTGGGTGACATAGATAATGTCATATTCTGACAGCAAAACTTGCCAGCGCGTAATCCTCCCAGTGAGGGCAGGTTTTTCAAAGATGTACTTGATCGGGTCCATTTTGGACACCCACCAAGTGATGTAACACAACATGTACTGCCTCAATCGGTGGGCCACCCATGCCAAGGTGTAACATGTGCGTTCCAACAATGAGTATTTTGTCTCATAGTTGGTAAACTTCTTACTCAAGTAATAGATGGCCTGCTCTTTTTTACCAGTTTCATCATGCTGTCCCAATACACAACCCTTTGATTCATCCAACATAATCAAGTACATGATGAGAGGCCTTCCTGTCACTGGAGGTACCAAAACTGGGGGTTCTTGCAGATACTGCTTGATCTTCTCAAATGCTACCTGACAATCCTTATTCCATTTTACTGTCTGATTTTTACGCAACAACTTGAAGATTGGCTCGCACGTTGCAGTCAACTGGGATATAAACCTAGCACTATAGTTCAACCTCCCTAAAAACTCATGAACTTCTTTTTCAGTGCGAGGAGCTGACATCTCTATGATTGCTCGAACTTTGTTTGGATCAACTTCTATCCCTTTCTCGCTGATCACAAACCCCAAGAGCTTGCTTGATTTTACACCAAAAGTGCACTTAGCGGGATTCAGTTTGAGCCTGAACTTTCTCAATCGCTCAAAGAGCTTTTGCAGATCGGTTATGTGATCTTCTTCTGTTTTTGGCTTTGCAATCATATCATCCACATAAAGTTCTATTTCTTTGTGCATCATATCGTGGAACAATGCCACCATCGCCCTTTGATAAGTCGCTTCGGCATTCTTCAATCCAAATGGCATCACTTTATAGCAAAAAGTCCCTCACAGAGTGATAAATGTGGTCTTCTCCATATCTTCAGGTGCCATCTTGATCTGATTGTATGCCGAGAAACCGTCCATGAAAGAGAAAAATACATGTTGAGCAGTGTTGTCCACCAAAATATCAATGTGAGGTAAAGGAAAGTTGTCTTTAGGGCTTGCCCTATTCAAATCTCTATAGTCAACGCACATCCGTACTTTTCCATCTTTCTTCGGGACAGGGACGATGTTGGCGACCCATTGAGGGTACTTTGCGACAGCGATGAAACCTGCATCAAACTGTCTTTTGACCTCCTCTCTAATTTTTAAGGACATTTCTGCCTTCATTCGTCTGAACTTTTGCTTGATGGGAAGATATTCTGGTCTTAACGGTAATTTGTGCTCAACTATGCTGGCATCTAGGCCCGGCATATCTTGGTACGACCATGCGAAGACGTCGCGATAGTCGGATAAGAGCTTTACTTACTTGCTTCGATCTTCTTCCTTCATGGAAGTGCCAATTTTAATTTCTTTCTTATCATCCTCTGTCCTCAAATTAATCACTTCAGTTGACTCTTCATGGGGTTGAATTTCTTTGGCCTCTTGTTCCATTAATCTCATTAGCTCAGGAGAGGGCTCCCAATTATCATCATTATCCTCATCAACATGATTAATGGGATGTTCAAAATTATACAATGAGGTCACAACACTGTCATTTTCAAGAGAATCACTTTCAGATCTGCATTTATTGATGTCAACACAAGTAAAAAAAAGGTAATGAATAAAGGCTAATGTAAAGGTTGAACAAAAAATTAAAAAGCAAGATAATTCAAAAATACATTTTATTGATGGCAAATATTTAAATGAAAACATGTGAGCCTGCTTTTACAAAATATCTTCCTAAAGCCTTGGGTAGAGCAATAGGATTAGTATTACAGAATTACTTTGAAACAATTTCAAAGGTCATGGGAAAATTGACGATCTCCCAATTGTTGAGCTCTGCATCCGGAGAACAAGGGTACACCAGACTAACACCATGATCGATGGATTGATCCTCATTGATAGCGGTCACTTGGTTCAGAAACACTAATCCTGCACTTCGGAAGCTTTGTCGGATGTCACAGATGGAGATCCCTTTTGTTTTAGGTCCCGATTTTCCAACTGAGCCAACTTCTTCTCTTTTTTCTCTTCCATGACCTTTCTCTTATCAGCTTTAGTGGGTTTATATCCTAACCCGAAGCTGTCTTTATTTTCACAGGGCTGTAGAAACTTCACAATGCCTTGTTTGTTCATTCCTAGTCCATTTCCACTTTGATATCCTCTTTCCAGCATAACCTTAGCCGTCATTATGGATGCACTAAATGACCGTGGTTTTGGAACTTGAGCTCCCTCCTTCACATAAATAGCATTAACAACCTCGAACGCTTGGAATGCTGTTTCAAAAGCTTCTTCTGCAGCTTCAATGTAATGAGTTGATGGGAGCTTACTCACCAATAGGTTTTCCTCACCCGATATGATCACCAGTCTATTACCCACTATGAATTTCACTTTCTGGTGCAAAGTGGATGGCACCGCCCCAGCAGAATGAATCCAGGGTCGTCCCAAGAGGCAACTATAAGTCGGTGTGATATCCATCACTTGAAAGAGTATATGAAAAGTAGTAAGCCCAACCTGAACTGGGATCTCTATTTCTCCCATCACTTTTCTTCGGGTCCCGTCAAAAGCTCTTACGATCATTGAACTTGGTTTCATGTAAGTCCAATCAAAAGGTAACTTAGAGAGAGTTGATTTTGACATTACATTCAAAGAGGAACCATTGTCAATGAGCACTCTAGCCGTTATATGATCTTTGCATTTGACAGAAATATGCAGCGCCTTATTGTGCCCCATGCCTTCAGTCGGTATCTCATCATCTGTGAATGTGACATAATTATCAGCAGTAATGTTACCAATAATACCACCCAACTTGTTGATTGTGATGTCATGAGAAACATGAGCTTGATTTAGTATATTCATCAACACCTTTCTGTGCGGCTATGAATTCATTAACAAGGATAAGAGAGACATCCTTGCAGGGGTGCGATTCAACTAATCAACCACCCTATACTCACTTTGCTTGATGAACTTCAGGAACTCACAAGCTTCTTCATCAGATACCTCCTTCTTATACTCATTTGGCTTTGTCGACCCTCCTTTTTCTTTCACATCATTCTCCATGGAAGTCTCTCCTATCTTGCTCTTCCCCTTGTAGTTTCTCTTATCTTCTTCTTCTTGCCCCTTTCACAATTCCTCCGGAGTGTAAATACGACCACTTCGTGTCATCCCACCGATCCTTGATATATTAGTGACAACAGAGGTCGAACAAGATGAAACTTTTGGCTGATCGTTTGTGAGATTATTTCCAAGGACTTGTACATCATAATTCCATAGTACTGCTCTGGTGTCCTTGAATGGAAAAGGACTAGGAACTTGAATGGTAATAGGCCTAGGGCCACATGAGGGTGGCGAAGGTGCACTTGTAGTGTAATAGATAACTAACGGTTCGATAGTCGGATTTGCAATGGAAGGGACCAGAGAGTTTATGACTTCCTGACCTTCTTGAAATTGTGGAACAACACACTCCTCCACCACGCTTATGCCACCATTGTCACATAAATGACTTATTTGCACTAGTTGTATGTCCATTAGATCTTGGAAGATTTGTCTGAATTCATCACATTCCTTAATAGAATGCCCCACATTCCCATGGAGATTACACATTATTTCATCTTCGTCGCCCCCTTTCTCTTCAATATGAGCTTCCATCATCCCGAATTTACACAGCTCTTCAAAAATGACCCTCATGGGGGTTTTGACATCTGCCGCTCGTCTTATAAGCAGTTGGGCAGAGCACTCCTCTATAGCATTGACCGTAGGATTCCCATGGTAAGGAAAAGGGTTGTGGCCCACACTAGGAGTATTTGGCTTGAAATTCAACCATTTGGCATTGATTAGATCTTGCACCTTAAACTTCAGCGCTTTTCAATTCTCTGTGGAATGCCCCACGGCCCCTGCATGGTAATCACACTTGGCGTTTGGGTCAAAACCTTTAGGGTATGGGGGTTCCAATGGCTTCATCAAGCAAGGAGCCAGGAGAGAGTTGCGGATGAGTTGGGGTAGTAACTCAGTGTAGGTTATAGGAATTAGGTCGAAGTGGACAAACTTCATTTCTTGGTTATTTGGTGGTCTTCTTTGGTTTGTGTTTGGATTTTAGGTCTATGGTTGTGCTGTTTGAGGCGGTAAGGTAGGGGTGTCTGGTATTGAGGAGGAGATGGCATTTGGTGATGCCTCATTGGGTGGTGAGATTGAGGATAAGGAACGTGTGAAGCATTGGCGACATGAGAGTGATAAGGCTAGGGATATGGCATCGGTGGAGTAATGGGAAAGTACGGTTGGTAAGGTGTGAAAGGGATTTGGAAGGATGATTGATGGTTCACTGGTGTTTGGCTATATCCCCCTTGGGTGAAGTTTCTATGGTCAAAGGTAACAGCATGAGTTTCTCTTTCTCTTTTCTTCTCCATTGGAGGCCTCTTAGCATTAAATGCCCCTGCTGAACTTTCAACAATCTTCCCACTTCTCATTCCTCCCTCAACTCTTTCTCCGATGATGACCATGTCCGAGAAATTTGATGACACACTTCCTCTTATTTTGTCATAGAAGGGTGATTGCAGAGTGTCAATGAACGTGGCCACCATTTCTCTTTCTGTCAGAGGGGGTTCGACCTGAGCAGCTATTTCTCTCCACTCTTAAGCATATTCCTTAAAGGTTTCAGTCTCCTTCTTACTCAAATTCTGTAACTGCAGTCTATCCGGTGTCATATCAATGTTGTACTTATACTGCTTCAAGAAAGTATCGGCCAAATCTTTGAAACATCGAACATGGGCACGCTCAAGATGCGTGTACCAATTCGAAGCTGCCCCAGTCAAGCTATTCTGGAAGAAATGAATCAGCAACTTGTCATCGTAAGCATACAAAGCCATCTTGTGGATATACATGGTCAGATGGTTCTTTGGACAAGTGGCCCCTTTGTATTTATCAAAATCTGAAACTTTGAACTTCGGTGGGATCACCACATTAGGGACAAGGCAGAGTTCTGAAACATCAAGGAGACCGTAGCTACTTGCCCCTTCTATGGCTCGCAGTCTCTCTTCTAGAGTTTCTTATTTCTCTTTAGACTGAGAATTTTCAACAGAAGAATTCAATGGGTACTGCGGCATAAAAGTGGGAATAAAATGCTGCGTCGACAAGGTTCCGTTGGCAGGTGGTTGGGTCGTGTTCAAAGAGCTAGCAACGGGTGTGCTACCGTCTGAGGGATTGGTCACTTGGGGTGGTATAAAGCCAGTAGGAAAACCATATGATGGAAGAAAGAAGGGGAATGAGTGTTGTCTTTGTTGGGTTTCATTAGCATTTGGCTGAGTAACCTGGGTTTCAATAGTATTTGGCGGGTTTGGGATCGGTGTTACTGCTGACGTGCCATTATCAAGAGGATTTGTGGCCAATGGTGGTACATACCCGAGAGGGAGGCCATATGGTGGGAATAATGGAACTTGAGTTCCCTGAGAACTGGTGACAGTGGTTTGAGTGGTACTATTTGGAAAAACAGTTAGCGACATTATAATTCCTTGGGGGTTAAGGCCTTGATATTGCAGAGGGGTTGGAGAGAAGCCAGGTGGGTGAAGAGGTGTGGCCGGTTGTCCTTCGTTTGTCGCTGGGGGATTCCCATTTGTGCTCCTTCTATTGTCAATAGACTGCAACAACTCCATCATCTTGGACATTTGCTCTCTAAGCTGGTTCACTTTATCCTTCAACTCTTGAGTTTGCTCTATCTCATCCATGATCCTTGTTTGGGAACGAGTCCTGTAAGAGTGTCGTGGAAGCAGTTTTCCTGCTTTAATGTCTACCTTTCTGCTCGAGGAAACATGATGCAATTATTAGTATTTACTGAACCAAAATGACAAAATGCATGTATGCAAAGCATTGACTATTTATGCATATGGTTTTTTTTTTTTAAAAAATGCTATGGATACCATGATAGTGCAAGATGATGTATCAAATTTAGAGCTAAAAAGAAGTGAGAATGAATGAAAATGCAAACCATGAGAATGCAAAATGATATACCTTTTTTTATTTTTAAGAATGCTAGGTAAATGCAAGTCATAAGAAAAAAAATGCATGGATGAATGACATGAGAAAGAGATGGACAAAGAAGAAGTACGCTCCCTTTGTATCCTAAGGAAATTCCTTAAATTTGAGGAGTTTTATCCTAAGGATCTATGAGTCTTTCTGATTCGTGAAAACTTCCATTGGGTGGCTCTACTATTCTAAAGGCCTCTAGAGCTAAGTCCCTTTTCAGAATGTTGACCACAAACAATGGGTAAACCACTAGGTGTGAGACATTCATGAAAATGACACACTCTAGATGAGGTTTTCGCAATAACCAAATAGGATGTATATCCAAAATGGCTACCACTACGCAACCTCTACTTAACTTAGGCTTTACTCAGACCAGGATATAGAGCCTCACTCGAATGTGTGTGATAAATGTGTAGGTGCAGTAGGTGTAAGGACCATACAAACCTCCATAATCCTAAGAATTAACCTCATCCTGCAAAAATAACAGTCAAATAGAACATATATACAACAGCCAACCAACAATCTTCTACCCTAAGGTTTCAATAGTTAAGCACAAAATATTGAGGCGACAAAATATGTACAAGAAGATAAAATTAACACAGGATAAAACCATAAAAAAAAATTTAAAAAAATTTAAAAACTATTTATAGCCAAATAAGAAAATAAAAACAAAGGCAAAAGAAAGGGTAAAATAAATAAATAAAGGTTATTAATAATTTGCACAACTAACAATAATAGACTTGACTCTCTAATGTCCCCGGTGGAGTCGCCAGCTGTCGCAACCAGGATCGCGACGGGACGACAAAAAAAATACGGATTTTGAAAATCAATGGAGTCGTCACCAATGTTTATTTTAATTGGAAAAACATTAGAAAAACCCTTAAAATAGATAAAATTGGTCTTTTCAGAAAATGAGTTTGGATTCGGGAGTCGATTACAGATGGGAAAGGTATTAGCACCCTACACTGCCCGTTCTAAGAACGGTACCTTAAATTAGTTGTGCAAATTTTAATAATCTAAATATATTTATTTTACCCCTCTTGAAAAGATATTGTAACTATTTATTTTATTTTATTATTTTTTAAGGAAAGAAAGAAAAGAAACAACTAAATTATGAAAATTTAATTTTTGGCTTAACAGAATAGGGATTCTGCTCCTACGTGTCTGATAGGAAATCAAAATCACGTAATTTTTAAAAATAATTGTGGGTTGGTTACTATTTTATTTTATTTTATTTTAGAAAGATTTAATCATCGTTCGTCACAACTCGGATGATTAAAAGTTACTGGAATTAACAAGTTGTCGCAACTCAGTTAATCCCATTTTTATTGATTGATTTTTTTGTTTAAAAATTTGAATGATCAAGTTGTCACAACTTAGATGATTATAAAAGTTACAGAATTAACAAGCTGTCACAACTCAGCTAATTCTATTTTATTGAATTAATTTTAAAACAAAAAAGTTTGCAAAATAATAATAATAATAAATAAATAAACTAAATTAATAAATGAATAATCTAAAATGAATAACACGTGTATATAATGAAAGATAATAACACAAGAAAAATAAACAAACTTACCTCTAAGGTGTATAAAAATGATATCTTCAAAGAAGTTGATCTGCGGGACCCCACACGTTCTATCTTCAAATCAAACCTCGAAAAGCAACTCACTTGTAAGGAAAATTTTTTACTAAAGTCTTCAAATTTTATACTTAGATGTATTCAAGAAAGATAATTTTCTCTAACTCTTATACTTAGTATTAAGCTAAAGAATGTAAATTTTTTTGGATGCCAAAACCATTGAGAACCACCCCTTTATATAAGAGGAGGAGAGGGAAAAGGAACATGACCTCTCCAATGTTGGACTTTGTGATACAAGAAGACACCTTAGCATTTCAAATTTCTTCTTTTTCCTTTCATTTTTTTCTTTTGGATTTTCATTCATCTTTTCTCTCTTTTCTGTTCTTTCTTTTGTTTTATTATGAATTAAAATGTTTGAATGATCCAAACAACAAAAATTTTATGGACAAAATTAAGTATCAACATAAATAAATTTAATGTAAAATATTCATAAATACAAGCCATGATGAGACGTGATGAGTACGGATGCATGTGTGAGTGTGAATTTTAATAGTATTCTTGTAAAATGAGTATAAGTTTTAATCTAAAAATATATAATAAAATTGACCTAAATCAAAATAGATAATATTATTTGTATATTTAAAATATGTACATTGTATTTATATTATAGATTTATATAAAAAATATTAAATTAAATTATATATAACTGTAATATTTTTATAAAATATAAAATAAATTTATAAATAAATTAAAAAAAATTAAAATATTTTTAATATACGAATAACGCTAACCGAACCAAAATTCGCTCCAATCTAGATTATTGCCGAGCTTGACTGAAGCTTGCAGTTCCCCTTTCATTTCAATTTAAAAAGAATTCTAATTATTTATGGTTGCCGTTTACTTTTCTTTTGTTTACTCTCTTCCAAACACATAGGTATGCAGCAAACATATTGAAAATAATAATAATACTAAACTAGAAATATTAGGATATGCTGTATTTTTATACGCACCACGTCCATGTAATAGGCTATATTGGGATTTTTTTTTGAAAATATATTTATTAAATTTTTTATATACATATTGGCATATTAAATATTTTGGTACAAATAAATTTATAATTAGGGTAGCTATCCATCTAAGGTCAAGATAGGTTATTTAGAGTTATTTAAAGGTTTGATTTGAATGTTTTTTAGTCTTTTACAGGTATATTCATAGACATTATTATAAACATTAATCCTCAAGCAACGATTAAAAAGTCTTTTCAATGATTATTTTCTCTATGATTTGAATATAAAAATTACGTCAGTATATAAAATTATTCTTCAAAAAGGAAATAATTTTTTTGAAAAATATTAAATTTAAGTATTTAATATACTTGGCTGATTGCATTTAACATAGAGTTAATAAATAAGAGATTAATTTTTCATAATACAATTAGACGTTTAAGTAAAAATTTATCTTAATTGTATTATCTTTATATACATATCTAAAATTGAATTTAAAATTATATATTTAAAAACTCAAATATCTTCTACTCAAATCAATACATATTATTGTAAATTTCTAGCTTTGATTGAACATCAGTCTTGACTCATTAAAAAGCCAAATGATGATATACATGATTGTATATAAATTAACATGTTATGGCACGCAAGTTGGTGCTGGTTGAAGCATTTCCGGAGAGCCAAGGCTTATTCTCATTGGTTATGCTTCTTGTCTTTAGCTTACCATCTGCCAAGTGATTGTTTTCTTCATTATTATAGAAAAATTGAATAATTTTTCATACACATACATCAAGTGTGTATCATCTCACATTATATATAAGTAATAAAATTAAAGTAAATATATAAAAAATAAAATAAAATAAGTTTAATTATAATTAAATGATAAAAATTATGTAAATATAATGTGATGTGTGTATGAATAATATTATTAAAAAAATACATTAGAAAAAAGTTAAAGCCTGTCAAAAGCACAGTATTATGCATCTAATTAAGTCCAACCACTAAAGGATAAACAGATAGTTAGTCTTTAGTCTCTATGCCATTAAAGGATAGAAAACTTTGACGATAAGATAGGGATTTTGGTTTGATGTGACTCCCTTTCTCAATGTGAAAGTGGGATAAAGTAGGGAAAAGATATCATGAAATGGAAGAAAAATGGTTCATCTTGTTTGGGACCAAACTGTCTTTTTTTGGTTAAATGTACCAAATATCTATATATATGCTGGATTTCCCAAAACAGAGTAATTAAGATTCTTGACGAACATGTTTAAAATCGCACTCACTCTGTAGTTGAAAACTACTTAACATTTGCATTAGCAGTTAGCAGCCTTGCCTAGTTAGGTTCCATTCTTATCTAATATTGTTTGGAGGTACCTGATCTTTTCTAATGCTAATAAGTAATAACCATCAATGTCAAATTTCTTACTTACTTCCTTATCATTTTCTTTTGGCATTCAGTATATGTTGTAGTGATAGACACTTAGCACCAACTAGGTTGCCTTGCCTACGCAAATTCCTTTACTATCTAGTACTATTTGCTAATGGATCATTCATTTTAGAAACATTACCTTGTCTTTCAAGTTCAATAACTTATTCATTTAATTGTTTATCTTTTTCAATAAAATGTACCCTACATCTTTCTGTACACGTTGCCATGGTCCAGGCCTTATGAACAGTCAGAGCTAAGCTGGATCTTTCCAATCATAAACCTGTCTAATGACTTGTAAACAGACAATTATTAGTTATAATATATACTTACGACTTAAATGTATTTCTAGTCTTCGGACTTTTTTAAAAGGTAGTTCTCATTGTTTCAATCTAAATGATGTTACTGGACGAGTTTCGAAATTGATTCTATGAACTCTCCATATCAATATGTCATTGATATGGCTCTAATATTTATTAATGGATTGGTGTCATATAGGCAAAAAAAAAAATTATAATACTAAATTTCTATTTTGGTTCTTGAATGATACGTGTCGGATTGCTTCTAAAAAGATGAAAATTTTTATTTTGATCCTTATAAAGATAAATTTTTACGTAAGATTAGTTTCTAAATTTTGTCACAATAGTCCTTAATTAGAGGCCAATTTAACATTTCAAAGATCGAAGTAGAGATTTTTATTTTTCAAAGAATAATTCGACGAGAGACTAAATTGGAGGCTTAGTCTTTTTAATAATCAACGACATACTTTTTATTGATGTGACATCATTTGTGTTAAAATAGAGATGATATTTTTATTTTTTATTTTTTTTGGTGAAGCCAAAATAGTGATAAGATTTTTTTGTTTGGTACAATAGTGATAACAAAATTTGAATTTCTGACCTTATGAATATTATCAAAAATTTTTATTACTAACTGAATCCTAATGACTTTAAAATAGAGATTAAATTAATATTAATAAAAAAATATGTTATAAGTCTCATATTAAATAAATAAATAAAATTTAATATAATATTTAAATTATAAACTCTTATACCTAATAGAATGGTCTGACTTAAATCATAACATAATGTCTCATTAACATTATGTAGTCAACGAAACTTAATAGAATAAAAATAAAAATAAAAATAAAAATGAAAATAAAAAAAAAAAAATTATAATATAATTATAATTATAAGAAAACTTATTGATAAAGAGAAACTTGAATGATATTTCACACAAAAAATAAAATTTCTTTTTAAATTAAGTGATTACAGCCCTTCCTTATATAAGTGCATACAAAAGAAAAGAACATACAACTTTTAGGATAATTACATGAGCTCACGATGAAAAAAAAAATGATCATCTTATATTTTTAAAAGAAGTATAAAAATTATTAATTTTTTTAAGAATATTGATTCAATAAAAAAAATAAATAAATAAATAAAAATATATATAATAAATATATATATATAAAAAATATAATATATATATATTTATTATTTATAATAAGAATATAAAAATTTAAATGAAGAAATAAAATAAATTAAAAAAAATTCATTAATTTATATATATATATTATTTATAATAAGAATATAAATATAAGAATTTAAAGAAATAAAAACTCCTCAGAACTTATCTTTAGCCATCAATCGTTTTTGTCCTTTTGTTTTGATATTATTATCAATCTTATCTAGTTACATTCCTTCTCTTGGTATGATAATCACATTGAAAGGCAAACATTTACTATATTATTGGAAGGATTGGCAAAGTACTACTGGATCTGCACGTGCTTTCCTCTTTCTCACTATGCTGGCTTACTGGATAATGTAGAAGATGGCACTGCCTTGGAACCTGGAAATACCTTCCCCAAAATCGATTTTTATCTCAAACCTAGTCTGTCAGCACTTCCTGCTCTGTTTCTTCTTCCAATTCAAGAATTACTTCCCACTTTCCGATTTCCTTAATTCCTTTGAATCAGGACTTAAACCCGTATCATAAAAAAGAAAAAAAAATGAGTTTATTGAAAATTTGGGGAAGAAAAAAAAAAGAGATTTTACATAATAATTGTAAAAAGAAAATCAAAATATGTGCATTGATAATTGATACAAGGCGTACCGAAAACGTGGGTAGGTGGGAGGCTCTAGAAGTGTGGCCTATTATAATAGAATTGGGCTTGTACAAACATGACCCAAAAGATTAAACTCAAAAAGTTAAGGTCCAAATGTCCAATCCTAGTCCTAGTATGCATATATACCTAGTATAAAAAAATTAAAAATTAAAATCCTAGTATGCATATCACCTCTCTCTCTCTCTGGCTTTTTAATATTCTATTATGACTTGTGAGACTTCTTTTATTTATTATATTTTCTTGGATTCATTCACTGACGTTTGGGCTTAGGAACTTGTTTAACCAGGCTCTTTTACCTTTACCTCATTAGATCATTAGAATGGACATGCAGGGACACAACTAGTGTTTTGCTTTGTTTTTCTTTACTTTCTAGTAGTATCAACATCAGAAAAGGAAATGAAAAAGCAGAACTGTTACAACACGTAGCGGCTTTCGACGAATTCTAAGTTTTGGGTTTGGATGGATAGAGTGCCGTCTCGAACCTGCAGCAAGCTAATGGGGGTGAAGTTGAGCAAACCCTTAGCACTGGGAGACTGGCGACGAATTCTAAGTTATAATCTATTAATTAATAAGGAGTTGTTTCATTGTGATTAAATTAGAAGAAAGTTGATTTTGTCATTTACTGATTAGTTTTTTTTGCTTTCTAGAACTTCCAAATTTGAAGTTTTCTTAACTGTATCTTTGCTCTTCAATAAGTAGACAAAAAAAATGTTGGTTGCACATCTTTATATCTCACATTTCTAACATTTGAGAATATATGATAAAATTAAAATATAAGTGTGTAAAAAATAAAATATAATTAATTATAATTTAATGATATATATATATATATATATATATATATATATATATATATATATATATGAGATATTATAAAGGGTGAAATATAAATATATATATATATGGTCATATTAAAAGTATATATATGTATACTTAAAAAATCAATGTGTTGTCTATGTCATTCATATCTAATGATTAACATTTACTCCTCTCATCTTTTACAATAAATATTCCTCTTATCAAAATAACATTCTCTATATATATATATATAAGTGTATGTAATATTCTAAGTATACTACCTCCTCAGTCCCACATGCAGGCAGTCAATTCAGAATGCCCTTGGTTGTGAGCACGTCGAAATAACTAATCTTAGTTTGAAAGAAATAAATTAATGGAAAAGCATGAAAGACTTCAAAACTTTGGCAAAAGACATTCAAGTTACTGGCTTAGTACTCTCTTGACTATTTATCACACAATTGCCAACAGCTACTCAATTACCACAAAATTAAATTATCGAATTAGGGGAGTTTTTTTTTTTTAAAAAATAAATAGACACAGTTTCCCTAAAAAGTATAGGGAATTAGACTTGTAAATACAATAAAATAATACATTATTTCTATCAATCATCATTGTCAGTTTGTCACATAGACTCTTAACATAAATCAATAATCTTGACATAATTTTTAAAAATGAGAGGAGATCTACTTATGCGTAAGTCTTAAAATTATTACACCATTTAATAACTTTTTATAAACATTAAATTCATCAATTTAGCTTTTGCAAATTAGATTCACAGATGCAGTCTTATTGATTTAGCAACTGTGAGTTCAAATTTTAATTGGAGAGGTCTTAAAAGGGAGGGTTATGAGAGAATTTTTTAGCGTTTAGACAGAGCCCTATGCATTGTGAACTGACGAAATTTCTTCCATGAAGCATACGTGTCTACTTTAACTAGAATTCATTCAGATCATCATCCTTTATTGATAAAGACAGACAATCCCTCTTAGTCTCACACAAATAAGCCTTTCAGATTTGAAAGTGCTGGGTTTCAGCATCACAATTTCCATAAATTAGTGGCAAGAGAATGGAAAGTAAATGAGTCCTTTAAGGAAACAACTTCTCTCTTCACGTCTCGATTAAGACAATGGAACTGTGACTCTTTTCGAGATATTTTTAGAAGGAAAAGGAGACTCTTGACTGGATTAAATGGGATCCAAAATAATCATAGATATGACAGAAGCACAACGTTAGACAATCTTGAAAAACAACTCCATAGCCAACTAGAAGAAGTTCTATTACAAGAAGAAACTTTATGGCACCAAAAATCTAGGGTCTAGTGGATTCAAGAAGGAGACCGCAACATCTCCTTCTATCACACCAAAACAGTCATTAGAAGGAGGCGTAATAAAATCATGGCCCTCAAATCCCAGCATGAAGAATGGATTGAAGATCAAGAACAGATTCAGAACTTGGTTATAAATTTCTTCCGCTGCCTGTATACAGAAGAGAACCCTAATAGACCTATTCTGTACACGACTGTTTCATACCCCTTTCTTAGTACTCAACTCCAACAAAATCTTTCCAACCACATATCTATCTAGGAAGTTAGAAATGCAATGTTTAGCATTGGCCCTCTAAAAAGTTTGGGAGAGGATGACTTCCCTCGAATTTTCGTTCAAAAGAATTGAGAAATTGTGAAAGAGTCTATCATTAGAGTTATAAGAGGTGCGTGGATTGATCCTAACAATCTGAAAGAGCTAAACCAAACCATGCTTGTCCTGATCCCTAAAGTGGAGAAACCAGAGTTCATTAATCAATTTTGCCCAATAGCTTTGTGTAATGTGGTGTACAAATGTCTCTCCAAGATTATAGTGAACAAGATAAAGCTCATTCTTAAAGATAGAATCTTGTCGCTCCAAGCCAATTGTATCCCTGGAAGAAACATCCATGATAACATTATCATTGCCTAGGAGCTTATACATTCTATGAGGAAGGTTAGAGGGTGTAGAGGTTTTATGGCAATAAAGATCAGTTTAGAAAAAGCCCATGATAGGCTAAGCTGGTGCTTCATTAATCAGTGAGTAATAGAATTTGGAATACCTAACTCCCTTGTTAATTTGAACATGACATGCATATCCTCCCCCTCCTACAATCTTCTGTGGAATGGCAGTAAGATAGTGAAGTTCACACCATCCAAATGAATCAGACAAGGTGGTCCTATATCTCTTTATATTTTTGTCATTTGTATGGATAAGTTGTCCCACTTAATAGCTAAAAAAATGGAGGATCTGAAGTGGGCATCCTATGAAAGTTGGGCACAATGGGCCAAAAATCTCTTATTTACTTTTTGCAGATGACTTTCTTATATTTGTTGAGACCATGTATGATCAATAGAATTGCATCCTCCAAACTCTTAGAACTCGTTTGGTGGTCAGGATATGATAAGAGCAGATAGGATTAGAGAGCAGGATAGGAGTAGGATATGATATTAGCAGGATAAGCTGTTATCCTATCCGACGTTTGGTGTCCACCAGATAACCAACTGGATAGCATTATAATTTTAGTATGATTTTAAAATTTTTCTTTTTTATTCGGAATGTTTTCATATTTTATTTGATTTTATTTTTTTATAATTTTCAATTTTTTTAAATTATATAAAAAGACCAATTTATCCTTATGATAAAATTACATATAATTTTTAAAATTTTGAAAATATTGTTTAACTTAAATTAATTTTTTATAATTTTAAATATTCATTTTTAGTTTTTACTTTACATATAGTTAAATTATTAGAATAATTTTATATTTTTTAGTTTTTAAAATAATATAAATAACAAAATTAGCCTTGAGACAAAATAAAAATAATTTTTAACATTAATTATTAGTATTTTATTATTTTAAATATTTTATATTTATTATACATTTTTGGTAACCATGTTATATTTTATTATACTTTAATTATTTTATATTTAAAATATTTTTTTATATTATACTTTAAATCACCTTATCATATCCTGTTGAGTTCTAACCTGACCCAACATTCCCTCAGGATAGAATTTGAACTAAATAGACATGATAAGATAGGTGACACGATTGATTTATCCTATCCTACTGGTTCACCAAACAACAAGTTTCAGACAGGATATGATAGTTTATCCTATCTTGTCTCTCTTATCCTGACCACTAAACGAGCCCTTAATGTCTTATGTGAAGCTTCCGGGCACAAAATAACTTCCTAGAAAACCAACATCATTTTCTCCAAAAACATGCCCCAGGAATTAGTGAATGGACTTGCTGAAAGTTGTGGTTTCAATACAATTAAAGAACTTGATTGCTATTTAGGTGCCTTTATTAGGGAAAGGAGAGCTTCTAAAGCTCGCTACAAACATATTGTGGACAAGGTTCAAACTAAGTTGAGTGGTTAGCAGACCCAATGCCTCTCTTTGGCAAGCTGCACAACACTGGCTCGTTCTGTCTTGGGGTCTTTGGCAGTGTTCAACATGCAATATTCTAAACTTCACAAGACTCTATAATGATATTGAAAAAGCTTAAAGGAGATTTATTTGGGGGGAGGCCAATATGAAGAAAAGGCCCTATCTAGTTAATTAGGCCATTTTATGCAACCCAAGAGACAACGGAGGTCTGGGCTTCAAGAACTTAAATTCTTTGAATGAAGCCTTTCTTATTAAATTGAGCTGGGGGTATTATTTCGGACCATACCAGACTATGGGTCCAAGTCCTTATTGGTAAGTATGGTAGAGGGCAAAACCTACTAGAAGGTATTCAACCTAGCGCCTTTGACTCAGTGCTCTGGAAGGACTTCTCCAAGCTCTGGCCAAAGCTTCTAGAGAACATCGCTCACTCAATTGGTGATAAAGCAACCACAGATTTTTGGTACCACCACTAGGTGCAGGGAGTACTGCAGCAGCGACCTACGCTCTGGAATCCCTTGCAATAGAGGCCTGTAATGTCATTATCAGAGACTTCATAACAGATCAAGGAGAGTGGGACCTTCTGAGGCTTCAAGCCTTACTGCCATCTCATCTGGTTCAAAAGATCTGGACCCTTTGCCCTCCACACCAATTAGATAGGGAATACACAATTTCCTAGGGTTAGAATGAAGTCTGCATGATAAAGGAGATTTATGAAGCCATGGCTCTAGAGACTCCCTTGAGGGACACAATTTGGGGCTAGATATGGAGCTGGAAAAGGCCCCCAAAGGGTTAGATTCATGTGGTTGGTTTACCACGACAAGCTCTTCACTGCTAAACATCGCAACCATTAGAATGATAGGGTTTGTCCAGATTGTGCCCACTGTATGGTGTAACACCCTAATACAGATATCTAGATATATAATAGTTTCACAATGATATATAAAGATAACGGTACTAGAAATGTTACTTCCTCATACTTTATTCTAACAAATATCCATAATCACAACTGAGTAATTATAGAAAGCCTTGAGAGATTTCGAAAAAACTTATACATATAAATATACAAACTTAGCCACAAGAGGACTTATTTGTAATACATATAACATAAAACATACAGAACAAATATAAACTGATTACATAAGTTCCGTCTACTTAAAGCAATAAAAAAACTACGCTAGTCTTCATGCTTTATCTTCTCACCCTTAACAGGGTCTGTACCTCTGTACCTGCATCTGTGCCTGCATCTGGATTTACATGGAATAACAACTGGGGTGAGAATAAACATTCTTAGTAAAAGCAATTCCAATACCATCTAACTATAACATTGTATATAACAAATATATAACAAATGCTATAATTTCTAACTTAGGAGCTTCCTCCTCTTTTCTCATATCTGCACACTTTTTTTATAGTGTGATATTAACTTATAACCTACACACTGTTAATATATACAACGCCCATACAACTGTAAATACCCACAGCGACGGACAATGCCCATACAACTGTTCGTGAATGCAATGTGAATGATATGTAATATGAATATACCTAAGGAATCCTAAGAGTATGTGGATGAAATGCAAATGCAGGGTTTTGTTTTAAATACATGCAGAAGTTTATTTTGAAAACAAGGAAGTTTGCTTTGGGGTCAAGATATCATCCAAAAGGCCCTAATTCTAAAGCTTATCCTCACATTACACATATCGACACGAGAAATTCCTTCATCCTTGCTCAAAAAGCATCTTTGGATTTCCCACTTATCTCCTTTGGCCTTGGCACTATCGAGACATCAGGGTTATGTCCTTCTCAAAAGTCCTTTGGACACCCATCTATCTCTTTTTGCCTCCATGAATGAACATCAAAGGATACTCTGTAACACCCTTGTGGGGATGTCACATATATAAAGAGAAATAAAAGAAAGATAAATAAAATCTACCCAAGTTATAAAACATTTATTACGTACTAATATGGGTCGTAAAATAGTTCCTGTTAAACAGAATATTATTAAATAAAATAATGCGGAAACATAAAATAAACCAACATCACTTAATATACATATGGTCCAAGTTAGAAGTTATACAAATAATTTACAACTACAACTACAAATATTTAAACATAAACAAGAAACCAAAAACAAGAAAGAGTCAATATATACATACGCAGACGCGCCCAAAAATACATCATAAATATTTAATCCTCGATGGATCACTCTCGAAAACTCATCGAAGATAAATATCCGGATGCCTCGACACTCGGCGATAACGAGATCGCGCGCAACGATACGATACTAATCTCACTAGGCTCAGTGGTCACACCACCCCAATGACGCCTAATGGATAACGGTAACTCTAGGTGCAAAAACACAGTAGTCGTCATCACTGGCTCTTCATCAAACCTATGACGTAGGGACACAGTCAGCCGTCCCACATACGTCACGGAGTCTTTGTCTCCTCGCATATGCCAAGCTAACGATCCACCGTGAAACTCGAGTGTCATGTCCCAAAAATCTAAGCAGCCATACCCAAACCAATCAATCCAATAGATATGGATGATCGATGGTTCTTGATCGTCGAATCGATCTTCGGCTTCTTCTTCCTCCTCCTCGGGATACGGAATCTCAAGAGGCTGCTCCTCTTCCTCAAACTCTTTCTCGCGTAAAATAAATATCAAAATACATACAATAAAGAAAAAGGTAAGACAATCTAAAATCATCACAAACATGGTAAATAAGAAAACGACAAACCAGCTTATACAATTCATGCAATATGAAAAGCTATAACAAGAATCGAGTGAGAATAGAGAAAAGATTTAAATATCACAACAACACATAATATCACGTATAAAATAAAATATCCCGGGAAATAATATCACGATAAAATAATAGAAGTATAAACAATCATCATAATACTAACTAGATAAAAAAAATA
The DNA here is from genome assembly GCA_029884605.1 of Ormosia emarginata. Lineage (NCBI taxonomy): Eukaryota > Viridiplantae > Streptophyta > Magnoliopsida > Fabales > Fabaceae > Ormosia > Ormosia emarginata. Next base: position 7,511,735 of record JAQQTP010000059.1, on the reverse strand, counting down.
GACAGATAAAATAAAATAATATCCAAGATATACTCATATGAAATATGACACGATCCTACTCCATGGAGCTAAATACAAACAGATATCGGAGAGAATGACTCGCAAAATCTATTAGTACCACGGCTGCCCAACCAAACTATTGCCACTTTGCGTCTATAGCCCCATGTCATATGGAATCCATCATACAAAGCATGGTGTAGTTCACGGTCTCACATTGTGGCACTACCACAATGTACTATTAGACTTTACGAAATCTCGATTAAAAATAGTGCATGTCGAGTTCATTAGTGTGCTACGGTTACCACGCAACCATTAGAATGATATATGGAATCCCGTTGTCTCCAAGTTCATAAAGACAATGAACCACACTACGTTTATCGCATCGACAACACGATGTGATTCACCTCGTCAACCAATCCACCAAAAATTGGCATATCCTCAAGTTACCAGGATATTCTCAAGATAAAAGATATATAATCCCAGTCTTCCAAAGCCTGTATTCACCTATAAAGAAAAATACAAAAAATCTAGAAAGAATATAGAAAATACCGTTTCTCAATCGCGTAGAAATTTTATCGCGTTTACAATCTCGTCGTTTTTTACAAACGTTTTTAAATCGCGTAAGTATATTTTTCTGTTTTCAAAATCGCGTAGAGTTTTTAATATATTTTCTCAATCGCGTAAGATTTTTAAATTATTTTCTTGTCCAAATTCCTTAAAATTGCTATTTAAATTACTGTTTAAATAAACAGAAATAATATTTAGTACATTTAAACTACGTAAAATATTTTCCATACAATACCTCTTTTGGACATCTTTTCTATCTTATTTGTCTATTTTTACTAAAAATTGACAAGATATTTTATTTAGAAAATTTATATAAATGATTTCCTAATTTTTTCGTAAAAATTCTGTTTATTTAATTTTTAAACCATATAATTAATCCTTTTGAAAACTACTAACATGCTTCAAAATACAACATGAGCCATATGTTAGAAAATTCTCAAAAGTTACTGTATTTCATTTCTAACAATAAAATCAATAGTTTTAGTTCAAGACACTTAATTCTAATCAATTAATTTCTTTAAAACTCCTTTAAAAAAAATTCCTTTTTAACATATATTGCATTATTTTGATTGAAAAAGGTTTAGAATTGATCTTAGAAATCATATATAAGTGGTTTGGCATGTTGGCCTAACATAAAATTATGTCATTTGATTTCTAAATTCATTTTCCTTAACCTAAACAATGTGATACCTTGTTAATGTTCCTAGGTTAATTAAATCTCATTTTAGGAAAATTAAGAGAACATTTTGGTTCTCCATTTTGGCCATGGCCGTAAGCCTCAAGGTTTGTGTTCTTTGGAACACTCATGCAATCCTTGACATATTATTCACATCCTATAAATTATCATACATTTCTAACACATGCAATATATTTCTAACACATATAACCTAAATCAAAGCTTGTAAACATGCAATCAAAGCTTGTAGACATGCAAATTATTACAAACATCAAATAGGAAAGCTACTAACAAATACACAAATACATAAACAAGCTACTAACAATCACACAAATGAATCCTTATGGATTCTACAATCACAAAAATCACACTCCATCTTCTTACCACCATCCTTAGATGATAAGATTAGTCTTTCTCTTACCTTAAATGAAGACTAAAACTCTTTCACACCTTTCCTTATGTTTCGGTTTTCTCCTTCAAAATCACCTAACAAGCTTAAACAAAACTACAAGTTACTAACCATAAAAAGAGAGCTTAAACCATGGAGAAATCATGGCTTAGAACTTTGAAAAAGAGTTTAGAAAAGAAAAATTAGGAATTTCACCTTCTTGGTTAAATCTTCCAAGTAGGTTTTCAAGCTTCAAATGAAGGATTTAGCAAGAACTCCCAACTAGAAATGTTCTTAGGATTGTGTTTAGGTTGAGAAAACTTGGTTAGATAGAATTTTGGGTGGTTGGATGGTGTAGAACAAGGCTTGGCCGAATGGAGCTTCAAGAGAGCTTCAATAGTATTTAGGGTTTTTGGAAGAGAGAGAAGAGAGAAAGTTGCATGAAGACAAAGTGATTTTGGTCTTCCAAAGGCCAAATGGCCGTGAACTTCACTCCATGCAAGGTGTAGCCTTGCTTGGCTTCATCCAAGCCTTAGAATGGATCAAAGGCTAAGATTAAAACTTGGTTAGCAAGCTTGGCTCCCATTGGTTCATCCTTGCCTTGTCATTAGCCTTAGTCACCATGCTTAGTCACTAATTAGCTTAGTCACACACTTAGTCATCATGTTCTAGAGAATTCCTTCACTAATGATGCTTAATTAAGCTACTAAGTTAACTGTATTAGCTAAACGTGAGTCCCGCAAAACATTTCCAGGTCTACTGTCATCTAATTATATTGAGTAATAAAATAATATACAAAATTATTTTATTGACGATTAAATCCTAAAAATTAAAAGATTAATTATCGTCTCATTCGAATGGGTTTAGTAAGATCCCCCATCTGAATAATTAAAACAAGATTTCCCACACAAAAAAATATTATTTTCCGTCCCAGAGCAAATCGCACAAAAAGTCCAAATAAATTCACAGACAAGAATATTAAGCTTCAGTAACATATAGAAAAATTAAAAACAAGTACAATCGGGACATAACGGTCATTTTTTTTATTTTTCTCCACGACGTTAGCAAATCATCTAAAACGTTCAAATAAAATTACAGACATTATTAATTGTCTCGTATATCTCCGAAAAAAATTAAAACAAGTTAGCTTGAGAAAATTTTTATTTTACCGTCTCTAAGCAAAATACGTAAAAGATTAAATAAAATTTTAGCTTGAGAAAACATATTTGTATTTCATACGAAAAAACAAGAAACAAGCATAACCATTTACACAAAAGCTTGAAAAATAGCAAACAGAACATTCGAGACATTTTCTAAAAATTGGGGTGTTACATACTCACCAAGATCGATACTACTTGACTAATTCGTAGACTTACATACGTACTTATATACTTAGTTCCTTTACGATCTAAGCATATTCTCCTAAGAACTTTGGCTTCTTATGTTTACCTTTTGTAATGAGGAGAATCTGTAACCTCATACTACATGTAACCTTAGCATCTGGTCAGTAATACTTGTCCCCTTAGGAACTTCTCTGATTTCTTACCTTCTTAGTTAAATGACCTCGCGTCATATAACGTTACATTCTCAGGTAAACATTACTAGACTATTTCTCATACTTGTACCTAATTCCACCTCATCACTCATATCTCTTAAGTGATTTCTAACACAACACTATGTTGCTGAGGTATTAGATACTTACCTATGGCAAACCACTAATCTTGGTTGCACTAAGATTCTTTCTCTTCACATACATACTAGATTAACTAACTAGTGTGTGAAAAGCTTAGTGTTATATTTATCTCTTATATAAACACAATCTTAACTTTCTTATAGACTCAACTCATCCTTGTGAAAAAGTCTATTTTAACTAATGCCTCATTCAACCTTACTTAAAGGAATGAGTGAACATTTCTCTAGAACTTTGCATACTTAATCAATGTAACAAGCTTACAAGTCAACATTCATTCTATTGTGTATTCTACAATGCACAAGGTCTCACTTAACTAGAGACTTAGTACATAAACATTCCATATTTGGAATGGATACACCATCTCATCTTATCTCCACTCAAGAAACCTAACTCAAGTGTAATTCTTACTTACAACTCTTAGTTGTTCAAGGTCTTAGGTATCTTCCTAAGATAATCCACTACTCTTGGATATCCTAAGGTTCATACCCTTCTCATTCTCTACTAGAGTGAATACTATTATGCATACTAGCATACTTGTCTTCATTGCACCATCTCCTCACATCTTAAGTGATATCTAATGTAACACTAAGTTACCTAAGGTGCTACTAAAAATTCTAGTGTCCAACTTTCTCAAAAACACCTTAAATCTTGCCTAAAAAGGTTGATTTTCAAGATTGCACCAAACATGCATTATAACTTCTAAAATTCTGAATTTTTATGAGCACATAGCTTTTTCTCATATCTTTCTAATGCCACAAACCTTGCTTCATTTGGTTGAGTGTAGCTAAAGTTATGCGACATTTTGCAGAGGCCAAAATAGAGCATTCTCTGATTGACCCATTTCTGACCTAATTTTAAACTGAAACTGAGAATAAACTACATATGAGAAAATTCTGAAATTTTTACCACATGAAGCCTTATGTCTTAGCTTTCAAATGGCACCGGTTTCATGTCCATACGACATCGGAGCAAGAAATTATGCAATCTGGTTTACTGACTGCCAGAATGCCTTTTTCTACAGAATTTATCTCAAATTCAAACAGAATATGGTATTGATTGGCTTGGTGTAAAATTCTGAAATTTTTACCACAAGAAGCCTTATGTCTTAGCTTTCAAATGGCTCTGGAATCAGGTCATTCCGATATCTACAGCCCACGTTATACAACAAACACTGCAGGCTGTTCAGAATTTTCCTATTCTGGTTTCAGGCCTCACGCCGCGGCACCAAACTCCCCATGCCGCGACGCCCATAACAGAAGCACGATTCTGCATAATTCTACAGGGCATGGTACTGTTCTAATGGTCATTTGCACAGATTTTGGCCATTTCCAATCAGTTTCTAAGTGATTCTAAGTTCCTAACTAGTTCATTAACACTTAGGAAACATCAATCACCATTCTAAACCTTTTGATTTGGATTCATAAACCAAAATCATGCATGCTTGACCCTAAACCCCAAAATGGACATCAATGGTTTACATGAATATTTCTAGGTTTCTAAATTCAATTTATGACATGAACAAGTCATAATTGATCTAAGAAACATATCCATGCAAACCAAACACATCAAACTCATTTAGAACTCAATTTAGCATACTAGGTTGTTAATATGCATACATAGAGAAAATAGATGAATAAAGGCTCTAAACCCCTTGATCTTGAAGCTTGATCTTGAAGCTTGATCCTTGATCTTCTTCTCTTCCTTCTCCCTTTCTTCTTCTTCCCCTTTCTCCCTTCTCCCCTTTCTCTCTTTTCTTTCTTTCTTTCTCTGTTTTTCTTCATTTTGCCGAGAGAGAAGATAGAAATAGGGGGTGGGACGTAGAGAGAATTAAGGAAAAAGATTAACTTAAGTTTCTACACTGAAACTTATATCTGCTAAGGACACTCGAATTGTGCTAATTCAAGTTTTTCCAGCTTCCATCAACTTTAGAATAAATCATAGGATTCATCTAAATTGTTGTTTCACTATTTTCATGATTTTCTATATCTGCTGGGGATCAATCCAACATTAAAAGTATAACCTGTATGCCTAAAAATACCAAACTGACTCCAATTCTCTTGAAACTTTTACCACATCTTACTTGGCTTATTTGTGACCTAGAAATAAACTCTCTATGTTTATTTCCCTTAACTTAGCAAAAGTTGCTATTATCTGAGTCATTTTAAGTTACTTTTCAACTTTTGTGTTGCAACTAAGTGCCTAAACGAACTTAGTTTGTCACAAAACTTTACTGACATGCTAAACAAGTCAAATGCTACTTTTTGTAATCATTTACCAGTCTAACATGTGTTTAAGGGTATTACATATGGCACCACAGAAACGCTGATTCACGCCCTCCGTGATTGCCTTCTAGCTACTCGATCTTGGATTCATCTGGTTAGATCGGACAAAATAGTTCTTTTTTTCTTTGGAAATCTCAAAGATTGGGTCACAAACAACTTTAACTCTGACTTTGGGGTTTCTCACTTTGAAAATGAAGGGATATTTTCATGGTCACATCCTGGTGTCAATGGTTCCGAAGAAACAAGGAACAATTTGATCACCACTACCATAGGCTTTCCTGTACTATGCTAGCTATTCGTGACCATCTTAGGCTTATTAATTTGGCAAGAGCCTAGGTGCATCTTGAAGTGATGGGAATTAGACGCACAATTGATATCTCCTGGAAATTTCCCCCTCCAAGTTGGATAAAGTTAAATACAGATAGCTCTGTAATTAGTCAAACAGGTGTTGTTGGTTATGGTGGGCTCATTAGAAACAACCAGGGTGAATGACTCCAAGGTTTCACTAGGAGGATTGGGCAATGCGATGTCTTTATAGCCAAGTTATGGGATGTCCTCTCAAGATTGCAGTTGGCTTGGAATTATGGGGTTAGGAAGATTATAGTGGAATGTGATTCCCAATCTGTGGTCCAATCTCTGAATGAAAAAAGCACCTACCATAAAGAGCATAACAAACTAATTACCAAGATTTTGAACTGGAGGAACATAAACTGGGAGATCACCTTCACCCATGCTCATAGGGAAAGTAACCATTGTGCAAACTGTATGACATGACTTAGCCTCTCTCAATAACTAGGATATAGAATCTGGGATAGTCCCCCACAACAACTTCTAGTTTTTCTTCTTACTGATGTATCTAGGGTCTCTATGCCTCGTTAGGGGTGTCAAAACGGGTCGGCCCGGTCCATTCGGACTCGGGCCATTTTCGGGCCATATAAATTTCGGGCTGCTATTTTGCCAGCCCACCCCATCCCATTTAGTCTTATGTAGTGTTAAAAGAGCGGGCTAGTCCGGCCCATTCGGACTCGATCCATTTGGGCCATATAAGTTTCGGGCAAGCATTTTGCTAACCCAGCCCGTCCATTTTATCGAGCTATTCAGGCCGGTCCATCGAGCTTGACGCATTTTGACACCCCTATGCCTCGTAGTTTTTCCTATTCTGTTTAGTTGTTTTCCTCTTCCTAAGCCTTAGGCCCTCCAAAGCACCCAAAAAAAGAAGTCTATAAAATTTCATGAAATTTTAAAATGAATTAGTATTTCATTTAGTTACTCCATTTTTATGTACATGAATTGGTATTTCATGAAATTGTAAATGTCACATTAATTAAATTAGATACTTACTAATATTGATTTATATCAAATTTGGTATGCTTGATTATTATGATAATATCACATGATTTAACGGTTAAATTGATAAATTCAATATTTATAAAAAGTGATTAAGCGATGTAATAAGTGGATCTACACTCTTTAAAAATTAATCTGACATTATTAACCCCATCTTAAAATCAACATTTGTTTGTACCTGTAAATAGAAAGCAATACGACTTCTATTCCTTTAAAAAGTCAATGTGCAAATCATTTATTTATTTCATTCCAAATTTATACAACACAATTAAGTAAAATGCGTAAAGTCGTAAACTACCTAAGAATCAAATACCATTCGTAGTGTAACTTTGAACCAATATTCAAGCGATAGAAAATGAACTACTTTACTAATGCTAGTTAAATCAAACATAAATGAACAATCTAATATTTGTTAAAAGTACGACACCACTTGAATTTTAGATGTACGTATGTAACCAGATATAAATGGTGTATGTAGAGTAATTCGTCTATTACAACTTTATTGGTGAGATGGCGTATCCCCATGCACTTGATTAATTATCATATTGGGTCGTTTTAATTAGCAGCTATAACGCTCTTTATATGAATAAATTACACATGAAAGGATTGGTATATGATATTACTCTATGGGGTGTATCCACTTCACCATCACCATCATGCATCACCTTATTTTAGGCGAACCATTTATGCTATAAATCTACTGTAGTACACTAAATTCAAGGTCCAATTGGTGCATCACCTGCCAAGCTTCTTTGGTAAAGGATGTTTGTCAGTCTTCTTTTAATGGAAATTAGCATAGCTTGTAAAGGGATGTATCAAGATCTCCTTTGAAATGCTAGCAATAATAGCTTTAGGATCTTCCAGAGTGATATTGCTTCAGCACCTCAAAACTCAAAAGTGGACTCTATTTGCGACCCTGTTCTCAACTTTTGTTGCTTTTGATCGCGTTTAGAACGATAGATTTATTAGTATTTTGATCATAAATCATAATTGATAATTGATATCCTTTGACCAAGGTTAAATGTCTCTCTTAAATATGTTAGGGTCATTTGGACATAGCTGTAGCTCCTTTTTTAAACAAATGAGCATCTGTGTAAACTCAAAACAGAAAGGACGTAGTATACTTACAATCTCATAACGAAGACAACTAAAGAAAGGTTAATTTAATAGTAGATGTAAATACGTAGGATGTCTAGCATGTATAAATTAACTCAACTTGATCATTTAACACGTAATGATATTACCATCTAAATAAAAAACAAAACAAATAGTAGACCTAGCCCAGATACAAGTTGGATCCCGAGTCAAGTGAGGAATTCCTAATCATCAAGCTTTATTTTTTATTGTTTTCCTTGAATTTCCTATCCCTACATAAATAGTTGTTTTATAGTTTACTATTAAACAATAGTACTACAAACGGATCATATGTTAATTGAATAAAGAAGAACTTACAACAAATTAATAATCTCACAGGTTTGATGACTACTCACTTTATGTTCTGTTTTCTTGCAGAGATCAAGTAAAAAACAGTTAATTATTTTACGTGTGAAACCAAATTGCAATACCATATGCTCAAGTCAAGAGTCTATACTTTCAAATTATATATTTGAGGAGGTTCACATGTCACTGAAACAACTAACTCACATGTCATTTATATGTCAATGTTATATAATTCAGCGGTTTATATATATATATATATATATATATATATATATATATATATATATATATATATATATATATATATATATATATATATATATATATATATATATATGTGTATCTAGTGAAATAAATATTTATTGTTTAAGTGAGATATATGACCTTTAATCTTGATCATTAAATCTCATATAAATGATCAATATTAAAACATAAATACATATAACTTTTTTAAGTAATCATTTTTTCCACTTTAAATAACTTTTAATTTTAATCATCTATGTATAACTATATGATCAAGATTTACTCATTTCGTCTCAACATACTTTTCCATTGAATTGGGAGATGTTTTTTTAGCAAATTTTTTCTGTCAGGGTTTGTACTTTGCTAGGCTTTACCTAGTAATGCCACCCTAAGACAGCCACCTTCCACTTTGGGCAATCCTCCTCCACTACAAGGGCCCTTCTCTCCCTATTTGGAGCTTCTCTCTTCGTTACAGTTATTTGTACAACCTTCTAGCGAAATATCCCCTCCACCTTCACAACCACCATCCTGGCTGCGCTGCCACCCCTAGAAGCCACCCAAACCTGTCGTAACCCAATCCCATTGACGATCCTCACCCTAGACTATCACCTTGTCACCAACCCCCACGACATCAACCTAACCCATCGACGGCATAGCCAGTCATGACACCATCCAAAACCACGTCGTCCTCCATCTCAACCCGCTGCTACCTACTGCGAACATATGGATCCCCCACCACAAACCATGTCACTGAACTCCCCTCTCCCCGAACTTCACTCTCTCAACCCATTCATCCTCCTCTGTAACCCTCACCGTCCCCTACCGCGAACCACTCCCAAATAGGCCCAAAGCTGTCCAAGAACCCACCTTCAACCCCACCCACATCGAGGCTAACGAGGCCTCTAATCGACCCTTGAAATACCCACATATCGATTCTGCTATTTTGTATATGGCTTCCTCCAATGTTGACAATGCGACTGAGGATGACGATGACAGCCACAAGCTAGAGGCGCTAATTGGCAATTTTGAACACAACAAAGAGGTGGATAGCAATCTAAATCCTACTAATAACCAGGCTGAGAGAATTGTCTCTCACGCTACTAGCACAATTATTGTAGGGTGTTACGGGATATTAATCTTATCTAGTTTGTTATGGTTTGTTGTATATTTAAATTGGTTTGTTGTATATTTAAATTTAGCTGATAGTTTGTTCCTATTATTTTGTTTTTCGATTTCACTGTAATATCTATATATACAATGAGAAAAAGCAGTGATCAATAAAATTAACAAAACTGCATTCGAAATTATCTTCTTAACATCTTAACATGGTATCGCCCTAATATCGTTCTCTATACTTTATCCACCATTAGCCCTCAATCAACCTTCCTTCATCTTAATACTATCTCCACTCCTCCGATCAACCTGGTCAATCACTTGTCACACAACTTCTCAATGGTGACAATTATCCCACTATGGAGTCGAGCCTTCATTATTTATTAGAGGCCAAAAAGGAACTTGGTTTTATTGATGGCTATTCCCAAACTAACCTAACGGTTCTTCAAATTTCCCTTTTTGGGTCCGTTGTATTAAAATATAAGTCCAATCTTGATGATTGTCACATTCCACAACCCCAACCATTTCCAATTCCATTCTCTGGATTAAGAGTGCACGTGATATTTGGCTTGACCTTTTATAACTCGATTCAATCAAAATTTTTTTTGTTAAATGCACCACTTAATCTTTGAAATTCCCAGAGCGTTTTCTAATCTTTCTCAAGGCAACAACTCCATATCTGCTTATTACACAATGTTGGAGGCTTATCGTGATGAACTTGACTCTTATCGCACACTTCCAATTTTAAGAGCAGAACTGAGATTGTGCCAAATTTCAATGACATTTATGATACCGATTATCTCATGGATTTTCTTCGGGGCTTAAATGATTCATATGTCCGTTAGAAGTCAAATTCTCCTTATGGACCCTCTTTATTCGTTTTTTGCCAAAAGCATACTCTCTTTTTTGGCATCTAAGAACGTATTTGCAACGTTCTTTATCGTTTCTCGTCTCGTCTCACTAGATCAATTGGCAATGTTGCACGTTTTCAACAATCTAATCCATCACGCAAATTTTTTTCCTAAGCCTCAATATCATTGTTCCATTTGCAATGTTGATGGTCACTCGACGATATTGTTACTCAAAAATTGGATATCCTTCCGGTGGAAACATAACCTTGGTTCTCAAAATCTCGATGGCTCTTCCACCCGCAATAGTCGTGACTCGGCTTCTTCCATACAAGCTCATTCCAATGGGGTTTGTTTTGCCTCATCTTCGGGATTCTACACCTTGAATAATTTGACTCCAACTCCATTCATAGTCTTATTTGTTTTCTTTTTGTTTGTTTCTTAAAGGTCACTTTCTTAATGAACAACCATGGCAAATTTTAACTAACCTTCTTAATTTCCAAATTTTTTCTCTTTTAAACCCCATTCTACCATTTGATTTTAGATTCCTATTGCCACCAATCATATATATCTCATCTTTCTTTTTTCACTTTTCATATACAAAAGTATCTACATCCATTAAATTACCACAATCAATTTGTTCCAAGCACCACATTGGTTTCACATTTTTCACAATTTTTGGGATTTAATCTCCAATGTTCTACATGTTCCTTCTTTTCACTTTAATCTCTTGTCCATTAGCAAGCTTTCCAAAACATAAACTCTTGGATTACTTTTACTCCTACTACTTGTTTTCTACAGGGACTTGACAACAACAAAGAAGGATCCATTTGTGATGGGTGAGCAACATGGTAGGGAACTCAAGTGTGCTACACCATGGCTCAACCTCTAACTTTTGATCTCTGCTAGCATCTTTTGGTTCTCACTTTGATTTATGGACAAGAAACGCCTCATCCATGGACATCACTTCCTCTCCACATCAACAAGAATAATTTAGATTCTAGCATTAAGTTTTCTAATAAATGTAAGGCATTGTTTGCCCTTTAATAAACAATCTCATTTAAAATTTCCTTTGAGTAAACATCTCATTTGAAATGTTTTGAATTAGTACATTTTGATATTTGGGGACCATATAATAAAAATCACTCTTCTGGTGCCAAATTCTTCTTGACTGTGGTTGATGATTTTTCTAGGAGTACTTGGGTATTTCTGATGCAACACAAAAGTGAAGTAAACTCAATTATTCCTTCCTTTTTTAAAATGGTTGAGAATCAATTCCACACAAAAATTCAAAAAATTCAATCTAATGCACGTGAATTTTTCAATTCCCAAACAACTGCTTTTCTTTCAAAATTTGGGAGTACTCCAGGTTGAAGTCAAGTTGTGTTTATACTCCACAACAAATGGTTTGTAGAGCATAAACACGATACATTTACTAAACATTGCACGTGAATTTACATTTTCAAATTCAACTTGCCATTAGATTTTTGGGGAGATTTTGTGTTAATTGCTGCCTATCTCATTAATCGATTACCTACAAAGGTGAAAGGTCGCACACCTCATGAAATCCTTTTTCACAAAAAACCAAAATTTTCACACCTACGGGTGTTTGGCTGTTTGGTTTATGGTCGAAACACAAACCTCACCCACAAATTTTCTAATCGAGCATCTCCGGGGATTTTTTTAGGATATCCTCATGGTCAAAAAGGTTATAAAATACTTGATTTATCTTCAAAACAAATTTATGTCACAAGAGATGCTATTTTTCATGAACATATTTTTCCATATCAAATGCTTAATGCTCAGAATTCGAAATTAGTTTTACCTCTACCACCAACAGAAATGCTTATTTCCTCACCCATTCTCCATCCCATTCCTGAAGAGCATTTACCCACTAATGATCAACAAACCCCAAATCCTGTTCTGCCATTACCTGTTGCAGTGGAACCTGAACAACCACCATCATCCAGATGTTGCTTGACCTCACCTGAAAATGCATTTTTGCTCTCCACCACTTGTTCGGATAATGCACCGTTCATCACGTGCAAGACATCGCCCCCGTTATCTTGATGATTACTTGTGTTCGCTTACCTCATCACAGTCTTCTTCTTCCACCAATGGTCCGGGTACACTTTATCCTCTTTCTAATTTTTTATCATATCATCGTTTTTCCTCTTCCCATCGTTCTTTTCTTTCTTCCTTGGCTGTTGATACTGAACCAAAGTCATATTCGGAGGCTAAGAATTTTTACAAAGAATGCGCAATGCCATGCGAATCAAGAGATTGATGCCTTGTATGCAAATAAAACTTGGTCCTTAGTACCACTACCTGCACGGTTTCCAATTGATTGCGTTATGGGTATATAAAATGTTGAAAGTTTTCAAATGGTATTATCGAATGGTATAAAGCAAGACTCGTTGCAAAGGGTTATACTGGAAAGATTGAAGGGGTTGACTATTTTGAAACATTTGCTCCGAGCATTGTCAAACTTGTCATAGTTCGAGTTCTTCTCTCTATTCATTGGTGATTCTAAACAATGGCCCCTACATCAACTTGATGTACATAATGCGTTCCTACATGGGGATTTACATGAGGATGTGTTTATGCAATTGCCTCCTGGTTTTCGACGTCAAGGAGAGACCCTTGTTTGCAAACTACAAAAATCTTTATATGGTCTTAAGCAAGCTTCACGGAATTGGCATTCAAAATTCTCAGAGGTTCTTCTTGATTTTGGTTTTACTCATAGTGATATTTTGGCTTTCATTCCATCATTCACTATTCAGTATCATGCAGTCCGCATTCGCTCTGTGAGTTCTCCTCCTTTATGTCAATGACATAATTCTTACGTTGAGGATCCTCATCTCATTAACCTCATTAAGGACCTTTTGCACAAAAAAATTCAAAATTAAAGACTTGGGGCGATTGAAGCACTTTCTAGGCATCGAGTTTTTTATTTGTTGCCACATCTAAGAAGGGTCTATTTAATCTTGTCCCTTTTAACGACAATATGCCCTTGACATCATCTTCGACATCTTGGTCTTATGGGTTCGAAAATCTTTGATCTTGACTTTCCCATGGAGCAACATCTAAAACTATCCCCATCACAGGGTACTACATTATCTGATCCTTCCCCATATCGTCGCCTTGTGGGTCGCTTAATTTATCTCACAGTTACGCGTCCGGATATTACTCACTCTGTCAACATATTAAGTCAGTTTATGCATGCTCCTTGCCAACCTCACATGGATGCTGCTATTCGCCTTATTCGTTACCTAAAGGCCACGCCTGGACAAGGTCTTTTTTTTTCATCTAATTCAGATTTATCCCTTCGTGCTTATTGTGACTCAGATTGGGCTAGTTTTCCCACAACTAGACGCTCCACATCTGGTTTTGTATTTTTTTACTAGCATGTTTCATGGAAAACAAAGAAACAAAGTGTGGTTCTCTCCCTATTTGGAGCTTCTCTCTTCGTTACAGTTATTTGTACAACCTTCTAGCGAAATATCCCCTCCACCTTCACAACCACCATATGAGCAAACCTGTCGTAACCCAATGGACTAATGTAAACCCCTTTGAAATCACTTGGCTTTCATATCTTTTGAATGACATTGGTCTTCCTCTATCTACACCAACTCCTTTGTATTGTGATAATCATCCGGATCCCCACCATTGCTTCCAATCCAAGTCATATCATGAGCTCCACTAAACACATAGAAATTGATTGTCATGTTGTTCGTGAAAAAATTGCTTCCCTCATTAAAACTATGAAAGTCACTCCCAAATAGATCAAATAGCTGTTTACCAAATCCATCCTTCAACCCATGCGATTAAAGGCCAAGATGGGTGTTTCTATTTACACACCCATCTTGAGGGGAGTGTACCCATATTAATCTTATCTAGTTTGTTATGGTTTGTTGTATGTTTAAATTGGTTTGTTGTATATTTAAATTTAGCTGATAGTTTGTTCCTATTATTTTGTTTTTCGATTTCACTGTAATATCTATATATACAGCATTAGTGATCAATAAAATTAACAAAACTGCATTCTGCAGAATTATCTTCTTAACATCTTAACATAGGGTTTCTCATTCCCCTTGACCTCTTTACCAAAATTGTTGGCTTTTTGACCTTCCTCTTATTGAGCACAAAATTGCATAGGTTACTTTTGAGGAACGATTGATGAAGAAGTATAATCTAGATTTTCCTAAAGATAGAGAAGGCAAGAGAGTTTTCATGACCACCACCACCACAATGTCACCTTTCCATTAGTCATACTTCGAGGCTTGTTGAAAGTTTTATTTTGAACATATGCTATAATTTTTGTACCTGGGGCTTATAGTTTCCCTTCTCATTCTAGTAATAAATTATCTATCTTTGAAAAAAAAATACTATTTCTTAAGTGACAAGAATATTGGAAATTTTATCAAATTTCAAATGACTGAGATGTTCTCGTAGTTAAAAAAAAAAAAAAAACAGAAAAGACATTGGTGTACAGTGTACATTAATCTTGCCAGAAGAGGTTAGTACAATAAAGGGTGTGTTTAGTATTGTGACAACTAAATGAAGGATTACTTTCAATTCAAATCCAAGTCCTTCAGCCTACTGGAGTTATGTATGAGTTATTTTTTTTTCTACCTTTATGCTTTTTTTTTCGCTATCATTAATTACCTCATAATAATAATAGATAAAATCAAAACACCACAAAAAAAAAAAAAAGAAATAGAGAAGGAACAAACTGGGAGCTCGGGATGAAGAATTTTTACTTAGGTACACTCTAAAGGCAGTCTACTATGCTTAGATGCAATATGAAATACTATGGTTGGATACATTTATTACTTAGTAAATTTTTTTACATTAATATAATTTTCAAGAATTTTTAAAATTCATAGAATTATAATAAAATAAAAATCATATAATTATATCATTAAATAAAATTGAATCAAGGGAAAGTATTTTCTAATGTAAAAAATAAGTTTTGTTAACGTGTGTCCTAAAGATATATGTTAAGGATTAAAAATAATATTTATTATTTATAATTAATTACTTAAAGAAGAAATTATCAAATGTATTTTCGTTTTTTAAAATAATATATAAAAGTTTGTACTTTTCATTTAATATTTTCTTTCTTTTTTATTTCTTAACATGTGTTCTATGTTAACAAAATCCATGAAAAATAAATTATTGAAATGTTCATATACCTGTTTTTAAAAGTAGAGAAATTAATTTTTCTAATAGGCAAAAAAAAAAAATTAAAGTGATGTGAGACTCTTCCGTAAATTATTAACTTCAGCAAATATTTATAAATTACAAATCTCCTATTGCATATTTATCAATGAAAATCTTTTACAAATCTAAGTCATTTAGTTGTCAAGAATGGAAGATAGACTAAGTGACCAAATAATTGTTAGCATTAAAAAAAATAAAAGCATTACTTATAGCAGTCAACTGAGATTAAATATCTCTTTAACACACCCGTTAAGTTGAGTTATGTGTTAATTAATTCACGTTTGAAATATGAATAGTTTAAAGAAATGGAGCATATACCTTCTTGACCAAACGTTGAATTTCCTTTTCTAATCTCATTTCTCATTTAAGTTGGTGATTACAATGAAATAAATTATTCCTTGATTTGGGTTTTCCTTCAAAAAAATTAGTACCATTGTGGCTTGTGGGCAAGGCTACCATTAATTACCATTACAACAGCTACGAAAAATCCCACTGGGACCACACGCACCACCGCTGCTATAAACAATAATAATAATAATAATCTAATAATAATATGTTTATTTATTTTCTCACGACACTCTCTTTCGTTCTCTCTTCTCTCTCTGCATTTCTTCAACCTTGAAGGAACCTTTCAACCATTTCCCTCTCAGAACCTCAATGAAGAAGAAGAAGAAGCCTACACTTTCCAAATGACGACAACAACAAAAACTACACCCTCCTCCACTCTCGCTTTCTCCTTCATCACCATCCTCATCATAACCGCCGCCGTCAACGCCCTCGGCTCCGCCACCACCACAGCCGTCACCTACGGCACCGCTACCCTTTGTGGCATAGTTGCCGGCAAGCCTAACCAGTACATCCAATGCTACCAAAACGGTAAACTCATTCCAGTCCTTCCCAATGTTTCCTTCCAAGCCATCTCCGGTGGCCGGAGCTTCTTCTGCGGCCTCAGGTCCGGTGGCTTCAGCCTCCACTGTTGGAATACCAGTGCATCAAATGCAGTGTTCCAACCAAAGAGGCTGTATCACAGTGACTTGGTGCAGTTGACTGATATAGCAGTTGGTGATGCTCAGGTTTGTGCAAGAGAGTTGCACTCTGGTGTGGCAAGGTGCTGGAGAGGTGGTGGTAATGGGGTTCAGTTTCCTTCCCCTGGCGAGGCGTTCCGGTTTCGAAGCATCACTTCTGGGTTTGGTTTTTCTTGTGGGATCTTGAATGAGAACAGCAGAGTTTGGTGTTGGGGTGAGGGTGGAAATAGTTATGGTGGTGAGATTCAAAGACAGTTTGGCAATTTGTCTATGTCAAGTTTGGTAGCTGGGGTGTCTCATGTTTGTGGCTTGACCCTTAATGGGGTTTTGATTTGTAAAGGGAACAATGGTTCTGTTCAATTGGATGTTCCTTTCAGTTCAGCTTCAGAGTTTTCATCAGGTCTTGCTTTGGGAGCAGATTTTACCTGTGCTATTAGGCGCAGGAATGGACTTGTTGTGTGCTGGGGAGGCACCAATAGGTTTGAGTTTGATAGTGATGTGATACAGAATGTTTCTTTTGTGTCAATTGTTGCTGGTCTGGATTTTGTTTGTGGGTTGACAACCAGGAACTTGTCTGTGATTTGTTGGGGCCCTGGTTGGTCTAATAAGCTTAACTTGCCTAGTGATGTTCCATTGGGAATGGTTCTTCCAGGTCCATGTGTTAAGGATTCTTGTAGTTCTTGTGGTACATTTCCAAATTCTGATGTGCTCTGTCATGGGTCTGGAAGTATTTGCTATTCATGCCAGACTGAGGTTCCACTAGCTGTGCCATTGTTACCACCATCACAGAATCCCCAGCAACAGTCTCCTTCAGCTGAAGAAAAAGACACAAGGGAATTGTTGGCATTTCTGATTGTTGGATCAGTTGGAGCTTTTGCAGGTCTATGCACTATTCTTTATTTCCTTTGGATTGGAGCCAGAAGATTGTTGAAGAGAAGAGTTGATAATTCTGTGCAACCCACAAGCACTGAGTCTGATGCCTATGTGGATATAGCTCCCATGCCTAATCTTGGTTCTAATGGCACAACATTAAGATCCTTTTCAAGCAAAAGGCAGAGCTCAAGAAGATTGAGGAGACATAGGAGTGGTTCATCATCAAGGCATGTAGACAAGACTGAGAGTTTCTCATTATCTGAACTAGCTGCAGCCACTAACAATTTCTCAGTAGGTAATAAGATAGGTGCTGGTAGCTTTGGCAGTGTTTACAAAGGCAAGCTAGCAGATGGTCGCGATGTAGCCATTAAAAGAGGAGATACCAGCACTAAGAAGAAGAAATTCCAGGAGAAAGAGATTGCATTTGATTCTGAATTGGCATTGTTGTCCCGGCTTCACCACAAGCATTTGGTGAGGCTAATTGGGTTCTGTGAAGAAAATGATGAGAGGCTTTTGGTTTATGAGTACATGAGCAATGGCTCACTCCATGATCATTTGCATGACAAGAATAATACTGAGAAAGGTAGCAGCATTTTGAACTCTTGGAAGATGAGAATCAAGATTGCATTAGATGCTGCTAGGGGAATTGAGTACATACACAACTATGCAGTGCCACCCATTATTCACAGAGATATCAAGTCCTCAAATATACTTTTGGATTCAAATTGGAATGCTAGAGTTTCTGATTTTGGATTGTCACTAATTTGGCCTGAGACTCAGCAAGAATTGATGTCTACCAAGGCAGTTGGAACAGTTGGATACATAGATCCTGAGTACTATGTGTTGAACGTGTTAACCACAAAAAGTGATGTTTATGGTTTAGGAGTGGTGTTGTTGGAGCTGCTGACAGGAAAGAGAGCTGTGTTCAAAGCTGAAGATGGGTCAGGTCCCGTGGGGGTGGTGGAATATGCAGGGCCAAAGATGGCAGCAGGAGAGCTGTGGAGTATGTTGGATTGCAGAGTTGGACAGCCAGAAGTGAATGAGGTTGAGTCTCTTGAGCTCATGGCTTACACTGCTATGCATTGCGTGAACTTGGAGGGAAGGGAGAGGCCTGAAATGACTGACATCGTTGCTAACTTGGAGAGGGCATTGGCTTTTGTTGAAGGCAGCCCTGGTAGCCTCTCTATAACTTCTCTCTCTGCCCCTTTTGAATGAAAATTCATCAATAGATTCATGAAATTCTTTTATTTTTTCCCCACTTTAATTTCTTTTTTCTTTTGTAAATTTATTCTTTGGGTTATAAATGTATGAAGTTTAGGTGAACATAAAAAGACTTCCCAATCTGAGATTTTGAGGATACAGACCTTCCTCTACTATTTTAACCCCCAAAAAAAAAGAGTGATTAGTTAGTGAGCTTGAGGAGTTATGGTCAACAGTGAGCCTAAGCAACAAAAGAGTGACTAATTGTGAAATCAAGCGGTTATTATTAAGTCAAAAGTCATAGTTAATGGTAAGGGTACAAATTTATTTTCTTATAATTTTCTTGAACTGTAACAAGCATTAGAGGGCTGTTTTCATTATAGGCTTGGCAATGATACAATTTTATTTTCTTATAGTTTTCTTGAACTATATCAAGCATTAGGGAGCTGTTTTCTTTATAGCCATCATGAGCCGGAATATTAAGCTCTTCCTATGAAGCACGGACACGCCAATTATGAGGCGTGTCTGCGTGTCGGACACGTGTCCGTGTCAGACACAACAGTATGAGCATATCGTATGATGTGTGTCCAAATGTGTCGATTAAAAAAGATTATTTTTTTCGTTTGACACGTCTCGACACGCTTTCTTGAACACGCCGGACACTTCTGACATGCTCGAACACTTCTGACACGCTTGGACATGACTAACACGACTTTAATATTTTTTAAAAAAAAAAAATTTAGTTTTCATGACTAACGTTCATTAGTAAGTCCGTAACTCACTAATTCACATGATGACGTCCCAAGCCATTATTTTCACATACCAAGATTTTAAGTTTTATATTTTCACATATACTATTTTCATCTACTCCTTCTACCTCTCATATTTTCTCATCCACTTATTTGCCTCATATCAATATTCCTCTAGTTATTTTTTTTACTATTAATGTATTTGTACATGATTAGTTAAGGAGAAATTGGTTTAGGAGATTTTTAAAATTATGTCAATAGAAATTATATTCCATATTTTTTAGGAGGGACTTACTAGGTTTTGACATATATGACATATATTAAAATATTATAAATTTTCAAGCTTATAGAAATGATATTAATGAATTATGAATTTTTTCTTAAATTTTGAAATTATATATATATATATATATATATATATATATATATATATATATATATATATATATATATAGACAAGATCAATTCTGTAGGTGTAAGTTTTTTTTTGACTTACACTCATTTTTTAATCAAAATTCACTTTCATCTAATTGTTATTTTTAACGAAATAATCTCAATCATTAGATGAAAGTGGATCTAAAGGTTGAAAATGAGTGTAAGCAAAAAAAAACTTACACTGATATAAACCGATCCCTCCTCTATATATATATATATATTTATATCTGCCATAATTTTTGAAGTTGGTGTATCCCTGTATCCGTATCCGTATCGTGTCCCATGTCCGTGCCCGTGTCTGTGCTTCATAGAGCTCTTCAATCTTAAATAAGTGTTGATCAAATAAAGCAAACACTAGTTAATTACTTGATTTTTTCCTATAATATCTGAATGCCTGTGTTAGCGTCGAGGGTTCTTAAAGAAATATGAGGTAGGTGTCACTCAGAATTATTGAGTAAGGCTACCTTATTTATTTCTTCTCAAACCGCCCATTAGAAAGTATTACCAATTTTGAATATTTTGGATAAATTAATTAATGAATGCTTCCCTCACCATTTTCCCTTTTTTTTGTGTTAATTTTCCCCGTAATTTAATTGCTGGCCTAGGAGGCATGGGGCATGCAGAATTAATTAGTGTTAAGAGAATTCATAACCTGCTAAATTTGCGATCAAAACCACGTTCGAGCACATTAATTGAAGCCTATTTTCAACGAAACCGGCTACCTCCGTGCTTAACACGCAACAGATGGTGATCTGTCCTAGATATTTGTAAATCTAAATGGGATTTGTTTCTCAGGCATTTCACTTTGGCTGAAATTAAATTTTGATAGTTTACCCCCTTTCTTTTAGGAATAGCTTTTGACAATTCATTTTTATTTAAGTCCTGCTGGGCAGTTGGAATCAGACAAAATTAAATATTGAAATTAGATTTGAACATTTTCCTTTAAGTTTTTTTTTTGTCATTTACAATCACTATTTCAATTTATTATAATAATTTTAAATAAAAATAATTAATTCCTTTGTTACCAGTTACCCCTGTTGCGTTATTGTCACTTCTCACTAATTGTAAAATATAAGAAATAACAACACACACTATATCCTATACACATAACGAGAAATTTTCTTTATAACGATTCACCACTGTCATTACTTGCACTACGACTATCATATCACCGCGACCACCTCCATTACTTTATCACATTAAAATGTAACCGTTTAGAAGCATTTTTTTTTGGTAAATTAGAAGCATAGAATATGTTTGGCTCTACAAATCTTGACAAACTAAACTTTCACTAAAGAGAATTATGAATTTTAAATATTAAGCCAACGAAGGTTGTTCAATTGGTAGGCATTCACTAATTATGGTGTGTCCTACCTTCATTGTGAAGCAATTTATTTACCTGTTAAAATTATCTATTTGTCATAAAAAGAGAACAGAGAGAAGAAAATTTAAAGGAAGTGGTTTCCTCCGTTAAATGAAGACGCATGTTGTATGACTATATAGCTCCTAAACTATAAAATACTATGCCTCAATGGTATGACGCTCACATTTACACCTCTACTAAAAGTCTCGTGTATCAACCAAGAGTACTGGTGTCAAACATTTATACTATTTAGAGGTGACTCACTCAGCTTCCTCATGTCATTTAGCTTCCAGCCGAACAGATTTTTTCGTGTATATTTTACATGAACAACTTTATTAGGATGTCTGATCAACGATGTAATAAGTGGTGATTTTAATTATTTATGTAATATTTTTTATTACACATAGTAATTGAAATTAAAATTTATCATATTTTAAATAAAGATTACTTATTTATTTAAAAGTGTTTATCATTTACTAAAACACATTTTTTAACATAAATTAAAGATGTAGTGATCAATAAAATTTAAAATAGTAATTTTTATTATTTATGTAGTAATATTTTTCTATTATTTTTAACTTAATTAAAATTTATCATATTCAATATAAAAATTACCACTTATTTTAAAAGTATTCACCACATTTATAAACGTTAAAAATAAATATAAAAAAATATTTTTGTTTACATGACAAGGTCATGTAAAGAAATAGACACAAACACATTAAATAAGATTCCACAAATTTTGAAATATATAGGACTCTGTTTAAAACTTGTGTTATCTCTTTCTTCTCATAACTTTGTCATACAAAAAATATAAATTGCCAAAAAGACGGAAAACAAAGTCTAACCAGTATGTTAAATGAGACCACTTGAGCTCCATGCATCCATATCCAATTATGGGGCTGAAATTAGATGAGTCCAGAGGAGTATCCTTTGGATATATTCTTAGAAAATTCGTTTGGATAAATTTCCAGCATGGAACAATATCACTTAATAACTGTGAGATGAACAATATGGTAAAAAATCATATACTACAAAATATCTAGCCAGAGTAAAAGGAATCAATTGAGTTTTATGCCGAGAGAAAAGACATGCATAAGGTTAGACTCAGTATTTAGACTTAGTATCTGTCAAAAATATTGAAATCACCTGACAATGTTAGTTCCGTGTTCTGGTGATCTCTTCAAGCTCCTGCTCACTCAAGCTAAGGGGTCTTACTTGACTGTGATTAATAAACCAGTTTTCTCACCCTCCTTTATTTTGGCTTTCTTAAGAATGAAAATCAAATTCCTATATCCAAGAATGTCATTCTCCTTACCTGAATCCTGGTCATCTGACTCATCCTGCTGTCGAAGGTCATAGCACAGAGCTGATTAGGAAGATCTTAGTTGATTCAACATAGGCAAAATGAAATCGAATTATTCTCGCCTTTCAAATGACTCCAAATTTAACAGAAAATTATTTTTTTAAAATTAGTTCTGAAAGACTGACATCTAAACAATATCCATCATTCTGTCATCCAGATATTACTTTCTCTAATTAGTACTTTTTTTTTTCTTGCACAGCATTTTTGAGATTGTTATTTTTGTGAGTCCACGTATATAATACCTACAAAATTAAATGGTTAAGAAAAAAGTTTATAAAAAATCTCCCTATCTTTTATGGGAAAAATGATAAATTGACACGTTGTAAATTCTTCTGACTGCAACTTTAAGTGTTTTTTTTTTTAAAAAAAGGACGCCATCTACGTGAGTATATGTTTACATGACGATATGCTGAGAACCCACCTTCACTTTTTTCTCATGATTCTTCAATGTTTCAGCTTTAATCCACTGAATGAGTGGGCCATCGACTTATAAGAACAATGATGGAGGCTTTATGCTACCATCTAGCTGAAGTTCAAGTGGTGAACAAATTGTTTGATTTTCACACTCTTCTTGACGTCGGTATTTAGAGTCACATTATCTAAGATAATGCTTGGTTAAGATGGACAAGTACCCCCGGAAAAGCTGGTGGACTCAAAAGTGTTGTGGCTTTTTGGCTCCTTGCTTGGCCTCGTAGACTTCTCCTCTACGATTCCATTATCTACTGAATGGCCAAAATAGGTTCAGATGTTTGACTTTCGCTTCTTTCTTTTTTTGGTATATCACTTGGTAGATTAGGAGATGTTGCTACAACTTAACATATGATTATTTATACAAATTCCCATGATCCTAATTATTTTGGTTTTTTAAACAACGTTTATAATGGCATGTCCAATAAGCTATAGCTTTTGAATTTTAAGGTGCATCAATCTCAAAATCTATTACATGAGCCATTAGCTCAGTCAAAAACTTTGCGGTGAATACATTTAAGTGGCTTCCAAGGAAATTTTCTACTGAACTTACAATAATGTCACCATGTTAACAGCTAATGTTTCAAGAATTTCACAGTTGACAGAAACTTCAACACAGGCAATGCATATCATGGTCTCCCTCTTTCAGTAGTAATAAAACCACTTATAACGTGGCTCAGGCCTTAATAAGTTATATATATTATTCAGGCAAATTTGAGTATGACCCAAATGGGAATCTGTTGAAGATGATGATAGATCTGAAGATGAATGAAAAAGAGAGAAACTGATAGTAGAAGAAACCAGAGAAAACATAAAAAGTGATTGAATAAAGAAAATTAGAATTGTATTTCTGTCTTTGTATTACAGAGAGATTGTATATATATATATAATAGCTACAGGAACATATAGCATCTATATTGCGTCTAACAACTTTTAACTACTTCAGTCATTAGCTAACAACTTCAGTTACATTTAGTAACTAGCTAACTACCATATAACAAATATCAGTTAGTAGTTGATCACTAACATGCCTCCTTAATTCGAACCTCCTCTTGAGAAGTTTAAGTTTGTAGCAGTTAAAATATCAATGACAGATAACTTGTTCCTAAGAGAGATGAACCTTGCTGAAGACAAAGGTTTGGTAAGCACATCTGCAATTTGGTCATCAGAGGGAATATGCTGAATTAACACTTCATTTTGCATGACTTTGTCTCTTACAAAAAATAGATCCAGTTCCATGTGTTTTGTTATATTATGAAGAATTGGATTATGAGACAACAAAACGGTGCTCATGTTATCACAGTAGATAATAGGCTTGCTGACTTGAACTTGTAGTTCTATCAGTAAAGATTGGATCCAAACCAATTCAGTAACAGTGCAAGCCAAGCTTCTATACTCAGATTTAGTACTAGACCTGGCCACTACGTTTTGTTTCTTTGACCACCATGAATCTAAATTACCTCCAAGAAATATACAAGCCCCAGAAGTGGACCTTCTGTCATCAGGGTCACCGCCCCAATCAGCATCACAAAATCCTTGAAGACCTAAGTGAGCAGGTTGCTGCAAGTGAAGGTCATGACTCAGAGTACCATTGAGATATCTTAGAATACGTTTCACTAATTTCTAATGACTATCTAATGGCTGCTGCATGAACTGACAAGCTTTGTTAACTGAGAATGAAAGTTCTAGTCTAGTAATAGTGGTGTATTGGAGAGCACCAACAACAGATCTGTATAGTGCAGGGTGATAATAACATATTTTATTCATTAAAAAACCCTTATGTTTAGTTATTTACACTCTTCATGTACTTAATTGACTGAATTTGATTATGTTTTGTAAGTTTGAACTCGAATCAGACTTAATTGATTTTTTCAAATTATCTAGTCTTACAATGTTCCTGTATTTTAGCCATATCTTGAGTTCTAAATGTCTGATAATTATGAATTTTACCTTGTAGGAAAGATAAGAGAGAGCTCTACAACTTTGATGAAGAGCTCAAAGTCAATTTCAGATATCTAGTAGAGCTAATTGGGCATGGAAATCAGAATACGGGATTTGTGACTGGAACCCGAACAGTGTGTAGTAACCAGAACATAATTCGAGTTTGGGCATATAAAATGGGCTGAAAATTTGTAATCTGAAAGTTAAGACCCATATGTACAACTTTCATGTCAAGCACAAAACTTGATTCGGGTTCCTTGATGGAGATATTGGGTCTGAAAGTCAAAACAGAGGTGCTGAAACTGGTCCTGAACAGTCTGTAGTAATTGAGTCATATCTTGGGCTGTAGGACGAATTTTTGAGTGTTTCCAGAGCCATTGGAAAGCTTAGACAATTTCCTAGAACTTTCATGAAGACCACTTGGCTCAGAAATGACGAAATCAATGAGTTCAACAATAAAGAATTTTGGAGACAAGGTAGCTCACCTACTCACCCACCTACTCATCCACCTACTCATCCACCTACTAATCCCATCTACCCATCTACTACTACTCCGAATCCTCTATAAAAGGAAGCATGTGGAGAGCTCTAGGAACAACACACATTGGGTGTTAGAGATAGCTTTTCATAGTTCTTGTATATTTTTCCTTTATTGTAATGGAGAGCTAAGTCACTTTTAGTCAATTCGGGACTCTTGAAGAGATTGTGGCTTGGATTCTTGAGACCTTGTTTATGTAATGTATTTGATTTATATTTGAATTCATCTTCTCTTCTTCTTCTGTTCTCTTGATCTTGAATGCATGAATGGTGATTCTGTTTATGTTTGATCTGATTTGATCTTGGTTTAAGATTAAGTATTGTGATGAAATTTAGAACTGATTGATCTGAATTAATCACATAACTGAAGATTGAGATTTGTGATGAAACTTAGAACTGATTGATCTAAACTAATCACGTAATTGAAGAGGTTAGGTTACTGATTTGTGCCTAGGTTAATTGAATTCGGTGCTTAAATTGACATATATTTACATGAATGGTGCGATTGCACAGATTTGTGTTTATCACTTGTCAATTGAATTATGGACGATTGTCTAGTATGAATTCTGGATCGATGCGAGAGATCTCGATTAGATCCAAGTTAACCATTCAAATGTATTTCAGGTGTTTGTTGAAAGGTCTATGATTGAATCCACCCAATCTCGGATAGATTTTTGAATTGACTGTTCTTTTAATTGTTATTTTTCTACAGATCTTGTCATTGTAATCCTTGAACAATCAAAACCCCCCTTCTAACTTAACTTAATTTGATAAAATTGCATTTACGATCCTTGAGGAGACGATCCTGGTGTTGTTCACTATACTCAAACTTAGTTAATAACTTCGGTTATAATTTTGACCGAGTTCAAGTCTTCAAAATTTTGGCGTCGTTCGGGGATTAGTAAGTGTAATCTTTTCTTTTTAAGTGTTTTTACTAACTTTTACTTTTTATTAACTTTTCTAACATTTTTACCCATTATCTAGTATTGTTCATACT
The DNA here is from genome assembly GCA_029884605.1 of Ormosia emarginata. Taxonomy (NCBI): domain Eukaryota; kingdom Viridiplantae; phylum Streptophyta; class Magnoliopsida; order Fabales; family Fabaceae; genus Ormosia; species Ormosia emarginata. Next base: position 7,484,958 of record JAQQTP010000059.1, on the reverse strand, counting down.
ACACTAACAATTTTTTTCTTAGATTTCTGAATTTCTCTAGTGAAGGAAAGACGGAAAACTCATGGTGATTATGGGTAGTTGATACAATTTTCGAACTAAACGTGCTTTAAAAATATGAAACTTGGTCAATTTGAAGGAAAACAACTGATAAACAAGACTCACAAGAAACTATGAGGTCAACCCTGTTTTTCGAAATTCTATCATTTAGACCATTTTTTAAAATTTTTATTATTTTTTATTACATTTTCTAGTTTCATTTTTATGTAGATTTTGTCCTGTGTTGCTCCCATAAATTTTAAAAATATTTAGATACATTAACTAGATTTATTTTTGCATATTTTGAGTGTTGATCCCATACTAACTCTTTCTTTTTAATTTTTTCTTTTTCTTTCATTATCATTTTGTTGCATTCTCATTGCATTTTAAGGATACAATGGACCATGCATAATGGAGTCAAAACTTGAGGAGTTGACTTCTTTGGTAAGACATATAGTAGTGAAACAACAATCACCAGTGCAGAAGCTACACTTGTGTGTAACATTTGTTTTTGTTCATCTCACCCCACATATGCATGCCCTACACTTCATGGTAGTTCTGTTTTTTCAGATCAATTTGTTACAAAGAAATGGTTATTTTTCTCGATGAACCACGCTTCAAAGAATGAAGAACAGAGTTATGACCCCTTTCAACACATACAACCCTAGTCAATACTATCCGGATCTGGGATATGGCAATACGGATCACTACAAGAACAATCATTTCAATATGAGCAGCCATTCCAACAGATAACAAGTCCATCAACCACAAAACTTGAGCCTTCATGGGAGGACTTGATGAAAACCCAAATTGAGTTCCAAAGAATTTCACCGCCACTATTCAGATTTAACAACCCAAATTGACCAGGTTGACAACCACCGTTAATGAACCGAGATGTCAAGAGTCGACCAACTTTTCCCCAAACAATTCCCAACTCCCTGCATTCTAATTGTCATATTGATTTATATGCGCAGACTTAGTTGAGGAAACTCATGATGAGTTGTGTGCTGAATTTCTTGATTTAATTGGTTTTGATGATTCTATCAATTGCAACTCATATGCTGATCATGATGGTGATATAAAATGTGTTGTGTGTGCTGAAATTTATGCATATTTGAAAACTAATGATTCTGTTTACGCAGGATCTAATGATATAGAAGGGTCTATCAATAATGTAGTTGCATAATCTGAAACATATAGGGTGGTGGAGTTGAAGGCCATTGAGGAATTTTCAAAGAAAGAGGAAAGTCAGCAGATGCTAGTAACTACTGAAGTGGATTTTGTTTTTAGGCCATGGTCCAGCATTATCAATGAAAGCAGGATTGCAAAATTACACGTATTACATGCCATTGGTGAAGTCAAGGAAAACCAATGGGACCCCAATGTGAACCCTCATGCTTCAAGCTTCACTTGGTCGTTACACTTCAACTAATGGGACCGTAGTGAAAGCTATCATGTTGTGTCAACCATAACTTGGTCATCACGTTTCAACCAATGGGATCCTGGTGGAGTCTTTTCACCAACCTCACTTAATAAGACCAATGGACACCATCTCAAGCCGAAAAATGTGGAAGTGAAAGTGATAGGCTTTTACCATCCACATTATAAAGATCACTAAGAAGTGTCCCAACGTCGAGCTAACGACGTTAAACAAGCGCTTATTGGGAGGCAACCCAACTAGATTTGTTTTCAAGATCTTTGGGGATGGTTTTCGCAATCTGAGAAGATAAAAACATACTTCACTTTAAATGGCTGAGTAAGGAGTCAAGAGTTATACCTTATTGACTCTTGAGACGCATTCTTGTGGCCTGGTACATCATGAACTTCTTAATTGTGGAATCTCTTCAGAGATGAACAGAAGTGTTACAGTCTTGGGAATCTGACTCTAAAAGACCTGTATTTCCTCTTTAATTTTATATTATTCCAGTCATGTTATTTTGGTTTTACATTTTACTCATTTGTTTTGTGAGTTTTCAGGTTCTGTTGCAGCTTTGATTCTTACGCATCTTTTCTGCTTGCCATTATCTCGGCCCTCATCAGGTTGTGTTGCTCTTTTCTTTCCGTTTTATTTATCACTTTCACATTGAGGACAATGTCTATATTAAGTGTGGGGGAGAGATTTTAGCATGTTTCTTTTTTTTTTGTTAAAAAAAAATAAAAAAAGGGGTTCATTGCATGATTGAATAACTTTTCTCCCTTCTTGAACTGATATGCTTGGTGATGGATGATTGAATTGATGAATTAAGTTTGATGGATGCACACCTTGTGAGATTTTGAGCCTAATGGATGGATTCAACATTTATGCCATTCTCTTCTTTCTTGTGTGATTTTCACTCATGTTAATGACCACTCTAGAACTTACTTTGATTCTTTTTGAGGCTACATTTCACTTGCATGCATGAACATGATTGAGGCCCTCTTTCTTAATTAGCTAGTTTAACCAAATAGCCAACCTTGTTTCCAATATGATATCAAGCACTCTTTTGATTTCTTGAAAATTCTCTGATTCCTGCCAACCTTGTATATTTTCCTTTTCTTAACCCCTTTGAGCTTATTTGACCATTCCTTGTTTCTAGCTCATTATGTGCCTTAAATGAAAAATCGTGTTCCTACTTTACCTTAGGGAATAAAAGAACATTAGCTTGGTTAATGGATGAGTTTTTGAACAAGTGTGGGGGTGTGTGTACAAAATGGTTGTTGAAAAAGGAAAGAGTGCAAAAATAAAAAATAAAAAATAAAAAAAATAAAAAAAAAATAGAAAAAAAAAAGAAAAGGATTGGGAAATGAATATGTAAAGGGATATACATTAGAGTTGGGATGAACTTTTATGCTTGTTATTTGAACTTAGCTCTCATTTGCTTTTATTCTCTTTGGTATTTATCCTCTCATATCCATTTTATCCTCTTCTGTTTCCTTGACCTCACTACAACCTTAAATAAAGTCCTCATGATTTGTGTGTGCATGTGTTTTGAGTAGTGGAGAAGTAGAAGATAAGCAAGCTTATGGTAGTGCAATTTTCATGGGTTGAATTGAGTGAAATACCTACCTTTTAAACACTTGAGAGATTGAGAGGGAATCTTGTGAAGATCCATCATTCTTAATTCATTCTTTTCAACAGAAGTTTCCTTACTTGTTGATTTGAGATGTGAAGAAATGTTACCTCATTTATGCTTTGATCCCTTGAATTTCTTATTGCTCTTCTTGCTTCATTGAGCCCTTTAGAGTTTTTAGCTTTTAAGTTTGTGTCGTTTGTCTTTGTCTTCTAACTTTAGTTTTATATGTTTTGCCCAGGAGTGCAAAAAGCTAAGTGTGGGGGAATTTGATAATCACATATTTTATTCATTAAGAAACCCTTATGTTTAGTTATTTACACTCTTCATGTACTTAATTGACTGAATTTGATTATGTTTTGTAAGTTTGAACTCGAATTGGACTTAATTGATTTTTTTCAAAGATTATTCGGGTCTTACACTGTTCCTGTATTTTAGCCATATCTTGAGTTCTAAATGTCTGATAATTATGAATTTTACCTTGTAGGAAAGATAAGAGAGAGCTCTACAACTTTGATGAAGAGCTCAAAGTCAATTTCAGACATCTAGTGGAGCTAATTAGGCATGGAAATCAGAATACGGGATTTGTGACTGGAACCCGAACAGTGTGTAGTAACCAGAACATAATTCGAGTTTGGGCATATAAAATGGGCTGAAAATTTGTAATCTGAAAGTTAAGACCCATATGTACAACTTTCATGTCAAGCACAAAACTTGATTCGGGCTTCTTGATGGAGATATTGGGTCTGAAAGTCAAAACAGAGGTGCTGAAACTGGTCCTGAACAGTCTGTAGTAATTGAGTCATATCTTGGGCTGTAGGACGAATTTTTGGGTGTTTCTAGAGCCATTGGAAAGCTTAGACAATTTCCTAGAACTTTCATGAAGACCACTTGGCTCAGAAATGACGAAATCAATGAGTTCAGCAATAAAGAATTTCGGAGACAAGGTAGCTCACCTACTCACCCACCTACTCATCCACCTACTCATCCACCTACTAATCCCATCTACCCATCTACTACTACTCCGAATCCTCTATAAAAGGAAGCATGTTGAGAGCTCTAGGAACAACACACATTGGGTGTTAGAGATAGCTTTTCATAGTTCTTGTATATTTTTCCTTCATTGTAATGGAGAGCTAAGTCACTTTTAGTCAATTCGGGACTCTTGAAGAGATTGTGGCTTGGATTCTTGAGACCTTGGTTATGTAATGTATTTGATTTATATTTGAATTCCTCTTCTCTTCTACTTCTGTTCTCTTAATCTTGAATGCATGAATGGTGATTCTGTTTATGTTTGATCTGATTTGATCTTGGTTTAAGATTAAGTATTGTGATGAAATTTAGAACTGATTGATCTGAATTAATCACATAACTGAAGATTGAGATTTGTGATGAAACTTAGAACTAATTGATCTAAACTAATCACGTAATTGAAGAGGTTAGGTTACTGATTTGTGCCTAGGTTAATTGAATTCGGTGCTTACATTGACATATATTTACATGAATGGTGCGATTGATTTGTGTTTATCACTTGTCAATTGAATTACGACGATTGTCTAGTATGAATTACGGATCTGATGCGAGAGATCTCGATTAGATCCAAGTTAACCATTCAAATGTATTTCAGTGTTTGTTGAAAGGTCTATGATTGAATCCACCCAATCTCGGATAGATTTTTGAATTGACTGTTCTTTTAATTGTTATTTTTCTTCAGATCTTGTCATTGTAATCCTTGAACAATCAAAACCCCCCCTTCTAACTTAACTTAATTTGATAAAATTGCATTTACGATCCTTGAGGAGACGATCCGGTGTTGTTCACTATACTGCAAACTTAGTTAATAACTTCGGTTATAATTTTGAATGAGTTCGGCGCTCGTCACAGGGTCTGAAAAGAAGTCGTGTCTATGCTTTGACAATTTTGTACCAGTAGTGATTGGAGTAATGACTTCTTTTGCTTTAATCATATTGGCTCAAGCAAGCAAGTTTTTTATATACTTTGACTGACTGAGATGAAGACTTCCATTAGGTAGGGAGTGAACTTCAATTCCCAAAAAATAGTGAAGAGTGCCAAAATCCTTTAGAGCAAATTTATCATTGAGATCAAGGACCAACTGAGAGATAAAACTAGTAGAAGAACCAGCAACAATGATATCATCTACATAGACCAAAACATAGGTGCAATTGTCAATGGTTTTTCTGATAAACAAGGAAGGATCACACTTGTTGGATACAAAATCAAGTTGATGCAGAGTATGTGCAAGTTTTTCAAACCAAGCTCTTAGAGCTTTCTTGAGGCCATAGAGTGCTTTGTCCAACTTACAAACTAAAGAGCTGTCTGGAGAAACAAAACCAGGAGGTTGAGTCATATAGACTTCCTCATGAAGTTGGCCATTAAGAAATACATTATTGACATCTAGTTGTTTGAGAGACCACTTTTGCTGCAAGGCTAAGGTTAAGATAATTCTGATTGTGGTTGGTTTAACCACTAGAGAGAAGGTTTTAGTGAAGTCAAAACCATACTCTTGATGAAACCCTTTGGCCACAAGCCTTGCTTTATACTTTTGAATAGATCTATCAGGATTTTCTTTGATTTGCAACCTATAGGCCTTCTATTAGGTGGAAGAGGCACAAGATGCCATGTTATATTGGCTATTAATGCATTGTATTCATTGTGCATGGCTTTAGTCCAATGAGGTGAGGTGAAAGCATCCTCAGCAGAGGTGGGTTAGGTATGAGCTAAGTAGAGCTTTGGCTTGAAAATACCAGATTTGGCTCGAGTAGTCATGAGATGAACATTATTAGTCTGAGAAAGAGAAGTAACAGTAGCAGGAAAGGAAGACTCAATTAGAGCAGAAACTGAATGTACAGGAGACATTGACTGAATAGGAGGTATAGAAGAATCTGGTGTATTAGACACAGGTTGTGGAAGAAATGTAGATGAAATAACAGAACCTGAATGCACAGGAGTATTGGAGGATCTAGTAAAATCAGAATGAATTATCTCAGTAGCAGAATTAGAGGGTGAAGGTAATGGAGAGAATGAAGATGTAATTCGAGATTGATGGTATAATTAAAAGTTTCAAACCCAAATGCAAGTTGTTTCAAGTAGTAAATTCTTAGGAGTCCGAGATCGATCCACAGGGAATTGATGAAGAGAAAATTATTTGAGGTACGGAGAAAATTTATCACAATACTAAAATGATATAAGTTGTTCACAGATGAAAAAGATTTGCTTGGGTTAGGAGATCCACTCTTGGTAATAAATTAAAAACAAGATTATTTCGTTTTATAACTCAATTGAAATCATGCATAATGAAGATTCCAATAAGAAGATTTAACATTCAAAGTTCAATCATGTAATCATATTATAGTTCCAATAATTATCTACCAATACTTGTAAATCATCAAAAGCATCCACTGTGCCAATCCTATTGTCTACAATGGATCAAGATATTCATTATACAAGAAGAGTTTCTAAATTAATTGAAAACAATATACAACTCATATAAAGATCACATAAAAATATATCATTTAAAGCACAAGAAAGAAATTAATCTAACCTTAACTTATTATCAAGAGCTTTACCTTTTCACCCAAACAAGATGAAGATTTAGTTACTCATAGACAAGAAGAAAGAAAGAGAGAAGAAGAAGATGATGAACATAACTTCAATTAAGAACAATAGAAAACTACACAAAGGAAAACTAATAATACAATAGCATAAAATAAACTCTAAGCTAACTAATACCCTTAAATGTTCAGCTTTTGCCTCCTTTTATAGAGTTCAAGGAGTGCAAGAAGACAATGGAGTTGTTTGATGATGAGAAGTAAAATCAAAATAGATGATGAATGAGCTGAAATTATAGACTTTCTTGGCTCTGAAATGTCTCTGCTCTTAGCTCATGGCATGCGTCAGAATTGAGCCAAGTGGTCTTCATGAAAGTTCTAGGAAATTGTCTCAGCTTTCCAGAGACACCAAGTTTAGCCAAATCCAATAACCACAGCCCAAGATATGACCCAATTACTGGTCATGGGTCAAGCCCAAATCTAGCACCTCTGTTATGACTTCCAAGCCCAATATCACTTTCAAGGAATCTGAATTAGCATTTATGTTCTGTATGAAAGTTGTAGATATGGGTCTTAACCTCCCACTATCAAAATTTCAGAATTGTTGAACTCCTATAACCCGAGATATATCCTAATGAGTGCATAAAGGTCAAGCTGTCAAGTTCAAAATGCTAGATTGTGCTTCAACTCCAATTTGAGTTATGCAAACATGTGTTTCTGGTCTTGAGGCCTCATGAAAGTTGTAGAAGTTTATCTTAGCTTAAAAACAAGACTAAAATCACATCCATCGAATATTTGTAACTCAAATTACAGCCAGTTTACTGCAAAAGCCAAGTGAGAAGGTTATACAATGAATGAAATATATTGCTATCAATGTGGCTCTTGCTATCAAGTGAATAGTTATTAGAGAATGATCTTAACTTTTCAATAAGACCAAAATCTCATTAATCAGATAATTGCAACTCAAGTTGTAGCCACTTTACTTAAGAATGCAATTACCCAAATTAATGATAATTCAAGCAATAATTTCTTCAATGATCCAATTAAGCTTAATTTCATAAAATGTGACAAAATTAACTTAATTAAGTCAAATTGAACCTTAAAAAGCCTAGTGAGAGGATTATAAAATGCATAAAATATATTGTTATCAGAGATGAATGTGAAGGAAGGGAGGGTAGAGAAATAAGAATATGTGGAGTTGTTGAAGTAGGAATGGTAGTAGCAGGAGAAGAGATAGGTGAAGCAATATTTTTCAGTTTCTGAAAAGGAAAATATAGTTCATTAAAGATGACATCCTTTGAGATATAAATTCTGTTAGTTTCAAAATGTAAACATTTGTATCCTCTATAAGAAGAACTATATCCAATGAAGATGCACTCAAGACTTTGAAACTGTAATTTATTGGAGTTATATGGCCTGAGATTTGGATAGCAAGCACATCCAAATATTCTAAGGAAAGAATAATCTGGACTTTTATGATCGAGAGTTGTGTATGGAACTTGACCAGACAATGAAGAAGTGGGCAGCATATTGATTAAGAACACTGCTGTTTGAAAAGCATAATCCCAAAAGGAAAGAGATAAAGAGGCATGAGCTAAAAGAGTTAAACCAAGTTCAGTGATTTGTCTATGTTTTCTCTCAATAACACCATTTTGATGATGAGTGTAAGGATAAATCAATCTATGAGATATACCTTCAGAATGAAGATAAGTAAACATTGGTCAAAATTCCCCACCCTAATCACTTTGTATAGCTTTCATTTTGGAATTAAACTGAAGTTCAATTGTCTGTTTAAAAGGTTTTGAATGTGGAAAGAATGTCAGCTTTGGATTTAAGAAGATAGGACCAAGTGAAACGAGTATGAGCATCAACAATACTAAGATAGTACTTGTGACCAGAAGATGATGCAACCGGTGTAGGTACCCATAAATCTAGGAATAACAATTCAAAAGGATTATTGTAAACAGTATTAGATTGATGAGATGGTTATTGATGATTTTTCCTAAAACAACAGGCAGTGCAAAAATCAAACAGTGTTTTATGAGGAATGGAAATAACACATGACTTTAGGATATGATTAACAACTTGAGCATTTGGATGTCCTAACCTATTGTGCTAAACAGAAAAGGGGGAATGCGAAGTGACTGGAAAATTAACAGAAGATGAGTCAATGGCAGCAGAAGATGTAATTTTATTACTTGGAGAATTTGAATTACATAATACAGTGTTACAATGCACTGGATTATTAAAAGAACAACAAGCTAAATGAAGTAAATTTGATTTACAATTTTCTGCAACAGTAAAGGCAATACATGAAAAGGATGAACTAGAATCACAACAAAGTACATGTTGTGGTGAACAAGAATGAAAGAAGCTGGAATTAGAAGAACAATATGAGCCTGACTGAGACGAAAGTTGTGGCAGTTGCTGAGTTGCATTGCCTCAATGTTGAGGAAGAAAATGAGAGAATTTGTACAACCCATCAGAACCAACAAAACCACAAAGAAGAATTTCATGATTGTCCTGAGATTTAACATAGCAATGATTAGCATAAAATTCAAAATAGACATTATTATCTTTAGCAAATTTGCTGACACTAATCAAGTTTTTGGTGATAGCAGGAACATGCAATAAATTAGACAAATTAAATATAACTGAAGAGTTGAAAGGAGAATTGACTAAAGAATAACCAATGCTAGTAATTGTCAGACCTGAACCATTACCAAGGTGAATTTGCTCAGAACCAGTGTAAGGAGTCTGATGAATCAAATTAGTGGCATCACCAGTAACATGAGTGGAAGCACCCGAATCTGGATACCAAGCAGAATCATGAATAGTGGAGGGTGTAGCTAACATGACATTTATAGAAGAAGAAGATTTGGAGGATGAAACAGTATTTGGATAGAACTGAGGAAAATTGTGAAGACTTGGTTGAAAATTAGAAGATAAAGGTTGAGAATTAAATGGTGAGGATGAAAAATGAGATGGTTGAGAGGACTGAAAATAAGGTGGCTGAGAAGACTGAAAATTTGAGGAATGAGGTAAAACAAAATGTTGAGCTTGAGGAAGCTTTGGAACAGGTGAATAGAAATTATGGTGATGTTGACAGTCAGAAGGGAAAAATGATGATGAAGGAGGCTGAAAATGTGGATCAAATCTGTGCCAGCAAGTTAGTGAAGTATGGCCAATTTTATGACATAACTGACAAGAAAGATTGGATCTACCTCTGCCACGACCACCTCTACCTCGAAATCTTGCACCAAATCTAGTTCCTTGATCAGAAGATCGACCTCTAAAATTGGTGAAGTTTACTGAATGATAATCATTCTTGAAATCAGAAAGATGAGGAAACATAGAAGAATGAATAGGACCTTGTACCTGATTACTGAGATGTGGTATATTCAATTCTAATCCTGAAGCAGACTTTGCAAGAGAAGTGACATTTACTGAGTGGGGATCAGTAATAGACTGAGAATTCACATTTTTCTCAATTCTGGTTTCTTGAAGTAACAACAATGATTCAACATCAGCAATAGTGTAGGGTTCCAATCTTGAATTGATCAGAGTCACAAACATGTTATACTCATCCGAAAGACCTTCCAAAATTATCTCAATATACTCTTGTGCACTGATTGGATGATGATAATCATATATTTTATACATTAATAAACTCTCATTTTTAGTTATTTACACTCTCCATGTACTTAATTGATTAAGCCTAGTTATGTTTTGTAAGGTTGGACTCAAATTGGACTTAATTGATTTTTTCAGTATTATTTGGGTCTTACGTTGTTTCTGTATTTCGGCCATATCTTGAGTTCTAAATGTCTGATAATTATGAATTTTACCTTGTAGGAAAGATAAGAGAGAGCTATACAACTTTGATGAAGAGCTCAAAGTCTCAATCAGACATCTAGTGGAGCTAATTGGGCTTGGAAGACAGAACACGAGTTTTGTCTCTGAAACCTGAACAGTGTACAGTAATCAGAGCATAATTCGAGTTTGGGCTTATAAAATAGGCTGAAAATTTGGAATCTGAAAGTTAAGACCCATATCTACAACTTTCATGTTGAACACAAAACTTGATTTGGGCTCCTTGATGGTGATATTGGGTCTGAAAGTCAAAATAGAGGTGCTGAAACTGGGCCTGAATAGTCTGTAGTAATTGGGACATATCTTGGGCTGTAGGATGAATTTTTGGGTGATTCCAGAGCCATTGGAAAGCTTAGACAATTTCCTAGAACTTTCATGAAGACCACTTGGCTCATAAATGACGAAATCAATAACTTAAGCAATGAATGATTTCGGAGACAAGAAATCTCAATGATTTTTCACTCTTATCTTCACCATTTGGCATTTTCCACTCATTCATCCACTCATCCACCCACTCCTAATCAGCCCCCTTGTCATTTTGTATCCATAATCCTCTATAAAAGGCATCATTGGCTGACCATTTAGAGAACTTGGTGTGAGGCTTAGTTTTTAGAAGTTTTTGTGGTTATGCTTGTTTGTTATTTTACTTTGTTGTAATTTTCTCTTGTTCTAAAGTGAAACTATGTTCATCTTTCTCTTCTTCTCTCTTTCTTTCCTCTTATCCATGAGTAACTAAATTTTCATCTTGCTTGGCTGAAAGAGTGAAGCTCTTGGTAATGAAATAAGGTTAGATTATTTTATTTCTTGTGCTTAAATGATATATTATCAATTGGATATTATATGTGTTATATTTTGTTTCCAATCAATTTAGAAACCTTCTTTGTATAATGGAGATCTTGATTTATTGTAGACAATAGGATTGACACAGTGAATGCTTGAACTCATTTATAAATGTTGGTGGATAATTAAAGGAATCATAATATGATTGCATATATAATTGAACTTTGAATGTTACATTTTCCGATTGGAACCTCCGTTGTGTGTGGATTTCAATTGAGTTATAAAGAAAAATAATCTTACCTTTAATTTATTACTAAGAGTGGATCTCCTAACCCAAGTAAGCCCTTAAACTTATTTGTGAACTTGTTTTATTACTTTTGGTATTGTGACAAATCTTTTTTTTACCTCAATTAATTTTTCTTCATCAATTCCCTGTGGATCGACCTCGGACTCCCGAGAAATTTATTACTTGAGACAACCTGCACTTGTGTTTGCATCCTTTAATCTCGCAGTCAGATGACCAATTGAAACTAAAGAATCAATAAGAGCTTTGATTCGAAGTAGATACTCACTGATTGATCTGGAACCTTTCTTTGTTGTTCTGAGTTCAGATTTGAACTGACGAATTTTTGCTTTGGTTTGAGACGCAAAGTGAGATTCTATTTGATGCCATACTTGCCAAGAGAAATTACAACCAACAACTTGTGTGAGCATACCTTCAGAAAGTGATGAAAGAAGCCAAGAAAGTAGCAACTGATCTTGTTGTTCCCAGATCAAAAACTCTGATGACACCTTATTTGAAGCAAGATCTTCAGGTGATCGAAATCTTGGAGGAACATGTTCAGCACCTTTAATATATTGAATGAGATTATGACCTTTGATTGCAGCAAGAATTTGTTATTTCCATAGGAGATGATTCTTATCATCTAGCTTGATTGTGATCGTGTGATTGAACGAAATAGGAGATCTAGCTGTTGAAATTTCAGAGCTATCCTCAGGATCATCAGCTCTGATACCATGTTGAAGATGATGATAGATCTGAAGATGAATGAAAAAGAGAGAAACTGATAGTAGAAGAAACCAGAGAAAGCATAGAAAGTGATTGAATGAAGAAAATCAGAATTGTATTTCTGTCTTTGTATTACAGAGAAATATTGATATATATATATATATATATATATATATATATATATATATATATATATATATATATATATATATAGCTACAGAACATATAGCATTTATATTGTGTCTAACAACTTTTAACTACTTCAGTTATCAGCTAACAACTTCAGTTACATTCAGTAACTAGCTAACTACCATATAACAAATATCAGTTAGTAGCTGATCACTAATAGAATCAAATGACAAGCAAATTTCAGGAATCGCAAAGCAAGTTATTTAATTTTTTTAACAACAAACGACAAGCACTTCAACACGAAGAATCTCATTTTCAAAATTGAAACATAAATAAAACCTCGAGATTTCCTCAATTGTTCAATTATTATTCCTAAAATAAACGTACATATTTTACAGTTTATATGAAATATTTATCAATAAATTAGCCAATTAAGCAGTTTTCCCACATTCTCATGCCTCACTGGATTACCTCAAGAAGATTGATTATTACCTCCAAATTTTGCTTATGCTGTTGGAAATGTAACAGTCTATGACTATCAATGTTAAAGAATTGTAACGAACAACAAATGCATCAGAGATATTTCTGTCTTGAATGGTAGTATCACTTTTTCACTGGTTTGATTGTATGCTTGTATCCATATTCACAAATGATTGTGCCAGGGAGTTAATTTCTGTTGGAGACAGTGGAGCCTAGAGATATTTAAAGACCCAGTAATCGCACCTCTATTATGATGAGAAAGATCATCACATCAACTTCCCAAACATCAACTGTGAATCATTCCCAGGTTCCCAGCTAGAATTTTACTCAAGTTACATTGTATATTGGCTCAAACTGATTAATCTTAATTTGGTTAGGGTTCTAAACAAGTCCAGTCAAGAACTTGAAACTCAATCTTAATTTGTGAAAGAAAAAAATTACTCAAGTTTGACTCATTCATAATAACATATTTTATACATTGATAAACCCTCATTTTTAGTCATTTATATCCTCCATATACTTAATTGATTGAGTTTGGTCATGTTTTGTAAGTTTGGGCTCAAATTGGACTTAATTGATATATCTAGCATCATTGAGATTTTACATTATTTTTGTATTTTGGTCATATCTTGAGTTCTAGATGTTTAAAAATTATGTATGTTACCTTATAGGAAAGAAGAGAGAGAATTTTACAACTTTTATGAGAGCTCCAAGACTAATTCGGACATCTAATTGAGCTAATTGAGCCTGGAAGTTAGAACACGAGTTCTGTTACTGGAACCCAAGCAATGTGCACTAATCAGGGCATAACTTGGGCTGTGGATGTCATATAAGCTTGAAATCGGTGGCAAATGGAAGCTAAGACATGTATCTCCAATTCATATGAGACAACTTTTCTAAACTACGACGTTTTGATGGAGTTTTCATCCCTTGAAGTTAGCCACCAGAATCAGAGACCCTTTAAGAATGATTTGTCTATAACTTGAGTTGTAAACCTCTAATTGACATGATATTTAGGCCCAAATTCTCATAATTGACCCAACTTTGTACCCATCAGGTTTCTAAAGGGTAAGGCCAAAATATAGGTTAGTTAGGGGTGTGAGGGCAGAGATCCGAGGCACCATTCATTCTACACTTCTTACATTCTTTCTAAAACTTTCTTCCTCCCCATTCTCTCTAAGTTTTCATTTTTCTCTTATTTTTCTGAGTTCTTCCCTCCCATGCATGGAGGGATGGAGCCTTTAATCAATCCAAGGAATTGACATTCTTGATGATTAATCTTGATATCATGTTTTAATTACTATACATTCATCTATTAATCAAATTTCTCTTCTTCTTCTTCTCTTGTTTAAATTCTGATTTAATGCTTAATTTGATTGTGATTTGCATGTGTTAATTGCATAATTACCATATGTCAAGAGATGAATTCAGAGGTTAAATAATGCATCAAAGGTGTTTGATGAAATGTTTAGTTTGGTTGAATCTTGATTTTTAAGTTGATTTGGATTTTGGATGAATGCTTAATTTGTCTAATCTTAATTAATTGAATTCTAGAAGCGTTTCTAGTAGAAGATCAGTGGATCACTGAGAGGTGTCTTGATGTGATCTGAGACCAATGATTCAATTGATAATTGAATAGATCTATAGAGATCAAGGATGGGTTGAAATAAAGATCGGTTAATTCCCTTAGATTGGTTATTTTTAATTCTGTTTTCTCCATTTAATTACTCTTTATTTCTGCATTTTAATCTTGCAAACTACTCTTCCCCAATTTTAACTTGATCTGATCAAATTGTATTTAAAATTCTTAAGAGATGATCTAGTGGTGTTTCCTATACTATAAGTTATATGTATAACTCAGTTATAATTTTAATTGAGTTCGGCGCTGGATCAAAATTTTGGCGCCGCTGCCGGGGATTGTTAACTGTAATATCATCATATTAAGTGACCATACTAACTCTTGTTCTTACTAACATTTAACTCTTGTTGATCATTCTGCTGCATTGTATTGCATTCTGCTGGTGGTTACTGTTACATTGATTATTACTATTGTTGATCACTCTTTTACTACCTTTATTGGTAATTGCATTACAAGATCTCCTTCTAAGTGTCATCCAACCATTTTGGACATGTTCTTAACTGCCTATCATAGTTTCATACCCTGCTAGCACTTTTTCACCATTTTTTGTTTTCTTCGGGTGCAGGGGCAAACTAGTGTTGATCTGACTGTAGAGTTCAGAGCTGAGACTTGGTCCCCAAGGTTAAATCATCATTTTGAGTAAGGTGATCTCTTATGGATCATCCACTCTGATTTTGGCCAAATCTCATCATCTGATAGGGTGTTTGAGAAAACTAGGGATATGATGGTAATTACAGTAATTATTTTGGTAACTCAGAATGACCTGAATTTTGGCCAGTTGATAGGAAAAAATTCACTAATCAAGACCAAAAACCCTGGCTATGCTCCATTTTCCCAAATTCCATCGTTTAGATCACTTTTTTAATTTTTAAAATATTTTCTTTGCATGATAATTTTCTAAATCAGTGTAGTTTTCATTCCGTGGTGGTCCCGTGATTTTTAAAATTTATTTCAAGTGTTTTTTTTCCTAGCTAATTATATAGTGTAGATTTGCATGTTTTTTGTGTTTTTGGCATTCTAACACCTCTTTAGCAATGATTGATGTATGACTAGGTCTGATTATGATAATTTGTTTGATTTTGATTCTGAGATTGATAGGACTTTGCATAGGTTGATTAGAGCTCGTAAGGTAGCTTCAAGAATTGCTTCTGAACTTGATTTTGATCTTGAATTTGATAGTGAACCTGACATCTTAAGTAATTCTGAAATCATGATTGATAACATGCATAATAGGACCCTTAAGCAACTTGATGCTCTTGATGTAACTTACCAGTCTTTATGCATTCAATATCCTGATCTTAATGTTAATTTTGAGTTAAAATCTGGATTAATACACTTGTTGTCCAAGTTTCATGGTCATGCAGGTGAGGATCCCCATAAGCACCTAATAGAGTTCCATGTGATTTGTTCAACCATGAAGCCACATGGGATCCATGGGATCCCTGAGGAGCACATCAAGCTAAGGACATTCCCTTTCTCATTTATTGATGCAGCCAAGGATTAGTTGTTCTATCTTTCACCAGGTTCAGTCATGAGTTGGAATGACATGAAGAGGTTGCTCTTGGAGAGATTCTTTCCTGACTCAAGAGCTGCTGCAATTAGGAAAGACATATAAGACATCAAATAGATTTTAGGTGAAACTTTGCATGAATATTGGAAGAGATTCAAGAAGCTGTGTTAGAGCTGCCCTCACCACCAAATCAGTGATCAGCTCTTAATTCAATATTTCTATAAGGGCTTACTGCCAATGGACAAAAACATGATTGATGTTGCCAATGGAGGAACTTTTGTGGATAAGACCCTTATTGCTGTCAAAGACTTGATCACTAACATGGCTGCCAATACACAACAATTTGGGACAAGAATGATAACTTTATGCAGATGAGTAAATGAGATCCATATGACTCAAGCAGACCAGAAGAGGATAAAAAATAGGCTTGATGATTTAACCTCACTGGTGCGGTAATTAGCAGCATGTACCGATTTCTGTACAAGAGCCTGCAAGGGTGAGTGGAATTTGCTCTTGTCCATCTCATTCTACAGATGTCTGTCCAACATTTCAGGATGATAATTCTGCCACTCAAGCCTATCATGTTGCTGCAGCAGACATTTTTCTTGGTAGACCCCAATATCAACAACAACAACAACAACAACAACAACAATTTAGATACCAAGTTACGGGTCCTAGCAACCAATACCATCCACCTGCATTCAGACAGCAACAACCTGTGCAATAGTCTATCCAAGCCACTCTAGCCGAGCCATCATTGGAAGCTTTGATGAAACAGATGGCCACAAGCAACATTCAATTCCAATAGAATGTCAATGCCACCATTCAGAATCTACAGACTCAAATTGGGCAGTTGGCAACCACTGTGAGTGAGTTGAAAAGTCAGGGGTCATGCCAATTGCCTTCACAAATAGTCAATAACCCAAGAGGTAATGTAAACGTCATTATTACCTTAAGAAGTGGCAGAGAAGTTGATGGTCCTAGTCTACCACAACTAGAGCTACTAGTGCAGCAACTAGAGAGTGACCAGAAGCAACAAAATTTGCAGAAAATAAATGGCTCAGTCCAGAAATCTGTGACACATAAGAAATATGCAAAGAATTCAGATCTGGTCATTCCACTACCTTTCCTAAATAGGGTCACAAAGTCCAAGCAGACATCGCAAGCAGAAATAGAAAGAAAAGTCATGGAGACATTCAGGAAGGTGGAAATCAATATCCCTCTCCTGGATGCAATCAAGCAGATACTAAAGTATGCCAAATTCTTGAAAAAGTTGTGCACTCATTAGAGAAGATTGAAGGGAATTAAGCAACTAAGCATGGGAAGAAATGTTTCTGCCTTGATCCAACCAAATATGCCTTCTAAATGCAAGGATCTTGGAACATTCACCATTCCTTGCATAATAGGCAATAAGCAATTTACTCATGAAATATTGGATTTGGGTGTTTCGATCAATGTGGTACCAAAATCAATTTTTGAATCTTTGCGGCTTGGAGAGTTGAAGCCAACTGAAATAATCATTCAGCTAGCAAATAGGAGCACAACTCATTATGTTGGAGTGCTTGAGGATGTTTTGGTAATGGTAAATGAGTTAATATTTCTAGCAGATTTTTATATTCTGAACATGGAAGATGAATTTGCATCTAGTCAACCGCCATTGATGTGCATACTGGTATTCTTTCCATAGAATTTAGGGATAACATAGTTCAATTTAACATCTTTGATACCATGCAATATCCTTTGGAAGGGCATTCTGTTTTTCAGTTAGATGTCATTGATTTGCTTACTGATGATATGCATGTTGATATGCTAACTGATGATATGCATGTTGATATGCTAGCTGAATTTCCTGAAATTGGTGGATTTCTAGATAGCGTTGATTTTCCTGGATGTTCTGGATGTGTTGTTTCTGTTTGTGATGGGACCGCTATTTGTACTGCATGTTCTAAGATTTTTACATGTATAGGAGGAGATGATACTGTATTTTTTGAATTTTCTTCTTCTATGAGATATGATCATGCTGTTTTGGAAGATTGTACACAAATTATAGGTGATGTTGCAGTTAAATTAGCAAAATTAATTTCTCCAATCAGATTGATACTTTCAGTGCAGCAAGCACCTGCCCTTGAGCTGAAGCCATTAACTGAACACCTGAAGTATGCATACTTGGTGAATGATGAACAACTTCCTATATTCGTGGCCAAGAACCTCCTTGCTGAACAGGAGGAGAGATTGCTACAAATTCCGAGAGAGCATAAGCAAGCTTGTGATCCCGGTGATAGCACTTGGGTGAATCCCAAGGAAATTAAAGAGGGTCAATGGGAACTTGGTGGATGCTCTCATGCTGCTTTAAGCATAAGTTAGTCATTATGCTTTCGCCAATAAAATCCTGGTGGAAGTCTCTTCATTTATAGCCCACTTGATAAGGATGTTTCTTTTCTTTCCCTCTCTTTTATTTTACTTGTCCTTCATTACTTGATGATTTTGATGGATGTTGTTTTTCTTTTGAGTTTTACATTGAGAACAATGTCAAATTTAAGTGTGAGGGAGGAATTTACATTCTATTTTTGAAAAAAAAAATGATGTGTGTTTTTAATTGTTTTCCAATGATATTTTGAGATTTATGGAGTTTATGAGTTTGAAGCAATTGAATTTCAAGATTCATAACATGATTGAATAAATTTTCTTCCTTCTTGAATTTGACATGCTTAGTTTTGGATGTTTGATTGATGGATTGAGTTTGATAGATGCACACTTTGTGAGATTTTGAGCCTATTAATGGATGAATTTAACATTTATGTCATTCTCTTCTTTTTTATGTGATTTTCACTCATAGCAGTTGATCACTTTGGAACTTGCTTTGATTCTTTTTTAGGTTAAATTTTCATTTGCATGCATAAACATGATCGAGGCATTCTTTCTTGATTAACTACTTTGGTCAAATAGTCAACCTTGCATCATTTCTCTTTGATTAACCCCCTTGATCTTATTTGCCTATTCTTTGTCTTAACTCATTATATGCCTTATGTGCAAAATCATGTTTTTACTTTACCTTAGGGAATGAAAGAGCATTGATTCATTTTCATTAGAGGAGCTCTTTTGCTTGTGGACAATTAATAGTTCAAGTGTGGGGGTTATGTAAATGGATGTGTAATATGCAAGGTGACTGATTGAAAAAATAAAATAAAATAAAAGAGAAAAACAAAAATCATAAAAAAAAAAAAAAGACAAAAAAATAAATGCAAAAAAGGTTGTAAAAGAAAAGAAATAAAAAAAATAAGAGAAAGAATATGTAAAGAGAATGTGCATAATATGGAATTGGGGGTAAAATTTCATACTTGTCATTTGCCAATTGAGTTCTTCCCCAATGCTCTTTTATTCTCTTGAGTGCTTAGCTTGTCATATCCATATTGTTTCATTCCCTTACCTTGGCTCAATTTCAACCTTGAATAAAGTCCTCTTGATTTGTGTGTGCATGTATTTTGAGTAGTAACGAAGTAGAAGATAAGCAAGCTTATGATAGTGCAATTGTTCATGAGTTGAATTAAGTGAAATACCTACCATTTAAACACTTGAGAGATTGAGAGTGTATCTTGTGAAGATCAATCATTCTTGATTCATGTTTTTTTTTTCAAATTGAAGATACCTTGCTTGTTGGTTTGAGATGTGAAGAATTGTTACCTCATGAATGTTTTGATCTCTTGAATCTTTGGTTGCTCTTTTTGCTTGTAAACTTTTGTATTCTTGGATATCATTGAAAATTTACTCTTTTAGAGTTTTTAACTTTTGAGTTTGTATTGTTTTTTTTCCCTAGTTTTAGTCTTATATGTTTTGCCCAGGGGTGCAAAAAACTAAGAGTGAGAAAATTTGATAATCACATATTTTATACATTGATAAGTCCTCATTTTTAGTCATTTACACTCTCCATGTACTTAATTGATTGGGTTTGGTCATGTTTTGTAAGTTTGAGCTCTAATTGGGCTTAATTGATCTTTTCCAGCATCATTGAGATTTTACATTGTTTCTGTATTTCGGTCATATCTTGAGTTCTAGATGTTTAAAAATTATATATCTTATCTTGTAAGAAAGATAAGAGAAGTTTACAACTTTCATGAGAGATCTAGGGCTAATTCAGACATCTAGTAGAGCTAATTGAGCCTGGAAGTCGGAACACAAGTTCTGTTACTAGAACCAGAGCAGTGTGCACTAATCAAGACATAACTTGGGTGGATGTCATATGGGCCTAAAACTGGTGGCAAATGGAAGTTATGACATATATCTTCAATTCATATGAGACAACTTTTCCAAACTATGACGTTTTGATGGAGTTTTCATCCCTTGAAGTCAGTCAATGGAATCAAAGACTCTTTGAGAATGATTTGTCTATAACTTAAGTTGTAGACCTCTAATTAACATGAAGTTTGAGCCCAAATTCTCATAATTGACCTACCTTTGTACCCATCAGGTTTCTAAGGGGGTAAGGCCAAAATAGGGGTTAGTTAAGGGGTGTGAGGGCAGAGATCTGAGGCACCATTCATTCTACACTTCTCACATTCTCTCTAGAACTCTCTTCCTTTCCCTTCTCTCTAGGTTTTCATTTTTCTCTTATTTTTCTAAGTTCTTCCTTCTCATTCATGGAGGGATAGAGCCTTTAATTAATCCAAGGGATTGACATTCTTGATTATTAATTTTGAGATTTTGTTTTAATTGTTATACATTCATCTATTAATCAAATTTCTACTTTTCTTTTTCTCTTGTTTAAATTTTGATTTAATGCTTAATTTAATTAGGATTTGCATATGTTAATTGCGTAATTACCATGTTCCAAGAGATGAATTCAGCTGTTAAACAATGTATCAAAGGTGTTTGATGAAATGTTTAACTTGGTTGGATCTTGGTTTTTAAGTTGATTTAGGTTTTAGATGAATACTTAATTTGTCTAACCTTAATAAATTGAATTTTGGAAGCGTTTCTAGTAAAAGATCCGTGGATCATTGAGAGACGTCTTGATGTGATCTGAGACCAAGAATTCAGTTGATAACTGAATGGATCTATAGAAATCAAGGATGGATTGAAATCAAGATCAGTTAATTCTCTTGGATTAGTTGTTTTTAATTCTATTTTCTCCATTTAATTACTCTTTGTTTCTGCATTTTAATCTTGCAAACTCCTCTTCACCAATTTTAGCTTGATCTGATCAAATTACATTTAAAATTCTTGAGAAGATGATCTGGTGTTGTTTCTTATACTACAAGCTATAGGTATAACTTGATTATAATTTTAATTGAGTTCGTATGTTCGGTCATTCATTTATTTAAACGAGTCAAATTTAAAACTTGAACTTAACTTGTTTTAAAAATATGAAACTTGAATTTAACTCATTTAACTTGTTAAATTTATTAATTTAGTATTTAACAAATATCTATATACTACTAGAAGATAAAATAAAAATTAGACATATAATTTTTTTTTTTATTCATAATCAATTACATAAAAAATATTCATCACATTCCTATAAAAACTTAGTAATAACAAATAAATTATTACTATTCTATACTTTTTATTATCTAAAATTACAATTTTTTTGTGATTTAATTTTATTATTTATAGAAAATGAATAAATAATATATACACACATACAAATTATTTACGAGCCTTTGACGTCATGTCTATAAAACTTTTATATAATTAAATCTAAATTTAAGTTTAAACTTATTTATTTATTACACAAATGAATTTAATTAAACGTTTAATAATCAAATTCAAATAATTTACGAATAATTCAATACATTTACGTTCCTAAATTTGATTGTGTTTAAGAAATTTATAAAAAAAAAAAACATAAAAGTAACAAAAGATGACTGGGGAAAGAAATGGA
Source organism: Ormosia emarginata (assembly GCA_029884605.1). Classification (NCBI taxonomy): domain Eukaryota; kingdom Viridiplantae; phylum Streptophyta; class Magnoliopsida; order Fabales; family Fabaceae; genus Ormosia; species Ormosia emarginata. The sequence continues at coordinate 7,463,005 of JAQQTP010000059.1, read as the reverse complement.
AAAAAAAAAAAAAATCCGTGCTGTTTACTCTGTCAAATGATGATGACCTATTACAAAAGCTAAATCTTGTCAATGATGACCTACAAAGCAATACAAATTTACAAACATTTAATAAACTTTTCTTTTGATGCCAATAATAGCATTCACTATAGTATACGCCAGTTCACTGTAATTTCAAGGTCTTGGATCTTCCACATCCTTTGTTTAGTATTTTTGTGTTGTAAACTACGGGTGAGATCACTCTAGGCAGGTTTGAGAGTGCAGGGAGGGGTTCGTGAGGGGAAGGCAGTTGATTTATTGAGGAATATCCTCTGCTTGTCATCAGCAAAGCAAAGCACGGACTCTACGCAAACTTCCAAGGCAGTTGACGGTGGAGTAGGCTTGAAGTCTTGAAGTTTTGAGTATTCCGAAATAAGGTGAAACATGTAATCATAAATTCGATCCATGCTCAAGCTTTCCATAAAATCCTGCCCTCTTTTCCCAATAGCCTCAGCCTGTATAGCAATACAGAAGCAACTATATAAATAATCAAATTCATTGGTACTGTTACTCTCACACATCTCACAAAGAAAGTTCAATCATTAAAGTAGCAGAAAACTTACGACTAATATAATACCAGATAGCAAACAAGATAGGGTACTCAAACTGGGGTGGTCACTTACATGTTTCATGGCATCTCGTATGTATTTATTGTACCATAGTACCTCCCCCACTAATTTTTATTATACCATTAGCTCATGAATGTTTTGTGGTCAAATGTCAATCCTAACCATGTTCTGCCTTTATATATTCAGAAAAAGAACACATTCATTTTGAGAGCAGTTGGATTGAAGATCATTCATTTTGGTTCCCAACCATTTGAATTGAAAGTTCAACTACACAAAATGGAAGAGTTAATAATTTTCTCAACATATAAAGGTCAAACAAGCGCAATGGCTTTTGACCTCAAAACCTCCATCTGCTAATGTCTTCTTTAACGAATTTATTAGAATTGACAACATTTTAGATTTTTAATTCTAGCATTTTTTTATAAAGAGCGTTTTGTGTAGGTTTTCATATACGAAGGTTTTTGTAGTAAACACAAAATACATGGGAGTGAAAAATAATTCTCTTTTTTTAAAAAAAAAAAATGAGTTGGAGAGAAGGTATAGCACTATATTGGTCCTCATGGATCAAAAGTAAACGACTGGAACATACAAGAATGAGTAAAGAATTACCTCATTTGGGTGTTGGTTTCCCCACTCCACAGCATGCTTTATAGATGGACATAGATCTAGAGGATCAACAAGCCAAAAATTTTTCTGTGTAATAAGGCCACGACTGAAAAAATCTTCATACTGGGGTGATATAATTAGTGCAACAGAACCACATGAGAGAATATATTTCAGACTCACAGACCATGCAAACCCTTCAGCATAGATCTTATACCTGCAGGAAGAAGACAATTAACGAGGATGAAGGAAAGGGAGATGATCAGCAGCTTGATAAAAACATCCTAATCTGTACCCCAAAAAAGGAAAAATTCTAATCAGTAAAATGTGACTTCAAAATGAAACTTATATATATAACCAAACAATATCCCAATTCTCTGTAATTTATTTTTTTAATTTGCATATTCTAGGTATGTTTTAGCATTGTTATGATGAAGAAACTTCTGCAATTCTTCTATAATTTGCAGCACAACTGTTCAAAAGAATCCATTTATATTTTGTGTGCATTGTGACCCATCTAATCAGAATATCAGATTGTGCAGCTTCTTAAGTCAAACCGGCATGCTTCTGAGTTATGCTAAGATGAAGATAAATGCATACTCACCGGTAATTACACTGATCTGAAAGTTTTGACTGCTTAAAGCCACTTCTAGCTGCTTCCCCCCAATCCTGCAATGCAATCAAATAACACATCAGACAACTACAATTTGGTATATAAAGCATATCGATATTACTAAATATGATTAAGGTCCAAATTTTGTAAGGTAATTTAACCCAACCTGACGCATAATTTGTGCTCCCCACTTCGTAGAATCATTACAATTTAGCAATTCAGTTCGAATAGGAGATGAAACATCTGGGTTTCCTTTCCAGTATGCCCGTGGAAGCTTATTTTTCCAACTTACAGTGTGAGAACCTTTCTTGATGTCCGGGAACTCCTCCTGCCAGGGTCGTATGTTTATCTCTGGCCTGAGCAACAAATGTTTAACAGAAAGATGAGTCGCATCAAAACAACACACCAAAATTATCAAGCAACTAACATGCACTTCTCATTAGATCATAAAACATCAATACAGGTCATTTACATTAGCCCTAGTCCTGTCACTATTCGCCCCCCGCCCCCTTTTTTATTCCATACCCACTATGATATAGGGCAACCCGCGTTTGAGTAAGAATATCATATTATCACATGCCTCTATATAAACTACAGCTGCAAAGACATTGACCACGATTGCAAAAGGCTTCACACTGTAACATTTGGATTAAAGCACAACAAAAGCATGACCAATGAAAGTTAACCTTTTCCAGTCAAATGAAACACAAATTCTCCAAAACCAAAAATCAGGACGGCCCAAGAGCCATAACTCAAGTGGCACCAACTATCATCAGGAACTGCTTAATTACCTCCCTCGGGCCATTTTGCCAATACTTTAACTTACATTCTCCATCCTCACACCAGCTCATAGTCTTCCTTTGTTATTAACAAAAATAAAAAAGAGGGATACACATTTTTATACAATAAAGTATGTTTCTTGTACCCAAAAAAAAAAAAAAAGTGAATAAATAACTCAATGAAAAATTGAAAGGCATTGAGTGACGCATGAAAAAATCTTACATAGATCTGTACAGCCAAATTGTATGCACCATGCCAATAATTTATTAACACATAATTAATTATAATAGTTAATCATTAATTAATGATTTGTGAAAATTTTATTAATTAACCTAATCCACCTAAGGTGAGTGCACACCATGTTTATATCCAAAAATTTATCTTGACACATAGTAGATAGCAAAAGGAAAAAGATAACATGACATTTTGTTGCAATCCCAAGTGAAGACTTAGTCTTACCAACCCCAGAAAGACCAATCAGGGAAAGGGATGTCAAAGTGTTCCTTGGTGGTGCAATACCGAAACAATGGCAAAGGCATGTCCTGGTGCTCAGTCCTGTTAACAGTGGGCTTGTCCATACAATCAAACATCAAATCCACATCAGGGACCAACCCAGGGTACCTCCTCACCAGCTGCAACAAACCCCATATCGTGAACATTGCCCTGCTCTGCACACACGCATAGTACCAATCCACAAACACCTTCCCCCCAACAATCACCACCCTGAACGCCGCGTACCTCTGTGCCTCACCCAAGTGCTCCTTCGAAATCCGGGTCTTGGCCCACGGCTCCAGATCCCTTCGGATAGCCCCGAAGAAATTTGGGCAATCCGAACGGCGATTCCCCTCTGCGACGAAACGCCGCCGTGCTCCTCCGGCAGCGTCTCCGGCGGTGTAACGGCAACTGAGGTAAGAGCATTGTATGATTTTGACGGCGCGGTGCTGGCGGGGCTCGTCGTCGAAAGTTTTCTGAGGGAAGACGTGCCAGGGCGTGGGTTCTAGGTTGTGACCAACCACGGTTCCGGTTCGGGAAACGACGTCGTCCACCTGTTCGAGGAAATTACCCAGAGAGAGGAAAAAAAAAAAAAACAAAGCAGTGAGAACGGTGAAAATTATAGGAAAAACAGAAATGAATGTGGGGAAAGGGAAAAGGGAAGGACCTTGTAGAGGAGGAGGGCGGTGAGGGAGAAGAGGGAGAGGGCAAGGACGGAGGGGAAAAGGTAAGAGGGGGAACGAGGGGAGTGCTTGTAAGAGAGACCCATGATTGAAGAAGAAGGGGGAATGTGGAAGAAGAGTGTGAGTGTGAGGGTGAATGTGATGGCGATGGTGATGGTGATGATGTGTTGTTTTGGTGCATTGTGTGAGTTTGGGAGGGAGCGTGGTGAGGTGGTCTTTGTTGTGGAAAGCTGGAGTCCTATTTTGGAAAACAGAAGACTCTATCGTCGCGGTGGTGAATGGGCCCTACTATGCACCAAGCGGAGATGGAACCCACGTGGTTGAGGTTGCTATTGACTTTGAGAAATGATAACAAATGATTTCGGGTTTTGTCTGGTGGTACATGAAAGAAAATGAACAGAAAAAAAGTGGACCCACTCGATTTGGAAACTTTACAAACACATGGCAGACAGGACATACCGCAGTGAAACACGGGTTAACTGCAATTGCTGTTGACTTGTTTCCTCTGCTTCTTCCAATTTTTACTGCTAGCTGGTAAAGCCACTTGGGATGCTATTCTTCCATGGACTTTGCTATAATAGAATTTTTGTTAAATAATGTTACCTTGGCAGAGTTACGCGTACATTATTTTATTTTTGTATAATTTTCACTTAAATACAGATTGTTTCACATCATTTTTTTTTCATAAATACACTTTGTTCTGTCTAGATTCTGGACACCTAGGTCGGAGGAGACCAAGGAGGGCTCGCCATGAACCTATGAGAAAGGTAGCGGCGGCGACTTCATAGGGCCTAGGCTATTGAGGATATAGTCACATGGGCTAGGGTTGTGTATCTAAGCTCAAAATGGAACATGTCCTATTAATGGTACATGGGAGTGTTGTTATTGGTCTCCAAAGTTGATTTAAGCATTTACCGTAACATCTTATTTTTTATAAATTATTTTTATAAAAAATAAATTTTATTTTATTTTATTTAAATATTCAATTTAATTTTATTCTACAATAATTATTACAAGTAAGAAGATATTATAAATATTTTAATATATATTTATAAAAAATATTTATAAATTAATCATTATTAAAATATAAAAATTTATTCTAAATATCTTTAATGTAATTATTACTTAAAAAATCTAAATAGTTAATCATTATTTGACTTCTAAAAAAATTGGTGCAACGTTGCAACTGAAAATATGGTGCAGCATGCACTCTGTAATGATAATAACACAAGCCATTCAATTGGCTATAAAAAGGGATGGGATAGAAAGAGAGGTGCGAGAGAGAAAAGAAAGTTTGCGAGTGTGAAATTGAGAGAGAGAAAGAAAGAACAAAAAAGAGGGGAGTGTGTGTGTGGAGTGGTGAAACAGCGAAAAAGAGAAAAGAAATAAGGAAAAAAAGGAGAAAGTGAAGACAAAAAAAAAAAAAAAAAAGTCATGACGAGGAATGAATTAAACATTTTTTTAAAAAATAAAACCATGGCATTAAGTATATATTTTATTATTTTAGTCTTTTGTGTATATTATTATTTTTGTTAAATTTATTATGCATATATAATATTGTTAGATTATAAAAATTTGATATTTGTTTGATTTGAAATACTTATTATATTTGATAAAATTTATAGTTATTATAATTTGAATATTAATTCTTTCATGGGACTAATATAATATATTATAAAAAATTAAAATATTATTCAAGATTTAAGTTAAATAAATATTTTTAATTATATTATGTAATAAATATATGTACGTCATTTACATAAACTTTCTTATATCTTAGCTTGGGAGCATTTTTTTAACATTTACTTTGACCTTTGCAATAAAAGGACTTTGGTGCAATGAATGCATTATAAAGACGAGGACAAACTATGGACCATGATGAGAATCAGACAAAATATGAACTATGATGATGACCTGACAAATTATGAATCATGAAGAGAACTTGAAAAACTATGAACGAACTGTGATATGGACTTTTAAAAAGAATTATTAAATTAATTTTAAATCAAAGTTAGTCCTTTAAAGAATTAACATTTAAATTTAATTATTCTAAATTTTGTGAATTTTATTTAATTGTCATGATTTATTTATAGACTTATATTGTTCATGTTTGTGTGTGATGACAAGTAAAAGATTCAAGAAAAGGTTTGTACTTAACCGTTGAAAAGACAGAGGGATGAATTTTTTTTATGTTACATGTCTTAGTTAATGTGTGTATATATGATTTTGTTGTCACGATATTAAAGTAACACAAAAAATATAGTAGATTTCTTATGGAAGTGAAGACATTTGAGTGAAATATGAGATAAACAGACATGAAAAGAAAAGTAAATAGTAAATTTTTTGTGATAAAAAATTTATTTGTTGATATTTGAAACTTGCTTACTGATGTTTAAGAAACTTGCTTATGTTTGTTTATAATGTTGTATTGCATGATTATTTAGTATAGATTCAGTTATATTGCTAGAATGATTTTATTCTTATCATACTTTAATTATCATATAATTTTTTTATATATTTTACATAACTAAAACTCACAAAATGTTTTCAAACAACTTTTTAACTATTCATTTCATGTTAAGAATTTTTAATTCTTATTATGTTCATAATAATTTCAAACTAGCATAAAACGTGTAATGATTATCAACATTCAGATATATCATGCATAAATTTTAGTCCAAAAAAAAGGAATATATAGTCTCAAAAGAAAGCAATATATATATATATTTTAAAGTTATTAAAAATATATGTATTTTTTGCTATTGACTTTAAGAAATGCTACAAATGATTTCGGGTTTTGTTTGGTGGTACATGAAAGAAAATGAACAGAAAAAAGTGGACCCACTCGATTTGGAAACTTTACAAACACATGGCAGACAGGACATACCGCAGTGAAACACGGGTTAACTGCAATTGCTGTTGACTTGTTTCCTCTGCTTCTTCCAATTTTTACTGCTAGCTGGTAAAGCCACTTGGGAATTGGGATGCTATTCTTCCATGGACTTTGCTATAATAGAATTTTTGTTAAATAATGTTACCTTGGCAGAGTTACGCGTACATTATTTTATTTTTGTATAATTTTCACTTAAATACAGATTGTTTCACATCATTTTTTTTTCATAAATACACTTTGTTCTGTCTAGATTCTGGACACCTAGGTCGGAGGAGACCAAGGAGGGCTTGCCATGAACCTATGAGAAAGGTAGTAGCGACGACTTCATAGGGCCTAGCCTATTGAGGATATAGTTGGGTCCACATGGGCTAGGGTTGTGTATCTAAGCTCAAAGTGGAACATGTCCTATTAATGGTACATGGGAGTGTTGTTATTGGTCTCCAAAGTTGATTTAAGCATTTACCGTAACATCTTATTTTTTATAAATTATTTTATTTTATTTAAATATTCAATTTAATTTTATTCTATAATAATTATTACTAGTAAGAAGATATTATAAATATTTTAATAGATATTTATAAAAAATATTTATAAATTAATCATTATTAAAATATAAAAATTTATTCTAAATATCTTTAATGTAAATAGTTAATCATTATTTTACAGAGTAAATATTAAATTGGTGCAACGTTGCAACTGAAAATATGGTGCAGCATGCACTCTGTAATGATAATAACACAAGCCATTCAATTGGCTATAAAAGGGGATGGGATAGAAAGAGAGGTGCGAGAGAGAAAAGAAAGTTTGCGAGTGTGAAATTGAGAGAGAGAAAGAAAGAACAAAAAAGAGGGGAGTGTGTGTGTGGAGTGGTGAAACAGCGAAAAAGAGAGAAAGAAATAAGGAAAAAAAAGGAGAAAGTGAAGACAAAAAAGACAAAAAAAAAAAGTCATGACGAGGAATGAATTAAACATTTTTTTAAAAAATAAAACCATGGCATTAAGTATATATTTTCTTATTTTAGTCTTTTGTGTATATTATTATTTTTGTTAAATTTATTATGCATATATAATATTGTTAGATTATAAAAATTTGATATTTGTTTGACTTTGAAATACTTATTATATTTGATAAAATTTATAGTTATTATAATTTGAATATTAATTCTTTCATGGGACTAATATAATATATTATAAAAAATTAAAATATTATTCAAGATTTAAGTTAAATAAATATTTTTAATTATATTATGTAATAAATATATGTACTTCATTTACATAAACTTTCTTATATCTTAGCTTGGGAGCATTTTTTTAACATTTACTTTGACTTTCTGATAAAGGACTTTGGTCATGATGAATCATTATAAAGGCGAGGACAATATGGGTGATGAAATCGACAAAATATAGTATGATGATGGCCGACAATTATGAATCATGAAGAGAACTTGAAAAACTATGAACGAACTGTGATATGGACTTTTAAAAAGAATTATTAAATTAATTTTAAATCAAAGTTAGTCCTTTAAAGAATTAACATTTAAATTTAATTATTCTAAATTTTGTGAATTTTATTTAATTGTCATGATTTATTTATAGACTTATATTGTTCATGTTTGTGTGTGATGACAAGTAAAAGATTCAAGAAAAGGTTTGTACTTAACCGTTGAAAAGACAGAGGGGTGAATTTTTTTTTGTTACATGTCTTAGTTAATGTGTGTATATATGATTTTGTTGTCACAATATTAAAATAACACCAGAAATATAGTAGATTTCTTATGGAAGTGAAGACATTCGAGTGAAATATGAGATAAACAGACATGAAAAGAAAAGTAAATAGTAAATTTTCTGTGATGAAAAACTTATTTGTTGATATTTAAAACTTGCTTACTGATGTTTAAGAAACTTGCTTATGTTTGTTTATAATGTTGTATTGCATGATTATTTAGTATAGATTCAGTTATATTGCTAGAATGATTTTATTCTTATCATACTTTAATTATCATATAATTTTTTATATATTTTATATAACTAAAACTCACAAAATGTTTTCAAACAACTTTTTAACTATTCATTTCATGTTAAGAATTTTTAATTCTTATTATGTTCATAATAATTTCAAACTAGCATAAAACGTGTAATGATTATCAACATTCAGATATATCATGCATAAATTTTAGTCCAAAAAAAAGCAATATATAGTCTCAAAAGAAAGGAATATATATATATTTTAAAGTTATTAAAAATATATGTATTTTTGCTATTGACTTTAAGAAATGCTACAAATGATTTCGGGTTTTGTTTGGTGGTACATGAAAGAAAATGAACAGAAAAAAGTGGACCCACTCGATTTGGAAACTTTACAAACACATGGCAGACAGGACATACCGCAGTGAAACACGGGTTAACTGCAATTGCTGTTAACTTGTTTCCTCTGCTTCTTCCAATTTTTACTGCTAGCTGGTAAAGTCACTTGGGATGCTATTCTTCCATGGACTTTGCTATAATAGAATTTTTGTTAAATAATGTTTACCTTGGCAGATTTACGCGTACATTATTATATTTTTGTATAATTTTCACTTAAATACAGATTGTTTCACATCATTTTTTTTTTATAGTTACTTTATTTTTAACATCAATTGAGAAGTAGTGTTCGTAATCGAACCAAACCGATTTAAATCAAAAGTATCCAAAAATTGGATAAGTTTGTTTTGTTTTTACTTTTGTAAAAATTGATGGGTTTGGTTTGGTTTTGGATTTTCATTTATGAAGTTGAATCACACCATACTGAACTTATACAATTAGTTATATATTTTTACATACTTATAGATGTGATTAGGTTTAAACTTATTGTTATTTTTTTGAAACTTTTTAGGTTATCTTGTTATTTGGGTTTTTTACCAAATTACCTTTTTAGGTAAATATATTTATCAAAATGCCATAATTTTTAAATTATTTATCAGAATGTTATTGTTTTGTTTATGGTGTCATTTTTTAATTTTTGTTGGGTCACGTAAGATACGCCAAAACACTTGGCTTATCCACGTTGGATACGTCAAACGTTACAGATCGCGCGTGGATCGTCAGCGTTTTGACGTATCTCATATTAACTCATATAACTCTTCCTCCACTCTCCCTCTCACGGTAACTTCCTTTATTTCTCAAATTTTCACCTTCTCTCTAGATTTTATTTTCTCTAAACTCTCTCTCAAACTCCTTGTGACCAGTAACTTGTGAGAGAATCATATTTGTAAGTGTTTATCATTAGATTATTATTATTATTGTTATATATATTGTTGAATATTTTAATTGTTAGAATTATTATTTATGTTTTTGAGTTATTATATTAATTATGTTTTGTATATTTGTTTTATTTTTAGAATTATTATTTATGTTTTTGAGTTTTTATATTAATTGTGTATTGTGTATTTGTTTTATTGTTAGAATTATTGTTTATGTTTTTTAGTTTCTATATTAATTATGTATTGTATATTTGTTCTATTGTTAGAATAATTTAGTATTATTATTTATTATTATTATTGATTACTATTATTATTATTATTATTATTATTATTATTATTATTATTATTATTAATTGTGTATTTATTATATATGTTTTATTGTTATTTAGTAGGTTTTTGGAATTTATTTGTACAAAATTGAATTGTTTGTGTTATTATTATTCAAAAGTGTAAGATGATCAAACACCTTGTTGTTCTCATTTACTACAATGGGAGAACGTATAAAGGTGAAGAGGGTCTAATGTATAAAGGATCTCGTCCCAAGTCTATCATGATTCAACGTGATACGACTATTGAGCTTTTAAAAAGGAGAATTCATTTAAAATTAAGGCTCCAAGAAAATCAAGTTATTGTGTACAGATTTTCACAATAGAGTAATGTTCTAAGATGGATAGTTCTTCCATTAGAAGATGATGAAGATGTTGTTTGCATGATTGATTGCTTTGATCAGCATCCTACCTTAACTTCTATGGAGTTGTATGTCAAGACAGAAACAAGTGAAGCCGAAATGATGAAGTCGTCAAGTTCCTTCGAAACGGAGTTACAAGCTAGTCCTTCTAATCTTGCTGAATCATCGTACCCTATCAATACTCAATTCTTCATGACATATGCTCCTGTCCTAGTACAATCTCAAGAAGTTGGTACGTCTGCAATGCCTGAAGGGAGCTCATTTAGGTTGGACCTTGAAATCGATAACCCGCTTATGGCAGATGCATTATCTGACACAAGCGATGATGAAGGGGAGATGCCTGAGGGTGAAGATATAGACACTGACTTAGAAGAAGATCAATCTGGCCCTGAAGTAAATATACTACAACTAGTCCCTCCATTGGTAGTTGCTCTTGAATCTACGTATGTACCTCCATGGCCTCAATTTTTTGGAATCAATTGAGATGCGTTGAGTATACCTGATAATCTGCCTGAATTAGATTCTCGTGGTATTTGGACTCCAGATGAAGAATTATATGTCGGGTTATAATTTCCCTCTAAAGATGCTGTCAATTTGGCCCTAAAATATTATTCCATTATTAGACATCAGAATTACAAAGTTGATTATTCTAATACACAACGGCTAACTATTAAGTGTCTCAGAGTTGCTGATGGTTGTAATTGGAGGGTCAAGGTCATTCTAAGCAAGAAATCAAACATGTGAGAAATTAAAAAATATAATGGACCTCACAACTGCGTCAACCCAACCATGTCACAAGATCATCAGAAGTTAGACTCTCGTATGATCTGTTCTTGCATTCTGGAGATGGTTAAGCAAAAACTTGATGTACCTGTTTGCTTAATTATTGAAAGGGTTCAATGTCAATTAGGATATGACGTGTCCTATCGGAAAGCTTGGAAGGCAAAACAAATTGCCATTGTGAAAGTATTTGGAGATTGAGATAAATTTTATGCGGTATTGCCTAGATGGTTACTTGTCATGCAAAGAGACATGCTTGGCACAGTGGCAGAGTTGCAAACCGTTGATTATGTCAAGGCCAATAGAATTGACCATTCAAAACTTGTATTTCATCACCTGTTTTGGACATTCAAACCATGTGTTGTTGGATTCCAATACTGCAAGCATATTATTCAGATTGACGGCACTCATTTGTATGGTAAATATCGTCATAAACTATTGATTGCAACAACACAGGATAACGATAGAAAACTACAAAGAAGTCGATTGCAACCCTAAACCCTAAACCCTACACTTATGGATGATACTAATCTTGTCCTTGTGGCTGCCTACGTTGCTGCCTGTGGTCCCCTATGTCCACTGGGATTTCAGTGAGTTTCTTAACATATCTGTACATTAGTTTGTTATATATACTACTTGTGTTGACATTATATAACCTTGACATATATATAGGTGACATAAACATAAGGTGTTGACTGAAATCCCAATGGGGGTGCTTCTGTATTATCGTCGGTTCTTTAATCAGATGAAGAGTGATGAGGTCAGTATCTGTTTATATTGATTTAAATAAGTTGATTTGTCTTACTTTCTAATTCTTTATACAATTGTGATTGCAGATAACATAGCAACCATATACGAATGAGATTGTGGTTTCACTGTCAGCATTCTGTATCGCTGGCAGAGACATTATTATGGCAGTGGTTTCACTTATCTTTTTCTACATTGTTGAGTGGCACCAGCCAGACAGGGTGATGCGTCAGTTTGGTCTGGACCAATCAATACCACAGAGACCACACCAACCTAACGAGTTGCACTTGATTACATTGGCTGGACGACAAGACAAGGATTGGCGAGCCACACACCTTGCACACATAGCCATCTAGGACAGTCAAAGGGAACAGTGTGTTATTGGTTGGCCTTTGGAAGGTCCCCTTACTGCGCAGTCTGAGTACATGCGTTGGTACAGACAGATTACCAGGCGTTGAATTTCCCGAACTGGTGCATCCATTGGGCTTGTGGTAAGCTTTTTACCAATATATTTTGCTATTTGTTTTATGCATTTTGTATTTTGTATTGATAATGACATGTTATATCTATATCTTAGGCTAACATTGTAGAGAACGTCCATGCGTCGACCAGGAACCCTAGTTCGGGATTTAGTATGGTTACCCTTCAATAGTTCATGGAGGACATCTTATCTTCAATGAGGGAGCATGATCGCATTACATTGGATCACCTTCGTCCAGCTCCTCTTACAGATGAGATTCCCGGACCATCCGAGCAGTCCGATGAGCAGAGGCTGCGTCGTAGACGAAGAGGGTTAGCGAGTACTCGATCACGACTACGACTTCCAGATGACTATGGTTCTTCTGTTGTGCTTAGTACACAGTCACCGCTCACTTCTACTGCTACTTACCCACCATCTCAGCCACCACTTCCATCGTACCCACCATATTCAGGTTATCCACTATCTGCAGCATACCCACCACCTACCTACCCTTACCCATCATATCCTTATACCTTTACCCTTACACCGTCATTTCCATATCCACCGTATATGGGTTACCCACCATATCCTCACTCATCACAACCAGGACATTCTTTTGATCCCCCTCACAAACTACCACATTCTGACCCGAATCTTTCTCATTGATGTATATCTACTACATTTTATTACATTTGCTTAATTTGGGATGACTATATGTATATGTACCAGATTTTTCTGTCATACTTGTGCATCTTATATGTGTTTTGTTGATATGGAATTCAATATATATAAATATGTTTCATTATACAAGATGAAGTATTTTTTGGAACGTCTAATTTTTAGGAGAAATTCTGTCAAATTTTTTATAGAATTGGAATGTTTAAACTATTAAAGTTAATTGATTTTGTTATGCTCGTTTGACTAGTATTCTAGCCCATCAATTTAAAGTGTAAAACTTGATTGCAATACGTTAAGAGTGCTCACTACTAGATTTAGTTAAGTTTAACTTCATAATTTCATAAACTCAATTTTCTAAACCTGAGCTCACCTTAGATTTAATTGAGTAAAAAATTTTAACTTAAGCATACTAAAAGTCAGAAGCTTTACTTGAGTTACTATGTCAAAACAGCCCAGTCCAGCCCATTCGGGGTCGGGCCATTTTCGAGTCAACCCATTCGGGTTATGTAAGTTTCGGACTGACATTTTCTTAACCCAGCCCAGCTCATTTAGCTTTATGTAGTGTTAAAAAAACGGGCTGACAAGGCCCATTCTGACTCAACCCATTCGGGCCATATAAGTTTCGGGTTGGCATTTTACTAGCCCAGCTCATCCATTTTGTCGAGTTATTCGGGCCAACCCATCGAATTTAGCCCATTTTGTCACAACAGGTCACGTGTGTTGGATACGCCAGAACGCTTGGCGCCAAGCGTTCTGGCGTATCCCACGTGGCCCAACAAAGATTAAAAAATGTTACCGTGGCCAAAACGGTGGCATTCTGATAAATAGTTTGAAAATTGTGACATTTTGGTAAATATATTTGCCACAAAGAGCAGTTTGGTAAAAATCCCCTTGTTGTTTATATCTATTAATATGTTTTATAATTATGTTTATATCTATTAATTATGTTTTGTTGATTGGCCATTCAAAGAAAAAAAAATAAAAATTAAATTGAGATTTATTTTAAAAAAGTGATTGATCAAAAAGCGATTTAATCAAATCAAACCAAACCGTCGGTTCTCCAATTATAGACAAACTGACCAATATAAAAAAACTAATTGTTTTGGTTCGGATAACTTTCCCACAAACATCCTTAATTGAGACTACACTTCTTCTAAAATGATTTTAAGAGAGCTACTTTCATATAGCCATCATATATTTACCCTCTGTTTGGATGTAGAGAGAAAATGAGAAGAGATAAAATGGAAGGAAAGAAAATGAAGAGAAAAATGCATTTTCTCTTTTATTGTTTGGATGAAGAGAAAAAGGAGAGAAAGAAAATGAAAAACTTTTCTTTCTCTTGTTTGGTTAAGAAAAAAAAGTGAGAAGAAAAAAAATGAAATCATACAAAATGACTAATATATCTTTCACCTAAAATAAAATTCAGTCATATTTCACAACAGAAGTATTCAAAACTTATTTCTTAATAAAGATCTTATTTGATGTCCTTATGAGAAAATAACAATTTATGCTCACAACATGATATACAAACTTATGGTCCAAGAGTAACCGTCAAGTTGTGATTAGAAAACATTATAGGTCGTGCACTGCAATTTTTATAAAGCTTGGACATACCATTCTATAGTATTCAAGGGGAAAAGGAAAAGAAGGAAAGACAACATAGTAGAGGACTTTATTTTTAGTACTTGTGACAACAAATTGTCCAGTAATGCTAGACATGCTCACATAAACATATAGTACAACAAATTTCAGTCACTACTCCATCCAGGTAATCAAAATTAGGTCCTTCTGGCAAGTCAGCCATATAGTAGGAGATCTATTTCTGATAATAAGATGACCTAATTAGATAAAGCTGAGATGGAATCAACATTATCCAATATGTTCACTGTTCTAACCGTCAGTAAGCCCAAATCAACTCAATGTAAGGTTATGTTCAATACACTTACATAGTTGAAGATCCTTAGAGCTTCAGGTCCTGTATTGTGGGGAAAACGCAGTTAGCATGCCAAATAAAAGTAAGAAAAAAAGAAACAGAGAAGCACATTGTGATGGAAGCACTAAACATGTCACCATTTTTCAATGATATAGCTTACCTATCTCAAGATCGTGCCAAGGGTGTGCTGCAATAGATCTCCTGGTCATGGATGAAATAATCCTCTCATTAAGAGGAGGATGTGGGGAATGTTGAGAGATGGAAAACTTGTTTGGGATCTCCATGGGTAGAGACATATTTGCAGCTTGAAATAATAAACAATTTTTATCATATCCATCATTATATTTTTTGAACATAATTTCCTAACTATAAAATTAAAGCAAAAAAAAAACAAAAAATAATGTAATTTGACCTTTATAGGACTACCAAAAAATCTAATATTATACCTATTAATATCATAAAAAGTTAAACATGCTATTTGACTTATGAACTAAAGCAGAAGTTTCAAAAGTTAAATGTAATATAATATATATAAACACCTAATTTCTTTTCCAATCTCACGAAAGCACCATCACAAATATGAATAATTGCAGTGACGACTTATTACAACATGGACATTCATCATGACTTCAAACTTAGTCACCACGGTTGGAACCTTAGAAATAAATACCTTTTGGTAAAGAAAATACATTTATTTTATAAAACATGAACAGTTGAAGGAAGAAATTTCAAGAAGGTAGAATCAACCCACTTGCGTTACAAGCGAATCGACTGAGTATCAACAGTTCCCATCACCCAAAAGAAAAATAAAAAACAGAAAATAAAAAAAAGGGTAGGGAAAACCCAAAATGGCCACAGATTTGAGCTATGCCTATTCGAATGCAAAAAAATAAAAGCTAAAAAATCCTTCACAAAAAAAGTTTCTCATAAACGTGACCGAACCTTAAACAAACTATGCTTCACAAAAATATCAAGCTAGCAATTGTTTACATTTTTGGATTTAAGACTAATTTAGAAAACAAAAAACCATATACAAAAGTTTTTGTATGTGTGCCTGCGAATGGCTTAGTAGCATTACATCCATGATACATAAATTCAAACAAAATAGGAAAAGAAACAATCAGATTTTATGAGCCAAGTAAATGCAAAATAAACAAAGCCAAATCGAAATGGTGAGCTACGAGCAAAAGCAGCAAAACGAAAACTCACCTGCAATTGATAAAGCTCTGCAACATTATTATCCTAATGACAGTTAGAAGCACAAAAGCAGAAACCAAATTCAGCCCACAACAGTGGTTTGATAACTTATTCAAGCATTTCAAGGAACAGATTGTAACAGAGCACCAAGCTTCGTATGAGTTACTCAAATTATACAAAGCAATCAATGAATGGTTATCAAAGCAATTAATTCACCACATGCATGTCCCAAACCCAGCAAAACCCAGAAGAAACCCACCCAAAATTAACCCAGAAAAAAAAAACTTGTTTGCTATGACAAAGTTGCCCAAAAAATCCCTTCTGGTGGTGTTGGAGGAGTAGGACGCTGGAGGTGACGCATTGGGGATGAGTTCTGGTGATGACGAGTGAGCAAGGACGTCGGAGGAGCAGGACGTCGGAGGAGCAGGACGCCAGAGGTGACGAGATCTGGTGGTGCCAGAGGAGCAGGACGCCGGAGGTGACGCGTTGGTGACGAGCCAGCAAGGACCAGCAATGCCGGACCAGAAGCACAGCACTGTCGTCGCACGATAAGGACGCGAGGGAAAAAGATGGTGGGGGTCTGGAACTCAAAGGGTGGAGTTGCCGAGCTCCATGGTAGGCACACGAATGGCGATGAACGGAAGAAAGAAAAGGGATTTCAGAGGTGAGAATGTGGGGGTATAATAGTCATTGTACGCTTAATCTGTCAATCTCTCCCAGTTTCTTAGCATCAGAGGGGAGAAATTTTTTTTGTGGGTTGCATGGACAAACTTTTCTCTCTTCCTTGTTTTCTTCTCTTATCCAAATGAGAGAAAATAGAATATTCTTCTCATTTTCTCTCCTCCCATTTTCTTTCCACTCATTTGGATGAGAGAAGAAATTGATAACATAAAATTCGAACTTAAATATAAGAGGTAACGTAATAAATATAAGCAGCATATTCTAAAGCATATTCTAACAGGAAACTTGACTAAATAAATGTAATATGTAACACGTACAAATAAAATGAAAAGAAATTGATTCTTGCATATCAAATTTTTTCACACTATTTTTATATTTGTTGACAATGACTCTATCATTAATTAATATTAATAAAATTTGTAAATTAGTTAACAAACTAGTAGTATGTTACTGATAAGCCGAGGACACATTATTAATTAGATAATTAATCTAACTAATAATTAAGTTATTGTTAAGTATTGTAAAAGGACAAACTTTGATAAAAAAAAAATAGGTGTTTGTGGTGTTATTTTTCAATAAAAACATAGCATATATATATTTTATAGCTTATCAATAAATTTTTTCAAAAGATAATGAGGTAATTAAAAAATAGAATATATATTATATTTTTATTAGAAAACAACACCATAAACACTTAAAAAAACTTTACTTAAGTTTTGTGCATTGTAAAAATGATGTAAAAGTTTTGGTTAGCAAATAATATTACCGCTAAAAAGTGAAGCAAGAAGAATTAAGTGTAAAATAAAGGCATCAAACATTGAAGCTTGTACCATTGAGTTAGAACGATGATTTTTTTTTTATTATGCATTGCATGAGGGACTATCCAGCAATGAAAATGGTGTGGAAGCGTCTTGGTTTTGCCTAAAGCGCTAACTTTTTCACATTGGACCTCCATCAATGGTTAAAGGAGAATGTGATGAACACAAGTAGCATTTTGCTCCTTACCTCACTAAACAATGAATTAAAAAAAAGTTCAATAGGCAAAAAATAAAAATGAAAAAAAAAACATTTCATGTGGTCAAATAATCTATGACAAAAATCAAAATTGTTTAAAGGAGTAAAAATTGCAAGAACAAATAAGAAAATTCATCAATAGTTTCAACCCCAAAACAAAGAAGACCACTCTCAATCATACTAAGAAAATGGCAAACCTTTATATGAACCCATTTAATATTTTTGAATCATGCCGCTTCCTACTAAATCTGTCATCTTTGGTGAACTCCCAATGGACTTGGATCTGCGAGGGTCCATACTGGTAGGCAACCTTCTTCATCCCATGAATCATTTATTTTGCGCCATCTAACCATGTGTCTATGATTTCTTAATATGCTATCAACATGCAATGGAGCCATGGTTAGAGAAGTCTTCAAATTCACTTCCATTAGTTAGGTTTCTTTAATCAGCCACTCATTTGGTGATTTGAATTTTAATTCCTTTTTTTTTTTATCAAGATGGGCTGCTGGTGAGTGATATGCAAGTTGGGCTTTGCAGCCATGGGTGGCATTGCGCAGTGGTGCGCCAAATGATGACTCCAACGATAGCTTGGTTTCAAAGCATGAATGGGATAAGTAAATGATGAAGGAAAGATTCTTTTGGTTACATTTTTTCATTAGGATTCTAAAACATTTAATTGATTTTAAAAAAATAATTTAAAAGATTATTTTACAATTTTTAATCTTTGAGATATTGAATTGATTTAATTGACTATTAATATTTTAAATTTAAAATATTAATTTTTAATTGATTCAATTAAAATTCAGTAAGGATTTTTTAAATTTAGGATTTTTAAAAGATTAATTTTAATTTAAGATTGTTAAATTGATTCAATTATCCTATTGGATGCCCGAGTCAACATTTGGTTTGATGAATATTTTTTTGCTGCTTGACTGTAGACCATATTTCGTTTCTAATTTTGTATTAAATTTTTTTATTTATGTCTTCTTAAATTAAATTTATTTTCCACACCACAAAAATTAAGATTTATTAATCACCTCTTAATTTTGTGATCAATTAAGGTATAGAAAATGATTTATTTATATTTTCTCATGAATGTCTAGATTCATCCTTCTAAACTCTATATCTACTCTTTAGCCAAATAAATTCAAAAGATTTCTATTGAGAGTTAACTGCATCATATTCATTGTATTGGTTGTCTTGATCATAGTATCTTTAAAATTGCGTACATCTCTCATATCATCTTTGGCATATAAGTTCTATCATCCTGCACCTACCAAAATTTAGAAATATCATCTCATTTATAGGACAAAATCATAAGTATTATGTTGACTATACCTACCAAAATTTAGAAATATTAGACATTTATAAGTAATTAATCGAGTAGCAACTACATTATAATTTATAAGTAATTAGACATTTATAATTTAGTAAATGCATCAGTTTTTTTTTTTTTACATGTAGCAACTACATTAGTTAATTTTTTAACATGTGTCATCTAATGTGGCAACTTTAAAAAAATATTGACATGTATTAAACAAAATTGTCACATGTTAAACAAAAGGAATATTTTTAGTGCCAATATTTTATTCTTTAAGTTTATTAACGATGTGTTAGAGAAATTGTTAAAAGTTGAATTACTAGAGAAATTACTATAAGCTGAATTGCCAAGTGTAATTATTATAATAAATTAATGCAATAAATTCAAAATTTAAACATTTATTAGCATGTTTTCAAAGAAATAAATTTAATTTTTATTACTTTAATATTCTTGAGTCTAAATAAGACTTTTAATTGTTCATCTCTATAATTAACATATTAGATATTAATTAAGGTATTATATGTAATTTACATATTACAACTGTTATTTTAATTAATTGTTGATTAATTTAAAATAAATTTATTCAATATTAATTATAATGAATTTGATTTTGATTGAGATAAAATTTAAATGAATAATCAGTCAAATATTTTTTTTGTGAAAAACTCCTATAATAATAAAATTAAATAGAATTTAATTATTGTTTATATGTTCAATTATAATATATTTGCAAAACTAAATAAAAATTCTGAAGATAATATCCTAATCGGAAAGCCAAAAAAGATTTTAAAAAAAACAAACTTAATATATTAAGAAATAATAATGGTTATTATTGTTGATTGCTAGATAAATATTTTTTTGGTGCCAAAATTTTCTTTTTAAAACTCATTAATGACGAGTTAGAAAAATTGTTAAAAGCTTAATTATCAAATGTAATTATTGTGATAAATTAATATATTAAATTCAAAATTTAAATATTTATTAGCATATTTTTATATAAATAAATTTATTTTTTCTTATTTTAATATGCATGAGTCCAAATAAGACTTTTGATTATTCGTCTGCATAATTAATGTATTAGGCATTAATTAATGTTTTATGAGTCATTTAATTATTACAATTGTTATTTAAATTAATTTTGATCTAATTTTAAATAAATTTAAAAGTTATTAATTAGAATCACTTTTATTTTGAAAATGAGATAAATTTAAATGAATTATACACAATTAATAATGTTATCAAACTAATAATGGAGAATATTATGCAAAAATAAGGAAGATTTTTTTAAATCTTAAATTGCTCAACCTTAAAAATTGCTCATAATCAATGCAAAAATATGAAATATTATTTATTTTAATATGCAAATACTAATAACATATTTGATCTTGAATATGAAACATTGAGAAAACGTGAATAAAGAATTAATACTCCTTAATTTTACATTAAATATTTAGGTTTTACTATACAAATGTCACAAGTATTAAATGATGATGAACAACTATTAATTATCAATTAATCAATCAATCAATATAATATATAAGAAAAAGAAAAATGACTTAAAATTCTGTCATGTGTCAATTATCCTACTTGGCAACATATGCTTTGGTTTTCAGGGACTAAAATGATAATTTCTTAAAGTTAGGGATTAATATTATTAATCCTTACAATTCCAGAGACTAAAATAATAATTTATTCTATATTAATTTAACAAACATGTGCACTATTTGTTTAAGAGACCCTGCATCACATGTGTTATTGAATTCACAATAGTGGGTTTCTCTATTAATAGTTTGCTTTTCTATAAATATTATTAGTGTCTTAGTGAATAAAGTCATAACACAATATTTCATCCTCTTATTTGATAGAAGTTCCACCTCTTGTTGTATTTGTTAATGGTAAGTTTATGTAATATTCTTTTTTACATTACTATAAAAAAATGCTCACCAATTTTTTCTAAATTAATGTTACGTTATATTTAAATTAAAATCATGTATTTTTAATTCAAGTATGATATATAGATTTTTTTAAGTTATTATTATTTTCATTTGAAATTAAATTTAAAAAATATTTTTGTGAATAATAAATTTATCTTTTATTTATAATTTGCTATATCATTATTAAAAAGCATTTTAATAAAATAAAAAATTCCTTTTATCATGTTTGTACTATTTTATATTTTTTTACTTTTAACACTACGCACTACATTTTGTAAAAAAGAAATAAGAATGTCAAGCAAGTGGATTCTACTGTCTATTCTGTTGGTAGTGACAATTGTATATGATAAATTTTTAATTAAAAATATAAAAAGAAAATTTGAATCTGTACGAAAATAAAAATAAAAAGGAGGTCTTTCATTTATGTTTACTCTATTTCAAAATAAATACTTAATAAATACTTTGTTTTTGGCTTTGACCTAGTATTACTACAAATCCTCTTATGAGACTAATCTTGAGATACTGTCCTAATTATGATACCCTTCTAACAATTGTCTTTTTCAAGATTTATCCTTCTAAATGTAATACTGATGCAACATTCTTCAATAATAATACACAAATGGAGTATGGGGTGTGTGTCCGTAACCATTCAGGCCACTTTGTTGCTGCTCTCACTGGTTTTATGCCAGCCCTGGAAGGTGAGGCTTTTGTTGTGTTACAGGCACTGTTATGGCTTATAAAGTTTAACTTATTTGTTGTTGTTGAAACCGACTGCAAGCTTGTAACTGACCGAATCCATATCGAGGAGGAGGATATTTCTGAATGTGAGATCATCCTTGATCAGATTAGGAATTTACTTAGGATTTATCATACTTTTTTAATAAATTTTGTTAGTAAGAAAGCTAATAGAGTGATTCATGTCTTGGCCAGAAACTCTATTGATTTTCTTCATGATTACCCTTTTCATATAACTCCTCATTGTGTTCATCACATTATTGAAATGAAACGGATCTGAGTTTATCACTGTAAAAAAAAAAAATCATTTTCATTTAATTAAAAAAAACAGAAAACACTTTTTCCTTACACCAGTTAAATATCAAATAGACATATAAAACGTCAAATTTAACCTTTTTTCATTAGGTCAAACTTTTTTATTTTTGACTGGATTTGTATTAGATAAGATTGAAAACTTGTAAGCGCGATAATATTTTCTCTTATATTCTTCAAAACCATAATCTTTTTTCCAAATGGCAATTGTTTCTATTAAAAGTTAAAAACTGGTACATAGACATAGTGAAGCCTTGGGATTGCGGAAATTTGGGAAATTTTGGGAGGCATGAAGTGTATGCAATAATCTTGATGATATATATGTTAAAAGTGAGGTGTTTTATAGTGGTTTTTTTTTTTTTAATTCCTTTTGGGGAAGGAGAGTTAATGAGGATACTGACGTTGCTTATAGATTAGTTTAGTGGGCTTTTCATCTTGATTTGAAGTTAATTTGAATTAAAGACGCTTGCCCTTTTCTTTTTTATGTAATTTTGTGTAATACAATTTAAGGAATTCTGTTTACAATAAAAGAAAAAAAAAGCAACTATTATTTCATAATGGAGTGCATAATATCAGACTACGTATAAATTAATCATTTGTTTTGAAAGATTTATAGATAATTACATTAAGAAAAAGAAAAAAAACAGTACATAAACTCCTTAAACTTTGATTTTTTATAAATTATCATCACAAATTTAAAAAAAAATTAATTAATTTTTAAACTTTAATTAATATCATAATAGATCTGTATGTTTAATTTGAATTTATTAATTCACTAATAATAATATTGTATGGTGTCATTTTATTTGTATTAATATTAATTAAAGTGTTTATTAATTAATTTATTAAAATTTAATTTTAAATATATTTTATTCTTTACAAAATAAATAAAATAAATTTATTTTAAAAAAAATTTGTTTTATTTATTTTGTAATAACAAAATGTATTTATAATTAAATTTTAATAAATAAATTATTAAACAGTCTAAAAATTTAATATAAATAAGATGTTATTACATAATATCATTGTTAATAGATTAATATATTCAAATTAAACAAAAAATTTATTAAAATATTAATTAAAATTTAAAGACTAATTAAAAATATTTTAAAATTTATAATGATAATTTATAAAATAGTTAAAATTCAAGAAGAGTGTATATTATTTTTCCTAAGAAAAATATCAATGAGATGTAACTCAAATGGTACGAGGTTCAATTTCCATCTCCCAAATTTGACAAAGGCAGTTCCCCTACTATCTATTGACAAAAAAAACGAAGAATATATTAAGGAAATTGAACTCATATATATTATAATTAAGTTAAGATTAAGCTAATATAGCAAAATCAGGGAACCACGGACGGATCTACAAAGGACAAGAGTTTTTATATTTTTTCATGATAAATGTAATATTATCATATAAAAAAGAAGCTCCTGCTTCTTCTTTGTATTGGCCCACATCATGAGTGACTAAAACAATCTTTAAGGAGTTATTGAACTTGTCTATTTGTGAGTTGATTAAATTATTGAAAATAATTTGTTACCCAAATAAAAAGCATATTAAGTTTTAAAGTATGAGACAAAAAAAAAAACTTTAAACTTCTCTAATACATATCCAACATAAAAAAAAAAAACTTCTTTAATATGTTTTCACACTCACATCTACTTCAATATTCTTCTTAGTTCTTTGGAGGAAATTAAGAAAAGTGAAAAACTAATTTTGGTGCTTTAGATGTTAGAGCCAGAAGTCACATAAATTGAAGACAAAAAAAAATTATAATTGTCTAAAATTTTAATTTTTGTCTTTTATAATTTTAACCACCTCATTAATTAATTCTGAATTCATCTTTGCCCAGAACAAGGATATATGTTTGTATGTGACAAAACATATTATCAATTAACTAAGCTGCGAATCCTACATCACTTTTTATATATAAGAAGCATATTTAGTGAGAGTAAATTTTATTGTGAAAAAACGAGAGGAGTAAATATTTCTCAATATGTCAGCATAGTTGGAGCTCTCTATTAAAAGATGTGATTTTATCTGGGCTTATCAACATAATTTGGATCATTTAGTACTGTAGGAACAAAAATAGATTTGATAATAGATTCATCTCTATGAATACAACTGTAAATATGGTGTCTGCCTCTATTTCTATGTCTGGTAATTTATCAAAGGATGTTATGTCATCTTCTATTGGGAAATTTTCTATTTTAAAGTTACTTCAAATTACAGGGCATTCTTCCAAGGCTCCTACAATCAAGCAGGTGAATATTGGTTTCCTCCAGTCTATGGTTGGATTAAATGCAACTCAGATGGAACTGCTAAAGGTTCTCTGGGTATTGCGGCTGCGGGTGGTATCTTTAGAGATAGTAATGTTGCTATTCTTGGTTGTTTTGCCTCATTCATTGACTTATCTTATTCTCTTCATGCTGAGGTTATTGCGGTCATGATTGCCATTGAAGTTGCTTACAAAAAAGGCTGACATATATTATGGTTAGAATGTGATTCTCAATTAGTGGTTTATGCATTTTTTGATTTTAAATTGATCCCTTGGAAATTAAGGACAAGATGGAGAAATTATATTCACCTTACTACGAGTATGCAGTTTGTAGTTTCTCATATTTATAGGGAAGAAAACTCTTGTGCTAATAAATTGGCAAATTTTAGGGTGGATTCCAAGTGTTATACTTGGTGGGACTTAATTCCTAGTTTCATTAAGGACGACTTTAATTGAAATAGATTTTGTCTTCCTAATTATAAGTTTAGATTAATTCTCTCTTTGCTTGGGTTTTGGCTTTTGTCCCCCCATGTCTTTGTTTTCTTTATTCCCTTTTCTGAATATATTTATGGTGTGCTGCAAATGATAGATAGGGTTTGAGGTGCCAACCTAGTTGAAATTTCTCTTTCTATTGTGATGCTCTTGCATGCCAATTTGTTAAAAAAAAAAAAGACTATGCAATAATACATAGATGATCAAGATTAAAAGTTACTTAAGGTCAGATAAATACTTAAAAAAGTCATATACATTTATAGGGAGTGTATCTAGTGAGACAAAATTTTATTATAAGAAGTGAGATGAGTGAATCTTAGTTATTGGATCATGAATGGTCAAGATTAGAATATAAATATATGTGACCTTTTTAAATGGTCACATAATCTTTAAATAACTTTTAATCTTGATCATCTATATATAATTATATGATTAAAATTTATTCTTTTATTCTTTCACAATAAAAATTATTTTTACTAAATATAATAATAATAATAATAATAATAATAATAATAATAATAATAATAATAATAATTCATATACGAAGGTTTTCAACACAAAAACCACACAAATCTTGAAATGTGTGACTATTTATCCATTACTTTTCGCTATATACAAAATTTTTCAGCTACATGTGATTGAGGAGAAATTTTTACATAAATATGATGTATTATAGTTAGATGTACTAAGTTAATTAAGATTTAATATTTTTATAAATTTTTATGTTTTACAATTAATTTTACGATACTTTATAAAATATTAAGTCTTAATTAACTTAATATACTTAATTAAGTGTATTATATTTAGGTAAAAATTTCTCGTGATTGAGACATCAAAAGTCGGATGTGTATCTATTTTTTTTTGTATGTATGTATGTCAACCTTTTGGGGCTAACCTCTGAATAGGATAAGCATACATCAATTGGTTGTTAATGTGAGAGGGGGAGCGGGGAGGAAGAAAAGAAACTAAACTGGTACTATTTGATTTGGCTGATATACATACACCCTGACATATAAATTACACTGTAAAAATTTTCCTTACTTTCTTCAATTTTCTTCTGCATATGGGACAAGTGCAAGCTTCAGCAGCAATTCTGCATAGGGACAATTGTAAGTATTAAACTCAGACTAGTGTTACACACAAAATAACTTTTTTCTCAAAAATACAAAAGACTATTGTCTTTACTAGTAAATTACTGTACTGCGTACAGTGAGTTAATTTGATACATGGTGAGACAAAATTTAACATATATGTATTCAAATGTAAAAGCAAGTGCCATTTATGATTTTTTTTTTT
Organism: Ormosia emarginata; assembly: GCA_029884605.1. Classification (NCBI taxonomy): domain Eukaryota; kingdom Viridiplantae; phylum Streptophyta; class Magnoliopsida; order Fabales; family Fabaceae; genus Ormosia; species Ormosia emarginata. Next base: position 7,436,546 of record JAQQTP010000059.1, on the reverse strand, counting down.
CAAAACCAAGTCAGTTAAGAAATGTACTAAACAGAAATTCTATTATTATCATTTTCATCAAGAATCATTGGGCATAAATATTCATTGGACTTAATAAATGTATATGTTAACTGATATTTTTTGGTTCAACTTGAAATTTTAACGTTGTGGGCAGGAAGAAAAAATAATAACCGTGATTTTTAGAGATCATTTTTATTACACCATTCTTATATCATTTTTTTTAAATAAAAAAATACATATTCTAATAGACTATTTCTTTATCATTCTTTTTCTAAAAAAGGTGATGTAAAAAAAAAGTGTAAAAAAAAATGATGTGAATTGATCTTTTTCAAAATAGAAAAATGAAAAGTGAGTATGTTACCTTGTTCCACATGCAAAGCATGCAGCACAATGCCCACATGGGAGAAAGAAGCAGTCCCTTGGGGCATCAAAGCAAATAACACACAAACGCTGGAGGTCATTGTTAGATTTCCCTTCCATTATTGACTTTCCTTCAACAGAATTCACAGCAAGCAACATTGTGAGATCCTCCTCTTCATTAGAAAAAGATTCATAAGATGAACCCCAGCTTGAAAGATCATCATCTTTATTAGGCAGCAGTGGGGCTCGTTCTGAAACCACTTCAACTTGTTGGAATCCTGCCCTTTCTTCACCATTAGTTCGGAACATTTTGCAGAATCTCAAGGAAAATAAGATTAGCACAGCCATCACACCTGTATTAATTAAATAAATATAATTTAAAAAATTAAATCCTTTCGTAACTTTTGGTTAAGTTCTTTTAACAAATCAGAAGATCCTAAAAGATTATGTTACCTGATCCTATGAAATATATGATCCATCTTGGTTCGTAAGACACTTTTACATAAAACCATTCTTCATCAGAAACGCCCTGAAAGAAAGATCAGTTATGCAGATGTTGAGACCTCCATATATATAGGATACTATAAAGCACAAACATAGACACGGACATGGGACACGACACAAACACAGATACAGAGACACACCAAATTTAAAAAATTATAAGATACAGACACAACATATATATATATATATATATATATATATATATATATTACAAAATTTAAGAAAAATATTAATAATTTATTAATATCATTTTTATAAGTATATATATATATATATATAAAATATATATATAATTGCAAAATTTAAGAAAAAATATTAATAATTTATTAATATCATTTTTATAAGTTTGAAGATTTACAATATCTTAATATATGTCATATGTATTAATATTTGCTATCTAATAAGTCTTTTTCAAAAAATATAGAGTATAATTTCTATTGACATTTTCTAAAAAATCTCTTAAACTAATTAACTTTTCTTAATAGAACTAATCATGTACAAGTACATGTACTTCCAAAAAAGTAAATTAACTAAAGGGAATATTAGTATGAGGTAAACTTTGGGGACGACGAAGTAGATGATTTGGTACGAGCAGAGGTAGAAGAAGTAGATGAAAATAGTAGTATGTGAAAATATAAAACTTAAAAGTCTAATAGTGGTATGTGAAAAGATAAAATTTAAAATATTAGTATGTGAAAATAGTAGCTTGGAACGTTAGTCATGTGATTGAGCTTGAGTGAATTATGAGTTTACTAATTAATTGTTAGTCATGGAAACCATTTATTTTTAAAAAAAATATTTATGGGTCGTATCCAAGTCGTGTCTTAGACGTGTCCAAGCGTATTCGATACGTGTCCAAACAGAAAAAATAGTCTTTTTAATTGGATACATTCAGATACGCAAGACACGTATGTTGTACGAGTGTCCCCATGTGTCTGACACGAACACGCCTAAAAAATAACGTATCCGTGCTTCATAGATAGGATATAACAACAAAGCATTTTCTCACTAAGTGGGGTCAGTTATATAAATCAAATGACATTATTGTATTATACCATAAACCATATTTTCAGAAGTGTTATTTAAATCTAAATCTTTTTTAATGGTTTCATATATATTTTTTCTTGTTCTCTTTCTACCTCTAACTATTGGATTATTCTTCATCTAATTTACTATTTTTTCTAGAACTTTTAATGGTCTTCTCATCACAAGACCAAACCACTTAAGATGAGATTCTACCATTTTTTCTACAATAGATGTAACATTTACTTTCTCTCTAATGCATTCATTCTTAATCTTATCTTGTCTTGTATATCTACTTATCTAATACAACATCAATACTGAATTTATGCTTTTGTTGACTTTTCACCACTTAGCATTCAGTATAGCATCGCAAGTCTTACAACTCTGGGAAAAATTCACTTTAAGTTTGGAAGGTACTTTTTTTATCATAAATAACACTTAAAACACTCATCCATTTTATCTATTCTACTTGAATCTTATATTTTACATCTCTCACTATTTTTTTATCATTTTATATAAAAGATTCAAGATATTTAAATTATATGACTTATGATACAGTATAATCTTTAATTTTCATCTCTAAATTAGTATTATCATGCTTCTTCCTAAATTTACATTTTATATATTCTATTTTACTTCTTACTATATTAAGCCAGGGAGAATGGAGACTATTAAAGAGACAAAAAAAAACAACTAATGTGCATAACCATTGGATTACGTGTAAATTTGTGCAGAAGAGTTTTGATGTGACACAAATCCACAGATAAATGTAATGATGTGAGAAAAGGTGTGACTTTTTGGTTTTGTAAAATGATATCGAAATAGAACCACTTAGATTGTGAGTATAAAAGAAAGAAATTTAGGTGATTTTACCTCTCTAGGACCTGGAGTTGTTAATACTACAGTGTTTGACTCCGAAGAAACAAGGCTTAATCTGCATAAGCCGTTATCCAGAGAACATCTGTGGTACGATCTGGTTGTATTGTAGAGAAGTGCATTTACGGTGAATTTCAATTCTACCTGTACATAGCAATAACGTTGCAAGAAAAATCACTTCCAAACTTCATGTGTGTAGTCATAAATGCAAGGGAAAAGCAAATCCATTAAAGGAGAAGAGGAAAACTGTGAGGTTCTATGTGCTTCCAATTAACATGGCAAACACATTCTGGGTATTGATTAAGCGTGTGTTTGTTTTGGCTGAAAAGTGGGATCCAATAGCATTTTTTCATTAAAAAGTTGTTGCCCACTTTATGCTTATGTTTGGCAAAAAATTTGGCAAAAAGTAACACCTGCATTGAGGTTAAAAAAGCTGTTGCTAAGCAATCTAAAATTTGAGTTGTTTTCGATTTAGCTATTGAGATTATTTTTAATACTCAGATGTAAATATCATTTGTTTTTAATAAAATATTTTTTAATCAATCAAATAATTTTTTTAATTATTTTATACTTATTTTGATAATTTGATCCATAAAAGTAATTTTTTTTATATGATCTAAATAAAATAAATTAATTTAAAATTATTTTTCAACTAACATATCTAAATATAATCGATTATTGAAATAATTAAATTTTTACAACTTGATTATTGAAATAGTCAAGTTTTCACAGTTATCTCAAACACATACTAATAAATGTAGATGCAAAATGTGCTTCACTTGGAGGATGCAGTAATACATATAGCAGAAGATTGATCTTTTCTATAGAACTGGTGAAACTATTCTTCTAGCTTCTTATGTTGTATATAATGGACCATATCAGCTATGACAGGAAAATGAAATAACCCACTTAAGGCTCTTCCGCCAATCCCAGTCCTTGTTGATATGATATTGAGTACATAAATTAGCAAACTATGAAATCTAAATTTCTAATTTTGATAAGAGTAAGGTAGAAATATGTGGACTTTTCCTAGATCCATCTTGACCCCATAATTACGTCTATATCTTGTAGTATCCTAACTATAACCTCAGCTCTTCCATAAGTCTTTGTAGCTTCTGATAAATGTATTAATCATATCATGTATTGCAAGACAGTTTAAGTTTATTATGATTGCTAATTGTTTTTATATATGCATGATTGTAATAATAATAAGATGTAAACTCAAAGCCAGAAAATTGTTAATACTTTATACAATTGCCATAGATTATAACCAAAAGAGCATCATATAAACACGACTACCGTAGTATGTATGCTTTTCTGGATACCAGTGAAATGCTTTTGACAAACTTTGACGGCTTCTTGCCGTTAATTTATGTTGATTATGTTGGGGGAATATCGCATCCCCGACGACCTTTAATCTAGTTTAGAGATTATTACATTCCCTTCTTTAATCTTTTTTTTTTTTGGAGAATACCACATTTCATCTTTCAATTTTGGAGAATACTGCATTCTTATATTCACAAATATACATAAATACTAATAATTAAAGAAAAGCATCATACCAGTCATACACAAAGTTTAACATAGTTCGACTAATATGCTTACATTTACAGATGAGAAGAGTCAAATCTACTATTAAAATAAATATATTCTGATGGTCTTATAAGACAATCACTCTTATCACCCTACTAATTCTCAAATATAACTATTTATAGCTCGTCCTTCTTGGTTTCTTATTGTAAATAAACATCTTACAAATTTTATACATATCTCACGTATCTTTAACATATCTTTTAAATTTCTAACATATATTTCAAATCTTTTAACAAATCTTTAATGTATCTTCACATATCTTTCATATTTTTGCAAATCTTCCACATCTTCACAAAATAGAAAACTAACAATAATAATTTTTAATGAAATTTGAGTCAAACCCAACAATTTCTACCTTGATCCAAATTTCATTTTCATCTCTAACAAATAATCTTCAAATCTTTAAACATTCAAATTTATCGTTATCAATAGAATACGCCGCTTGACATCAATGCCAAGAAGACTTTCAACACACTTGTCGCCATCATAACGTAACAAATCTTCAAATCAAATCTAGCAAATCTTTCAATCAAATCTTTGTACTTGCACCGCTGTTATATGGAACACGCTACTTGATCTCTATGTCAAAAAGACTTTTGACACATTTATTGTTATCATAACGAGACACGTCACCTGACCTCTATTGTTAGAAAGACTTTCGACACAAGAGTCCGAAGGGACCATATCATTGCCTAGATCCCCAAATTATCGACTCTAATATCACTTGTTAGGAGGAATACCGCACCCCACCTTCAATCTAGTTTGGAGAATACCACATCCCCTCTTTCAATCTTGGGGAATACCACATTCATATATTCACAAACATGCACAAATACTAATAATTAGGAAAAAACTTACATTCATGGATGAGAATAGTCAAATCTACTATCAAAACAAATCTAAATTGCATGTTTTACAAGACATCTCTCTCTGACTCTCATTCTCATCACCTTACAAATTCTCGAATACAAGTATTTATAACCCCTCCTTCATATTTTCTATTGTAAATAATTCTTTCACAAATCGTACACATATCTCACATATCTTTAACATATTTAACATATCTTTCAAATATTTTAACAAATCCTTAATATATATTTACATATCTTTCATATCTTCACAAAATATGAAACTAACAATAATAATCTTTAATAAAATTTGGGTCAAACATAACAAATTATCATTCACATTGATGTCTAACTGGTCACAATACTAAAATAGAGTACTAGAAGATTATTTATACAACAGCTTTTCAAGAACAATATGCAAAAAAGTGACCAAAGCATATATTCCTTACTATAATACTTCATAATGAAAGAGATGTCCATTAGTGTGCTATAATAGTAATACTATATGAAGTTGAATGAGGAATATGATTATATATTTGATCACAGTACTGATTGTTTTAATACATCACCTCCACATTTTCAGGGTTCATGTTGCAAACTGCCACATAATAAGTAAATGAATGTGATATTTTCTGTGTGATCCTGCCGCTTCCTGCATGTAAAATAGACAAACATAGATGATAACGTCAGAACAAAGAAAAATAATGGAGCAGATGAACGCAATTTTCGCATGTGAGATATACCATAGATGATATTTCTGTACAATGTTGCATTAGGTAATGATGAGTCCTCTACCCACTCAACTAGGCCTTCTCTACCTGCGTGTTTATGTAAAGTTAGTAAGGACAGTATGCATGAAATAGATATGTAATCAAACTTTAAAGAATGGTCCTAAATTAGTTGTAGAGATATAAGCTATAGTTGATGGCAATGGTGTAACTTCATTTTCTTAAAGTTTTTTAGAATCGCATCTATAGCTTATGGGGTTGCACCCATATTACAAGTGCTATCAGTCAGGATGTTAAGCCCATCAAATCTTAAGGGGAGACACTAATCAAATAAAGCCAACAATGGGGGAATCCATTAAGCATATTGACTAAGATTAACAATTAACATTCTGTGAAGTTGAGGAAACCATGAAAGTTTTGTCCGAAGTTTTCTGACACAATTGTCCTGACTCTTGAGATATGTCAAGAAAGATGTAAAACTGTAAATTCCATGGCTGTATTTCAAGTAAAAAAAAATATTTAAATATGTTCCTAAAACAATAGTTGTAAAACAATAATATCTTGCTGTAAACTTTCCAGAGTGGTACTAGGGACTTAACAATAGAAAGCTGTATACAATTGCTGATGTGTGAGTCATTCCATCTAGAGTATGAATAATGAATTGTGACTTGTGCATGACCAAAAAGTAGAAAAGTACCTTTAGCAATTATGAGGAACAAAGGTGCTGCTGGGGACTTAACTCTGTAAAAAACATCCAATTGGGACTCTTTGTTCAGGTAGAATATCCATTCCTGCAACATTAGATGAAATGCACTTCTACCCCATTAAATGAAACATCAAGGATGTTCTATTGCATTAGGAAAGCACGTTTATAGAGTGTAATAACATAGAAAGCTGTAAAGCCAAACTTTAGACCAATAACCCAAAAACAGAAAGAGCCTACAAAAGGGAAACCTGCCTTATGAGATTTTGCTGGTATCAATGCATTATACATTCCAGTCCAATTGATTTTGACATCTAGGGGGGGAGGTTCATCAAATCCATATAGCATTAGACCAGGTTTTGGTTCATCAGTTTGTTGCACCTGTTAATGAATCATGGAAGATTTGGTACAGAAGAACAACAGCACCAGAAGCAGCAAAAGGAGTAGATTAGAAAAGAAAAAGAAATATAAGCCAATCACCTTGACAGACTGCACTAACATTGAGTTGATTTCTATCAAACGTGAGCAGTAGGGTCCCAATTGTAAATTTACAGATCGGTGAAAACCAAAAGCCAGAGACACAGATGCTGCTTCTAAGAAAGATGGAAAATAAATAAATAATTCATACTCAATATGCTTAACAAATTTCTTTTTTCATTACATAGGATCAACATATAAGAATCTAAAGTTATGAGCAGAATAAACTGATTAATAAACGCTAGTATGCTTTTCAAACCAATTAGGAGAAAGCAAAGGGAAACATAAAAGTAACAGTAATTAAGAGGATATTAATTAAGTACACCATGGAAAAATTGTGGAAAAGAGAAGAAAAGCACTTGAAAGTTGCCTTTTCTTTACCTTCTATAAGAAGAAATGGAAAACATGATAAACATATTAGAATTAACAGAAAACTTAAAACAATTTCATACTAATGAAAAAGTGGACAGAAGAACAAGTAGTGAAGCTCAGTTGAACTAACCAACTAGCCAAAATGTCACTAGCACAACAATGCAATTCCAGACCTCATCCCTCATGGCAGACATCGATGGATTCGTGATTGAGATGTTGACCCGATAAGGCATGCTGGGCAGTTGTTGCTGGTGCTGATTGTTATCATTTGCACGTTCATGGTTGGCTTCCTCTGCTTGCAACTGGGAAGTAGATGGAGAAGAGGAGGAAGATGGATTATCAGGAGGAGTTGCAGTAAAAGAAGAAGGTGCAGAGACACGAGGGCTGTAAAATGTTTCTTCTTCCATATCCTTCAACGTAGTTTCAAACTCTAATTCAAAGAGAGATTAATACAGAAAAATGATAACAGTGATATATATAATTATTTGAATTTCTCTTCTTGAGAGCAGCATGTAAGCAAGGTATGATACTTGGTTGTAAAACATTTTTCTCTGGAGAATATGGAATGATTCTAATGAATCCATTGGAATTGGAAAATGGAGTTGTTGAGTTAGATTAGATAACATTCCCAGCGAGAAGTCTTATACAGTATATGATCATCTTATGGTTATCTTTAACTACATATTGACTGTTAGTTGGGAGTGTGACAGTTAGATGGAACTTCAATTTAATTAATGATAGGACATGAATGATTACTTTTTCAAGTCTTGGGCTGTTAGTTATCAAGGAGAGTTGGTTGCATTTGGAGTTCACAAATTAGGACGATTGTTCTTTTTCAGTTTTCTTATATTTTTCTAATAACATACACTTTTTTCAATGGAAGCGAAAGCAATCAATTTTAAAACAGTGCGGCGTAATGTGCATATTTGCAAATTAGTAATTACAGATCATATTTGACATTTGCGCACATCACATGGCAGCATCTAAATTTAACAAGGTCCATCTAAATTGAATTAAATTCACTCTTACTTGACTTCAATTTATTTTTTGGTTGCGGATTTCGAAACAAATTCCATTAAAGACTAGTGTTTTATTTTGTGAAAATATAAAATATTTGTAAAGATATGAAAAATGTTTGAAGATTTGTGAAGATATGATAGATATGTAAAGATATGTTAAAGATATGAAAGATACATCAAAATATTTGTGAGAGATTTGATAGAGGTGAGTGATTTTGATGTGTATATAAAATCTACAAATTTTATGCTTAATTAAACATGTATTTTAGTATTTTTTTTAGAGAAGAATTATGCCACTTATTTATCATATTGAATGAATTCTTAGATTACTGAATTAAATGTGTTTTTATTGTGCTTTGTTGGAATTAAAGAGTATTTTATGGAATTTTAGGCATGGTTACTAAAATCATGGTGAATATCAATTTAGATCCTTAATTAGAGTGCAAGTAATTTTTACTTAGTGACCAAGCATCTTTGTATTTAATACAAGGATCTCAAGGAAAGCTTCATAATCTAAGTGAAATATTTGTTTCCTAATTTATGAAAAATCAACAAGAAGAAAATAGAAAATAAGAGATTTGGTTAAAAATTAATTAAGAAAAATATTGCTTTCAAACTTTCTTAATAAATTAGGCATAACTTTTTCTACAAATGTGCGATCTACTTGGTTTTGGTAACTTTTGAAAGCTAAGAAAGAGATTTATAAATTTCATGTTAATAATTTTCCTTAATTAAGTTGCCCTTAATGTGAAACTTGCATCCCAAGTAACAACAAAGCAAGACTTGATCTAGTTTGCCATAGATTCCTTGAATTATTATAAATAGTAAGCAAAGTCACAGAGCACATGGGGGAAGACAGCAGCACGGTAGGATTGAAGGGGATTAAAGGAGTTGATTATAATTTGGGGAAATATTGTTCAAAGAGTTTTCATCTTTTTCTCTTCTATACTTTTGATGTCTTCTAAATATTTTGAGATTTTTATCTTCATTATGTTAAGCTAGTTTTTCTGTTGGTTAAAGGTGATATTGAATCTTTAGGAAGATATGTTGATTTGACATTAATTTCTCTATTATATACTTGAGTTGTTTGCAATTCTCCAACACTTTAATGTTTATGATACATTCAAAATTCTCTTAACCTGATCATCTAAGTTTGTTTTGAGATTATTTATTACTATATTAAGATTTTGTACTTTCATAGAATTCTAATTATTTGTAGTACTTGAGATTAATTGTTATGGTCAAGTAATGGTTAATTTTCATAGGAGAATTTAACATAAGTTCATAAGGTCCACCTGAAACTGTCTTGCCTAGAACAACTTATCCTCTATTTCAATTGATAATTTGATTCTATACATTTTAAGATTAATTATTAGTTAGAATTAGAAGAGAATATTTCCGTCCTAACTATTTTGGAGGGATGAATAGTTTACATTTAATTATTCATGATTTTTAGTTTAAGTGAATAAGGGGATTAATTAAAATTGAGTTACGAAAATAATAATATTAGTGGTAAAAATTGATCATTAAACCAAATCAATCAATCAATTTGAAACTCACCACTTTTCATAATTTTGTTATTTTGGTTAATTTAATTATTTCATTTTAATTTTAATTATTCTTTTGTGTGTTTGTTATCTATATTAATTATTTACCTTAATCAATTATTTTTCTTTAGGGAATGATACCCTATTTGCCATTGTACTAAAATTTAATTTTTAAAATCAATGAAACGGTTTTAATTTGATAGTAAAACAACCTATCAAATTTAATCAATTTGAAACTCATCAATTTTCATAATTTTGTTATTTTGGTTTATTTAATTATTTAATTTTAATTTTAATTGTTCTTTTGTGTGTTTATTATTCATATTAATTATTTAACTTAATCAATTATTTTTTCTTGAGAAATGATATTTATTTGTTACTTGTGCTAAAATTTAATTTTTAAAATCAATAAAAAATTTAATTTGATAATAAAATAATATATCAGATTTGATACATATTTGTTTATAATAGGAGACTAAGAATAATTACTTGTTAAGTAAGATTTTGTAGGCTATAAATATTTGTACTAGGGAATTATAAAGATTATAAAAACAAGAATGAGAGTGTGAGAGATATTATTTTGTAAACCTGCAAGTTAAATTTGTTTAATAGTATATTTAACTCTTTTTATCTGTGACTGTAAGTATATTAGGTTGAATCACGTTAAATATTTATTCGTAATTTGTTTTTAGTCTTAATTACTTATATTTATATGCATATTTATGTTAAAAAAAATGTAATATTTTTCAAAGAGATTGATAAGATGTGGCATTTTACAAACTAGATTGAAAGAGGATATGTTATTCCCCTCAACATTGGTAGCGTCCAAATCTTTCCCACCGGTACATTAGATGTTAAAGTAATTCTTTATTATGAAAAATGTTTGGTACGCATCTCGTATGAGTTACATTTTTTCATATCAACATAAATGATAAAATTAAAGTGTAAGTATGTAAAAAATAAAGTATAATTACATGAACAAAATTTGATTTTAATTCAAGTTTAAAAAAAAAAGTCTTTTAATTTCTTCCAATTTTATGGTATATGTATATTTTATTAAATTAATAAAATTAAAATAAATAAAAATTTAATAAAATAAACATATAACATAAAATTAGAGATAATTAGAGCACTTTATTTCAATTTGAGTTAGAATCAAAGTTTTATCCTAACCAAATTTCATGATGCATGTGACAGCGAGGGCAATATAGCATCAGAGGTGAAGTGCCGAGCAAACCGGAAAATGTTAGTCCCCATTCTTAAGGATGAGCCACAAGAAACAACGTATCCTATGGGGCCCTGGCCAACGCCAAACCGTGTTCCCATGAGCACTAGAGAACCCCATGAGGCTGTTATAAGCAGAGCTCAGAGCTCGTTGAAAAGTTCCCATCGCTAATGAGAGACCAAGAGGGATAATCAGGACCCATGGAAGCCATAGGTCGAGGACATCCAGCATTCTCGCACAAGCAGAACTAGGAATAAGGTGCTGGAAGTTACCCCATTTCCGGTCCCCATCTCATTTAATTAGTCATAGTGTAACTCTTTTAATAATAAAAACATTTATTTATCAAATTCAAACATTAAAAAATATTTAACAACTTATGGAGATAAAGAAAAATATCTAACAAGTTATTAAAATATCCATAATAAAATAAGGTAAGATAACGTCATTCAATCAAACATTTTTGTGTTGTCCACTCTTGAAAAGAGAGACTTTGGGCATTTTGAAGTAAGAGAAATTAATTGTGTTATATTATTAAAAGGTGACTGCTCCGGTGCATATGAAAAGTGAGTGTCATCGGTGGCTTCACTTGAACTTCCAATCAGAATTTGACAAATAAGCACTTTGGACCTGCCTAATGAGATTTCAGACAGCTTGACCAACCATGTATATAAATATTTCTGGCAAATTTGCAGAGATTTTTATGAGAAAATTAATATTAATAGTTGGCCATTTATTTTTATTTTGATTCTTATAAAAATAAGTTTTTAATTTATTATCTATACTTATAATTGTTTCTAATTTGATTCGATTTTCGTGGTCTCTTACTGTTATAATAGTATAATACTATCCGGACAAGTGAAGTGTACGGATGAAATTAAAAACAAGTCTTATGTATAAAATAAAAAATATATATTAAAATATATTTTTAATCTTTATATATGATAATTATTTTTTAATTTAATTCATATACTTTACAATAATTTAATTCTTCATAATCAACTATAACAGTACAAACAATAGAGATCAAATTAAAATTTATTATATGTATGAAAATTATATTAAAAATCTATTTTGTATAAGAAACAAATTAAAAATAAACGCGTGATTAAAAATATATTTTAAACTTAATAGTTTGTTGATTTTCTACTTCATTGATTCTGCTATGCTAATTGTAAAGTTGTTTATAATACTCGTAAAATTATATGTTATTATATTATTTAACTGTCATGCTTATATGTCCAACGTACTCTAACTATCATGTCACCTTCGTATTTTGTTGATTCACCCGGTAGATTTTGAAATTTGAAATTTAAAAGCTGAATCGCTTTCATGCGGATAAAACTTGTGAATGCCGCTAAAAGATTTCTCAAGTATGTATAAAAACAAAAAATATATATTAAAATATATTTCTGGTTAATCTTTATATATGATAATTATTTTTTAATTTAATTCATTATACTTTAAGAATAAGTGGTTAATCAATAATATCATTAATTGGTGAATTCTTAACCTGCTTAATACATTAGGAATAAGTGGTTAATGAATCCACCTAAGAATTCGAATAATGAATAACTAGTTAATACATTATGATTGCTTAATAAATGGTTAATAGAGAATCAAATTAAAATTTATTATATGTATCAAAAGTTATATTAAAAAGTCTATTTTGTATAATGAATAAGTGGTTAAACAAATTAAAAATAGGTTTCGTCGATTAAAAATATATTTTAAAAGTGGTTAATAGTTTAAGTTCCAAGACTTTCTACTTCATTGATTCTTTGCTATCAAGATCTTATTCCAAAAAGTAAAGTTGTTAAAATATTATAATACTCGTAAAATTATATGTTATTTTTGGTTGATTTTCCATTATTTAATTAGTTTTTGATACGATTGTAATTATAGTTAGTTAAATTATTTGTGGGTTCAATTTAGTTACACAGTATATAAATACGATTCAAGGTTTCAAATAACTCATTAATAAATGATGTGATAGTATATTATTAAATAATAGTATAAAAATATACTTATAGTAGATATTTTTGTGATAATTCTTTGAGTAGATATTTTTTTTTTGCTGAATATTTAATAAGCTTTCATTTTCATTTTTTTCTTTGTGTATATCTTATATTTAGATGTATCTTAATAAAGTATTTGAAAAATCAAACTGTTCGTAGACTTATCAAATGTGGATGAAGTCATAGTCCACTAATAAATGTTAAATTTAGATAGATAAAAAAGAAGGGACAAACTCATACCTAAAACAGGAGAAAGTTGGACTTTTGCTCAGTTTCATTCCATGAGAGGATTGCCATAGTTTAGTAATACCCTCAAAATTGGGAGAAAAATGTATAAATGAGATTTATACATAAAATTATAGAGTAAATTTTCATTTTAGTTATTAAATGAGTTTTGGAACATTAATTGAGTCTTAGATAAATTATTACATCAATTTAGTTTTTGAATGATAATTTTTTTAACATAAAGATAGTCGAAAGTTATTGTTTATTAAGATGAAATTGATGTCATGAGATGAAAAAAAAAAGTCATTATTTGAGGACCAATATATCATTAATTGTTTAAAGATTAAATTAATATTTCGAAAAAAAATTTATAACTAAATTGGAGTTGCCTTTGGAATTATTTTCCACACTCTTCCCTTAATTTTTTACCCTTATTATAAGAGTATACCAAACTAATCTTAACATGTAAAATCTTAAAGCCATTAAGATTAGACTAGTGATAAAAGTTTTTGATAGTTTATATATATAAGGTCATATGTTTAATCCTTATTATTACTATTAAACAATTTTTATAAAAAAAAAAACACACACACACACGTTAAATTTTATAAGTTTGATAATCCAATAAATTTTCCTATCCTTTCACACTGATGTCCTTGCACCTCTTTTGTAGAAAAGAAATGGCTTATTATAAACTTTGTCTCGTGGCTTTAATTTCTTGGACAGCTACCATTTCTCATAAAAATCTGGCAGCTGCTCGAAATATTCATACACAGTTGGTCAAACTGTCCGAAATCTCAGTGGGCAGGTCCAAAGTGCTTATTTGTCAAATTCTGATTGGAAGCTCAAGTGAAGCCACCGGTGACCTTCACTTTTTACATGTACCAGAGCAGTCACCTTATTAAAATGACAGAATACGGGTAGTTGTTACGGTAAGTTATAGACATGACACATACAACGAGTTAAGTATTTATTTATTTATTTTTTTCTATAGATAAAATGGTTTCATTAAAATTAAAAGGAAAACCTAGTTTTAAAAGATACATAAAAGGAAGCTTTTCAAGTCACTTTTAACATGTATGAAAAGATATTAAATAACTCGTAAGAATCTAATAGAATCAAAAGGAATAAATATTACAAAAGTAAACACCATAACCCTCATAAAATCTTCAAAAAAAAACTAAGGGGATAAAAAGACAAATAAAAAGTTACATTCGTCTTTTCTTTTGAATTAAGGATATGTTAATCTTATTCAAAAAAAAAAAATTTTATGCTAAAACTTCGCTTGTTTTACTATACTTCCATAACCCATAATTTTGTTTAATAAATTTGAAGATCTTACGATTTTGTAGGTCAAAAGCATGTGATCAATTTGAAAAGGTAAGATTAAAAATTCCAAATTTAACATAACAAGAGGTATCTATGAAAAATTCCAAATAAAATTTCTCATATCTATATATTTAGATAAATTTATATTAAAAAAAATCAACAAAAACAAGAAAGAAAACAAAAAAGATACGAGTGGTAACTTTCATTAAAAAAAAAACTCAACAAAAGAGAACAAAGCACTACCAAGAAAAAGAATACACCACATAGGATGACCATTTATTTACAGATTTATTGTTTATTTCAAGATTACTGTTTAAATGCCTATTACATATAAAATAACTAATAAAATTATTTGTTTAAATATGTATCACTTCAATGGTTCAGCTAGTTATATTCTATTTTAGTTATATTTTTCGGTACGCATTGGATGCTACTACATAAGAAAGTCTCTGTTGATTTAACCTTTAAAAAACATATGTCTCGGTTGAAATTGATGGCCCAAGCCCCAAACCCAAAGAGGTTTTAGCAAGAAGGCCAAGGTAACCAACCAATTGGATCCAACTATTTCAAAGAAATGCTTACATTGACCAATAACAAAAAGAAATGCTTACGTGTCGCGCAAGCATTGGGCCAAATGACAAACTCACTCCCGTATATAAAACGACAATTCCCGCAGCATATAGTTACTCACTCAAACAGTCAGTCACATAGCGGCGAAGCTGAGATCGTAGAAGAAAGAAGAAGCAACAGATGGCGAAAACGACGTCGTTGCTGCTCTGTACTCTGCTCCTCTTCGGAACCCTAGCTCTCATCCAGGTTCGCTCTTTCGATTTTCGCATTTGAATTTCCGATTTTTTTTTATCTTTTTGCTTCTGATCCGATCTTCTTTTTTTAATCTTTCTGAGATCATGGAATTGGTCACTAATTGAGCTTGAGATTGAGCTTCATTTTTTATATTTTCAGTGGAAAAATCTATTATATTATGTTAATTTGAAAAACAAAAAAAAAATCAAGGGATAGAACTGGTTTGCATTGCAATTGGGTTTGGTTCAAAATTCAATTTTTTTAATTTATTTAATTGATGATCAATGTCTGGGTTGACAGGCAAAGAAGTCGAAGGAGGATTTGAAAGAAGTGACCCACAAGGTTTACTTTGATGTTGAGATTGATGGAAAGGCTGCAGGTATTGTATTTTCCCTCTTCCTCGTTATGCCTTTTATTCAGTTGTTGCGTTGTGTTGTGTATATCTTTTGCTTTGCTTGATATGATTCAAAGTAAAGTGGGATGAAAGATGGAGTCATTTTTTGTGTGGTGATAATGAAAGATGGAATCATTTTTTTGTAGCTAGCTGTGAATAATATTTTGGATTTCTGTGTAAAATAATCTTCTAGAATTCTAATTGAGTAATGCTAAACATATACTCACACACTTTTAAAGTTTCACACTTCACTTCCCATTAACCAAATATCAAACTTGTTTAACCAACAATCTACCTATTATTAACCACGGGGTTTGTGGCAGGAATTGTGATTAAGTATACGTAGTTAAGTTGTTAATCATAGGTAAATTATTTGTTAAATGAGTTTGACATTTGGTTAATGGAAGTGATGTGTGGAAGTAATGCTAGCTATATTTGATTAATGAATACAAATATAGCAATGCTATTGCTACACTTAAATTATCAGAATTCTCTATTTTTCTATATATGTAAGTTTTGTAGGTAGTCTAGGGAGAACATATCTCTTCAATGGAATTGGTAGGTGAACATTGTCATTTTGTTAGGAATATAGTTGATAAATGAGATCGTGTTTCATTATTATTTTTTTCCTGAATTTTGGGTATCAAATTTCAACCATTGCTATTTATGCTGTGATCATTGACTTCCCAGGTCGTATTGTAATGGGTCTTTTTGGGAAGACAGTTCCAAAAACTGCAGGTCTGGTTTTCGAATTCTCTGCACTTTGTTGCTTATCATCATTAACATTAACTGTAACCCTTTTTTTTTCTTCTCTTTTTGCAGAAAACTTTCGAGCTCTTTGCACAGGTGAGCCTGTTTCTACTGCTTCTGTGTATTGTTTTTATCATAGAATCAGAGAACCTTTTTCAACCCTTTTTCATAGGATTCATCTTCAGTTGTGTTGCAGAAATAAGTTAATAAATAGATTCACTCCCTGTAAGAACTGATGAGTGACAATACCTATAAATAGACTGCTCTTCTAATGAGAACAAATTGAGGACAGATTTATTATGACATAGCTAAGTTCTTAAGGTGGATTAAATGCCGTTCACTTGTTTCTTTTCACTGATGTTTGAGTCTTGTAACATTTCCTCCTTCCTTTCTCAATAACATTGAATTATGATATCACTGTGTGAATTTATGAGGTGCTTGTGTTCATCTTACAAATTAAAATATTAAAATATATTATATACATTATTTTACGTTTGTTTGGTCCAAATTATTAGGGGAAAAGGGAACTGGTAAAAGTGGAAAGCCTCTGCATTACAAAGGTAGCACATTCCATAGGATTATACCTAGCTTTATGCTCCAAGGAGGTGATTTTACACATGGCAACGGAATGGGTGGCGAATCAATTTACGGAGAGAAGTTTGCTGATGAGAACTTCAAGCTAAAGCATACTGGACCTGGTAATATTCTTTCTTCTATTTTTTTTCTTTTATTGTTTTGATGTTTATGATAGCATAAATTCATTTGAATATGTGATGGGATTACAATTTTATGTTATTTTCTGCATGAACAGGACTTCTGTCAATGGCAAACGCTGGTCCTGATACCAATGGTTCACAGTTCTTCATTACGACTGTGACAACTAGTTGGTAATTATATCTAGATCAAGAACTTATTACAGAAGAAAAACAAATTTAAAAATGCTATGTTCTACTGCTTACAGTCACCTTTCTCTCATATTAATTAATACATGTTCATGGTGAATGAAAACTTAAATTTAATTCTGCTTTAATCTTGTGACATACATCAATTTGTGTGGGCCTGTCTTTCCTGTAATCATTATGCGCATTGTATGGTGTGGTTATCTTAAGATATATATGAATGAGTTTCTTTAGTATTTCATTAGTACTGCGTGATTCATTCTGCAGTGTTGCCATGCGGTAAGAAACTACTAATTAATGTGTATATATCTATTTGATAGGTTGGATGGAAGGCATGTTGTTTTTGGAAAGGTGCTTTCTGGAATGGATGTTGTTTACAAGATTGAAGCCGAAGGAAAGCAAAGTGGCACTCCCAAGAGCAAGGTTGTAATCGCTGACAGTGGTGAACTACCTCTATAAATGCACTTCTCAACTCTCAACTCAACCAGGACTTGTTGAAGGTGTTCCAGTTTTCATTTCCATTCCATCTACGAGACTACGTTTTTAAGCATGTACTAATAGAGTAACGGTTAATTGTATCTTTGTGATATTCAGTAGATAAAAATTTCCCTCTAATAAGAAAAAAAAAAAGGGCATTTGTGAACATGAATTTTGTATAGGGAAATCTAAGTGAACAAGGCAGTTGGTGATAAGGAGCAACACTTAATGCGGAGTGTGTTGAGCTAGAAAAAAAAATGATGCTGCACCAATTTATGCTTTTGCTGTTTTGTTGCCATTGATGCTTTATGGTGTTTAGCAACAACAAACAAACAAACAAACAAAATGTATAAAATGATAGGACTAATGGTTTTTAGAGAACAAACGCACGCAATCTAGGTTCAAGTGGCTAAGCTTGTGTAATTGTGTATGGTTGTCATCTGCAAGAATTGTGTAAAATCCATTATATGCAAACTTATCTTCGGGGGAATGAAACATTGAATCCATTATGTACATATTTAAGGGCTATGATTAAATAAGTTGAAATTATGTTTAATTTTTTTCTGTATTAGTAAAATTGACCTTTATGGAAAAACTAACATCTCTTGAAAATTCTCATTGATACATTGTAGTTTATGAGTTGAGTTAATTTTGATTTTTTTTTTCAAATTGATATAAATGACCTTTACTAATACATTTACTTGAAAAGGGTTAGAAAAAAGGACATGTAGAAAACGAAGAAGCCTTTTTGAGAGAAATGGCAAGAAAAACTGATACAAATTTAAATAACCCAATAATCGATATAGCACACTATAAATTAAACTAAAACTAAATTTAAAATATAAAATTTTAAAAAACGTATCTAATAATATTTACAAAACGTATCATAGATGAATGGTTATCAACAAATATAATTAACCTAGGAACAAATCAACTTTAATTGTGGAACGACTTATCCATCCTTCAGAAATTGTACCAAAAACGGGATTTGAAAAGAATTTAAAACAAAAAGAAACATCAACTTTCTGGCCGCCAGTAGTCAATGAAATAATTTTTTTACTTTATAAAAAGATATAAGTGAAATATGATATCATTTACTATTTTATAAAAATGGTTGGAAGCATCTTGTTTTGAGGGCTAGCATATATGCACATTACTCAATTCACATTTTATTGTGGAATCAAATCCATTATACACAAACTTCTCTTATCAAATCATTCAATTTTTTTTCCCTTTTCCTTGATATTCTGTCCGTCCAAGGTTCAGCAAAGTAGTGCGTAAATCTGAGGGCTCCCGATCCTATCTTCATTAGATAGGGTTGAGATACTTAGGCTTGTTTGGATATTTAGTAAGTGATGGAATAGAATGAAATGAAATGGAATGAAATGGGATGAGATGTGATAGAATGGGAAAAAAGTACCTTGGATATTTTAAGATGAAATGAAGTAAAGTTACTATTCCATTGTTTGAGAAGTAGATGATTTTTGGTAGAATAGGATGATATTCATACTAAAAAATAATAATTACATCTCATACCCTCCAAACTGGGGGAGAAGAAAATTGATGGTTTCTGGTAAAATGAATTCCACCCACTCTCATCTCATTTCATCTTTTTTTAACATAACCAAACAATAGAATATATCACTATTCTATTTGATTCCATTCTATTCCACTTAATACCACTAATCCAAACGAACCATACCAAACGAACCATAGAGAAAGTTAAAGAGGAGAGATCTTCTCCTAATTGATAGGGATTGAAAGGGATTTTATCCCTTTATCCCTTAGTATGGGAACTGATTTGTTACAGTCATAACTGTATGGAAATATCTAATCATGGCTTTAGCGGGATTCAGCCCGACCCTGGTGGAACTGCAGGACCTAGCCATGGTAGACCCGAGCCAATATCCTAGTACGGAACACTTGAAATCACTGATTTAATTGTACTACATATATTAGCGCCTCCAAACCATCAATTCAATACACAATGGAAAAAGAAAGTTCTGCTTCTGCAAGGTACGAATACTTGCTTATTATGAAACAAAAACTTGGAAAAATCAATATACCTGTTCCTTATGACAAAAAATAAGGCTAGTTAAAAAATATTGAATAAAATAAAGTAATGAGGCTCATCATGGGTATAAAAAAAAAATGAATGTAAACTTTTTACAATGGATAAGTGGATCGGATTGCAGTTGATCCCTCGAGCCAACGTCCATGGCAACAAGCAAACCAGTGTGCATAATTAACAACCACAGCACAAATTTTTTTTTTAAAAAAAAATGTGGAGATATTAAATGAGAAAACCTGAAAATTAAATATCATCTTTACATATTCATATATCTACAACACTAATAGCATCTCAGGTCATTAGCCTACTCTGGGAATGTAATTCTGGCTCAAACAATTGACTTAGAATAAAGCTACAGGTTCTACATGATATGATACACCCAAAATGTGCCAAGATCTATGTCCTTACCAGTTACAAACTAGGAGCTTGGGTAACAAAATAGGCACCTAATGTACATGTCAATGTCACAGCTGTAATTTATTTATTTTTGCTAGGTCACTGATCTAATTTTGGTACAACAAGCTGATAAGTCAGCAGTTAGCTTATGCAACATGCTGAATTAATTACTATCACTATCACTGTCAGAGTCCAGAAAGCTAAACTCTCTCCACCCATTGAGTTTGATCAACATAGTTCCCCGGTTCTCTTCACTCCATTCAATTGCCTCCTTACCCAAAAGTTTTATAACCTGTATTAAGCAAATGATATGGAACCACCATTTAGAAACAGTTTTGTCCCTTCAAAGACACAATGATCAGGAGTTTCTAGGATTTAAACAATAAATCAAAATTCAGATATACAACATAAGTCATTTTCCTTGCAACAACCAAGTTTGAAAAATATAAGCCAACATGTATATATATTGAACACTTTGTTTCACTATATATCAGAGCATTAAGGATTGTATAGAAGTGCATGGATTAAAACATACTGATTGTTTCAGCTTCGACTTTCCAACACCATGTGATCCGCATCCTGTGATAACCCTTAGTGTCTGGACAGCTGAAGCAGACATAAAAGGGCAATCAGATAACAAATGCAAATGCAATTCCATAAGACAATGCCATTTTAGTCTAAAGTCAAAAGAAAATGTGAGACCCTAGATTCTCAGAAAATGCTTACAGGGAACATATGATCCAAACAGAAGGTGTAGTTTCAGCATTCTCATTGCTGGTTTCACGTGCTGCCCATGCAAATCAATAGTTATCACATTTTCTATACCCTTGTTTCTGCATATCACTAACAATAGATTAATACAAGCAAGAATACATAAGGCAAACGTGAAAAAGGGAGAGTTCTCTGGTTTTGCTCTTTAAAGAAATCCACCAACCTAGCTATAAATATGTCATGGCTTGCCTTGGTGTCTGCTTTCTGAGCAAATTTAGTTTGTTCTTTACCCTAGTCAGATGTAGAAATAGTTAGCATTATATAACAAGGTGACCCTACTAAAGGATCCCACAAGAATAGAGGTAATCTACATATAAACCACCACACACTCAAAGTAGTCCATGAAACCATAAAACACAGAAATCTTTATCTAAAAGGTTATTTCTATAAAACAATGGACCTTGAAAAAGAATGGACAAGACATACTAGTATTTGGATCTCATTTTCACACTACCTAGCAAATACTTTAGAACTTCAAGGGCATAAAAAGGAGAATGAAAAACAAATATACAGAGGAAAAGAGGAAGCATTGGCCTGAAACATTCAGAGGAAACCTATATTTTAAAAAACAATATAATCTTTTTGTCTTTATTTATCTATTGAATCAACCTACCAGATTTAGCATTCACACTTCAAGCTATCTCAAAGAAGATATAGCTGAAGAAAAGACAATTACATAAAAGATAATTATAAACAACCATCCCAAAAATTGGGTATGAAAATAGTGTCTCATGTTTTCACACACACAATTCCATTGTTCTTCCCAAAGAAGAATGAACCTGGTCAGAAAGATATGCAGCATATGCTCGATCTCCTTTGGTATATGCTGTTGCAGCCTGCAAAATTATGTCACCCCTTTCATGTTCTCAACTGACATCTGAACTCTATAGCAAACTGGCTTAAAGATCAGAAAGTTACATAAATCATGGGAAAAGGCCAAATGTAAACTTACTTTCTGAAAATAAGATTTCATTGAATCCCAATGCTGCTTTGCATCTTCCCTAAACACATGATATTCGTCTCCTTTAGCTACATAACAGGAAAACTAGAGAAGTAAATGAACTGTTATGAATCAATAGCATTAAGGAAATCATCAAATTTAAGCATACAGAAATAAAGACAATCCAAAAGACTAAATAAACAGGAAGTTTGAAGTAAATGAACTGTTATGATTGGTTAGCTCATAGCTTTGAACTTCTCTTTTCCTCTCACATTTTGGAGAATAACAAACTTTAATAGATAAGCCACCAAGGTAGTGTTTTGAAATTCGAGTCAAGGTTGCCAGGAAAATTTTTATTTGTAGTCTGAATTAGTTGATTTTAAATATCAAAACTTGCATTACTTCTTTGTAATTATAATTTGTTAATTTTTATTTCATTCCTAATTTACTGTTTTGGTTTCTTTCCCTTTTGCCAATACTAAATCATTGACCCATTTTTCCTCCAGTTTGTTTGGCTTATTATAGTTTTTACTTTTTAGGAATTAACTTATTTCCTATTTTACTCAACGTTAATTCCTAAATTTTCCGGGAGCAAACCATTGAAAACAACACAGCATGAGCATTGCTTGTGGTGCTCCCACTAATCGAAAGAGATCAGATCAGAGACCAAGAAATGAAAATATATCTGAGAAGATACCACATTTTCTGGCCAAATTCAACAAGATCCAACCGTTTCTAGCCAACTCCACCCACACCCAGTATTTATAAAGAGGCAATCTTGCCAAAAATGCATGATGTATCCTTCTCGCCCGACTCAGGTTGCCTAGGGTGGCAAGCCTCCAAGACACAGGTTGCCTAGGGTGGCAAGCCTCCAAGACACCCTGGCCACGCCATCTAGGTGGCTAAATCAACTGTCTTTGACTCAACTAAGCCTTAAATTGAGTGTAATGCAAGCCTACATACTCGGTAAAAAATCACTCACAAGGTCTCATTTCATTTCATAATGAAAAGTAATGCAGAAGGAAAAATGAGCATGCAACAGATTCATAAAAATCACACATTTGCAACTACTGAAGATCAGACAACTATTGTTGAATAATAAAACGGAACCACAAAGGCATAAACCAATGAATACTGTTTAAGAAGAGCCAGTAGATGCAAGTAATCAAAATTGCCATTAAGTACCACAAGTACGCTGCTGAGGTTCTGCAACATGTGGAGAAACATCAAATTCAGGTCCCAAAGACTGCATTTTCTTTGCTACATTTCTCCAATTCATGGTACCTTTGTCATGTTCAGAGCTTTTGGGAATGTTAAATAAAGATTCCAACACCTTTTGAGGAAGATCAGACTTCGTAGATCCTAGGCTAATAGGAGAATTAGCTTTAGAACTAGAGAGGACCTCCGCATAATTCCTAAAACCAAGAAACAACTAAGCTAGAGGAGTTAGGTTCCAAATACTAAGATCCTTGATTATGAGGAAGTTGACATTCAAATGCAGGAAGGTATTAAAGGGACTAAAAGCATATGCTAAAATAGGAAGATATTAAAGTAAGAGGTAATCAAAAACTAGAAATAGTAAGTTCTTTTATATTAATTTTATTTGTATAAAAGTGCATATAATATATGAGTATGTGTATTTTTTATTATAAAGATTATCTCTGGGCTCAACTCATTTATTGATGGAACCAAGCTTGTGCTAAGATTATAGCTCAGGTTCAAAATTAAGTTTGCCACAATTTGATACAAGGAGTTGAGCATGATAGCATATAGCTCACTCAGCTTAATTACAACCCTAATGGAGATTACTACAATTGATTCCCTCATTACAGATGATTTCAACCAAATGAATGTACCCTAATTAGTTCTATGCAGACACCTTTTTGAAACTTAAGTTTGTAGATGTATAAGTAAAATACAATCTAAATATTGAGCACCAAGACATATCCATTGACAATATTCAATTTCTAACTCAAATTTCCACCATCCATAATTTTTTCACTGGGCTACTTTGATCGCTTAATACCATGATGACTATAAGGATTAAAAGATGTTGCTTCCATCATCATT
This sequence comes from Ormosia emarginata, assembly GCA_029884605.1. Taxonomy (NCBI): domain Eukaryota; kingdom Viridiplantae; phylum Streptophyta; class Magnoliopsida; order Fabales; family Fabaceae; genus Ormosia; species Ormosia emarginata. Next base: position 7,412,130 of record JAQQTP010000059.1, on the reverse strand, counting down.
AGATCCTTTATCAGAATTATTTCCTTTTTTGGGAGGGGGACGGGGCAACGAAAAGAAGATGGGAAGACAAAGCCATAAATTGTAAACAATTTATTATGAACTGGCAGCATAATAAATACATTGATATAAATTACCTGCAAAAAGATCCCAGCGACCATAAATTATCAGAAAGTTCACCTTCTGATGAAAGAGATGCGCACTCTGATCTCTTATCTATCAACTGTGACAAAATTTGTCAATGAATATTATGTACAGTATGGAAGCAGATTTTGAAGAATTAAAAATACCTCCAAAATCAATAATCTTGCAACTCTTCAGAGATGAATTGACAAGTAATATAAAAACTATATGCCGTAAGGTACAATCCCAGTAGCATAAGTACATGACTGAGTTTTTCAGAAGTGAACACGTGACCAGTTCAATGATAAAACGAGAGTGAATTTGAGAACATTAGTAAACAAAATTCTATGTTGCCACTTACATTGTCATTCCGGTCAACAAGGAATCTCATATCATCAATATTGTCTACTCTGTAATCAGGATGTCTACCATTCCTGGATTGCTCATTCGTGAACGCAGTTAAATCAAGCAATACATCCAAGGCCTGGAAAATCATATTCACAGCTAACCATATTATAAAACTAGCATAATTTTATTTGATTAGTGTGGCACTCTAAAACTCTAGTACGGATGCAAAAGAAGTTGCTGCAACCCCATTATTATCCAGCAGCAGAAAAAAAAAATTGTTAATGGAATTAAAAGAAGTACAATCTGAATAGCCGGATGCAAAAATGAATGCAAAAACAAAAATAGCAGTTCCTCACAGGCATACCAAGTGACCAAATAAGAAAAGCAAGAGTAAGCTTCTAAAATATTCAGTCCTACCACCCAAAAATGAGAGAGAGAGAATAAAAAATCAAATATGTAATATGTATTTTGTTTATGCAAAAGCCAAAAGAACCATTAGACAAACAATCATTACAAAAATAAAATGATGAGCACATTTGACATCAATGTTAGTAAAAAGATATGTAGAGAGTAGCCAGATTCAACAGTAGCATTTGGGTGGCACCACATGAAGCAGTGAGAAGTATGAAGAAAATTGGTGTTCAATTCATAAAAGTTCCATAACATGGATAAATTGACAGCGAAAATATTATCTCCCAATTCACATTCAGCTCAATGGGGCAGTCAATGAAATCATAATATGATTTTTTTTGTATTAAAGAAGATCTTATTAAGAGAGAATAGGAACATAAAACAGTATCCTCCAAAAGCAAAGAAAAGCAGGGAGAGAAGGAAACCAAGAATAATACATCAGGTCAAAAGAGCTCTCCAATCAATCAGCATATATTCCATAAAGCGAGCCCTCTCAAAGAATCCAGAAACAAAAACCCACAAAGAACCAGGGAAAAACCATCCTGCTCTAAACACATGCACCACATGCCACCAAAAACAGCACAAACAACAATTAGCTAATTAAAAACAATGAGTGCAATATTGAGAATAATATACGAACACCAAGTGTCAAGGATTCAAGTGAAGACAATTTCAGATTGTCATTATACCTTCTCAATATTATATCCGCACTGACCTGCATGCAAAGGCAAATTCCAAGGTCATGCAATAAACCAAAAGAAACTAATCCCCTAAACAAAATATTAATTATGATAACAGCATATACAAACAATGCCTTGCTTGATTTTATGCATATAACCAATGACTAGAAGAAACATCATAGCACTCTAAGCAAGAGAATAAATTTCTAGTTCTATATAAACTCAAAAGACAGCAAAAAAAAAATAAAAAAATAAAAAATTACATCAAATGGATGACGTTTGGATAATAAGATCTAAAAGGGGTACAAAATTGATAATAAAAAATGAAAAAAAAAAAGTTGTCCAACCTCAAGTAACTTGTTTCCTATAGCTAAAAATCCCAACATAGATAATATATCCATCTTGTTCAAGTTTCCCGGTACAAAATCAAAGTTGAAAAAAATAATTGAAAACAATTAAAAAAGCCAAAAAAAAAAAAAAGCCAATTACTCACAAAGAACATCTCTAACAACAGCCAAGTTAAGGTCAGAATCATTCCCAAGCATGGAACACAGGAACTGCTCTGCCTCTTCCTTGTCAACAACCCCATTACCACCAAACCCCTTGTTCCTGGTGCAATTCCTCCCCACGTACCCTTTCCCCAAAACGGTGGAAACCGTACCCGTGGCAGCAACCACCTTCTTCTTCTGGTGCCTACCCTCTTTGAAACATGCCACATCCACAAACCCCTCTGAGGAACCCGAAGTTGAAGACGCCAAATCCAACCCCGAAACTCCACTGCACGAAGAAGAAGAAGAACACCCAGAAGGGTCCTCGGCGTTTTCCACCAAACCCCTCCTTAAAATCTCCGAAGCCTTGTCGGGATCACCCCCTGCCTCGCCATAGGCTATAGCAGCTTCCTCCATTGAAGACAAGGAGAAAGCCTCAACCAACGCCTCCAAAACGGTGCGTTTTCTCTCTTCTTCTTGTTCTGATTCAACAACTGCGCTTTTTTTCTCCTCAACCTTCTTCGGTCGCTTCTTCTTCTTCCTCGCGTTCTTCATCTTCGGAACGGAACAGAATGGATCTGGGGCTGCGAAAACAAGAGAGTTTCAGAGGAAGAACGGGGTTAGGATTGGTTGTGAAGGTGAAAGGTGAGATTTTGATGAGGGAATGGTTGATGGGGGTTGAGGAAGGGACGGCATGGTAGAAAGAATCTCAACGAGTTTGAAAAAGAAAACCAATAATGAAAGGTGAATAGTAATAATAATAAGACAGGGACAGCTTACAACTGGTTAAGTTTTTTTCTGTAACATCCATTTTTACCCATTGATCCTTAATATATCTAACGGTCTAAAATTGGTTTAAAATATTTCAGTAAAGTGTCTTATGTCGATGGTACAACCTCTCTCACCTCCCCAAAATCCCTTTTTCTTCGAAAGCCGCTTTTTATTCCTTACAAGGTAATTCTCCAAATACAAACAGCAGCTTTTGGGCTCTGGCGTGGAGGCAGTGGCGCATGTGGCGGTGGAGTTTCTGTTTTGGTTTTTTTATCTGTTTTTTTTTAAAAAAAAGTTTCGGTGAGTTCTTGTTCTCATCTTACTCCTAATCATCTTATGAAGTGTGAACCAAATCAATCTTTCCCTTCCCTAATTATGAGCTATAAGAAGTGTCAATATGATTTTCATGTCCTATTAAGATGAAAGAAAATGGCGAGACTTGAATTCTTAGAGCCATGTTAGTCTTGGATCGCCTTGCATATTTATTCTTTGAATTCAAATGCAAGTGTACAAAATTCTTTCAATACTCATTTTTTAATCTTTCCATGACAGGCTGTTATGAAGCTATCTGGTCAATTAAGTGAGCAAATGAAAGACTCATCACATATATGGGCTCCTCCTATATACATGAGAGAGACTTCTCTGCATAGATAAGAAGGAGAGGGAACTATATTTGAAATTAGAAAATTTGGTATTAGCACTCTGCTTGAATTTTGATTAAATTAATCTATTTTATCTCTAACACTTCTTCTGTAACCATAGATTACTCTCTATTTTGTGAGTACAATTAAGCTTCTTTCCAGGTTAGTTGAGGTTGCTGGTGGGTGCTATATGTGTGGTGACCATGCAGAATCCATATCCCATCTTCTGCTAGATTGTCCTTTTGTGAAGAATGTATTTTAGGCAGCTTACCCACATTTGGTTCTTCAGGATAATCATAATGGACTAGACAAGATAACGATGTTGTGGTCTAATATTTTGCAGGAAAGAAATATGGTTTGGCAAGGCAAAGTAGCAAGATCCTCTCAAGATGTAGCCGCGGTAGCTTTGTTAAATATATAGGCAACATGGAGTGTGAATATGATGGAAACATTCTAGGAGATGTTCTCTTATTTGCATCTTAGTTTGATAGCTTTGAATGTAGTTTTGTTTTAAGATCTGTAATAACGAGGCAGAACACATAGCTCATCTTGCTTTAGGTCATCTTCTATTGTAAGCCTTTCGGCTACTGATTCTTATTCTTGAATATATGGAACTTAAAATTTTTTTTTAAAAAAAAAATTATAAGATACTAGTTGATTCAAGTCAAAATCCCTTGTTGAATTTTTCATTTAAATATTTTACATTTATGTAATGTGAAAATAACATTTATGTAATGTCCCTAATCACTGTCTAAAGGTCTAAGTAATCACCCTCAGCAAAATAAAACTTAATGATTGACTAAGAAAAACTTGCTGCAATTCACTACCATTCAATGATTAAAGGTCTAAGAGTACAGCAATTATAGCACTTGTTACAAAAAAGTTCCATTTCAAAAAATTTCTATAACCTGCCTGCTAATTTTCCATTATTTCTAATTTTCCATCATTTTCTCATATTACAATATTTTCCTTCATGGATTCATTTACTTTTTCTTTCACTGTGTTGTTTCACATTCCTGGACTAATCATAAAATGGATAGAAGAGGAGGTGTAAAAATGAAAATGGTAATATTCTCTTATGGTCCTCTCAAAAGGGTGCTGGGATGTTCTTTACTTTCTCTGGACCACCTGAGCATTAACATTTGCAATGACTTATATTTTAGCATATAACTGTAGTGCAATACACCTTGGCAAATGATACAAGGAGATGCATGATACTCGGCCTTATGATACAGCTTAGCTTTAGATTAGATTTTTTTAAAGTCAAGGCAATCCAATGTTTGTGAAGATTAGTCTATGCATGCGGTTAGATGCTTGAAGAGAAGTGAGCAAAAAGTATCGGAAGTATATTGATTCTCTCCATGTCATATTTTTGTTAGGGATGGTTCTCCCCGCAATTCGCATGAGGGCCTTTGGAGCATGTGGGGTTTTTCTACCCATGAGGGATGGGAACGGGGAGAAAAATCTCCTTTATTCGTCATCTTTCCGTCCTCTCAAAAAAAATTACAAAAATATCATTTATAATATATATATATGTATTATTATATAAATAAATATATTTTAGTAATTTCATCTTTAATTAAATTTTATATTTATTTAAAATTAAAAATATTAAAATAATTTATTTTATCTTTTTATTATTTTTTATTTTTTTTTATATAGGGGGAATACTCCGCGAGGAGCGAGGAGCGGGGATAGGGGAAAAATCTCTCCGCAATGGGAATCGGGGACGGGGACGGGGACAAGATTGGGATGCGGGGACGGGAGGCGGAGGTCCTCACCCCCGCCCATGTAGTGCCATCCCTAATTTTTGTCCTGCATTCCTTTATTGCATGTCCTAAAGGTTTGCTCGGGCTTACTAATCCATTGCATCAATGATATATCAGACAAACCATGTAAGGGTACCAATAAAAAACTTACGAGAAAAATTGCACTCAATTCATCTGTTTTTTTTATAATTATTGATTTACATAAATCTGTAATTAGATGTGTAGTTAATACCAGGGTTAAAAATGATAAGAGCTGCTCCTAAGTATACTGGTGGAAAAAAAAAAGAGAAGGAAGGAAAAAAAAAACAAAATTTTCTTGCCTACTTGGGATACAAGTCCAAAGTATTTGTAGTACAACCAATTATCTGCTTCTTAAAAAGTAAATAACCTTTAATCAGAGCAGATGAACTTAAGCTATCAATTTCCATCAAATTCTTTATGGTAAAATGTTCAAGCACATTGATGAACTAAAGGAAACCAGTGCAGATGAAAAGCTTAATTTGTTGCAAAAAAATTCCATATTAACCACAGTAACTACAGTGACCTCGATTTGTAGAGACAAGGATAAAACCATTACAATAAAAGTGAAGCATTTGACCATAAAATAATAAACTAATTACAATATAATTCCAACAAATAAATATGTTTGCTAGTATATGACCAAAAAAAAAATGCAGAAGTTCCCAAAATAGAAGGCATCCTCAATGTAAAAGCTCTCACGAATCCAACAACCACAACTGTAATCTTCCACATCTGCACCAAAAGATAGACTAACATCATAAGCATATAAGTATAACTAATATTGAAAGTTTAAATAACAAAATAAATAAATAAATTCAAGCCAATATTACTTACACTAAGTTGTCTTTTTTTTTGCATGTTGATTGATAGTGACCATATTCTCCACAAGATTTGCATGCTCTCCTTTTAACTAACGACTTGTTTATTGACAATTCAAGCCCACTTTTAAACCTTCCTGCTAGAGCCACTTTATGAGACTCTTTTCTTCTTCTACCTTTTCTTTGTGATATGTGTGGGTCTTTGATATTTAAATTTGAAACCTTATGCAATGTATCACACATCAAATTCTACTAGTTTGACTCTAGAAGAGTTTCATTGATATCAAGCATTTTTGTTTCCATTGCAGCGACTATGTTATAAACATGATCAAATTCTATCATAATAAACTTGTAGGCATCTTCTAATCTTTTAGTCAAATCAGAAAATTTGTTAAATTGACGCTGCACATGTATACTTCTCAAAACATCTAATTCATGATTTTGAATATCAATGTTACCAACCTCAATACTTCTGTTGGCTTCTTTTGTCCAACGCTGCAAAATATAGTAACTAGGAATTTGAATAATTTTTTTTGCTTGGAAAATTACCAAAATGTGCCTACATAGTATTCCCATAAATTCATAAAGTTGACAGCCACATGTAGCATTCTTTGACTCTAAATTTACATCAACAATGAATGCATTTCGAGCATTAAAACAATTAGATACTCTATATTTACATTGTGACTCATTTTTGTCAATTTTCTCCTTTGTAAAATGGCTGACACTTGCAAGCTCATCATGAAACTTTCCAAACAAATTTCTAGTATAAACTGATGCAGCATGTTCTTCAATTTTTGAGCCAATATTCAAAATGTGTGATTTGTGTCTAGACTCAAAGTCCTCTCTTCTTTCAGCCTCATAACGGTTATCAATTGTCTTCTCAAATTTTACCATAGAGTTTCATAGTGTTGTGGTTGCATCAACAAAGGAGTCAAAAAAAGAATTGATGCTTTCACTTCTTTGTGTAGTATTCATACCGGCAAAAAAAGTGTTTCTATTATAAACTGGTATTCATGACTTTCTAATTTCAAATAACCTTTGAAGCCATTTATTTTCCTGCAATTTGTACTCAACCATTATACGCTGTCAATCATCTACAAAATCCTTGATAGTTGGCGATTCTCAAATACACCTCTTCAGGTCACGCTTGAATGTTGAATTTTAGTGATATATGTGTGAAAGTTTTTCAGGAAACTTCTTTCTAATGTGCCATAAGCATATACGATGCCGAGTTTTTGGAAATACTTTGGCCATAGCAGCTCCAATAACTAAATCATGATAAGTTATAATAGACATTGACTTCGTTTCATTCATTGCTTCAAGCCAAGTTTGAAATAACCATATAAAAGATGTCTCAGTTTCATTTTTGAATAATGCACAACCAAATAAAATTAATTGAAGATGATGGTTCAACCCAGTAAATGGGGCAAATGGCATGCTATATTTGTTAGTTTTATATGTTGAATCAAAAGTAACAACATGTCCAAAATGTTGATAAGCTAACCTTGATCTATCATCCACCCAAAAAAAGTTTATCATTCTAGCATCATCGTCACATTGTATTGCATAGAAAAAAATCAGAATTTTGAGCTTGCTTTTGTTTGCAATAATTAAAAACAGCTTGTGCATCTCCAATATCCAAATTCTTCATCCGAACATTTCTCATATGATTCCAACAATCTCTATTAGAAAAAGATAAATTACTACCATTAAACATTGCAGCAACCTTTCCAGTTGGCAAACCTTCTTCACTAAACTTTTCAACAAGATTTTTTTGCAGCAACATTCATTTTTCTATGGCACGTCAAATAAGACACACTCTTAGGAGTAGCCATGACATGATTATGATTATTGTCAAAAGATTTTATAACTCATATGTCTCACTTCTTATCCCTTGACATACTAAGTGATACTTGACATCCTATGCGTATGGTTTGACACTTAACTTTTTTCATGTTGCCATCAATTTTTTTATTTTCACCACTTTTCACCTTGTGTTCACCTTCCCTAACATATATAAAAATGCAATAATTCTTTTTATTAGAGAGAGTACGAATCCCAAATCCCTTTTCCTTAGCAAATAATTATAAAATTCCTCAACTTTTTCCAAAGAATCAAATTCCAATCCAACATGAGGCTCAACAATGTGTTCTTCAATAATAGAAGATTGTGGCATATCAAGAAAGTTAGAACTTGTTACCAGTCTATTGTTCGAATTGAGATTACTTTCCATATTCATGTGAGACAAATTGATTGGGTCCATATCCATTATTTGCTAGCCTGAAACAATAAATTGAATAAGAATTAAATTAAGATTGGTCTAGTTTGCAATCACCTATCAAAGGCTTTAAGATTGAGCTAAGTCAAGAAAATTAACAAAAATTAAAATTGTATATTAATTAATATAAAAGGTAAACTAATTATAAAATTGTTAAATTGCGGACCCCATTATTAGTGAAACCAAAAGAGAGAAACCACAAAACAGACCTTATTCACTACAAGAAATGTCACAATTTGCAAAGGATTAATCTGCCACAAACAGACTCAAATCTATCGCAAAAATCATGGTTGCAAAATAGTTTGTGGCGAAAATTTGCGGCCACTATATTTGCCGCAAAGCCACCACAAATCTCTCCGGCCATACGTCGGTTCCCCAGAGTTGCAGTGGATTTTTTCACCGTTAAATTGTGGTAAGTTTTTTGCGGCGGATTTTTTAGCCGCTAATTATCGTAAATCCAGATTTCATATATATGATATTATGTTCATCTCACAACACAAATAGATAACACTGCAAGCACACTCAAAATCTACATGCTTTGAGGTTAGCTCAAAAATTTGATGTCAAAGTAAAACAACTAAGAAGGCATAAATGATAACCACGCATAACCCAAATGAGGGATTTTTATCCAACATAAAAAGTAACAAAATTTATGTGTTAGGAAAAAAAAATTCCAAATGTCTCACAAAGAGAAAACACATTGCAACTTGTTGATTCCTTACAAGCATTTATCATAAAGAGGAAATGGTGTTGTGGAGGCAGAGGCGGGACGCAGCTGCAGCGACAAAGGTGAGGTGAGGCGCGACACAGCTATAGTAGTGCATTGGAGGCTGAGGCACGACACAGCTGAAGCGGCAACAGTGGAGTGATGCGCGACACAGCAGTAGCGGCGGTGGAGGCGGAGGCGCGACATAGCGGCAACGATTCGGTGTGGTGTGGTAATGAGCCTTGGGGGCAGAGGAAAGAAATGGTGTGGTAATGAGCTTTTGGTAAGGCAAAGGTTGATTAACGAGCCTTTTGCAAGACAAATGCTATTTCAGATTTGCCACTTAAAAAAAAATTGTGGTAGAATTTGCAGTGAATTTTTTTGTCACAAATGTTTTTATATTTTTATATTTTAATTTTTTTTATTTAATAATTTGCGGTGAAAAATATCTACTACAAAATCTCTCTTTTTATATAAAAAAAATCACGATAAATGTGTTAGATCTGCCACTTTTTTTAAAAAAATTGTGGTAGAATTTGTGGTAAATTTTTTTGCCGCAAATTTTTTATTTTTTTTTTACTTTTCTATTTGATAATTTGAGACGGATCTTTTTTATATAAAATCTCATGATGAATGTGTCAAATCTGTCACTTTTTAAATTATGGCAGAATTTGTGACGGATTTATTCACCGTAATTTTTTTTAACTTTAAAATAAATTTTTATTCTATTTAGTAATTTGCGATGGACAAAACCTCTTTTTTATATATAAAAAAAATCACGGTGAATGTGTCATCGGAAAAAGTTGCTAGTGACAAATCCACCGCAAATATCTGCCACAAATAGATCCACCATAAAATACGTCACAAATTGAGATGAATTATAATCTTCCTTAAAATTCATCGCAATTTGTAACAGATTCAAATTCATTACAATTTGGGATAGATTCGAATCTGTCACAAAAATGTATTTTTTCTTGTAGTGATTATTAGTCACACGAAAGCTAAATTGCGGAAAAAATAAAAGGGATGTGTTAAAATGGCATATTGAATCCAAATTTTCATCGAATTGATAAAAAAAGGAGATAAAGATGAGATGCAAACTACCTAAGAAAAGTGAAGGTGGACTGACAACAATAGGAAACTCCAACAATGAGAGAGCTTCGTGGTTCCAACAAAAGCTGCTGTTTTTATTTGGAGAATTGCCTTGTAGGAAGAAAAAAGGGGGTTTGAAAGAAAAATGGATTTTGGGAAGGTGAGGGACGTTACGTCATCGAGGAGAGAGAAAGTAGAGAAAATGAAAAAAAAATAGTTAAAAATAGTTGTAAGAGAAAAAAACTTATTTTATAAGTTGATCCCCTCTAATATTAATATTAATAATAAAATAAATATTTACTTCTTTTTTCTTGAAAAAAAAAGAAGGAATTATTATTTGCCACGAACACCAACATGGCTATTATTATGGGACCATTACCAATACTAGGTGTTCTCTTTTTAATTTTATGAGTGTCTCTTGTACTGTTTGTCTTTCTTTGTTCCTGAAAGGTGTCCAACTATTATGTGGAATCTTTTACCAGTGTGTTTGAAATATAAAAAATTAAAAAATAGTTTAATTTATAAATTAAATTTAATTAATTTTTAATTTAGAATGTTTAAAAATAAAAAATAATTTGATTTTTAAAATCTCATATATTTTATTTTTTTTGTTTTAAAAATTTTATCAATTTTGATAGGATTTGTTAGGATTTGATTTGATTTGAAATAAATAGACTATTTTATCCTTAATAACTACTTCTAACAACCTCTCATAAAGATTAAAATATAAAATAATCAAATCAAATCAAATCAATTCTCATTTTAATAAATTCTAAACATAAAATTTGATTTTTAAATCAATTCAAATCTTTTTTTTTTTTTAAAGTTACAAACACAAAATTTAATTTTTAAATCAAATCAAATCAAATCATTTTTAATTTTTTTACATTCTAAACACATTCTATGTGTTAAGTAAGATTTTTTTTTATTGTGTTCTCGCCAACTGTATCCTAGGTGGTTTGTTATGTGTGGTGGAGGTTAGGGAAGCAACACCAGACGCGACTGTTAAGGATTTGAAAAAAATACTTCGACACCCAAATCAATCTTAAGAAGAGAGAGTATTAAAGTATAGAAGAAAAAAACTCACCTAAAAATGTTAAAATCACCATTATTTATAATTATAGAGTTGGGGTTAGAGACAGATTCAAAGGGAGGCCCTTCCTTTTTTCATTAATTTCTTTTAAGCATTAATAATTAAATTAAATTTATTAAAAAAAAAAAAAATTTATTAAATTTTTATAAAATTAATATCTATTATATTAACGTTCTTATTTAAAAATTATATGCATATATTTAATTTTATATATTGTTATTACACTTTAATATCTTTTTTTATTTATAAAATTATATATACATCTACTTTATGCACAAATATTACACAAAGTTATATTGAAAATACAAAACAAAAAAATATGAGTAATTTCTCAAATAAAAATAACGTCAATATTATAAGTCTAAACTCAAGTAGAGGTTAGTATAATTATACCAAAGATAAAAATGATCTGCTAAAATAATTTATACTTGATATATATTTGATATGTGATTTATAATTATTTTATATATATTGATATTACAATTTGATATTTCTATTAATTTTTAATCTTTATATAATAAATCTATTAACTTCTTTTACTTTTAGCTTCACTCTCTTCTCTTTTTTAAAATCTATATATAAAAAACTTAATTTTACTTATAAATCATGATGTAAGCGATAAATACTTATTGTGATCATTTAATATCTAATATAAATATATTTTTTTTATTTTTTTCACTTTATTCATAAATTTTCCCATATAATAAAAGAAAAATACTTTCTTAAAATAAATAAATAAGAATATATTTATCTTTAATTTAAAATTATACATTTTGATCTTAATTTATTAAATAATTTAAAGATAAATATATATTTATTTATTAACTTTAATATTTTTTCCTATATTTAATAATATAATTTATAATTTTTGATCATTTTATTAAATATTTTTTAGATCCGTCCCTAATTGGAGTACTTACCTCATGGAAGGTGCACAATACACACCCTACCTCACATTTACCATGTTGAAAATGGGGTTTTGGAAGAAAATTTTGTATTGGGATGGCTATCAGATGCTGTTACATGTCCTGTACTATTGAGAAGAGCACTCCAGATCATAGGTCGTGGGTCTTCGGGGTTGGGTCCGGACGTCGAGCGGGTGCCCGCATCCTTTTAAGCTTGGTAGTGGTGCTTCAAAGGTGAATAAAGTGCTTCAAGGCCAGGTGGGTTCAAAGATGGTAATTTTATCCGTGGAGATGGGTATCTATGACGGGAGTGGGTAATACTTATTTAATTTTTTTTATAGGTATAAATACTTATTTAAGTTATTCCTGTTTAATAAATGAGAGTAGAGGTAGGGGATGGATAGTTTATCTCCCATACTGCTTGCGGATATTCATAAAAAAATATAAAATATTTTATATAAAATTATTAAAAATCTCATTATATAAATTAAAATATTATTATATTATACTTTTTTTAAATTTTTTATTTAATTTTTTAATTTTATTGATTTTTTTTATAATTTATTAGATACCTATAAATATCTTATAAATATTCATTTATCCGTAAAAAAATAATAAATAAATACTTATAAATATGAAAACAAAAACAAAGACAAAAATAGATATTATTCATAGAGGCGAAAGACGGAGGACTACTACCTGTCTCCGCCCCGCCCCGTTGCCATTCCTAGGTGGGGTGCTCCATGACCAGGAGCTTCGCTTCAAGGTCAAGTGGAATGCTCGGTGAGTGTGGAACAAGGTGCGAATGGATTGTTTGAGTCTAGTATGGGCCACTTTGTATTGTTTAATGTATATTATATTAACTATAATATTAAAATATAGTTAAAGTATGTGACAACGACCACTCACAAAACTTTTGTGACATATAAATCTCTTATTTCAGAAGTACCGAGAAACTTCTTGAGTGGAGTTTTGTAGGTATTGGAAAATTGGAGTAATAAGACTGCTCTTTCTATTTTGGGGACAAATTATAATTGATAACTAATTTTACAGCATTTATAAATTACGTGGTTGATTTCCGTTCAATCATTTAGTTTTATTCTTTTTTTTTACACTTAATAATTGTTAACTGAAAAGCAAAACAAGTTTTTTAGTACAAAAAGGCAAAACAAAGATACTAGTTTTATCCATTTTAGGACAATCAATCTCAACAAATTTATTAACGGATATTCTTATATTTGAACTCAAATTATGTAATTATCATAAATAAAAAATGAGACAATCCCGTTAATATCATAGTTGATAGTTAATTATAAATACTTTAAACTTTGATTAGCTATTATTTGTCCATTTTGATTAATTATTTTTATATTTCCAAATATGTTTGCAAGATTTCACAAAATGGTAGATTCTCCCAAGCCTATTTGTAGTTGACAAGGACATTTGATTAATGGGATTCGAATCTTTTTACTTGGTGGAAAAATCGTGCTTTAGTGGGATTCTAATAATTTGTCCCCAATTTTAGTTTATTTTTTCTTAATTAAGAGTATTTTATTAAGAAAACATTATTAAAAACAGAGATAAGAGATAATTTAAATCCTCTTTAGCGGACACATTTTAGAATCAGAAAGAGAATTGCACGAGATCTCGAACTAGAGGGATCCCAATCCCTTAATATTAGGTGAACATTTTCCTTAATATCACGATAGTCACCTCATAGAAAGAATGCTTAACTTCAACTTTGAATTTTTAGTCAAAAAAAAAACTTCAACTTTGAATTGAAGTCACATTCTTGCCTCTGTCCATAAAAAAAATTGTCATTCCCTCGGCATGTACATATTAATTAATGAATTATACATTCATTAAGATTGGGCAGGCTGGACAACGCAGCAACCAACCATGCATTATAACTAAAATAAGTCACAAATCTTTCTGACTTTCTTGACACCTTTTTTTTTTGTTTAATCTTTCTTTATACTTTAACCTGATTCAACCTTCAACTTTTAGGAAATGTTTCACATAATACACTTTTTTTTAGGAGTATACTACTTTATTCCATTTTGAACTGTTGATTTCTTGTAAAAAAACAAAGAGTAGGTATGATTAATTATTTGTTACTTAGTAAACAAGTAAAAGATATGGTTGATACATAATATATAAAAAAATTTATAGATTTAAATTAGTAATATTTATATATACTTAGACTTATAGACAAGAAATTAGATCACTTTTTTTTGTTACATATAATTATATATACAAAAAATCTTATAATTTTAATTGATAATATTTATACACATAATAATAAAATTCTTTAAAAAAACTGTGTTAATTTTGGTGAAAGACCGGGTGTAGTACGGGGAACGCGTCTTAAGTTTTAACATAGCAAAAACATGAGTTCCAAATGCAACTCAAATTAGTCAAGCCAATTAGCTCAGAGTCCTGTTTGCATTATGGTGGCTTCATAATAGAACACAAGAAAAGCAAGCCATTCTGGTGGCCTGTATCTTCTCTTAAATGACATTTATATCCTTTACCAATACTTTTTTTTTTCTCATATCATTTTTTATATTTATTCTAATATCATTTATTTTACATATTTTTTCTATCATTTTTTATATTAAATTATACATCCTTAAAAAGATGTGAATAATACATACATCTTTAAAAAAAATTATATGATTAAATTTTTCCTTTACCAATAGATGTAGTAATGATTGTACCATCTACATTCAATTTACCAAATCTGTTCAGCTAATGAAGATTGAAGAAGCAACTCTAATATTCTTATCATAAATAATATGTATATTTATTTTTATATTTCATTTAATATCATTTATTATATATTTTTTTTATCATTTTTTTTTTCAATCACACATTTTTAAAAAAAGTGTGTACAGTACCTACACTTCTAAAAGAGTTGTAGAATCATTTTTTTCTTTGAAGAAGGGATTTAGATTTTTTATTTCTAGAAAAAATGATAGTTATTTTTTGAGAGAAAAGACAGTCCCCAAATCTCTTGGATGAAGCGAATCTCTTCAAATTCTTTTGAAGCATATTATTCTCTCATAACAATTTTCAAAATCTAATCAATTTAATTAAAATAAAAAAAATCAAGTCAATAAATCAAAAAATTAAAAAAATTAAAAATTAAAAAATTTAATTAAATTGGATCAATTTTGAATCTAAATTTAAAAATCGATTCAATCCAAATCAAATCAAGATTTTATATATATTTTTTAAAAAATAATTTACATAAAAAATTCTTAACTTATACTGATTTTGAACTTTTCTAATATTTTTAAATCAAATTTAATTATCTCTCTTAATTTATACATTTATTATAAGATTAACAATGGACTTTTATGTAAAATTTGAATTTATATTTTGATAAATTAATTTTAACTTATATTTTTTATACTTTGATAAATTAGTTTAAACTTATATTTAATATATTTTAATGAATTTAAATTTTTATATTTTGATAAATTTGGTAAATTTATATAGTAAAAAATTATAATAAAAATCAAATCCAATCAAACTAATTTAATTTGAATTTGATTTGATAAAATTTATATTTTAAACCAAACTAATCAAATAAGAAAATAAAAAAATTAATTAGATTTGATTGAATGACTTTTTTTTTTTTTCTTAAAACCGATCTAATCCAATCCACAAATACCTCCAACTACACCTATCTTCTTGTTCTGCTTCCGAGGCTTCCGTTTAGCTTTCAATCATCAATTTATAATTTAGTTTCTTAATATCAAATTTCTGACCATGCAGATGGCCTTAAAGTATTTATATCCAGATCAAGCCGAGTCGCATTCTTCTTTGTCATTGTTGTCTTCTGCATCATAACTCTTCTTATTATTTTCTTCTACATCACAAACTCTTGTTTCAAACTTTTTTACTTTTTGTCGAGCAGCTCGACCAGAACTTTGATGTATCAACCACTTGAACTGGAAATCATGTACTAACTACAGTTGTGATAATGTCTAAGGCGGCAACTTCAAAAACTGTTCTCTGCCAATAATATCAATTGCAGCTGCAAACTCCAGTACGCAACTATCTTCAGAAGTATTAGTAAAGCCAGGTTATTAATATGGTTTGGCTATCCTTAGGAGACTTTAAAATAGTATTTTTATTAGACCGCAGTGAAGATATGTCTTTTAGTATATACATATTCAGTAGCCAAGGGGCAGCAGAGATTGACAAATACCAAAGGGTGTCAATACAGTCATTCATTACAGAGAGTGCATTAAGACTGCCTTAATTAAATGATGTTTAACAAGAGGAAGACAAAAGGGATTACACAGATTATTTACCATCTGATTATCATCTCAGAGAAGGCAAATACAAACAATTACTGCGGCAAAGATCATCAATCTGATCGGATTCCACCCATGAAGGTCCTTGGATCAGGACAGCTTCCAGTAAATTGAGCTTGTGAAAAATCAAAACCTGGATTCTGCAGGAGGCACAACATAATCATGAGGAAAAGCGGTTTGAGGCAACAAGATCATCCCACTAAAACCTAAATAATGTAACGTGGTTAATGGTTATTGTTAGTAATCTAACACAATCTTAATCTGTTTGCTCCAGACAGTTATTCACCATTATCCCTTTTCTTTTTTTCCTGAACTTGAACTTGAACTTGACCATTAGATGGATAAATTCAGAAGCATCTATTACAATTCAACATCAAACAGACTTTTCTCTTTGGGATCAAAATCCAAGAGACTCAACTCAACAGGAGAATAATTGCAGTGGCCAAGACAAAATGATCAAAATGTTAACAATATCAATTCAGAGTTCCCATTACCAGGAAACTTTCAAATTATCTAATAATATGTATGCACATCAAAATCTAATTAGTACATGTACTAATGAAATTATCTGCCAAGTTCAGAATATCCTTCAAAAACTCTAGTGGGAACAGCATGGCAAGTTCAATCACAGCTCAACACATGCTACACTTTTCAAGCAAGGTCGACATTTGTTGGTGAGACCAAACAAACAATAAAATGGGAGTACATCAACTTGCCATAGAGCACCAAGTGCTGGAAATAAATCCCCCAAAAAAAAGTCTTAATAAGCAGAATTTCCATCTCAAAGTCAGTTGTGTCTACCAACATCAGCTACCCACAATAACTCTTCTTCCCCACAAATAATTAGTATATGATAATGATGAAAAATATATCTAGTAATTGTCAGATCTTCTCAATGTTATACACAGTTTAAGCAAAAGACAATATCAACCACCCAAAAAAAAAAGGTGAGTAGGTGAAAATTTATTTTTAACAGCCATGCCAGTTTTAAATTCTAAAGTACACCTCACTATCACAATAAAGGAACTCCCTTTCTCTCCCATGTATCCATAGACATATCATGGACAGGTCTTTTTCTATTCCAGGTAAAAATAAGAATATAAAATTATGGACCCCATGCCTAAATAATACACTCTGGAGATGGAGGAACACAGCCTAACAGCCAGACCAAACATGTGTGTATCCTAAGGCAAACAGATGCAATATATGAATGCAATAGGCCAATAGCATACTAACTAGTAGAAACACTCAACAAAATTCATTATTTTTCATCTGTGTGTAGAATACAGAACAACTTTATAACTAGGATTACTTGAAATGTATAAGGCACATCAAATTATTAGAATTAACATTTCAGGATCCACATCAGCAATTGCAGCTTAATAGAAGTAGTTAGGTAATGCATGAAAGGGATATTCTATGTATGCAATACAGAAAAAATGTAAACTTTGAGAACAACAAAAATTTAGGTTATTTGATATATCAGCATAATCAGAACTTGAGCCCCACATAACTATGAAAAAACGCTAGTAATAGGTTATTCAATTATCTCAAAATGGGAGGGAAAATAATTGGTCTCCTGGAGGCATAGTTATTAAACTCAGACCGGCCATTGACTCGGTCTAGGTATTGGGTTAATGGGTCACTGATCGAACCACATAAAATAAAATAATTATATAAATATTTAATATAAGTAATTATATAAACATTTACATAAAAGTAAAAGAAGGACAACCTGGTGCTATAAAGCTCCAGCTATGCGCGGGGTCCAAGGAATGGTCGGACCCACTATGTAAACATTTACATAAAAGTGAGACTTCAAAAATAAAAATTCAAGCATCTCTGAGCCCAACCAATGCAAAGCTTAGAAATCATGGGCTTATCTTCCAAACAGCCCAAACATACTGAAAACAAGGGCTTATCTTTTAATTTTATCCTCACTCAAAAACCCTAGCTTTATTTTCTCTCTCCCATCACTTCCCCACCCCTACCAACATTAGCAGCACATCAGCAAGCTGCCCAACCCCTTCCCCCTTCCAACATCTAAGAACAACGACCAAGAAGGAAGCCACCACATGACTAAAGCCAAGAAGAACAGCCAAGCTCTGTTGCCGTCGCCGCAGCTGCCAAGCTCTCCATCAAGTCCGATGAAGAGCCCCTCACAGTCTGTGACAGGGTGGGGGCTATGCCGTTTCAGGTTCAGTCGTTACGGATGGGTGGGGGTGATGGCCAATCAATGGGTTTCTCTTCTTACCTCAATATCTTCTTACTTCGCATGCCAGAAAATATGATTTTTTGGCCGGTTTTTAGAAAGCTGACGAGTCACCAAGTTGTCGCAAACCTGTCGGTTCATTCCGGTTCGATTGCAGAGACAATTGAATGACATAATTGGACTGGTCAGAGATCCGGTTTTCCAGTTCGACCGGTCCAAGCCGAGTTTTAAAGCACTTCCTGGAGGGATTGGGACGGCAAGAAGGGAATAACTCAAGCAGAAGGCTCAGATGCCGATAATCCATAACATAATAAGAAAACAATCAGAACGCATCCATGTCAGTCTGAGACCCCAATTATTAGGCAATTAATAAACTTCCTCATGAAGTGGCAACTGGCAAAACACTTAGTGTTACAATGTTACACAGCTGAAGGTTCCCAGGTGAAAATGTTTTAAGGCTTTCACTAAAGATTTACATGATTTTAAATGACTATCTTGTAACAATAGGGCAAGTGCAGTAGAGTGAGTTATTATCATCACAAAAGAATGAACTTCTCTTTATACACACAGAAAACAAAAATGAAAGGGTGAAAAGAAAGAGTATCAAGTTGCAGATTGAAAATCAGTCACTCCGTAAAAAACTGGTCAGACCATAACAACAAAGGAGGCTGAGAAGCTGATGTTAGAGATATCATTGATTGCAAATCAAACAACTTCTGAATCCCAGCACACAAAAAAAGGATTACAACCAAAGCAAAACTCACCTCCTCCTGAAATCTCTGAAGCATGAGCCGCTTCTGCTCAAGATCAGTAGAGTAAGGGTCCAACTGACCCTGGCCTAATATGGGAGAAGCCCATGTCTGACCTTTATCTCTCTTCTGCAGTGTTATGTGCATTATGTCATCCTCTGCAGGTCAAATTCCAAAATCAGCACGACGAAAAGCATCAAAATCAACCAATGAACTTAACCAAATCAAGGCCGAATAAACATATTCATTTCATCTGTGATTTTGAAAACAGAAATCTTCCTAAACTCATTCCAAGCCCAAGTTAATACCACCAGAATAACATGAAAAAAAAAATAGAAATAATTTAAATTAATCAGTTTAAGCCCCTCCCCACCCCCCAAAAAAAAGGAAAGTATAAATCTTTACCTAGGGTCCAGAAAGAGGAATCTGTCTTCACCGGGCAAGTAAGATCATGCTGAGACATTACACACAAAAAATAAAAAAAAAAAAAAAAAAAAAGAAGGCAACAGAAGAACGAGAAAAAAAAAACCATATGAAATGGAAGCAAGAGAGTGATGAGTTGAGAGAGAAAATGAAGAGGGGAATTTTGGGGGTTACATTGAGATATGGAGGGTTGCCTTTGATGCCAAGTTCGAGGTGCTTGGACTGAATCTTACAGTAGAATTGCTTGGAATGAACGTTGGGAGGTAGATTGATGTAAATGTTGACCTCATCTAGGGTTTGATCCCACTCGAACACCTCTTGACCTAAACAAATTCAAATGGTTGAGTTGAAGAAGAAGAAGAAGAAGAAGAAGAGAACAAAATTGAAGAGATAAAGGGGAGATGAAAGGTACCGTTGCGGACGAAACTATGACGCTTTTCGGGGGCCAATTTCTCCGCCATTTTCTAGGGTTTGGTACAATCACCACCACCTTCTTCTTCTGCTTCTTCTTCTTCGTTCGCGCGGTTCCCTTTCTTTTTGGTACAAAATAAAATACAACACGATGCCTTGTGGTTTGGTTCGTTATTCAACTTTTTCTCGATAATTCAATATTTTGGGTATTATTCTCGTACGATTCGGATTCTCTATATTGAGAAGGAAAAAGATTTTTACAAACCAATAATTTTACGGCAAATTACATTTTACCACCTCAATTTTCATAGCTTATCATTAGATCTTTTTTATTTTTTTTTATTAAACTCCTTAAACTTTTGATTTAAAGTGACAATGTTAAAATTCATTAATTTTAACATCCTTAACTTCCAAAACATTAGACAAAAATAATAGCTACGGTTTTAACAATAGAATAATTAGTTTAAAATCTTAGTTAAATTGTAAATTACATTTCACAGTTATTTTGTAGTTAAAATTTTTTTTAGTTTGGTTAATGTTAAAAATGTAATGTTATAAGATAATAACATATTTTATTCCTTTATCATTAACATGTATTATAACAAATAATAAAGGAATATGATCTATTATTAGTTGCTTGTAAAGATTTCTATTATTATTGACTTGCAGACAGTGCCAATACATAATATGATAAATACAAAAATGTGAACATAAAACATTTGTGAGATAATTATGATGCATGTATTTTTAATTTAACCATGATTTTAGATTAATTAACTATAAAATCATGGCTATTTAATTTTTTTAAGGTTTTGTGACGTTAAAGTTAACGTTTTCACTTTAAAACTAATAGTTTAAAGGATTTTAGTAATATAAAAAAAAATTTAACAGGGTGGAGTAATAAGTGATAAAACTTTGAGGGGGGGGATTGTAATTTACCTATAATTTTATACTATTGTTAACTTAGTTTTTTTTTTGACTAAAAAAGATATTCATTCATTCAAATTGGTAGAATACATCAAGAACAACACAAATTCAATATCGCTAAAAATTGAAAAGGATTTTAGTGATATAAAAACGTAAAAAATCTTTCAAATGTGACAAAATCAAAGTGGCAAATACCTGGTGGATCAGTAATAAGTGATTGAAAACTTTCTGAAGAGGGGACGGGAAACCACCGCAATTCAAACGTAATTTACCTATAAAGAACCACTTATTTAGATAAAAGGATACTATTGTTAAAAAAAGAATAATAAGCTACGTTAAGATTAAGTAGAGAGAGAGAGAGAGTAAGTACCTTTGAAGTTTTAGTTAACAATTTCAAAATCAATTATTAAGATGTATTAATTTGTTTATTGACTAATACCATATTTAAGAAAAAAATCCTTAGAATAAGTATGTAAGTGATAATATATCCATCTTACCTTAAGTTATTTAATAAGTTAAGATTATAATATATTTTAAATTAAATTAATGATAAATACATTTTTATTTATTCAATTTACAAAAAAATTACTTTATAGAATTTTTTTCATTCAAAAAGTTGATAACCGACTAAAACTCGTTAACCAATCTATACATGTTAATTGTTATTAACTAATTTTTAACCTATCATTAAATGGTGAAACAATAATATCAAATTTTTTATATGGGAATAACAGCATTGGACTGAGAAGCACACTTAATTCTGCAAAAGTATGTAACTATTATGAAAAAATCAATACTTAAGATTTTATAAAATATAAATATGGAAAAATACTTAGGTGAAATTTTTTAGGTAATTGTAGTGTTATTCTCAATAAAATTATGATATGTATATTATCTTTTACATCTCATCTAAAAAAACTAAAAAAAAAAAAGATGAAATGACTGAAAAATAATACACATGCTATAAAAAAGAACAACACTGCAAACACTTAAAAAATTATCTAAGTTTTCTTCTATATATATATAGTCAACAAAATTACAGATTGTCTATATGCAATTATCCTCTTTCTACTCATCAATAGTTATAATTCTGCATTTTATTATTTTAAAATGTACCTTCACTTTTTACCCAAAAAAAAAAACCTGTACCTTCATTGTAGAAGATTTAAATTATTTGTTTTTCTTAAAAAATACTGATACTTTAATAATTATTTATTAATCATTATTTATTTAATCCACTCTAAGTATTTATTGAAAAAAATTAAGTGTACAACAACTTGGAATACAAAAACTTCACAGTACAATAATCAATGGCTCTAATTTTTTTTTGAGTTGGGAGTCAAATGTTGGGTGAAATAATTTTATCCATTGATTTAAGTTTTATCAAAATTTTGTCTAGAACTTTTTTTATGCAAATACCAATGCTCATATTTATTGAGTGTGATATTGTCATATTTAGATGGATTGAGTAATTTAAATTAAAAAAGGCTAAAATAATTTCTTCTGCTTCTTATGTGTTAAAAGCAATATATACTATTATTAAAAAATATATAATATATGCGACTTATAATTGAATTGAATTTTCCCTTTTGGTAAAATGAGTTTTTTATTTTATGTCTTAACAATTAGCATTTAGTGCATGTTTGGAACGGATTATTTCTGTCCCAACATACGTTAGTTTGCCCAAAAAAGTTGTTGGTTGCAACAGTAATATGTTTGAGTATTTTGTAGCAATAATTAACAATTTTTTTTTTAAAAAAAAGTTGTTGAGCTCAATCAAAAATTTGAGTATTATTGAAAAAAGTTGTTAGGATTATTTTTAATAGTAAATATAAATATTATTTTGTTTTCAATCAAATAATTTTTTTAATCAATCAAATAATATTTTTAATTATTATATACCTATTTTGATGATTTGATACATAAAAGTGATTTTTTTATACCATCTAAATAAAAACAAATTAACTTTAAATTACTTTTTAACTAATATATTTAAACATAATTAATTATTGAAATAATTAAACTTTTACAACTTAATTATTGAAATAATCGATTATTAAAATAATCAAGTTTTCACACATATCCCAAGCACACACTTAAATAATTGGTTCAAGATTTGGTGTATTTTTTTTTCTTTTATACAAGGTTTCTCTTATTCTTTGAGTGTAAGAATAATTCACTTGGAGGTATTGAAATTGTCCCTCCCACTTAAAACCCGTATAGAGTATTTTTTTTTATTCCTTTTAATTAATAAAAGTACTTGGTCTAGATAATTATCTTGAACCAATTGGGTATGATATGTTAGTGTCTGTTTGGTTTATTTGCGTTAAGTAAAATTGCTTTTGAAGGCTTAAAATTAATTCTCAGCATCATTGATTGTGTTTGGTTATTATTTTTTTCGGTGGAAAAAATTAATTCTAGATAAGTGAATTTTTTTTTGCTTTTACGGTTAATGAAATTGATTCTAGGAGTACGATCTATAAAACATTTAAAAATGAAAAATGATTTTCATACATTTTTTTTAAATATTACTTTTTATACTATTTTTCAATAATTATGATTAAATGAGAAAAAATAATAAGTAAAAAGTAATGTAAAAAGTTATATGAGAGAAAAATTATGTAAAAAATCAGAGTTGTTAACTTTTAAAATATAATTCATGACGATGGTCTCTTATAAAATGGTATATTAATACCTGAAAAATACTAGAATTAATTATGGCATTGATTCTGCACCATAAAAATTATGCCATTGATTGGGCTAATAATTATGCAGTGTCAATCGGTCTAACCACTCCAACTATTATCTTTGGCTAGTTGGACTTGAGGTGTGACAAATTTGTATTAGATTAATCACTAGTGGGATATCTCATATTGTGTGGTGGAGATCTTATTATTGGTCTTACGCTGCAATTAAGATTTTGTTCATTTGTTGGTCTTACGCTGCAGTATATATTGTTCATTGAGTTACATAAAAGAAGGAAAAGCTTAGTTATTGTAACAAATTCATTGCAATCAAATTTTAATCATATGATTTACCATGTTAAATACAAATTTAAGCAACCCAAAATGCTACTAAGCTATACGTAATTAATTAGATAGGGCTGACTTTATGGTTAAGAATGTCTTTAATAAGTTTCAGTGGATCTCCCACATGTATAGTTATAGTACATTGGATTTATAGGAGGAGCTCTAAAAGAGATAAAAACACATTTTGTGTACAAAGATAAACTAAGTATGGCAGGAAACTTCGTGTCTAACCCTTTATTTATTGAATATCTTAGAGAAGCAGCAAGCTGCTATACACATGAAGTACTGGCACTGATTACCGTTTGGCTCTCTTCCGAATGTTTACTCTATGGCTATGCGCAATGCCATACGGATTCTGAATCTCTGATGCTTAATTTACACCGGCTAGCTGCTGAGGCGCATCTTGTTAGATATGCATGGGCCGCAAGGCTCAACATTTTTCCTGAATCTTAAACTACAATCATGGACAGTGGGGGAACCAGACTCTAGAAGTTTGGGAGAGCCCTAGTATTTCCTTCATATGTTATTTTTATTATTTAGATGATAAGATGAAATTTTATTATGTAAATAAATATTGCATGAAGATTTTTAAGTTAGTCTCAATTATTTGTTACTTAAATCGAGAAAAATCTTGGTGTTCATATTGAGAAATTATCCTTTTTAAGGAATTTATCTATATTGACATGTCTTATTAAAAAAAAATACAATTAATGTCATATTGCTCCTTTAATTTATCTAAATATTTATAAGTTTATAACTATCACACTTGAAATTTTTAATAAAATCACATTACACAAACTTAAATTTCAAATATCAATAAACTCAAACTATGAAAATAAGAATTAGAAGTGTAACATCCTAAAAATTAAAATTATCTCTTAACCAATTAATTTTGATAGTTAGCAATTTTCTTGTTTAGTAATTTACGATCTTTGTAAAATTATTTTAATTATTCCGTCAACAGTGTATTTGATCGTTTTGAGTGATTTACTCTCATGTCGTCGAAAAAATAAAAATTTTTGGTAGGAAAAACTTTACGTAATTTAATTTTTACCATTAGGTTTTAATTATTTTACATAATCTGATTTAATATTTGTGTATTTTCTAATTTTTGTGATTTTATGGTGATTATGAAATTTTTATGATATCTCAATCCGTTTTTAGACTATTTGTGAGTCCCAAATGGTTTCTACGTGGACCGAGATGAGTCTAAAACGTGAAAATTTTTTTACGCGTAGAAAAATTTATCTTGTTGAGACGGAGACATGGGATCTTACTAAACTTGAATCAGGAAATAGTTTTAGAAAATTTTTTGTCTTGTGTTTTATCTTGTATTTAATTATATCGGGCGATAAAAATACAGTAAATAAATTTTTGTGGGGTTTAACAGATAAAAGTAAATATTATACTGTTAAGTCAACATTAGTGGTTATGATAATGGACCAATAGGAAACAAGTCTAATATTGGAGACTTTGATATCAACCGTCAATTTAATCAATGGTGTAGGATAAGTCTAATAAAATGGCTATGACCATTTTTATAACCATTGGATTTAGAATTGATCAAGGAGGAGATTTGATCTTACAAAGTAGGTAGGACCATTTGTGACCATTGGATTTGAATTTAATCAATGGTGGAGATGGATCAATCATGACCATTGGATTTGGATTTAATCAATGGTGGAGATTTAGTCATCAAAAATGGCTTTGACTAATTATAACCCTTGGATTAAAAGTAGAAGGTGTAATCTTGACCCTTCATTTTGGAGATGCATCTAATGGCTTAGATTTCAAGAAGGAAAAATCTAATGGCCAGATTAAGTCTTCAAATCAAAAGTCTACCTAAATCCTAACTATTGAATTAATCAATTATCTAAAATGCTATAAATGGTGGCTTGAAAAAATGACAACATTATTGCATGCAAAATGGAGGAGGGGACGGTTTTGTGTTGTATTTGGAGCTAAAGGAAAAGTTGAAATGCCATTATTAGTTACTTTAGTCAATTATGCACCATTATTGATTTTTGGCACTCTTAAAGAATGCATGTAGAGGGGGGACGATTTTGAGTTGTTTAGGAGCTAAAGAAAAAACTTTATGACCATTATTACTTGTCATGGTCATATTACATCATTCTTGACCATTATTCTTTGTTTGCTTCCTGGAGATTTCTTGGAGGGGGACGGTTTTTGGAGGCTTAGGACCATACAAAAGTGTTTCATTCCTATCATTACTCATTCTTGGTCAATTAGTGATCATTTCCCCAAAACCTAAACTCTTTGAAAATTTTCTCTCTTTTCTCTCCATGGTGGTTTCGGCCATGACTCCTAAGTATGGCTTCCATCACTCAATAATTTTAACCAACCTTATTTCTTGAATCTTTACCTTATTCTAAACAACTTTCATGTTGGAGACTTTCTCTAAATCATTCATCTTTATGGACTTTCTTCAAGATCAAAGTTATGGGGTATTTATGGTGAAGTCTAAGGAAACTTCATTTCTTCTCTCTTTTTCATGATCTAAATCATGTTTGATCCATGGTTCCTCTTAATCAAGCTTAGTATACTAATTTTTATGTATTTTGTTTTGTATTTGAGAAGTTCTTGGTGGTGAAGGACTTAGAAAAAAAGCTAAACAAAGAGAATTTTTGAGGATCTTCAAGAGGTAAGAGTGAGATCCACCTTACCAAACAAGTATGGTGGTGAGAGATGATCTTATATTTGATGGATGGTGAATCCATGTGAGGATTCATATCCATGGTCTTGTAATTTATTTGTGATTGTTTATGTGTTTTAATTATTTGCCTATGCTTGATATGCTTTGCATGATTTTATGGCTTTGATAGTATGCTTAAAATATGTATGATAAGTATATGACATGCTTGTAGTATTTATGATGAAATATGTATGTGTATGCCATGATGTGTTGATGGAGAGGAAATTAATTTTTGGTTCCAATGGCCAAAGGAATGCTACGGTTTTTGACTCTCAAGATTGAGGTCTATGTTGAAAATTTTCAAGAACAAGGGAATTAATTTTTGATCCCTAGAACATGGTGAATTTTTGGCTAAGACACCTCAAAATAGGTGTTCACAAATTAATATTTTCATGAAGGATGAAAATGGATGATTTGAAGAGTATGGAAAATAAAAAAAGGGTTTGTTTTTCAAGAAAACAAGAACACGATTTTTTTTTGAGAAATTTTTATTGATTTATTTTATGTACAAAGATCCTAAATATTTTTCTAAACATGAGTTTTAGACGAAATGGGCAATGTTGTTTCTAAGTGTTTATTAAACTTGATTTCAAAAAACGAAACAGGCAACGTTGATTTTAAGGATTTGCAAAGAAAGTGAAAAATGATTTGCAAAGAAAGTGAAAAAGGATTTGTAAAGAAAGTAAAAATGAATTTGAACAAATGGGTTTGGTTTTTATGACCATCGGTATTTTTTGATTTTGAAAACAAAGATTTTAATGGTTTTGTTTATGTGAAAACATAAATGATAAATAATTGAGTTAGAAGGAAAAATGTTTGATGGCTTGAATAGCCAAATACCCTACGATTTTGAAAAAGCTGGTTATGCCTAAATTTTTATGAAATAAAGTGATATTTTATAAAACAAAGTGTTTTACATTATTCGAAAGATTTGACATTTTCAATGAACACATTCACGATTTTTGTAAAAGATTTTTAATGGTTTTGTTTGTGTAAAACCATATCAATTTAGAAGGAAAAAAATATTGGATGGTTTCATAATCATATCCATCGCGTTTTTGAAGGCTAGTAATGCCTTGATTTTTATGAACAAAGTGATTTTTAAAGTGGAAACGTAACTTGATTTAATACTGAGGAATTTGGAAAGGGAATCGAGTGTTTTATCACTTGAGAGAATTTTGTAAACGAAAGACAAAGAGAGGTTGAACAACGTTTGAACTTTAATTTATTTTGAAGAAAATTGGTTTTAGAATTGATTTGAGAAAAATGGAGAATATAATAGTGATTTGATATTTTCCAACGTGAAGCTCATCCTTTGGGTTTTGGAGAGCGTTAGTGATTTTTAAAGTTAGAACATTAATTTATATTCATGGAAAAGTGATATTTGTGGAATATATTTTGGAAAAGGATTTCTTGAGTAAAGAAATGTGAAAAAGATTTTCTTGAGTAAGAAAATATGAAAAATAAAATACAAAGTCATATTATTTTGAGAAATGTTGAAAAGAATATTTGAAGGTTGAGAAATATTTTCTGTAATGAAATTGAGGTGAAAAATTATTTACGTATCTTAAAAACATAATTTTTAAACTACGCGATTGGAAATACGGTAGAATATTTCTACTCGATTCTGAATTATGTTTAAATATTTTACGTAATTTGAACTACTGTTAAAAAATCAATATGTGATTTAAAAGTGATAGAATATTTTTATGTGATTGTGAAAATGACGGAAAATCATTATGTGATTTGGAAAGTGTTTTAAATATTATGAGAATGATGGAAAATGATTTACGCGACTTAAAAGAATGATTTTTAAGATACGCAATTTTGAAACAGTGAAAAAATATTATGCGATTTGAGAAACGTATATTTTTACATAATTGAAAAAAATGTTGAAAAAATTATTATGTGAT
Source organism: Ormosia emarginata (assembly GCA_029884605.1). Classification (NCBI taxonomy): domain Eukaryota; kingdom Viridiplantae; phylum Streptophyta; class Magnoliopsida; order Fabales; family Fabaceae; genus Ormosia; species Ormosia emarginata. The sequence goes on along the minus strand of JAQQTP010000059.1, from coordinate 7,383,281 downwards.
TTAAAAGTCTGTGAAGAGTTGTAGCGTTTTGAAAACGTAATGTAAATTTTACGAAATTTTGTAAACATAACAATAGTGTTACGGTATTGTGAAAACGTAATAAAAATGTTTTGAAATTTAAAAACGTAACAAAAGTGTTACGGTTATTGTGAAAATGTAAAAGAAGTGTTATGATATTGTGAAAATATAACAAAACGTTTTTGAATTGTGAAAACGCATGTAAAAAATGTTACGCTATTGCGATTGTGGAAATATGACAAAAGTATTTTATGACTATAAAAATATGATAACATGATGATTACTACCAAAACGGTGTATGAACAACCGTGTGTGAAAAAATGACGAGTTTTGCCTGTGATGGGCTTTTGATGCATTTTATATGCATTGGAAAGAGATGCTTGTATTTGGTATTTAAGCACTCTACGTGCATTGGAAAAATATGCGTTGAGGTGTAACACCCCAAATTTTCGTATATCTTAAAAAGAATTTTGTGATTAACGTAATTTTATCTTGTTTAGTAATTTCGTCTTGTATAAAATTATTTTATTTATTCACAATCAGCGTATTTGATCGTTTGAGTGATTTACTTTCACGTCGGAAAATAAAAATTTTCTACGGAAAACTTTACGTAATTTAATTTTTACCGTTAGGTAATTAATTTACGTGTCGATTTGATATTTGTGCGTTTTCTAATTTTTGTGATTTTTGTGGATGATTATGAATTTTTTTCTGTATGTGGGCCCATTGGTCCTATGTGGGCCCAGGTGACCTTATGTGGGCCTGTGGTCCGTAAAAAAAAAATTTTTCTACGCATGCGTAAAAATTTATCTGCTTAGACGGAGACAGGATCTTACTAAACCGAATCCGGAGACAGCTTTTAGAAAATTTCTTAGATCTTGTATTTTATAATCGTATTTAATTATCGGATGATAAAAATACGGTAAAAATATTATTTGTAGGATACAGAATAAATATTATACTTAAGCATAGTCAACAAAGAGAGCTTGACTTGATTTATACCCTTGGATGAGAATACTTAGTTTGAATATTAACCATTGATTTAATCAAAGGTTAAGAAACAAACTTAATAAAGCGCTTGGATAATAACCATTGATTTAATCAATGGTGTGAGAATAAAACTTAGTTAGGAAGGCTTTGATATCAACCATAGATGTAATCAAAGGTGTAGAATTAGTCTTGAAAAATGCATGACCATTTATAACCATTGGATTTAGATTAAATCAAGGGTGAGATTTAATCTTAAAAAGTAATAAAGACCATTTATGAATATCTTGGATGAAGAATTAATCAAGGGTAGAGATTTGTCTTCTAAAATGTGAAAGACTAATTAGGACCCTTGGATTTAAAGTTTGAAGAAGCAATCTTAACCATTAATTTTGGAGACACATCTAATGGTTAAATTTAAAGGAGAAAAATCCAATGGCTTGAAAAGTCTTCTAACCTATCTAAATCTACTAAATCCTAACCATTGAATTAATCAATGGCTAGAAATGCTTCAAATGGTGGCAAATAATGAAGACAACTTTATTGAATGCATTATGAAGAGAAAGTGATGGTTTTGGAGTGTTTAGAAGATACGTTAAACAAATGCTTTATGTCATTTTTGCATGTATGGTGAAGTTAGACATCATAATGAACTTACTTTTGATTTTTTGCACTCAAGAAGAATGCAAGAAGGGGGGACTACGAATTTGGTGCTGCATGAAGGAGTTTGGAAGACCATAATAATTAAATGCTTTAGTCATTATTGTTTCCTTGTCTTCATTGATTCATTTTCAAGAGAAACTTAAAAATTTTCTCTCCATCTCCTTTCTTCTCTAGATTTTGGCCAAGTTCTCCAAGAGCACCTTTCATCACTCAAAATTTCATCCAACTTGATTTTCTAAACCTAAACACCATTCTAAAACATCTCTAGTTATGAGTTTTTCCAAAATCATTCAATTGAGCTTCAAATCCAAGCTTCAAGTTTCTATCAAAAATCAAAAATTTCATCTTTGTGCTTCAAGAAAAACCATTCGGTTATCTACCCTAAAATCACCATCCAATCTCTTTTAATTTCATCCAACCATAGATCTTGAATCTACATGATGTTCTAAGAACTTTCATGTTGAAGATTTTCTCTAAATCATTCATCTTCATAGACTTTCTTCAAGATCAAAGTTATTGGGTTTTTGAGGTGAAGTATAAGGAAACTTCATTTTCTTCTCTTTTTCATGATCTAAGCCATGTTTGATCCATGGTTCCTCTTAATCGAGCTTAGATACTAATTTCTACATGTATTTTGTTTTGTATTTGAGAAGCTCTTGGTGATGAAGGACTTGGAAAAAGAAGCAAATCAAGAAGCTTTTGAGGATCTTCAAGAGGTAAGAGGAGATCCATCTCACCAACCAAGCATGGTGGTGAGAGATGGTATTTTATTTGATGGATGTGGAATCCATGTGAGGATTCATATCCATGGTCATGTAATTAATTTGTGGGTGTTTATGAGCTTTGATTAATTTTCTATGCTTGATATGCTTTGCATGATTTTATAAATTTGATGATATGCTTGATATCTTATACATGCTTTTATGGCTTTAATGGTATGCTTATATTATTTATCATGAAATATATACATGTATATGCCATGACTTGATGGTGGAAAGGAAATTGATTTTTTCCAATAAATTGAAGGAAAAGCTACGGTTTTGATCGCTTGATTAGGGTTCATGTTGAAAATTTCAAGAACGAAAGAATTGATTTTTGAGTACTTAGAACATGGTAGATTTCGAACAAGACACCTCAAAATAGGTGTTCACAAATTAATATTTTCATGAAAGATGAAAATGGATGATTTGAATAGTATGGAAAATAAACAAAGGATTTGTTTTTCAGAGAACAAGAATATGATTTTTGGAGGAATTTTTATTGATTTATTTTGTGTAAAAAGATTCTAAGTGTTTAACTAAATATGAGATTTAAATGAAAATAAGAATGATGATTTTAAGGATTTGCAAAGAAAGTGAAAAAGGATTTGTAAAGAAAGTGAAAATGGATTTGCAAAAAAGTGAAAAATTGAAAATGAACAAATGATTTGATTTTCAAAGACTATGAACATCTTACGTTTTTGTAAAGGATTTTTAATAGTTTTGTTTGTGTAAACCATATCAATTTAAAAGGAAAAATATTTGATGGTTTTAATACGTCCATTTTTTTTAGGCTTGTAATGCCTTGATTTTTTATGAACAAAGTGAATTTCCAAGTGGAAACGTATGGATTTAATACTGAAGGATTTTGGAAAGGGAATCGGATTTATCACTTGAGAAAAATCAAGTTTTTGTAAACGAAAATGTTTTGAACTTCAATTTATTTTGAAGAAGGTTGAGTTTGGAAATGATTTGGGAAAATGAAGAATATAATGGTATTTTGAAAATTTACTAACGATAACTTATTTTCAAGTTTTGAAATACGTTAGAAAAATGTTAAGTTTTGAAACGTTGATTTACATCAATGGAAAAGTGATTTACATAAGTATATTTTGAAAAAGAATTTCTTGAAGTAAAGATCATGGAAAAATATTTTCTTGAGTAAGAAAAATATATTAAATGAAATATAAAGTTATATTATTTTGAAAAAAAGTTGAAGAGGAATTTTTGAAGGTTAAGAAGTATTTTACAGTAATGAAATTGTGATGAAAAATGTTTTACGATCTTAAAAACGTGATTTTTAAGCTACGCAATTTTGAACAACGTGTTAAAAATGATATTGATTTATTTAAGTCCAAAATAATGTTTGGAATATTGAGGAATATTTTATGTGATTGAAAAATGTTGAAAAATATTTTACGATCTTAAAAACAATTTGAAATACAAAAATATTTCTACGCGATTTGAAAAATGTTTAAATATTTCTACACGATTTGAAAAGCGTTTAAATATTTTACTGACCAAATATTGTTGAAAAATCACTACGTGATTTGAATAGTGATAGAATATTTTTACGTGATTGTGAAAATGATAGAACATTGTTATGAGATTTGGAAAGTATTTTAAATATTTTGAGAATGATAGAAAATGATTTACGTGACGTAAAAGAATGATTTTTAAGTTACGCGATTTTGAAACAAATGGAAAAATACTATGCGATTTGAGAAACGTATGTTTTTACGCGATTGAGAAAAACGTTAAAAATTAGTACGTGGTTTAAAAGTCAACGAATGAAGAGTTACAACATTTTGAAAACGTAATGAAATGTTACGAAATTTTGTAAACGCATGATAGTGTTAAGATTGTAAAAACGTAATAAAAACGTTTTGGAATTTTAAAAACGTAACAAAAATGTTACGGTATTGTGAAAATATAAAAGAAGTGTTATGGTATTGTGAAAACATAACAGAAAAGTTTTGGATTGTGAAAACATAATGAAATGTTACGCGATTGTGAAAATACGGTAAAAGTGTTTTACAACTATGAAAACGTGATTACATGATTTTATTTGTTGAAAGTACAATATGATTCTTGTTGAACCAAAGTGTCCATACAATCGTTTGTGAGAAAATGACATATTTGATTGGATTTGGTGCATTATACATGCATTGGAATGGTCCAGATGAGAATTTGGATATGGTGATTATTGGGAGAAACACACCTCTTGAGTGGGTGCGATATAGCGTAGTGTAGGTCACTTGTTGACCTTGGGGGCATCGGGGTGCGGGTTGCCTACATGGGTGGTTGGTCGCGCTTCTTCCCGTGGTTAGACCGATGCAACACACCGATGATCCGGACCGAGACACTTATTCTTAATCAAGATCCGATAAAGACATCGTGTATATGCTAGATGTGCAAAATCAAAATGAGGATTATAAAGACGTGGTCTGAGGCATGTGGTACCGTGATCTTTTCGATCATTTCTCCGACCAGTTTAGCTCCATGGAGTAGGAAATCGAGTCTTGTGTACATACATGCATAATCTGAACATTGATATCTCATGTGATATATTAATTGAGGAATATTGGCTATGACAATTGTTTTGAATACTTGGATGATGATAATGATAATTAAAACATTATTGTAATTTGTTGTTTATGATAATTAAACTAATAAATGATTAGATAGTTGATTAATGCTGATAGCATGATTATGGTATGATCTATCTCAGTATGATATCTTTGTTTGTGTTATCTCTATATTGCCATCTTTGGTATTGGCGTAGGTGATCTCACCTCTTTGTTATGTTATTTTGCTGTGTCTGTACTGTTAAAATCAAATAATAGAAAGATCGAGTTGTCTTAGACATAACGGGCGATGGATACTCTGAGATTGGTGACAACAATAAGGAGTGGACATTCAGGACTCGAAGGTGTGCAGTGTTGACAAAGAACAGATGTAGAACAGATGTCTGATGCAACAAGATGGATACACAACAGAATAAGTATGTTAAGTTTTAACGTTAGTGTTGTCTAGTCTTTATTAAGTAGGACCGTCATGGGGTTTCTTCTTGTTAAAAAACAAAGTCTGTTAGTTTTATATTTCTCTTCAAATTGTTAAATACTAATTGGTGTCAATGTTGTATATGAATCAGTTTCAATATATTTTTCAGTATTACTTCTAAATTACAGTAAGTTTATATTTCAACAAGAAAGAAATTTTTTTTAAACCCACGTTTTTAACTCAAACCTTTTGTGAAAACATTTTCAGATTATGAGTCGGAAGTCAGACATGTGATACCCTAGGGAGGGTGTTACATTAGTTGGTATCAGAGCACGGTTTGAGTCTTTTGGGGTTTGTGGTTAGGTCTGTTTTACTTGTGTTGTGTTCTCTGTGTTATTATTCCGAAAGGAAACAATGATGTTTATAATGGATATCAGATCCATTGTATTTTGATTCATCCATTTTTGGAGAGAGAAAACAACTCGTGCTAGATGTACGTGTGTGGATGCGGAACATAATACTATTAATGCAGTTGCAGCTACGGGAGCAATGTAAAAAGATAACAAATAGGAACTAAGGGAGCGTAATGTAGTTGCAAAAGCTATGGCAGCAATGGGAGCAATGTGAAAGGATAACTGCAGGAACAAAGGACCGCTGTTCAATGGGGAAGAAATGAAAGTTGAGGTTCAGGATCTGATGGAAGAGAATCAGTCTTGGAATATAAGATTTTGAAATTTTGGAACCCGATATTTTTAAGGATATTTGGAAAGTGATTGATTTCAATGGAAGATGTATTTACAACCATTGAGGAAACCAAAGGCGAATCGATGTGAAAGAAGGTACTTAATAAAGGAATGTACGTCACAGAAACAAACGTTTATTTGAAATGGTTACATCTGGTTTCCATTTTATTTTGATTCGTCCATCTTTGAAGAAAAGAAATGACTCGCGATAGACGTACACGCGTGTGGAAGCGAGACATAATGGTGGTGATATGACTTGCAACTTTGGAAGTAATACAAACAATGGTTTGAAGCAATTATACAAAAACTCGAGAAGATTGTTCACAACAAGAATTGATTTCTTAAGCTAAGATTTTGTTAGAGTTGAATCGGTCTCGGGATGAGAAACCTGTAACGCCGACCATATTGGTTACGAAAAAGGAAATCGTAAGGTCAAGCGATTCCAACAAAAACGTACTCGAAATCTCCTAGGAAGTCAACAACAACAACAATCTTGTGGAGAAAGTACTAGTAATGACAAAGTTTAGTTTGACTGTGACATCTCGCACCGAAGTAAGAAGTGTGGAAAGGAGGCACTTAACAAAAGATTGTACGTCCAAGGAAATAATTTATTTTAAGTGCGGGAAGTTTGGAACACAATCTTTGAAAATAGAGTTCCAATGAAAACAGAGTTTTCTGTTAGTAAAATCTCAGGTAGTAAGAAGTGTTCGGAGCGGAAGATTTAAACAATGGAGATTGTGTCATTGGAGCTAATCTTATAAACCATACTGAATATTTCTGTGAATAACCTATTCCTTATAGCATATGATTGAGTAGATCAATTATATGTTAGAGTTATTCGTAATCCTCTGATTTGTTTATTTCTTTTATTCTTAATCGATCAAATTTCTCAAGTTATTCAAATTCTTGTTATGGATCAAATCTTTGTGTTAGTTTGATCTGTCGTTCAAAATTTTTATGTAGGTTGATCTGTTTCCTAAAACAGATGTGATCTTTCAAAACTCAAAACTTTGTGTTAGTTTGATCTGTTTTATAAACAGACATGATCTTTGAAAATGGATTGGTTATTTTCCAACCGTATCCTATGAGATTGTCTCAATACAGTGTTAGTATTTCAGAAAAACTCATTCCTGAAAATCAGACAAAATCAAATTCTTGTTGAATATGTTTGGTAACATATTTAGATCATTTCGCTACCTTTTCTTCCTAAACCTCTATAATGTTCTTTCATATATTGCATTTGCAAGAAAGAATATTTTGCAAGAAAGGATATTCTTATTTAAAATCCATGTCATAGTATCTGGTATAAAATGTGGTTGAAAGGAGAACTCGGTTAGTGAGACGTTTCCTGTTAAAGAAGCTAAAGCTGGAGAATAAAGTGATATGAGGATAAGAAAATTTTAAGTAATACATTACATTAGTTGGAAGTTATCTAGAAAAACTATTCTGGCATGAATGAAGGTTGGTAGCCATTGTATTGATATCGAGAATTTATTCTTGAAGATCGAGTTACATCCAATTCTTTCTTTGGATATGTTCAATAATATATTCAATTCGTTTTGTTCTTTTTTCCATGATGTTTTCTTTCATCTATCGCAATTAAAGGAATATCTTGCAAGAGAGAATATTCCTATCCAGATCGAGTATCAAAGTGGCGCGATTAGATACGTGGTGGATTCTTCAAAAATTGAAGAAGTCTGTCTATGGGAAAAGTTAAGACGGTAATGGAAAACCGTAGAAAAAAAATTATTAAGATATTTGTTTGATCGGAAAAGTGAACAAGAGATAAAGGACTTTCAATGGTTTAGAATCGTTTGGAGTAACGTAAGAGGTGAAACTACATGAATCTGAAGAAAGATAAAGGAATAATGTCATTATTATTCATGGTGTGAAAATCATGGTCATGAAATTTCGAGACGAAATTTCTATAAAGAGGGATATTGTAACACCCCAAATTTTCGTATCTCTTAAACAAGAATTTTGTGAGTTAATGCAATTTTCCGTTTAGTAATTTCGTGCACTTAATGTAAAATTATTTTATTTATTCCGTCAACATTTTGATCGTTTTGAGTGATTTACTCCGCGTCGGAAAATAAAAATTTTCTAAGTAGGAAAACTTTACGTAATTTAATTTTTACCGTTAGGTAATTAATTTACGTAATGATTTGATATTTGTGCGTTTTCTAATTTTTGTGATTTTTGTGGATGATTATGAATTTTTTTTGTATGTGGGCCCAGGTGGTCCTATGTGGGCCCAGGTGACCTTATGTGGGCCAATGGGTCCCAAAAAGCAAAAATTTTTCTACGCATGTAAAAATTTGTACTGCTTAGACGAGACAGGATCTTACTAAACCCGAATCCGGAGACGCTTTAGAAAATTTTCAGATCTTGTATTTTATACTCGTATTTAATTATCGGATGATAAAAATACAAGAAAATATTATTTGTAGGATACAAGAATAAATATTATACTGCATAGTCAACAAAGAGAGCTTGACTTGATTTATACCCTTGGATGAGAATACTTAGTTTGAATATTAACCATTGATTTAATCAAAGGTTAAAAACAAACTTAATAAAGAAGCTTCGGATAATAACCATTGATTTAATCAATGGTGTGAGAATGCTTAGTTAGGAAGGCTTTGATATCAACCATAGATGTAATCAAAGGTGTAGAATTGGTCTTGAAAAATGACAAAGACCATTTATAACCATTGGATTTAGATTAAATCAAGGGTGGAGATTTAATCTTAAAAAGTAATAAAACCATTTATGACCATTGGATGAAGAATAATTAATCAATGAGATTTGGTCTTCTAAAATGTGAAAGACTAATTAGGACCCTTGGATTTAAAGTTTGAAGAAGCAATCTTAACCATTAATTTTGGACACATCTAATTGTTAAATTTAAAGGAGAAAAAAATCCAATTACTTGGAGATTAAGTTTCTCTAACCTATCTAAATCTACCTAAATCCTAACCATTGAATTAATCAATGGCTAGAAATGCTTCAAATGGTGGCAAATAATGAAGACAACTTTATTGAATGCATTATGAAGAAAAGTGATGGTTTTGGAGTGTTTAGAAGACAAAGAAAACAAACTTTACGTCATTTTTTGCATGTCTTTGGTCAAGTTAGACATCATAATGGCTTACTTTTGATTTTTTGCACTCAAGAAGAATGCAAGAAGGGGGGACTACGAATTTGGTGCTGCATGAAGGAGTTTGGAAGACCATAATTGCGTGCTTTAGTCATTATTGTTTTCCTTTGGTCTTCATTGATTCATTTTCAAGAAGAAAAGCTTAGAAAATTTTCTCTCCATCTCCTTTCTTCTCTAGATTTTGGCCAAGCCCTCCAAGAAAGCACCTTTCATCACTCAAAAATTTCATCCAACTTGATTTTCTAAACCTAAACACCATTCTAAGAACATCTCTAGTTATGAGTTTTTCCAAAATCATTCATCTTGAAACTTCAAATCCAAGCTTCAAGTTTCTATCAAAAATCAAAAATTTCATCTTTGTCTTCAAGAGAAACCATTCGGGTTATCTACCCTAAAATCACCATCCAATCTCTTTTAATTTCATCCAACCATAGATCTTGAATCTACATGATGTTCTAAGCAACTTTCACGTTGAAGATTTTCTCTAAATCATTCATCTTCATAGACTTTCTTCAAGATCAAAGTTATTGGGTTTTTGAGGTGAAGTATAAGGAAACTTCATTTTCTTCTCTCTTTTTCATGATCTAAGCCATGTTTGATCCATGGTTCCTCTTAATCAAGCTTAGTATACTAATTTCTATGTATTTTGTTTTGTATTTGAGAAGCTCTTGGTGATGAAGGACTTGGAAAAAGAAGCAAATCAAGAAGCTTTTGAGGATCTTCAAGAGGTAAGAGGAGGAGATCCATCTCACCAACCAAGCATGGTGGTGAGAGATGGTATTTTATTTGATGGATGTGGAATCCATGTGAGGATTCATATCCATGGTCATGTAATTAATTTGTGGGTGTTTATGAGCTTTGATTAATTTTCTATGCTTGATATGCTTTGCATGATTTTATAGCTTTGATGATATGCTTGATATGCTATACATGCTTTTATGGCTTTAATGGTATGCTTATATTATTTATCATGAAATATATACATGTATATGCCATGACTATGGTGGAAAGGAAATTGATTTTTGGCTCCAATAGCCAAGGAAAGCTACGGTTTTGATGCCCTTGATTAGGGTTCATGTTGAAAATTTTCAAGAACGAAAGAATTGATTTTTGAGTACTTAAAACATGGTAGATTTAACAAGACACCTCAAAATAAAGCGCTGTTCACAAATTAATATTTTCATGAAAGATGAAAATGGATGATTTGAATAGTATGGAAAATAAACAAAGGATTTGTTTTTTTCAGAGAACAAGAATATGATTTTTGGAGGAATTTTTATTGATTTATTTTGTGTAAAAAGATTCTAAGTGTTTAACTAAATATGAGATTTAAATGAAAATAGCAATGATGATTTTAAGGATTTGCAAAGAAAGTGAAAAAGGATTTGTAAAGAAAGTGAAAATGGATTTGCAAAGAAAGTGAAAAATTGAAAATGAACAAATGATTTGATTTTCAAAGACTATGAGTCTTACGTTTTTGTAAAGGATTTTTAATAGTTTTGTTTGTGTAACCATATCAATTTAAAAGGAAAAATATTTGATGGTTTCAATACATGTCCACGCTTTTTTTTGAGGCTTGTAATGCCTTGATTTTTTTATGAACAAAGTGAATTTCCAAGTGGAAACGTAATCTGGATTTAATACAAGGATTTTGGAAAGGGAATCAGAAAGATTTATCACTTGAGAAAAATCAAGTTTTTGTAAACGAAAAATGTTTTCAACTTCAATTTATTTTGAAGAAGGTTGAGTTTGGAAATGATTTGGGAAAATGAAGAATATAATGGTATTTTGAAAATTTACTAACGTATAACTTATTTTCAAGTTTTGAAATACGTTAGAAAAATGTTAAGTTTTGAAACGTTGATTTACATCAATGGAAAAGTGATTTCTGTGAAGTATATTTTGAAAAAGAATTTCTTGAGTAAAGATCTGTGGAAAAATATTTTCTTGAGTAAGAAAATATATTAAATGAAATATAAAGTTATATTATTTTGAAAAAAGTTGAAGAGGAATTTTTGAAGGTTAAGAAGTATTTTCTGTAATGAAATTGTGATGAAAAATGTTTTACGTATCTTAAAAACGTGATTTTTAAGCTTTCGCAATTTTGAACAATGTGTTAAAAATGATATTGATTTATTTAAGTCAAAATAATGTTTGGAATATTGAGGAATATTTTATGTGATTGAAAAATGTTGAAAAATATTTTACGATCTTAAAAACAATTTGAAATACAAGAAAATATTTCTACGCAATTTGAAAAATGTTTAAATAATTCTACACGATTTGAAAAGCGTTTAAATATTTTACTGATTTGAAATATTGTTGAAAAATCACTACGTGATTTGAATAGTGATAGAATATTTTTACGTGATTGTGAAAATGATAGAACATTGTTATGAGATTTGGAAAGTATTTTAAATATTTTGAGAATGATAGAAAATGATTTACGTGACGTAAAAGAATGATTTTTAAGTTACGCGATTTTGAAACAGTGGAAAAATACTATGCGATTTGAGAAACGTATGTTTTTACGCGATTGAGAAAAACGTTAAAAATTAGTACGTGGTTTAAAAGTGCAATGTAAGAAAGTTACAACATTTTGAAAACGTAATTGAAAATGTTACGAAATTTTGTAAACGTATAAGAGTGTTACATTCTGATTGTAAAACGTAATAAAAACGTTTTGGAATTTTAAAAACGTAACAAAAATGTTACGGTATTGTGAAAATATAAAAGAAGTGTTATGGTATTGTGAAAACATAACAGTAAAAGTTTTTGGATTGTGAAAACATAACGTAAATGTTACGCGATTGTGAAAATATGGTAAAAGTGTTTTACAACTATGAAAACGTGATTACATGATTTTCGGCCCATTGAAAGAAAGTCAAATGATGATTCTTCGTTGAACCAGTGTCATACACCGTTTGTGAGAAAATGACATATTTGATTGGATTTGGTGCATTATACATGCATTGGAATGGTCCGATGAGGATGAATATGGCTGATTGCGCTTGGAAAACACACCTCTTGAGTGGGTGCGATATGCGTAGTGTAGTCACTTGTTGACCTTGGGGGCATCGGGGTGCGGGTTGCCTACATGGGTGGTTGGTCGCGCTTCTTCCCGTAGGTTAGACCGATGCAACACACCGATGATCCTGACCGAGACATTATTCTTAATCAAGATCTGATAAAGACTGTCGTGTATATCTTAGATGTGCAAAATCAAAATGAGGATTATAGCACGTGGTTGCGATGCATGGACTGCCGTGATCTTTTCGATCATTTCTCCGACCCAGTTTAGCTCCATGGAGTAGGAAATCGAATCTTGTGTACATGCATAATCCGAACATTGATATCTGTGTGATATATTAATTGAGGAATATTGGTATGACAATTGTTTTGAATACTTGGATGATGATAATGATAATTAGAACATTATTGTAATTTGTTGTTTATGATAATTAAACTAATAAATGATTAGATAGTTGATTAATGCTGATAGCATGATTATGGTATGATCTATCTGTATGATATGTTGTTTGTGTTATCTCTATACTGCCATGCTGGTATTGGCGTAGGTGATCTCACCTCTTTGTTATGTTATTTTGCTGTGTCTGTACTGTTAAAATCAAATAATAGAAAGATCGAGTTGTCTTAGACATAACGGGCGATGGATACTCTGAGATTGGTGACAACAATAAGGAGTGGACATTCAGGACTCGAAGGTGTGCAGTGTTGACAAAGAACAGATGTAGAACAGGATGTCCGATGCAACAAGATGGATACACAACGAATAAGTATGTTAAGTTTTAACGTTAGTGTTGTACCGTCTTATTAAGTAGGACCCGTCATGGGGTTTTACTACATTAAAAAAAAAGTCAAAGTCACATTAGTTTTATATTTCTCTTCAAATTGTTAAATACTAATTGGTGTCAATGTTGTATATGAATCAGTTTCAATATATTTTTCAGTATTACTTCTAAATTACAGTAAGTTTATATTTCAACAAGAAAGAAATTTTTTTTAAACCCACGTTTTTAACTCAAACCTTTTGTGAAAACATTTTCAGATTATGAGTCGGAAGTCAGACATGTGATACCCTAGGGAGGGTGTTACATGAGGCATATGATTTAAATTGAACAAATAAAATTGAAAAGAATGGCCCTTGTGGTTGGACTTACACTGATATATTCGTGCATTGTATAAAATATATTTTGAAAAATTATGACTTAAACCTGTGATTGGTATTCTATCTATGATTCGGTATTTGGTGCATTACACATGCATTGGAATGGTCCAATGGACTGAAGTATGGCTAACTGCCTAGGAGAAATGTACACCTCTTGAGTGGGTGCGATATGCGTAGTGTAAGTCACTGGTTGACCTTGGGGGCATCGGGGTGTGTGTTGCCTACAGTGGGCAGTGAGTAGCACTACTGTAACCGTGGGTTAGACCGACGCAACACACCGATGATTCTAACCGAGACACTATTCTTATTCAAGATCTGATAAAGACTGTCGTGTATGTGCTAGATGTGCAAAAATGAGAATTATAGCACGTGGTCTGAGGCACTTGATACCGACAGATCTTTTCGATCATTTCTCCGACCTGAGTTTTAGTTCCATGGAGTAGGAACATTGAGTCTAAATGCACATGCATTATATGAGTACATTTATATCAACGTGATATATAAATCAAAGAATAACTGAACTGTTGAATAATACTGGATGATGATAATGATAAATGATGTTGATGACATTATTGTGTATATTGAACAATTTTTGGATTGATATATGATTGGATGATGATAGTTGATTAATATTGAATATATTATTGAAAGTCTGGTATGATATCCCTGTACGATATTACTGTTTGTGTTATCTCGTATACCATGTTGGTATTGGTGTAAGTGATCTCACCTCTTTTTGCTATGCTATGTTATCTTCAGATCTGTATTGTTAAAATTATACGGTAGAAGGAACGAGTTGTCTTAGACATAACGGGTTAGGTAGATATTCGAGTTTTGGTGACAATATGGAGGAGTGGTCATTCAGACTCGTTGGTGTGCAGTGTTAACAAGGAGCAGATATCGATGCATTAAGATGGATACAAGAAGGAATAAGTATGTTAAGTTTTCTCGCTAGTGTTGTACCGTACTATTAAGTAGAACCCGTCATAGGGTTTGCTACTGTTAAAAAAGATAGAGTTTTCTGTTAGTTTTATATTTTTCTTTAAATTGTTAAACATTAATTAGTGTCAATATTGTATATTAAATATATTTTCAGTATTACTTATGGATTTCAGTAAGTTTATGTTTCTGTAATAAGAAGAAATTTTAAAATCCATCTTTTTATAACTCAAACCTTGTGCGAACTTCTTTTTGATTATGAGTCGGGAATCAGACATGTGATACCCTAGGGAAGGTGTTACAAGAAGCACTAAAGGTATACAAAGAGAATAATAATTATAAGTTTCTAATATCAATCCCACATAGGATATTATGAAAGAAAAAGCAAAAAATTAGAAAAAAAATTGCTACTTAAAGTGGAGAAAAATAATAAAGAATAAAAAAAATTATGCAATAAATCAAAAAGCTCTAGTACTAGAAGCAGCATGCTTAAAAAATGTCAAAGTAATAGTAGAAAATTTAATGAATACCTATGGCAAAGAAAATAGAATACTTTGATTAATTTGAGGAGGAGAGATGGAAGATAAAGGGGAATTGAAACCTTTTAATTTTGTTATCCTTTTTTGTTATTTGAGGGAGAACATGCTCCTCCTCAAATGAACGTGGCTCCGCCACTGATCATGGATCATGAATATCAAGGATTATAATTTTTATTTTCTTTTGCCTTTGATAATTTGATAGCTGTTTTTTATATTTTGGAAGATTATTATTATTTTTTAGAAGGGGGAGGAGAGTGGAACTCGCGTCCTTTACCTTTACTGGGGATAGGTCCAACCAATTGTGTTATGTGTAAGTGTGTGATGTGATTATAATTGTAATCTTGTATACATGTCCCTTTGGTGCATTAATGGGTTATTATTAATCTAAGACCTATGTTCAAATGCTTTATCCATCATACTAAATTAATGATCATATCAAAATGGTTTGTTTATAAAAGTCTAAATTTAATTTATTGTCAACATAAAATCTTTATACTATCTATCATATGAAAATAAGAGGGTGCCCATTATTTTAACAACTAAATTCTCAATTTTAATAAATATTTTAATATTTTTAAGTAATCAACGCCATAAAATTCATTTTTATAGTGTAAAATCTTTTATGATATTAATAAATTAAATAAATTTATTAAAAATCATTAAGTGCTTTTGCTATGAATGACTATCTAACAGTTTGTTTGTTTTAATTGAAGGTTGCACAAATGAGCGTTTGTCCAAAGTTCTTTTTTTTCGTTTTACCATTTTATGGGCGAACGTGCGTTTGCATTTGTCCATAGGTAAATTAAACAGCCCTTAAAACAATGAGTTACAATTTTGTCCAATCTTGCTTTTACATTATTTTTTGCACCAATTAACAACATATAACTTTATGGTTAATTATGTGTATTGTTGGTTAATAATATAATAAGTTGATTACTCTCATATTAATCATTAATCAATTAATACATATGCGAATTTGTATATTGTTAACCGGTTTAAAAAGTGACGTGAAGAGATGTAATGAGATAATTGTTTTCTTAAAAGAATGAATAAAATTTGAAGTTGTTTTTAAGATATACCTTTTATATACTTTTTTTTGAAACTAGGGTATCTTATATGCATTGCTATGAAATTAAATTTATTTAATACATTCTCGATTAAAAAATCCTCATAACAATTGTTTTTTTAAAAGCTTAAACTTTGATTTTTATCTTAAGAATGTGACTCGTTTATTATTCCACCCAACTTTTGTTGATCCTATATAAAATTCCCAACCTTTCTATATACTCTTTCAATATTAGTATTACACATTTTTTTTATGGTCACACATCTATCATTAGTAAACTAATAAAAATTACTTCTATTATTTATTTTATTTTTTTGCATCATTTCTAAGTTTTAATAATGTATATAATATATTACAAAATTTACTCAAATTATGAACTTATATTTTGAAGTGAAATTTATATTACACATATGTCCATGACTTTTTATTATTTAACACATGCATGTCCATACCAACCAGGGTTATGAATAATGGTAAGTGAGTCCCACTTTTAAGGGAAGATTGACTAAAGTTTAAATCATGCACAAGGTAATTATAGAGAAAGAAGTCAGATCCAGTTCTGGTCACAAACGTTCGTTTCCTAATGCGTAGAAATTTCACAACAAATTTGCAAGAGGTCATCTTTGGCACTAAGCTTGCTGTGCTTTTTCCGACTGTCCCTTTAGCTGTTGTTGCAGATTTTTATAGCTATGGAAGGGTAAACATTAACAAAACAGTTTTATCATTTCCAAGTCACTTCATATAGATATACCATGTGTAAGCCTACGTAGGATGTGACAATATCTGAATTTAACTTAATCTATACTAATTGTTTTTTATACTTAAACTTTAATTAATGTATTATTTATTTATTTTTTATTATACACTATCTTATATGCATTAGGTAATGTATGAAAGGGTTCATCATGAGACAAGTAATTACGTCCACACTTAATTACTTTTCTTCCACGTAGCCTTGGACTTTTACTTTGACCCTACTTGGACTCACCCCGCCTGCTGAACGTGTCAGCTTCCTCACTGAGTAAGTTTACATGTCTCATCTCACCTCCTAACTCAACATATATAGTCATCACTACAAATATATATAGCTGTATTAATATTATTATCCGAAGCTCATATGATTTCTAACAATTTTTTTAAAAAAAATTTGTTTGATTTCTAAAAAAATTTATCTCGGTTGCTCGAAATTGAAGGCAAATTGCACATTACACGGGCCCAACAGGTACTATCAATTTGATCGCTTGTGTTATCTTATCTTAGATCCTATAAAAAGTTATATAGAAAGAAAATTAAACACTGTGAATTAGGTAATTAAGCAATGATACAATGGTAATTGAAAAGTAGAACCCAGCATTGAGTTTTAATTAAGCTTAATATTGTGTGAGAAAATGGAATTTGTGTTTTTTCAGTTGGAGGGCTTCTGAATGCAACCGAGATGATCATATCGTTATTAGCACTTCGCAAGAATAAAGTACATGTTGTGAAGTTCTTCCTGCTGGGTTTCATTCTCCCAAACCTTTGTTGTAAAAAATAGTAGAAAATAAGATAGATAAATAACTTAAATTAAAATAGTATAAATAAATAATTTATCATATATTAGTTGAGGTGTACAAATATACTGAATTTAAGAGCATTTTATCACCATAAATTAATAACTCGATGTAGATGGTCTCATAACTAATATTCCTCAAAATACAATAATTACTTTTTGTTAGCTCTACACTTGAAATAGCAAAGACACAATAACAACTCGTAAGATTATTCACAAAAACTCAAAAGAAAAGAATAAAGAGAATAAATTGTGTTATTTTTTATGATTATATTAAAACTCACCAACTATTGGTATTTATAAGGTAATGAAGACTGTTAGTTACTGGCAAGTAAAGGATAAGATATATCAACAACGTGCAGCAATGCACAGTAAAATTAGTTGGATGGAGTCAAAGAAATATCCAAAAGTTGGAAGTTGTTATGCAACGGTTAGCAACAAACAAAGTGATAGGAATAGCTAATATATCAAACGGTTAAAAGGAGTGATTAGATATCAATACCCAACATATAAGTAGTTGGCAGAGAAAGATAAGATCAAACCAAAAATGACTTTGAAATAATATTTTATTATAAAAATACAACAATCTTTCACATATTTTAAAATTAAGAAAGTTACTGTGAGCTTAAGATTTCAATGCATAAGTACTAGTGTCTTTTGGACTATGAATTAACACATAGAATAAATAAGATATGACTCACAAGAATTTCGGTGAGATTAGTACATCTATGAACATCATTTCACTTGTGAATTAGTAATCTTATCACTCACACTAACTTCTCATCTAAAGATGTTCATCATAGTTTTGCGCTAATAGGCCATGCGCGTGACTGATAGTTTATAAGTGGTCTAAAAATATGCCACTATCTCATATGAGCGGCCTTACTCCACACTCATATAGGTGATTTCATCAAGTGTATACTGCATTTACTACATTACTCATTAAGGGTATGAAATTCATTAAAAGCTTTCAGCTTATCCTCTCATTCAATGCAGTCTAACACTTCTCATGCTTCTCACACTATAGTAAGGAATAAACAAAGTGCTAGCAGTATTAACAAGTGACTTGTTATTACCCATATGAACCTTTTTCATGAGATTTCCAATCACAAAGGTTGGGTTACCATCACTGTTAATTTCAAATTGGCTTAAGTCTCATTCCCTTCGATGTGCTATTTATTAAGTTCCTTCTCGAAGGTCTAGTCAGAGGATTGACCAAATTTGCTTATGACTTCACATAATTAATGGATTTAATTTCATCTTTTAGCATATGCTTCACAGAATTGTGACGTATACATATATGTCACTATTATACATATTTTGTTTGCTCTTTATATTTGTCATTTTGACAATCACAAACTATGAAAAATCTATGTCTTTAGGTTTCTTTCATAAAGAAATTTTGCTAAGAGATTTCTTAGTCACTCATTGTCAGATCATACCAAGTTAATAGCAATAAACTCGACCTCTAATGTAGATCTGGCTATACAGGTCTGCTTGGATGATTTCTAAGCGACACTATCTCTATTAAGGCTAAAAATAAACACACTTGTGGATTTAAACTCATTTGAATCAATGATTTATTTAGCATTATGATCATCATGTCTACACCTCAAATTCAACACCATGGCTCTTGGTCCATAGTCTCATCAATCTCAACTAATCTCATAGTGCAATAGGGACATGAAATTCATTCAAGCAAGTATCATCAAATACTTGATAATACACATCTAGATCATGGTTATCACACTCTATACATATGTAATTAACTATGCATATCACATAACTAAGTTAGTAACAACTCAAATATAACAATGATATATGAGATACAATGTAAGACATTATATGAAACACTCAATGCTCTAATTTTAATTTTCAAACCTATTATAAGGATTATGTGTGTATTTACTCAATCAATTTATAACATATGCAAAATCAAGTATATAAATGCTAATAATATTTGAGCACATTCAAGTTGTGATGCACAACAATTAGATCTCAAACTATCATATCATATTATAGACTCAGAAGTCTTTTAAACTCACTTCTAATCTTATAAAATCATGATTTGAATTTAAAACAATTATACATATTTAAGTTTTCAAATATTCTCACTTGTTAAACACTCTACGTCTAACAGCAAAATAAAAATTGTCTTTCTAAAAATTTTATTTCACATAATTAGAAGCACCATGTTGTCTCTTTCTTGGTTTAGGTAAAAGAATTTTAGATAAATACCTCCACACTTTAAAATATTTATACCAAGTAATAAATTAACACAATTAAACTACTACTATAATACTATTTCTCTGTTAAAACTCCCATATTTAAATAGTAAAACTTGATCAGACAGTCAACAAAGCTACAGAAACAAAATGCTTGTTCCCTTATTCAGCAGAAAAGTCGTTGTTTCAAATGAAGTTCATAGTTTGAACAAAATTATAAATTAAGAACAAAAAAAAATGATGCATGAACAGGGATAATAAGACAGAGTGATCTTTTGCACATTCAAGGTTTTACAATATATTTATGAACTCATTCAATCAGACAAACACATACAAAAAGAAAAAAAAAAACTCAAACCCAGAATTAAATCACAGATACCATTTGCATAATCAACTTGTTGATTGAGTTTCAAATGGAAGTAAAGGGAAACTAAACAAGTTAAGAGAGAAGAGGTAGGTGCCTGAGAGATCGCATGGCAAGGTGTTGGGTGAGAGCGTGGAAAAAGAAATGGGCACCGTGAAGGAACACCATGATTCCCGTGCAACCCAATACAAATAGCTCCACCATCATCTACTTGTCACTCACTTCACCCTCCATAACCAATCTCACCCACACCACTCAACCACGTCCTTGCAGCGGCCGTGCCACCAACCGAGTCCAACCCAGTTCCAACACCACGCGTCACGTTTTGGCCGTCCACCCACCTCAGCTGTGACCCGCGCAGCACCACCCCCTGTGAACGCCTCCGCTACCCAGCAGCCCGCGACTGGCGAACCGCGCCGGCGCACCATCAACCAGATCTAAGTGCCCGAGTCGTTGCGACCCATGGCGCCGCTGCTCGTGCCGTTAACCGCGCTCCCCTGAACCAGAGACCTAGCAGCCACCCTAGCGCCGCCCGAATCCGTTAATCGTGATCTTCGCGCCTCCAGACTAGATCGCAGTTTCGTACTGTCCACCCCAAGCACGTGCCGCCTCGCAGCTCGAACAAGATCCAACTGCACCATTGCAGAAAAATGTGCCACCAAGTCGACTCTTCTTCGTCCTCAAGACGCCAGCAACCACCGGAAGCACCAGATCAGAACCATCGGACCTGTACCCTCCATCTGCACCACCACTCCACCGCAAAACAGTACCTCGACCATCCACGGCAGAGACCAGAAGCTGGAATCACCACTGGAGCCGTCGCCTCGGACCCACCATGAGTCGCCGGTACCGTCAACGCTGCCCTTGTTCCTGGTGTTTTTTAATGAGTACCGTCAACGCCGGTACTCATCGACAACTTTTTGATGCACTAGAGGTGATTAATATGTTTAAGCCTTAATTGATGAGTAAGTTTGGTTAGCTCCATCGTTTCTGTTAACTAACAAGGCTAATTCTAATATACACCCTCCTTTGGAGGGTGTACCAAACACCTTGATAATCTTAGCCATTGAATATGTTGAAAAATACATCAATGACTAAGATTAACTACTTGAAAACTTTTTTTTTTGTTGTAAATTTTTTTTTTAATCATCACCACCATAATAAGGACCGATGGCCACCATCACGTTCGCACAAGCCTTAAAAGAAAAAATACCACCGCCACCGTCGCCCACTTTCCTCCATCTCTGCCATAAGGTACTTCATCACCTCCATCTTCACCCACAACTACCATCAACAAGCACACCACCTTCAACCAACCACTCACCTCCTTCACCACCCACCATCAACCTCAAACACCCACCACAAACCATCTTCAACCAACAACCATAAACCACCATAACAACCACCATCCCACCAAGTGCCGAAACCACCCATCCGAACCGCCCCCCCACAGATCCGGCCGAAGAACCTTCATTTGCACCAAACACGAACCGAGGCCGGCCGCGACGCCCTTCACCCCGCGCCGACGCTCACCCCGCGCCACCGCCGACGTCGAGCTCGCACCCACCAGGGGCCGCGCCGCCGATCTCCATACTAATTTTTGGCTCATCTAGATCGGCATTCAAAGACGATCGACGAAGACGTGCGACTCCTACTATCAGACCGCCGAGCCGCTCGGATCCAACCATACCGCCCGCAAAGAGCCGCCCACCACCCAACCCGCCACCGCCGGAACCGGCTCGCCGAAATACGCACTACCCGCGGACCGCTCAGACCAGATTGGCGACGCCCGCGTAGCTCGCACCCGCATCCGCACCAGGACCGAGACGAACCAGAGTGCCATCCAGATCTGGGCGTTTCGCAACCGTGTGCCGCTCTACGACCTCCTCGCGAACTTCTAGTCCCTTGCGTCGATCTGGAAGAAACCAGAAAAAAAAAAATACAAAAAAAAAATAAAAGCGTTGATGCATAAGACGTGATGGTGGTTGTGGGTGAAATGGCAGGATGTGCTTCAAATAGCGTTAGCAGGGGTGATGACCGATAGAAACTTGACGTCCAGGCGTGGTCGGAGCTTTGCGATGACCAAATTAGCAAATGGTGATGGGAAACAAAAAAAGAAAAAGAAACCTAGAAACTCACAAAAAAAATCTTATTACAAGTAAAGTCAAAATGTATTATACTTTAATTGATTAGAAAGACAATAAAGCTCCATCGCTGTTAACTAACAATGTATAGTAAGTTGCAAATACTTTCTGTACTATATACGACACTAATTATGACTTGTTAAGGATCCAAAGAGAGCATATAAACATATTTCATTTTCAAGAAAGATACACACAGCAAAATTTTTATATCATTTTTACACCGATAAATTATGTGCAAATATGTCATGAATGAGACTAATAATTGATCACTATATCCTAGTTAATTATTAGTCTACTCATTCACCACATAATATACCTTTTTTTACTAATTATTTATACATCATTTATTGGTATAAAATCATGTTGAAAAAAATGATATACAATTATCATTTTCCTTTCAATTTTTTTTATAAACAGTAATGTTTGAATTTGCACATTTTTTTTCTACACATTTTTATAGAAGAGAGGAAAAAGGGAAATGTGAGTTTCTCTCACTTCCTTTTTTCGCATAAAAGATATATGTAAAAGAAAAGTGTAAAATGTAAGTATAGAAGTAACATTTTTATTTTATAAAATAACTCGGTGAAATAATATTTTCTTTTATAGAAACGAATAAAAGAAGAGAAGATTTGGACGTGCTCTTGCTAGCTGCTAGTATTATTACGCAATTAAGGACTTAATCTTCGGAAAAGAACCGTAAAAATACAAAACATAATGTGAATTAATGCTTTAGTTATTTTTATGTTTAAATTCACTTTTTTATCTCCAGTTCAAAGAAAAAGAAATTCACTTTTTTATCTCGTGGTTTTGGCTTGAATTCACTTTAGTTATCTCGTGATTAAATTCATTTTACTTTCTAGTCGTTTTCGTAATCACCCAATATATTTTTTCTATCAATTTTTTTTTAAAATAAAAATGACATGTGAGAAGCACATATATAAAAAAAAATGACATAGTTTTATATTGCACATGCTTATCATGCTTTTTTTTTAATTAGTAAATGAATAGAAAAAAGTATAGGGTGATTAGGTAATAATAAAATAAATTATTAGAGTAACAATTTAAATTTCAAGATGACACATTGAAATTGAGCCAAATCACAAGCTGAGGTGTTAAATTTAAACACCTTATATATGAAATTGTTAACTTTCACACTTTTATGTGAAAGTTAGCAACCTCCACATTTTTTTTAAACAAAAAAGACTAAAATATATCTTTATAAAATAATTTAAGATTTGTTTAGATAATGAAATTAGAATTGAAATATAAAATTTTAATTTTAATCACAATTCTTTCATAATTAAAATTAATTTAAAATATTAAATTTTATGTTTGAGGTTGTCAAATAATTATGATAAAAATTATAATTATAAATTCAATTATAATTTTATTATTTAAAGTTATGACTTAAAATATTAAAAAATTATTTACAAAATTAAAATTAATAAAAATATTCATGAAATAATTTTTTATAATATAATAGTTATATTTTTTTCATAAAAAATTTTCTCATGATTTTTTTAGAAATAGCGATTATAATAATTTTATATAAATATAAAAGTAATTTTTATATAAATATAAAATCTAAATAAATATTATATTCGTGCTTTCTGAATATGTTGTTGGAACCACTGATGGTCACAGAATCTAAAAATTTTAAGTAATGAGAATAAATGTAATATTATCAATGCAGAAATATAAAAAAGTTTTAATAATTATATTTATATATTAAAATTAGTACAAAATTATAAAAGATTAATTTATAATTATTTTTTTTTATGTTTTTATATTTTGAAAATATTAAATAATTTTTTTATTATCATTATTATCAAATATTTTTTTATGTATGTAATTAAATAATCATTCAACAAAAATAACATATTTAAAAGTAAAAACATGAGAACAAAAAAAAAACACATATTAAAAAATAAAAAAAAAACATATACTTATATAAAGTTAAAAAATTTTAAAATAAAATAAAAATATATGTCTCTGCTCATTTATACATAGATTATCGCTTTTATATATATATATGGACAAGTACTATTCTTGAAGTGCATGAATTCAGAATTTTCTGTAGCTTGAATTAAGCTTGGAATTAGATTAATCTGTCTTTTCATGCTTAACTAGGCTGCTTCCGATTCTTGGGGCATTTCTGTGAGATTCATTAGCATAATTTTGCTACCAATTGTGGGGAACGCTGCAGAACATGCTGGTTCAATCATATTTGCTTTTAAGAACACGTTGGTACGCGCGGTTTATCAATTATATTGTTATAGCATAAGTTTCAGTTTTTACATAAGATAAGTTTATTAATTGGCTTTAATTTAAAATATATGTATGACTCTGGTTACAATTATCATGCAGGACATATCGTTGGATGTTGCTATGGCACAACTACATATATTACGTATTGTAACACTTAATTAACAACATGTATAAAAATGTTGCTATTACTAATTAAATAATATTTTTGGCAACATTTTTCAAAATAAATGTTACTATTTTCTTTTTTATATATTTTTTCTACAAACTCTGGAGGTAGATTTTTAAAAATATGCGTTTTGTGCCTAGTTGCTCCAATGTCGGCTTCTCTGCCGTCGTCGGCGAAGACTCCACCGGCCGCCGCTCCATCTCCTGCCTCCGGCGTGAGCTCTCCATTGTCTCCTACTCCATCATTCGCGTCTTCTCTGTCCGTTTCGGTCTCTCCCTCGATGAGCTCTTCCCCTCCGTCCGAAGCTCCAAGACCGTCCGGGAATGGCGTCGTCTCGAATGGCTTTGACGTCACCGGATCCGTCGCCACCATGGAAGCTTCACCTTAACCTCTCTCGTCCACCATCCGAATCGGTTCCGGTGAGGCCTCAGCCACCACTCTCGTGCTTTAATCTATCGGCCACCACTCTCGTACATTCTCATCTAAATCGGTTTCCGAGATTGTGAGATCTCTATCTCAACTTGTTTGGTTTCCATTGCAATTTTTATTTTCTTTGTTTGTGGATCCGATACTGAATTCTCATCTGAAGTGGAAGATTGTGCGTAAATTGTTCGATAAAATGACCTAACAAGAATATTTGATTTTTTTTAAGAGGTTCAGATCTGCATTTTCATTTCTGTTTGTTGTTGATGTTTCTTGGTTGGATTCAATTTGATATTCACTATTAACTTTTCGATTCATACACTGTTAATTCATGACTTCAATTTTTGTAGCCGCATTGGGAAGCACAGGTTTGTTCCATCTCTGTTGTTGTGGCTCTGCTGAGTGTATCTATAGTACAAGCAGAAGATGCATACAAATACTTCACGTGGACCGTGACGTATGGGACTCTTTCTCCTCTAGCTAGTCCCCAGCAGGTGGGTTATATGCTTTCATTGGATCTATAATATAAAATCTTTGGATAAATTGGTGCTAGAGAGTCTAAAGTTTTAGTGCATGATTTTTTTAAGGTGATTCTGAATTCTGATCAATGGTCAGTTTCATGGGCCTTAACTTGACTTGGTAACTAATGACAATGTAATTCTCAACCTTGTCAACAAGCTGGACGAGCCATTTCTACTCACTGGGTGAGTTACTTGAACCCAAAATTTTTGCTTTATGGTCTGCATTTACTCCTAGTACATATGTCAACTTCTTATGATTTCATTGTATGTGTTTTCATATGTCCGCTAGGAATTGAAGGCAATCTGTAGTCTCTTTAGCTGCTTAATCATGTTAAATTTTAACATCTTGGATGAAATGAGATGGAAAGGAAGGTAGCATTGATGTTATACACAGATTTTACTGTTTTAAGTTATAAAAGTATGGAAATCTCATATCACCTTTTAGTACCAATAGCGGTTTAAACTTTATAAAGTCATATTTTCATCATTTTAATATATCACATTCTTTATATTTACTTGATGTACATAGATTTATGGAAAGTGAGTCAATCTCAGGGTTGGAATATTTAGCTGATTTTAGCTAGAAGAGCTGCATTGCTATTCACTAAATTTAGAAATCTTTTGAGAATTTAATCAATGCCAGAAACAAAACAGAGGTTTCAAGTTTTCTAAGATATCTGACACTAATCTTTCTTTCTTTTGGCCTATAAATGGAAAGTTTAAGATAATGGCATAGCAGAGAGATCTGTATTTTCCTAGTATCCTTATTCATAATATCTAGTTGTGGCATTTTGTTTGACAAAATGGTTTAACATTGTTGTCGTTGTTAAGAGTCTCATATCGCCTGTTTCAATATTTCGGGTGCAGTTTATATATCTGTTGGGCCACTCCACTTAATGCCACTTGGTTTTAGGTTGGAATCTCACATAGTATTAGAGTCAAGATCTCATTTTCATCACTTACTTCGCTAGGCTTGTTTCCGCTTACTTCGCTAGGCTCACCTGTTTCGTCCAGGCATCTGTGGAGAGGGGGTGTTAAGAGGCCCACATCGCTTGCCTCAATATTTTAGATGCGGTTTATATATCTGTTGGGTCACTCCACTTAATGTCAATTGGTTTTAGGTTGGAATCTCACAGTCGTAAACCAGGAATGACATTAAACAAAGGAAAAATTCATGGCAAGATGGGATATTCCTGGTTGGATTCAATTTGTCCTGAAGATTGATCTGGGTGTTTAGTATCAGCCAAATGCTATATTGCTAAATATTGATCTGGGTGTTTAGTGTCTATCAAATTCTATATTCTAGCTGTTCTGAAGGTATACATTCTAATCCTCTTCTTTTTTTCTTCTAAATTAAGATTCCGTTTCTGCTTGATATATTTATTGATACATGTCTTAATGTTGATGTTAATTTGGATATAGAAATATAGTTTCTTCCATTTCATATATAAACAAATGTAGTTTGGCAGAGTTTATCTTCACTGTAAAATCTTAATTATTACCATGTTTCCCTTTCTCTTTCTTTAGTCGGGGCTTGTTATGATTAAAAGGGTAGTGTTTTAGCTCTTGATTGGAAATGTGAAATGAGAGCTATGGACATGTGGAGTATTCCCGACATAAGGTATTATACTGGGTTCAAATGCCCATGACATCTTCAAATTAAAGTTGTTCTCCTTTTGCCTATATTAAGAATTTGAAGAGAATTTGAACATAAGTTACTTCTGTAGAGAATTTGAAGAGCACAAATCTCAAGCAAATCATTCGAAGCAGGTTTTGCAGATGGAATCTGCTGTCATGAATTTTATGAAGTTCAAAATGACAGCCCCAACAATTAAATGTTTCTTAAGGTAATAGTTAATGGTTGACTATTAGATTGACCTTTTGAAGTTCTTTGACTTTGACATAATACAACACTTTCTTTATTGATATGATTTCAGACGATTTGTTTGTGTAGCTCATGGAGTCAACGAGGTATCTTCCTCACTTCAGCTTGCCATTTATAAGGTTTATGCATCTATGTTATAATGTTCAAATATATGTTAGATCTTTTTTATCATAGGGACATCGCTTTGCAATGACACGTATATTGACTCTAAACAATTAATTAGTTTCTAGTTATTGTCAAATGGAACTTAATATAATAATAGAAGTTCTACTAATAATTATTGCTATTTAAGAAGATAACTTTGATGGTGGCTATTTCCATTCGTTGTTATTGTACTGTATTTATTTATATTGTGATTGCACATAATAAAAATTATTGTTATGAAATTCATTTCTAAATTATTGCCCCCTTTTTGGTGGTTTTATCTGTCCATTTCTCAGGCCCCTTCACTTCCACTAGAGTTCTTGACAAACTATATTACCGAATTGTCTCTTGGATTATAGTATGTTTTGTTATGTTCCATCACTGATAGTTGTTTCTGCAATTTTCCTGGCCAAGTTTATACTTTTCCTTTCAAAGAAACCATGGGTATGCTATATTGCTAATAATAAAGATCATGGTTGTCAAATTGGGATTCGAATCATGAATTGGAAGACCTATTTTCCAAATCATGAATCAAATCGTATCATGAATCGTAAGATTCATGACCAATAATTAAAAATAGCATAAAATATATTTTCACATAAAAGAAATATTAAAATCATCTAGATATTAACATTTTGTTGTCAAATAACTCACTACATAGCCAATAAATTGAAATATAAACCAATATTCAAGTCATAATAGTCAAAAACTTAAAATGACATGTGGAATAGTGACTGCATAGGTTTTAGCGGTTCAACACCTCAAAAAAAAAAAATAGCAAATCACTATTTCCTATTCCTAATACATAATCTAATGATCATCATTCATCATCCTCAAGATCAATGTCTCTTAGTTCATCCTCATCATCCGATGTCAAAAGCTCTCCCTCTTCCTCCGCATCTCCAACAATCTCTTCAATTTCACTCTCATCTCCTATTATAGATATAGATTTCCCCTTCTTATTGGCCTTGGTATTTAAGTTTCTTGGACCTATAAAAGAAAAACAAAAAAACTTAATAAGTAAGACAACATTATTTAATTTTTAGTGTAGAGTGTTTTAAGTTTAAACAAATACCTCTCTTCCTTTTCTTGCTTGGAGCTCCTTCAAAAGTAAAGCACTCATGTATATCCATCCATGAAGCATCAATTGGTAAGCAATGATCCTCTTTTTCAGAAATCCACTCATCATCCGATTTAATATCACATAAGCATATAGGATCATAAGTATCTCTCTTCTCCTCTCTAGACTTTTGTCTCATCTCAAGTTGAAGATTATACTTACCATACATAAGTGCATTTAATCTTTTTTGCTCCAAGCAATTTATTCTCTTAGTATGCACTTTGTCTAATGAACTCCAATTTCGCTCACATCCAATAGCACTACATGTGAGACTCAAAACTCTCATATGGCTCTCTTTTGCAACTCTTTAACCTCTCCACCCTAACTTTCCCACCAAAGAGCTATCAAAACAAAAGCAAGCATACAAATTAAAACTACATCTTAGACTCTTGGTAAGTTATTGCTTTAGGATTAAAATATAAAATTATGAAAATTAATGTAAAAACTTACCGGGTTGCTTTTTGTCCCTAGTATCTATTGCCATGCTCATTCCAAAAAACCCCTTAGCTGTCTTGAATTTCTCAAGTTGTTAATCAATTAGAAATCTTGTCCTTCTATCCAGAACCATTCTCTCAATGGTTTCATATAACCCAATTAAAATCTCACTATCCACATTGAAGTTTTTGTCATAATAGAGCCTAATAAAACAAGAAATAAGTCTATTAATATTTCTTTTTTTATCAAAAAATAAAAAAATAAAATAAGAAATAAGACAATTTTTAATTACCAAAATAACTTAAGTCTCTAAAATAAATAACTAAAGTGCATAAAACTTAAAGAATGAAATTACTTACCTAGGATTAAGATAGTAGGCAGCAGCATGGAGAGGCCTATGCAGTTGTAAATCCCAAGGAGTATCAATAATCTTCCACACCTTTTTTTTACCTTGACTCTTGCTTTTTGAAGTTTTCAGTTATTTGCTCCTTAGCTCTATCCATGGCTTCATAAATATATGGCATGGTGGGTTTTAAGTCACCATCCACAAGCCTTAATACTTTCACAAGTGGAATCACACACTTCAAGCAATATTGGATGGATTTCCAAAATCTAGCATCACATAAAACTATGTTCATCACCTCCCTAGCCTTACTTTTACTAGCATAATTACTAGTAGTCCATTCCTCTGAAGAAAACATGGATCGGAGAGCATTCTTTTGTTGCATGATGCAATTTAGTGTGAGATAAGAGGTTGCAAATCTTGTGACTGTCGGTCTAGCTAATTCCCTCCCTTTGGAATGCTTTCTATATAAGTTTAGGACCCATGTATGCCTATATATGTAAGTTGTGATTTTCTTTGCATTTGCAATGTTATTATAAAATACCAGAAGCTGCCCAATGTCCTCAAGGACTAAATCAAGGCAATGAGCTGCATATGGGGACCATAATAACTTTGTTCTCTTCTCCTTTAACATCTTCCCTGCTGCCACAAGATTATAGGCACCATCTGTCACAACTTGCACTACATTATCCTTCCCAATTTCTTTCACAATGCTATCCAATAAATCAAAGATTTGCTTAGCATCCTTGATCACATCACTAGTGTTAATAGATTTTAGGAAAACTATCCCACTTAGACTGTTAACTAGAAAATTGGTGAGTGACCTCCTTTTTCCATTCGTCTAACCATCACACATCAAAGTGCAGCCCCATTTCTCCCATTCATTCTTGTATTTCTCTAAACTTTTTTGGATGTTATCAACTGCCTTTTTCAAGTAAGAAACTCTCACCTCATGATAAGTAGGAAGTTTCAAACCCCTTCCATATTCACCAACTGATTTCAACATTTGGACAAACAATGGGCTTCTTACTAAATTAAATGGTAAAACATTGCCATAGATGCATTTGCAAATGTCTTAAATTACCAGCTCCCTATCTTTCAACATCTCGTTCATTGTCTTTTGCTTCATAGATTTAGAAGTTCCTTCCTTCCCTTTACTAACAAATGAGTCCATTGTGCCCTTTTTTGCATTAGCATTTTGGGTACCATTCTTTTCAAAACATTTTAGACTATTTGCCTCTTTAGTTTTTTCTTTATTGTCTAACAACATCACAAATATCTCTCTAACTTCATCAGAAATAGATGTACAAGGATTTACATTCTCCTTTGTTCTAGTAAGGTGATACTTCATCCTTGCAACACCACTCCAACAAGTATGTGAACAATACTTGTATTTAACTAAAAGCTTATGTGGTGGAACATTTTCATAGTGATTCTATGAGACATCAAGTTCCTTTTTTTTATCTTAGTTTGACCCATTGTACCCCACTCAAAAAACAGCACACAACAACAAAGAGTAGAAAGCTAATAAAAAATTACCAATAAGTGACCAAGGGGGACCAATAGAATCTTGACCAGCAGCACTTTGAGAGATAAACAAAGCAGAATCGGATGTGTGGGGGAGAAAAGGAGTAAAGGACAAAGTGACAAAATGTGGGAGAGAAAGACAGAGAGTGGGGGGCAATATTAGGTCATTCTTTCTTTAATATTATTGTTTGAGATTGATGGGAGGTAAAGATTCGGCACTTTCCCTCCATGCCCATAAAAAAATTTGCAAAAAAAAGAACAAGCAAAAAATGGGTTTTTCCAGAACCGAGTCATGCAAACTCGACCTGTTTTCTCGCGCGACTCGGGTGAGCGAGAATCACAAGATACAATTCAGAATCGCAATTCAGGTAATTCGTTCTGCGATTTGGTCGATTCGATCGTGATTCAGAAGTCAACGATTGGTATCGCTGGACTCTTGAATCGTATCGAATCGCACGAATCATATCGCGATTTGTATGATTCTGATAACGATGATAAAGATCATGTGTACTATCATTAAGGCACTGGTTTTGTTTTTTGCAACATAATTCCACACTGCAGCATTACACTCTCTACCAGCCTTCTGATTTACCTGCAATCAAGGAGAAATACAGTCAGCACAAGGTAAACATCTTGCCTTATTGCCTCATTCAGGAGAAATACACACATACTTGCTAAGATTTGTTGTTCCTTTATAATATATTTGAGTACTTCCTCATATTTTATTTGTGTTTCAGTACAAATATTTGACGAAGGAGTACTGCCCTCCTCCAATACCTCCAGAATTTTTCCAGAATTGAGAAGAGATGACAGTCCAATTTCTGATTGGATAGGCTTAGTTTGACATGGCTGGTTTCAAGAGAAGGCGCTTCTCTTACAATTGATAATTATGGATATATGTAGTGCCTAATCCAAAGACCACTTATTCGGCTTTGACCTTTCTTTCTTCTAAGTTGGTCTTTCTAGGGGACTGATGAAAATGACTTGCTTCATGTTTTGTTTGGTTGTGCTTATGATTTTTTCAAATGCTAATGGCTAGATGCCAATATGATATATGAATTAAAACCTCAATTTCTATTAATGAGTATGAACTATTTCCAGGTTATTTCTTATGTGTTTGCTTTTGTTGCCACAAAATTAGCGACATTTTAAAATTGGGCTAGTACCTGACAAATGATATTAAAAGTACCTTTGACAACATTTATTTTCTTACAATTATTTACATTTTCAATTTTTTTATATTAAAGGTACCTTTTAGCAACCTTTTCAAAATTTATTAACATTTTTGAAAATGTCATTAAAAATACCTTTGCCAACATTTTTAACATTTAGCTACATTTTCAAAAAATGATATTATATACTAAATAAATGTTACAAAAAAAAAAGTAAATTACAACATTTATTAAATGTTACTAAAGATATCATAAAATGTTGTTAAAGACTTTTGGCAACGTGGCTCAAATACTACACTTGTCAAAATGTTGCTAATGTCAATAGTAACATTTTTTTTATAATATAGCGACATTTTTTAAATGTTACAAAAAATGACTTATGTTGTGATGTGGGATCTGCAACTCAAATTTTTATGTTTGTGGTAAGACTTACTAGACTACTACTATTATGTAAGGCTTGAACTATGGACAATAATGTGATGACAACAAATTTTGATTGTCTATTGAGCAATGCCAGGTTCCATTAAGTGTGGTTGTTGCATGAATAATGGGTTTAAAAATGGACCTGGATTTCAGTCTCCTTGAAACTGGGTGTCTTGCTTTTACAATTATGGTTACAGCGTTCACTTTGCGGGTAACTGTGCACACCTTCTGCATATATATAACCCGGTCACTTTCTCTTTTCTTTTTTCTTTCTTAATTTTATTGCTAATACGATTTTTTTGTATCTCATGTAGGATGGAACTTCACACTACATGAAAGGAGTGGTTCTTTTCCTGTGTTACATTGTCATTGCCGCATGCTTTTTTGTTCACAAAACTCAACTAGTTAGTAAGTTCATGGCATGCTATCCAAAGTCATGAAGCCATATCAGTTTGTTCATCTTTGTTAGTCCCCAATTTCAAAGTTGGAGCACAAAAGTAGATAATTCTCAATGTATAAGAAGGAAAATAAAATAAAATAAAATAACGCAAGTACCATGGACTCATGTATTCTTTTCTTCAGTTACCGAATTAGCAGTTTTAGAGTTTAGATCAAGTGGTTCTTGATTCGACTTAGTTTTTTTATGTTACAGATCAAAATCATAGGATCTTCGGAACTAAACCATAACTTGGAATGGAGAGTTGCGTCCCCTTCATGGTGGAAGTTGTGTGCCCTTGACTAAGGCTTTGAAATCCAAGAGAAAGTAAAAAACCATTAGAGTTGAGATTTGAATGTTTCTCTATAATAAGGTATATACAGTAACATTTGGGTTATTTGAAATCGCTTTTCCTTTTGTTTTCCCCTTCCAACTTTCCCTCTTACTATTGATATCATTTTTCATGTACTCAATTTACCAAAAGAATAAGAATTCCCTGTTCCACTGGACGTAAAAATAATCAAGGAATAAAGGAGGTTGCCTTATTTCTTGCCTTTTTGGCCAAATACTCTTAAATTTTCTCTTAATGATTTGATTCAGTTTACTAATCGGTATTAAGGAGATGGATTTAATTTTTTAAACACTTCTAGTCCCAAATTTTTTAAGATGCAATGATGAAGGTTTGAACTATAACTTCACGCTAATTATCCAAACTCTTTATCAAAACAACTTTGATTTGTGTTTTAAAATCATTTAATTTATAAAATCCTCTCTAACATATCTTGTTTATTATTAATAAAGAGCACTTTTATTGGAAGGTTGTTAAGGATCAAATTATTTTAAAAAAGAAATTACATGCAAAATAATTTTTTTTTTAAAAAAACGGAGTCCTTTTCAAAGACAACGAGGTGTCACCCCTAGTTGCAAGTAAAATTCTCACAAATTCTTTAGGTAATAGGTACAACATAGAGAAGTTTATGGAGAAGTTCCACTATCAGTGATGCGCAATACTCTTTTGTGGCAACACCACAAAAAAAAATTCTACCTTTTATTTCATACTTTAACAATATATTAAATAATAATTTACTCTTTCATGTTAATTTTTAGAATTTAATTTGATGTATTTTCCGTGTAAAATTGTTTATACCATTAATTAATCATATATTATTATATGTATAACTTTTTATGTAATTATTATGAGAATCAAATATTTTTAATAATATAACAACATATAATTAAATAACAAAGTAAATTTTTTTATACTGATATTATATTAAAATTAAATTCTAATTTTTAAGTATCAAGAAAATTGGAGTGGGGTGTTTGAATTGTATATAGGAAATTAGGAATTTCATATTTAACTAAGATTTTCTTACTTATTTTTCTCTCACATCACTTTTTACATTCCACTTAATACCATTCATCATATATATTTTTTTCTATTATTTTATCTCACTAAATCATATACCCTTAAAAAATATGTGTATAATACATACATTCTTAAAAAGCGATGTACGTATGATTAATTTTTTCCTTCCAGATTGGCTTCTTGCTTTTCCACATTAGTATTCCCTCATTTAATGAGAAGGAATAATTATTCCACTCTTGGAATCTTAAATCCAATATATTCATTTTATTTTATTTTTTTGGGTTTCTTTAAGACAATAAGGTGCCCCCACACCTTTGAGTGTGTGATTAATTTTTGTTTGGGATGGACATTTGCCCTTACTACAAGGTGCTCCCTACAAGATTCCAACCCAATATTCATACTTAGCTCACTTTTCTCCACTCCTCTCATAAGCCTCAAGACTTCCCTTGCAAGTTGCAACTACATTTTTATTTTTGAAAAACAGAGTGAATGTGACATTGAACCCTTTCAGTTCTGGACTATAAAGAGGAGGAAGACCTTCATGTATGGTGACCTAATAATATATATATATATATATATATATATATATATATATATATATATAAAAAATTTATTAAAGGAGTTCCTTGACCATTAGGTAGTGAAGTTAGTTATTGATGAAACACGTTAATACATATTTTTTAAACTTGCTTGCAACCGCAACGCCAGCATTGCAACGGCCAGGGGCACAACCTGCCGGGTTGAGTTTGGAACTCAACACTCCTTGATGCCTCCACCTATTTCCAATAACCAAGTTGGTTTGGTTAATTTTATTAATCATAAAGTACATATTTGTAACCATCTTTGAAGAACTCAAATAAAATAACACACTCATGTCTCTTATCTTGATAACAACCAGCATCTATCCTACTTGGAATTTTAAACTTGAACCGCAAGTTTAAAAGTTACAAGTACCATGCCAGCCCAGAAATACTCCTCAAAAGAAGAGCAAATAAGACAAGTTGATCGTTGTTAGGACAGTTAGAAAGTCCACATTATTGTAACCCCAACCCCAAATACATATAATGTGACACCATCATTCATTCCTATAAAATGGTTCAATTTGGAAGGAAGGGTCAGCAATCCATAGCTCCCCATATGGCAATGGCAACTTCAGAGGAGAGTACTAATAATGTTGCAATCATCTTTGGGGTCACTGGACTTGTTGGGAGAGAGCTGGCTAGGAGGCTGCTCTTGGAATCTTCTTGGAAGGTTTATGGCATAGCTAGAAACCCAGAGACACCACTCACCCTTATAAGCCCTTGTTACCATTTCATCTCTTGTAATTTGCTGAACCCTTTGGAGACCCAGAAGAAGCTCTCTGACTTACAAGATGTGACCCATGTGTTTTGGGTCACATGGGCTAGCCAGTTCCCTTCAGAGACCCAAGAAAGTTGTGAGCAGAATAGGCTCATGATGTCCAATGCTTTGAATTCTATACTGTCAATAGCCAAGAATCTAAAGCATGTTTCTCTTCAGACAGGAACCAAGCACTATGTATCACTGCAGGTCCCTTTTGATGAAGGAAAGCTTCACTATTACCATGAAGAATTCCCTAGAATGAGCAAAGCACCTAATTTCTACTATGCCCTGGAGGATTTGCTCATGGAGAAACTGAATGGTAAGGTGTCTTGGTCTGTGCACAGGCCCGGTTTATTGTTGGGCAGTTCTGTTAGATCATTCTATAACTTCATGGGTAGCTTGTGTGTTTATGGAACTATTTGTAAACATTTGAAGCTCCCTTTTGTGTTTGGGGGAACAAGGAAGTGTTGGGAGGAGGCCTACATTGATGGCTCAGATGCTAGGCTAGTAGCTGATCAGCACATTTGGGCAGCCACAAAATGTGATGTACTTTCCACCAATGGCCAAGCTTTCAATTCCATCAATGGCCCAAGTTTCACTTGGAAGGAGATCTGGCCAGTTATTGGGAATAAATTTGGGGTGCAAGTCCCCCAAGACATGCTTGTGGAGAATTTCTGGTTTTCAAAAGCCATGGCTGAGAAGCAGCAAGTTTGGGAAGAGATTGTGGTGGAAAATGGGTTGGTTCAAACAACTATGGAAAATTTGGCTAATTGGGAGTTCCTAGATGCCTTATTTCGATTCCCTTTCAAACTCTTGGGGAGCAGAGATAAAGTTGATGGGCTTGGTTTTGCTGCAAGGTATAAGACATTGAATTCAATATTGTATTGGATTGATTGCATGAGAGATGAGAAGCTGATTCCCTAGAGGCTTCTTGCTAGCTTTGACTTCAACTTGGAGCGTTTGGTTTGGTAACAGAAATTTATGGAGCACCACAAAATGGGGTTTTCCTTAAGAAAATTAATGGCAGGGTCTTCTTTGCATGTGCTGGTTGACTAGCTCTTTATTGCTGCATAGTTTAGTAGTTTGTATACAGTTGGAATCATGCAATTTAATAATGTATATACCTTCTTTTCCACATCACTGTCCCCTGGTGTCACTTGTGTATGGCTACAGGTGGAGGGGTTGCTTTGTCTTCTCCATGCATTGGCAATAACATATTGTTTTGGTGGCCTTATCTTTGGCTTTGGCATCTGCAATCACTTTCCACAAATTCTTTTTTGTTTTTGGAGTAATCCTACTAACATAATTATAAGATAAATAAATAAATGTTATATAAGCTCTTGAATCACACTGTTTATTAAATTAATGAAATGTTCAAGCTAGTTATTTTTTGTCTTTTCTTCTGGCCAAATATGAAACTTCATTAACTAAATGAAAGAGCTTTAAGTTGGAGGTCAATGGCCATACAAACCACACTAGACAAAGACAAACTTCAACCAACGCAAACTTAAAATAGTGATGTCACATGTCAGAAAAATGAAATATGGGTATAACATTACTCCCCTTAAAAAGTGAAGTTGTCTCAAGTTCGAGCATGGTTATTGGTAATTTAAAAATAATAAAATTTGGCATAAATAAACCTTGCATTGCACTATTTCTCTACTTTAGAAAATTAAATTTTATAATTTTTTCATATGACACATTATCCCCATTGTAATTGTGGTGTCAAGGTTATGTTAAAGAGAAAACTGTTTTACTCTTTCAATTTCACAAATTAATTCAATGACTTGCTAAATTAATTTAATCCCTCTTTAGATAATTTACTTCAGTTTCATTAGGCCTTTAATTCTACTGTTGGCAATGGTGTATATATATAAACAAATACTCATTAGTGTTTACTTTTTCGAGTCCTTTTTAAATAAACAATTCTTCATGTCCCGTTCAAATGAAACTGGACGAACAAGTTATTTTTTATGAAATTCTATTCTTATCACTTGGAAAAATCAATTAAACATGCTATTCTGATTTTCGATTATGTATTAAATATATTGAAATCAATTTAGCAGAATACATTTATTTTTATATCATATTTTCAAACTATATTTTATAGCATCCAATAATTAACAATTTGACATTACAAAAACAATAAAACTCAGGTAAATAATGAAGTGTATTTCAAACTATTTACCTTTATATAATAATAATTGTCTCAAATTCAACTTATAATCTTTTGGTACAAAGTTCAACATCCTTAACCCGGCTGATATCTCTTCCTAATTAACAAGGATGAAGAAAAAAGAAGAATAACGACAACAGAAGTTGAATCCTCAACAATTTTTTAATGTGAAATGAAAATACACTGAAACTAAAATTTAATCCCTTGGACAAATGGCATGGTAGTTGGAACACGTCAACACACAGATGAAACACTTCTTAATTTTGACCACAATAACCTGCCCTGCATGTCCCCACTTGGTGTAAATAGGCTTTTGTTATTGTTGTTGTAACCTGCACTGCATGTGATGCTTGCTTCCCTTAGTACATAGTCCTTATGTATTTCAAGATGACTATTCAACAATAAAGATCGTCCAATATATCATCAATCATGGTATTTAGCAGTAGCTTCTCTGATCTTCTTAAACTCTATCCTCCAATCATCTCCTTTGGAAATTCAAGACTTTAACTGATATAGCAAAGGAACCAAAGAAGAGGATGTTGAAGCAAACAAGCACTATTGCTGACAGCAACACTGCTGAAACTCCATTAACTGTAGGATCATATCCAAGACTAACTGCTAAAAACTCTTTCACAGTGCCCTTAAATCCAGGTCCCACAACTATGTCTTCCACATCACCAAGCTGAGCTGTGACAATACCACGCAGTGTCCAAGTAATTGGGCAGAGATAATGGAACCAAATCCACCATCCAGGAATATGCTGAAACATTGCAAGACTCATTGGCATTAAGGCCAAAACAAAAATGTTAGATACATCTAAAGGTACAGAGATCTTGGCTCTGTACTCACCGATTTTGGAATAAGAAAACCTGATACAAGATTCCATAGAGAGTAAAATGCAGAAGAAATAACAGCTGCAAAGTGTTGGGTAGGTGTAACGCCAACAGCCATCATGCCATAAAAGGTGAAGTAGGTGAATGTTAGGAACATGAATATAAGGTAGAGCAAAAATTTTCCTGCATTAGAGGAAAAATCATTGTTATATTAGTGTTTCTGAGGACAAATTTAGAGGTACTTTGTAAGAAAAAAAAATATGTGTAGGTAGAAAAACTCCAAATTTTAGGCAGCTGGAACCAACATCTTCAACCACTACCTATTTGAACTACATGAGGTATGATTAATGTAATTAAAAGTGAAAAGTCCTTGTTTCTATGATGTAAGTTTTAGGTGGATCCTAAATTCATGATGCAGGAAGCATTTCGATATGGAAAGCTGAGATCTTACCAAGATTCCTTTCAAAATTGACCATGAAATATGTGATTACCCCAAATACTAATGTCTGAACAACAATGTATGGGATCTCCACCAGCCCCTGTCAATCAGATTAAGTAATCATGATAAGCAATCTGTATAGGAAATTTAACCTTGAACATCATTTTCATTACAGTGACACCTACCTGGGCTACTGCATATGCAATTGGAGAGTACATTCCAGCTGCTTTCTCTCTATAAA
Source organism: Ormosia emarginata (assembly GCA_029884605.1). Lineage (NCBI taxonomy): Eukaryota > Viridiplantae > Streptophyta > Magnoliopsida > Fabales > Fabaceae > Ormosia > Ormosia emarginata. Next base: position 7,343,672 of record JAQQTP010000059.1, on the reverse strand, counting down.
ACACTGTCCTTTCTATTGAAACAACTGGTTGTACAGAAGAAGCATTGTTTACTCCAACGAACACGCATGCAGAAAAAAGTGCACCCATAACTACAAGCACTTGTTGAGTTGATTCCCTGCAGAATATCCAGTGACATGGTTATTACTACTTTTGCCTTTGTTTCCATTGATAAGATACTTTCTCTTATGACAAATGAGATCATAAAGCATGCATACCTTTTTGAACCGATGTCCCAAAATACAGAACCAAATATCAAAGCGCTAATTATCGTGAATATCAACCTCATTGCATTGTATGGTGGACTTCTCCAGTACACAAGATTTTGTTTCCATAAACACTTGAGAAATTGTGACCATGTGTTTTGTGAATATAATGTGTCAAACTTCAATGGTTGTGAGCCAGCAGGAGGTTGTGCATATTGCTTAATAGAAGCTTCCACCCCCCTGAGGGAAGAATGTGACATAATCATTAATCCCACAAGGAAAACAATCTTTCTATACATAAGGTTGTAACCTGATGATTTTTACTCTCCTTAAAAAAAATAAGAGCTTTTATTATTATTATTGATCATATATCTCATCCAATTCCTCAAATACATTATAGGGGAGAACTTGTCAGTAGCACACGTGAAAAAATAAATAAATAAAAAAAGGTCACCTGAATTGCTCAGAATTTGCATAAACATCTGCAAAGTCTACACCAAGTTTCTCTTCAATAGCAGGCGTGGTAACCTCAAGCATCCAAGTAGCTGGATTGTAGCCACTAGGGATTGGGGAGATTCCATTGATACTCTGCAGAACAAATAGGAAAGAAATCCTAAATTATTAAAATATAATCAACCCAGCAAAGATACACAAAAATAAATTTCTTTTTTGGGTACATTACACAAAATATTTTTGCTTCAGAGAAGAACTCAGTTCAGGCTAGGACATGTTAGGTAATGAGAGATGTTAAATAAGGTCAAGTCAGGACACACATGTAAGGTCAGGGCTGATCATACTCTAAACTGATATAGAACTTTACTATGTTCATAGCTCCTCCATGTTCTTAAAAAGGCTAGAAGTAGGAAGATTAATTTGAGAATATAAGCTTCCAACATGGAGGTTCAAATATTTTAGTAGCAAAGCCTCACAAGTTCAAGGTATAGTGGGAGGTTTCAATTTACCTAAACAGCCGTCAAACAACCATAAAATGAATTCTACAATATCATTCTGGTATTCGTAGATTTCACTAGATAAAAGCTTTGAAGCAAAGAGAGGCATCGACGAAGGAGAGCAGCAAAGGTGGAAGGTTTTAACAAAGGACGTTGGCTTAAATTCCATGGACATTGTTTCTACCTTAACATACAGATCCTCACATGATTAAGGAATGGGAATGCAATAAAATATAAAAGAAATAACTGAAAGGTAATGTCACCTGAAAATACTTGATCATTATATCTGATTGCCTACCGATCTTCCCTCCATATATAACTCGTCCTCCACGTTTCATAAGAAGTAACTGGGAATGAAGAATCAAAGTTTAGACCCTTTGAGATATGCTGCTTAATCATTATAGTTATCACAGTAGTAAACTGATTAGAAAATAGTAATTGAACCACTAACCTCATCAAATGCTTCAAATATATCAATGCTTGGTTGATGTATAGTACAAACCACCGTTCTTCCAGTATCAACAGTATTGCGAACAGTTCTCATAACAATGGCAGCTGCACGAGCATCAAGTCCAGATGTAGGTTCATCCATGAAAATTATGGAAGGGTTTGCTACAAGCTCCACTGCAATTGTCAAGCGCTTTCTCTGCTCGGTTGATAAGCCGGAAGTGCCAGGCATTCCAACCAAAGCATGTCTTAAGCTATCAAGCTCTACTAGTTTCATTACTTGTTCAACAAATTCCTGCAGAATAAGTCACTATGTCAGTGAATTGATGTGAGAAATTGTCATGAACCAACTCTCCCAAAAGAGCAGTTAGATGGATAATGCATAGACTCATCTTTATCATGTGTTGAAATTCTACTTTTATTTAAAAGAATGAGACCAGCAAGAATCGAACCCTTGACCAATTGGTCACAGAAGCTCTAATACAATGTCAAGAATTAACTCTCCCAAAAGCTTAAGCCATTAAGTGAAGCCACATGAATGGTTTTCTATCTCTAGTAGACATAATTGAGCACAAAATGTCTCAGGAAGGAACTTACATGCTTTTTTTCTTTGCTCACTTCCTTTGGAAGCCTTAATGATGCAGAAAACCATAGGGACTCCTCAACTGTCACCTGAGGAGAATGTATGTCATTTTGTTCAACATATCCTGCTATTCTAGCAAATGTGCGTTGCTCTTTCGGGTAACCAGATATTCTAATATCACCCTCAATATATCCTCCTGTTTTCCTTCCAGCAAGCACATCCATTAGAGTGGTCTTTCCAGCTCCACTTGATCCCATTAATGCTGTAAGGACACCTGGTGTGAAAACCCCACTCACATTTGACAAGAGCTTCAACCTAGTTTCTGTTATGCCTTGATTTCTTATCTCCTGGAAAAGCAAGTTCTTTCATAAACAATTGATGGAAAAGTGAACTCCTACTACTTTCTTGTGTTTATCTTAAAAAAAAAAAATGTATTCAGGAAATTGAAACTACAAACCACCCCACCTGTGGCATATCAACGTAATAATTGACATTGTGGAATGTCATTGTCAATGGTTGAAAAGGAAGAATCATTCCCTGGTTTTTGCTCTCCCCACCAGTAGATTTGGAACTTCTTGTTGATCCATTACCATCTCCATCAGAACTCTCTTGTGAGTCCTCATCCTCAGCAAGAATAACTGTTCGGGGTTTTTGGAGTGCTGTGACATGCAAAAGTAAAAACAGCATAAAACAGGGAGATCAACCATTACATGCTAAAAGAAATTGCATTCATTAAAATGGGAACAAAGACAAAGAGGAAAATTGTTCTAAACTTACGATTCAGATAGGTCAAGGCCATGGTGACCAAGTTGTTAAAAACCAATGAGTAGAGTGTTAAAATTCCAAAACCAGCCCAATACCAATAATCATCAGTTGGCAAATTGAATGACTTGAGAACATTGAAACCAACTGTGTCGTTCCCGAAAGCAGAATGCTAAAATAGACAGTTTCCATAATTCCATGAGTCTTCTATAAACAATTTGCAACAAGGACAGAAAAGCAAGCAGAAATTTAATTAGCATGCATGAAATACCTCCATCCATCTTGTGGCAGTAAATTCATTGACTGAAATTGCTCTTTGTCCATAATTAAGAGGTGACAAATAGTAACCCCAAATCCACCATGGCTTAATCATACCTGAAGGAGTAACAACCAAATAACTAACAGCAATGGAGCATTATATCTGTATGTTTGGATGATAGGTAAAGAGGGGAACGGGATTAATTTTTTGTGTTTGGGAGTTTTAAAATACATAGGAACGGAACACAGGGGGAATCATTTCCCCCCTCTTCCACTCAAATGACTAATTTTTGTTTCCCCCAAAATTGAGGTGGAATGGGGGGAACACATGTTCCTTTCCGTTCCATTAATGAATCTTCTAAATAAAGAGGAAGGGAACTATGTTCTATTCCTTTCCTTTCCTTTCCAATCCTTCCTCACCTATTCCGTTCCGTTCCGTTAATAAGAAAACATCCAAACACAGGATTATCCAATAATTCTTGATGCGGCCTACCTTTTGGGATAATAAATCCTCCCAGCAAGAATATAATCATCAATGCAGCTGATCCGAATGTATTTGCAAGGACCATATCGCGTGCAAGAGCAGCCATAAGCCGGAAGAGGCCTAATGCCATTTGGTGCACCATAAAAAGCAAAAGCATGTAGCGGAACATTCTGAAATATTAATCAGAATGCAATGAGTATGAGGCTAGAAAACTGAAATATTAATCAGAACGCAAAGAGTATGAGTTTTGAAAGTTCAAAAAAAAAAATCACAACAAAAGGATATAAAGAAAAATACCTTCCAGCAGAAGGGGCAAATCCAATAGTGTAGTACACAACACAAGTCCATATAACAGCTTCAACAATGGAATAAGGTATCTGGAGAATCCAACTGGACATAGACCATGCCCATGCAGGATAAAATAGATTGCCTCTTTGTTTATAGAAGACAGGGAGCCGAGCTATCATGAGAGATAACTCAGATAACCCATTAAACATCATGTGCACCAATCCATAAAATAGCGCAGATTGGTAGATATTGCCATAAGCCTCGTCCGTAGGATGCAATCTTGTTCGTAGGAATATTGTGCATGTGACAACTCCAACAAATGCAACCTTTGACAACATGAGAAAATTGTCAACTATAAAATTATGAGAAGATGCTATCAAACAAAAATTAAAAAATGTACATTTAATTATGTAGATATAGTACATTGAACTCTATACTTATGATCATCATATTCATATGTTTTCCATGGTGAATTGATTGGCAAGGAAAGGTGTTGGAGGTAGTCTACACTCTACAGTCTACATTTAATTATGAACTCTACTTGTAATTTGTAAAAGATTAACGGAAATTTTCCAACTTATCATGAACTCTACTTGTAAAAGATTAAGAATTGAAAACTATTTACAGAAACAAGTTCAAGTGCATCGTTATTAAATCAAGCATATATTATATATATACCTGGCAGGTCCTAAAAATATAAAGAAATCTATGCCTGTTGAGCAAGGCCAATTCTCGTGAAAAGCAAGCTTTAAAGAGATCCCACTTTGATACAGCAAATCTAGTTTTGGGCAAAGCTGAAGGATGACTCTTTGATTTATCATAGGGAGCGTTAAACATGGATTCTATAGACTTTCCAAATCTGGAATTTCTAAAGGCTTCTGCAATCTCTGGAACTGAAACATATTTATATGGCTTTGAAGAATCAGCCCAGTATTGAGCTTGATCCTTTTTAGACGTTACCTGACATAGGAAAATACCAAGTTAAGCAATAACTTCAGAAAGCCTTTGACCATTAAAAGAATATATATATATATATATATATATATATATATATATATATATATATATATATATCTAGAAATACCTCTTGAAGAAAATCTGCAACTCCCTTGCGTGGTGGAAGTTTGAAACCTAATGATTCAAAAAACACTAGCACGTTTTCTCTGGGGCCTTGATATACCACATGCCCATCTGACAGAAGCACAAGATCATCAAAGAGCTCAAATGTCTCTGGTGCAGGCTGAAGAAGAGCCATGAGTACCGTAGCCTCCATCTGATGAACAAAATTTCTTATGCATTTTACTATCTGGAATGTGGTAGAACTATCAAGTCCAGTTGATATTTCATCCATAAATAGAGCTTTTCTTGGTCCAACAATCATTTCTCCTGGTGCAAAAAAAATGTAATGCAAAAGCATGTTATTGCCTGCTAGAACTTTTCAACTTCAATCCGTGTCTTCATAATGTCTTAACTCTTCTAGTATAGACACAGTAACAACATTTATGGATTCAATTTGTATTATCTAGAGACTTATGGATCCCTATTCCATCATCATTACCAGAGCATCTGCCAGGATAACCAGCTGCCAGGATAACCAGCAATAATTTGCTATCGAAGGTATGAACTATGTAACAACATGTTTTGTTTTGATTATATTCAGGAAAAAAATCACTTTTTTTTCAAAAGCTCTCTTAGGAAATTATAAGCTGTTTGGAGCACAAAATAAGCTAATCCAAACACATATTACGTTTCTCAGTTGTTATATATGAATTTGCTAGCCCTGATACCAAAAACAAAATTACAATTGAAATCTCCTTTAAATTCTATCAAGGTTACATTTCACATTACAAGTAGAAATAATTAACTTCATCTAAAAAACAAAAAGAGAAAAAAAAAATGGAGGGATTGAATTTGGGATCTCTTTGTATGCAACATTAAAGAGGTAATCCAATTAGATTAAGTAACTTAAGAATAGGCTACCACAGGCACAAGGGCCTAATATCAAAGAAAATTGCAACTTAATTCCTAGAGAGGGGAGAAAGATCACCTGTTGTAACTCTTCTTTTTTGGCCACCTGAGACCCCCCTTAACATATCATTTCCTACAACCGTATCTGAACATACATCAAGACCAAGTACTTTCAAAACATAATCTGTCATCACACTGTGCTTTTTGCCACCAACAGATGCTGCCTGTGGAGTAAAATTAAAATTTCAAACACACAACATTAGGACAGAGCCCTGAACGTGCAGGTATGAATGATTTTCAGAAATTTAAGATGAGACAACCTTCATGAATGCGTCGACTTCTGGACTTGGCAGTATGTTTCTTTCCTTCTCTAATCGTTCTAGATTTTTCACATACCCTGTATATGAAATTAGACAAGGAAATATGTAATTGAATTGTGAAATGATTAAAAAAAAAAATAAGAAAGAAATATTTTACATAATAAAGCTAATAAAATATACCTGCATCATTTGAACCTTGACATCTGTTTGCAAAATCAAAAGTTTCTCGCACTGTCAGTTCTGCTATGTGATTATCAGTTTGGCTAGTGTATGCAGAAGCCCTTTGAACAACAAACTCGTCTTGCTCATGGCCATTGTATGTTATACTACCACTTTTCTGTAATTGTATTACAGAAACAAAGTGTGAACGGATTTTTGAAGAATGCTATGGCATATCAAAATTCTTGTTATGCTGACATGCAATTGAGAACTGGACTTCTCAAGAATTGAACTCATACTAATTAAGAAGAAATGCTCCAGGCTAGTATACTTTCAACAGTAAAACCGACAACCGACTTGTTAACATTTAAAGCACATTGGTATTGTACCAAATAAAAGGGCACATTGGCATCACTTGCAAGTGTGCCATAACTGGAGTCCATATTATATTCTCAAAGAGGAAAAAGAGGTAGAATCATAAAATAACACCATGAAAACATCAAGTGCAAATCACAACCTAGGCAACACGCCAATTATATGCTCGTACTGCCTTACCAAAGGTAATATCAAATGTGGAGCGCACCAATTCAAAGCACAATTATTATAAAATAGGGAAATGATATTATTGGTACGGAAAATTATGCAAGCAATTGTTCAGACAATTCCGAATTAAGAATGATGGTTAGATAAATTTTTTTTTCAAAGTGACGATTCAATAATTCGAATAGTTAAGGTTGAAAATAGAGAAATGATATGTAGATAACAGAAGAGATACTTGGATAAAAATTCATTAGATTATATATTGAATTTAGGTTGAAAAACTTCTGAGTTTAGTAATCAAGAAACTCCCTATTATATTTGGGAAAATAAAAAGGAGTTATAGTAAATTAAATAAAGTTTTTTTTTTATTTCCAATAAAACAATTTAATTTTTTTTTAAAAAAAAAGGTGGTATTATATGATTTATTAATAGTGTAAAATGTGGATCAAAACTGAATCCAAAATTTTAATACTAGATTATACAAAGTAAAAGACAAATATAACAATAAAAATAGAAATTTTTGTATATTAAAAATGTTGACTAAATAAGGTTACCCTATATAATAATTTTAAAGTTTATTTCAAAGAACCAAAGTGTAACTTTAATACTTTACAAATTAGGAATATTTAAAATTACGAATGTATAGTGTATATGATATGATGTTACTTTAAGAAAACTCAGTAAGGTAGTAATGCCCATGGATGATGGGTATAGTGGTCTTGCCCAGATTATGTACTAACCTTCAGGTTGCTATCAAGCTTTCCCGCAAGAGATAAAAGTAAGGTAGTTTTGCCCGATCCTGGAGGTCCCAACAGCAATGTCATCCTGCGCAACAATAGTTAACGTCAAGTTGATGCATGCTCATTACAACACAGCACACATGGAAGTGTCGAATTTCTCCATCAAAGAATCCTTCTTTATATTGTAACATTACACATTAAAATAGTATATGTTTCATTCATTATGATACTAGTTAAAAAATTTGACTTAATTAATTCACTATGATTGCAAATATTTGGCTAAATTTAAGTATTTTGTTTTGTTTATTCCTAAACATATGAGCAGGAGCTAGATTAGTATATTTCCATCCCACGACGTGAGGGCTTCCATCAATAAAAAGAAAAAAATAAATAAGTAAATTAAAAAAATAAAAATAGAGAAAAAAACATTACCTTCCAGGTTTGATAACGCCGCTGATATTATTCAAGATGGTCAAAGAATGTCTTTTAGGTTGACTTATCCCTAAGCTGGTTACGAAACCCTGGATGCCACCACAACCACCACGACGAATATGAATCAGTTTGCATTGCAACAACTAATGAACAACAATCAAGGATTAAAACATACATAGACATAGGAATGTATATTAATTAGGTATCAACCTCAAGAGCGTCTCGCGTGTAATTGAGCAAAGTTGGCAGAGCTCTTGAACCTATCTGAACTTCAGCTCCAATTGTCAAGTTTCTGTATCTCACTTCAACATTTGGCACCTCCAATCCAACCCTTTTGCATTCAACAACACAGATAATTTAAATGCCTGATCATATATAGATCCATTACATGCACGTTAATTAATGTTAGCAAAACAAGCATCAATATATATATAAATATCCTTTTACTTTTTTTGTTAAGAACATGACATGACGTGACATGCAGTGTCATGTTATACGAGAAAGAAAAACACAAACTACTCCTACCCTATAGTGGAAACCTATACAGAATTTTTTTTTCTTTCTCATAATTAAAAAAAAAAACTGCATTTTCTTAAAGAAAATGAGAGAAATGATGTGCATATAAAAGATATTTGCAGATTGTTAACCAAGTGTAAAAATAGTGTAATAAAAAAAATGATGTGCATGTAAAAGAATTGATCCTAAAATGGTTACCTGTTGAGGCGTTCCTTGATGGCAGAAAGGAGCTTGTAATTGTCTTGTTCATTGGTAGCCAAAGCGTCCTTGACGACGCGTTCACGGTGAAACCGATTCATCTTTCTGACATCAATCTGCTCCATTTTGTTCTTCCTCTTTCCAGAACCTGAGTTTCTAACTTCAGCTGAAGATGGCTTCCTTACCAATGCCAAGTTGGCACGCTTCTGCGTAGGCAACCTGAGGAGTGCAGCCATTTGAAGCTCCTCTTCGTCTTCCTCCACCCATTCTGCATTGGAAGCCCTTGCAAACGAGTCCCTTCCCGTTTCAGAAGCCATGTCGTAATCAAAGGCCTCCATTGATGATTCTTCTTCCTCTCTCCCTTGGTACTACTAGCAAGAGAGAGAGAGTTTAAGAGGAATGGTTTCCTTTTTAAAATGAAAGAATGAGAAAACGGATGGACTTTGTTTACGAGCTTATATAAGAGGCATGAGGAGAAAGATGACCAAGTCAATTACAATGTGTTTTCTAGTGCAAGCATTCTATGCCAATGGCTAATTTGGTATATACAGTCTGTCCTCTCATTTCCCATGTTATGATTCTATGTTGTCATCCCTTTCTGGAAACATTTTTTCTTTTCTTTTTCTTTTTATAAATCATTTCTAGAAACATTAATACTATTTTGTACAACATTATTTTCTTTCGCGCTTCTTTATTATTAGCTATACATTTAAACTAATTATTTTGTTTGTAAAATTGAAATGCTCCCTTAATTTGTCTTTTCCTTTCTAAAATAATAAAAGTATAATGTATGAATAATTTCACGAGTTTAATTTTTATTTATTATTTGTTAATTTTTTTTTTAACTATCATCGTATATATTACATATTATTATATTATTAAAAAGTTTAAATTTTAAGTAATTATTATGATAATTGAATTTTTTAATAATATGAGAATACATAATTAAAAATTAGTATAAAAAAATTTACATATATGTTAACGTGAAGTTTAGCATCTTTTTAAATTTTTATTATAAAAAAATTCATTTTGTTTTTGTTTTTATTACATTAGAGATACAAACACTTATGTTTGGTGCGTCGTATAAGGAGGATCTGATACTATAAGTTAATACTATCATATTTTATTAGGTATTTGGTATGTCTACCTGATAAGATAATCAAATTCAGTCAAAACTTTTTATCCTACTCTAATAGTATAACATTATCCTCCCTATAACCCCCTGATATAATCTGATAGGATTTTCCTTCCACTACTACCCTCTACTTTAATACTTAGAAATCAAACAATCCAAAATTGAAACTCATCAAGATCAAAAAAACTTCCCTCACCACCACCACTTTGCCTCACCACCCCAGCCGTGTAACACCCTCCTTAGGGCATCACATTTCCGACTCCCGACTCATAATCTGAAAATCAATTTGTAAAAAGTTTGAGTTATGAAAATATGGGTTTCAAAATTTCTTTCTTACTGAAACATAAACTTACTGAAAATATTAGGTAATATTGAAAATCATATTTCAACTATTCATTATGCAATATTGACACCAATTAATATTTCATAATTTAAAGAGAAATATAAAATTAACAGACTCTTTTTTTTAATAATAGCAAACCCTATAACGGGTCCTACTTAATAGCACGGTACAACACTAACGATAAAAAAATAACTCTACACGTGATTCATTTGTGTATCTCATCTTGATCATCGACATCTTTCCTTTGTTAACACCGCACACCTTCAGTCTTGAATGTCCACTCCTTATTGTTGTCACCAATCTCGGAGTATCATAACCCGTTATGTCTAAGACAACTCGATCCTTCTATTATTTGATTTTAACAAAGATCAACAAAGAAACAACATAACAAAGAGGTGAGATCACCTATACCAATACCAACATGGCGGCCTCATATCATATAGATAGATCATACCACAATTATGATCATGTCATCAACATTAATCAACTATCATCATCTAATCATTTATTAGTTCAATTATCATAAACAACAATTATGATAATGCTCTCAGCATTATCATCATCATCATTCAAGTATTCAAAACAATTGTCATAGTCAATATTCCTCAATTAATATATCACACAGATATAAATGTACTCATATAATGCATGTGCATTTAGACTCAATGTTCCTACTCCATGGAGCTAAACTCAGGTCGGAGAAATGATCGAAAAGATCTGTTGGTACCACATGCCTCAGACCACGTGTTATAATCCTCATTTTGATTTTGCACATCTAGCATATACACGACAGTCTTTATCAAATATTGAATAAGAATAGTGTCTCGGTCAGGATCATCGGTGTGTTGCATTGGTCTAACCTACGGGAAGAAGCGCGACCAACCACCCGTGTAAGCAACCCGCACCCCGATGCCCCCAAGGTCAACAAGTGACTTACACTACGCATATCGCACCCACTCAAGAGGTGTGTTGGTAATCGGTCATATCCAATCCTCATCGGACCATTCCAATGCATGTATAATGCACCAAATACCAATAACGGTATAATACCAATCACTATATCTCATAATTTCTCGGATATAGTTTATACAATGCATGAATATATCGGTCTGCAAGTCAACCACAAGAGCCATTCTTTTCAAATTCGTTTGTTTAATTAAATCATATGCCTCAAGGCATATTTTTTTCAATGCATCTAAAATGCACCACGTGCAATAACGAGCAAAACTTCGTTGTTTTCACAAACAGTGTATGGACAATTTGTTTTAACAAGAATCATCATGTTATTATGTTTTTATAGTCATAAAACACTTTTGTCGTGTTTTCACATTAGTGTAACATTTACATTACGTTTTCACAATTCCACAACAACTTACATTTGCATTTTCAAAATACCGTAACACTTTTGTTACATTTTTAAAATTCCAAAATGTTTTATTACGTTTTACAATACCGTAACACTTATTACGTTTACAAAATTTCATAACATTTATATTACGTTTTCAAAATATTGCAACTCTTCTGTTGCACTTTTAAACCACGTACTAATTTTTTAACATTTTTCTCAATCGCGTAAAATATACGTTTCTCAAATCATATAGTATTTTTCTACTGTTTCAAAATCGCGTAACTTAAAAATCATTCTTTTAAGTCGCGTAAATCATTTTCCATCATTCTCAAAATATTTAAAACACTTTCTAAATCACATAACGATTTTTCGTCATTTTCACAATCACGTAAAAATATTCTATCACTTTTAAACCACATATTGATTTTTTAATAGTAGTTCAAATTACGTAAAATATTTAAATGTAATTCAAATCGCGTAGAAATATTTTACTATATTTCAAATCATTTTTAAGATACGTAAAATATTTTTCAACATTTTACAATCACGTAAAATATTCTTCAATATTTCAAACATTATTTTGGACTTAAATAAATCAATATCATTTTCAACACATTTTTTTTTTCAAATTGCGTAGCTTAAAAATCACGTTTTTAAGATAAGTAAAATATTTTTCATCATCATTTCATTACAGAAAATATTTCTTAACCTTCAAAAATTTCTTTTCAACCTTTCTCAAAATAATATGACTTTGTATTTCATTTTTCACATTTCCTTACTCAAGAAAATCTTTTTCCAAAATATAATCCACAAAAATCACTTTTCCATCAACGTTTCAAAATTTAACATTTTTTTCTAACGTATTTCAAAATTCAAGAATCAGTTATACGTTAGTAAATTTTCAAAACACCATTATATTCTCAATTTTTCCCAAATCATTTCTAAACACAACCTTCTTCAAAATAAATTGAAGTTCGAAAACATTTCTGTTTGCAAAAACTTAATTTTCTCAAGTGATAAACACTTTATTCCCTTTCCAAATTCTTGTATTAAATCAAGTTACATCTCTACTTTGAAAATCACTTTGTTCATAAAAATCAAGGCATTACAAGCCCTAAAAAATGTGGACATGACTATTAAAAATTATCAAAACATTTTTCCTTCTAAGTCAATTTGGTTTTACACAAACAAAACCATTAAAATTTTGCTTTCAAAACCATAAGACTTATGGTCATAAAAACCAAACCCATTTGTTCAAATTCATTTTCACTTTCTTTGCAAATCCTTTTTCACTTTCTTTGGAAATCCTTAAAATCAACGTTTGCCCGTTTCATTCAAAACTCATGTTTAGAAAAATACTTAGGATCTTTTTACACAAAATAAATTAATAAAAATCCTTCAAAGCCATGCTCTTGTTCTCTTGAAAAACATATCCTTTGTTCATTTTTTATGCTTTTCAAATCAATCCAATTTTATTCTTCCATGAAAATATTAAGTTATAAACACCTATGTTGAGGTGTCTTGGCCGAAATTCTCAATGTTCTAGAGACCCAAAAATTAATTCCCTTGTCTTAAAAATTTTCAACATAAACCCTCTTCATGGGTATCAAAATCGTATTTCCTTTCCTTTGGCTATTGAAGCCAAAAATTGATTTTCTTTCCATCATCACATCATGGCATACATATACATAATTTCAACATATTCTCATCATGCATATTATAAGCATACCATATTATCATCATGCATATTGTAAGCATACCATATAAGCCATAAAATCATGCAAAGCATATCAAGCATAGGCAAATAATCAAAGTTCATAAACACACACAAATAATTTACATGACTATGGATATGAATCCTCACATGGATTCACTATCCATCAAATATAAGACCATCTCTCACCATTTGGTTGGTGAGATGGATCTCCTCTTACCTCTTGAAGATCCTCAAAAGCTCTTTGTTTTGCTTTTTTTCCAAGTCCTTCACCACTAAGGGCTTCTCAAATACAAAACAAATACATAAAAATTAGTATACTAAGCTTGATTAAGAGGAACCATGGATCAAACATGGTTTAGATCATGAAAAAGAGAAAAGAAATGAAGTTTCCTTACACTTCACCATTAAAGCTTTAATCTTTAGCTTGAAGAACAAGGTTGAAGAGAGATGATTTAAAGAAAATCTTCAACATGAAAATTGCTTAGAATATCATGTAGATTCAAGATCTATAGTTGGATGAAATTAAAAAGGATTGGATGGTGATTTTGGATGGTATGGCCGAAATTCCTCTTGAAGAACAAAGATGGAATTTTTCATTTTTGTGAGAAAAAATCTTCTTAGACTTGGTTAAGACAAAGGATGAAGTGAAAACACTTAGTTTTTCCTTCCACAAATTTCGTGAAGCTCCTTGGAAAAATTCCTAAAAATCATAAACAAATGTTACAATCAATAACAAGTGTAGAAATAGGTAAACCATGGTTCAATCATGGCTTAGAAAATCAAAACTAGAAGATTAGAAGAAGAAATATGAAATTTACCATTTTTGGTAGAATCTTGAAGCTTGTATTTGAAGATCAAGATGAATGATTTAGAAAAACTCATAACTAGAGATGTTCTTAGAATAAGGTAAGGATTCAAGAAACTAGATTGGATGAAATTTTTGAGTGATGGAGGGTAGATTATGGTGCCATGGCCGTGAGCTTAGAGAAGGAGAAGGAGAGAAATTTTTCTAAGTTTCGCTTGAAGGAAAGTTCAAGAATGATGAAGTATGGTGAATAATGACCAAGGTGACAAATTATTATCTTCAAAATTTGCTTTAGCTTCTAAAGCAACCACAAAAACCGTCCCCCCCTCCATGCTTCTTCAAAGAGTGCAAATAATTCAACAATGATCGTAATTGACCAAGACCAAACAATGACATAAAGTTTTCCTTTAGCTCCAAAATGCTTCACAAAACCATCCCCCCTCATGCATTATGCATGCAATAATGTTGTCATCATTATTAGCCACCATCTAGAGCATTTTAGACCATTGTTTAATTCAATTGTTAGGATTTAGGTAGACTTTTGATTAGAAGACTTAATCTAAGCCATTGGATCTTTCTCCTTGAAATCTTAGCCATTAGATGCATCTCCAAAAATGAAGGGTTAAGATTACTCCTTCTTACTTTTAATCCAAGGGTCATAATTATTACTTTTCGACTTTTTAAGACTAAATCTCTATCATAGATTAAATTAATATCTAATGGTTATAAATGGTCCCTTGTTTTTCTGGACTAAATCTTCACCCTGATTAATTATTCATCCAATGGTCATAAATGGTCTTTGTCACTTTTTGAGACCAAATCTCTACCATTGATTAAATCCATATCCAATGGTCATAATTGATTCATCTCCACCGTTGATTAAATCAAGATCAATCTTTCTGATCGATTAAATCAATCGGTTGATATCAAAGTCTTCAATATTAGACTTGTTTCCTATTGGTCCATAAAAAATTGTCACAATCACTAATATTGACTTAATAGTATAATTTCTATTTTTATATCTTTAAAACCCTACGAAAGAATATATTTATTGATTTTTATTCGATAAATAAATACAAGATAAAAACACAATCTGACAAATTTTCTAAAAGCTGTTTCCTGGATTCGGGTTTAGTAAGATCTTCTCATCTGTCTCAACAGATCAAATTTTTCATCGTAGAAAAATTTTCACTTTGCAGGACCCACATGGGCCCACGTAAGGTCACTGGCCCACATAGGACCACCTGGGCCCACATACCAAAAAAATTCATAATCATCCACAAAAATCAAAAATATTAGAAAACGTATGAAAATCAAGTCGGATTATTAAAAATAATTAACGGTCGAGAAATAAATATTTAAAGATTTTCTCCTACTAAAAAATTATTATTTTCCGACACGGAGTAAATCACTCAAAACGATCAAATACGCTAACGGAATAAACAAAATAATTTTACAGTGCACAGAAATTACTAAATAGTAAAATTCTGTTAACTGTCAAAATTATTATTTAAGAGATAGGAAATTCAGGGTGTTACAAGCCGCCATTCCTCACCACCACTCTGCCTCACTCCTCCCTCACCTAAGCCACCATCAATAGCCAACTTGGCCGCCATCACCACCGTGCAAGGGTCATCATCCCCTGCCATGTCCCTCACCTAAACCACATCACCACCGCAAGCCCAGTTGTCGGCGACTCAATCAGAACTGTCCCCATGGCCAACCACCTGAAACCCAAACCAATAAAGCCACCTAACCCAAATCACCACGGACCCCATCGCCACCTCGCCTGCAACCCACAAGCTCCACTGCGCCAGATCTGCGACAACCACAAAACCGTCCTTCGTCGACGGTGGCCATGGCTGCAAATCACCATGGACCACACAAACCTACTTACAACGGTGACCCAATCCCGTAAGCACCAGATCTCCCCCAGCACGAAGTCATGGCCCAACACGAAGAAGTCGCAGATTTACAGCTTGATGAAGTTGGCGGTGAGCCAAACCAATTTGCACCAGATCTCTCCCACCCAGTTCCTACACTCAGTGATGCAGAGTTGCAGTAGATCTATAGTTTTTTTTTTCAAAATTTTACTTGGTGGCTAAACTTACAAATTTAATTGAAAAAATGTAATTTATATTTTATTTTTTTATTAAATAGTATTTATAGATATATTAAATAATTATTATATTATCAAAAAATTTATACTATTAAGTATCAAATATATAATTATATAAAAACTAATCAAATCTTTTATATTATTAATATTTATTTTATTATCTTACACTATTAAATTTTATACTATCATATGCATAAAAAACAACCATGATAACAAGTTGTGCCTATAAATACAAGCGGTGCAACAGAATTGAAAAGGGCGTGGGGGTGGGGGTCGGACAAGAAATTAAGGAGAGGGTTGGCATGCAGAGGTGTCTAATTTTGGTTGGGAGTGGCGGGGGGGGGGGAGAAGAAATTAAGAAGGAGAGGGTTGACATGGAGAGGTGTCTAATTTTGGTTCTTCAACATTCCTCGAGAATTGAGAGAAAACAGAACAGAGATCGAGAGTGGAGTTTGAGAGGAAGTGTCACAACTATAATCATAACGGGATGCTGGAAAAATTTTAAAAAAAATTAGTCACCACCAATTTTTTATTGAGTATGAAAAATGATTGACAAAATTAAAAAAAAAATTAAAATAGTCTTCAAAATCAAATAAGATTAAGGTTTCAGAATTGATTGTGCATTGATAGAAATTAAGTCTCAGAATACTTTTGATATACTCTTCTTAAAATAATTATTTTAAGTCAATTGTACAAATTAATAGTAATTTGAAAAATATTTATTTTGTTCTTCAAAGCAAACAAAAGCGACATTAACAAAACCATACATTTATAAAAGGGAAAAATAATTTAAAAATCCAAATTTAAAAAAAATTGTAAAAAAAAATTTACATAAGAAAATAAAAGAATTTTTTTCATTCAAATAAAGAAAAGCTTCATGAACGTTGATTATAACTTATAAGAGTGAGAAGACAAGCTAAGCAAGCAATGAAATATTTACATAAAGCAAGGCCACACCATAACTCAAAGAAATAAATTGTAAAATTATAATTAACAAAAAAGTATAAATTAAACAAGAGGGGAAAAGAACTAAAAACCAACTTTGTTTTATTCTCATTTTCCTTTAATATTTTTCTAATTAAGAAAATTAAATAAATTCATTTCTATTTTTGCTTTTATCTATTTTTTTAATTTTTTTCTTAAACTAATCTCACAAATTACCAAACTTGTTAGAATATCTAAAACATATCTCATAATTAAATTAAACTTAATTTTGTGTTATCTTAAGAATCTAATTTTTACATAATTAGAAATATTATTTTGATTATATTTGATTGTATTTCTTTCTTTATATAGACTTCTTCTCCTATAAATAAAGAATCATCTTATACACACTGATTAATTTAAAAATTCAAAGATAATTCAAAAAATATATAAAAACATTCTTCAAACTTTTTACGTATATTTGTTTCTCTATTTTTAACATAGTATTAAAGCGGTATTATTTTTTGTGACTTGTATCATCACTATTCTGCTACATAATTTTTGAAAATCTAAAATTCTGATTAATCACTACTCATGCCGTATTTTCTTTTTGACTTCTTTTCCATGTTTCTATTTCTAACTAAACTAAAGAGAAACCCATTTGCACACATTAAAAAAAAAAAAACTGAATTAAACATTCAAAAGACCAACACCTACGTGACCTTCACCTAAACTCCAAACATCTTTTTAACCTTGTTGACTATAGCACTTAAAATCCAGTAAATGACCATGCTAAAGACTTCACACCATGTACCTAAGCCATAAGGTTAAGAGAAACTATTAGATACTCCTAGAGTTTCATCTAGAAATATGTTGATACCGATTAAATTATAACATCTAATTTTGAGCCCACCACTCAAAATTAACATGAAGCCAAACGTCCCTTCCTATTTTATTGCTCCATGAAAATACTCACGGCGGCATAATAGGTAAAAAAAACGCAGAAGACGTTGATCTCATTAAACAAGAAAAATATTTATCACACGCCACTTTTTTTATACTAGTTTTTATACTACTTGATGTTACCATCTGATCTAACAGTAATCACCACTTGATATTAAGTTAAAAACTACTTGATGTTAATACATTTACAAAATAAGTTAAAGAGTTTATTTTTTTAGAGAAAGTTAATTTGAGAGTTCTAAATAAGTTATTATCTAACTTAAAAGTAATTACTATTTTATATTAAGGTACTTACTACTAAGATTTACAGTTTTTACAAAGTTAATGAAAGAACAATTTTTTGATGCTCATTTGATGGATCTGAATCGATTCTTGCCTAACTTAAAAATAATTATCATATGATATTAAATTAATTATTAGTAAATGTTAACATAATTACAAAGTAAGTGAAAGATTTTATATTTTAAGAAAAAGTTCATTTGGAATTTTGAATGAGTTACTATCTAACATAAAAGTAATTATCATCTTATATTAAGCTATATACTACTAAGCTTTAAGATTATTACAAAGTAAATGAAAGAATATTTTTTGAAAAAAGTTCATTGTGAAGGTTTGAATAATTACTACTTAATCTAAACATAATTATTATATTATATTAAATTATTTACTAGTCAATTTTAATAATTTACAAAATAAATAATAATTAGTGTAATATAAAAGGAATTAAAAAATCGGGATTATTTGAGAATTGAGCCACTACATATAAGTTACACAAGGTTACATTTCTTATCAAATTGATGAACTACATAAGTTTCTCAATTAGAATCTTTCAAGGTCACATTTCACATTTATTATTTCTTTTTTTTTTTCCTTTTCAGCTTTTTCTCACTTACTTCATTCTATTTTATTAATAAAATAATCCAAATACAATATAAAAGTAAAAATAATTAACTTTCATCTGCAAAAAAAAAAAAGAGAGAGATCAAATAAAACTAAATTGTATGGATTTTTGTTTTTTGGTAAAAAAGATAAAATTGTAAGTATTAAAAAAATATTAGCTTTGCCAAATCTTATTTATTGATGAATCAATGTTGCCCAATTTGCATATGGGAGAGCAAGTAGTTTTCCCAAATTAGATATTGGGTCGTTGTGTCTTTCCAGTTCCACATGCTGCCGGTTGCAGCCAAACTCGCAAAACATAGGGCGACGCCAACTGGTTTGGATTTCTGATACGGGCCAGTTCACATTAATTCATGACATCAATCAACAACATTTCTTACTTCCCTCGAAATGTGGCTAAAGTTCATTTACTTCATTGGGAGCATTGCAAACAAGGTAAGAAAATTTTATATACACCTGGTTCGGTTTAATTGTGTTTACTGTATTGTTACAATTGTAATGTCAATTTTGTAATTTTTGATTTATTGTGTTTGTTGTGTTTTTTATATGGCCTACTTGATAAGTTCAATGTCCTCGTATACTATAGGGGACATTTGTCCTCAAAGTGAGGTATATTGGTGGAATAATACACACTTTGAATGATTGTGAAGAAGATTTGTGGTCACTGCAAGAATTGACCACAATCCTTAAGAACTTGAGGTATAAGGAAAATGTTAAGATATACTATTGCAAACTAAATTTGGGGAATATGCTTAAGGAGAGTATAGTAGAGAAGGGCCTTGTAGAACTTAAAAATGATGTTGATGCTATGGAAGCTACTAAAATAGGGATGAATGCCTCGAGATTTCAATCATGAATGCTACAAGTTACCTATGAGCAATGTTATGTTGAAATGGTAATGCTCATTAATGGAGAGGAAATATGACTTATAATTACTGGCTATCATCCAATTATTCTCCCAAAGTATAGGACACTAATTGGAAGACCAAAAAAGTTGAGAAGAAAGGATAAGGATAAGTCTACAAAACCAAACAAACTGAAAAGAAAGCACACTTCACTAAAGTGTTCAAAATGCAACACTTATGGTCACAATAACAAGAATTGCCAAAACTTGGCTTTATCTGTGGAAACCAATTAGCTGCCAAAGAGAATAATAAAATGCTCAAGATGCAGCAACTATGGTCACAAAAGGAATCAGTGCCCAAACATGTTTAAACCTGTGGTGGAAGATTAGCCTACATCTACGGGACAAACATCAACTAGATGAGGATATTGCAAGGGGAGAAAGAGATGAATGACTAACCAAGGCACCAGACCACCAATTACAAATGTATTAGTTGCAACAGCAACTTTAGAGACATCATCATCCCAAGCAACTTCAGGAGTTGCATCAGTAGATGCCTATGTAGGTGCTACTGCAGGAGCTGCACCTGCTACCAACTAAGGAGTAGTGGTTGATTTCATTAGAGGACAAGTTATCAGAGGGATGAAGGGCGCTATTCCTTAGAAAGTAAGAGAAGTACTAGCAAGAAGTATGAGATTTTTTTCAACTCCAGGTATAAATATACCACTTGAAAGACTATCACCTACTTATGCATCTGCTACAATTGCTCAAGATGCAAATGCATCTGCTGGAGAGGGAGGCCTGTTGTAACTAGCTCACAAGACACTATGACATAGGGACAGGGATAAGAAAATGTGCAAGGCACTCAGGAGTTTGTCAATGGACCATACTGAGTTTAAGGAAACCAAGGCCAATGGAGCACACTTGTCTTGTGTTTTTTTTTTTTTTTGTATTTTTTGTCTTTTGGGACTTGTCATTTATAGTGGCTCAATAGATTATTACTGATGTTGGTTGTATATTGACTAATGTATTGACAATTGTGGGTTGATGTATATTGGTTAATGACTATTATATTGACAATTACAATGACTATTATATTGATGTTAATGACTAAATTATAATTAATGATGACTATTTGTGTTCTTTTAATGACATGGTGATTGTACTCCTTTAATGATTTGTGTATTGGTCCTTATACATTACACACAAGGTTAATGGTTAATAGTGATTATTTATACTCTCTTAAATTATAGCTAAATTTGTCTTCATACTTTCATATGATTTGTGTATTAGTCCTTGTACTTTCCTATGATTTGTGTATTAGTCCCTATACTTTCATATGATTTGTGTATTGGTAGGCATTAGTTAGTTATTCAATTCCTGTAATTTCATTACTTAGTCCTTACTGTCAACACAATTGTAGTTGCACAAATAAACATCAGACAATGTCAAATCTAAAAGTTTTCAATTAATTGATCAAAAAGAGATTACATAAGTCAAGTCATTTACTCAATTAAACCACTCAGTACATTTGCTCAGACCCTAAACACCTACCCACCAACATACATTAATAGTCAAAACCAACTCAAAGTAACTGATACAACGTTCCTCTGTCATATTGAGTCCACATGAAAAACAACACAAATCCTACTGTCATTTCGCAACAAATCATCATCAACAGCTTGTACACCCTTAATTTTCCCTTCAGACCTCGAACCACTCGTTGCTGCCTTTCAAGAACTTTCCTTGCACTAGTTGGCATTAGTGGATTCAACCATTCAAACAAACCACAATTCCAATCTGCCTGCCACAAAAAACCCCTTCAAATCACTAGAGTAAAGATGAAAACAAACCATAAACCAAAAATCTTCTTACTCTGTAATTAGGATACCTAAAAAATCTTCTTCTTGAATTTTCATCTGTCCTTGAAGTATGTATCACCACTCTACCACCACAAGCACAGAACATGGTTGTGATCAGGCAGCTCCCATGAGTGGAGCGACTACAATGTGAGTTATAGGAGCTGCAGTTGCTGTCATCCATGGTTGAGTATGGAGATGGAAGAAGTGGAGCTGCACAATTTCAATGGAGAAACCCTAGATTTTGGAGATTTTTGTCACTTTTTATAAAAATTATTGGAGGAAAATGAGGTGAATTAAAAAATTTAATTTTTCTCTGATTTTGCTACCAAGTAGGATTCTATTTGCCACGTTGGACGAAATTTAACAGTGACATCATGATAGGTGACGACAGGGACTAACGGAAAAACAGAATGAAAGTTTAGGGTCTCAAATAAAAAAAAAAGTATAATGACCAAAATTTAAATAGGATGAAAGTATATGAATCAAAAGTGTATTTAAGCCTTTAACTATTATATTTAATTTTCTGCATTATTTATGGTAGTAACGTTGTTCTTTTTTGGTACAAAGTAACGTTTTTTTATTCATAATTAGTACATTTTTTTGGAAAGATTATTTAAAAACAATATGTTTGGATTGTTAAATTAAAAATTATTGATGATTATTTTAAGTATTTTATATATTGATTCTTTTATTATTTCATAATTTGGATATAAAGATATTTTTTCCAATAAATAATCTTTTTTTAGTTGACCAGATCGGACTAAAGAAGTATACATATAAACTGGTTCAAACACTATTTGATCGTAATATCAATTAATAATCTTTTACATTATTATATTTTTTAATAACTTATTAAATAAAATAGTTTTTAATCTAATTTAAATAGATTATATTATTTTAAAATTACTTATAAATTAACATATATAAATAAAATAAATCTTTTGTAATAGATTTAAAAAATTAATTATACCCAATTAATTTTTTTCATAATTTGTTATGACAGCTAGTCTAAACACATCTTAGTGTTTAAGAGATTTTACAAATTAAATATAATATAGTAATTAAAGTAGAATAACCATATTACTTATATAATTGACACATTGGATGGTGAAACGTAAGAGAAATGAATATAAGGAAATGTAGCTGCTTCTTAATTAGACCATCCTATATTCAAAATTCAAATCCTTACTTATATAAGGAAATGTCTCTCTTTATATCTTTTTTTTTTGGGTATTTGTTTAAATGAGAATTCAGCTTCAGAAGCAGATAATGTATGGTTCTTCTTATTCCCAGATTAAAAACTGAATCTTTTTTAGCAGAATTGAGTGTCTGTTATGCTCTTGAAGTTTGAGACATGATGCCTAGCCATAACAAGGATTTCTCATCACTGGAATTGTTGACTTGGTTTTTAAAAAATTGAATCTTTGTTTCTTGCTTGTGCATTGCAGCCTTGTGTTATTTTGTTTTAATATATGTAAATGCTGTTTTTCATGTTCTGTTGTCAATTTTTGTTGTTTGAAACTGAATGAAACTGGGTTTTTCTTAATGCAGAGTGGGACTTTGAAGCTGGGAATTTGTTTAAAGAAGTGGTTGATAAAATGCACCTATGAATTTGAGTGACACTCAGTTTCCTTGTTGGAAACTTGGAAGTAGATAATGTTTTTCAATGTCCAACACTTTTTCTGATACTTCATTGACATGTTTATACATGTGCTGGACCTATTTTTGGAATCTTCCATACAAATTCTTATAGCAGAGTTCTAGCACTTTTTTCTTGTGAAGATGTATCTAATGTGCTTTTTTTCCCCCCTCTCTTTCCTCTTCTATATTTTTAGGGCATTAGGTTATCCAAGGGATAAAGATGGAGCATGCTTTCAGATGAGACTATCATACAGCCCAGCAGCCCCCATTTTTCTGTTCCTTGTTCAGTGGGCGGATTATGCCTCGCTGGTGCCCTGGGTTTGTTGAGAATTCTAATATATGTGGTATATGTCCTTAACAAGTTATACATATTCAATGCACTAGTAGAAGATCACAGATTTTTGTTTTTAACTTATATTTTCTTCATTTGTCCCTTTCATAATTTCCATTTTTTTATCTTAAATTGTCATAATCTGTTTGTGGATCTAGTTTCAAAACATTTCCTTCTACATTTATGCAGACTTACGGAAATGGGAAGACTACTATGTCAATATATGAAAGGAAAGCAAGCATTAAACAATTTTACTGTAAGTTAACTGTGGTAAAGATGAATGTATACTTATAGCTTTATGCCTATTGCTCTTTTTGGGTGCAACTGGCTCCATTTTTAAGTTCTTGATAGTTGATGATCAACACATACCTACATATTTGCTACTTTCTCTTTTGTTGTGCCTCCTTTTGCTGATAAACAGCGGTTATATTTCCTGCTTTATTGTTGCAACTTCAGAAAGGCATCACTGATTTGGAGGAAAGGAAACAGAAAGAAGTATATGCTGTTAGATACCAAAGGAAGAAGACTAAGTTCGAAGAGAGAAGACAATCTGAAGTCGACATTGAAAGAGAAGAGGAATGTGGAGTTTGCCTGGAGGTGAAAGGAAAAGTGGTGCTGCCTAATTGCTACCATTATATGTGTTTGAAGTGCTATAAAGATTGGTAAAATTCCTTGATTGTGCTTCTATTACTTTATTTCATCTTCCCCTCCATCTTAGATTCTTTCCAGTTATGTATATTGTGCTGATCATATTTTTGACATAAAACCAAGTTTTTATCTGACACTTTAGACATCTTTTAGGTTATTGAAGTTGTAATGTTGGCAATATGCTGTTAACAGTCTGTTATTCAACATATGAAACATGTCAGATTAAAAAGACTGAGAAAGGATATCTGTTTCTCCCATGATAGGAATCATAGGATGTGAATGTTTCTATATTCTAAATTTCTAATCAACTTTTTAAAATCAGGTTCCTCTCCTTTACAGGGCCGGTCCTGTTAACCACTTAAATGATATTAATGACTAAGATTTTATCACTTATAACGTCATTGATATCAATGAGAAAATGTGACAAAATTTAGTAGGATTAGTCCTTTTGAGGTGAGGATCTTGAATTCCTGATCCAACTTATTTTAAGACTGAGTAATTGTTGATGAAAAAATTAAGAGTGGGTTTTCATAAATTCATAGATTGTTATCTGGTTGCTTGTACTTTATCAAAAGCTAAACCATTGATTTTTTCATCAATGGTCCTTCTCTCTGCACTTTAGCACTTTAATTTCTAAAGTGCAAGATGCACCCCATCCCACCCCCCAAAATTTGTTACTTCTTATAGTAGTTGATTGGCATATTTGACCTTTACATCAGAGTATCAGACAGTATTACTAGTTTGTTCTCGTCATTCCTTAGACATGACCACGTTGCTTTATTGCTTCAGGTGTGTGAGATCTCAGTCTTGCCCCTTTTGCCGGGATAGCCTAAAGAGAGTAAACTCAGGGGACCCTTGGATTTACACAGACATGAATGATATTGTTGATGTTGGGACAATTTTCAAAGAGAATTGTAAGATGCTGTTTCTGTGCATAGGGAAGTTGCCTCTTATTGTTCCAGACCCCAGACACGTATCCTATGATCCATTTATGAGGTGAGGGTTACCTACAGGTTTTGGAAACTTTGCATGCTGCAGTCTGCACTTCATTTGTATATGTATTTTAGACCATAATTTAATTGTATATGTTTTTCTGGCTTTGTTCCTATCGGCTTCAAGTTGATGATTTATTTCTAAATAAAACTTCATTTATATATGTAACTATTTGTAGCATTCTAATTGAATAAAGCAGTAACCATTTGATCTTATCAATTCAGTTGACTAATATCAAACGTCTTCATGATGATCTTATATACTCTTATAATAATATTCTTACATTTGATTCAATTGAATAATATCATACATCTTCATGATGCAAATGTTTCTTTCAGAGCATTATCCCATTATTCTTCGGAACTAATCGACTGAGCAGAAAAAAACAAAGCAAGCTTGGTTTTATTCACCATTTGAAATTATCAATATGTGGATATATAGTTTAGCAAATATGAGTAGAGCTCCCAGTCCTAGGAAAGGAAATATCCTCCCTGCAAATTATGTGCAATTGTGGGGAACGGTAATCTGCCTCGATTGAGCAATTAAACATATAATCAAAGCTAATTTTGCTTTGCGGCACAGCAATGAACAATTTTAAAGTTACAATATTGGGCCAACACTGGCAGGATCCCCATAGGCATACTGGGCCATTCCACAAAAGTAATGGCAACACAAATCACACTTTTCCAATAGAAAGATCCAATTGGACTGGACTTTGGTGCCATTTGCATGATGGATGAAAGGAAACAATTAAATGTTTTACTCTTAACCAAAATAAGAGATTATTGTTGGGTAGAGGCTATTACTCTTTTGATGGGTTTTTTTTCCTTCTTGTATATCTCTTCATTTGATTTATAAAATTTATTTCTAGTTTCTAGCACAAAACAAGTTATGTCGGAGTCACCCTATTTTTTTTTTAAATGCTTCGTATATTTTATTGAAAACATAAAACAAGACCGTGCGTAAAATTATATTATACTACGATTCTATGAATTCTCGATAATACAAAATAAAAATAAAATAATAACTATTGATGAAAAAATGTTATACTATTTTTCCCTTACTTTCAGTTTTTCATTAAATAGTCAAAATGTTTCTAAACAAATATTGTTATTAGTAAAAGCAACAAAGTTGTTCACAGAAAATTAAAATAAAAGGGAAATTAATTATGTTAGTCTGAAAAAAAAGTTGTTAAGATTACACATTAACACTTTTTGTACTTATTCAAGAATAAGATAAACAACAAATGTTATTCTTATACTTGAGTTTGTACACTTTATTTTTATACATGTTTTTTAAAGAAAAAAGAAAGGGAGAATAAAAAAATGGAGAACGTGAGCTTCTCTTTCTTTCCTTTTCCTAAATGAAGATGTAAATGAAAAGTATGGAATTAAGTGTAACATATTTCTAACATAATTATGTTACAAAAGGTTACTCTTCCTAGACGAGAGTGTTCTCTTGTGATGCCCAAGCTTTGGTTCACGGTAGGTAAGTAGATTCCTTTCTTCCTCTGCTTCTTCTTCAACACATGAAGACTGAAGCGCTTATGTGTTTCTATTTTATATTTGCTTCTTTTTTTTATGGTCATGCACGGTTGATATGTTTTAGCTTTCGTTCTGTGTTGATGACATTATTGTTATATATATGTTATGTCATGTTTTCTTCTCGAATTGGAATAAATCATGCAGGGCACGTCGCTGATAATGCCGCTTCTTGCTCCTCCTCACCTCTGATGGTTATTCTTAGTCTCAGCTGAATTCAACTACTTCAAGAGCTAGCCATAGAAATCATACACCCCCCCCCCCCCACCCCCCCCACCTCCAGACACATACATGCTTGAAATAATATGTTGCAGCTAAACTGAAAGTTTTGAAATTAGTGGGAGTTGAAGTTATTGTGCCACCTGCTTGCTAGGAAATTGATTGACAAGGATGCCATGGGAAAAGATGATTGATAGGGCTATTTGCCACTGCTGAGATGGTTCATGATCTCAAGCTCCGTGGATATAAAAACCAAGTACTGTCTGTGTACTTCATATAGTATGTGTAATTGTCATTTTCCATTCTTTCCTTTTTAAGTTTTTTTATGGTCTTCCCAAACTTGTGAAATCTAGAGTGATACAGTTTAGTCCTCTTCGTAAGTGGAAACGCAATCCTTTGTTCTCTACTACTGTGCCTAACTCCTTGCTAGTATTTTCCTTTCTTTGTTATCCTAACTTAGGAAACACAAACACAAATACGGGATACAAATTCGACGAGACAACGATACATAGATATAACAAATTTTAAAAATTATATGACACAATATAACTAAGATATAATATAAAAAAAATATAATATTAACATAAAAACACAAATCCTAAATTTGAATAAAGACATCAATGTTTCACAAGCTAATTTTAATCATTAAAGACAAAATAAAATAATGTAATTTATCTAATCATTATGATATCTCACTTATATTGGTACAAAAATTCAAAAAGAATTGAAATATATATGCTAGAAGTATCTAAAAAGTATTCACACAATACATGTTGGATATTAGTACAACAATTATTTTGAAGTATCGATGCTTCCTGACTCTAACTAAATGCTATATCAACCTACTGCTTGAATTTGTGAAATTCATGGCCTTATTTTGGGAATTCTAAATACTTGGCTCAAAAGATCGCAAATTCACTCTTCCCCTCCCCATTAATGAAGTAACATAATGAACTTTCATTAGAGGTGGGTAACGGGTCAACCTGATCCACGACGGGTTAAAGATAAATAGGTCGAACTAGATTGACTCACATTTTAAACGAGCCAACAAAATTGCAGTCCATGTCCACACCGCTTTAGTATGTGAGTTCGTTACCCAATACTTATTTTTTCCTCTTTTTTCTTGCTTTTATTTATTTGTTTAAAAAATTTTCTTTTTATTTTATAGTTTGCTTTTGAACCTTATTTAGATATTTGAGTCATTGGAGTCATTTGAGATTGAGAGACTTTTATTTTTATTGTTTGGAAAGAAAACTAATTGAAAAAAAGTGTTAATTTTTCTTTAAAAAAAATTAACGAATTGGTGGGTTGATCCATAGATTGGCGAGCTATAACCCGTTTAACCTGTGTGTTAAACAGACTGGGCTCATAGGCCTAAATTTAAACAGACTTGTAGAATGTCTGGTCCTAACCATAAAAGTTACGGGTTAAATGAGCCGGCCCGTAGCCCATTTATCCAGCTCTAACTTTCATAGAAATTTCTTAGAAACTCAAGGTTTTTAGGGATGGTTATTTTACTAAATGATCACACTTTTGAACTAGGAAAATATTTGCAGTTCTCTAGGACCACATATTATTATTATCGTGCTTCATATTATTGCACGAATATCACAATTCTTGAGTGATGGTGCATAAGTTTCAAATATGTTATGCTTAGTCTTGAGAGTGTTTCAAATTTAGAATATCATTGTGTGTGTTTTGTATAAAATTAAGTTTTATATTAAGTAAAATAAATTTTTTAAGAGTATTTATTCATGGATTATGTTCCACATCTGCGTGTTTTATCTCATCTCATCTTGTCTACGTACATGAGGTATGTGAGAGTTTGATTTAATTTTACTTTGAACTTATTTTTTGTCAACTTTTTTAAAGATTAAAATATCTCTTTAGACCGTTGAAATAAATCTGTTAAACTCTTACTTAATAAGTTACCTTAATATATTTATTTTACTCTATTACCCAAAATACTTATACTTATCAGATTATATTTTTCAACTTACTCTCTATGTCTATGCTCTCTATATTACTATTCATCTTCATCTTTTTCTTTGTTACATGTCACTTTTTAATATGATATCATTAACTCTATACATTTAATGATAATAGTAATTACTTTTTAAGTGGTTTCTCTTGTCCCATCAAAATATGAAAGTTTTGATATCCTTTTTACATGATCAATTAAGTTTAAATATATAAACAAGTTAATAAATAAATGTGTTTATATCATTTATTTATTGATGAGAAATTTATTAATTATTTTATTTACTGAGCAGTCACTTATTTAACTTTTGTATAAAAAATCTTAACCTCAACTCTTTTCTAAAACAATCAAAAATCCAAAAATTAAAATTAAATTAATATTCTTAAATTCCAAACTTAAATCCTTAGAAAGAATCCTAATCTTAATTGTTCAACAACAGATAAAGGAGAAAAAATTGAAATATGATTTTTCACTGCAACCAACACCCACCGTCGGGCAAGCACTCTGTCAACTACACCACCATGACGCATTGCTTCCACCGGCCAAGCACCCTGTCTCCACGCACACCCAAATCCTTGAGACTCCACCCATAGCCATACAAATCAGAACCGAACTTCAACCCAAACCACCATACTTAGCCATCCTACTCCACCGCGACCTAAAGCCCGCCAACCACTGTGAGCCGCCGTCATAGCCTCCCCTATTTTCCCTCTCGCGCCTCAATGGCGAAGATCATTGTGTGTCCCTTCTTTCTGTTCCTTTTCTACATTCAATTCTCTTCTTTATCTTATTTTATCTTTTTAGTTTTATGTAGATTTAGGTGTGTTGTTTAAATTGGGTAAAAGAAAAAAAAAAAAGAAAGAAAGAAGAAAGCACTAGGGAAGTGGTTTCTCGAGTGATGGGAGAAGATGAACTAATTTAAAGATTTTTAATTGTGTGGGCAAATATGACATTTTCATTAACGACCCCAAATTTTGTATTCAGTAGTGGAGGATGATGTCATTTTTGAAATAAGAATTTAGGGTTCTCTCACAGGATTTAAAATTGAGATTTACGAATGTTAACCTAATTTTAATTTTTGAATTTTAATGTAATTTTATTTTAAAAAGGGATTGGGACTAATTTTTTTTTAAATTAAATAAATTCTTGAGAATTATTTAATAAATAAAAATAGTTAATAAATCCATCATTAATAAATAAATAATATGAACATATTTATTTATTAATTTATTTATATATTTAAACGTAATTGAGTCATATAAGAAGTGCATCAAAATCCTCATATTTTGATAAACACTAAAGAAACCACCTACTTTTTAAAGACAATTTTACAAATATAATATATAGATTTTATTTAATATTTTTACTAACATTTTCACCCAATGAATTTAACGATATTATTCATTGCTTCTCATAATAATAATAATAATAATAATAATAATAATAATAATAATAATAATAATAATAATAATAATAGTGTTTACAAATATGATATCATTAACTATATGCATTTAATGATAATAGTAAGAACTAATAGTAATTAGTTTTCAAGGTAATTTTACTAATATAATAATAATAATATAGATTTTATTTGATATTTATCTCACATTTTTACCATATGAATTTAATGATATTATTCATTGCTTCTCATAATAATAATAACAATAATAATATTTTTTACAAATGTGATATCATTAATTCTATATATTTAATGATAATAATAATTGTTTCTCAAAGAAGTTTTATTAATATGTATATTTTATAACACTTTCATCCTATGAATTTAATGATAATTCATTGTTTCTCATAATAACAACAATAATAATTTTTATAAATATGGTATTATTAATTCTGTATGTAACCCTCTTATTAAAATAATAGTTCTAAACATATCTATAATAATATTATCATTGGATTTACTCTATAAAAATTTACAGATAAAAATTAAAATCGACATAAAAAATATATAAAAGGAAATAAGTATCGATACAGGACAACACAAAATTATAATACACATCTATAACTTTTCAAATTAAAATCTTACATCAGTCATAATGTTTACTCAAAAATTCATATACACATATTTCTAATAATTAAATAATGTTCCTTTAGATCAATGGTCTATGCTTAGTCGATCTGAATGGTGATGACCATAATATATCATGTGCTAGTCTAAAAATATCATGAATAGAGTAAGACTTGAAAATTCTCAATAGAAACTGAACAATTATAAAAATATTTGAAAAACACATGATAAATTTTAACTGTGTAAAATATACAAAAAATTACATGACAACCAAAATATGACAAGAACAACACAATTCCAATATAATAGAATGAATGCTAAATAAATCATGTTATACAATCTTATATATTAACATCAGCAAATTCTTCAAATATCAGCAAACAAGTACTAATTATCAACAAATATCTGCAACCATCAGCAAACAAGTTCTTCATCACAGGGAATCCACCATTTACTTTTCTTTTTCTTTCCATGTTTGCTTATCTTACATTTTACTCGAAGGCCTTTACTTCCATAGGGAATGCATTCTATCTCTAATGTTACTTTAACATCGTGACAATAAAGTCAGACATACTCACACTAACTAGGCAGGTAACATAAAAGAAAGTTCATCTCTCTGCCTCTCAATGGTTAGGTGCAAACTTTTTCATGAATCACTTGCTTGCTATCACACATAAACATAAACAATACAAACTACGAATATATCACAAATAAATTCATCATATAAATAAATCATGACAAGTAAATAAAAATCATAAAATTTATAATCATTAAATTTAAATGTTAATTCTTCAAGGGACCAACTATGATTTAAAATTAATTTAATAATTATCTTAATAGTCAACATCACAGTTCATATCATAGTTTGTATTTTATCAGGTCCTAATCATGGTCTATAGTTTGTCCTAGTTCTAATAATGCATTCATTGTGCAAAAGTCATTTTGTTACAAAGGTCAAAATAAAGTCATAAAATTGATCCCAAGTCAAGATAAATATAAGAAAATTTATGTAAATCAAGACATATATTTATTATCCAATATAATTAAAATATTTATTTAACTTAAGTCTTGAGTGATATTTTAATATATTATATTGGCTCTATGAAAGAGTCAACATTCAAATTATAATAATTTTAAATTTTGTCAAATATTATAAATATTTCAAAATTAAGCAAATATCAAATTTTTATAATATTAAATTTGGAAAAAAAATTAACAAAAATATAAATATGCACAAAATATTAAAATATAAATTAAGTAAAAAACATATAAACATACTGAAAATTATGATTTTATTTTTTATAAAAAAGTGTAGATCCTACCTATTATAAAATCTCTTTTTTTTCCTTTTTCCTACTCTTTTTCTTCCCTTCTTTCTTTTTCTTTCTCTTTCTTTTTCTCCTCTCGATTTTTGCTGCTAACAGTAGCAGCACCTCACTTTCACACTTTTATACTTTCATTATTTCACACTCTCTCTCCTGTTTCTTGTTTCTACGTACAACTCTCTCCCCCAATTTATAGTCATTTGCAATTAGGTATGTATAGTGCGTATTCTGCACCACATTACACCTATTTATTTTATTTTATTTTTAAATAAAGTAATGATTATATTTTAAATTTTTTTATCTTTAATCATGATTAATTTTTATATTTTTATATTAAAATATTAATTAATTAATAAATATATTCTTATAAATATTTTTTATGAATATCTTTTTAAATATATTAATTAAAATACTTCTAATCTTTATTGTTAAGATTAAATGCAAAATTTTATTTCAATAAATTCTTATTTCTAATTTCATAAATTATTGTTAATTAAATTCTTACAAATTTTATCTAATTTCTTTAGATTAGTAACAACTATTGTAGAATAAAACCAAATAAAATATTCGGATTAAAGAAATTAAATTTTATTCTTCATAAAATATTTTTAAAAAAATAAGATGTTATATTTCTGCTCTCCTTTTAAGAATTTTGTCTCCAAAATTCATTAACCTATTTGAAATAACTCTGGATAGGACTTCTAGATGTTATCTTCTAATTCTCATGTTGCCTCCTCTAGTGACAGATCTTCCCTGATCACTTGAACCAAATGAATTTCTTTTCCTCTCAAGTATTTGACAAATCTATCCATGATTCATACAAGTTTTATTTCATAAGTCAAATCATTTCTTAATTGTATTGTTTCATGTTTTATGATGTATGAAGGGTCAAAACAATATTTTTTGAGCTGAGATACATGAAAGACATCATAAAGATTTGAAAGATTTGGGGGAAGGGTAATTTGATAAGCAACATGTCCTATTTTTTTAATAATTTAGAATGGACTAATGAATCTGTAATTCAACTTTTTGATTTTAGGGGTTCTACTAATCTCAGTAGTAGAAGTGACTATGAGAAAAACATGTTCCCCTTCTTCAAATTTCAGAAATCTTCTTCTTTGATCAACATAACTTTTCTATCTACTTTAAGCAACAAGTAATTTTTCTTTGATAAATTTGATCTTTTTTGTGATTTATTGTACTATATCAGGTCCTAATAAATTATTTCCCCTTGTTTCTAACTAACACAAAGGTGATCTACACTTTCTACTATACAAAGCTTCAAATGGTGTCATTCATACGCTAAAATGGTAACTGTTGTTATAGGCAAACTCTATTAATAGTAGATAAGTATTTCAACTTCCTTAAAATTCTAACACACAAGCTCTAAACATATCTTTCAGGGTCTGAATGGTTCTTTCAGTTTGACCATATGTTTGAGGGTGGTAAGATGTACTAAAACATAGTTTAGTACCTAAAGCTTCTTGTAAGGCTACCTAGAATTTTGAGATAAATCTTGATTCTTTGTCTGAAACTATACTAGTTGGTACACCATGCAACCTTACAATTTCTCAAATGTAATCTTGAGTTAACTTGCACAGTGGGAAACTGATCCTAATAGGCAAAATATGAGCATAGTTAGTTAACCTTTCAACAATTACCCATGCTACATCATAACCTGATAGAGTCATAGGTAATCCTAATACAAAATCCATTGATATGTTATCTCATTTCCATTCAGGGATATTCAAAGGTTGTAGTAACCCAGCAAGCTTCTGGTATTCTATTTTAACCTTTTGGCAAACTGGATATTTAGCTGCAAAATTAGCTATGTCTCTTTTCATCCCATTTCACTAAAACAATTTCCTGAGATCTTGATACATTTTGGTTGTACCGAGATGCATAATATACTTATTGCAATATGCCTCAGATAAAATCTTCTTTCTCAATTCTTCATCATTGGGCACACATAATCTTCTTTCGTACATTATAGTCCCTTTTACATCAACATGAAAATGTTCAAGCTATTTTATTAGAATTCTTTTGAGAGACTGCAAAAACTCATCATTTTCTTAGGCTTGTCTTACTTGGTCTCTTAAATCACACTCTATTCTTAGTTCAATGGCATACAAGCAGAAAGGTTACAAGGACACTGAAATCTTCAAGTCCCTGAAATCTTATAACAACTTTTGTCCCTTATCATCATTGAGGGCATATGCAAGGACTTCCTGCTCAAGGCATCGACCACTACATTGACTTTACCAACATAATAGTTCAATTCAAAATCACAGTTCTTCGGGAATTCAATCCATCTATGTTGTCTCATATTTAACTCTTTTTGGTCAAAAAGATACTTTAAACTCTTATGATCACTATATACCTCAAACTTGACTCCATATAAATAATG
The DNA here is from genome assembly GCA_029884605.1 of Ormosia emarginata. Classification (NCBI taxonomy): domain Eukaryota; kingdom Viridiplantae; phylum Streptophyta; class Magnoliopsida; order Fabales; family Fabaceae; genus Ormosia; species Ormosia emarginata. The sequence continues at coordinate 7,308,751 of JAQQTP010000059.1, read as the reverse complement.
CCTCCAAATTTTTAAAGTAAAGACTACTTTTGCTAGTTCTAAGTCATTAGTTGGGTAATTTTCTTCATATGATATAAGTTGTCTAGATGTATAAGATACAACTCTACTATGTTGCATCAAAACACATCCCAAATCCTTCTTAGATGAATCACAATACACTACAAAGTTTTGTTTATGATCAGAAATTATTAAGACTGGAGTGAAGGTAAGTCTATTATTTAATTCTTGAAAACTTGTTTCACAAGCTGAATCCCACTCAAAAGGGTAATTCTTTTTTGTTAACCTAGTCAGAAACTGGCTAGGAGAATCGCTTAATGAATCTTCTATAATATCTGGCCAATCCCAGAAAACTCCTAATCTCAGTAATTGTCTTTGGCCTTTCCTAGTGAACCACTGCTTCAACTTTACCATGATCCACAACTACTATTCCCTGGGTAATCACATGACCTAAGAATTTTACTTCACTCAACCAGAATTCACACTTTTCTAACTTGACATACAACTGCTTCTCCTTTAGGATTTATAACATTGTTCTAAGGTGTTGTTCATGCTCTTTCTTAGTCTTAGAATAAATAAGTATGCCATCTATAAAGACTACTACAAAGTGGTCAAGGAAAGGTCTAAAAATCATATTCATGTAATCCATAAATATTGTAGGAACATTAGTAAGTCCAAAGGTCATCACAAGGTATTCATAATGCCCATATTTGGTCCTAAAGACTGTCTTGGGTACATCTTCTAGCTTTACTCTTATCTGATAATACCCTGATCTTAAGTCTATCTTTGAGAATACTATGGCTCTCAACGATTGATCCAACAAGTCATTTATCCTAGGGAGTGTATACTTGTTTTTAATTGTAACTTTGTTTAGTTGCCTATAATCTACACACAACCTTATGCTCTCATCTTTCTTCTTGACTAAAAGAACAGGTGCACCCCACGGTGATACACTAGGCCTGATAAATCCTTTTGATAATAATTCCTTTATTTATTTCTTGAGTTCACTTAGCTCCAAAGGGGACATTCTATAAGGTGCAAAAGACAAAGGTCTTATTCCTAGAACTAGGTTAATGAAAAATTCAACTTTCCTTTCAAATGGTAAGATCACTATCTCTTTGAGAAATAGTTCTGGAGATTCTCTTACTGTAAGTATACTGTTTATTTATTGTTCAACCTCTGAATTTGAAAAAAACAAAATAAGAGACCCTTGAGCTCATTCTAAGAGACACTTCTTTGTCTAAGTGACATTAAGGAATAAGGTATTGGTAGATTTTGGTTTCTTGGGTGGATCATTGGAAAAGTAAACAAGTTTTCTGGAACAGTCTAAGATAATATCATTAGTAAACAACCACTCCATTCTAATTATAATATCAATATCAATCAAGGGCAGACAAATAAGGTTTAAAGTGAAAGTTTTTCCTTCAATTAAAATAGGACATTTTAAACAAGCTTGAAAAGTAAAAAAAAATTCCTCTGTGGGAGTTGAAACTAATGAGTCATAAGACAATGAAGTTATAGACAAATTCAACGTCTTCACACAATCAATAGATATAAAAGAGTGTGTAGCTCCTGAATTAAACAATGCAATTAAGATAGTGTTTTCAAGAAAATATTTACCTTGAATCATGTTGGTGTTGGGAATTGCGGATCAAAATATCTCGCAGCGGAATAATAGAATTCCCTCACAGGATCTATGCGAAAAGTCCATAATCCGAGTTTTGAAAGTTTACCTCCTGAAGTGTGATAAACACAAGCGATGTGAATCACCAACACCATAATAGCGACGATGTTTCTGCGGTATCCACACGAACAGACTTGCAAAAGAGAATCACGCCTCTGTTTCGCGGTACTAGCTGTGAATAGAAGAGAAGAACCTTTCACTGTCTCTCACTCACTTTTTTAGGTGCGACTAGGGTTGTGATGTAACGTGCGTAGTAGCCCCTTCAGCAGTACTACTTATAATAGTGGCTGCCTCAAGTGAGTGTGAGCAGTAGTAAGGTAAGCTATGCAACCCTAAACCCATCTGTCATGAGTTAGGTCCACAATTGAATCTAAGTCCAACTTAGATCCTTATTGCTCCAATTTAGTCTGCTCTAAGTGTGCGACACTGCAGGTTCTCATAACGTTGATAGTAATATTAAAATCTCATTTTAATATTACAAACAGTGAGCGATATCTAGCAACACATCACTGCTACCCAAGTAATGAGAATGTCAGTAATTTGACATAACCTATCCATGACCAATGTTTCCGTGTAGTTTAGTCCCTTTGTCCAGATATCTAGATTAAACACAAGGCATGAAATGTGTCACTCTTGTTTAGTTCAATCTTCAGTTTCCTGATTCCTGAGTAGACGTAGTAATAACAAATGAGATCAATATCTCATATTGACTCATTTGAGCATGACCATGCATTTCGTAGTCTCACTCAATCAGAGGGCCTGAAGATATTACTCCTGTTATGTAGGAGGGACAAATCTCATCTAGGTCACTCACATCCCTCCACATGTATCGCAGTATGTCTAATAACTAACTTTATAATCATCTTGTTAAAGATGACGTTTGATGGCATTAAAACACACAACTCTTCATATAGGAATCGTAGTGATTTCAGGTCAAAGGACCACATACACCATTATTACTATGAGAATCACTTATGACACTCACGTAACGATTCACGTAGCGTTCTCATGGCGGGTCTGTCCAATACATCATTACTCTAATATGTATCCATGTGTAGACTTGATATCTCATATCCATGACCCGTGAGATGTGGTCATCAGTCTACGCATATACTAGTCTCAATGCATTATTGTTGTCGTAATTAACAATAATACTTGACTAGGGACATTTAAGAATGATATTTTATTCAATAGGATCTCATGATCAAGTCATCCATTTGATGTCCTATGATATCAAACTTACTATTCTAAGGACTTTATTATGTCTAACAAAAAGAACACAATAAATGAAATACCTCATATAAAAATAGCATAATACAATGTATGTAAATACAGACAAAATGTATTGGCCTCTAGGGCATACACCAACAGTTGGGGGATTGATTTTCCTCTTATCCACTTAGAGTGAATACTCTTCCTTTAGTCTATGGTCTGGGTACATGGTTGTTCACCATCTTCTCGATAGTACAATCCTTGGCAAAATGTCCTGATTTTTCATATCAGAAACACACATAGTAAGGTCTAGAGTCATGAGATTTGCCACAATTGTTGCACACAGGTGGAAATCTTCCAATCTTTGTTTGCTTACCTTTCCCAAGGTTTACTCCATTCTTAAAATTATTTTTCTTTTGAGCTTTTGCCAATTTTTTTCTTTTAAGAAAGTTCTGACGTTCTCTTTCAAATTTCATCTCTAGATAACTCTTTTCTACTATCCTACATTTGCTCACTAGAGTGACATAATCTTTTTTCTCCTGGGTAGACACCTTCTCCCTTATTTCAGGCCTCAAACCGCACTCAAATTTTGTAACTTTCCAGTGGCCATCATGATTGTTTTTCAAGTAAGAAGAAAATTTATAAAACTCTTCAAATTTGGTCACATATTGTCATATATTCATATTTCTCTGTTTAAATTGTATGAATTTTTCTTCCTTTTTATTTTTTACATTACCAGGGAAGTACTTATCAAAGAATGTGACTAAAAATACCTCTCAGGTGATCTCAGTTCCTTTAGACTTTAGCAAGTGACTAGCACCTTTTGTTGGTATATGTCCTAGAGACCAATTTATTTTGACCGTACTTACTTATATTATATTATACTATTTATTTAATGCATGAGACATTTCATTTATTGTGTTATTTATAATAAAACATGATAAAGTCCTTAGAATAGTAAGTTTAATACCATAAGACATCAAGTGGATGACTTGATTGTGAGAACCTATTGGATAGAATCAGAACACTATTATTAAATATCCCTAATCAAGTATTATTGTTAATTAGGACAACAGTAATGCATTGAGACTAGTATATGCGTAAACTGATTGCCATATCTCATAGGTCATGGATATGAAATATCAAGTCTTCACATGGGTACATATTAAAGTAATGAAGTATTGGACTGACCCACTATGAGAACACTGCATGGATCATTACGTGAGTGTCATAAGTGATTCTCAAAGTGACAATAATGTATGTGGTTCTTTGACTTAAAATCATTACGATTCCTACATGAGGAGTTATATATTTTAATGTCATCAAACATCATTTGTAACAAGGTGTTTATAAAGTTAGTTATTGGATATACCGTGAATTATGCAGAGGGATGTGAGTGACCTAGATGAGATTTGTCTCTCCTATATAACATGAATGATATATTCAGACCCCCTGATTAAGTGAGACTATGAAATGCATGGTCATGCCCAAATGAGTCAATATGAGATATTGATCTCATTTGTTATTACTAAGTCTACTCGAGTATCAGGAAATAAAAGATTAAACTATACAAGGGTGACACATTTCATGCATTGTGTTCAATCTAAATATATTGACAAAGAGACTAAACTACACGAAAATAATGATCACAAATAAGTTATGTCAAATTAATGACATTCTCATTACTTGGGTAGCAGCAATGTGTTACTAGATACCGCTCACTGCTTATAATATTAAAATATGATTTTAATATTACTGTCAACGTCATGAGAACCTGCAAGGTCATACACATAGAACAGACTTAATTGGAGCAATGAGAATCCAAGTTAGATTGAGATTCTATCGTGAGTCAAACTCATAACAAATGAGTTCAAGGTTGCACAGCTAACTCTGCTACTACTCTCACTCGCATAAGACAGTCACTGTTATAAATAGTACTACTAAATGACTATCAAGATATGACATCATGAACCCTAGTCGCACCCTATAAATAGAGAGTAACTAAATAAATGACTATCAATATATGACATCATGAACCCTAGTCGCACCCTAACAGAAACAGTGAGTGAGAGAGTAATATGTTTCTTTTCTCTTTGTAGCTAGTACTGTGCTAGAGACGTGGGACTCTAAGATTATCGACGTTGGACGTTTATGAGTCTGTTCGTGTGGACAACGTGGAGGCATCGTCGTTGCTGCGGTGCTGGGGATTTGTATTGATCGTTTTTTATCTGGCTTCAAAAGGTAAACTCGAAAATCATGAATCATGACATCCTTTTTTGCATGGATCCTTAGTGGGAATTCTTTTTTTTGCTGTGCTTTTGTTCCTGTAATTCCCAACACCTTTCCACCAGTGCTTTGCCTCCCCTTCTAGCATGTAGGTGGCGAATACTACCTTTTGTGCATTTGTGCATCTTATTACTGTAAAAAAAAAATCTAGTTACATGACCCATTTTTCAGCTAGTGTTGGGTTATAATATCCATAAAAATATGATGGTTTGGTTTTCCTAAATTATGAAAGACCTTGATAATTTAGGTTGGTTACAGGAGTTTCCCTGATAGAATTTCCACTACCTTCACCAAGATTATTATGGATGTGATTATTGTTCTTATCTAGGTGACCAGTCTCAATATTACAACGTTAATGTAGTTATAATTTTATATGGCATGTATAAAATAATAAGAGCAATCATCATGCAGAAACTTAACGTATGCAAAAATTCAATACATAGATATAATTTTATAGTGCCAGAAATTGACGTTCTGATACCAAAAGTGTAACTTCCTTACTAAAATAATAGCTCTAAACATAACCATAATAATATTATCAGTGAATTTACTCCATAAAAATTTACAGACAAAAATTAAAATCAAAATAATATATATATATATATATATATATATATATATATATATATATATATATATATATATATAAATAAGTATCTATACATGACAACACAAAGTTGTAATATACATCTATAATTTTTTAAATTAAAATCTCACACTAGTCGTAATGTTTACTCAGAAGTATATATACATATATTTCTAATAATTATATCCTCCTCATTCGGAACAAGAGCCTATGCTTAGTCGATCTGAATGATGATAACCATAATATATTCCGTGTTAGTCTAAAAACACCATGAATATAGTAAGAATTGAAAATTGTCAATAGAAAATGAACAGTCATAAAAATATTCAAAAAACTCATGGTAAATTTTAACTGTGCAAAATACACAGAAAATCACATAGCAGCCAAAGTATAATAAGAACAACACAATTCTAGCATAACAGAACAAATGCTAAATAAAATCACATAATACAACCTTATATATTAACATCAGCAAGTTCCTCAAATATCATCAAGTATCTACAACCATCAGCAAACAAGTTACTCATCATAGAGAATTCATCATTTACTTTTCTTTTCTTTCAATGTCTGCTTATCTCACATTTTACTCGAAGACATTCACTTTCATCGGGAATCTACCCTATCTCTGATGTTACTTTAACATCGTGACAATAAAGCCACACATACTCACACTAACCAGACATATAAAATAAAAGGAAATTCATCTCTCTGCCTCTCAATGGTTATGTGCAATTTTTTTCATAAATCACTTGCTTGCTATCACACATAAACATAAGCAATACAAACCACCAATATATCACAAATAAATTCATCATATAAATAAATCATGACAATTAAATAAAACTCATAAAACTTAGAATCATTAAATTTAAATGTCAATTCTTCAAGGGACTAACTATGATTTAAAATTAATTTAATAATTCTCTTAATAATCCACATCACAACCTATAGTTTGTCAGGTCGTCATCATAGTCTATATTTTGCCATGTTCTCATGATGATCCATAGTTTGTCCTAATTTTAATAGTGCATTTATTGTACAAAAATTTTTTTGTTGTAAAGGTCAAAATAAACTCAAAATTGCTCATAAAATAAATATAAGCCTCTAAATGTCAAAATTACTAAGATAAATATAAGAAAATTCATATAAATCAAGTACATATATTTATTACTAAATATAATTAAAATATTTATTTAACTTAAGTCTTGAGTGATATTTTAATTTATTATATTAAGTATCGTGAAAGAGTCAACATTTAAATTATAATAATTTTAAATTTTGTTAAATATCATAAATATTTTAAAAACTAAGTAAATATCAAGTTTTCATAACATTACATGTGCATAATAAATTTAACAAAAATAACAATATGCACAAAATATTAAAATATAAATTAACTAATAAAACATATAAACATACTAAAAATCATAATTTTATTTTTTTAAAAGAAATTCAAATCCTATCTCTTGCAAAATCTATTCTTTTTTTTTTTTTTTCTCTTTCCTACTCTTTCTCTTCTTTCTTTCTTCTTCTTTCTCATTCTCTTTCTCTTTTCTCCTGAGTTTTTGCTTGCCAACAGTAGTAGCACCTCACTTTCACACTTTCATTATTTCACACACTCTATCATGTTTCTTGTTTCTACGTACAATCCCTCCTTCCAAGTTATAACCATTTACAATTGGTTATATGTCATACACGTTGCATCACATTGTACTTATTTATTTATTTTATTTTTTTAAATAAAGTAATGATTACATTTTAGATTTTTTTATCTTTAATCGTGATTTGTTTTAAATTTTTATATTAAAATAATAATTAATTCATAAATTTTTCATAAATATCTTTTATGAGTATCTTCTAAAATATATTAATTAAAATACTTTTAATTTTTATTTTAAGATTAAATGCAAAATTTTATTCCAATAAATTCTTATTTCTAATTTTATAAATTATTGTCAATTAAATTCTTACAAATTTTATTTAATTTCTTTACTTTAGTAACAACTATTGTAGAATAAAATCAAATAAAATATTCGAGTTAAAGAAATTAAATTTTATTCTTTACAAAAATATTTTTTAAAAATAAATATTATATTTCTTCCTTTTTTTTAAGAATTTTGTTCCTAAAATTTACTAATCTATTTGAAATAACTTTGAATAAGACTTCTAAATGTCATCTTCTAATTCTTATGTTGTCTCTCTTAATGTCAGTCCTTCCCATATCACTTTAATCAAAAAAATTTATTTCTCTCTCAAATGTTTGACAGATCTATCCATAATTTGTACGAATTTTGTTCCATAAGTCAAATTATTTTTTATTTGATATTTGTTATTTTTCCTTTCAATAATTTTTCCTTTATTTGATATTTGTATTGACATTTTTACCATTTACATTTAATGATATTATTCATTGCATATAATAATAATAATAATAATAATAATAATAATAATAATAATAATAATAATAACTCAAAAATTAAAAGGAATCTGATTGAGGATGCCAATGTTATAGGCAGGGAGGGGTGGATTCGTCATTTTTGCATTTTGCATCGCAAGTTGCGTAACCCTAAGTCCCTAACCCTATCCCCATCTATATAAACTGCCGTCTGCTGGTTGTAGTCAGCACACAATCTCTCATTCTCAAGATGTTCATAATCCACCACTGCTAGTCGCCCTATGTGCATTACCATTGCCATCACCAACCCAAGGTATGTGTTTCTAACATCATCTTCATCTACTTTCCCTTGTCTCACTCTATTCTCTTTCTCAATTCCCATATTTAAATTTGCATCAATTTTCTGGATCTGACATCCCTCAATCGCATCTGTTTCGAAATTTGATAAACTTTTAGGGGCAATTGTGAAGATGGAGCATTTCCCCTCTGTTATTTCATTTTCTAAACAAATGGAGCACACTATTTTGATGTATAGTTACTGCCACTTGGTTCAGATGGGTTTTACTTTCTCTGCATTGGGAAGAAGCATTCTCATGAGGATTTGCCAACCCAATACAGTAATCTTGACAACGACAACCTTCATGAAAGGTCTCTGTATTAATGGTGAGGTTAGGAAGACATATCTCTTCCTTGAAGATGTGGTAGCACAAGGATATCACTCAACTTATGTATGAAGCCTTGATCAATGGGCTTTGTAAAATAGGACAAACAAGAGCTGCCATTCAAGTGAGAGAAATTGTAAGTGAAAAAGTTGTATTTTAAAAATAATTGTTGAGATCTTTTTATAAAATACACATCTATATTAATTGTAAATTGAATAAATGAATGGATAAATAAAAGGAGATTGGCACCTAAAGTTCTTGAAAGTGTATTCTTACTATGTTTTAGTATCTTAGGTTCTGGATGAGTAGCAACTAAAACTAAATTTTTTGGTTTCTAATTCTATCGTCTAAATTGATAACCCTTTTATCGTACAATGAATCAAGTGAAAATTGGCATGATTGTTTTGCTTGTTATTATCACTAAAATTATACCTTTTCCTATTCCAACATATTTATTGTGTGCTCTTTTCGAAACCAGGCAACAAATGAAACACATGCATATCTTGATTGCATCATTGGAGTTGCCTTAGATGTCCAAATAAGAAAAATTGTTCTAGGAGTCAATGGCCTCTCAATGGTTTAGTGCTTTTCAATTCATCGAGCTATTGATTGAGGCGGAAATTATTCTTTTGAACCTGTTTGTATGTCTTCGTTTTCTCACTTTATTTCTAGAAAATTGAAACAAATATAAGATATAAAGGTTGGGGGAGTTTTAGAAGGGAGTTCTACTCTCCTGATATATATTTTTGACCATTGGTAGTACTGGGTAATATATGGTTGCTGCTGTAGCTTGAAGTAAATTTGTGGATACCTTTGTGTGATGTGATTTTGCACACATTGGCTTGCTTTTCTTCGCTGGATTTTGAGTTGGTAGTGATACTTTTGATGGACAAGAACTTGAATGCTTTTAGTTTGATACTGAAGGGCAGATATATCTTGTTATTGACATTGCGCATTGGTTGTTGTGCTGTAACTATTTGTGTTTACTGTTTGTATTAAAATCTGATGGCTTGTAATTGCTTCACCTGCTAAGCCAACCTATCATTTGGTCAAGTCTAACTATACCTCGTGTAACTGAAATATGATTTATTTATTTATTTTTTAAAAAAAGAAGGATTTGAAGGACAGAATAGTTGTCAAAAGTGAAATGAAAATGGAAGTGGCTATTCCTAAATATTGCAAAGGATAGCTGGAATGTCTCCAAGTTTGCGCAAGTTTGTGTAAGTTTGTGAATGATCAATATCAAGTGTCAACTGACATTTAGAGATTCTGCATCACAGGACCAGATGCCAAGCACCAGTGCAACTTGATCTTTGACCGTCTAAGATCAATTTAGGTTTTACGAAATGATTGAAAATCTAGTTCTAAATCATAACTTCATGGACAGGTCTAATCATACCATCCTCATTTCTCTCAAATGGAACATAGGTTTTGGTAATTGTTTAATGGCTCTTCTACCGGGACGGATATAGAAATTTTAGTGGGGATAAAGGTAATATTATTAATATAAAAGTATAAAAAAGGTTTTAATAATTATATTTATATATTAAAAAATATATTAATATAAAATTATAAAAAATTAATTTATAATTATTTTGATTGTATTTTTATATTTTGAAAATATTAAATGATTTTTAATTATTATTATTATCAAATATTTTTTTTTCTATGTATGTAATTAAATAATTATTTAACAAAAATAATATATTTAAAAATAGAAGTATGAAGATAAAAATTATACATATAAAAAATAAAAAAGATATATACTTATATAAAGTTAAAGAAAAATTTTAAAATAAAAAAAGAACATGTGTCTTTACTCATTTACACATTCATGTGGGAAATTTTTTATTACCAAACAGAGTGCTTAGATAAAAAGGTGCAAATTTTGCCAATGTTTTTTGCACAAATTTCGACAGAACTTACAGAAAGAAAAATAACTGAAGTTAAAACTTTTAAGTAACTTTTTGTTCAAATCTTACAACTCCTGCTTATGCTAGAAAAAAAAAAAAAGGTAACACGTGGTATAACACACCTTGTTAAAACATAGGTAAATATATATGAAGCAAGAATGCGGCTTCTTTTGCTATTAGCTATAATCATCACTTAATTGAGGATAAAACTTGAGAATGATCTTTCGTGCGTCATTTTCTTCGAATTATTCAATGGGAGAGTGAGGATGAGTAATGTTTTTTTATCTTAATTTCTTTAGCATTAAAAGAAGTTGAAATCATAGTGGCAGTGATTGCTGTTGTGGTAATTTGGACCCATGGGTGGAGCATGTATGATTTTTGTTTTTCTGCCAAAATATGTGCTAATGGAAATAGCTGTCTTTAACAATAACCTCTGTGTGGTATGCTTTATCTTTTTGTTGTTCTGTCCCATCTTCTGGAGGCGCAGTTGTTGTGCTTAAAGTAAAACATGGTCATGATCACAGTTACGGCTGTTTAAGTTCCTTTGTCTACTTCGGTCAAAAAATTTGTGCATATATGTCTAAATTGAGTACACTCGTTGGTTGTTTATTGTTCTCTTATAACTTTTCATATTATTGGATCATAAATATTTTTAATTTTAATACATTAATAATAAGAACTGAGTGCACTTCTATCTCTATTTGGTCTAGTCTCAAAACTCTGACTCGATATCCTGGAAGCTAAAGCAAATCCCTGTAGTGCATCTATAGGAAGGATCTCTTGTCCTGAGGCTTTATACTTTGGTTCTCTCTATGAATTCTTCTTTCAGCTACTCTAATTATTCCTTTCTTGAGCAAAAAGGCTTTATACAGAATTCCATTCATACTTGGGCTTTCTTAATGTCCTCAGTTTTTCTATAATTCATTGTCCTTTAAGTATTTGATCATCTCTGGCATCAAAAGCTGTTGGTACACTTTGATTACCTGGATTTTATTGTGACCAAACATGTCTTGCTTATGCTGCCACCCAAGTTAAGGTTGGAGAATCTTTAGACAACCTGGAATTTATTTCCCAGCTTCAATACTGCATTGTGCAATTTTTTTCCATCCAGTATTCGATTTACATAGCTTAGCTGGATAAGTTCTTGACTGATATCACTTGCGTACAAGTTGCATGTGTAGTTGGTTAGATTTTTGAGATTTGGCAAATCTGCATAAGCAATCGAAGGCAACCCAAAGATTTGATTCTGTTATCCAACTTGAAAGGCAAAAATGAAAAATGAAATATTAGCAGACACCAATAATTAGTGGTTGCTTGGTGCTAATAAGAAACAGTTCCAAATCTTGGTATCAATTGCTTGTAACAAATATGCAATTCGTGCTACAGTTGGCTTAAATGCTCCAGGGGAATGTTATTTTGTTCATGTTGAGAGACCATGTGTCATAAATTGTTTATTAAGGGCTTGTTGAACCTGCAAATGTAATAAAATGACTAAAAGGAACAAAACTACCATTTTGTGTTATTTTCATGTGAAAATAGAAACTGCATAAATTCCACTATATTAAATGGAAAAGATCTTTTCGTTGCATTGTGGCAAGAGTAGTCATTACTCATGGGATTCAGCAAAGTTCGTGTCTTTATTGATCTTAAACATTTGATTAATGATGTTATGTGATCAAATTTAAGACACTGCGGTAGCATGAGCACTTTTATAATCTTAAAAAACATACCATATATTCTTTAGATATGTTGTTAATCAGGATTTCTGACCTTCAAGTTCCTTTACAATCTGGCACTGTGGCACATATTCGTCGGCAGGCATCTATTGGTCTTTTGTCTACAAGGTGTGGTACACAACTCCTTGTTATGTAAATAATGGTTTGGCAATATCCTATGGTTAGCTTCCTGCTTGAAATGTAAGCTGCATCTGAATCTGGACACACACAAGTCACAACTAGTTCATCCTTTGAGCAGCTATTACCTAATAGTTTCAATTTCTTATAGCAGTTAGCACTTTTCAGACATCCCATAGAATGCTGGTGAAAATGTCAATTTTTTAACAAGGACCAACATGAGTAGTGAACAAACTTCCATTTAGAAAAGCTATGTGAATCAAGCCGTTTTTTGATAAATGGAATTGCGGGTTATAACGTGATTGATAAATGGAATCACGGGCTATAACGTGATTGATAAATGGAATCACGGGCTATAACGTGAAGGAATTGGAAACATCAAATCAGAACAAAGTTTCGATGGCAAAATAGAAGGCATGGTTGAATTGGATAAGGCTCTTCTAAAGTCTTTTCCCCTAGTCCAGTTGTAGTAGTTTTTCACAGCTGATACGAGCTGCAGTCTTTGCCGTCAAATGATATGACTTTGTCATGTCGTGCAATCAGTAGGGAACGTTCACCACCAATCACCATTTTTTTAGCACAAGTTGGGGTTGGTGAGGGATTTTTCGTATTTTATTACTTCATACATGTATCTTGTAAATAAGAAAATTCTCTAATATATATAGCCTGGCATCTTAGTTTGGTGAGGATTAATATATGGCCCACAGCATAATTTTTGGTCGGTCCAAGTCTCATTGTTTTTTTTTTTGGACTAAGTCCAAGTCTCATTGTTAGATCTATCATCAAAACATATATATTAAACATCTTTTTTATTGGTTTTCAAGTAGGTACTTTTTACGGATATAATGAATTATAAAAATTTTGAAATTATATATATATATATATATATATATATATATATATATATATATATATATATATCTTTAACGTATTTAGAAGTGTTTTGAAATCCTTCTTAATTTTTGAAATCCTTCTTAATCCAATTATTTATACCTAAGTATTTAACTTATTATCTTGTCAATATTTTTATGTGTCAAAAATTTTATTTATCTTATTAAGGATTTGTCATATTTTTCTTTTATTCATTGAATCTAAGAAATTATTTGATAATTATCAAAAATTTAAACTCATCCTCTTCCTAAAACAAAAATAGAATTAAAATTCTTAATCTCCTTTCATTGAATTATCAAAAACATTTTGCTCGCGCCATGACTTCCCGTTGCAAGAAAATTTCGCCCATGAGTGTATGCAATGAACTCCAATGTGACTATCTCAATTCCTCAACTGTCCCACTATCACCAAGTAATGGCGTCCTTTGGGCTCTCCAATGGACGAGTATTGAAGGCCTCAGAGTAATGGACAGACTATACCATACAACCTCCATCATCTAGTTCACAAACCTCTAATTTTCATCAACCAAGTTGACCTGCACTCATGGATGGCAGAGGGGAAAACTCAAAACGCAGAGCTAGGACAAAGAGACAACGGACAGAGATGGAACACCCAAGCAAAGAAGGACACTATGATAGCAATGACGAAGTCACATCCCTTGTTTTCAAAACAACGACAAAGCAAAGTTCAAACCGATAAAAAAAATGACAAAAGTCCCTATTCGATGAAAAGAGATTAAGAATGTCAATTCTATTTTGTTTCAGAAAGGAGATGAGTTTAATTTTTTTATAATTGTCAAATAATTTCTTAGATTCAATGAGAAAAAAAAAATGACAAATCCTTAAAGATAAATAAAACTTTTGACACATAATACTATTAACAAAGTAATAAGCTAGATACTTTGATACAAATGGTTGGCCCAATTAAAAAGGGTTTTAAAACCCTTCCAAATACGTGAGTACAGTAGAAAACACCTTTCAAGTAATCAAATGTAATGGGACTATTTTGTGAAGACTATGACAGCTGCAATGCAAGTATCCGATGTGCATTGCGAGCAAATTTACCCTATAAAGCTATGAAAATGTTAACGTCAATTTTTATTTTTTTTTATTTACACAAGCAAGTGGTTATGGTGATGTTAACCCGTTCATTTCAGTTACATTGGGAAAACATTCTCCACCAGATACACTAGTGTTGGAAAACTACTTCAAAATTGTGAATAATCGATCAATCAGCTGCAAGTCTTTTGACACTTAAAAGGTTAGATATCTAAATTTTTTAGGAGAAGTGTATTCTTAATTAAATAATTATTAATATTAGTTTTATACCAGCAATTCACCGTATAAATTTAAAGGTATATCGAAATAGCTATGAAAGAATTATATTTAATTAAAAGAGTCAAGATCTAATCATTCATTATTGATGAAGTTACTTTCTTAAGTAATTATGCTTATACTTATATGATTTAGATATGATCATGGGGGAATTAATTAAAGACATGTGGATAAACTTATTTATGAATAATGATTCATTAATTAATCACTCATAAATTTATTGGTAATTAATTATTTTATAAAAAGATTAACCACTAATAAATATTGATATTCATTAATCTTTTTCAATATTTTCTCTTATAAGTTATAATGATTTGATTTTATGCAATAATATATAGATTCTTGAAGTTTTTTTTTTCATATCACCTTCATGTTAAACATTTGTATAGTAACTCCCCAACTTACGAAGAGAGAAGGACGGAATGGCGAGGCATAATCATGATGTTTAGTAATATTTGCTACACCATACACATGGGCTACCTAGTCATCTTGGTACACTCTGTTCTCTCTATTTGTGAACTCAAAATGTACTTTTTATTTATTTTATATAAAGAAAGAATAATGTGCCTATAAAAGCCTTTGACTTCTATCCGGGGATTTTTTTTTTTTATTTCACCAGCAATGCAGCAACTGCCGACTCTATGCAGTTGGCAATTTCAGCCATCAAATAATTTACACAGACAAATTGTAACCTTTACAAATTTAGTTATGACTGCTGACTACCATTAGAGAGAGAGAAATGAAACTTAATCCCCAATTCCTCTTGATTTTAAGCATTGGTGTTTAGCAAAATTCTTGAGTAAAGTATGGACGTTGAAATTAATAGTTGATATGTGTAAAAATATTTAAAAAAAAAAAGAGATTCATTTTAACATGATCTACATAATCTTGCACATGTGTTAATTTGAATGTCTATAATAAATTATGTCTATCTAAAATTTATCTTTATCTTTAATTAACTGTACATATCGCCATTTGGTGGGAGTGATGTTTTAGTTTAAACTTGCTTAATAAGAATATTTGCTTGCAAATGGAGGAGAAGCCAAAATTTGGGAAAAGGGCATGACAAGCCAAACAAGACTTACAATTGCCGTTTCTAATCAATGGGCCCAAATTATTCCATTTATTTCAAAGTCATTTACGCGACAGATAACTACGGTTTTATGCTTATGCAATATGCACACGCTAACCACCCAATATCTTTTCTAGCAAATCACATTCTTCTGAATGAATACATTCTTTATCTCAATTTTTTTAACATATTTTTTTATTAGACTCATATTACATATTAAAACATAAATTTAAATTTAATTATATGTTAATTAAATTAATTACATATTAATTAAGATTTAATATATATTTTAATATATGACGTGATTCAATGAAAAAAATATACTAAAAAATATATGATAAAGAGTGTGTTCTTAATATTTCTTTTCTTCGTATTTGAGAGCAATGAAAGTGTCAGTTTACTGATCTTACAAATATTCACAAATTTATTAAATCAAACTCTTGCAAATAACCATAAATATTTGGAGTGATTAAGAAGACAATGTTATCAACCACCATAGCTAATTATAAGTTTTCTTAACAAAAGCTGATAGAAGAAACTTCTATCATGTATGCGGCACAAGAAATTAAAAATGTGCTGGCGTTCTTGACCTAATCAGCAAGGCATGCTGCAAAAATCGTATGAGGACTTTGAAATTCAGGTAGCTATAAGCAGTTTAAGAAGTTGGAAAAGTAGGTCTAGATGAATTACGCCGGTCCTCACATGGGTGACCAAATACAAATTTATCGCCAATCTCTCTCTCTCTCTCTTTCTCTGTAAGTGTGGGTGTAGAAAAGCACACAATACTAGCTTTCCAACCAGATACCCTTAAGAACAGCTAACTTTTTGTTGCTGCTGCATGTGTGTTGTGGTTGTGGACACTCACTACTGTCAAAGTATCAAACCCCCAAGAAAGTGTATAGAAAAAAATCTCACCTATACACTTCTATCTATATATAATTTTCTTTTAGTTTCTTCCTTTGATATGGAATTATGGATTGTATAGTTTAGATAGGTCTCCTTTTTCTAGTCTCACTGCTCATTTGCTTTCTAAACTTGACATTATCACTCATAATGTTGGTGTTGGATGGCCCTACTTCTGTCTTCATATAAAGACATCAATTGTTTGTTACGTTTAAAAAATTGCCCACCAACTATATACAATAGATCTTTAAAGTTTACAATTATCAAAAGGGTATCCCATGTGAAACTTTTAACAAATTTACCAAAAAAAAAAGTCGAGAAGAAATAATTGTAACTTTATGTGGCGCTCTTAACCAACATTTGTTTAGCATAGTTCATCTTTGGATGGAAAATAATTTAGGGAAAAAATAGCACAAGCACAAGTTTTATGTGATTTTTCAATTTTCACCTCTCATTGAATTAACTTATTTTCCAAAAGCTCAGATATCTTCACATAAAAAAACAGTAACATCAGATATCAAATAAAACATTAATAATAGACATAAAAATTTTGACATCTTGACATATATGATATTCTATTGATATATAAGCAGCTTATTCTAGGGCTTGTATCGAGAACATGGCTTTGGCACTCCCTAAATTGCTAAAAAGGGAAAAATACTATATTCCAGTCTACAACATCTTTGTAGCCTATAGATATTTTTACCACAACAATTAGTCTTTGACAATTTATTAAAAATCCATTTGTATTATAGTGAATCTTTTAAACCCTCATTGTTTTGAGAAGATATAAAGCTCCAGAGAAAGAAAAGAAAGTCCACAGTTTTTTTTTTTGAAAAAAGAAGCAATATTAGAGTACAAAAAAAAAAAAGAAAACCTTGAATCTCACAAAGATTAGCGTTAGATTTGCCACAAAACAAACCCCAATCTGACAAAAGAAAATCCTAATATATCAAACAACAGTCAAATCTAGGACAACAGATGAAGTTAACAAGCCAAAACAAAATATTAGGGATGCTACTTGAATTGAAGTGATATTGAGTGTGAGATTCTAACTTAAAATTAATTGATATTAAGTGAATTGATTTAACAGATATATAAGTTACATCAAAAATATTGAGACAGACGATGTGAGACTCTTAACACCCTCATTTACAGATGCTTGAACGAAACATGCGAATTTAGCGAAGTAATTAAGTAGAAACAAGCCTAGCAAAGTAGGTAACGAAAATGAGATATTGACTCAAATACCATGTGAGATTCTAATCTAAAACTAATTGACATTAAGTGGAATGATTTAACAGATATATAAACTACACTCGAAATATTGAGACAAACAATATAAGACTCTTAATGTAAGGTTTTCATGGGAAGTGTTTACTCTATCTTAAACTCGATCTGATATTTTGTTTGGGTCAAATTTTTGAACTCTAATCGGGTTTGATCATGATTTGAGAAATGATTAAATTAAGATTGAGTCAACTTGATAATTAAGTAAATTGTATAAATTTAGACATTATGTATAACTCAATTATAAAATTTTGGAAGTAAGAAATTAAAAGTAAATTATATTTTATAATATATATTTTAAAACAGATTATATCAACATAAATATATTATCATATTATATAAAAATATTAATTTAAATCAAGAAATTTTATTATTTATTATTAATTGTTAAAAAATTATAAAATTATAAAATATTATGTAATATCATGTTGAGTTCAAAATCAAAGTTAAGACAATTCAAAACATGACTTACACTCAACCCAAAAAGTACAATAGATCTGATTTTTGGAACTTAAATGTCTCTTAATCAACTTCGAATTGAGACGAGTTATTAGAGTTGGCCGATTGTGAACACCCCAAAATATATGACGACCCCTAGAAGACAAAACTGGTGAAAAACAACAAGCATATGTCATAGCAACTACTATATGCTACAGCAGATGAGTACCCTAAGGAAGATCATGACATGCCAAAGCGAATACTAACCTTTTGAGAGACACAATTTAATTGCACGCACATTCTTCCACGTGAAAACCATTTATTTGATATTATCGTCTACCATCCATTGATCGTATGGGTTTCACCACTTCACCCTGATTCTTTGTTCGTGTGGTGTTGTCATTAGACGTTCCTATAGTGATGTGATGAACACCACTTTGTGCAATAATTGCACAAATCTAGCTAAATTCACATACTCTCTTTTTGCAAAACTTATTTCACCAGATGTTTTTTTTTTAATTTAATTTTCCAATCATGCACATAATTTAATGAGTAATTTTAGCATAGATGCATATTAAATTATAATCAAAATAATAAAATTTAAAATAATTTAAGGGGTAATTTTTCTTAATAATAGTAGATGTGGAATGATGCAAACCCAACCAACCGGGAAGGAAATAAAAGAACTCACACGTGGCGTGGGACCTTTTTTTATTTTGGACTTCAGGTATCACTTAAGCAGACCTTAAAAATAAAAATAATTAAAAGAAAACCTAATGGTAATGCTTGTGTTGATGAACCTTTAAAAAACTATCAAATGTTGAATGCCCAGCTGTTGGAATTAATATAAGAATTCCCAACTTTAATAACCCTCATCTCATATTTTAATGTTTTCCATTTTACGCAAGAAGTGACTAAGAACTAGGTAACAAACTCAATTACAATTTTCATTTTACTCAACTAAAAGATAAACTATTTTGTTTGTTTACGAAGTTTGATGTTCTTATAGTTCAAACTTAATCGATTAATATCAGTCTATTCTAAGACCTATACCCATACACATTATTAAATGGGTAGATTCACCCAAATAGAAATGAGAGGGTCAATTTATTGTCGTGTAACCCTTATATATATATATATATATATATATATATAATATATATAAAGATAGATCGGTTTATATCCGTATAAGTAACTTACACTATATATATAAATAGAAATGAGAGGGTCATTTCGTCGTGTAACTTATATATATATATATATATATATATATATATATATATAAAGAGGATCGAGTTTATTATAAGTTTTTTTAAACTTACTCATCTTCAACTGTTAGATTAACTTTCATCTAATGGTTGAGATTATTTTATTAAAAGTAACCATCAGATGAAAGTGGATCTAACGGTTAAAAATGAGTGTAAGTCAAAAAAAATTTATATTAGTGTAAATTGATCTTCCCTCCCTTTTTATATATATATATATATATATATATATATATGAGAGAGAGAACAAGTAATTGTCCATATGAATCTACAAATTCAATTGAGAAATCAGTATATAATAAGGGAGATTATGGTATCTAATAATCGATGCTATATATTTCACACCATCACACACCTATTGGGCTAAAATTCGGAAAAAGAAATGCATTTGCACATTGCTATGATGCAATGAGAAATCACAACTTGTTTTGAGAATATTGTAACAACCGTCATATCAAGGATCCTTCAATCATGATTAATACTTAATGCGTAGCTGCTAAAGTTAACAATAACCATAATTAATCATAAAATATAAATCCTGCCCTCTTCATCCAATCAAGTGGTTTTTCTTCTGAACAAATTTATAGCTTTTCTTAAGCTAATAATATTTATAAACATCTAACTTGAGAATCCTATAATATCCATAACTGATGGCAATGTGGCTGTTGCCTGTTGGGATGACATCAGTCCTTTTTATAAATCGACCGGTGGCTGTCCTTTCATACTTTCATGGCAAAATAGACTAGAAACCAGTTGAAGTGCTATAATTTACTGCATTTTTTTTTGTACAAATAATTTACTGTACTTTACTAGCTGTGTATTACCTTATTAAATATTAATATTAATACTAATGATTGTATAAAAAAAATACTAATGAGCTTGTAGCTCTGTTGGTACCAAGCTCATTTGGTACAGGTGCAAGTTGTTTCATAAAAAAATAAAATAAATAAAATTAATACACCCTTTACTTGTAGGGAAAAAAAAATCTGAAACTGCTAAAACAGTAATTAAATAAGGGGGAAAAAGATTAGAAAATTAGTGTTAAGAGTCATGACTCTTGAGACCTCATTAATTGAAAAGTGAAATGTTTTATGTATATCAAAATATGTATATTATATGTTAATATGAGAGATATTAAATTATATTATATATAAAAATTGTAATATTTTATATTATATGTAATATATAAAATATATTTTATAATTGTAAGTAAGTGAGTTTGATAAAATTAAATGTATTTTAATTAGATGAGTAATGAGATTGAATTAAAAAGAGTATAATTCTATTGTAATTAAATCTTATCTCTTCAAAAAAATTTAACTGAAATTATTATCACCTAACAAATCTCAACTTAACATTAAAATCACAAAAAAAAAAAATTGTAGAATTATAGAGCGGAAAAAGTATATCTAAACCTCTTGAACTTTCATTTATTTTGCAAACTCTCACCATAAATTATAAAATTTTCTAAAAATTATATCTTTGTTTTCATATTTGCATAGGCAACAATTTTATGAAAATAATAATAAAGAGAAGATGATTTGTTATCCAGTTTAAAAAAGAAAGAATAACACTATGAATAAATTATTCATACATATATAATTTTATATTTAGATAATTTTATTATTTCATTATAATTATTTATACCATATTTTTTATATATTTATATAATGATTATCTCAGTTTATTGTGAAATGAAGACTTGACTCTACTATAAAGATGGTGTGCATCAAAGTATTTATGTACTAAATATTATTATAAAATTAATTAATTTTTTTTAACAAATATTTTTTAACGTATTTATTGAAAAATCAAAAATAAAAAAATTTATTAAAAAATTATTTCCACTAAATTTTTTTTTACCTTAGATTCTTTAATAAGTATCTTTTAAAAAAATCAAATTAATTAAAAAAGGAAAAGAAAACATCAAGAAAAAAAAGCGACCAGTTGACTATTCACTTTACTGTATACATACGTACAACTAGGGTTACCTTTTGGTAATGTGTCTTCATAAGCACACAGCCTGGACCTCCAACTCACTTTCTCTCTCTCTCTCTGTAAATGTGACAGACAAATTCTTTTTTTTTTTTTTTTTTAAAAAAAGAAACTGCAGCTTGGCCAACCTTGAATTGAACCTTCTCTTTGGTTACTCTCACTCACATCACACACACACTCTTTGGTTACCACCCCCAACCATTTTTCTCAAACACTGCTATTCTTCTGTTCTGTTCTGTTCTGTTCTGTGTTGTGAACAAAACCAAAAACAGAGCAATGCAGCCTCAGACTCAGAACACCCTCACCTTTCTGGCCACCCTCTTCCTCATCTTCCTTCCATTAGCAAAACCAGATCTACCTTCCGAACGAGCCGCATTGCTCGCTCTCCGATCCTCCGTCGGCGGCAGAACCCTCTTCTGGAACGCCACCAACCAGAGCCCCTGCAACTGGGCCGGCGTCCAATGCGAGAACGACCGCGTCGTCGAACTCCACCTCCCCGGCGTCGCACTCTCCGGCCAATTACCGTCCGGAATTTTCGGCAATCTCACCCACCTCCGCACCCTCAGCCTCCGCTTCAACGCCCTCACCGGCACACTCCCTTCAGATCTCGCCTCCTGCATCAACCTCCGCAACCTTTATTTGCAGCGAAACCTTCTCTCCGGCGAAATCCCACTGTTCCTGTTCCGTTTGCCAGACCTGGTTCGACTCAACTTGGGTTTTAACAACTTCTCGGGTCAGTTTCCAATCGGGTTCAACAACTTGACCCGGTTGAGAACCCTGTTCCTGGAAAACAACCAGCTTTTCGGTTCTATCCCCGACATGAATAACCTCATCAACCTCGAGCAGTTCAACGTTTCATACAATTTGCTAAATGGGTCTGTGCCACTGAAGTTGCAAACTTTTCCTCAAGATTCGTTTTTGGGGAATTCGCTATGTGGAAAACCCCTTAATCTCTGCCCAGGAGATCCAACTGGAACTGGAACTGGAACTGCTCCTTCTGGTGAGATTGGAAACAATGAGGGAAACAAGAAGAAGAACAAGTTGTCTGGTGGTGCCATTGCTGGAATCGTTATAGGATCCGTGGTGGGTCTTCTGTTGGTTGCTTTTGCTTTGATCCTTTTGTGCAGGAAGAAGAGTACTAGTAACAAGACCGGTGCTGTTGGCATCGCAACTGAGAAGCATGTTGAAGCTGAAGTTCCTGGTGAGAAACCAGTTACTGATGTGGAAAATGGTGGTCATGGTCATGGTAATGGTAATGGTAATGGTAATGGGTACTCGGTGGCCGCGGTGGCGGCGGCAGCATTGACGGGGAATGGGAACAAGGTTGAAGCCGCTGCCAGTGGTGGTGGAGCGAAAAAGTTGGTGTTTTTTGGTAATTCAGCGAGGGGGTTTGATCTAGAAGATTTGCTTAGAGCTTCTGCGGAGGTTTTGGGTAAGGGGACTTTTGGGACGGCGTATAAGGCGGTTTTGGAGGTGGGGCCGGTGGTGGCTGTGAAGAGGTTGAAGGATGTGACCATTTCTGAGAAGGAGTTTAAGGAGAAGATTGAAACTGTGGGAGCAATGGATCATGAGAATTTGGTCCCTCTCAGGGCTTACTATTTTAGCAGGGATGAGAAGCTGCTTGTTTATGATTACATGCCAATGGGAAGTTTGTCTGCACTTTTGCATGGTGAGCTTTTCAATTTCTTCTTCTGCTTCCTTTTTACCTGCTTATTCTGTCTTTTTTAAAAAAATTTGTGGTTATGACATCAGACTTTATCAATTCTTTAAGAATGAATGATTATTGCAATTTAGGTTCTTTTGGGTTTGGTGTTTATCTTTTCTGAGGAATGCATCATTGCTATGTCAGTGGCTGTTGATTACATTGCATCTGATTGATCTGACAAAAGAAGGGGGCATGAGAGTGTAGCATGTTTTAGGAATTAGAATCTGAGATGCAGTTCACTTGTTTCCTCTTACATCCCATAGGGGGTGATTTGGCATCATGTCTTTTAGGTCCCATTGGATCACAAAAATGGCTAGTTGTCTGAATTTTCCATTTGCCATTAGGTTTAAGCAAATAATAGATGGTGATGATTCCATAAATAATTCATAGTTTTAATTCTAATTTTTTTTTCTTTATCTTGTAATTTGACTCCTTTTTATTTCATACACCTTTAAATCCCATTGACCTCATTGTAACTGTGTAAAACATGAAATAGAGCCTGAGCCAAAGCCTCATTCATTACCATGAACAATGGTACAGTGATGTTTCCGATTTTTATTACAGGAAACAAAGGAGCGGGTAGGACACCACTGAACTGGGAAATCAGATCAAGCATTGCACTTGGAGCTGCTCGTGGCATTGAGTACCTACATTCACAAGGGCCTAACGTTTCTCATGGAAATATAAAGTCATCTAATATCCTCTTAACCAAATCCTATGATGCCAGAGTTTCTGATTTTGGCCTTGCACACCTTGTTGGTCCCTCCTCTACCCCCAACCGCGTTGCTGGCTACCGTGCGCCTGAGGTAACTGATCCTCGCAAAGTATCTCAAAAGGCCGATGTCTACAGCTTTGGTGTATTGCTCTTGGAACTTCTGACTGGGAAGGCACCTACCCATGCTCTCCTAAATGAGGAAGGAGTAGACCTCCCCAGATGGGTGCAATCTGTTGTTAGAGAAGAGTGGACTTCTGAGGTCTTTGATCTTGAGCTCCTTAGGTACCAGAATGTTGAAGAGGAGATGGTTCAGTTGTTGCAACTTGCAGTTGATTGTGCAGCACCATACCCTGATAAGCGCCCTTCAATGTCTGAAGTGGCACAGAGCATACAAGAGTTACGTCGTTCTAGCTTGAAAGAGGATCAAGACCAAATCCAACAACATGATCTCATCAATGGTATAGAATTATAGATGATGTATCTTTGCTCTGGATTTGCCACCATGATATCTTACTTGGTGGACTTTGCTTTATCAGAGTTACACCCCATATTTTACTTGCTAAATCCTGTGCTTATTATGTTGTATTTCCTCAAATTTCTTTGGCACCCAACTTTGAATTTCCTCCTTCTTTTCTTCTCAAATCTCCATTGTGCCATCTCCCCCGTTTTCTTCCCAATTAATACCTTGGGGGCGGTGTGGATATCTGATCCATTTACTGTTGATGGATTCTGGTTGATGTAATTATTTGTTTTGCTATAACATGCCTTTTGCTTTTGTTGAAACCTTTTGTCTGTTGAAAACTTAAATTTGAGATAATGTAATAGTCGCTGTCGTAATGTCGTTGGTTGGTTGCCATGTCTAGTCGGTGGCATGTAACACCTTTAAACGTGATCCCCACCTTGGTAAAGATGGATGATTTATACCCAGAACCAACTTTGATTAATTCATCCTCCTCATGCCACGGTTTAACATTTGTTTATTGAGTGCTCACATCACAAAGGAAAAGGAAAAAAAGGGAAGCTCACATCACAAAGGAAAAGGAAAAAAAGGGAAATAATATTTTAGCAGAAAATAAGTAGGTACTATGTGGATAAATTGTCAAAGTGATGTATGAAATCTAAGGTCAGAAAGGTATGTCATATGGGCAAAAAATGTGATTCTTACGGTGTTTATTATTTATATCGTAAGTGCGTATTAAATAAGTCAACAAAATTAATTTGATATGATTTTGACTAAAGTATAATCTCGTAAATTAATTTGATATGATTTTGACTAAAGTTTAATCTCGTAAATTAATTTAATAAGAATTTTTAACATAAGGATATTTCAGGAGGTCAGCTATATTGGTCCCACACAAACCAACTTTGGCAATGAGTGACTAAGCATTAGTTGTTTACATGCTTTCATATCATTTCTTAATGTAGATTTTGAAATTTGAACATCAATCCTTGGATTGGCAGTGGCAGGAACTTAAAAGAATTTGTCTTAGGTGAGTACGACTGATGAAAGTTCATATCATAAGTATGTGGGATGCATTTTTGTGGAGATGGATATAATTGTAAACTCTATGGTGGACCAGAACGGTGTACATATACAAACATACTAGTTGTGGTTCATGGCCATATTTTGTTGGCATCTAGGCCTTCCTGGTTTTTTTTTGTTAATGTATGGAGGGGCTACATCTACAAAAGATTGGAACTAATGAATAAGAGAGTGATGTGAGGGAAATAAAGATTGGCATCCCACCATTTTACTACATGGGATGTGTTTGTCTCTTGGCTATTGCTGTCCCATTCTGCCTCTTATTTCAAAATTCGTGATCGTTTTAGTAGGTCCCTGCTT
This sequence comes from Ormosia emarginata, assembly GCA_029884605.1. Taxonomy (NCBI): domain Eukaryota; kingdom Viridiplantae; phylum Streptophyta; class Magnoliopsida; order Fabales; family Fabaceae; genus Ormosia; species Ormosia emarginata. The sequence goes on along the minus strand of JAQQTP010000059.1, from coordinate 7,282,712 downwards.
TGACAAATTGACACCACTGGATTACATTTAGCGCAAAGCAGATTCTCATTAAAATACAGAGTAAAACACTTATTTTAGTCTCTCAAATATATGAAGTGATAAAGTAATATTAATTTAGTTTTTTTAAAAAATTAACATTAATTTAATCTTCAATCTTGAAATATAACATTAAAGTTAGGCAGTGCTATCTAAAGCTCGAGCATTTGTATGCTCGCGCTATTCACGTTATAGAAACTTCTTCAGTTTTAAACTTTTCTTTTTTTATTTTTTTGATCTGCATTTTTAAACTTATCTTTTAAAACTAAAACAGGTCCCATAAAATTAGTTTTGGACCAATACACACAAAGGTTACTTAGACGTTTGATCGTTTTTTAGGATCACCTTTAAAATTATCATTCTATATATGAATTGCGAAAACACTATGTTTGAAATCATGATTAAAAGACTAAATTAATATTATTTATTATTATTAAAAGATTAAATTGATATTATTTTTTATGATTTAATGACTAAATTGATATTAATTTTTTAAGACCAAATTAATATTAACTATATATCTTTAAAAATAAAAATGACTGTTTGCTCCAATAAAAAATGAATGTTTACTCCAAAACAAATAACTTCGAGTATGTAACAATTTGATATTTTAATGAAGGTGGCAAGCACCTGAGAATTTTTTTTTTAATAAAAACAGAACTTACCAGTTCATATATAAAAAGAGTAATGTTATATTTTTTACAAGTTATTTTTAATAATGTTTTAATTTTAAATAAAAAAATAAATATAATTAATATTTTAAAAATATAAAAAATATTTAATTCTTTATTTAATAATTTAAAAAATTAATGAAAAAATTAAATAATAAGATAAAACATTTCCCATTTCTCAATAAAAAATGTATGTATTTTCTGCTTAAAACCTGAAAATTCTTGTTTTTGTAATCCGTGCCTACTGCCTAGAATAGAGAGGTTTTCTGGATAAATCAAAAACTAACTTTTGGCCAGCTTGCACATAATTATCTTTTTGGACATCCCAACGTTTCTCACGGGTTTTATTTTATTTTTTTAATTTCCAACTTGGATAAAGCTTCTTGCAGAATGCTGATTACATGTGTGCAAATTCAAAGATTCTTAATTTTTGAATAAGTAAAATTTTTTTTATAGTATTAAAAATATAATTAAAGGAAAAAATAATAAAAGAAATTTTTAAATATTTTTAAAGTAAAAGACTTCTCTTATTCTATACATTAATTGCATAACACATTTATTTTGTGGATAATGTTATAATTAGAGGTGCTCTTAGCTTAACTCGATCTGATAATCTAGTCTCGACTCCAAATTAATTTAATTATATTATATTTTTAAAATTAAGTTTGATATATTTTTAAATTGAGTTTGAGTCACACTTTAAATTAACCCAACCTAATACAAGCTACACAATATTTTGAAACTTATAATTTTTTAAAAATTAATAACAAATTATAAAATTTCTTTACTTAAATTAATATTTTTTATATTGACACAATTTGTTTTAAAATATATATTATAAAATATTTCATAATTTTCAATTCATAATTTTAAAATTTTATTATTTAACTATACATAATATTCAAATTTATATATTTTATCTAAATATCGAGTTGATTCGATCCTGACCCGATCATTGATCATGACATGATCAGATCAAGTTTGAGTCTAAAAATTTGGCCTAATAAAAATTATTGGATCAAATTCGTGTTAGGTTAAAGTCGACCTATGAGCACTCTTAGTTATAATTGATGTGTCATATATTAAATGTTGCAAGAGAAATCTCTTACTCTAAAAATACCTAACAATCTCTCTCGACAATGGTAACAAGAGATTTTTCTTACACAAAAAGAACAAAAGAATTTCTTGTGCACATCCACTCACATTTGGAATATATGACAAAATTATAATGTAAGTGTGTAAAAAATTGTGATAAGACAATTGTAACTAAATGATAAAAATTGTGTGAGGGTAAGGGACAAAGTTTTTTTAAAGTGAACTTGTCTATAAAATAAGCAGTAAGTAAGAGTATATCAATTATTAAATTTTAGTAAGTTAATATCTTAATGCATTTTAGATTAAATTAAGATCGAATACATCTTTATTTAGTCAATTTAGATATAAACTCACTTTAAAGAAATCTTATTTAAGTACAAATATGTGTATATAATATTATTCTTTCAACTTTTACATTTTTTACATTTTTTTTTGTGAAAGCATGTTTTTACTTTCATTTGTAAGAATGATGTCTTTAATTTAATATAAAAAATAAAATGACTTTTTTTATCCAACTCATTAATTTTTTTATTTTTTCATTTTGATGACCGCATCCGTTAATAACATTGTACATTGTGAACTACTGTTTGACTTTAATCACATACAATTTGGTTTCATGTTAATTTCATACATTAAATATAAAAATGAAATGAAATGATTTTTTTTTTTTTTAGATTATCTTTTTACTTAATAAATGAGAGACTAATTTTTTAACGTATAATCGAGATGTTTAAGTGGAGATCTCTCTTAACAATATTATTTTTATACACATAAATTTCAAGATCAAAGTTAAAATTATATGCTTAAAGAATTTAAACTCCTTCCACTCGAACTAACATGTTGGTAAACGAAATATAATTTGATTTCAAATGAAATTAAATACTTGAATAGAAATAACTATTTTCTTTTAAAGTATTTTTTTATTCTAATTCTTGCTAAACATGTTTAATAACAACAAAATTTTTGACAGGAAATATTTTGAATTCTTTAAATTGTTTTTTTGATATATTAACAGCACAAAAATGTGAATCTATAATGTTTTATAAATTATTCCCTTAGTTTCATAATATTTGTCGTTTTAGAAAGAAAAAATTTATTTTATTTTATCTATTATTTTAAAAATAAAAAAGTATTAATTATTTTTTTTAACTTTTTCCTTATCTTTTTATATTTCTACTAAATGGAATGAAAGTACATTAATGGATTGAGAGGATAACTTAGTCATATGTAATTGTAATTTCTTAAAATTAAGTATATTTAGTAGATCTCTTAATCCCAGTGAAAAAAAATTAAATGACAAATATTATAAAACAAATGGAGTATTGAAATTTTTCGTCATTAACTCATTCCTAATAGTTTTTCTAAACAGTATTTTGAACATATATATATATATATATATGGCACATTGCTAATGGAGTTAACTCACTTAGTCGACTTTTTGCTTATAACATGGGTGTGACTTGACTTTAAATTTAAAAATCCTTGTTAATAAGTGCTTTTTAAGCTTCTCACCCTAAATTTTTCTTTCTACCAAAAAGAATATGTATGACATATTTCTTTAATGAACAAAATTAGTCAATTACATCTCATATTAATAGCTTAATTGGTAAGAATTAAGAATATGCAGCAGAGTAGCAGGGTTCAATTTTCACAAGTACTCTTCATTCCACTTTCTAATCTTCTATCCTCACCCATTTTCAGAGCCCCATTAAGAGGTTACCGAGAGACCTTACTTAAAAACTCCTCTGCCAAACCTACAGCTTATGCCTTAAGAAAGAAAGAAAAAAATGATCGGTTGCACTTGCAATCCTTACCTCCTATACGTGCGTAATGCGTGAGTACTTTTCTAAATTTGTATCCGAATCCGATTGATGTTATATTGCCAATTTTCTTCTTAAAAAATAAATCACAGAATTTAATACAATAATCCCATATTTTTTGGGAAGAAAAAGGACATGGATATTTCAAGACTTGGCCTTAGGAAGGATATTATAGTTCACTCATTTTTTACATATTTTTTCCCCCACTCCTCCCATAAAAATCTCGGACTTAAGAAAAATATAAATATGAAACTTCAAAAATCTTAGAACACCTATTCTTAACCATTAGAAACGCATGGAACGTAATAAAATCCTTTAATTGCGTGAAAATTTGACAAATTCCAAAAATCAGGTTTTGGTAAGGTTTACTTATAATTATAATGTTATCTAATCTTGAGTATGTTGATCCTGTTTTTCTTTTCTAACTTACCCTTTGGAGTTTAGAGTAAAGTAAAATTTCACGTTAAAGTTTAAACTAATTGGAAACGTTTAACATACACCCATAGATGAGTGCATTGGATGTACCAAGCTTTAAAATTGTAGATTTGGTATAAAATTAAATTAACAGTTGTCAATATTGAGATTGCGGTGAAATAACAACTCACAAAATTTTAAAGATAAAAATAGAGTCGTTACTAATTTTATTTAAATTTAGAAAAATTAAAAAATTATTTGTAAAAATAATCTTTAAAAATCAGATCGGATTCGGAAGTCGATTATGGATAGAAAATAATATAAACTTAATCTCATAATACTCCTAACACACCCATCCTGAGACGGTACATTAAGTCAGTTGTGTAAAAATTTAATAATCTTAAATATATTTATTTTACTCCTCTTAAGAATACTTTGTAATTATTTTTTTATTTTTATTTAAAAAAAGGAAACAATTCAATTGTAAAAAATTATTTTTTGACTTGCCAGAATAAAAATCTGCTCCTACGTATCCTCATGTGATGAGGAATTCAAAATCACGTAATTCTTTAAAAAATAAGTGTGAGCTGATTGATTTTAATTAAAAAAAAAATTTTAAAAAAGAAATTTTATTTTCAAAACAAACCTTTATGATCTAAACGATATTGAAAATAATATCTGTTATTCAATGATGATCATTGATTATTACATTGATTAAACTTATATATATATATATATATATATATATATATATATTTCGTTTTTATTTTTTTATTTTTTATTTTTTATTTTCTTTTAGACTTGACAAAACACTTTAAAGTTATTTAACCAAAAAAACTTTAACCCAAACAAATTCTAGCGCAAGAGAAAGGAAAAAAAATGACTTAAACCCAAAATAACTGTAGCCCAAAGAAAAAAAATACAAAGACAAAAGAAACCAAAAATGTTCAGTAACAAACACAAAATAACAAGATAGTAAAAGAAGTTTTCTTTTGTTAGAAAGGAAAAAAAAAGTGCATATTCTGACTTAACAATTAACAATCCAAAAGGGGAAGGTTCTAGAGAAAAAAAAACGAGATGGGGAAAGGGGGGAGATTGCCCACCACTAGAAGGATGGACGGTGGCTGGGGCTCTATTTTTTTCGACGAGTGGAGTGACGGTGAGGTGGCGACGACAGCGGGCTAGCGAAGTACGGTAGGTCATGGTGTGGTGTGGCTCGACGGAGCTTTCTGGTTCATGTGGCGCTGTCCAACGGAGACGACAGGGTGCTCAACGGCTGTCGGTTCGGGTCTTGAGTGTGGTGGGCTGTTGGTGCGCGACGGCGGCGAGGATCTGGAGGTCTGGGTGACAGCACGACGCGGGTTGCGGTCGTCCGAGGTTGACGGAAAGGTGGTTTGTGGCGATTGGTGATGAAGTGACGTGGTGGGCTGCACACGGCGTGGAGTCAGATCTGGCAGTCTCGGGCGGCGCAGGATCAGATCTAGTGCGGGTGGAGCTGGCAGCGACTCAGGTTCTATTCTGTTATGCGGTTGTAGGCTGTGTGAGCAGTTGGGTGAAGACGGCGACTCAGATCCGAGGGTGGAGGTAGCGGTGGAGCTCCGACGGGTTCACAGTGGTGGGTTGTTGTTTTTTCTCTTTTTTTTCTTTAGGTGGTGAGAAGGAGGTGGTTATGAAGGTTGTGGTTATGGAGGATGGGTGGTGGTTTGAAAGGTGGAGGTTGTGGTTCTAGCAAGGTGGTTGAGATGGAGGCTTGAAGGTGGTGGGTGTTGGGAGGTGAGGCGGTGGTTACGAAGATGATGGTGGGTGAAGGAAGATGGTAGTTGTGGAAGTGAAGGTGGTAATGGAGAGTGAAAGAAGGTAGAAGATGAATGCTGTTTAGATATTTAGTAATTAATGTAATGGAATAAGATGAGATAGAATGGAAAAAAAATATTATTTTATTGTTTGAATATTTTAGGATGGAATAGATTGTATATTTTAAGATAAAATAGAGTAAAGTTATCACTTCATTGTTTGAGAAGTAGATGATTTTTTGTGGGATAAGACGTTATTCATATTAAAAAAGATGATTCTATCCTATATTCTTAAATTGAGAGAAGAAAATTGATAATTTTTAGTAAAATAAGATAGAATTTATCTCACTCTTATTATATTTTATTTTTTTTAATATAATCAAATAATAAAATATATTTTTATTTTATTTCATTTTACTCCATTCAATACTACCCATCCAAACACGGTCTAAATGTAGTGGTGCAAGATTGAAGGTCGTTGCTGCAAAGGGTTTTTTTTGTATGCTATCAGTGTTGGCTATGAAGGAATTTTTGTAATTGATTTCAGTTTCAAAGAAAACTGAAACGTAGCAAATCTCCCAAGATGTCCTTTTTTTTTTCGCTTTAACTCAGACTAGAGGCTAATCCCCAAATTCCCCGTTCTCCCCCCTATTGACTTTTATAGCCATCAATTGATGCTTGCAGTGTGTGGATGCATATTGCATGTGTGCAAGTGGAAACGTGAGTGGAGTGAAATGTGGGTTTTTGACCAAATTATTTATTGTGATTAAAATATTTATGAAAATATTATTATTTTTAAATTATTTATCATAATGTCACTATTTTGATTACAATGGTATTTTTAAATCTTTATTGGGTCACATGGGATACGTCAGAATAGTTGGTGTATCCACGTGGGATCGTCAGCGTTCTGCGATTAAATGCGATACACCAACCGCTCGACGTATTCTACGTTAACCAACCAAGATAACCCCTTCACCCCTCTCCTTCCCACTACAACTTCTCTCATTTTCAAATTTTCACTTTCTTTCTAAATTTTACTCTCTCTAAACTCTCTCTCTCTCTCTCATGTAATCAGAATCTTGTGAGAGAATCATATTTATAAGTATTCATATCATTAGATTATTATTATTATTATTATTATTATTATTATTATTATTATTATTATATATATTATATTGTTGAATATTTTAATTGTTAGAATTGTTGTTTATGTTTTTGAGTTATTATATTAATTATGTTTTGTATATTTGTTTTATTTTTAGAATTATTATTTATGTTTTTGAGTTTTTATATTAATTGTGTATTGTATATTTGTTTTATTGTTAGAATTATTGTTTATATTTTTTTAGTTTCTATATTATTTATGTATTGTGTATATTTGTTTTATTGTTAGAATAATTGATTATTATTATTTATTATTATTATTGATTACTATTATTATTGATTATTATTATTATTATTTGTTTTATTATTATTACTTAATTGTGTATTTATTATATATGTTTTATTGTTATTTAGTAGGTTTTTAGAATTTGTTTATACAAAATTGAATTGTTTGTGTTGTTATTATTTAGAAGTGTAAGATGACCAAATGCCTTGTTGTTCTTATTTACTACAATGGGAGAACGTATGAAGGTGAAGATGGTCTAATGTACAAAGGTCCTCGTTCCAAGTCTATCATGATTCAACATGATATGACTATTGAGCTTTTAAAAAGGAGAATTCATTTAAAGTTAAGGCTCTAAGAAAATTAAGTTGTGTCTAGTGTTGTGTACAGATTTTCACAATGGAGTAATGTTCTAAGATGGATAGCCCTTCCATTAGAAGATGATGAAGATGTTACTTGCATGATTGATTGCTTTGATCAGCATCCTAACTTGACTTCTATAGAGTTGTATGTCAAGATAAACAAGTAAGCACAATGAGCATGTTGAAGCTCCTTCTGAAACAGGGTTACAAGCTGGTCCTTCTAATCTTGCTGAATCATCGTACCCTATCATCACTCAATTCTCCATGACACATGCTCCTGTCCTAGTACAATCTCAAGAAGTTGGTACGTCTGCAATGCCTGAAGGAAGCTCATTTAAGTTAGACCTTGAAACCGATAACCCACTTATGGCAGATGCATTATCTGACACAAGCGATAATGAAGGGGAGATGCTTGAGGGTGAAGATACAAACACTGACTTAGAAGAAGATCAATCTAGCCCTGAAGTAAATATACAACAACTAGTCCCTCCATTGGTAGTTGCTCCTGAATCTACGTATGTGCCTCCATGCCCTCAGTTTTCTGAAATCAATTGGGATGCGTTGAGTACACCTCATAATCTGCCTGAATTAGATTCTCGTGGTATTTGGAGTCCAGATGAAGAATTATATGTCGGGTTACAATTTCCCTATAAAGATGTTGTCAATTTGGCCCTAAAACATTATTCTATTATTAGACATTAGAATTACAAGGTTGATGATTCTGATACACAATGGCTAACTGTTAAGTGTCTCAGAGCTGCTGATGATTGTAATTGGAGGGTCAGGGTCATTCTAAGCAAGAAATCAAACATGTGGGAAATTAGAAAATATAATGGGCCTCACAACTGTGTCAACCCAGCCATGTCACAAGATCATCAGAAGTTAGACTCTCGCATGATCTGTTCTTGCATTCTGGAGATGGTTAAGCAAAAACTTGATGTACCTGTATGCTTAATTATTGAAAGGGTTCGATGTCAATTCAGATATGACGTGTCCTATCGAAAAGTTTGGAAGGCAAAATAAATTGTCATTGTGAAGGTATTTGGAGACTAGGATAATTCTTATGTGGTATTACCTAGATGGTTACTTGTCATGCAAAGATACATGTCAGGCACAGTGGTAAAGTTGCAAACCGTTGATTATGTCAATGCCAATAGAGTTGACTATTCAAAACTTGTATTCCATTGCTTGTTTTAGACATTCAAATCATGTGTTGTTGGATTCCAATACTGTAAACCCATTATTCAGATTGACGGTACTCATTTGTATAGTAAATATCATCATAAACTATTGATTGCAACAACACATGATGGCGATAGAAAACCTTTGCCCATTGCATTTGTCATTGTTGAAAAGGAAACAAAGGATGCTTGAAGTTGGTTCTTAGCATTGATTCGAACACATGTCACACAACAGGGCCTGTGCTTGATATCTGATCGACATCAAGGCATCATACAGTCAGTGGCGAATCCACATCTGGGATGACATTCACCGCATGCGCATCATGTTTTCTGCATCTGACATATTGGTAGTAATTTTAACAGCGCATTTCATAATCTGACCCTAAAGAAATATCTGATTAACACAGGTAGTTAAATATTTGACATTATTTTTTAGTTTACTATACCAGTTATCAAACTATAATTTAATTGCTAACACCAACTCATTCAATATTTTAATATTAGGGTATAAACTAATGGCATACAAATTTGAGGCTAGGTTGGAACAGTTGACTGCTACTCTCAAAATGGCAAATTGGATTAATTCGATCCCAAAAGAACAATGGAGTTTAACATAAGATGGTGGCCACAGATTTGGTCATATGACGACGAACTTATTTAAGTGTATGAATGAGGTGTTGAAAGGTGGCAAAAACTTACCAATAACAGCACTTGTTCAGATGACATATTACAAATTGGTAGAGTACTTTGTTAATCGAAAGGATGACGCAAACGAGAAACTTGTTGATGGGGTAGTTTGGTCTGATGATTTTATGAAAAGCTGGAATGTCAACATGCTCAAGGCAAGCTCTCACCAAGTCCGTCGATTTGATATACAGTCAACTAGATTTTTGGTTGAAGAGGCATTTAACCCTATAACACAGCATGGTGGAGTTAAATATTCCCTAAACCTTGAAGAAGGCACGTGTGACTGTGGCCTATTTCAAACGTTGTATTTCCCTTGCTCTCATGCAATAGCAGCATGTTATTCCAAGAAACTTGACGCTTTTCAATATATGCATAATATTTAGAAAATGCATACTTTGTACAAAGTGTATGAGGTTAATTAGGGTATCATTAAGGATGAACCATGGTGACCACCAACTTCGAAGATCACATTAGTACCCGATCGTTAATTGCTTCGATCTAAAGGTCGACTCAAATTAACTTGACTCAGAAATGAGATGGATTGACGCGAACCAGGACCGGGAACAAAAATATAAATTACTGATTGCAGTATTGGGCATGACACAGATTTCCACCCCTTGTCCCTACACTTATGGATGCTATTAATCCTGTCCTTGTGGCTGCCTACATTACTACCCGCGGTCTCCTATGTCTATTGGGATTTCAGTGAGTTTCTCAACATATCTGTACATTAGTTTGTTATATATACTACTTGTGTTGACATCATATGACCTTGACATATATATAGGTGTCATAAACATAAGGTGTTGACTGAAACCCCAATGGGGGTACTTCTGTATTATCGTCGATTTTTTATCAGATGAAGAGTTATGAGGTCAGTATCTGTTTACATTGATTTAAATAAGTTAATTTGTCTTGCTTTCTAATTCTTTATACAATTTGATACAATTGTGATTGCAGAGATAACACGACTTATCTTTTTCCATATTGTTGACGGCAATGATGATTATGACTTCCAATACCACGAGACCACACTAACCTGACGAGTTGGCCAGTATTCTGTGTCGCTGGTAGAGATATTATTCTAGCAGTGGTTCCACTTATCTTTTTCCATATTGTTGAGTGGCACCAGCCAGACAGGGTGATGCGTCAGTTTGGTATAGACCAACCAATACCACGGAGACCACACTAACCTGACGAGTTGCACTTGATTACATTGGCCGGACGTCACAACGAGGATTGACGAGCCACACACCTTGCACACATAGCCATCTGGGATAGTCAGTTAGAACGGTGTGTTATTGGTTGGCCTTTGGAAGTTCCCCTTGCTGCGCAGTCTGAGTACATGCGCTAGTACAGACGGATTACCAGGCGTTGGATTTCCCGAACTGGTGCATCCATTAGGTTTGTGGTAAGCTTTTTACCAATATGTTCTGCTATTTGTTTTGTATATTTTGTATTTTATATTGATAATGACGTGTTATATCTGTATCTTAGGCTGACATTGTAAAGAATGTCCATGCGTTGGCTAGGAACCCTAGTTCAGGATTTAGTATGGTTAGCCTTCAATAGTCCATGGAGGACATCTTATCTTCAGTGAGGGAGCATGATCGCATTACATTGGATCACCTTCGTCCAGCTCCTCCTGCAGATGAGATTCCCGAACCATCCGAGCAGTCCGATGAGTAGAGACCGCACTGTAAAAGGAGAGGGTTAGCCAGTACTCGATCACGACTACGTCTTCTAGATGACTTTGGTTCTTCTGTTGTGCCTAGTACTCAGCCACCACCCACTTCTACTGCTACTTACTCATCATCTCAGCCACCACCTCCATCGTACCCGCCATATCTAGGTTATCCACCATCTACAACATACCCACCACCTACTTACCCTTACTTACCATATCCTTATACATTTACCCTTACACCGTCATTTCCATATCCACCGTATACACCGCCATTTCCATCATAGTCAGGACCTTCTTCTGATCCCCCTCACAGACGACCACATTCTGACCTTGGCCATTCTCATTGATGTATATGTACTAAATTTTATTACATTTGCTTAATTCAGGATGATTGTATGTATATGTACCAGATTTTTCGGTTATGCTTATGCATCTTAGTTGTGTTTTGTTGATATGGAATTCAATATATATAAATATGTTTCATTATACAGGATGAAGTATTTTTTGGAATATCTAATTTTTAGGTAAAATTCTGTCAAATTTTTTATAAAATCGGAATGTTTAAACTATTAAAGTTAATTGATTTTGTTATACTCGCTTGTCTAGTATTCTAGCTCAACAATTTAAAGTGTAAAGCTTGATTACAATATGTTAAGGGTGCTCACTGCTATATTTAGTTAAATTTAACTTCATAATTTCATAAACTCGGTTTTCTAAACCTGGGTTCGCCATAGATTTAATTGAGTCGAACATTTTAACTTAAGCATATTAAAAGTCAGAAGCTTTTCTTAAGTAACTATGTCAAAACGAGTCGTCCCAGCCCATTCGGGCCAATCCCAGCCTATTAGGGCCAGCTCAGCCCATTTGGGGTCGGGCTATTTTTGAGTCAGTCTATTCGGGTCATGTAAGTTTTGAGCTGGTATTTTCCTAACCCAGCCCAACCATTTTGTTGGGTTATTCGGGCTGACCCATCTGACTTTGCCTATTTTGGCCCAGCCCATGCAAGGTCAGACCATTTTCGAGTCAGCCCATTCGGGTCATGTAAGTTTTGGACTGACATTTTCCTAACTCAGCTCAGCCATTCTGTCGAGTTATTCCGGCTGACCCATCTGACTTGGCCCATTTTGGCCCAGCCCATTCAGGGTTAGGTCATTCTGGAGTCAGCCCATTCGACTCATATAAGTTTCGGGCTGACATTTTCCTAACCCAGCCTAGCCATTTTGTCTGATTATTCGGGTCAACTCATATGACTTGGCCCATTTTAGCCCAACAGACCACGTGGGTGGGATACATCAGAATGGTTGGTGTATTCACGTGGGATACGCCAGAACGCTTAGTGTATCCCATGTGGATATGCCAACCGTTCTGGCGTATCCCACGTGACCCAACAAAAATTAAAAAATGTCATCGTGGCCAAAACGGTGACATTCTGATAAATAGTTTGAAAACAGTAGTATTTTAATAAATATTTTAACCACAAAGGGCATTTTGGTCAAAAACCCGTGAAATGTGGAGGTTGAGTGTGAATTGTGGTTGCTTGTGCAGGTGATTGAAAAATGTGCAGAGTGATCAATGTGCAGGTGGGAACGTGAGTGGAGTGAGTGGTGAAAGTCAGTGTATGTGTGTGCTACAGCAGTGCTGAGTGAATGTGTAACAAGCATGCAAAGTTTTTTTTTTTATAGAAAAACAAAAATTTTAATTATATATATATATATATATATATATTTGTTTTATAACCAAAAATATCAATTTTTTTATTTTCTTTATTTTTTTTTTTTGTCGATAAAATTGAGTGTTCATAACAGCTTAATATACATGTCATATTTTATTTATTTATTTTTTTATTGACATAAATAATTATACATATATTTTTTTTTTATAAATTTTAATTAATAATATTTATACACTCTCATAAAATTTGCATTCTTTTTTTCTTTTTGTTATAGATAATTGTACATATAAATTTTTTTTACAAATTTTAATTTATAATATTTACACATATTTTTTTATTGTAGATAATTAATTATATATATAAAAAAATTATATAAATTTTAATTAATAATATTTACACACACTTAAGCCTACAAAAGAGATTTTTAAATTTAAAAAGTTAAAAAAAAATCAAATGACAAATTATAATGGGTAAAACCCACTTGGTGCACTTGTACGTGTGTGTACCATAAACACCTCTAAACTAATTAAGGACTTCGAAGTTATGTCGTCGTCATACAATAATAAGTATTGCTTACAAATTCTGACTTAATACTTTAGTGACTTATTTCGAATATTAAAGCTTTGGTAAAATACTTGAGTTAGAAACAGAAATAAGAAAATAAATATTGATAAATTTATATATATTTTTGAATAAATATATATATATGAGGATTAATATTTATTTATACAAAAATATTGTTATACAAAAAATAATAATAATAAAATACAATTATGTATGAAATCAATTATAATATCAAATAATTAATCATAATCTCAATCACGCTAACAGCTCCCCTCAAACATAAGTGGTGTAGAGGAAACTAATTTGAGTTTAGAAATCAGAGTGCTGAATCAACTAGGATGATGAACTTTGGTGAACAAATCGGTTGGCTAGTTAATAATGTCAATGGAAATGAGACAAAAAGCATTAAGAAGAATGTGTTAACGAATAAAATGACAGTCGATCTTAATATGCTAAGTGTGCTCATAAAAAAAATTATTGTTAGTAATCTGAATAGCACTCTTATTATCACACTAAAGAGTAATGGAAGAGGACTGAAAGAAACTCAAGTCTTCAAGAAGTCAACGTAACCAAAGTATTTCAAAAGTGGTATCAACAAGTGCCTGATACTTTGTTTCAGTACTGGAATGTGCAGTTAAAGTTTGTTTCTTGCTTTGCCATGAAATAAGAGCATCACCAAGAAAGATACAGTAACTAGTGGTGGATCAGCGATTAATGAGGTCTTCACCCCAATCAATATCAGAATACGCTCGGAGAATCAAGGAGGACAACAACATAAAAATGAAGCCCATGAAATAAGGTCCTTTTCACATCGCAGATAATATGGAGAATAGCAGCACAACGAGTGGTGCGCGGAGCTGACATAAATTGATTGACTAAATGAACAACATACGAAATATTTATGTGAGTAACAGTAAAATAAATCAAGCTACCAAATAATTACCGATAGAGCGTAAGGTTATTAAGCATTGTACCATCAAGAGGTGTGAATCTCACATTAAGCTCTAGAGGAGTTGATTTGGTACGATTGTCAGTGAGACTGGCTCGAGAGATAAAATCTGAGACATATTTAGCTTAAGACAGAAAAATGTCATCAATAGAATTAAGGACTTTAAGACCCCATAAAGTAACTGAAAGGTCCAAGATCTTGCATCTCAAAATGTTGACTCAAGAACTGTTTAAACTCAGTAATACCAGTAGTATCATTACAAGTAATAATCATATCAACAACATAGAGAAACAACATAACAGTAGCTCTATCATTTTTATGAGTAAACAAAGCAAAATCATGAGCATTTGAGGAATAGCTAAACTGACTGATAGTGTTGTGAAACTTGGCAAACCAGGCTCGAAGTGTTTATTTGAGGTCATATAAAGTCTTTCGAAGACAACAAACCTTATTTGGTGGGTAAGTGTAATCAAGAGTTGCGCACATATAAACTTCTTTTTCCAAATCACTATTAAGAAAAACATTCTTCACAACCATCTGATTTAAAGTCCATTTCTGAGTTGTTGCAATAGTAAGAAGAGTACAAACTGAAATGATGCGAGCAACAAGTGCAAAGGTCTCCTCATAATAATGTCATATTCTTGAGTGAAACATTTGGTAACTAAATGAGCCTTATAGCGCTCAATGGAGCCGTCAGAATGAATCTTGATCTTGAATATCCATTTACATCCTACAAGTACCTTACTAGAAGGAGAATCAACAAGGTCCCAAGTATTATTGTTCTCCAAAGTCTGTAACTCTTCTTACATAACATGCTGCTAATAAGAATTTGTGGAGGCTTCTTGATAAGACTGAGGTTTATGTAAGTGAAGCATGGTAGAAAAATAATGATAATCACGAAGATAAGTATGATGGGTTCTTACCCTAGTTGGAAACTCAGAAAAAAGAGGGGGTGCAATGACAAGTGCAGGATCTACGTATGGAACAACATCATCAGGAGTGGCTGAAACATCGAAAGTAACTGGAAGCTCACTGGAGGAACCTGCATTAGAATCACTAGGAAAAAAGATCAACAAAGAGGTTAGTGAAAAAAAAAAGTCAAAGTGGAAGGGAAGAACTTGAACTGGGAGAGTGAGGAGAACATGGTGTCTTCCTCGAAGATGAGATGACGGGAGATACAAATGCATTGAGAGATTAGATCCCAACAACAATAGCCCATATGTTCAGTGTCATAACCAAGAAAGCAACAAATATATGCTCGAAGCTCAAGTTTAGTGTACTCATGGGATTGAAGGAGAACAAAACAAGCACAACCAAAAAATTTAAGAGAGTTGTAATCTGGAGAAGTATGGTGGAGACATTGAAAGAGAGTTACATTACCTAGAACAGAGGAAGGAATATGGTTAATGACATAGACAACGGTGAAAGCAACTTCACCCCAAGCACGTTCACGATAAGAGGAGGAGATGAACATAGCTCGGACAAAGTCATGTATATGACGATGTTTTCTTTCAGCACGACCATTTTGCTAAGAGGTACCAAGATAAGAAAACTCAGATAGTGTACCATATTCAATAAGAAATGTGAGAAGTTTTGAATCACGATATTCATAAGCATTATCACAACGAAAAACTTTAATTAATTTTGAGAATTGAGTTTTTATTATAGTAGCAAAATTAATGTAAATTTGAGAAAGTTCTGAACGATTTTTCATTAAATATACCTAAGTAAAATGAGAAAAATCATCAATAAATATTACAAAATATCGATTACCTCTCATAGTTGTGTGAGGGCAGCCCCCAGACATCAGAATGCATCAATGGCAACTAGAACAAAGTGACAACGTAACTGAAATCTAGGACGATAGCTGTGGCAATTGGAACGGAGTAATGGAAAAATGGTAAGGAGACACAGTGAAAAACAGTGACGGTGAATGAAAGGATTGGACCGATAGTCTAAACTCTCTGATACTAAATTAAAAACAAAAACAACGAGACAAAGACCAATAAATTTGTGTATATTTAAACAATTGTATACATAAAGATTAATATTTTATTTATACAAGAAGAATGTTATACAGGAAAAAGAAAATAATAAAATACAATTAAGTATGAAATTAATTACAATTTCAAATAATTAATCAAAATTTTAATCACGCTAACAACTTGTACTAAAAAAAAGCTTTGGGAAAATAAAAGAAAAAAAAAAGGGACTCTTGAATTTACTGTAGTTATAAATATTGGAGGAGGATTACGAGGGAAAAATGAGAATACTTTATTTTATCCTCTTTTTTTTTTTGAAAGAAGAAGAAATTTGAACATTGATTATGTAAGATGAATGAATAGCTTTTTAAATTAATTGTAATGTATTTAAAAATAAGTGATTAAATTACTTATCCATGTCATTAATTATAGATCCACTCAACAATTTTATAGATTTAAAAATGTAATTGTACCACATCTCAAATTCCTTAATTGATGCATTTTAAAGTTAACATCATTAATCATTAATTAGTATTAAACCTAAAGTTAGAGTCCTCCAATTATAATTTTCTCTTTCATAATGCTGCCTGTAACTTAGCTATACTGCCCATATTTAAGAAGTGGGAGGCCAGGGGCAAGAATCTGAACTTTTGACACAACATATTGCCTGAAGCCATAGTTCATATATACCAATATTAAGTACTTAGTCGCCAAAAGGAGAACCCAAAAAGTTTTCCTTGAAGACAACATAACCAACGACGTTCATATAACTAACAGAAACCAAATCGGCAAGTTAATCACTTCATATTAACTATTGTTTAGTGATCATTAAGGTCAAGAAGTCTATGCTCAGAGAGTGGGTGCTCAGAAGATACTTCATTAAATCCCTATATCTCGAAAATATTACAGTGGCCTGAACAAAAAAGATGTGCTAGAATATGAAGCAACGCAGGAGCTGTACACCACAGAAAAATGTGAGGAATCAACACCGGTATGCATTTTAAAAGTAATTTACAGTCCTCAATTCATACACAATATAAACCGAAAGATTGAAACCCCAGTGTTGTCCTGTAACCTAATGAGCAAAGAGCACATCCTGAACCAGTTTGAGCTCTAAATCTGTGCAAAATCCAGCAATACAAATTAGATAAGCAGTATACATAAATAAGGCATGATGTAATGACAGAAGTATTGCAGAATCATACATGTACAAGGTATACAAACAAGAAAGGAGCTTATGTCCCCCAAAAATTGCTCGGATCATTTGTCAAAAACCAAATTCTGGACTTTTAGACAGAAATGATGAGACAGCTATGCGCTAGAATTTGAAGATGGATCGTCTTTCAATCCCTTGGTGAGAAGATCATAGTTGATTGATGCAAGCTGGGAGAGATTCTGAAAACCAAATAAAAACATAAGCAGACAACTTTATCTTTTATTTTTTAAAAAAGGTGTATTAATTAGTCATAAATTGGAAAAGTATAGCATCAGTCCAAGACGAAACTTTATATATATATATATCAAACTACCAACAAAACATAACAGGCGAGAGGGAAAAATCTTGGGCTTAAGCTAAAGAGAGAACCCTTCCTATTCATCACATTTTAAATCCTACCGAGGGATAAGAAAGAAAGGATAATAGACTATGCATCACTCATGACAGTTAATGCTACTTATTTGGCTAAATTATAAAGAAAACGAAATATAATTTGATATAATTACCTTAAAGGAGAAATTACTAAAAGAGTAATTGACAGATGAGCCAGCATCAAACTCGGCAAGACCCCCACATTCATCTCCCTGTTTATAGATGTTCCCAAGTGGAAGTCAGCCCACAACTTCAAATTGATTTAACAGTTAAGTACGTTTAGCAATGTCTATAAAGGCAGTACCACTTCATCTTGGCGATTGCTCATGCAACTACTGCTGCCACCTAAGCTATCAGCATCACTAGAATCCTCAACATCACTTGCCGGATAGACAAAGCCATCAGAAGTATTCCACGAGTAGCGACTAGTGAAATAACTAGTATCTAGAGCACACTCAGAAGTAGGAACAAATGCGGCCTGCAAAACCAACAAATGTATTATGCTGTTCAGCCCAGGAAATCAACATCAAGGGACAGGCAATACAATTTACATTTGAGTTATGACTCTAGAAAAGTATTCCATACCTTCTGCCTGGCAAGTGTGTCCCAGTTTATATCCTTGAAGAAAACATGTTGCTTCACCTGGATCAATAAGATTCTATCACTTTGACATTTGCAGGGATAACAAGAAAAACTGATCATAAAAACAGAAAACGAGCCTCTATATGATTATAAGAATTTAAATCACCTCTGATGCCCCTCTGGCTCCGAGTCTTTGATTAGGATCTTCAGTCAATAATCTGAAAATTGAACAACTCAGGCACTAAATGAAAAGGCAAAGACCCTTAATCTTGCTTAGGTCCTACAATGTCCAAGATTGACATTTTTTTTCCATATCCTGGTTAATATGGTTTATGTATATTGCCACGGCAAGCATGAGACAGCAATGGTCATAAGATTCCATTAAAATAAAGCATGCATTAGTAATGGAGATGACCAAATTGTCATCGGCTTTCCTAAACATCACAAAATATAGGACCAAGATTGCTAAAAACAATATATTAGCAAAAGTCATCTTTGCATGACAAAAAGGCATTGAAAACAACAACATATACTTGCGACCGATGGGATGGCCCAAATTCTGTTGGTAATAACAGAATTTCCTAATACCTATAGGCTATAATATGAACAGTGAAATAAAGTACGGCAGTGCTATTCATCCACCAAAAATACTCCAACTTTTTTTCAACTCACTCACAAACTCATTTTGTATCCCGCATAAATGTTACAGTTACATACAGTTTGATTTGACATCATTCTCACATAAATCTACGGTGTAAATACGGTGTGCTTATTTTAGATGTTCGAATAATATTATCCAATAAAGTAAGAACATAACATATTCTATTACCGATCAATAAGATCTTGTGCTTCATGACTCATTTCTTCGGGCACCCGGGGCCAAGGTATCTTACGATTAAGAATATTATCAAATATAGTCTGCAAAAAAAAAAATTCATCTGTCAATGAGAACTCAACCATGTTTTTTAAAATTGATTACACACATGGTTTGGTAATTGAAGCATGGAGAACCACACAATGTCAAAGTATACCACTTATCAAATCTTTTCAGTATAATGTATGTCAGATAAATTGATATAGTAACAATTTAAGAATTAAATGAACTTATAAGGACACGTGACAATTGACAACTTGAGTAAACAGATCTCCAGAATGACAAACAGAAGGTGGAAAGCCTAGATGGAGGTAATGCCTAAAAAGAAGGTTTGAGACCACTAACTTCATTTGCCACACCAAAACCATTATCCTACCCACCTTGCCTAGGTGTTGGAAGCCAAAGAAAGGAACAAAAAATAAGAACAGAAATTTAATTACTATTTACAGATATACATCGCACAAAGAAGTAGGGTATAAACCTGAGCATGCTCTGCATTGAAGGGTGGAATGCCAACAAGCAATTCAAATAAAATGACACCAACAGACCACCAATCTGCAGTATACCCTGTAAAATTTGTACAAATACTTTGTTCATGTTATGTTTGCAATAACAAATACACACAAAAAATACATGACAAGATTGTATATAATCTAGAACCACTAAGTCAGCCATTATGATGGCTCTAAAATTTCTCATCTAATTTCAGTAATAGAGATCCTTCATGACTGTTTTCATCATCATTAAGAACTTAATTCTAAAAACCAGGAAAATAATGTTCCCTAATCCCTAATTTCATTTTTTTTTGGGGGAAAAATGTTACACTGATAATGGCAAAATTCTAATCTGTAATTTAAGAGATGGATAAGAAAAAAGAAACAAAACCACCTTAACATAAAAAAGGGACCATACGAACCATGTCCAGTTCCCAAAAGTATCTCCGGTGCCAAATAATCAGGTGTACCTACAGCAGAACGTTTCTTCCTTAGTTCCCTTTGATGCTCAGAAGTAGATAACTGAGGTTCATCGTCCCCAAGTAGGGATGTCCCACTCACAGCTGGACCAGACAAATCATCTGTGCTGTTGATGAGACCAACTTTTGAAAGCCCAAAGTCCGTCAACTGCATGAGTAGCAAAAAATAAACTTTCAACTAGTGACTACCTGAATATCAGTATGTATAAAATTTATTCAATACAACCCCAAGGTTAAATGGATATTGAAACTCAAAAGCATGCAATGTGTAACATAAGAGTGTAACATAAGAGGTGAAGAGACTTTATCTCTTTTTGAACTTCTAACTGTAAAGTGAGAATATTCAAGTACATAGATCATCCCCTCCATAGGAAGTCACAAAGCCTTACCAATGCTGGCAGAAAGCTTTTTTAGACCAATAACTTCTTGAGCAAAGAAATACATGGAGTTTTATACCTTCGATTTAAATCAGATAAGTTATAGGGATGATATTGGTAACAATGTTGAAATAAGCCAATAATAGTACAAAAGAACTCTCAAAATTAGAAGAATGTGAAAACTGTATATTTCTGCTTAATCTGAATGTTTACAAGGAGGTAATATATATAGGGATATGTACATTAAACTAAGCCTTAGAAAACAAGCTAATCAAGCCTAGTAAATAAGCAACAATAAAGCTCTAAAAACAATGTCTACAAAAATGTGTGAATGTGGGAACAAGAGGCCACCGTCCACCATCCATCAAGGCTACCGTCCACCGTCCATCAAGGAGGCCACTGTCCACTGGATACAATCGTCTAAAATACAGGACTGCTCAACCCTTTGGTAAGTACATCAGCAAGTTGACCTTGTGTAAACACAAAGGGTGTACCACTCTCCAATTTTTCTTTGATAAAATGTTTGTCAACCTCAATATGTTTTGTTCGATCATGTTGTACCGGATTACGAGCTATGCTGATTGCAGACTTATTATCACAGTAAAGTCTCATCGGTCCATCCCACTTGATCTTCAAATCTTCAAGAATAATTTTTAACCATAGTAGTTCATACACACCTTGTGCCATAGCTCTGAATTTTGCCTCCACACTAGATCGTGCTACCACATTCTGTTTTTTACTCCTCCAAGTAACCAGATTTCCTCTTTTAAAGTGCAATATCATGTGGTTGATCTTCTATCCACTAGTGATCCAGCATAATCAGCATTAGTGTATGCCTCAAGTACCACACCTTCATTTCTCTTAAATAAAATATCTATTCCTGGTGTTCCCTTAAGATACTGTAATACTCAATATGCTGCTGGCAAATGAGATTCTTTCGGACTATGCATGAATTGGCTAATCACACTTACTGCATATGCTATGTTTGGTCGTGTGTGAGATAGATAAATAAGTCATCCCACCAGACGCTGATACATTTCTCTGCCAACTGCAGCATCTTCCTCTGCTTGCCCAAGTTTCATATAGGATCCATAGGGGTACTTGCTAGTTTGCATGTTGTCTGGCCTGTTTCTTTTAGGAGATCTATAATATACTTTTGTTGGAATATAAATATACCTTGCCTAGAATGAGTAACCTCAATTCCAAGAAAGTATGTCAATCTTCCTAATGCTTTAATTTCCAACTCCTTAACTAAGCATTGACTCAGAATCTGTTTCTCCTTAGCATCATCTCCTGTCACTATTATGTCATCAACATACACCAAGAGAGTTGTAACTCCTCCTAAAGGAAAGTGTTTAATAAACAGTGTGTGATCCCCTTGGCTTTGTTTGTACCCCACAACTAACATAATTCTAGCAAACCTTCCAAACCACGCTCATGGTGATTGCTTGAGGCCATACCAGTGTTGTCAAATTGCGGCCATGGCGGCGCCACGGCGGATTGCGGTGGTGGGATTCTTGGAATCCGCCATTCGCCAGCCGCTGTATTGCGGTTTCCGCCTTGTTCGAAATGGCGGCCGCCACAGCCATGGCGCCATGGCGGTTATGGCAGTTCATTGCTGAAATAGCGGTTGTAGCCTCTTTTTTTCTTTTGTTTTTAGGGGCCTTTCAAGGTTTTCAGCCTAAGGGATTTTATCCATTCGACGGAGACCACCCACTTTCAGCCTTTGCCTCTCGAGACCTCCTCCCACTCCCACCCACCAGCCTCCTCCATCATCTTCGGTGATTGAGCGGCGGGACCCAAGCATCTCCGGCGGCCGACGACCTTCTCCGGCGAGGTAATGACAGAACGTCCTTCTCAGCTCCCTGTCTCTCTCTGTTCTCACTTCTCAGCCTCACTTTTTCTTCTTTCTTCACTTCTTCTTTCTTTTTTTATTTCTTTGTTCTATGTTCTCAAACTTAGACCTGTTTGTTCATTGTTCTGTCATTCTCATTCATTTTTTTTTCGTTTTGGGTTTTCCTTCTCAGCTCCCTGTCTCTCTCTATTCTCACTTCTCAGCCTCACTTTTTCTTCTTTCTTCACTTCTTCTTTTCTTTCTTTATTTCTTTGTTCTCTATTCTCAAACTCAGACATGGTTGTTCATTGTTCTGTCATTCTCATTCATTTTTTTTTTCGTTTTGGGTTTTTCACCTCTCTCCATTTTGGGTTTTACACTTTCGACTCTCAACTCTCAACCTCAACCTCAACTCTCTGTTTTACACTTCTTAGTATCGTTAGTTTTTATTTTCTAGTAGCCTTATGCTTAATTGCTTATGTTATGACTTATGAAGACTTTGATTATGTTTATGACTGAGTTATGTTATTGTTTTTACCTTGTGCTTTTGAATTATGATACTTTTGATGAATTTTATTTGATAGAATATATTTCTAATTTTATTATTCTTGGTGTATGTTATTAGTTTTTATTATTTATTATAACTAGCAGATTTTTTTGTATTTTTCTGTATATATTTTATTTTTTTTAATCGGCCGCCATGCTTCTACCATTTTCCGCAACCGCCATCCGCTATTTTGTATGACAGATTTTTGGCTTTCCGCCATGGACCGCCATCTGCCATTAACAACACTGGGCCATACAAGGCATTTTTCAACTTACACACAATATTAGTATGCAAATTCTTCCCATATCCCGGTGGAACCTCCATGTAGATTTCTTCTTCTAGATCTTCAGGCAAGAAAGCGTTCTTGACATCAAACTGCTGTAAATCCCAAACATAATTAGTTGCCAATGCCAATAATACCCGAACTGTGTTCATTTTTGCAACTGGTGCAAAAGTCTCCTAGTAACCAATTCCATAAGTTTGGGTATACGGCTACCAATCGTGCCTTATACCTCTCTATGGACTTATCTGCTGTATATTTCAGAGTAAACACCCATTTATAGCCCACAACTTTCTTCCCTGCCGGTAACTACATTAGCTCTCAGGTTTTATTCTTTTCCAATGCCTCCATCTCCTTATTCATGGCTTGTTTCCATTTTTCATTGGACAAAGCCTCGAGTAGGGTGGTAGGGATGATAATAGTATTTAGGCTCACAAGGAAGGCTTTATGGGATGGTGAGAATTTCTCAAAGGACAAGTGTGCAAGCGGGTATAGTGGCCGTTTTGTGCACTCTCTATTTTTTTTCTAATGTCTATAGGCAGATTTTGGTCATCACTATCCACATTAAATTCAGTTTCATCTTGCAATGTAGGGTTAGAAACTATTACCTCATTCAAAGGCTTCGAATTGGACTCTTGGGCCAGCATAGGTTCAGGAACAGCCATCTTCCTTCTTGTAAACATCTTGCCTTTGCCATACCTCACATTCTCAAGAGCAGACTCTGTTACTGGACCAAGAATGGTTTTGGGCACAGGTAGTACAGGATCGGGAATGGTTTCGGGTTTTTTCAAGAAGGTGACCATTTTTCCACTCTGCTAGCCTATTTTGTTGTGGGGTATGATCACAGGATGACTCATGTATTATTCCTTCTTTTTGGAAAAAAATGCACAAGAGTTTGATTGAAATAGTCCCTAGTATTATTGGACCTGAATCGCTTAATAGTCACCCCAAACTAATTTTTAATCATGGAACAAAAATTTGGGAGAACAGTACTAATATCAAAAAGACACAAACCATCTTCCCCAGAGACATTAGGAATAGAAGAAGGACCCCAAATATCACTTTGAATGAGAGAAAAAGGAACAGAACTTCTGGTATTACTAATTGGAAAGGTTACACACTTATGTTTGGCAAGTTCACATACATCACAATGAAAATGTTCAACATCAAGACCCTTAAACAAAGAGGGGAAAAGACTCTTAACAATAATAAAGGATGGATGTCCAAGTCTGCGATGAACAAGCCAAATTTTGTCTTTATTGGTTGAAAGAAGTTCTAAGGCAAAGGAATATGGATGTCCAAGTCTGCCCTTGGTCCTGTTTAACTGACCTGGTGCTTCAAGGAGGTAGAGATCATCTTGTTCCCTAGCACATCCAATCATCTTCCCCGAATCCTTGTCCTGAAAAGCATAATAATCATTATAAAAAACCACATTGCAAGATAAACCTTTAGTTAATTTCTAAACAGAAACTAGATTTGTGGACAATTTAGGGGCATGAAGAACATTTTTTAAGGTCACTGGGAGGCTTAGTTGGATATATCCTACACCGACTACAGTGGTCAATGAACCATCAACTGTGGATATTTTCTTACTGCTTGGGCATGGGGAATAGGTGGAAAATATTTTAGGGGCATTGGTCATATGGTTTGTGGCTCTTGAATCCATAATTCAGGAGTTGGTCAAAGTTGTACTTGAGAAATTTAATCCAACAAAAAAAAGCAACTTACTTGAATAAGTCAAATAACAAGTACTTGAGGGCTTCTTAAGGCTGTTTAGAAGTGATCTCACCTACTCAATTTCCTCTGGATTGAAACTGCTGGGTTCTAGTTGGGATGATTGACTCTGTGACACAACAGTAGCATTGGCTTTCCCACTATTGCGTGATTGTTTCCCTTTCTGCCCCCATTTGCGACTTGGAGGCTTTCCATGAAGCTTCCAACACCGTTCACGGGTATGACGTGCCTTATTATAGTAAATGCACCACAAGTCATCCCGGTTCTAACCCTTTGACTGACTAGGTTTTCCTCCTTCCAAGGATGATATCTTCTCCAACTTTGCCTCTGGCTTGCTAGAACCACGAGCCACCATGGCTGAATTTTCACTAATTGTTGGTTTAAGCATCAGCTCTCTCTTACTTTCCTCATTTTGGATTATGGACACAACCTCATTAAAGGAGGGAACTGTGGATTTGCCAAGAATCTGAATCCTTACCTGATTAAATTATGGATTTAGCCCAACAAGGAAGTCAGGCACGGTCTTGCTCAATAAAATCCTGTAGCACTACTGCATCCTCAGAACATTTTAGTTTTTATCACTCTATAGTGATCTATCTCCAGCCACAGGGATTTCATTTGATTGGCATACTCAGTAACAGACTTGTTTCCCTGTTTTGCAACCATTGTCTTCACCATAACCTCATATACTTGAGCAACATCTATGACCTTGGTATAGGTTTGCTCAACCGCATCCCAGATATCCTTCGTAGTGTCCAGAAACATGCGTCACTAATTTCCAGAGTCATTGAATTCCACAACCACGCCATAATCATCGAGTCTTCTTCATCCCATGCTTCAAACTTGGGATCGCTTGGCTTAGGTCCAGTACCCAAGAGATGACTCAACTTCCCTTTTCCTTTCAGTATGGTGTGAACCAGTTGGGACCACTTAAGGTAATTTTTCCCATTCAGCCTATATGCAGATCGAATGTTCTGCAATTCACTAGGGGTTTGTGATTGAGCATCCTCCATTGATTGAGCTGCACTGGAAACCTCTCCCTCAATTGACATTGTGAGAGATAAAGCATGGCTGGCAAACGCAAAAAGACGGCAATGAAGGCCTGAAGTAGGGACAGCATAACAGAGACGATCGGGAAAAGCAACAAAAGTCGACAGCTATGAAGGTCGATGATGATGAAGGGTTCAAGGGTTTGTTGGCAATGAAGGCCAACCGAAAAAAGTGTTCAGCGGAAAACAGACATAGTCCCAGATCGGAACTACTCTGATACCATCTCAAAATTAGAAGAATATGAAAACTATATATTTCTGCTTAATCTGAATGTTTACAAGAAGGTAATATATATAGGGAATTGTACATTAAAGTAGGCCCTAGAAAACAAGCTAATCAAGCCTAAAAAATAAGCAACAATAAAGCACTAAAAACAATGTCTACAAAACGTGAAAACGTGGGAACAAGAGGCCACCGTCCACCGTCCATCAAGGCTACCGTCCACCGTCAATCAAGGAGGCCACTATCCACCGTCCACCTTTCAAAAAATAAACTAAATCCTGGGATAATTCTGTTACAAAAACTTTTCTAAACTAACAACATGGTTTTCCACAAGAACAACTAAATGATCTGTTATAGATATAGGCCCAAAAAAATATGAATCACCATCAGAGCACCTAAACAGGTAAACCCAACCATAAACCATATAGCTACTTGTGCTAAAAATGTAAGACAGATGGCATTAATGGTAAGAGTATAAGAACAAAAGGGACTAATCTGTAGTTACCTTAATGTGACCATCATGTGCAATCAATAAATTGTCAGGCTTCAAGTCACGATGAACCACATGCAGTGAATGCAAATATTCTAATGCAAGCACCTACCAATGCACAGAAATTTATATTTTAGACAATAAAAGGTTATTCCCCTAGATTACCAGAGGAAAAGAGAGAGCGTCGATAATTACCACTTCAGCAATATATACACGGGCAACTTCCTCATCTATGCAACCTAAATTCCTTAATAATGAATACAGGTCACCTCCATTAAGGTACTCCATGACAAGATACAAGTTCTCACGACATGTAAAAGAATAAAAGAAACGAACCTGATATAGTTCAGAGTAACATTAGAACAAGATTACCAATTCTCAGAGCAACATAGAATAATTAACTAGTTAGACCTGCTCACCACAAAAGGATTGCGCACTGTAATTAAGATATCACGTTCTGCTAATATACTTTCCACAGCATTCTTACGGATCATATCTGCCTTCTTGAGAACCTGTTATAAAATAGTACAATATGCAAAGAATTAAAGTGTAAAAGCAGAAAGCGATAAAGAGAAACAAATTTACAACATGGTAAGATTAAAGAAGTCCTGACAAAGAGGTAAATTACCTTGGAAAAATTGAACCATGGAAAGATGTAAATAGGATAAAGTAAAAAACAATGCCAGGAAGTAATCTAGAAAAAGAATTCAACATAGATTTTTTATTTTTGGGGATAAGAAGATAAAATTGAGAGAAGAAAATTAAAGAAGTACAAGTTCAGAGTATAAGAGAATTCAATGTAGAAATAAAATTTCATATGTAAACACTTCCTGCAACAGCAAGGGAAACACTCTAAAATCATAAATTTATTGTCCAAAAGATACATTGCAAAATGTAAATCATAAAGCAGCATTCCATAGTGACTCTGTTTTACACTTGTCAGCACCAAAGACTAAAAACATATGATGTTATGATAACATAACATCATGTACCATTAAACACAGATAAATATAAAGATCCCATAACCAGTGATATATAAAACTGAAAACCTTAGATTAGACCCCATACAGATAGTTCAGCCTTGGGTAACTTGACATTATTAAACAACTCTTCTACATGCCAGATAAATGAGAATGCACAAACAGACACATGGGGGACAAAGGGTGCTAACTAACAGAGTTTTGAATGACATGATGATACAATGAATGACAGCACACACAAAAAAAAAAACGGATAAACAGTGACCAGCAAGTCAGAAGCATAAAGTCTTATTACCTTTATAGCAAAAAGATCACCAGTTGTTCTCTTTTTAGCCAAGAAAACCCGTCCAAATGCTCCACGACTAATAGGTTTTATAATCTCAAAGTCATCAATAGAGGTACGATCTGCCGAAGAATGGACTGGGCTTGTTCTCAAGCTACGAACCACATCATCGTCCAAGGGAACATCTTCATCAATTACAGTGCTTGTTATATCTATCTTTTCAACATCCACCATCTCAGTAAGCTGCAAATACTTCTCCCTATCAAATGACAACTTATTAAGAAAAATCACCAAAAGATTACAAACAAGAAGCTAGAAAGTCACAAGTACAGAACATTGCCAAAAAAGAAAAAAGGTGAACTAACAGGCAAATTCGGATTAGGAATGCCAGAGACAGAAATGAGACAGATATGGATATAGAAACAGTTATATTAGTATGGTATATGGTATTCAATTATAAAGTTATGGTTTGTAGCAAAAGTGTCATTAATAAGAATTCACCGTAAGGTTTATTCATAAAGAACCAATACACTGGTGTTCATTGTTTACTTAGAGTACTTTCCATATAATAGAAATGAGTGTTACACTATATATAGCAGCAAAGTACTAACCTTATTAGCTTCTCAATTCGTGTTCCAAAGGTCTCCACAGTAAGTGCATCAAATTTCCTTCGTTCTACAACAACCCGCAAGTCATCAAGACAAGATAATAAATATTGCATTGAGTGATCATCATCCAGAGGTGTGTTTGCTACACATCGTGCAATATCGGCAAGTTCATTCATCTACAATATATCCCCCAAAAAAAGAGTAGCTTGATGTGATCAATAATAGACTTCTACAAAGACTCAAATTTTAGTATGAGAAAGCACAAGAAGAAGACCACAGTTCTTTAATGTGCATTCCAACATTTTCATGTAGAGATAATATGCCGGCGTACCAACCATGCAATAAATGAAACATAATACTTCTTTCTCCTTTTGCAGCAAATAATTTTCTCATACTAATTTACATATCAAACTTTGTACTAATTTTCATTTTTCAATTAATAATAAACAGAGACATCATTTGGCAACCACTATCCCATCAATGGCCATAAAAAATTCCCCTTTTGTATAGCACACATCAATTGTATCTGCAGGAAAAAGGGTTAAAAAAAATGTAAACCACCGAAGTGGAGCTTAGTGCCTCACTTGACCACCTAACCAAATTAATCCCCCAGTGACACCCAACCATCCCTCTTTTACCCAAGACCATCTTAGACAAACTTCATCCCCTGAATTCTTTTCCTATTCACTTCACTAGACTTAAGAAGCAGGCCAATCACAAAAGACACCATAGTTTTGCAAACTCTCACTATTTCTACATATATCCTTCACAAAATTTTATGATGAAAGGTTCCTGGCCTTGCTTTCAGTACTGCCTCAAAAATAGAAATGATGGTCATAGAAACAATTTTGATTGCCAAATAACCAAACCAGAAGTTAAACAAAGAATTAGCATTGCAGTGATTATTCTGTGAAACAAAATGGGAATTTTCACAAAGAAGGCCCAAGACAAGATGTTTCTGCCAATAACATTCTGAAACAAGGAAGAGTTTGTTTAATAAGATGTTTATTACAGATATTAGAAAGTAGCAATGTTTTAGGGACAGTTACGATTAATGGAACAAGTATCGCCAAGCATCATTAAAGAACACATGGGGAAGACCATTTGATTAGAAATGCTGAATAGACAATGCCAGCCAGGACAAAAGAAGAAGACAATAGAATATATGTATTTTAAAAAAGAGATGAAAAAAAGGCATGCCTGTGGAAGATCATCATGTTCAGAATAAGCACCCTTCCCTGCCAAGAGCAAGTCAATCTGACTAGTCCTAGGTGTCATTAAAGGAGACCTAGGAGTCATACTGCCTGCAGATGATGTTGTCATGCCTTGGTCAGACTTAGGACCAAAACGATTTTTACATGATATCAGTGGTAATCCCTTTAGGTCATCCATGAAAACAGAATTATCAGCTTCATGGAAACAGTCTAGCATATCCTGCGAGCCTCTCCGAGACCAATCACTAAGTTTAGGGGAAAGAACATCAGATTCTTCAGTCATACTTGAATTTGACACTTTTGCAACATCAGGACTTCCCACTACATGTTGGATATCCTTCTGTGTACATGATTCCATCATCTTTTCTAGTGTTTCAGCAATTCTGACAAGACGCTCATTGACACTCAGACCTTTCTGATCACATCTATTAGCAACAGCACAAATCCTTGAATGATCTTCAACATGTGAAGTGGGTACTTCCTCCTCACATATGCGACAAATTATTGAACTCTCTTCACCAACATTCTGCTGATCTCCCCAGTAGCCCCAAGAAACTTTGTATTGGTGCTTAGAACCATGGTCCTGGGAATCTTTGACGGGGAGAAGCTCAGATAGTTTAGCAGCAGAATTTGCATCAGAAGTTGAGCTCTTATTATTAGATATCTTTGAAGGTTCAACCCTCCCATAATTTTGGTCTTTCAACTGAGCAGTTTCTTTTAGGCTTTTTCCTGGCGGAGATGGGAATTTCTTCCAAGAAGCCATTTGATTCCTGCCTGAAAGAGACTCCAAGTGTTTTGAAGTGTCATCATCAGGAGGAAGC
The DNA here is from genome assembly GCA_029884605.1 of Ormosia emarginata. Taxonomy (NCBI): domain Eukaryota; kingdom Viridiplantae; phylum Streptophyta; class Magnoliopsida; order Fabales; family Fabaceae; genus Ormosia; species Ormosia emarginata. The sequence goes on along the minus strand of JAQQTP010000059.1, from coordinate 7,251,952 downwards.
AATAGATTTTCTGGCTGCATAACATCTTTCTTCCAATTCAAGATATGCTGCTCTTGACTATACGATTTTTTGGCTGAAGTCTTTGAGGCCTTTGCCGCGCTAGAACTTTTAGCATCCCTTCCCAAACCAGGAAGAATACGTTTTTCAGCAGAATGCAAGACTCTGGATTGACGGAGATTGAAAACAACTTCATCCTCAGCTAAACCACTTTCCTTGTGGAATTGCAATAATCTGGTACACCTTGTGAGAATGAAAAGCATCCGGGTGTGAAGCTGTTTTAGCATCCCTGGAGGAAGCTCTTGACGCCTATCATCCAACTCTTGAACTGTGCCTTCACACTGAAGCCAAAATTCCCCAGGTGAAGTCATAGCACAGTTCCTAGCCAAAACTAGCAAGTCCTCAATTGTCTCTTGCCACTCAGGATGAGTATCTGAATTTTTTTCAAGAATTCCAACCAGGTCTGCTGCAAAAATAGCCAGATCAGAGTTCACGTCTTCCTTTGCTTTATCAAATTTTGCCCGAATAACAACCAAGATCTCCTGCATAACACAGCAAAGAAATTATAAAGAAATGCCACCTAAAACACAAATCATCAACTCCACAATATAATGTGAAATGGAGACAAAAATACCTCCAAGTTATTTAACCTTCGAGGCTTCCACAATGGAAAAGGCCAGACACCATTGGAATTCAACTCATGGGAAAAACTCTTAATGTCTGCAGGAAACCTTTTTCTGGGTGCACTTGTGACACGTAATATAGCTTGAAAACGGGGAGATTCTGACTCCTTTGGGTTTTCATAATCATATGCTACCTGGAAAGAAAATAATCAATTTTTTCTGCCATAATAAATGAATAGACAGAATAAAGCACCTAATTCAGGCAAAAGTTAAGTGAATCAAAGTAATTATGAAAGATACTACACACGCACACACTCATATTCAAAACCCAGCAGTACGGTACCTCTGGTGTGCTAACATCTGGATTTCTTAAGCCTCCAGACTGAGCCCATGATGATTCCTGTCTCCCTGTTTTAAGGTGATATCATGAGCAAAAATAAACATTTAGGGAAATTATAATTTATAAAACAATATAGTTTTTCCAGTTACTTAGCATAAAGAAACATAGAAACATTTAGCACAAATTTGTTGATTGGTAGTGGGTGAAACTAAACAAATAATGAATATGCTCTCATTATTTCTCAGGACCAGGCAAATGACCGTAGTCACTTATTGTATTGATAGGTGAAGACTAATATACCTCAAGATCTATCAAGCATAAAACTAAATAAATACTCTGAATGTATATTCTGTAGGTGAGGAGAAGCCTATCAACAGTAACACTAGTTACAAAATGAAATGAAAAACTCTTCCCTGGCACCCACAATATAACCAAAGCCAAACGATTATGGCACCAAGGAGAAGTGAGACACATCCTAATGAGGCCAAAGGGAAAGTTAAAATCCAATTCTAGTGGGCTGGCAAAGCGATGCAATAATCTTAAGGCAATATATCATGTAACCACGTCAATGTGAAGACACACAAGCACAGACTTTAGCATCATTGTCAACAAAATTTTGATATATACATTTTGGTGCAGATGACACGACATGATTGAAAAAGTGCAAAAATGGAAACCTGGTTGGGAGGATGATTCCCCATTTTGTAGATTGGGACTGTGTTCCCTGGATGGTGGTGCAGTCCCAGTGGAGATGCTATCAGCATTGCTACCAATATCACTGCCGAAACTCTCTCGAAACCCCACTCTGCTCTGCTTCTTCTTGCCTCCATCACCAGCAGCAGCAGCAGCAGGCCTGGAGAGGTTACTGGCACCAAGCTTATCGCTCCTGAAACCCAAAAAGCTCTCCTGCGGCAACGGCCCCGATCTCGTCTTTATCCTATTTAATCCAAGCGACGATGCCAATATCGGCGACACCGACGACGACGACGGTGATTCCTTGGCCTCAGCCGCCGCCAACTTCTTAGACTTGGACCCGGAACTCGGTAACGAAGTGGAACCCGAACCCGAGTCTTTGGCGGCGGAACTCAAACGGGATCCCGGTGGAGTTTGAGTTGGTTTTGGTTTGACATGGCTCTTATTCTTGGTTGTTGTATCACTGATTTGAGGGTGAGGTTCCTTGGCAGCGGGTTTGGGCTTCTTCTTATCGGATCTGGTGGGGGAATTGGAGGCGAGGGATCTGGGGCTGTTGGATGATCCATCTGAATCGGATTTTTTGGAGGAGAAGAACCTTCCTTTGAATACCATGTTATAGTTAGAGCAACCCCACCATGTTGCACACTGCTACATTGAAGATGAAACTGAAACTGAAACTGTTGATTCACACATATGCGTTGAGAGAGAGTTTAGTCTTTAGATCAGAGAGATAAACTGTTCAAGGCTTGGATTGTGGAGTGGCAGGCTGGGCAAGGTAAACTATATGCTATGACTAGCCTATATTTGAGAGAGAAAAAGAGAGAGAGAAACAGAACTGACCTAACGGGATTCATTCATTTTCAACCTTGGACATTGTACGACCAAGTTGATGCCAAGTTGAATGTTGAAACCAGAAGAAAAATAAAGAAAGAAAGAAAGGGTGGCTGTAATGTGCTGCAGAATTCAATTTTACAATTATTTCTATATATCCTGGTAGTTAATTGGTAATACTTGGGACATGTAAATTTAATTTAATCCCTCTAAATATTTTTTATCCTCATTTTTCTTTCGTTATTTCATATTCTCTTTTCTAAGTCTTATATTCAAACATTTAGAGACTTTACTAATGGTTTCTTCTACTAAGGCCAGTCCTAATCTTAAAAAACAATCTCAAAAAATTAAAACACACAAATTATAATTTTTATTTTAAATATATGGAATTTATAGTTTTATACCTTGGCAACGAATATTCAGTTTTTGTGATGTATTAAAAATAAATTTATAATAACATATACATATATTTATTAAATTTAAACAATTAGTTATTATATATAATTAACTATTTTAAAATTTATCGTCGCAGATAAAAAATTTTGTCAACAATTATTAAAAAAAAGATAAAATAAAACAAAAGATAACTATCGTAAGAGGCTAAGCACATGATGTACGTATGAAAGTACATTCATAAAAACAATCAAGCATTACCACACTTTTTTTTTTGGTACATGCACTACCACGCATTTACTTAAGTAACATTACTCATCAACTAATAAAAAAATATCTCCAACTTAATGAAGGTGAAAACAAAATGGACGATGGAATTGAGATTTAAAGGTGTGGGAGGTTTTTATAACCAAATTAACTTATGAGAAAAGGGGGGATTATTTAATTTATTCATGATTTAAAAATATAAAAGAATTATATACTTTACATAACTTGAAAATTTCTACCATACTTATATATAATGTAGCTGATTTTTTATTATCAGATATTATCTTAAAAATGAAGCTGAAAAGGAGTAGGTGGTTAAATTAAACTTTGACTTTGAGGAGCCGAAAGGAATATTGTATAGCCAATGTGATGGATGAAAGTTTTGCAATGAAATGTACTTGTATACGTGTATGGATATTAAATTTTGACATATAAGATGAAAAAATAATTAACGAAATTATTTGTTTTAAAAAAAGCAAACAATTAAATTTGATAGTAACTTACAAATAGAAGATGAATGTAATTATATTTTCTTTTTAATTTACTTTACAATTAGTAAAAAAAGTTTTATCTTAGTCAACACTGATTGACTCTTTTAAGAGATTCGAATAAGATTTTTTATTCTTTAAATGTTTTTAACCTTGCTCTTTTTCTTTTTGTTTTGAGGTAAATTTATTCTTCTTTAATCATTTTTTACTATTTTAAATAAATCATATACTAACACGTTGACTAATAATATTAGATTAGTCTTTTTTTAAAACAGAATAATATTAGATAGTATATTTTTAATAACATTTTTATTAAAAAATTAAAAAAAGTTGTTTAATAGTAACCATTTGACAAGTGTAAACAATATTTTCCCCACTTGTTAGGTTTAATTAACAATTCATAAACATGTTTAATGTTTAATTGTTCTACTTCACATTCTCAATTCATTATATAACTTTTGTTCAATAAATTTATTTTGAAATAAACGAATCAAACATACTTTCTTAAAAAATAATTTGATAATTTGTTCAAATATTCAAATTCAACCAAAAGCTTGCTTTTGAAAATAGATAAGCTAAGTAGGCATAGCACAAATGACTACTAACAAATTGCACATGTAGACATAGCCAAATAAAAAATTATTACATATTTAGTAATCATAAATGTATATTCTATAAAGATATTAATTATTAATTTTAAATATATTTATATGAATTTAAAAAAAAATCATTTAAATCAACGACAAAGATTCTTTTAGAGCATGAACATGCTCAAATTTTTCTGACCCAACAAGGGGGCCAGCGTCAATCAATCTGGAGTTTAGCACATGGTTTAGCTTCCCTTCCCTGTATACTGTAGTAGCGAATTCTACGAACGATCGATCCTTACGAGTCATGACATCAGTTGGCACAGTTAAATAGCTACGCAATAAGTGACCAAGTCTCCATTCAAACTCTCCTGAACCCCTTCTCTCAAGCAACCCTTAGCTCATTGAGTCATTGACCTTCTACCTTAACACTTTGCTTTTAGTGCAGAGCTTAATTTGTGGCAGAAACCAGAAAGCCAAGTACCATATATGTTCATTCCGTGCTATAGTGCTAGACCACCACAGCTAGACATTGCTGCATGCATTATCCTCTTGGTCGATCAACTTAGCATTCCAGAAACTTACTCTATATATTTCCACGTCCAAGCGCCAATCTCAAGTTGGACCTAATAAGAGTAGGCCATAATGAGGTAAGATGGTTCCATAACCTCGAAACATATATAAAAGCCTCCACGTCCCTCTGAACACTAAGAATAGAGATCCAAGGACCATGTCTCCTGGCTCTGATTGGTCTCCACTCTCCATTGTTCATTATACATCTGATGCGAGAGTTTCTCCACACATATAATTAATAAAAACATTAGGTAAATTTGGGTCTTCCTACATCTGATTCCCCTTGTGGGCATATTTTTATCCATTCCATATAAATTTGAAAGAAAACAAGGTAATACAACCAACCCTTAATGGGATAAATGAATTTCACTGGCAAATCAACCTCTCCTCAAGAAGAGTTGCTTCCTTCTCAAGGTCCACTTTATAGAAAATAAAACTTTTCATTATTTTCCCCCCTTGAAATGGTTGGTAGATCGTAGATTCAAGAAGAATGAGGAAAATCACGCTTAATTTTTCTAGTCTAATTTATTATCCAGTGCATATGAGGCTACATGTACGCAGGGGATATTATATAATAATATTAGAAAGATATTACCTTGGATTCTCAATACCGGCAAACGAGTCAATGATGATTTAAACATTTATAGGAGCAGTGCGATTGTTAATTTGTTATGTACCTTGTGAACTAACACATATCATGATAGACGATTATGAAATTGCAAGAACTACTGGCAAAGATATGATATTCTTGTCTAAATCGATCAACTATATGTTTACTAATCTTTCACTGAGATTGTCCCTTGAGGAGTAATGATCTTAAACAATATATTGTTGCTTGAATCAAAAAGCCAAAGAATGAGAAAGCCAGATTATATAAAAGTTACACAAGCGTGCTTGAATGAATTATTTTTTAAAACAGCTGTTTATACAAATTAAGTTATTTTTTAATACACTAAAACTACAGCTTTTCTTTAATAAGCTATATTTTGATTTTGAGCATTATTTGATTGGTTTTTTTTTAATTTTATAACTTTGGGAGAAACATATTCCTTTATCACTCGATAAATAATCTTTTAAACATAATTTAATTTCCATATCACTTTTGATTATTTATTATATGAATTTTTTTTTTTTTACAATCAAAGCAATATTTGTTGCAGTAAAATCGTTTTTTATTAGTATATTCAAACGTAACTAATTTTTTATAATTGATTTTCTGAAAATTAACTATATACAAATTGATTTTTTATATTTTTTACAGTTAATTTAAACATTTACTTAATAAGCATTTTTTTGTCAAGATAGTATTCGACTTTGAATCATGCATCACTTGCAAGAAACTTTGAATTCAAATCAATTGAAACCGAAGTTGTTAGAAATTTTTCTATGATTTTGGGCTATCATTAATTGATTTGTTTGTCAAAATTAGTTGAATGGTAACATTATATTTTATGGAATCCGTTTTATTATGTTGTGATCAAATAGTTTATTAGAAATCACATGTTAGAGTTCAAGCCCAAATATTATGTGTGCTTAGAAAAGTGTTACATTCGATTGTTTGTTTCTATGATAGGTAGAACAAGACAATTTTTTTCAATGAAGAGGTAAGTCCTCTCTCCAATTGCCCAATCCAAAAGAGAAAGGAGGAGAGAAATCTCCTGATTCCTATAGTACACAAGTGTGCTTTGTTAGTGATTTTTGGTCGTGAATTTGTCAAAGAACAAGATGTCTTCAAGAGGTACGTCCTTGATTGTTAATATGATGTTCTAAACTCATAAATCTATGATCTAGGGACATACTTTGTATTATTTCAAATTTCAACATATGGTATCAAAGCCATAGATACATGATTTAGAATCCATTCAAATATGTACATGCATGATTACATAAGAACTAATGTTTTTAGGGTTGATAACTTGTATTCTATGTACATGGTTATGTGGATATAGGATGATAATTATTTAAGTTTGTTTTTGCAATATTTAGAAACTTTTGGATGTAGTGAGTTATTTTAAGTCACTGGAAAATGACTGTAAAACTTAGAACTCCCATCTAACCTCCGAATAAAATCCACAAGATCAGTGGATGACTTTAAATCATTGTTTGTTTGTTTTTATTTATGATAATCATCTAAATACATTATAGAACAAGTTTAGTCATGAATCCAGGCCTTAGAGACAATCAAAACATGTTTAAAATTGAAAAGGGTATGAGTTTTTTCAACACTGGGTTGAACAAACCAATTTTCATGCATTTTGGATCCTAACATATCTATTTTTGCATGATTTTCTTCATTAAAAACATCCAAAATTATCATAAATCAAGTATGGAAGACCCAATGGAATGAGGATCAAAATGGTGTAAAAAACAGTCAAAAATGGTGACGGGCTGCATACCACGAAAACCCGTTAACCAGCAAAACGGGTTGTTCTGACCCAGCTGGAGGTAGATGATGAATAGGATGCGTGTGACGACGCCCACTCGCAGCGCTAGGCATGTGAGGCTTCTAGAATGCTCTATTTTGCGTATTTCTTTTTCCAATATACTCATATTGATGTTTAAAATTCATCTGTATAGGTTTTGTAATTTTTTAGGTTCTAGAAATCTTTAATATTAATTTATTTTAGTTTTGTTCAGATTGGACATTTACAAAAATCTTTTTCAATGATTGTAAACATGAAAATTATTTTAATATTATGATAAACTTGTCTGTGATAGTCACTCTCCTTAGTTGTTAAGTTTGGGTAGTGCACTTTTTAGGTATATTAGGTAAAATAAAGAATAGTTTAGAAAATGATTATTTGGGTTATTATTGATTTGTCCATGTTTAGGGCTCTATTAATTGAAGTGAATATATGTCACAATAGTGGACTATTTGCTGAAATTGATAGGATTACTTATGATTAAGTTTTGGGATGTTGTGTTACTTAATTAATTTGTGAATTAAACTTACCCACACATAGTAAATTCATGAGTTATTTTGTTGTAACGTGTTATCATTTTGGGATGATCTTTACAATAAAATTTCTTCTACCCACAATTGTTGGATTTTTGTAACTGTTGTTATTATATGATACGTACTCTACCTATAGGGGAGTATATATTATATGTGTTAAATTCTTGTTTTAGTAGTTGTCATTACTATGATTGTCAATGTTATTAATCATTTTCTTATTTGTTACTTTTTTTAACTCTAGTCATTTTTTCCTTGAATAATACTGCAAACCAAGTTAAGGTTTGGATTGTAAACAATTATAAGAAGTGGAAGAATGATGTTGAATTAGCCCTTAGCTTGTTGGACATTAATATAACTATTAGAGAAGATAAACTCGCTGCATTGACTATCGAAAGCACTAATGAGCAAAAGGTCTACCACAAGGAATAAAAAAAGGTTAATCGCAAGGCTTTAATGTTTATCAAGTGCTCTATTGATGAGACATTTGTAAAGGCAGTTCCACATTCCAACAATGCCAAAACTTTTCTTGCTTCCATTAAGGAAAGGTACACAGTATATGGAAAAGTCGAAGCATGCCAATTGATGGAAACTTTTATTAACATAAAATATGATGAAATTGGTGGTGTTAGGCAACACATTATAAAGATGATAACCATTTTCAATAAACTTAGTGATCTTAAGTGCCCTGTAACTAATACTTTCCTTACTCAATATGCTTTAAATTCCTTGCCTGCTAAATTTGATACCTTAAAAACATCATATAATACCCAAAAAGAAGAATGTGATATTAATACCTTAATATATATTTGTGCACAATAAGAGGATAAGATGAATCATTTGACTTCTAGAAGTGTGAACTTAGTTTCTCAACCACACCATAAGAAACATTTTAAGAAAAATAAGAAGAACCTCAAGGTAAGAATGGATATGATAATCAACTCTTATATTCTTACATCAAACAGTGCATATATACACCCCTTTTCACACTTCATCTAATATCATTCATTATACATACTTTTTTCTATCATTTTCTCTCACTCAATTATATCACTTAAAAAGAGTGTGAATAGTACATACACCACTAGAAGTGATGTATGACTATCTTTTTCCTATGATAATAGGCCTGGTCTGCCTCACAAATCCCTTGGTCCAAAATCTAACATTGATAAGAATGAGTCAAAGTGTTGGTTTTGCAAGTCAGTAGATCACAAGAAGTCAAATTGTCAAGCCTTCAAATCTTTTATTGAAAAGAAAACTCAATGTGAGTCACTAGCTCTGTTTTGCTATAAATCTAGTTTGATAGATGTTCCTTTGAATTCATGTTGGATTGATTCTGGAGCATTAATTCATGTTACTAATTCCTTATAAGGTTTCAAGAGCAAGCAAAAGTCAATTGATGATAAAGTCAATTTGTTCATAGGGAATAGAAATAAAGTCAATGTTTAGTTTATAGGACTAGTTGAATTAAAGTTGGAGTCAGGATTTATTTTACAATTAAAAGATATCTTATATGTATCATCCATGAGGCGAAATTTAATTTCTTTATTCAAACTTTATAGTTGTGGTTTTTCCTTTAATTTCAACAAAGGATTTTGTCTTCTATCGTATAGTTCCCAAGTTGTTGGCAAAGCTATTAAATCTAATGGTTTATTGATAACTTCACAAATTGTAATTATTTGTACCTCATATATGTACCTTATTGACTATTTAGTCTCTGTTTTGATGCATGTATGGAAGAGTTTAGCTACATATTTATATAATTTTATTTCGATGTCTTCCATCATGATTCTGAGAAAATGTTTCTAATTCTTTGAAAGATTGAGTATATTTGTATTGGTTATTGAATTGATGATTTCTCTATGGCAGGTAAGGTTCCAACCAAGTGAAACTTAGAAGAATTGGACCAGTTTGCAAGAGAAACCTAAGTGCAAAGATCAGCTTGTCACGTTGCGTTCCCCTGTAATAAATCAGAGAGTTACGTATTTTGCATGCCACGGCGAGAAGAGTTGTATGTCGCGGCATCCCTGACCTAAAATATAACGCGTCGTGGCGTAGAAAGTTGAATGTCGCGACATGACTCTATTTTCTGAGCCCTCTGTGGCCAGGGTTTTATATTTTACACTGATAGGAAGCAAAAGTGACTAATATTGAAGACCATCTTCACCTTGGAGGAGGATTAAAGCTTGAAGGGTCATACCATTGAGCTTTCTATTCTCTTTCCTTCACTTTCCTCTCTTTCTATCTCTATGAGCATGAGTTGTTGTGATATTTTCGTAGGGTTCATGGCTGACTAAGTTGTTTATAGGGTTTTTCTTTGGATCCTCCTATGGAATTTGAATAATATTGTAATCCTTTGAGTATATATAAATGATTTAGTTTTGTTCAATCATATAGTACTTAAGGCTTTGATCAGCTTTCAATTGATTTGTTAAAATCTAATGAACCTAGACATAAGAATTTGGATTTGAGATTATATATATGATTCATACATGTTCTATTTCATTCAATTAGTTTGAATACGATGATTCGTTAATAGGATAGAAATATACCTATTGGTCATGCATAGTAATTGATTAAGAATATATCTTAATGAATGGATTTATGTTAATTTTCATAGAAACATAATGAATTAGGTAATTGAAGCATAGTTGATTGACCTATACATAGGCTTTCAACTAATATTGATTCTCAAGCTAACCTAATCACCTCGTGTATATTGCTTGTAAGGATTACTTATTATCAAAAGAAGTATGAGGTGAAAAAGAATTCTCTATTCTCTAATCATCAACTTAATCCAATTTTACACTTTTTAAGATCTTTTAATTAATTCGCATACTTTTTCTCAATTTATATGTCCTTGAATAGAAATACTTGAGCTATTGGATACTTAGCACTGGTTTTAACCATTGTCCTCATGGAAATGATATCTGACTCCTAACTATACTACAAGTGCGATCCATGCGCTTGTGGTAAGCAAAAGAGCGAATAAGTTTTTGGCGTCGTTGCTGGGGACAGCGACTTAAATTCAGTTTAGCTAATATTAACAACGAGTTTAAGTAGTTCAAGTTCAAGTTTCTTTTGTGCATATTAATTTAAGTTATGATTATTTAATTATTTCAGGTTATTATAAGATGGCAGAAGACAACGTCACGCTAGAGTTGGAGATGAGAGTCATGGTAGACCATTGAGGGAGTTTGCTACTCCTTAGATGGATAATCTGTAATCCAGCATCAGACATCCGGCCATCTGGGCAAATAACTTCAAGAAAAAGCCGATCATTATTCAAATGATCCAAACTTCTGTATAGTTTGGTGGCTTGCCCAACGAGGACCCCAACGTGCATCTCTCAAACTTCTTGGAGATATGCGACACATTTAAACATAATGGCATTTCTAAAGACGCCATTCGTTTGCGACTTTTCCCATTCTCACTCCGAGACAAAGCCAAAAGTTGATTGCACTATCTACCACCGAACTCCATAACTACTTGGGCTGAGACCAGTACCAAGTTCCTCAATAAATATTTTCCTCCGGCCAAGACTACGGAGATGGTCAATGATATTACATCATTCATGCAGTTCGAATCAAAATCCTTGCATGAAGCCTGGGAAAGGTACAAGGATTTGCTGAGAATGTGTCCACACCATGTGATTCCACCATGGCATCAAGTTTATTCTTTCCATAAAGGTTTGTTACAACAGCACCGCCCAATTGTAGATGCAGCCGTTGGAGGCTTATTACTAGGCAAAACGTTCGATGAGGTCTTCTTGCTCTTGGAAGAATTAGCAGCTAATAGCTACCAATGGCATTCTAAAGGAAACACTCCATAGAGGATTGTTGGAATGCATGAAGTGGACGCGATAACCTCACTGTCGGCTCAGTTGGCAGCATCAGCAAGTAGGATGGATAATATGAGTTAGAATTCACACCAGAGCCCATTTGTCTTGTGTGAAAGGTGCGGTGACACTCACTCGAGTGACAGATGCCCTTCTCATATAGAAAGTGCGCAATATGTTGGCAATTATCGGCCGCAGTAAAATAACCCATATACTAACCAGTATAATCCTGGATGAAGGAACCATCCAAATTTCTCTTGGAGGGACAATCAAGGACCCCCTTCCTCCTCCAATGCTCCTAGAAATGAATGCTAGTACAACCCTCCTAGATTTCAAGCCCAGCCAAGACAACCCATGCAAGAAAGGAAGCCTGCATTGGAGGATATGTTCATACAGTTGATGGCTAAGAATGATGCTTTCATCAACAAGACCGACTCCTACATGGCAAGGACTGATGCTCACTTATCAAAGAATGATTCAATGATTCAAAGCCAAACGAATTCGATGAGAGCATTGGAAACTCAAGTGGGACAGTTGGCTAACGTCATCAACAACAGGCCCCTAGGCACCTTCCCAAGTAATACTGTTAATAATCTGAAGGGTGCCTCAAACAAGGACTGTAAGGTCATCTCACTAAGGAGTGGCAAGGACATTGAGGGAAATCCAAAGACTATATTGTTGGAGGACGAAGTGGCTAAGAGCCAAGACCATGAAGAATGTCGCGACCGGGATCGCGGCAGAATAACGACTTAATTACAAAAAATTTAAGGGAGTCGCCACCAATTTTTATTTTTATTAGAAAAAATTGGAAAAACCAAAACATATGGTCTACGTTCAAAAACTCAAGTTCGGGAGTCTAATTATGCACAGGGAAGGGTGAGGATTTAACCCCACAGCACCCCTAATACATCCGTCCTAAGACGGTTACCTTAAATCAACTGTGCAATTTTTATAACTTTTAAAAATATTTATTTTACCCATTTATTAAAAGATAAACTAAATAAATAAATAAATTATGAAAATTTAATTTTGTATATATATATATATATATATATATATATAAATCAAATCAAATCGAGTTATCACAACTTAAATGATATTTTTTTAAAAAAAAAGCAAGATTAACAATTGTCACAAATTCAACTAATCTCTTATTTTATTCTAAAAGAAAAGATAGAATAATTAAAAACATACACTAGCAATAAATAAAATAAAATAATAAATAAATAAAAAAAAATAAATAAATAAATAAATACAAACATGTAACAGTTTAAACAAAAATCTCAAATAAATTCTAAGATGATTTTTTAGTTGCTATTATTTTTTAAATATGTTAGATTTAAGAATAAATTCACAAAATCTAAGCTATTGTTATTAGCCTATCCTACCTACCCAAAAATGAAAATTCTGATCACAAAAAGCCCAACCCAATATTCCCAAAATGACAAAAACGAAGGCCCCATCAAAAGAAAATAGCATCAGTTTTTTGAAAAAAGAACTTTAAAAAAAAAAAATTTGTTTTTTTTTAAAAAAAAAAAACAAACAAGCTTGGCAAGAGAGGCTAGAAGCCTTTGGAACCAGAACCGTGAAATGAAAAAGAATGGCTTTCTAGCCCATAGGACAAAATGACGAGAGAGAGCGTGAGAGAGAGAGAGGGAGGTCCGGTGGCTGTAGCGAGCGGCGGCGCGCGGCGGCCTAAGCACGCAGGGGGCGGCAGTGACGGCGTACAGAGGTGCAGATCCGGCTGTGAGGGGCGGTGCGGCGGTTCGCGACGCGGGGCACGAGTGGGCTGGTCACGGCGGCTTACGGAGGTTATGGGCCAAGATGGGTGGCTCGCGGTGGTCCCTGGCTGAGGACGAAACAGGAGTGGCGGTGCGCAACGCATGGAAGGGCACGGGCCTCAAATCTGGTTTTTTTGGGGGGAACGCGCAGTGACGCGGGGAGGAAGGGAGGTGTTGGACGGATCTATGACCGCGGCAGAGGAGGACGAGCTCCAGCGATGGCGTGGTGGAGGGGCGCAGCGCCGTGGAGATGGTGGAGTTTGCGACGGTCCATGGTTGTTTTCCTCCTTCTCTTTTTTTGTTCTTTTTTTGCTTGTTCCCTTTTTTTAGTTTCTGACTTGGTGGTGGAGCTTGGGTCTCGGTGTTTGGGTTGATGATTGATTTTGCAAGGGTGATGTTGGGGTATTGTTTAAGATAGAAAGATAGATTGTGGAGTGGGTGATATTGAATGTATGTGCACCAGAACGAAAAGCAGAAGAGAATATACAGAGAAAAAAAAACAATCCTACAATGACAAATATCAAAATGCATAAGGAAAGAGTGAATCAAAATACCTTCGAGAGTTTCAGAAGAGAAAAAAAAAAGACACTAAAAATTTCTTTCTATTCAGTTTTTCTTTTCAATATCACTTCTCACTTTTCTCACCAATAGAAGCTTACAATTGCAAATGAGTTCACAATTTTAAATCAGGAAGAAAGAACACATACAGAACAACCCACTTTCTCCTAAAACCAAAAAAAGCTAACCCCTTTTTCTACGTTGCTCCCTGTTATATAGGCATAAAAATTATCTGGCTTGGCATGCATTGTGCAGATTTGTGTAGTCCTTTTCACTCCATTTTTTTTATTGCTTCATTCTTCCTTTTCTCCTGCAATGCTGCAATTTTCTATCTTTGTGTATTCCCTGCTCTTGACCCATTTTTTTCACAGTTTTGATTTCACAATTGTTGCATAAGAGTTGCAGGCATGTGCTACTTAGGGGGGGCAGCTACTCCTTTACCATTTTGATGCTCTGTTTTTTGAAAATCTCTGTTAGGACTCTTTCTCTTTTCCTCTGCTATCATCAAAAAACTTGTTTTGTCTTTTGTGTTTGGCCTTGTTTGCTTGCTTCCTGCCTTTGTGAATTCAGCTTGTCTTTTCTTTTTGGCTTTTGGCCACTTGCAGATACGTTTTTGGCTTTGTGTTTGGCTTGCATGCTTTTGTCTTTTCTCTTTAGACTTGGTCATTTGCAGCTGCAACATCACTTCCTTTCCCTTGTTCTAATTTTTGGAAAACTTAACACAAAACGGCCAAAGTAGCCAAATGAATATGAACATACTTTCTATTGGGCTGTGCTTGTTCTGATTCAGAAATTAGAGAAGTGAGTGTAAAATAAAATAAAAAAAATAAAAAAATCTTTTTTTATTTTTTTTATTTTTTATTATTATTATTTTTTAAATTAAAAGTTTTAAGGACTCGGACAAAATTGGGTGTTCACAGTTGCCCCTCTTTACTTGTTTCTTAATAGAGATTATGAATAACCGTAGTTTTTCATATGATCGTCATAAGAAATGAGTAAAGGCGTGAACTTAAATTTTGTCCGGTGATGAAATGATGCTAATGAACAAATAAAGATGTTGATTAAAATCCAACGAGCTCAAAAGGTAAATTTACGAGTAGTCAAAACATCGTTAATCTCACCAAGGTGAAACTCAGCGTAAAGCCAGAGACGTCATCGCATTGTCAATAAGCTGTCGTAACTCAATTGACGTTTATTGATCAAAAGAGTTTTTTTTAATTGATTTATTATTATTATTATTTATTTTTTTGAAATAATGTTGGGCGACCTTGTGACTTGGAATTGTAAAAGGCAATGAGTTTGACTCAGAATTAAAAAAAAAACATTGGGTATCTGGCGTCCCAAAGATTAAAAAGCAATGGGCATCTGGTGCCCCAAAATTTAGAAAGCAGTGGGTATTAGGTGTCCCGAAAATAAAAAAAAACAGTGGGTATCTGGTGTCCCGAAATTTAAATGACAGTGGATATTTGACGTCCCGAAAAAAAAAAAGGCAATGGGTATCTGGTGTCCCGAAAATTAAAAAAAAATGGGTATCTGGTGTCCTGAAATTTAAATGACAGTGGGTATCTGGCGTCCCAAAAAAAAAGGCAATGAGCATCTGGCATCCCGAAAATTAAAAGGCAATGGGTATCTGGTGTCCCGAAAATAAAAAAACAATGGGTGTCTGGCGTCCCAAAAATAAAAGGCAATGGGCATCTGGCGTCCCGAAAATAAAAGACAATGGGTATCTGGTGTCCCGAAAATAAAAGACAGTGGGTATCTGGCGTCCCGAAAATAAAAGGCAATAGGTATCTGGTGTCCCGAAAATTACATTTCTTCTTTTTCTTCTTGCTTTCCCCCTTTTTTTTACTTTGTCTGTTGTTCCATAGTGAAGCTCGGCGTAAAAGCTAGAGACGTCACTTTTAGTTTAATGCCTTTTGAACACGAAAAGACATTGTAGTATTTATTCCTGTAACTCAAAAAAGATTGAAAATATCATGTAAAAAACCTTCCACTTACATACTCGATGCTAAGTGCTTCCTCGAAAAACTTTGATCCATCAAATCCGGGCGTAAGCTCTTGCAAACTAGGGCTCGTCAACTTGTTTCAAATTCCTTGGGACCTTCAAACGTTGGGGTAGCTTCACCTCTGAGTTTGCTCATCAGGCGCACAATTTCTCATATTGCATGGGGAGTAGGTTCAATCTTCTGGAGTTTCCTTCTAACTCATTCTTGACCTAACTTGTTAATTGGGGGATTGCCATTAAATTGTCAAATCAATGATATTGAAATCATATTCCCTTTTATCGAAGCATTTTGTAATGAACTGTGTGATTTCACAAGTATAAAAGAAAGAAAGAAACAAGATAAAGAAAGAAGAAGAATAAAAGAAAGAGAAAGATATTCTCACTCATTTGAATGTTCATAAACACATAAAGGCATTGAAAATGACAAATAGTACAAAGGATGACACAAAGATAAAGTGAAAGGTAATTGCCCCAGTTTGAATTCCTTCATTCTCATTAAATGGGTCCTAATTCTCAGATGGATATTACAACCATTGACTTCCAATGACACGAATTCTCTTCCACTGTTCACTACTTAAATTTGCCCCAGTTTTGCTTGTAACACAAATTCATCACCACTAAAAAAAAAATTGCCCCTGTTTTTCTTGTTTCCTTTATGTTGTCCCTGTGAGCCCTTTAGGAGGTACCTCTTAGGAGAGCCTTTGCCGACTTTAAACTTCTGCCCAGTTTAAATACCCTAACTTTTGCTTAGGTCGCCTTTTATGCGTTTTCAACTAACGGGCTATATATTTTCTCTTTTTTTCTTTTTTTTTTATTTTTCTTCTTTTTTTTTTTTTTTTTTTTTTTTTTTTTCTTAGGCATAGAACTTTTTTACTGCATCGGCATTTGTTGGTCTTGGCAATTCATTTCCATCTATATTTGTCAAAATTAAGACTCCTCCAGAGAATGCCTGCCAAACAACATAAGGTCCTTCGTAACTCGGTGCCCATTTACCTCGGGCGTCCTCTTGGTTTGGGAGTTTCTTCTTTAGAACCAAGTTGCCTGCTTGGAACTCCTAGGGTGAACTTTCTTGTTGAAAGCTCTTACCATTCTTCTTTGATACAGTTGCCCATGACAAATAGTTTTTAATCGCTTTTCTTCAATCATGTTTAACTGCTCATACCGAGTCTTTACCCACTCTGACTCTTCTAACTCGGCTTCCATCAACACTCTCAAGGATGGGATTTCAACCTCTATGGGGGAAACTGCTTCCATTCCATATACCAAGGAAAATGGTGTTGCCCCAGTGCTAGATCGGATATTAGTGCGATAAGCGTGGAGAGCATAGGGGAGCATCTCATGCCATTCCTTGTAGTTGACCACCATTTTGGCTACTATCTTCTTGATATTCTTGTTTGCTGCTTCTACCGCATCATTCATCTGAGGTCTGTAAGGAGCAGAATTGTGATGCTTGATCTTAAACCTCTCACATAGATTCTTAATTTCGGTGCTATTGAGATTAGGGGCATTATCTGTTATAATCCTTTCTGGAATTCCATATCTACAGATGATGTTTGCCCTCAAGAACCTGAGAACAACCTTGTGAGCGACCTTGGCATAGGAAACAGCTTCTACCCACTTGGTGAAGTAATCAATTGCTACCAGGATAAACCTATGGCCATTGGAAACCTTTGGATTTATTGGCCCAATAACATCGATTCCCCACATTGAAAAAGGCCAGGGTGCCACCATATTATGCAATGGGACAGGAGGTGCATTAATGCGGTCAGCATAAGCTTGGCATTTATGACACTTTCGAACATATTCTATGCAATCAGATTCCATAGTGGACCAGTAATAACCATATTGTAGGATTTGATGAGCCATCATGATACCATTGGCATGTGTTCCACAAATCCCTTCATGAACTTCTGTTAAGATGGCGAGAGCCTCTTTAGCTTCTACACATCTGAGGAGTGTACCATCATAATTCCTTTTGTATAGTACCTCCCCGTTAAAAAAAAAAGCCATGGAGAGTCGACGAATGGTCTTTTTGTTTGTCTCATTTGCCCCTGATGGGTATTCTCTGAACTTAATGTATGTACTGCTTGATGTCATAGAACCAAGGTTGACCATCTTCTTCTTCCTCGACATTAGAACAATAAACTGGTTCACTCTGTGCCCTTACTCGAATAGGCTGCACATTAGCATGAATATTCAGATTGGTCATCACAGCTAAAGTAGCCAGAGCATCTGCGAATTGATTCTTATCCCGGATCAAGTGCGAAAAGGTGATCCCTTCAAACTTATCGACTAACTGCATCAAATATTTCTGGTATGGAATCAACTTTGGATCCTTGGTCTGTCATTCCCTGTTCACTTGATAAATTATCAGTGCTGCATCTCTATATACTTGTAATTCCTTCACTCCCAATTCTATCGCAACTTTCAACCCTTGAGTGCACGCTTCATATTCTACGATATTATCGGTGCAATCGAACTCTAACTTGATGGCAACAGGGTATTGCTTCCCACTTGGTGAGGTGATCACTGCTCCTATGCCACTCCCATACATGTTAACTACTCCATCAAAAAACATCTTCCATGTATCTTCTTCCTCAGACTCTTCTTCTTCAATTGCTAAAATATCTCCATGTGGGAATTCAGACATTACAGGTTGCTTGTAATTGAGCGGGTTCTCAGCTAAGTGATCTGCAATTACACTCCCTTTGATAGACTTTCGAGTCATGTGTTTTATATCGAAC
Organism: Ormosia emarginata; assembly: GCA_029884605.1. Classification (NCBI taxonomy): domain Eukaryota; kingdom Viridiplantae; phylum Streptophyta; class Magnoliopsida; order Fabales; family Fabaceae; genus Ormosia; species Ormosia emarginata. The sequence continues at coordinate 7,233,281 of JAQQTP010000059.1, read as the reverse complement.
TCAGAAAGAACCACTTGCTACTTGGAGACTCGTGTGGAAACATGATGACTTTCAAATATGTACTTTATCGGATCCATTCTTGAGATCAGCCAAGTTGTATAGTACAACATGTACTGCCTCAACCTTCTTGACGTCTATGCTAGCGCACAACAAGTCTTCTTGATTGCCATGTAACGGGACTCGCAATCATTGAACTTCTTACTCAAGTAGGAGATGACATATTCTTTCTTTCTTGTTTCATCATGTTGCCCTAACATTGCTCCCATAGATGTCTGCAATATCGTGAGGTACAATATCAACGGCCGCCCAGGTGCAGGTGGCACCAAAATAGGAGGACTTTGCAAGTAAGCTTTTATTTTCTCAAAAGCTTCCTGACAATGTTCATCCCATTTTCCTGGTTGTTGTTTCTTTAATAGCTTGAAGATTGGCTCGCAGGTGCTAGTCAGGTTGGCTATGAACCTAGCGATGTAATTCAGCCTCCCGAGAAAGCTTCTTACCTCCCTTTCGATTTTGGGAGCGGGCATCTCTTGTATTGCTTTGACTTTATCAGGGTTTACTTTGATCCCTTCTTTGCTAATGACGAAACCAAGCAGTTTTCCAGCCGATGTACCAAAAACACATTTTCTTGGGTTTAGCTTTAACTTGTACTTTCTGAGTCTTTCGAACAACTTTTGCAACACTTCCACGTGGTTTTCCCCTTCTTTGGACTTGGCGACTATGTCATCCACGTATACCTCAATTTCTTTGTGCATCATATCATGGAACAAAGCAACCATGGCACGCTGATAGGTGGCCCCAGCATTCTTCAAACCAAACGGCATAACTGTGTAACAAAAAGTTCCCCATGCCGTGATGAATGTGGTCTTCTCTTTATCATTCGTATCCATGGGAATCTGATTGTATCCAGAATACCCATCCATGAAAGAGAATCTATGGCCTCTTGCTACATTATCGACAAGGACATCGATGTGAGGCAATGAGAAATAATCTTTAGGGCTAGCCTTATTCAAATCCCTATAATCCACACACATCCTGACTTTTCTGTCTTTCTTTGGAACAAGGATGATATTCGCTACCCATTCTAGGTGTCTAGATACTTCTAAAAATCCTGCTTCCAATTGCTTGGTAACTTCCGCCTTGATCTTTAAAGACATTTCAGGGTGCATTCTCCTTAACTTTTGCTTTTTCGCCTTAACATTGGGGTGTAGCGGAATTTTGTGGGAAGCTATGTTCGGATCCAACCCTGGCATATCTCGATAAGACCACGCAAAAACATCTATGTAGTCTCTGAAAAACTTGATCATGCTTTCTCGCTCCGGGTTATCCACTAACCTTAACTCTTTCTTGTCTTCATCAGTTCCCATATTGATCACCTTCACTTCCTCTTTATCCAGGTTGAATTCTCTTTCTGACCTTTCTACCAATTTGACAAACTCCTCAGTGGCGTTCTTATCTTCATCTGAGTCATAGTTATCTATATCCATCATCGAATGAGAATCTATCTTTGACTTTTCAGGAATCCTTTTATGGGACAAGACCCAAATCCCTGGAAAATTTATTTATGCCAGATTAGAAATTATTGATAGAAAGAAAATATGGTAATTGGACAAGGCTAAAAAACGTAAGTCAAAAAAAGAAATAAAGCAGTGGATCAACTGAGAAGCACATAAGTTCATTGCATTGAAATTTTGATGAAAGACAACATGAGCAGAGAATCATACGAAGAAACACACAAGTTCATTACATTAAAGCTTCGAGAAGAGTTAACATAGATTCAACATTACAAAAGTCTAAGATAGCTTCACGACTAAACAATTACTTTATGGTAACCACATCAAATAACGCCTCAGATCTCCAATTGTTTAGAGGTTTCGAACTGCTGGAGGGCTAGATAACATGGTCTTCTCCTGAGTCTTCCTCCACATTGTTAATGATTAGGTAGACCTGGCTGGAAGTTCCATTGATAACTTCAGTAGGGACAGGGAACGTCTCTTTCAGATGAGGAATCGTCTTTGTCATTTTATTCTCCCTTCTTCCCTCATTGAGAGCCAAGCCATGCTTCATCATTCCTTCTAAAGATGCCTCATACCCTAGACCAAATCTGTTCTTGTTCTCTGGCAGGGTGATCATAGACTTGATTCCTTGCAGCTGAACTCCTAAACCTTTCCCGGCTTGATAACCATTATTGGTCATGATGCAAGTCACAACTTGGTGAACATCTTTGGAGGATAACTCATCCTTCTTCGTTTTCACTTCTACTAGCTGGAAGCTGTGCAAGAAGTTGTCCACCTCCAGTTCAGTGTTTTCAACATAAGGCACTGAAGTAGGCTTCATCAGTAGGATTTCTTCCTCTCCTCGAATGGTAACCAGGCATCCATTCTCAATGTATTTCAAGCACTGGTGCAAGGTTGAGGGAACAACACCAGCAGCGTGGATCCATGGTCTTCCTAAGAGCATAGTATATGTAGGCTCAATCTCCATTACTTGAAATAGTACTTGGAAACAACTTGAGCCTATCTCGAGTGGAAGGGTCACTTCTCCCAGAATTCCTCTTTTCCTTCCATTGAAGGCTCGCACCGTCATTTCTTGAGGCTTTAGGTATTCTACACTCATAGGCAGTTAGGATAAGGTATTCCTCGGGAGGACGTTCAATGCAGAACCTCCATCAATTAAAACTTTTGCCACTACATACCCCTGACATTTCAAAGTGATGTGCGAAGCACGCGGGTTATTTCCTGTCGAACGTACCACTTCTTCCTCAGAGAAAGGGATCACGTTGCCTCACTGGGTCTACCATGTTTACTAAGCTTTCTAGGGTAACATCTGGCTTCACATAGGCTTCATTTAGCACTCTCTGCAGTGCATTGCGATGAGGTTCAGAGTTCATTATGAGTGACAGAAAAGAGATCCGAGCTGGGATTTTCCTGAGTTGATCTACAATATCATACTCGTTTTGCTTCATAATTTTTAGGAATTCTTCCTCCTCTTCTTCCTTTGTTTCTGTGTTGATTGCTTTTCCTTTCCCACTCTTATCTTCTTGCTCATAGCATCTGCCACTTCTCGAGATCCCTCCTATGTCCCTAATACTCGGCACTGCTTGTGCGAGTTCTGCTATTTGAGCGATAAGGGCTGAAGAGGTTTGTCCTACATTATCTTGTGTTTCTACCTTGACATCATACTTCCAAGGTACAACATGGGTATCACTGTAGGAGAAAGGTGTAGGCTTCTTTATTGCTATGACAATCTTTCCCGAATTTGGGACTTCACCCGCACACGGAAGTTTGAGAACTAAACGCTCCACAGTATCTATTTCTTTTGTGGATTCTCTTGCTCGAGTAACATCCACTATACCAAGAGCCATGAATTTCTGCAACTGAGTTTTGAACTCTTAACAACTCTCAATATCGTGTCCCTTCTCCATATGGTATTCACAATAAGCTTCCGTATCGTATTCAAACTCTACATCCTTTAAGGTTATTGAAGAACAATAGCCTGCTTGGACCAGACCTTGGAATATTAACTTCATGGGAGTTTTGACATTTGCTACCACTTGAATTCCTTCCTTGTCCTTTTCTAATGCATTTACAACTCCTTTCCCATGATTCGGGATTGGGTTGCTGGTAATGTTAGGCCATTTCTCCTCTTCAAAATCTAGCTTTTCGCAGGCAATCAGTTTCCTCACTGTTGTTTTAAATACCTCGCAATCCTCGATTGAGTGTCCTGGGTTGTCCATATGGAACTTGCAATTTGCATTAGGATTGTACCAAGCTGGGAATGGGGGTACCATGGGGCGAGCAGGGATGCATGCGACCAAGTGCGCGTCGAACAACTGTTGAAACAAGTCAGCATTGGAGATTGGCAATTTTGGAAAAGGGGGTAGATTCGACGGGGGTCGAGCATACCCTTGGTTTCCTGGATTTCGAGGTGCAGGAGGACGATTAGCATAAACAGGACGAGTGGGGACATATGTACGTGGTGAGGGAACATGGTTCACTTGGTATGAAGTTTGGTAACCTGAAAAAGCGGGTGAAGGGGCTTGATAAGCATGGTATGGTTGTGGATTACGAGGAAAACATAAGTTTTGTTGTTGCACATAGCTGACTTCTGGTTCTTTCTTCTTTATCGGCGCCATCTTCTTAGGAAAATTGCTCTCCGTATTTCCAGTAGGTAATTTTCCAGCTTTCGCAAGATTCTCAATCCTCTCTCCAGCCACAATCAGGTCAAAAAAATCTGTATAGGTTGCACCTGCCATCAATCCAATAAAAGGTGCTCCTAAGGTCCCCATAAAGTATGAGCTCATTTCTGACGAAGTCAATGGTGGTTGAACTTGGGCTGCCAACACTCTCCACCTTTGGGCGTATTGCTTGAAGGTTTCACCATGCTTCTTTTGCATTGCCCCTAGCTGCTCTCGGGTAGGTGCTGTGTCGATATTAAATCGATATTGCCACAAGAATAGACTGGTCAAATTATCCCAGCAGGAAATCCTTGAATGGTCAAGTTTCATGTACCATTCCAAAGCTGGCCTGGTCAGGCTTTCATGGAAAAAATTGATCAAAAATTTTTGATCCTGCGGCCAAATCGCCATCTTTGTGATGTAGGTCTTTAGATGAAACTTGGGATTGGTACTTCCGTCGTACTTTGAGAACTCCAAAATTTTAAAGTTCTTAGGGATATTAACCTCAACCTCAGGACATAGTTCATTGATTCCCATCGAGCTATATAAATTAGGACCTTGCATGGCTTTAATTTGCTCTTGCATCTTGCCAATCAATTCATCTCTTAATTTTTCTTTTTCGGAGTTGTTGCTCAGGAATTTTTTACTGGCTGCTCATGAGTGACTTTTGCATTATTATTTCCCCCTTCAAGATTTCCATTCATAAAACTATCCTCTTCATTCACATTACTGTTTGCATTTGCATTTACCCCAGCATCGATAGAGGTTCCATTTGTTGCTCCGAGGGTCGTAGTTAACTGTCTCAGTAAATCTTCGACCCTTGATTGTCCTTCTGCCATTGCATCCATTCTTCCCCTTATTCCATCCATCTCTTGATCCAAATTTCTTCCTGAATTTGACATCTCATGCAGCCTAGTTTGCAACCTAGTCTCGTAGGTTCGGGTTTGTGTGATCTTCGTTTTTCGAGGATGAGCAATGATTCAAAACTTTTTTACCTGAAAGTAGTAAAATTGCAAATTATGATTTTATTAAAAAAAAGTAATTGAACTCATTATTTGTTAGAGGGCCGTTAGTGATTTTAAGCCAAGTGGACTTGAAATGAGTATCTTTGATCCTTGTTTTGTCATTACTATTACCCAGAATGTCTCGTTCAAAAGTATTAAGTCTCAAGTGAAATATGGGATCAGAAAATAAGTGTCGAAACCATCAATACTTCATTTATTCAACTGACAAGATATGACAATCAAATACATTGTTTTATAGCTGAATACATCGTTCCCTAACCGAATAAGACTATTCTCTATCTGAATACACCTTGGCCATCTGTTTCATTTCTCCTATTAGGTATTTACAATACTCAATGAAGTCACTGATTTTTACTGGTCTCTCAAAAGGATTAACCATCTTATCAGCTTTCCTCAAATGATATGGGGTATCCGCAATTGCTGAATTAGCCAAACATGCTAATTTTGCAAAGCGACTCCTCCAAAAATACGTTTCTTCCTTCCATCCATTGATGTCGCCTTTTTGTTGTTCCACCTGATTCCTCAGTTCCTTCATTTTTTCCTGCTCCTGTTGTAACATTGCCTCATATTTTGTAACCATCTCTTTCATGTGGAGCTTCTTATTTTTGACTATATCTTCATATCTCTTAGACGTCATTTCCATCTGTTTTCTCATTTCCTCCACCAGTTGCATTGCATTATTCCGGGTTAACTTGGCATTCTCGAGCTGTTCCCTAAGTTGTTGGTTTTCAGCCATAACTCTATCTCTTTCTTGTCTTCGAAGTCCTAATTCCTTGTTTGTGGCCCCTAGACAATGCTTAGTCTTCAGCAGGTAATCATGTTCTATCTTCATCTTTTTGTTAGCCCTTTCGAGAATGTGATCCTTTTCAACGTTTTCTCGCTTCAAGGCTGCATATTCATAGCGGGTTTCTCTCAGTTCCACTTCCATATTCTCATTTTCCTTTTCCATCTTTGTGATCCTAGCTTTCATATCTTTCGTCTCTTCACTTTCAATCAAGACCGAAGCTGAAGATCCATTAACCAAAGGAATTGTCGAGGCCTTGAATGGTAACTTGATTTCCTGAACTCTATCTTTAACCCATTGGCGGTAACTTTCCTTGGCCGCACAACTTCTAACTCCCAGTTCTTTTCCTTTTCGGATGATTCTGTCCCAAGCACTTCGGATCTTCTGAAGTGAGTCAATGTTTTCCATGTCAGCATAGTAAAGAACAAAAGGGGTTATTTGGACTTCCGTAGGTGGTCCCATTATAGGATAACCAAGTTGTCGCTGTACCAAGGCTGGATTGTAATTGATACACCCTCGTGTACCCATGAGAGGTACGTTTGGAAATTCTCCACACTGGTAGATGATAGCTTCTACATCTTTCCATCGAATATACCATCTGATCTACTTTTCATCCAATTCCGCTAAATGGTCTGCCCATTCACGGCTGCTCTTATTCTTTAGCTGGTACATATTGAAATCAGCGATAGGGCACTCTGTTCTGTATGATCTGTTGAAAACATGAGTTGTGAGCCACACATATAGCATCGGCAAGCAATAAAGGATTCTCTTGCCATTCTTTTCATAGCAAAAGTTCAGGGTGCAATAAACATCCGTGAGAATGGTTGGAACTGGGTTGTCGGTGTTAAACTTGCAAGCTAGGAACACATCGATCGCTGCATAATCCACATAGTCATCAATATTAGGGAACAGGACTAGGTCGTAAATGGTGAGGGCTAGCACATCCATGAAAGCATTCCAATCTTCTCTTTTGGCTAAGTGATGCATATGTCCCTCGAGGTATTCTCTTGAAAATCCTTTGGTTCCATTCCTATTCTGTTGCGCTCCTTGTAGATCTCTAGCGTGCACCTTCAGAACGCTTGCTACGATTTGGATGGATGCGTAGTGTCCTATATAACAGTATGGCTTCTTACCCTCTAACGGCAAACCCGAACCGCTCAAATTCTTCCAAAGTGGGGGCTAGCTGGAAATCCTGAAAGGTGAGACATCGAAGAGGTGGGTCATAATATTGGGCCACTGCAGTGTTCGCTTCTACTTGCACATTCACCTCTAACAGGTCCAGGATCTTCCCATACTTTACTGCCAGTGTCAAACGTTGGGTCTTCTTTAGCATTCGACCCATGATCACTAGGCTCTCAGTGTTAACTTTCTTGGCCTTGAGTCGCAGAGTCTTCTTCAAGGTCATATCCTTATGATCTAATCCCATATTTCTTTCCATCAAAGATACTCACTTCAAATCTTGATTAAATTTAACGGTTCTCTAACAAATTTCCTGAAGGATGACAAAAAGATTAGAGTGTAGTAAGAAACATGATGCAATGATACAAATTATTTTTTTTTTATTTTCTTTAGAATGAATGCAATGATAAATAGTTGGTCCATTAATAGTGACTTGCATCTCCTTTTTGTGAAAAAAAAGAAAAAGTTTCTCTCTTTTTATTTCCAGATAAAACTTGTCCTTGAGCGGGATGCGATTAGGTTTATCATATTAATGGACCACACTACTGATTATGTATATGTACAAAAGCAATTATGATATGGATAAACTAGAAGAAGGTGTGCTCCCTTTGTGCCCTAAGGGATTGCCTTAAATTTGAGGAGTTCCACCCTAAAGATCTATAAGCTTTTCTGATTCGTGAGAACTCTCATTGGGTGGCTTTACTATTCTAAAGGTCTCTAGAGCTAAGTCCCATTTCATAATGTTGACCACAAACAGTGGGTAAACCACCAAGTGCGGGACATTTATGAAAAAGACACTCTAGATGAGGTTTTTGTAATAACTAAACAGGATGTACATCCAAAATGGCTACCACTACGCAACCTCTACTTAACTTAGGCTTCACTCAGACCCGGGTATAGGGCCCCACTCGAATGTGTGTGATAAACGTGTAGGTGCAGTGGGTGTAAGAAACATATAAACCTTTATAATCCTAAACATTACCCACATCCTGCAAAACAAAACAACACAATACAAATTCCCAAAGGTTCTCTACCCTAAGATTTGCATAACAAATAAGAATTACAATTAAAATAAAAAAATAAATTAAAAAAATAAATTAAAAAAATAAATTAAAAAAAAAACAAAACAAAACAAAACAAAAGGGTAAAACAAACATTTCAATGTCACAAATTTGCACAACCAACTTACAAAGGCTTGACTCTCAAGTTTCCTCAGCAGAGTCGCCAACTGTCGCGATCGGGATCGCAGCGGAATAACGACTTAATTACAAAAAATTTAAGGGAGTCGCTACCAATTTTTATTTTTATTAGGAAAAATTGAAAAAACCAAAACATATGGTCTACGTTCAAAAACTCAAGTTCAGGAGTCTAATTATGCACAGGGAAGGGTGAGGATTTAACCCCACAAAGACTTCTAATACATCCGTCATAAAGACTGTTACCTTAAATCAGTTGTAATTTTTATAACTTTTAAAACATATTTATTTTACCCATTTATTAAAAGATAAACTAAATAAATAAATAAATTATGAAAATTTAATTTTGTATATATATATATATATATATAAATCAAATCATCGAGTTATCACAACTTAAATAATTTTTTAAAAAAAAGCAAGATTAACAAACTCATCACACAATTTCAAATAATCTCATTTTATTCTAAAAGAAAAGATAGAATAATTAAAAACATACACTAGCAATAAATAAAATAAAATAATAAATAAATAAACAAATAAATAAATAAATAAATACAAACATGCAATAGTTTAAACAAAAATCTCAAATAAATTCTAAGATGATTTTTTAGTTGCTATTATTTTTTAAATATGTTAGATTTAAGAATAAATTCACAAAATCTAAGCTATTGTTATTAGCCTATCCTACCTACCCAAAAACAAAAATTCTGATCACAAAAAGCCCAACCCAATATTCCCAAAATGACAAAAACGAAGGCCCCATCAAAAGAAAATAGCATCAATTTTTTGAAAAAAGAACTTTAAAAAAAATTGATAGATTTGTTTTTTTTTTAAAAAAAAAAAACAAACAAGCTTGGCAAGAGAGGCTAGAAGCCTCTGGAACTAGAACCGTGAAATGAAAAAGAATGGCTTTCTAGCCTATATGACAAAACGACGAGAGAGAACGTGAGAGAGAGAGGGGGGAGAGAGAGAGAGGGTCCGGTGGCTGTGACAAGCGGCGGCGGCGGCCTAAGCACGCAGGGGGCGGCAGTGACGGCGTACAGAGGTGCAGATCCGGCTGCGAGGGGCGGTGCGGCGGTTCGCGACGCGGGGCACAAGTGGGCTGGTCACGGTGGCTTACGGAGGTTGCGGGCCAAGAGGGGTGGCTCGCGGTGGTCCCTGGCTGAGGACAAAACGGGAGCGGCGGTGCGCGACGTATGGAAGGGCACGGGCCTCAGATCTAGTTTTTTGGGGGGGAATGCGCGGTGACGCGGAGAGGAAGGGAGGTGTTGGACGGATCTGTGACCGCGGCAGAGGAGGACGAGCTCCAGCGACGGCGTGGTGGAGGGGCGCAACACGGTGGAGATGGTGGAGTTCGCGACGGTCCATGGCTGTTTTCCTCCCTCTCTTTTTTTGTTCTTTTTTTTCTTGTTCCCTTTTTTTAGTTTCTGACTTGGTGGTGGAGCTTGGGTCTCGGTGTTTGGGTTGATGATTGATTTTGCAAGGGTGATGTTGGGGTATTGTTTAAGATAGAAAGATAGATTGTGGAGTGGGTGATATTGAATGTATGTGCACTAGAACGAAAAGCAGAAGAGAATATACAGAGAAAAAAAAAATCCTACAATGACAAATATCAAAATGCATAAGGAAAGAATGAATCAAAATACCTTCGAGAGTTTCAGAAGAGAAAAAAAAAAGGCACTAAAAATTTCTTTCTATTCAATTTTTCTTTTCAATATCACTTCTCACTTTTCTCACCAATGGAAGCTTACAATTGCAAATGAGTTCACAATTTTCAATCAGGAAGAAAGAACACATATAGAACAACCCACTTTCTCCTAAAACCAAAAAAAGCTAACCCCTTTTTCTACGTTGCTCCCTGTTATATAGGCACAAAAATTATCTTGCTTGGCATGCATTGTGCAGATTTGTGTAGTCCTTTTCACTCCATTTTTTTTATTGCTTCATTCTTCCTTTTCTCCTGCAATGCTGCAATTTTCTATCTTTGTGTATTGCCTGCTCTTGACCCCTTTTTTTTCACAGTTTTGATTTCACAATTATTGCAGAAGAGTTGCAGGCATGTGCTACTTAGGGGGGCAGCTACTCTTTTACCGTTTTGATGCTCTGTTTTTTGAAAATCTTTGTTAGGACTCTTTCTCTTTTCCTCTGCTATCATCAAAAAACTTGTTTTGTCTTTTGTGTTTGGCCTTGTTTGCTTGCTTCCTGCCTTTGTGAATTCAGCTTGTCTTTTCTTTTTGGCTTTTGGCCACTTGCAGATACGTTTTTGGCTTTGTGTTTGGCTTGCATGCTTTTGTTTTTTCTCTTTAGACTTGGTCATTTGCAGCTGCAACATCACTTCCTTTCCCTTGTTCCAATTTTTGGAAAACTTAACACAAAACGGGCCAAAGTAGCCAAATGAATATGAACATACTTTCTATTGGGTTGTGCTTGTTCTGAATCAGAAATTAGAGAAGTGAGTGTAAAATAAAATAAAATAAATAAATAAAAAAATCTTTTATTATTTTTTTATTTTTATTATTATTATTTTTTAAATTAAAATTTTTAAGGACTTGGACAAAATTGAGTGTTCACAAAGAAATAGTCCACAAGGAGGTGGACGTTAAGAAAAAGGAAAATGAAATTGAAAAGGGTAAAGGCATAGTCCAAAAGAAGCCCGAGGGCAAGAAGGTGAAGAATAAAGCTTATGTATATCATTTACCTTTTCCTAGTAGGCAAATCAAGCATAAGCTAGATGAGCAGTTTAAGACATTCTTGGAAGTTTTCAAGAAATTACATATCAACATCCCTTTTGCTGAAGCCTTGGAATAGATGCTCAGCTACATTAAATTCATGAAGGATATCTTGTCCAAGAAACGTAGGCTGGGAGAGTTTGAAATGGTAGCATTGTCTGAAGAATACAATGCCGTTTTGCAACAGAAGCCTCCCCCAAAGCTGAAGGATTCGGGGAGCTTTACAATCACTTGCACCATAGGAGAGAATTTCCTAAGACAAGTGTTATGTGATATGGGCGCAAGCATTAATCTCATGCCCCTATCTATATTCCAGATGTTAGGTTTGGGGGAATGCAAGCCCACATCTGTAACCCTCCAACTAGCTAATCGTTCATATACGTATCCAAAGGGAATTGTGGAAGATGTCCTGGTAAAAGTGGACAAGTTCATATTCCCTGCAAACTTTGTTATTCTGGATATAGAAGAAGATTGTAGGGTCCCCTTGATCCTAGGCAGGTCATTCTTGGCCACTGAGAGAACACTCATTGATGTCCAGAAAGGTGAATTGACAATGGGAGTTCAAGATCAAGAGGTAACTTTCAATATCTTCAAGGCAATGAAGTTTCCTCAAGATCAAGAAGAGTATTCTTATGTTGGGATATTGAATAACATCATTAATGATGCATTCTAAGCCAATATTCCTAAAGACTCCCTTACTGTGATGTTGGCTTCATCAACTGATAATGATGAAGAGCTTAGGGACAATGTTTCAGATTTTATCAGGCACCTAGATGCGGTGCATAGGCAATATCAGTCACCTAAGTTTGAAACCTTGGAGTTTGATGCAACGAAGGAGGCATCTAAGCCCTCCATTAAGGAACTCCCGAGGCTTGAACTTAAGCCTCTGCCCAATCATTTGCAGTATACATATCTGGGAGCAACCCCCACCCTGCCGATAATCATATCATCATCCCTTTCAGATGATCAAACGGAGAAACTTCTCCATGTGCTGAGGCAATACAAGTATATTATTGGATAGACTATTGCCGATATTCAAGGCATTAGCCCCTCTATTTGTATGCACAAGATCCTGTTAGAGGACAACCAAAGTGGTGTTGTGGAACACTAAAGGAGGTTGAATCCAATTATGAAGGAAGTTGTGAGGAATGAAATAATCAAGTGGCTGGATGCAAGCATAATATATCCTATTTCTGACAGCCCTTGGGTCTCACCAATTCAATGTGTTCCCAAGAAAAGTGGCATGACGGTAGTCACCAATGAAAACAATGAGCTCATCCCTTCTCGCAATGTCACAGGCTGAAGGGTGTGCATGGACTACCGCAAGCTAAACAAAGTCACCCGGAAGGACCATTTTTCGCTTCCGTTCATAGACCAGATGTTGGATAGGCTAGCAGGAAAGGCCTATTACTGCTTCTTGGATGGTTATTCTGGATATAACCAAATTGCCATAGCGCCTAAGGACCAAGAGAAAACAATATTTACTTGTCTCTATGGTACATTTGCATTTCGTAGGATGTCGTTCGGATTATGCAATGCTCATGCAACCTTTCAATGTTGCATGATGTCCATCTTTGCAGATATGATTGAGCACGAGTTGGAAGTGTTCATGGATGACTTTTCAGTGTTTGGGGATGATTACAATAGTTGTTTGCAGACCTTATCATTCGTACTAAAAAGATGTGAAGAAACCAACCTCATCCTCAACTGAGAAAAATGTTACTTTATGGTCCAAGAAGGCATAGTTCTTGGCCATAAGATTTCTATTAAAGGGATGAAGGTTGACAAAGCAAAGATTGAGGTTATTGACAAGTTCCATCAGCCAAATTCTGTAAAAGGAATCCATAATTTTCTTGGCTATGCGGGTTTCTATTGGAGGTTCATTAAAGATTTCTCAAAGATATCAAAGCCTTTTTGCAACCTTCTAGAGTAAGACATTCAGTTTACTTTTAATGATTCATACCAGGTTGCATTTGAGGAGCTGAAGAAGAGACTGGTCTCAGCACTAGTTATTATTACTCCAAATTGGAACTTACCATTCGAGCTCATGTGCGATGCCAGCGATTATGTTGTGGGTGCTGTGTTAGGGCAGAGAAAGGATAAGGTGTTTCGCTCCATATACTATGTGAGCAAGACACTTAATAACGCCCAACTGAACTACACAACAACGGAAAAAAAGTTACTGGTAGTTATGTTCGCATTTGACAAGTTCAGAGCTTACTTGGTAGGGACTAAGGTGATTGTGTATACAAACCACTCAACAATCAAGTATTTAGTAAGTAAGAAAGATGTGAAACCACGATTGATTAGGTGAGTTTTACTTCTATAAGAGTTTGATATAGAGATCAGAGACAAGAAAGGTGCGGAAAATCAAGTGGCAGACCATCTTTCAAGACTAGAAAATGAAGAATGTCAGGCTGAACCGATCATCATTAGGGAAACATTCCCTGATGAGCAGTTTTTGGCAGCCACCACTCAATCATCTCCATGGTATGCGGACATGGTGAATTACATTGTGGGTGGTGTGCTACCACCTGATCTAACCTCTCACTAGAAGAAGAAATTATTATACGATGTTAGGCATTACATCTGGGATGAACCATTTTTGTTCAAACAGTGTGCTGATCAGATGTTGAGAAAGTATGTACCGATGGAAGAGGTGGAGCAGATCCTGAACTAATGTCATGTTTCTCCATATGGTGGGCACTACAGTGGTGAGAGAATGGCTGTAAAGGTGCTCCAATCTGCCTTCTATTGGCCATCACTATTCAAGGATGCATATTTTTATATGCAAAGATATGATTGATGCCAGAAAAGTGGAAACATTTCAAGAAGAAATGAGATGCCCCTTAACTCCATTCTGGAAGTTGAGATTTTTGATGTTTGAGGCATTGACTTCATGGGCCCTTTTATTCCCTCCTTTGAGAATCAATACATACTTGTGGCTGTGGACTACGTGTCCAAATGGGTGGAGTCATGTGTATTTCTTATCAATGATTCAAAGGTAGTGATTGGCTTCATGAAGAAACAGATCTTCACCAGGTTTGGAACACCTAGGGCCATTATCAGTGATGGATGGTCGCATTTTTGTAATAAGTACTTTGAAGCCCTCTTAGCCAAGTATGGTGTGACACATCAAATTGCCACTGCTTATCACCCACAAACAAGTGGACAAGCAGAGGTATCCAATCGCGAAATAAAGCGGATCTTGGAGAAGACAGTGTGTCCGACCAGAAATAATTAGTCAAGAAAGTTAGATGACGCACTATGGGCTTACAAGACTGCTTACAAGGGCCTTATTGGTATGTCTCCATACAAGCTGGTGTTCGGGAAAGCAAGCCACCTGCCGATTGAGCTTAAGCATAGTGCCTATTGGGCAATAAAGCAGCTAAACTTCAATTCACAAACTGCTAGTGAGAAAAGACTTTTACAACTCAATGAACTCGATGAATTCAGGTTGCAGGCCTATGAGAATGCAAAAGTATATAAGGAGAAGGTCAAATACTGGCATGACAAGAGGATTGTCCATAAACGAATTGATGAAGGCTAGCAAGTTCTCTTATATAATTCCAGGCTTAAACTCTTTCCTGGAAAGCTTAAATCGAGGTGGTCGGGACCCTTTGTTGTGATAAAGATGTTCCCCCACAGGGTAGTGGAAATAGCCTCACTTAATGGATCATTAAGTTTTAAGGTTAATGGTCAACGTCTAAAACCTTACTTTGGAGGAGAAATTCAAAAGGAGAAGACCTCCCTCACTTTAACAGCTCCAACTTGATGTTGACAAAGTCCTACCGGGACTATAAATAAGGTCTTTTTTGGGAGGGAACCCAATTATACATATTTTGTGTTTTTAAGTCTTTAGTATGTAATATGTGATTTTTGTAATTTGATTAAGTTTTTGATATGCAAACTATTATTTGACCTTTTGGACATGTTTTATAGGTGTTGGTGACCCATTTTGGCCAAGAATCCCGGCTGAAACCAATTTGTTGCAGAATTCTGCAGGCTGACCTCTCACGTCGCGACGTGTTACTTGGTAATGTCACAGTGTGAGGTCCTTCAAAGGCAATTAACAATGAGTATAGCACCGCGACATATAGCGTGCCAATGCCGCAGCGTCTTGTGTTCAAAAAAATAAAAAAAAATAATAAATAGTATTTATTTAAATATTTAAATTACGGGGGAATTAATGGGTGCCACCGTGTTAAGCTTGAAAACACCGCGACATAATGTGTCTTTGGGGTTTAACGCCACGATGGTTCATACGTCCCTTAGTTTCCCCCTTTTTGCTAAACTTATTCTCTGTTTTCTCTCAACTCATTCCCTCGTTTTTAGTTTTCTACTTTGTAGCTTCATTTCCCTTCTTTCAAACAAGGTATGAAGCTCTTTCATTTTTTTTAATTTTGTTATGTCATTTTTTTAGTTTTCTGTGTTAAATGTACATTTTCTTGTTTTTAGTAGGATTATATGTATTAGGATAGGTATTTTATAGTTTTTATGTAGTATAGGTGCGTGTACTCTGCCTGAGGTAGGAGATTTTGCGTGATTGTAGGTGTTTTTGGGTTCAGGGTGAACGCGCGCCGTGACGTAACCCTTGAGTGTCGCGACGTGAGGATGAATACATATGAATGTCGCGGCGTATACTTTGAATGTCGCGGCGTGATGTTAAATCTTATTGAGTGCTGCGGCGTGACATATCAATGTCGTGACGTTGTCTTGAACAGTTAGAATGTGGCGGCGTGGCATATCAATGCTGCGGCGTTGTCTTGAACAGTTAGAATTTCGCGGCGTGTCTATAAATGATGCGGCGTGAGGCCTTGAATTTTCTAGATATTTCCAGAATTATAAATTTTTCTTAACTGTAATGCTATCAATTGCTTGTTATTGACTGTTGTCATTCCTTTTCAGGTATCAGAGGCCCAAAGAGAGTGCGTGGATCGTCCAGTAGAGCAAACAGGGAACCATCTCCTCCTCCACCATTTGATCAGGCGAGATTTGTGTTAGCCGTCGCGGCTGAGAGGTACACCAGACTAGTTTTTAAATCAGTCACAGCTGAGCGAGGATTCTCCTTCGAGGAGGACATCCCGGAGCACATTGATAGGACAATCCGCCACTATTGCTGGGGTAGATTTGCATAGCACCCCAAGGCTGCAGTTCTTCTTGTGGTTCACGAATTTTACGCAAACATGGACACCACCGATGCCAACACCACGACAGTTATTGTCTGGGCATGCCAAGTTTCCTATGCTGCATCAGTCATCAGGGCAATATTAAACTTGCCAGCTCCACCATTGATCTACGAGTACACTCACTTTATCAAAGTCGACCCAAATGACATCGATCTTGCCACGGTGACAGCCAGGATCTACACGCCTACCTCACAGCCTGTGCAGTGGGTATTGAGCGTCCAGGATGCCAGACCCAGATTCTTCCATCGAGCTTGTTTGACACTAGAGGCTTGGATTTAGTATTATTTCATTTGCACATGGATTCTGTCATCTGCCAACTTATCAGAGGTGACTCAAGAGCAGGCGATCATGATTTACGCTATTCTCGAGCATCGCGCCATTGACGTCAGCCATATCATTCACCAGCAGATCCAGAGAGCAGTCATAGAGTGTAAGAGCTTGTTCTTTCCTTTACTTGTCCACCAGCTATGCAGAGGGCAGATGGTCGAGTCTCAAGACCATAAAGAGCGCTCTGAGAGGAAACAACCTCTCAATGATTATTTCTTTGAGAGAGTCCATGTAGTTCCAGCCCCTCCAACTGCTAGGAGGGCACAGAGGCAGGCTCCAGGAGAGCCTAGGGCAAAGCCATCACAACCCCGGCCAGCACCAGTTGATGTTGCAACCTAGAGGACCAACATGGAAGCAAGGGTGACATATTTGGAGGCTCAGATGGGCCAGATGACAACCATGCTGTCATATATCATTCAGACTCAGTGTTGGATGGCGGAGCACTTACATCTTCCGATGGATGATTACCCAGTCCCAGACTTCCTGCCCATTGCAGTTGCTGACACACCACCACCACCATCACAGGAGCTAGGGTCCTCTCACCAGCCAGCAGCTAATGATGACGCAGCCATGGGCGAGGATGCAGACACAGACGACGAGGCTACCAATTTTGAGGAGCCCTTCATCTAGCCCTTGTGGCATTCAATGCACACCTTCTTTCATTGTATTTCATTTTGTTTAGTATCTTATATGTTTTTGTTGTACAGTACGGACACTGTTTCCCTCAGGTTTGGGGGGTGTCTTAAACTTATGCATGAGGTTATGATACTAATATTTTAGGTTATTTGTTATATATGTGGTATATATATAGTGCATTAACTATTATATTATTATTGCCTATCTTTAGTATGATATTTTCGTATGTTAGTACAGCTATGTATATTTATAATTATGTATGTTTTGTTAGGATACAGAGGAACAAGTATCTTGATAGCAATTGCATAAAAATCTTATTCAAGATATAATTGTCGTTTCCTTTCATAACTTGAATCATAATGGTTAAAACTAGTATGAATTGATTGTTCGATGATAGATATGGATGCAATTTAATCTGAACACTTATGCGAATCCATATGCAATCTTTGAAGCATGTTGAAGCAATCTATTTTTATTTTAGGATTGATACATTTCCCACTTGCATGCTTGTTGAACTTTGGAATTGATATAAAGTCTTGCTTGGAGAAAGTTTATGTATTGTACATATGAAAGTGTCAGTTATCTGTGCAATTATTTTTGAACTCTCTTGAGGCGAAATCCTAATTTGTGCATAATTGAAGAAATGATTAGGACATTCTTTGGATCGATTGAGCCTTAAAAAGCTTACCTTGACACGATCATATCCTTAAGTCCCCTTTGAAGCCTTATATATGTTTGGCTTTATGTTTTTCATTATCTACATATACCATACCATGTAACCATTCTAAATGCATGTGAAAACATGACATTTGTTATCTTATCATTATTGTTGATTGAGTTCATATCATATGATTTCTTGAAATGAGTCTAGTAATAGGGGTATTGTATAAGTCAAATTCAAAATTGAGCTCGTAAGAACCATCTGCATGAAAGAAAAACCTTGCTTTGTAAAAGTAAAAAAAAAAATTGAAAAGAGACATGTAAAACAAAAGAAAAGAAAAAGAAAAGTTAAAAATGAAGCATTGAATGGTCCTTATGAGTTATGATCTTTCAAAGTCTTTTGAAATACCCTGATAGTCCACTTGGGCTCAAGTCTTGAAATCATTTGTGTATGTGTCTCAATGTTTGTGTTAAATCCATTTCCATTTGTTCTTTAGCCCAAACCATTGGCCTTACATTATAAACTGATAAAAATCATTTTGATCCTCATTTATGTGTGAGTTACATTAGTGGAGAGAGAATTTGATTACAATTTTGTGGATTCCTTAGTTCTTATTCATCTGTATGTTCATAAACTCATTCGGGTAAGTCAGAATTGAATAGAAGAAGTTATGTTTGCATGATTGTGGGAAATTATATCTTAAATGAAATGAAACTGTGATTGTTAGCATGATGATGATTATATATGTGTGAAACTGAATTGTGGGACAGGTGCATTCTTTGAGGTTTTATGCAATCATCTTACATGAGTTCAGTTTAAGTGAAAATGAAATGTACAGATTTGTGAATGCAGGCTAACATGTTGATCGATATGAATGTACTTTGTTTTGCTCGAGGACTAGCAAAAATCTAGATTTGGGGGTATGATAACTTCACAAATTGTAGTTATTTATGCCCTATATACGTGCCTTATTGACTGCTTAGTCCTTGTTTTGATGCATGTATGGAAGAGTTTAGTTGCATATTTATATAATTCCATTTTGATGTCTTCCATCATGATTCTGAGAAAATGTTTCTAATTCTTTGATAGATTGAGTACATTTACACTGGTTATTGAATTGATGATTTCTCTATGGCAGGTAAGGTTTCAACCAAGTGAAACTCAAAAAATTTAGACCAGCTTTGTAAGAGAAAGCTAAGTGCAAAGATCAGCTTGTCACGCCTCACGCCGCGACGCGGCATGTGAATGTCGCGACGTGGTGCTTCCCCTGCAATAAGTCAAAGAGTTACGTATTTTGCATGCCGCGATGTCCCTGACCTAAAATGTAACACGTCGTAGCGTAGGAAGTTGAATGCCGCAGCGTGACTCTATTTTCTGAGCCCTATAAATACTGTTGCATTAATTTTCTACGTAGAGTTAGGTTATTTTTGGATAGCTGCGACTAGGTTTTATATTTTACACTGATAGGAAGCAAAAGTGATCAAGATTGAAGATCATCTTCACCTTGGAGGAGGATTAAAGCTTGAAGGATCATCCCATTGAGTTTTCTCTTCTATTTCCTTCATTTTTCTCTCTTTCCATCTCCATGAACATGATTTATTGTGATATTTTCATAGGGTTCATGACTGGCTAAGCTGTTTATAGGGTTTTCTTTGGATCCTCCTATGGAATTTGAATAATATTGTAATCCTTTGAGTATATATACATGATTTGGTTTTGTTCAATCATATAGTACTTAATGATTTGATAGTTTGATCAGCTTTCAATTGATTTGTTAAAATCTAATGAACCTAGACATAAGAATTTGGATTTGAGATTATATGTATGATTGATGCATGTTCTATTTCATTCAATTAGTTTGAATGTGATGATTCGTTAATAAGATAGAAATATACATATTAGCCATGTATAGTAATTGATTGAGAATAAATCTTAATGAGTGGATTTACGCTAATTCTCATGGAAACCTAGTGAATTAGGTAACTGAAGTATGATTGATTGACCTAGACATAGACTTTCAACTAATATTGATTCTCGAGCTAACCTAATCACCTCGTATATATTGCTTGTAAGGATTACTTATTATCAAAGGAAGTAGGAGGTGAAAAAGAATTCATTATTCTCTAATCATCAACTTAATCCAATTTTACAATTTTAAGATCTTTTAATTAATTCACATACTCTTTCTCAATTTATATGTCCTTGAATAGAAATACTTAAGCTATTGGTTCATACTTAGCACTGGTTTTAACCATTATCCTCGTGGGAACGATATTTGACTCCTAGCTATACTACAAGTGCAATCCGTGCACCTACGGTAAGCAAAAGAGTGAACATTTATATTGTTTAAATCTTGATTCCAATGTTTTCAATCCCCTACATGTTCAAACTATTAGAAACAAAAGGGCACTAATCAAAGACATCTCTTTATCTTTATGCCATAAGAGTCTAGGTCGTATCTCTAAGGATAGAATTAATAGGTTGATAAATGATAATATCATACCTTCACTTGATTCTATAGATTTTGGGGACTGTATAGACTATATAAGAGGAAAGATGACCAAGATAAGTAGAAAAGGTTCTATACGTAGTAAAGAACTTTTAGAAATAATTCATACTGATATGTGTGGTCCTTTGAGACCAACGTTGTGTAGGGAATAAATATTTTATTACCTTCATTGATGACTTTTCTCATTTTGGTTATGTTTACCTGATAAATAATTAGTCATTATCTTTAGAGAAGTTTAAAATTTTTAAAAATGAGGTTTAGAATAAATATGGTAAAAGGATAAAAATAGTAAGGTTGGATCAAGGTGGTGAATATTATGGTAGATATGGTAAGACTGGACAATTTATGAGATCTTTTGCTAAATACCATGAGGATTGTGAAATTATTTCCCAATTTACTATACTAAGGACTCCTAAACAAAATGAGATAATTGAGTGGTGAAATCGCACCTGGTCTATGATGAGTCAATCTAAATTACTTGATTTCCTTTGGGAATAAGCCCTTAAAACAACCATATATATACTAAATAGAGTGCTTTCTAAGTATGTTCCCAAAACTCCATTTGAACTGTTTAAGGGGTGGAAACCTAGCCTTAACCATCTTCGTGTGTGGGGTTGTGCCACTGAGGTGAAAATCTATGGCCCTACTACATCAAAATTAAGTCTTATGATCACCAAGTGTTCTTTTATTGATTATCCTATCAATGCTAATAGCTACAAATTCTATTGCCCTACCCGTGGAACAAAAATAGTTGAAGCGATCACTGCCAAATTCTTAGAGAATGATGTGGGTAGTTTTAATGTTATTGTGGATGAGGGTACACATTCTAGTGAAGAAAATTTTATTGTATCGGTTCCTATAATACAAAAAGAGGTGTGAGTGAGCCTTTTGTAAGGGTTGATAAGGAACCACAACAAGAAGTTATAGAAGAACCACCACCATCAGCTCCTGAACATCTTATTGAGGTTATTCCTCTTCGGCGATCTCAAAGAAAAAAAAGACCAGTCAATCTTGATGATTACTATATTTTTCTAGGGGAGATAGATATTTTTGTTAAGTGCATGCCATATTCAGAAAATTATAAGGAAGCAATTTCTAGTATTTTATCGGATATGTGGATTGAAGTAATGAATAATTAAATACTTTATATGAATCACAATAGTGTGTAGAAGCTTGTGGAACCTCCTAAAAGAGTTAAGCCTATTAGATGCAAATGGGTGTTTAAGACAAAGAAATATTCTAATGGAAACATGGAGTGCTTTAAAGTAAGATTGGTGGCAAAAGGATTCACTCAAAAGGAAGGATTTGACTACAAAAAGACTTTCTCTCTTATTTCTTCCATGGATTCTTTCCAGATTATTATGGTTGTAGTTACTCCTTATGATTTGGAATTGCATTAGATGGATGTGGAGATAGAATGGAGATCGTTATGAAGAGGTCTATATGCAGGAATTAGATGGTTTTATAGAAAATGGAAAAGTGCATATAGTATGCAAATTGAAAAAGTCTATTTATAATTTGAAGCAAACTTCTAGACAATGGTATATTAAATTTGATGAATTTATTTCTTTTATGAGCTTTGTGGAGAATAAAGTAAATCAATGCATATATCTTAAGGTATGTGGGAGTAAATTCATTTTCATTGTTCTCTATATGGATGATATTTTACTTGCCAACAACAGTTATGATCTACTTGATGAGACTAAGAATATGTTGTCAACTACTTTTGACATGAAAGATCTTGGAGAATCTTATTTTATTTTGGGCATTAAGATTCATAGAGACATGAGTCGTAGGCCTTTGGGTTTATCTCAAAGAGCCTATATTGATCGCGTTCTTTAAAGTTATAATATAAAAAATTGTAGGCTTGGTGATGTTCCAGTTGTCAAAGGGAACAAGTTGAATAAAGACCAATGCCCTAAGAATAATATTGAGATGAGTTCCATGACAAATGTGCCTTATGCTAGTGTGGTTGGTAGCCTTATGTATGCTCAGGTGTGCACTAGACCTAATATATCATTTACTGTTAATGCATTAGGCAGAGATATATCTAATCTAGGAAATGCTCATTGGGTAGTTGTTAAGAAAGTTATGAGGTACTTACAAAAGACAAATGATTACATGTTTGTTTATAGGAAGATGGATGATTTAAATGTCATAGGAAGATGGATGATTTAAATGTCATTGGCTACTCTGATTCAAACTTTGTTGGATGTATATATGATAACAAATTCACTTCTGGATATATTTTTATGTTGGCCAAATGAGCTATATCTTGAAAAAGTATAAAACAAACTATGACAGCCTTTTCCATAATGCAAGTTGAGTTTGTTGCATTGTATGATGTTGCTCCACATGGTATGTGGTTGATGAGCTTCACTTATGCTCTTGGTGTTGTTGACTCTATTTCTAAATCATTGAAAATTTATTGTGACAATTGTTTTACAATTTTGTTCACCAAGAATAATAGAATCAATTTTGCCTCAAAACATATAAGGATCAAATTCTTAGTGGTGAGAGAAATGTTTGATAATGGAGAGATTCTTGTTAAGCATATTCTTACTAAAGAGATGTTTGCTAATTCCTTAACTAAGGGACTTAGACCCATGATGTTTATGAGACGTGTTGAGAACATGAGTATTGTAAGATCCTTTGATGTAATTGATTAATGAGAGTTGTTATTTATTATATACTTATCACATTGAACATGTGTAATGCTCATTTAACAAAGTTATATGCATGTTTGTTTTTGTCATTGTTATAATAATTATTGTACGACTTTATTATTGTGTTGTCTCGAAATGCTTAGTTTCCTTGAAGGAAATGATATTTCATGATAAACATGTTTATAATCTCCTTGGGGAGATTGGTTTTGTTTTCTTGAGAAAACACAATGTAAGATCTATACACATTAACTTAAAGGACAAATGATCAAACTAATCTATAATATGTATCTACATTAGCACACTTATATTATGATAATGACAATAAGATTATTAATTATGTAGTCATTGATGAATTAAACTTTAAATAGTTTATTTGTCACTTATGGCTCTTAAATGATGTTTTTATTGGACTCTTTGATCATGTTTATTGTGAGTATTGTATGGTTATTTTAGTGGTCACAATTGTTTAACCAAAAATTCTTTTCTTTCAAAAAGAATTTGTAGAATATATATATATATATATATATATATATATATATATATATATATATATATATATATATATATATATATATATATATATATATATATATATATAATTTATTTTGAGTTAAATTAAATTAAATCAATGTTGTTTAAGTGGAAAAATGTTAAAAAATTTTCTATAATTTTGGATTACTATTAATTTATTTGTTTGTCAAAACTAATTTAATGGTAACTTGATATTTTTTAAAGTCATTTTATTATATTGTGATCGAATGATTTCTTGAAAATAACATGTTAGGCATCAAGCCCAAATATTATGTATGCTTAAAAATATGTTAGACTCAGTTATTTTTTTTTATATATATATAATTGGTAGAACAAAATAATTTTTTAATAAAAGGTTAGATCTCATCTCTACTTCCTTTATATATGTGTATGTATGTGTCTTTTCAAGACATAAGTATTGTCTCTTATAAACAAATTATTATTGTCCCACCTAACAAAGAAATGAGAAGGAGAGGAATATTCACATTCTTGTAGTATACAAGTGTACACAATTTGTTAGCGATTCTTAATTGTGAATTTGCTATAGAATAAGATGTTTTCAAGAAATATGTCTTTAATTATTAATATAGTATTCTACACTCAGGAATTTATGATCTAAAAACATACTTTAATTATATGATTTTAAATTTCGACAGAAGCAACACCAAGAAAACCAAAGTATTTCGTCTATAGTGCTGTATGTCGTTATTAAAAGAAGTTCCACATCTAGAGAGAGAGTATTAACAGTGAGACAAAGTTTAAAAAAAGTATGAACAAAATAAGAAATTAAAATTATATATGTCAAATCAAACGATGATTCTTATTCTTTATATCATTTGCTCTTTTATTATTTATTTATTTAATTGCATCATCTTTGTAGTAATAATGAAGGGAGGCCAAGTCTAGGGCACATTGCAATACTGGTAGAGATAGTAAAATGGGCTAATTTGTCCCGTTTGATTCATCTCGCATTTAATTCTCAAAAATATGAGATGGAATAGGTTAGTTTGTTTTGAAAAATAAGTTAAAAGAGTCAATTTATTCTGCTTTAGTCGGTTTATGGATTAGAAGGTTGATCCGCATAAAAAAAAAAAAAAAAAAAAATAAATTGAGTCTCCTAAAAAATAAAATAAAATATATAAAAAAATCACAAAAATTTAAAAATAGAAAAATTATAATTTATAGAGATTAAAAAAATAAAAAAATAAAATAAATTTAATATCATACCCATAAAAATATCACAAACACAAATAATAAAATTAATTTATAACACTTTAAAAAAATTCAACTCGACAAACTAACTCATACTCATTTTATTTAATCCGCATTATACAAGACGAATTATATAAATTAAAAATTAAAAATAAATTAAAATCTTAAATCTAACTTATAAAAAAAATAACAAATTAATAAATTAACTCAACGTATTAAACTCATTTTATCACCACTAAACACTAATGCAGCTTGTGGACACATGAAACTGATTGAACTTCGTGCCCTATTTGTGGTAAGATTATAATGTTAGTTGCCACATGAAGTGTGAGCCTGCACAGCATTGGCTACTTGAGCATGGCGAGGACGATATGTCACTGTCACTCACGTGGTACCATAACCAAATCATTGCAAAAACCAAATAGTACGACAATGAGAGAGAATAAAGATTGGGCCACGAGCCTGTTGTTGACACACAGGGACCACTTACAATCAGGGACATCGCCAAATTCAAACTTAAAAATAGTAGAGTCGCCAATCACATTCTAGGTGCTCCCCCTCCATTGAGAAATTTTTAGGTATGTGGAAACAAGAAAACTTTTTTGCTCTACTTTAATTATGTATTTCTTTAGCGAATGAGATATCTCCATACATTTGATTACTTTTAACTGTTTGCGGAGGTAATCTCAGTTTGACCACACGAACATACCATTTATACAGTCTTCTTAGGAGAGATATTTTTTTAAAATTTAAATTCGTGTTTTCATTTTAAAAAATTAGAATTACTTATTACGTCAACTCATTCTTTATAAATCTTTAATTATCTATTTATATTTATTGTTTCTTCTTTTAATTATATTTTTAGTATTAACTGAAATAGTGTACATTCAACAAATATAAAATAATAAAAATTATTTAGTCTAACATGAATTAACAATGTATTCTCCCATATCCTTCATCTTCTTCACTCTTTCATTCTTATCTTTTTTTTTACTCATGTGCTATTTTTTTCTAACTTTCAATTCAATTTCATCCAAGCACCACTTATTTCCTTTTGTTACTTCAACAACTTTGCCTATAACAACATGCTAATATCAATTAAACATCCCAATAAGTTCAAGGTTTGTCAATGTCGTATTTTTTCAGTTAAGATTTACTTTTGTCTTTTCTTCATATAAGTATCATAGATGATAGAAGATGAGTTGATTTCATTGAATGAGGAAGATAGATTAGCGAAGAATGAAGTATGCAAAATTAGGCTAAAGTAACCAACGCTTGCATGATTTCATTCGTTCAATAACTTGACCTAACTAATTACCCAAAAAAAAAAAATCTTGACCTAACTAAAATACTACGTAAAATAAAATTTTGAATTTATCACATGACCAGCCAGGCTGGCACTGACATTGAATCTCAACTTTTTTTTCTCGTGAAACGTTTACCTATTAAAAAAAAACAAATCCAATTAAATAAACTAATGAATATAGTCAAAAATGTAAAATCGTAGTTCGTAGGTCAAAAATAAAATGCAAGACTAGATAAATTTGTTTCTTTCAAAAAGAAAAATTGAAAAAGAGATGGAACAGCCGCAGCACGTGTCAAATGCAGCGTAAGTACAGTTATATGTACCTACAAAGTCACCACACCGCACAGTATCGGAGGAGTGAGAAGCGAGATCGGTGGCGCACGTGGTTACTCACTGGCCCCACTAGTCACCCACAACCATCACGTAAAATCGATTTTCTTAATCTAACGTTCCAGATTTCACGACCCTTTTAATTTTTTCTTTCCTCCAATTTCTCTGTATATATATATATATATATATATATATATATATATATATATATATATATCTTCGATTCCCTCTCTTTTCTTGTTCTTCTCCACTTTCTTAAGCTGCTTTTACTGCAGATTGTGAATGTGTTTTTACTTCAATTTTTTTTCCTGGATTTGCAGAAATCTTATTCTTTTATAACTATAAAGATACAAATTTGTGTGGGTCTCTGTTTCTCTTCTCAATCATATATGGAGCGGGATTATTTTGGTTTGAGTTCCAATAAAAATGGTGCTGGTACTACGAAGGAGGATGCTTCTCATAAACTAAAGGACCCAGGTCAGTATCATTTTTATGATTTTTCTTTTACTGATACGGGAAACTTTGCACTTCTAAGTTTGATATTTGTTTTACAACTGATGGAGTTGTGAAACTTGAAAAGTTTTGCATTTGCTTAGAGCCTTTTTCTTTGTCTACTTTTTTGTGTTTATGATTTAGTCATGAAAGTGGAGCAAGGTTGAGACTTGAGTAATTTTTAGTTGTGTGATTCTGTTTTATTTTCCTTTGTCTTCTGTTTTCTCCGAAACTAAGTATGCAAAATGGGCATGGGTGACTTCTTTCAGTTCCATTTTTTTGTCTTTAATTTTGACACAGTTTTTTTATTCAGTTTACTTTTTCTTATCAATGAACTGGTTTTATTTCTTTTTTTTTTTTTGGGTACAGAACTGGCATTTATTTTCTCAGAAATTGACATGACAAAAAAACTAAGGAAAAGAAGAATGCAATCACCCATATGCAGCATATTGTTGGGGCCTTTGTTGGTTTGCTTTGGTTTTTCTCTCTTGTGGATAAGAACAATTATGATTCCTAACTGCCAAATTTATGACTTAGGATATATAAAGTGGCATACCAGGGGCCCAACCACTGCAGCTGGGTCCATGCATTGCATAGATTTTTCTTTTCTTTGAAATAAATCTTCGATATATGGTGGAGAATATGGCATCATATGCATTGGATTGAATCATTGAACTGTTTCTTCTTCTTTGTGTCAGTGTGTTGTGAGACGGTCAAATAAAAAACGTATGCTCACTTAAAAAGGGTCAAAAAAGGAAAGCAGTAATGTTGCTTAAAATTAAGAAAAAAAATTATCATCTTATATTTTTAAAAAATATAAGAATTATTAACATTTTTTTAAAGGTATTGATTAAGTGAAAGAAAATAAATAAAAATATATATATATAATAAATGATATTAAAAAAATATAAAAAAGATGTATATATTATTTATGATAAAAATATAAGAGTTATAAAATTAATAATATTGTGGTACGTGGAAGAAACGTGGTCTTAGTTGTCTGCTTTTATTTGTTTCATATTTTAATTTTAATTTTAATTTAATTTTATGGTAAAATGTGCAGCTTTTTTTTCCCCCAAATTTTCTTGCCTATGTTGGAGTTTTAAATTGATATGGTATAAATGATTACGATAATCAAGTGTAATTTATCTATTAATATTATATTTAAGAATAACATGGGCATGATTGATTGTTATCTTAATTTAATGTGCCGTGTTGAATGGTCTTGAGAAATAAAATACTATCTTTGGTCGTAGTGCCCTGGCGCAACGAGCCAACGAGGTACATACGGAAGGATACATTTTTTTTTTGGGTACTAGGAAACATTGTGTACAAAAATAAACAAAGAGTGACTGCATAAAGTGTTGGTAATACTATTAGTATGTGTTAAATGGTGGACCATTAAATAATGCCGAGCTTTATAAGAAGCAATTTTTTTTTTCTTATTTGGGTTCTTAAATTTGTATCTTTGTGCCTGGCCAGATGCTGCCAAGTGTCTACATTTACAATTAAATCAGATCACAATCACATGTGATAAAAAATTAATATATGATGAAAGTGCCGCCAAAAGCTTCTACCTTGTTTAACTATTTTTGCTGTAAGGGAGCGGAGATATATGTTGTGGGTTATCGTATCCCTTATCTTTGCTATCTACATATATTAATGGCAATTCGCAACAGGCTGATATATTTTTTGTTTTTTTTGGTAGATTTAATATTCTTCTAAGGTTTAGATGACCTTCAAGACAATCATCATTCTGTTGTTTCATAGTTTGGAAAGCCATTAAA
This sequence comes from Ormosia emarginata, assembly GCA_029884605.1. Lineage (NCBI taxonomy): Eukaryota > Viridiplantae > Streptophyta > Magnoliopsida > Fabales > Fabaceae > Ormosia > Ormosia emarginata. Next base: position 7,204,545 of record JAQQTP010000059.1, on the reverse strand, counting down.
TAATCTATTGAAGTTTGTTTGGTCACTTTTATCACACGTACACTAAGTGCTAAACTTATTTATCTTTGAGATATCTATGCAATCTAGCTATTACTATCATCTTTATCCTGTTACATTTTTCATTACTCACGGGCTTCATTTGGTGTTCCATTTTGTACTTGAACATTTGCAGCATCAGTAAGGGGTGCAGGAATTCAGTGGTCATTCTCAAACAATGTCTCTGCACTTCCTCAACTGCTGTCCTTCAAGGCCACTGAGGAAGATAGGCCGAGAAAGACTATTATTGATCCACTAGCTTCAACTGGATATATGACATTATCAACTGCAGATGCTTTTGTCTCTAACCAGAAACCCTTCTTGGGTGCGATCCAGGTTTGTTTCTTCTTTTAAACTAGATTTTGTTTTGCAAATGAAATTGCTCAAATAGCAAGCAAGGTTTGTAAGAAATCTAGAGTCATATAAATTCAATACATCAACATAGCACTTCGAAATATAGAACGTATCTGAGTTGGCCATGAATGATTAATTGAGGTTATGGCGAGGAGTGTTCCTCTAATTAAATCATTTTCCCTATCTATCTCTTGCAACATGCGGCTATCGATGGGACAAGCTAGATAATATATAGTGGTAGTAAGAAGGGGACTTAGCAACTTATTTATAACCACAACATGCTCTCCTATCAAGAGATATTATTAGGAATAAACCATAACTGGTCAATAGTTAATTGAGCCTATATTATTGTCGTCAAACCACATTAACTTAATAATAGATGTGTATAACCCACAATATAAATATTAATATTAAACTTACAGTGCTTATCTATATTCCAGGATCTATATTCCAGATCATATTGCTAACCCAATTTTCATAAACAAAACATAACATTAATTGTAACACATAAGAAAATTTTAACATTCTCTCATTTTGACAAAATTAATTGTAATTTCAATTTTGAAAACAATTTATTTAAAAAATGACTCTACGGCTGGGCAACTAAGAAAAAAAATACTTAATACGTGGCCATGATTTTTAAAAACATATGATTTATAGACAACACCTCTAATATTAGGGTTGTAATCGGGTCGATTTAGTTCGGTTATTAGGAGCAAATAAATCTGAACTAATTAAAATTAATTGGTTCAATTTTTTTATTTTTGATAGCCAAACTCGAATTAAACCGAACTGAACATCTACGAATTGGTTCGATTCGAGTGGTCGAATTGACTAATTTTTTATCTTACAAAAAAATAAGCTAAATAATTAGCTTTCTATAGCAAAAAAAAATGCATAATAAACCTATGAACAATGAAAACGTGATTGCCTAAATGCTTTCTAGAACAAGTGCCCTTAGGTTTTTTGAAGTCAATAAAACTATTATCATCATAGAGAACAAATAAGCGAGATTTCCAGGCCACATTATACTCTCACCAAATTGAATACAGAACCAGTGTCATCCAAATTCCAACATATGAAGCTACAGTCTCTGACGCCATCTTTGTGGAAGTGTTCAAATGAGCAAAGTTGTTTATAGGGTGCCACTAAGTCTATTTCTTTCATTGCTTTCACCAATTCTCATAACTTGAAAGACCGAAACCACACATTCCATAAATACACAAGTTAACATACTCATAAAATTAATTATGCTATAAAAATGAGGCAACAAAAGAAGTGCCAACTTTGAATGAAATTACAAAATTTCCTTTGTTCTCTAAGGCTAAAGGTTTTCTCTAAGCCTAAGTGTTTAGTTTTATCCACAGTTAGATGACAAGAACATAATCTAAGTACAACTTACTAGCTTGCTTGAGACAAATGTTCATCCACAGTAACCAAATAAAGCCCAAATATTTCTTTAACACAATTAAAACATAATATGGGTACAACTTATTGACTAACTTGAGGTAAAATTTCATCCAAAGTAACAATATAAAATGCATGCATTATCTGCTAGTAATTTCATCATCACTTGACAAGGTCTTATAAATGCCATGAATTATCATCTAAAGTAGAGCAAATTCATTGAACACTTGTAACTAATAGGTAAACAGAAGGGCTAACTAGAGTATTTCCAATAGCCTGATAGGTACTTTTGACAAAACCAAAGCCACAAATAGACCAAATTAAAGACATTTTGTATGTCTTATCCCCCATGCATAAACTTGAAACTATGAGTAACGCACACACAAAAATGGTATTCCAATATCATGAACCCTAATATAACCCATATGGACATAAAGAACAACAAAAGCTTATAGAAGAAAGAAATTGTTGTAAATCTATAAAAATGAAGAGAAAGTATCTAAGTCAATCAAGCATCAGTGGACTCTATACCTTGCCAAAAGCAACTTATAAAGGTTTATATATAACTACATGTGCAACAATAAAAACAAGCACGTGATTAGTTCACATAACATCAATAAAACCCACAATAACATCATTCTTGATTGTCAAATGCTAAGCAATGGTGATGATACAACACCAAAGGCAAACCTACCCAAACTTAACTAGCCATTTACCCAATTTGAACCTCTAACAATAAACAACCCTACAAATCAAGTCGGAAAAATCACAAAGATATATAGCTGAATTCATGATTAATAAAAATAAAAAAATTAAAAATCAACATTTCAGAAACAGAAATCAGCTCCAACCAATCTTTTCCCCAACATATCTACTCCCATCATTAGAAGTGTGAACTCCATATCATCTTAGGTTAAAATTGAGGCCAAATTTTACCAGCATTGCTTGGAGGCAGTTTTTTGCCCTCCATCCCTACCTGTGTTACCCACAATATTGACTTTCCTTGCTCACTCTACACTCATCATACTTACCATTAACCCAATCTCCCTTACGCCAAAAAATCCCTAAATTTTCTCTAATCACCAAAAATCAACAAAAATACATGAAAACTGAAAATGCAAAGAAAAAGGCTCTACCAAGAAAAGAGGTTAGGGCCATTGTGTTTGTAGAAAGAGAGAACAAAAGATTTAGAGGAAATTTAGGGTGGAGAGGAGGGGTTTTACCTGTGGGTCGAGAGGCAACTCTGGCAATGGTGGTGCTACGACAATGGTGGTGGTATCTACGACAATGGTGGAGGTCGGTGGGTTCTATTCTATATCTATTGTTTAGGATTAGGGTTTTGCAGGAAATCTCTTAAAGGGTTCATTCAAGTTTAGGTTGTCTGAGTAAAAATGAAAAAATGATGCTGCTTAGAGGAATGTGATGGATTTTTTTTAGCATAAACAAGGCAAAAAGTCTAAGAAAACGAGAAATTCTAGTCGTGCAGTGTTGAGCGGTGAGCGGTGGCGTGCGGCGGTGTTGTTACTGCTAGGGTTCAAATGGGGTGATGCTCAGGAAATGAAATGGATAGAAGAGCGACCGTGCTAAAGTATCAAAACTAGGGTTCAAATGGGGGTGATGCTCGATGGAAATGAAATGGATAGAGGAATGAACGGACCATTGGATCTTAGAGATAAAGTATCAAAAGTGTTCGAGTTTTTAGTGTTTGTGTGTGTGTGTGTGTGTGTGTTCACTCCTTTCACCCTCTCACAATAAACACTTCTCTCATTAGATATGTCCCATATATATATATATATATATATATATATATATATATGTTTAGTTTGGTTCTCAGGTTTGAAATTTTAAACCCGAGGACCAAACAAATTAAAACTTATTCGATTTAGATTTTACCCGAATCAAACCAAACCAATCTAATTGGTTCAGTTCGGGTTATCCAAACTAATTTATACCCCTATCTAATATGACCCCGTCAAATAATGCCAACTATGTCGAATCATGGAAGTCATTAATCATTTATTGACACAACTTCTTTCCATGGTTACAAGCACAATTTAACACTATTGACACAAGTTTTAGTGTGGTAGTGTAGTAAGAAAAACAACATCCAACATTGATCCAGAAAAAAAAGTGTTGTTTTCTTGTCAATCCGTCGATTTCTCTTCAACATACTTAGTTACAACAAAAGCAAGAGAAATTCTATTTCTTTTCAGTATGCTTGGGTACAAAATAAGCAAGAAAAATCAAATAACTTGTCTCACATATCCAATATAGTGTTTATGACGAGGCAACATCTACATACTTGAGTTTTACACCAAAACTCAAGTTTCTTAGAAATAGGTACACAATTTCTCTACAAGTATACTTTAAAGAAGCAAGTGAAATTCTATAGTTCATTAAGAACCTTTTATGCCTCAACTCCAACATGACGTCAATCATGGGCACAGTGGTTCCAATGACATTGAGCTTTAAAATACCACATTATGCCTTAAACTCCAATACGGTGTCAACCACAGGCATGATGCTTCTAACAACACTAAGTTCAAAAATTTTTTGCAATTGATGTACACAAAAATATATACATAAAGAGATATAATAATCAAAATTAATGTATCATCAATTGCTTAAAATAAACAGTATATGTCAACTAAATACTAAAAGTGTCAAATGATAGAGGTTTGACATCATAATATAAATATCTAAACTCCCACTAAACTAGCACATCAAAAGATGTCAAATGCCCTTACTTACAACATAACTTTTAAATGCTATGGGTCTAATTCTTTTTGATAATGTATTACCTAACATGGAATTAATATGAACATGTTCAACAAATATGTCTTTGTTTTTCAGAAGATATCCGACATCTAATGCTTCACTTCCAAATGCTCAAGACCATTATAAAGTAGCATTATTATCTCGATAAATTATCTCAATAAATTTCCAATCGTCTAAAACAACGAAATTCTCAATATGAAGACATGTCACAAGTTTCTTAACCAAGTAATTTGAAATGTATGTAGCAATATAACATGCAACAAAAGCACATATATCCAATATGTTTTTAGAAATAATAATAATAATAATAATAATAATAATAATAATAATAATAATAATAATAATAATAATAATAATAATAATGAGTCAAAGAAACTTGAATTTACTATTTATTTTATGTAACACAAAATGTTATGAGCTTTGTACTCTAAAGCCTAAGTCAGTCTATATGCCAAGGCCTAATATGAATGGCTGGTTGATTGAGTCATCTGGTGGATCTATGGGAAGCAATGTATTTCCCAGAGCCGTGTCGACCGGCCTAGGACCAGTGCCACCGCCAATGTTACTATGGACAAATCAACCTTAAAATATCTCAATAACAATGCAATGGCAAGTTACACTTATTTTTCGACGAAACGTAGTAGCTACTATAAACTGGTATCAAATAAGCGGGCATGTATCCATTTTATTTATCTATTTATCAGGTAAAAATAGATTTCACATGAAGGATGGACCATTATTGAATGAAGATTACGAACTATACATGGTAAAATCAACCAAGATGAAGTTTTGATTGGCTAGGATGTAGCAGGCCATCAAAGTCTTTACCAATGTCAAAGAGTCAAAAAAATGGTTGCAGAGGTGCTTGAGACAATAATGACCCGTAAGAAGAGAAATTTGACATGTTCTAAGGTTTGGTTATTAAAGAACAACCCACATAAATGTGATGTTTAGTAGTCGAGGTTAAGCCAAGATAATTTTGATGGTCGGACTGATACATTGAGACATTCGACGAAAATAAAGATGACAAGAAATTGAAGAGTATTGTCAAAAAAGAATCTGCAAATACAAGGAGGGTTTTGTCAATCTTAGTGTGGCTTAAATTCGACAAGTGTGATCAAGTACCGGATCGTCAAGTTTCATCGAATAAAAGTTGTCAATTAAATTCGGTGAGAAATCTGGATATCGTTCTCGGTTGAGATCGATGGCCAAATACCAATTCATGAAATTAGCCACTATTTAAACCAAGATTTAGATCAAAGTGAGCTCTAATAATCTCACTCAAGCTTAACGAATTTGAAAACAAGAGAAACACATGAACTCATGCAATGACAATATTTTTAGATTTTTATAATTGGCAAATTAACAGACACCTAGTATGCAAAACGATTGGAATTTAGTTTATGAAAGAGTTGAGATCAAGCTTCATTTGATTTCATCTGTTACATATCAATTGGAACTAAAACAAGCTACTATTCTTATTTTGTCACTGAATTCTCTAATTTAATTAAACTCTAATTCCTTGGCACCACAATATGGTTTGCCACCATTATGTTCCTCTTTGTTCCACAATTAAAAATCTTAATTCCTTAGGTGAATCTCTCAAGAGATAATAAGCATTACGATTTAGAATTCAAAGTTCAAATCCAACTGACAAGCAAATCAATGACTATTCCTAGCCCGTGAGAACTACGAATATTTGGCAAGATTCATAATCTCATAACACAAATCATATACCAAATTTCCATTCAATATATAATCCAAAAATCATTCTAAGAGAATCAATCTTTAGAAAATGGTTATATAGGAGAAGAGATCATAAACTCAAAACAGTAGCTTGGAATAGGGAATGTCTATGCTATAGTCTAGGTGATAGGTGAATGGCTAGAATGATAATACGGGAATGTCTATATGGCTGCCTAGGTGATGAGGATCAAATGGCTATGATACAACCATGAGATTGCTTTAACAAAATTGTATTAAGTAAACCCAATATCATTTACAAACAATCCTATTTTGTTTCATCAAAATCCACCTAATCCCAACAAAGGGAAATTTAGTTATTCATGGCAACAATGACAAAAACTAAAATAAGGGAAGAGAATAGAGAAAACTCCATAGGTAAGTGAAGATCCTTGATTCGATTAATTCTTGGACACGATTTTTTCCATGATCAATCTTCGGGAATACCCCTAACTCTCCAAAATGTTTTACTCTTATACCTAAAGCGAGAAATAGTAAAAATGCCTCTTCTCCATAAGGACTTAGTGAATCAACATTTAGTTGATCTTACCCAACTACCAAATTAGGTCGAAATATGAACTTATAAAAGTGTAGCATTCGTCGGGTTAGATGAATCCGACAATGGGCGCAACAATGATGAATTTGAAGTTAACCTTGAACTTGAGTGCCTCCTTTTGCGCTATATGTCCGTAACGTCTTTTGTCAATTCATAATCCGCAGTGCCTTTAATTTATTGTTAGGCGCTTCATATCGAGCGCCCGGGCGCTAAACATCCAGATAAAAAAGTGTATCTCCTTTCCGAAGCTTTCAAGGGCGCTTTGAAGGCGCTCCTTCCGTGGCGCTTATATGAAAGTTGATACAGATCCGTTTCGTCCAATAGATTCCTTTAAATGTGGCGCTAAGGAATTTACAGCTCCTTCCGTGGATGCAATGGACGCTCATCTCAAGCTAGGAGAATCTCTTGAAAATTTCCTTAAAAGGAGGAAAGGCTTAAGGTTGTGTCAAGATGCGACTTGTATGATGATCTTTCTTGGAGGCTTTAAGTCCTTTCTTCTTGGATGCTTTTAATACTACAAAGACAAAGTAAAATAATGAGGATTCCCCATCCTTTTGATCAACTAAGCTTAATCACAGCCTCACAACAAACTTTGCAAATTATCAGAGGAATAAGCAGTATAAAGAGTAAAATAAGGGAGATTATAATAGAAATAAAAGACATATAACCATGCCTTTAGCGTGGTTATTACAATCCTAGTTGAGCTGGCAACAAGTGAAGTTAGACGGCTGGATGGGAATGATAATTTCCGGCAAGAGAAACTTACGAACATAAAGAAAGGGAAACAGGTTCAAAGGTCTACTCCAAACAAAATTGGAAGAAAATAGCCAATTGGACTTGTAGCAAATGGCCAATTGGACTTGTAAAAAGAAAAGAAAGAAGAATAATCTAGCAACTAAGGAAAACAAGAACATGGCTAGGTTGAAAGCTGAGAAAATTATAAGAAGAATAGCTGGGAACAAAAACAGTAGTGATGATGAAGATTGGTCGAAGGAAGAAATCTTGAAAGTTCTGAAAGATCCTGACCAAGATGTCGAATGGAGAAAGAAAATGCTCGACATGATCAAGGAGAAAAGAAATTTGGCAAAGTCTGATTGCCAAATTGTAGATATGGATTGGACAGTTGATGAAGTTATTGAAGCCTTGACTGATCCAGATGATCTTTTAGGCTTTGGTGATAATGAACAATTCAACATGGATTTCAATCTGGACAAGGATCTGGATGACATCATAATGGCTATGGATGGTAGTTTGTCGTCGGAAGAGTACCTCAAGCTTGGTGGATACAAAAGTCATGAAGAATCAAATAAGTAAGAATTTTTGAAGTCGATGAATGTGAACTTGATTTCAGTTATACCTGCTGAATTCGAAGGGTATCACGAAATTGAATATGTAGGAGAGAATGAAGAAGATCTGGATAACCTCAATGATCATTGGCCTTTTTTCAGGATAATATGTTAACTGTATTCGATAATACAACATATTTCGAAAAGCCAACAGAAGAACAGAAGATTCATCTTCGCCCATTGCACATCAAGGCTTTGTTAGAAGGCAAGCCAACAAATAGAGTCTTGATAGACCGGGGGGCAGCTATCAATCTGATCCCAATGGCAATGTTAAAGAAACTTGGGAAGAATAAGTCTGACTTAATGGCAACTAATATGATTGTTACTGATTTCAGTGGAAAAACTTCCCCATCAGACAGAGTAGTGATGTTAAACGTGCAAGTTGAATCCATTGAAAGGTCGACATTATTTGTCGTAATTCCAACAAAATCCAATTACAATCTTCTACTGGGGAGAGATTGGATACATGCTGTTGGAGCAATACCATCGACAATTCACCAAAAAATTATTCTCTTGAATGCAGATGATCAGGTAGAGATAGTAGAGGCAGATGACAGCTCTTGCTATTTACGACAACTTCATGTTGATTTTAAAATTTATGCTCCAAATGTCAAGCCGGTCACGACAAATAATGGAGTTATCAACAAAGATGCACTTGAAACATGTTTAATGGATTAGTTTGGTATTCGACTAATGAATAAGGTCGACATGGATCGGCCAAGCACTAGCCATGAGTGTTAATCAGTTGGATTGACTATCAGCTTATTTAGCCAACAGGGCAGTATACGCCACTGAATGTGTATTGTCAGATTGTATAATAGATGATGGTCCTTTGGGTTTTGAGAAAGGACCTGATGAAAGACAAGGTATAGAGGTAGAAGATCCTTTGGAAGAGATAAACTTGGACATTGAAATAGACAAAAGGCCTATATTTGTGAGTTCATTTCTGCCAAAGGAGTTCAAAGAAAAGCTTGTCAAATTAATTAAGGAATATAAAGATTGTTTTGTGTGGGATTACGATGAAATACCTGGATTGAGTAGAGATCTTGTCGAGCATAGATTGCTATTGAAAGAAAGTTGCAGACCTGTCAAGCAAGCTAATAGAAGATTTACACTTGAGGTGATTTTGAAGATAAAAGAAAAAGTCAAAAGATTGCTCAAAACCAAGTTCATCAGAACAACTAGATATGTTGAATGGCTTTCTAATATTGTTCCTGTAATTAAGAAAAATGGCAAGTTAAGAATATGTGTAGATTTTAGAAATCTAAACACTGCTACACCTAAAGATGAATATCCAATGTCAATTATGGATATGTTAGTTGATGCCGCATCTGGACATGAATTGTTGAGTTTTATGGATGGCCATGCAGGCTATAATCAAATTTTTATAGTTGAGGAGGACGTGTCGAAAATTGTCTTCAGATGTCCAGGAGCTATTGAGACATATGAATGGATAGTCATGCCTTTCGGTTCAAAGAATGCAGGGGCCACCTATCAGAGAGCAATGAATACAATTTTCCATTATGTCATTGAAAAATTTATAGAAGTGTATATCGACGATGTCATTGTCAAGTCAGAAACGAAAGAAAACCACTTGACAAACTTGAGGCAGGCTTTCGATAGGATGAGAAAGCATAGCCTAAAGATGAATCCAAAAAAATATGATTTTATAGTGTCGGCTGCTAAATTATTAGGTTTTTTAGTCCATAAAAAAGGTATTGAGGTGGACAAGAATAAAGTCAAGGCAGTTTTGGAAGCCGCACGACGAATAAGAAGGAATTACAATCTTTTTTAGGAAAAGTGAATTTCCTGAGAAGATTTATATCCAATTTGTCGGAAAGAACTAAAGTTTTTGCTCCATTGATCAAGTTGAAGGCTGAACAAGAATTTGTGTGGGAACCTTGCCACCAAGAAGCCTTCGACCAGATAAAGCAGTACTTGACAAACCCTCCGGTCATGATGCCTCCAGTGCCTTGTAGACCGTTGAAATTGTATATATCAGCGTCGAATGATACAATAGGTAGTATGTTGGCTCAAGATGAGAATGACATCGAGAGAGCCGTATATTATCTTAGTCGAGTTTTAAATGATACTGAAAGGAGATATAGTGTAATAGAGAAACTTTGTTTAGCATTATATTTCTCATGTACTAAGCTTAAATATTATATGATGCCTTGTAATGTATTAGTTATGTCGAAAATTGATGTAATAAAGTATATGTTGTCAAAACCAATATTAAATTGACGTATTGGTAAATAGACCGTTGCTTTGTCAGAATTCTCTTTACAATATGTTCCAATGAAAGTTGTCAAGGGCCAAGCAATTGCTGATTTCTTGGCTGACCATCCATGTTTGAATGATGATAATATAAATTTCGTCGGGTTAAAACCTTGGCGTTTATATTTTGATGGCTCAAGGCATCAAAATGGGGTTGGAGTAGGAATTCTAATTGTTTCTCCTCAAGGTACTCTAACTAAATTCATGTTTAAACTTAAATATACATGCTCAAACAACGAGGCTGAGTATGAAGCCTTAATTGTTGGGTTAGAAATATTAATAAAAATGAAAGCATGTAATATGCATATTTTGAGGGATTCACAGTTAGTCATTAAGCAACTCACCCAAGAATATAAATGTGTCAGTTATAATCTGACCAAATATTGTGTTGTGGCGAGTAAGTTAATGAAGAAATTCGACGAAGTGATTATCGAACATATCCCTAGAAATTTGAATGATGAGGCTAATGAATTAGCACAGATTGCTTCTGGGTATAAAATTTTGTCCAAGGTCCTGATAAATCTAATGAAAATTAGAGAACTTTTATATCTATTAGAAGAAAGAGATGTACTACAAAATGATATTTCGATAGTTAATGACTTGAGACTGCCAATATTAAGCTATTTGGAAAATCCAAGTCAAAATGTGAACAAGAAGCTCAAATACAGAGCGTTGAAATTTGTAGTATTAGGAGGGGCTTTGTACAGAAAATATGTCTATAGAAATTTAGAGGTTTGCTTGAGTGAAGCAGAGGCTTATATTGCCTTGGCAGAAGTCCACGAAAGAATTTGTAGAGCTCATCAAGCAGGTGATAAGATGAAATAGGTCTTTCGACGTCAAAGATATTATTGGCCTACACTAGTTAGGGATTGTATAATGTTTGCTAAGTCTTATGAAGAGTGTTAAATACATGGCCATATACAAAATGTTCCTGCTAGTGAATTACATTCTATTGTTAAACCTTGGTCATTCAGGGGATGTGCTTTGGATTTAATTGGCCAAATTCATCCTGCATCGTTAAAGGGACATAAATATATTTTAGTAGGACTTGATTACTTTACTAAATGGGTTGAGGTTGTGGCCTTAAAGGATGTAACCCAACAGGATGTGATTCACTTTATTAAAGATAATATAGTTTGTCGATTTGGAATACCACAAACTTTGACAATCGACCAAAGGTCAGTATTCATTGGAAGAAAAGTTATCGAATATGCCAGTTCAAGAAAAATTAAAATGCTCACGTCGACTCCATATTATGCTCAGGCAAATGGCCAAGTAGAGGCCATGAATAAAATAATCATAAGTTTGATTAAAAAATATATTGGTCGACAACCTAGAAATTAGCATAATACCCTTAATCAAATTCTATAGGCTTATAGAAATTCACCAAGAGAATCGACAGACACTTCACCATATAAATTAGTTCATGGCCATGATGCAGTTGTTACCAGTCGAGATTAATCTTCAATCAGTTCGTATTCAAAAACAAGATGAGTTACCAGTTGAACATTACTGAAACTTAATGTTTGATGAATTACACGAATTAAGTGATGAGAGATTAATTGTTTTGGAAAACTTGATTCGACAAAAAGAAAGAATTGCTAAATTTTACGACAATCGAGTTAAGTACAAATCTTTTAAAATTGATGACTTGGTTTGGAAAGTAATCTTGCCCATGGATAAGAGTTATCGAGAATATGGAAAATGGTCTCCAAAATGGGAAGGACCATTTAAAATTACTCAAGTATTTTCTGGGAATGCTTATGCACTTGTCGAAGTTAATTCCGGTTTGAGAGTTAAGTCCATTAATGGCAAATATTTGAAGTCATATAAACCGACAATGTGTGAAGTAAAGATTAACAATAAGTAAAAATAAAATTTCATTCATATATTCGACAATTACAAGTAGCATGAAAATACCGATATTACAACTTATTTAAGATGTCAGAATATTACAGAGAAAAATAGACCTATTCTAAATAAACCAGAAGCTTCTCCTCAGGTGAGGCATGTGTCGTTTGAGCTCGTGGGACCTAAAGAAGAGGAAGAAGTAGACGGCCTTTAACTTATCAAGGATAAGATGATGGTTGGTCGTCTACTCCCTGATGAGTCATCCATGTCATAACAACCGTGTTTTAGTAACACCGGGTTATTACGATGATTACTGAAGCTCATCAGGAATATTACGATTCTTACTGAAGCTCAAGATAAGAATCATCATTAATAAAGAGTCCTTCTTCCATTTTTAACATTGAGAGAAGAGGAAATTATCTGAAAACATGGTAAAATTCGCTGGGAAATGAGAAGGAAAAGGTCGAATCTTACACTTTGAGAACACTTTTTAGAATTTTGGTGTCTTTGTTTTGAACTTGCATTATAATAATTATTAATTATGATGCGCGATTCTGAATACGATGGTATTTAAGTGTATGAGATAAAATTATTGGAATTGATCAAAGGGAATGCTTATTAGGTGTTGGCCTAGAAGGCCATACAAATCCTGTCGAATTATTAAATCGACAACCGATAATATATATATATAAATATATATATATATATATGTATATATATATTGCAAAACTTCCCAAGAATCTTCCAAGATTTGTTTATTAGCGCAAGCTCTTTGATACTTTGGTTCAAGAGAGTTTATATCTACTAGCACTACTTTGGTCTCGACAGCCCATTGTTTGGAGTTGTTAACAATGCTTTATTGCTTAGCAGTCCCCTATTGCAATGCAATGCTCAGCTTTTGCTTTCGACGACGAGTCTCTTCAATCTCGTCCTTCGCGTCGGTCAATTGCTTCAAGATTCTGGACTTTTCTTGAACTTCTTTGTCATAAGCAAGAATGACTCGACGGATAATAGACATTTTTGAAATTGTGAAGAAAATCTTTGACAGTCATAGGAAGAGCTCGACTAGCTATTGGCAGCTGTTGAGAAAGAGGTTCCAACTCGGTCACAATGACCATCATCCTTTCCTGAAGAGGTTGGTCAAAAGTTAAATGTTCAAAAGAATAAGTGAAGGTATTCTTTAGCTCAGCCAATAATTCAATGACGTAAGAGTCACTAGAATCTTGTCCTTGTTGTATGAAAGAGTGAGCTGACAGTGGAGGACTCCTGTGACTACTTGACAGCAAGGTGATTAGTTCATCTAAATCCACTTCCATGTCTTCAATATTTTCTAGTTTTGCAATAATTGAATTTTTCGAAGGAGGTGGAGGTGGATTGGTAGGTGCAATTTCAGTCATAAGGGTGTCCATGTCGAATTCGTCTGTGAAGATTTGGACGAGGTTGTCTTTATTTGCTTGAGAAAAACTCCCAGTGCTCGAAGGGATTTGAGTTTTTCTCAAATTTGTGGCAGTTTAAACCTCTGTCGGAAGAGGCAGAGAGATGGCAGGCATTGCAGGAGTCGAAGATTGGAACTAGAAGATGAGATTAAAATTTATCTTTCTTCCAGTAATGTCGAAAGAAAAATTTTGGGGGACATTTGTTGAGAGTAAAATCATAAGTTCTAATTCGACGAAGATAATTTCGACAGTTGGATGATAACATTGAAATATTCGACGAAGATAATTTTGATGGTCAAATGATACCATTGAGACATTCGACGAATAAAGGTTTCGATAGCCAGATGATAACATTGAGATATTCGATGAAGAGATTTTTGACAGATCGATGATGATGACATTGAAGAAATTTTCTAATGTGTTATAGTCAGATGTTGATTTTTGTCGAAAGATCTCAATTGCTTTCAATTATTAGTCTTGAATTCGACAGCTAGATGGTGATCCAAGTGGTGGTCAACTCTCAAATGGTCAAGAGTTGGTTTCGTCGAAAATAAAGTTATCAATTCTGAATTCGACAGGAGTTGGTTATTGTCGAAAGATTTCATAACTGCTCTCAGTTGAGCAAAATATTAGTGTAGAAAAACGTGACATAACTGCTATGTACGTAGTCAATTTTTAGGAGTCAGTTATTTTTCATAATTTGCCTATAAATACTAGTATTCACGATGTACAAATGGTAATTTTACTGGATATACAATCCTAACATCTCACTCAAGCAGATTAACAGATTTGATTCCAAGTATGACTTCAATTTTCAATTCTAGACATTTACATTAATGCAATGTCTTTTTAAATTCTTTATTTTCAAGTCTTGTTCTTTAAATTTCTTTACATTTTTTGCACTTTATATTTTCTGCACTTTTAAGTTCTTGCATTTACTTTTTCTGTACTTTATTTTCTGTACTTTACATTTTTGCAAGTTTTTTATTAGTTTTCTTTACTTTCTTGCAATCAGTTTGACAAGTTTTCTATTATTTACTTTAAGTTTGTTTTTAAAAACTTTTTCAAACGAGATTACCACATAACTTTGAACGCACATTCGACTAATAAAATATATTTGTTTGTTAAAATTTGTCTTAACCAAATTCACTCATAAACAAAATGTATCTCAACTTCCAGGTATAATATATCAATACTCAAATATATAACTTACTAACATAAGCATAGCATTGCTTCACATTAAAATCTATGAAATAGAACTCGCATAAAATTGTGATTTTTAAACTTTTCAATGTTAGATATAAATTCACACTATTAAAATTAAATAAAAGTTATTAATGAAAGAAACATCAAGTGGGATAAAAAAATGTAACAAAATCACCTTTTCCACAAAAAAATCATGCACCATTTATTGTAGAAGCATCAACAGAAGCATAATAACTAAGTCAACATAGAGTAAATCTATATAATCATTTATTCTGATAAAAGAATGTAAAAAAATATTCAAATAAAATTTTTAATGCTCCAACTTTATGTCCCATAAAAAAAATTACCAATATGCTAATTTAATTAAAAAAATTAAGACTTTAAATTTTATCAAATTATGGAATCAAAATATTACTAGCAACAAATTGCTATGTATATGTTCCAAAGTAGGAAGGGGAAAACAAAAAAAAATGTTGGAGCATTTAAACTCCTTTTTCTGATTTTTTTAAAAATTATTTTTAATCTTTCTACATCATTGAAAAAAAAAAGAAAAGAAAGAAAAGAACTTAAATAATGACAAAATATCACATTGTCAATAATGAGAGTAAACTATAAGGTATATAAAATTGTTTCATACCAACTAAAAAGAAACATTGTTCTATCTTAGTCACACATCAATTCTTACTCACCATTAGCAGCAATATTAATGTGCATTTAATTGAGTCCAAAAATAACTATAATGATAAAATACATCAAATATGGAAAAATTCAAAATAAGCTAATAAACTCACTTAAAAAGTTAACGTTAAACTAACACACCAATAAATGAGTATATACGAAAAACAACTCCTTAACAACATGAGCTATATGATAATATTGTCATGTCATTTTATACTCTTTTTTGGGCACGGCAAAAAGCTTCTAATTTGAAGTTAACATATTAAACTACAACAAAACTTAAGAACCGACACCTTTAGACAGACAAATTTCTAACGTTGTTGTAGCTAATACAAAGAATACGATGGAGAAATAAAAGTCTATCCCCTTTGGGGTGATAGACCTCTAAGTCATTATATCTTTGTACTCACTTCATGAAATTTCTCATAATTATAACACACGATAGCCCCCTCGTGAGTAGTGATCGTATGCAATACTTCAAAGAAAAGAAAGTTATACATAATGATGAGAAAATTTTCTTACAATCTTTTGCAAATAAGTTACTTTAGTGACAAACATTTACATTGACCTTCAAGGAATTAAGTCATACTAGGACAAACAAATTGCTCAAAAAAAAAAAGATCGATATATTCATAACAATATGTAAATTGTTGATCTATGCAACATAAGACACTAACAAAACATGTGTCTCCATAGATCACCGAGTCATAAATTCTATTTATTCAAATAGTTTCAATCAAAATTATCATGTTAAAACAAATATTAATGCTAGCAAATGACAATTCTAAATCTTAATACAAGATACAAGGGATACAAACAATCATTTAATTTATCATAAAAGATAACAACCTATCTAAATAAATTAAAGTTCAACAAAGGCCCAAAAAATAATAAGCTTCCTTAAATAACTATAGAAGCTATGACAACCATTGAAATCTCAAATAATTAGAATTTAAAAGATTGCCCCAAAGAAATAAAAATTAACAACATGAATACTTAACATCAATTACTTGGGTATTAAATAATGGCTTGCCACAAATATAAGCCAAAACAAGAACATAAACATAAAATTATATCCCCCTTTGGGGTGAGAACACAAAAATATATAAAGGTCCTCCATGTGAAGCCAATAACAAACAAAAAATCCTAACAATTAAGAAAATCTCCTTTGGAATGATAAGCTTAAATATTAGGAATAAACTCATATTGACATGCCTCACATAATTCTCAATTAAAACACACAATAACTCTCTTTAGGGTGACAATCAGGGACAGACTATAAAAAGAGTGCTCATGCTCTCACTAATTTACAAGCTTTTTTTTTATTTTATATATATATTTATCTTTTTTATTCTTTTGATATATATAAAAATAATTTTTATTTCCAAGACTTAAAATTTCGAATTCACATTATATGCAATATAAAAAAAAAAATCCCTTATTTGATGATAAATTCATGAATTCACATAAACGAATCACTTTGGTGATAAATGTTCATATAAATCCACAAAACTAATCATACAAGAAAATAAATGTTCAAACAGACAAAATGGTTAAATTAGTTAAAATGAGATACTCATCAACTTGACTCTCTCTTGACCTTAAAACAATTCAAAAAATTACATTTCATAAACACTGAGTTTCAGAGTCCACCAAATATATATTTAACTTAAATTATAATATAACAATATAAAATAAGGTGGAACATGTAAAACATAGAAGGATAGAGTACACGTTGCCATTCAACCTAGAATATCCATAATTATTTTTCTCGATAATTATAACCCACAAACATATTTCTAAAAATTGCATAATACAATAAATCGACAATTAAGGATATTGAAAAAAAAAATTACCACAGCGGAAACAAAAAAAAAATGTTAGTGTTTAATAAAATAATAAATCTGACCAAAACTTGCTCTACCTTACATGCCTCGTATATATATATATATCATTACATTCAAAAGGCAAATCCATTTTCAAAAAGCAAAGACAAGTTTTAATATTTTTTTATCAATGCCAACTTTGAACAGAATAAAGAAGGTCCAGGTGCTACACCCACTCGTAATACGTGTGGGCTTTTGTGACAGGAGAGCCGAAGCTCCTATTTTCTCCGTCGAATAGCTGCTATGCGCAGTCATGGGGTGGGAAAATATCAAAGATCGGCTGTTTCAGCCATTTTAAAACAAAAAAAGGTCCTTTCATCCAAAAAAAGGCAAAAAAAAAAATTATATAATTTCCTAAAGAAAATATATAACATGGATCTTAAATTTAAATGACTAAACTCTGATACCACGTGTAAGAAATTTATGGTCATATAAATTCAAGATACCAACAGCACTTTGAATGAGTTGACCATGAATGATTAATTAAAGTTATGATGAGGAGCCTTCATCTAGCCAGATTCTTTTCTTTATTTACTTCTTGCAATAGATAATTATTGATCGGACAAGTCAGATAATATATAGTGATAATGGAAAGAGAACTTAACTGCTTATTTATAACCATAACAGATTCTCTTATCAATTGACACTGTTAAAAATAAATTCTAATAAGTCAATAGTTAATTGATTCTACATTATTATCGCATAACCACACTAACTTAGTACATAACTCACAACATACATCAATATTAATATTATGCTTACAATACCTATCTATATTCTAAATCATATTACTAGTTCAATTTTTACAAACAAAATATAACAACTAATTGTATCACACAAAATTCCAGCAAGGAAGTAGAATATTTTTGAATGTTTTATCTTTTATCATTTATCTGGTAATTAATTGTGAAAGGTATTTTCACTTTTGTGAATTCCTAGTGGTTTCTTTAATATGACTGAAGTGAAAAAGTGCCACTTTTATATTTTATGCTTTTGGTAATTTGGTTCTACAACTATAATTTTCCTTTACTTTATTTTTTTGAAATTTTGTAGAAAAATTTGACCATAGGCAAGCAAGCAGGAAACAAACATGGAATGACAATCTATCCTTTACAAAGTTTTGATGCCAATTCAGCTCGACCTCAGGAAGCAAGAATATTTTCAGTCTCCAACCAATCAAATCAAGCTAGTCGTGTTCTCCAATCTAATCTGGCTACTACTGGACAGAACATGGTCAATTCAGCCATAAAACCGCAATCTCTTGGAGGAGTCCCACACACTGACTTAAGGTATTATAAATTTGAAAGTCTGAAATGTTGTTATTTTCAATTTCACTGAAAATACTCACCAAGTAATATGTAGTGGCACAGCTGAAATTTGAGTTTCTTTGTAGGAATTATTCCACTGGCCCAACTGCTAAGCTGACCATTTTCTATGCTGGTTCAGTATGTGTTTATGATGACATATCTCCTGAGAAGGTGTACATTTTCTTAACTCATCTCAATTCTGTTAAATTTTAAATTGGTCTTTACTTTTCTAATATTCAATTTTCCATCAGGCCCAGTCTGTGATGTTGCTGCTAGCTGGAAAAGGGTCTACTCCAGTTAGGAACAAGACAGTTTCCACAGCTAAATTGCAGCCACCAATCTCTATGCCCTCCAAAGATGATGGTTTCATTATAAGCCAATCCTATCCCTCACCTCTGCCAAGCCCTCTTTCCGTGACTGCTCATGCCAATTTTCGGCCTGGGGGAGGATCTTCTAGCAACAATGAACTTGGAATAATGAGATCAGTAGGATCTTTGGCTACCCCTAGTAACCATTTGGAGTCTCCTAATATTGGTTCTGTAGGATCTGCAGCTACAAAATTGGCTCCACCACCAGGTACAACTTGTGTGCTATATGCGCTGCCTCACTAGATTTTTCAGTACAGCTACTTCTACTAGTGGTTTTATGTAAGGCTTTGTGATAAATGACGGTTTCTCTTTGTTTCCACTTTTCAGTAGGCTTGCCTCAGGCACGTAGAGCATCCTTGGCTCGGTTTTTAGAGAAGCGCAAGGAAAGGTAATTGCTGCCAATTGTTGTTTTTCATTATGATACAAGCTGTAGAAAATTTTCTGGTTGGAAACTTTTCTTTTTTGGTTTTAAATACGAGGAAGCATGCGTTTGAAAAATGCTTTGGTTCCATAACATTTACTTTGTTCTTTTTTGAGCTAGGTTATACTCCTTTCATTTTTTTTTATGGATTGTTCAAGAAAATAACATTAATATTAAGAAAATAATTTAATAACCTTGATTTTAAGAAAAAAAAAATCTTTAAAATACAGTATTAACTTATTAGAATATGATTGGTTAATAAAAGAAGTGATATGGGAGAGATAGAAGTTAAATGAGTAAATATTAAAAGATTTTAAGAGTTAAATAATTAATAAAATAAGAGAAAATAAAGATAAAATTGATATAAAATAATTAATTTTGTGTTAATATTTTAAAATGACATCTAATATAGAACATTTTTTTTTCAAATAACATATAAAAAGGAATAGATGAATAAAAAGGAATAGGAAGAGTAACGAGTGAGTTAGGTGGGTTTAGCAGCGTTTTTGGACTTGACCTGCTCACCAGAGCAATGAATTGGGTTGAGTTGGGTTGAAGAGTTTTTTTCACTCAACCCGACTCAATCCGATCCGTTCAAGAGTAAGTTGAGTTTAGTAGAACTCGTGAGTCCGACATATTTTTAAAAAAAAATTAAAAAAAAATCAAAATACAAAATCTAACAAATTAACACTATAAGTTTTAATCTCAAACATAATAAGCTTCAATTTAACAAATTAACATCATAAGTCTCAATTTCAAACATAATATACCTCAATTTACTAAATTAATATCATAAGTCTCAATCGACCTTACTCAAACATAATAGGTCTCAATCTCAAATAACAAGTTTTACTAAGTTTAAAATAAATTAAACAAAGTTATTTATAATTCAAATACTTGTAAAAAAGTTCCTCTATCCTACTTATGTTCTCTAGCTTTTGTGAAATGCATTATAGTTTTATTATAATGTAAATTTTCTTAGTTAGTAAATAACATCTTCTAAGATCCTTCATTCAGTTATGAAATGTTAGTAAAACAAATATATTACTTTTTTTGAATCATTTATTCCTTTTAATTGATTTATAAACATAAATATATGTAATCTACAATTCTGATTATATATTTATTGTATTCTTTTAAGTATGCTTTTGAATTTACTCAGGATGTTGAGCACATCGCCATACTATATGAGCAAGAAAATGCCTGAATGCAGCACTACTGGATCAGATGGTGTTGGTTTCTCCATCAACTCCCCCGGTTCCTGTCCTCTACCAGCCATTAACTAGTCCTTACGAAGAGCACATATGGAAGTTTACAAATATAATTTTGTAATTGTATGATCAATTCTTTGGTCTCAATTGGATAACTTCCCTAGGCATTTTTGTCCAAGTTTATGCCATTTTTCTTTCCTCGTTTCCATATCTTTCTTAATTAATTTTTTTTCTTTAGTATTGTACTTCACTGTGACGATGTTGCAAATCATCATGATTTTTTATGTTTCGTCATGCTGTATAATTATTTTTCGTCGAATATAACGATGAATTGTCTTCGAATTCATAATAGCCTACGAAGTAAAGACACGTCGATTTTAAAGTATGTTTACGTGTTGGATATATATTTGTATCACATATATAAAGATATTTATATGATATACGTATTCTGTATATCTGAATATGTTTGATTAAAAAGATTATTTTTTCAGTATAAACACGTCTCGGACACGTTCAAACACGTCTCGAACACGTTCGGATACGGCTCGGACACATTTAGACACGATCAATTAATATTTTTCTAAAAAAAATAGTTTTTATGACTAACGTTTAATTAGTAAGTCTGTAACCTACTCAAATTCAATCACATGACTGACGTCATAAGCTACTATTTTTACATATCAGTATTTTTACTTTTATTTTTTTACACGTCACTATTAGACTTTTAAGTTTTATTTTTTTACACATCATTATTTTCATCTACTCTTTCTATCTCTGCTCGTACCAAACCATCTACTTCGTCGTCACTGAATCTTGCCTCACACCAATATTCCCTCTAATTAATTTTTTTTATTTATATGTATTTGTACATAGTTAGTTTTATTAGGAAAATTAGTTCAAGATATTTTTTAGAATATGTCAATAGAAATTATAGTCTGTATTTTTTATAAAAGGCTTATTAGGTAGTAAATATTAACACATATAGCATATTTTAAAATATCGTAAATCTTTAAGTTTATAGAAATAATATTAATAAATTATGAATTTTTTTTAAATTTTATATATATATATATATATATATATCGTTAATTCAGATCTTATAATTTTTTAAATTTAATGTAAACTCATATACATGTTCATATCATATTCCGTGTGTGTATTCGTATATGTAATTCATAAATTATACCTGTTAGTGTTTTTAAATAGCATGTCTGGGATCGATTAATATCTTTATAGCTGTCACATGGCTAATTACATGATCAATTAGAAAATTGGTTTAGTTTCTTGGGACAAGGGAAAAATCTTGTCATACTCGTAAGGTTTAGTTATGTCATTATATAAGAAATATTTATCATTATTGAGTGATTAGTTTGTCCTATGTTTTTAATTTTACTTAATATGTTTTTATTTATTATTAAAAAATGTTACATTATTTTTTATTTTGTTTCTTATTTTAAAATTTTGTGAAAAATATAGTTAAAACGACATTTTATTATTTTATCCATTATTTCCTCTACAATGTACAAACAGGGAATAAAATGAAGTAATGTGCTATTTTTATAATTATTAATAAAATCATATCAAATGAAAATAAAAATTGAAATTGAAAACAAAACAAACACCAATTTAAGATTTCCCGTGGAATCCAGATTTAGAGACAATAAAATGTTCAAGTAAACATAATACTTCCTATTATTTTTTGGAAAAAAATACTAGTTATGAGAATCTCACAATACAATAAGTTGTCATTTCATAGTTCACTTTAAAATTATTACTAATATTAAAATTATAGTGTTTGTAGAAAAAAAAACCTGAATTCTTTTTTCTTTTGAAATTATAATAATTTCACATGTTCGACTCATTTAAATTATTCATGAGATTAATTTTTATTCGACTGTAAAAACACAAGAATTATGTTGTCTCTTCATAAAAATTGTTTTTTTAGAATTTAAATTTGTATCATCATCCTAAAAAATCGAAATTACTTATTACCTCGACTCACTTTTAGTGAGTAAAACCTCTAATTCTAATTTTCATAAAATTTTCACAAGCCTTTAAACTTTTTTTTTATACAAACACACTATTACTAATTAATAAGTTACTATAATTCTTTTTTGGAAAATTATATGGAATTCAAGTATAAGTTTGGGTTCTAAAACTTATGGTTATGTGGACTACTAAAAATTAACAATGTGAAATAGTGGTGTTGACATATAAAATATCTCTTTTAATTAGTTTTGTAAAATAATCCTTTAAAAAAATAATTGTAAGTGATAAATCCTTATTAAAAATAAAAAAAAATTAAGGAATCGTTATTCTTCCCTTTCCTCCAAAAGCTAGGTTTTTTTTTTTTTCTTCAGAAGAGCATGAATTCCTTTTCCTTCACGTTGGAATCGTTTATAGACCATCAGATTATGAGCATAATTGTAAATCCCTTTCCAAAACATGAATTCAATTCCTTTGAAACGCTATCAACGTTTCAGCCACCTGCCTGACTCTTCACCATGTGCCGCTTTCTCAACCGACCACTGCTTTTTTGAGTAAGATCTCTTGTTTTCTCATATGATAAATTGATACGGTGATTCATAAATTATTCTTCTGCAAATAAATTGAAATTGACTAAGTTATCATAATTCTTTAACCCATAAACAAGGCATATATATACATGCTCCAACTTGTACAAAAAAAAAAAAGCTCCAACTAAGTGAATGAAACATGAGTGGGCAAGGGGAAAAAACAATCCGAGGAGCTACCACGACATCCTCCTTTTTTTTTCCCCATCTTTTAACTTTAATCTATTAATGTAAAAAAAACAAAACTAAAGGGATTATCTTATAGTTTCCTTTTAAAAAAGTATTTGTATGCAACAATTTACAAAAGATTTATCTTAACTTCACTTAATTCATGTATTATTATCTTACAAAATACAAAATATATCAATCCCCTTATTTTTTTCAAATACAAAATATGCTAAACAAAAGTCACATATAATGTTTTGGTCTCCAAAGAAGGGAAAGTGGTGGGCATAATCCTTGTTCTTTTAACAAGATTCACATACGTACATTTATCTTTATATTATAAATGAGATTATTTATTTTTAAAAGTAAATTTTTTTTATTGTACTTTTTTTTTCGTTGAGAGTATAATATTTTTTGTAGTATTCTTTTTCTCGTTATGCCACATATCCTTTATTTTACATTAATATTTTTTATGTTAATTTTCTCTAGTTATTCTCACCTACTCTATTTCTTCTGCATATTAATTATAAATCAATTATACTTAATCAATTTTCAATTTTTTTTTGTATAAATCTCTCCGTATCTAAAAGTTACATTAGATTCTAATTAATTTGAAATCAAGTTGAATTGAATCATAAATGTGTAAAACTCTCATAACGCTAATTTTTTCTATCTACAATACTCGAACTCAAAATTTTACTCAAGAGAAATAAGTGTCAAATCACTTAAATTAACTAAGTGTTACTATCAATTTCCAAATTTACTTAATTAGTTCCCTATTTCTAAATATGTTTAATCCAATCTAAATATATCAAAACTTTTAATGAAATATAATTTAAAGACATTTAAATTTGTTAAAAAAAAAACCGTGCTTCTAGTCAGTATTGTCTATATATATAATAAGACATTTAATTTCATACGTCCATACGATGATATTTCTATTTTTTATAAAACGAGAAGATCAAGAAAAAAGAGGCCGTAATATTATATTCCTATTTCTTTTATAAAATGAGAAAATCAATAAATCAATAAATTCATCCCTATCATGTAATATATAAAGAAAATTTACATGTTTTTATATTTTAATATGTGTCATTTTAATTTGGATTGACATGTTTAAAAATTTGTCATATGACAAATATATAGTCCCAATAATTATCATATGACATCTCATATTGTAATTTAGAGAGAAGGTATATATATATAGTCGATTTAAATTAAATTTATTATTCACACATACAAATATAATATAATCACATATTAATTACCATGACATATATACATTTGTATATTAATTCATATTTAAAAAATTCAAAAAATTCTCACTTATCCTTAGTTGATTACGTTATTAATTATTTTTATTGGTGATTGATCTTAAAATCTTAAAATTTTCATAAGTGTGTGATACCATATTTGCTATATATGTATTGTCACCTTAAATTAATTAATTATATTTTCAAATTACTATATTTATTCATATATAATTATTCTATATTTTTTTTACAAAACTTCAATATATACATCATACAAGAGTGAAAATTTTGCATGAAAATATAGTAAAATTAATTAAATGTAATTTATTATGAGGAAACTAAGAATTTATTAAGTATTTTTTAAACTAAGAAAATATAGTAAATTTTGTTTAGTATACTTTTAATAATAAGTTGATAAAATATCTAAATAAATAAACACATAAAAATCATATAATAATAATAATAATAATAATAATAATAATAATAATAATAATAATAATAATAATAATAATAATAATAATAATAATAATAATAATAATAATAATAACAAGACATAAAGAGAAGATGCATGCTTTCAAATTATGACATGTCTTATTTTGATACGACATGATAATAAAATGTATTATATGAAAAATTATTCCAAAAATTATCATGTGACATATCATGCTACTATTTAGATGAAAAGTGTAAATATGTCGTCACATTAGAAAAATCATGACATGTTAAAAAAAAATCTTGCCATATAAAAAAATAAAAACACTTCCAAACTAGTTAGCAATTAAAATTAAAAATTATTAAATTATTAAAATAAAAAAATACCAGAATCAAATAGATGAACCCAATGTTCCGTCATTTTTTGGTTTTATGTTGCAGCTCATAATTCCTCTCTTACCTGATACAATCTTTCACAACAAGTTATGGTAAATGTTATAAGTTATGTCATTATTGCATTCCTCACCAACCTTTTTTTCTCACATATATACATTGTTAATCTACTAATCAAAATCTTATTTTTCACATAACTTGATCTACACATGTTTAGATCCATGAGCACTCAGAGAAGTCTTGCAAAGTATGAGAGATTAGAAAAAGAATTTGTTGTCTATCACAAAACTTGATCCAAACATTATTAGATCCATAAACACTTTATAATGCCTTGCAAAGTATGAAAGATTAGAAATAGTATGTGTTGCCAATGAGATTTCGAATAAGGAGTTGAAGCAGAGTACAACTTTACTTTATCGAGCACAAGATTCAACTTTTGGGGATATCAATCTATAGAAAAACCTCACTAAGAAGGCAATAACAATAATCAAAAAGATAAACTTAACTCAAGTTTTTTATATTCTTTATATCCACTTTTCAAATCAAACAATGACATGTGAATTTTTTTCAACTCAACAATGGATTTTTTTTACTCATATGTCATTGTTTATTTGAGAACTGGATAGAAAAAATATAAGGAACTTGAACTAAGTTTTATCGTAATCAAAAGGAGAAGATTTACTTACTCTTCAGCTTCTTTGATCTTCACCATAAAAGATTTGATGTAAAGATTTAGCAATGATGATGATTCACGTGGAAACATCAGAGTAATTGTTTCTTCTTTTTTTAAATTTTTTTTTGTGTAGTTTAATTCTTGATTTGTTTGATTTGCTAATTTAATTCATTGTTATATGTAGTAATTTTTTATTTACTTCATTTGCTTTGTAGTTTAATCATTAATTAGAATCTCTACTAATATAGTAACATTAGACAAATATTGTACAAATATTTGGAATAATTAACCCAAATATTTCATTCCTATTTTAGTTGTGTAAATTAACTTGATTTTTCTACATAAATATATAATGCATATCTTTCATTATATATCTTTTAAATTATTTTTTTCAAGTATTGATGATTATTAAAATAAAAAGTAACTTTTTCATAAATAGGTTTGTAATATCCTAAATATATTAAAAATAATTTTTTATTTAAGTCTAAAATATGATAACAAATCTTAATAATAATAATATAGTAACAAATCTTAAGAAAATATGGAAATTCTTGAATTGTTCAACAATTTGTATCAATTATTTTTAATTAAATTAATATATTAATTTATTATCTTCTATTTCACTTTCGCATCTCTCTTATTTAAATAACATACCAATGCACTTAAATTCCTTATTCTTTATTGTTTTCATTATCTTTTTAACTGTTGATTTTAAAAATTTTACAATTAAGATACTTACTCAAGACTTGATATAAATATTACAACAAGTATTACAAGTGCTTAAAATAATTTAAGGTTCTCAATTACAATACAAATATAATTTTTTTATAGGTATCTAATCAAGATGTAAATAAAGTTAATAAACCCTACTCGACAAAATATAACTTAGTTTTTATTCAATCATATATGTATCTAATGGTAAAAGTTTGTTATATCAAGAATAAACATGTAATATACAAAAAAATTAGTAGAACAATTGAGTATAAAATTTTTAATATTAGATAATTTTGTCTATATATTTTGTGTGTGTGTGTACACGTGTGCATATATTTCATTTAATAAAATTATTTTATTATATTTATCTTTATAACTTAATTCTTAATTAACCTTATGCATAGCACATGGACATAAAAAATGTTATTGTTCATTATATTTATGTAAAAGTAATGTTACAAATTGTCAATGTTAAAGAATATATTTTCATATTGTCTTTATAAATTTTTTTCTAAGATGATTTTAATATATTATTGAAATGTGGTTAAAAATAGCATAACTTATATTCCATATTCTATATTTTTTTTTTAAAATTTTGTTTGTTATATTACATTTGAATTTTATTTTCTAAAATTATTAAATATTTTTATTAGTTGTTCAATTCATTAAATCATATTCAATACATCATACAGGTGCAAATAAAATTATTATAAATTACTTCATAGGGATATTTTATAAAATTAATATAAAAAACATATATAGAAAATAGTAAAAGGAATAAAGTATTAATACACATACACACACAATACAATTAATATAGATAATTTAGTAATTTTTCAGGGACGGGAACCTCACGAGGTAAGGAATATGATCTCTATCTCTGTCCTCACACTTGTATTGGGAGCATTTTTATCCCATTCCCATTTCTGCAGGAAAAATTTTCCAAATTTAGGTTCCCAAAAGAGAGTTTCCTCGAGAATCCACAAATACAAGGAGATTTTGTCATTCCAAAATTACTTATCACGGACTTACATAAATTGAATTAATTTATATGTGATTTTTAGTCAAACTAATTTATTAAATATTTTTTATAAAATTATTGAATTAAATTATTCATTTAGAAGATAAAGATTTTTTTAACATTATAAATATTTTTTAGGGTTATAGGTTATTTTATAACAATTTATATTTAAATTATTTAGTATTTATATTTGAGTGAAATTTTTTCTTGAAAATATAATAAAAATTATATTTTATATATTTTGAAACTAAACTTATAAATTTTATTTTTCTTGATGAATTATTATATATATTTTATTTAATAAAATTATTTTTTATATAATTATATTTATTTTTATCATTTAATTCTTAATTTATCTCAGACATCGCATGAGTGTAAACTCTAGTATTATAAATGAGAGTATTCATTTTTTATAGTATTATAAATCAATAAATTATATTCCTATTTCTTTTATAAAATGAGAAAATCAATAAATCAATAAATTCACCTCTATATTATAAATCAAGAAAAAAGAGGTTGTAATATTATATTCCTATTTATTTTATAAAATCAGAAAATTAATAAATTAATAAATTCACTCCAATATTACAAATGAAAGTATTTATATTTTGGAGTAAGATATGTTTTTATTGTACTTTCTTTCTGTAACATCATATTTTCATATAATATTTTTGTGAAGAATGAAATTTTAATTTTTTTAACTGAAACATTTTATTTAGTTTTTTTAGAAGAGATTAAAAATATTTTAATAGATATATTTATAAGTAGATATTTATAAAAAGATACTTATAAGAAGATATTCATAAATTAATTATTATTTTAATATAAAAATTTAAATATCATCATTACTTTATTAAAAAATAATAAATAAATAAAAATAAAACAGGTGCAATGTTGCAAATGCTGCAACATGCACCTAACAATAAATGCTTAAGCCAACCAATTTGGTTATATATAAGGGGTGAGACTTTGGTGGAAGCAAAGAAAAAAAAGGGAGGGAGAGAGGAAAAATGTGGTAACTGAGGCAGAGAAAAAAGGAGAGAGGGAGAAAAGAAAGAAGAAGAAGAGAGAGAGAGAGAGAGAGAAAGAAAGAGAAGAAAGAGAGAGAGAAAAAAAGAAAGAAGGAAACAGTGAGAATCGAGAAAAAAAGAAAAAAATGAAGAAAGAAAAAAAGAAGATTAGGCAGGATCTAAATTCTTTTTTTATAAATAAAATTATGACTTTCAAGTATATTTATATGTTTTATTAGTTTATTTATTATTTTAATATTTTATACATATTATTATTCTTATTAAATTTATTATGCACACATAATATTATGAAAGCTTGATATTTGCTTAACTTTAAAATATTTATGATATTTGACAGAATTTAGAATTATTATAATTTGAATTTTGACATTTTTCTTAGGAATAATATAGTGGGTAATAAATATATGTACTTGATTTACATTGACTTTTTTATATTTACCTTGGTTTTGGAACAATTTTATGACCTTTATTCTGACTTATATTTACCTTGACTTGAGAGTAATTTTATGACCTTTATTTTAACCTTTGCAACAAAAGGACTTTTGTGCAATGAATGCACTATCAGAACCAGGACAAACTATGGACCATGATGAAAACTTGATAAACTATGGACTATGATGAGAACTAGACAACTATGGATTATGATGATGACTATTAAGAAAATTATTAAATTAATTTTAAATCATAGTTGGTCCATTGAAGAACTGACATTTAAATTTAATGATTCTAAGTTTTGAGAGTTTTATTTAATTGTCATTATTTATTTTTAATTTATTTGTGATATATTAGTGGTTTGTATTGCTTACGTTTATGTGTGATGACAAGTAAGTGATTTATGGAAAAAGTTGCACCTAACCGTTGAGAGGCAGAGGGATGGATTTCCTTTTATATTACCTGCCTGGTTAGTGTGGATATGTCTAATTTTGTTATCACGATATTAAAGTAACACTAAAGATAGGGTAAAATTCCTATGGAAGTGAAGGTCTTCGAGTAAAATGTGAGACAACCAGACATGGAAAGAAAAAGTAAAGTAAATGATGGAATCCCTGTGATGAGGAACTTGCTTACTGATGATTGGTACTTGTTGGCTGATGTTTGAGAAAATAGCTAATGTTTATAGATACTTATTGATAATTAGTACTTGTTTGTTGATATTGAAGAATTTGTTGATGTTAATATACAAGGCTGTACTGCGTGATTTGTTCTGTTATGTTAGAATTGTGTTATTCTTTTCATACTTTCTGTGTATTTTACACATTTGAAATTCACCATATGTTTTTAAATATTTTTATAATTGTTTATTTTATACTAAGAATTTCTAATTCTCACTCTATTCATGTTGTTTTCAGACTAGCACATGATGCATTATGATCATCATTATTTAGATCAACTAAGCATAGACTATTGTTTTAAAGGAGAATTATTATAAATATATGTATATATACTTCTTAGTGAACATTACGACTGATGTGAATTTTTAATGTAAAAAGTTATAAATGTGTATTATAACTTTGTGTTATTCTATATTATACTTATTTTCTCTTATATATTTTTTATTTTAATTTTAATTTTTATTTATAAATTTTTATAGAATAAATTCACCGATAATATTATTATGAATATGTTTAGAACTATTATTTTAGTAAGAGGGTTACACTTTCTCTTTAAGAATAAAATATAATTTTTTTATGATACTTTCTTTCTCATTATGCCACATGTCCTTTTTACATTAATTCTTTTTTATATTAATTTTTTCTATTTACTCTTACCTACCTTATTTCTTCTTCATATTAATTACAAATCAAATCTACTAAGTCAATTTCTAAATTTACTTAATTAATTTTCTATTTCCAAATTTGTTTAATCTGATCTATACATATTAAAAATTTTAATGAAAAATAAATTAAAAACATTAAAATTTATTAAAAAAATTGTACACTGCTTTTGCTTCTAACTAGTTATAAATAGGAAAATGTTTATCTAACCGGTATGCAGATTAAAACTATTTTTAACATTTGTTCTTTTCTTTCCGTGATTAATTATGTGTTTTTTTAAGTATATGTCATTAAAACATAACGTGGTTAACCATTTTCGTTAACCAACTTTTTTCACGAACATAAAAACTACGTGGTAAAATCTTGTGTGTCATTAATCTGATTTATACATCGTAATTAACTACTTTTTATTTTATTAACCAACTTTGTTTAGCTTTCGTTTGGTTAATGAAAAACAAAAAAGTAATTAAATAGTTAATAAAAACATGTTTTTATGAAAATTTATTAAAAAAAAAAAAACCAATGGTTAAGCGTAAGAAGACAATTAATGACATATCTTACAAAAGTATGATTTGATCACTGATCAGATAGGCATAAATAGTAACCAATATTAAAACAGAATTACCTGGAGTTGTTATAAATAACGTTTGATTCTCACAAAGGTGGAAGATATATTTTCGAATCCCATTTCCCAATGCTTTAATTGGCAAAAAGGTTAGATACTCTTACACCTTAGTTTTAATTAAAAAAAAAAAGGTGAACGGCCGAAACAGACCTCATCATTACATATAGAGTATATTTGAAATAATTAATTTTATGAATTAATTTAAATGTAAATAAATTTTTTTGTTTGAAAAGTTTAAAATGGGAATAAATTTGATTTTAGAAGTATTTTAATATAAATTGTGTGTATTTAAAAATCTACTCAAATTTAGTTACATTTGAAGGATTTGATGTAATTTTAATTTTAAATGCTTGAAATGACAATTTTATTTTTATTTATTATCCACTCTTTCTATTTTATTTAAGGATAAAAAATAAAGTTATTAAAATAAATTAAATTAAATTTGTTTTTAAAGTATTATAAATATAAAAAATGATTTACAAATCAATTTAAATATTATTTTTAGGTTAAATTAATCTAGAGGTTTTGTATTTTTTATAATTTTTTTATTACAATTAAATGTTGTTTGAGTCAACTTACATACACTTCAACCAATTTATCTCTCTAATCAATACAAATACAAATCATTTACATCAAATTTAAGACATTCACAAAAACATATAGGTCATATAAATTTTTGAAATAAGTCTATATAATTTAAAACAACAGATGGGTCACAAAAGTTTTAAAAAAAATGAGTCCCTTAGTTTACAGGGACATAATAATAAACTAGATTATTGATTCTATTAAAATATTTTTTTGTATACAATAATTGTAATGAGATTTGAATTTAAGACTTCATGCAAATTACTCAAATCATTCACTATTAGTTATTGAAATATATTTTAAAACTATAAGAATTTATTTATAATTTTTAAATTATAGAGACCAATTTAACTCTTTTTTTATAATAAATTATAAATATAAAATTAATTTTTATATCAAATCAAATCAAGTTCAATTTTAATAATTTTAAACACAACCACAATATAATAAAACAATGAAATTTATCATGAACAAAAGTACCTCAACCAACTATAACTTATTTGGATTATAGTTTGTAAATACAAATCATGGGAATTAAGCTAACAAATAAATAATTATTTTTACTTCCACTCAAAATATGTTTTTTTTTCTGGTATCGCAGTTACTTGTGACATTTTGATTAATTTATCTCTCTGATATGATAAAGATAAATCATTCATATTATAATTAAAAAATTCATAAAAATATTTTTTATAATCTGACTTCAAAAAATTAAAATATATGAGATAAAACTCAAATTCAAATTATGGTCATACTACGGTTTGAAACTCAAATTAAATTTCAAACACAACGCATCTGGGTTTTGCTAATCATATTATTTATGGATAAAACTTTGTTAGCCCATCCAAAAACTATATTCCAAATATGCATTTAGAAATTAGATGAGAGTTACGCACACCGACATAGTCGAAGCGTGCTTTGTCGGCAGGAAAAGGATGTAAATTGATTATTGGATAAGCCTTTGTGATAAAGGTTATGTGTGTGTTTGGTTTTTAGTTAAAGTATTTTAAAAGTAAGTTTGAAGTATTGTTATAGTATTTTAAAAGTAAGTTTAAAGCATTAAAAGATGTGTCAACATATTTGGTAAAAAATTTTATTGGCAAAATTTAGATAACTTCAAGAAAAAATGATCTCCAAACTTCAGTTGGAGTGAAAATAAGAATTTCTTACTTTTTTATTGGGCAAAAGTCTGTTTGAGAATATTTTCTCTCTCAATCATGTTTCAAAAGTGTTTTTAATCTTTAATCCAAACAACATTCATTTTGTGCTATAAACATAAATTACGTTACTGCAAACTCAATTTTAACCAAACTTAAATTTATAAATACATTTTTAACTAAACTTAAGTTTATCAGTTACAATCCAAACACATACTATATCCACGTGGGCTCAGGCCGAAAGGGGGTTGGGATGTGGCTTCAAGGTTGTGTTCATATATATGGCGAGTTGGTTGATACCCTAATCCCTTTTCATGAAAAAAAAAAAAAAAGTAGTAGACGAGTAAACTAGAGTTGTGAGAAGTGTGAATTAATACTCAGTACTCATTTACACCAAACACATTATTTTGTATGTATATACGAGGTGACACAATGAAAGTATGGATTATAGAGAATACAAGATAAGAGGAACCGTTATCAAACAATTTTTATGTGTGTTTAGCATTATTTGCCGGGAATAATGGTAAAAATGTAATAAGGTGATGTAACGTCATTTCTTTCTTTGTTGGACTTGAAATTTTGAAGAAATCGGTGGGTCCATCCCTGAGCTTGGCTAGCGTGGTCATATATCAACTCAACTTGTTCACTACTCACGAACCCTAAAATTGTACAGGCTTCACTTGTTCAGGAGGTGCTCTCATTCTCAGTCTAAGTTTCAGTGGGTGGAAAGCGGTGGAGGAGAGAGGATTCATCGATCATCAATGGATGCTGGGAAAATAGCAGAGCTAAAGAATTTTATAGAAGCATGCAAGTCCAATCCTTCGCTTCTCCACAGCCCTTCTCTTTCCTTCTTCAAGTCTTATCTTCTCAGGTACTTATGTTTTATATATATATTCAATTCAATTTTCATTCTATTTCTTCATTTATTTTGCTCTAACACTTTAGTACATACAAATACAATGTGCTTGTATTGTAGCCTTGGTGCTCGCATACCAGCCCAACCTAAAACGGTAAGAAGCTTTTACTCGTTTTCCCTTTTGCTTCTTTTAATTTCAATTTTTGATCATTTTAATCAATTTTGTAGATTCTGGATACCATCATTATCATTCACATGCTCATTTGTAAATGGCTAGTTGTAATTGTGTTAGGGTTAGGGATGCCCATTTTCGTTACTGTAAGAAGAGCTTAATGTTTGTTAAAAATACAATGGAGAAACTGCTAGTCAAATGTTCACACTCTTTAAGAGCCTCAGCCTGTATTCAAAGCTTCTTCTTCTTGTTCTAAAATAAAATTAATTAATTTAGGCATTTTCATTTATGTCTGTTGATGTTCTATTCACAGTAAAGCCACCTGCAGGAACCAGTTGATATTGATATGGACATGTCACATCCTGATTTATCAAAACAAGATGAAGACGACATTATGGAATCTGATATAGAGTTGGATAATACTGATGTTGTTGAACCTGATAATGATCCTCCTCAAAAGGTATGCATGTCCCATTAACATGTTGAGTATGTTGAAGGGAGTAATTGTCATGGCATATTAGCATGTAGTAATCCATGTCTAAAGAAATCTATAATTTAATGGCAGATGGGAAATCCTTTGGCTGAAGTAGCAGAAGACCAGAGGGATGCTGCACAAGAAGCAAAATCAAGAGCATTGGATGCTATATCAGAAGGCATGGCTTTCATTACTTATTAGTGTGCTTTTCTATTCAAAATCTCTAAATTTGTGTTTCTTGGACATTATTTTAGTCTGTCAATTGAGTTTTTTATGCTTTTCCAGGTAAGTTGGATCAAGCAGTGGATCAACTAACAGAAGCCATTTTGTTGAATCCACATTCAGCCATACTTTATGCTACTAGAGGTACTATATAATATATATTTCTTCCAGAATCAAATGGCTTTTGATAAATTCCTTTAAGTATTTTTTTTCCACTTTATTATTTTACCGTCTGCGTCATTCCTTGGAAGCCTCAATTTCTTGTTTTCAGCTAGTGTCTTTATGAAATTGAAGAAACCAAATGCTGCAATCCGTGATGCTGATACTGCCTTGAAGGTTGGGTCCCCCCCACCCAACGCGGGCCTTAAAGTTTGATTTATTCTTAACTTGTTGCAAAGAAAACATGGCATAAAAGAAATTTCTGCACGACATGGATGTGTGTACTCAAAGGTATATTTTTTGTTCCAGATTAACCCGGACTCAGCCAAAGGATACAAAATACGAGGACTGGCAAGGGCTATGTTGGGACTCTGGGAAGAAGCAGCAAGTGATCTTCATTTAGCTTCAAAGTTAGATTATGATGACGAGATTGGTATGGCACTTAAAAAGGTAATTTGCCTACTTTCTGCGGATGGAGCCTGTCAAAAGGAGTACCTTTTTTTTTTTCTTTGTAATTATATCTTTGGATTATACAGGTTGAGCCTAATGTCCGCAAAATTGAGGAGCATAGGAGAAAATATGAACGGTTACGAAAGCAGAAGGAGCAGAAAAGAGCTGAACTCAAGAAGCAGCAACAAGCTGAAGCCCAAGTAAGTGTAGTGTAGTGTATAGTTTCCATCATTGAACAATATTTTTGATAGCTACGCTTTGCTGGGTGACATAAAAAACTTTGGTAGCAATCTGGACACTATCAACAGCTTTTCTTACTTGGGTCTTAGTTGGGTTTGTTGCTTTTATGATATGACATTTCAGAAGATAATTTCATTTTAGTTGGGTAGTCTAGTCATGTTCTAGTCTGTCATAGTTGAATTTTACCTTTTACCATTATCATTCAAGGTTAAAGTGGATTTACTTTCTCCAAGCTACTGTTCATGCTAATGTTGAGACATAATGTATGTTCAATCAATTCCTAATTTCCTATGAATCCATACTTGTTTTGTAGTTGTCCAATTTGATTAGTTAGATCTATTTCTTTCTTCTTCCTCTCCTATCACGATGAGAGAATGGGATAAGGACTGGGTGGGTTACAGCTGATGTGCAATATGTAGTGATTGATAGTTGTTGGCTCCCTCTGTATGCACTTCTATAACAATGTTATGAGATGATCTAAATATAGCCGAAAATTCTTTTGACCCTTTTGCAGGTTCAGGAAGCATTGTCTGCTTTAAAAGATGGTAAGTCTTTGTGTTTCCATCTGTCTGATGTTATTAAAATTCCCAAAAAATTTTGTTCACTTGCTTGTCTTTTGGTTAATATGAAAAATAAAAATTGTACTCGATACCTCTTTATCTGATCCTATTCCTGCATCATACTATTCCCGTGGTTGTGATAAAAGTTTTAGTATGAATATAGTGTCATAATTCCTCACCTGCATTACAGCCTTAAAATTTCATATGAAGTATATTGACCTGCTTGAAATCCTTATCTTGGACACTGGACAGAGTTTGCCAACATAAATTGGTTGTAGGCTTGTATTTTAAAACTTTTTCAAGACAATGTAGTTTGTTAGATCTTCTGGTTTGGATATTCAGATATATGTTAACTTAGTCAGAAGCAAATGTTTTATCTTCTAATTTTTGTGTTCTCGTTTGTTGACTCCCATTTATTAAATTCTGATGGAACATTTGCTACTTAACTTCAAATTTATTATCTCTTAATTTATCCAAACTAAGCTGCACTTGCTTATAAGCAGTTTCTTAAGAAAAATAACACTGAGCCTTCTCCAATCATTTCAGTCATCATTTATTGGCTTGAATTTTGATTTGGTTCATACCATGCCTGGTTGTGTGATTTTATTGTGGTGATAGGATGGAGAGAGGGAAGACATTAGATTTCCAAATTGAGCTATGTTAAACAAATAATCTTAACAAGATATAGAAAAACTATACTTTGGTATATGTTCTTTTGAGGGTCATTTCTCACCCACGTTGATTGTGTGATTTTATTTTTATTCCTCATGAATTAAAATAACTACAATGTAATTGTCTTTATTTTCTTTTTGTTTCCTTTTCTTTGCTTTGATCTATTAAAATAAAAGGTAATTTTTTAGGTCTATATATCTCTAGCCATTCCTTGGAATTTAAATTGAGACAAGGGTGATTTATATTACTTAAATAACCCATTACGTTTGTCGCATCTAACAGGGCAAGTCATTGGTATTGACTCTGCTGGTGAATCGGAAAAGAAGTTGAGTGCTGCATCAAAGACATCTCGCTTGGCAATTCTGTATTTTACTGCAACATGGTGTGGCCCCTGTCGGTTCATTTCACCTCTTTATACAAGTTTGGCCGAGAAGTACCCAAAAGTTGTTTTTTTGAAAGTTGACATAGATAAAGCAAGGGATGTTGCTGCACGCTGGAACATTAGCAGTGTTCCTACGTTTTTCTTCATAAAAAACGGCAAAGAGGTTGACAGTTTGGTGGGGGCAGACAATGGTGCACTTGAAAGGAAGATTAAGCAACATGCCGGCTCTCTTTAAGTGAATACCTGATAAGAAGTTAAGAACCTTGATACAGTAATATTTCCTTGCTTTTTCTTCTGTTTACATGTCCAAAGTGTCATAGAAAGCCAAAGATTAATGAAGAGTTTCAATGTTAATGGCTCGATGTTTCCAGTCTGCTTGTGTGTAAAAAATATTCATGTTGATTTGGAATAAGCTTCTATTTTTCAAGCTGATTTTAGGTTTATGAAGACTGTAATGGGGAAACAGAAGTATATATAAACATAGGAGATGGTTACTTATGTGGAAAGTTGTGGGTCAGTTTCACTTGAATTTTTTTCTTTACTCATTTTGAAGTTTGACCATGCTCTTCTGAAGCTTCATTCTCGTATTTGGCTTGAGGAAGCAAGATATGGTAATTGATAGGGCACTGTATTTTAACG
Organism: Ormosia emarginata; assembly: GCA_029884605.1. Classification (NCBI taxonomy): domain Eukaryota; kingdom Viridiplantae; phylum Streptophyta; class Magnoliopsida; order Fabales; family Fabaceae; genus Ormosia; species Ormosia emarginata. Next base: position 7,166,460 of record JAQQTP010000059.1, on the reverse strand, counting down.
CTCTTCCTCTGGCGATAAGTACGTTGGGATTAAATCCAGCTTTCCTGAAGTAGCACGTTCACTTTTGATGTTTTTTTTTAGCTCTAAGAGCAATTAACTAAAAGCTGATTTTGTGGTAATTGCATAAACGTAAGCCTTGCCATTCACACTTTCAGGACAGAAAAGCTGAAAACTCGTAAGTTTCTTTAACATATATTACGAGTTCTCAATAGAATAGCAATAATACAATAACTTGATTGTTATGATCTTCAGTTTTTTAACAGGCCAAGACATATATAAACCAAAAGGTTATTCAAAGAAAGGGATAGTACATGATTCATTTTCTCTCATTCTTGGAGTAAAATCTCAAAACTAAATAGAAGAAGAACCTGTAAAGAACACCCCAAGCTAGCAGGATTATGATGTCATACCATAGGTTTTCCATTGTAATATCCATTGTGACCAAGACATCTTCTCCTAGTAAGCAATTAAGGGGCAGATTGGATAAGGCGGCTTTATGGCGGTCGCTGAACTTCACCTCTCCTAATGGTCCAGGGGATAAATCTGCTTTGTTTCCTGAGTAGCAGCCGCGGTCATTCTTGAATTCATTTGTCAGCAATGCCTCAAATGGGTATTTGATAGCAGACATATAGTGGAGCCACCTCCAGTAAAGGGGTATCTGAGTTCGCTTGAGGAAGAAACCACAGGTTAAAAAGAAGAGTGCAGTTGTGGCTATGACAACTGCATACCCTGTGATGTAACTTGGCACTAGTGCACTAACAAGCATCACATATGCATTGGTTGTAATAAGGGAGGCAAAAAGTATTAGCCAGAAATTCAAGAGGCTGCTTTTCAAGTGGAGCAAAATTTTGGTTATGGCAGCAAATGTGAGGCCTTGAACAGCAAAAAATGGGAGGTAAACAATGAGGGAAGATATGACATAAGAAGAAGCACGATAAGCATTATGGGAAGTCTCCCTGATGAAGATGAACCTTTCCAAGATAAAAGATGGGACTGCATCATTGGAAGAAAAGAAAACAAGGCACACTGCAAAGATGTAGAAGTTGAGGAGCCTATTGATGTCTTTGAAAGTAGTAACACCCAGGTTTCTGAAAATGCTGGACAGGACAAGTGCCATAACAGTTAACACAATCTCACGGGAGAGGAAGAGCTCTGGGGTGCGAATTACATTGAGTGCAGTTCGCCATGAGAGTACTGCAACCTCACGCAGCCATGGGTTTGCATACTTGGATCCAAGGTCTGACTCATGAAGCACTTCCTCAATCTCAAACTCTTCAAATGAAGGTGCAAAGTAGTCCATAGACTGGCTAACCACTGCAGGAGTTTTGGAGCGATAAGAATCCGGATAAGCTGCAGAATATTGGTTGGAAATGACACTTCTTGGTCCTGACAGGGGTGTTTTCCCAGGTGTCCATCCTGGTGTTCTTCCAGGAGTTCTTGCTGGAGTCCATGATGGTGGGCGACGCGGGGTTCTTACTACACCATGGTAAAGCCAGACAGAGAAATCTCTGGCTGAGAAATCTTTGTAGAACTGAGAAGCCAAACGTGGGTGAACACCACTATACATATTCCTTGGTGTTTGAGCACTTCTCCTTTCAAGTGAGTTATCAAAATTCTCATCGTCATCATCGTCCTCATCATTATAACCAAACTGTGCAGAATCAGGTTGTGGTGTTCCAGCAGCAAATCCTTGGCTGCGTAGGCTGATCATGTGTTTAGATGCAGGGGTGTTCCTTCTGTAAGGTGTTCTTGGAGTTTTTGGAACAGGTGTCATGGCTGCTTGGTCAGGTTTGAGGCCATCACGTTGGAATTGGACAAGGGGGTCAAGCCCAACTGTTGATTGATCATATTCATTTATAACATCGAGGAGATACTCAATACTGTTTTCTCCATCAGGTACAGACCTTCCAAATCCGGAAAGGTGAGCCTGAAGTGCATCTGGCCTTCCCATGTATATCAGTCTTCCCCTATAACACCAATTGAATACAGTAGCAAATCTGGTCATGGCATGAATATATTTTTGGTTTACAAGTAAATTGAGCCTACAATTTCTAGTCAAATCCCATCCACCCTTACCACTTGAGTTAAAAACACAAGTGCATGTCATAAATATATAATTCATGTCATCACGCAACTTGGAGCAAAAGCCTTGGACTCAAAATGTGGACTAAGCATAGGCCTACTGTAGAGATTTTTTGATATCAAGTTAAGGATCCATTCAACTTACAACCTTAGCAGTAAGCTGAAAGTCCCAGAATGGTTTTTCTATATGTTTCTTTCTGACATATAGTTTTAACTTTTAACATGTCATAAATGTGTTCTATAATTTTTTGGTCTTCCTGTCAGTTTCAGATGGTCTATATGATGAAGCTTTATATATCTCCTCATTTCTGGCTCTTCCGAAAGTTTAGATGAATATTATATCAGGCTTATCAGTTATAAGAATATAGGCTCTGAAATTTTCACCTTGCAAGGATGGTGATCTTGTCCAGGAGCATTTGAATTCTGTATGAAGGCTGATGTATGGTCATAAGGACAATGCTACCACCTTGAGCTATGTCTTTAACCTTTTCCACTACACTGTAAGCACTCGTAGAATCAAGGCCTGAGGTAGGTTCATCAAGAAACAGAAGTAATGGCTTATGAATGATGTCTATGCCAATAGATACCCTTCGTCGTTCCCCTCCTGACACTCCTCTCCTTCCCTCATCACCAATATAGGTATGTGTAGTACTCTGAACAGTCATGAAGTCATTAATCTGCCATTGTATGTATATAGGTGAGTCAGAGAGACAAAGGTTTATACCTGTAAGCCTAGTTTATCAAGGAGCTCATAAACCCTCTGCTTCTTTTCCTCCCTCGAAATGGAAGGAGGAAGCCTAACTTCAGCTGCAAACATAAATGTTTCAAAAACTGTCAACATAGGGAAGAGCTGGTCATCTTGCATCACATATGATGACACCATTTTCATGTAGCTTGTAGTTACCTGCATAATTAGAGCATGCATACATGAGCATTCTTAAATTAAAGAAAGAAAAGAAGAGTGAAAAAAATCTTTTTTTTTTTTGGGTGAAAAGTGGAAAATCTATTTTATTTGAATCTAGCACAAAATATGAAACAGAAGGAGTTCATCTTTACTGGCTTTCCATCAATTTTAACTGATCCTTCTAGACTCCCTTTTGCAATTCGGCCGGCCAAGGCATCAAGAAAGGTGGATTTGCCAGCACCACTAGGCCCTAATATTGCCATAACTTCACCTTTTATTGCCTGGCCAGAGATGTCATTAAGAAGATGTGCTTCTTTCTTGATCCAAACTCCATCCTTTTTCTGCTTCTTTATTACACTATATGAGAGGTTACTGAATTCTAGGCCATAGCCAGGAATGGACTTCTGGGGTCTCAGTTGCTTGACATTTCTTGCGGTTCCTGGTTTGTCCATGTCCATTAGAGTCTCTAAGCTTTTATTCCTCTCTACCCGCGCCATTGCAGTGAACTTCAGTAACCACTTCTGGCCCTCTTTGATTGCTGGTGTTAAGGAACTTTAAAGAGCTAAAGTTGAGCTGTGAAAGGTATAAAAGGAGAGGCAGGGGCAGGGTGTGAAATAAAAACAAAAGGTGACGGTTAAAAGCATTTCAATGACATGGGGGGTGTGTTGTGAATATTTGGGAAGACAATTGAAAGATAACAATGCTTCAGACGGCAAACTTTGGAGGAGTCTATTTCTGTTTCCCTTTGGGTTTGTCGTTAAATTTGCTTTGGGTGTGCCGAAGAATGACACAGTTTTGTTTCATTCAGCACTAGAGACAACTTTAACTTCCACTAATTGTTGTTTCTCTAAAACCTGAACTTCCGTTAAATTTAGAGTTGGCATGGCAGCTAGCATGTTTGTCAGCTAGGAGGCTCATGGATTTATTTGATCACAAACTCGAAACAAGTTGCATAGAATTTCAAGGTTGGCTCAAAATTTAGTTCAGCATTGGCCTGACGTGAAAAGGCCAGTAGCGTAGCCGCTAACTTCAATTCCTAAAGAATTGTCGGATCATTGAATAGCTTTTTTTAGTACAAACTGTTGCCAATAACGACTTCTATTCTTAAAGAACTGCCAATAACAATGTTGTTTTCTTTAATAATTATGTACAAATTGTTGATATTATTGCACGTGATTAATGACTTATATATATATACATATATATATATATATATATATATAGGAGGATCGGCTTCTGTTAGTGTAAGTCTTTTTGACTTACTGTTTCATTTTAATCATTAGATCCACATTCATCTAATGGTTGAGATTATTTTATTAAAAGTAACAATTAGATGAAAGTGGATCTAACAAATGAAAATGAGTGTAAGTAAAAAAAAACTTACTGGTGTAAGTTGATCCTCTCATATATATATATATATATATATATATATATATATATAAGATCTCTTGAACCCGGATTGAGTCACATCTTCAATTTTGTTTTGTATGCCTTTTAGTATGGAAAGGAAAGGAAATGGTGGGGAGGAAGAGCTTCATCCCTTGTTTGGTTGCACTTTAACAAAAGAAAAGAAATGATTTGAAGAAATAAACTTTCTATGAGTCGTATCATTTTTTCATCGTCCCACTTTTGGATGGAAAGGGAAGGAAGAAAAGGGGAGAGAAATAATTTTGAGTCCCACTATATATTTACATACATCTTCATTCATTTATATACATTTCCATTATTTTCTTTCATAAAAACCAAACAAAGGAAGGAAAGCATTTATTCTCTTCCATTAAATGATACCAAACAAGATGAATGATAACTCTTCCACTTTCTTCTCCTTTCCTTTCTTTTGTCTTCTATTGTACCTTTTCTTTTTCTTTTCCTTCTATCATACCAAACAAAGCCTTATCGTCTACATGGTCACGATAGTATTTGTAATATGTTCAGTTTGAGGTTTATCCTCAAATCTATCATACCTTCTTGAATTTTTTATCATTTTACAAAAAGAATTGAATTAAGAAGACTTATAAAACTAATCAATCTAATTTATCCGTCCCTAGTTCATTACTTAACTATTACAATACAAAGACTAATTAAGTATAGTCACATATTACCAAGTGGTTGTAGCAGTGGTAGACAAACATGTGATATATGGGTATGCAGATGGTTACAAGTTTGAATTCTAACTACGCCAACTTCTTAGGACTAAGCCGTAAGGAATATCCTTCTGAATCATGTTGAAAATATAGGTATGGGTACTAGTATTTTAACTACTGAAAAATACCAAAAATAAGAAGAACAAAGAATCAACAACAGAAATCAATCAAGAACAAAGGAAGGATTAGAATGGGTATACCACAAATCGTGCTACGCATTGTCCTTAAAGGTTTATCTTTGCCTTACCAAGAGCAATGCTCGGAGGAATGACCTCGACGGGTAACCTTCCAGGATTAGACGTGAGTCTCCTAATAAACTCGTCCACACGAAGATCCTAGTACTCTGAGCAATAACATCTTTTGTTCTAACACCAGAAGACGCAACAGAGAGTGCATGAAAGCTCTCTAATGCACGCACAGTAGTAAGGAAGAAGATGAAGAAGATGAACAGTAACAGAGAGATCAAAGGGCAAAGAGAGTAAGCTGAGAAATGTAATCTGATTAGTGTTTCTGGTAGTGAAGCAAAATAAATAGATCAATGTAACTTATTAAGTAAGCAGCCTAACGGATCTATCTTAACGGTTTAAAGAGATATTTTTGTTTTCAAGTGAGCTGACAAAAGATAAGTCTAAAGTAAAACTAGATCAAGTCCACACGAGTGCAGATGAGACGCAACGGGGAGGGGTGAGGCGGGGCGCGCGCTTGTGGGTGTATTAAGATAAGTCTAAGTCTACACATCTACTTCAATATCATAAGATATCTACCCAAGGACATAGTCAGTATATATGTATATAAATACTCTTCAAGAGTCTATTTTACTCAATGTGAGACTTAGTCTTATACAAAATACATACAAGAACACTCTAAATTTGAAACAGATTAATTAAGAAGCACACAAATTAACTCAGATACGACCTTATCATAATTTATTTTATATATATATATATATGCGCACATATAAGACGCATAAAATTTAAATGAAAGAATAATAGAACAAATGTACACTATTTTAGGTGTCTCACATAGCACATAGGGTTATTGGCCTCAGTATTTGGTTTTGTGGGGTAGTAATATAAGACTCTGCAATTGTGTAATAAGAATGATTCTTGGGAAGCAGTAGTAAACTAAGTCTACCTAAAATATATAGACTAACCCAATTAATGTTCGTCATCTTAAATAGTTTGAATAAAAATAGAGAAAAAAATTAAATACGATCAGTTGAAAAACAATACATTTTTTGTATTATACTGTATCACGTTACACATAATGTAAAATTATTTGCAATCTATTTTCATCTGAAGACCACGACAAAACTGCTATTCCCTCCCATCTCTTCCTAAGTGTTTTTTGAGATTCTTGATAATAATGATGATTTTTATTTTTGTCGGATTTAAATTGAAATTTTCTAATGTAGTGACAAGTAATGATTAGGTCAGTTTCCCTAAATGGTTGAAACTGTAATATACGAGTATAAAAGGATTTATGGAGTTTTAATTGTCCCTTCTCATTCAATAGAAAATCAATTTACACGTTTCCCCACAAGGCGTAAGTGATTACGGGGGAGCACGCATTAATATTTGGAAAATTTCACACCCAGCTGCAGAGGTGAAAATGAATATATGTTATAGAATTTAGCTGACTAAAGGCCGGCTACATGGCAGTTATGCAGAAGCTGGCCGGCAATCATAGAGAGATCAGTTCAGTACACATTTGTTTGGAGAATTCTGTTTGTTTTTTCAACCCATCAAATCAATGGCCTAATGAGTACCTCATGAAGAAACAAGCAAATATGGTGACTATAATAACTTTATATAAGGGGGATCACTGCACAAGTTGTGAAAGCATTATAGTGTTCAATTCAGTCTCAGCAGCAATAATATTTGGGCACAAATAGAGAAAAAAGTTAGGCACCAACCCGAGGTATTGGAACGGTTCAAACTGATCATAGATTCAATATGGCTTGATCCTGTGATCTGATTGAGCCGCGCCAATATCGCGTGCCTTTTGTTCTAATTTTCTGTTTCTAGCTCTTTTCATTGCTAACTTGGTACAAACTCGATCATTATGTTTGATATATAAAGTCTATGATTAAGTTATTAATGACAGACTCCCTAAGAAAGATGGAATTCAATCTCTCTAAGTGCATTGGTAAAAGTTTTGACGTCATCATTCACTCACAATGATAATAGCACTATGATAGATGAAAGTTGTTGGATTGGTGTATTCTTTTGGGTTTGAGCTATCCAACCTATTTTAGTTCCATATCAATTACAACAGTAAAGTTAGGTATAATTATTAATTAGTTGTTTTAGTTTATATACCTTGACACTTGATGTACTCGCTTCATTGATTACTGAACTGAAAGACTATTAAAAAGTATGTTTTATTAAGCTCAAACTTGACAGTTTACATGTGACCCATCACCTAAAGTTCCAAGAGTTTCATCCTCTATATAAGCACACACATGAGGTATTTCAAGTTGATTCACTACCTTTACTCATTTTTCCTTTTTTGATTCTGAGACTGCGTTAGAGTGTCTTTTGTAAATATTCCACCCATACTTCCAATCAGGGACCATCGTTCCTAACTCATGCGAACCCTTTGGTGATCTCATGTTCTCTCAAAACTACTGGCTCAAGTATAAAACAGAACAATAATGTATCCGATATAGCAAGATATTGAGATGCATTATTTTCTTATGTGAAAAAGCTGTGGAGAATCTGCATGAAGTGTGAGACCAGGTTAGTATTGCATTAGTTTAAAGTTTTATTAATTGAGTCATTGACCAATATTCTTTTTGGTTTTTCAGAGTATTTCATCATCTAATAAATAAGAGATTAATTTCTAAAGATACGGTCAGACATCTAAACAGAGAGTTAAAAATCTTTCCTAACAGTATTATCTTCATATACATAAATCTTGATATCAAACCAAAAATTATATGCTTAAATTGGACTAACATATGTTAGTAAATTTCTAAATTATAAAAACTTTTGCAAATTTATTCTATTGTTCATTTTCATTCTAAGAAAATCAAGAATGGATATACTATTGTAATCGTTTAAATTAATGTGCATGTCATTTTCATAAGTAATTATATTTAAGGATTATTATTACTTACTATAAAGTGATTTTAACGTATGAGATAATATGATTTAGGAATACGGTGGAACTAAAGGTTTTAATTTAATGTATAGAAAATATTTATAGTATCTGCATAAAAACATACTTAGGGCTAAAATAATGAATGATCATGTATCATTTTTTATATTATTCATTTTACATGGGAAAGGATTATGAGCAACTAACTTGATGAACTGTAATTAGATTTTTGGTGTGGTTTATGGTTATTTACGTCTGTTTTTCGGTTAAATTGCTTGAAGCATAGGGTAAGTGCCGGTCCTTTTGCCTTTTTTATTTACTACGGTAAATAGTTGTTCGAACACAAATGTTTCTCTCTCAACTTTTTTTTTTTAATCAAAGAAGGTATAGCATAACTCTTGTTCAAAAATGATTTTTCTTTCCTTTTCACACAAAAGGAGAAAACGAGTCTAGGCAATTAAATTTCATTTTTTAACTTTTTGTTTGATTTAAGAATCTTTTGGATATATATATATATATATATGAGTTCTTGGACTTATTCTTAACAATAGGTGAAAATTGCCCGAGCATTGCAAGTCACTGCTTGATATCCCGATCAGCCGACGAATTGCGTTTGATATTATACACCATTGCTGTTGCAGAAGACAAAGGATTTGAATGAATCTAAATCACACGGATACTTAAATGAGTTTATTAAAGTAAAGATGTGGGTAGTAACACCCACCCACCTCCCTTCTTCAGATGAATAGGCGTGGACTTTAACCTTTTGAAAAAAAATGTACACAAAAAAAGAGAGATGAAAAACAATAACTTATATCATAAGAGTCACTTAGGCCAGGCGTATACCCAAATGTACATAAAGATGAAAACTTTCAGAAGGACAACATAATCTACGATTTTTAGTTATTAAAAATTAAAAAGAAAAGAAAAGAAATACTAAAAGTGTGTGAGCATCTGAATGCAAGAACCGTATGGGAAGAGAAACGGCAGATGCAAGCATATGTGCTCAACCATTCCATTAATTTCGGCAACGTAAAGGGCTGAATACGCTATTCGTCAAACAAAGCGCATCAGTGACGCTAGCTTATTGCCTTTCCCTTATCTTCCATTTTCCACAAAAATCAGTCATACCAGAAACATAACAATGCTAAATTAAAACATAATCAGAAACTTTAAGTAATTGAGAAAAAAGAACGAAAATTCATTTTGAAAACCAGCAGAAGAACAAACCAGAATACATTGGTACCTCAGAAACTTGAAGAAGCTGCCTCTCATGTCTGATGGGAGCGCTCATGTTCCACCACCATACATATATATGGGAAGGGAAACCCTAGCTGGGTCTGATTTGGGCCTTGCGTGGGTCCATTTGATGGTGGTATGTTTGGGCCACATCTGATTCCCATGTGATGTGGGTCAGTCTAAAAAGCCCGAGGTTGTTTGTCTTAGCTTGAAGGATTGGTTGGAAGTCATAAGTATGTAACAATCTTATTCACAGAATTCAACCAGTTATCCCTAATAGTACTGTGGAAATATTCTTCAATACACATCCACTACTGAAAAATGTATGTTCTTATTAGATCCAAATGATTACTGGAAAGCATGAATCTTGTTAGCTTTTATTTAATTATAGTTGCGTACATTGATGTTTTTTAAAAGATTTAATTTTGATACATGTTTAAACAGATGTACATAAAGTGTCACTCGTGTGTTGTGTATAAAAAAAAGAATTGTTAAAAGCTATCATTAATGATGTCTTGCTTTCTCTTGTTCAAGGAGCACCTCATCCATAGAAACAGAAACAAATTGAGTAGCAGAAGCCAAACGAACCAAATATTGTTGCAGCCTTGGCATAGACAGCAGTAGAAAGAAACCGAAACAGAAATCCCCGATAAAGTTGAAGCAATTGTTAGCTAGTAGTTCGAATTAGAGATTGAATCAATGGTACATAACTTTGGCCTCATTCTCCAACAATTCGAAATAAATCGGGGTGAAAAGGGACGCCTTGCAGAGCTGTGAAATTGGACCCCCGCCTCACCTAACTCACCCATTTTGTTGGGTAGGGGCGGCACTTTTGGTCTGGAAAATAAAAGCGAGCTAGACTGATTTTTTCCCACCCACTCTTTGGTTGAGCCAGCCCAGCCCGACTAAAGTATCGAGATGTCGCCCAAAATGGGCCAGCCTATCTTCACAGGTGTATATAGTACGCCTTATATATATATATATATATATATAGAGAGAGAGAGAGAGAGAGAGAGAGAGAGAGAGAGTATGCGTGTTAATACAAGTATATACTATGGACTTTATTGTACCATGCACCGGAATTCACCACCATGTTACAATGATATTTTGCTTAAATATGAACGTAGATTTTTACGAGTCTCAACATATTTGCTACAAAAATAATAAGTTTTGGCAAAACTCATTGGCCTATTTTGAATGCTACTCAAATGGAAGCAGAATAAAAATTCTAGGGACTATAAAATGGCCATTGATCTATTTTCATTTCCCTTTCTCTTCGGCTAGGAACTACAATGACGGTGGATGGCCCCATACACAATTTGGTTAGAAAGCGTACATCTTTGTTTTCATAGTAACTACTAGACAAAATGCAAAATTAAGGTTGAACTTCCCTCTTACTAGATTTTAAAGTCATGCTGTACAGGACGCAGTATTAAACGTTTAATTGCTGCGCTCATTGTTAATGGTGCTTAAATTTAAAGACCAAGAATTACATATTTGGTTGCATATTCAAGAAGTTTCCAGTAGACCCTGGAAGAAAATACCAGAAAGCAGAGGCAATCTACGTTTTGGTTTAGCTTGATTTGTTTAACTCATGCCCACTAACAACTACCATTCCATAACCATAATATGCAAGGCTCCATCTAATATGCACCAGGTAACTTATGGTGCTTGCATGCGCCAAGTTGATTACACCGTTGATATAATAATTTAGAAAACCAATGGTACATGCTACGGCACCGAGGAAGGGGCTATAGCTTGATCCGTGGAGGACCAGTCATCTTCCCGAAGGCGGCGGCCCATCTTCTCCGACTCCAGCTCCTGCAACGACTTCTCCAGCTCCTACAACGATTTCACGAGCAAAGACACAGATCTTGGGAGAAGAATAGGGAACCTGAGAATAGTCGAGAGGGACGTTGGACACTAGCCATAGTCACCTATGGCAACGAAAAAAGTCAAAATGGCAATGCGATGACAGTGGCATGCTCAGAGCTGCTGCTTCTGCCTCCTCTTTTGTTGTCCCCTTTTGAGGTGTCAACCATCCTTTCCCTCGCTGGGAATTCATGGAGTATTGATCATCTTCCCAAAGGTGACAGTCCATCTTTGCGAAGGTTGCAGGTGTTAGTGGGGACATCGATAGGGATGGCAGCAAGGAGTGTGACCATGGTAGCTGGATGTGGTGGTTCGACATAGAGGTTACAAGTCTATTCTGAGCTCAACAAGAGGCTTGAGGTTCACAATGGTTTAGGTTGCGGTAGAGAGGTGGTGTAACTGGCAAACGGTGGCTTCGTGGTTTAGGCTTGTTGGCACAATTATGGGTGGCTGCCAGCCGCTGTGAGTAGGAGTGGCTAGGTAGTTGTTCCATGGTGGCTATGGGTTGGCATGGAGTGCCAGTTGCCAGAGCTCTGTGCGTCTAGGTTTCAACGATGGGATAACATAAATGAAAGAAGAAAGAAAAATCTACTGACCTATAATAATAGGTCATTTGAGTAAGTGCATCCATGCACCAAAACATCACTCGGTGCATATTAGCCTTCTAATATGCAATGAACATTTCCTCCCAATATCTCAGGCTCAAAAGCATAAAAAGATCTGTATCTTAAACTTTGAAGAGAAGATAAGATTTACAGAATACTTGTTCAAGTGGTAATCATAACAAAAGTCGCACACAAGATTCCAAAATCCAAGATACAGAACCTTCACGAGTGAAAAAATGGCAGAGATTTCCTTTAATAGTCATGCTCTATTCAAATCTTCTACATCCTTTTAGACAATATATAACTTCAAGAGCAGACATCGGGAGAAAAAAAACCTAACATTTCTGTTAAGATAAAACTCTTATACTTTTTAATCAGGGAAGAGGGTAGGGGAGGGAACTCAGGGAAGGAGCAAGACAAATAGGTTAACAATGTGTAGTTATACTGTACAATTCTATACATTGAAAAAGAAACACCACTGCGTGGATATAAATCAAAGAATAAAAGGAAGGAAGCTATCATAAACTCAACACACTGAGCAAGCAAACTAATAAAAAAAAAGAAAGAAAGAAAACCAAAATCAAATGAATGAAATGAATATGAACCAACAGAGAGCAAAAAATATTTACGATACACATCTTACTACCAAAGGAGACACCATTTTTTCTGCATGGATTGCCTTCAACAATGACACGAACTTCAAAAGGTTATCTTTGGAGAACCACTGAAGCTTCAATTTAAGAGAGCCTGGAGCTGGGTTTCCACGATTGACAGCTTCAAGGTTTGATCGGGTAGAGGGGTGGAATTCTGCCGTTAGACATGTGATAACTAAAGTCACACAGCAGCTGTCGCCCACCTCAATGACCTGGAAAGAGTAACGTTAAACGATAAGCCAAGCAATGAATTTTTATCAAAAGGGGGAAAAAAGAAGGAAGAAGAAGAAAGAACCGCCAATGTTCCATACTATAGAGTTATCAAAGAGGGGGAAGGATTAGAAGTGTTATTCGCTTAAGAAAAGGGGCGTTTTTCACGTCTTCCATGCTACTTTTTCTCTTCTAAGAAGATGGCCCAAGTTATTATGTATTGTTTATGATGAGGATTGGGCTGACATCAAGAGTTCAACCCACTAGTTTTGTTTGTTTCTAACGTCAAGTATTTTCTGCATCACTAAATAACCCCCCCAAAAAATACTTACCATCTCAGTAATGTCAGTAATGGAGCAACATGAATCAATTCTGAAATATGGAGACACAGACGCATCTGATGAAAATGAGTACAGCTGCTTAACATCTTCAATGCATAAAAGCACATACCCTCCAATCACAAACAGCGATCTCGAGAGCCATGATCCCTCTGTAAGGTGAAAACTAAGGACAACTTTATGTCTGTAAACTAATAATTAATAACAAAGAATATAAAAGTCATCGCAATTTTCAATTTAAGACATTCTAAATATTTTCGATCCTAGTACAGTTAAAATCCAAAGTAGTCTCTGAAACCTTCAAGAAGAAATAATGATAAGGTAAACTTGAAGGAAACTCTCGCCATAAGTGGATCCACAGAATGAACCGACTAAATGAGTAACACATTGTTCCAACCATCTAACAAAACAATCTCTTCCAACAATAGTTTTTCACACCTAGTTTTGAGCGATTTTTATAAAATATCAACTTCCAAAATTCAGAGCTCTAAACTAGTAAATATTGACGAAGGCTTGTGACTGAAATAAACAACAAATAACCACTTTCTGTCATTCTCACATTATGAGTAAAATATAAAGAAAAAGGACAACATAAAATGACAACAGAGAAGCATACCACTGCCGTTGTTACAACAGACAAGCACCATTGCATACTGATATATGCTCACATTTGAACCACCACATATTTGGTTGTCAAACAACTCAACCTGGACCTGCTCCAAACTGCCATTTAAATTTCCAAAACCCAGTCTATTATAGCAGGAAGAATTATAAAATGGAAAAGAAATATATTCATAATTAATAATATCAAAGCCAAATATCCGATACATATTTGCATAAAGACATGCACTTTGTTTCTTAAAAAAAAATATAGACATACATTGTCACCCAAGTTAAAATTTATTAAGTATAAGGCAAAAGGTAAATCACCTTCTTATTAAGCATCTACCATTTCCACCACATGAATCAAACATGTGTATGGTACATAGTAACTCTCTTGATTTCTCAATGCTTCTTGTTACAAAAAGATATGTTTCACCACTCTCAAAATTCACCCTGACAAGCCAAAAGAATTATATTTAGAAAGTCACTACTACTCTAGTTCATATAAGTATAAAGTTCACTAACCTTAACACCTGAAGTCCCATTCCAACAAGCACCTCACAAACTTCTTCCATCTTGTGGCAACTCAAAACACTCAACAGAGTTCCTGGTTAGCATATTCAAGAGGGCTTTTAATAGCTATAAAAGCAAAATCAATGGAGAAAGCTTTGTAGATCTATTTTGTTGAATTAATAAGCGAGGGTTAAAATGTGGTGTTTATTTTTCAAGCTGCAAAACATGGATAAAATAATGGCAACTCAGCATGTATGAAATGCCACTGTTCGCAGTCAGAGGACGTAAAAATTGGGCGTTTTAAATCATGTTAACCTCCAGACAACTCTCTGCTGCCTCAAACAAATCTAGATATGGCTTCATATTTTTACAGAAAATAATGTGATATGCATGGACAAAATGAGCCAAGAGAATGCACTAAAAATGAAAGAAACAATTAAGTTCCTTGTGCCAACAAAAAAAAGGCAATATAGCCTAACCTGACCCATCCGAAGTAACATTGATTAGTAGCACATAGAGCTTCTTATGGCTGCTCAGCAACACTGCAACTTCTCTACATGGGGAAAAAAAGAAATTACATATGCTATCGCAGGAATGTGCAGAACTTTTACAAACTTTAATCAGTTCAGAACAACGTGGACAGGAATACTTTCAGTGATAATCATTTATCAAAAAAGTGTTCGTTTCGGAAAGTATCATATCACATCTATATGGTGGTCACCAGTAATGGATCTAGAACTGAACTTCTGGGTGGAGGAGGAAACATAAGATGAAGAGACAGAAAGAAAGAAGTATAAAATCATGTAAAGCAGAAATTAATTAATAATTATATCTTTGTTATCATGACACTCTTTTATATTATAAAATTCATCAATAATGAAATGTGTTTAAGAATTTTTCACAATGTTTTTTTATCTATACGATCCTGTTTAGTGATAGAAACTAACAAAGACTAATGCAAATATTTGACAACAATCAATGAAAAAAATTACTACTAATTTTACACTTGATTTAAAAAAGATAAATTTTAAGTTTTGACTTGATGATTCCATTCTAAATTACGATTAGTTTCACATTATTACAATCATTAAAACATAATACTTCTCTTCAATAATCCTCCACTATTCCTTTCAAATCAAAATAGAATTAGAAAGCAAGTATCATTTTTTTTTGGGTACACCAAAAGGTAAGTATTGAGAATTTTAAAAGATGGCTTTTAAGGCACCTTTGATGGTATTTTACTACTCTTGCTATTAAAATTAGGTAACTATCGGTTTTTTAAAAAAAGTAAACTTTTTCGAATCTTTTTTACTTTCACCCTTTACACATCTTCCACCTTATGCATAAGCAAAGTGATGGGGTAGATAAGAAGGGAGGTTGCTACTTAAACAGGTTGAAGGAAAGAAGGCCACTTTGACAAATCCATTTATCTTTGCAACTCCATGGAGACACTGTTGAATGTAATCAACAGGAAACTTGATGATTCTATTAGTTTCAAAATAATCCTCCACTATTCCTTTCAAATCAAAATAGAATTAGTAACTTCAACAGTTGGGGTAGATAAGAAGGGAGGTTGCTACTTAAACAGGTTGAAGGAAAGAAGGCCACTTTGACAAATCCATTTATCATGGAAAAACTGGTCGATACATAAAAGAGAAAATAGTAACCATGTAAGAAACAATAAATGTGCAAGGTTAAACATTCAGTGAGTAAGCAACAAAATATATTCAGAATTCAGTGAAATGGCCAACTGGGCATATCCTAATTTCATTTGGCAGAAGAGATGCTCACCATGGGAAAAGAACACCAAAAAATTAAAACATAAAAGTAATGATTAAGAACAATAATTGACACGTAACCTCTGGAAAAAAAATTACTACAGAAATAACAAAAGATACTAACATGTATTATCTCAAGCAAACAAAACTGCTTCAGATGAAGTTATTATCCCTATGATTCTTCCCATCAAATTCACTTAAATGCTTGTGTTGATAATTACCTTTCTCTACAGATCATCTCCCTCTGAAGGACACAATTACAGCGCATGCAATGACTACAGATCTCACTGGCTTCAGAGTCAGCAATACTCGTATTGAAATACGTCACAATAAAATCATCATTCTCTTGGGTAGAGCAATTACCCCCAGAAAAATCATCAACGTACAATTCTCTCTTGGAATTTCCAGAAATCTGTCCTTGACTAATCTGGTCTTGTTCGTGATCACATGCGTTGCAGTCTGGATTCTCTTCTAAGATTGAAATAACTCTCTTCTTGGCTTTTTTTCTGATTTTTCTTTTCTCTAACAGATCAGCATCTTGGCTAACAAAAAAAGCACTCTCACCATTGTCAGCACCAGCAGCAAAATCAATTGAACACTGCCTAGAAGTTTGGTCACTGGATGAACTAAATAAACAAATGCCATTTTCTCTTGCATGAGGAATTCCTTGGCTTGGGTTATAAAACTTGTCCTTGAGTTGATTTTCAGATACATGACCATCAACACTCCCATTTACATAATTTTTGCACGGGAAATTATCAACTTCAGGAACTGATGGCTCAAATTCACTGTAATCAACTTCACTACAGCTTGTGTTACTATCAGAAGATGCCATCGAAAAGGAATCTGCAGACAGCTGCAAAATTTCCTCCACCAAGTGTTGCCGACGATGAAGAAGGTCTTCTTGAAAATGAGGAGGAGATGTGGGGCATGCAGATGATGATTGAGACCCAGATATATCATGAATCGTGGTCAATGGTGATATATTGACATTTTCAGCCATTCTATGTGCTCCTTGGATGGCAATGGTGTCAGAATGAGAATTTTTAGATTGTGAGAGTGAACTACCAATCCCCTCAAGTGAAAAAGATTTAAGATGCTCCACATCCACTCCTCCCGATTCAGAAAGAGAGGCCCCACTAGCATTACCAAGTGAACATCTATAGTCAAAGTACTGCTGTCTATGAAAACCAGCAGATATATCTACAAAAGAACTATCAGATTCTAAAATATTCATGCTACTGTCATCTCCTGAGGCTAGAACAGAGTCTGAAGCATATCTTGAGACTTCACCATGTTGCTCCTGATTTGTCTTGTTTCTGATGTAATTTTCTTTCCGGTGATGCAATGCAGCTCTGCCTTCTTTGCTACTTTCCACCGATCTATCAGAAGCGACATCCATCCAGTCTTTAAATTCTCGCAACCATAGAATAGAACGCTTTTTCTTTATATGTTCAACGTTATTTATCAAATCCTCTATTTCAGCTTCTTCATCAGATAAATCTGGATCCTCTCTATTTTGAATTTCATTCGCACATGACACAGACTCCTCGTCAGAACATATGCTAGTGATCTCTTCTTCACTCTCAATATTGGCAAGACGAGAGACCTTTCTCTGCTTGAGAAAACAAAAATAATACGATGTTTATCTCCATGTAGATCAATATGAGAAGTATAAGATTTTTCAACAATGTGATAGGTACATGTCCATATGAAATTGGCCTTCCAAGTTCGATTTTCAGAAATGAGAACAATTTGCAACATACCCAAGGTGCAAAATAAATAGTTTATTGTTTTTCATTTATACAAATACACATCCAATTTCACTAATTACATACCCTTCTATTATTGCCCCCTTCCACTATAGCCTCATCCTTTGCAGGCACATAAATCCCAAAACTGGCAGGTTGCTTATGCATACTGGCAATAATTATTTGTCTCTTCCAAAAATCTCTAGTGCTAATTTCCTTCTCATCTAACTTCAACTGATCAGCACAAGGAAGAACATATGTAAGTTTAGCAAGAGGAAATAATAAAATCCAAAATAAAAACAAGACATGTGAATACAATATTACACAGAAAATGATGCAAACTTCAGAAATTAAATGATATCTGAAAGTGAAACTAAGCTACAGTAAAATCTAAAATACCATAACACAACACTGACAAGCAGACAGGCAAGCAGACACATGGACAATCACACCCTCGTATGAGAGCATACTGCACAAACGGATACACAGAGACGGAGACAGATAGTTAGAGAAAGAGAGAGTGTTAAAGCAAACAATATAAACTTACCTTTTCTGGGTAGGAAAAGAAGCTGAATACTTGTGCTCTATACCATCGAGCACAGCACAAAGGGTTTCCTTCCAACCACAAGCTTTGAAGATTTGGAAGGCCCGCAAGGAACTCTAGCTCTGAAAAATTGGAAATAATATTGTAGGAAACATCAAGTCCTTCAAGTGACTTCAAATTCTCAATCCCACGCAAAGTAGTTAGAGCATTGTTCCTCAAAACTAGTTTAACAATATGACAGGAAACCTGCATGATCCAACAAAATTGGTATATGGATCCAGAGCTAATCCCTAAATGTAAGACATGCAATTAAAACAAAAGATATTAATAATTTTCCTACAAATAATTTGTTTTTATTGCATTTAAGCATTCTATGTAACTAGCTAGCACAACCAGATGACTTTTCAGTTTTCAATGAGATTGCATATCCAGTTCTGAGAACAATATATTTGAAGTTGCAAGGAAAAGTCATTCAACTTTCAGTCCCAAAACGTCAAAGCATATTACATGAATCTCAGAAATGCAAGCAGATTATCTTAAGAGGACCTAGCTGTTCTTTACATGTAGCTGGTGAAATTAATGAAATCACTGATTTTGATTCCCATGAATTGAACCCCATTGTAAAGAGAGTGAGAGAGAGAACAAAAAAAAAAGAACATGCTCAAAATTAATATAGCTGGGCGGCTAATTATGGGAACATAACAATTTCTATGGATCTACCCTCACAAGTGCATGGCATGGCATGGCATGTCTGCATCCACTCCTTATACGTTTGTAAATGATGGGATCACCATGAAATGACAGATACAACATACATAAATCCTCATCTGACAAATTTTATTTTTCCCACTATAAGTGCAATTAGAAACTCATGATATACCTATATTTACAACTTCTATTGAGCCAGCTCTGCAAGATTTGAATTCCACCCATGCAATGACTCTCCCAATTAACAAATCTGGATTTTGGAAATATACTTTAATGCAACAAATTTTTACCAGGTTAGTTTCAAACGAAGTTAAATTCCACATGGTCAATAGTTCAGTCATGATCATGCTAGGAACATTCGGACTAACCCTCAAATACTCCAAATATAAATGCAGCAGAAAGCCCACTAAAATCATTATGGTTGTATCTAAAGACAACCACATAAATGGAAGTATAGTGATAATCAAAGGATGACAAGTCAATCCAAGCTTAAATGGTCACAGCTTAGCTGATCCCGTCCCGCACCATACTGGCTTCCACTTATCCCGTAACTAGATTGCTTATCACAGAATCAGCAGCAGCTTAATAATGCATTTTCAATCTCACAGTAATTACATGAAGAATCCGTCCCGAATTTAGAAAATCAAACCAAATCAACTCCATTTGGGGACAACAAACCCACATCCCATCGATTGAAAATAGCTTGTATTCTGTTTGAGCTAAAGACATTCTTGGGACTGCACCTAATAGCTTAAGATTTGGGGACGTTTGATCCTTGACATCATACAGAAAACCATATCCAAGGTATTTAGGTAACTAATATTCCCAACCAAGGTGGCTGGAGGAAAGCTTGTTACAACCAAGAAAGTAAGAATAAAATGATTTATATTCAAGTTCACAATCTCTAAAATCTCACACTATCATACCATGTTTAAATGTTGAGAGCCCGATTTAAGTTACTAGAATAACCTGGATGGAATTTTACTTCAGTAGGCTTTATTCTCAACAATTCCATGAATGGCCCCTTTAATAGATCCACCCAAAGTTTCAAACCAAAACTCTTAACAATTTTGTAGCCCAGCGTTTGAAAGATTACTTCAGATTCAGAAAAAACAAAATAACCCAAAAAAAGAAACTCCAGTTTTCCAATGATACTAATACAGTCAACTATAGCATTCCACTTACACTCCTTAAAGTAAACAAAATATAAACATGTAATAAGCAAAAGATTGTCATCCCAGACACACTAGGCATATAACTCTCGATGTAATCATCCAGTTAATGAATACTTTAACCATGTACCTGGCTGAACGGTGCAAATGTTCTGAGGTGATTGAAACCAAGGTCCAAATGCTTCAATTTCGTACACTTATGCAGATTATCCACCTTCGCAAATTTGTTCCTGCTAAGGTCAAGTGTTTCAACCGCAGGAAGTAGCTGCAAAGACTCATCCATAAGAACCAAACCATTACACGCGCAAGAGACAAACGACAACCGGTTCCATTGTGGAGAATTCTTTATCTCCGTTATCCTGCTAGCAAACACATGCCGCAGAGCATCCTAAAGCACACAAAATCCCTACACTCAGTTCACTCACTAATTGCGAATGAAGCAATTCAAACATCACATTCGATAATCACTATCACCAAAACAAGAAAAGGATAATGAAAAACTCACAGTAGAATTGTGACAAATGATCTTCTCGAGAGTATGCCTGAGCTCGAGCAAGCCTTTGGCGGCGGAAGTTGACAGGTCACATCCCCTGAGTTCCAGAACCTTCAACCGCCCAAACGGCAAGAAGGACAAGGGCGTGGGGTCCCTGAGGGGCGGTGGCAACACCGAAACGACCTTGAGGGAGGTGAGGAGGCGGAGGATCCTGCGGAGCTGCTCGAGCGCGCGGTGATCGCCGAGGTCGGAGACGTAGGCTCGGAGGTAGTCGACAGGTGCACCGGCGAGGAGGCTCTCGAGCTCGTGCAGCGCCTCCAGCCTGGATTGCACGTAGTGAAGCCCCGCCGGGTTGAGCTTCAGCACCAAGGCTCCGTCGATGAGAGGACCGGCCTGTTCCTCCACGAACTCCACCAGCTTCTCCAGGTACCGATCTCCTGTGACAATCGCCATTTTTAGAAACGCGACGAGAGGCGATCGATGCGTTTCACGGCCGAATTAGGGTTTTCGGAGAGAAGCCAGCAATCTTGGCCGACTCCATGGAATGAAAGCGTGTGAACACTGAAACAAAGAAACAGAGAGAGATGCAGCAGAAGAAGAAGAAGAATAAGAGATTTAGAGAGAGGTTCACAGAGAGAATTTGGAGACGAAGATGGAAAATCAGCGTATAGAGAGGTTAGAGAGAGAAAGGTGGTTTGGAAGGGATGGGCCAAAGAGAAACGGCCATGGGTACGGATGAAGCGTTAGAGAGAGAGAGAGAGAGAGTTTTTATTTATTTTTATATTTTTGTAATCAAAGGAAGAAGAAAATGATGAATGAGTTGTTGTAATGATTGGGCTGGATTTGGCGTTTGAATTAGGGGAAATTTTCAAAGGAATAATAAATAATAATAATTATGGGAAGTGTGCGTGTCTGTGTGACGAATGCATGTAATGAAAAGGACACGTGGTGTGCATCTGGATGCCTTTGTTTAAACTTTCACTTCACTGACCTGTCAGTTTTTCACCGTGTTTAAACTTTCAATGAGGGGCAACGCGCAAGGGAACCCAATGTTCATATTCTTTGTCGGAAGATAAGATTCGCTAGATTAAATGCACAGCACAGGCACGGATCACAAATTTTGTTGCCTTCAATGAAGTATCTTATTAGTTAAGTCTTTGATTTTTTCAAATTATATATAGGTTTGCTTAATACGTGGGAGAACAGTTTCCACAGGCAGAGCAACGTACCATATGCATTCAACAATCTGTTACGTATGCGTAGCAAACCAAATAAAAAACTAACGTGTGTTTATAGGGCTGTTTTATCATACTGCTATTACAAAACTAATTATCAATTTTTTTTAAATTATTTATCAAAATATTATTTTTAAAAAATATTTATTAATTTATCACTCTTTTATCTTACATAATTTTTTTTAATATTTTTTAAATTATGTAGAATGCATCAAAAAAAAACACATCCATGTAGATTACGCTAATAAATTTAGAGTAATTCACGTGACGATCGCTATTTTTTTTAGCAAGATCATACGTGGATATCGTCACATAAGATAACGTATTTACAAAAATTACACCATATTTGTTAGTCCAAATAGAGTGATTATATCATCTTTATTGGCGTAATTAAACTTCTTTCACATAATAAAAAATTTGTTATCATGTATTGATTTTGAATAAAAATTATATATATTTTTATATCTTTATAAATTTATTGATGCTAAAATTATAATTGTTATTAGGTTTTTTAATAAAATTAAGTTTATAGTAAAAAAAAAATTATGATTATGCAAGAATTTTTAATCAAAAAATCGTATATACCTTGTAATTTTTTTTTATAAGCACTTACATTTGCACATTATGTTACACGTGTCTTACAGTACAATTTTTTAAGAAATTTTAATTATATTATATCTATATATTATTAATTTTTTTGCTAACTATATTATTAATATTTTATTTTTTATGCATGTATTACAAATATATAAGTATTTAAAATAAAATTATTTTTAAAAAATATATTTAATCATTCTCTTTATCAAATTTAATTTGTTTTTATAATTTATTATAAATGGAATTTATATTAAAAATATATATAGATCCAGATCAATATGTATATAGGATTAAAAAAACTAAGAGATAAATATGAATGTTAAAGCTTAAAGAGAGAGAGAAAATATTTAAAGAAGAGATATAACCTTAAACGAATAGATATATAATAAATAATTAGGATATATAATATAATAAATAATTAGGATAGCCTAGTAGGTCAAATAGAATTTTTTAAAAGTCTAAGTCTTCTCATTAAAAAAAAAACTCAGACTTTAACCTCCATAATTAAATAAACATTTTTAAAATTTAAAACTAACTTATTTGACTTAAATAGACTGAAAATATGTTATATCATAAGCCTATGATAAGTTGTTTAACTTATATCGACTGTAATATTTAAATAGAGGTAATAATTTAATAAATTAAGTCACTTTAAAAAAATTATAGAAAATTAATATATAGAGATGGATTCGATGCACATTACACTTAATCTTGCATGACTATAATTTTTTTTTATCATAAACTTAATTTCATTAAAAAAACTTAATAACACATACAATTTTAGCTTTAATAGATTTATAAATATATAAAAACATATATAATTTTCACCAAAATTATTTTGCATAACCATAATTTTCTTTTTATCTATAAACTTGATTTCATTAAAAAAAACTTAATAACACTTACAATTTTAGTATCAATAGATTTATAAAGATATAAACACATATACAATTTTCACCCAAAATCAACACATGACAACAGATTTTTCATTATGTGAAAAAAGACTAGTTACGCCAACAAAGGTGACATAATCATCCTGCTTGCGTCAATAAGTGTGACGTAACTTTTGTAAATACGACATCCTATATGACGTATCCACGTATGATGCGTTAAAAAGGGTGGCGCATTTACGTGGATTACGTCAAGCTTGTTGGCGTAATTTACATGGATGTGTCACCCTCTTTGACGTATCCTACGTGATCCATAAAATATTTTAAAAAATTACGTATGACAAAAAGATGATAGTTTGATAAATAGTTTCAAAAAGGTGACATTTTGATAAATAATTTAAAAAAATAGTATTTTGATAATTAATTTTACAACAAATAACAGTATAGTTAAAAAAGTCGTGTTTATAGAAATTAAATTTTGGCTTAAATTTTTTTTATAAAAGCTTTTTTTTATTGTTTTAGTATTATTTGAATAAAATTGATTATGATACAAAATAACTTTTTGCACTATAATTTTTTTATCTTAAGTCTGATTTTGAATATTATGATAAAAAGTTGTTGATTATTTTTGTTAAAAAATTATTATATTATGTTTTTACTAAAATAACATTAAAACATCAAATATAATATTATAAATAAATTATTTCATATTCTTTTTAATAATTTAATATATAAAAATAATTTTTTATATAATTCTAATAAAACAAATTATCTTAAAATTATTTTTTAACTAATATATTCACATATAAAACTAATTTCATTATAATTGATTATAAAAAAATTGATTACACAACTAATCAAAGATAATATGTTTTTCACAATTAATCTAAATATATCTTAAACTTAAGTTGCCACTAACTATTGCTTTTTTATCTCAAATGTTTTTTTTTATTAACTTTTTTCTCACATCTATAAACTATTGTTTATGTTAAAATTTAATTTTAATTTTAATTTTACCATGCCATTGTATCCAGTGCCTATGCATCTTACATGGTAAATAGTACCCTTATTGCCTTTGATTTCTTATTATAATCAGCAACGTGAGATGTATCTTGCATATATGCCCAGTATTTTTGTACAGTAAAATCAATTGACATTTTTTTTTACTGGGTAAATCAATTGACATTATTCTTGGAGGAATACTAATAACATATTTTTTTATATATTTATTTTAATATTTATTTTATTATTAATTTAAAAATAAGTGTTGTTAACATTCTAAAATCAATTGACATTATTTTTATGAGAAATATTAATAATATATTTTTTAAATATTTTTTAATATTTATTTTATTATTAATTTTAAAATAAATATTGTTAATATTTCTTACCTAATAATTATTTTAAATATATAACATAAACTAATAATAAAATAAATATTTAAAAAATATTTCAAAAAATGTGTTATTAGCCTCCCTCTAACTCGTACTCGTATTCCTTTTTTATCATGGTTGCATGTCAATGTTTACTAACCTCTTTTTCTTCTTTTATCTTGAAGATTTTTTCTTTTTCTTAATAATATGTCTTGAAGATGCTTATCTAACCACACGGTCCTTCAATATCTGCCAACAATGGTTTTTTGATGTGATATGCCAACGATTATTATATTATTAACAAGTGAAATATTAGTAACATATTGTTTAAATATTTTGATTTAATTATTTATATATAAAATTTTTATTTAATTAATAATTGTATTAAATGATCTTTAGTCAATACACTAAATTCTTTTTTTAAAGGTTTTATTTACCTATATCTTATTTTGAATTATAAATATATATAAATAATAAAAATAAAAATATTTATAATAATAAAAAAATTAACCCACTCATCCATCCATTATTTATCCCACTCATCCATCCACCCACTATCTCATCATCCATATAACCCACTCATCCACTCATTCATCCATCCACCCACTAACCCACTCATCCACTCAATTTCCATCATCCAAAAAATACTCATCCACTAATCCACCCACTAACCCACTAATCCACCCACTCATCCACTAATCCACCCACTAACCCACTAATCTATCCACTAATCAATCCACTCACTCATCCATCCACTCACTCATCCACTCATCCACTCACTCATCCACTAATCCACCCACTAACCCACTAATCCACCCACTCATCCACTAATCCACCCACTAACCCACTAATTCATCCACTAATCCACCCATTAACCCACTAATCCACTCACTCATCCACTAATCCACCCACTAACCCACTAATCCATCCACTCATCCACTAATCTACCCACTCATCCACTAATACATCCACTCAACCACTCCACTCACTCATCCATTCAACCATTCCACTCCATTATCACCCCAATCATCTCAACTACCCCATTATCTTCAACTACTCCTTCACAATTACTCCTCTATATAATCCTCACTCATCTTGAACTTCAAGCCCCCCACATTCTCATCATCTCCACCTTCATCCACCATCCTCTCCACACTCAACTCATCATCTTCTCATTCAAACTCACCACCTTCCATCATCAACACACACACACATTCACTTCATTTCTCCACTCCAAGCTCTCTAACCTCTACTTCCATCTTCCATAACCTTTACCTCTCATCTTCACTTTCATTAACAATCCCACACCGCAAACCACCACAAACCACCACAATACTACCACCCTCACCATCTTCCTTACCGTACCTTCCACTAGCAACATCACAACCCCAATCATCAACCTCAAACAACCACCATTTTTCATCTTCACCTCCACCACCATATGCCACCATCCATAACTAACAACCATTAGACTTCCAACTTATCACCATATCACCATCACCACCTTACTCCATAATCTTCATAATCATCTTCAACTCACCATACTCATTTTCAATACCATTATCCACAAACCTTTAACCACCATAACACCAAATAATCACAAAATACCACCTTACACCACCGACATCGTCGAGTTCTGTCGCCCAGATCTGCTCCGCCAACTACCACAGTTTTTCCGTTCTTGTGAGCATCTTTTCTTTTGGTAAGTTAGAGTTAATCCAGTGCTGACAAATTTGATTTTAAAAGTTTTAAGTCTCTCTCTTAATTAAAATTAATCAACCCACACTTATTTTCTAAAGAACTACGTGACTTTGAGTTCCTTATTGCACCCGAGGATACGTAGGAGCAGAATCTCTATTCTGTCAAGCCAAAAATTAAATTTTCGTAATTTAGTTGTTTCTTTTCTTTCTTTTCTTAAAAAAATAAAAATAAAAATAAAAATAATAGTTATAAAATCTTTTCAAAAAGGGTAAAATAAAATAAATACATTTGAGATTATTAAAATTTGCACAATTAACTTAAGGTACTGTTCTTGTAGCAGGCGGTAGGTGTAATACCTTCCCTTCCCTACCATGTCGACTCCAGAACTCAAACTTATTTTTCAAAAGATCAATTTTGCCTATTTTAAGGGTTTTTCTAATGTTTTCCCAAATTAAATAAACATTGGTGGCGACTCCATTGATTTTCAAATTCTAATTTTTTTTTTTTTCGTCCGTCGCGATCTCGGCAATTTGCGACAATTTGGCGACTCCACTGGGGATGTTTGATGAGAGTCAAGCCTGTTGTTGTTAGTTGTGCAAATTATTAATAATTTTTATTTATTTACTTTCCCTTTTTGTCTTTATTTCTGTTTTCTTACTTGTTTGTGAATAAATTTATATGATATTTTTATGCAAATATTTGCTGGTATTATTTTGTGTCCATTTTGACATGACTTACTTGTATATATTTTGAGTTTAATTGTTGAAACCTTAGGGTAGATGATTATTGCTTGGTTGTTGTATATATGTTTTTACATGTTGGGGGGGTAAATTGGTCTTCTTAAATTTTGGTATAGGTTTGTATGCTCCCTCACATACGTCACTATCACTTACCTCACACACAAGCTCTATACCCGCTCGACTTGTAGGATTAGATAGAGGCGAAGTAGTGTTGCTTTGAGAGACCTTTGGTCTCCGAATAGGCACATGAAAATCCCTCACTCAGTTGAACTCTTTCCGCTTGTAGCCTATCATGGGTGAGGATGGAGGACTCTTGCTAGCCAAAGTGTTGGTGACAGTAAGGGACAATCTGGGGACCATGACTTTTTAGAAGTTTAGATCTGTCATTCCGAAAAATCTTGCAGACCGATAGATTGAACATAAGTGACTTCCAAAATTAGAGTCATGACATTAAGGAAATCTAACTTCTAAGGTTCCACCTGATTAGGGCACAAAGGGGCATTTTTTTTTTTATTTATCTTTTTCTTATGACATTCATTCATACATCCTTTTTTATGACTTGCATTTTTCTGTCATTCATAGCATTCTTAGAAATAAAAAAATAAATAAAAATAATCATTTTGCATTTTCATTCATTCTTGTATTTTTTTTTAAAAAAAAATTAGTTCTAAAACAAGAATCATCATCTTGCATTACATGACATTCATAACTTTTTTAAAAAAAAAAATCATATCATGGCATTCATAACATTTTTTTAAAAAAAATAAAAAAAATAAAAAAAATCAGCTGCATCAGTAGTCAATACTTCGCATACATGCATGTTGTTCAGTCCATATTGATAATTACATACTCATCTCATGTTTCCCCCAAACAGAAGGGTAGACACTGGTAGAAAGATAGCTTCTGCGACACCCTTACAAGACTTGTTCCCAAGTTAGGATCATGGACGAAAGAGAACAAACTCAAGAGCTAGTTAAGGGTGGACTTCAAGCAGAATGGATCAATGGGCTTTCAAGAAAACTCATGGATGACAACGGCTACCTAAGCAGTAGTCCAGCAAGCAGTGTCAGATGTTTCTAGGTATGCTCATCTGTGATATGAGCGAATGTTTGGAGTGGTCAATCAGGGGCAACCTTCGAAAGTTCATCTTAGTGGTGATTCATTATGATTTTGAACTTATGTAAACTTTCTTGAAGCATTAATGTAATGGATTTGCATGGTTCTCTCAGCATACCTTGTTTCATTTTCCTATGTTCTTAGCACTCGTGTTCTTGTCATGTCTTTCCTGTCTTTCTTTCTCTTGCTTGCTTTCTTTTGGTTCGGATCCTATGAGACTCTTGTGCTAGCAAAAATTTGATGGTCATGAAGCCCCCATGTGCAGGTGTCTTTTGCAAAAACAAAAACAAAAAACAAAAAATAAAGGAGAGGTGAAAAAAAAGAGAAAAATAAAAAGAGCAAATAAGTAATCACTTGGTGTGTGTTATCCTTTTGTCTCTGAATTAGATTTTTGAAAATGAGCATTTAAGATTTGAAATGAAGATTGGCCATCTTTCACTATCCTTCATAAGAATTCATCGTTTCTTTTCATTATCTCTCGTTGTCTCATTTTGAGCTTGTAAGTTTTTTCAATAAACCCTGGACAAGGATCACCCTTACATTAGGGGATGGCACAAGACAAAGGTTGATTGTCATGGTTACTATTTTGAAGCATAATGAAAAAGAGAAAGTGAAGAAACATTGAAAGGAACAGAAAGTAAAATGGAGAACAGTAGGAGAAAAAAAAAATATATTTGAAAGCGCAAAGGCAAGTGACAAAGCTTAAAGTTTGAACAAGGATCCTTGGTCCCATTTAACCTTTAAACACTTGTTTGAGCCTGATATCTTTCATTTCATAACCACTAGCCTTGACTGCATTACAATCCTTAAAAAGTCCATTCTGATCAATGAATGATTGCCTTTAATTTCACAAGTTTTTAATTTTGAGATAAAAGGGTTGTACTCATACAAGTATCTAGTGCATTGCTCTTTAAAAAATAAAAAAATCTTGGTAGATCAAAAAAACCCGCATGAAGGCGGTCTAAAAAAAAAAATGAAAAAAAGAGACTTACACTAGTGTAAGTTTTCACCGTGTTTTAATCGGCCCTATATCTTGGGGCAATTTCCCTAACTCGATTTGACTTACACTTTGGAGCAAATCTTTTGATTCAATCGGCTCTGTATTGGGACAAGTCTCTACCCTTTTCAATTCAATTCTAAACTGGAGCATTTTTCTAGTTTGATTTGGCTTCACACTGGGGCAAAACAAAAAAAATCTCAAGTTCCCCCCACTGGGATAATTTTTGTTGTCAAGTGGCTTACACTGGGGCAGTTTTGTTCTCAAATGGTTAATTTCTTTTTTTTGATACCTTACACTGGGGCAGATCTTTATAGATACCTGATAAAAGAAAGGTCGTGATGTCCAGTTGTCAAGTAAAGATCAATCATATCCAAACTGGGGCAAAAAACCCTTCTGGCATTTGTACTACTCCATTTCTTGTGTCTTTTGTAAATGCTTTTTGTGTAGTCATACTCCCAAAGTCAGTCAATAAATTACTCAGTTAGTAAATTTCTTTCCTATTCCACTTTTGAATCCATGCATATCTAGTACATGATGCTTCAAGTTCGGTGAACATGAGGGCAATGGTACAACTTAACCATCTGATGGTAGTCCTCTATTGAACAACTCAAGTCAAGAGAGCTCCAAAATTTCAATCGATGAAGGAAATGATACCATCGATGGATAATTCGGATTAAAGAATGTCTAGTGGGATAGGAATCCTTGGAGGAAGAAAGTCATAAGCTTTTATGCAAGCCACATCTAATGAATAGAAATTTGAAGAAAATGAGATTAACAATGATCCCTTTTTCCAAGAAGCGTTTGGCTCATGGCTCATTGCACAAAGTTCTTGGGCTCAAGGCCCACTGCATAAAGTTTTCTGGCTCAAGGCCTTTTAAGAGTATTGATGAGAAAATGAAGAATAACCAGGCAAATCATAAAGCAAATTTCGCTACTGTTCAACCTTGATCCTGCTATGGGAAAAAGTTCTTAAGGGTGTTGTGGAACCAAGAGTGATCCAGCTAAAGCTCTGATGTATCAATTTATGTTTACCTAATTTGTTCATGAGAATCTCTACCGTAGGACATCCATTGCATCATGCATCATCTCAGGCATTATATGCGTTATCCTCAAGCTTAACATCCATTGCATCATTATGCATCCATTACATCAAGAATCAACTCAAGCATCACATGCATATAAAAAAAAAACAAAAAAAAAACCTTTTTAGCTCTCAAGGCCTTATGCCTATCTGCCTTTAGTCTCCGGGTCCCTGTACCTATTTGCATTTTCCTTTCCGGGTCCCCGCACCCATCGCTTAAGTTTTGCCAAGCTTCGGCGGATACCCGACTCCGCAAGCTTTTTCCTTTCTAGTTTTAAGTTTTTGCCAAGCTTCGGCGGATACCCGACTCCGCAAGCTTTTTTTCCTTTCTTGCTTTAAGTTTTTTCCAAGCTTCAGCGGATACTCGACTCCGCAAGCTTTTTCCCTTTCTTGCTTTAAGCTTCCGGCATGGATAAAGACCATGTGTTTTTTCCTTTCCTACTTTAAGTTTTTCCAAGCTTCAGCGGATAACTGACCATGAAGCTTTTTCCTTTCTTGCTTTAAGCTTCGGCGGATAACGACTCATAGCTTTTTTTCCTTTCCCGCTTTAAGTTTTTTAAGTTAAGCTTCAATGGATAACTCATGAAGTTTTTCCCTTTCTTGCTTTAAGCTTCGGCGGATATCCGACTCAGTGCTTTTTCCCTTTCCTACTTTAAGTTTTTTCCAAGCTTCACGGATAACCCGACCATGAGCTTTTTCCCTTTCTTGCTTTAAGCTTCGGCGGATCTAACGGACTCATGAAGTTTTTCCCTTCCCGCTTTAAGTTTTTGTTAAGCTTCAATGGATAACTGACTCATGCAAGCTTTTTCCCTTTCTTGCTTTAAGTTTTTGCCAAGCTTCGGAGGATATCCGACTCATAGTTTTTTCCTTTCCTTTGCTTTAAGCTTTTGTCAAGCTTCGGCGGATAATTGACTCTGCAAGTTTTTTTATCCTTCCCGCTTTAAGTTTTGGTCAAGCTTCGGCGGATAACTGACCATGGCTTTTTCCCTTCTAGTTTTAAGTTTCATCAAGCTTCGGCGGATAACTGACCAAGCATGTTTCTCCCTTTCCTACTTTGTTTTGTTAAGCTTCGGCGGATAACTGACCAAGTCATGAGCTTTTTCCTTTCTTGCTTTAAGTTTCATGGATAACTGACCATGCAGCTTTCTCCTTTTCCCGCTTTAAGTTTTGCTGCTTCGGCGGATATCCGACTCATGAAGCTTTTTCCCTTTCTTGCTTTAAGCTTCGGATAACTGACCATGAGCTTTTTCTCTTTCCACTTTTTAAGTTTTCATTCAAGCTTCGACGGGCACCCTACCCTTAATAGCTTTTTAAGTTTTTGTCAAGCTTCTACGGGCACCCTACCCCGCAAGCTTTTAAGTTTTCTCATCAAGCTTCGACGGGCACCCTACCCCATGAAGCTTTTAAGTTTTCTGTCAAGGTTCGACGGGCACCCTACCCCTCAAGCTTTTTATACTTTTGTCCAGCTTTGACGGATACCCGACTCCGCAAGCTTTTTACTTCGTTTTAATGACCTTTGTTTTTTGCGTTAATCTGCTTTCTTTAAAAAAAAAAGGAAAAAAAGAAAGAAGGAAAAGAAGAAAAAGAAAAGGAAATGAAAATTTTCATGGACAAAATTGAATCAATTCTTTTGCTTCCCATTTATTCTAAATGTAAAGCAAAGGGGGGCAACTGTTGATACTCAATTTTGTCCATAAAATTTTTATTTGTGGATTAATAATTGTATTAAATGATGCTTTAGTACAATACACTAAATTCTTTTTTTTAAAGGTTTTATTTACCTATATCTTATTTTGAATTATAAATATATATAAATAATAAAAATAAAAAATATTTATAATAATAAAAAAGGACCTAACCCACTCATCCATCCACCCACTATCCCACTCATCCATCCACCCACTATCCCACTCATCCACCCACTAACCCACTCATCCACCCACTCATCCATCCACCCACTAACCCACTCATCCACTAATCCACCCACTAACCCACTAATCCATCCACTAATCAATCCACCCACTCATCCATCCACTCACTCATCCACTCATCCACTCACTAATCCACTAATCCACCCACTAACCCACTAATCCACCCACTCATCCACTAATCCACCCACTAACCCACTAATCCATCCACTAATCAATCCACTCACTCATCCATCCACTCACTCATCCACTCATCCACTCACTCATCCACTAATCCACCCACTAACCCACTAATCCACCCACTCATCCACTAATCCACCCACTAACCCACTAATTCATCTACTAATCCACCCACTAATCCACCCACTAACCCACTAATCCACTCACTCATCCACTAATCCACCCACTAACCCACTAATCCATCCACTCATCCACTAATCTACCCACTCATCCACTAATCCATCCACTCAACCACTCCACTCACTCATCCACTCAACCATTCCACTCCATTATCACCCCAATCATCTCAACCACCCCATTATCTTCAACTACTCCTTCACAATTACTCCTCTATATAATCCTCACTCATCTTGAACTTCAAGCCCCCCACATTCTCATCATCTCCACCTTCATCCACCATCCTCTCCACACTCAACTCATCATCTTCTCCTTCAAACTCACCACCTTCCATCATCAACACACACACACATTCACTTCATTTCTCCACTCCAAGCTCTCTAACCTCTACTTCCATCTTCCATAACCTTTACCTCTCATCTTCACTTTCATTAACAATCCCACACCGCAAACCACCACAAACCACCACAACTACCACCCTCACCATCTTCCTTACCGTACCTTCCACTAGCAACATCACAACCCCAATCATCAACCTCAAACAACCACCATTTTTCATCTTCACCTCCACCACCATATGCCACCATCCATAATTAACAACCATTAGACTTCCAACTTATCACCATATCACCATCACCACCTTACTCCATAATCTTCATAATCATCTTCAACTCACCATACTCATTTTCAATACCATTATCCACAAACCTTTAACCACCATAACACCAAATAATCACAAAATACCACCTTACACCACCGACATCGTCGAGTTCTCATGTCGCCCGTATCTGCTCCGCCAACTACCACAGGTTTTTCCGTTCTTGTGAGCATCTTTTCTTTTGGTAAGTTAGAGTTAATCCAGTGCTGACAAATTTGATTTTAAAAGTTTTAAGTCTCTCTCTTAATTAAAATCAATCAACCCACACTTATTTTCTAAAGAACTACGTGACTTTGAGTTCCTCATTGCACCCGAGAGATACGTAGGAGCGTAATCTCTATTCTCACAAGCCAAAAATTAAATTTTCGTAATTTAGTTGTTTCTTTTCTTTCTTTTCTTAAAAAAATAAAAATAAAAATAAAAATAATAGTTATAAAATCTTTTCAAAAAGGGTAAAATAAAATAAATACATTTGAGATTATTAAAATTTGCACAATTAACTTAAGGTATGCGTTCTTGTAGAGGCGAGTGAGTAAGCTAATACCTTCCCTACCCGTAATCGACTCCCGAACTCAAACTTATTTTTCAAAAGATCAATTTTGCCTATTTTAAGGGTTTTTCTAATGTTTTCCCAAATTAAATAAACATTGGTGGCGATCTATTGATTTTCAAATTCTAATCTTTTTTTTTTACGTCCGTCCGATCTAGGTTGCGACAAATATGTTTTTTAATATTTATATTATTATTGATCTAAAATAAATATTGTTAGTATTTTTCTCTTAGTAATCTTTTAAAGTGTATAAGATGAACTATTAGAAATAAATAAATATGAACACGAAAAAATTTGAATTTTTGTATATTTTAAAAATTATTTTTGAATTATTTATTTTTAAATTATTTATTTTTAAATTAATTAGTATATATAAGAAGATTTATTATTTATAAAAAATAGAATTTATATAAACAAAAAAATACAATTAAATATAATTAAAATAATATTTCTAATTATGCATTTAATCAAATATTTAAAATAATATAAAATTAAATTAAATTAAATTTTAAAATATATTCTAAATATTTTAACATAATTAATAATAAAATAAATATTAAAAAAATATAAAAAATGTGTTGCTAATATTCTTATATTAACAATAGATAATAGGGAAACATACCAATATTGTCTTATCCACAGAAACCGTGTGATTATGATAAATGAGGAGCGGAATTAAGTGTAAACTTCCTATGTTACATTCAATGCAAAAATTCAGAAGGAAAAGACGTGTGATTTTCGTTAAATGATAACCAATGATATTTGCATATATATATATATATATATATATATACAGAAGACATATCTAATGAGAGAGTGATTGATTATCATTGTGAGAGAATGAGAGGAGTAAATCTTGACCATATAATTATACATAGATGATCAAGATTAAAAGTTACTTAAAGATCATGTAACCACTTAAAAAATTACATACATTTATGTTTAATTGTACCATAAATATAAAATCTAATAATTAAAATTCACTCCTCTCTACCTCTCACAATAAACACTCCTCTCACTTAATACACTTCCTATATATATATATATATATATATATATATATATATATATATATATATATATATATAATAAGATGAATATTTATTGTAAAAAAGAAATAAGTGAATTTTAATTATTAAATTTATATAAATAATTTAAATTAAAATATAAATATATATAAATTTTTTAAATAATTACATAATTTTTAAGTAATTTTTATTTTTAATTATTTATATATAATTATATGATGAAATTTATTCTTCATATTCGCTTATGAGAAGCACACTGACTATGTTCAATACCTGATGGCATAGATTGCCTTGATTTTGAAGGAAAATGCTTGTTTACGCGAAATTTTTTTCCACGAACTCACAACAAATGACGTAGCTCTTATTGAATATGGTTATTTCTTTTACTTTTTTAATTTTAAATTATAAACA
This sequence comes from Ormosia emarginata, assembly GCA_029884605.1. Classification (NCBI taxonomy): domain Eukaryota; kingdom Viridiplantae; phylum Streptophyta; class Magnoliopsida; order Fabales; family Fabaceae; genus Ormosia; species Ormosia emarginata. Next base: position 7,131,084 of record JAQQTP010000059.1, on the reverse strand, counting down.
CCGTGAATTGTGGAACAGTTTTACTCTACTTTTGTTGCTTCGTGTTGGATTTCACGAATTTGTGTTCGTGACAAATAGCAATGCTCGATTTTGAATGAGCTTAATTTGTTCTGCAAAGGTCCACTCTAAAGTCTTAACTTGCTTCTTTTGTTTGATTAAGGGTCAAAGGTCCTCAACCCTGCACGTGAAGGGTTGTGTTATATATGCCAAAAAGGGTAAGGGACATATGAATTAGAGAAGCTGCACCAACACGTGAATGGTTCTAGTATATATAACCAACAATTTTGGCCTTTGCAGTTTAATATCAACCAGCGGATGGAAAACAGTCATTTTTATATGTATAGTGTAAATGATGAGATGAATATTTATTATAAAGTAAAATAAATAAATTTTGATCTTAAATTTTATATAAATGATTTAAATTAAATTATAAATATATGTGATATTTTTAAATAATCACATAATATTTAAATAATTTTTATTTTTAATTATTTACGTATAATTATATAATCAAAATTTACTCATCTTATTCTCTTGTAATAAGCACACAGACTATGTTCAATACCTGATGGTATTGATTGCCTTGATTTTGAATGAGCTTAAGTGCATGTTTGGAAACCCATTTGGACTAGCAAACTGACGTTGAATGACTTTGAAGGGCGTGAATTGTTGTTTGTTAATTTTTCTTCTCATTAACTTAAATGCCATCAATTTAGAGTAAAAAAGCAACAATTTATTGCTTTTCTATTCAATAAAAGTACGTTAGGTAATATTTGTGTTTTAAATCTTGTTTAAACTATCATCCAAACAACATTCATTTTATCAAACTCACTTTTGAAATAAAAGTTCCCAAACATAAATTACGTTACTGCAAACTCACTTTCAACCAAATTTAAATTTATAAACACACTTTCAACTAAATTTAAGTTTACTAACTGCAATCCAAACACACACTAATTTGTTCTGCAAGGTCCCCTCTTAAGTCTTAACTTGCTTCTTTTGTTTGTTTAAGGGTCAAAGGTCCTCAACCCTGCACGTGAAGGGTTCTGTTATATATGCCAAAACGGCAAAAAGGGTAAGGGACATATGAATTAGAGAGGCTGCACCAACACGTGAATGGTTCTAGTATATAACCAATAATTTTGGCCTTTGCAGTTTAATATCAACCAGGGGATGGAAAGCAGTCATTTTCTCATAGCGCAATGATTAATAAACATCAAAATGATAAGCTTTACCTCACCACACATAAGAATTGTCACCTCTTGCACTTCCCACTTGCCCTTTCCTGGCACACTATGTGACTGGATATGATAATTATCAATCAATACCATTGCAAAGGTCACAAAAGAGGTTTACTTATTTGTCCACTTCAGAAGACATTTTCCTCAGTTATGATTTCTATTCTAAATTGTTCTCCAAAACGGGGAAAAAAGAACACATAAAGAAAGAAAGAAAGAAAAAAAGGGGGAAATATTCAAATTTAGAGCAGTCCTTTCTATGGCATTAACTTCTTGCAATCACTTTTATTTATTTATTTTTCTGAAACAATGTCCAAATGTTTGCATCTGAATTCAAGTGGTCCCATTGTGTTGTTGGTAATTGTGTACCTAAATGGTGCGCAATTAGCTTTTTCTCTAGGAGCTACACATCTTAATTGTGTTGTTTTATCCTAGACCTTGCCGTCAAAGGTCTCTCCATAGAACTTTTGACTTTATCCATTATTATAATTTTTTAATTTTACAATAAATATTCAATTATTTTATTATTTTCAAAGTCATTCAATTATTGATATTTTCACCACAAGTTCTTAATGTTTTTTGTACTTGAACCAGAGCTAAGAAGTGAGTTTAGGGAGCTCCAATTGACGATGCAACACCAGCTCTGACAGACGACACAGCACCAGCTTCGGCGAGTGCATGTGACAATTCCAATGACCTAGCTCAAAAACAAGAAAGGTGTGCCCCATCTCCGGTCGGTGATCCCTGCCTCAACTGAGAACCAAAACCCATATCCGAGCCATCATGCGTAGCTGTAGCGTCTTCCACCGCCGGCGAAGGGAGCCACAACGCATTGCTGCAGAACCCAACGTCTGCCTCGGCCATCTTCCACCCAAACCAGAACCCAGATCTGAGCCACCACACATTGTTGCAATGTCTTCCATCGCCGGCGAAGGGAACCACCACGCGTTGTTGCAGAACCCACATGTTGCTGCAGCGTTGTTCACCTCCGTGCGCGACCAAGCCACAGACATCATTCACCTCAACCGTGCACCAACCACCAAGATCCACTGCTACACCATTGTCCTCTCCCCTCACCCGAAAACTCAACCACTAGAAAACCCAACCACCTAAAGCCCCAGCCAAAAACCGCAGCTCCCAGCCACCCAAAACCCACTAATCACCAGATCCGCTGCCCATAACACACAAAACCCAAACCATTTCACCCATAATCAACCACTCGAGTTGGAGTAATCCAAGCTTGTAAGGGAGGTCATCTTTCGACATGGCAAGGAGCTTGCTGTTGAAGAACTAGTCATCGCACGGCAGTGTTGGTCAAGGATAGAACAACAGTCGCAGGATGCCGGAGTGACCGTGGATCTCGTCATGGAGGCCCCTCCTCTTTAGCATGGACCCTTTTGCAAATACCATTTCATACAAATTTCTTTTATTTGTGGAGATGAATTTGTAAAATACATATCTTTAAAATATACCTGTTGACCAAGTTGCAGGCATTAATTTTGTACCATTGATCTGATTTTCTACACAATCAAAGGTTATAAATACAAGGTCTATGAATGGACCCTATTTCACAGAGGTCCAGGATAAAACGACCCCAAAAAGTAAGCGTGTTAAAAGTTCAGGGTATGAGGAAAATAGCGCAAGGCCAAGTGCCAACCTTACCTTCAACATGCTCCATCATGACATGAGGTGCAGTGGTGAACGGCATAAAGAAACATCGCTAAATTATATGAATTGAAAAGCATTATCATCCAAGCTTACAGAGTTACTTGCGTCTGGAATATTTCGAAACACTATGGATTTTGAAGCCTCATCCTTTGTCTGTGAGTAAACTGAAGCAAGCATAGCTAAAACCTTCCTAAACTAGGTCCATATACATTAGAATTTCTGTTTCATATACTGTGGTAAAACTTCAGTGATTATATACAAACAAGATACTTCAATTCACCTGCTCACCACTACCTAGCGTCTCTTCTCTTCCTCAACTTCTTCAAGCAATGCTTCTAGATCTGCTTCTGTTAGGGACTCTAACCGTTTCTGCAGATTCAATAGGGGCAACTTATTCAATGGCATGTTATATTGAGAAACAATGTGAACACACAGCAGGCTGCAGACCCAAGTTTCAAGCTTCAGTCATATGTTTGCAAAAACAAAATTTACTATAAGCCTTTTTTTCAGATATTTGAATGTGTCTCAGACTCAGCCTCTCAGAATCTCAGTAGTCAACACAAAAGAGGAAAGTAAAAGTAATATTTTATCATATGGAGGGCAGTTGCTCCCAATTTGAGAAATTTCAACTATAACCACAGGTATTTATTAATCAACTTATTCACTTAACATGTCAAAGAAAAATGTAAAACGTTTTAAATAAAGCTGGGCATCTATCCAACTCATCTTTATTCCTAGGCATAAAAAAAAAACAATTTCCCCAATAATGAAAAGGAGTAGTAGTTTCATAACCAATGCAAACCAGAGAGCAGCTGTTTGAGAAGATGTACCTATACAAAGCAACGTGCTTCATAAAATGTTCTATAAGAAACAACAAAGCACAGACCGATTGATGAGTAATATCTTCTGGTTTACTGCCTAATTGTCTGAAGTTGGTCACCTCATATTACTGTAAATAATTTTATGACAAACCATTTTATTTATAACCAGTTCGTGTAATAGCACCAATACACTGTCATTACATGAATACATGATCTGTTCCATTGCAACAATTTAAGGACTGATGATTTTTTTTTATTTCATTCATATTTTTTTAAATAAAAAAGGTTCGATATCATAGCACTAGATTGTGCAATATAATGCCTTTAACCAATTTACAAGATGATGAAAAAAAATATAGAAAAGGACAAATTTTACCAAGAAATATCATAATCAATACCCAGACATGCACTTGCAATTCTTGTGGCAAATCAGGAAACAATTATTTCACTATGCTTAAAATAAGAGAAAAGCAACCTTGTTAATATTATTGTACCTCCATCACTTTGTTTTCGTAGTCACGAAGTTGTTGAGCATATGTCATTTCCTTGTTTGAAACTCTAAAGATATATGTTGAGATCCATCCAACTGTGAGGCCCAAAACCAGCACCAGCTGAACCACATTTCCTGCTTCTAGTGGATCAACTCCAGCAAACTGCAAAAGATATGCAAGAATAGTTGCATGATTAATCCCAGTGCACAAGTGCCTATATGGTATCCATCACTTCATGGGTGAAAACAATTATAAGAAGGCACACTGATTACGTTCTTTTATTCATACCTGACCCATTTGTTAATAGCCATCAGGCTATGTACTGTTTCATTTGTGAAATAAGCTAAGTGCTACGATATTGAAGTTAAAAATATAAGAAACCAAGATGGGAAATATATTCCGATGATTGCATAAGAGCAGAAAGCAAGTTACCTCTAATCCACTTTTTAAGCCAATGCCAAGGACAGTAACTCCAAGTCCAATTAATAGGACATCTTTCCTTGTATATCCAAATGGTGTCTTCTGTAACATCCAAAAAAGTGTAATCATCAGGTGTCTCATTTCGTTATATGTCTGTTAGTATTATGTAATGGCAAGGCTGATAAAGTGACCAGATAATTTCAGTGCAAGTATCAGACGATAGAACAACAATTTTCTGATAATAAACCAGATGAGGACAATAAGCAGTCATTCTATTCTCCAATCTCCTTTTTTGAACCTATTTCAACAACATAAAAACTCAATATTATTACCACATGACTGGTGGCACTTTCAGAAGACAAAAGCATACCATTTCAAACAATAAGGAAGTGAACCTATCAAATCAAACTCTATTATACGAATAATTACAGACAAGAGAAGAAGTCTCTAAAGATAATAATTATGTGGACAAATCTTCCTCATCTTCCTACCATCTGAAAAGGTAGCCATTGTCTATTAGTTTTGTACCATTCTTCGAGTGTAATTTTGAAATTGACCATTAAGCATATTAGCATAAGATAAGCAGTTTTCCATCCAAAAACCATGGATATATGGACACCAAGCAACAAACAAGTAGCATATATATTTAGGGTTTGGTATGCCATGCTTTAAGAATAATACAGCATTTAACTTTTTTTAATTAACTTTTAATGATCCCAAGTTTCATAGTAAAAATATAAGCTGATAACCATGTTCAGTCAAATGCCATTGGTTAAGAATATCTGAGTATGACAAAATCATCACATTAGTATTCGCTCACACATGCCTTTGTCTCATCAGAGCTGTCATCCGTACTGCCTGTAGAGTTTGAAGAACTACTGCATCTAGGGATAGAGAATTTCTCTTTCTTTGAAAACTTCCCACTAAATCTCTTTTCAGGTAAAGTAAAACTCCTCCTTCCATTTAAGCATTGGAGAATTACTGTTCCTGAACATTTAGCAGAAAAGGAGGCACACTCAGAGATGCAAACAAGTGCCACAAGAAATGAAACCATAATTAATGAAGTATCACTGTTCATATTTGTAAGCAGAGAAATAGAATAAATATTAGCAATGAACAGGTAGTCAAATTTGAGTTCAATTGACGGAACTCAGCACCAAATTTGCAACTTGTAAGTTCCTGATGCAGCTTACTATATTAAAAATCAAGTGCAATCTTCAGGGAAGAAGCATCTCCATTGTAATGAAGCCAACAAAAATTATATAGACAAGAACTAGCTAGTTCAGTAAGTAACTGACCTCTGTTGAAACGTGTACAAGTTGTTACTCCCGGTTGCAAGAAGGGCAAAGCAGAAATACCCACATGGGAAATTGCACATTTTTTAAATAAAAGGCTGCAATTTGCATTTCCATGCGAAACATAAGCCATCCCTGAAGAAAAGAGATACTTTCAAAAATTGAAGCTTAAACATGGCTTTGAAGTTTGAAGCCTGCAAAGAATTATGAAAATATGCATCTACTGAAAATAAATCTTGGAAGTGATAAGCACAAACATGAATATGATGCAGTAGGATTACCTGTGGAAGTAGAAGAGGAAGCAGCAGGGTAGGGATGAGTGGAGAGCGTTAACGCTTTGGATATGAGATGAGGTTGTTCAATCATCAATTGTGCAAACGCGTCGTTAACTTACATGTTCCTCTATACGTGCTATGCTAGCTAGATCATTGGGTTGGGTCCCACTTTCCCTTTGTAACGCCAGATACTAAGGAAAGATATTTTTATTTTTATTTAATTTTTAGCAAATTTCAGTTCTACTCTTTCACTCATTTTACAGTAAATTACACATTATCTCAAGAAATTTAAGTTAATTTCACTTTCCATGGATGGACTTTGTAACCAATGATTAGGTAAATTATGATAAAAAATGTAAACATTAATAATTTACACATATTTTTTAAAATTAAGTATTCGTGAATTATATTAAAAAAAAAACTATGTACTTCTCACATACAGAATACATAAATATATACTTTTTATCATATAGTTGAAGAAGTTATATTTATTTTTATTTCTAGTTGAAGATAACTTTCTTATTATTATTTTTTCAAAGTTTAGAGGAAGCAGAGATTTTTTTATATTTTAAGATCTGAGGAAATTCCCAACATGAATTTGCAATAGAATTATAATAACCTACCAAGAAAAATTCTTAAATTTGAACTTACATCATAGTTATTATGAAAAGCAATAATGTTATTCATTCATTAAAAATATTTAATTTTTTTTTTAATTTACTTACAAATTTATTTTGTATCTCCAATTTTTATCGCAAGCTAGCATTAACATGTTTAATTATTACGCTTACATACAATTTGATTTGATATTTTTTTTATATAAATTTACGATATAAATACAATTTTAAGTGTCGACCCCACTATTTCATTTCTTGATTGCTTTCGAATATGTCAGAGTCTTCCAGCAACTTCTAATAAATCTTATGAAAATTTGGCATTTTCTTAGTCAAATGAGTCTAGCAACTTCTAAAAATTATTAACCAAATGCTTTACGGAAAATTATTAAAAAAATAATAATAAATGGGTTAACAGTAATAGCTCAACTGAAGTACTGTCAAATTTCACTAACCGCGCTATGCTATGCATAGCCTGGCAATGGCATGCAAATGAAATATTTTTCCACTGCTCTCCATCTTCCTTGCTCCAAAAAATTGCAACTGTTCAACTAGCAAACACCTTGTTGTACTTTAGTTTTGATAATTGGCCAAAGATCTTTAAGCTGCATGTGAAGAAAATTATGATTTTGGAGCTGTAGCCAATTATTTAAGCTGCCAATGCATGAACAGACACTAAAATTCCCCTATGTTAACCTACACAGTTTTCTGGGGGAAAAAAAGAAGAAGAAGAAGAAGAAACATTTGTGGTTTTCATGGAGTTAGTTGGGACGTTTGTATAATAAGATTTTGATCTATTCAGTCCTCATTATAAATTTCCTTTTATTCATCTTTATTTTGATTCATTTCTTCATTTTTCTTATGCACAGTTTCATGTCGTAATCCAGCACAGCAAGTTGGTTTGTTTTGCATTTGGGATTATACATGTTCATTCCAATCATAAACAAACGTTGGCTTGTAGAAATGAGCAAGGAAAGCAAGTAGTCTGTAGTCAAACAGTTTGTGAACTGTGTTTCCTTGTTGATGTTGATGTCAACCATGTAAGCAACAACCAAACCTCTGCTTAGCTATCATTCCTTCGGTTTGATAGGATAGGACACAAGCAGAAAACCCACCAAATCAAACATTCAACCTCTTTAACAACTAATTATTTGCTTAGTCCAAAATGAAACGCTAATCATTTATTAGTTGTCCTACTTAAGATTCTTCATTTGTTAATTAAGCAAGCAAATTTAATTCTTCTCACTCTATCACACCAACTGGTTTCAATCAATTTTCTATACCCAATGACTTCAGTTTTAACCACCTACCCTCCAAGGAAATTTATTACGTATAAACATCTTATTAAAATTAGATCCTTCTTAATATTAATAAATTATCTCCTCAAGTAGAGAGGTCATTTTTTTTTTCTTTTATGCCAAAGTGATTGATTGGTTTTCTTACAATTATTCCCTAAGATCTGACAAAGCAGAGACTGTTTATCTAATTAGCTGCTTGCTTGACCAATTATGTGGAAAATATTGATAGCAGAGCACATGACAACTGGTAGACTCTAGGTGCAAGAAGGAAAGTGTTCATGGACTCGATATGAGTTTTTGGGAATATATTGCAAGCTAGCATAGGATAGTGACTAGATACCAAGCAAAGATTTGACATTTGCCATCAAATGTAGATGGTCCTTTCATAACTTCCAAAATAAAGTGCATGTGAAAACATTAGAAGATATCAGACGAACCCTTTGATAATGGTATAAAATCAAAGAAATTATTTGGCACCATATTTAATCATTAGTTTGGTGGTGTCCGTAAGTGAGGTTATCTATGTCCGATAGCCTTTTCTCCATCCCTCTCCATGTGCACCCCAATAAATTAGTCTCCTATCCTTTTAACCACAAGACACTCAGAAATACAGAATTAAACTAATTGGAAAGTTATGTGCACTGGTTTTTCCATACATTGAAGTCAAAATAGGCCAAATTTGCCAGGTTGGCCATATTTCCTTCATTTGTGGCTTTTCTAACCTTGAATTAAAAAAGAAGATGATCTTTATAGTGACACAACAAGAGGCACATAGATTATATGCTTAAAAGGCGCAAAGACACATACCTACTTTCTCTTATATTTCATATCTGCATTAAACTAAGCTGCTGCCAGATGGGAAACTTTGTTCAAAAGATATAACACTTGGAGTATGACAAACTTCAGCATTAAAAAATAAAATAAAAATATCATAATAAAGATATACCAACTGATTACCCAACTATGGGCCTTCAGCCACAAAACGACAATCAACTATTTTCTATCTTTCTTTCTTTCTTTCTTAACTGACAGGCAGCTTGTCTGAATAAATAGAGTCACATTCTAAGAAGCTCTGTCAACCTCCTCAGCTCCAACTTCCCAACATTTCTAAGGGGAAATACCAAATACCCATTTTTCAAACCCCTTTGTCTCTGTCTCAGAAATGGGCAATGCTGCTTCTTGTACACCTTCCTTGATAGCCAATGGGGTCTTTAAGGTCCTATTCTTAGATGGGAGACTGGAGGCCTACACAAAACCAATGAGAGCTGCAGAGCTCATGCTAGAATACCCTGGACAGTTTGTTTGTGACTCTAGCTACCTCAAAGTAGGCCACCGTATTCAAGGGCTCTTAGCTGATGAAGAACTTGAAAGGCGCAAATTTTACTTCCTTCTACCAATGGAGCTGCTATACTCAGTGCTAACCCATGAAGAAATGAGCTCTTTTAATTACAAAGCATCCAGGGCATTGAAGCATGGAAGTTTTAACCATTTGGGAAAGATATTTCCAGTGTGTATGTTTCCTTCAGAGGCAAAGAGAATAGAAGCTGATAGTCAGGTGGTAAGTGAGCCAGAGCCTGTGGAAAGGTACTCAAAGCAGAGATCTTGGAGACCGGCACTGGAGACCATTGATGAAACTCCATGAAGGACTTAACTGAAGATAAATGTTCTTTTTATCTCAATTTTCTTAATTTGTATTATTTGGTAGGAATTCTTGGATTTTTTTTTTTTTTTTGTTTAAGCTTATGTTAGATTTAGACTATATAATTTTCATCTTGTGCCTCACTCTCATAGCCAAAATATCTGAGCTGCATGAATGGCATATAAACTAAATGAAATACTGCTAATGTAAATCCTTCCCTGCAATTTCCATACCTTGTTTATGGATCAATTAGTCTTTTGATTTCTTAAAAACCTGACTAATGGGTGGGAGTAGTCGTAGCATTTTTAATTTTCTGAAATATGGAAGAGAGCATGATACAGTATCAGTATCATGTCATGCTCATTGCATCTACAGACACACACAAAATGCCATCCTTCTCTTTGGTCGCTTCTCTATAGATCTGTGGTTCTCTTTCCAAATAAGAGTGAATTAGTTCTATTTATCTTGGAAAGTGTCGTTAGAACTAGTGCAGGCCAGATTGAAAATGCTAGAACTGGAAATAAACCTACAGAAATGAAAATGTTCATATTTGTTGTGAAATCAATATTAATTAGCTAATAATCAACAGTTTGAGCCTTTGAGGCCTTAACTATTGCAGGTTTCCTCTAATGCTAAAACTCACCCTGATGTCTTTAATACCAGATTTTAACAGCATTTTTTTATTATAAAAAATTATATGCGAAGCTAAACCCCACAATTAAAAGATTAAGAAAAGAGTAGACAAAGAGAATTTGACTCTTTACAGACACAAACGATAACTAAGCACACAAAGCCTGAGTGAATCAGTAATCATGTTTCTTTTTCTCTTATTTTTAAGAGTGCTTTGTTTTAGTTCTTAGTGAAAGTGCAACACGGTTAAATTTGCAGAGATCATGAGCTAAACTTAACAGATGTGAATTAGTCGTGGGGTGAAAGTAATCCATTTTTCTTTGAACCACTGCAGAGTGCAGACTGTTTATGTACTTCATTGAAGACACTGCTAATACAGTGGCAGAGTTTTGAACGTTAAATGTAGGTTTGCAATATGCTCGACTATAATAATTTGCTTACTGACACAGATTCATGTCTCTTTGCAATGCCTTCAACAGAACTGAAACAGGGCAGCCTAAAATCCAGTTTCTTCTGTATAATGGTTGGAGTATAATAAGAGATAGAAAGGAAGCCAGCAAGTACTCTAGTGTTCTGCTATTGTCCTCCATGGCTAACTACAGCATGAAGTCTGGCAAGATTAGAGAAAGGTTGTTGTTAATTATTATTTAACTTGTGATATATTTAAAGTAGTCATTGTCACAACTAACAGTGCAATAAAAAAGAACACACCTACCTAATCACAAAAATAATAATAATAATAATAAAATTAAAAACCTTCTCAACCTGACACACTGCAAAGATTTAATGGTCTACACAGGGATGGGGTTGCATTAAAAGTAAAAACACACCTATTTAAGGGTCTATAACCTCTTTTGAACTACTTGGACTATACTCTTAATGAATTTACTTCTTGGACCCAAAAAAATATAATAATTAGTGGCATCAATGCCATAAGTTATTTTTTAACTAAATTGAAGTTTAATTAATTAAATATCAAACTACTTTAACTTGTTAATATAAATAATTAATTAAATTAATAAGTGACTGATAAATAATTTCATAATAATCATATTAAAAATCGTCATTAATTAGTCAAAATAATTATTTTTGTTCTTTGTTAATTACTTATTTCTAATCATTTTAAAAAGACGAGTTTAACTATTCAAACTTAATTTTAATTAAAATTATAAGAAGTATTGATATCATAGAATCCCCCTCAGCACTTCATTAGATATTTGATTACTTTATTATTTTGAACCTATTAATTATTACCAGTTCAATGCAAAGCTGTATTTCGCGGCATAGAAGAAGAGACGAGGAAAAGAAGCATACATATATATATATATATATATATATATATATATATATATATATATATATATATATATATATATATATATATATATATATATATATAATTGAAGGCAAGAAAAGGTACTTTCATCTTCAACTTATTTTTTATTTTTATTTTAGTCTCATAACTTTTTCTTAGTTTTTTTCTTACTCTTAAATGTTAGGCAAAGTTGTACCTAATAATGGTTAGTTGTAATATAAATAGATTGTGATATCTATCAAACCTTACGAGCAATGTTAGGATTCACATCCTGAAATCGTCACTTTGAGAGAGCTCTATCTAATCACAATTCTTAATCTAAAATTACATGATCAATTACAATATATCAAAAAAATTGTTAGGCAAAGTTGTCTTAAATTATGATTTAAATAGACAACTAAGGGATCTCTTCTATGTGGCTAGCTGATAATGAGGTTGATGTGATTTTTTTATTTTTGGTTCCTTAATTTATTTTTATTTTTATTTTCATTTTGGTCCCATAACTTTTTTTTATTCCAAATTGGTCCCATAACCCTCAAACATAAGGCAAAATTGTCACAAAACACGATTCCGCGAGATAACTAGCGAATCTCTCCTAGATGATTGATAATGGTGCCTCTATAACTTTGTCTCACCATTTAGCATAATTTACTCAAGAAATTAAAATTACATTATTTTAGAAGAGGGCATAAGCTGGATATTAAAATGGACAAATTAGATTTTTACAAGAACGAGAAATTATGTGCCTAAAGGGAAAAAGGTAAATAAAAAATTAACTCCATCAATTCATGTTTGCTATGGAAGATTAGGAGTTTATTCTGCTTTCTTCAATTGTCGCGGAAGATTGGTACGACATTGCATGTATATGCTAGTTTCTAAGCTTCATTGTAGTGTCATGAATAGGGTACATGTGGGGTTTGCATTAGTGGATTTTTGTGCAAAAGTAGAGAAATTTGGGGTCTCGAATGATGGTATGGTATATGTGAGGTTTCCTCATCTTACCAATTTAAATATCCACAACTTTTACCTTGCTATTAGAAATCTATGAGAAGACGAAGCAACCTAAAAAACTCCTATAATGTCAAAATCCAAAACCTAGATACATGGGGCAAGGAATCATTACCTAGAATTTCCTACAACCCTAGAGTTGTCTCCCCTAGTTGACCTCAATTCTTGCAATGCGAACGATGTCTCTAACTTCGTAGTAGCAGAAATGACCTCCACCTATGCCCATTGACAAACTATAAGAACCTGTTGCAGAAATCCTATTCATTTTACTTCCAGAAACCCCAGAAGTAATATATTTGATCTAATTGCCAAACAATGTCATTTAATTATCTCCCTAAGCAAATGTATGCTTAATGATGAAACAAAGCTACATCGGTGTAATTATTAGCCACGTAGAAGATATCCGTTAATTGTTCTAACGAAAATCGTGATTTGAAACATCTTTGCCTAACATTTGATAATTATAAGACCAATACGGAATTAGAAAATGTTATGGGATCAAAATAAAAATAGTAAATCAGTTCAATGAGTAAAATAAAAAATGAAAGCCACATTATCAGTTATGTATAAGAGAGATCTATTAGTTGTTCTATTGAAATCATGATTTGGGACAACTTTACTTAACATTTGAGAATTAAGGGACTAATAAAAAACGACATAAAAGTTATGAGACTAAAATAAAAATAAAAAGCAAGTTGAGGGACCAAATTTTATTTTATTTTTTTCAAAATTGAACTAATATTAGTGGAGGAACATGAGAACACGAGACGGAGAATGTCTCATTCCTTATTTGAGTGTTCAAAATAAACAGACATAATTCATCAATAAATAAATAAATAAATAAAGAGAAAAAAAAAGTATAGCCTGAATTAAAAGCAAGAGCTTATTTGAGTACGACAGGCATCAATTAAGTGGGGAATTATATTTTCTAAAAAAATTATAACATACTGTTAACGTGTCTGTCAATCCATATTTTTTATTTATAATCACTTATTTATTTGTAATAACTTATTCATGTAGAAGTTATAAGAAGAATGAAGTCAAAAACATATTATAGTAATGAAAAATGGAGTGAAGTAATTATTTTATAGTAGTGGAAAGTGAAAAGAAGTAGTTATTTGAGTTTATATTTATTATTTTATTTATATTACTAAATTATTAAAATTGTGTATTAGTGAAATCAAATGAAAAAAAAAAATCAAAACTTTGAGATCAAAAAATGACAATCCTCTTTATCTATTAGTATAAAGACTTTGTCTATGATGCACCATGTTTATTGGGGTGTATCCATACACTGCCTCTAATAGTCGTTGGATGGCCTTGAATTCTAATATACGATTTTGGGAGTTGACTGAGTACGGGATGAGTAGGTAAAAGCTGAAAAAAGGCAATCTATTTAATTGTGGCAGCATAGCAATGTGTTGCAGGGATTCTGTTAGTGCGGTACAATATATAAGTTTAATTTAGACGTAATGTTAGTATAAAAAAAATTACATTATAAATTAATTATATATTAATATATAATTAAAAAATATTTGATTTTTATAATAATTATTTAAAAAATTAGATATATAATAATATTTAATTGATTAATAGTATAAAAATATTTATAATAATAATGCATTAAATAGTAAAATGAAGGAAATTACATATGTTGGCATGGAAATTTTGTGAACAAAAAATAGAATACTAATAAAAAATTGGAGTTTAAGTTTTTATGCACTGTTAGTGTAAATTTTTTATAAGATTGTAAAAATAGGTTGAGCTAAAAAACAAAATACAAGTTAGATTAAAAAAATTCAAATTCAAAATTAATTTAGTACTAAAATTAGGTTGACTTGTTTCAAGTTAGGCGATCAATAGGCCTAAATTTTAATTTCTTTTAATATAATAAGATACACTTAAAATGATACTATTATTTTTTTACTTGAAAAATTATAATTGATAATTAAATTAGTTATTTAATTTATTTATCATTAATTTAAAACTAAGTAACACAAATTTTTTATTTTTTATTAATTTATTGTTTTAAAAATTAAATTCATTATTTTTATAAAAATAAAATAAAAAAATTATCAGGCTAGTGAGATGAACTACCCAACCCGTAACCTATAATGAATTTGGTTAGAATAATAAAATATTAGACTGAAACATATTTGACTTAATTTGACTCAACTCAAAAATAAATTGAATTGAAGTAGCTTAACCTAATAAAGTCAAAGTATCTCATTTTTTTAGTTATAATTCTTTACATAATTAATTAATCATATAATATTACAAATATGATTTTTAAAATAATTATTAAAAAATTTAAATATTTTTAATGACATAATTATGTATGATTAGATGACAATATAACTTTTTTTTACACAAATAGTATATTTAAATTAAATCTATATAATTAAGAACTTTTAAAGTTAATACTTCCTTTTCATTCTCATGGTTCTTCTATACCTTTTCTGATTGCACATAATTCTCCACCAATAAGAGTTGGAACTTCTCAACAGATTCGGGTTATAACGAAAGCCACTGCTGCCTCTGGGTGACGGACCAACTTGCTGATGCAACCTCCAACGAATGCTCTCCAACATGAACACACATCGACGACTACAGATCTCCGTTTAGGAAGCGGGATAGTGACAATGGCAGATCTCAGATCTCTATTCAGTGTCCTACTGTTGGAGAGAACCCCATTTATTTGTCTGAACTCATGTTTTTGTAAAATGGCACTGATTTTGAACAAAGAAGAAACAAGAATACAGCCACACGAAACTTCCTTTTCAACCAAAGAAAAAGGACGCACTCACTATTTTTTATGAAAAAATTACACTAATTTCAAACTTAATTATATTCGATACTCTTTTTTGTTCGTTAGACAAAATTTAATTTAATTTTTTTTATATTTATTATATTTATTCTATTAATTAAGTTATGATATGTATATATATTTTAAAAAAAGAGTAAGAAAAAAATATTAATAAATATATGTCATAATTTAATTAGTAAAATAAATATAATAAATATAAAATAATAGAATTAAATTTGTTCTTATTTGTATCTCTACATTGACTTCCTCTGCAAAAAAGGTAAGTGCAATAATAAAAAAAAATTAGTATAATAATAATATAAATATTAAAGAAAATAAGTATAATGATAATATAAATTTTAAAAGAAATTAATATAATTTATGAAACAAGAGAAATATAAGATATAATTAAGCCAACTCTTAAAAAATCATTATAATTTTTTTATTAACAAAAATTATGTTTTTATATTATTTTTCTTGATACATCACTTTTCATATTATTTTTGAATGATAATGATTAAGTGAAAGAAAGCGATGAAAAAAGTGATATGATTAATAATATAAAAAATAATGTAAAAAGTAATATAAAAAAATCATGATTGTTTTATTAAACATGACCAGTTACTATATATAAGTAAAGAGGTTTTTATAATGTTCCTAACGAAGTATTGAACATGGATGCTTCCAGCAAAATTACTTGCTATAACAAGTAAAAACTTTGACTCTTTTTTTATACTCTTCAACTTCCTCATTATCACTGCTCTTCTCTTTCTCCACCATATCATTGGTTGACATCATGGCACACAACTGCGACTTCAATCGCCAATCGTAACCCTTGCCAGAGTCCTAACGGACTGCGGCGAAACCAATGATTGTTTTTTAAATCAACCAAGAGAGTTATTTTTATCACTCAAAGCTTTTATTTTTAAGATCTTGTAATTAAAGGGGTTGTCTATTTTAAATCTCTTTCATCCTTTCTTGTAGAAAAGATTTTTTTTTCTTGTTGGATTTTTTGAATAATGGCTAGTTGTTGTGAATAGGGTGAAGATGGCAGATCCAAAACCCACACCGTATAGGAGCATAGGGAAAAGATAATGGCAGAAAATACCAAACCAAAATAATCCATTATTTAGGCTCAATTAATCGATTTTAATTACAATGATGCATCCTACCTTGCACAAATGAATGAGGTTTGTCTTCACCACCTAAATAAACAAAAAGATTCAATTTTTTAATTTGTTAATAGATCAAAATTGTTATTCATCTTCTGAGTTCAATATCTATAAACCATCTCCACTGCCTTATCATTCACACCATCCTTCTGCCGTTTGATCTCATCTTTCGCCGCCAATGATTCCTCCACCCTCACCATTGAGACATCCATTTTGTTCATCGTTGAATCCTCCACCACCAAATCTACAACAACGAGGAATGATTTGACAGCAACACATCGAGACCTGGAACTCCACCCTATAAGGGTGGGAAGGCTTAATTGACATTCACGAGCTGTACCTTTTTCAAGGTCTATGAGCTAGATGGAGGCTTTCATTCTCCATATTGAGTCAAAGGCTTATCATCGTTCTACGGGTTGTTTTAACATGGACCTTTAAGTCAAGGGTCCATCTATAGTCCTTCTTTTATGGACCGTTAGATTCGTTGAAAATGAAATGAATGGTTATAAATAATTATTGATTACCTATTGATCAGGTAAACAACAAAAGTGAGAAATTTGAAAATAACCCTTACTAGAAATGAAATTACTGTAACAACCCCTCCCTCCCTGCAGCCCCCAGTGCTTGAAGACCAAACTGCGCCATCAATGGGACCACCTAGGAACCACCGCACCTCGCCTGAAGCTGCTCTGAGTTGCGATGAAGGCTGGTGACTCGCGGTCTGAGTTACTGGTCTGATGGTTGGCGTCTTCAGGCAGTGGAGGCTGGTTGGGTGCATCTCGGCCGATGAAGGTGGAGTGCGTGGAACAGGGCAGCAGAGCAAAGGTCACAGGTTGCATGGTCGAGTTCGGTGGTGTAGTGGCTGTGGTCCGACAGAAGTGGTGCGCGGCGTGTAACATCTCGAAAAATATCTATTTAAGTATAAATGATCATTTTATATTATTCTTGATTTTTAGGAATTTTTCGGAAACGACGAATATTTTAATATATTTCTCGTTTTACGTACACACTGAGTTGAGAATTGCTGAGGTCAGTGTAACGCTCCGGAAATTAATTATTTCACCACCAATAGTCATTTTCTAATATTTGTGATTTATGTGAATTTTTCTGGAATTTTTCAGAAATGATGAATATTTTAATATATTTCTCGTTTTGCGCAAAACTTGAGCAGAGTGGGAAAAACGACTGTAATGCTTCGAAAATTGGAAAATTATATGACGAATAGTCGTTTTATAATATTTGCAATTTTTGAGAATTTTTTGAGAATTTTCCGGAAACGACGAATATCTTAATATATTCCTCGTTTTGCGTGCGCGCTGAGCAGAATCGGAGAAACGCGATGTTTCCTCCGCGAACCTTGGACTATGGACATGTCGACGGGGGATCTTACTAAACCCGAGACTTGACACAGTTTACAAGGTTTCACAATTTTTGAGAAATCTTAACAGATAAAACAAACCAATACTGCGAAAAATTTATCTGTCAGATTAATTAAATACTGACTTCTGTCAACTGTAACTATTATCCATTAGATAATAGCATGTTATAAAAATCCTATCACATTATCCAAATAAAATCCACTTTATGTCTAATCAATCCACTTTAATTCAAATTTAATGTTAAATAATCAAAGCTTCTTTGAGAAGCTTTGACCAAACAATGACACAAATGCCCTTAGCTTCCAAGGGAAGCCAAAAATTCCTCTCCCTCTCTTCTCTCTCTCCAGCACGGCAGCAGCCCACTCAAAGGGGGGAATTAGCTTGTTTCATTTATTCATATTATCATCTAATTTTTTAAAATTCACCAAAGCCTTTCTCTCTCATCCTTTCTTCCTTCTTCTTCATTTTTCTTCTTCTCCTCCTTCTCTCTACATGAGAGCTTCGGCCAACAGCCCTCACCACACCCCATCCATCACAAAAAAATTAAACCAACTACATTTCCTTAATCCTCTCATCATTCTAAACATCTTTTCTTCTTGGAGTTTCTTGAAAATCCTCCATCTTCAACACTTTCTCCAAGCTTCAAGTCTTGAGCTTTTTGGGTAAGTTTCAAGACCTCTCTTCCTTTCTCTTCATTTTCGTGGTCATGGTCTCTTTGGTGACCATCCATGGCTTATTTTCAAGCATTAGTGTTGATTTAACAAAGTTGAAAATTTCTAGGGCTTGGTGGAGCTCAAATCCGAAAATCTACAAGAAGATTCCTTGGTGTTTCTTTTGTTCTCTTCATTTGGGTAAGAGGAAGACACTCCTCCTCAACCTCTCTTAGCATTTAGGAACTTTGATTTTGCCATTTGTGAAAAAATCCTAATGAGGGTTATTCTTTGATTTTGTAATTAGTATGCTTGTGTGTTGATTTTATTTTGTTTATGCTATTGGATTGGTTTGTTGTATTTAATGGTATATTGGATTGGATTTTGTGATTGAAAATGGAAGAAAAATATTTGAGAACCCTTCTTGGAGGGCCACAGTTTTAGGCTAGAATTTAGGTAAATTTGTGATTAAGTTGTAACTAGCATAAGACTTAAATTGATCAATGGATAAAATGGAATTGAATGGAAGAAAAATTTGGAATGGAAATTCCTAGGGAGGCTACGGTTTTTAGGCCAAGAAATTAGGGTTCTTGGTGAGCTAATTTAACAAGTGAACAATTAAATGAATTAAGAGAATGACATGTAATGTGATGACTTGAAAAGATTTGGAAATGAAACCCTTGTGAGGCCACGACCTCTAAGGCCTTTTGGGGCTTAATGTTGTGACTTGGGTAACTTGGAAGCATGAGTAATTAGGTAATTAGAAACCTATGTAATGAGTTGGATAATAAATAAATTGGAAGAATTTAACATAATTAAAGATTATGTAAATTTTAAAGGACTAAGAATGAAATCGTCATAAGACTTAGGAAATTTCAAGTGAGTGAAGAACAAGAGAGTGTGAGGCCTAAGAGCTTGAAATAATTTACAAGTTATGAGAAATTAAATTGCCTTGGAAGATTTAACTAATTGTAAGCATTGGATTGGACATGAACCTTGAAAAGAGAAACAATTCTAAGTTAGGATTCATAATGGACCTAAGAATGTACCGTTTGATTTGATCTCTATATTATAATAGTATGGGTCCATGTGAGTGACCATTTGTATATTGATGCTTATCTTGGCCAATTGTGGCATATTATGGAATTGTATGAAATTATGAATCATACATGTTCATGCATAGAGTCTTATGCATTGTGAATGTCCTGTGGACTGTTGTAAGGCCAAGTTGCCTAAGAGATTGAACACACCTTTGTGCGGGTGCGAGTAGACTAGTGTGGGTCTTGTTATGACCTCGGGGGCGTCGAGGTGCAGGTCCTCCACAATGGGTAGTTGGTAGCTCCTCTGCCTGTGGGGTAAACAGATGCAAAACCAACGACGATCCGAACTTGACACTGTCCTATATCGTGATCGAGCGCGGACTGTCTGTACAATGCCTGATGTGCATGTGAAAATTATTGATGAATAGCACTTTGGCCACGGCAGCCGAGTTACAGACACGTCTCCTGATCTTTCTCTCCGACTGTTTTGAGTCTAGCTCCATGAAGTAGGAATTTGGGAAAGCATGCATGTGTATCATGATATATTCTGTCATTATAAATCATTATTTTCCAGAACTATGACTTGTTTGATCATTACTGTAATGAATGTCTGCCTGGAACTGCTTATCTGATTACTGTTGAATTTACTGTTTATTATTTAGATATACTATCCTTGAATTGCCACTTGGGCGCGGTGCGCCGTTTTGTTTCTAGCTGCTATAATTGGTAATGATGGTAGGATGTCTTACCTCTTTCTGTGTTTCTATTATTTGCTGCCTGTGTGTACACTGTATTGGCCGAAGACGACGGTAAGGAGGCGGAAGATCCCGATTTTCCTGGCTTCTGGCCCGAACAAGATTAGCTTCTACTGAGACGATGGCGGCACGTATACGCGGATTTCTAAGTGATGTGCGTCTGACCTTCCTCGGAGGGCCAGAGTGCTAGCATATCAACTTGAATTCCGATCGCTGCGTCTACTTGGGAGATGTGTCGATTGCCCTAGCCTAGAGACGTCATGAGGCGCCTGTCCTCACCTGCCATGTCAGCCTGCGGCTGGAGTTCTACCTACCCATCCAAGAGATGTGGGGTGATCGTTACTACACCCCTTAAGAGGACTCTTTTGATTCTACTACTCGGGCTCCTGCCCGTGGTTCCGTAGTTCCCATAGGGGTTTCCTCTGAAGAGGAGGATCCTGCTAAGGACCCAATTGATATATATATATATATATATATATATATATATATATATATATGTATATATATATATATATATATATATATATATATGTATATATATATATATATGTATATATATATATATATATATATGCATGTTATTCAAATGTAAATTTTGTCTACTATTTTATTCTTTACCATCATTTATATTCCGCATTGTTAAAATGATTATAAAAAAAATATACTGCTATTTTGCTCACGTACCTAAGCATCGAATAAGTTAAACTTAAACTAATGAACCGGGTCTGGAATTGTTAAAACTTTACTTTTTCGCATTTTCTTTTATTTGACAATGTGGCGTTCCCTCCCAAAAAGGGGCGTTATATATAAGTTGGTATCAGAGCCCCGGTTTGAGTTACTTTGGGTTTTGTGTGTGAGTCTGTCTTGTTTGTGTTGTGTGAAATCTCTGTGGTTTGTGTTTTGAAATGAATTCATCTAACTTACCTTGTGGTTTTCAGTTAACCTGATTTGAGAAAGAGTAAGATGGTGAGAAGTGGAGAAATTGCAGCTGCTGTAGAGGCGATGCAACGGATGGCGGAAGTCATCGCGCAGCAAAATGAGCGTGCGGCTCAACAACAAGAAAGAGCTACTCAACAGCTTGAGGCAACTGCTGATGCACAAAACTTAGCCGAGTTTCGTCGTCACAACCCTCCACAATTTAAGGGAGAATTTGATCCAGACAAGACTAGTCTGTGGATCAAGGAATTAGAGAAAGTCTTTCGTGGCATGAATTGTGCCGAAGACAAGAAGGTGAATTATGCTACTTTCATACTTGTGGGCAACGCCGAAGACTGGTGGAACGGAGCTCAGAGAGCATTGGAAGTCGAAGGAACTGACATCACGTGGGAGAACACATTCTTGGACAAATATTTTCCTGTAAATAAGAGACATGCGAAAGAGCTGGAGTTCTTCAACTTGAGACAGGGGAACATGACCGTCAGTGAGTATGCAACCAAGTTTGAGAACTTGGAGAAATTTTCGACGCACGATCAACATCAGACAGATGAGTCTTGGAAGTGTTGGAAGTTCACCGAGGGATTGAGGTATGAGGTGAAGAAAGCTGTGATCATCATGAAGATGAAGGTATTCTCAAAACTGTTAGACACTTACTGTGAAGTTGAAGCCCTGGAACAGGCTAGAGACTCGAGAAACAGGAACTTTGGGCTTGTACGGTCCCAAAGAGGTGGAGGCAGTGGTTCAAACCGCTTCCAAAAGAAAACCTATTCCCGACCAGCGGGAAATCAGCAACAAACTGGTGGAGGTTCTACTGGGAACCGAACCGGTCAGAATATGACATATCCCTCTAAATGCTTAAAGTGTGGGAAAGATCATCTCACAAGAGACTACACGATCAAGGGAATTATGTGCTTCAGATGTGGCAAACCGGGCCACATGTCCAGAGACTGCAATCAAGTAAAGGTCGAACCTTCAGTCAATACGACTCGAGCCAAGAAACCGCAAACCGGAGGTCGAGTTTACACCATGAGCGGAGCTGAAGCTTCCGAATCCGAAGACTTGATTCAAGGAGAAGGCACCATAGAAGGTAATCTTTTAAAAGTACTATATGACTTTGGGGCAACCCATTCTTTCATATCATATGACTGTGTACTACGACTTGACTTACCTGTGTCTGAACTACCTTTTGAATTGACTGTTTCAACCCCCACTGATAAACTGGTAGTTACTACCAAAGTCTGTTTGAAGTGTCCCTTAATTGTTGAAGATCGAATCTTTTCTGTCGATTTGATTTGTTTACCTCTTTCACAACTAGATATAATCCTAGGGATGGACTGGGTATCTTCCAACCATGTTCTGTTAGATTGTTCTAGAAAAACCATAGTCTTTCCTGTGGATGAGAATTCTAGATACTTGATGGCCAACCAAGCACGAGCTTTCTTGAAAGAAGGAGCTCAGGGATACATGCTGCTATCTTCTTTGAAAATCGAGAGCGAGGCTAATCTGGACACTATTCTGGTAGTAAAAGAGTTCTCTGAAGTCTTTCCAGAAAAAGTACCTAGTTTACCACCGATACGTGAGATCGAGTTTGCTATTGATCTGGTACCGGGAGCTGGTCCCGTGTCTATAACACCTTATCGGATGTCGCCAACGGAATTGGTAGAGCTCAAGAAACAGCTAGAAGAGCTTTTGGAGAAACAGTTTGTTAGACCGAGTGTGTCACCGTGGGGAGCACCAGTATTGTTAGTTCGAAAAAAGGACGGTACCTCAAGATTGTGTGTGGACTATAGGCAATTGAACAGGATGACGATCAAGAACAAGAATTCACTCCCAAGAATTGGTGATTTGATGGACCAACTAAAAGGAGTAGCAGTGTTTTCGAATATCAATTTGAGATCTAGGTACCATCAGATAAGAGTGAAAATGGAGGATGTACCCAAGACTGCTTTTCGTACCCGATACAGTCATTACGAATACCTTGTGATGCCGTTTGGTGTGACAAATGCGCCTGCTATCTTCATGGATTACATGAACAGAATCTTTCATCCGTACTTGGACAAGTTTGTTATTGTCTTCATTGACGATATCCTGATTTATTCCCCGAACCGGGAAGATCATGTTGAACACCTCAGCATAGTTCTCTAGATTCTAAAGGAGAAGGAACTGTATGCCAAGCTATTAAAGTGTGAGTTCTGACTTGATGAGGTGAAGTTTTTAGGCCATGTGATCTCGAAGGAAGGGATTGCAGTGGATCCGTCGAAAGTGGAGGCAGTGCTACAGTGGGAAAGGCCGAAGTCAGTGATGGAAATTCGTAACTTCGTGGGATTAGCCGGATATTACAGAAGATTCATAGAAGGATTTTTCAAGATTGCTGGACCGCTTACTCATCTGACAAAGAAGGACCAAGCTTTTGAATGGATTGATAGCTACAAGCAAAGTTTCCAAGAGTTAAAGAAACGACTAACTACCTCACCGGTGTTAGTGCTACCTGATCCAAATGAACCATTTGAGGTGTACTATGACGCCTCGTATCAAGGATTGGGAT
Organism: Ormosia emarginata; assembly: GCA_029884605.1. Taxonomy (NCBI): domain Eukaryota; kingdom Viridiplantae; phylum Streptophyta; class Magnoliopsida; order Fabales; family Fabaceae; genus Ormosia; species Ormosia emarginata. The sequence continues at coordinate 7,107,089 of JAQQTP010000059.1, read as the reverse complement.
CTGTTCTTATGCAGCACAGAAGAGTGGTGGCTTATGCTTCGCGACAATTGCGAGTGCATGAAAAAAACTACCCGACACATGATTTGGAACTTGCAGCCATGGTCTTTGCTCTAAAGATATGGAGACATTTTTTCTATGGAGCAACATTCAACATCTTCAGCGACCATAAGAGCTTGAAGTATTTGTATGACCAGAAAGAGCTGAACATGAGGCAGCGAAGATGGCTAGAATTCCTGAAGGATTATGATTTCCAACTGTTGTATCACCCTGGCAAGGCAAACGTCGTGGCAGACGCCTTGAGCAGAAAGACTATCAGTGCTTCTGCCTTGATGATGGTCGTTTGTTAAGTTGGAACCCGGAAGAATTTGTATGAATATGGTCACCATCTCAAGTAAGCTAATGGATGACATACGGGAAAAGCAGAAAGCCGATGAATTCTTGCAAGAAGCGAGAGACCTAATAAGGCAAGGCAAAGAGATGGAATTCTGAGATTCCGAGGTAGAGTTTGTATTCCCCGTGACCAAGAGCTTAGGCGATATATTGTGGAACATGCTCACACCAGCAAGCTGAGTATGCACCCAGGCATAACTAAGATGTACCAAGATCTGAAGAAATTATTCTGGTGGCATGGAATGAAGAGCGACGTCACTAGATGTGTGTCGACTTGTTTAGTTTGTCAAAAAGCTAAAGTGGAACATCAAAAACCAGCAGGATTGCTGCAACCATTGTCTATTCCTGAATGGAAATGGGACAGTATTGCAATGGATTTTGTTGTGGGATTGCCAAGGACAAAGAAAGGACACGACTCGATATGGGTAATAGTGGATCGACTCACGAAGTCAACCCATTTTCTCCCGATCAACATAAGGTACAGTTTGGAGAAGTTGACCCAGCTTTATATTGGAGAGATCGTTAGGCTGCATGGTGTGCCTACGAGTATTGTTTCGGATAGGGATCCGAGGTTTACTTCAAAATTTTGGCAGAGTTTACAAGCATCGTTGGGAACAAAGTTACGTCTGAGTTCAGCGTACCATCCACAAACCGATGGTCAATCAGAAAGGACGATCCAATCTTTAGAAGATTTGCTTAGAGCTTGTTCTATGGAACAAAGTGGATGTTAGGATGAAATTCTACCACTAATAGAGTTCACCTACAACAACAGTTACCATTCGAGTATAGGGATGACACCCTGTGAAGCTCTGTATGGACGACAGTGCCGAACACCATTGTGTTGGTACCAAGACGGTGAGCGTCTTACGATTGGACCAGATATCATTCAGCAGACAACTGAGAAGGTTAAGATGATTCAAGAGAAGATGAGAACTGCTCAGAGCTGGCAAAAGAGTTATGCAGATAAGAGGAGAAAGCCTCTTGAGTTTGAAGAAGGTGAGCGTGTATTCTTGAAAGTCACACCCACGACTGGGGTCAGCCGGGCTTTGAAATCTAGAAAACTCACTCCAAAATTTCTTGGACCTTACCAAATTCTTCGCCGGATAGGTCTAGTAGCCTACCAGATAGCCTTACCCCCTTTTCTTTCCAACATACACAATGTCTTTCATGTGTCACAACTTCGTAAGTATTTGCCTGATCCAAGTCATGTCATAGCACCGGACACAGTACAGCTGAAAGAGAACTTAACCTATGAGGCGCCTCCTGCGAGAATCGAGGACCGACAGATAAAATAACTTAGAGGAAAGGAAATTCCATTAGTAAAGGTGATTTGGAACGAGACGATTGGTGATGCAACTTGGGAGCCAGAAGACAAGATGAGAGAGCAATATCTAGAACTATTCTGAGGTATGCAAATTTCGAGGATGAAATTCTTTTTTAGTAAGGGAGTGTTGTAACATCCCGAAAAATATATGTTTAAGTATAAATGATCATTTTATATTATTCTTGATTTTTAAGAATTTTTCTGGAATTTTTCGGAAACGACGAATATTTTAATATATTTCTCGTTTTACGTACTCACTGAGCTGAGAATTACTGAGGTCAGTGTAACGCTTCGGAAATTAATTATTTCATCACCAATAGTCATTTTCTAATATTTGTGATTTATGTGAATTTTTTTAGATTTTTTCGGAAACGATGAATATTTTAATATATTCCTCGTTTTGCGTAAAACTTGAGCAGAGTCGGGAAAACGACTGTAATGCTTCGAAAATTGGAGAATTATATGACGAATAGTCGTTTTATAATATTTTCAATTTTTGAGAATTTTCTGGAAATTTTTCGGAAACGACGAATATCTTAATATATTTCTCGTTTTGCGTGCGCGCTGAGCAGAATCGGAGAAACACGATGTTTCCTCCGCGAACCTTGGACTATGGACATGTCGACGGGAGATCTTACTAATCCGAAACTTGATACAGTTTACGAGGTTTCACAATTTTCGAGAATTCTTAACAGATAAAACAAACCAATACTGTGAAAAATTTATCTGTCAGATTAATTAAATACTGACTTCTGTCAACTGTAACTATTATCCATTGGATAATAGCATGTAATAAAAATTTTATCACATTATCTAAATGAAATCCACTTTATGTCCAATCAATCCACTTTAATTCAAATTTAATGTTAAATAATCAAAACTTTTTTGAGAAGCTTTGACCAAACAATGACTCAAATGCCCTTAGCTTCCAAGGGAAGCCAAAAATTCCTCTCCCTCTCTTCTCTCTCTCCAGCACGGCAGCAGCCCACTCAAAGGGGGGAATTAGCTTGTTTCATTTATTCATATTATCATCTAATTTCCAAAAATTCACCAAAGCCTTTCTCTCTCATCTTTTCTTCCTTATTCTTCATTTTACAACAATGACTGTTGTAAGGCCAAGTTGCCTAGGAGATTGAACACACCTTTGTGCGGGTGCGAGTAGACTAGTGTGGGTCTTGTTATGACCTCGGGGGCGTCGGGGTGCGGGTCCTCCACAATGGGTAGTTGGTAGCTCCTCTGCCTGTGGGGCAAACCGATGCAAACGCACTGACGATCCGAACTTGACACTGTCCTATATCGTGATCGAGCGCGGACTGTCTGTATAATGCCTGATGTGCACGTGAAAATTATTGATGAATAGCACTTTGGCCGCGACAGCCGAGTTACAGACACGTCTCCTGATCTTTCTCTCTAACTGTTTTGAGTCTAGCTTCATGGAGTAGGAATTTGGGAAAACATGCATGTGTATCATGATATATTCTGTCATTATAAATCATTATTTTCCATCACTATGACTTGTTTGATCATTACTGTAATGAATGTCTGCCTGGAACTGCTTATCTGATTACTGTTGAATTTACTGTTTATTATTTGGATATACTGTCCTTGAATTGCCACTTGGGTGCGTTGCGTCGTTTTGTTTCTAGCTGCTATAATTGGTAATAATGGTAGGATGTCTTACCTCTTTCTGTGTTTCCATTATTTGCTGCCTGTGTGTACACTGTATTGGCCGAAGACAACGGTAAGGAGGTGGAAGATCTCGATTTTCCTGGCTTCTGGCCCAAACAAGATTAGCTTCTACTGAGACGATGGCGGTACGTATGCGCGAATTTCTAGGTGATGTGCGTCTGACCTTCCTCGGAGGGCCAGAATGCTGGTATATCAACTTGAATTCCGATCGCTGCGTCTACTTGGGAGATGTGTCGATTGCCCTAGCCTGGAGACATCATGAGGCGCCTGTCCTCGCTTGCCATGTCAGCCTGCGGCTGGAGTTCTACCTACCCATCCGAGAGATGTGGGGTGATCGTTACTACACCCTTTGGAAGGACTCTTTTGATTCTACTGCTCGGGCTCCTGCCCGTGGTTCCGTGGTTCCCATGGAGGTTTCCTCTGAAGAGGAGGATCTTGCTGAGGACCCAGATACGGTCCCTCCTCATCTGAGAGACTGATTTTACTGGTAGCTACTGATGGCTACCAGTGTTTTATTTTGGGGCCTGATGTATTATTTTTGGTGGGCTGTATATTTTGATATCTCTGGGGTATATTTGTATAATCCTTTGGGGCATGTATAGTTTTGCTTTTTGGATATTTCAGGCTTGTATCTGAGTACAATTGATGTCAGCACATTATGTATATATATATATATATATATATATATATATATATATATATATATATATATATCTATATGCATGTTATTCAGGTGTAAATTTTGTCTACTATTTTATTCTTCACCGTCATTTATATTCTGCATTGTTAAAATGATTATAAAAAAAAATATATACTACTCTTTTGCTCACGTACCTAAGCATCGAACAAGTTAAACTTAAACTAATGAACCGGATCTTGAATTGTTAAAACTTTACTTTTTCGCATTTTCTTTTATTTGACAATGTGGCGTTCCCTCCCAAAAAGGGGCGTTACACGGCGCAAGGTGGTTTAGTGCTCGAAGGATCTGGATCACGAGGACTGGGGGAATGCGGTGGCTCGTGGGTGGTGTGGGTGAACAAGCTGCTGGTTAGGGCTGCGGGGACTGGTGGCACGCGACGGCTCGCTCAGTGGTGAGCGTTCAGGGTGCTTGGCTCGCGCGGAGACGACGGCAGAGCTCATGGATCTAGGCGGTGGTGCACGATTGGGCGTGGTGGCTTTCGCTTGACGACGTGGTCGTGGATCTGTGTCGCGCACGGTGGTGGACGACACTTGGTGGTTAGACTACGGCGTTGGGCTTGTCGGGACTGAGGTTGGGTGGAGGACCACCAGATTTGGTGGTTTGTGGCAGAGGACGCTTCTGGACAGCTTATCGTACGGATTTGTGTGGTGGCGGTGCAATTGGGTTCCGTGGTGCTCGGTGGTGCAGAGGGGCTGGCACGCGGCGAAGACTTTGGTGGAGCTCGGTGGCTATGGCTGACGGTGGTGGTGGGGGTTGCCGGTGGAGGAAGAGGGCTGTGAGGAAGAAGAAGCAATTTGGATAATAAAACCAAATACAAGGACTCATTTACAAATACAATTAATTATAAGATGTAAAAGTAATATAAAAATTTATTCATGATTATAGGTAAAGTCAAAGGTCCTATCATAAACCTTTGACTAGAAAGTTCATATTAAACTGAGCCTCGTTCTACTACCTAACATGATTCACAAGATCTAATGTATAACGCCTTCCTTCCTTGGCAATGATAACTAAAGATACTGTGACAAGGAATAAGACACTTGTTATTGTGTGTCTACAATTACCCCCTTCCCTTTGTTATTGAGATAGAAAGAAAGATAAGAGAATAAAGAGGAGAAGGAGACAAAGACGAAGATTGAAAAAGAGAAAGAGGAAGAAAAGAAAGAGAAAAATAAGAGAATAAAAATAAATTAATGTATAATGAAATTATAATTTTTTTGTAACTTGTTAAACAAATTATAGATAATAAATCTTAATCATAAATAAAATTTTTACAAATTAATAATAAAAAAATATAAAATATTCATACTCCAAACTCTTTTAAAAATATTTAAAACATTTCCATATAAGTAACCTCTAATAATAGATTTGTTAAACGGTGTACCTATGCTCCATCATTTAGTATTAGTAGGATGCACAGCACAATTTTAGAAATTGAAAACAACTTTTCTGTCATTTACTAAATAATTCTTATATTTTTTATTAAATATTATATATATTTCTTTTTATATTTTATTTAATATTATTTATTATATATATTTTTTTATTTTTATTTTTATATATAATCATATTCTTTAAAAAATATATAAATAATACATCCACCACTAAAAATAATGATCACTATCTTTTTCCTTTACTAAATTTTAAAATTTGAATGAAAAAGGAAAGAAGCAGTGACTTCCAATCTTCCAATTCCCTTTTAACTTATTTTCTCTTCGAAAACTACATGGTCACTTTTGAATAAAGTGTAGAGACAGCTTTGTTTCCTTACCAAAAGTCAAAAGAGACACGTTAGATTGGACATTGATTTTTATTCAACAAGAAAAAGCAGTTCCTAATAAACTTTATTAATACCGATCACCTATTTGTCTATGATTATAATTATAATTATAATTATAATTATAATAATTGTAAAGATCATCATATATACATAATGCTATATTAAAAACTCAGTCTCATATTTGCCACACAAAAAAATACACATTTTTTTTTGTAAGAACACATATTTTTATGTTATTAAATTAAATTTGCCTCTAAATTTATACAGTAAATGCACATACAAATTACCTAAAAAATGAACATACAAATTAATAATGTTACATATTATTATTAATCTATCTATTTTATTCAGAAAAAAACTGTTTTTCAAATAATATATTATCCAAATAAAAATGAAAACTAAAAAAGCCCGAATGCCAAACCGTGCTTTTGCATGAAAATCACAGGCACAAGAATCGTAATATACTAATTAATTAAACAAACAACCAAACAATCCTAAAAAAAATCAAAATAAAAAGTAACCATTTTCCTTTTTCTTGAATTTATTAGAAAAAAAAATCAAAATTCAAAGCTCTATCCAGCACCACAGCTACAGATTCCGGTGAGCGAAACCGGAAATCTACTACAAAGACTCCCCGCCGTCGCTGCTCCCTCGTCTACGACGGCCGGCGGAAGAACCCTCCCGTCGGCAAACAACGCCCGCCCATGGTTCCTGTGCGGATCCATCACCATTCCCTCCAGCTCCGCCGCCGTGCCGTAAAACGCGCCGTCGCCGAACCGCCGTTCCACCTCCAGGAACTCACCCAGCGAAGACGGCCTCGCGTCGCCGTCGCTGCACAACCGCCACCACCTCCTCCGCCTCTCCGTCACCATGATCGCCGCCGCATTCGTCTTCTTCTTCTTCTGAGACCTGGCGGCCCTCCTCGAGCCCCCTAAGGCGGAGGCGGCGGCAGTGGTGGTGGTGGCGGTGGCAGAATTTGGGTCTCGGTGCTGTGATTGGGCTCTGAAGGCAATAGCTGGGAAGTTCACCCCCATCAATGTACCAAGTGTGGTGCTTCTGTCATGGAAGAATGATCCCGTAGACTATCAAAATTCAAAAACCCAGAAAAAAAAATCAAATTAATTTGTGAAAAAATGAAACTTTCAAAGAAATTTGAGAATTGAGTTGGATTTTGGTGAAGGCTAATGTGATACCTCAGTGTCAAGATCAGAAGAGGAAATGGAAGAGTTAGTGGGTGAAGATGGTGGTGGCACCAATTCAGTTGCTGGATCTAGCATTCTGTTGGGATGTGGGGTTTTGTGAAAAATAGTTACTACTTGCTAGTTGTTGCTACTATATTGAGTTTGTGGTTTATGCAGTGATTATAGTTTGTGAGTAAGAATGAAGGGGAAAAAAAAGGGGAGAGAGGGGTGTCTAAGAGGATTGTGTTTGAAATGATTGTTGCTATTTGCTACCCAGCTGGATCATGGACTTATTCATGCGTGTTTCAGCTTTGGGAGAATGATGTCAATAATTTCCATGCTGAAGGGGTTAGTATCTTGTATTTATCATTATCTTTATCGATCAGTGGTAGGCTGGCCTTGTAAGTTTCACAGATACTGTTAATTTTTGAATTTTGATATACTTGGAAAGAAAGGAAACAGAGACTTAGGTAAAAAGCAGAAAAGGACAGTTCTTTTTATTAATTGTAAAGAACTGAATATGGTTATTGCATTGTTGATGCAATTTTTGTTTTTTTATTAGCATTGTTAAAGTAGTTAATTTAACTATTATATTTTAATATGGATAGTTAATTATTGACCCTTTTAAATGAATTTTCAAGACAAGCAATGATAATGATGACAAATGGCCCTAGCTACTAGTGATCCTTTCCTCCCCTCCTCTGCCTCTCCCAATTTTTTAGATTCTTGTGGATTAAATGTGATTAAAGATGGAAGGATTAGTCAAAAAACATTGGTAAGATGCATGGGTAATTGTTATTGTCTGGAAAAGATGGATTAAGTTCCTTTTCTTTTTCTGTTTTTAGAATAGGATTTCCTTTTATTTTAACTTTTGGTCTGAATAGTTGAATGCAGTGTATGATAGTTGTGTGATGTACAGGAAAATATTTGTAATTCAAGTGGGTTGTTCTTTATTATTCTCTCTCCCTCTCTTTTTTCCCTGGAGGTTTTTGAGTTCCTTCATTGTTTGAGATGCAACCATTTTTTTTTAACTAGAGATTGAGAATAATAATAAGAAACAATTCAATTTTTTTGCGATTTACTAAACAAACCTTATTGGTTAATTTCATATCCTCTAGTATCCCTAGCTGAATAGAGGGGTGAAAGTCTTTTTAAAATTAAAGTAGAGACACATTAGTTGCCAACTTAAAGGTTCATATAGTAAGCTTAGAATAATGAAATCACATTATTATAATTTAAGGACAAAAATTGGGACACTATAACATTTAAGAAAGAAATGGGACACTTTAATATTAAATTCTGAAACATTTTTCTCTGCCGAAAGAAATCTGCAAATAATTGGATCCATGAAGTTTAACCAAGTACAATAATTGAAAGATTAAGATCTTCTTGTTGTTGAACAGTCGACGTTTTAAATGGGGCAAGGACAACAAGATGATGATGCTTGCAACAAAGGTTAACGCTATGCTTGTTTAAGTAGGCATGAAAAAAATAAGGAGAAGATAGTGAAGTATAAATTAGTTGTATTCTGAACATTTATAAATTTTTGTTATAACAAGCAAATTCAAAGTGATTTTCATCCGAAATTTTTCACACCCATTTTTTCTACTCATATAAACATACTCTACTGTCAAAGTATAAGTAAATTTTGAGAAAACGTCAAAATAATGCCCATAAATCTTCAATTTAAGCCAAAGCTAGCTTGACATGACAGGAAAGCAGCTGTCACATAATGCAATGCCCCAACCGAACAAACTTGTTATCTATATCAGCTGTTGGAAGTTGGAACTAACCAAAAGGTGTCTAAAATCTTAATGCTCTGTGTCTCAACATCATCCCAAGCGACAAGACACCCTTTGGCATTTAACTAGAATAACTCGTTTAACAATGGAGTGGGTATGGAAACAAAATACCTAGAGGGAGGCACATACCATGTAGATTACATAAGAATTGAATGAAGAGGGAAGAAGTGATACCGTCATATATGGTACACGAGGTCGACCAAATCACCCTTAAGTTGTCCTTCTTAGTTCTTCGTGTAGTGTGGTTCCTACTATACTCGTGGGTTTGTGGGTCATATTCACTTTACAATTCATTTTGGGGATGCAAATTCACGTGAAAAGTTTCAGGCGCAAAGAGCACTCATTCATGTTGAACAAAAAGTTCACTATTTATCAGGGCAAAAATAGAAAAGGTCTCGTTCATTAAAATTGATTAGAGATAATTACCATCTTTAAAACGTTTTGAAGTCCATGGCTTATCACAAAAACGCCTAGAAATAATAGAGGAAAATGAGGAATATCTTCTGAAAGATTTTGATTCCAAAGTACCAAATGTCCACAGCACGACGCGATGGATTAACAAGAGTAACCTTGCAAGTTAAGTTAATTATTTCCATGTTTTAGACTTTCATAACGTACATTTGCATTTTGTTTACTATTTAATTTGCAAACAACCGTAAGTCAACAGAAATATATCTAAAAAATGCTTCTTATTAAGAAGCATCTCATGAACAATACTAAGAGTGGTGTTATTTCACACGAAAATTGTTTTTAGCAACAGCTGCCAACTATGAGTTATGTACTATTGTTTGTTTTAGTCTCAACTTTTCCTATGAGACTTTCATGGGATTCATAAGAATCAATTTATCTTTCATTTAGTGGCTCCATGTCATTCCTAACACATTTTGTAGAAAATTTCTTCGTGACATTTAGCATTTAATTACCTAATTAAAATCCTCCAATTGATTAGAAAGAAAATACCTATCATAATGTTTAATTATTCCGATATTATATTATTAATAGGCACAAGATGAAAATGACTAACATAACTACTCCTCCAATATACGTTTACATGTACAACTATTCCTTTCAACTTTCAAGGCAGGTTGATGGCATCCTCCAATATCACATTTCTAAATGTTTAACTAATCCTTTCAAACGACTAATATAATATTAGTAGAGAATGTCATCAAACTGCCTTGAAAGTTGAAACAACATATAGAAATAATTAAATACAAACTTCATGATATTTATCAAGGACAGCTCAACATGGCTGATAAAGCAGCAAGTAGATCATCTTGCCTTTAAGAATTCTATTCAACGACAAACTCAAAGTTCAAAACCCCATAAATGAAGACTGCACAACACTTAGGTTAGGACCCCTAACAACTGAGTTCAAGAAACCTTTGTGCCATGGGATGCTTGGCTTCAGAGAGTTTATCAGGCTTGAGAACTTCAACAATTTCACCGTCAACAAGCAAGCACACAATGTCAGCTATCCTCTGGATTTGTTTGATGCTATGAGAGACCATGATCACTGTCATGCCCCGATTCTTGTTCAGCTTCACCAGGGCATCCTCTATGTTTTCTGTTGATATTGGATCTAACGCACTAGTTGGCTCATCCAGCAATAAAACCTTCAAAAAAGATCAAATACAAATACACACATAGAATAGTGTTAAAGACAAATCAATAATCACCCAAGTTAAAACACAAAATCCATAAACTAGCACGAACCAAAGAAAAGGCATTGCCAATAGTTTCATACATCAATTACATATCAACTAGATATTACTATTACCTCTGGTGAATTAGCTAAAGTCCTGGCAAGTGCAACTCTTTGAGCTTGACCCACAGAGAGCTCAGCACCAGACTTATCCATGAAAGAAGCATCTAGGTCCGCCAATATCAGCAACTTGCGCACCTCATCATCGGTTAGCTTTTTTCCTCTTAGTTGCGGTCCATACCTCACATTGTCTGCAACTGTGCCTGTGGAAGACATTCCCTTCAACATTACAGAACAACAAGCAAAATCTTCCTTTTGAAAAAAAAAAAAAGTTTCTAAAAATAATTAAAACCAAACATGTAATTAATGGCACGTTCAATTTGAAATTATTTTCTACAAAAAATTCAGAAAAAAATTAAAATTTCTTCCAATTTTTATAAAATTCCTAATCCAATCGAACAAACTCACTACTGGGTCACACTCACATGAAACCCATAAATTGAGGAGAAATTATTACACGTTCCTAGATCAGTAATAAATGTATGCTCTAGGAACAACTTAAATCAACAGTTGAAATCCTCGTGAGCATGCATCGTATAATTTCTCTAAATTGAGAGTTATATAAATTGAAAAAATTTGAATTTGAATTGAGGTGGTTGTTGTTACCTTCAAAGAGGGCAGGGAGCTGAAAGAGCATGCCAACCTTACGGCGGAGAGAGAGAACCTCGAGATGGCAGATGTCACGGCCGTCGAGGAAGACGGTGTCGGAGGGTGGCTCCCAGAGGCGGTTGAGGGCCCTCAAAAGCGTTGACTTGCCACTGCCACTGGGGCCTATGACCCCAACGATGAAACCCTTTGGGATGTCGAGGGTGATGCCCTTGAGGATAGGAACCCCAGCGTCGGAAACTCTGGTCAGATTTCGTATCTGGAATTTGTGTTTGGTGTGGTCCCCGCCATTGGCGTGGCCATCCACCTCCAGCAAGTGTTCCCTGCAATCATCTGTGGAACGAAACAAACACACACGAGTAAGAAAACATGATGAAGATGCATGTTTGAGTGGTGAAGTGAAGGTGTTTGTGATCGAAGCTTTACCTGAGAGAAAAGACATAGTTGTGAGTGAGAGAATGATGAAGAGAGGAAAGTTGATGATATTTGAATTAGTGAGACCAGAAACAGCCTGCCCTGGTCATCTCTCATTCTTCTGCTTATCCACCCCCAGTTACAGATGAGTCCTCCCCTGTAAGATTCGTATTTTTTTTTATTATTCGGTAAATTACTCAAATATTTATTTCGTGTTTACTATATAATTTTGGCTTTTTTTAACCCAGATAAAGCATCTTTAATTTTTTAGTACAACTACACCTCCCGGATGAAATACAGTCAGGATGAGCACGAGTAGTTTAAAATGAAATGGGTCCCGCTTCATATATAGGTCCAACGAGACTTAGCGTGTGTTTGGTCTGTAATTTGACATTGCAAATGTCCGTTTATCCGTTTAGTTCTACTTGGAATGGATCGTTTCTCGTTTGGCTTTTTTTAATTTGTTTGCTTCAATCGAGTTTGGTCTTCAAATTCATGTTTAGATAAAGGTAAAATTTTCTTGTTTTTGCATTGTATTTTTATTCATTAAGAATTGAATGAATAATTAAATGGTTTTTAACTATATTTTTATTCTTTTAACCTTTTCTATTTTTTTTAAAAAGTTCGGTTCAGTTGTTGTTTCTCGTCTCTCGTTTGCTCCAGGTATTTTTGTTCCTTTTTCGTTTTGTTTGGCCACTAACTCTGTTTTTGCATTGTGGGATTTACATTTAGTACAATATAGCTGTAATTTATGGCTCCATGCTATGTTTTTGATATGGCCTTCATTTCGTAAATATTTTTTATTTGCAAGAACATGTAATACAAATACTCACTTGGGAATAAAACGGCTAAAATGAGAAATAGAAAAAGAGGGAGAGATAGGTAGGAGAGTGAGATTGACGTGGATTTCTTTCTAAATATCCTTTTCCATCGAGATCATCCCGACCCAGAGATCAACCCGGATCTGACTCCTCCTACCGTCGTGGAGGAAGACTCACGATGTTGCTTATACCACGGATCAAGACACTGAGCTAGTTACTATATGACATCGTGGTCTCTTTTGATCTTTAATAAAACTTATGGTTGTATAACAAAAAGTTCAATCGTGACCTATTATAGGATTTATAGATTCTTTGATGGCAGATTCATACTTTCCTTATATTAATCCAAAGGATTTATAAAAAGATATATCTTACAATAATGGAAAGGTGATTATCATCACAGATATCAAATCCATTATTTTGTTACATTTCTAGAGAAATCCCCTTAGGATTCTTCAAAGCGCTCCTATAAATACCATGCCAAGCTTCAAATGTAGAAGTATCTCCTCCGATATACTTAGACACAATCTATCAAGGTTTGAATATAAATATGAGCGTCGGAGTGGAAACCAAAGACTCCACCCCCTCGCACCACCGTTGTCGTCTTGCTGCTACGGAAGAATCCACCGTAACGTCTTTCTATCTCAGTACTTCTTACGAATTTACTTCAGAACATTGGCGCCATCTATGGGAAAACCATAAAATTCTAATCTCACCCAATCATGGTGAATACGAGGCAAAACTCCAGAAGAGACGCTGCTCAAGCCTCTGTCAACCACAGACAAGATCTTGACATGCAACGTCCACCACCACCATTACCTCCACTTGTGGCTCAAACCTCTGCTGTGAGAAATCAGACGCCCCGACCAGGAAGCCAACGTGATGGGCACTCCACCTCCTTTTCTGAGGAGTCTCCTAACCCATCACGCAGGATTTCTGTCGAATAAATTGAATTCCCGGCCCGGTTAAGAGATTTTTAACCTTCAAGAACGCATTCTTACACCAACGCAAAACCCGAGCAACGAGTTCGACCATCGTGCATCACGCTTGTAGAACATACACATCAATCTCGGGCTTCTCAATAATTCCAAGATATGTTGCAACAACATATGGATCTGCTCATGACCCGCTTTAGAAGATCGGAAGACATGCAGTGAACGGTCATGCATGAAGGTCAACCAGAGCCACGCCGACGTGAAGAGATTACCGATGTGGAAAATAATAGGACGAGGGCCCATGATGATGAGGAATTCCTCATACTACTGGGACAACAATCGGAACCAAGGAACCGTGGAAGAGCACCTTTCTCCGACCATATTTGAAAATTAACTTTGACACTTTGTGCCTTATTCGAGAAATTTCAAGTTTCCTCCAAACCTTGAAATTTACGACGGACCACGGACCCCAGAAACACATCAATGCCTACGAGCGGTCCCTTTTGCTTTGTGGCATCCATGGAACTATTGTGCTATTCTTTTCCTTCCATCTCTCCCATAATCAAAAGAGGGCCCTCAAAATGGTTCACCAGACCAACCACAAACCATCGTGGATTGGTCCGACCTCAAGCAAAGCATTTCTCTTTATTGTCTCGATACACCACGAGCAAGGAACAGATTTAAATCAGTCGAATCCTTCTTCAGCCAAGATCCGCCAAAGAAAGGATGAAAGCCTGTCTTTACTATGTCGACGTTTTATGGCTGCACACCAACGTAGAAAACTTTGAAGACAAAATAGCCTTGTATTACGCCGAAGCGGTCTCAATAGGCTCATGTTTTTTCAAGTCCAAGGCAAAAAAATTAAGCCGGACAATCGACCGACTTCCAAAACGTTCCGAGAAGTACGTCTACCTGGAAGAGGCAGAAGACCACAATGGTGGGACAAAAGTGAACCTTCTCACCAAAAGCCCAACCAAAATTCCTCAAGGTCACGACCCCCAAAGGGATAGCCCACCCCGGAGAAACTATGCACTATACTCCTTTGAACACACCCACTAGAAAATCTTGAGGGAAGTGATGAACACGTTGAGTTTCCTCCCCTCCAGACCGCCTCCTATCAAGAGGCGGGGCGGAATATCACTAAATATTGCACATGGCACAAAGCCTATGGCCACGATAATAATTGCTATCGCTGCGTGATGCCATTGAATTTCTAATCAAATAATATTTATTTTGTAGAAATATCCTCCGCGCGCAAAACAAAAGGGGATAACGACGCACATTACTGCAAAAACGTCGAGTCCATTCCCTCCGTGCGTAAAGGACAAGAAGCCCGAGGAGAAGATCCCGGACTCAATCCTCAACGTAATAACATTCTCCATTTGAACCAGGTCAATGGGATAGAAACACTCCCCGCCGTAACGATGATCACCGCGCATTTAATAGCCCAACAGACGATCCATACCATTGCCGGTGGTTTTAAAAAGGAGGATCCTCCAATGGAGCTCGAAAGAAAGCCCTCAATGGCGCTTTTTAGCGTGGCCCATCAAAATTAAGAACACATACCGGAAATTAAAGCGTCTTCATTACCTTCTCGGACGAGACTACGATAATCCCTTTAGAATCACGACGACCCACTCATCATCTCCTTTTGTAATTTCTAATTTAAAGTCCGCCGAATTTTTAATCGATCAAGGGAGTTCAACTCACATTATGTTCCTAGACCTTTACCAAAAATTAGAACTTTCGCAATCCGACTTGACTCCCATGTTGGAGAAATTGACTTTCAAAACGGGAGAAGATCACTCCGATAGATATTACGAAACCCACCTAACTCTTGGATCATCTACACTCTTCAAAAAAAAAAACCTGAAGGTAAAATTCTGGTCGTGGATCGCCCCTCGGCCTATAACATTATCTTTAAAAAAAACAAACACACATGTTGAGTAAGAAAACATGATGAAGATGCATGTTTGAGTGGTGAAGTGAAGGTGTTTGTGATCGAAATGTTTACTATACGAGAGAAAAAAAGACATAGCTTTGAGTGAGAAATGATGAAGAGAGGAAAGTTGATGATATTTGAATTAGTGAGACTTAAAACAAGTTTTTTTGTCATTGAAAATCTCTCATTCTTCCGCTATCCACCCCCCGATAAACTGAAATGAGTCCTCCATTAAGATTCGTTTTTTTTATTATTCTAAATTACTCAAATATTTATTTCGTGTTTACTATATAATTTTGGCTTTTTTTTAACCCGGATAAAGCATCTTTAATTTTTTCAGTACAACTACACCTCCGATGAAATACAATGATATAGTAGTTTAAAATGAAATGGGTCCCGCTTCATATATAGGTCCAACGAGACTTAGCGTGTGTTTGGTCTAGTTTGACATTGCAAATGTCCAAATTTAGAAATTTATCCGTTTAGTTCTACTTGGAATGGATCGTTTTAAAAGTTTTAAGCTTTTTTTAATTTTATTTGCTTCAAGAAAAAAATATAATAAAAAAATGTTTGGTCCTCTCAAATTCACGTTTATACAAAGACAAATTTTTTTTACTTTTGCACTGAATTTTTGTCTATTAAGAATTGAATGAATAATTGAATAGTTCTTAAAGTACATTTTCACTCTTTTAACCTTCTTTATTTTCTTCAGAAAGTTCGATTCAGTTGTTGCCTCTTGTCTCTCGTTTGCTCCAAGTATTTTTGTCTCTTTTTCGTTTCGTTTGACTACTAGTTTTGTTTTTGCATTGTGGGATTTACATTTAGTACAATATAGTTGTAATTTATGGCCTGATGCTATGTTTCTGATATGACCTTCATTTCGTAAATGTTTTTCATTTGCAAGAACATGTAATACAGATGCTTACCTGAGAATAAAACAGCAAAAATGAGAAATAGAAAAAGAGGGAGAGATAGGTAGGAGAGTGAGATTGACGTGAATTTCTTTCTAAATATCCTTTTCCATTAGCATAAAAGAAAGGATCTACTTCTTTTCTCCTAATGAGGTTGTTCTGCTCTACTTGCTTATATTAATTAACTTCTTCTGCCAGTTGTGGAGTGATGAGTAGTATGAGTCTCCTTTTGTCTTTAAAACTTATGGTTGTATAACAAAAAAGTTCAGGCTGGCCTAACTAGGTGCTTGTTTGTTCATTCAAACTTGGATTCATAGTGATACCATAAGCTAAATACAAAGGAGAGAAATATAGAAAAAGTGTGACTCACGACGAATGGGAGTAATCCTAGTTTGTTCATGCTCTACAGCCTCAAATGCCATTATTTTGTTACATTTTGAAGATGATCCCAGTTCCTTGCTACTTGATTCTTCAAAGCTTAGATGTTGTTTCTGTGACTTTGTAACATATTAAATAGAAGAATTAATTATAGACTTAGACACAATACAAGGAGTGCAAGGTTTGAATATATATATGTCTAAAAAGGGGAAACCAAAGAGAGTTTTAAATACATGAGGGTCTTGAGGAGGAAATGTTTGAACTCTTTCTCACCTTGCTATGATCCCTTCTGTGCACGTTTTATGGCAACAACTGTGCCATCAGAAAGAATACCTTTATAAACTTTCCCATAGCCCCTTTATCCAACTTGAGCAGAGTTGCTAAAATTAGTTGTAGCAGAAGACATTTCTCCATAAGTGAAGGTCCTTACACCATCAATTTTTACTGAGATCTTAGACACTGTGAATAAATAGAAGCTTATGTTAAGAGATTTTTTAATAAACTCATTCTTGATAACCAATCAGATATGGTTTATATTAGTAAATTCGTAGTACCAAATAATTTTTTACATTCTAACATTCCACACATCTCACATAATTTTGAGAAGGAACGTATACATTCCTAGTTATGAAGTTGGGCTAATGAAAGTGAACTTGTTCACCTTACAGAAATGCCAACTGAAAGTTTAGAAGAGATTACACAGGCTGCAGGAAAATGACATAAGTTGGTGAATTATGTAGTACCTTATATATCATCATGAAATGCTTTCTGCATTATACTACTTGTATGCCATATTCATTGCCTAAGGATCTCTTAAGAAGAGCACACTATTTTTTCAATATAATATTTGAAAATTTGATAACTTTGACACTTTATGTTATTAATAATCCTTCATGAGTGTAGCATATACATACATGCATAGATGACATCAATAGTGTCATTTCAGAAAGAGATGACCATGATGTAGTAGGTATTCTTTTCCTTTGTGGCATGTAGAAAATTGTGATTTTATTTGCTATTCTTTTCCTTAAATCCAATTAAATGCACCATAATGGAAAAAGCAGGGTGAAAAATTTAAGTAATGACTAATAAACTATTGAATTTGTAATTTGTTCTTTTTCTCTTTATTGTTTCTCGATAACTTGACTGTCCAATAGATTTAAAATGTCTTAGAACTTCTCTTCAAATGTCTCATAATCTAGACTCTAGAGAAAGTGCGTGGTGTCGGTGTCTTTATATACTATATTCAACTGTTTTACTTGCAATGTATGATAAAAAAATGTAAAGACTGCATAATTCAATAATTTTTTATTTACAGATACAAAGATCTCATGTTTTCTGCAAATTCCAAGACTAGTAATTAAATTGAAAGATAACATTTTAATTTATTTCTTCATGTAAGACACATACTTTTGTATGGAATTGAAACTTGGAAGGTTATGATAGTCTTCCAAAAAATATTTACTTTTATGTATATCCATTGGCCAACTATATAATAAGTGTCAGATATTGTTCAATTTATTGGTCCCTCCCTCCCCTGCACCCTTGTCTTTACCTGGAAATTAGAACTAAAGCCTGTTTTAACATATATATAAAATAACAGGTAATATTAATATTGTAATATAAATTCATATTTATTTTAATAATTATATATTTAAAAGTAATTTTAATTATTTTTATTTAAACAATATTTATTTTGTTAAACTCATTTTTAAAATAAAAAATTTTAAATATAAATCATACAAACTTTCTTTTAATAAATATAAATTTACAAATTTAAATTGACTTAAACTTAAATTTGTAAACTTCAATCTAAACACACACATAATCTACTCTCCATTTGCCTAACCAGGTCAATGCCGGAGAAAAATCTCCAGGCTATTTAGATTTGTATAGCTCATTTAATATTATTTCTTAAAATAAGTTTATTTTGGGTATAATTAAAAAGTCCGTTTCTTCTAAACTGACTTTTCAATGTTAAAGATTATATCCAAACTGACTTTTCAATACCATGAAATTAAATTATTTTTTTTCCTTAGAAATTCTGATTTTTTAGAAACCGACTTCTCAACAAAGTCTTTTTCTTTTGCTATTTATTATAATTTAAATTTAGAATAATATTAGTCACACATACATCAACTCATATCTTTATAATTTTTACTATCTGATTATAATTAAGTTCATCTCATTTTTTGTATACCTATACTCCAGTTATATCACATAAGTATGTATGAGAAATATGACTCAAAACGGAATGTATAGGTAGCATTTTTCTTAAATTTAAAACTTTTATTAAAACTATGGATGAAAAAAGCAAAAAAAAAAAAATTTATGAAAAAAAAATTTGTTCCCTGGTGTAACAAACTTCTCAACACCATCTTTAAAAAAATATATATAAGCTTCCATGTTGAGAAGTTGATTTGAGATAAATTGACTACGTTACCTAAAATAAATGTATTTTAGGAAATAATGTGAAAAGAACTATACGATGAGAAATAAAAGTTAAAGCTGTTGTATGTGGGTAAAATAACCTACAATTTTTTTTCACTATAATTACTTAATACAATGTTTTTTTGTCATTGAAAAGTTATAATTAACCTTAACTATTGTAAAGTTTAATAAACTAAAATATATCTGCTGCATTGCATGGGATTTTTTTTAATTTAGATAAAATTTTAAATTAAGAAACAAGAATGATGTTTAAAATTTAAAAGGTGCAAATATTTAAATTAAAAAGATTCTTTTAAAAAAGAAATTTAAAAGTATTTGAATTTAATATTTATTCATAAAAATTTGAGATTTGATTAAACAGATATATAAAGAATTGACAGAGAATTGATTAAACAAATTTAGAAATTTATTAAGAAGATTTTATAAAGAGAAGAAATAGGGAATATTTGAGTGGATAGGGGGAATAAATTTAAAAGAAAAATTAAGATAGAAGAAATAACATGTGACAATTGAAAAAAATATATATAATAAAAATTTCTTACTCTAAGAGAAAAAGATAATAGGATAAAAAATATTTAAAAAAGAGTACTCTTATTTATAATATAAAAATAAATTTATAAACTGTGAATATTTTGTAATAAAATAATATTCAAATCTAAATGTTTAGCTTTTGTTTTAACCAAAAAATAAATAAATTAAAGTTTGGCTTTGAGTTTAGATAACAAATAATGGTGGAAACAAAAAGGAAATAAGGGAAATGAAATAAGTTTCCTTCTTTATAAGTTTAAAACATGATAGGAAAGGAAATGAATTATATGATTACCTATTTTCCATCTATTCATTTCCCTTTAAGACTTTAGCTCCTCCAAAATTGGAGTGTAATGTGGGAACTCAAAGGTAATAGAAATATGAAATTTCATTTTGTTAACTTATTAATCTTTCAAATAATAAGAAAATGTCCATTCTATTAATGATAAAAAAAAATCCAAATCCTTTGTTAGAAAAGTGTATAGAAAATAATCATTTTTAACAAATAACAAAGACCCACTATTTCAACACCAAAGAATTTGTTTAATAGTAAATAAACATGTGATATGTAAGTAGATACATTATCATAAATTTAAATCTCACTGTTCCAATTATTTGGGATTATACTGTAAGAAATATATTTATAAATCTCTTAACCTCAATTGATAACTTACCTTTACTTTTGAAGCAAGAAATATGGCTGACCCATATTGGGATGTCAATGGATCAGATTTAATTGGGTATCCAACCCAATCCACTCAAATTTGATCTAATGAATCTGGTTGATTTCGATATCCACACAAGTTTGGATCGATTCGATTCAGTTTTTTAGAAACTTATTGGATCTTTAGGTATCCATACTGACTAAGTTGTATTTTTGTAATCCATTTTATTTTGTTCGAGGCTAGGGTTCCCCTTTTATTCCAATATGAGATGGTGAGGATGAAGGAGGCAATGGCAACAACAATGTGATCGGGATATAGGTGGCTAGCAATGGCAATCGAGTCGTCATCACAGATCTCATTTGTGTGGCCTTATTCATATGTGACAAATCTAGATCTGGAAGTTGTCGTCATTGGTGGTGGTCATCACCATTAAAGTCGTTCAGCTTGGTAAGGATGGCTATGAATAGGGAAGCTCTAGATGCTCTGGTTATCGATTTTGCCAAATTAGAAAATTTGATTCAACACTCTTCATCTTCATATTCTACTTTTTCTTTTTCTCTCTAAGACTAGAAGGTCTCAAACTTTATATTTGATTTTGTATTTTCGATAGATCTTTGGTAGGTATTGGCTATGGTGGATCTGTGGTTTTGTTATGGTTACGGTGTCAATATCAAACTTGAAAAATGAAAATTAGAGGAAAAAAATGACACCTCACTTTCCCAAGGGAATTGGATCGGGTCGGTTTTAACTCAATCCATAACCTTTCAGATCATATCAATTTTGCATCGGGCCATTGGAATCCAAACTTGTGTTTGGAGCAAAGTGAGTCATATTGAATCTAACCTAATCCAAACATTGTAAATTGATATCCCTATACCTAAACACTTTCTTACCACAATAAAAATATATAAAAAAAAATGACTCATTATTTCAAAGTCTAAAGACTTGTGCTATAAAATGGAAAGGTAGGCATGCCTAAAATGAAGTGGTCTTTTTTTTTTTTTTTTGGGTCCAGAAATGAAGTGGTTTTCAAAATTACTAACCCTTTGTTTGTTTCAAGAGAAAATGAGTGGAAAGAAAATAAGAGGAGAGAAAATGAGAGGAATATACTATTTTCTCCTGTTTGGATGTGCAGAGAAAACAGAGAGAAAAGAAAAAATACCCGTGGACCCACATAAAAAGTTTTCTCGCCTTTGATGTGAAGAAAATGGGGGAGAGTGAGAGATAACCACTTAAAATGACCATTATACTCCCATATTCATTATCAGAATATACGCCTATAAAATCCATTCCCTTCTTCTTTTTAGCCATTCATGTAAGGAGCTCGGCAACTCCACCTGAGCCTCCCTCTATCTTCTTACCTCGCGTCCTTGTCGTGCAATGTTAGCGTTGCGTCTCTCCTCCGGCATTACTTCCATCGTCGCTGAGGCGTCCTTACTCGCTCGTCACCACCTGCACTTAGATCCAGTTGCGGTCGCTACCGCTCAAATCCAGTCACCTGCACTTAGATCTCGTCACCACCGTGCCACTACCACTCTGATCGCACCCCTACCTCCCCAACGCTCCAGCGTAACACTTTAGGTGAAGGCGTTAGCTCAGAATCGACGACGACCCTCTGCAGCTCTGCCACCACTAAAGTTTAAATCGTGCCGTTGGACCTCTGACTACTGAGCCCGTAAATCCCAGTCATATGAACCACCACCTACACATCAAATCCATGGTTGACTTAAGCCAAGCATCTCCAAAGGGAGACCTATTTTGGCTAACCGATGGAGTATTTGGCCACCAAATTTTTTTTGTCCTGTTCAGATCTGGTATTCATGTACGAATTTGCCATGAAAGGTTTTTTTTTTTCAAGATACCCTTTTGTTGAAAAATCGAAATATGTAAGATTTTGGATGAAGTAAATGCAAAAGCTTGAAACTTTGTTTACCGATTAGTGTTTTGATGATGGTGGGTTTGATATTTGATGGGGTTCAAATCCAAAACCCAGAAAGAGAGCTTTTTGAATCTCTCTTTGATCTCTCTGCCTGATATATTCAGTTCCATTACTTTTCTCACTTAATTAGGTAAGATTCAATTTCTTTTTTTTTTTCAAGTTTCCTATATAAAATAAAATCTCTTGTAAATTTAAGTGCTTTTAAGTTTGATATGCATGTGCATAATATTGGTCTGAAGACTAAGCAAATATGGTGGGTGTATGTATATGATTTCTTGAATAATTGATATTTTGGTTCTAAGTACAAGGAATGCTGCTTCTGCTAAAAAAACAATTCAATCCATATCCGCAAGATATGGGATGATAATCTTGAAGATGAGTTTACCTTGATTCAAGAAATCATACATAATGGCACATAGTCCAATAAGTGTTGAGGGTCTAATGGAGTTTGAATGAATCTGATGAAGTATGGAAGGTGGAGTAATTTGTCACAAGTACTAACATGAAATTTACCTTAATTTAGGGGTTATTTTTTAAATAACGTTAAACTAGGAATCAACTCACACTCCTTCTAGGGTGTATCATAAGCATTCGCCTTTATGTTAACTGATGTTGTTTATGTTGACGATGATAATTAGTATTCTAATTTATATGGGTTGACTTTGATTTTCTTGTTTCTTGATCGTTGCGTTTATATTGTGTGTGCTATGAATATGTAGAGTTTCTTCGTAACTAAAAAGTACTTGAAAGAGGGTAATTTAACATTAAAAAAAAAAGGGAAAACGGGTATTTATATTCAAATGTGAATAATGGATAGAGTACATAAGGAAAAGAGTGTTTGTTCCAATTTTTGGATTCTGTTTCTGTCCAACCTCAACTCTTTTATTGTTAAGTTTGCATTTGTTTCATGGCTTCATAATTCTCTTCTAGCTTAATTTTTTTTCTTCTCTAACACACTTTATATGAAAAATAAATACGTGTCATTTAAAATAATAAAAAAAGAGAGAATGTAACATTCACGTTCTTGGTCTCACATTGTAATATGTTTCTTTGATTTTGTTTTTTATTCCTTAATAATATAGGATTATCTTGATCAAATTACTTTTTTAAGTATTTTTTTAATTTGTCTTAAGGGGTAAAATAAATATTTTTAATTTATTAATAATTTATACAATTAATTTAAGATGAGTATGAGATTTGGTTTTCACCATTATTTTGCACAATCAATTACCGAGCTCAATTTGTTTTCTAAGATTTTTTTTAGGTTTTTTAATTTTTTATAAATTAAATAAAATTGGTAGCGATTCATTTTTTTCTTAAAATAATTTTGTTCACAATCTTTATCATAATTATGATCGTGACAAAATTATTATGTCAAGGATATGTGAAGTTAAATAACTTACTAATTTTAAAGTTGACAAAAATAGTTTTATAATTAAAAATCTTGTTTCAAAGTAATTGGGGTATCAAGTTTTTTTTATTAATGTGTCGTAAAATTAATTTATTTTATTGAATTTAAAAATTATGGATTAAAGATATAAAACAAAGAGTAAGAAATAAATTAATTTATTATATTAGATGAAAGATATATTAATCATTTTGTATGATTTCTATTTTTTTCTTCTAACCATACAAGAGAAATAAAAGTTTTTCATTTTATTTCTTTTCTTTTTTTCTTCAACCAAAATAATAAGAAAGAAAATATATTTTTCTCTTTATTTTCTTTTCTCTCTATTTTATTCCTTTCATTTTCTCTCTTCTAATTTTTTCTCCACATCCAAACAAAGGTTAAATGTTACGTAAAAGATGTCAATTTGGGTTCTTTAATTTAAGTTTTCTCTTCTCTAATTTTTTTGAAAGTGTGTTTGTAAACTTAAGTTTAGTTGAAAGTCTCTTAATTTATGTTTGAAAAAATTTTCCAAAAGTGAGTCCAAAGCAAAGGATTTTCTTGCTTTTGATCCAATGTCATTTATTCGTAAACGTTTAATATGTCAAACATTATTTCACGGCTCAACGCCAACTGGGCACGCTATAATTCGTTGGCCGAGCACTTTTTTGTTGGTACAAGATAATTGGATCATTTCTAAATTTAGCATGATTATTTTTACAAGTTTAGCCCAAATATCACATTTCATCACATCTCAACTGCAAACAAAGAGAACTCCATATAATGCAATTATATATATATATAGAGAGAGAGAAAGAGAGATAGAGAGCCATACAGCTTTCTATTTCATATTTTGGCACAAGAAAATTTAGAATAATTATTTATCATTTCATGATGTTACATTTTAACTATTTTATAAATTAAACATAATATACATATCACTTCACCACCTATTACTTTCTTTGGAAAAATTCATAAAATATCAAACTTATCTTTCTTATATTTCTCCTATTTCTTCTCCATTCCTCTATGCACTTGAGTAAAGTAGACTATCAGCTCTTGAACAGACATCGACCATGAGTATAAAAAATAATTTTTATTATTTAATTTGAATTAATCTCATCTTATATTTTGTATATTCATATTCTAATCTTATCACCTTACACAATTGTAAAATAAATATATTTAATGTCGATGTGCATCAAATATTATTGGAGTATAAATTGCATTGTTGCCTTGCTTTGTCTTGCCTTACACTTCCCAAAGCCTTACATCAAATAGATTATTGAGGACAAACAAAGTGCTCTGCCTATAAAAGAAGTTGCTTCCATTATGAAACAGTAGGAGCCGTGTAGTAACTCGTAACTCACCTTGTGAATGGCTGAGAACAAGGGGCCTCAGTTAAAACCTTCTCAACTAAATTGGCCGTGCTGAGTCGTCAATCCAAATACTCACCTTATGTATCATTTTTGGTTCCGAAAAGTCTTGTGTTGAGATTGAGATACGAATACATGAGCAACAAATGAGGCAGCATGGTTATGGTGACACAGAAATGAGTCAGGATCATTATGATGACAAGGATCTCACTTTTGATAAGTTTCCGGTGATTGAGCTGCGTAGGAAACATTCTGATTCAGTCATTCATTCAAAGGAAAAAGAAACCCCAAATAACAAGGAAGAAATGATAAAGAAGTGAGTTCAATGCGACTCTTGCAATTATAAATACATTGGCAATCAGAAACAGAACGTGAATCAATATTAAGGCAAGCTAACTTGATTTCTCCCCTTTCCTGTGCCGGTACTTCCCTTTACCTATTCTCTGTCTTTTCCTCAACTCATTTCATTTCATTCTATTCTGATTTCTGAATATTTGCTTTTGTCTATATCATATACAGTTGAGTTGGTGACTTGGTTCAGCCTTGAACTGAAACAGTGAAACTAGTTTCCTGTTCCTCCGTTTTTACTCTTTCCGATTAGAATACCAAATTCCAAGCAATGAATGACTTCTTCGCTGGTCCGCCATGGCTACGCCGTCAAAGCTTTCGAGGTTCCTTGCTCTTCTTCTTCCTCTTTCTTTCTATCAGTTTCATTTCCTCGCTTAATCACCGAATCAGAATAGAACGCACAAAAAGTCTACGGGGGTGCATGACACGTGCCCATGCCTACAATTAATCCGTCATTACCTTAAATTAAATGAAATGTACTTATATAATAATAAAAAAAATAATTCTAAATTCTCTTAAATAATTTTTTAAATAATTTTTTATTTATTAAATAAAAATATTATCAAATATTTTTTATATTTTTAAAGTATTAATTGTATTTATTTTTTTATTAAATTTTTTATTAAATATTAAAAAAATTTAAAAAATATTTTAAGAAGATATAACAAAATTTTACTAAAAAAATTCTATTACGATTTAATTTATAATATTTTGATAAAAAAAAATAGTTGTTGATTAAAGGAGATATAAGTGGGGCACTTATAAAAGATAATTAATCCTAGGACTTTTACTTGGACCTATCTAGGTGGCTGTGCCAGTTGTGATGAATTGAATAATATTTACATTTGAATAAGATTAATATTTTTACGTTCTATTGATGAATGTTTGTAAATGAAAAAAATTAATATTATGAGAGTTTTATATTTTTGTAGTCTTATCTGATTCAATTTTAAATTAGTCAAAATTTAATATAATTTTTAAATATTAAAAAATTTACATAAAAAATATCATTTTTTTGTTTGAATTGAAAGAAAAAAAATGATGAGTAAATCAAAAAACTAATTCTATATAAACAACATGTACGCATTTGTGTATATTGCCCTTGTTCATTTGAAAAATGTTACACAAGTATATAATTAGATTTTTTTTTACAATTTTTATATCAAATAATATATATATATATATATATATATATATTTTATATTATTTAATATTATTTATTATATATATATATATATTTTTATTTTTTTACTTAAGTACATCTTTTAAAAATAATATAAATAGTATCTATATCTCTTTTAAGAGTGTAAGATAATCTTTAATTTTTTTTATAGAAAAATTGTCTAAATTTAAAATATTTAAATTAAGTATATTAAATTAATTAGTACTTAATATTTTTATAAAATTTTATATTTTTAATTATGTGATATAAAATTTTATAAAAATATTAAATATTAATTAATTTAATACATCTAATTAAGTATTTTAAATTTATATAAAAATTTCTTTTTTTTACGTGCTCGGACATCACGAAAAACTGCTTTTAGTATTAAGATTTTAATTTTAATTTTGTTAAAATTTAAAAACTTATAATATATTTAAGGAAAGTCGAGCTACTCCGGGATTTGTAACGTGGGATGCCTAGCATTGGCCATTGTCTGGACAATGCATCATTATTATAGACAACATTTCTCATGCATTTCCTTTATTTTTCATGATTTTTTTTTTATTTTTTCACCAATATTTATGCGCATCATCTTAAAATAATACACCATGATGATAGAACAACATAATATATCAATTCTATAAAGGAATCAATGAATAGGAATAAGAATAGGAATCAATGAATAGAAATAATAATCGTATTACAATTTTACAATTTAGTACAATTAAAAATAAAATGTTATATAAAGTGATTATGTAATTTGGTGAGTAAAATAATATACAAATAAAATTTAAATTAATTTAAATGACATAAATACTCTAAATAAAGAATTATGAAAAATTAACTATTCTCTTTCATATTTTTTTTTATCAAACTAAAAGAAAAAAGACAACAGAAAATTGAAACAAAAATTATTTAAGTCTAACAAATCCCATAACATCAGCTGGCATCAAAGAATCTAGCGGAAGCGGACAGGCTGTTAATGCCTGAGAATTAATTTGATATCACTGTTATTGTATCATGCATCCTTTATAATATATTTTGGTGTTTGTTTCTGCTCCTTCTGCAATTACAACTTTATTTGATAGCAATATTGTATTTACTAATACTTTTTTCCAATCGAAATAATTTGTCCTGTAGATAAGTGATCTCATAATAAGTGAACTTTTGAAGCTTGGAGGAATTAGAAGTTCAAGCCCTACGGAAGCAGGGAGGGGTAAATTGATGTTTCAGCTACATGGTTGACTATTTTATAAACTATAATTATGCTTTACATTATCTTATAACCTTTGCTTTGGATTGTTGCAGTACTTAATCCAATTTGACTTTCAAATTTGATACATCGTTAATTTACAGGAAATGTTCATACTTTTTTTTTGTGTGGAAAAAAGATTAGGAAGAGGAGAGGCTATCCTATTTTAAAGTCAAAACATACCACAAGTCTTAACTAAATTTAAAGTGATACATATAAATTGCCTATCAAGAGGGGATTGCTAGTAACGGCCTTACAAGCGAAGTGCTTCAATCCTTACCAACTAAACCAATCCCTATTAGCTAGGAAATATTAATTTCAACCACATTACATATGCATGTAATATCTTACACGCAACGAACGTATGTAATTTTTTTTATTAAAAAACTCACATATAGGGGCTCAAAATTTCGACAGAAGTCTGAGTTCCATTAAGATTGAACAACTTAAACAAAAAGTCATGGTCATGAAAGTACCTTTGAGACTTGACGTTTTTTGAAATTTAATCTTTACAAATTAGAAGTTCAGCATTTCATTCGACATGACTTTGGAGATAAATATCATTTAAGAGAATGAAAATTATGTCTAGATTAATTATTATTGGTGTTGTCATTTCCATCCAAATCATTAAAGGAATATTATTGATGTTCTATAAAATAATGTTGATCCGATGTCTAATATAATTTACTATCAATATGAAAATTATGAATAAGTCATTAATTATATTTTTTTTTTAATGGAGATGCATATAAATCGATTAATTTCAATTGTAAGTAAAAAATTTGCTAAATGTATTAGAAATTTTTTACAGATAAACAAAATCACTATCAATAGTCAGTTAGTTATGAAGAATACATGATTTACTTCAATGAATCTTTCAAATCAATAACTGTCATTGTTTTTTCATAGTTTTGTTTATATTAATTTATATTGTTTAAAATTATGTGATTCATAAGAAGTGCTAGTCATGCAATACACAAGTCTCTACTCTAGTTATATTTGTCGCGATCGAAATCGCGGCGGGAGCGGCGAAACAAAATAAATATATTAGGAGTTGTCACTAATTTTATTTAAACTAGGAAAAATTAGAAAATCATTTTCAAAAAATAATCTTTGGAATCAAATTGAATTCGAAAGTCGGTTATGCATAGGGAATGGTGGAGACTTAACCCCACAGACCCCTAATACATCCATCCTAAAATGGTTACCCTAAATTAGTTATGTAAAAAATTTAATAATCTTATAATATATTTGTTTTACCTTTTTTTAAAAAAATTAAAAAAAACAAAGAATTTGAGAAAATATAAAATTTGGCTTGACAGAATAAAAATCCTGCTCCTACGTACCATCAGATGCAATGAGGAACTCAAAGTCACGTAGTTCTTTAAAAATAAGTGTGGGTTAGTTGATTTTATTTAAAGAAAATATTTAATTTTTTCATTTTTTTTTATAAAAGATTTGAATTAACAGGTCGTCGCAACTCTGTTAATCAAATTAAGGTTTGAATAGGTGAAACTCGCGTCACGTTAGAGATGTCACCTACTAATTATTGAATTTATCGCTATTAAATGATATTTTTTTTAAAAAAATGAATTTTAAGTATTTATTAAATAGTGATTTGTTTTTAAAATAATTTGAATCATTATGTTGTTACAACTCAGATGATCCAAAATAGTCATGAGATTAACAAGTTGTCGCAACTTGGTTAATCCCATTTTTTCTTTATTTTTATGTAAAAAAAATTAATTTATATTTTTACCCTTTTAAATTTCTTTTATCATTACTACCCTTTTTTTTTTTACCTTTTTCGTTTTAATTCCGTTTTGGCCCAATGGCCCATTGGCTTAGGCCTTCTTCCCCCCCCCCAAAATTTACAGAATTTAAACAAAAAAAAAAAAAAAACTTACAGGAAAGATAAACAAAAGGGGGGTCTTTTTAGGATATTTTGCAGAACCAGGGGAGATGAAGACCAGTTCGGCGGTGCAGTGTGGTTGGGCTCGTTCGGACTCGGTGACGAAACCGGCGACGTGCGGATGGTTCAGATCTAGACTGGCGCGGCTGGAGCTGGTCGACGGTCGGGCTTCATGGTCCTGGGCTCGCGGGCTGTTGGTCGTGCGGTAGTGGATTCGCGGTCGACGGAGGAGGCATGGTGCTGGTCAGTTCATACAGGTCAGCTTCTGGTTTCCGGCAGTGCCGGCGTGCTGGGTTGGAACGGTGCGGCTTCTGGTTTCGGGCCTTGCCGTCCGCAGCTTGCTGGTGTGCGACGGCGGGGTCGAGTGGGCTCGGTTCAGGCGGCTTCAAGGTTGAACTGTCTGACGAGTGAGCAGGCTACGGTGGCTAGGCGCGGTTTGGAGGTTGGCCGGAGCGGTGGTGTGCCTGTGTTGGTGGTTTTAATGGTGGCTTTCACGTTTCTGGTATGGATGAGTCAAGTGGGTGTTAAAGATGGTTTTTGGTTATGGGGGAAGATGATAGTAGAGGTGGTTATGGTGGGGTAGGTATGGTTGAAGAATGGGGGCTGTTGGGAAGACTTGAAGAAGATTGAAGATGAAGTGTGAGAATGGCTATGTGATCACAATAGGATCAGGATTGGGTTACGGGGCTCGAAAAAACGTGAAACAGTGATGTATTTTGGCAATAAAATGGTTGTGAGTAAATTATTAAGCTCAAGGTGTTTTTAGCCGAAATTCCTTTTGTGTGTGAGGGTTATGGGTTAATATAAGAAGGGTTTAGGTAGAAGTGTTTGAGTTGTAGTGAGATTAAGAGTTGTTAATGATAAGTGATGGGGTTTGTTTCGGATGATTGTTAGGGTTGGTATAGGATTAGTATTGGGATTTGTTTATGATGAGTTTGAGTTAGTTTAGGATATGGGTTGTGGGTTGGATAATAGATAATGGGTCATGGGTTGGATATTGGGTCAATGGGTAGGTTAATGAGGGGGCTGATATTTTTATTTATTTATTTATTTTTATTTTTATTTTTTATTTTTATTTATTTTTTATTTTATTTTATTTATAAAATGTCCCAAACAAAATTCGGTGTTTACTGATTGCTCTCTTTACTTGTTTCTTACTAGATAAAAAAAATAACTGCAGCTTTTCATTTTATTATGGTGAGGAACGAGTAAAGAAATGAACTTAAATTTTGTTCGGGAGAAACTGAGAACAATGTTAGAACACAATGCAAGGAGTGATGTGCTCAAGAATTAAAATGCAATGAGCCGACGTACTCAAAACACAATGCAATGAGCCGATGCGCTCAAAGCTTGAAATGCAAATGCAATGAGTCGATGCGCTCAAAGCTTGAAATGCAAATGCAATGAGCCGATGCGTTCAAAACTTAAAATGCAATGAGCTGATGCGCTCGAAAATGAAATGAGCAGATGCTCTCGAAACTTAAAATGCAAGGAGCCGATACGTTCAAAACTTAGAATGCAACGAGCCGATGTGCTCAAAACTTAAAATGCATGGAGCCGATGCGCTCAAAACTAAAATGCAACGAGTCGATGTGCTCAAAACTCAAAATGCAATGAGCCGATGTGCTCGATGCGCTCAAAACTTTAAAGCGCAAGGAAAACATCTACCACAGTTAGAAATTTTTTTTTTAATCATTCGAACCAGCGACGACTTTAGAAAGCTTTGACCAATCAAACCTTTGTTCACATGCTTTTCTTCATCAGACCCTTTGGTTGATTTGGAATCCTCCTGACTTACTCTTTTCCTTTCTTTATTTCTTCATTTTTTCAAAACTTAATTCGACCCTTCCTTTTCTTCTTATCAACAAAGGCTTACGCGAGAAGTATTGAAACCATTTCCAGCAAATGTCATATTGCAATCTGCACTTTTGAACTATCGAGATCTTTTAATCTGACTCAATCATTGAAGCATTGCTGTAGAATTGTCAAAATCAAACTGTTGACCTTAAATTTATGTTATTTGAGACATAATTTAATGAGTTAAACATGCATTCATGAATGGATAGAAATTCGTTGAATGAACGAACTTCCTTTTATTTCTATGATAATCAATTGTATATCAAGTAAGACACACGCTTGAAAGATAAAAGCATAGAAAGAAAAGAAAATTGCAAGGGAAAGAAAATTTGCCCCAGTATTGGTTCCTTGGTCTTTATTCAATTAATTCCCTGCAATTGTTTGATAATTCAACCACTGTCTCTGTTGCCATTTTCTTCAGTGCATCTTTCCTTTAATCTTTCAGAAATTTTGCCCCGGTTTAGCCAATTGAATGCAGATTAAAAAATTTGCCCCAGTTTGGAGTATCAGACCTTCTGTCTTTGAGATTTTGCCCATTTGTTTGCCCTAATTTTTGCTTAAGCCACCCTTTCGGGTTTTCAACCTAACGGGCTCTTTTTTCTTCTTTTTGGTTAGGCTGCCCTTTCGGGTTTTCAACCTAACGAGCTTTTTTCTTTTTTTTTTAATTTTTTTTAGGCATAAAATCTCTTGACGGCATCGGTGTTTATAGGTCTCGGCAATTCTTCTCCGTCCATGTTCTGCAAAATTAATGCTCCTCTTGAAAATGCATGCTTGACTATGTAAGGGCCTTCATAGTTTAGAGCCCATTTTCCTCTAGCATCATCTTGATTAGGGAGAATTTTCTTCAAAACCAAATCTCCTGAACAGAACACTCTTGGACGAACTTTCTTGTTAAAGGCTCTGGCCATTCTATTTTGATACAATTGTCCATGACAAATGGCTACTAGTCTTTTTTCTTCTATCATATTCAACTGCTCATAGCAAGTCTTTACCCATTCAGATTCCTCTAACTCTGCCTCCATCAAAACCCTTAAAGCAGGAACCTCAATTTCTATGGGAGAGACAGCTTCCATTCCACACACCAAAGAGAAAGGTGTTGCCCCAGTACTTGATCGTATATTGGTACGATATGCATGCAAAGCATAGGGTAACATTTCGTGCCAGTCCTTATAGTTCATGACCATCTTGGCCACAATTTTCTTGACATTCTTATTTGCTGCCTTAACTACACCATTCATCTGGGGCCTATAGGGAGCTGAATTATGATGCTTGATTTTGAACTTTTCACAAAACTTCTGTATCTCACCACCATTGAGATTAGCAGCATTATCTGTGATTATCCTCTCTGGGATTCCATATCTGCATACAATGTCCCTCTTGAGGAATTTCGAAAATACCTTTTGAGTGATAGTGGCATATGAGGACGCTTCTACTCATTTGGTGAAATAGTCAATTGCCACCAAAATGAAGTGATGACCGTTGAAAGCTTTGGGGTTAATTGGTCCAATGACATCTATTCCCCACATCGAGAAAGGCCATGGAGATACCATATTGTGCAGGGGAAATGACAGTACGTTGACCCGATCTACATATATCTGGCATTTATGACACTTTTGAACATATTCTATGCAGTCTGTTTCTATGGTAGACCAATAATATCCACCCCTTAGAATTTTTCGTGCCATCATATGACTATTAGCATGAATTCCACAGATTCCTTCATGGACTTCGGTCATGATTAAACGAGCTTCACATGAATCCACACATCTAAGCAAAGTACCATCATGACTTCTCTTGTATAAAACCTCCCCATTCAAGAAAAAGGCCATTGCCAACCGGCGGATAGTCTTCTTATTCACCTCATTTGCCCCAGTTGGGTATTCTTTGTACTGGATATATTACTTGATATCATGATACCAAGGTTTACCATCTGGCTCGCTTTCCACATTGGCACAATATGCGGGCTCACTATGTACCTTTACTTAGATGGGTTGGACATTATTGTGGATATCCAACTTGGTCATCACGGCCAAAGTGGCCAAGGCATCTGCAAACTGATTCATGTCTAGAGTTAGATGGGAGAAGGTCACCTTTTCAAACTTCGCGGTCAACTTGGTCAAATACTTTTGATAAGGCACTAACTTCGGGTCTTTAGTTTGCCATTCACCGTTCACTTGATAAATGATAAGTGCCAAATCACCGAATACTTTTAACTGCTTGATCCCCAGGTCAATGGCCACTTGTAAATCACTAGCACAGGCCTTGTATTCTGCAACATTATTTGTGCATTCAAAATCCAACTTGATAGCGACTGGGTATTGCTTTCCGACTAGCGAAACAACAACGGCTCATATGCCACTACCATACATATTGACTGCCCCATCAAAATACATCTTCCACACAGACTTCTCTCCTTCTTTTTCTCCTTCTGCCATCAATATTTCTCCATCCGGGAACTCAGACGTTATTAGTTGTCCACCCTCGAGAGGGTTTTCAGCTAAATGGTCTGCGATTGCACTTCCTTTGATGGATTTTTGAGTCATGTACTTGATATCAAACTCTGATAATATCACTTGTCATTTTGAGACTCTTAATGAGACATAAGGACTTTCAAATATGTACTTCAGAGGATCCATTCGAGAGATCAGCCAAGTAGTGTAATAGAGCATATACTGTCTTAGCCATTTTGAGGTCCAAACTAGAGCGCAATATGTTTTTTCCATCGCCATGTATCAGGCTTCACAGTCATTAAACTTTTTACTCAGATAATAAATTGTCTGCTCCTTCTTTTCTGATTCATTATGCTGTCCCAGCATTGCCCCCATCGCAGTTGGCAGTACGATTAGGAACAATATCAGAGGACGACCCGCCGTAAGAGGTACCAACAATGGAGGATTCATTAAATAAGCTTTTATCTTGTCAAAAGCTCCTTGGCATTCTTCATCTCACTTTCCTGGTTGATGTTTCTTTAACAACTTAAATATGGGCTCACATGTGCTAGTGAGATTAGCAATGAATCTAGCAATGTAATTGAGTCCCCCGAGAAAACTTCTCACTTCACACTCAATCTTAGGAGGAGGCATCTCCTGTATTGTTTTCGCCTTATCCGGGTCCACTTTTATTCCTTCTCTACTAACGATGAACTCGAGTAATTTTCCAGTAGATGCTCCAAAGACGCATTTAGAAGGATTGAGTCTCAACTTGTACTTTCTGAGCCTTTCAAACAACCTCCGCAAGACGGCTACATGACTTTGCCCTTCTTTAGATTTGGCTACCATATCGTCAACATAAACTTCAATTTCTTTGTGCATCATATCATGAAATAATGCAACCATAGCCGGTTGATATGTAGCCCCAGCATTCTTCAATCCAAAGGACATTACTGTGTAACAAAAAGTTCCCCAAGGGGTAATAAAAGTCATTTTTTCTTTGTCATTGACATCCATGGGAATCTGATTGTGTCCAAAATAACCATCCATAAACGATAACCTATGATTTCCTGTTGTACTGTCTACAAGAACATCAATATGAGGGAGCGAAAAATCATCTTTTGGACTGACCTTATTTAGATCTCTATAATCCACGCACATCCTGACCTTCCCACCCTTCTTAGGTACTGGCACAATATTTGCTACCCATTCTGGGTGTCTTGACACCTCTATGAATCCGGCTTCTAATTGCTTTGTCACTTCTTCCTTGATCTTTAGTGACATATCAGGATGCATCCTTCTCAGTTTTTGTCTTTTCGCTTCTGCATTTGGATATAATGGGATTTTATGTGACACTATCTCAGGGTTCAATCCAGGCATATCTTTATAGGACCATGCAAATACGTCCAGGTATTCCCTAAGTAGCACCATCATTTCCATACGCTCAGGATTATCTACTATTTTTAACTCCTTCTTGTCTTATTCGGTTCCCATATTAATCACTTCAATTACCTCATTATCCATATCAAATTTTCTTTCTGAATATTCCAGTATCTTTTCAAATTTTTCAACCATTTCTTCCTCTTCATCAGATCCAGGGTTTTCCTCATCAAACGCTGCAAAGGAATCAATTGACAAGTTTTCAAAGTCCCTTTCATGAGGCAGACCTTCTACAAGACTCAAATCCTTATAAAGCAATTTGTGTGGAGTTGGAAAGGTAAAAAGAATAGAAATAATAGAGCGAAAGCGAGAGAGATCTTTTTTTTTAAAGCAGAAATATAGAAAGAAAACTGACAAATGTAAAGAAGATAAGCCAAAAGTGTGACAAGGAGGAATGCTGAATAAACATGCAACTTTATTTAATTAATGTCTCAAATAACATAAATATAAGCTCAAAATATAGCTAGATTCAAATATCTGCTCATTACAGTATAACTAGACAATTACTTGGCAACAATAACATCAATCATCAGTTCAGATTGCCAGTTCTTCAGTGGTTCCTCATCAGCAAAAGGACGGATTGCTTTGCACTCTTCTGGGCCTTCTTCATGCAGTGCATTAATAGCGAGATGGTATTGGGGACAAAGGACTTCTTCAGGCATGATTACTTCGGCTGGTGTCGAAAATGTTTCCCTTATATGAGGAATGTGCTTCATTTTGTCATTATCACTCCTTTTTCCTAAAGTCATATTCTCTATTCTCTCCTCTAGAGATGCTTCGTACCCCAACCCAAACTTGTCTAGCTTTTCTAGAAACGAGACCGGTGTCCTAGTACCTTGCAATTGTGAGCCCAAGCCTTTTCCTTTTTGGTACCCGTTGTTAGCCATGATTCGAGCCACCACATGATTTACACTTTGTGTCAGGGATTCGTTCCTACTGAGTCCAGTCTCAATTATTTCAAAATTGTGCTACAAATTCTCCTTGTCTTTCTCTGCACTTTCCATATATGGCACCGAAACTGGTTTTGTCAACATGATTTCTTCTTCTCCGTGTATGGTGATGACCGACTCATTTTCAATGTATTTAATACTCTGGTGCAGTGTAGAAGGAACAGCACCAGCAGCGTGGATCCATGGTCTTCTTAGGAGCATAGTATAACCAGACTCAGTGTCCATAACTTGGAACAATACTTGAAAATTACTTGGACCGATCTCTAATGGTAATGTTATCTCTTCCAAAATGCCTCTTTTATTTCCATCAAAGGCTCGCACCACCATTTCTCTAGGGGATAGTTCATCCTCACTTATTGACAATGAGGTTAGAGTAGACCTTGGTAGGATATTCAGTGCAGACCCTCCCATCGATCAAAACCTTTGCAACTATATACCCTTTGCATCTAAGGGTTATGTGTAAGGCCCGTGCGTTTTTCTCATACCGAGAGGTGATCTCTTCATCTATAAATACAATCATGTTGACGCGCTTCACTGGGTCCACCATGCTGACAACATTCTCAGGGGTTACATCGGGTTTGACATAAGCCTCACTTAGTACTCTTAGCAATACTTTCCGATGCAATTCAGATGTCAAAACGAGTGACAAAATAAATATCCTTGCTGGAGTCTTCTTCAATTGTTCCATCACATCATATTCACTTTGTTTCATGATCTTCAAAAATTCTTCCTCTTCTTCTTTCCTTTTTTCCTCTTTTTTTGAACTTCCTTCTTTCCTCTTCTCTGTTTCTACCGGGCCATAGCATCGCCCACTCCTTGTAATTATATTTGTCACAGACTCTTCATCCTGGTGTATTTCAGCCACTCGAGCCTTTAACGTCTCTTCCTCGACTCCCTTCATTTCTACTTTTGTTTCATAATTCCATGGCACCGAGTGAGTATTATTATAAGTGAATGGTGTTGGCTTCTTGACTGTCACCACTACTTTTCCTGGTGCCGGGGCTTGGTTGAGAGGTGGCACTTTGAGTACAAAACATTCAACCACATTAACCTCTTCAGAGGAAGCTATCCCTTGCCTGGCCTGTATTACTCCCAAAGTGAGTAAACCTTGGACTCGAACTTTAAAGTTCCAACAGTTTTCGATATCATGTCCTATTCCCTCGCAATGGTAAGCGCAACTTGACTCTTCATCATACCTCTCATTTTCTTTCATTGATGAAGATGGCGCAGTGATAACATAACCTGCTTTCTTCAATCCTTCAAATATTTGAGTCATCGACGTATGCAGGCTCATAACCTTCCTTATTGGTGGTCCTTCAATCCCCACAGCATTCGCCTCATTCCTTCCACCGTGGTTAGGGATTGAGTTGTTAACAATACTAGGTCCAGCCTCCTCTTGAATATCCAGCTTTCCACAAGCAATAAGTTTCCTTACCACAGTCTTAAAAGACTCACAGTCTTCGATCGAGTACCTTGGGACATCCATATGGTACTTGCAAGTTAAATTTGGATTGTACCATGCTGGAAATGGTAGTTGTAGGGGACGTACAGGATTTCCTGAAACGAGGTGAGCATCAAACAACCTTTGAAATAAATCTGCATTTGGAATGGACAGTTTTGGGAAAGGGGGCAAGTTTTGGGGACGGAAACGACCTTGATTTTGGAAGTTTGGTCGAGGTTGTGGGTAGTTTGGGAAATTTTGCAAAGGTGGGGGTGGGTATTGAGTGTAGGTTGGGCGAGTCGATGTGTATGGTTGAGGTACAGGAACATTGTTGATTTGGAATGGCTGGGCTTGAGATGCGTTTGTGGAAGGGGCGGTTAAGCTAGGTGGATGAGGCGGTGCAGATATCTGATAAGATGGGTAAGTGTTTGGGTTATATGAGGGTGCTCGGTTTACAGGATAGGACGGTGAATATCAAAGTTGTAAAGGTTGTAGATTTTGCACGTAACTCACTTTCGAGTCGTTTTTCTTAGGAGAAAACCCTTTCTTGAAACCACTTTCATTATTGCCAATGGGTAATTTTCTGGCCTTTACTAGAATTTCAATTCTTTCTCCAGCTGCAATTAAATCAGCAAAGTCTCGGTAAGCGGCGCCCGCCATTGTCCCAATATAAGGAGCCCCTAAAGTCCCCAAAAAGTATGAGTACATTTCTGTCAGAGTCAATAGTAGTTGCACCTGTGCAGCTAGAGCTCTCCACCTCTGGGCATACTGCTTGAATGTCTCTTCATTTTTCTTTTCTAGTGTTCCCAACTGCTCTTGGGTTAGGGCTGTATCCAGATTAGATCGATATTGTCCCATGAACAAATTTGCCCAGTCGTCCCATGAAGAGATCTTGGAAAGGTCCTATTGGATGCACAATTCCAATGCTGGTCCAGTTAAACTTTCATGAAAGAAGCTGACAAGAAACTTTCAATCCTTTGACCATATTGACATTTTGGTAATGTATGTTTTCAAGTGAAAGAAAGGATTAGTGCTTTCATCGTATTTGACAAATTCTGGAATTTTGAAATCCTAGGGAATGATGATATTAACAGTAGGGCATAATTCTTCTATCCCAAAGGATCCATAAGTACTTGGACTCTTGATCGCTTTAATTTGTTCTTCCATCTTTTCCATCCATTTTTCTCTTATCTTGTCATTTTGGATGGCCGCATGACCTGTCCCAACAGGAAATCCAGTTAGCATCAGAATAGACATATGTGGTAGTTCCTATGCACACTCAGTATTGCTATGAACTTCATTTCGAGCTTCTTCCAAGGAATAATATCCTACTCCAATAGGGAATAGACATATGTGGTAGCTCTTTCAAGGGCATGAATTTTCTCAGAATTTTCACGCTTTAAGATTGCACATGCTTGGCGAACCTTTTCTAGTTCTACTTCTAATTTCCTCTTTTGTTCATTGGCCTCTATTAGCTTTTCATTTACTTCTTCGTCTTCTATCGGAGCCAAAGGTAAAGATTTACTAGCTGAAATTTTGAAGGGTAACTTGACTTCTTGAGCCCGGTCCTTGACCCACTGCCTGTAGCTCTCTTTGACTCCACAACTTCTAACTACCGGTTCTCTACCATTTCTGATGATTTTCCTCCAAGCGTATCGCACTCTC
Source organism: Ormosia emarginata (assembly GCA_029884605.1). NCBI lineage: Eukaryota > Viridiplantae > Streptophyta > Magnoliopsida > Fabales > Fabaceae > Ormosia > Ormosia emarginata. The sequence continues at coordinate 7,067,646 of JAQQTP010000059.1, read as the reverse complement.
CCAAGTGTCTCAGTACACCCCTTCTGCATGTCATAAATAAAAAGAGTAATTTCCAACTCCAAGGGTGGTCCCATCATAGGATAGCCAAGCTTTCGCAATGCTAACGTGGGGTTATAGTTAATGCACCCCTGAGTACCCATTAGGGGAACGTTAGGAAAACCCTCACACTGATAAATCACAGTTTGTCCTTCCTTATACCATGGGTACCATACGATCTTTCCATCTTCAAGCTTGGTTAATTCCTCGGTCCATTCACGACCGTTCTTGGTCTTCAATTGGAGCATCTTGAGACTTGTAATGGGATATGGATCCTCGTATCCTCTCTTGAACATGTGAGAGGTTAGCCATACAAACAACATCAGTAGACAACATAAGATTCGTTTACCCTTCTTTTCATGGCATAAATTCAAGGTGTAGTAAACATCGGTAAGAATGGCCGGGACAAGATTAGCGGCATCATTTCGTCGAGCGAGGAACATATCTATTGCTGCGAAACCTACCAAGTCTTCACTATTTGGGAATATGATGCTCCCATAAATGGCGAGAGCTAGTACATCCATAAAAGTATTCCAGTCTTCAACCTTGGCAAGGTGGCGCATGTGCTCTTCCAAGTATTTACTTGGGAAACCTTCTATTCCTTTCCTGTTTTGCTTTGCCTCTTGAAAGTCCCTTACATGAACTTTCAAGACCTTTGCTATGGTTGGCAATGATGCATAGTGACCCTTATATTGGTATAATTTTTTCTTTTTCAATGATAAGCCAAAGATCTGCTCGAACTCCTCTAATGTGGGGGCTAACTGAAAATCTTGAAATGTGAAGTAACGTAATGGTGGATCATAATATTGGGCTATTGCAGTGATGGCTTCTGTTTGCACGTCCACTTCTAATAGATTCAAAATTTTCCCATATCTTGCGGTGAAGGTCAAACGTTGCGTCTTTTTCAGCAATCGACCCAAACCCGCTAGGCTCTCTATATCCACTATCTTGGCCTTAAGTTGCAAGGTCTTTTTCAAAATTGCCTTCTTGTGATATGATCCCATATCACTTTCCATTTTTAATCAAAGATACTCACTGCTAGTCCTTAGGCACTGAATTTCAAATGGTTCTCCAACAAACTTGGGAATGAAGAATTATTAATGCATGGTTTAAAAAAATAATTTTACAATTTAATAATGAGTGAGTTGTTGGTCCTTTAAAAGTGATTCGCCTCCTTTTTTTTGGAAAAAACTTTTTATTTTTTTTATCAAGAGGGACACCAGTATGATTCATCACATTAAGGGACTGAACATCTCACAAGACAATACAGATAAGTCAAAAGATAATGAAAGGTATACTCCCTTTGTGTCCTAATGGGATTTTCCTAACTTGGGAATTTCTATCATGAAGATCTATGGGTCTTTTCTAAATCGTGAAAATTTTCATTTGGTGGCTTTTCTATTCTGAAGGTCTCTAGAGTCAAGTCTCATTTCAAAATGTTGACCACAAAATAGTGGGTAACCCACTAAGTGTGGGACATTTGTGAAAAAGGAGCACTCTAGATGAGGTTTTCGCAATAACCAAATAGAATGTACATCCAAAATGGTTATCACTACACAACCTCTACTTAACTTAAGCTTCACTCAGACCCGGGTATAGGGCCCCACTCGAATGTGTGATAGATGTATAGGTGTGGTAGATGTAGGGAGCATACAAACTTTCATTATCCTAAAGACTACCCGCATCCTACAAAACAAAAACAAACAAAAATTCCAAGAGAAATTCTCTATCCTAAGGTTTTGATAACAATAATATTAAAATAAATAAAAGAGAAAAGAAATGTAAAACAAAATATACAAAGATTACAAACTTTTACATAACAAAATTATATGGGCTTGACTCTCAAGCATTCCCCAGCGGAGTCGCCATCTGTCAAGACCGAAATCGCGATGAGAGCGGCGAAACAAAATAAATATGTTAGGAGTCGCCACTAATTTTATTTAAACTAGGAAAAATTGGAAAACCCTTTTCAGAAAATGGTCTTTGGAACCAGATTGAATTCAGAAGTTGGTTATGCATAGGGAAGGGTGGAGACTTAACCCCACAGCACCCCTAATACATCCGTCCTAAAACGGTTATCCTAAATTAGTTATGCAAAAAACTTAATAATCTTATAATATACTTGTTTTACCTTTTTTTAAAAAAAATTAAAAAAAAACAAAGAATTTGAGAAAATATAAAATTTGGCTTGACATAATAAAAATTCTGCTCCTACGTACCCTCAGGTGCAATGAAGAACTCAAAGTCACGTAGTTCTTTAAAAATAAGTGTGGGTTGGTTGATTTTATTTAAAGAAAATATTTAATTTTTTTATTTTTTTTATAAAAGATTTGAATTAACGCGACTGTTAATCAAATTAAGGTTTGAATAGGTGAAGCTCAAGCGTCCACGCTGTAGAGAACGTCACCCACTAATTATTGAATTTATCGCTATTAAATGAGATTTTTTTTAAAAAAAAATGAATTTTAAGTATTTATTAAATAGTGATTTGTTTTTAAAATAATTTGAATCATTAGGTTGTTACAACTCAGATGATCCAAAATAGTTATGAGATTAACAAGCTATCGCAACTCGGTTAATCTCAATTTTTCTTTATTTTTATGTAAAAAAAAAATATTTTATATTTTTACCCTTTTAAATTTCTTTTATCATTATTACCCTTTTTTTTTTACCTTTTTCGTTTTAATTCCATTTTGGCCTAATGGCCCATTTGGCTTAGGCCTTCTTCCCCCCCCCCAAATTTACAGAATTTAAACAAAAAAAAAAGCTTACAGGAAAGATAAACAAAAGGGGGGTCTTTTTAGGATATTTTGTGGAACCAGGGGAGATGAAGACCAGTTCGGCGGTGCAGTGTGGTTGGGCTCGTTCGGACTCGGCGACGAAACTGGCAACGGCAGTGGCGTGCAGATAGTTCAGATCTGGACTGGCGCGGCTGGAGCTGGTCGACGGTCGGGCTTCGTGGTCCTGGGCTCGCGGGCTGTTGGTTGTGTGGTAGTGGATTCACGGTCGGCGGAGGAGGCATGGTGCTGGTCAGTTCGTGCGGGTCAGCTTCTGGTTTCCAACTGTGCCGGCGTGCTGGGTTGGAACGGTGCGGCTTCTGGTTTCGGGCAGTGCCGTCCGCAGCTTGCTAGTGTGCGACGGCGGGGTCAAGCGGGCTCGGTTCAGGCGGCTTCGGGGTTGAACGGTCCGATGAGTGAGCAGGCTACGGTGGCTGGGCGCGGTTTGGAGGTTGGTTGGAGCGGTGGTGTGCCTGTGTTGGTGGTTTTAATGGTGGCTTTCACGTTTCTGGTATGGATGAGTCAAGTGGGTGTTAAAGATGGTTTTTTGGTTATGGGGGAAGATGATAGTAGAGGTGGTTATGGTGGGGTAGGTATGGTTGAAGAATGGGGGCTGTTGGGAAGACTTGAAGAAGATTGAAGATGAAGTGTGAGAATGACTATGTGATCACAATAGGATCAGGATTGGGTTACGGGGCTCGAAAAAACGTGAAACAGTGATGTATTTTGGCAATAAAATGGTTGTGAGTAAATTATTAAGTTGAAGGTGTTTTTAGCCGAAGGTCCTTTTGTGTGTAGAGGTTATGGGTTAATATAGGAAGGGTTTAGGTAGAAGTATTTGAGTTGTAGTGGGATTAGGAGTTGTTAATGATAAGTGATGAGGTTTATTTTAGATGAGTGTTAGGATTGGTATAGGATTAGTATTGAGATTTGTTTAGGATGAATTTGTTTATGGTGAGTTTGAGTTAGTTTAAGATATGGGTTGTGGGTTGGATAATGGATAATGGATCATGAATTGAATATTGGGTCAATGAGTAGATTAATGGATTGAACTAAATATTTTTATTTATTTATTTATTTATTTATTTATTTATTTTATTTACAAAATATTCCGGATAAAATTTAGTGTTTACAATATTATAGGTAGAAGGATTGCAAATTAGAGAATAAGATATCAGAAGAATCCAAAGTCTATTTACATTTTTACGTACACAAGGAGAATAAGGTTCAGAATTGCTCAATGTTTGATTTTGATAAGCAAAACTAAAATGTTAATCGCATGAAGAAAATTAATGATAAGAAAACTAAGTGATTCATAATAATCGTCGTACAATTAAATGACTAATTTATCCTTCAGTAACGGACACACCGCCGAGGCAATGAGACTGAGTTGAGGTGAGGCAGAAAAAATTGAGGATTGAAATTGAACGACATCACAATTGCAATCATAATCACAATTATAATTATTCATTCACCACAACTTGAGTTCTCTATGTGTGTGTGTGTGTGTGTGTGAGAGAGTCATAGGATTAGGAACAATTCCTTCAATTGAATTGAATGGACGATCAGACCCAAAAAACAGAGGTGAAGAATGGAAGCATGCAGCTCCCCGTCACCAATCTCGGCTGCACAACACAATCACTTCCCTCTCTCTACCCGCCAAAGATGGTCGGTCATCACTTGCTTTCTTTTCCATTTTTGTCACTTTCTTTCTGCTTTTGTTTTTATTACTGAGATACTTATACATGAAGCGTTTCTCTGAATTTTTATTTTTAAGGAAACTTGTTCGATGTTGTCCTTGGTTTCGACTCTGTTGAACCCTATCAGGTAAAATATAATTGCGTATACCATTTTTCTCGGTTCCATTCACATTCAGCCATTGCGTTACTCGTAATGTGTATTCAGAATTATATTCATCTCTGGGCATTTCTATTATATTCAGACTTTTGTTTCGCTTATAGAGGTTTAGAGAATTTTTGTGTCTTCTAAAATAATTAGATGTTTGTGTTTAAATCGTCTGAGGTGTTCCTCTTATCTTGAAGTTTCAAGAGTCCATTCCGGGCTTTCTTTGCTTTCCCTACATGTATAGACATTATTATATCTGATGTTCTTAGTTGAACATCCATCATTTTCAAGTACTGAGTTTCCTATAGGCGTTCAGAATGAAGACCCCAAAGTACTACAAGAGTAGATTACATATCAACACTACTTAGTCACAGTATATTCCCAACTAATAGTAACATGTTGGTCTATCAAATGTAGCTGGGACAATGTATATGAGCCTAAGAGAATAAGTTTGGTATGAATGAATGAAATTACATTTCATATTCAATTTTAGAATCACAATATTTTTATGTTTGTTGATGAAAAAAAATATGAAATAGCATTATTATTTTAAATTTTATTTCACAAATTCATAGAATCTTATTCCCTAAAAAAAGGTGAGATTGCGATTCAATATTTTTTTTGAAATATGATTTCATATATTTTTCCTAATATGCCTTTAATTAATTTATAAAACGACATAATTTAACCATTTTATAATTTATAAAGTACTTGTATGTTACAAATTTTGTAGCTATAAAAAAGATATATATTATCCTGTATTATAAATTTTCAGTCTTTTGGATATTTGACTTTGGTATTTCCTTTGTAATGTAATTTTTATTTAAGATTATTATAAAACTATTGGTTATTTTTATAATAAATTGGATAATTTTTCAATCGTAATTTTTATTGAATTTTTATCTTAAAATTAATGTTGTACCAATATGACAAAACTTATGGCCATAACTATAACATTAATTATAAGAAAAAAATCATTAAAAAGAAAAAACATATTATCAACATTTATTTTAGTAAAGTTGTTTAAAAATTAATCTTAAATATTGCTTTAAAAATATTATTTGTATTTATATATATATACATATATATATATATATATATATATATATATATATATATATATATATATACATATATATAGATACATACATATACTATAGATATATATCACATATATATATATATATATATATATATTTATATATATATCTTAACGGATTGACTTGCTAAGTTGGGAGCTAATTCGGATAGTTATTTTTTACCTGGAAAGCCTGTCCTCCTCCGCTGGATTCTTTGATGCTAGTTGATGATATGGGATTTGTTAGGCTTAGATAGTTTCTGTTTCAATTTTTTGTTGTCTTTTTCTTTCAATTTGATAAAAAAAATATGAAAGAGAAAAATTAATTTTTCATAATTTTTTATTTAGAGTATTTATGTCATTTAAATTAATTTGAATTTCATTTGTATATTATCCCACTCACCAAATTACATAATCACTTTATATAGCATTTTATTTTTAATTATACTAAATTATAAAATTGTAATACGATTCTTATTTCTATTCATTGATTCCTATTCTTATTCCGATTCTTATTTTATAAAATTGCATTTTTTTTGCACCAAACGTAATCTTAATTCTTGAGAATATTGATATTGATTGCTTATGTTAGTTCAATTTTCTGGCGTTCAAAATGTTTTAAATTACCAACAAAACTACAGAATTACCAAACTAATCCAAACAAAATTTAGCAGATAACACAACAAAACATTACGTGAGTGAGTGATTCGTTTGTAAAACTGAACACAAACCCATAACTTTGGTTCAGTTATTAGGTTTAATCAGTTTAAAACTTAAAATATTAATTGAGCTGGCTCGATTTCAGCTTTTATTTTATTGGTCGTAGCTCGATTTCAGCTTGAGGTTATCGGGTCAGCCAAATTTTAACCACGAAAGTAATTGGACTAGCCCAATCTCAGCCCAAAAATAATTATGCTAACTCAATTTTAGTACAAAAGTAATAAGGCTAGCCCGATTAATTGTGCCGTCTTACTTTGGGTGGCAATTATTATGAGGCCCCGGTGCCCATTCTATTCATTTGACATTTGCTAGAATGATGAGGTCAGCATGCTGACCTGGCCGATTCCTACTGGTCACACGAGCACAAAAGACGTGGTATGCCATATATATATATATATATATAAATAAGAACATTCCAGTAATACCCTTCTACCCACAACAAACGACATAACGTAACATAACATAGGATTGATTACTGCACCGGCAATCCTTCAAATTCTGCGGTCATCGTTGTCTGTCAACAATGCGTCTGCGATCTCCGACCGCTAAGTTCATTCTCTCTCTCCTGATTTTCTCTCTCCTACCTCTCTCTCTCACCGCCCGCTCCTTCGTCCTCGTCCTCTCTCAGGATGACTTCAAGGACGCCCCCGCCGACGACGCCGATCCTGACTCCGCCGCCGAGTGGGACGAGTTCGGCGACTCCGACGCGCACAAGTCCGAAGAGGAGCTCAACCCTGGTTCATGGCGTCCAATCTTCGAGCCCGATTCCTCCTCCACCGCCGAATCGCCAACGGAGTCAGAAGCCCTGTACTACTCCGGCGTCGGTAAGATGATGTCAGCGGTGACCTCGGCGGACGTCAGGCTCATGGAGGAGGCCGCCGGGGAGATCGAGGCTGCAGCGGAATCGGGGTACCCGGCGGCGCAGTCGGTGGTAGGGTTTCTGTGTGGAATGGGGCTTTTGAGAGAGAGGAGCAAAGGCAAGGCTTTTCTGAACCATCACTTTGCTTCAGAAGGTGGCAACATGCAATCCAAGATGGCTTTGGCTTATACCTACACGCGCCAAGATGTGAGTAACTCCCTAACAAATTGCTTTTTTCCTAATTGCTCTAGACTTGTTCATAAGTGTTGAAGATTGTTCTGATTTGCATTAGTTTTAGATCTGCAACTACAATTATGAATTTGAATTATTCACTTTATGGATTGAATTTGGTGGCAGATGTTTGAAAAAGCAGTTAAGCTTTATGCTGAATTAGCAGAAGTAGCTGTGAATAGTTTTTTGATTTCGAAAGACTCCCCTGTGATTGAACCGGTTAGGCTCCACAATGGAGCTGAAGAAAATAAAGAAGCTCTCAGAAAATCTAAAGGGGAAGAGGATGAGGACTTCCAGATACTGGAGTACCAAGCACAGAAAGGGAATGCCGGTGCCATGTACAAAGTTGGCCTCTTTTACTACTTTGGGCTTCGAGGGTTGAGGCGTGATCATTCCAAGGCGCTCTTGTGGTTCTTAAAGGCTGTGGAGAAGGGAGAGCCACGGTCAATGGAACTTCTTGGTGAGATATACGCTAGGGGAGCTGGTGTTGAAAGAAACTACACTAAAGCCCTCGAATGGCTTACACTTGCATCGAAGCAGCAGCTATATTCTGCTTATAATGGGATGGGGTATTTGTACGTCAAAGGTTATGGAGTCGACAAGAAGAATTACACAAAAGTAAAATTATATTTGCTTTTGCTCTTTCTGTTTACTTGGACTGTAGATTATGTGTTTATTCGTCTTGCTGTGCTTTACATGTCTGATTAGAACTCATACTTGTCCATTTCCCCTCACTGAGAAATCCATAGAAATGCTCATCCATTTCATTAATTTTGGTTGGATTTGTTTGAATATATGAGAAACCCGTGAATCCAAGTTGTGCACTTAATATAATTCTGTCTTAAACTAGCAATAGAAAATTGAGGTTGATCAAGGCATGCCTTTGGATAGTGTTGGAGACTCAAATTGTTTAGGGAAGGGGAAGCAAACAAATTGAGGGATAACACCTGCAATAACACATGTTTTTGTACCAACTTTTAGCTTGATGTAACAAACTTATTAGTGGTTTCACCTGTACGTCTATCTATTGTTGATTTATGATATCTTGTGCAAATTACAGGCAAAAGAGTATTTTGAAAAGGCTGCTGATAATGATGAGGTTGGTGGCCACTATAACCTGGGTGTCATGTATCTCAAGGGGATTGGAGTGAAAAGAGATGTGAAGTTGGCATGTAAGTTCTTTATAGTGGCTGCTAACCATGGTCAACCGAAGGCATTCTACCAGCTGGCAAAGATTTTCCATATTGGTGTTGGGTTCAAGAAGAATATTCCCTTGGTAAGTTGACTTTTTATTTATCTTCTTCGTTTTATGCAAATGCTACTTGTGTTATTTACTGGGCACTTCCTTAAACTGAAAACCGTGCAGTAACATATATAAGAGCCTGATGTCATTATGGTTCTGCTGTTAATTTTAAAATTACTATATTTTAGAAGATGCTAGAGAGATATATTCAAGGGTGAATTCCCCAATGTGGGTTTAGTCAAATTAAATAATGCTTGTAATGACTACATTTTTGTGCTGATGATCCAACTATTTGTTGAGCAATCCTGGAATTGGATGGTCTGTGTGGTCCAGTCTACCAGTCTGGTCTGAGTTTAATAAGATTGGGCTGACCTAATTATTCTTCAGTGTTGCTGGATCTTGCTTTGATGTGTTTGGAAGCTTGCAAGAGAAGAATAAAATTGATCAAAAACAACAACAACAACCAAGCCTTTTCCCACTAGGTGGGGTCGGCTACATAGATCAAACAATGTCATTGTATCCTATCATGAACCAAGTCTTCAGAAATGTCATTCAAATCTAGATCTTTTTTAACCGTTTCACCTATAGTCTTTCTTAGTCTTCCTTTACCTCTAGCTATTAGGCTACTTTCCACCTGATCTACTCTTCTTACAGGGTCTTCTCATTACATGTCCAAACCACCTAAGGCGAGATTCTCCCATCTTTTCCACAATAGGTGCTACCTCTACTTTTTCTCTAATACATTCATTCCTAATCCTATCTTGTCTCGTATGACCATACATCCGATGCAACATCTTCATTTCCGCGACACTGATCTTATGCTCTTGTTGGCTTTTTACTACCCAACATTTAGTACCATACAACATTGCGGGTCTTATAGCTGTGTGGTAAAATTTACCCTTAAGCTTGAGAGACACTTTCCTATCACAAATAACTCCTGAAGCACTCCTCAATTTCATCCATCCAACTTGAATCCTATGGTTTACATCTCCTTCTATCTCTCCGTCATTTTGTATGATGGATCCAAGATACCTAAATTGTGTGACTTGTGGTATGGTATGATCTCTAATTTTCACCGCTAAGCTAGCATTAACATGCTTCTTACTGAACTTACATTCCATATATTCCGTCTTACTCCTGCTTAGTCGAAAGCCATGTTCTTTCAAAGCCCGTCTCCATAACTCTAGCTTCCCATTTATTTCCTTTCTCGACTCTCCAACTAAGACTATATCATCTGCAAAAAGCATGCATTGTGGCACTGGCTTTTAGATATGCGCAGTAAGCACATCCAAGACCAAGGTAAAAAGATAAGGACTTAAAGTTGACCCTTGGTGTAGTCCTATAGTTATAGGGAAATCTTCTGTGACCTCACCCTGTGTTCTCACACTAGTTTTAGCCTCATCATACATATCTTGGATTGCTCGAATATAGGCGATACGAACTCCTTTCTTCTCCAAAGCCTTCCACAAGACTTCTCTCGGTACCCTATCGTAGGCTTTTTCTAAATCAATGAAAAACATGTGTAGGTCTTTTTGCTTCCTCTGATACTACTCCGTCAATCTTCATAGAAGATAGATTGCTTCCATGGTTGATCTCCCAAGCATAAAACCAAATTGATTCTCTGAAATATGAATCTCTTGTCTTAGTCTCCTTTCAATGACTCTTTCCCATAACTTCATGGTATGACTCATGAGCTTAATCCCTCTGTAATTTGCACGGTTTTGTATATCTCCCTTGTTCTTATAAATAGGGATTAAAGTGTTTCTCCTCCATTCATTTGGCATTTTCTTAGACCTTATTATCTCGTTCAACAGCTTTGTAAGTCAGCTTATACCTTTCTCTCCTAGGCACTTCCATATCTCAATAGGTATATTATCCGGTTCGACCGCTTTTCCATTATCCATCCTCTTCAATGCTTCTTTTATCTCAAACTCCCGAATTTTACGATAAAATGTTTTATTTTGGTCTTCCTCTCTAGTGTTTAGAATGTCTGAGTCCCCTAATGTCTCGTGTTCTTTATTAAATAACTTGTGAAAATAACCCTTTCATCGATCCTTGATGTCTTGTTCCGTAACCAAGACTTTATCCTCTTCATCCTTAATGTATTTCACTTTATTCAAGTCTCTTGTCTTCCTTTCCTTACTTTTAGCAAGCTTGTAGATAAAATTTGGTATTGATGAATGTAATAAAATTCAATTATATTCTTCAGATTTTGTTCAAGATGCAAACATTTATTTACATACCATCTAAAATGACTTCTACCAATTTCTAGCATACAGAATGCAGGTGGGGTTTACCGGTGTTTTGTTAGTTATGCAAATGACGATTATGATATTTGGCTAATCCTTTGTATATCATTTTCTAAACTTATAACTGTAGTATCAAAACTGCAGTATTAATAAGAGTTATACTGACCTTGAATGGAGAAAATGAGCAACTACTAACCCAAAAGGGATACCAACTAGTGGTGTCCCAAAAGGGATACCAACTAGTGGTGTTAGATTTAGAGTGCTTGAGGAATAATTTTGTCTACTCAATTCTTTTTTTTTTTCTATTTTAAATTGCTCTTTATATTTATTAATGGCTGTAATATTTGAATGCTTGAATTTTTGTTCTGTTTAGTTCTTGCAAGTTACATGTTAAGTAGTGCATATTGTTGACATAACTGATGAGCTACTGGTAGCTTTCATTTTGCTTGCGTTCTCTAATACAACCCCTATAAGTAGCTTATTGTACAACAAAGCCTCCTATACATTTATTTCAGGTGATACCATGTGAGATTATATGCATAGTTAATTAGAATACCAGTACAATAGTTGTTAGGGAAACTAGATTTGCGAGTATGAGCCTAGAATTAAATTTATGAATTGATATATTTTTCATTCCTTAATGACCTTTCGTAAAAAGTCTCTGGTAATAAATTTACCTGCTAACAGTTTGAACTTTTTGTGGTCTTAGGCTACTGCGCTGTACAAACTAGTTGCAGAGCGGGGTCCATGGAGTTCTTTGTCTAGATGGGCACTAGAATCATACTTAAAAGGTGATGTTGGCAAGGCATTTATGTTGTATTCAAGAATGGCTGAGATGGGCTATGAGGTGGCACAAAGTAATGCTGCATGGATTCTTGACAAATATGGGGAACGTAGCATGTGCATGGGTGAATCTGGGTTTTGCACTGATGCAGAAAGGCATCAGCGTGCACATTCTCTGTGGTGGCAAGCTTCTGAACAGGGTAATGAACATGCTGCTTTACTCATTGGAGATGCGTATTACTATGGTCGGGTATGTGGTTTTGGGATGAACTAGGCAACTGCATGCTTTGAACATTCAATTTAAGCCATGGTGCTCTCTTCACCTACAACTTCTCTTCACTTTCTCGTGTTTCTCTTTTTCCTTCTGTCAGGGTACTGCCAGGGATTATGATCGAGCTGCTGAGGCTTACATGCATGCCAAATCACAATCTAACGCACAAGCCATGTTCAATCTTGGATACATGCATGAGCATGGCCAAGGACTTCCATTTGACCTTCATCTAGCCAAGCGTTACTATGATGAAGCCCTAGAGCATGATCCTGCAGCAAAGTTGCCAGTTACACTGGCCCTTACAAGCTTGTGGGTTCGTAAGAACTATGCTGACAGTTTCTTGGTGAGTTTCTTTGGTTTACCTGCTTCAATACTGCATAGTTACAAGCAATAAGTGGAAGTTGACGATGTTTTTGATCTATTGATAGATTTCTTTTTATGCTATCGCTGTTACCTGGTGTAGTTTGTGTTCAATTAGGACAGATTATGATTATCTGACTGTTATCTCACAATTACTCAAGGATCTTAAGAAATGACCAATTGAGCAGCTTGCATTTATTTAACAAGCCTTAGATTGGTGCCATATATGTATGTCACTACATTTTTCCCAATGTAATGGAAGATAACTCGCATTTTTGGGTAGATTTATTTTAATATTTTGGTTGCAGATACTCACTCATTTCACTTTTCTATCTGATCGGATATATGGCATTACATTATTTTAGCAAAGATTCAATAACACTACACAATCATTATATTTAGCATTGGAGTGCTTGTCTTATTGGAAATTTTCAGGGATGAAAGAGAATGATTGTGAATTTACTAAATTTGTCTTTAACCTGTCTTCTCCTTAAGTAGCCTCGTTATTATGTTATGTCTGTCTTTGTTCTCTTACACTATTTTCTATGATCTTTAGCCATGCTCCTTTTTTCAATCACTGTTCTAGATACTAATTTCAGTGTGATTATTGTGTAATGTGTATATTAGGTCCATATAATTGATTCATTGCCAGAAGTCTATCCCAAATTAGAATCGTGGGTGGAGAATGTGCTTTTGGAGGAGGGCAATGCCACAATTCTCACCCTCTTTGCATGCCTCCTAACTGTGCTATACCTCCGGGAGAGGCAACGAAGGCAAGCTGCTGTTGTAGCTGGACAGGTGGCTCAGCCGAATCACCCTAACGAGCTCGGTGTGCCTGCACCCATTTAGTTTATGGCATTACTGTAGGCTTCCGAAGTTAGAAGACTGTTTTTACTGGTATCAATTTCATGTGCAATATAATTTACAGGGTGTCCGGTACTCAGGTTTTCCTTCCTTTTAGTGGAAACAGTTTTATTAGGTTTAGGGCAAATTGTACCATAGGGAAACTTGTAGTGGTGGAAATAAGAAGTGAATTTGTAGATATTCATCATAACTTTTGTAAGGTAGGAACACGCTTTTACACGTGTTTCGTTTAACCAAGAGATGAGAGCCAAAGATGCATACTGTTGTGTAAGTTCTCCTATGGAATCCTTTTGATGAACAGAGAAGTTTCACAAATCAGTACATAACACCTCTTCAGAGTTCAGATCTTATTTCAACCTAGAAGTTGATACTTGCGAGTGACACAATTCTGATTTCAACATAAAAAAGAAATCAAATCATTGTCTCGGTGGCATATGAAGATATGAAACAAAACTTTACACATAGGATCCCATTTGGTAAATAAAGTCCTGTGGTTGTGCTATAATGGTAACAACCACGAAGGTCCCCACAAAAGTTTACACATTGTAATTTGTGCAACTAATTTACATATTTACATTCAAAATCCAGTACCATCTCTCCCTGGAAAAAAGCAAAAACGAGTTTTATACATTCTATGCACATCCTATTTTAGTAAAATGTAATTGCATTTTCTAATTTAACAGATATTCACATCCTACAACAAATTCACTTTCAAAAGGAGGAAAGAAGCAATTCTAACAGTATATCATGCCTCTTCCACTACTTTGGTGTCAAATATTCGAAAGTGTCTACAGCCCCATACATCAGTTTTAGAGACATAGTATGATTTAAGACAAATACAAACCCATGGCGGATTTCTTGGAGTATCTTTTGCCCCAATACTATCATCACATACAGTTACTCCAAGTAATCTGTTCAGCTTCCTTGTCAAGTTGTCAACGCCCGGATAACCATCAAAAAGAGTCTCCTGTCATATATCATTACAAGAATAAGAAAGGATCAGCCACACAGAATATGGACAATAAATTAACAGATAACATAATTAGGCAAGAAGTGAAATCTTCTATTATATGCCTAGTATAGATAATTGCCAACCATACACATGCATAAAATAATTAATGCCAAGAATCCTAAATCAATGGAGAAAGGTTAAATTTGTTCTAACCCCATCCTCAGCCAAAACGAAAGCATGGATTCTAGCTGTCGGATCCTCTAGGGTCAGCCGCATTCTATATGTCCCAAAAGGAGAGCAGAACTTTTCAGCTTGGCAAGGCATTGCTGCTACCATTCGAACAACACACTTGAATTTGGCTGTCACCTTCAATATATGAATTTACTAAGCAAAAAATGACAGTAATGTATAGAGAGAGTGAGAGAGGGGTATGACATCAATAAATACATAGAAGAGTTTAATTTTAATTTTGATCCATTGTAAATCTAAATTTTTTTCATACTATCATTCTATCATGTGTTGTCATATTATTAAAAGAGTTTGACCTCTTAGGTAATTGTTATAATAATCAAACCCTTTTAATGATGCGACAACACATGATTAGATAATACTATAAAAAAAAGTTTTATGGATCAACATTAATTCCTACATAAAAATATATCCAAGATAAACGTGTCTTTCTAAGTTGGCATTTGAATTAAGTTAAGAGTGGGGCACAAGAGAAGAAAATGCAATATAGTACCTCTGAATGGGTGAGGACATCCATTAAAGTAACATGCGGCACATGATCATAATTCACCTCTGTAAGGATAAAATACAGTTGTTAGCCCATAAGAAAGCTCAAATTTATGACAATCATAACTAATAAAAATCGGAGACTTAATATTAATGCAATGCAAATGAAATACCTGTAATACATGAAGACATAGGTAAGCTCCAAGAAGGCATTCTTCCCGATTTCAAGGATATCCGCTCATCATACAACCTGGCTCAAGATATATGGAATGAATATATGGAAGCTTCAGTTCACTGACCCAATATATCCAAACCAAATATTGAGTCAACTAATTTGGCAACCACCTTTGGCGTTCTACAATGAGACAGTCCTCATTTGGTGTGTATCGAAGCTTTGTAAAAGGGGTAAAAACACCACGCCATAGTCCTGCATGCACTTCGAGACGCATATTGACAAACTTGACCCATTTATCAATGTTTAGAAGGTGGAGATAATTCTTCTCAATGCCTATATCAAAAGTTATCCTCAAGATGGATCCAACAGTAGGCAAAGTACACAATAACTCTCTTGGCAAAGGCAAAAGTTCCAGTTGTAAAGGAAGTGGACTATTCATTTCATCTTCTAGCCTGCAATTCATAAACAAACTAATCAAATTTCTTTTAAGATACTAACATAAATTGATATTGAGATATTCTATACAAACAAACAATATTGAAGAAAAAATCTAGTATAGTATCAATATATACTCTCTCTCTCTTTCTCTGTTACAATATATGTTCTCTTTCATTATAATTGCATAAAATATAAACACTTTGCATCAAGTATTCTACTACACTTACCAGAGCCTTCTGAGCTCACCTCTATATGAATATTGAAAAGTAATTGTAGGGATAATTTTGCAAAATTAAGGGGTCCCAATTGTTAAAGTTGATTTTATAGAGTTGACTGTAAGGATTTTCCAGAAAAATCGCTGGGCTACACCTCAAAATCAATTTTTTTTTTGCCAGAGAAGCAAGTTATGGGTCATTTCATTAGATTCAATTCTTGGAGTTAGATTCTGACAGTCTTATCCAAACACAGCATTTTTTCTGCTGCATAGCTTTTGAGGCAATACTTTGCCTCAAACGTGATTCTACATGGTAAAAAATCTAAACCAACCAAGCTCAAACTTCTATTCAGTGAAATAATGTAAGGATTACTCCAAGCTAGAAGTAAAGACGGATGGTTATAAGTGATGCTCCTCATAATATTATATAAAACATTTTTCCAACCCATAACTATACAGTTCTTAGCATGTCATTTCCACTGAATCACTTGTCCAACACTCCATTGCCCTAATAGCCCAGAAAAAAAAAAGTGGGGTAAAAAATAGAAGGTAAGGCACAACTAGAGAAATAAAGGTTATCATTGTTTTTCTATAAAGAGATCAAGAAAACACCAATAACCATTCTGACATTTTATGCCTATGTCCAGTAACTAGCCTTTGAAAAGATAAAGTACACAGAATACTACAAAACACCGCAGCTTTTGTTATAAGAAAAAATTGCCAGCAACAGACTTCAGTACAATTTTATCCAAATTCAACACGCACTTTGTGTGTGTGTGTGTGTGTGTGTGGGTGGGTGGGGGGGGGCTGAACAGAATTTTGTATCAACTCACTTTGCACATATGGCATTTGGTGGGGTATCAGTACCATCCCAAACAAAGATAAACCATTCATCTTTTGCAGCCTCACAGCAATGAAGTATCTCAAGGTGCAAAACAACAAAAAGTATGAAAAAAGAATCAGTACCCAGGAATGACAACAATTAAACAGTAAGACTCAAAAATCTTATAAAGAGCCCATATTTTAATTATCATATTTATACAAGGATCTTTAAGGCTCACTCATAAAAAAAAAATCAGAACTAAAATATGACAGAATTACCTTGCATGCCAAATTTATGTGACCTTCCTTGATTTCTCTTAACATAGGAAAATCACTTGAATCTACACAGCATATAAAAACCTTAAATATTCACACATCAAAATTTAGCATCAAAGTAGCGAGCAAGATGATGAAGTCACCAATAAACCAAAAACTACAGATCCAACTAAATCAGAAAGTCCTCAGACATCTACTTAATTCATTAGAGGTAATCTTGGTTGAGCTAAACAAATTCATAAGCACATCTTAAAGCCCATAATTAAATACAAGCCACTTTATAACAAACACCAACTTACTGCTGCCAGAAGCAACCAAGCCAATAATGCCATTGCCTGATAAGCATTACACCATCACACCAATTTTCCTCTTGCAGTTCAATTCCTTGCTCATGCCAAGGATTCAGATTCTTTCAATGAGCGGTTTAGGCAATGTCTAGGTCATTTAAGTCTAAAGACGTCACACATACAGGAATATTGAAAGGATAGTAACATAAGATTATACCCTGATTAAGTTCTTTCTACCACAAATCACAAGCAATTGTGTGTATGTATGCATGTGCATATTAAATTTTGTTTAGACTACAGAAATTAAAGATGAATAAACTGAATTCAAGTTATATTGAATGCTGCAATCTAAGAATACCTTCAAGAAGCTGAAAATTGACCAGCCATTTTCTAAGCTTGTCTATGAACATTTTGTCCTCATCTCTGGGGTGAAATTTTGAAGAAACTTGATAAGGGACAAAATCATCACTATCTTCCCCTTTATATAAAGCAAAAGAGGAATATTTTTTGTTGAAAACAGCATTTACTTCCCCACCATGCGTTTTTACCTACAAAAAATAAGAAGACAGGCATAAGTTTATCTATAGTTGAGAAAGTTTATTTCCATTCAATGTGGGCAGCAGCGAGCAAATGAGCATAGAGTTGATGTTCAATATATTTTCAGTTTTATAATACAAGGTTAACATGCTATGTAAAATCATGAAATAACATGTCTTTTTAAAGATGCATATTTAAAAAATAATAAATAAATTGAGTGATCAATGTTAAAGCCTCTTTATGTACACGACCAAATGTAATATTTTGTAAAATATATTGCTGCACTTATATTTTAAATATTCAATGAAACTTCATGAATGGAATTATATAAAAGTCAAGCATCTTTCTTGGCTGTTAAGTCAATTAATCATGTAGGAACTACATTTTAATGTTCTAGTACCAAAAGATATAAGGAGCATAGGGTTGGTGTTCAATGTATTTTGAGTTTTAATGAATTTGACTGATTAGAACTATCCAAATGCGTATATAAAAGCAAAGGCTAGTCCAGAAAACCACAGCAAACATATGTCTACAGAGATTACAATCGGGAAATACCATTACATGACAAAGCTGAATTACATCTCCACCTGCAGCAACATGGGGAAGTCTTTCTGCATTTTCAGCAAAAATGTTAACAGCCATGCCGGTTTGGTGATGTGTTTCATCAATTATTCTTAGGGTACAGCAATAATCTGCAGAAATTATTTATGCAGTATAAGCAGCGGTAGCATGAAATAATTCATGATACTAACTTGGAGAGACCTCTAACCTAAAGTATAAAACATCTACACCTTTTGAAGTAAGTATTCATTAAAATAAGGAGGACCCATAAAGACACAAGCTCATAGAAGCAAAATCTTGTGAAGCTACACACAAAAAAAAAAAAAAACATAACTTCATAAAGAGTTAACTAGTAACCCAAAGCAACAAATTTTTACGACAGCACAAACATTTTGAGCATTTCACACAAATAGAAGACTTTCTTTCAGTACTTAGCTAAGAAGCCAAAGTACCTAAATTGTGAGGACTTTGAAGATGCCTATCAAAGTAGCTCAAATATTTCAAACTAGTTAAAAGTAATAATCAAAATTTGAGTCCGTAAGATGATGAAACTGGCTCAGAACACACACTTTCACGCAAATAATCGTCAATCTACTACCAACAAAGTAAGTGGCAGCCGTAAGCCCGGCCTTTTTATCATCATTGCCAGTCAAATTCACCACTACTCTCGAAGTTCTATCTTCCCGAATAACTTTATAAAGTTTTTTTATTAAATAAAAATCTGAAATTTTAGATCCAAAGTTTGTAGGGGTGAAATGAAAAGTTAGAGGAGGAAGATAAAGTTGGAGATTACTTACCGGTGCCCCTAGTTCGCTTAGGGAAGCCGAACTCAAGGATAATGCCAACAAGGTTCACTTTCTGATTGATAGATGAATACGCATCTCGTATGCCGAGAAACTTGTAGTCATCCCTTCCTCCCATTCTCTCTCTCTCATTCTCAATTAGGGTTTTGCGAAAGCAAACGAATTTAAATTGGAGGGAAACGGGGCGTATGATTGCCCACCGGACCTCTTCTCTAAAAATAAAATAATCTTTATATAATATATAAAGAGAATATCGAAATTTTTATATTTAGATATATGTTATTTTAACATGTGTTATTTTGATATTAAAAATAATATATTTAAAAATTTATTACATATCAAATATTTATCTTAATAATTAATATGTGACATTTCATATTATAATTTTTAAAAAAAGTATACATGTATCATTAAGATTCAATTAAATTTATTATTTACACATACAAATATAATAATTTATAATCACATATTAATTACTTTAGTATATATATCTTTGCATCTTAATTCATATTCACAAAAATTCAAAAAAAAAAAATCATCTATCTTTAATTGATCAAGTTATTAATTATTTTTATTGATAATTGATTTGTAATTAAATTATAAAATTTTCATAAATATCGATATCATCTAATCATTATATATGTATTGTCTAGTTATTAAAATTAATTATATTTTTAAATTACTATATTTATTTATATATAATTATTTTATATTATTTACAAAATTTCAATATATACATCACATAAGAATGAAAATTTTGCATAAAAATCTAGTAAAATTAATTAAATGTAATTTATTATGAAAAAATTATGAATTTATTAAGTTTTTTTAAACTAAGAAAATATAGTAAATTCTTTTGGTATAATCTTAAGAATAAGTTGATAAAATATCCAAATAAATAAATACATAAAAATTAATATTAAAAAAAATACAAAATCAAAAATTAAAATTATCTTTTGTCATAACCAAAGTTATATAAACTAATTGTTTATTAAGAGATCATATAAAAGAAATATTTATTAAAAGAAATACATAATCTAGTTATCATAGCACGAGAAGAACCGATTAACGAAAATAAACAAAATAGTTTTGAGTATATTCCACTAAGGATGGCACCCGCGCGAGGCAGGGGCGAGGAGTACCTCCCCGTTCCCGCCATCAAATGGATGGATTGGTTCTTGATTTTGGATTGAATCATAATGGATAGATCCAAAATAAACTATAAATCCATTTAAAATTCATTACAAAATATTTAATATTATCCAATCCATCCATAACCTAATTTAATTGATGGATTGAATATCCATCCATTAATCAATTTTAATAGATTAGATGGATGGATATCCAATCCACTCATTTAAAAAAAATTATCTCTAAAATTTATCTTTAAAAAAATGTTTTAGTGAAAGTGAAAATGTTGAAATAATTAAAAAAAAGGTAAAATACATTGGATATCCATTGGATTAGTTTTTAATTGGATATCCAACGGATGTCTAATGGATCCAATTGATATTTTAGTTGAATTACTAACTATCAATAACTAAATTTAATCCATTAGATCCGATCCAATAAAATAGATTATTCTAATTGGATGGACTGGATTGGTTTTAATATGGATGGATTAAAAATTAATAGATTTTTTTGCTAGCCCTATCGCCAATTGATTAACCCCCCATCCCCGTCCTCGATCCTAGTCATGGGAGAATTTTTTCCCTTATACTTGTTCCCCGAATCCAAGCAAATACCAGCGGGGATTCCCCACAATGTAAAAAAAAAATTAGAAAACAAAATTGAAAAAAGAAAGCTAAATGAAAAAAACAAAGACAAAAAATCGAAGAAGCCCTATGCTCAAGCAGCAACTGTACGGCGACGGATCGGTGCCACAATGATGGTTGAGATCTCAGATCTGAGTTATAGGATGGAAAGACAGCACGACACGGTGGAACGGCGTTGCACAACGGAGAGGAGCGGTGTTGCAAGCTTATGGCAGACGTGCGTGACGCGAAGAAGAGCGGCGTTGCAAGCTTGCTGCAGATAGAGGTGGCAAAATGGGTTAGTCTACCCTGCCCCGCCTTCAACCCGCCAAAATAGGAGGCAGGGCGAGTTAGCTCATTTTGAAAAATGGGTTAGAAGAGTCAATCCACCCCGCTTTAGTATGGGTTAGCGGGTTGACCCGCATAAAGAAAAAAATAAAAAAAAAGACAAGTGAGTTGATCCCAAAAAATAAAACAAAATGTATAAAAATTTAAAAAATCATAAAAATTAAAAAATAGAAAAAATATAATTTATAGAGATTAAAAAACTAAAAAAATAAAATAAAATTAGTATCATACTCATAAAAAAATATCACAAACACAAATAATAAGACTAATTTGTAACACTTAAAAAAAAACTCAACCCGATGGACCAACTCGCACTCGCCTCGCTTAACCCGCGGGTTAAGTGGGACGGGTTATACAAGTGGAAAATTAAAAGTGAGTTGAAATTTTGAACCCAACCCGCAAAAAAAATAGCGAGTTAGCGGACTAACCCAACACGTTGAACCTGTTTTGTCACCTCTAGTTGTAGACGTGCATGGGTCGTGGCTCAATGCCTCTATTGACTAGATGGTGCTTGCATCTGCGTGCTCCGTGCTGTGTGAGATTGTGACTCAGTGAGAGAGAGATTAGAGAATATGAATTGAGTTTGAGTGAGAGTGTGAGTCGTGTGACTATATGGTTGTGGTGTGTGTGTGTGTGTGTGACACTGTGAGAGAGGGAATAATCAGAATACGAATTCAAAGGTAGAAATATTTGGGAAACGGGGGAAGGAGGGGGCTTGCAGCTCTGCAGCCTCTGCTAAACTGACTAACCGAGTGCTAAAGTGACACAGGACAAAGGTTATTCAATTGGACTTTGAGTCTTAGTGTAGAACAGTTGGGTAATTGGGTAATGGGTTAATTTGGTAAAATAACATCTTTTTATTTTTTTATTTTAAATAAATATAATAATTAATAAAATATGATATTACTAAAATGTATATATATATATATATATATATATATATATATATATATATATATATATATATATATATATATATATATATATATATATATATATATAATGAAGGTCATTATAGTTATTTAACAAGGACGGGAGTCTGAGCTTGAGGGCGGGAGTATGGTCCCCGTCCCATCCCCGAACATACCACGGGGGGAATTTTTTCCCCCACCCCCATCCCCACGAGAAAAAAAACCTCACATTCAAGGCTCCATTTGAGGCAGTTCTCGCGGGGATCCTCGATCCCCAAGATTTTTTGCCATCTTTAGGTTCCACTGCCTCTGTAGCTCAATCGCGAACCTCCACCACTACCGTCACAAAGTCACCATGCCGTCAAGAATTCCCCATCCAAGACTTGAGAAACTTTTCCAAAACTCATCAATGGGGGATGCCCTGATCATCCTCGCTGCGTTTGGACCAGATCTAAAATAATGGTCGATGACTATGACTATTCCACCATCGTTCACTCAGCACCAACTTTCAGTAAGGAATATTACCATTTGGGCGTTTTATAGTAGGTACTAACAAGCAAATATAAATAAAACAAAGTTCTTTAAACAAATACAACCAAATATATATTATAATACTTTATTTTATGTCTCTGAAAACCAGTTATCAAGGGCATTTAAAAAAAAAACTAGTATGAAAGAGAACATTAATGAACAAATGTCATAACTTTTTATAGAATAATTGATTATTGAAATAATCAAGTTTTCATAGATTATTTCAAACATATATATATATATATATATTTGTTTTATTCATTTTAACTTATTCATTAGTTAGTTTGGTTTATTTATTTATTAGTTGTTGATTTATTTTATACATTTTAAAATTAATTTAATAATAAAGAGAAGTTAGTTGAATTGTGACACCTTGTTAACTTTATAACATTTTTAAGGCTAGTTGAGTTGCGACAATTTATTTATACAGATCTTTTTATTTATATGATTTTAACTTAGTGCATTTACTATTGATTATGGACCTTTAGACTTACACTTAAATTCCAAACACTCTCATCTTCAAGTATGAGCCCTTACACATGTTTCACTAGCTCTCAAGTGAAAGTCTTCTAAATATTTGTCAGTGTTATCTCAAGAGCACATTCTACTAAGAATTTATTAGGACATTAATAAAAAGATTAAAATAAACAAAAAAAAAGGTGCTAAGAACCTTAAACTTATGATAATTCATTTTCTTGTGACCCTTCTACTTGTAAAAAAATTCAACATATTTAAGATAAGGCACTTTAGCCCCTCCCACATTTCTTTTCTTGATTTGTCTTATAATTTTTTGTTTGATTTGGTTCTCGTAGGTTAAGTTGCTAAGTATTGAATTAAGGGGTTTAGATTCATCAAAGTGAGCATTTTGGCTTTGAAAGATTTTTACATGTATATGGCTTACAGAATTTGAAAGATTTAACAGGCATCATGAATACTATTAGGCTGCGTTTGGTGTACATGATAATATAATATCTGATAGTATAAGATAGTAGGATAAAGGCTGATAGTATAAAGAACCTAATAAACTCTTATACTATCAAATGTTTGATCACTATCGTATAAAAGAACTGATTGTATACAAAATTATTTATTATGATAATATTATCCTTTCAAATAAACCCAATATCAACATCGACCTTACAGTAAAGCACCCTCAACCTCCCCTCCATAGCCAATACATGAAGCCACCTCAACCCACCTCATCACGGCCCTAAATCAGAACTACCATGGACCACCAGAATCCACCCACAGCCGACGCGACCATCACTGCCGACAGCACCTCCACGTGGTGCGAGCCACCACACACCAAGAGCCAACCCCAACACAAATCGAAACTCAACAACTCACACAGCCCCTAGCTATGTCTGCAATTTGCCACCAACCGTTGGCAACCACGGGCTAGCACTGTCGACAACATCAAGGAAACCACGCCTCCATCGACGGCTGTCTCGGACCTGCTAGCCATGGCCAAACAACCCAAACCAACTGAACCGCCATATGACCCAAGAGTAATTCGGGCAATGCAGAGGTTCAGTGGGTTGTTACCACCGACAAATGGGTGCGAGGGTGGCAGAGGTGCATGACGAGGATGGATCGAGGGTGCTGGTTATGAGTTTTTGCTTAGTGGTGGCAGGTCGCAGGGGCTGCGACTGAGTGATGGTGATTCTGGTCTTGAGGCAACAGATCTGGTTTGTGGTGGTTTTTGGGGCGACAGATCTGTGAAGGTTCATGGGTTCTGTTAAGTGATCTAAGCAACGTAGGGGTTCAATGGTGGCAGGTCACAGGGGCTGGGATTGAGCGACGAGTCTGTGAAGGTTGATGAGTTCTGTTGTGAGTGGTGTTTGGAGTGAAAGGGATAAAGTTGAGGGATATAGTAGGAAGAGATATCCTATCATGTTTAATCAGGGAGTGGAGGAGAGGATAGAATAATTAGGTCAGAATATGATAAAAATGATTGACCTGATTTCATTATACTATGAAATTAATCCACCAAGTACCTGATAAGACCTGATAGTAATAATTAATACTATCAGGTCTTCATTATACTGTCCACCAAACGCAGCCTTAAAGGACTAGCTACTAGCATATTTGATGGCCATCCTTCGAAAGTGAACATCAAGTGTTGACAAAAGGCATCTTTGAATATTTATTGAATTCCGTTTTTTCTTTGGCCCGGAGCATGTTCACCTCTCCTTTCTTTTTGTTCATTTAGCCAAGAATATGTAATAAATATTGTTAATTTATATTTTTACTGGTTGATTTATATTGCATTTTTCTTGAATTGTATTCCTTTAGTTTCCCCTTTTTTTAAGTTGCTCCTTTATTAACCAAAGAATTTAACTATATTGTGACACTTTACTAATTCTATAACATTTTCTTAAGAGTTAATTGTGTTGTGTCAACTTGAAACTTAGACATTGAATTTCACTTTTAAAAATAAATAATCAAAGATTATTTTAGTCATGACGGCTTGATGATTTAAAAATATCAAATTAAATCAAATAAATTTTTTAAACCATCATTTTCTTAAATTTTAAAAATTTAATCAAAATCGATCATCTCACAAATATTTTTTAAATAATTACATGACTTTAAATTTCCTATTATACATGAGGTATACGTAGGCACAAAGTTATTGTTTCATTTAAGCTAAAACATAAATTTTCATAATTTTATTTTTTATTTATTTATGTTTTGATTTGTAAACCTTTTAGTTCATATGTTATCTTTATTTTTATTTTGCTTGAAAAAAATTTTATTGTCTTTAATTTTTTTTTCGTTTCCAAACTTGTAAATTATGAAATATAATCTTTAGTCTTTTTATTGCTTCTTTACTTATAATTTTTTTTAATTGATTTTCAAATCTCTTTGTAAATTATAATTGTTTTTTATTGTTATTTGTTCATCTTTCTCATTTTTTATTTTATAGGCTAAATTAAATACTTTTAGGTTATAATAATTTACATAATTAATTTTAAAATAATCGTCTTATGATGAATATAACCATCCTATTTTAGATAACTCATTTTTAAAAACTGTACGTAGCCTATTTTTTATATAATAAATTTTAATATTTATATAATAAATCTATTAATTTCTCTCACTTTTAGTTTCACTCTCTTTTCTTTTTTAAAATTTATATATATAAAAACTTAATTTTACTTATAAATCATAATGTGAAGTATAAATATCCTTTCAAAAAGATATAAAAGGAAAACCTGGACATCATCGAAGGGCTTGACGTCATTAACTGGCTCAGTGAGATCACTGGTATGAAGGGGAGCTTCGACTGCCGCCATAGCGAGAGAGAGAGAATGCGTGTGTGAATGGCGACAACAGGTAACAAGGGATTAATAGTTGATGCAACACAATGACTAACTCTTGATTCGAAGATGACGAAGGAGGTGCAGCAATGAACTCCAATCGATTTGAGCACAGGGTGGAGTTATGATCTAAAAATTGTGAGTATGTTAAGTTCGAAAGCCTCAGGTAAGAAGACAATGGAAATGAGGCAAGAGTTAGGGTTCATACAAGTTGGGGTTACGATTCATACGAGTTGGGAGGTAAATTTGGAATTAAGTTTGTTCAGTTTGATTTAGAGATTAAAATTGAGTATGGTTAACGTTAACTGAGGTAAAAGATTTAATTTTATGAAATGGTCTTTGGGGTCAATTTGATAAATTATAGAATTCATAAGTCCTTATGGGCTCGTTTGGTAGTCAGGATAAGAGAGACAGGATATGATAAACTATCATATCCTGTCTGAAATTGTTGTTTGGTGAGCCAGCAGGATAGGATAAATCAATCTTGTCACCTATCCTATCCTGACTATTTAGTTCAAATTCTATCCGAGGGAGAGTGGGTTAGAAGCTCAACGGGATAGGATAAGGTGATTTAAAGTATGATATAAAAAAATATTTTAAATATTAAATAATTAAAGTATAATAAAATATAACATAGTTACTAAAAAAATGTATAATAAATATAAAATATTTAAAATAATAAAATAGTAATAATTAATTTTAAAATTTATTTTTATTTTGTCTCAAGGCTAATTTTGTTATTTATATTATTTTAAAAACTAAAAAATATAAAATTATTCTAATAATTTAACTATATGTAAAGTAAAAACTAAAAATGAATATTTAAAATTATAAAAAATTAATTTAAGTTAAACAATATTTTCAAAATTTTAAAAATTATATGTAATTTTATCATAAGGATAAATTTGTCTTTTTATATAATTTTAAAAAAATAAAATTATAAAAAAATAAAATCAAATAAAATATAAAAACATTAGAATAAAAAAGAAAAATTTTAAAATCATACTAAAATTATAATGTTATCCTGCATTGGTTATCTCATGACAAACGTTGTCGGATAGGATAACAACATCCTATCCTCTAATATCATATCCTACTCTTATCCTATCTGCTCTTATCCTATCCTGATCACCAAACGAGCCTTATAAGTTACAAAAAGTTTCATCAATAATGTGAAAATTATAAGACACATGTTTACATCTAATTGGTACAACTAGCAAACGGTTGAACTCTCACATACAAGGGTACCAGAGAAAGCAGCTATTATTTCGACTACTTCTGTACTTCCACGAAGTTTCGAAGGTGATTTCTCTGGTACAACTAGCAAACGGTTGAAAGGTTTCAGACACAGAAAAACTACAACACCCCCCTATATATATCATCCACTTACAATGCATCAATATCCAAATCAACCCTTGTTCTCGCCCTTCGTCAACCATCAGCAAAGACCAAAAACAAAATTCCAAATACTCTCAACCATCCAAATTCATCAAACCCAGAAAAACAACACAAAAACAATTACCAGATCCACAACCTTCACTCAAATCTCCCCAAATTTGAAACCCAGCACCAAACCTCCTCTGTCAACGCCTGAACCGTTCCCAGGCGATCCACTCTGTCTCAGCCATCAACCCCACTGACTCCGAACCAGAGCCACCAGCCGCCAGCCCACCTGACCGTCATTCGCTGCCCCACCACCGAATCTGGCTCCAACACCACCAAACTATAAAATCCCAAATCCACCACCACCACCGTTTCATTCGCCTCAAACTTTTCGGTTCCTTCTCCTTCCTCCTCTCAAATTTTATTTAGCAAATGGAAATCCTAAGGGTAAATTTCCCACCACCAGAGCATTTTGTTATATTCTCTCTCTTGGGGATGGTCATTGGGCATCTCCAAATCATGGGAGTGTCTTCATATCACGAATACAATGGGATCCTGATAGCAATTTATGTCAGCCTAATCATTTACTGTATGGTATTGGTGGTGGAGTTTGGATGGCAAATCCATAACAATGCTCTGCTTTCAATCCTAAGAAGGTTCAGTCCTCTATTGGGAGTCCTCGCTGTGGTTATGCATGTGTTGATCCTAAACCCAAGATTTGGTTTAGGCACACTAATATTTTGGGCTATTTTTTGTGTTAGAGCTACCCTGTTGTCGCTTCAAGAAATTCAACAAGTCATTCAACCTCTCTCGGTCAGGGAAAAAATAGGAAACTATTTTCACCACGTTAAAGAAAAGATAAAAAGCTACTCGCATGCTAGAGATGGCATTCCACGTGTGACAGTTGTATAAGCATATGGAAAATGTTCATCTCACCGTACTAACACCATTTTTAACATCTGTTACTATTCATGAAGTCCACTCATGAACAGTATTAAATTAGCTTTTTGTTTTATTTTTTTTTAGTATATGTCCATTAATCAACTTTTTTATGTGGTTAATCATTTTTTTGTTCTTCGTTAACTAACTTTTTTTCACGAACATAGAAATCATGTGATAAAATCTTATGTCATTAACCAACTTCTGTACGTAATTAATCACTTTTTTGTTCTTAATTAACCAACTTTTTTTCTATACTCGTGAAAAAAATTGGTTAATGAAAAATAAAAAAGTAGTTAATTACGTACAAAAGTTAGTTAATGACACAAAATTTTACCACATGGTTTTTATGCTCGTGAAATAAGTTAGTTAACGAAGAACAAAAAGTGGTTAAACCAAAGGTTTTTAATAGGCATATCTAAAAAAAAAAAAAGATGGAAAGCATGATTTAGTCTTTATTCACGGGTGCTTGCGTGAAAATCTGCGATGTTGAAACGGGTGTAGATTATATGCGGTAAGATTACTGGGGTTGATAAGCATATATGTCTCAATTGTTAGGACTTTTTGGTTCAGATTAAATTAGTTTTTTTTCATTTTTTTAAATTATTTTAATAGTGTTATAATATATTTGATAAAATTAGTTTTATTTTTTACACAAAATTTAATGTATTATAATTTTTTTTTATAATGTTGAATATTAAGTGTGTATTTGATTCAAGAAATGAAAATTTTAATTATTTTAATAATTGATTATTGTATAATTTTTTTTTTTTGTTATAATCGATTATAATTGATTTATTTTTATGTTTAGATATGTTAAACTGATCTGTTTCGTTTGGTTGATATAAAAAGAATTATTTTTATGCATTAAATTACCGAAATAGGTATAGAATGATTAAAAAAGTTATTTAATTGAGGACAAAATTATATTTACATATCAAAATGTAATGAATAATCTATAAGTTAGAATCATAAGTTTCAATATTCAGCAATATGAAAAAAAGTTTTTTATAACTTTTATTTTGCATTGAATTTCGTACAAAAATTAAAGCTAATTTTACCAAACATGATTAAACATTGTTACAACAGTTTTTTTTTTAAAAAAAGCTATTTAAAGCTACAAAAAACTTAGCTAAACATGCATTGAAATTTATGATTCTAGTTTATAGATTATTTCTCATACTTTAAGAAGTAAATGTCATTTTGTCCTTAATTAAATAATTTTTTAATCAGTTTATACCTATTTTGATAATTTAATGCATAAATTTTTTTTTATACTATCCAAACAAAAAATATTAGTTTAAAATTATTTTTCAATAACATATCCAAACATAAACTGACTCAATTATAATCGATTATAACAAAAAGTTTTTATATAATAATTGATTATTGAAATAATCAAATTTTCAAACATATCTCAAATATATATATATATGGCATATCTAGTGAGAGAAGTTTTTATTGTGAGATGGTGAGAAGAATAAATCTTGACCATACAACCATACATAGATGGTCAAGATTAATAGTTGCTTGAAGGTCATGTGACCACTTAAAAATGTCACATGCATTTATGTTTTAATATTATTTATTCGACTATTCAAAGATCTAATGATCAATATTTACTCCTTTCATCTTTTATAATAAGCGTTCATCTCACCAGTATAGAGTAAGAGTATATATATATATATATATATATATATATATATATTTGTTTTATTCATTTTACTTTATTCATTGGTTAGTTTGTTTTATTTATTTATTGTTGATTTATTTTAGATATGTTAAAATTAATTTAATAATAAAGAAAAGTTAGCTGAATTGGAACAACTTATTAACTCTGTGACCTTTTTGAATGTCAGTTGAGTTGCAACAACTTGTTTATATTGATCTTTCTATTTATATAGTTTCAACTTAGTGCATTTACTATTGATTATGGACCTTTAGACTCATACAAGAATTCCAAGCACTCTCCTCTTTAAGTGTGAGTCCATACACATATTTCACTAGTTCTCAAACGAATTTTTTTTAAATATTTGTCAGTGTTATTTCAAGAGTATATTCTACCAAAAATTTATTAAGACATTGACAAAAGGATTAAAAAAAACAAATAAATAGGTGCTAATAACTTTGAACCTATGATAATTCATTTTCTTGTGACGTTTCTGCTTGTAAAAAAATTCAACATCTTTCAGATAAGAGACTTTAGCCCCTCCCACATTTCTTTTCTTGATTTGTCTTCTAATTTTTTGTTTGATTTTGTTCTCGTGGGTTAAGTTGCTAAGGATTGGATTAAGGGGTTTAGATTCATCAAAGTGAGCATTGTGGCTTTGAAAGATTTGCAGGTGTATGGCTTTGGTTGTATTGTTGTATGGCTTACAGAATTTGAAAGATTTAAGAGGCATCATGAATACTATTAAAGGACTAGCTATTAGCATATTTGATGGCCATCCTTCGAATGTGAACATCAAGTGTTGACAAAAAGCATCTTTGATTATTTATTGAATTCCGTATTTTCTTTGGCCCGGAGCATGTTCACCTCTCCTTTCTTTTTGTTCATTTAGCCAACAATATGTGATAAATATTGTTAATTTATTTTTCATTTTTCTTGAATTGTATATCTTTAGTTTCTCCTTTTTTTAAGTGAGGAGGGATCGGCTTACACCAATGTAAGTCTTTTTTAACTTACACTCATTTTCAACTGTTAGATTCACTTTCATCTAATGACTGAAATTATTTCATTAAAAGTAACCATTAGATGAAAGTGAATCTAACAGCTGAAAATAAGTGTAAGTAAAAAAAAACTTACACTGGTGTAAGTTGATCCTCCCTCTTTTTAAGTTGCTCCTTTATTAACCAAAGAATTTAACTACATTGCGACATCTTCCTAATCTTGTAACATTTTTTTAAGGGTTAACTGTGTTGTGTCAACTTGAAATCTAGACATTAAATTTTACTTCAAAAAATAAACAATCGAAGATTATTTTAGTCATGATGGCTTGATGATCCAAAAATATCAAATTAAATCAAATAAATATTTTAAAACACCATTTTCTTAAATTTTAAAAATTTAATCAAAATCAATCATTTCACACATACTTTCAAAAAAAATATGTGACTTTAAATTTCTTATTATACTTGGGGTATATGTAGGCACAAAGTTCTTGTTTCATTTAAGCTAAAACATAAATTTTCATAATTTTATTTTTTATTTATTTATGTTTTGATTTGTAAACCTTTTAGTTCATATGTTATCTTTATTTTTTATTTTGCTTGAAAATAATTTTATTGTCTTTGATTTTTTTTTCCAAACTTGTAAATTTTGAAATCTAATCTTTAGTCTTTTTATTGTTCTTGACTTATTAATTTTTTAATTGATTTTCAAATCTCTTTGTAAAATATAATTGTTTTCTATTGTTATTTGTTCATCTTTCTCATTGTTTATTTTATAGGCTAAATTAAATACTTTTAGGTTATAATAATTTGCATAATTAATTTTAAGATAATCATCCTATGATGAATATAACCATCCTATTTTAGGATAACTCATTTTTAAAAATTGTCTGTAACCTATTTTCTAAATTGTAAGCATGTGTTTGGTGAAGATCATTTTTTTGCCAAAAAAGTTTTTTTATGGGTTAAAAAGTTTTAGGTTAAAGCGATGTTTGGATAAAATTGATTAAAGTGATAAAAAACTTTTTTTATGAATTAAAAAAACTTTTTTCATAATCTCCATTTTTTAGCATTATTGAAAAAAAATTTTCGTCAAAAAGCTGATTATATTATATTTTTAACAAAGTAGCCATAAAATATAAAATATTATATAATATAAATAAATCATTTCATATTTTTTTAGTGATTTACTATAAAAAAATATTTTTTAATCCAATATCACAATATTAACTTATTTCTTGATACAGCTCAAAGATTGCTTTATAATAACAGCAACTACAATAGAATATAATTCTGTTTTCAAAAGAATCAATTGTTCAGCAAAATTTTGCCTATATAACTATCACCATATGTTCATGGAGAAACCCAACTGTGTTTCCTTCTAACAAGCTACTTTCAAGTGGAAGTGGAGGCAAAATCCAAGAGCATAACGGTTTAAGCAGAAAAAATGTATGAATTTGAAGAAATCCAGTTTAGGCTTTAATCCTGGAAGGCTCTCCAACAGCACTCTCCATTCTTGTGTACCACTCACCAATACGTGTGTGCTCCACCATATCCCTGCCAGACCTCAGATAGCGTATGGGTCTCAGATCCCCAAACATAACCAGGTCGGCTAAATAAAAGGAACTCTCGGCCATTCAGAGCATCTACCCATGTTTCAAGAGGCGGAGGGAGGGAAGGAAATGCATGAGCCATGGTCCGTATCTAACAAGATTCATTAAAAAAAAAGTCATGGTCGTGACAAAATTCATGTATTGGAGACTCTAGTAAAAAATTCAATGTCCAAAGTTGTGATTCTCACACGGTATATTTTTTTAGTAATCCATCTAGTAAAAAGATAAATATTGTATATCACTTTTACAAGATTACAAAATAAGATGAAAAATAATTTTTTCACAGATTATATAATTATTTATATTGAAAAAAATATTATTAAAAAATTCACCATAAATACAATAATAGATGACTTTTATTTTATAAAATAATATTAAGCACAATTTAAAAATTA
The DNA here is from genome assembly GCA_029884605.1 of Ormosia emarginata. Classification (NCBI taxonomy): domain Eukaryota; kingdom Viridiplantae; phylum Streptophyta; class Magnoliopsida; order Fabales; family Fabaceae; genus Ormosia; species Ormosia emarginata. Next base: position 7,034,663 of record JAQQTP010000059.1, on the reverse strand, counting down.
AAAGTATATATTTAAAATTATCTTATATTTAATTGTATTTACTATAAATATTTTTAATTTAAAACATGTTAATTATGAATTAAATTAAATTAAATTAATTTTTATTTTTATATTAGATTTTTTTTAACTTATTTGGAAACATATATCTAATTTTTATTCTCCACTCCCTTGAATTAAAAATTTTGGCTGTGCCCCTGCATGTTTCTGCTGCCTCATAATGAGCAACGCGTTCATCTGTAATGTTATATTTCTTCTTCAGATTCTTAGAAACAAAATACATAGCATACTTCATCGTAATTTTTTCCGTAAAGCTGAAATTGCCTACAATAACAGTAAAAACGAAATAAATTATCAAACATTATCCAGTCTTGAAGTTTAAGTGCAACACGAACAAGAAAGAAGTTTAAATAAAGTAAATTAAGGATTTGGGAGCATGATAAACCCAGGCTGAATGCATACTAATCACAATATCCAGACAGTGATCAGCAGACAATTTATTTCCTTGTAATCTGTGCGAGGGTGTGTGCATTGTAACTCTGTCCCATGCATAAGAAGGGGGGTGGGGAAGCTTCAGCAGTGTTGTTAATTTTGCCCATTAAAACTTACTATAACAGCGTGAACAAAGAGAAAACAGCTAGGAAAAGGTTAAGTCTCGTATTGAGGAAAAATGATGACTCCGGATTTTACCTGTTATACAAGTCAAAACAGGATAGTGCTACCACCTGTGTGTGTAACGCTTTATTAGAATCAAATTCTAAGACTCAGTGAAACAAAGTAAAGCTTAAATTTTACTTTATATCCTATTGTATTAGCAAGAATGAGAAGCACAGATTAAAATTTATAATTAGACTCTTTTTTTAGATCTAAGGGATATTACAGACAATGATCCTCTAATGTCTTCTATACATCATAACTCATAAGATGACAAAACACAAATCCAAGTGCCACTTGTCTCTCTTTTTTTTTTTTTCGCCACAACCTGAAAAACATACTATAATAGCTCAACAACAACTTACCCCCATAAACCTACCTCTTTCCATATGATGTGATGTCTTCATTTTAGCTATAAATAGCAGTTGACGACAATAAAATATCACAATACATTAACACGCCTTTAACCTCACAATTCTACCCATTCACTGCTCTTGAAAACTGCAAGAAACATTTTTTATTTAAATCTACATGTAGAACTCAGCTACAATGAAATCTTAAATTTTTTCTGTTTCTCAGTATGCTTGAAAACTTGTTCTATTTCACAGGTGTAAAGAGAAAACTTGGTGGAAAGAAATATAAATGAAAAAAGATATTTATATGAATTTATTATAATTTAAAAAAAAAATTATTTCAAAGACCAGAACAACTTACCATTGCTTGTAACATAGTCAAAGGACTCAAGCGCTTCAGAGGTATTTCGGTATATGTTTGGTGACAAAACATGCACTAAGTGATTATCAACCCACCTATATCAGAAGAGCAAAATTAATTAGCTTAGTAGATTTATAAGCTAAGCTAAAAATGAATTCAATAATGTGCCCTAGATTTTTCTTGTTTGAATTTTCAGTTATAAGCTCAATTTTCTTGTTTAAATAGCCTCTCTGAATACTTAATCTTTGACAGAACACATTAGTGTCATTTAATCCTTGTAGCCGATCCCACCTAATGGGAAAAGGCTTTCGTTGTTGAATTTTTGGCAATTCTAGCTAAAGTATTAGATTGTTTGGAAAACAAATTTAAGTATAAGCATTGGATGCTAAATTGTGCAACTTACTACAGAAAAAGTGCTCCCCAAGTCAGCAGGAACTAATGTCTTGAATGGTTAAACCTAACTTCTTTTACTTAAAAAAGAGGAAGAAATATTCAATGTTATTCTGACAATACTAATTGTCAGTCAAATAGTCCCAGAGCCAAATAAATGTCAATAATGTCATTGATTGGGATGTTGAACCAATTATACAAATGAAGGGAGTCAAAAGTAAACAAGTGAAAGATTAGAATGTTAACTGAAATTTGAGATTTATTAAAATATAATCATGCATAGACCTAAATTCCTAACATGTTATATGTACTATAACAAAGAATGACTGAAATTTCAAATAGGCAAAACGCAATTCAATCAAACTTCTAAGAAAGACTGCTGTCACTTCACCCTCTTACATGTGTCAAAGACATGCTTACTTGAAAGTTAGAACAGGACCAAGAGAAAGAAAATCATACTGCCGCCATTTTGTCTCTTCGTCATCATCTGAGGTTGAATCTGCCATTTTCCTTGACAGAATCTTCTGGCCCAGCTTGTCAATTATTGCTGCCAAGAAAATAAAGCAACTTAATGAAAAATTACAGTGGAGCTCATTCAGTGGGCATAAGTCCATGAGGAAACAACATTTAATTTTCAAGAAAAATGTCAAAAACCTGATGAGTCATTTAGCTGCTCGCCATCTACCATCAATATTGGCACCTTCTTGTAATCAGACCATTTTGATTTCTTTCTTACTAATTGGATTGACCTCCACAACTTTGTAAGGTACATTGTAGTCCAAGAATGCTGGTAAAGCAAGTAAAGTATCGGCAATGGCAGCTAGTTAAAATGCACTGAAAGTTCAATGGGAAACTGCAGTAATAAAAAGAAAGAAAGAAGTGGCACCATAACCACCATTATCCCAGCACACCTTCACCCTTATATATGTTGCACATCGACGGGGGAAAATGACCTGACTCAAAGTGATAATTGACTACCAATCACCATTAAACATTTTTCTTATCTTCTTTCCATGAGTTAATGCTTCCATTTTAATTGCAATAATAATAATCCCACATCAATAAAGAATAAGCGGAGTTTAAAAATATATATATTTTTTTAAAAAAGACCCTTTCTTTTGTTGGCTTACCTACAATATTATATTATTTGGGTTATGGAAGCGAAGCGTGCAAAGAGTAAGAACTAAGAACAGATGCCAAAACTATGGAATATTTGAATTGCCTCATTTAAAATTTTAATTTTTATATAACAAATAGTTTTCTATGGAACTGAGCATCCATGATCTTTCTCTTTCACTAAAAAAGTGAGAGTTTCTATGCATAGATACAATATATAATATTAAATTTCTGCATTCTCCATTTCACCGGAAACAAAAAGTATTTCTTTTCATATTCTGAAATGTATATGCTGACATAAATTGCAATTCAGAGTCAACATTTGCAGCCTACCAATCCAATGAATCCATGAGCCCTACTACACTAACACTTTGCAAGTGAATAAACAACATATCATACTAATACTATAACATCAAAAGGAAAAGGAAATACCTTTAACTTTTGTTACAGAAAGGGCAAGCCTCGTACTGGTAAAGAACCACGTCCTTTGGAAGAACCTCTGGTGGCGGTGGCTCCTTTGCATAAACTTCCTCACAAATTGAGATGGCAGCTACAACTGTCATCAAAGCTCCGCAAAATGGGATGAGCAAGGAGGAGAACCACCGCCCGTGAGTGTGAGTGTTGCCGGTGCTGCCATAAAGAGAATAGAGGGGGCGACGGTCGACGCCCTTCTCATAATTTAATAATTTATCACTTATCAGCAGTGAGGTGAAACAACATGAGATCTCACTCACTCCCAAGGACGGGCCATGGGTTTATCCATTTGTTTTATATATATATATATATATATATATATATATATCTAATGAGAGAAGTGGTTATCGTGAGAGGGTGAGAAGAATGAATCTTGACCATACAATCATACATAGATGATCAAGATTAAAAGTTACTTGAAGGTCATGTGACCACTTAAAAAAGTCACATGCATTTATGTTCTAATATTGACCATTCATGTAAGATTCAATGGTTAAGATTCATTCTTCTCACCCTCTCACAATAAACATTTCTCCTGATACACTCCCTATATATATATAAAGCGACATATCTAGTGAGATGAGTGATTATTGTGAGAGTATGAGAGGAGTAAATTTTGACCATACAAATATACATGGATGATCAAGATTAAAAGTTACTTAAAGGTCATGTGACCACTTAAAAAAGTCACATGCATTTATGTTCTAATCTTTACCATTCATATAAGATCTACTGATCAAGATTCACTCTTTTTACTCTCTCACAATAAATACTCTTCTCATCTGATACACTTCCTATATATATATATATATAGCGAGAGGAGTTTTTATTGTGAGAGGGTGAAAGGAGTAAATTTTGACCATACAACTATACATAGATGATTAAGATTAAAAGTTACTTAAAAATCATGTGACCACTTAAAAAAATCACATATATTTATGTTCTAATCTTGACTATTCATGTAAGATTCAATGGTCAATATTTAATCCTCTCATCTCTTATAATAAATACTTCTCTCACTACAATAAGATTATATATATATATATATATATATATAGAGTTGAAAGGAAAGGGATATTCATAATGATTTATGTTCTTATTAATTTTTTAAAAAATATGAGTGATTTATGTAATTTAAATATTTAGAATATGATACTTCATTCTTATTTATATAAGGTATATTCATTTTAATTTGGTATATAATATTTATGTTATTATTAATTTTTTTTTAAAAAATATGGGTGATTTATTTAATATAAATATTTAGAATATGATACTTCATTCTTATTTATATAAGGTATATTCATTTTAATTTGGTATATAATATATAAAATCAATAAACTACACACTCACATGTGATAAGATATTTTTTATGTGTGTTTAAAAATATTTTAAATCCATAGTTATAAAACTCAAGACCAATTATCAATTCAGTTGAGATATTAAGTCAATCGGTAACTAGTTTGAACTGGTAAATAATTCGTTAAATAAAATAAAAATAAAAATATAATTATTTAATATAAATAAATAAGTACGTAAAAAACTATAAAAATTAAATGAACAAAATATTTAATCTAATATGAAAGTGCGTTGTATCGAATCCACTTTAATATTTACCAAAAACAAAATCACACTTTAATCACACAGTTTTTTACAATAGATTTAAATTCAGTCAATTGCATTTTGTCACCTTTTTTTGGGGGTTTTGTTCTCTCTTCCATTTTCCGAAGGATTTTGTTACAAAACATTCAAGCTCTTATACTCTCGAGTGCTCTAACCATTTGATTGATAGCTTGTGCAGTGAAATTTGTGTGTTTTAATTGATGTTCTGGACCGAGATCCAGGATCCCGACCCATGGGCTCAATCCGGCGCGCGCACTACTGGATTCCTCCTAACTATCGTGGAGGAAGACTCACGACGTATTTCGGACCACGGATCAAGACACCTGAACGGTGTTACTATATGACATCGTGGCTGATTGATCCGCGCGAAAGATAAAACCCTAAATATGCGCAACTTCCAATCGTCAGCTTACGATATTATAGGATTTATAGATATCTTTAATGGCTAGATACTTTCCTTATATTAATCCCGAATTTATAGGGATATATCCTACAATAATGGGAAGGTGATTATCATCAAGATATCAATCCCGAATTATCTGCATCTAAGAGGAATCCCCTTAAGATTTTGCGTACGCTCCTATAAATACCATGCCAAGCGTCAAAGGTATGCATCTCCTCTAATATACAGACTGCTCTTATGGTGCACGGTCTAACTTGAGCGTCGGAGTGCCTTTTGCAGGTACCCACCCCCTCGCACCACCGTTGTCGCTGCCGCGCTACAGAGGAATCCACCGTAACGTGCCTATCTCAAGTACCCCTCTGAATTTACTTCAGAACATTGGCGCCGACTGTGGGGACCATAAAATTCTAATCCCATCCAATCATGGTGAATACGAGGCAAAACTCCAGAAGAGACGTTGCTCAAGCCTCTGTCAACCTGAGACAAGATCTTGACATGCAACGTCCACCACTACCATTGCCTCCACTTGCAGCTCAAACCTCTGTTGTGAGAAATCAGACGCCCCGATCAGGAAGCCAACATGATGGGCATTCCACCTCCTTTTCTGAGGAGTCTCCTAACCCATCACGCAGGATTTTTGTCAGGGACAGACTTGAATTCCCTGCCCAGAAGGGCGGCCAGAGCCTTCAAGAACGCAGAATCCCTGTACACCAACGCTTGGGAAACTCGAGCGACGAGTTCGACAATCGTGCATCATGCTCTGAACACACACATCAATCTCGGGCTTCTCAACGCCAATTCCAGGATATGTTGCAACAACATATGGATCTGCTCAATGACCAGTTTAGAAAACTGGAAGACATGCAGCGCACCATGCATGAAGGTCAACCAGAGCCACGCCGACGTGACAGACGAACCGACGTGGAAAATAATAGGACGAGGGCCCATGATGACGAGAGAATTCCTCATACTGGGGACAACAATCGGAACCAAGGAACCGTGGAACAACCTTTCTCCGACCAGCTCATAGAATTCCGGGTTCCGAGAAATTTTAAGTTTCCTCCAAACCTTGAGATTTACGACGGGACCACGGACCCCCAGGAGCACATCAATGCCTACGAGCAGTCCCTATGCTTCTATGGCGGATCCATGGAACTGTTGTGCCGAGCCTTCCCTCTATCCCTCAAAAAGGGGCCCCTCAAATGGTTCACCAGCCAACCACAGGGAACCATCGTGGATTGGTCCGACCTCAAGCAGCGTTTCCTGCTGCAGTACACCACGAGCAAGGAACAGCCCAAATCCATCGAATCCTTGGCCAAGATCCGCCAGGGAAAGGATGAAAGCCTCCGGGACTATGTCAGACGTTTTATGGCTGCCTGCACCAACGAAGAAAACTTTGAAGACGAATAGCCTTGCATTACGCCGAAGCGGTCTCCTGGATAGGCTCGACTTCTTCAAGTCCCTGGCAAAAAGAAGTCGACAATCTGACCGACTTCCAAAAACGTTCCGAGAAGTACGTCTACCTAGAAGAGGCAACAGAAGACCACAGGAGGTGGGACAAAAGTGAACCTTCTCACCAAAAGCCCAACCAAAATTCCTCAAGGTCACGACCCCCAAAGGGTAGCCCACCCCGAAGAAACTATGCAGACTATACTCCTTTGAACACACCCCGAGAAACGATCTTGAGGGAAGTGATGAACACGGAGTTTCAGAACATCCCGAGACCGCCTCCTATCAAGAAGCAGAAGCAGAAGGATCACTCCAAACATTGCACATGGCACAAAGTCTATGGCCACGATACAGAGGATTGCTATCAGCTGCGTGATGCCATTGAATTTCTAATCAAGGTCGGGCGCCTGCAGCAGTATATCCTCCGCGCGTAAAATAACGAAGGGGACAACAGACCCACAAACAGTAAACGTCGGAGTCCATTCCCTCCGCGCAGAAGAAGGACAAGAAGTCCGAGGAGAAGATCCTGGACTCCGCCTCAACGTAATAACAAAGACCGATAGGGCCGGGATAGAAACACTCCCCCCGCCGGTAACGATGATCACCGCGCCGAGCCCAACAGGACGATCCATACCCCAAGGCCGGACATCGGGGAAACACTTTACTTGTACCTATCCGTCCACGACGAAGTCGTAAGCTCAGTTTTGATCAGAGAAACTGACGAAGGACAGAAGCCTGTCTACTTCGTGAGTAAGATCCTCCAGGGACCTGAGCTTCGATACCAAAAGGTTGAGAAAGTCGCATTTGCGCTCATCATCACCGCAAGAAGACTTCGGCAATACTTCCAATGCCACCCTGTGGTAGTTAGAACCAACCAACCTATCTGACAAGTACTACACAAACCAGATCTGGCCGGGCGAATGATTGCGTGGTCGATTGAACTCTCAGAATTTGGGATTACATACGAACCACTACTTGCAATAAAAGCTCAGGCGTTGTCCGACTTCTTGGCAGAACTCACAACAGACAACGGCGACCCAAAGAAAGCTTTCTGGACCATTTTTGTCGACGGATCGTCGAACCCCAAAGGAAGTGGGGCCGGGGTGATAGTCGAAAATTCAGAGGGTTTGACTTTAGAGCACTCCCTGAAGTTTGAATTCCCAACTTCAAACAATCAGGCCGAGTACGAAGCCTGCATTACCGGGTTGCTAATGGCAAAGGATTTGCAGGCAACGCGGATCACACTTTGCAGTGACTCCCAGCTAGTAACCTCTCAGATCCGAGGTGACTATCAAGCTAAAGAGCCCCTCCTACAGAAATACTTGAACAAGGCCTAAGAACTTTTAAAACATTTTGAAGAAGTCAGGATAGAGCACATCCCAAGGGAACAGAACTCCAGAGCTGACTTCTTATCTAAATCGGCCGGCCAAACAAATTACAGCAACAATCGGTCTGTAATCCAAGAGACTCTTTCCCAACCCTCCATCACGGATCACACCATATCCCAAGTGGAGGATCATCAGCCATCTTGGATCACTCATATACTGGGCTACCTGTAGCATGGAAAGCTGCCAACGAACTCGAAGGAGGCTTCCAGATTAGTAAAGACGTCGGTCAGATACACCATTTACAACGGTCGACTATACTGGCGTGGTTTCTCTTCCCCTCTTCTAAAGTACTTAACCCCTAAAGAAGCAGAATATGCCCTAGCTGAAGTTCATGAAGGAAGTTGCGGTCACCACTTAGGAGCCAAAGCCCTAGCCCAAAAAGTATTAAGGGTAGGATTCTATTGGCCGACAATGGAAGCTAACTCTCATGCACATGTTCAAACTTGCGACAAGTGTCAACGTCATGCAGATCTTTTTCAAGCCCCTTCTGAAGAGTTGTCCACGACGTCGGTTCCTTGGCCCTTTTACCGGTGGGGTATGGACATCTTAGGTTCGTTCCCTCAGGCCCCAAGGCAGTTTAAATACTTGGTAGTAGCAGTAGACTATTTTACTAAATGGATCGAGGCCGAACCCCTGATCACCATCACCTCGGCTCGAATTCAGAAGTTTACTTGGCGCCATATCATCACCAGGTTCGGCATACCAGAATCTGTAGTTACAGACAACAGAACCCAATTCAAAGACAAAGCTTTTGAGGAGCTACTAGCCGGTCTGAAAATAAAGCACCACTGCAGCTCCGTCGAGAACCCCAGGACGAACGGACAAGCCGAGGCCGCCAATAGGATCATCATACGAGGCTTGAAAAAGAGGTTAGACGAAGCCAAAGGGAACTGGGTCGAGCAACTTGACCATGTTCTCTGGGCATACCGGACCACCTCCCATTCCACGACTGAAGAGACCCCATTCAAGCTGACCTATGGCTGCGAAGCCATGATCCCGGTGGAGATAAGGGAGCCTAGCTGGCGCTACCAACAGTTCTCATCCGACAGCAACCTCGGCCTAATCAGAGAGGACCTGGACCTGCTCGAAGAAAGAAGAAACATAGCCCACATACGGGATGCTGCCCTCAAGCAGAAGACAGCGGCCAGATACAACAAGAAAGTAGTCCCGAGGAAATTCCATCCCAGCGATCTAGTCCTCAGAAGAGCCGACATAGGAGGGAAAAATGCCTCCCAAGGAAAACTAGCCCCTAATTAGGAAGGCCCCTATCGTGTCGTCACCAGTACGGGTAAGGGAGCCCACACATTGGAAACGTTATCTGGGACCCCGGTCAAGAATTACTGGAATGCGGACAAATTAAGGAAATACTATAGCTAAATGCCCATAGCGGCTTAGCCCTTCAGTAGAATTATCTTTGATCCGTTCCTGTTTTAAATAAAGTACGCTATGTATGGACTCTCATTCTCCCAGGTTCAGCAATAAAGTTATTATTCAGGAAACCAGGTTTGATCTAACGCGTTGCTCTAAAAAGTCGATAGGAGACAGTACGGATCATATGTACACACTCCTTCCTTATACCTAAGCCAAGAAGGGATCCTAAAATCTGTACGATTATTAGGATATTCACCCCTGGCAAGGTTGAAAGCAATGCTGGCGCCTTGGGCAAAAGGGTCTTCGCGTAAAACGCCCTGACCAGGCGCTACTCTTACCTATGTCTGTAATTCCAAACGCTTCCCGTAGCAAGCACTGGAATACGGATTCAGGTTTTACTTCGCCTAAGTCTAAAATTTCTTGACGTTTCATTATTATAAGCGTTAGATTAAAAGACCAAGGCCTTTTCTTACCTAAGTCCAAGGGAATGCCACTCAATTAATGACATGAGCGAAGGATCCCGGACCATGGTTTTCACAACACAGTTTTCTAAGTCCGGCATAACAACTACGAAAATGGGCGTTGGACCCAGGTCGGACCATGAAAAACAAAAACGAATGGCTAAACAAGGTAATTAGTTATAAAACCCCAAACACGGGGCAATTGTCCATACAAACAGTAAAACCCCACGCAGGGGGCAAAAAAAAAAAAAAAAAACACAAACATCTCAAATGCCGGCCTCTTCCTCTTCCGGGATCTGAATAACCTCCGGGTTGCCACCAGGAGCTCTCGCGGCCAATTCCTCGACAGCTACAAGCTGGCCTTCATGAAACATCTTCTCTGAGGTCACACCCTCCAAGACAAGGTCGACCCCGGGATTGAAGTACTGGATTTGCTTCACAGGATTTTGGAACTGCTCCTCCCCAACCTTTCCAACTACTCTGTCCAACTCCTCCACCTCCTTTTCAAGCTCCGCCACCTCGGCCCTCAGAGCGTCAATGCTTCTGTCGGCTTTAAGCTTCTCAACCTTCGTGGCAGCCTCAGAGTCCGCCAATGCCTTTTTCAGCTCAGTGACTTTCTTTTCCAGCTCGATGGCTCTCATCTTATTATCCTCACTAGCTTTTAGGGACGCGGCCAACTTCTGGTTGATCTCCTCCTTTCCTTTCTTCAAGGTCCTCAGCTCTGCCGACGCCTGGCGATCAACGTTCTCGATAGTGACCTCGATGACATGGATCTCGGCTGCCGCCCGGAGAGCTTGCCTCTGAAGCGCGGCTAAGGTTTGGCCCAGACCCTGTTCGGCAATATGATGCCTCACCTCGCCACTCAAAAGTCGCCCGTCTATGAAGGGTTCGGGCTCAGAGTTCCCTGTGATGATTGGTAAGAAGTCCGCCATTTCTCTCTCGCCGGGATCCGACGACCGTCCATCATGCTCAGAAGGCCCTTCGACAGCTTTCCTTTTTCTCCCTTGGAGAAGGGGGGTAGGGGATCCCGGCTCATGTTGCTCTCCAATGGCAACGTCCCGGTTAGATGAGTCTGGAATGGCTGTGGAGGAAGAAGCTACGGTTTTCTTCCCTTTCCTCCGGTTCCTTAAAGACCGCAGTGCAACCATGGAAGATCCAGATGTCATGTTGCTAACTGAAAAGAAGCAGAAACAAATACAGTCAATACATCTCGAAATATTGATATATGAAGACAAAGCAATCTCCTAGGGACACACTAGAGGTATAAACGCCCTAATTCCTACATAACAAAGTGTAAAGAAGATCATCACCAGGGACACAAAGGACGTCTCTAATGTTGATGTTCCCATGCTGCTCAGCGTACCGGGTTATGAATTTCGCGGTCCTCAATTCTTCGGGGTCGAGATCTCCCTCTTCTTTTTCAATCATGTCGAGAGGCACGTCCCAGCACCTCTGCGTCCAATAAAGAGGAAATTCTGGCTCCCCGTCCGACTTGAGGAAAAAGGGATGACACCCTTCCTTGGCTTTTATCTTGAAAAACGCAGTCTTAAACCCTTTGAAGCTTTCTTCGAAACCATCAAAGGACTTCCGACCGAGCCGAGATCGGATGACAAGCCAGCTCGTTTGCCTTACCGTCCCCTGGGTGTTTATTCTTGTATAAAAATAAAAAAAGGTATTCGCCGAGCACTTGAGGCCCATCAACCGACAAAACCTCTCGAACGATATGATGTAGCCCCAACCATTAGGATGGATCTGTGAAGGGGCCACTTGGAGAGTGCGAAGTATGTCCATTTGAAAGTCAGAGAACGACATCCTCAGCCCTAACTTAAGGAAAATCGGCTCGTACAGGAACAAGAAATGCGAACCTTCTTCTCAGCAGGAACATACCCTCTCGTTCCAGTTCGGACAGACGACTTCGAACTCGTCATCTCGAGCCTTGTTCATGGTTAACTCCAAGGCGAAGAGGGACTCTCGGAGTACGGCTTCTCTCGAAAACTTGGATTGACGATCCCACACGTTGTCCACTACCCACGGACACACCAACCCGGGGCCCCGCCGCACTCGAACAAGCTCGTCTTCCGCCGGATCACAAAAGTCGTGAAGTGGGGGCTGAACCCTAGTTTTTTTTTTCCTTTGGCCATGCAAACCTTGAGAACATCCAAAGAAGTCGGTAAGAAACTGTCAGAATCAATAGTTTCATAGATTCAGACACAGGGAGAGCGAGGTAATCCTAACCTCCCCTACCAACCTCCTGTCCCACCGAAAATAAAGCATTTAGGGGAACTCCTCCACCGCGCATGGCGCGGCGAAGTTGGTGTTTCAGGGAGGCGACTGTATCTACCTAAATCACTAAGTCCTATTTGAAGACAAGCAAAACCAGAAACGCGTAGCTACTCTACATTTTGAAAAAATGACAAAAAGACTGAAAGAAAGCAACTTACTGTGTAAAAGCAGAGAGTGGAGAAGCTGCGCTAGAACAATGGAGAAGCTGCGAGTGGAAAGCACCCAAAGGGAAGCCAAAGCTTTCAACGCACGGTGAAGGAGGCTGAAAATGATAGAGTAAGGAAGACAAACCTTTGACTCTTATAAAGGCTCTATTAAGGGTCGAACAGTTAGGGAGCATTCCTGTCCCCTCCAATGCAAATTCAAAAGGTGCTCATCATGGCTCGCGGAGCTCTAGGCACGTCCCTCCAATGAAATCGCAACACGTACCCCACGCAGCTGTAATAGCAGTTGAAAGGACGGTTACGCAGTAATCTAAAACGTCGTATGAATGTTGGACGAGAACCCGGGTTGGTACCACGGGTTCCAGGCTCAATTAACTATTGACATTACACGCGACGTGCTAACTCCGAGGTGCGTTTATGGCCATTACTCCGGGTTGGCATTGGACCAACCCCGGGAATGTCTTTACTTGGTTTTTACCGGGATAAGCGTTGGACTCATCCCAGCAGAGTCATTTCGGTGGAAAAATGAAATGGAAATACAGGCCAAATTCAGAAAAGGAAAAGTTCTATTGAATCATTTTCATTCCATACATCGTCATACAACTGAATAAGAGGAAAAGGAAAACATTGAGATATGGAATATATAAGGAAATCCCGGGAAATGGGGCAAGTATCTTCGGCTACCTGGATCGTACCCCGTCCACATCTCCAAACCTCAGTCTCTTGAAAAAGTGGATAGCCTTTGCAGAACATTGGCAAACCGGGATCATGACCCCGGAGAGAACGTCAATACTCTTTGCACGACCTCTCCGCGATGCAATTAAAGGTCGAGATCTTCTTTCGCTGAATGGAAGGGGTACGACCTCTCTAGCTGAAAAATCCTCCACCGGTGTCAGCCATTCCAAGTTGTCTCAAGTCATGGAGCAGCTATAGCGGGTTTTCCACCCCGGAACAGACTGAAGCCACTCCGGAGTAGAAATCCTCCGCTCACTCGTCCTTCTCCCACCTTCTCAACGGATAGAGGCAGAAGCGGATTCCCGTCACTTCCTTGGCAGTCAGTCAAAGAAAGCAGACCACCCCAAGTTGCTCCAAGGAGGTTCTCACTCCTTTGATCAGACATCCTTGCATTTCCAGCCGTTACTACGAGAAAGACCGGCCAAATGCTTTCAAGTAACCCGCCGAGAAGGTGGAGAGAGGGACGGTGTACTCCACCGGATCCCCATGCAACGGAGGACGGAAGCATCACTCCATCCTAACAACACGTAGGATCAGACAACCCCGTGTACGCCAGGATAGAAAGGCTTCCGCCTCCCTAAATGCATAGCAACCCAGTTTTACGCCAAGATAGAAAGGCCTCTGTCGGAAAGAAAAAACGCTCGGAGAAGATCAAATCTCTTCAAGGACTTTGGGAAAAATAAAAATATAATTTTTGTAGATGATAAAGCTCTCTTCACAAAAAAGAAGAAAAAAGAAAGAACTACATTCATCCCCTTGGGAAAAATCATCTCTATGCGATAGTGAAAAAGAAGAGAATGCAAGCTCACGAAGAAGCGTTCTGTACTTATAGCGTGCATAAAGGATTCTGATTGGTAACGTAAAAGGTGACCTGATCCCATGAAGTCAGCCAAAATAAATGTTTAGATCTCTAGTTGGTCACAAAGATAGGAAACAGTTGAGAAAATCCTCATGAAATTGACGTTTTCTTTAAAAGAATCGTTATTTCCCAATAAAGTCCAAGTATCAGTATCCCAGAAAATCACAAGCCGAAGTCACCAGAAATCACATTCGGGATTCACGTTGAATACATCTCCAACACTCGTACTGGAAGAGCAGTAACTTTTGCTCATAATTAAGTAAAACAAGGACGTCGGTAATAACTTGGGGCCTAACACCTATCTGTTAAATCGCTACGTCAGCCATGTGGTGGTTGATCCATTCTAAACTTGGCTCTGGTCTGTCTCATCCAAGAGCCAAGTTGGGGGCAACTGTTCTGGACCGAGATCCGGGATCCCGACCCATGGGCTCAACCCGGCGCGCGCACTACCGGACTTCTCCTAGCTGTCGTGGAGGAAGACTCACGACGTACTTCGGACCACGAATTAAGACACCTGAGCGGTGTTACTGTATGACATCGTGGCTGATTGATCCACGCAAAGGATAAAATCCTAAATATGCGCAACTTCCAATCGTCAGCTTACGATATTATAGGATTTATAGATATCTTTAATAGTTAGATACTTTCCTTATATTAATCCCGGATTTATAGGGATATATCCTACAATAATGGGAAGGTGATTATCATTAAGATATCAATCCCGAATTACCTGCATCTAAGAGGAATCCCCTTAGGATTCTGCGTACGCTCCTATAAATACCATGCCAAGCGTCAAATGTATGCATCTCCTCTGATATACAGACTGCTCTTATGGTGCACGGTCTAACTTGAGCGTCGGAGTGCCTTTTGCAGGTACCCACCCCCTCGCACCACTGTTGTCGCTGCCGCGCTACGGAGAAATCCACCGTAACGTGCCTGTCTCAGGTACCCCTCTGAATTTACTTCAGAACAATTGACAGAAACATAAAAAAAAATAAAAAAAATATTACACTGTTAAGCACTTGTGTGCTCGAAACTTCTGCAGTATCACCCTTTTTAAAAACACAGCTCCTCTCTAATTTAAAATACAAGAAAAATGATTTGGTGAAGGTACGAAGGGGCACATGGTAATTTGAAAAGGAAGTGGAACTTAACTAGATAGATGCACTGCGCCAATATGGCACTACCTACCTATTTTTTTTTTTTAATTTTCAATATATTAAATATTTTATTTTTTATACAAATTCTTTTATTTTAGACTTAACTACCTTTACTTGTTAAAAAAACACTATCTTTTTCTATCTGATTCTAACTTCTCACATTTTCACTTTCTCCCATTTTCCCCGTTCTCTCTCGGGTGCTTTTAACGTGGACCAAATGGTCAAAGATTTATTGATAAACCTTTGACTTAACTTGCTATACCAAGTTTTTACATATTATAATAAAGTCTATTTTTTATTTTATTTTACATCTATAACTATTATTATTTGCGTATGGATCCATGTTCCTTTGCCCCATCTCCATCCAATGACATTTCTGGTGCGATGAAGTTGAATTTTATCAAACAAAAGTTTCTGTTATTCATTAAAAGATTTCTCATCCATAGTAGATTACAACATAAGTGGGGTTGAATTTTGCCAAACGTTATTATACTCCTTTGATTATTGAGTATTAGGTTTATGAATTTCTATATTTTTTTGAACTTTTTAATTTGATTATCATGTGAAAAAATAATTTGTATAAAGACTGAGAGATATGAAAATATTATTTTTTAATATATATCAAATGTGTTGGTCATTCCTGTATGTATACTGAAGCTATTTTTTTTATGATACAGATATGACAGATGATTGATCTAATTTATCGACCAAACGAAGAAGTGCCGACTGTTTGCGGCGAGGTTGGGCTGCATCGGTTGTGTCCTGGTTGCTGGCAGATTCCAAGTGGTAGGGTTGTGTCTTAAAGTTGTTGTTGAAGGGCGGACCATAGTGGTTGTGCCCAATTCGATGTTCGTGATTATTATTTTTTTTTAGTGTTCGGTAATTTATAACTCCCATTAACAGTTCCAGGGCACAACCAGTTACCAACCCTGTGATTTCTTATCCACCTCCATTAGGAAGTGTTCCTATCATAAACCTATTACCTCCTCCTGCAAACACAAATGACTTCATGAAGGAGAAGCGTTAGGAGGGGGAGTAGCGGCGTTGGAGAGCATGATGACAATGCTAACAATCACCAATCCTCAATCTCCCTCTAAAGCACAATTTTGTTCTGAAAAATTACTCATGGTTGTAGCCACCCATCTCACCCACAGAGGCACAAGAAGGATGAAGTCGGTTAATTTTGTAAAAAGAAACAAATTTAAAAAGAAAAACACATTTATTTTTGTAATATTAAACTTTTTCACAAAACAGGTAGGAGATGATTAATACTAACCATTCATCTAATTTTACATACATCTTACAGTTTAAAACATAAGGACCATAGATAGTCCCTATGTCAAAGGATTCATATTAAAATGACCCTTCTCTCTCTTCTACCTCTTTGTCTGTTTCACTTTCTCACTCTTACAAAACACCCTTGAATATGAGGTACCCATTTTCCTCCCTCACAAACAACTCACCATCCTTCTTTTTAGCATACCTATCTACTCCCTCTCCTTCTCCCTTAGTTCTCAAAATGCAAATCCTCTAGAAAGCACCTCGACAACGCCATTGACACCGTTTCTTGTGCCAGATGGCTAGAGCCCAATCCATACATATATCACCAGTGCTGGTGACGGTATCGCCCTATTCCTCTCTTGCTGTGTTTCCTCTCAGAACTTTTTTTTTCCATTTTCCAACTTGGCCGGTTCGTATAATTGACCGGTTCATGCAAAACCGGCAGGGTCAAACTGGGTTTTACCTGTCTAGTTACCTATCCGATCCAAACATTCATTCAAACCGGTTGACTAGACGGTTCACCGAGCAGTCTTGTCCGAGTTTAAAAACAGAGTTTATGTCTTAAATTTGATGTATTTATTATTTATTATATTACTAATAATCTTAATTTTTTTTCCCAGTTTGATTGGATATTATAGAGATTTTAATCCGTAAGAAACTCATGTATGGGGAAGAGAGAATGATAAAGGTGAAATTTGATCTTAGATAACGACATTTACCTAACGAACACTTACCAACTGAATTAACAAGCATTTTCATCTTACGAGACATTTTTGTTTTGTTTTTTAGTTGATATGTATTTATTAATAATTATAAAAATATTATTTTATTTTATTTTTTCAAACTTTTATTAAGAAAATGATGGAAATAATTTTTTTTTTGTTTTTATCATTTTCTTCACTCGAAAAAAGTTTATATAAAATGAGTTTTTTTTTTTTTTTTTCAAATAAATAAATAAATAAATGTGTATTTATCTTTAAATTATTTAGTCATTTAATATATTAAGATTACAATGTATTTTATTAAATTAACGATAGATATACTCTTATTAACGGTAGATATATTCTTATTTAATTATTTTAAAAACAAAGTGAAAATAATGTGATATATTAATAATTATTAATAAAAATTTTTATTCATCCATTTAAAAAAAATTAAAAGCAGTGCATTTAGATTATTTTTTTATACTTAAAAAAAAAGAAACAAATAAAGTTGACTTCTTAAGTAACAACAAGGATAAAACTAGCCAAATTATGATTTATATATACTTAAGTTTTTAATAATAATAACATGAACAAAAAAATGCATATAAATTGGAATTTAAATTAAAGGTTCTACAGCGATAAATAATGTCTACGTGAAAGACATTGTTTACAAAGTCATCATGTTCAATACTATTACTTACTTCTCTCTATCTTGATATTTTTCAACTTTTTAGGAATTGACGCATTGGCATTGACATATGTTCTGTAGTCATCTATCACTATTTTTCCTTTAGTCTCCCTCTTTGCATGTATCACATTAATGTAAAATAATTATACACGCCATAATACTTATTCCATAATAATCTTAACTAATAGTTTATCTAACTTCATACCTTGTCAAGGTTGGTTGCTCGTTTTTTAAGAAGATAGAGTAGAGATGGAGAAGCACGCTATATATATATATTTTTTGGTTTGATACACTATTTTGATTCTAAGATTTGGATTTGACAAATTTTAATCAGTTTTATTCCTATAATTAATATTATTTTCTTTTGCCATAATATATATAATTATGAGGAATTTTTTTAAATATGGTGGTAAAAAGTGAGGATCAATTTGATACATGAAAATCATATTCTAAGATTTTTTTTTTTTAGAAATACATGAAAATTCTCTTTTGAAAATTTAATATATAAAAATAATTTTTATATCATCTAAATGAAACAAATTATTTTAAAATCATTTTTCAGTTAATATATCTAAACATAAATTAATTCTATTATAATAAATTATACAATAATTAATTATTAAAATAATCAAAATTTTAACAACTAAATTAAATACACACTTATACTCTTACACTCTTCAAATACTTTTACGCAAGCTTTAAAATAACACTGTCCCATTATAACTTTTTTTTCTGAATGATCTAGATTCTATATATACTTCACATAGATCACTTGTAGCTGCATTCCTCAATAATTAATATCATATCTTAGTCCGCAGCCCAAAAAAATTGTGAACTCAGAAAGAGTTACCGTTAATTTCTTTTTTCTTTTTGGTAAATAAAGTATAGGAAAAATAGAGGTTGCTCGATTTCAAAATCAGACAAACTTATGAAAAATTACCAACATTAATCGAATCCTAGACCTTTGCATCGCTGTTCAATCTTACCAGATGACCAGCACTCATTAGTTCCCATTAATTTTTGTAAAAGTTAAACAACACAGTTCTTTATCTTTTTCACTAAATGATTTTTAAAGTGTTGTTATCCTTATTTTGTGGATAAAGAACAAAGGCCTGAATGAAGTTAAGATGCTGCTAATTGCCAAAGATAAAAAGAATGCAACAACGTAACCGTTATGGCACAAAATGGGACTAAAAATTGAGTACAACGCACAAGGATAATGAAAACTCGATCGTCATACATTTTTAATTAATAGCTACTTCAAGTGTAATTCACTCAGAAGTCACAGCCAAATGGTTCAACTTTCTAGTTTCTGCCTTCCACTATTGAAGCTAAGTTTTGTCTATCTTAGCCTCAGTTCACAAGTGATATAAGATTGTATGGTATATTCAATATACACAAGAACAGGGATTTGGACTGGAAAGCAAAACACACTGTCAAAAGTAAGTCCTCATCAATGGGCGATGCCCTCCTCTTCGTTGCTGTGTTTTGACCAGATCTAAAAAAATGGCCGATGACTATGACTATTCCACCATCGCTCACTTAGCACCAGCTTTCAGTAAGGAATATTACCATTTGGGCGATTTATAGTAGGTACTGTTCCGAGTGTTAACTTGAACCTAGGTCGGTACTGACAAGTCAGAATAAAAAGAATCGTTAAGGAACTACAAGTAATTGTGTAAAGTAAGATAAAAGATACCTAGGTAAGTCAACAGTAAGATCATACGGGATAATCGGTATAAGCGTTTAGTATAAAATGGAACATGTCCTGCCAGCAGTACCAGAACCTGCCTATATAGGAGTCCCAAGGTCGACGTACTGAATTCTTACCGTTTAAGTCATTTAAGGCTGACTGTTACGGTCGTATCTTGGTGTAAATGGCGCGATGTCGTTTTCTCGACCGTTAAGCATTTAAAGCCCTTTTGATGGCAGAACACTTGATAGAGATTGGCCAACCGGAAAAAACCGGTCGGGTAATTGGATCAGTCAACCAATGTCCTAATAGTTGGGCATTCCAATCAACCTAGTAAGGCCCAAATTCGGACTTAAGGGAATCGGTCATAAGAAGGACCCAGACGTTCCACAACCCCTCAGCTCAGATATCGGAATAGATATGTCGAGCTTGTGAGTGGGTCGGTGATAGGTCGAACCCAGATGGTTCACAGCCCCACAGCTCAGTGATCGGAATGGATATGCCGAGCTTGTAAGAGGATCCTGATGTCTGCCAAGCGTCATATTTTTGAGACGTTTTATGTGCCAAGCGCTTTTTATGACACGTGTCGCATATTCATTGCCTGAGTGTCATTTTCAATCATCTTCCCATTAATGCAACAGTAGTAGGGAAGGCTGAATTCCCACCGTTGATCTACACTTTGGCACATCTCTACCGCTGGATTAATCCTACGGTCAAGATCAGACAGACCTTTCAAGTTCGTAAAATTTTAAACCATTGATGCTTGCGGTTTTTATTTTACTTAAAATATCTCTCTTCAACTTTAAAAGAATCTTTACTTGAAACTCCAGTTCATTCAAACCACAATCAGGTTCTCACTTTTCTTTCTCCCTTTTCTCAAGTTCCTCACCACGCCTTCTGTATTCCAGATTCTCGAAGAAACTTGCTCAAAACTTTTCTCAGGTACGTCCTCAACTCTCTTCTTCGCTTCAATACGTTCCAATATATCCTTTAGATTATGGAGGATACTGCATCTATTGAAGAAAGTAGTGAAAGCGAATCCTTGGAGATTTTGGGTGACGTTCCATCAGTTTCCCAATGCCCTGAATTCGCAGAGCCTTTGCCTAAAAAGGGTAAAAAATGTGAAAATTTTGAAAAGGGAATGTTTGGCCAAAAAACTCTCCCACCATCAGAGGACCCATATGACTGGGTTCACCCCGCAGTCAAAAGGTATAGTTCGGATTATAACTCAATCGAAGGTATTGGCATACTTCAGAGATGTATCGTGTTGGTGTCCGACGGAGATGAAACGAAGTACATTTGCTGACCATGCCGAGTTAAAGAATGGATTTTCATGGCACCTGTAATGGATGACGAACTAGGCTGGATCTATATGTACGATACTTTCTTTACCCGGATAGGTCTTAGATTATCCTTCTCAGATTTTCAATGTAACGTTTTGTCCAAACTAAACGTTGCACCGACCCAACTTCATCCAAACAGTTGGGCGTTTGTTAGGGCTTTCAAAGTGTTGGTTTGCTTCCTGGGTCAAGAGCCCAATATTGGGGTATTCTTTTTTCTCTTCCAGTGTAAAGGTGTGGGAAAGGGGGGCTGGGTGTCACTTAACAGTCACCCCCCAAAAAAGACTATTTTCCCCTTTTGATTCTTCATATAAAAACTTTAAAAAATAAATTTTTTCGTGTAAGTTCTCCCCCGACTATTATTTCATTTTTTCTCGATCAGTATGGGGTGGAGAAATTTCCTTTATATTGGCGAAGCACTCCGACTACTATATTGGGTATGGAGTACAGAAGCCTTCCTTTGGAAGACCGAGCTCTTATCGACCTTTTGCAGGAAGTGTCTATTCTGGAAACATCTTCTCTGATAAAGTTGGAAACATCTTCTCTGATAAAGTTTGGCCATAATCAGACCGAGCTAACCAAAATCCTGAGTAAGTTCTGTAAGCTTATTAACTTATTTAACTTCTTGCTACTAATGAATCTTAACTTGTTTAATCTTCTGTAGGAACAATGGCCCCGAAGATAAGTGTTCGAGAAATGCAAAGGCACTTAAAAAAGCTGAAAAGTGAAGAGGCTTCCAACGTTGCTGTCGTTAACCGTTCGGGCCCATCGGAAATCATTCCTGAACCGAGTCATCTAGAACAAAATCAAACCCAATGGTGAGAAAAAGGCGACGACCAGAAAGTCTAAAGAAAAACCCGAATACTGTTCTTGTGGAAAACCGACCAGTTGCTGAAGGTTTTTCTGCTCAAAGTACTGGCCTCCGATCTACTTTCGATGGCCTAAGTGGATTTTCTACAGGAACAAGTGTTCGTTCATTATGGTCACCCAGCTTTCCGTTCGAGTCCTTAATGGATACTCATATTGCTCTCCCAGAAGATAATGAGCGGAAGGAGAAAGTCGATGGGGTTGGCCTTTTACGATGGTCGGAAGTACAACTCCTTCGAGTTGTTAGTGTTCTTCGGTCTGCCGAACGAGATTTAGAAGATTCGAAAAAGAAAATTTCAATTTCAAATCAGCTTTACCGATCAGAACTTGAGAAAATGCAGAAGTCCCATCAAGCCGAAACTTCTGCTTTGAAGAAAGAGATAAAAATCTTAAAGTCCAAAGCGATCCGAGTTGAAGGACTTGAAGCGACAATAGAACTGTTGGAAGACGAGAAGAAGAAAATCCAAACGGATTTATTGTCATCCTACCATTCACTGAAAGAAGCTCTAGAAGAAAAAGATAAGTTATTCAAGGAACTCGACAATCTGAAAGATGAGATTACTAATCAAAGGTCATCGGTTTTGACACGTGTCTTAAGCAAGCTATGCTTCTAAACCCAAATGGAATCTTCGATAATCGCCTAGGAGAGATGGGACCCTTCAATGTTCTTATTGATGGTCAAATTGTTGAAGAACAAGGCGAAGAAGATAAAATTGGGGGTGAGAAGTAGAAATGTAACTAAGTTGTCTTCTGAAAAAATTGTTTTTATCTATTTGGTTTAAACACGTTTTGTCTTACTTTACATTTAGTGACTTTAAGTAAAAATTTGATCTCCGGCTTCAAATTCAAAGTTGGAAAAAATATCAATACGTCGGTTATCAAATATCAGAAAGTGACAACTATTGTCAGGAACCTTTGTAAAGTAACTGAATTCAGAATAAATCAAATATCATTAAATCGGCCATCACTATAAAAAACTTTTGTAAAGTAAGCCAATTCGCAATACCGACCTACATGACAATTTGTTGATCGGTATCGGCTCTTTGGATTTTGAATTGGTTTCGACTCTACGTGGTCGGTGTCGGATCAGCATGACGGCGATCGACTCTTTATGGTCGGCATCGGTTCAACACGACCGGCATCGACTCTTTGTGGTCGGAATCAGAATCCAAAAATTGTATTCGGCTCCCAAATAATAGCATTTAACCCTTGGAAAACATTAACAGATCAAAAATAATTCAGATTTTGTTATGACAATATGTTGGGATTCAAAGGTGTGCCTCGTTAAAACCTCTCAGGCAAAACCCAATGAGAAAAAAATCCTGATAAGGAAAAAGAGTACACAACTTTTACCCTTATACATGTAAAAGCAAAAATGAAAAAATCACTTAACTAAAATATTTGCGAAGAGAAGCTGAATTCCAAGTTCTAGGAAATGAGTTTCCACTGAGATCTCCAAGTTTATATGCTCCTTCACCGACATCTTTCAGAATTTGTAATGGTCCTTCCCAGTTAGCTGACAGTTTGCCTTCGCCAGGAATCCTACTAGAATCTTTGATTTTTCGCAAAACCAAATCTCCTTCTTTAAACTTCCTTATCCTGACCTTTTGTTATATTTCCTGGCTGCTCGACTTTTGGTAGCCTGGTCATGTATAAAAACCATTTCTCTTCCTTCTTCTAGTAGATCTAGATCAGTTCTCCACATCTCTACGTTCATTTCTTCATTAAAGACTAATCTTCTGAAGCTTAATTCTCTTATCTCAACAGGAATCATGGCGTCTGCTCTGAAAGTGAGTCGGAAAGGCGTCTCTTGGGTAGAAGATTGAGGAGTGGTGTGATATGCCCAGAGAACGGTCGGTAACTCTTCTGACCACCGGCCTTTTGCCCGATCTAGCCTTTTCTTCAATCCGGTCAAAATAACTTTGTTTGCTGCTTCAGCCAGACCAATAGTCTGAGGATGCTCGACCGATGTAAAAACCTATTTAATTCTATTTTTCAAACAAAATTCTTAGAATTTTTTGTCCGTGAACTGAGTCCCATTATCCGATACAATGGAATACGGTAAACCAAAACGACAAATAATGTTCTTCCAGACAAATTTTTTAATTCTTTCAGAGGTAATATTAGATAAAGGTTCAGCTTCAATCCATTTAGTAAAATAATCAATTACAATTACGATATATTTTACCTGTCCGGTTGCCACCGGGAAGGGTCCTAACAAGTCAATCCCCCATCTGCAAAAAGGCCAGGGCGTTTTAATGTTGTGGAGTTCTTCAGGTGGAGCCTTGTGTAAACTTGCAATTCTTTGGCATTTATCGCATCTTTGTACGTACTTCAAGCAATCGATCTTCATTGTGGGCTAATAAATACCCGCCCGAAGGACCTTTCCAGCTAAAGACCGACCTCTGATATGGCTTCCACAAAAATCTTCATGTACCTCTTGCATTGCGGACTGAGCTTGTTATTGTCTGACGCATTTCAAAAGTGGAAGGGAAATCCCCATTTGAATAACTCACCACCAATTAAGGTATAAAAGCTTGCCGACTTTCGAAGTTTCTTTGTCTTCTTTTCATCAATGGGAGTCTCACCATCTTGCAAGTATTTGATGATCGGAGTCATCCATGTGTTCCGGTCATCGTTAATGACGAATGATTCTTCAATATCTATGCTCGGTTGGTCAAAAACTTCTTGAATAACTGATCGGTTATTCCCAGGTCCTTTTGTACTTGCTAACTTTGAAAGTAGATCGGCACGAGAGTTTTGTTCTCTTGGAATGTGCAAGATTTCAAACCATTCAAACTTCTCAATAGCCCTTTGTACTAATGCTAAATATTTTGCCAGCTGTAGGTCTTTGGTTTGGAAATCACCCTTAACTTGTCCTGTGACCAATTGAGAATCTGATTTAGCGACAAGTCGAGTTGCTCCCATTTTTGCTGCCAATGCTAAACCAGCAACTAGGGCTTCGTATTCCGCCTGATTATTACTCGTCCTAAAGTTGAATCTAAGAGATTGCTCTATCAGTACTTCATTCAGTCTTTCCAGTATAACTCTTGCTCCGCTTCCTTTGATATTAGAAGCTCCATCAACAAAAAGATATCACATATCATTGTTTGAAATGTGAATTGAAGGTGAAGATAATTCAACTAAAAAGTCAGATAGTACCTAGGATTTAATCGGACCTCTGGGTTGGTATTGAATGTCAAATTCAGATAATTCTACCGACCATGAAATCAACTGACCGGCAAGCTCAGACTTCCGAAGTATATATTTGATTGGTTGGTCGGTTTTTACGATAACTAAGTGACTCTGAAAATATTGTCGCAACTTTCTAGCGGTTACAACCAGAGCGAGCACTATTTTTTCTATCTTCTAAAACCGAACTTCTGGTCCTTGTAACACTCTACTGATGAAATAAATTGGTCTTTGGTCCTTCCCATCTTCCCTAACCAAAACAGAACTCAATGCTTAATCAGACACTGAAATATAAAGGAATAACTTCTCACCTTACTCTGGTTTGGTCAAGATTGGTGGTGTAGCCTAAAAATGCTTCAGCTCTTCGAAGGCTTTTTCACATTCTTCTGTCCACTCAAAATTTTTTGGATTCTTGAGACATCGAAAGAACGACAAAGCACGGTCGACTGATTTAGAAAGGAATCTTGATAAGGCGATGACTCTTCCTGTCAATCATTAGACCTCTTTTATTGTTGCAGGACTTCTCATGTCCAGTATGGCTCTACATTTGTCTGGATTAGCTTCAATCCCCTTATTTGTAAGGAGAAATCCTAGAAATTTTCCTGCTTGCACCCCGAACACACACTTCTTCGGATTTAACCTCATATTGAATTTTCTTAATTGGGAAAAACATTCGTCAAGATCAGAACAGTGATTTCCTCCGATTGGGGTCTTGGCTACCATATCATCGACATATACTTCAATATTTCTACCAATCTGCTCTTCAAAAACTTTATTCATTAGTCTTTGATAAGTTGCTCTAGCATTTTTCAGACCGAATGACATTACTCTGTAACAGAAATTTCCAAACTCGGTAATAAAAGTCGTCTTCTCTTCATCATCTGGATGCATCCTGATCTGGTTATATCCAGCGTATGAGTCCATAAAACTTAAAAACTGGTAGTCGGAAGCTCCATCAACTAGCCGGTCTATATTAGGAAGTGGATATGAATCCTTCGGGCAGGCCTTGTTGAGGTCGGTGAAATCCGTGCACATTCTCTATTTTCCTGAAGATTTCTTAACCATAACAACATTAGATAACCAAGTAGTATAATTTACCTCTCGAACAAAACCAGCTTCCAATAACTTTGTCGTTTCTTCGACTACTGTTCTTTGTCTTTCTTTGTCGAGTTTTCTCTTCTTCTGAGCAACCGGTTTCACCCTTTTGTACAACGAAAGCTTGTGAGAAATCACTCTAGGGTCTATTCCTGGCATATCCATCGTCGTCCAAGCAAAAAGATCAGAATTTCTTTTCAGCAACTCTTCAAGTTCTTGCTTTAGAATGGTCGGTAAATTGGCGCCGATGCTTGTATATTGGCCGGAATTTTGGCCCAAAGGCACAGTCTACAGTTCCTCTGTTGGTTGGGGTCGATCTTGCTGATCACTTCTTGGGTCCAACTCCGCCATATTGACATTATGTATCAGTCATTTTCGATCCAAAGAGTCGGCCTTCTCTCTTGGTTTTATCTTCAAGCTTTCATTATAACAAATTCTGGCTTCTCGTTGGTCTGCATGGATTACTTCAACCTCAGTCTTAGAGATTGGGAACTTCATTGTTAGGTGAGGAGTGGATACTATAGCCCCGAGGAGGTTTAAAGAAGGCCTCCCGAGAATAGCATTATAAGGAGTATGACAGTCTATAACAAGGTATTTGAACGGAACAGTTTTAAGAAGAGTACCTGTTTCGAAGGTCGTTCGGAGTTCAATGTAACCTTTAACATATACCTGTTCTCCCGAAAACCCGATGAAAGTCCTATTGAACGGTGTCAGATCTTCTTCCATCATTTGAAGCCTTCGAAGCGTAGACAGATATAAAACATAAGCTGAACTTCCCTGATCAACAAGAACTTTTTTTATTTGAAAATTTCCAGCAATGACGGATATCACCATCGGATCGTCAAGGTTTTCATCAAGCCCAGCAAAATCCTTATTTGAGAATGAAATCATAGGTCCATCGTCAAACTGTTTCTCTTGTAGAGGAGAGGGATGACTGACCGTCATTACTGCTCTGAGATGGCGTTTTCGGGATGAATTCGAACTTCTTCCTCCAGCAAAACCTCCAGAAATTGAATCTATGACCCCTCTGATTGGTTGATCACGCGATCTGGATGCTGTTGCCTCCATTTTTTTTTTTGTCCGGACTTGGACTCCTTTCAGGTTTATCTCCTTCTTTTGCTTCCCTGCTTCGACTCCTCCTACGATAGACATAGTTTCCGAGGTGTCCCTCCCGGATTAGTTGTTCAATTCTATTTTTTAAAGATATACATCCCTCGGTGGTATGTCCATATATTTTATGAAACTCACACCACTTACCTCTGTCTGCATTAGTTGAAATCCTTTGCTGTCCGGCACTTTTCGAAGGGCGAATTAGGCCCGTGTTGTAAACTTCTTGGAATATTTTTCCTCGGCGGGTGTTGAACTGCGTATAATCATCAAACCAGGGTTGCACCCTATCCATAGCCGATCGATGAGATTGTCTAGACCTGTCGGTTCTGTCTTCTCTTAATAACGGTTTTCTCGTTCTGTCCGTCCCCAGCTTTCCATACTGTCGGTCATGAGTAATTGGGCGAATAGATAGATAAGGTTTAGCCTTTCCTTGTACTCAGACTCAGGATTCTCCATCTGCCTTCTTGCAACAGCGATTTCTTCCATATTTATGTAACCGACTGATCTTGTCTGCAAATCATCCAAGTCTATCGGCGGCTTTCTGGCCAGGGAATCTGCAAATGGCCCAGGTTTCAAACCAGTCATAATGGCATGTAGGGACACAGTCGGATTAAGGTATCTGATTTGGACTGCTTCCTCTCCAAACCGCCTCATGAACTCTTTAAGAGATTCACCCCGTCCCTGCCTCAAGTTAATGAGGCTAGCCGATGTTTTCTGATGAGTCCTGATTGTAGAAAAATGGTTAAGAAACTTAACTGACAATTCAAACAAATCGTAAATTGAACCTGCTTCAAGGCTCGAAAATCATAATAGAGCCGATTTTTTAAGTGTCGTCGGAAAAGCACGGCATTTGATCGGATCAGTTCCTCCACTCAATAGCATCATTGAGTTGAACATTGTGAGATGCTCTTGGGGATCGGTCGTTCTGTCGTACAACTCCATTGTTGGTAATCTGAAACCATCCGGTAAAGGAACCGACATGATAAAATCAGAAAACGGATGATCAGCTGTAAGGTAATTCGTCTGACGCCGAGCTTCTCGGTCGTTCCGTTGATTGCTGTACTGCCTGCGTTCTTCTCTGCCTAGACCTTCCTCTTGACTTTGTTCACCCTCTCTTTCCTCATTTTCCCTACCAGGATCTGATTGGCGTCGGTCTTTTCGCAATCTGATCAATTCAGTTGTTCATATCTCTAATGGCCTGCAAGAGAATTTCCATAGGATTGGCCAAAAGATCTCCCTGAGCAATTCCTGTATTGCCATTATTAGTTGTCATGTCTGTGTGCTAAAAATAATCTCGAAAGGTATAGGAATAATTTAGTGAAAAATTGCTAGATTGTGGAGCGGGATAATTTTACTGGGCCCCACGGTGGGAGCCAGATGCTTCGGGTGTTAACTTGAACCCAGGTCGGTACTGACAAGTCGGAATAAAAGGAATCGTTAAGGAACTACAAGTAATTATGTAAGGTAAGATAAAAGATATTTAGGTAAGTCAACAGGAAAATCATACGAAATAATCAGTATAAGCGTTTAGTATAAGATGGAACATGTCCTGCCAGCAATACCAGAACCTGCCTATATAAGAACCCCAAGGCCGACATACTGAATTCTTACCGTTTAAGCCATTTAAAGCTGACTGTTACGGTTGTATCTTGGTGTAAATGGTGCGATGCTGTTTTCCCGACCGTTGAGCATTTAAAGCTCCTTTGATGGCAGAACACTTGATAGAGATTGGCCAGCCGAAAAAAACCGGTCGAGTAATTGGATCGGTACCATGTCTTAATAGTTGAACATTCCAATCAACCAAATAAAGCCCAAATCCGAACTTAAGGGGATCGGTCATAAGAAAGACTCAGACGGTCCAGATACTAACAAGCAAATATAAATAAAGCAAGGTTGTTTAAATAAATACAACCAAATATATATTATAATACTTTATTTTATGTCTCTGAAAACCGGCTATCAAGGGTAAAAAGAGTGGAACATCGATGCGCCAAACACTTCTTGGCGCATGTTAAACACGTCCCTTATTCCAGGCTACTTTCAAATTACCAGACATGTCAAACACCCAAAATAAGGATATTGAAACCAATTTTTAGCATGGAAGCCATAATGCCAAGTTAACATCGTATTCAAATCGACGAGCATGCTCCTTTATCTTGTGCTAAAACACTTGAATTTTTGTCCAAGATACAAATAACTGGATAATTATTCAAACTATTATTTGGAAAAACTCCGTTCACACGGGACTAAATGTAGCTAGAACTAGAACAAGGCATACGATAAGAATATCATTTTTTCTTGGCAATGAACAAGCCCCACATCTGCTCTCCAGATGCACCCCTGATCTCTTTTGCCTTCCATCTTTCGACAATTTCATTGTAGTCTTCCTGAAAGCAATGAGCCCAGTAATGAATGCTTCAAAATTAAGTGTAACAAGTACCTCAAAATCAGTATCACAAAAGTCATATTTTAACATAATGAGAAACCCACCTCGCCTAAGTCATGAATAAAATCGTCCTTCTTGTTCTCAAGGGCATTTAACTCCTGCTGTAGTGTTTTCACAAACTGAACCACAGAAGAAATAAAGTTTTTAGAACTCAAGGACAATAAAAATGCAAATGTCAAGCAAAGTAAATCATAAAGTCAGACAAACCAGATCAGTTCGATCCTCAGTAATGACATCATCAAATCCAGCATTCTCGAGCATCTGTGGATGATTTAGAATACAAAGAGATTGTCGTGCAAAAGAAATGTTAACTCGAATAATTTCAGTTGAAACCAAATGGGTAAAAGAGAAGCCAGATGATGTCACTAATAGCAGACACAACCATACCTGCCCATATTCTTTCATGTCATGGAGATAATATCCTCCTTTCTTAATGTACTCAGCAAATTCTACTGACGGACTTCCAGCACTTTTGCAGTAATCAGTAATTAGAAGTTTACCTCCAGGCTTCAACCACTTGTAAAACGATCTGAATAATGTTGGTTTATCCTGTATCAATTCAGAGTAAATTGCATAAAACAAATGTTAGAAAGGAAAAAAATTTCAAATGATAAAAAATTAAATATTATATGAACTGCAGACATAAAAAAGAGTGGCATTAGCCAACAAAAAGATTGATCATATTAAAATCTAGAACAAGAGACAACATCTAATTGATGTCACCAGCCTAATATATTTTCCAAATCTCAAGCAAGTAGGCCGAATGAGCTGAACTTGACTTTTTTTTACTCAGAATATCACATTTGATAATTTACCTCATGGCCCTTTAAATAACCTAGATACTTACAGTAGCATACACCTATGGGGATAAATCTATCTATTCAATGCTATAAAGCTTAACTTAGATAAAATCAACATCAACAATTAAAGAATGAAAAAAGGATAGTTCCTTACTTTGATGTGTAACATGGCATCACGAGTGTATACTACATCAAATGTGTTCTCAGGATATGTTTTTTTAGTGCAATCGGCACATTCAAATTCAACCGAGTATTTGAGTCCAATAGCACGTTCAATAGCGAGAGAAATCATATTTATGGAGAGGTCAATGCCAACAACCTCAACATCAAATTTTTCAGCCATGTAGAAGTCACCTCCCCCAACACCACAACCAACATCCAGTACTTTCTGACCAGGCTTTAGTCCCAGCTTTGCCACAAATTCCTTTGTTGTTTCTACCCAACCAATAAGCACGCTCATAGGTTAGAAACATAAAAACAACTACGATGATTAGTGCCAAAAGTAAACAAACAGCACCTTCAAGATTCTGATCAGGACAATAGATTTTTCAGGGGGGGAAAAAAAATCCCCAAGTATGATATAAAATATTAAGCAGTCTAAGAATAAGATATTATCATAATTAGAAGAATATTAAGTGACTAAGTCAGAGAAACTACATAATCAGAATAAAAGGTTGGAAATATTGGATTTCTTATTTATTTATTTTCATTGGCCAATCTCTTTCTTGCGCACACATGCATTCTCTTATGAATCCAAAAACAATCTACCACCATGTTCCCAAAGACAAAGGAGGTGTCATAACTCATAAGACCTTGTAGTCATGGAACTAATCACTTAACAGCAAGTCAGCCAGTTATGTATTTCAGCCTCCTGTCAGCCTTATAATGATTTGATGTTATTGGTAAAAAGCACACATCAAACCTTTCATCCACCCCATAGCCTGAGTAATGATAAGGGGAGATATTCTTGCAGACAGTTGAAGAAGATCATTCTTCCATGTCAATTTTAAGAAACAGGAGAGATCTCTATGATAGCAATTAGCAAGGTATAAGCGGAGAAAGGAAAATATGAAGGCATACCAAGTCCTCCAGTGCTCACAAAGCCTTGGCCATACACACGCTCATATCGTGAAATACTGTTATGGTTATACTCAACCCTATCTAAGAACCGCTGGAACCCCCTATCATCTTGTGATTTAACTTTCTGCCATATCCAGCAAATCTGTGCAACAGAGATATTATTGTACACATATATTGTCAGTCAAATGGATAAGCTGAAATCAGTTATAATAATTACAAGAAATAGAAACCCAATTTTATTACCTGGTTTTGATTCTTTTTATTTCGAACATAAGCTCCAATGCATTTACAGCTCACAAGAGAAAGCTCAAAGGAATTCCCAGTATTATCACTCATATGGCATTCTTTAAATACCTGCTTGAAGAAAGGGGAGGATGGATCAAACCTATATAATATAGACTGCGTTTCATCAATGTCATGTGTACTCAGAAAGGAAAAATCATGAAACTGCAGCATATTTTTTCCATCCAGTTCCTTTTAAACTGCTGGCATGTCCAAATACTTTGTTTTATCTATAAAAAAGTCCAATTAATTAAACTGGACTGGCGCAACTCGAGATAACTCAGCACTTCTAGTCGTCCAATGACTCAACACTTCACCCACCCACATTTTCAGAAAGAAAACTTAATCTGAAAAGAATTTAACATGAGACACAGGCACTAAAATTTGGGAATGGAACCCATGACCTTTGATCCATCTTTACCATCACAACACACTTACCATTAAATAAGTTCAATTATGCATTGGAGATGCTTAATATAATCTAAAGATTCTATCTCCATAAAATAGAAATCATATACTTCAAATAAACCCCAAGCTGATGTCAAGCTCATTTTTAATCAAACAATTATCTGGCACAGACTAAGGGAGAGAGGTAACCACACTTCAAAGAACAAACCTTTGTGTAAAATCTGGGTTCCCTGTAGTGAGTAGGGTTGTATTTTCTCTTTGAATCTCCGGATTGGTGGAAACAAGATTCTCTAAAGAATATATATCCACCATTTTTTAACCATTTGATCATTCTTTCTGCTAAATTCTCAACCTGAAAAGCATCAAGGGAAAAAATGAAAGCCTTAGGGTAATGCTATGACGCCACAAAAGTGAGTTGTGTTTCTTTAAGTGCAATATTTATTTTCAAAAACAAATGGGGCCTGCTTGAAATTCTATGATAGCAAATAGATAGCTCGAGCATTGCTAAGCATCACCTAAAGCCTTAACAAAAAGAGTAACAGGCAAGGATGAAATATTACTATTTCTCCCAATAATTGACAACAAGCACTACAACAACAACAACCAAGTTTTTTCCCACTAGATGGAGTCGGCTACATGGATCAAACGATACCATTGTGTCCTATCATAAACCAAGTCTTCAGAAATGTCATTCAAATCTAAAACTTTTTAAATCGTTTCACCTATAGTCTTTGGAAAGAAAATTTCTGATGGTATTAGAATTATTCCTTGGAAAGAAAAAGGAAAATTGTCCTTGCTTAGTTACTTCCCAAATTCTTGAATAGAATTCTTGAATACCTCAAACACGCCAATAGAAGATAGATAGAAAAACAACATGTCATTTATTGCAAAAGGAAAAGGCCAGAACCAGAAACGAAGGAATAAAAGAAACCATAACATTGAATCTATCTTTAAGAAATTAATTTCACAACTCCAAAACTGATATTGAAAATTTACAACCTCTTTGTTATCAGTTGGAACCATGAGCCATTACTTCAAAGTTCATATATCCTGTTAACTTCAACAAGCCTAAATTGAATAGAAAATCATGAAAATTTTGTACTTGTGTTCTTTAAAATAAACAAAACTGACCTCATTATCAGAAAGATACATAAGCAACCAATTTGAGAATGTCATATCAACTGATCCTTCAGAAATATGCAAGTCTGGAGATGTGACATCAGCGCACATAAACTTGACATTCTTGTGGTGTCCGTTGATGCTTTCATTCTGCAGAAAATTATGGGAGATGAGTGATTCAGGTTACTTCACAATGTGTAAAATAAAAAAATATTTGATATGCATCAACCATCAATTTTCAGAATGGCAAAAGACTGCCCTCACCTTCTTTATTGCACTCTCAATGAAGTCCACAGCAATCAACTGACCAACTTTCGGAGCCAATTCACCAGTAAATCTTCCAATACCTGCTCCAAGCTCTAAAACTGATTTTCCTTCATAAGCTGGTAGTAGGGAGAGTACCTATGTAAATAAAAATAGATGAGTTGCAAAAGCC
The DNA here is from genome assembly GCA_029884605.1 of Ormosia emarginata. Lineage (NCBI taxonomy): Eukaryota > Viridiplantae > Streptophyta > Magnoliopsida > Fabales > Fabaceae > Ormosia > Ormosia emarginata. Next base: position 7,000,881 of record JAQQTP010000059.1, on the reverse strand, counting down.
AATACTCTGACTACCAAAAGAAAGAAAGAAACGGGAGAAAAAAGGAAAGAAGAAAGAAAAGGACAAAAATGGCGGGGGGTGGGGAGGAAAAAGATAAGGGATAGAGGGATACCGAGAAAGGCACATATAGAAATTAGCAAGCCTCTTTTGCAGCTTGTACTCGCCCAATTATGTACTAATTTTAATTCATAATAAAAACCAAAATCACAAGTGTGATTAATGGAAAAATAATTTACTGCACCTTATCGAACTCCAAAGAACCATATTTTACAAACATGTAAAAAAGATGGATCTAAAGCAATGATATGCCAAAGGATTGGTCACTTTTCCTGAAAAGACAAAAATTGGACTGCAAAGTGCAGGTTGGAAATTTTAAACATTGGGGAAAAAACAAAGCACAATACTACAATACTGTGTTTACGAAAAGTATATAGATATATAGATATTACAAAAACTCTACGTGGTTTAAAACATGCTCTATCATACTTGAACAACTTTACTTTTTGTTAGAGCCAACAGATCTTCCTTAGCAAACCTAATACAAATCGAGTTGATGGGTGAACATTTTTCATGTTTGCAAAGAGTACAATATAATTCAGTATCTTAGAGTACAATATAATTATCTTTCACGCAAAAATAAAATACTATTACGAAATTTAGTCAAAATATAATTTAAGGCTACAAAAAAAAAGGCATATAAGTGTCAATGAGACACTCATACAAGTAGTCAAATTAATCCAAGATTAAGCCAGCATCAATTTTAAAATAACAGTGGTTAGAAAGAGCATGTACCAAGAAGACATCAGTGTTAAAAGTGACAATTTCATGAAGTAGATAAAAGAATTAGAGTTGGTAAGGATACACGGCTAAAAAGAATACTTGTCATCCAATATTGAGAGTGAAGACAGCTAAAGATATACAATAAAAAAAGGACTGATATTGACAGTGACTAAGAGACACAAAATAATAGTGCTGCAATACAAAGATCCGATTCTTTATCTAGCCGAGACGGGACCTATTATGTTATAATAATAACACCAGAGACATTCGTAATCATTTGAGCTGAAAAGCTCATAAATCAAACCAGATTTTCTTTTTTCTTTTTTTCATAAAATTGGTAAATTTGAACGTTCTTCACCCCATTTTCCCCTTAATTTTTCACAAGTTTAGACTTTAGATTGCTTTAATAAAAATGTTTTCTAATTGACCAGGTATCCCCCCACGTAGATACCTTGCCTTTAACTGAATTGGAAAAGTAGATTAGTGATATGTATGCAAGTTAGCACAGGAAACACCAGACCACAATACCCAAAAAAAAAAAAAGTCTAATTTTCTAATAACTTTGACAACTTCAACCAGTATTAATTAAGAATGAAAAGGGTAGCACTAAAAAAAGGAAAGAAAAAATAATAAAAATAATAAAATGGAATAGAAGCCGCAGAGAAATCTTGAAAGGAAGCAAAAGGTTTGATAGAAGGGAAGATATGAAGAAAATAAAAATGGGAAAGGCGGGGACCTCGGGTCTCTCTTCCTTGTCGAGATCGGAAGCTTTGGAATCGAGCATCATGGCCTCCACGGACAGATCGGCGGAATGCTCGATCCAGTAGGTTTTTTGAACCTCACGCTCATCCATGCCTGTCATTGCCATTGCCATTGCCATTGCCATTGGAATGAGAATGAAGAAAAAGCATTAACTATTAACAATATGAGAAATTGGGAATGAGATGAGGACTGACCTGACGCCATTGCAGAAATATGCGAATTTGGATTGGGTTGCTTGGGAGAGAAAGAGAAAGAGGGTAGGGTAAAATGGAATGGAATGAGTTAAGTGCTAACTGCCCTCAATGGCAAGACGAGACCTTGTGAAGCTCCTGGATCTTCGGTTGTTGGATCTGCCTCTCTGCTGCATCACCCTTACCCCCTCCACCTCTTTGCTTTCTACCTTCTTCACAGCCAAACTCCTCCCTCCTCTTATAGATCTTATAGACCCTTCCTCGCGTTTTCCTTAAACGGAAATAACCCCACATTTTTATCGTCTCTTTATTTTATGGATTTAATTTTAACGAACATGAAACTTAATTCATAGTGTCACGTTATTAAAATTATTTTAATTTTTATAATAATTATTTTAAAAATTATTTATGTAATAATATATAATTAATTAATAATGTAAAAAATAATTATATATCAAAATTAAATTTTTATTTTATTTCTTACATATTTTATTTCTTGAATTTAATATATTTTTGTACATGAAAATTTTAAAAGATGAGATCTCATCTTATTTCAAAATTAGAATATGTTACAAATTTTAGTTTACATTTATAATAATACTTTAAAATAATTTGTCAATAAATCTAAATTTTATAAGAGATGTATTTTTATACTTTTTTTTTATTAAGATCAAGTGGTGTTAATATCAATTTATACATACTTTAATTAATTTTTTTTTTAATTCTGTTAAAAGTAAGTTATTTATATCAAAACTAAAAAAATTATAAAAATATATCTTACATCTTGACCTAAACAAATTAATATAAATGAGATTTAAAGCCGTAATGATCCAATAAAATTGTGACTTAGTTATTAATTTGTTTTATGTAAAAGTAATAGTTGTTTTTGGTATAAATTATCAGTATTTGAAAGTTGTATTAGCGAATAATTTAAAATTGAATTGAGTTAAATTACAAAAATATAAAAACTCTTCAAATATTTTTTTTATTTACAAAATTCACATTTATTTAATAAAAATAAATGTCAAATCACTTAAATCAAATTGTATTAAAAAAAAAGTTGTGACTACGACTTATGCGCGACCAATTTCTTTACTTTCCAACTCGGTTATTAATTTTTTAGAGGATCTCGTATCATTTTTTATTATATTTTTTAATAATTATAATTAAATGAGAAAAAATGAGGATAAAAAATGATGTGATCAATAATATAGAAAGTAATATAAATAATAATGTGAAAAAAATAATATCAAGAAAATGAGGTTGTAATTTATTTTATGTAAAAAGTAGGGTCATTGTTACTATACACCCTTTCATGTTTGAATGTATGGTACACCATTTATTTTATCTGCAATAGTAAGTTTTTTTTATAATTTTTTTTATTTTTTTTATACATCACTACCATCACTATTGTCAGTCGACCACCGAAACCATCCGCCGTCGACTAGACACCGGCCACAATCCACAAACCACCAACTGACCATCGTCCACAGTAGGTCGATCGGTCACTACCTTTTTTCAAGTTATATTGTTCATTTTTTAAGTTACATAATCACAAATAATATCGCTTAAAATTATATTAATTCTTATATTTTTTCATAAATAACTCAGCATACTACAAACTCTACAGATTTTAATCGATAATATTTACACACATAAAATTGATAGAATTTTCAATATACACAATTATTTATAAAAAATATAAAAAATTAAGTACAATTTTAATATGTATTATTTTAATTATTATTATTTATATAGTTGCACATTTTTTTAAAAAAAATAATATAACCTAAACAAAAGATGGTAACAACGATGGAAGACGGTAACTGGCGACAACTGCGAATGGTAGTCGATGACTAATTGTAATAGTAGTGGTAATGTTTAAAAAAATTTAAAACAAAAAAATAAGATTAATGAATTACATATTATTTATCTTAATTATTAATATAATTTTTAATATAATTAATAATTATGATTAATCAAATATATTATACACCCTTTAAAAGAGGATGTATATTAGAATTAACCGTAAAAATAGTGATTGTAACTTGTTAAGTGTGATGAGGCGAGACGGTGATTTGAAAAAAAAAATACACACTTTTGCAACGGGCCTAAAGGGTCAAAATTGATTCTTCGAATCAAATTTGGGATCTCATTAGGTCAATGGACAGTCGCCACGTGGTTTCCGAGGCCCACCCCACTTTTGTGACTAGCAAGCAATTAATTATTGAAGGAAGAATAAGATACTATTCACACGATACAATCTTTTTTTTCTTTATTTTTGTCTGAATTCACACGATACAATCAATTCAGTCACAAAAACACAGACGGTGTCGATCGTTTTAGAGAAAGGGCTTCAAACTCACCCCAAGTTTCGTTTAAAACAATCCTGTGTATGTACCCAAAAAAAAAAATTCTTTGTAAAGTTATCAAAATGAATCAGTCAATAAATAAAATATGTGAGTTAAGTTAATAAAATTTAGGTTAAACTTAGCTTGGATTGACCTATTAATTCAAATTTTAATTAATTTTTTAATCTAACAAGTTAAACTTAAGAAGATATATTATGACTTAAATATATGAAAAGAGTTTAACTTAAAATACTAATACATTAAGTAGGAGAACTTCATGACGCAGTATCATGATGTTTACCAAAATATTTCAAGTGTCACTAGTTAGGTTATGGTACACTTTTTATTTATAGACAAAGTTTAATTCTCGATTTCAATTTGAAAAAAGAAATCGCTTCTTTTTGGAATTCTTGTCTAAGTTCAATATCTTAAAAGAATGCAAATGACGATTTCGAATATAAGGCAGTTATGCAAATTTAACATCAAATGTTTATGCGTGATATTTATCTTAATAAAAAATAAGTTTTGAAAGTAAAAGAGACTTTGCTTTCGAGAAATAAGGTAAATAGATACAAAAATGAAAATAAGTTAGATGTAAATGACAGGAATTAAAGTGCTTTTGAAATAAACGTTACAGGTAATGTAAATTGCATGAAATAAACAGTATAAAGTAAAACAGTTCAAAGTAATTAAAAAAAAAAGTAAATGTGCAAGTATATAAATTACAAAAACATAAATTTGCAGAAAGAGAAAAGAAAACAATTAAATGAAAGTAATTGAAAGAAATCAAATTATCTTTAAAAAAAATCATTCGATCAGGAGTAGAAGAGAGTTTTGCAATAAGGTAAAATAACTAAATGTAAATGGACTGAAATTAAACTTGTATTTAATTTACAAATTGTACATAAATGAAAGTGAATGTAAACATACTAAACTAGACTTGCATTGTTTTGCTCGAGAAGTCAAGGACGTGAAAGCGTTAAGTAACAAGTGTTTACAAGTATTGAATTTTTAACCCTTTAATGTTTCCATCCTCTTGGTATTAATAGACATCCTAAGTAACTACTCTTTTTACAAGATCTTGACATGTGCCTAAAACAAATATAACTGTTTAAATGATTAGTAATCTTTGTCTAGTAACCACCGGATCCTTATCAACGATCCTCGTACTACAATTAATTGTTCAATCTTTGTCAGCAATTCTTGTATTATCTTAATCTAACATCTACTACCACTATTAACTTTCAATTCAAATTCAAAAATCCTTTTGAATTTAAACTTGTATCTTCTATCATTTGCTAGTTCTCTAGTCGAGATCTTCCACTTTTCTTCTCCAAAATCTGTTAAGTGTAGCTACTTCTTCGAATCTTGATTTCGATATAGAATCAAAATCACAATACCTTTTATAAAGCCAAAATGACTTTACTTGATTTCGTATTTAAACTATCATTTTATTAATTTCGAGCTCTTACTATCACTTCGACTCCAATAACCACTTAAGTCTTAAATTTGCAAGATTCACTCGAGATCCCTTTATGATAGTTTTGAAATCGAAAGTACCATTTCAGGCACAAATATGAAGCTAACACTTTAGTTTCATAATTTTCTATTTCGATTCGAACCACCACTTCTCGATGATAGATCAAACCCATTATTCAGGCAATTCACAAATGGAACAACGACATCTAGTTGACTTCATTTCCTTTGATTCTAATTAGAATCATATAAAGTCACAAAATAACCTTTTGACATGTAATCGAAATACCTTAAATAAAAAAAGTGTTATTTTTATACCAACACACAATGAACTTTCTTATTTACTTAATTTGTGACTCATAGCATTGTCACCCATTTTAAAAGTTGATATCCACAGTAACTTCACTCTATCGACACTAATCCAATACTAGACCTTTCCTCTTTGACAACTTCACTTATTTATCAACACTCATATAACACTTTCATTATTACATCTTAATCTAGCCTATAAGTAGCATTTTTCGTAGGCCAACTCATAACAAAAGTATCAATGTTACAACCTTCCTCTTTAAATCAGGAAAAATACTTCAATTCTCTATTCAAATTAGAGAAAATTCCATAATTTACATTCCCTTTCAATTATATCTTTACAATACTCTTCAAGTAACTTAACTAACTAAATGAACATAACTAACTAACTCACAATTCCTATCAATATCCCTCCCTTCAAAGTAACCTTGTCCTCAAAAAGAAATCTATATGAAATAGTAAGAAAAATAACTAGACACGTAATAAGAATTTGTACACAACTAAGGCAATCAATAATTGGTAGAGCTATGTTAACAATAATAAGCGCTTCTTAAAAGTTGCTCCACCGCTAGTGCTAATATGGCTTCTTCTTTATTGGGATGTGGGTTAGATGACAAATCATACCAATCATCACTTTACACAACAAATAATTCTGTAGTCTTCAAACCATTAAAATTATCAAAGCAAATTCTGAAATTCCAGAATATAACAGATGAACCATATCTATATACGATACAACTACCGACCCTTTTTTTTTACTATTCATTCTACTATTCATTTAAACAGTGCAACTTTTCGTTCTGCTGATGCCTATCGTTTTCTTCTTTTCTATTTCCTTATGTTTATCCTTTACATTAACTTGGTAATGATATTATGACCATAGGATTAGGGATGAATTTGTCCAAAAAAAAATTGCTAGCTGTTCTTCAAGATTTTCACCTACGTGTGACCTTCAATGTGTTATTCCTTTTTTTTTTTTGGCCTTTTCTCTTCTTCCTCATTTCCTCTCCATTCTCTCGAAGAATTCCACTCTTTCCATTTCTCTTTCTCCACTACCAAATGTTGTAGCAGGAGGACGAGTGGACTTTAGAGCCCCACTCGGAATGCTACAACTTGAGCAATCTCACCCTGGAAACCATAAATAAATCTATGTTCTTTGTTATCCAAAAAACCCTAATCTCAATTTTTGGGGTTAGGGGTGGGTGAGATCCCTCTCCATTTTTTTTTTCAAATTTCAAATGTTTCTTTGTCTCCCCAATTACGATTTGCATGTAAGTATTCAATTTTCATCTCTACGCTGCCTCTTATGCTTAGTTTCTAATCTTTTAGGTTGGGTTGAGGCGCAGTGGTTCGTGAAGGTTGGGGCGATGACATCCGCACCTTTTCTTCCAGGCATCATTCTATCTTCCTCTCAAATCTCACAGTTCTTCTTCCCACTTACCCATATTCCTTCCATTCTCTTTTGGTCCTTTCCATTGCTTTTGTATCTGTTTTGCATCTGTTTTGGAGTGAAATCTTACGAAGTTGTGCGAACTCATTTGAGATTTGAAATGTTATTTGGCATCAAATCTATTGTTCTGTTCTACTATACACCCACTGACCCGTTTTCTTCACCCACTGAGATTTGAAATTTTATTTGCCATTTTCAGTTGGTTTCCGGGTTCTCTTTTCATCTTTCAATTTCTTTTCTACCTATTTTCCATCTCAACTACACCTAAATCCTATCAAGTTTTTCAAACCCATTCTGAATTTCATATTTGCCAGAACTATTGTTTGCTGAAGTTTTGTTGGTTTTTTTCTTTACTTTTGTTCATTCCTCATTCTTGGTTGAAGGTAAGCATTTGTTCTTTAGTTTTACATTTGAATATATGCAATCCAGTCAAACATCTATTCCTTCTCTCTACCTGAAATTGGTGACTGTTGAAGAAAATCTTTTAACTTTTTTTATTTTTCCAAAATAGCTCATTTTCAGAAAGATTTATTGATAAAAAGGGTAGTCATTCGCTAACTTCGTTCCCTTCAAGGTAAGTATTCTTTTCCTGTCAGATTAATTTTACTATTACTTTGTTGGGGAGTTATGTATGATTTGTAATTGAATATTTCTTTGGTATTGATGTAGGTGTATCTGTTAATTACTTCGTTGATTAGGTATGTGGTAACCCATAAGGGTTCACAAGTTCAAAGGAGGGGAATGAAATGAAAAGTGGTAGTGTTACAGTGGTATCATAATTAAAAATGTCCAGAAGGCAAATATACTAAGATAGCTTTACTATGGTATCATGATTACTCCCATTTGTTTGATGTATTTAGCTTGTCACTTCCTGGTGTTAGTGTCCTAACAGTAACTTCATTTATACACAATCACTGTCTTTGAGGTTGAGGTACAAAAGTGGGGTTGCTGTTAAGTTCAGGCACAAAGGTAATGTTCCTCATTTGAGTGTTTTGTTTTGATTTGCTTTATTTTGTTTAATATGTCTATTTTCCTCATCTTTTTTGCCTGTAACATTATCTCTAATAGAATTTCTCTAAAAAACATTTGCTTCAATTAATAAATAAAAAAGGAGATATACTTAATTACTTTGCATGTCTATTATTTACCATTGTATTTATCTTTGACACAAAAATGATTACTTAATTAATGATTATGTTTATTTACTTTGTCTTGAACTGTATAATTGTTTGCTAGAAACTGAATGGACATCAATTAAAATATGCTCTACGTAGATTTTCAAGCAAAGCAACAGTTTTTAAAGGTCTTCTTTATAATTTCTCATTCAAAAGAGAAGTACATTTTCTTTTGGGTGAGACAAGAGTACAAAGGGGGCAGACCATGTCTACCCTTTATTAATTTCTGAAGTGATCTAAATATAACTCATTGGATCACTATCTTTTATTATAATCAGTTGGTAAATTTCACTTGAATTTGGCTTTATAATTTCTATTTGTGAATTTGTTGACTCCAATGGACATCATCAACATGTGTCTTCTGGTCATAAGATATAATGTGTTGTAGTGCCACATTTCATGGCCCACTCCTCTGAACAACTTCAATTAGCGCAAAAAGGGAATTGTTATTAGATTCATGATTGGTCACAGGTAATTTCCTTTATGATTCTAATTGGGTTTGCTTCATGAAATCTAAATACGATACATCAAAATATTTGTGTTATATAATTAGTAGTCTGCATAGAATTTATTGGTCAAAATATTGAATGTACATGAATGCCAAATATTGACTTTGTTTTACAGAGGCGAGATGTCTGAAAATATATTTGTGAATTTTGATGTTTAAGATATCAGTTTTGGATCCTCTGCCCACTAGAGGAATCAATGTTCGATTTTATTTTATTTTATTTTGTATTTCTGAGTGCTAACTGCTAATGGAGGAGGCAATGGAAGTTATCTTATATCTGTTGCGCAGATAATTGAAAAACAACATTTGGATTCTCATCATAAATGCAAGCCTGTAACTATTACATCAGGCTTGCCATTAACACAAAATCACTGGGTTTCATGAACATTACATATGACTCTTGGTTTCAATAATGTTTGTGAGTTTTTACCCTTCTCCTTTAAATCTGATGGGTGATAATTTCTTAATTGTGTCATATAATAAAAATTAACCAATTTTTATTCATTAGATTTGATAGCATTCTATTGTTATTTTAGGTGCTAGAAACTCATCAAAAACTATTATTGGTGGGAAAAAAATATTAAGCAGTGACCTGATCATGTTTTATGGTTCTAATTCTAAGATCACCCTGTTATTTTTTGCAGATTGCCATTTCTGCCTTGCAATCTTCAAGAGGACTGTAAGGCTTATTGATTCCAGTGTTTATATTGAGATAGTCTCCAAGTGCTTATTGATTCCAGTGTTTCTTTATGTGGATGATAAATAACTAAAACATATATTGGTGGTAAAAAGGAGGATTATTGTGTTAGTTCTTCCAGCAGTAGATTATTTCTTGATTTTGAAATTATACATCCTTGCATGTGACATAATTGTTATGGAGCTCTGTTGATACATGTAATTTTTCATTCTAGAAATGATTAATATTTTTTATGATTACGGTCCTCCAACAAATGCTTATTCTTGATAGTTTCTAATCTTTTAGGTTGGGTTGAGGCGCGGTGGTTCGTGAAGTTTGGGGCGATGAGTGGTCCCGTGGGTCTGGGTGGCGGTTGATGCGGTGGTTGTTGAAGCTGCTAGCATCAAATCCAAAACAACAAGCTCATAAGCACCGATTGAGCAAGGTATAAACTTTATCATCTTACGGGTTTGAATCTTTATGTGCTTCTCCTTTTTTGAATGTGATTGGTGATCTCACCGTACATTTCAAATGTTTGTGATATTAGTTATACATTTAAATTGATTTGTATTATCTATATATGTATTTTGGAGATTTTCTATTTTATATAATCCATTTATATAAATATCTAAGGACAGATTTAATCATCACATATATGTTATTGGGGCCGTGTCTGCAATTGGAAGTGAGAAAACATATGAAAAAGATGGTAAAACAACAAAAATAAGAATCATGGAACTATGTGTGGAGGGCTAAGCAGGATTCTTTATATGTTTGTATTGATTGCTGCGAGTTGGTTTCTATATTCAGCAACCTATATGGTGTATTAATTTTGTTGTTTCAATGTTTAGTCACTTATTATTAAGTAGAGTCAAGATGGAGTGTCCTCTTTTTGTTGGCTATATGGATGAGGTTAATGACTTTATTGCTGGTGGTGATCTTAACAGCCTTATTGTTGTGATATAGTTTGCAAAAGTGAAGAGTTTTAAAGGTTTAAATATCCATTCATTTGTATGACTTTTTTTTTAAAAAAAAACCAATACTATTTTATTATTTTCTTTCCTAAGCTTTTTTGGTTTGTTATTATTCTAGGCAAATCTGTTCTTCAAAATGTGATGTTTGCCACCAAGATACTGTTCAATCCAGACATAGAAGAGACAAATGTGATCAGGAGCCAGTAAGCATATGAATCATGATGGTTATTTCTTTTAATTAAACAGACTGATTGAGCAAAGTGTTTATGGCCCCTATAATATTGGTGTTTTGCCTGATCCAACAAATTACTCAATGGAGAATGACTCTTTAAAGTTCAATCCTGAGAAGATAGTTGAGCAGCTTATTAATTGCAAGGAGGTTGTTCATTGATTTAATACATTTCGTAATACTTTTTTCATGGTGTCATACTTTTTATAAATTTTTTTATATAATTAACACGTTATGGTTTTTTTTTTAGGAAGGTTTCTAGGAAATTATATATTAAAGAAGGGGATTGGTGGTATCCTTCCTGCAAGTGCAAAAGAGCTGTAGTTTCTGATTCATGAGGTTAAAAGTCTAGCTTTTTTTGTTTCTCACTTCTCTTTAATTTGAAAATAGACACTTTATTGCAATAGTGAAAACCCTCTATATAGTCATTTCTTCAACCATTCTAACTCAGTTTACTTAGCATGGCAAAAGGTTTCAATAAGCATTCAATTCAACGATGAAGAGATAGATACAGGATTATCAAAAGTGGCATAAAGAGAAGCATCATGATTTGATCAGTTATAGCACTTAAGTACTTAACCTAATATGAAAAATCAGGTAAGTTGCTTTGAATCCCTTTGTTAGTGGATCTTGAGATTGTTAGTGGTCTTCTGAAGCTTTATACTTATTCTGATTTTCCTCACTTGCATTCTGCTCTCAATAAATTTATTTCAGTTTTGTGTATTTTCTAATTCAGGCAAGTTGCTTTGATTTTTTTAGAAGAGCATGATGTTAGATCATTATCTTGACCATATAGTTGCTACTTATTTTTCTCCAGCACAAACCACCTCTTCTAAGGAGTTGAAACATGTGAAAATTGAGTCATGATGTTCTTGATTTCAGATTGATTAAGCTTCATGATTATTGCTAATAGTATTCTATTGGGATGGAACTTTAAATGATATTATGTTATGCGCTTTTGTGTTTTTAAGTCATGCTTTGAAAAATTTCACTTCATGAGTTCCTACTGATACATTGCTGTCACGAGACAAATATAAGATGCACTTTTTCTATCTATTTTTTATTTGTTTAAATCTTTTTCCCGTTAAGATTGAGGTTAAAAGTCTATCTTTTTTTCGTTTCTCACTTCTCTTTAATTTGAAAATAGGCACTTTATTGCAATATTGAAAACCCTCTATATAGTCATTTCTTCAACCATTTTAAATCAATTTACTTAGCATGCCAAAAGGTTTCAATAAGCATTCAATTCAATGATGAAGAGATAGATACAGGGTTATCAGAAGTGGCATAAAGAGAAGGATCATGATTTGATCAATTATAGCACTTAAGTATTTAACCTAATATGAAAAGTCAGGTAAGTAGCTTTGAATCCCTTTGTTAGTGGAGCTTGAGATTGTTAGTGGTCTTCTGAAGCTTTATACTTATTCTGATTTTCCTCACTTGCATTCCTCTCATTAAATTTATTTCAATTTTGCATATTTTCTAATTCAGGTAAGTTGCTTTGAATTTTTGAGAAGGGCATGATGTTAGATCATTATCTTAACCATATAGTTGCTACTTAAATTTATGAAAACTTTCAATTTGACCTTCAGTACATGTTATCTGGATGCCTGATATGATGATATTTTTGAGCCTTTCTATATGATTTTTGAACCCCTTTCTAGATGGTAGTAATACAGTATAGAACTACTTATATCTTTTAGCACCTTCTGAGTGAACATTTTTTATTTCTATTACGTTATATACTTCCGCAACTCTTCCTCAATGAAGCTCTTAACACCGTCAATGAGTGAGTTGCAAGCCTTAACATTATTTAAACCTACAAATTTTTGCTATATTCATCTTTAGCCTAGCATATAAATCTACTGAGCTAATTGATTTTGCTTTCCTGACATAGGTTGGTTGATAACCACTTGGTGCATGTTCTGTCACCGAACATGTACCAAAATACCTCTAAAGCACTTGAGGCCCCTGTAATGTGAGATCTTTTGTTAGCAACCATGAAAACTAGCTAGCTGAACACTTACCAGGCAAGTAGCCTAGATGATGGTATCCGAATCATAAAGCTAGCTATCTTTTATTTCTTTTATTTCTATTTTGATCTTCCTAATCCTTGAACTGTTGGTGTTTGTTTTTGCATGGCTCTTAATTGTTTAATGGGTTATAAGTGAATATGGTAGGCTAGAGATGTTCTAACTTTCCCTGAGGTTTTAGAGTTAGTTGGTAAGACATTATTATTTAAAGTGGAAAAGAAGTCTGAATCCAGTTCCAACTTTGATGGTTCTTATCGAGTGAAGAGGACATGTGATGATGAGACTGTTATATCCATGTTTAAATTGGAAGCCGCTGATGTGACCCCACCCAAGGTTTTGGTACCACTTATTTTTTTAATTTGCTGCTTCTATAAACATTTTCAAAATATAACTTTTTAATTTGTGATTGTAAGCTTCTGTTTTCTAATTTGTGGACTTTACTGTTGTGATGGAATTGAAGGCTGTTCTCAAACCTGCTTTTAATGAGGTCTGTAATCTTGATTCTGACGTGGAGGAATTGGAGTCTGTTAAGACTAAGGTACTTTCTCCTGTTATATCTTTTTCCTGTCCCATTGTTTGTTCATTGCTTGGTTGATAACCATTTCATGGTTGCTTTTTAAGGAATTTCTGTCACAATTAATTGTTAGTCCTGTGTCCCTTGGATCTGCAAAGCCTTCTGTGGATACAAGTTCTAATCTATTGAAGAGAAAGTTAGATGTTGATTTTGAAGATTCAGTTGATGTTGACAGTAGCACTGTCCTGAAGGAATTGAAGATAGAGAAGGAATGAACTGAGTCTTGGGTTTGTATTTTTTTTTCTATTTGCCTTGGTTGTTATTTTTAATTCGACTTCAAATTATTTCATCATATATTCCAATTTTGAGGCCTGCTGAATATTTACCTTTCAAATTTTGGTTTTTAGTATGTACTCCTATTATCACAGATTTTATCATATATTTCAATGTTGAATAAATTGAAATGTCTCTGTCCAAATTAAAATATGACAGATGTAACCAAAGTAATACTCTTAAACTTGAAAATCAATTATGATAATATATGTAAATAGATACTTGGAATATGAAGTGATAATGTTCACCCGTGCATTGCACGGGTCATTGCACTAGTTATGTAACAAATGCACAACCCGTGAGAATTTCAAGAAACAAATCCTTTAAAACATCTTCCAGTGCACAAGTGAGAGACTTCCCATCATTGATCAGCGCTAATGCCACAGAGCTTTTATCAAGCACCGCAAATAATGTCTTTTCTTCCTTTAGAATCACTAACATTATGTTGACTATTACTTGTGCCAACTGAAACAGAGCTTCTATCAATTTCTTTAAGTCATTCACACTCTGTGAGGTAAGATCTGCCATATTGCGACCCACCAGCCTTTTGGTGAAGTCCACCATCTCCTCGATGGAGCCCACACACCGCTTGGTTTCATTCTGGCTCGATGCTCTTTCGCAGTTGCTTCCATCACAATCCAGAAGATTCCTCTTCAATTTCTGCTAATGGCTTCTCCCGGCCTGCCATCTCTGAATTCTGCAACTGAGACTTGTCTTCCATACAATCTTGCTTGAACTTGATGCTATGGGATTCTTGAGGTGCTGAATCCTTGGCCTGTAGCTGCTGCAAATCATTGCTAATGGAGGACTATGCCATTTCTAGAACCACAAAATCATCTTGGCTCTTTGAGGTTGATGGTGATTGGTTGCATCTTCCCCACATAGCAGCTTCTACATCATTCTTTCCAAATTCTTCATCAATTTCTCAATCTTGGACATTCTTTCCTCCATCAGCCAATGTGATGTCTTCAAATTAGCTATGGCTTCCTTGTTCTCACGTTGATACTCCTCTAATTGTGAAAAACGAGTTATGAAAGCACCATTGTTACAATCTCCAATGGAACAAGACTCTAATTCTTTATTCGAGTCAGAGAAAACTCTTTAATTTATATTCATTTTTAACTGTTTTTAAAATGTTTTTCAAGTCCTATTTATATCATGACCTAACTAACTAAATGAAAATAATTAACTACGTAACTCACAATTCCTATAGGATACTACCATTTTTAATTTGAAAAATTTAAACTTAATTGATAATTGAACTAATTTTTTAATTTATTTGTTATTAGTCTAAAAATAAATAATCATTTTTTTTGTTATTAATTTAAATTTTTTAAAAGATTAAATTTATTTTTTCAAAAAATAAAAATAGCATATTGGTGGGCTAACTTGCAATCCCACGACAAGTTATATTAGATTAACAAAATATTAACTCAAAACGTAATAAGCTTGAAAATGGCTTGGCCCGATTCGAGTCGAATTAACTCATTTTGATTGTTAAAAATATTACACATGTGTGGGCTCACATATGTATCTAATAATATTGTATGACTATCTTAAAATTATAGTCCAAAATTAATTGTGATCTAACAAGGTTAAAGTTGGACTCAGGGGTATTAAATTGCCATGAAATTTTATGTGTAGATATCATTAAGTGATTTCTAATTTGATGATGGGCCAAATTAGAAATAAAAGAAATATTATAATAACTGATGATTGTCAATTATTATAACAAGGGTTATGGTCCCTATCTGAACATATTGTTTGGTTTCTCAATGTAACCTTTCTACAGAGAAAACACACTAAAAATACGTATTAAGTGGAAGATCTTCAGACCCTCATATCTCTCTGAAGAATTACTATAGATCAAGGTACGCTTTCGCTCTTGTGTTCCTCTTACATCTTTCTCTTTGAATCTAAGTGGAGAATGGTTAAATCTTTTGGGTTA
The DNA here is from genome assembly GCA_029884605.1 of Ormosia emarginata. Classification (NCBI taxonomy): domain Eukaryota; kingdom Viridiplantae; phylum Streptophyta; class Magnoliopsida; order Fabales; family Fabaceae; genus Ormosia; species Ormosia emarginata. Next base: position 6,985,172 of record JAQQTP010000059.1, on the reverse strand, counting down.
GATCTATATTGAGATTTGATGTTTCTCTGAATGAATATTTCAAGAATTGAAATTCTACAAGTGGTATCAGAGCCATCTCCTTTTTTTAGATTCTTTGAGAAATTTCAGATTTTAAACTTTTGGGGAAAAGTTTGCTATATTAGGGTTCTAAAATTTTGTGAATTTACTCATTTGAAAGTTATGTTTATGGTAGTTTCACACCAATTTGTTACGATTGGAAAGAATTTTTCTTTACGATGAATTAAATTTCATTTGAAATTTCCTTTCCGTGTTGTTACGTGAAATCACCCAAATTTCCATGAAATCACCCAAATATCCATCACGTGAAATTCTGTGTTGTTACGTTTGTCTGGATATGAAATATATATATGCAGAATTGATTGGATCATTGGTTACTTTATATATTGATACTGTTCATCTTTTGATATATGTTGACATATATTGTTCGGATATGAATATATATATATATATATATATATATATATATGCAGAATTGATTGATCATTGCTTACTTTATATATTGATACTGTTCATCTTTTGATATATGTTGACATATATTGTTCGGATATGAATATATATATATATATATATATATATATATATATATATATATATATATATATATATATATATATATATGATATCTAATGAGAGGAGTGATTATTGTGAGAGGTGAGAGGAGTGAATTTTGACCATACAACCATACATGGATGGTCAAGATTAAAAGCTACTTAAAGGTCATGTGACTACTTAAAAAAGTCACATGCATTTATATTTTAATCTTGACCATTCATGTAAGATCCAATGGTCAAGATTCACTCCTTTCACCCTCTCATAATAAACACTCCTCTCACTGAAAGAAGATCATATATATATATATATATATATATATGGATCAAGTATATATATAATGATTGAATCAATTTGTGGGCGTTGAGCCCGTGGACAAAGGCAATGATATTTTTTTTGGGTGCATCTAATGACTTGTTAATCAAGTTTGTCTAACATTTAAAAGAACTAATTCATACAAGATGTCGCCAAAGTGAAACTCTCTTGTGTAGATTAGTTTCTTGAGAGTGTTAAGATGTTTTTTGTGTATGTAAATTCATGCGGGTATTGGTTGGCCCAAAGGACGACTAATATTTGGCCGAATTGCATATACATTTATGGTAATAAATATGTGAAAATTGTAAAGTTTCCATGTGAATAATAAGTTGATCCAAAGATAAACTCATTGTTTGACCGGAGTTATTTTCATTATCTGATCACTACACCAAGAGTACCATTTACAATTAATATTACTGTCTAAAGACTTGATATTAATGTTGTACTAGTTATCTGGAGATGCATCTAATTATTTAAATTTGACAATCATATATTTAGTTTATGATGTGAACATGTTTATTTATTTTGATTAAATTCTCTGTACAATTATTGCATCTGCTACTACTATATCTGTAAACACAAATAACATTCTCATGCTTAATGGGACCAACTTCAAGGATTGGAAAGAGAATGTGTTAATCATTCTTGGCTACATGGATCTAGATCTTGCGCTAAGGATGGAGCAGCCCACTCCTCTTACAGATGAAAGTTCTTCTGAAGCCAGAAGGTACTTTAAGAAGTAGGACCGCTCTAACCGTATGAGTCTAATGATCATAAAGCGCGGCATTCCGGAAGCATTTCGAGGCACAGCATATGAAGAGGTAACTCTGGCTAAAGATTTCCTTAATGAGATTGAAAAACGCTTTGCCAAAAATGATAAGGCGGAAACAAGCACGCTTTTAGCTAGCTTGACTTCCATGAGGTATCAAGGCAAGGGAATATAAGGGAGTACATCATGCAAATGTCTTATATAGCTTCTAAACTTAAGGCACTAAAGCTCGATTTGTCTGAGGACTTACTTGTGCATTTAGTATCGAATTCTCTTCCTGCACAATTTGGTCAATTCAAGGTCAGTTATAATTGTCAAAATGAGAAATGGACTCTCAATGAGCTCATTTGATATAGTGTGCAAGAAGAGAAAAGGATGAAACATGAGAAATTTGATAGTGCTCATCTAGCTACTACCTCAAAAGATAAGGGCAAGAAAAGAAAGAAAGATGAAACTGCTAAAGGTCCAGCACAAAAGAAACCTAAAGAAAGCATTGAAGGATGTTTCTTTTGTGGAAAGCCTAGACATATGAAGAAAGAATGTCCGAGGTATCATGCTTGGCGTGCCAAGAAAGTTATTTTTTTTACTTTGGTCTGTTTTGAGGTAAATTTAGCTTCAGTACCTAGAAACACTTAGTGGTTGGATTCCGGTGCTACTACTCATATCAGTGTTTCTATGCTGGGTTGCCTGAGCTACTGAAGACCAAGTGATGTTGAAAAACGCATCTTTGTGGGCGATGAAAAATCGTGGAAGTCAAGGCGATAGCGCATTTTAGGTTGTTATTAGGAACTGGTTATTATTTGGATTTGAAAGACACTTTTGTTGTACCGTCTTTTAGACGGAATTTGGTTTCAATTTCTTTGTTGGACAAATCTGAATATTATTGTTCTTTTGGAAACAATCAGTTTAGTCTTTCTTTAAATTCAAATATTGTTGGTACTGGTTCGTTGAGTATTTATGATAACCTATATTTGCTTTAAAATATTGCCTCATATAATGAAACCTTGCATGTGGAATCACATGGTACTAAAAGAAAGCTAAATAATGAAAAATTGGCAAAATTATGGCACAAGCGTTTGGGTCATATATCCAAATCAAGAATAGAAAGACTTGTGTCAGAAGGTATTTTAGATTCATTTGACTTCTCAGATTTAGATGTTTGTGTTAAGTGTATCAAAGGAAAACAGAACAAACAAAAGAGATTATGTGCTAATAGATCTTCAGACGTCTTAGAATTGATATATACAGATATTTACGGACTATTCCCGACGGCTTCTTAGAATGGTCAATGATACTTTATATCATTCATAGACAACTACTCACGTTGTGGGTACCTATATCTCATTCATGAGAAATCAGAGTCGTTGGACATGTTCAAAGCTTTCAAGGCTGAAGTTGAAAACCAACTTGGCAAGAAAATTAAGTGTATCAAGTCTGACCGTGGTGGTAAATATTACGACAGATATGACGGTTCAGGAGAACAACGTCCAGGACCATTTGCTAACTTCCTGAAGGAATGTGGAATCGTGCCACAGTGTACCATGGCGGGTTCACCTAGCATGAATGGTATAACTAAGAAACGAAACAGAACTCTTAAGGATATGATAAGGAGTATGATCAGTCAATCCACCTTACCAGAATCACTATGGGGAGAAGCAATAAAGACAACAACTTATATCTTAAATAGAGTACTAACTAAAGCGGTTGCCAAAACACCTTATGAGCTTTGGACAGACCAAAAGCCTAGTCTAAAGCACCTTCACATTTGGGGATGTCCATCTGAGGCTCGACCTTATAGGCCAAATGAAAAGAAATTGGACTCCAAAACATTGAGCTGCTACTTTATAGGTTACTCTGAGCGATATAGGGGCTATAAGTTTTATGATCCCACAATCAAGTCAATTTTTGAAACGGTAAATGCAATATTTTTTGAGGAAGTTGAGTTTAGGGGGAGAAATAAGGTTAGGGACATTGTCTTTGAGGAGGAATCGATTTTGATTCCTACTCCTACTACTTTTGACAGTGTACAAGTTTTAATACCTATACCTATCATTGATCAAGAATTAGTTTTGGAGCCTCAACAAGATAATGCTGAACAACTCCCTAATCAAGTTAGGGTAATTATTCCTAAAGAACAAACTCAACAACCTCAAGAACACATGCCATTAAGGAGATCCACAAGAGAGAGGAGAAATGCTATTCCAGATGATTATATCGTATTCCTCCAAGAACATGAGGACGTTGATGGCTTAATGGAAGATGATCCAATCAACATCCATTAAGCTATGCAAGATTCTAACTCTGAAAAGTGGATATATGCCATGAATGAGGAGTATAAGTCTATGCAAGACAATCAAGTTTGGGATCTTGTCCCATAACCTGAAGGAAAGAAGCTCATTGGCTGCAAATGGATATTTAAAACCAAAAAGGATTCTAAAGGTAATTTGAAAAGATATAAGGCTCGTCTTGTAGTTAAAGGCTTTACTCAAAAGGAAGGCATTGATTTTAAAGAGACTTTCTCTCTAGTTTCTTCAAAAGACTCTTTTAGGACTATTATGACTCTTGTTGCACATTTTGATCTTGAATTATATCAGATGGATGTTAAGACAACGTTTCTTAATGGAGACATTGATGAAATAATATATATAGTGCAACCAGAAAAATTTGTGTTTGGAGACCCAAAGAACATGGTTTGCAAATTAAAGAAATCCATCTATGGACTCAAGCAGGCTTCCTGTCAATGGTACTACAAGTTTCATTAGGTAGTTGTCTTATTTAGTTTTAAGATAAATGTTGTTGAGGATTGTGTGTATCACAAGTTCAGTGGGAGTAAGTTTATATTCTTGATTTTGTATGTTGATGACATACTACTTGCCACTAATGATAAGAACATGTTGTACGAAACTAAGACATTTCTATCAAAGAGTTTTGATATGAAAGACCTTGGTGAAGCATCTTTTGTATTAGGAATCCAGATACGTCATGATCGCTCTCGGGGTATTATTAGATTGTCACAAAAGAGCTATATAGAAAAGGTTCTTAAGCGATATGACATGCAAGAATGTAGACCAATAGACACCCATGTCGCTAAGGGAGACAAGTTCAGTCTCAATCAGTGCCCAAAGAATGACCTTGAAGTTAAAGAAATACAGAAGATTCCCTATGCCTCGCTTGTTGGGAGTTTAATGTATGTTCAGTTTTGCACACGTCCAGACATAGCATTCATAGTTGTAATGCTAGGCATATATTTAAGTAACCCTGGGATGGATTACTGGAAAGCAGCAAAAAGGGTTTTAAGGTATTTATAGAGAACTAAGAACTACATGCTCACATATAAGAGGTCAAATCATTTGGAGATCATTGGGTATTTAGATTTTGATATGCTGGATGTCACAACAGTAGGAGATCCACATCAGACTACATTTTTTTGTTGGCTGAAGGAGCTATTTCCTAGAAAAGTATCAAACAAACACTCATAGCTTCTTCTACTATGGCAGCAGAATTTGTAGCATGTTGTGAGGTATCCAACCATGGATTATGGTTACGAAACTTTGTCACTGGGCTGCATATTGTGAGTGGTATTGAATGACCACTAAAGTTGTATTGTGACAATAACTCAGCAGTTCAAAATTCCAACAACACCAGGAGCTCATCTCGTTCAAAGTTTATTGACATAAAGTTCCTGGTTGTGAAGGAAAGGATACAGAGTGGACAAATTTCTATATAGCACATTGGGACAAATTCTATGATTGCGGATCCGCTTACTAAGGGATTGACACCCAAAGTTTTTCATGAGCACACTACTCATATGTGTGTTTTATCATATGAGGAAAGTATGGTTTAGTGGGAGTTTGTAATTATCTATGTTTTGTTGCTCTATTTTGTACTTTAGACATGTTTTGTGTATTTGGATATTTTCTGCAGAAATATAGTATTCAGTTCATTCGCACTCTGTTTTATTAAGTTAAACTTTGATCTCAATAAAGTTTAAAGTAGGACCAGTTGGAAATAGACATGTTTAGATCACGTTACATGTAATTTTCATGCTATGCATCTATGATTGATCTATGTCATTTGGTTGTATTGGTATATGTGACTACTGATGGATTTAGTTACACTAAATGTAACGAAAGTTCCTTTAATCCTATATCAATGTAGTCAATGAGCGAGATTGTTAGGAATATCCCATTATGTGATAGCAATATTTAAGCGCATAAGGTGTATACATTTATAAGGTTACACATGTAGCCCAAGTGGGAGATTGTTGAAAATATTCAACATGTGTGGGCTCACGTATGTATCTAATAATATTGTATGGTTATCTTAAAAGTATAGTCCAAAATTAATTGTAATCTAACAAGGTTAAAGTTGGACTCAGGGGTATTAAATTGTCATGGAACTTTATGTGTAAATATCATTAAGTGATTTCTAATTTGATGAAGGGCCAAATTAGAAATAAAAGAAATATTATAATAACTGATGATTGTCAGTTATTATAACAGGGATTATGGTCCCCATTTGAACGTATCGTTTGGTTTCTCAATGTAACCTTTCTACAGAGAAAACACACAAAAAATACGTATCAAGTGGAAGATCTTCAGACCCTCATATCTCTCTGAAGAATTGCTATGGATTAAGGTACGCTTCCGCTCTTGTATTCTTCTTACATCTTTCTCTTTGAATCTAAGTGGAGAATGGTTAAATCTTTTGGGTTAGATTTATATTGAGATTTGATGTTTCTCTGTATGAATATTTCAAGAATTGAAATTCTACAATTTTGACACATCTAATTATTTGCATTATAAAATATGATTTTTTATTTTTTTGTTTAAAATCCATTCAAACCATTAGATTTTTGATGAAATAATTTAAAATTTATTGTGTTCTTAATCTGTTTCTTACAAGTTGAGAAATTTCAATGAGGTTGGTAATTATATTGGATTTGAATATAGTGTGGCCCCTCTACAAGTCTATATATTTTAGATCTGACAACTACAGACAATGCCCACTTTGTATATTATGGATCTGAGGCAAGGAAAAGAAAAGAATGTGATATATTATTCCAGAGCTGTCTTTACCTCTTTTCGATAAAAATGAGTTAAAATTTATTGTGTTCTTAATCTGTTACTTAGAAGATGAGAAATTTCAATGAGGTTGGTAATTATATTGGATTCGAATATAGTGTGGCCCCTCTACAAGTCTATATATTTCAAATCTGTCAACTACAGCCAATGCCCACTCTGTATATTATGGATCTGTAGCAAACAAAAGGATGTGATATACTTTTCCAAAGCAGTCTTTGTTGGATTAAATGTGTTATGTGATGGGTATGTAATTTATTTTATTAGTTTAATAAGTAATTAAATTAAATTAATAAATTAAATTTTTATTAGGTAAAAAAGAAAATATAGTTTTATAATTATAATAATTATTAACTTACAGTATTTAAAAAATAATTTTTATATAAAACTTAAGGTTTTGCTCCTGATCGTAAATAGTTTCTTTTTTCTTTATCATTATTAAAGTAGAAGAAGAGTATAAAGAAAGGTAAAGAAATAAAAAATGAGTTTTGAGATCTCTCTTATACTTTTGGAACACATTTATAAATCACAATTAGTGCTTTCATACATTCTTATTTGTGAGAATCATGAATTCTAATTTTTTTATGTTTTAATCATGAACCAACAACCCATTGGTCGAGTTAGCCTGGACCCTATAAAATAACCTCTCACATTAATAAGGAGAAATGATAATTAAATATAATTATAATGAAGAAATAAATTTTAGTTATTAAGTCTATTTATTAACTTAAAAAATAATATAATATTGAATATGATTTATAATATTTTTATTTTTATATATTTTACCGACTTTAAAAAAATGAATAGGTAGAGAAACCTTAAAACTTGGCATATAAATTTATTAAAAATACATGAAAGTTGTCCCATAATATCGCCAAAAAAATTTCTTTCCAAACATGCTTATATTACCACGTTATATATATATATATATATATATGTCGTGTTTGTATCCTACAATTTTTTGAATTTGATGTGTCCTTATGTTTGTGTTCATATCGTGTTTCGTGTCCATGTCCGTATTTGTGCTTCATAGATTGCAACACATTATGCGGGTGTTTGGAAAAGATTATTCCCACCTTCAACAACTTTTTTTATTGAAAAAAATATTGTAACAGTATTCAATCATATTTGTTAAAATTAACTTTAGTTTTTGTACGAAATTCAATGCATTTTAAAAGTTTTTTTTTCATAATGCTGAAATTTTAGTTTATGATTTTAGATTTTAGATTTTAGATTATTCCTTACACTTTGATATGTAAATCCCATTTTGTCCTCAATCAAAATTTTTTTTAATCAATTAAATAATTTTTAATCATTTTATACATATTTTAGTAATTTAATGCATAAAAGTGATTCTTTTTTTATACCATACAAATGAAACAGATTAGCTTAAAATCATTTTTTAACTAATATATCGAAACATAATCAATTATTGAAATAATCAAAGTTTTCACAGTTATCCCAAATACGCACTATATCAATGATTGATTACTCCGGATAAAGTTTTACTATATTTTGTTATAACTGATTGCTCCAAATAATTATATCAACAATTTTTTGTTTTAATGATTGCAACAATAAATTAATTTGGGATATTAATTGCAATAAATTAATAAATATTATTTTAATGGCATATTGTCATTACTGTCTGAGTATGGTCCATTTCAAATAAATTATAATATTATAAAAGATAAATGAAATGTGTATGAATTGCATAATATGTTAGTTCAAGAGAAAACCAGATTTAAGAATCAAAGAAAACACTTTATCTATTATGTGAATCATCAAAGAGCTGAAAAGAAACATGGAAAGGAAAAATGACCATTAAATATTGATGAGTCATCTGTCAAAATTTAGGATACAAAGTCAAACAATAATATATGTCATTTCTGTAGAAAATTTGGACACTTCTAGAAGGATTGACCAAGGTGTTAAGGCTTGGTTCGAACAGAAAGATAAGCTTCATGCTTATGTATGTTTCAAATTAAATTTAACTAAAGTTCCCCATAATACTTGATGGATTGATTCTGGATGTATAACTTATATTTTTAATACGATGCAAGAATTTCCTACAATCCAAACCATAAACCCAAATGAGAAGTTCGTCTTCATGGGGAATAGAGTGAAGGTTCTAGTAGAAGATGTCGGGACTTATCGTTTAATCCTAAACACTATATATCATTTAGATTTATTTGAACTTTTTTATGTACCTACTATTTCGAGGAATTTAGTTTATTTGTCTAAACTTGATATTATTGGATACTCTTTTAGGTTTAGTCATGAATGTTTTAGTTTGTATAAGCATACCTATATGATTGGTTCTGGTATACTTTGTGATAGTTTATATGAAGTGAATCTTGATAATTTATATGTTAAAACTTTTATGACCTTGCATCATAATGTTGGCACTAAATGTAGTTTAGTGAATGAACGTTCTGTTTACTTGTGACATAAACGTTTGAGTCACATTTCTAAAGAAAGAATAGAAATGTTGGTAAAAAATGACATCCTTCCATATTTGGATTTCATTGACCTTAATATGTGTGTGGATTGCATTAAAGAAAAACAAACACAACACATAAAGAAAAGTGTCACAAGAAGCACCCAACTTCTTGAAATTGTACACACCAATATATGTGGGCTCTTTGATGTCAATTCTTTTGATAAAGAAAAGTACTTTATCACCTTCATTGGCGATTATTCACGTTACAGATATATCTATTTTCTGTATAAGAAATCTTAAGCAGTGAATGCCTTCAAAATTTATGTAAATGAAGCTGAAAGGTAATTGGATATAAAGGTAAAAATCGTAATATCAGATAGAGATGGTGAATGTTATGGAAGATTTGATGAAACTAGACAACATCCAAGTCTATTTGCTAAGTTCCTAAAAAAGCGTGACATATGTGCTCAATACACAATGTCAGGTACATCACAACAAAATAGTGTATCAGAAAGGCGTAAGCAAACCTTAATGGATATGGTCATGAGCATGTTAAGTAACACATCTTTACCTTTGTCATTATGGATGTATGCTTTAAAAACTGTCATGTATTTATTGAATAAGGTTCCTAGTAAGGTAATTCCAAAGACACCTTTTGAACTATGGACAGGTAAGAAATCCAGTTTAAGGCACCTGCATGTTTGGGGATGTCAGACAGAAATAAGAATCTATAATCCACAAGAAAAAAAAATAGATTTAAGAACAATCAGTAGATATTTTATTAGAAATCCAGAAAAGTCTAATGGGTATAGATTTTATTATCTTACCCATAGTACAAAATTTATTGAAATTGGAAATGCCTGGTTCATTGAGAATTGTGAGACAAGTGGGAGTGAAGCTTCACGAAATATGGAGATTAAGGAAGTTAGAGTACAAGTTCTTTTGACTTGTGCTCTTACTTAAGAAATTGTTGTTTTTCATGTTGTTGAACCGCATAACAATCAAGAAGAACAACAAATTAATGATCCCGAGGTTGACAATATAGTATAACAATCACAAGAAATAACATTAAGAAGATCCCAAAGAAAAATGAGATTTGTTATTTTAAATGACTATGTAGTATATCTACAAGAGTCAAAAAACGACTTGGGAATTAATGACAATGATCCAATTTCATTTTCACAAGCCATTAATAGTGATAATGCTGATAAATGGTTAGATACCATAAAAAATGAGCTTAAATCAATAGAATATAATGGCATGTGGGACCTTGTGGAATTACTTGTAGGGTGCAAGATAGTTTGATGTAATGGGTCTTTAAGACTAAGTGTGACTCTCATGGCAACCTTGATCACTACAAAGCTCATCTTGTTGCTAAAGGTTTTACTCAAAATGATGACATTGACTATAAAGAAACATTCTTGCCAGTTTCCTAAAAAGATTCTTTTAGAATTATCATGTCATTAATTAGTTGCTCATTATAATCTAGAGTTGCATCAAATGGATATGAAAATCGTCTTTTTAAATGGGAATTTAGAGGAAGATGTTTATATAGATCAACCAATGGGGTTTTCAGTTGAGGAGAAAGAACACATGGTGCGCAAACTTAAGAAATCAATATACAGACTTAAGCAAGCTTCCCGATAACGGTATCTCAAGTTCAATGATACTATTGTATCATTCAGATTTAATGAAAACACTATTGATTGGTGTATATATCTGAAGGTCAGTGGGAGTAAGTTTATCTTTTTAATTCTGTATGTTGATGACATCTTGCTTGTAACTAATGATCTTGGTCTATTATATGAGACTAAGAAGTTTCTCTCTAATAACTTTGAAATGAAAGATATAGGAGAGGCAAGCTATGTGATTGTAATAGAATTATTCTGTGACAGATCACTTAAGATACTTGCAATGAACGAAGGATCACATGCTTACTTATAGAAGATCTGATCATCTTGAAGTGGTTGGATATTCAGATTCAGATTTTGTCGGTTATATCTTTTAACCAGAGGAGCGATATCATAGAAGAATGCGAAGCAATCAATTATTGTTGCTTCCACCATGGAAGTTAAATTTGTGACATGCTTTGAGATCATGGTTCATGCTAAGTGGTCACAAAACTTTATTTCAGGATTTGGAGTAGTCGACAGTATTGTTAGACCGCTGAAAATTTAATGTGATAATTCCACACTTGTCTTCTTTTATAAAAACAACAAGTATTCTAAATGTGCTAAATATATAAAATTAAAATACTTTGTCATTAAAGAAGAAGTTCAGAAACATAGAGTGTCAATAGCACATTAGCACCGACTTTATGATTGTTGACCCATTTGACAAAAATGGTTACTGCCCAAAACATTTAGTGAATATGTTGAAAGTATGGACATTGTTACCAAATAAGAATTATTGTAAATTATGTTTATGTTTTATGTACTTTGACACTTTGAGCTCATGAATGAATATATTTATGTCTTACCTGTTTTTCAGATTTGTATACATGATTAAATAAGAATGATGATAACAAGTTTTGTCTTTAATAGAGACATTATTGTTGGACTAATTATGTACTTTTCATTTATAGATCATGTTAAAGAGAAGATTAACTCTATAGTATATGGAAGAGACTATGTTAATTAAATGATATACAATTACTATAACTCATGTTAGTTTTTATTCTTGGTCACGATTAATGATGTATTCAATATAAAAAAAGTTTAATTTTATATATATATATATATATATGAAAGATCAACTTATCACAGTGTAAGTCTTTTTTGATTTACACTCATTTTCAACAGTTAGATTCACTTTCATCTAATGATTACTTTTAACGAAATAATCTCAATCATTAGATGAAAGTGATCTAACGATTGAAAAATGAGTGTAAGTCAAAAAGACTTACACTGATGTAACCGATCTCCTCATATATATATATATATATATATATATATATATATATATATATATATATATATATATATATATATATATATATATATATATATATATCATATTATGTTTTAATAGTCTTTACCTCTTTTCGATGAAATAATTCAAAATTTATTGTGTGCTTAATCTATTTCTTACAAGTTGAGAAATTTCAATGAGGTTGGTAATTATATTGGATTCGAATATAATGTGAACCCTCTACAAGTCTATATATTTCAGATCTGTCAACTACAGACAATGCCGACTCTGTACATTATGGATCTGTGACAAGCAAAAGAATGTGATGTACTTTTCCAAAGCTGTCTTTACCTCTTTTGCATGAAACTTCGTTGCAAATACTATATCGTAGTGCTTTAATTATTATTGTAAGAAATCACTAAGTCATTTTTTTGTTTGGAAAAATAAGCCAAATTATCATTGAAAGATAAACTGAGTTCAAAGTGCTTGATTAAACAATAAACATCCTCCAACAAAAGCAAGTAAAAGAGGAGCACACTTTACAAAGCATAGCATATTCAACTATAATTGCCTTTTTTTTTAATTAAAAGTGAGTATTGTGGAACTTAGAAACAAGAGGTAGGAGAGATTTTGTTTTGTTATGTGGATAAATTATTTGCAGCAAAATTACATTATACAATTAAAATAAACAAGTTAATTAAAGGAGCACCATAAATTTATTTTGAAGATTTAGTCCAAATTAACCTTGTGAAAATTGGTAAAATCCTATAGATCACGAAAAACAACCCAACAACTTACTACCCAAGTTTCAAGTTACTTAATTGTACATTTAGCAACTAGTATGTATATTTTGGGATATTATTTTAATTTTTTTCATAAATATCAATAAAACTAATAACTTAGTTTGTATAATACAAAAGGATAAAATAACTGAAAATCTAAATTGAAAATGGTTAGAATGTTATTTTATTCGGAGATTCATATATACTGTAATTTAATGAATTTTTTTTATTAAATCATATTTTGACAAAAACGTCAAGGAATTCAGATCCCGGCGTGCAGGCAGGGCAGTCCCTCAGTGCAATGAGATTAGAGAATCAAAAAAGTGTTCGGCATGTTACACCTGCGTCCAAGATGTTTTGCCTTGGAATTTGCGAACCATCCTTTTCACGTTGCCACCGCTGTGCCTCACGTCACGTGCTCTCACCCATCTTTGTCCTTTCCTAATTCCTAACAACTTCAATAATTTAGGTGGCTGTTACGTGGTGCAATATCAAACAAAAATCATTTGTCTTGCGTGGCTACATATAGCATGAACCACCAGGTCATTTTGATGATTCACTCATACTTTAGAAGTAGTTATGGAAAATTTAGATCTTGGCCCAATGTTTTTAATTATGTGACTTTGCATCAGTGTTACAACAACAAACATTGTTTATTTATCGTGATAAACTACGGCCCAATGGGGGATGATCGTGTACTCCTTGAGCTCTTCCACTAACAATGAAACTGTGGCCCTTATAATAAGAGTATCTCCACTGGCCCTTATAATTATACACTTCAGTGTCCAATAGCTAAGCACTTTATAAAAAAAAGCCTTGTAAGACTAACATCTCCCCGTATTGCCATTAAGCTACTTGGGCCCAGAAACAAAAAAACCCATTGGGACATCTCAAATCCTTTCTATATCTTCTAAAATCTAAGGGGGGTTATGACAATTTTGCTTTTCCATTAACGGTTTGGCTCCTCCAATCTTGATTCGCTGCAGGTTGTATGATGCGAGTTGTGAATGTTAGCATGGATGTAGCTTCAAGATTGATTCCCATAAGTGGTTGTAGTAAGATTCAAGAGGAGTATTATTGAACTGAATACATCTCTGGACTTTGGCTTTACAATAGTGATCGACCAGATTCTATTACCGTTCAAAAGATTCTTATTAGATTCCCCTATCAAAAGAAGTTTTTTGTGCCACATTCCATTTATCATAGAAGATAATGTGTTGCTTATTGTTATATAGAGTTCAATTATAAATTAATTTATATGAAAAAAAATATTAATATAATGGTTTTTCTGTACACAAATTTAAAAATATTTTAATTTAATGATTTTTTTTTTACGGTCAAAAGTGGCAATTTATTAACTGGAAAAAGCCATTACATCGAGGGAAGCAAGGTTGCTAATCTCAGGGGGGGGCTCCTCAACCCAAAACATGTCCACAACATTCCCTGCTAGTTTCGCTAGATGGTGTGCAACCTTGTTACCATCTCAATAAACATGTGAAAAGCTACGGCCATGAAAATTATCACGCAAGGCTATACAATCTAATATATTAGCAGATCAAAGTAGGTGTTTTGTGATTTCTTATTCTGGAGAGCTAATACCATTTCTTGGCAATCAGACTCAGCTTCAAGGTTCAAAAAGCTAAGGTCAGCCGCAAAGGATAGGCATAGCTTCATGCCTAGCGCCTCAGCCATTTTTGCCTCTAACGCCTGGTGAATTTTAATCTAATGATGAAGTAGAAAAAAAGTATAACTTTCTTATAAACTGTAAAAGTTATCTACATATAATTACTTTTTTCTGTAGTCGACTAGTTATGAGTAGTTTTAATGATCAATTGAGAATTCCCTCTTCCCAATTTTAAAGATCAAATAGAAACTCAAAGAACAGGAAATATGAGATTTCAATAATGAAAACCACTCTTACATGTTTGGCCTAATGCGAATGTCTTAAGGCACGCGCGCTGTACTGCACTACATCACATAATTAATGGCCTTACCTTATTGCTAAGATTTGGGGCGGCCAAGTTGCACCCTACGTACTTATCAATATATTTCTTTCATCTCCACCATCTTGTTTGTCTCGCGAATTATTCACTTCGCATGAAGAAAAAAAAATCTTTAAATATGTTATTTTTAATTCAATTTTAAAATTTATGTGTATAAAAATAATATTATTGAAAGAAATCTCTATATAAACATTTATTAATATTTGAAAGAATAGTTTCTCATCTATAAAATAAGAAATATTAAAAAAAAAAGAAGCACCTCTTAAAACAACTTTTGGGGGCGCGTTACCATTGTACTTGTAAATAATGCTGGCAACTTGGTAATGATGGTGATTATTTTGCTTGTGGATGTTTTAGGTGTAGCATCATTTTACATGCGACACTAGAATGCTATGCAAAATAAACTTCCAAGGAGATATTGGTATGGTGTGAAAATTTAATTGGTGAATTTCTAGACGCTGATAACAAGTTTTTCCTTTTGACTCCTGTTAACTTCCAATGGCAAAAATCCAAGATTGCCCTAATTATAGTAAGATGTTTGTACTGAGGTTCTTGTCGTTCACAGAAGTTTCAGAGCCCCAACTTTCTCGTAGTGGATATGGGTACCTGTGTGACGGCATGCCTTTCCATTAGGGCAGCTGGGGAAAATAGTGTGAAAATAGTTGTTAGTATAGAGAGATTTTTATTTAAATTATGAGTATTTAGTTGGATGTACTAAGTCAATACTTAATATTTTCATAAATTTTTGTGTTTCATAATTAATTTTATGGCACTCTATGAAAATATCAAATTCTGATTGATTTAGTGTACCTAACTATCATATCCATAATTTAGATAAGATTTTCTCGTCAGTATATTCAACCAAACGCCCACAAGTGTCTGCTTAAATAAATTGTTAAAATAAAGTATTTAAAAAAAAATAAAAAATAAATATTGGATAGACTTGAACTAAAAGAGCTTTTTCAGAAGGGTGCAAAGCATATTTAATATATTCAAAAATCAAAATATGCACGAAGAGAAATATTAATACATCAATATCAAGAAATTAAAAGATATTCACTTTTTGGGAAGAGGACATATCAAATTCGGTAATGAGGCCAAACTGAAAAAAACAAATGCCACGTGCAAGAAAATTTTTATATTCTTCCGGGTGCTGAAGAGTGAAGACCCACGCTCTTGTACTCATAATTAGTTCCAACACCTAGACATAGACCTACCAATTTAGTTTGTGTACTTGATTAATATAAAATGATACTTATTTTGATATCTTTAGATTTAAATCCTACAATTATAAAATTAATTATATGTTTCTTTTGGAATTTACTGTACAAGCGTAATGTACATTACCCAAGAATCTCTGTAGAGTAAGTTGTTTAAAAAAAAATGGTGTATATACATTGGGTAATAATCTCATGACCAACATTTAAACATTGAAGTTTCTTACTAATATGTAGGGAAAAAATTCTTTAAATTTTCAGGAATATGTCATATAATTAACTAAAGGAAGATGAGAAATAATATCAAGATGCACTTTTTTACCATAAAACACAATAATAAATAAGTTGTTATACATATCGAAAAGTCACTTAAGTAGTAAGTAACTTAATAGTTAAGAAGTACGATTTCAAGAGTTCAACCTGCAAAAAAAATTTATAAAGAGAAACAATTTTGGTAATTGTGTGAAAGAATTCTAATAATTTAAACATGAATAATGGGATTCCAAGTTAAAAAAAAAAGTAAAAATAACTAGGCTTACTAGTGTAGAAAATTTCTAAAGCGCTAATGGTACCGTGGATAAGAACTTAGAAGTTCATTAGCAAAAGAGTATAAGTTAAAAATAAATCAATCCAAAAGTAAGAAAGGTTGTTGAAATAGCGCACTTGAAGATCAGCTATAGATTAATTGTAGCCTTCAATTTGTTTTTGAGCCGAATTTATGGAAAAGTAACTATAAATAACACTGTATGTAGCATTCACAATTTCAATTTGCTTGTCAAAGTTATACGAAAGTGGCTTCTTTAATATAACATAAAGCAGGTTTTTAGAGAAAAGAAAGTTAATTGGGATTAGGGGCTGCTTATTTTGTCAAAAATTATGTGGGGATGCAGAATTTCAGGGTTCATTTGACACTTACACTAATAACAGTAATATGATCACCTCGATGACTACTCCTTTGATTAGTCCAAGTCTTTGGCCGCCCTTTATGATCAATTTCCACAGCTAAACAGAAAGCTACTTAATGAGCAAGGAAATTCCGGCATAGAGGGACCCAGAGATACACCGATATACGATAAAGATCATTTTCGTTATACCTTTTAGTGTTATGGTATACAGTCTGAAAGAATTTATTAGAATTTAGTCTAATTAAGATTTATAAGTAATTATTAAATAAGTTAAATTAGTAGAGACTATTTATTTATTTAAAAATTAAAAATAATGTCAACTCATTCTATAAAAATAATTCTGACTATTTATTATTTTCCTTTATCAACAATGCTATTTGGTTTCAACTTTCAATTGGGAAAGAGACACATGGCTGCGACTGCTTACTTCTTTTCTTTCTTTTTCTTTTTTTAAAGCTACGCTACTTGCTAAAGTTGCTTAATGTCCCTCTTAGATAAGTTGCTTAATGTCCTTCTTAGATCTAATTGATGAGATATTTTTTGCACATACAAGAATCATCAAGTTATATTTATACACATATACATAATTAAAGAAAAAAAATATACGAGTCTCATTAAATATATTCATCATAACAAATATTTTCTCTCTCTAAATTTATGTATATATAAATATGACGTGATGTATCTTATATACATACAAAAATATTTCTTAATTCATTTAACATTCACCTTTTATGACTAATGAAATAAGATCTTTGTCCTATGAAGAAACTCATGGTTCTCACTATAATGGGAGATCCTAAGAGATGGAGAAGGTGAGTTAACTGCAAAAACGCTAAATCATGCGAATTTTATTTTGTAGAACGACATACGAATCTACTAAAATAACACAACTGTGTTGCATTTTGTCAATCAATTTTTTCATATATGTTTTTCTCTCCCACTGCGATTGGCCAGATTATTTCATGTGTGATTTCATTTCTAACAATTCGTACAATATAGTAGTTCTTGAGTTAACCCTGAATATTAAGTTTCAAACCCAACTGTGAATATTAAGATTCATTAAAAATTAAAACCTAATATTAAATGCTTCTTAAGAAAGTTGAGTGTCTATACACTACAATATTATTGAGTAAACCTTTTTGGATGATTTTATGAATTAATGAGTGAGAAAATAGCTTTCATTAACCATTGATGAAGGCTTGCAAATACTGATATAGTAAAATAGAGTGAGGTCCCTCCCGAATTGAATTCTTTAATTCAAATTAGCGAGTAATTAGATATATGTATATTTTATGAGAGTGGCGTCACTCTTATTTTATAATTTTTTTTATTAAATAACTTTTGATTTGATTTGATATAATGATTTAAATTGATTTATTTAATAAAAATTTAATGGAATGAGAATGACAATAAACATAAAAAGAGTGACACTTTCATATTTCACGGACTCCAAGTGCGAATGTAGTCTCATTGTAAAGGTTCATGCTGACAGAATTCCAAGTGCTCAAACAGTGCAAACCGAGTTAACTTCAATCTGGGAATCTCCAGGTGAACTTGCTCTTACCAATTCGAACATGGTATCTATATAATCAAGTATTCATCAGTGACGAGAAGGAAATGTTGCCATCTTGCAAGATGGTCTCTGTATTAGCAAGAGGATATTAATTAGATGGTGTTCATCATCAATAATTAATACCACTACGGATGCAATTCTGGAGTCTTCGATTGAGAAGATAACTTCTAAAGCTGGGATCAAGCAGCTTCATATAGTGAAAATGCAAATGGTGAACAAGTCTCAAGTCACTTTTTAGCAAAGATTTTGTGAATTGCCTTTTGAACCAAGCTCTCAAAGGCAAACTTCCAGTTAAGTTGCAGATCCTCAAGGCAAATCACATGAAATAAATTTATCTCTGACACGAGCATATTCCAGTTTAAAAGAAACCATACAGCAAGAAATTCCTTGTCGTCATTTGCTGCTAAAATTAATTTTGGGTGAATATTGGGAGCGGATCCTTAAAGCGGACGGATAGGAATGTAGCATGCATGATCCTCTTATTGAATGTTAATATGGCAGTTTAGTAGAAAAAGAATGACGGAAACCGTGAGATGAAAGGGGTTGTCAACGGCATTCAAAGAACTAGATGATAATGATTAATTTGTGATCAAATGAGAGGATTCGAAACTAATAAGAATCTTGTATCGTGTGTCTTAATATTTTAAATATGATTATTATTTATTAAATTATTTTATTTAATATTAATTAATTTTAAATTAAAATTACACGTAACATTAGAATTAAAATCTTATTTTCATGGCTTTTTTTAATATTCTTTGAGTTTGAATTATTTTTTATTGAGATACTGATACTAATACTTTCTACAAGTGCTTTTTCTTATATTCGAACGTTTAAACTTATTTATCATTTGAATTGAATTTTTCTCGTGAATACAAGTACATTAAGATTGAATGATATTTGTTGATTTAAAAAAATAGTCATTGAAATAATCAATTTTCTTTATCATAAATATTGGTAAAAAAATAGATAAAATAATATATAATTATATGCAAATGGAAGATAACAAGCAAGCAAACAAACATTCACCAAACCAACAAACATGTAAGAGAAAAAGAGAAAAGGGAGAGCAGGTTAGAGCCTAAAACAAACGTGACAAGCCCACAAAGCATTGTCTGGGTTACGGCCGACCCAGCATGAGTTAGTGGGAGACAGTTAAAGCGTTACCCACAACTTTCTCTTTCTCTCTCTCTCTCTCTCACAAAACAAAACTAGAGCATCCTCCATCCATCCATCTGATAAAGACAAGACTGACCTTGTTTTGTTTTCTTTTGCAAAATGCAGTATGCTTTCGTTTTTGCATGTAGGATGAGGATTTTTTAATTTTTATTTTTTTTAAATAATTAATTATAAGAGAGAAAAAATATAAAATTATAAAAAAATTTATAAATTTTAATTAAATTTCACACTTAATTTTTTTTATAATTTTTTTTCTTTAATAATTGACTACTTAAAAAAAAAAATTGAAAAGATTCTGATCCTACCTTCTCTTTCTCTGAGTCACCGTGTGATTCGGCAATTCCCCCACTCACCAATTCATAAAGCTATTTACTTCTCCCATACAAGTGCGTGCGTACTTTAGATTTTTCCGGTGACCATATATATATGATCTTCTAGAGATGGGTGTTCAAAGTTTATATCCCCCAAGCGCATCATCTTTTTTGCGATGAATAAAGATTTTTTATATTTTTAAAAGAATATAGATATTATTTATATTATTTTTAAAAAATATAATTAAGTAATAAAAAATAATAAAAAAATATGTATAATAAATAATATTAAATAAAATATAAAAAGAAGTGTATATACTATTTAATATAAAAATATAAAAATTATTTTATAATATACTCTTTACCATTTTCTATTAATTCAGATAAACGTTGTAAATAATTGATTAAAATTCTGAACGTTGTCCGTCACATATATATTATATAGGAACGAATATAGTATTCTGTTTTACCCTCTCCCTTTTTTCATAATCAAATCATGTAATTGAAGGTTGCATTCAATCTTAACCATACATATATAATATTATAATTACGCAGTCCTAATTGGGTGATTGAATTTATTTTTTTTGTTTCGATTAAATTACTGTGAGTTGTGTGTATAAACTAAATATTATTATATTTAGTGCTGTTTCATGTAATGTTTCTTATAATTTGATCGGTTCAGCATTTGGTGTGATTTGTGAATGTAAAACTAAAACCGGTGGTAAAAAAAGGAAATGATATAATCTAATAGTTAAATTGCATTAGAAAAGGCAATAATTACTCTTTTTTATATATATTTTAGAAAGGTAGATTAGGTATCGTGGTTAATTATGTGTTGTGACTGAGGGTTTAATGTTCCAAAAGCAGTGCTAACAGTTGATATTAAAAAAAAAACAGTAGTAACAGTTTTATGATAACAAATAGTTACGTAAAGTGTAAGCCAGACGATATTAATGGCATTCATAATGATGTAATAAAAGTTGTTTCTTAGTGCCCATTGATCCATACTCAAAATATTTTAATTTGTTCCTTCGAAGTGAGAGATTTGGATAGGAAGGCATGGACAACATGAATAATAACAAAGTAAAATGAGAATAATTTGGAAGTAGATCAGTTCTTCGCACATGTTTTTCTGCATGAGGGGATGACTAGATTCAAACACTTTGTCGTTTTCCCATCCAGCCATTATGCATTTTGGTCTTCATTAATGCTTGTGAGAAAAAGGTTATATCAAGTTATTATCAGCCTTGCTTTTGCTAGCTCATCCTTGTTTTTCTTGGGTTGTTCACATATCTATTTCGTAGTGCAGATATAGCTGCTCTCTTTCCCAAATTTTTAGATTTCTATTGTGAGTTCATGATAATATTAAACGTATGCATAGACGCTTAGATTAGGGATGATAAATAAATAGATTGATATGATTTTAGATTGAATTATAATAGATAGATTTTAAATAAATTATGAATTTATTTATGATTTATTATAAAATATTTAATATTATTTAATTTATTTATTAATCTATTTTAATAAATTAGATGGATGAATATCTAACTCATTTATTTAAAAATAATTCTATCTTTACAATTTTTTATTCTTTTTTTAAAAAATATTTCTCTTTTAAAAATTTTCATTCTTTCTTTAAAAAATATTTATTTCTCTAAAAAATTTCATTCTCTCCCTAAAAATATTTTTCTTTCTAAATTTTTTTCTATCTCTAAAAATTTTTATTCTCTCTCTAAATTTTTTCTCTTAAAAATTTTTTATTCTCTCTCTAGAAAATATTCTTTCTCTCACTAAAAAAATTTTCTCTAATTTTTTTTACTTAGTAACATTTATGTTCAGTTGTTTGAACAAAAAACAAACCATAAAATACATTAAATATCTATTGAATTAATTTTTAATTGGATATCAGTTGAATATCTAATGATATTTTGATTGGATTACTAACTATCTATAACTAAATTTAATCCATTAAAAATAATCTAATAAAATACATTAATTTAATTAAATGGACTAAATTAGTTTTAATATGAATGGATTAGATGAATTAAAAATTGATAAATTTTATTACTAGTCCTAATTTACTCTATGTTTGGATGACAGGTAATGGGAGAAAATGAAAGGAAATGAGAGGAACGGAAATAATTTTCTGTGTTTGGGAGTTTTAAAATGTATGAATCTTAATCTTAACAACACGTGAATCATTCGCCTCCTCTTCCTCAAATGCCCAATTTTTGTTCCTCCAAAATTGAGGTGAAATGAACACATTACGTTTCGCTCCATCCTTAATGAATCTTCCAAACAAAGAGGGAAAACTATGTTTATTCCTTCCCTTTCCTTTTCAATTCATTCCCACTATTCCGTTGCTCCATTAATGAAAAAATATCCAAACACACATGGTTAGAGTATGTGTGTGTGTGTGTATATATATATATATATATATATATATATATATATATATATATATATATATATATATATGTCGGTCTTCCATTACTTCTATGTTCTATTGTTTATTTATTTTATTTGGCTATAGGCCCACAATATCGAAACGATATTTCATTTGAATTAATTGTTCTATCTGCCTACTGCTTAAAACAATGAAACTCAATTGTATATAATTGATCTAGCTAGCCTTTTAATCATAGGACACCATTTGGTATATCCACTATATACTAGGTGGAGTGCTACCCATCACTTTGGTAATGACGTCATTCACTATAAGATGATATATAAGGTTTGGATATTCAACAAAAATCTTAATTATAAAAAACAAACGTTTTGTTTATTATATGTTTTACAGGACTAATTACGTTAATTAATTATTATTGTTCTTATTTTATTGTAGTTAGATGGTAATCTGAGTTAATTTGCACATACTTTGACTGATTCACTTCTCTTATCTAATTAAAGACAAGTCATTATAATCGGAATAAAGAATTCACAAAAATATTTCTTAGCGACTTAGTCTTAAAAAATTGAAGTTGCTGAAATTTAAATTTATGACCATGCATTTATATATTCACACATTACATATTTATCTATTACTATACTAAGTCGTTGGGATTAGACTCTCAATTTTGATTATTATTGTTCTAATATACAATATGGTTATAAACAAATAATTTTTTTGGGACATTTTGGATTAATACTTTTTTGACGTTCCTTTCACATAATACCCTACCTGCAGTGTTTTTTCTAAAGCATATACAAATTTCTTCAAAGCGTTCACTCAGTGCAGTGCAGGGAATGACTAGACCAATATATTATGCAGTTAGATCTCTGGACGATATTGCAGATTTTGGTTTTCTTTGAAATAATGATTATTCTCTACTATATAGATTCTATAAACCTAACCATCAATAACTGATACTTCGTGGAATCAAAACTTTCATGCATGCGCTTCTGTGATTTTCCATCCAGACATGTTGTGTCACTATATCTAATATCTCAGTGCAGACAGAAATGTTTATATAATTAAGAGTTGGAATGCTCTATTAGCTGTATTCTATGTCAAACTTGATTAGTATTTTGAATTCTGCTGAAACAATTTTACAGAATCTTCAAGGGACCATTAATAGAGCACTGCCTGCATTACATGTTTACTTTACATGCCCATGAGGATGTGGACTACTCATAAAGTGACTGAATCTTGGGGAGTATATATATGTCAAACTCAAGAAAGGTGAATAGTTTCGCACCATTGCCTAAATATGCTGCGCCATCTAGTACTCATTTGATGGAAGAATTTTAAACAATGATGTGACTTTCATTTATATATATTTTTTATTTTAAGTAGAAATCATCAGGTTATGGATTATGAAATTTAATGTGGAGCATTCTAATATGAGTTTTTATAAATTATGTATTTGTTAAGAATTTAAAATAATTTTATAAAAAGTAAAATATTCAATGTATTGAGAATTGAAAATTTTTATATTTCATGTAAATTTTTTTATTTAAGTTTCTTAACAAGTGTCTTGGGACATTCGTTAAAAAAGTTCTTCTAATATTAACATGAAAAATTACTTTGCTAGTATTTTTTTTTTGAAAAAATGAATTTATTGGATAAGATCTCAAAAACTGATTAATTTGTATAATAGAAACAAATACAATCCTTAGATTGTTAATTATATCAACTTGGTATCTTTTTCTGTCAAAATATAGGCCCAGCCATACAAGAATATAATAGTAAGGGATAAAACACAACATATAGTCATATACCCTCACAAGGATAAATAAAATAGAATGATAACAAAATTAACATTTACCAAATAAATATCAATAAAAATAGTCATCCAAAATACAGACAAAGTTGATATCCTAATAAGTTGTATTGATATCTAACACTCCCTCAAACTTTTTTTTATTATGGTCAGATGTGATATGAGTTAACTTATATACATTTCGACTAATTTATGATTTGATTAAAGACAAATTATATATGTCAAAATTAAAAGATTTATAATAATATTTCTTTTAGGGTCTTGCCCCATTAACATTTACCAAATAAATATCAATAAAAATAGTCATCCAAAATACAGACAAAGTTGATATCCCAATAAGTTGTATTGATATCTAACACTCTCTCAAACTTTTTTTTTATTATGGTCAGGTGTGATGAGTTAATTTATATACATTTCGAATAATTTATGATTTAATTAAAGACAAATTATATATGTCAAAATTAATTATAATAATATTTTTTTTAAGGTCTTACCCCATTGACATAATTGAAATTTAAATGTGTGACCGTGCGTTTGTCCTAATGTCACATGCTTGTGGACTGCTAGACAAACCCTTTAGCCATATTACTCCCCCCAAACTAATTCGGTAAATAAATAAAATGGCAATAATCGGCACAACAGTTCAATGGCCTACAAGATTTCTATCACAATGTATATGAACAATTTTTGTTAACCATTGATGAGAATTTGTTAGAATTATAGTGGAAATCTTTGCCTAGCCTCTAGGTGACTGCGAGATTTAAAAATGCAAACTCAAGTACAGGTTGTCTCAAGTAATAAATTTTTCAGGAGTTCGAGGTCGATCCACAGGGAATTGATGAAGAAAAATTTAATTAAGGTAAGAAAATGATTTGTCACAACACCAAAAGTAATAGAAGAAGTTCACAAATGAATTTAAGAGCTTGCTTGGGTTAGGAGATCCACTCTTAGTAATAAATTAAAAGTAAGATTATTTCTCTTTTTAACTCAACTGAAATCCACACACAACGGAGGTTCCAATCAGAAAATATAACATTCAAAGTTCAATTCTATATATAATCATATTATGATTCCTTTAATTATCTACCAACATTTATAAATGAGTTCAAGCATTCACTGTGTCAATCCTATTATCTACAATAAATCAAGATCTTCATTAACAAAGAAGGTTTCTAAATTGATTGGAAACAAAATACAACACATATAGTGTCTATTACTAATATATCATTTAAGCACAAGAAATATAATAATCTAATCTTATTTCATTACCAAGAGCTTCACTCTTTCATCCAAGCAAAATAAAGATTTAGTTACTCATAGATAAGAAGAGAGAAAGAGAGAAGAAGAGAAAGATGAACATAGTTTCAATTTAGAACAAGAGAAAATTATAACAAAGTAAAACAACAAACAAGCATAACCTTAACTTGTAAAAACTAAGCCTAACACCAAGTGTCCCAAATGGTCAGCCAATGGTGCCTTTTATAGAGGATTGGGGATACAAAATGACAAAGAGGCTGATTAGGGGTAGGTGGATGAGTGGATGAATGAGTGGAAAATGCCAAATGGTGAGGATAAGAGTGAAAAATCATTGAGATTTCTTGTCTCTGAAATCATTCATTGCTTAAGTCATTGATTCTGTCATTTTCTGTCACACCCTAATAGGGATGTCACATTTTCAAACAATAATAATAACCTCTACCCAAGTTATAAATTATTACGTAATATATAATAATATAGGTTGTAAAAAATATTTTTTTTAACATTATATTGTAAAATAAAATAAACAGAACATAAAATAAAACAAACTATTACATACACACCATAATTATACATATGATTTTGTTTTTAATAGGTACAAATAATTTACATATTACAAACTCGTTAATTAAAAATAGTAAACTGTCTGGTTTAAAGCAAATCATAAACAAATTTCAAGCATAACACTAAAAGTTCGATCCTCCGAAGAATCCTCCTCGGAAGATTATCGGAAGACAAATACTCGATAACACCATACCACGCCGAAATCAATTCATATGATATGGATGATCTCGAGGTTCACCTTCCTCGAACCGGCACTCGGTTCTTTCGCTTCCTCGTTGTATTGACAATCCAACAGATTGTTCCTCTTCTACTTCCTCAATGACTTTACTGAACATAAATAATAATACGAAAAATATATATAAAGAGGTGAGACAATCTACATCATTACCAAAGATAGCAAGAAGAAAACGATAATACAAACAAATATAACAGCTTAATATAACAATTCATATTATCACACATGCAAAATATCTAATTATAACTATTCACATTATCACACATGCAAAATATCATAAATCAAATTATTACTATTCACACAAGAATGCATTAAATATGCCATGTACTCGACTGTTCTCTACTCCATGGAGCTAAACACAAACATCGTCGAGAATGATCCCAAACATGTCCGTACATCAAAGTTGCCTCAACCAACTATTACACGACCAAATACGTCGTGTAAATAACACATCAAAACACGTCGTGTGAGTGGTACACATCAAATACGTCGTGTAAATAGTACACAATCAAATACGTCGTGTACGTCAGGCATAATACTGCATTCCCCATAGATCCCGATTAAGAATAGTATTTGTCGAGATCGCTAGTGTGTGTTTTCGATTCTGCACTACCCGGAGGAGCTACTGTCCATCCACACGTGGAATCTACTCGCACACTAACGCCTCCAAGTTCTCCACATGAACACACTACGCCTATTACACCCGCAACACGGTGTAATTCATCTCGTCGATCAATTGTCAATTTCAACCAAATTGACATACCACTCTATGTATGTAATGATCCATAATTACAAAAATACCCTCAAGATCACCATGAATCATAATTACATAAATATCATCATTGTCACCATAATTACAAAAATACCCTTAGTATTAATAATTCCAAAAATAGTATGTCTCCATTTTGACGTAACTATTTCCCAACACGTCCGGTCCCATTCCACCACTTTGGCCCGACAGTAAAAACTTACTGTTTCCACAAGTCGCATAAATATTTTATCGCATTTTCACAATTATGTCACATTTTACAAACGTTTTTCAATCGCGTAAATATTTTTCAACGTTTTCTCAATCGCGTAACATTTTTAAATCATTTTCTCAATTGCGTAGTTTAAAAATCATTATTTTAAATACGCGTAAACTATTTCTACTGTTTTTCACTGTATAAAATATTTCTTGATGCTCCAAATTAAATTTTTAAACTTTCCAAAACTAAAAATATTATTTAGACATTATTTTCCATTTTTCTTTACAAAAATTACTCTAAGTAATAATTTCTGACGTTTTTCTCAAAAATTTAATTTTAATAAATTCTTCTACAGTTAATTTTTATTCTTTAACTGCGTAAAATACTTCTTGCTTTCTAAATGCCATTTTGAAACGTTCTTCAATACTTACTCATTCTTAATCAATTTTGATAACATTTCATTTAGAAAATCCACTAAATAATATTTTCTACGTTTTCCTTTTAAAAATTTCTTTATTTAATTATAACCATAAAATACACTTTAAAAATTGCTAACATACTTTAAAACTCAAAGGTAAGTACTTTCAAGTGTCAAAAATTTATTTCTTTTATACACTAGACTTCTAATAAAAATTTGTTTACTTATTTGGTTCTTGAAAATCCATTGTAAATAAATTCTTTTTAGGTCAATAAAACTAGTTTACACTTAGAAAATAAATTTTGGATCAATTAAACATTAAAATATATTTTGGCCGAAAATCACCATTTTTATACAAACCATGTTTAAAATTATTTTTCATCCATTAAATCATTGAAAAATCCTTTAACTTAATTAGATCAATTAGGTTATCCTTTTAGAAAATGGTTGAGAACATATTGGTTCTCTTTTCATAGTAAAAACCATAAGCTCTTCATCTTGTGTTCTTTGGAACACTTTTGCAAATCTCAACATATTTGCACATCCAACAATAATTATCATAGATCCACGAACATATACATATATTTATGAACAGATACCATATATTAAAGCAATAATAAAACACATACCAAATATCAAAGCTATAAACATGCTTGCATGCATAATAAATCACAAATAGAAAAGACAATAAACATGCACACAAAATTAATCACAACTAGAAAAGACAATAAACATGCACACAAAATTAATCACACAACAAACAACCAAGTGAATGAATCCTTATGGATTCTTCACCACAATTACATCCATTTTCTCACCACCACACACTGGTTGATGAGATTAAATCTCCCTCTTACCTATAAGGAAGGCAAGATCTCCTTGGACTCCTCCTTAGAAAATTTGTGTAGCTTCAACAAAAATCCTAACAACCTTAAACAAATTATAAAGTCATAAACTATGGATGAAAAAGATAAACCATGGATCAATCATGGCTTAGAACATCAAAAATCAAATTAGAAACAAGAAACAAGAATTTTCACCTTATAGGAAAGAAACTTCAAAGTGATTTTCCAAGCTCCAAATGGATGATTTAGCAAAAACTCACAACTAGAGATGTTCTTAGAATATGATTTAGATTTAGGAACTGAAGTTGGATGAAATTTTTGATGGATGGAAGTATATTGAAGAGGTGATGGCCGAATGGTGTGGGAAATGAAGACTTAGACGTTTTTCTTTGGGTTCTTGATAGAAAGAGAAATGGATGAAGATTTGGAATGATTGAAATGAAAATAATGAAGTGAATTTAGTCTTCCTCCATTATGCATGACCGTAGGACACTCAATAAGAGAGCTAGCCATCTTTTTTGACAAATTTGGCTTAATAGTACCCTTTGATGACTTGGATGATGGATGACTTACTTCTAGACTTCATGATTGCATTTTGATTGAATAATTGGATGCATAATTATAGCATATGGCCGAAAATGCTATAGGAAACTCAATCAATTGTTGATTGATTTTTAATAACTTATTTATGCTTAAGTCCTCCTAGTTAGGTTTAATTAAAAGTTAGTTAGATTCTTTTGTATTTTAGTTAATCATTAGTTTACTTAGAATCCTTAATCTTCTACTTAATTATACTAATACATTTGTCTAACTAAAATTTGATAAAAACTAATTAGGTTTTACTCCATTTAATTACCACTTAAACCCTTTAGATTAACTTAATTAGATTTTAAATTAACTAATTTATTAAATTAAGTTTTAAATTAACTAATCTACTAAATCTAACCATTTTTATGGATTTTTAACTTTTTGGTCTAGAATTTTACAAGCCTTTTACGTTGGTAAATTTTTTCTAAAAGTGGGGCCCACAAACCCAAACGTGGGTCCCACAAGCCAAACGTAGGTCCCACAGATTTTTCTGCATGATAAATATTTTTATTATACAGAAAAATCCTAAAAATTTAAAGATTACTATATGTATTATTCAGATTGGATTTAGTAAGATCGCCCAACTCCAAATAATCAAACAAGATTTTCCCCGGCCCGAAAATTATTATTTTCTTGACTCGGAGCAAATCACACGAAACAATCAAATACAGTTACGAAACAGTCAAATTAATTTTATAACACACAGAAATCAGAAAACAGTACAATAAAGGTAAAAATGTAATTAACCAAAAATTGGGGTGTTACATTTTCGAGCCAAGTGATCTTCATGAAAGTTCTAGGAAATTGTCTAAGTTTTCCAATGGCTCTGGAATCACCCAAAAATTCGTCATACAACCCAAGATATGACCCAATTACTACAAACTATTCTGGCCCAGTTTCAACACCTCTGTTTTGACTTTCAGATCCAATATCACCATCAAGGAGCCCGAATCAAATTTTGTGTTCAACATGAAAGTTTTATATCTGGGTCTTAACTTTCAAATGTCCAAATTTCAGCTCAAGATAATTCTTGCAGCCCGAGTTATGCTCGATTACTGTACACTATTTAGGTTTCGAGACACAAAACTCGTGTTCTGTCTTCCAAGCCCAATTAGCTCTACTAGATGTCGATTGAGACTTTGAGCTCTCATCAAAGTTGTAGAGCTTCTTTTATCTTTCCTACAAGGTAAAATTCATAATTATCGACATTTAGAACTCAAGATATGGCAAATACGTAAACAACGTAAGACCAAAATAGTCTGAAAAAATCAATTAAGTCCAATTTGAGTCTAAACTTACAAAACATAACTAGGCTTAATCAATTAAGTACATAGAGAGTGTAAATGACTAAAAATGAGGATTTATTAATGTATAAAATATTTGATCATCAAATCCCCCACACTTAGCTTTTTGCACTCCTGGGCAAAACACATAAGACCAAAGTTAGGAGACAAAGAAAAATGACACAGACTTAAAAGCTAAAAACTCTAAAAGACTTGATGAAGCAAGGAGAGCAACAAGAAATTCAAGGGATCAAAGTATAAATGAGGTAACATTTCTTCACATCTCAAACCAACAAGCAAGGAAACTTCAGTTGAAAAGAATGAATCAAGAATGATAGATCCTCACAGAATTCACTCTCAATCTCTCAAGTGTTTAAAAGGTAAGTATTTCACTCTATTCAACTCATGAACAATTGCACTACCATAAGCTTGCTTATCTTCTACTTCTCCGCTACTCAAAACGCATGCATACAAAAATCAAGAGGACTTTATTCAAGGTTGTAATGAAGTCATGGTAAAGGAGAGGGAATAATATGGATCTGAAAAGATAAATACCAAAGAGAATAAAAGAAAGCATTATAGTACAGTTAAAGTGGAGAAAATATTTGAGAACATTCATCATAAAGGACAATCACCAATATTTGACTAATGTTTTGTTGAAGATCAATCTCAAATTGGTGAATTGAATTCATTGTTAGACTTGAACATTCTCCTTTTCTTCCTGTTGTTTCCAAGCATCCACCTTTATTCTGATAATCCTTTGATTGCAATGGTGGTCAATAAATTTTTTTTTTGATCATTTTGCACACACACCCCCACACTTGTTCAAGAACAAGGTCAATGCTCTCTTATTCCCTAAGGTTGGGTGAAAACTTTTTTTTTTATTTTTTTTTGAAGGATGAAATGAGCTTAAAACAATGAATGGTCAAGCAAGTTCAAAGGGGTTACACAATGAAAAATATACAAGGATGGCTATTTGGTCAAAGTAGCTATTTCAAAATGCCTCAATCATATTAATGTATGCATGTCAAAATGTAGCCTCAAAAAGAATCAAAGCAAGTTCTAAAGTAATAATTCCATGAGTGAAAATCACACAAGAAAGAAGAGAATGGTACAGAAATTTAATCCATTCATCAATAGGCTCAAAATCTCACAAGGCATATTTCTATCATTCTCTATCCACCAATTCAACATCCATAACCAAGCATGTAAAATTTAAGAAAGAAGATAATTTATTCAATCATGCTATGATTCCTGAATTTCAATTGCTTTCAAGGATGTGAGAGTGCATTTGCTTGAATCTTTCAAAGGAAATCAAAAGACAAAAACTTTGTTACTTCCACAAATCAATACTAATTAATTACTACCTAAAAAACTCCTTACTCTGCCACCAATTAAGATGCGTCTCAGAAGTAAAATTACTCCTTACTCTGCCATCACTAATTAGTTTTACTACGAATAGGTTTCTGACAGTCATATCACTAAACATACTTCCCAATTTAGATACGTCTCAGAAGTAAAATTACGCCTTACTCTGCCATAATTCACTGGTTTAATAAGTCTATGACAATCATATCATACTTTCTAAAAAAAATTTTTTTTTTGTCAACTATCCTCCCCCCCAACTAGATCACAACATTGTCCTCAATGTTAAAATATAGATGAGTAAATGATAGAAGATATTACCTGTTGGAGAAATCTGACACAAATTTAAACAGAAACAAAGTACGATAAATAAAATCAAAGGTAAAAGAGAGTTATAAACGAAGTGTCAAATCTGGCTGTCTTTTCATTCTGCTTCCTTCACTGCCTCCTGCTGACCAATCTATCTGAGCTATTACTGGATCAGGATCAAAGATCAAAGGTAAAAGAAATTTTTTTTTGTGACTTCAAGAAAACCATCAGGGTAAAGAAGTCTAGAAACCCCTAAAGGACCCTGCTCAAAGGATCGTCTGTCCAAAACTAAAATACAGCAAAATCATACAAAGATAAAATAGATATAATAGCAAATGATGACATACCTGTATGTACAGCTTTCATGGCATATCTTTATACTGCGCGTCATGAGTGCAGTAGTGGCATATCTTTATACTACGTGTCACTAGTGCAGTAGACACTCATGAACTTTTTTTAACGACCAGCGTGCAAAGGTCCACCTGAGTCAATGACGGGTCAACCAAAGGCTAGGGCTCCACAACTAATTAAAGCCATGGTACTCCTTCCAGATCGTCCTTGTTCAAACATTTTTATTATTTTTTTTTCTCTTTTTTTTTTCTCCTTTTTTTGAATTTTTTTTGAATTTTTTTTTTGAAGGATGACATGAAGAAGAAGAAGATGATATGTACAGATTATTGTGGATATGACTCACATCTGCCTCTGGTTTAACGTCCAGTAACGGCTTAAACGCCTTCTATGGGTCGAAGATAAGTTTCCCATTCAATTTTCTTATAAATTGACAAACAGGGTCTTTTAGAGTCAGATTCCCAAGACTATAGCGTTTTTCTTCATCCTTGAAGAGATACCACAAATTAAGAATTTCACATTGCATCAATCCATAAGAACGCGTCTCAAGAGTCAATAAGATATTATCTAATGACTCCTTACTTAGTCTATTCTTAATGAAGAATCTGTTTGCGAAAACCATCCCCAAAGAACGACATTGCATGTTACAATTCCATCGTCCACATTTGTAACAGACTTGTAACCTTTTTGCTCTTCTCCTTTTAGAATACGAACTTCTTCCAAGACCTGGCATGTATGAGTCAAATGAAATTGAAGACTCACCTGCTAGTCGGACCTTTGTTTCAATTATCCAGCGCACATCTTCTGTCATATCTTTGTACATTAACAGTCTCAATCTTTCACATAGAACTTTGTAGATTTTTTTCAGAGCATTTTGAGGGAGAGAAGGAAAATATTTTCTCAGGTTTGAAAGAATGACATCCATTTTAAAGGAGAAGAAGGATTCAGTTATTTTGGAAAACTGAAAACAAACCGACTTGAGAGTCACGAGTACCGTATCCGCCACTTAACCGGCAACACAAAGAACTCATCAACTTGGTTTTTTCAGAAATGGTTTGAACCTTTGTCCATTGACTTTAAACATATTACCATTCATAGGATTCGCAATATCTATGGCCCCATGAGGATACACGTGTTTGACAACAAAAGGACCACTCCACCTAGATCTCAATTTTTCAGGGAATAGGTGCAGGCGAAAATCATAAAGTAGAACTTTTTGATCAATTTCAAAAGATTTTCTCAAAATTGTCTTAACTGTGGATTTTATTGGATTTGTCTTTTGACAATTTTCACAACTTTTGCAAAAAGTATAGCAGTCCTTAAATAAAGTGGGCCAATAAAATCTACACTGCAAGATTTTCGCAGCTGTTTTCTTTGAAGAAAAGTGACCTCCACATACTTCTGAGTGACAAAATTTAATGACACTACCTACCTCACTGTCAGGCACACTTCTCCGAAAGATTTGATCAGGACAATATTTGAACAAGTATGGGTCATCCCAATAAAAGTTTTTCACCTCTGTTAAAAATTTCTTCCTATCTTGGTGCGTCCATTGAGGCGACATCTTTCCTTCTTGTTCTTTAGTAAGAGACGAGGAAATTACCATATGAAAGCTTTGCTTTTCTCCCAAAAATGTGTACTTCAACCCAGCAGGTAATGACTTTAGTTCCGGTGTAGGTACTTCTTCATGGGTATTATTATTCATGGGTTTTAGCTCTTCGAATTTTGGCCTTCTTTCTTTGTATTCTATTTCCTCCGTACAATCAAGCAAATCAAATGAATTAATTAAACAAACTTCTAATGGGTCAGAAGAACTCCCTTTTTGAAGATGATCATCTATAATGGTTTCAATTCCTTCAACTTCCTCATTTTCATCAAGGACTTCCTGTGGTTGCTTGCACATGTTAAAAACATTGAGATCTAGTGTCATGTTTCCAAATGTTAGCTTCACCACTCCATTTCTGCAATTTATCAAAGCATTAGATGTTGTTAAAAATGGACGGCCTAAAATAACAGGAATTGACTTGCAACTATTAACCAGAGGTTCAGTATCCAAGACAATGAAATTCACAGGATATATGAATTTATCAACTTGAACCAATACATCTTCTACTATTCCTCTTGGAATTTTAATCGATCTATCGGCAAGTAGAAGAGTTACAGAAGTTGGTTTTAACTCACCCAAGTTGAGTTGTTGATAAACTGAATATGGAAGCAAATTGACACTAGCACCAAGATCAAGTAAAGCTTTTTCAATTTTATGTTCTCCAATAATGCATGAAACTGTAGGACAACCAGGGTCTTTATATTTCAACACATTATTATTCTGAAGAATGGAGCTTACCTGTTCAACCAAAAATGCTTTCTTTTTCACATTTAATTTCTTTTTAACAGTGCACAAGTCCTTCAAATATTTGACATAAGAGGGAATCTGTTTGATAGCATCTAACAAAGGAATATTGACTTTCACTTGTTTCAAAATTTCAAAAATTCTAGTGTTATGGTCCAATTTATTTGGATTATTCAATGCTTGAGGAAATGGGGGTGGAGGTGAAAGTTTGGTCGCCTTTTGGTCAACTTCTTCATTTTCTTGGGGAATTGGTTCATCTTCTCTCTCACAAGATTCGGGGATTTGTTTTTCAACAACATTTCCACTCCTAAGAGTTATCACTGACTGGACTTGATCCATTTGTTAGTTTTCTGAACTCCCCTCATTTAGACTGTACTGACCCTTGGGATTTGGTTGAGGTTGAGAAGGAAATTTTCCTTTCTCATGAATGATGAGTGTAAAAGAAAGTTTAAAAAGAGTTTCTTTTATGTCAATCATGGTTTGACTGTTTTGTTTATTAATGGCCTCTTGCTTTTCTATGAATGCATGCAGTGTTTCTTCAAGGTTTTTCCTATATGGTGGGACATAAGGTGCATATCACTGAGAATTTTGAGAGTCCTGTTGTGCTTGAGGAGGTAGTGGTTGCACGAATTGTGACTGATTATTATTCCTCTAGCTGAAATTCGGGTGATTTTTCTATCCCAGATTGTATGTATCTGAAAAAGAAGAAGTAAATGACTTGTTAAAATTATTCATTGTATTTACTTGCTCAGGTACAACTTCTTTAAAAACAGGAATATTAGGACATTCATGTGTTGAGTGTCCTAAATCATCACAAATGCCACAAATTTCTTCATTTTGCACAGATTTGATTTCTTTTCTTAATTCCATGGCTTCAACCTTTCTAACCAAACTGGCAAATCTAGCATTTAGATCTTCCTCTTGACTAAGGTGATATTTTCCTTTATTAGCACTTGCAAGATTAGATCTAATTGAATTTTCAAAAGGGTTAGTACTATGTCAAGATTGAGAATTTTCAGCCAACTAGTTCAAATAGTCTAAAGCGTCATCAGGTTCTTTATCTAGATACTCACCATTGCATATTGTTTCCAATAATTATTTAGTTTCAGGTGTTAAACTTTCATAAAAGAAACTTATAGTGTGCCATTTTTCAAAACCATGATGTGGGCAAGAATTTAACAAATCTTTAAATCGTTCCAAACATTGAAAATATGCTTCATTTGAATTTTGAGAAAAATTGTGGATTTGTCTTTTCATAGCATTAGTTTTATGTGTTGGAAAAAATTTCTTTAAGAATTCACCTTACATTTCTTGCCATGTGCCAATTGATCTTGGATTCAAAGTGTTAAGCCAAGATTTTACTTTATCTTTTAAAGAAAAGGGAAACAATTTAAGCTTAACAATCTCTTCAGTGCAATTTTGATTATTGAAGGCAATACATACTTCCTCAAATTCTTTCAGATGTAAATATAGACTTTCAGATTCTAAACCATGAAAATTAGGAAGTAGAGAAATCATACCTAGCTTAAATCTAAAATTGTTGGCATTGAGTGGAAAGATAAAACATGATGGACTAGAACTTCGAGGTGGTTGCAAATATTCACACATGGTTTGCAACGATTGATTTTTATGTTCATCATGTACACTTTCATTGTTAGCCATTGTGTCAATTGGGTGTGATTGTGATTCAAACAAATCAATATATAAAGTACTAGGGTTAATTTTAACTAAACGACCAGAATTTAAATCACGATACTAATTAAGCATAAATACATAAATAACTAAAAATAAATAAACAAAAAATAATGTACAAGTTGGCGGTATCTCCCACTTTTAAATATTAACAGGGATGGGGTAATAAACCAACCACCTAAAAATAAAAATAAAGTACGAAAAATTAAAATACAAAAAATAAAGTGCAGAAAGTAAATTTAAATATGAAAATCGGAGAGTGACAAAGCCCCACAGAGTCGACGAAAGAGAAGAGAAGAAGAAATATTATTTCATTAAGTTAGATCATGGAAAAATAAATAACAAAAAGTAAAAGGGAGAGTTTCCCCACAAAGTTGTGCGTAAAATAAAAGGGAGAGTTACCCCACTAACGAAAAAAAATGACGAAAATAAATAAATAAAATTAAAAAAAAATAAATGACATAAATATAAAAGTTAGAAAGTTAGTATGTTAGCAAGTTAGTAAGTTAGAGTTAGATAGTTGGAAAGTTAGAGAGTTAGTAAAGAAACTGAATGATCGGCAAGCAGATCTTTTGCTCCGGTAAGGGAGAAGAGAGAATAGAATTTATTAAAGAAAACGAACCTCAATAAATCAAAACTTCAAATCAAGTCCCCAGCAACGGCGCCAAAAACTTGACTGCGGGATTTAAGGATGCAAACCCAAGTGCAGGTTGTCTCAAGAAATAAATTTCTCGGGAGTCCGAGGTCGATCCACAAGGAATTGATGAAGAAAAAATTAATTGAGGTAAGAAAATGATTTGTCACAACACCAAAAGTAATACACTACAAGAAATTCGCGATTTAGCAACAAAAATTTGTGAGGGAAAATTTCCCTCGCTAATTAGCGAGGGAATTGCGAGGGATTAGCGAGGGAACCCTGAGTCCTCGCTAAATTTTAAAAATAAATATGAGGGATAAATAGTGAGTTAATAGCGAGGGAAAATATCCTTCACTAATTTTAGCAAGGGAATTGCGAGGGTTTATTTCCCTCGCTAAAATCAACGAGGGAATGACAAGGGAAAGTTCGCTCGCTAAACTGATAAAATGTTAGCGAGGGATATTTTCGTCACAAATCCCTCGCTAAACTGATAAAATGTTAGCGAGGGATATTTTCGTCACAAATCCCTCGCTAAACTGATAAAATGTTAGCGAGGGATATTTTCGTCACAAATCCCTCGCAAAACCTATTAAGTTAAAAATCACTCTCACGAAAATATCAGCAACCTCACCCGCACTCTCACTCTCAAGAACCTCCCCTCTCACTCTCGGACCTCCCTCTCACTCTCGGAACCTCCCTCTCACCCGCACTCTCACTCTCTCACACGCACACACTCTCTCTCGTGTTCTCCCTCTCCCTCTCCCTCACACTCACCTGCCCGATCTCGCTCTCCCTCTCCTTCACACTCACCGCCCAGATCTCTCTCTCCCTCACACTCAAAGCTACCCGGATCTCCCTCTCCCTCTCCCTCACACTCAAAGCTGCCCAGATCTCCCTCTCCATCTCGTGCTCTCTCCCACCTGTAGCAGCTGGCCACCACCTGTCGCAGCTCGCAGCTCTAGATTCGGCCATCACAGCTCTAGCTCGCAGCTCCAGATTCGGCCATCACAGCTCCAAATTTCGCGGCCTCTCCTGCTCGCTTCACGGGTAAGCCCTGTTAGCTTCTTTTTCCATTAAGCTTCTTTTTTCTGCAATGTGAGTGGATTTGGCAGTGACCCTCTTGTGAAAATTCGTTTAAATATTTAAATATTTTGGTGATGTGAGGTTGGGTTGTTTGAGAATGACAGAGGGTTTATGTTGTTGATAAAATTTCTGTATGTTGTTATATGCTATTATTGGAGGGTTTTATGGAATGACAGAAGTGATAGGATTAGAGTGAGTTCAAGGTGTTTGATGTTTTGCCATGTTGAACTTTGGTTGCTAATGATGGTGGAAATCCATGGGTTTGGAGAAGGGTTCGGTGTTTTGTTGGGTTTGTAGTTTATGGAAATCCATTCCATGATGTTTTGCCATGTTGAACTATGGTTACTAATGTTCGTTTCTTTGGGAATGTCTTGTATGTGTGTTGTTATTGATTTCTGAATCCATGTATAAAGTTCTCTCATTTTTATGTTGTCCTTCATGATAGTACATTTTGTTGGGTTTGTGTGATTTATTGATGCCTCTTGCGTGATTTGAAGATATATTTGAGTAACTTGTTGATTAAACATGATAATGATTGGTGTGGTTTGAGTTAAATGACCTGGAGAACTCTGTTTTCTACAAGTTTACGCTTGTTAATCGATTACACGGGGCTTGTAATCGATTACCAAGCTCTTAAGGGTATGAAATCGTGATTCTGGAAATCTAGTAATCGATTACGTCTTGTGTGTAATCGATTACAGAGATTCTGTCTAGCTTGTAATCGATTACTAGAGTGGTGTAATCGATTACACAAGCCTCTGATGTCACGAAATGGTGCTTCTGGGAATTACGTAATCGATTACAACTTGTGGGTAATCGATTACGGAGGTTCAGTTCAATTGGTAATCGATTATCACGTAATCGACGCAGGAATGTCAGAAAAATATGGAGAAAACTCTTCCATTTATCCTATGGTTGACCCACAGGTATGGTTGGATGCGGCGGGTCCCAACAAGAAGGGACGAGTGCATGGCATAGGTAACAGCTTACACATTGGTATTAACAATAACACCATGCATGCTTCATCCTCGGAGGTTGTGGGTCCTTCTCGCTCTACACCTTTGACACAGGACATAACTGAAGCCGTAAATACAGTTGTAAATACAACTGTAAATACAGCTGTAAGTGCAGCAGTGGCAACAGCAATGACTTCCCTTGTCCAGACTCAACTAGTCCCTATGTTTGCGCCCTTTCTATCTACGATCCAATCAGCAAATGTTGCTCCACAAGCACTATTGCAAGGTGAAGCAACTGGGGAGGGTCAAGAGGATGATGATTATGAAGACGAAGACGAAGACGAAGCAAACTTAGATTGATTGCATGTTCTGTTTATTCTTATTTTGTATGACATTGTATGAAATTTTGAACTTACATAACTTATATAATAACTTTAAATAATTAGTAGATTTATTTTGGATTTGTATTTTGTTGCTTTTTATTATTTGCTGGATAATCTTGATTGAAAAGATTTACAGGTATATTGGATATTAAAAACTAAGTCTTTTACATTTAAAATTGGCCCCAAAAAAACTAATTTGCGAGGGATTTGTGACGGAATAGCAAGGAAAATATATAATGTAACTTGCGAGGGATCAGCGAGGGAATAGCGAGGGATTAGCAATGAAACTCAGTGAGGGATTAGCGACGGAATAGCGAGGGAACTTAGCGAGGGATTAGCGAGGGAATAGCGAGCGATTTTGATTGTAATAGATTTACAGTTGGTGCATATATTCTTTATATAGCGACGAAATAGCGACAGAATTTCCCTCGCAGAATACAGTTATCAGCAGTTTAAAATTTTGTGAAGGATTAGCGAGGGATTAGCGAGGGAAATTTTTGTGGTTAGCGAGGGATTAGCGAGGGAATACGTGCCCTCACTAATTAGCGACCAAAAAAAACAGATGGACGTTTCCCTCGCTAATCCCTCGCAAATTTTTTTGGCGAGGGATTAGCGAGGGAAATTTCCCTCGCTAATTTACTGATTTCTTGTAGTGATAGAAGAAGTTCACAAATGAATTTAAGAGCTTGCTTGGGTTAGGAGATCCACTCTTGCTAATAAATTAAAAGTAATATTATTTCTCTTTTTAACTCAACTGAAATCCACACACAACGGAGGTTCCAATCGAAATATATAACATTCAAAGTTCAATTCTATATGTAATCATATTATGATTCCTTTAATTATCTACCAACATTTGTAAATGAGTTCAAGCATTCATTGTGCCAATCCTATTGTCTACAATAAATCAAGA
The DNA here is from genome assembly GCA_029884605.1 of Ormosia emarginata. NCBI lineage: Eukaryota > Viridiplantae > Streptophyta > Magnoliopsida > Fabales > Fabaceae > Ormosia > Ormosia emarginata. The sequence continues at coordinate 6,944,691 of JAQQTP010000059.1, read as the reverse complement.
TCTCTATTAACAAAGAAGGTTTCTAAATTGATTGGAAACAAAATACAACACATATAGTGTCCATTTACTAATATATCATTTAAGCATAAGAAATAGAATAATCTAACCTTATTTCATTACCAAGAGCTTCACTCTTTCACCCAAGCAAGATGAAGATTTAGTTACTCATAGATAAGAAGAGAGAAAGAGAGAATAAGAGAAAGATGAACATAGTTTCAATTTAGAACAAGAGAAAATTACAACAAAGTAAAATAACAAACAAGCATAACCATAACTTGTAAAAACTAAGCCTAACACCAAGTGCCCCAAATGGTCAGCCAATGGTGCCTTTTATAGAGGATTAGGGATACAAAATGACAAAAGGGCTGATTAGGGGTAGGTGGATGAGTGGATGAATGAGTGGAAAATGCCAAATGGTGAGGATAAGAGTGAAAAATCATTGAGATTTCTTGTCTCCGAAATCATTCATTGCTTAAGTCATTGGTTCCGTCATTTTCGAGCCAAGTGGTCTTCATGAAAGTTCTAGGAAATTGTCTAAGTTTTCCAATGGCTCTGGAATCACCCAAAAATTCGTCATACAGCCCAAGATATGACCCAATTACTACAAACTGTTCAGGCCCAGTTTCAACACCTCTGTTTTGACTTTCAGACCCAATATCACCATCAAGGAGCCCGAATCAAATTTTGTGTTCAACATGAAAGTTTTATATCTGGGTCTTAACTTTCAAATGTCCAAATTTCAGCCCAAGATAATTCTTGCAGCCTGAGTTATGCTCTGATTACTGTACACTATTCAGGTTTCAGACACAAAACTCGTGTTCTGTCTTCCAAGCCCAATTAGCTCTACTAGATGTCTGATTGAGACTTTGAACTCTCATCAAAGTTGTAGAGCTCTCTCTTATCTTTCCTACAAGGTAAAATTCATAATTATCAAACATTTAGAACTCAAGATATGGTAGAAATACGTAAAAAACAAGGACCAAAATAGTCTTTGAAAAAATCAATTAAGTCGATTTGGTCAAACTTACAAAACATAACTAAGCTTAATCAATTAAGTACATAGAAAGTGTAAATGACTAAAAATGAAGGTTTATTAATGTATAAAATATGTGATCATCACTAGGTTTTAATAAGATAAAGAACCTTTTAAAGAGAAAGGAAATAGAAAATAAAAATCTATCAAGATAAGCGAATACAAATAATTAAAGTCTCAGACAAATTAACATCGAATCTATAGTAAAATTAGATAGATCTAACAATAAAACCCTGTTCTACACTTCTACCAAGAGATCAGGTAAGAATAAGATCTAGGTCAAAAATTAAGAAAATATATAAAATGAAGAGCATGAAATGGGGGAACTGCTGAGAGAAACAGGTGACAATCCTTATAATGCAACACTATGAAAAATGAGACGAGATTAATTTCAGAGGTATTGCATGGGATAAAAAACGAATGAGAAATTTTAGGAAAAAGTTAAAATCTTAAGGAAGTTAATCTAGTTTTAAAGAGTATAACTAATATATCAAGAGAATGTTTAGTAATGTTTACCAAAACAATCAAATAATTCTTCAAGAGCACAGCTATTTAACACCAAAGGTTTTTTTTTAAACGAAAACTTGAAGGAATGATGTGATATACTCATATACAACAAGCATACCATTTCACCTTTTATTTTAATGAATAAAATTGAAATAAAAAAGAAAAACCCATGAATAATAGTTTTGATGGATTTGTACAGGATTTTTTGGGAAACCAATTTGTGATTTTTTTTTTTCTTTTCACAATCCTTGTAACTTCTTGTGATCGAGATCATAAAATTATTATTTGTGCAACTATTTTTTTCTTAAACACATTATAAAAATAAAATAAAATATAGTGAATTCAACTGGTATTCCTTTTTTTCAGTGAACATTATATACTCTGAAAAGTTCCAGACGCTGTTGTTAAGTGTACATTATCCTAGTATATTTTTTATAGAAGGAATAATTCCTAATTATAAATATGTGGTGCAGATCAGAAGGTATCAAATGAAAGGAACAAAAAGTTAAGAAAAATATTGAAAGGAACATAGAAAGAGAAGTAAAGTAAAGAGATATTTATGTCTCATAAATGTTCTTTTTTTTTTTTACTAAATAAATGTTCTTTTTTAAGCTTTATTCTTTTCCTTTTAAAATTTCTGTCGTTTTAAAAAATTATTTTATATTTTAATTATTTGTTGTTTTAAAAATTCAAAGAAGTATTAACTATTTTTTTTAACTTTATTCTTATTTTTTGGTATTTACAGTACTTAATGAAATGAGAGAGAATATTAATTGAGTGATAATATATTTTTCTCAAACGCATTATAAAAACCAAAGAATTAGCATATTGAATATCTTTCATCCTAAGGGGAAAAAAATATCCTCAAAGAAATAATGTATATATATTATCTCTTTGTTTTCATTAAAAAATAAAATAAAATGAAGTCACTTATTAACTTTTGTAACTTAGTTTTTTATTGATCAAAATAATAATTAAAATTTTCCTTTTTAATTAAAATTTATCTCCAAATCACTTCACTAGTAACTAAATTAAATTTTATTAGTGAAGGTTTAAATTGCAGAAATTAATTTATGAAAGATTATATTAAGAACCAACGTCAAAAGTTGTTGTCACCAATTTATTAAGAGGAATCATAATTTCAATTATGCAAAGCAATGGAGGGGCATGTTGACATTATCCTCTTGAATATGCAGTGAGATAGTTGGGGGGTTTAAGTCAGTGAGCCACTGGGCACAATAATGCACAATCAACGGTGACATCTTATTATTGTTCCATTACACTCTATGCCAAAACACATACTATATATATTGGCATCCGAGTCATCTACCCCCATGAAGCTTCCATGTCCCTCATATTCTGGCTACCTGCTACCTGCTACCTGCTTGTAGGGACTAAGCCATGCAATTCAAACATGTCCTCAATGCTTATTTAAGTACTGCTCAGGCATGCAGCTAACAGCACCAGCTGATGAGCACCACCTCTGTATGATATAAACATCGAAAAGACTTCACTCCAAAAAATAAACTTCGAAAAGACAGGTATTTAAGGCCATGTATATGACCATCGAAGTCAAAAAGAGAAAAGAGAGATATGGCCCTTTTTTTTTTCATAGATAGTTTAAGCTATATTCTTTAGTTGGGAGTATGGGGTGATAGAATTCGAACATGGAGTTTCACTGTGAGTAAGGGGTGTTAATTGGGTGGATGAACCGGATGAATTAAAAAATTTAAATTAAATTAATTAAATTAATTCAATTTGATTTGAGTAATTAGATTATATTGAATCAAATTTGATAAAAAATAATTTTTATTGGTTCAGTTTTTAGATTTGTAATTTTGAATTCAAAGAATCAAATCAATGACCCAATATTTTTTTTTATAAATACTTATTATTTATATTATGCATTTTAATTATATCTCAAATTAAATTTTTTATTTCACTTCTTATTCAAACATCTTTACAAGATCAAATAACTTATCAATACTCACTTAACCAATGAACCAACCTGTCCTAACATTTACCTATGAGTCATGATTATACTTTGCTCTTTTTTTTTTCTTTATATATATGCAGTTTATTATTTTCTTTAACTTCTATTTTAATAAAAATTATTTTGTTATCATATCTATTTTATTTGTTTAATTAATAATTTCTTTATTTATTTTATTATGTTTAATTTGTTATGCTCTCTATCTTTATTCTATCAACATTTTTTTAAAATAAATAACTCGATGATTCGAATCAAACTAACCCGTTTTAGATTAAGTTGACAAAAAAAGAAGATAGAATTGAACCAAATCAAACTAAATAAATTTGATCAATTTGAATTTAATTTTTCATCAAATTTAAATCAAATTGACCGTAAACACCCCTATTTGGGATAGCATCTTACCACTGTGCTGTGTGTGATTGTGTTCAGAGAGATGGGAATTAATATGTTAAATTTGCAACAAGTTGCAATTGATTCTTAGTTTCAACATGATGTTTTTATAGAAGCTTTTCATGTGCAATAATAGTATAAAGTTTAAGTGATTCTATTTATGTTTTTGTAAAGTTAAATGAAGTTATTGTACAGTTTGTTTTAGTTTGTGAATGAAAGAATTATACAAGTATTTTTTTTTTTAATTGAAGGCTACACAACAAAAGTTGTTTATTTTCTGTTCATAATTTTTATCTCACCTGTCTAAATGAAATTTGAACATTAATGATTAAACTTTTTAGATGAAGTATTCAATACTCAACTATATATTAAAGCACCTTTTTAGTGCCTCAAAATGTCATTATATAGTTGCATAATTACACACAATATCATTAGTGTAATACCAAATCTTCAAAGAAGAGATCCTCAATTTAATTTCTAACGCTCCCTAACTTATTAGCACTAAGTTAACGGAAAATTATTACCTTTTAGGTCCAATACAAATTTGATGATATAAAAGTTTTTAATTTAAGAAATTTTTGAAACTAATCAAATCTCCCGTTACTAGCCTATACCTAATAATTTAATGTTGTGTTAAATGTTTTTATTTTAAAGGGTACTATTTTAACGTTGTTTTTTTTTTTTTAATCTTTGATCGAGACTATTCACCACCGATAGCAGTAACTAATTTCCAACGGACAGATTGAAGATACCACTTAAGGTAGGAGTTCTCTCCCGGCTTGAATTTTTTCCATATGCAAGAGTCAAGATTCGAACCCCAAACCACTTGTTTAAGGGAGGAGAGTCCCAACTAGCTCACCCTAACTCAAGTTGGTGCTATTTTAACGTTGTTTTGTTTCCCTTTGTATTCCCTCTTTAGTTTTTCTTTTAAATCATATTTTACTGTTACTGTCCTTAGTCCTACAAACTCATGATGAAGCGATATAACAATTCTGCCCCTTTCCCAGTTTAAGGGAACACTCAATCACTCACCCTCTTAACGTTACCTTGTGCAAGTTTAATAGCCACTAGAATTAGTAAAAATTACTTGGAAAACATTAACTAAATGAGGTTGATCTTCTGGAGAATACCCCACCTCGCCTTAGGTTATATTGCAAAGAGAAATTCTTGTTAAATTTAAAACACTCAGTTAAGTGCATCATATTAATTAAAATTTAATATTTTTATAAATTTTTATATCACATAATTAATTTAATAAAAAATAATAAAAATATTAAATTTTAATTAATATAATACACTTAATTATAATACTCTAAATTTAGTTAAGAATTTCTCTATTCCAATTTACAAGGGTTGAAAAAGATGCCATGCAAAGCACCAAACAGAAACGAAGACTGAAAAGGAAAGGTGTCACAAAAAGGCAATGTGTGTATAACTAAAAGAATATAGATATGAAGAAAGGGGTGAGAGATAAAGGAGGAGAAACTTTTGATTGTGAATGTTGTCCCCCAATATTCCAAAGCAGTCCACATCAAATCAAACCCATCTTGTAATGGGGGGGTCCCTCTTTGCACTACATTCATGTATTTCCAAAAGCATAAAATATATAGCTTAAGCCTCAAACTCTTCTGTAATTCATATTTAGAATGATCGTAATCTACAAATTTAAAAGCTTCTATTCTCTTATAGTCATTCCCAAAATTTAGTTGAAACGACATATCATTAATTAAGCCATGAAGGGGAGAACAACGTGCAAATAGCTCAAAGCAACGTTAGGCACATAAATTCATATTTGTTGATAGATGATTAGAAAACTTTAAATTTATCATAAGATGTGCTAGATTGGACGATTTGGGTGAGACTAATCCTCTCATTTTTCCCTTTAGCCTTCCTTTGATATTGTTAAATAATAGAAGGTAAAAAGTAAAGACAATAGGAAACTTGAAAGTTAAAATAAAGGGTAAAAATGATAATGGTACCAATTTCAACAAAGTTTTCATTGTTTTCTTTTCCTTCTTCGTTTGATGTGTGATATGGAATCCGAGGACATTTAATTTTTTTTTTTTTTGACTGGAGGACATTTTAATTTGAAATTTAACGAGATAGCCATTTTATAAATTAGCTACAAACATGATTTTACATTTTCACTAAGCAAGGGCAATTCATTAAAAAAATACAAAGAAAATAAATAAAAATTCATCCGTTGATTCCTCCTATTCAATTCTGGCGACGCTTTTCTATTTCATTGAATTTGTTTTTTCTTGTGCTCTAGAAGTCTCAAACGAGCTTGCGTGGATGCCACATGTAATCTACGATGTCATCCATCTTTCCATTCATTCATAGCCCCAGCAAGATGTAGTACACGAGTGTTATGGGCAATGCAATCAACATCCCAAAAATAACACTGCATTTAATTCACGAAGCTCCATTGGTTAGCTTTGAAAGAAGGAATTGATTGAATGAAGAAAAAAGAGAAGGGAGAGTGGGTGTGTGAAAAGAAATTTAAAACAATAATTATACTCACCCTGTGCTGAGAATATCAGGATGTACATTGTATTCCTTTGCAAAGACAAATGGGACAATTCCTTGTGGAAGAGCTGACTGTATTTTTTGACAATCACATTTCAAACAGGAAAATTAAACAAACTTGTCAACTGTGGTTTCAAATGTTTGTTGTAAAATTACAAACACAAAAGAGATAAGTTTTCAATATTAATTAAGATTTTTTTTTGGCCCGGGGGGGGGGTCTTTGGGAGTTTCGTTTGGGTTTGTTCTTTACTTTTTTGGGTTCAATCTTCATGGCCTAGTTTGATGTTAAACTTCAACCTTTTCTACAGAAACCAAGATGAGCATGTTGCATATTGACATTGTAACAGCAAATTTAGACCATTTAGTAGCTTTAATTAATTAGAACAATAAAATAGCTTATCTTGGCAGAGCGATATATGTATATTTTAATGCAGTGGAGTTTTTTGAGCTTATATAACTCAATATTGTATTGGTTGTGTTATAGAAGGGAGCAGAAGAGAGAGAGAAATACCTGAACAATGGCAACGTGTAAGAGAACGCCTCTGAGGCCAACAGCAATGGAAGCAGCTGCCATGACAGCTGGGCCTGTAAGGAATCTCACGGCCATAGAAAAAGCTGCTATGGAATTTCCACATGCTATGATCCTCGGTTGCAAAGCCATGAACAGACCTGTCATTCACATCAAAAGCATCATAAGCAAAAGCAAAACAAAGGGAGCAAGCATGGCATGCCCCCATCAGTAACACACACACACACACACACCCCGACCCAAACTCACTGTCAGTCAATCACCCCTTCCCTTTGTGAAAGACCTTTCATCATCATCACCACCAACAACCCACCCCAACACAAACTTGGCAAAAAGTGATCATAAAAGAGTGAAAAGATTGATAAAGGAGCCAAGCATATTATCATAACACAACACTGTTTGCTTACTTTGCTTTTTCGCTAGGTATAACACACTTGCCTGCTTGCTCGCTTTCTTTATCAAACAAAGCATTTAATAATAATAATCCAAGTTAACATGGAATCAGAAAAGATTTTTTGCTCCCTCTTTTTCTCTTTCAAGCAAAGAAAGGTCAGACTCAGAACAAGTTACTATTTCTACTTTTTTATTTTTTATAATTATAAAGTATTTTCTAAGACAACAAGCAAGGAGGATCTATGTTTATACTGACCAAGACTGAACATGGCCATGCCAAGCCCTGCATCTGACAGTATGGAAATAGACTTTGCTATTATGGCAGGCATTTCAATATTCCACCTGCAAGGAACAACACCTCACCAAACACATAATCAATCAAAATCTAAAACCCCAGAAGCAAAAATGAATAGTACACCAAAATGTGCAACATATGCCATAGGTTTTTCCAGAATTTGTCTGAGAAAGGAAAAGAGGTACCTGAATGAAACGAGTGACCAAGTTAGGCCAAGTAGGCTAGAGTAGGTGTTGGGGTTTCTGATAAGTTTTCTCCACACCATAATCAATATAAGCCTTGTCATGACACTTGCCGGAGGCATAGTTTTTGGCTTGCCGTTTCCAATTTTCTCAGCTTCATGGTGATTCATTTCCCTGTCTACTCCTCTATTTCCGAAGCTGAAATCATCCTTGTCTAGGTAGTCCTCTTGAGTGTCTCTATGACCCTCCACTGATTGTCAAACACCACAAGCAATCAGCCACATAAAAAGAAGGAAAACAAAAACAAGAGTTTTAGATGTAGAAATACAAATTGGAAAAGCACAATATATATATATATATATATATATATATATATATATATATATATAAACCTTTTCCTGGAGATACAGTTAATTTCACTTCTTTCGGATCATGAACTCCATATTCATGGCCACCAAACACATCTGAAACTGGGGAAGCACTTGAACTCCAAACAAACATATGAAGGTCCTTATTCGCATCCTCTGGCTTCTGCTGTGGCTGACCATTAGGCCTCTTGGCATTAGCATTTGCATTTGCATTAGCAGCAACATTTTTGGACCCAGTGGGAGAGAACATCCCTGGGTTTGGTGTAGGGTAATGCCCTGTTCCACCAGGACCAGCATGGTAATGGTACCTTGGCTTACCACCCTCTTCATCATAATTAGAAGGCCTTGGAGTTGGTCCTCTTGATGCTGAGAGACCATAAACATCATTGGCACCAAAGTTGGAGTTACGACCACCAGCCATCATGGAATAGAAATCTGTGTGGTTGAAACTAGACCCTCTTGGAGTGGGGTTCCTAGAGGATTGCAAAGAGTATATCTCAGCATTGGTGAGGTTTGAAGGGCGCGGAGTTGTGGAGGAAAGACCCTGAGACCTTCTAGAGAAGATATCTGATCTTGAAGCATTGGATTTTCTCACAGTGACATGAAGCTTCCCATCTTCTTTGATCTCAGCTTCAGTTTCCAAAGGTTGTCTTCCATCCAGTGACATGACATCAGAGTCCACATGGATGGAGACAATGGTGCCAGCAGTGTCTGGGAACTGCTCAGAGATTAGCATTCTAGCCCCTCTGTACTCAAACATGAACAGCATCAAAGTGTACCAAATGATGCATTGGAGGACCACAATTTGTACCATTAGGCTCCCTGAGAACTCACCGTACATCCCTTTGAGCAAAGGGATGCCCATAACCAAAGTGTTTGGGAGGGTAGAGATAGAGAACAATGTTATTGTCCATTCCAAGCAACCCCTTTTGCTCACGTTGGTCCAAATGGCAAGAACCACTAAAACAATGATCTTTTGAAGTGTATCAGCAGCGATGAAGCGCAGGTTCATTTTGTAAGGGTTGTTTGAGGCAATGAAATGGAAAGAAAGGAGTGGCACTGCAAAGAGTGCCACAAAACGGTTGATGCCAGAGCATTGGTCAGGGGAGAAGATTTTCCACCATTTCACTGAACCATAGGCCAATAACATGGCCACGTAAAGTGGCACCATTGCGGTCATGACATGATAGAAATCTGTTAAAGTGATCATTTTTGCTCGGTTCTTGAACAACCCAGATCAGCAAAAGCTTTCTGAATTCAGAGAAACAAGAAGAGGCAGAGGAAGAGGAAGAAGGTGAATGACAGAGAGTTGAGGAATGAAAAGGAAGTAGCAGTGGCGGTTGTGGTTGTGGGAGAGGTGGGGGTGATGATGATGATGAAAAGAGATGGGGATATGGGAGAGCATGTGTTTTAGTTTTTGAGGGTAGTGGAGGGTAATAAGCAGAATATAGCAAATATTTTTTCAGCTTTGAGAGCTGCGACCAAGCTTGCACTTGCAGTCCCCAAAGCACAACGTAGAGAGGGGATTTTGCTTTTTTTTTTTTTTTTTTAGACTTCACTTTGTTTTTTTCCTTTTTGTTTTGAACTGTGTTTGGATTTGGGGTTTGGAGAGGAGTGGGGGTGGGTGGTGGTATTTGATAACTCGTAAACTTGGGGTGTGAGTGTGAGGGCTCTACCTTCTATGGGACTTCAGTCTGTCACAAAAGCCTAAAAGGCATAGAAAAAGCATTTTGGCTTGAAGTGGGTATGTCTCCGTCTCCAAGTACTTGTTTTGGAGATCTCTTTAAGCTTTGCAAACAGCCTCTGCCTCTTGTCCCTTTTCTTACCTCTTTCTCTTTGGTTCCACCGTTTCTCCCTCATGAATTGTAGAGGCCATGTCTCTGCCTACATCACACTCTCTTGCACTCCACTCCTTTTCTTTTTACTTGTTAATCATATTTAGTTAGTAATTGGATACTTGGGCAAGATAAATGTTACATAACAAACTAAAACGATAGACAACTATAGGAGAAAAAATAAAGTGAACATGCCACTTGAATGGGGAAAAAGGAAAAAAAAAATTCATTTTGGAAAAATTTAGATGAATTGAGAGGAGAGACTCCACGCGCTACGATATGATACTCTATGACAAATGCATGAGGTGAAGAGGGTAGAAGCCATCACGTGGCCCTAAATTGTCCTTTCCCAGCCACATCTAATAGGGCTTGCCACTGCCAATAGCTTTGGGTTCAATTTGTTAGCTGGGATTACAGGCCACTCCATAAGGCTAGGTTCTGTAAAGGTGGTGCAGTGAAATGGAAAGCAACTTAGCAACTTCATGCTCCATGTTTCTTGGAAAGAGAAAACAAATCAACTTCAACTAACTTTAGTTTTAGGGAAAAAATTTATTTTTAACTAATTTCAAGTGCTGAAGCTTACATTAAAAATAAAAACATATCGGGTATGCTTGTGTGAAAAATAATGGGGAGAGGAGGGAGGGAGAGAAGGTATCTTGTTGATTGAGAGATTATTTAATATCAAATACTATTATATAAAATAAAATTTTTGACTGCGAGTTCCATGTCATGTGTGACCACTACGCTATTTTTTCTCTCAAAGAAAGCTTTTTACATAAGATTTTTTTCACATTCTTCTTTCATATTCATTCTTGATGTCAATTAAAATAAAACTAAAAAATTAATAAAATCAAATATAATGAGAACTCAGTCATTGTAAAGCTTTCTTAACCAACACGGGAAGAGTTTTATATATTTGTAATTCAACTTGATTAGACTCTATATTAATTAGGACTTAATTCAATTTTTGAATATAAAGATTTACACACAAAAAAAATGATTGGAATGCAGTCAAATTATGAGATTTATGGAAATAATTATAAAGTGATTGGAATATGTTATAAATTTGATTAGTCAAATTTAATCAAAGTTAGAAAGAATTAAAATGAATCAAATACTTGAAAAAACTAAAAATCAACGTATAACTTAATCAAATTAAAATGTTTCTGGCAATTATTATAAAGTGATTGAAACTTGCCCAAATTTTATTGGTAAGATCCGAAAAGAATTAAAAAAAAATCAAGTCAATTAAAATAAAAAACAAAATAATCATCATGTGCAAAAAAGTCAAATTTAAATGCAATTCAAATTCAAATTTAACTATTTTACGAATTGCTAATTTTACTTTCTTTGGTAATATATTTTTTTTGGTTATAGAATTGCCAATTTTATTTATTAATTTTATATTAGATAACTAAGCATATAGCCTTCAAATATCAAACATGAGAATTAAATTAGATATATCTACCCTTACACGTCTTTGGATGGCTTCTTTTTTCTCAAGGGTTTATAGGAAGTGTTTTTTTCTCTTATGTGTAACGGTCTCTTATATGGTTTCTTCTTATTTTTGGTGGTTTCTCCTTTTACTCTTGATTTCAATCGTGTTTTTTTTTTTTTTGTCTTGAAATCTTCCTAATCATGGTATGCAAAGTTTTATTTTGTTCGTTATTTCTTGAATCAAATAACAAATTATTCAAGTGTTTGGGCTCCTAAGGAGACAATTTCTCTATAGAGCATATTAAGTACATCCTATTTTAGTATCTTCTGATCAACTTTAATGAATCACTTCATGATCACTCTTAGTTGTAGAGTTTTCATATTTAAGATGGTAATTATTAGAGGAGCTTAATTTGAATTTTTTAGGATATAATTTGGCCTTCAGGTGTGGTGGCGTTTGAATTTTTTTTTTTTACGAGCGTTTGGTCTTGTTCTTAGGTTTACTCTCTTTTAATAAGATTTTATATTTTTCTGCAAAAAAAAAGGAAAAAAAAGACAAGATATCTATATATTTCAAATAAAAAAAAGATTATATATATAGATTAAAAAAACTTATAGCTAAGTAAAATATGTGCATATTGTCCCGTGTTTGTAGCTTAGTTAGCAAGAGCCGAGGGGATCAGGATTCTCTCTAATTACTTGAGAGGATCCAATTTTTTTTTACATGGAAAAACTGGACATACCGCATGCGGTAATACATACAACATGCGGTGTGTTATAAATTTGTGTATAAAAAAAATTGGATCTTCTCATGTCACTGTAGAGGATCCTGGTCTAGAGTCGGGGATATATAAAGAGAGTAATGTAGTTCAATCTTAATAAATACTCTCCATTCCGATTTTATTTTTCCTATCCCTCATCCCTCCCTGCCCATAGGTGCATATATATATATATATATGCATATTTAGTGAGAAAAGTTTTTATTGTGAGAGGATGAGAGGAATAAATCTTGACTATACAACCATACATGAATAGTCAAGATTAAAAGTTACTTAAAGATGATGTGATCACTTAAAAAAATCACATGCATTTATATTTTAATCTTGACTATTCATGTAAGATCCAATGGTCAATATTTACTCATCTCACCTTTTATAATAAACACTCCTCTTATCGAGTAAGATTATATATATATATATATATATATATATATATATATATATATATATCTAGTGAGATGAGTTTTTATTATGAGAGGAATAAATCTTGACCATACAACCATATATGAATAGTCAAGATTAAAAGTTACTTAAAGGTCATGTGACTATTTAAAAAGTCACATACATTTATGTTCTAATCTTGATCATTCATGTAAGATCTAATGATCAACATTTACTCATCTCACATATTACAATAAATATTCTTCTCACTGTAGAGTAAGATTATATATATATATATATATAATAGAAAGTATAAAATTAAGTGTAAGTTTTTTTCACTTACACTAGGTGTAAGTGGATCTCCTCATATATATATATATATATATATATATATATATATATATATAGGATCTTAGTCAATGAGAGAGTGTTTATTATGAGAGGGTGAGAGGAGTGAATTTTGACCATTGAATCTTACATAAATGGTCAAGATTAGAACATAAATGTATGTGACTTTTTTAAGTGGTCACATGACTTTTAAATAATTTTTAATCTTGATCATCCATGTATGGTTGTATGGTCAAGATTCACTCCTGTCACCCTCTCACAATAACCACTCTTCTCACTAGATATGCCCTCATATATATATATATATAAGAGTGTAAGTAAAAAAAACTGTATGGTCAAGATTCACTTCTCTCACCTTCTCACAATAACCACTCTTCTCATATAGATATATATCATATATATATATATATATAGAGTGTAAGTAAAAAAAAACTTATACTTAATCTTATATCTTATACAAGTCTTAAATATTAATTGTCACACAAACAAAAAAGCATGATATTTAGAATGATCTTTTTAATTACAAATGCTCTTTCATTTTTGTAACAAATTGCTTACTTAATTTTGAGCCCAAAGTAATAGTTAGATAAAGTTATTTTCAAAATAATAACTCAAATATTCGAATTCTTAACATTGCATATAAAATTCATCTGAAATTGTAGTTTATATTTCATTTTATCCTTTTCCATAGTGAAATCATAGTTTAATAATCTAAAATATTAATTACTTTGTTAACATTTCTTTTGTGAATTTTTATTCCCATTTCAAACTAATTTTTTTTTTAACTGCAATGGTTGATAAAAGTTTATTGTGACTAAACTGAAAAAAAAATTAAGCTTTTCTTTTTTTTTTTTTACACTTTCCTAGTTTTTTTTGTGGTAATTACCTTTTGGGAAAATTTTCACTTGAGTTTAAAAATTATCTTCTCTACAATGAGTTAGTTTCCCGATATGAAATATTTTTTGTCTCTTAGCTGCAATCATTTAACCTCTCCTCCCCCATTACCAAATTAACTCTCTCAATTTTTTCTTGATTGAAACTTTCTCTCAAATTTTAGTTATTTATATTTTCACCCTTGTTTAAATATATCATTAATTAATTCTGATGATATTTAAAATTAATACATCATTTAAAAGTATTAATCATATAAATTAATAAAGGCTTAAATATATTTTTGATTTCTCTAAATATATATATTAAATTTTAATTTTAATATAAAAAAATTCGTAATGATTTGTATTTCTATAATTTTAAAAATAAATAAAATTAATCTATATTCTAATTTTAAAAGTGAATAAAATTAGTTTAATTCAATTCTTTTATATTAAAATTTTTTAGCTCTTGAAATGATAGAATATTTAATATATGAAAGAAATTAAATTGAGTCAATTTTATTTATTTTTAGAATAAAAATAAAATTAATTTCATTCACTTTTAAAATTATAAAAACATAAATTGTAATATTTTTTAAAAGATTAAAATTAAAAATTAATATATTTAAAAGAAAAAAAACATATTTAACACGTCAATAAATGATTTGAAAATCAATGTCAGGGGTGATCAGCTTTTGGTGAATAACCTTTACTGTTACTCTAACCCAAGGTTTAATTTTCTCTTTATTTGTAAACTCAAGAACTTGAAAAAAAAAATGCAGAAGTGGAGGATTCTGAGCCTGATTCAGAACTGTTTTACTTGGATCTATAAAGTGTGAGAACAAAAACAAAGTGATTTTATAATACAAAGTCCAAAACCATCTGTCATTCCTGGCGTTTTTAATAAGAAAAATTCTAAATGCTCTTACTTAATTTTTTTTATTAATTTTGTTAATTATTAAATAAAAAAATATTAAATATTTTTTACGTTTTTAAAATATTAGATATATTTATTTTTTTATTTAATATTAAAAAAATTATTTTAAAAAACTTATCAAAAGATATAGTAAAACTCTTTTAATAAGATGGTATGATTTAAGCTTTAGCAAATTGAACAACCAAATTGATTGGTACTTTTGAATAATATATGGAGTAACCGAGGCATTTGATAAATGATAATGTCTACGTACGAAAAAGTATTTAAAAGGAATATTGGTCTGAAACAGCATATGCTGAGTTCCCATCATTATGTTTCTCCCAATTAGCGTTACCTTTCGTAAAACATCATCATGGTAAAATCTTATATTACTGATCACTGGAATATTTACAGAATGATGCCTCTTGAAATGGAGCCTCTATGTCAAATTACATACTCCACATTAACTTTCTTAGATTACACAGATTGACTATTGGCAAATTAACAAAGAAAATCCGGTTTAACTAATTAAGATATGGAGTATGTGATTACAATAATGTCTTTGACTTAAACAGATACAATCTTTTTCTGTGCCAAATATAAATTAGTACAAGTTTAGGAGACATCTCTTTTGTTTCCCTTACAACTTCTTTCTCTTTCACTTGCTTGGTCTCCCCTATACTCTTCTATACTTTCCATGTATATAACTACCCTCCTAGCACTTGAGTCTAGTATTTAATTTGTGGATAGGATGCATAGATTGTTTGCTGTGTTGCATTTCAGAACTGTCTCATGTGATATTTACTCTCACAAAGTAAAAATATAATGTAAATTAGTATATATGGCTGGATAATTTTTTATAGCAAATATAGGGTTAAGATTAAATGCTTATCATTAGACTAAAATATATAATTATTAATTCAGAGCACAATTTTTTTTTATAATAATATCGCATAATTCTACGTTTATAATGTGTTGTGAGTTGACACAAAATGTTTTGCCGTATACACATAGTGCACTAACATATTAGGTTGTCAAACACTTTGTTTGATGTACGCCTAGATGCATATGTGAATCTTAAAATAATTATTGTATTCTTATAAATCTAACATATAATAATAGGATTTACACGAATAAAATTGGGACAAAATGATAATATAGTTAAATAAATAGTGATACTTATTAGTTATTATATATTAATATTTTTCTGGTACATAATTAGATAGTAATAAACGAATTAACCAATAAGGTCTGACACAATTAGTAGATAATTGAATTCCTTAAATATATTGTTTTGGATTCGAACCAGGTCATGTATATGAAAAAAGTTTTATTAAGAAAAACAATATCTATTTCGATGATCTCTACGCTTCGAAAAGGATTAGTCTCTGACTATCGACTAAGTACACTCTTTGGTTTATAAAAAAGAAAAAAACGAATTAACTTGTATTAAAGGCAAAGAAAATAACGCTTACAGTAATTATGTTGCAAAAAGACATTGGACGATTATTAACTCTGTTAGAACAAAATATGACAGAGAAAACAGAAATGATCATAAATTCATAGTAAAAGCTGTACTAGCAGGGAAAGAGAGAGTTACAGAAAAGCGCACAACCTTTACTCTGCTTTTCTTAAAACTGCTTAAACAAAAGAACCAAAACCTTTAATGGCTCTCGGTCGTGGTAAGGTGCTTTATTAGGCTCCTAAAACTATCTTTTTTTTTTTTTTGGTACATAAACTACCATGAAATTAAACCATAATTTTTTTTTTTGGATTTTGAGAACCAGGGTCCTCTCTTATTCCAACAAGAACAAAATGAGATCATGTTTTATATCTCATCATTCATTTTGAATGGTGAATAACTTAAATCAAAAATTAAAAAAAATAAATAAATGGTGAAATATCAAACAAGATCTCATCCTATTTCTGTTAGAACAAGAGAAGATCATGGTCCAGATTTTAGATCGATCTTTAGCCTCTTAGCCCTTGACCCTCACCTGTTCCACCAAGCAACACTTCTATGTTAGGCTATTAGCAATTATAACACACAAAATTCTGGGAATGAAGGGGCATGATGAAAATGGAGAAGACTTCTTTTGAACTTAATTAAAGAAGAAGAAGAGCTGATTTTCTTTTTCTTGTTTCCACTTTCATTTCCTTGATTGGTGAAGCTATAGCATACCATGCCGTGCATGCTGGCTTAAGCTTGTACCTTGGAATTAAAATGCACTCATAAAATAAGATATGTATATAGATAAATAATCCCTCTCCTTCTCCTAGGAGTGATAACTCAAGCATGCGTCGAAGTTAATGATGGAGGCCATAGGGGGTAAGCAGAGACTGAGAGTAAAGGGGCCCGGGAATAGAACTGATTAACGTGTCAGTCATACAATTCTTAGATATTCAGAACCCCAAACACCAAGCTTATAGCTGCACGCACTACAATAGGTTTTTATGTATCCTAAGAGCATAAAAGGAAAGCATGCATTGGTTTGTTTATTTTAATCTTCTTTAATCTCTAAGCTCGTTTGTCTTATTTACCTCTTAGCTAACTCCCACTCGATTCCTTCAATGAATATGTAATCTCTTGGCTTCATAAAACACAAAAATATTTGCTCCCAAAATTTCGTGCCCTTCAATATTCTAACTGGTTAATATTAAGAATGGGAGGCTTGCACACCACTACTAATATAATGACAGATATTAGATACTACAATTTTAAACATGAAATACAGCGACAGTTAGGACATTCCAATGTATCTGACCAAATAGTGGAGTTGGATAAAGGAATTTGTATTTTGGGAATGAAAGTATTTTGGCTGCTAACTTATATATTATATGGTAAAATATCAGTAAGCAAAGAGGAGTTAAATCGGTCAGCAAATTTAATAAAGGTTAAATTAAAATTTTATTTATTTTTAATTTAGTTTCTATAATTATTTTTCTTTTAAATTAGTTCTTATACATATTAACATTTTTTAATAATTCTTACCGTCAATTTTTATTATAATATCATCAATTTAGTTTCTATTAAATATTTTATATTAAAAAAAACATATAAAAGATCACTTTCTAAACTAAGCATATATGTATACTTAGAAGAAAAAAACACTTACATAAATACTTATTAGAATATAAAAACACCTACTAGATATTTTACAAAAATAAAAGCATTTAAAGGGGCATGTATTGGTCAAATGAACATTTACTAAGTTAATCAATTAACAGTGTTATAATAACTTTATAACAAAAGCTTATAACATGAGCTATTTTGAAAATGTTTATAAATATGAGAATTGATTTAAGAAATATATATATATGGACTAATTTGAAAATAAGTAGAAATTGTAGAGACCGAAATTTTAATTTAATCTTTGATAAACAAGGTGACTTTTTTTTTAATCCTTACATTAGGGTTGTTCTACGACTTAATTTGGTCAATAATCAATTTGGTACAAGATTAGTTGAGAAAGGTTTAGGTTTTGAAAATTAAACCTAATATATTTTTGGATCGACATATTGACTTGGCTTGCTTAGAGATTTGATCCAATCTTATATAATATTTTAAGACTTATAATATTTCAAAAATTAAGAATAAATTATAAGTTTTTTTAACTTAAATTAATATTATATGCATAATGCTATAATATTTTATATTCTTTTTATTCATGTAATTTGTTTATAAATATATATTGTAGAATATTTTTTTTTTTGTTTTTAACTGGGATATCTTTACACGTCGCAACTCATTACTAACCAAGTGATCCTACCAATAAGTGCATATTTCAAGGTTAGAACTTTAGTCTTCTCATCCGAACGCAACTCGCTTATCATCACACAATCCTTGTTGGTAGTAAAACATTTATTAATTTTAATTTGTACTTAACTATAAAATTTTATGAGTTAGTTATACACATAATCCAAATTTATATATTTTGTTTTAACTCTCAAGTTGGCTCGGTCTCAATCGGACATTAGTCTGAAAAATTGTTGCATAAGAATGGTAACAAATGCATACTCCAAGACATTTTTACTATCAATTTTAAATATTTTCATATAAACTTTAAACAAACATACCAACTTAAATCAATAATATAGATCGTTTTGAAGCATACATTTATTATTGTTTTAATAACATGTTAAAATTTCTCTATTAAATTGGGTCATGATCTAATCAAAATTAGATCGAAAACATTAGCCAAATCAAAATATTAAATCATCATATTAAACCAAATTAAACATGACATAACCTAACCCATGAGCGCCATATACTATAATTTGCAAAATACTTAGATATATCCCAAAACGATAAGTATAGAATGAGTGATACCATGATAAAACTACGTTTATTTTGGATAATAATACCAAGCAATCTTTTTATTTCTCGAATGTTTAATAGAAATAAATGTTTGTAAATAATAATCGAATGAGACTTTCATATTCAATTCATGATAGTTGCACAAACTTTTGTTTGTGTTTGACTAAGTATTCTCACTAAGACTAATCATGGGATATTATTGCGATTAGGATATCTTTCCAATAATTGTCTTTTTCAGAATTTGAACTTTGATCTTCTTCTTAAAAGTGTAACTTACTTATCACTATACCAAATCTTTATTGGTAGTTGCACAAAGATTTTGTATATAGACCTTCACTGATGAGATTAACTAATTAATTATCAAACCCATTTAATTATTTAATAACTTATAATTAATTAGTTCATGAGGTGGTAGGAATTAATTGATTAATCATTTGTTAAATGTGTTTATCCAATAATAAATCTATATATGTAAGTAATGAATTTAAACAGGACTGATAAAAAATTCATGGATTAAATGCGTAGTTAACTATTAGTACGATAATATGATTAATTGGATGCCAAAAACCAGGAAATCGGTCAGACAAAACAAGCAAGAAGTGGGATAAATTCTGTTGCAGACATGGTATTGCTGTGGTTGCATGATCGTTTCGTTTGTGATTAGAAACCAGTTGTGGGAAAGAAAAGCATTTAAGATAAAAAGCTACAATTAAAGCTACTTTCATAAAAGGAATCAAAGGTGTACAACAAGTTGATTTGTTGGACAATGGGGCATATTTGTGTGGATTCACATAGAATTTCAAACACATTATCCAATATTGACTTTGCTTAGGATTTCGCAAGGGATACTTGATAAGTCAATTTTATCGTGATCTCTTTGGTATTGAAAAGTTTAAGGTACAAAAGATTGTCCCATTTTAAGGTTAGTTAGGGATTTTACAAGTCTTATTAAGAGCTTATATTAATGTTTATAAATGATCTATTAACGAAGGATCATTGACAAGAATTAAACTCGATATCTTTTAATTTACATAGTTAATTTTATCAGTTGAATAAATCTTTATTTGCATGATAGCATTTCTTTAACTATGGTGGATGTAATTTTGTTTATGCTTTAAAACAATTCATGCAGAATAGGAGGAATGCTTGGGGTGGCGGCAAGGGGAATATTATTTTCTGTCTATATATTATTTGCTGCAAATTATTGTTTGTTGGATCATGGTAATATGGATTGTAAAATGGGATATGGCCTTTCCCTCTCAAAACCCGACTTATATTAGTTACCTCAACCAAATTTGAAATGTTTATGACATTTCAATCACAAAATTTCATTTGACTTTTCGATATTTTGGGCAGCCTATTTAAGTAGTTTACGTGACTTAATCTCTACATTTCAAGAAATGTTTTGATCAACTCAATAAAAAAAGTCCACGAAAATGTTGCACTTTAAGCTACATCTATTCATAGAGAGTCTTAGCCTCTTAGGGCATTCTCACTTATAGGTGTCTCTCTTCTCTTATTCATTCAGCATAAAACACAATTAATACTAATACACACAATACTAACTTAGTTAAACACTAGTATACTCCGAGTACTATGGCCTCTCCAGGTATTCATGGTGTTTTCAACCTTGTTTCTTTTACGAAGTTTATTGCCAACGTGTATATTTGGGCATCACATGCCTTCTATTGAATTATTTTGGGAACATAAACATATTTCCACACCAAAATGATCATGCATAGAATTTAAATTTACTCTAATTGAGCTACATCAATAACCTATGGATATGGACAACCACACCAATCCTTTGGGAGCCTTCTAGAATTTAAATACTCTTTACATACTGGTTTATATCTGTTCAATTTACTGGGAACAAAGTAAAATTACCTCAAAAATTGTAGTTATAACTTATAAGAAAAGGCTGTTCTGCAACTTACGATTTGAGATAAGATAGCGTTGGAAATAAAAGTTGAAGGCACGTTTCTTATTTCATGCTACCCAAAGTATAAAGTAGAAAACCTCATGTTCTTCTTTCTAAAACTATATATCAACAGCCATGAATATCCATTTGATTTTACTATATTTGTAACACCCCAATTTTTAGAAAATGTTCCGAATGTACTGTTTGTTGTTTTTCAAGCTTTCGTGTGAATGACCGTTGTGTCCCTATTTTACTGTTTCTCGATTTCTGCATGAAATACAAATACGTTTATACAGGCTCAAATTTTATTTGGTCTTTTTACGTAATTTGTTTCGAGACAGTAAAATAAAAGTTTTTCCAGCTACTATTTTAATTTTTCTGGAAGATATACGACAATTAATACTGTCTGTAATTTTATTTGAACTTTTTGGATGATTAGCTACGTTGTGGGAAAAAATGGGAAAATGACCATTACGTCCCGAACGTGCTGTTTGTACTGTTTTTGCTGTTTTTAATTGTTTTCTACTTGATTTAGTGTTCAATATTACTGTCGTGATTTTATATGGACTTTTTGTGTGATTTGCTACGGGCGGGAAAATAATATTTTTTCGGACCGGTAAAATCTGTTTTTAATTATTCAGAGGCGAGGATCTTACTAAACCCAATTAAATGAGCCTAAAATTAATCTTTTAATTTTTAGGATTTAACTGTCAAATAAAATAATTTTGTATTATTATAATATTATTTTATTAATCAGTATAATTTAGTGACGGTAGACCCGAAAATATTTTGCGGGACCCACGTTTAGCTAATACAGTTAACTTAGTAGCTTAATTAATCATCATTAGTGAAGGAACTCTCTAGAACATGGTGACTAGGTTAGTGTGATGATGAAGCTTAGTGACAAGGCTTAGTGACTAGGTTAGAAGGAACCAATGGGAGACAAGCTTGCTAACCAAGTTTTGATCTTGGCCTTTGATGCATTCTAAGGCTTGGATGAAGCCAAGCCATGGACACCTTGCATGGCATTGAAGTCTACGGCCAATGCATGTTGGAGGACCAAAAATCACTTTGTCTTCAAGCATTTTCTCTCTTCTCTCTCTTCCAAAAACCCTAAACACCATTGATGTTCTTTTGGAGCTAGTTTCGGCCAAACCTAGTTCTACACCATCCAACCACCTAAAATTCTATCCAACCAAGTTTTCTAAACCTAAACACAATCCTAAGAACATCTCTAGTTGAGAGTTCTTTCAAAATCTTACATTTGAAGCTTGAAAACCTACTTGGAAGTTTGTACCAAGGAGGTTTTTGGAGGAGGAAAACCGTGACCCTAGGAGGAGTGAAAGAATCCATTTGTCTTCAATTAAGGTAAGAGGAAGACAAATCTTATCACCTATGGATGGTGGTAAGAAGATGGAGTTGATTTTGTGATTGTAGAATCCATAAGGATTCATGTGTGTGCTTGTTAGTAGCTTATTTGATGTGGTTGTGTATTTGTTAGTAGCTTTCCTATTTGTTGTTTGTAATAAATTGCATGTCTACAAGCTTTAAGTTGCATGTCTATAAGCTTTGATAATATTTCATGTGTTAGAATTGCATGATAAAGTATAGAATGACATGATAATGTATAGGATGTGAATAACATGTCAAGAAAATGCATGTGTGTTCCAAAGAACACCACACCAAGGCTCACGGCCACTAACCAAATGGAGAACCAAAATGTTCTCTTAATTTTCTTAAAAGGTAATTTAATTAACCTAGGAGAATTAAGAAGGTTTCAAGTTGATTAGATCAAAGAAAATGAATTTAGAAATCAAATGGTAAGACTTAGTATTTTCGGCCAACATGCCTAAAATGAATGTGTTGATTTCAAAAACCATTTTCTAGAACAATGGTTAAATGAATTTAGACAATACAATAAGTTTGACATATATTTAGAAGATGAGAAATAATTTAGAAATCAATTTCAAAGGATTTAGGAAATTCGGCCAACATGCCAAACTAGATATTCTTGATTTCTAAAATCAATTCCAAACTATTTTCAAATATAAAGAAGGCATTATATGTTGACAAGAATTTTTTTCTAAAAAGAGTTTTTAAGAAATCAATAGATTAGAATTAATTTGAGGAATTAAAATTAAGGATTTTATTGTTATAAAGGAAATACAGTAATCTTTAAGAATTTCTAACATATGGCTCATACTATATTTTGAAGCATGTTATGAGTTTTTAAAAGATTAAATTATCTGGTTTATTTAAATAAACGAGTTTTTACGAAAAAAATTAGGAAACCATTATTATTAATTTTCTAAACAAAATACTGTCATTTTTTAGTAAAAACGGACAAATAAGATAGAAAAGATATTCAAAAGACAAGTATACATATGAAAAATATTACACGTAGTTTAAACGTACTAATTATTATTTATGTTTATTTAAACAAAGTGATTTTTAAGGGATTTGGACAAGAAAATGATTTAAAAATCCTACGCGATTGAGAAAACGTATTAAAAATTCTACGCGATTTTAAAAACAAAAAAATATATTTACGCGATTTATAAACGTTTGTAAAAACGATGGAATTGTGAAAACGCGATAAAATTTCTACGCGATTGACCGTTCTTTGTATTTATTTTATCTTTGTCGGGAAAATGTGAACCCGTCATGAGCTTTTGAGGATTTTTCATTGTCGGGAAAATGTGAACCCGTCTGAGCTTTCTATTTTTCTGCCATTGAGGGCATATTTTATCTTGAGGGCATTTTTGTAATTTCATATTTTTGGAATTATGTATTGAGTTTATGCCAAATTTTTGGTGGATTGGTTGACGAGACGAATCACATCGTGTTGTCGATGCGATAAACGTAGTGTGGTTCATTGTTCTAATGGACTTGGAGACGTTAGTGTACGGTATCCCATATGTGGACAGTTGGTAGCTCCGCCTGGCCGTGGTAAACCGATAGCACACTAATGGACTCGACACGCACTATATTTAATTGAGATTTGTAAAGTCTAGTAGTACATTTGCCCGTAGTGCTTGTGCCACAACGTGAGACCGTGAACTACACCACGCCTGGATGATGGATTCCTGTGTCGTGGGGCTATAGACGCAACGTGTGACCGCGCAATAGTTGGTTGGGTAGCCGTGGTACTAATAGATTTTTACGAGTCATTCTCTCTGATATCTTTGTGTGTTTTTTTAGCTCCATGGAGTAGGGTGTGTCTTATATTTATTTATTGGGATCTATTTATTTATTTTGTCTTATCTATTTATTTTTGTCTTATCTGTTTATTATATTGATATTGATTTATTTGTTTACTGTATTTGTTTTATCTATTGTTGTATTGTATAATTTGTTTCTTGTTTTATTTTATCTGTGATGGTATATTGTTGGGACATTTAAATCTTTTTGAATCTTTACAATACTCTGTTACTTATTAATGTTATAGCTTTTCATATTGCATGAACTGTATATCTGTTATTTGTCGTCTTCTTATTGGCCATGTTTGTGGTGATTTTAGATTGTCTTACCTCTTCGTTGTATATATTTTCTGTATATTTGTTTTACGCGGTAAAGACTTTGAGGAAGAGGAGCAGCCTCTAGAGATTCTGTACACCGAGGAAGAAGAGGAACAACAAGAGGAAGATCAGTTCGACGACCAAGAACCATCCGATCATCCATATCCTTTGGATTGATTGTGGGAGATGGCAGTGCCAGGATTTTTGGGGTTTGTACAGCTAGAGTTTCATGGAGGTTCATTGGCTTGGCATCTGCAAGGAGATCGAGATTCTGTGACATATGCAGGACGGCTGACTGTGACTCTACGTCATCGGTTTGATGGAGAGCCGATCATGACTACGACAGTATTTCTACACTTAGAGTTGCCCTTATCCATTAGGCGTCATTGGGGTGGGATATCCACTGAGCCTAGTGAGATGACACTCGTATCGACTGCGCGGTCTCATGTCCGCCGAGAGTCGAGACATCCGGGATATTTGTCTCCTGATGATCATTTTCATGTTGAGAGTGATCCTTCAGAGGATTAAATATGCATGATGTTTTTTTTTGGGCGCGTCTGCGTATGTCTGTATATATTGACTCTTTTATTGCTTTATTTACTATTTTTGTTTAAATATTGGTAGTTTTAGGTGTAAATTATTTATATCACTTATAATGTAAATCATATGTAAATTATGTGTGATGTTGTGATGTTTATTTTATTTTTCCGCATTATTTTATTTAACAATATTCTGTTTATCGAAATTATCTTACAATATGTAATATTATTTAACAAATGTTTTACAACTTGGGTAGATTTTATTTATTTATTTTATTTTTCTTTATATGTGTGGCATCCCCAAAGGGGTGTTACATTAGTTAGTATCGAGCCCAGTTAGAGTCTTTTGGGGTTGTGGTTGGGTCTGTTTTTGTTTGTCTTTGTGTGATTCTCTCATGATTTATATCCTTTCGGAAGTATTTAAAAGGATGTATCTGATTTTGTTTTGTTATGTTTGAAGAAAGAAGATGGCTGGTAGAGCGCAGAGGACGTGCGAACGTGAATCGTGAGGTTGACCATGATTGCGGGCTGCCGGCTATGCGGCGGATGGATGGTGAAGTGATTACTCGGCAAAATCGAGAAGCGACTCAACAAAGAAGATGCTACTTGTTGATGCCCTAAATTTGGCTGAGTTTAGGCGTCATAATCCGCCACAGTTTAGAGGCGAGGTGGATCCGGAGAAAGCAAGTCAGTGGATGCAAGATTTGGAGAGGATCTTTGAAGGAATGAGATGTGCAGATGATAAGAAGGTGACTTATGCTGTTTTCATGCTGAGAGGAGATGCAGAACATTGGTGGAGAGGAACCCGCCGAGTTTTACAAGCTGAAGGGACTGAGATTACATGGGAAGTGTTTTCTAATGCTTTTCTGGATAAGTATTTTCCTGCGAGTGCTAGGCATGCCAAAGAGATGGAATTTCTTGGTTTGCGACAGGGAAATATGACGGTGAATGAGTATGCCACAAAATTTGAGAATTTGTCTCAATTCTCAGATTATGCTCAAACCCGGCAAGATGATGTGTGGAGATGTCGGAAGTTTGAATCAGGTTTAAGGGTGGAACTGAAACGAGGAGTGCTATCCTTGGGAATAACTCAGTTTCATGCTTTGGTGGATGCATGTGCACGACTTGAGGAGCTTGAGCTATCGCGAGATCAGAGGAATCGTAACTTTGGACCGACAAGGTTTCAAAGAGGTGGAGGTAACAATACAAATCGGTTTCAGCGTAAGCCGTACTCTAGACCACAAGGAAATCAAACTCAGCGACCGCCAGTTGGAGGAAGTGTACGCGGAAGTGGAGCAGGGCAGAAGGTGGTGTTTACGCCAACGTGTTTTAAGTGCGGTAAGAAGGGCCATATATCTCCAGATTGTACAATCAAGGGGACAGTCTGTTTTAACTGTGGACAGCCTGGGCATATGTCGAAAGATTGTACTCGACCGAGAGAAAGAAACCTGGCATTCGGTATGTTAGAGCTAATCAGCAAAAATCTGGAAGTACTCAACCAAGGTCAGGAGGACGAGTATATACAATGATGGGATCTGAGATTTCTAAGTCTGATGACCTTATTCAGGGAGAAGGAGACATTGGAGGTAATCTTCTGACTGTGTTGTATGATTCTGGTGCTACACACTCGTTTATTGCCTATGATTGTGTGGAAAGACTGAAGTTGCCTGTGTCTTCTCTGAATGTTAAATTGAGTATATCTACGCCAACTGCTAAACCTGTTATTACATCTAGGATCTGTTTGGATTGTCCTATTGTTGTGAAGGGCCGTTTGTTTATGGTCAACTTGATTTGTTTACCTCTTATTGAGATAGATGTAATCTTAGGGATGGACTAGTTATGTTCTAACCATATCCTTATAGACTGTGCAAGTAAAACCATAGTTTTTCCTAAGGAAGAGGAGTCTGGATTCTTAACGGCTGTTAAGGTCAAGTCTTTATTAAGAGATGGAGCGCAGGGATATATGGTATTATCTTCTCTAGAAGTTAAGAATGAGAAGGATGTGAATACTATTCCTGTTGTCAACGAGTTTCCTGATGTTTTTCCTGATGACGTACCTGGTTTGCCACCTGAGAGGGAGATCGAGTTTTCAATTGATTTAGTACCAGGAACAGGTCCTATCTCAATTGCACCGTATCGTATGTCGCCAGTGGAATTGGAGGAGCTGAAGAAGCAATTGGTGGAGTTGTTGGAGAAAGAGTTTGTGCGACCTAGTGTTTCACCATGGGGTGCGCCAGTACTTTTGGTCAAGAAGAAGGACGGAACTTCTCGGCTTTGTGTGGATTATCGTCAGCTGAACAAGGTGACTATCAAGAATAAATATCTGCTTCCAAGAATTGACGACTTGATGGATCAGTTGAAAGGAGCTGTGAACACCCAATTTTGTCCGGGTAAAAAAAAAAAATTTTTAAAAATAAAAATTTAAAAAAAAAGATAAAAAAAATAATAAAAAATAAAAATAAAAAAGGATAATATTTTGTTTTTTTTAAAAATAAAATAAAATAAATTTGCCACACACTCACTTCACTACAGCACAATCACTTTCACTCATTCACGTTTCACACTGCCACACGCCACCTACTATCACGGCTTTGTCTGCACTCTTCTTTCTTTCACTCCCATACACTCACACAAGCAATCACTGCACACACGTAACCTGTTTTTAAATCCTAGGTATATTACTTGGCAGGGGGGCATAACACAGAAAAGGAAAAGGACCAAGCAGCAGGGGGGAGCATACGTGATTTACTCCATTTTCTCAAGGGGGTTTTTCTTTGATTTTGAACCTTCACCTCCTGAACCTCTCAAGCTTCCATCTTCACCATTCACCCATCTCCATCTCCCTCACTCATCTCCATCCAGCCTCCATCCATCATCACCATCATTCTTCCTTCCATTCTTCCTTCCATAATCAACCTTCACAACACCTTCATCCCAAAACCACTATTCATCATCTTCCTAACCATCACTTCCCTACAACCACCATCTCCACCAAGCCACAACCTCCAACCGAAACCAAACAGCCCCCTCCATTCCGCCATCTTCCCCTACGCTGTGCCACCGCGAACCAGAGGCCGTCCAGCCGCCGCGCGCCAGCTCAGCCCCGCGCCGGCGAAGCTCTTCCGTCCCACGCGTCAACCCGCAACCCAGGCTCGAACCAGAACCACCGTGCGTCGTCACCCAGGACCGCATCTCAGCCCAGATCCGCCCGAGCCCACTGCCAGATTCACCCCGCGCCTCTGCCTCGCCGTCAACGCCGTCCAGCCACACCGCTGCTCCTCTGCACCACGACGCCACCACACCAGTTGCCTGCGCCGTCAGCTCCGCCACCATCAGTCCACTGAGCCGCAGCAACCGGACCACCAGTGACCTCCATCAGCACCGTGTCGCACCTCCGCCGTACAGCCCAGATCCGCACGAGCTCGGACTCGCCGTCGCGGCCCAAACCCGTCGTCGACCAGCCGCGACGTTGCCACGTCCCGCTGTCGCTGCCCCTGCCGTTCTCCTCGCCACCGTTTCTGCCTCCCCTTTGAACCTCTGAAATCCCCCTCCCCTGTGCGTTTCTCTGTTATTTTTTAGATCTTTCTTTGTTTTTCTTTTTTTTTTTTTTTCTCCATTTTATTTGCTTTGTTTTTTTTGTTCTCTTTTTTTTGTTTGATTTGGGTGTCCAAAATCTGAAGCTAATGGGCCAGCAGCCCATTCAAAATTAAACACCCCTAAAAAAGAAAAAAAACTCTTTGGTTTAAAAAAAAAAAAATGGAAAGCCCATAAACAAAAATCTTAAAAAGTAATAACAATAATAAAAAAAGAGAAAACTAAAAACATAAAAAATAATAAAATAAAATAAAAAAATAAAAAAAAACGAAAATAAAATAAAAAAAAATAATAAAAAAATTAATCAATGCAATGATTAACGATAGTGATTGAATAGCGGATGCTATCTTCAATGTCGTTTGGATCATAAGGGTTTATTGAGTAGCCTAGTGCTAACTTGAACCCTGTGCAAGAATGATTTCTTTTTTCAAACAATAAAATTTTCATAATTAAAAAAATCAACTCACTTATTTTATACAGAACTACGTAACTTTGAGTTCCTCATTGCACCTTTTTGAGTGCGTAGGAGCGAAATTTTCATTTTGTCAAGTTCAAAAATTAAATTTTCACAATTTGTTTTTCCTTTTTTTAAAAAAAAATAAATAAATAAAAAATAATAAAAAATAAAAATAAAATAATTACAATATTTTTTTAAAAAGGGGTAAAATAAATAAATTTGAGATTATCAATATTTTGCACAACTAACTTAAGGTACCGTCGCAGGACGGGTGTGATAGGGGTGCAGTGGGATTAAGTTTCCACCCTTCCCTGTCCATAACCGACTCCCGAATCCGATTTGGTTTCGAAGACCATTTTCTAAAAAAGTTTTCCAATTTTTCCTAAAATTAAATAAAATTGGTGGCGACTCCATATTTTTAATTATTTTTAAAATCATAAAGCGAGTTGTTATTTCGCCGCGATCCCGGTCGCGACAGATGGCGACTCCGCTGGGGAAGCTTGGAGAGTCAAGCCTGTTTTTATTAGTTGTGCAAATTGTTAATAATCTCTATTTAATTATTTTACCCATTTTGTTCTTGTTTTTATTTTCTTATTTGTTTGTAAATAGATTTTATTTTATTTTGTACATATCTGATATCGTTATTCTGTATATATTTTGTAATTAATTGTTTAAACCATAGGGTAGATGATTGCTGGCTGGTTGTTGTATATATGCTTTTGCAGGTATGTTCCCTCACACACGTCACTATCACTTATGTTACACACTTTTGGGCTCTATACCCGAGTCTGTCCGAACCAGAGGAATAGGAGGGGTCTCGACCTTTGTTATTGAGGGGCTTCATGCTCACTTGACATTGGTTGGGACACCACTCAGATTGTTACCAGTATCATGTGTCGCAACCGAAATCGCGACGGGACGATCAAAAAAGATTAGGTTTTGAAAATCAATGGAGTCGCCACCAATGTTTATTTTAGTTGGGAAAACATTAGAAAAAACCCTTAAAATAGGCAAACTGGTCTTTAAATAAAAATGAGTTTGAGTTCGGGAGTCGATTACAGGTAGGGAAGGTATTAGCACCTACACTGCCCGTTACAAGAACGGTACTTAAGTTAGTTGTGCAAATTTTAATAATCTCAAATGTATTTATTTTACCCTTTTAAAAAGAAATGAAACAACTAAATTATGAAAATTTATTATTTTTTTTGGCTTGACAGAATTGGAATTCTGCTCCTACGTATCCTCGGGTGCAATGAGGAACTCAAAGTCACGTAGTTCTTTAGAAAATAATTGTGAGTTGGTTATTATTTTATATTTTTAATTTTTATAAAAAAACTATCTTTATTTTATTTTATTTTAGAAAGACGAATCATCAAGTCATCACAACTCGATAATTCTAAAAAAAGGTTACGGAATTAACAATTTCATGTCGCATACTCGGTAATTCCATTTTTATTGATTGAATTTTTTGTTTAAAACTCAAATCATCAAGTTGTCACAACTCGAGATGATTATAAAAGTTATAGGATTAACAATTCATGTCACAACTCAATAATCCCAATTTATTATTGAGTTAATTTTAAACGAAAAAGTTTACAAAATAATAATAAAAAAAATAAATAAATAAACTAAACTAATAAATGAATAAGCTAAAATGAATAACACATATATATAATGAAAGATAATAACACAAGACAAAAAAAAAAAATAAGTAAACTTACCTCTAAGGTGTATAAAAATGATATGCTCAAAGAAGTTGGTGCACAAAGCTCCACACGTTCTCTTCGAATCAAACCTTGAAAAACAACTCACTTGCAAGAAAATTTTTTTTACTAAAGTCCTCTAGCTCTTATACTTAGTATTAAGCCCAAGAGTATAATTTCCTCTAGCTCTTATACTTAGTATTAAGCCAAAGAGTGTAAAATTTTTGATGATCAAAACCATTGAGAACCACCCCTTTATATAGGAGGAGGGGAGGGGGAAGGAGCATGACTTCTCCAATGTGGGACTTTGTGATATATTAGCATTTCAAATTTCTTCTTTTTCCTTCCACTTTTTCTTTTTTCTTTTGGATTTCATTCATCTTTTCTCTCTTTTTTGCTTTTTCTTTTGTTTTATCATGAATTAAAATGTTTGAATGATCCAAGCAATAAAAATTTTATGGACAAAATTGGGTATCAACAGCTGCCCCCCTTTGCTTTCCATTTAAATTAAATGGGAAGCAAAGGAATTGATTCAATTTTGTCCATGAAAATTTTCATTTCCTTTTCTTTTTCTTATTTTCTTTTTTCTTCTTCTATTTTTTTCTTTTTCTCTTTTTTTTCTCTTTTTTTTTTTTAGAAAGCAGATTAACGCAAAAACAGTGGTCATTAAAACGAGATAAAAAGCTTGCGGAGTCGGGCATCCGCAGAAGCTTGACAAAAACTTAAAGCAAGAAAGGGAAAAAGCTTGCGGAGTCGGGTATCCGCCGAAGCTTGACCAAAATTTAAAGCAAGAAAGGAAAAGAAAGCTTGCGGAGTCGGATATCCGCCGAAGCTTAAAGCAAGAAGCTTAAAGCAAGAAAGGGAAAAAGCTTGCGGAGTCGAGTATCCGCCGAAGCTTGACCAAAACTTAAAGCAGGAAAGGAGAAAAGCTTGCGGAGTCGGGTATCCGCTGAAGCTTAAAGCAAGAAAGGGAAAAAGCTTGCGGAGTCGGGTATCCGCCGAAGCTTGACCAAAACTTAAAGCAGGAAGGATAAAAAAGCTTACGGAGTCGGGTATCCGCCGAAGCTTGGCAAAAACTTAAAGCAGGAAAGGAGAAAAGCTTGCGGAGTCGGGTATCCGCCGAAGCTTAAAGCAAGAAAGGGAAAAAGCTTGCGGAGTCGGGTATCCGCCGAAGCTTGGCAAAACTTAAAGCTGGAAAGAGAAAAAGCTTGCGGAGTCGGGTATCCGCCGAAGCTTGACAGAAACTTAAAGCAAAAGGGAAAAAGCTTGCGGAGTCGGGTATCCGCCGAAGCTTGACAAAAACTTAAAGCAGGAAAGAGAAAAAGCTTGCGGAGTCGGGTATCCGCCGAAGCTTGGTAAAAAACTTAAAGCGATGGGTGCGGGGACCCGGAAAGGAAAATGCAAATAGGTACAGGGACCCGGAGACTAAAGGCAGATAGGCATAAGGCCTTGAGAGCTAAGAAGGTTTTTTTTTTTATATGCATGTGATGCCTGAGTTGATTCTTGATGTAATGGATGCATAATGATGCAATGGATGTATGATACTGTAATGGATGTGATGCCTGAGGACATTGCAGGTGATGCTTGAGATGATGGATGATGCAATGGATGTCCTACTGTAGAGATTCTCATGGACAAATGGGTAAACAAAGATCGACACATTAGAGCTTTAGCTGCATTGCTCCTGGTTCCACAACACTCTTAAGAACTTCTTCCCCTAGCAGGATCAAGTTTGAACGGTAACAAAACTTGATTTTATGGTTTGTCTGGTTATTCTTCATTTTCTCATCAATACTCTTAAAGGAGATTTATCGCATTTTCCATGACCCTTCAAGATTGTTAAAACAAATCTGAATGCATTTGCAATATGATCACATGTTTCACATCTCAATATAAATCTTATCATAATAAATGCATATTGAATCAACAATGGGTTGGAATGAAAATAGACCATCATTATGGAAAGGAACAGTACAGGAAAGGCGGTACCACAAAGGTTAGAATTGAAAGGTTTACAAAAGAATGTAGGAGTAAATTTTTCCAGCTCTTCCAGTGATGCTCTTTAGGATGATCAGTGCTAATTTCCCATGTATACAACCCTAAACACCCCTTTGTCTGTTTCCGAGAACATGATTTGACCCAATTTTCATGCATTAGGAGCATTCTTGACAAGACTTCGCATTCAAACTGCCCCAGTTTGACATTAATAACTCAAACTGCCCCAGTTTGTGACTCGAGGCAACCTTACTTTTCCGGATGTGTCACGAACCATCTTTGACCCTAACTTTTGCCTAGGTCGCTCTTTTCGAGTTTTCAACCTAGCGGGTCGCTTTAATTTTTGCCTAGGCCGCCTTTTCAGGTTTTCAGCCTAGCGAGCCATTTTCTTTTCTTTTCTCTTTTTATTATTTTTTTTGTTTTGTTTTGTTTTTTTTTAAGCATAATACATTTTGACAAAGATCTCGAATTTACAGAAGTGGTAAATCTGCACCATCCATGTTTGTGAGAATCAAAGCTCCTCCCGAGAAAGCTTTTTTTACAACATAAGGTCCTTCATAGTTTGGAGTCCATTTTCCTCGATTATCCTTTTGAATGGGAAGAATCTTCTTGAGTACTAGGTCTCCTTCTTGAAACTGTCGCGGACGCACCTTTTTTGCATAGGCCTTCATCATTCTCTTCTGATAAAGTTGGCCATGACACAATGCGGTTAATCTCTTTCCTTCAACGAGATTCAACTGATCAAGTCGAGTTTGGACCCATTCAGCTTCGTCTAATTCTGCTTCCATCAGCACTCTTAATGATGGAATTTCCACTTCAAAAGGGAGTACCGCCTCCATTCCATAAACCAAAGAGAAAGGGGTTGCCCCAGTGGAAGTACGAACAGACGTACGATAACCATGCAATGCAAATGGTAGCATTTCGTGCCAATCTCTGTACGTTACAACCATCTTTTGAACAATCTTCTTGATGTTCTTGTTTGCTGCCTCAACCGCCCCATTCATCTTGGGGCGATAAGGTGAGGAATTGTGGTGCTCAATCTTGAAACTCTCACACATCTCTTTCATCATCTTGTTGTTCAGATTAGTGGCATTGTCAGTGATTATTTTGCTTGGCAGACCGTAGCGACAAATCAGCTCCCTTTTGACAAACTTGACCACTGCATTCCTAGTCACATTGGCATAAGAAGCAGCTTCGACCCATTTTGTGAAGTAATCAATTGCAACAAGAATAAAGCGATGTCCATTTGAGGCCTTTGGTTCAATCGGACCTATGACATCCATTCCCCACATCGAGAATGGCCATGGTGCTGTTAAAACATTCAAAGGTGCGGGTGGCGCATGAACCTTGTCAGCATATGTCTGGCATTTGTGACACTTCTTCACATAATTGAAGCAATCAGTTTCCATTGTTGACCAATAGTACCCAGCTCTTAGTATCTTTCTTGCCATTGCATGTCCACTTGCATGAGTCCCAAAAGAACCTTCATGGACATCTCTGATGATTTTTTCTGCCTCCACTGTATCAACACATCTTAGCAGCACCATGTCGTGGTTCCTCTTGTAAAGAACTTCTCCATTTAGAAAGAAACCCATTGCAAGTCTTCTGAGGGTTCTTTTGTCATTTTCTGAAGCGTCTGGAGGGTACTCTCTGCTCTTGATGAAACATTTGATGTCATGGTACCACGGTTTCCCATCTGACTCCATTTCTACCATTTGACAATATGCCGGTTGGTCACGACTTTCTATTTTTATGAGTGGTAAGTCCTTATCATGGCTTACTTTGAACATTGACGATAAGGTGGCCAAAGCATCAGCCAATTGATTATCTTCCCGAGGGACATGATGGAATGTGACTTCGTCAAATTGTTCAATCAACTCCTTAATGTAAGCATGATAAGGGATCAACTTGGCATCTCGAGTTTCTTATTCTCCCTTTAGCTGATGGATGACCAAGGCAGAGTCCCCGTATACCTCAAGAACTTTTGCCTTTGATTCTATCGCTGCTTGGATTCCCATGGCACATGCTTCATACTCAGCTATGTTGTTCGTACAGTCAAAACACAATCTAGCAGTGATTGGAATGAAATTGTTTTCAGGGGAAATCAGTATGGCCCCAACTCCATGCCCCAGTGCATTAGAAGCTCCGTCGAACAACAAAGTCCACTTTTCTTTTTTCGAGGATTCTTCTTCTTCAAACATAGCCATTATATCTTCATCGGAAATTCACACTTTGCATAGACCCATAATCTTCCACCGGTGACTAGCCAAGAAATCTGCCAGTAGCCGCCTTTGATCGCTTTTTGGGTGACATAGATAATGTCATATTCGACAATGAGAACTTGCCGGCGTGCAATCCTCCCGCAAGGGGCCGCTTTTCAAAGATGTACTTGATCGGGTCCATTTTGGACACTAACCAAGTGGTGTAACACAACATGTATTGCCTCAACCGGTGGGCCGCCCACGCCAAAGCGCAACACGTGCGTTCCAATAATGAGTATTTTGCCTCATAATTGGTAAACTTCTTACTCAAGTAATAGATGACCTGCTCTTTTTTACCGGTTTCATCATGTTTTCCCAGTACACAACCCATGGATTCATCCAACACAGTCAAGTACATGATGAGAGGCCTTCCTGGCACTGGAGGTACCAAAACTGGAGGTTCTTGTAAATACTGCTTGATCTTCTCGAATGCTACCTGACAATCCTCATTCCATTCTACTACTTGGTTTTTACGCAACAACTTGAAGATTGGCTCGCACGTTGCAGTCAACTGGGATATAAATCTAGCAATATAGTTCAGCCTCCCCAAAAACCCACGAACTTCTTTTTCAGTGCGAGGAGCTGACATCTCTATGATTGCTCGAACTTTGTCTGGATCAACTTCTATCCCTTTCTAGCTAACCACAAACCCCAAAAGCTTGCCGATTTCACACCAAAAGTGCATTTAGCGGGATTCGGTCCCGAGCCCGAACTTTCTCAACCGCTCAAAAAGCTTTTGTAGATCAGTTATATGATCTTCTTCTCGTTTTTGACTTTGCAATCATGTCATCCACATAAACTTCTATTTCCTTGTGCATCATATCGTGGAATAATGCTACCATTGCCCTTTGATAAGTGGCTCCGCATTCTTCAATCCAAATGGCATCACTTTATAGCAAAAGGTCCCCCACAGAGTGATGAATGTGGTTTTCTCCATATCTTCAGGTGCCATCTTGATCTGATTGTATCCCGAGAAACCATCCATGAAGGAGAAAAATGCATGTTGAGCAGTGTTGTCCACCAAAATATCAATGTGAGGTAAAGGAAAGTTATCTTTAGGGCTGGCCCTATTCAAATCTCTATAGTCAACGCACATCCGTACTTTTCCATCTTTCTTCGGGACAGGGACGATGTTGGCGACCCATTGAGGGTACTTTGCGACAGCGAGGAAACCTGCATCAAACTGCCTTTTAACCTCTTCTCTAATTTTCAGCGACATTTCTGGTTTCATTCGTCTCAACTTTTGCTTGACGGGAGGACATTCTGGTCTTAATGGTAATTTATGCTCAA
Source organism: Ormosia emarginata (assembly GCA_029884605.1). NCBI lineage: Eukaryota > Viridiplantae > Streptophyta > Magnoliopsida > Fabales > Fabaceae > Ormosia > Ormosia emarginata. Next base: position 6,908,308 of record JAQQTP010000059.1, on the reverse strand, counting down.
CTATGCTAACATCCAGCCCTGGCATGTCTTGGTACGACCATGCAAAAATGTCACGATAATCAGATAGGAGCTTGACCAACTTGCTTCGCTCTTCTTCTTTCATGGAAGTGCCAATTTTAACTTCTTTTTTATCATCTTCTGTCCCCAAATTAATCACTTCAATTGGCTCTTCATGGGGTTGAATCTCTTTGTTCTCTTGTTCTATTAATCTCATTAGCTCGGAAGAGAGTTCCCAATTGTCATTATTATCCTCATCAACATGATTAACGGGATGGTCAAAATCATATAATGGGGTCATAGCACTGTCATTTTCAAGAGAATCACTTTCAGATCTGCATTTATCGATGTCAACACAAGTAAAAAAAGGGTAAGGAATAAAGGCTAATGTAATGGTTGAACAAAAGACTGAAAGGCAAGATAATTCGAAAATGCATTTTATTGATATCAAATATTGAAATGAAAACATGTGAGCCCGCTTTTACAAAATATCTTCCTAAAGCCTTGGGCAGAGCAATAGGATTAGCATTACAGAATTACTTTGAATCAGTTTCAAAAGTCATGGGAAAATCGACGATCTCCCAGTTGTTGAGCTCTGCATCCGGAGAACAAGGGTACACCAGGCAGACACCATGATCGATGGATTGATCCTCATCAATGATAGCGGTCACCTGGTTCAGAAACACCAATCCTGCACTTCGGAAACTCTGTTGGATGTCACAGATGGGAATCCTCTCAGTTTTAGGCTCCCGATTTTCCAACCGAGCCAACCTCTTCTCTCTTTTCTCTTCTATGACCCTTCTCTTGTCAGCTTTAGTGGGTTTATATCCTAACCCAAACCTGTCTTTGTTTTCACAAGGCTGCAGAAACTTTGCAATGCCTTGTTTGTTCATTCCTAGTCCACTTCCACCTTGATATCCTCTTTCCAGCATAACCTTAGCCGTCATTATGGATGCACTAGATGACCGTGGTTTTGGAACTTGAGCTCCCTCCTTCACATAAATAGCATTGACAACCTCAAACGCCTGGAATGCTGTTTCAAGAGCCTCTTCTGCAGCTTCAATGTAAGGAGTTGATGGGAGCTTACTCACCAATAAGTCTTCCTCACCCGATACGATCACCAGTCTATTGCCCACTATGAATTTCACTTTCTGGTGCAAAGTAGACGGCACCGCCCCAGCAGAATGAATCCAGGGTCGTCCTAAGAGGCAACTGTAAGTTGGTGTAATGTCCATCACCTGGAAGAGTATATGAAAAGTAGTAGGTCCAACCTGAACTGGGATCTCTATTTCTCCCATCACTTCTCTTCGAGTCCCGTCAAAAGCTCTTACGATCATTGTACTTGGTTTCATATAAGTCCTATCAAAAGGCAACTTGGAGAGAGTGGATTTTGGCATTACATTCAAAGAGGAACCATTGTCAATGAGCACTCTAGCAATTATATGATCTTGGCATTTAACAGAAATATGTAATGCCATATTGTGCCCCATCCCTTCAGCAGGTATCTCATCATCGGTGAAAGTGACATAATTATCAGCAGTAATGTTACTAATAATGCCACCCAACTTGTCGACTGTGATGTCATGAGAAACATGAGCTTGATTTAGTATCTTCATTAACACTTTTCTATGCGGTTCAGAATTCATCAACAAGGACAAGAGAGATATCCTTGCAGGGGTGCGATTCAACTGATCAACCACCCTATACTCACTCTGCTTGATAAACTTCAGGAACTCACAAGCTTCTTCATCAGATACCTCCTTCTTGTACTCATTTGGCTTTGTTGACCCTCCTTTTTCTTTCACAGCATTCTCCATGAAAGTCTCTCCTATCTTGCTCTTCCCCTTGTAGTTTTTCTTATCTTCTTCTTCTTGCCTCTTTCGCAACTCCTCAGGAGTGTAAATGCGACCACTTCGTGTCATCCCTCCAATCCCCGATATATTAGTGACACTAGAGGTCGAACAAGATGCGACTTTTGGCTGATCGTTTGTGAGATTATTTCCAAGGACTTGTACATCATAATTCCACGGTACTGCTCTGGTGTCCTTGAATGGAAAAGGACTAGGAACTTGAATGGTGATGGGTCTTGGGCCACATTGAGGTGGCGAAGGCGCACTTGCAGTGTAATAGATGACCAGCGGTTTGACAGCCGGATTTGCAATGGAAGGGACCAGAGAATTTATGGCTTCATGACCTTCCTGAAATTGTGGAATAGCACACTCATCTACCATGCTTATGCCATCATTGTCACATAGCTGACCTATTTGCACTAGCTGCATGTCCATTAGCTCTTGGAGGATTTGTCTAAACTCACCACATTCCTCAATAGAATGCCCCACATTCCCATGGAGATTGCATATTATTTCATCTTCGTCACCCTCTTTCTCTTCAACATGAGATTCCATTATCCCAGATTTGCACAACTCTTCAAAAATGACCCTCATAGGGGTTTTGACATCTGCCGCTCGTCTTATAAGCAGCTGGGCAGAGCATACCTCTATAGCATTGACTGTAGGATTCCCATGGTTAGGCAAAGGGTTGTGGCCCACACTAGGAGTATTTGTCTTGAAATTCAACCATTTGGCATTAATTAGATCCTGCACCTTAAACTTCAGCGCTTTGCAATTCTCTGTGGAATGCCCTATGCCCCCTGCATGGTAATCACACTTGGCGTCTGGGTCAAAACCTTTAGGGTACGGGGGTTCCAATGGCTTCATTGGGCAAGGAGCCAAAAGAGAGTTACGGATGAGTTGGGGTAATAACTCGGTGTAGGTCATAGGAATTGGGTCGAAATGGACAAACTTCCTTTCTTGGTTATTTGGTGGCCTTCTTTGGTTTGTGTTTGGATTTTGGGTCCATGGTTGAGCTGTTTGATGCTGTAAGGTAGAGGGTGTCTGGTATTGAGGATGAGATGGCATTTGGTGAGGCGTCATTGGGTGGTGAGGTTGAGGATGAGGAACGTGTGAAGCATTAGCGACATGGGGGAGATAAGGCTGGGGATATGGAATCGGTGGAGTAATGGGAAAGTACGGGTGGTAAGGTGTGTATGGAGTTTGGAAGGATGGTTGATGGTTCACTGGTGTTTGGTTATATTTCCCTTGGGTAAAGTTTCTCTGGTCGAAGGTAACAACATGGGTTTCTCCTTCTCTTTTCTTCCCCATCGGGGGCCTCTTGGCATTAAATGTTCCTGTTGAACTTTCAACGATCTTCCCACTTCTCATTCCTCCTTCAACTCTTTCTCCGATGATGACCATGTCCGAGAAATTTGATGACACACTCCCTATCATTCTGTCATAGAAGGGTGGTTGCAGAGTGTCAATGAACGTGGCCACCATTTCTCTTTCTGTCAATGGGGGCTCTACTTGAGCGACCATTTCTCTCCATCGCCGAGCATATTCCTTAAAGGTTTCGGTCTCCTTTTACTCATATTCTCGTAGGCTGCAGCCTATCCTAGGTGCCATATCAATGTTGTACTTATCTTTTTAAGAAAGCATCGGCCAAATCTTTGAAACATCGAACATGAGCACGCTCAAGATGCGTGTACCAATTGAAGCTGCCCCGATCAAGCCGTCTGGAAGAAATGAATCAGCAGGTTGTCATCGTGAGCATGCGAAGCCATCTTGCGGATATACATCGTCAGATGGTTCTTTGGACAAGTGGTCCCCTTGTATTTATCAAAATCTGGAACCTTGAACTTCGGTGGGATCACCACATTAGGGACAAGACAGAGTTCTGAAGCATCGAGGAGACCGTAGCTACTTGCCCCTTCTATGGCTCGCAGTCTTTCTTCTAGAGTTTCCAATTTCTCTTTGGACTGGGAATTTTCGACAGAAGAATTCAATGGGTACTGTGGCATAAAAGTGGGGATAAAATGCTGCGCCGGCAAGGTTCCGTTGGCAGGTGGTTGGGTTGTGTTCAAAGAACTAGCAGCGGGTGTGCTGCCGTCCGAGGGATTGGTCACTTGGGGTGGTGCAAAGCTGGCCGGGAAACCATATGGTGGAAGAAAGAAGGGGAATGGGTGTTGTGTTTGTGGAGTTTCATTAGCACTTGGCTGGGTAACCTGGGTTTCAGTAGTATTTGGTGGGTTTGGGATCGATGTTACTGCTGACATGCCATTATCAAGAGGATTTGTGGCCAATGGTGGTACATATCCCGAGGAGGAGGCCATATGGTGGGAATAATGGAACTTGAGTTCCCTGAGAACTGGTGACAAGGGTTGGGTGGAACTGTTTGGGAAAACAGTTAGCGGCATCATAACTCCTTGAGGGTTGAGGCCTTGATATTGCAGAGGGGTTGGAGAGAAGCCAGGCGGGTGAAGAGGTGTGGCTGGGTGTCCTTCGTTTGCTGTTGGGGGATTCCCATCTGTGCTCCTTCTATTCTCCATAGACTGCAACAGCTCCATCATCTTGGACATTTGCTCTCTAAGCTGGTTCACTTCATCCTTCAACTCTTGAGTTTGCTCTATCTCATCCATGATCCTTGCTTGGGAACGAGTCCTGTAAGGGTGTCGTGGAAGCAGTTTTCCTGCTATAGTGTCTCTCTCTAAGGAAACATGATGCAATTATTAGTTTTGACTGAACAAAAATGACTAAATGCATGTATGCAAAGCATTGACTACTTATGCATATGATTTTTTTTTTTTTTTTATGTTATGGATGCCATTTAGAGCTGAAAAAGAAGTGAAAATGAATAAAAATGCAAACCATGAGGATGCAAGATGATATACTCTTTTTTTTTTTTTAAAGAATGCTAGGTAAATGCAAGAAAAAAATGCATGGATGAATGACATGAGAAAGAGATGGATAAAGAAGAAGTACGTTCCCTTTGTGTCCTAAGGAAATTCTTTAAATTTGAGGAGTTTTGTCCCAAGGATCTATGGGTCCTTCTAATTCGTGAAAACTTCAATTGGGTGGCTCTACTATTCTAAAGGCCTCTAGAGCTAAGTCCCTTTTCAGAATGTTGACCACAAACAGTGGGTAAACCACTAAGTGTGGGACATTCATGAGAAGAGCACACTCTAGATGAGGTTTTCGCAATAACCAAACAGGATGTACATCCAAAATGGCTATCACTACGCAACCTCTACCTAACCTAGGCTTCACTCAGACCCGGGTATAGGGCCCCACTCAAATGTGTGATAAACGTGTAGGTGGAGTGGGTGTAGGAAACATACAAACCTCCATAATCTTAAGAATTAACATCACCCTGCCAAAATAACAGTCAAATAGAACATATATACAACAGCCAACAATCATCTACCCTAAGGTTTCAACAATTAAGCACAAAAATATATACAAGTAAATAAAAACACGAGAATAACGCTAGCAAATATTTACATAAAAAAATCACAAATAAAAATAAAAAAACAAAGACAAAAAGGGTAAAATAAATAAATGGAAATTATTAATAATTTACATAACTAACATAATAGGCTGACTCTCTAATGTCCCCGATTAGTCGCCAATTTGTCATGCAACCGAAATCGCGACGGGACGATCAAAAAAGATTAGGTTTTGAAAATCAATGGAGTCGCCACCAATGTTTATTTTAGTTGGGAAAACATTAGAAAAAACCCTTAAAATAGGCAAACTGGTCTTTAAATAAAAATGAGTTTGAGTTCGGGAGTCGATTACAGGTAGGGAAGGTATTAGCACCCTACACTGCCCGTTACAAGAACGGTACCTTAAGTTAGTTGTGCAAATTTTAATAATCTCAAATGTATTTATTTTACCCTTTTAAAAAGAAATGAAACAACTAAATTATGAAAATTTATTATTTTTTTTGGCTTGACAGAATTGGAATTCTGCTCCTACGTATCCTCGGGTGCAATGAGGAACTCAAAGTCACGTAGTTCTTTAGAAAATAATTGTGAGTTGGTTATTATTTTATATTTTTAATTTTTATAAAAAAACTATCTTTATTTTATTTTATTTTAGAAAGACGAATCATCAAGCTGTCACAACTCAGATAATTCTAAAAAAGGTTACGGAATTAACAAGCTGTCGCAACTCAGCTAATTCCATTTTTATTGATTGATTTTTTTGTTTAAAACTTAAATCATCAAGTTGTCACAACTCAGATGATTATAAAAGTTATAGGATTAACAAGCTGTCACAACTCAGCTAATCCCAATTTATTATTGAGTTAATTTTAAACGAAAAAGTTTACAAAATAATAATAAAAAAAAATAAATAAATAAACTAAACTAATAAATGAATAAGCTAAAATGAATAACACATATATATAATGAAAGATAATAACACAAGACAAAAAAAAAAAAAAGTAAACTTACCTCTAAGGTGTATAAAAATGATATGCTCAAAGAAGTTGGTGCACAAAGCTCCACACGTTCTCTTCGAATCAAACCTTGAAAAACAACTCACTTGCAAGAAAAATTTTTTTACTAAAGTCCTCTAGCTCTTATACTTAGTATTAAGCCCAAGAGTATAATTTCCTCTAGCTCTTATACTTAGTATTAAGCCAAAGAGTGTAAATTTTTTGATGACCAAAACCATTGAGAACCACCCCTTTATATAGGAGGAGGGGAGAGGGAAGGAGCATGACTTCTCCAATGTGGGACTTTGTGATATATTAGCATTTCAAATTTCTTCTTTTTCCTTCCACTTTTTCTTTTTTCTTTTGGATTTCATTCATCTTTTCTCTCTTTTTTTGCTTTTTCTTTTGTTTTATCATGAATTAAAATGTTTGAATGATCCAAGCAATAAAAATTTTATGGACAAAATTGGGTATCAACATCATGGACTAATCATATTGAGAGAGTTTATCCCTACTTGTGATTAATTCATGAATTGGATTCTTGTCTTTCGAGATAGGGGCAATCTGGGGACCATGACTTTTAGAGGTCTAGATCTGTCCTAAAAACCTTGCACCGATAGATTGAACATAGTATTGTCAAAATTAGAGTCGTGACTTTAAGGAAATCTAACCTTTAAGTTTCACCTGATTAGGACACAAAGGGAGCGTGCTTCTTCTTTATCTTTTCATTTCTCATATCATTCATTCTTGCATTTAAAAAAAAAAAATTCATAAAAAAAAGGGATGTTTCATCTTGCATTTTCATATCATTTGCATGACATTCATAGCATTTTTCAAACAAAAGAGAAAATAAAAAAGACATGCATTATCCTGCATTTGCATGACATTCCCAAAAACATACCTCATCTTGCATTTTTTTTTTGGGTCATTTCCTTGCATTCCAAAAAATAAAAGAAAAATATACATTGCATTTTCATAACATTCTTAGTATTAAAAAAAAATCATGCATTTTCATGTCATTCATATTTTTTTGAGAAAAAAGAAAAAAAAAACATATGCATTTTACATTTTCATGGCATTGAGCGCATTAAAAAAAAAAAAATGTGTCTTCTGAGTTCATTCATTTCACCTTATGCGTCTTATGCATCTCATTCCTTCCATTTCATTGCATCTCATTCATTTTACCTTATGCTTCTCATGCATCTCATTCATTTCATCTCAGTCTTTGTTAAATAAATCAAACTGGTTCAGGAAGCTTTGCGCGGCCTAGGAAAGAAGAGACCAATCAAACCTGAGTTCGCGATACCAGATCTCAGACCAGAATGACTGCAAATAATCCTGAGACAGGGAGAAACTTGAGCAGAGAAATCGATGAAATGAAAAGGAGGATGAAGGAGATATCTGAGAATCAAGCAAGGATGGAGGCAATATTGGAAGATGTGAGGGAGTCTCTCCGCTTAATCAGTGGAAATAGAGGTACGAATGGGGTTGAAGAATATGTAAATGTGCCATTGGTAACTGCTCCGATTTTTCCAACTGTAACCCCAGGCATCGTTACGGGAATACGTGAGCAACCACCTCAAATGACATCAATGGACATGCCTATTGGGGATGGGTATCGCACCTTGGAAGGAGTTCGTGGTGAAATTCCTGACTACACTGGCCCTACCTGGGAACAACCTCATGTGTCTGTTCCGGAGCAGGTGACATTGCCTTGCTCTGGAAATAGCCATGTCATGACTGAAAAAGCCGAGATGCAAGAAGAGTGGATGAAGAAAATGGAGGAACAAATCAAGACAATCAAAGGTCCCGACGATTATGGACGTCTAAGAATAGAAGATCTGTGTCCTACCACGGACGTCGTAATCCCTAAAGGTTTCAAGATTCCCGATTTTGCCAAGTATGACGGGAGTTGTAACCCTCGGTTTCATTTGATCAGTTATGGAACCACGATGGCTGTTTGGTCCAAGGATGATAAATTCCTCATTAGCTTCTTCCACGAGAGTCTTACAGGCCCTGCCTTAGAGTGGTATCTTCAATTAGACCGTTGTAAGATTTCTCGTTGGACGGAGCTGGCTAATTTATTCATGGATCAATACAAGTTTAATCTGGATGCAGCTCCTACCCGAGAACAATTAAGCTCGATGCAGAAAGGAAGTGAGGAAACCTTCAAGCAGTATGCCCGAGAGATGGAGGGTTCTCGCAAGCACAAGTACAACCACTGTTGACTCGACGAAATGTGTTCATACTTTTTGGGGACTTTGGGAGCTCCATATATTGAGATAATGGCGGGTCTTTGTGTATCGAGATTTTGCTTTGACTTAGTAGCCGCTATTTGGTGAGAGGATTGAAGTTATGGTAAAAATTGGCAAATTGGCAACTGATAACAATGAAGTTGATTTTGAAGAAGGATTATTTCCATAGGAAAGGAAAGTGAGAAGTGAGTTACATGAAAAATCAACAACCTTCACAACTTCGTTTTCCACCGTCTCACTCTGTCTATACCAATCGCCCTCCAGTGATTTAGGACCTCTGAACAACTGATTGGTCTGAGGCGTTAATTGATGTGATTGCCATTTTAGAATTTTATGATGTTGAACTCATGTTAGCTTTCTTGAAGCATTAATGTAATGGATTTGCATGGATCTCAGTATGTCTTGTTTCATTTTCTTATGTCTTTGACACTCATGTTCATGTCACGTTTTTTTTTTTCATTCTTTTCTTTCCTTTACTTGTCGTCTTTTGGTTCGGATCCCATGGATTTCTCATTCTGAAAAAAAATTGGTGGTCACGAGGGCCATATGTGTAGGTGTTATTTACCAAAAAAAAAAATAATAAAAAAAAGCAAAAAAATGAAATAACAAAAAAAAAAAGAAAGAATAAAAGGGAGTAGGAAAGTCTTCACTCGGCATGTACTGTCTTTTTGTCTCAAAATTAAAATTTTGAAAATGAGCACTCAAGATTTGAAATGAAGTTTGGCCATTTTTCTTTATCTTTCACAGGAATTCATCTTTTCATCATCTCTTGTTGTCCCTTTTTGAGCTTGAAAGTTTTCTTCAATTTAACCCTAGACAAGGATCACCCCTACACTAGGGGTTAACACCAAGTGGAAGTTGTGTTTTTTCTAAAAAAAAAAAGGGAAAGAAAATGAAATGAAGGAGGTCACTACAAAGGTGAATTATTGAAGTAAAAAGAAAATGGGAAGAAATGAAGAACAATAAAAGAAAAGTGTGCTTGAAAGCGCAAAGTCAATTGACGAGGTTTAATTTTGAACAAGGATCCTTGGTCTCATTCAACCCTTAAACACTTGTTTGAGCCTTAGATCCTTCATTTCATAACCGCTAATCCTGGCCACGTTACAAGCCTTAAAAAGTCCATTCTGATCAATAGAGGATTGCTGCATTCTCATTAACTTTAATTTTGAGACAAAAGATTCGTGCTGTTTTGAGTTTTCAATTCTTTGCTCTTAAAAAAAAAAAAAAAAAGAGGTACTTGCTAGTCCTACACTGGGGCAAATTTCTCTTTGGTTCAATTTGGCCTTGCATTAGGATAAGTTTCTACCCTGTTCAACTCAACTCCAAACTGGGGCAATTTTTCATTTCTTTGGTTCATTTGACCTACGTTAGGGCAAATCTTTTGGTCATTAGGACGTCCGCCCTATTCAATTCAGTTCTAAACTGGGGCAAATTTCTCTTTGGTTCAATTTGCCTTGATGTACGTGCTCGGCAGAAGCCAACTAAAGATCTTTTTTATGAAAGTTGAACCAATCCATACGGGGATGACACCTCTTCGAATCTCATATCTTTGTTTGTGTCTATCCTTTGTAAATAATCCTTTTGTGTAGTCAAAATTTTGATTCCAAATCCGAAGTTGTTCACTTGGTCAATTTCTTTGTTGTTGTGCTTCTAATCCATGCATGTTTGTTACGTAATGCTTCGTAAGGTGAACATGAGTACAATACTATGATTTGACCATCTAATGGTAATCTCCGGATGAACAATTCAGATCAAAAGGAGCTTAGAAGTTTCGATTGAAGGGAAAATGATATCTCAAGGATAATCCAAAGACAAGAGGTACTCGAAAAAGAGATGGAAGTGAGAGCTTTGAAGAAAAGCATAGCACAGAGGTCATCCAAATTAAAAGTCAAATTCCAGTCCATGGCCTGGTGACGGTGCCAAAAGAATTCAAAGTCCTTGGCTTGACGGCTCTCACAAGATTCCAGGTCCATGGCCTGATGATTGTGTAAAAAGGAATTCTAAGTCCTGTACTTGATAGTTTTTACAAAATTCCAGGTCCACGACCTGATGATTGTGTCAAAAAGAATACCAAGCCCTTTCTTGATGGCTTTACAACATTCCGGTCCATGGCCTGATGAGGTGTTCAAAAATGAAAAAAAAAGAAGAAAAGAAGAAAAAGAAATGAAGAAGGGATAAGGGAAGTCAAGAGTATTCCAAGCCAACCGAAGGGTCTGATGAAGAAAAGCACGTGGACAAAGGGTTTGATTGGTCAAAACTTTCCAAGATCGTCGTTGGTTCAAAGGACTTTTAATAAATAAAATAAGAAAAAGAAAAAAAAGAAAAGAAAAGAAAAATAAAAAAAGAAAAGAAAAGAGAGAAAAGAGAAAGAAAGAATTTTAAGTCCATGTTTAATTTGAGCGCATCGGCTCCATGCATTTTATTTTTATGTTGAGCGCATCGGCTCTCCTTGCATTTTAATTTCTGTTGAGCGCATCGGCTCCATGCATTTTATTTTCCGTTGAGCGCATCGGCTCCATGCATTTTAAATTTTTTTGAGCGCATCGGCTCCATGCATTTTATTTTCTGTTGAGCGCATCGGCTCCATGCATTTTAATTTCTGTTGAGCGCATCGGTTCCATGCATTTTATTTTCCTGTTGAGCGCATCGGCTCCATGCATTTTAAATTTCTGTTTGAGTGCATCGGCTCCTTGCATTTTAATTTTCTGTTGAGCGCATCGGCTCCTTGCATTTTAATTTCTGTTGAGCGCATCGGCTCCATGCATTTTAATTTTCTGTTGAGCGCATCGGCTCCATGCATTTTAAATTTCTGTTGAGCGCATCGGCTCCTTGCATTTTAATTTCTGTTGAGCGCATCGGCTCCATGCATTTTAATTTTCTGTTGAGCGCATCGGCTCCATGCATTTTAATTTTCTGTTTGAGCGCATCGGCTCCTTGCATTTTAATTTCTGTTGAGCGCATCGGCTCCTTGCATTTTAATTTTCTGTTGAGCGCATCGGCTCCATGCATTTTATTTTTCTGTTGAGCGCATCGGCTCCATGCATTTTATTTTCTGTTGAGCGCATCGGCTTCATGCATTTTAATTTCTGTTGAGCGCATCGGTTCCATGCATTTTATTTTTCTGTTGAGCGCATCGGCTCCATGCATTTTATTTTCTGTTGAGCGCATCGGCTCCATGCATTTTAATTTCTGTTGAGCGCATCGGTTCCATGCATTTTAATCTTTCTGTTGAGCGCATTGGCTCCATGCATTTTAATTTCTTACCTTGTTTTGCATTACCAGACAAAATCGAAGTTCATATCTTTACTCATTTCTTACGACGATAATTTGAAAAAACTACGGTTATTCCTATTATCTAGTAAGAAACAAGTAAAGAGGGCAACTGTGAACACCCAATTTTGTCCGGGTAAAAAAAAAAAAATTTTAAAAATAAAAATTTAAAAAAAGATAAAAAAAATAATAAAAAATAAAAATAAAAAAGGATAATATTTTGTTTTTTTAAAAATAAAATAAAATAAATTTGCCACACACTCACTTCACTACAGCACAATCACTTTCACTCATTCACGTTTCACACTGCCACACGCCACCTACTATCACGGCTTTGTCTGCACTCTTCTTTCTTTCACTCCCATACACTCACACAAGCAATCACTGCACACACGTAACCTGTTTTTAAATCCCAGGTATATTACTTGGCAGGGGGGCATAACACAGAAAAAAAAAAGGACCAAGCAGCAGGGGGGAGCATACGTGATTTACTCCATTTTCTCAAGGGGGGTTTTCTTTGATTTTGAACCTTCACCTCCTGAACCTCTCAAGCTTCCATCTTCACCATTCACCCATCTCCATCTCCCTCACTCATCTCCATCCAGCCTCCATCCATCATCACCATCATTCTTCCTTCCATTCTTCCTTCCAAATCAACCTTCACAACACCTTCATCCCAAAACCACTATTCATCATCTTCCTAACCATCACTTCCCTACAACCACCATCTCCACCAAGCCACAACCTCCAACCGAAACCAAACAGCCCCCTCCATTCCGCCATCTTCCCCTACGCCTGTTGTGCCACCGCGAACCGTAGGCCGTCCAGGCCGCCGCGCGCTCAGCCCGCCCGCGGCCGCTCTTCCGTCCCACGCGTCAACCCGCAACCCAGGCTCGAACCAGAACCACCGTGCGTCGTCACCCAGGACCGCATCTCAGCCCAGATCCGCCCGAGCCCACTGCCAGATTCACCCCGCGCCTCTGCCTCGCCGTCAACGCCGTCCAGCCACACCGCTGCTCCTCTGCACCACGACGCCACCACACCAGTCACCTGCGCCGTCAGCTCCGCCACCATCAGTCCACTGAGCCGCAGCAACCGGACCACCAGTGACCTCCATCAGCACCGTGTCGCACCTCCGCCGTACAGCCCAGATCCGCACGAGCTCGGACTCCGTCCGTCGCGGCCCAAACCCGTCGTCGACCAGCCGCGACGTTGCCACGTCCCGCCGTCGCGCCCCCTTAGCCGTCTCCTCGCCACCGTTTCGCCTCCCTTTGAACCTCCGAAATCCCCTCCCCAATGCGTTTCTCATTATTTTTAGATCTTTCTTTGTTTTTCTTTTTTTTTTTTTCTTTTCTCCATTTTATTTGCTTTGTTTTTTTTGTTCTCTTTTTTTTTGTTTGATTTGGGTGTCCAAAATCTGAAGCTAATGGGCCAAAGTGACCCATTCAAAATTAAACACCCCTAAAAAAGAAAAAAAAACTCTTTGGTTTAAAAAAAAAAAATGGAAAGCCCATAAACAAAAATCTTAAAAAGTAATAACAATAATAAAAAAAAAGAGAAAACTAAAAACATAAAAAATAATAAAATAAAATAAAAAAATAAAAAAAAACGAAAATAAAATAAAAAAAATAATAAAAAAAAATTAATCAATGCAATGATTAACGATAGTGATTGAATAATGGATGCTATCTTCAATGTCGTTTGGATCATAAGGGTTTATTGAGTAGAAATTTAGTGCTAACTTGAACCCCAGTGCAAGAATGATTTCTTTTTTCAAACAATAAAATTTTCATAATTAAAAAAATCAACTCACTTATTTTATACGAACTACGTAACTTTGAGTTCTCATTCGCACTGGTGCACGTAGGAGCAAATTTTCATTTTGTCAAGTTCAAAAATTAAATTTTCACAATTTGTTTTTCCTTTTTTTAAAAAAAATAAATAAATAAAAAATAATAAAAAATAAAAATAAAATAATTACAATATTTTTTTAAAAGGGGTAAAATAAATAAATTTGAGATTATCAATATTTTGCACAACTAACTTAAGGTACCGTCGCAGGACGGGTGTGATAGGGGTGCAGTGGGATTAAGTTTCCACCCTTCCCTGTCCATAACCGACTCCCGAATCCGATTTGGTTTCGAAGACCATTTTCTAAAAAAGTTTTCCAATTTTTCCTAAAATTAAATAAAATTGGTGGCGACTCCATATTTTTAATTATTTTTAAAATCATAAAGCGAGTTGTTATTTCGCCGCGATCCCGGTCGCGACAGGAGCTGTGGTATTTTCCAAGATAGATCTGAGGTCTGGTTATCACCAAATTCGTGTCAAGGGAGAAGATGTGCCGAAAATTGCTTTTCGAACTCGATATGGGCATTATGAGTATCAGGTGATGCCATTCGGGGTGACGAATGCTCCTGCCATATTTATGGATTATATGAACAGGATTTTTCGTCCTTATTTAGACAGATTTGTTATTGTCTTTATCGATGACATTCTGATCTATTCTCAATCGAAGGAAGAGCATGCTGAACATCTTGGTGTTGTTCTTCGGATTTTGAGGGAGAAGCAGTTGTATGCGAAATTGGCTAAGTGTGAGTTCTGGTTGGAAGAAGTCCAATTTCTAGGTCACGTAATTTCTAAAGAAGGTATTGCGGTGGACCCATCAAAAGTGGAGACTGTTTTACAGTGGGAAAGACCTAAGACGGTAACAGAAGTTCGAAGTTTTGTTGGACTTGCTGGATATTACCGGAGGTTTATCGAGGGTTTTTCGAAGATTGCTAGACCACTTACACAACTTACGAGGAAAAATCAAGCCTTTGAATGGACGGAAGAACGTGAAGCCAGTTTTCAAGAGTTGAAGAAGAGATTAACAACTGCACCGGTGTTGATCCTACCAGATTTGACGAAATCTTTTGATGTGTATTGCGACGCTTCTTATCAAGGGCTAGGATGCGTGTTGATGCAAGATCGGAACGTTGTGGCATATGCTTCTCGACAATTGAAGGTTCACGAGAGGAATTATCCAACGCACGATTTGGAATTGGCCGGCCGTGGTTTTGCTCAAAGATATGGAGACATTTTCTCTATGGAGCAACGTTCAACATCTTCAGTGATCACAAGAGCTTGAAGTACTTGTACGATCAGAAGGAGCTGAACATGAGGCAGCGGAGATGGTTAGAATTCCTGAAAGATTATGATTTTCAACTGTTGTACCACCCCGGCAAGGCGAATGTCGTGGTGACGCCTTAAGTAGAAAGATTATCGTGCTTCGCTCGATGATCAAGGAAAAGGAGCTTATTGAACGCAGTTTAGAGATGTGTGGTCATTTGTTGAGTTGAAACCGGGAAGATCTGTATTAACATGGTTACTATCTCGAGCGAGCTGATGGAAGACATAAGGGAAAAACAGAATGCCAATGAATTTTTGCAAGGAATAAGAGAACAACTAAAGCAAGACGAGACAATAGAATTCAAAGAAGGAACTGATGGAATTATGAGGTTTCGGGGTAGAGTCTGTGTTCCTCGTGACCAGGGAGGAGCGAGGCGATATATTGTGGAACATGCCCATACTAGTCTATTGAGTATGCATCCGGCATAACAAAGATGTACCAAGACTTGAAGAAGTTATTCTGGTGGCATGGATTGAAAAGTGATGTTATTAGGTGCGTGTCAACTTGTCTAGTCTGTCAAAAGGCAAAAGTGGAACATCAAAGACCAAATTGGAATGTTACAACCGTTATCTATTCCAGAATGGAAATGGGATAGTATATCGATGGATTTCGTTACTGGTTTGCCAAAGACGAGGAAAGGTCATGATTCGATATGGGTTATAGTCGATAGGCTTACGAAATCGGCTCATTTCTTACCAATTAATATTAAGTATTCATTGGAAAGATTAACCCAGTTGTACATCAGTGAAATTGTCAGATTACATGGTGTACCTACATGTATAGTTTCTGATCGAGATCCGAGGTTTACGTCAAGGTTTTGGCAGAGTCTACAAGAAGTTATGGGAACTAAGTTACGACTGAGTTCAGCGTATCATCTGCAGACAGATGATCAGACAGAGAGAACTATACAGTCTTTGAAAGATCTGTTGCGTGCTTGTGTTTTAGAACAACGAGGAAGTTGGGATGAATTTTTATCTTTGATAGAATTCACCTACAACAATAGTTTTCATTCAAGCACCGGAATGGCACCTTATGAGGCGTTGTATGGAAGACGATGTCGGACACCGTTATGTTGGTATCAGGATGGGAAAAGTATGACTGTTGGACCAGATCTTATACAACAAACTACAGAAAAGGTAAAGATGATACAAGAGAAGATGAAGACGACGCAAAGCAGACAGAAAAGTTATGCGGATAAACGAAGACGACCTCTTGAATTTGAGGAGGGTGAGCATGTATTTCTAAGAGTTACTCCTACGACTGGTGTCGGAAGAGTTATTAAGTCTAAGAAACTTACTCCTAAGTTCATTGGACCGTATCAGATTATTCGACGTATAGGTCCTGTAGCGTATCAAATCGCTATGCCGCCGTTTCTGTCGAATCTGCATGACGTGTTTCATGTGTCTCAGTTACGAAAGTATATACCAGATCCGACGCATGTTATACAACCAGATGACATACAGTTGAAGGAGAATTTGACTTACGAGACTTTACCTGTCAGAATCGAGGACGAGAAAGGTAAAGCAGCTTCGAGGGAAAATGATTGAGCTAGTGAAGGTCATATGGAATGATGTGACGGGTGAAGCTACCTGGGAGCTGGAAGATAAAATGAAGGATCAGTATCCTCATTTGTTTTGAGGAACAACGAATTTCGAGGACGAAATTTTTATTTGTTGGGGAGAGTTGTAACACCCCAATTTTTAGAAAATGTTCCGAATGTACTGTTTGTTGTTTTTCAAGCTTTCGTGTGAATGACCGTTGTGTCCCTATTTTACTGTTTCTCGATTTCTGCATGAAATACAAATACGTTTATACAGGCTCAAATTTTATTTGGTCTTTTTACGTAATTTGTTTTGAGATGGTAAAATAAAAGTTTTTCTGAGCTACTGTTTTAATTTTTCTGGAAGATATACGGACAATTAATACTGTCTGTAATTTTATTTGAACTTTTTGGATGATTAGCTACGTTGTGGGAAAAAATGAGAAAATGACCATTACGTCCCGAACGTCTTTGTTTATCTTGTTTTTCTTTGTTTTTAATTGTTTTCTACTTGATTTAGTGTCCAATATTATTGCCTGTGATTTTATATGGACTTTTTGTGTGATTTGCTACGGGCGGAAAATAATATTTTTTCGGACCGGTAAAATCTGTTTTTAATTATTCGAGGCGAGGATCTTACTAAACCCAATTGAATGAGCCTAAAATTAATCTTTTAATTTTTAGGATTTAACTGTCAAATAAAATAATTTTGTATTATTATAATATTATTTTATTAGTCAGTATAATTTAGTGACAGTGGACCCGGAAATATTTTGCGGGACCCACATTTAGCTAATACAGTTAACTTAGTAGCTTAATTAATCATCATTAGTGAAGGAACTCTCTAGAACATGGTGACTAGGTTAGTGTGATGATGAAGCTTAGTGACAAGGCTTAGTGACTAGGTTAGAAGGAACCAATGGGAGACAAGCTTGCTAACCAAGTTTTGATCTTGGAATTTGATGCATTCTAAGGCTTGGATGAAGCCAAGCCATGGACACCTTGCATGGCATTGAAGTCTACGGCTAATGCATGTTGGAGGACCAAAAATCACTTTGTCTTCAAGCATTTTCTCTCTTCTCTCTCTTCCAAAAACCCTAAACACCATTGATGTTCTTTTGGAGCTAGTTTCGGCCAAACCTAGTTCTACACCATCCAACCACCTAAAATTCTATCCAACCAAGTTTTCTAAACCTAAACACAATCCTAAGAACATCTCTAGTTAAGAGTTCTTTCAAAATCTTACATTTGAAGCTTGAAAACCTACTTGGAAGTTTGTACCAAAGAGGTTTTTGGAGGAGGAAAACCGTGACCCTAGGAGGAGTGAAAGAATCCATTTGTCTTCAATTAAGGTAAGAAGAAGACAAATCTTATCACCTATGGATGGTGATAAGAAGATGGAGTTGATTTTGTGATTGTAGAATCCATAAGGATTCATGTGTGTGCTTGTTAGTAGCTTATTTGATGTGGTTGTGTATTTGTTAGTAGCTTTCCTATTTGTTGTTTGTAATAAATTGCATGTCTACAAGCTTTAAGTTGCATGTCTATAAGCTTTGATAATATTTCATGTGTTAGAATTGCATGATAAAGTATAGAATGACATGATAATGTATAGGATGTGAATAACATGTCAAGAAAATGCATGTGTGTTCCAAAGAACACCACACCAAGGCTCACGGCCACTAACCAAAATGTTCTCTTAATTGTCTTAAAAGGTAATTTAATTAACCTAGGAGAATTAAGAAGGTTTCAAGTTGATTAGATCAAAGAAAATGAATTTAGAAATCAAATGGTAAGACTTAGTATTTTCGGCCAACATGCCTAAAATAAATGTGTTGATTTCAAAAACCATTTTCTAAAACAATGGTTAAATGAATTTAGACAATACAATAAGTTTGACATATATTTAGAAGATGAGAAATAATTTAGAAATCAATTTCAAAGGATTTAGGAAATTCGGCCAACATGCCAAACTAGATATTCTTGATTTCTAAAATCAATTCCAAACCATTTTCAAATATAAAGAAGGCATTATATGTTGACAAGAATTTTTTTCTAAAAAGAGTTTTTAAGAAATCAATAGATTAGAATTAATTTGAGGAATTAAAATTAAGGATTTTATTGTTATAAAGGAAATACAGTAATCTTTAAGAATTTCTAACATATGGCTCATACTATATTTTGAAGCATGTTAGGAGTTTTTAAAAGATTAAATTATCTGGTTTATTTAAATAAACAGAGTTTTTACGAAAAAATTTAGGAAACCATTATTATTAATTTTCTAAACAAAATACTGTTAATTTTTAGTAAAAACGGACAAATAAGATAGAAAAGATATTCAAAAGACAGTATACAGTATGAAAAATATTACACGTAGTTTAAACGTACTAATTATTATTTCTGTTTATTTAAACAGTGATTTTTAAGGGATTTGGACAAGAAAATGATTTAAAAATCCTACGCGATTGAGAAAACGTATTAAAATTTCTACGCGATTTCAAAAATAGAAAAATATATTTACGCGATTTATAAACGTTTGTAAAAATGATGGAATTATGAAAACGCGATAAAATTTCTACGCGATTGACCGTTACTGTATTTATTTTATGCTGTCGGGAAAATGTGAACCCGTCATGAGGCTTTTGAGGATTTTTCGGCATTGTCGGGAAAATGTGAACCCGTACAGGCTTTCTATTTTTCTGCCATTGAGGGCATATTTTATCTTGAGGGCATTTTTGTAATTTTATATTTTTGGAATTATGTATTGAGTTTATGCCAAATTTTTGGTGGATTGGTTGACGAGACGAATCACATCGTGTTGTCGATGCGATAAACGTAGTGTGGTTCATTGTTCTAATGGACTTGGAGACGTTAGTGTACGGTATCCCATATGTGGACGGAGTTGGTAGCTCGCCGGGCCACAGAAACCGATAAGCACACTAATGGACTCGACACGCACGCTATATTTAATCGAGATTTGTAAAGTCTAGTAGTACATTTGCCTGTAGTGCCACAACGTGAGACCGTGAACTACACCATGCCTGGATGATGGATTCTGTGTCGTGGGGCTATAGACGCAACGTGTGACCGCGTGATAGTTGGTTGGGCGGCCGTGGTACTAATAGATTTTTACGAGTCATTCTCTCGATATCTTTGTGTTTTTTTAGCTCCATGGAGTAGGGTGTGTCTTATATTTATTTATTGGGATCTATTTATTTATTTTGTCTTATCTATTTATTTTTGTCTTATCTGTTTATTATATTGATATTGATTTATTTGTTTACTTGTATTTGTTTTATCTATTGTTGTATTGTATAATTTGTTTCTTGTTTTATTTTATCTGTGATGGTATATTGTTGGGACATTTAAATCTTTTTGAATCTTTACACTACTCTGTTACTTATTAATGTTATAGCTTTTCATATTGCATGAACTGTATATCTGTTATTTGTCGTCTTCTTATTGGTCATGTTTGTGGTGATTTTAGATTGTCTTACCTCTTCGTTGTATATATTTTCTGTATATTTATTTTACACGGTAAAGACTTTGAGGAAGAGGAGCAGCCTCTAGAGATTCTGTACCCCGAGGAAGAAGAGGAACAATAAGAGGAAGATCAGTTCGACGACCAAGAACCATCCGATCATCCATATCCTTTGGATTGATTGTGGGAGATGGCGATCTGGGATTTTTGGGGTTTGTACAGGCCTAGAGTTTCATGGAGGTTCATTGGCTTGGCATCTACAAGGAGATCGAGATTCTCGTGACATATGTAGGGGCGGTATTGTGACTCTACGTCATCGGTTTGATGGAGAGCCGATCATGACTACGACGGATTTCTACACTTAGAGTTGCCACTTATCCATTAGGCGTCATTGGGGTGGGATATCCACGAGGCTGGTGAGATGACACTCGTATCGATCTACGCGGTCTCATGTCCGCCGAGAGTCGAGACATCCGGATATTTGTCTCCCGATGATCATTTTCATGTTGAGAGTGATCCTTCTGAGGATTAAATATGCGTGATGTTTTTTTTTCTAGCGTCTGCGTATGTCGTATATATTGACTCTTTTATTGCTTTATTCTTGTTTTTGTTTAAATATTGGTAGTTTTAGGTGTAAATTATTTATATCACTTATAATGTAAATCATATGTAAATTATGTGTGATGTTGTGATGTTTATTTTATTTTTTTGTATTATTTTATTTAAAAATATTACTGTTTATCGGGAATTATCTTATAATATGTAATATTATTTAACAAATATTTTACAACTTAAGTAAATTTTATTTATTTATTTTATTTTTCTTTATATGTATGGCATCCCCAAAGGGGTGTTACAATATTTGCATATGATATGAGAAAAAAACTGCACAGAGACACATATTTTAGGAGGGGCAACGAAGAAAAAGAAAAAGAGCGACGTAGAAATTGCTTTTATATTTTGGGTTAATCCAAAAATATTGCTTTTTCATCATGCACATGATTACTAGATTAGTACCACTTTTACTTTTTTTAACAGTATTGCTTATCATATCGTTGACTCAATTATAAGACATATATATAACATTGGGCTTCGATTGGTGACATCGCGTTTTCATCTGTTTTTCACCGACTTTGCACTGCTCATGAACATTAAATACTGTCATGTCATAATAATCTTGTTTTGAATATGACAAATCTTATAATTGATGGGAGATATCCTTTTGTAAGCTTTGCCAGAAACTGATGGGAGATATCCTTTTGTAAGCTTTGCCAGAAACTGCACTTACAGACAAGAAATTACATCATGACCGAAAACTTTCAAACATTAACTTCATAGGTCATTCATTCCACTTATGTGATTATTAGTCAGTTTATTTCTTTTGATGTTCGATTTCTTTGGTTACACTTGAATTCTCGACACTCTCTTAATCGCTTCCATGCATTCTTGAGGTCATACCATCATCAATGCCTACATTAGCAGCACCAATTTCATCCAAGTCTGCCACGATTCACCATTAATTGTGGGAGCCATAAGAGAAGAAGAATGCTTGATCTGAAACGGCTAGTTCAACATGATGTAGTTCTTTTCTTTTGACTACAAAGTTTAGAACTTTGGCCGTTAACAAAGTGCTAGCTCAAGACCCAACTCGACGTGATAATTTAGTCTGACCTAAAGCTAATTTTACATTACGACTATGTTTCTAAAATGAGACAAAGTGTATTTTCAGTTTAGGATCGGACCACACTCCAACCAATATTACTTATTTCTTCTTTAGCCATATATAAAGGGGTTGAGTTTAGATTATATATTGCCTTTTGGGATGTAAGGATACAACATTTGACCTTCTTGTCTAAATGTTTTGGTTCGCTTTATTACAATAATAATTAAATGGATGCGTGCAAATATGGGAAACGATTTTGACTATTTTTCTTAGAAAATCGTTTTCTTAAATGTTTGATTAGTGTGCTTTATTTGACTATTTTCCTTAGGCTACCAATTCTTATTTTTCGTGAAAATCTTAGCTTGTCATAAAGTTATTTCTTCCTAAAGTTCACATGCCAGTTTGGCAGTCTTTTTTTGTAAAGAAAAATTCAAATTCTGATCGATTCAATATGGTTGCTGAGTCATATTTTTACAATATTTGTAATTAACTTAAGAAAATTAATTCTGGTTTGACTTGCAAGTATTCTGTCAGTAAATTCTCGCCCACACTCTTTAGGTGTGTGACAATTACCGGTACAATCGGAATCCAATTCCTACACAGCAGGTAAAATCAGCCCAT
This sequence comes from Ormosia emarginata, assembly GCA_029884605.1. Taxonomy (NCBI): domain Eukaryota; kingdom Viridiplantae; phylum Streptophyta; class Magnoliopsida; order Fabales; family Fabaceae; genus Ormosia; species Ormosia emarginata. Next base: position 6,886,033 of record JAQQTP010000059.1, on the reverse strand, counting down.
ATGGCAGCTCATGTTGCCAATTGAGCATCGCCTTGTGGTTTGCAAGAAGTATTCTTTGATAAAGGATAAACCTGAAACGAATTGGATTTTCTTTTGTGTTATAACTTGCATGGGTAGGTTTGATGTTTAGGCACTCATTCCTCACATATCTATGTATGTCCGAGCATATCAAAGATGATTTTGTGTCATGCTTTTAGGCATTGCAAATTAGATCAGATATGTGTCATTTTTTTATTTGCTCATTTTCAAAAATCTTACTGAAGTGTAAATAGTTACTATAAACAAAAAAATAAAAAAAAATGTGAAAGAGTTCTAACATATTTATAACGTTATCTAAGTGATTATATTTAAATGAAATATTAAACCGTTTCATCAATTGTTATCAACTTCATACTTTCCTCTTTAAAATGCAACTTACATTTTACAAACTTCTAATATCATATTTATACACACATATAAGAAAATTCTCTCATTAAGTGCATGTTTGGTTCAACTGTAAAAAATTTTTAAGTTTTTTTTTTTTAAAAAAAAATTGTTATAATAGTATTTAATTATATTTGACAAAATCAATTTCAATTTTTGTACGAAATTTAATATAAAATAAATTTTTTTTAAACTTTTTCATAATAAGAAAATTAAAACTTATGATTTTAACTTATAAATTATTCATTATATTTTATATGTATATATTATTTTATTTTCAATCAAATAATTTTTTTAATTATTTTATATTTATTTTAATAATTTAATGTATAAAAATGATTCTTTTTTATACTAACCTAAATGAAATAAATTAATTTAAAATCGATTTTAAATTAACATATCCAAATATAAAAATCGAATAAATTATATACAAAAAAAAATTTATATAATAATTATTAAAATTAATTATTAAATATAATAAATAATTAATTATTAAAATAATTAAATTTTTCAAACAAACTCTAAAGATATGGTTCTCTGTGGCTGGACTCCTAGTTGATATAGAGCCCTATAACATGGACCAAGTATGCTTCCAAATATTGAATACAGAAACAGGCCCAGTAGACCTTATCTCATCCCTTTATTCGATACTTTCAGACTTCACTCGCTTATCATATTCACACCGGGCAGACTACAAATGAGTGAATTGACTGTGCAGAATATTATATGATTTGAACTTCCCTTCTTCTGTGCCCCTCCAAGTTACCCATAAAAAAGAATATGACTGCTTTATATAAAATCTTGTCTACATTTTCGTTCCAAATTTCATCTCATTTTTCAATCAAGTAGAGAATTAATTAATTAACAATGAAATGAAGATGACATGCACTCTACTTTCAATTTATCAGGAAAATAATTATTTCACAATTTACTTCTAACGTGAATGATTTAAACAGCTCAAAAACAGTTTAAAGAATCAAATTTAAAATCAATATTTTTATAACCGGATCGGTTATTAAATAAAAAAAAAAAGAGGATTAAGATTTTGATATTCAATGGAGATTAAACTAGTGTCAAACTGGAGTTTTATATATATATATATATATATATATATATATATATATATATATATATATATTATATAAATATATAACAATGTAAAAAATATAATATATATTTTAATTATATAAATAATATTAAAGAAAATATTGAAATATATTATTAATATAATTAAATTCATTTATCACGTTTTAATAAAAAAATATTTATTTATCAAGTAAATAAATATTAAACTAAAAATATTATTTTAATACTAATATAATTTTCTAACATATAATAATCTCAGATCAAATAAATAAAAGGATAAGAGGTGAATATTATCATTATAAGTTGAAATCAAATTTTATTATATTACAAATTTCTATTTGTCTCATATTGGACAAATTATAAATTTTAAATGATGAATTTTAATTATAAATTAAAAACTAAATAATCAATGCCTTGAAAAAAAATTAAATATTTTTTTTTAAATTTTTTTAGGAGTTTTTCAAAAACAAAAAAGGTCCAATTCGACTTTATGAATTGTGACCGATTCAAACAAGTTGATTGATTTTCAATTTTTTAACCAAATTTTAAAAGTATGATTTTTAAAGATTAATTCAACTAGTCAAAGGACCAATTCTCAGTTTTTTTCAATCCGACCAACCGGTCCAATCTGGTTCTAACAACTGTGTTTAAAACCCAATACTAATAAGAGAGGACTTATCTGGTATAATCGAGTTGTGCGCGTCAACTCAGAGATCTTAGTTTTGATTCTTTCTAGGTCCTGATCATAAGCCTCATTAATATGTTCTTACCTTAGAATGTGACAATTTCTCCTTCCCTAAACTTTTATTATCTACCTAAAAAATTTTTAAACCTACTGACTTAGAAAGGTGATCTGAGTGTTTGATCGTAAATGCAGTATACATAACATTACTCTTTTTATTATCTAAGTGTAAGTAACATCCAGATTTCAAGCCTTCAACTTCGAGTCTAGATAACTAGGATACATGGATTCATCAGTTAGAACAAAGAATTAAGAGAAACACGCACATTCTTCCATTGACAGGCTCATCAACAAAATACGTACATTGAGAAACAGCTGAGTGCCCGTAAACAAGGAAACAGGCATTCAGCAACATGTGAAGAAAACAAACAAAAGTTTTCAACCCTACTAATGCACTACCAATCGGATAAAAATAGGCAGACACAAATAAATACAATAATTAAGTTCAGTTTGTATGTGTATAAAACCGGGTGGTTGAAAGCAGATGTGCCAACTTATATGCATGAAGCAGCAAATAAACAAACAAATCATAAACCCCTGGAACCAGGAAGATCAATCCATTGCAATTGGATTTCCACTTCACCACACTCCACATTTCGCAATCTAAGGACAATATCTTGGACAACTTTGCCATTGTTACAAATGACGCAGCTCTCCTCCGCCAGGCAATTTTGCCTGCTTGGCAGTATTCTTGTGATTATGGTACCGCTTGGGAGGCCTTCTAGGTTCGTCTTTAAGGCTTCTATAAATGGTGAGATGTCAAATTCTGCATCCCCCATTTTATCGTCTTTGCTGAAAGTGTCGTGGTCATACACAGTCTGCAATTAGAACGTATCAACATAGATCAAACAATCAGCATTTAATATATATGATGAAGAAAATTTGATATATCAGAAAACAAAATTAAATGTCAGAGATAAACAAATACACTTACCAGTACTAATGAACGAACCGGATCTGTAACAGAAAGTGTAAGGTCTTCATTCCACTCAGGATTAACATCCTTTTTTATCACACGAGTCTTGAGTTTCTGAAAACCAAGTTACGATTGAGCATAGTTAAAAAAGAGAATATATATATATATATATATATATATATATATATATATATATATATATTACATATAATATATTATGTACAAACACTAATGTTGCATTTAAAATATTCTATCACTAGAATCTTTCCATTTAGCCATGCAGTTATGCAAACATCAATTAAAGCAAGCGTAATAGAATTAATCAAGCGATAAAGTTGGAACTTGCAAGATAATCAATAATAAAGGAAATTTGTATCACCATTCACCATTATCAAACAAGGGAAATTTGTACATTAATCCCAATGGCATTTTGAACCATTAAAATGAATAAAGTAATATTCATGAAATGAAACTGTAATGTAATGTAGGGTGAAGAAGGTTAAAAAGAGAGAAGAGAGGTACCTGCTTGCCCATCTTAACGACGACGTATGGATCGCTGCTATTGACATCACGGACGGCGAGGTTGACGCCACGCTTGATGCGAATCCTTAGAAGGCCGAGGAGTTCATCCATGAGCGACTTACCCTGTCCTTCTGGGGTCTTTGGTGAATCTGATCTCATTTTTTTATCTCCCTCCCTCTCCCTTTTATATTACATTACATGTCAGTCAAACAAACAAATCAAATTATTATTATTAATTATTATTATTTTAATTTTTACAAGAAGGAATGAAAAGTTAATCACAAACAAGCAATGATTAATGATATAATAATTAGTTATTGATGAACAAAACATAATTCAAAATTGGAAAATAATGAAAATGGGAAAGGTAGGTGACAGTGGGCATACCGGAATTCAGTTATTGATTGTCCCTCTCAGGTGAATTTGCCGGCAAGTTTCGGTTGGCGGTTGGTTGTTTGGCAAGTTGGAAAAGAAATTAAGAGCGGTTGAATCCTGAGAGAGAGTATCTGTAATCTGTATGTGTATTGGATAATTAGTTTTGTGGGGAGAGAGAGAGAGAGACCCGAGACAGACAGGGTTGGATGGGATAGGACTGACAAGTTACGAAGGTTAAGTAGAATCGAAGGAGAGGTGACCCGTAGATCCGACAGACAGTTGCATGGAACCATGAACGTGTGGACGCTCACTTCTACTCTCCGCCAATCACGCTCAACACGTTACAATTTTGAGTGCAAGTGCAACGTGGCCACACCAATACTAGCCAGTCAATTGAGCCAGCCCAATTTTTTACGGACTGGCCCATATTCATTTCCAGAACATTGGTCTTTGGTAGGTAAACTATAAAAAAGCTATAGGGAAAATTTCATTAACTTTATAAGATTTGCTCTAATTGCACTCGATTCTACTCTAATTTTAAAAAATATACTAGCTTTCTTTATTGTAGATAGAGTTAAGCGGAGTTAACTGGGGAACAAAATACTAATTATACCCTCATCTGATATTAGTGTTAAAATCAACTATTCCTTTTCTTAAAATTAGCTACTCCAGCACAGAAAGAACATTTCCCAATTGCAAAAGAAGAACGTGAAGGCCGAAGCAGGGACTACTGTGGGACCACCTTGAAACTTTAATTTCTGCATTTCTTCAACAATTACATGTCTTGTTGCCATACTTAAGTCTCAATCTTCCTCCACTTTCGCTGAAACTCGAAGACATTGTAGACTTAAGCACAAAATCATAATTCAAGTTGAAAAATTAGCTTTGGCATTTTATCAAACACATGTTGTGCAATTTGTTTACTTGAGCACACTTAAAATTGGGACGAAGAACATCCTCAATTCTACCAGAGATGGGTCGGAATATGCTTTACCAGATCAAAGATGTACCTAAATCTTAAATTTACTATGCAGAGATCAAATGTCTAAACCTTGGTGCTTGATCTCCCCTCTGGCCAACGATACAAATGCAAAATATAGTAGGTGAAAACTTTTTATAAACGTTTTAGGGTTATAAAGGTCAGTTCACATGTAGAGAAGGTGGAAAAATTACAAGTTTACCATTTTGAATCACGTGCCACGCACGTGTTTTGCACTCCGTTAATGAAGTCAATGGATCGTTGGTGCAGGGGGCCAACAGTGTAAGAAGGAGATAACCTATGAAGTACGGACACGGATACGGACACGAATATGTGACATGACATAGACACATTAATTTTAAAAATTATAGGACACGAACATTTATATATATATATATATATATATATATTAGTCATATTTAGTGAGAGTAGTTTTTATTGTGAGAGTGTGAGATGAGTAAATCTTGACATACAATTATAATATTTTAAAAAAATTATTAAAGGTCATGTGACCACTTAAAAAGTCAACGTTTAAGTTCTAATCTGATCATTCATATAAGATCCAATACCATATGTATTTCTCTCACCTCTTACAATAAACATTCATCTCACCTCGAAGAGTAGATCCTATATTATATATATATATATATATAATTTCAAAATATATATATATATATAATTTCAAAATTTTAAAAAAAAATCATAATTCATTAATATCATTTCTATAAGTTTAAAAATTTATAATATTTTAATATATGTCATATATGTCAATATTTACTATCTAGTAAGTAGGGATATCAAAAAAAATAGGTCGGTCCGACAATTTCTATCGACATTAATCTAAAAATGGCCCAATTTCCAATCCGCTTTTTTAACACTAAATAATTCTGGATTGAATAATAATTGACAAAATATCACCAAATTTATGTATGCAAATGGGTCAATCGTTTTGACACCCTACTAAGCATCCTAAAAAATATAACATAATTTCTATTGAATATCTAAAAAATCTCTTAAACTAACTTCTCCTAATAACTAATCACGACAAGACATACGTTAACAGAGGAATATTGGTATGAGACAAGTTTCGGTGACAACGAAGTGGATGACTTGGTACGAACAGAGGTAGAAACAGCAGATGAAGATAATGTTGTGTAAAAAGATAAAACTTAAAAGTATAATAGTGACGTGTGAAAAGATAAAACTTAAAATACGGGTATGTGAAAATAGTGACTTGGAACATCAATCATGTGAGCTTGAGTGAATTATAAACTTACTAATTGAACGTTAGTCATAGAAACTAAGTTTTTTTTAAAAAAAAATATTAATGTGTTGTGTTTAAGTCGTTAAGTCGTGTCCGAAGTGTCAAGTATTTCAGAGACGTGTCCAAACCGAAAAATAATTTTTTTAATCGGACACATTTAGACACACGACACGTGTGTCGTCACGGGTGCACGATGTATTCAATGTGTATGACGCGACACGCGTGTCCGTGCTTCATAGGAGATAACAATTAATGAAGTCAGTGTAATTTTTAAAATTAAAATAAAATCAAGTGTAATTAGAGTAAATTTTTTTAAAAAAATTAGTGTAATTTTTTTAGAATTAAATAAAAAAACAATAAAAAGTTAAAGAAAATTGAAAAAATTAGTTATTTTTTGGGTACATGAGAAAATTAGTTTTTTTTTTTTTTACGAGAAAGAAATTTTATTATCCTCGAAATCCAATTCTGCAATCATGAGACCATTGGGCAACAATAAAGTAATTTTACCCTTAAAGATCCAAATATTCGGTGCATTGTCCGCAACATATCGATTTCCCTCACAAAAAACAACTAACATAATTCCAGTTTAAGCTGAACCTACGAAAATCAACCTGGATTTAATTCAAAATGGAAATAAGCATAGTTTGAACATATTTCTAGCATTGATCAGGATATCATATGCATGAGTTTTTCCAATAAGATGTTAAGATTGTACTAACTACATTTCCAAACCTTGAGAAATATATGAAATCTCTTCAAAGACAACGGGATAATTTGAGCTATGGTCTTCCATTGATCAAACTTTATTAATAGGACAAGAATCATTGATAATTTTAAAAAAGACAAAGCCATGATGAGTAGGTACAAGATGAGACCTGAGGGCGGAAAAATGAAAAACATTCATATAATAATAAAGGAAATTTTAAATAGAAATAAAAAAATAAATAAAATCCTTGAGTTTAGATTCGACTATAACTATCAACAAAGGATGAATGAAATGGTAAACGAGTTGTACACGTTACAAGTAAAAAATTATATTTAAAAGAGACAATTGTTAAGAACTTTTAAGTTGCGATAATATTTGAAAATTATTTTCATAACAATATTTATAAAAATACTTAATCAAAAGCAAAAAAAAAATTTGACTAAGACACTATTTTTGAAACTAAAGAATTTGAGATTTGAGTTGATCTATAAAAAAAAATATTTTGTTTGAGAAGTTATAAAATAAGAATTTATTTGATTTTGAGATGAAATATTTAATTACAAAACTTATAAAATATGAATTAATTTAACTTTAAAATCCTCTTAATTTTATTTGTATATACATAGAAATTTATTTAAATCTATTAAGAAAAGATTGAATTCAACTTTTAAATCAAATGAATTCAATTTAAATTAAATTAAGTTAATTTTATATTTTAATAATTCTAAACACACTGTAAATAAGTAAAGGGAGTTAGGTTAATAGTTAAGAAAGCGTGCTTCATACCTTAACACCTAAATAACTCAGATTTTCACTTATGAAAATTGACAGCTAAAAAAATTTTATAGTATAAAAAATAGTTTAAAAAATGTATATTGAAAAATGAATCAAACGATGATCCTCATTAGATTATTTTAAAAAAACAAATCACTTATTTTTAAAAAAATAATAATTATAGACTATTTTAAATATAAAATAAATTAATATTTTATTTATTAATTTATGTATGTTTGACCTAGCCCTTGGGTTGGGGGTCCAAGTGCAACCCTACGCACCACAACAGAACAGAGCAGAACAAAACAAACCCATGGAGTTCCCGCGCTTGCGATTTGGTTTGTGAGGTGAGTGACCACTGACCATGGAATTGGAACCCTGGGAAGCACTTGACGTCGACGACTCTGATCTCTCCTCTTTCCTCCGCCCTTGTAAGCGCCACCACCACTCCGATACCACCAATGCCTCTACCCCATTGCTGTCCCACTCTTCCCCCCAAACCCTACCAAATTCTCAATCCCAACCTGTTTCTCCGAGCCTAATTCCCGGTCCTGCCGGTGCCGTTCAGGCCGCTATGATGCACCGCAGAGCCCAAGCTGACCGGAGATCCCCCGAGGATCCCCTTCCCACGCAAGAATTCCTACGGCGCCAAAGCGATCACGATTTTAACACCAATCCCTGGCTTTGTGCCTTGGAATTCGTTCGTCGACAAGGTTCTTTCTATCAATTCTCCTTGAAAATTTGTTTAATTGTGTTCGACTATTGGCTATTGCTGATTTTAATTTTCTGCAGCGTTTGGTTGATTTTGATTTTTGTTTTATTAGGCATGGTGGATGGTGAATGTGTGGCATCTGGACCTGGTACGCCTTTGAGCTCAATCAAGAAGCATCTCAATGTTGGAAGAGTACCCCAGGTACTAATGCCTATGATTCAGCACTGAGAAATTTTATTAGTTTTCACAAGTTTTAATTTCATGAGTTGTTTTTTATTTGGATGGTTGCAATTGTAAACAGGTGGTAGCTGTTATCAAATCGTGCACTCCGAATGGTTTTGGCGATATGATGGTCACCCTCAAGGTATTACTGCAACTGTGATATCTTTGCATTGCATTATTACACATTGCGTTTTGATATTTCTTTCTAACCCCATTCTGGTGGCTGATATGAACATATCTGAAGTGTCTTGAGTTTGGATTTCAGGATCCTACCAGTACAATTGGTGCTAGTGTCCATCGTAAAGTCTTCACTGAGGGAGAATTCCGCAAGGATATAACCGTTGGTTCAGTTGTAGTTCTCCAAAAGGTCTTGTCTCTGGTTCAAGTTTTCTTTTCTTTTTCCTTTTTTGGCGACAACTATGAGTTTAATAACCAAATTTGCTTGGTTGAATTAAATTCTTCACTTTTCAGGTTGCTGTATTTTCTCCCACTCGCTCTGCATGTTATCTTAATATAACATTGCGCAACATAGTCAAGGTATGCATGGGGTCATCTCTGTTTTACATTTCAGTTAGCCCATTTTTTTACTTTCATTGTCCACCAGGAAGAGAGATATTTTTCAGCATATAGCACTTGTTTGCAAACAAATCTTAAATGAGTTTATTCGAATGTAGTTTACATCATTCTCTCTACTCATTATAAACTTCTAAATTGTAACCAGAATGGGGTAGCATTTTGGACCAATTGGATCTAAACCCCATCCGCTTTTCCTTGATTGATAGATGAATGAGGTCCATTTATATATGTATGGTTGACAGTGCTTATAGCTTGTTTATATTACACAGGTCTTTTCCAAGGACAGTGGACCTCCATCAGAACAAATTTACCCGGCAAGTTCAATGAGACGCACTACACCAAGTATAGGTAGATATTTGAAGTTCATATATAGAATCAATATGGCTGAAGTTCTTTTATTAGGTCCTCTTTCTTGCCGTCAGTTTCAGTAGTGGCAATTGTTTTTCCCCCCATTTTGATGCCTAACTGACAATACTGAGTTCTTGAAAATCCATATATATGCTCATCAGTTGGCCTTCTTTGCAACAGAAAGACATGAGAAGTCATGGATGCTGGGCAGTACATTCTCACTGCCACAGGAAAGAACTGAAGGAATCATGAGTAATCTCAGAATAGATTCAAGGTTTAGAGAAGTAGCAGATATTGATAAACAAAAGGGAGAAAATTTGGTTTTAAGAAGCTATCACTCTGATAATGGAATCGACAGAAACCAAAAAACTGTTTTGGATGGAGAGAACTTACCACCGAGACAGGATAATGCTAGACCTGTGGAAGTAACCAGCGGTGGTGAGCTCGAAAGTGAGATAGAAGACCAACCCAACCCTCCTAAATTGGGTGAAGGAGACAATCTAGCATGGAGTACTCAAGGCAATAGTTCTTCAACACACTCGGTTCATATATCTGATGGTCAAGAAACTGGGATAAAAAATCACTTAGAAAGACAGAAGGAGATCGTAAATCCAAAAAGTTCAATTCCGCATTGGACAGAGGAACAGCTGGATGAGCTTTTAGCATTTGACTGAGATAGTAGTTTCCGTTTGTCAGACCATAGTATACGACAAGATGATGCTGATATACGTAGTTTACGTGTATCTTAGTGATCCTTCTGCAATTTTTGGCAGACTAACAGTGTCTTCGTTTTATGTAAATATCCACAGGAATACATTCATGATTCATGGAATCATGGTTAAATACTGGCTCGTCTCTGATTCCATGAAGGGAATGTTACTGGCGTTTGATTTCTCTGCCAATGTTACTCATGGTGGGTCTTTTATGAAATAGAGATAGGTTCTATTGTTTGGTTATGTTAAAAAAGGATGGAATGTGATAGGAGTGAGTGGGATGGATTCTATTCCATCCCACCAGAGAATCCATCCTACTAGAAATCATCAATTTTCTTCTTCCCTAATTTGGAGAATATGGGATGAAATTATTTTTTTTATTATGAATATCATTCTATCTCACCAAATACCATTCACTTCCAAAATAATGAGATGGTAACTTTACTTCATTTCATCTTAAAATATTCAAACAATAGAATGGTATTTTTTTCTTATTTCATCTTATTTCATCTCATCTTATTTTATTTTATTTCATCAATTACTAAATATTCAAATATAACCTGACTTCCCATGTGATTCTGCTTGGAATTACACTAACTCACCCACCCACACAACACAAATGCCCCACTTCTCTTCTCTGCCGTTGATGTGTGAAATAAATTCAGTCAATGGCAATTTTTTTTTATTTTTTTGGTCTGTAGAAAGGGTTGTGGTTCCATCATGATCCACTTAAATTAATGGCTGAGTTTTATTTTAATATAACAACTAGGAGTGTTCAAGACTTGGCACATCCTATTAACTTGGCCCAGCCCAAAGTTAATTGGGACAGATTCAAGTTCTAGAAATTAAACTTGGTGTATTTTTCAATCGTGATCAGATTATATTTCGAGTCATTTCAACTGATTTTGTATCTCAAATTATTTTAAAACTTATATTTTATTTTACAAATAATTATTAATAATAAGATTTCTTGTATTAAATTAATAATTTTTATATAATATGATATATTTATATTAAAATTATTTATTTTAAAATATATATTATAAAATATATCTTAATTTTAATATTTTACTTCTGAGATTTTATAACTATTTAAATTTATACATTATATTTAAATATTAAGTTGACCTAATTTAAATTCAATCATTATGGTATTATGATCGGATTAGGTTTTGATCCAAAAATATGATCCGATGGTGAAGGCAAACCCCTCCGTGTATACCCTTAATAACAACAAATCAAATTGCTTCAAGAGGTGGACTTGGTAACGACTAAAAACTGTGTCTTAGCAGACTAGGAAGTAGGAACATAATGCGTGGCTATTTTTGTTCATTCTCTTTCTCCTGTACATATCGGACACTCCCATCCAAAAGAGTACATAGGCACTTCTGTGGTTGAAAAGAACTGTACGACTTATGACGGGCAAAACTTCTAATGTAAAATGAGAGACGTCAATTCCGTATCAATTCTGACGACTCCAACGTCGTTTATTAAAAGAAAAATTTGGCATAGTACTCTTGCAAAGCTGTAATTAATTCATCATATATCTTGATGTATTTATGTAGCTCTGTTGATGGTTCATACTTTTTTCCCCACTGGATCTCAACAAGTAACAAGCACTCTGAAACAAAAGCAGCATACCTCTTGCCTCTTAAAGCCGTAGTAAATAACGACTTTAGCACAAACAAATGAAGTGCATTGAGCAAAGATTAAAAACCTGTGACAGTACAATCTATTTTAAAGAAAAATGCAAAGCTGTATACTGAGCTATTGTCATTACAATCCGAATATATTCACCTCAAGCAAAATTGGGACTCATTCTGGCAATAACACGTTATTGTGTCACAGAATCTGATAACAGTACTGAGGTTTAGCAATACAAGCTTTCCATGTCTATAAATTGCCTAGCCGTGAAGGACAAAAGAATCATTATCATTTTGCAGAAGCCACATGTCAGACTACTCATGTTCAATTGTAACTAGAAACGCACATCAATCATCTCAAAGCATAAATAGGTCACCAGCATCATGATTCTGGGGTGTTCAGCCTATGAAGATCAATTACTCGACCCTCAGATCATGTGTTCACAATCATATACCTACTGGAATAGCTTCCTCAATCTTTCAGCAGCTGAAGCTGCCCTTTTGTTGGTTGGCTCAAGTACAAGGGCATATTTAAAATCTGCAAAACAAAATTTTATTAGAAATGATTTGGAAAATCCTAAATTTTTCATATAATAATAATAAGAATAAAAGATTAACCCTATTAATATGTAGTTGTCTAATACTTGAGCAATTTGACAGTACAACCACACATTTCATCACAAATAATTTGAATTATACATGTTGGGACAGTACAATATTCAGCAAAGCATAATGTTTGAATTTCCATCCCAAATTAAAAGAAGAAATACTTAAAGCACATAAAACAGAAATCAGTTAAATATGGGCATTGGGCCAAATTATATTTCTTCACCTATAAGGGGTGGGGTGGGGGAGAGATTATCACCAATGTTTGTGATTGAATCACTTAAAGTTATACTTCTATTATGGAGAATTTTAGAAAAGGACGAATCTGCATGACTTGAACAAAAAGGAACCAATTGTGTTGTGTGGCTAACCACACTAGTGGTTGATAGGTTCTTTTTTGTAAATAATACTACAGATTGGTCCTTAACTCTAATACACCCTTCAATTTTCTTAAAGAAATGATAAGATGCACATAAATGAGAAGAATGAAAGATCTTACCATCAATAGCATCCTTGTAGTAGCCTAGCATCTCTCTTGCTGTACCTCTACGAAAATAGGCCTTCACATTCTGGGTAAAACATAGATAATGAAGGGATGTTACTGTAAAATGCTCAAGGCTATCACACTCAAGGAAATATACAAGCATGAATCTGAACAAGTTTGATGGAACTTCATATGAAGCACGCAGGTTAAACAATAGTATGAAATATCTTTTCCCTAAAGAATAGTATGAAATATCTTTTCCCCGTATTTTTACCATGAATTTCCATCGGTGAAGAATCATTGCTACTAAATCTCTTTCTTTATCCTTTTCTCCTTATTTTTATTATTCTCATAGGAGCAAAGTAGAGAAATTTTGTAAATCCAAGGATGTAAACTGTTGCACCCAATTATACAACTCGAAATGTATCTGAAATTGCATTATAGCAGCTTTATTTTAGTGTACCAAAGAATAATACTTGCATTACAAAGCCTTGATTTTCATTATCCATGCATATTTGAAATAAAGATAGTCTATAATGACAAAGCCATCACTCACAATGATACCATAAACTTCTAAGTACAAAGTTCTTTGAAGACAGAAGTCACCTTTTTGTCAAGGCTAATTGCTTTTGTACAATCCGCCTCAGCTTGTAGGAAACTGGATGAGCAGAGAGAAAAACATCAAGATGTTTGCAATACACTTTTGAGGAGTAAACTTGCAAGAATAAACACTACCTCCCAAGTTCTAGGTATGCTTGAGCCCTGTTACTGTAGTATGTTGCATTATTGCCACTGAGTTTGATAGCTTCTGTATAAAATCCAATGGCTTTCTGCCACTGCTTATCTTTGTAGGCTTGATTTCCCTGAATTATTAAATGACAAACCAAAAGAAACAGGGATTAAGGAGAACAGGCATAAAAGTGAGAATTAATCATCAAAATATCAGATGCAGCTTAAATAAAATGCAGAGAACTGCTCATGTAAACCATATCTTAGGATCAACAATTAAACTAAAAAACAAAGCATAAAACCGTATGCAAGTGTGGAAGTGGTGACAGATACTTCTCATGGACTGAAAGGCATGCATAATGTCAAATTACCAAGATTGTTGAAAAGAACCAGACAGAAAATAAAAAAATAGTTTATGATAGTTGCAACTTTTTTTAGAACAGTTTAGCAATATACATCAATCCAATTCTAACAGAGTTTAGCAATATACATCAATCCAATTCCACCTCTTTTAGAATAGATAGTAACCTGAAACAAAAGGACAACATAGGAGTTTGGGAAATTAAAACTGTAAGGGCCTGTAAAGTCTAAAATTATTACGCCCAAAAACAATTGTGTCAAATCTACGTTTGACATTGATGGACCAATGAAAGTTCACTTTTAAGTTTAAAAGTTCTGGCATACAGTATCACCATTAAGACACTGAAGATTAAGTTAACCCAGATACAAGGTTTGTCCAACTGGAAAAAGCTAAAGGCACCAAGATTAGAATTCATGAGTTGCTTGCAATGCAACTATCTCCGTGCAAGAGAATGGGAGGAAAGAAGGAATAATGTATGTTCGCTTGTTCAGCAGTTAGCTATAGCTGCAATGCTTATACCAAATGAATGTTTGTAAAAAATTCATAAATATCCATCAATATTAGATGAAATATATACATCCCACGAAGATAGAAAAAACAAACTTGATATGAAACCCAACAGACATGCTGAGAAGTTCATGGATTATAAATGGAAGACAATTTGTGGTCTATAACAGCTCAGATTTCAAAGTCACTGGTGATTTAGTAGTAAAACTATGCCAGTTATATCGCACAGTTACAATCAAAAGCAGATAAGTGCTGTATTTATCCAATGTCATAACAGCAATACCTTCTCTTTGGCAATTTCAGCGGATTCTTCCTTATTGACAACATTTCTTGATGATTTAGTTTTGGCAGCAATATCAGCCTGCTCTTGTAGAGTTGTATACATAGTCTGTAGTGTGTCCAGTAGAAAGCGATCACCACCATGCCGAGCTATCAAGGACACTGAAACAGGATACTTGTCATAAAATCCTAATGGTATTGTGACCTGAAAGGATAAATCAGAAAAATATAGATGAAAGATGCATAAAGGTATAATTCCATCACTGATAAAAACCAAACAGCTTAAATGCAATATTGATTTAGGAAACAATTTTCTGCTAAAAAAAAATCTAAATATATAGATAAACATGGTTGGAAAAAGCACCAGATAACAATATGCTAGTTTCACGAGAGGGATAGAATTTTACCTGACAGCAGCCTGATATGCTAGCAATACTTAGCAGACTAAATGCACGATAATCCTCTGATAGGATCTCCTTGCCACCCAATTTTGGAGGAGGATCAGCCACAGTAGGGATCACCAAAATTCCTTCGTCCTTAAAAGCATCAAAATGTATTAAATTCAGAACAATTAAGTTTTCTTTATAAGAATATACTTTTTTCTAGGAATTTTTTTTTACAGCATTAGAATGTACTTTTAATCATCAATCTTTTGAAAATATTCACTTTCATCCTTCAAAAGGAAGGGTCTGTTGGATGCATTTCAGAGTATTCTTTCAGCAACTTGTTGAGAAAGGTTTCTGCTCATTCAACCAATGTTTTGGTGACCATTTACCATAAGTTTGTTAAAATGCAGCACAGCCTTTAACTCTTGAACAATCACACATTAAAATCCTCTTACTATGCACTCTCTTCATCTATGAATAGAACCTTCTCTAATTAAAAAAAGACAAAGGAAGTTATTGAAACTCCATCAGTTAACACTTTTATTGCACTATGGAACACTGTAAGATAACAACAAAACTTGAAGATAATGCTTTAGAAAATGCAAGCCAAATCGGAATGAGACAGCATGAAGATTGAATTAAAATCAGAAGGATTTAAGAGAAGTAGGATGCAAAGTGGTGTAAAATCATTACCTTCAAAAGTGAATTTACAGCAGCACGCATCTCACTTCTAACAGATTTAGACTGTTCAATCTCTACATCAGATACCTCAAACTTTTCATGCAATTGTGCTGAAACAGATGCATGAAGATCAGGCTTTATTATGTTCATCCACTCATCGTGAATAAGTCTGAATTCCTGTCTGTACAAATAGATTGACAAAATAATTTATTAAAGACTTCCACATACAATCATAGTACACAACAAATATAAATTATGTGCACCCACAATGAGGAACACTAATTGAAAAGAGAAGTTATGACATGGTTAGATCTGATTAGAACGAACATTAATAGCAAAACTGTTGAATGTAAAACAACTCTAAAGAGGACCAAATGACAATAGAGAATTCAAATGACAGATTGAAAAGCACCCCATTCTTGCCCATCCAGTGTTAACCATAAAATTACAAATTATAATAATATAGATATCACAAAGAAACTCACTAACCTTTGTAGGAATTGCATAATGTTGGCAAGTAATTTTAATGAAGAAGCTTTCAGTTCACCATTTGTTTTCTGGCTGAAGTGCGCCTTCAAGCTTGGAACTTTAGAACCTAAATAGTCCTCCAGATTTATATGCTTCAATACTTGCCCTGAAGACAACCGATGTTGAGCGAAAATTAATGGAGTGTAATTTCATATACAAAGTAAAACTTAGTTTAAAAATATAAAACACAAAAAATTAGGCAAGAGCTTCCAAGGATGATCGAAAAGATAGAGATTATATCAAATTGCAAATAAGGACACAGCAAAAGAACATACTTCCAAAAAGCTTCTCAGTGGCTTTGATCACCACTTGAGAACTCCTGTCAAGAGGAACATTTAGATGTTGAAAACAATCATCAGCTATAATTATTTGCCGAGGACTGCGTTGAATAACAAATGGTGCTTGTAAAAGTATATGACCAACACGACGCAAAATGTTAGGATCCTTTGCAAACCAACCTGCAAAAGGCATTTCAGATTTAAAAAGAACTTTAAAAATGCAGCAGATAGCATAATAATAGCATCCATATACAAAAACCATGACACCACTAGCAACTATATAAAGAAAGTCTAAATGTAAAAAGATTGTAAGAGAACATCTATTTTTTCCACTGCTTGATCTTTACACCACACAAATATACTAGTCATTCAAAATAAATAAATAAATTAGCCACTTAAACGCACAAGCCCATAAACCAAACCAGAATAAATAATTGAATCATTCATACCAACAGTGTCCAGACTTGTTGAAACAGGTATAGTTCCCATATGAGAAACAGCACCATATGAAGGTCGAAATCCTAGAATGCCACAAAATCCAGCAGGTACTCTCACCCCTCCAATAGTATCAATACCTGTTATATACGATGGTCACGGTGCAATAGAATAAAAAACATATTCACATATTATGATATTAGCATTTGGTGATGTTAAACCAAAAAAAAAAAATCCACTTGGAATTTAAAATTTCTTACAGTGATGTAGCAACAAAGAATGTACATAAAAGAAAAAAAAATGATTTCAAAGTTACAGATATACCTTCATTAATATCTTAATCCACATAGCATGTCAAAGCAAGGATATTGTATTTCCCATCAACACAAGTGTTGACATAGTTAAACAATCAAATGTCTGGATTTTAAATATGTTTTGAACACCTTTATGAATTATGGTCCAAACTAATTTAAACTACAAATTAAGATAATGCCTATTGTTGATTCTAAAGACAATTTGAGAAACAAGTCATGCACCAAGAAGAAAACTATACAACACTGATGGTGGTAATAAGCTCACCTCAAAAGAAGAGATAATGCCCATTCCTTCTAACCAACCATCCATTAGATCCTTCATTGATCAAATTCAGCTTTTCAATAAGTTCAAACAGATAGCTCTCTTTTGCTATCATCCTATGCGATGTAAATTATATGACAACTTGACAACGAGGGTCATGATCCATTGCATTGCCCATTAGCAAAAATTAGCCAGAGTGTAGTTGGCATCAATTCTACTACTATGTGGACTGATTTATGCTACCACTCAACAAATTCCAGTATCCAGATATATAAAGAAAACAAACTTGAAAAAAAATTATAATATACCAGTCCTGCTATTTAGTTATTATGTTTCTGCAAAAGACCTTAATCCAGCCAATGAAAGAAGACACACGTACAAATAAAAAATATAAATACAATTTCATATAAACCTTCTTTAATGTCATCGATAAGTGGTATTACTTGGCATGTGTCTTTAGAAATACAAACAAGGAGGATGATAAGCAATTAAAAAGATATCAACATGCTCACCCAGTGAGAAATCAACAAAATTAGCAGCAACAGCAACAGCAGCACCACTAGAGGAGCCACCTGGTACTCGAGCAGGCACAGCTGGATTGGTTGGTGTTCCATAATGCTTATTTTCGCCACTGATACTGAAAATAAAGAATGCCCAAAAGAAACTAATATTTTTCCTCAAATCCAAAATTCGACAAGATCAAATAATGGGAAGAAATCAGTCACAGTAAACCCTATGTGCACCAGTGCACATCGTTTACAATCCTTATTACTACATCATATGGTGGAAAATGTAGCCAGGTTATAGTTGCTACTCTTTTGGGGGAAGACCTCTTTGGTCAAACTACTAGACAGAATAACTTTTAGATATATTGTTTTCTCTAACAGCATGGATTTTTTTTCTTTGGACTCCTGACCAGGTGCTTATCATTTTGTACTCCATTTGGTTAACCTCAACAGTCTGCACATCTTTCTTGAACAAATATGAGTATTACAAAACTTAACCCACACCTTCCCCGCAAGCCATAGACCAATCAGTGGCTTCTATTGACTTGTGATTGTTTGAAAGGGAAGGAAAAACTAAAAGGGCCCCAGATAGGGAGTTAACAGTTTAGCTCTTTCCTTAAATTACATGGATAGCAATTAGTGTGCAGTAAATGGTACGAACCCATATGCAAGCTCATCGACAACAGTTGTTCCAACACAGGTAGCACCTCCTTCAACTAGAGCAGAAACTGCAGGAGATGTGGAAGAAGCAGGTTCATGCGTTCTTGCCCAGTCTGGATGGCCAAACGTGGAGACATGTCCCTCTATGTCAAATCTGGTAACCATATCACAAGATTATTTTTTATATATACAAATTGAGAGGCCACAATAGTTTCAATAACAAATGTAAATTTGCAAACAAACGCACATATATATGATACTCAATAGCTGATATAAATTCCTTCAAAGAACAAACCCCCCCCCCCCCCAAAAAAAAACAATTTTTTGAATACTGTGGGCTTAAAATGTGTAAATATTGAAAACCCATGATGAAAAAAGAGAAAGTAAGTATTGAGGCATTGAATTGTAGGAAGAAGAAGCTTACAGGTCAGAGACGGCGAAAGAGAGGGCGGTGAGAGGGTGAGGAGCTTTAGGAGGAGCAGGCTGGGGAGGAGGAAGGAGGTGAAGCTTGTGAATGAAAGCGCCCAAGTCCTCTTTGATTGTCTGCTTCAGCTTTCTTGTGAGGATAAGAATTCCAGCCAAACCCAGTCCCAGCAATACCCATAGATTGGCTGATTGAGACGCCATTGATTGATAATTTGATATTGGTTTTGGTTATTGCTATTGGAGACAACACACAAAGGGTTTTGAGGTTGAGGTTCAAAGTTGAAACCTAGCAGACTCTACAAATACAAATAATAGAAGAAGAAGAAGAAGAAGAAGAAGAAGAAGATAGGATTGGAATTACCAGCTTAGCTGCTATAGCTAATAAATAACTATAGAGCTTTATGGGTGAAAATGAATGAATATAACAAAAGAAAGAAACAAAAACAAAATTTGTGTTGTGGGTAAAATTATTTTGGCCACACTCGCCGCCTCGACTTCTTATTCTTCCTTCCTATCTACACAGTAAAAACCTTCCAAAAAGAATTTATTTTGTGTGTGTCAATTTTCACACTACATGTGTTTCATTGGGTATGTTATATGTATATATTATCATAATTAAGGTTTCACTTCGTTATTTTTTTATTAATTTTATAATATTCAATATTTTTTCGTTATGATTTTTCTGTTATAATTTTTTAAAAAAATAATTAATACGACATCAATTGAAATTTGTGACTACCATCACAGAAAAATCCGAAATAATTTATCAATAAGGATAGCACAGATTACAATAGATAAGGGTTGAGGGAGTCGGAAGGATAGGCCGTCAAACTTCCACACTAATTTGATTTATTTTCTGCTTCTATTTAAGTTAATATATTTTTATTTTATTTCTTATTCTTAAAATTTTGTTAAAGAAACAGTTACAAAATGATGAAAACAACAGTCTTCACAAAAATTTAAAAAAAAAAACAGAAATATCGCTTTTGTAATATAATTATAATAATGAAAACAAATCAATTGAAAATTATATAAAAAAAAATCCTCTAAATTTGTTAGGAAGAGAAGGTTGCCAAACTTCCATCCTATTCGTTACGGTTTTAAGAGGAACGTTAAATATTTTGTGAACAAAAAATTGTTTAAAAATAATTTCAGTCCATAGAGCAGTTGTAGAACGATTATTGTTTCAATTTTACCAATCAATTGCAAGAAATTATTAAGTATATATTAGTTGCAAAATTTGAAACTAAATGAATTATTTACCACATTCAAAATTTGAGTGGGCTAACTGCGAAAATTGAAACTAAAAAGGACTATTTGCTAAAAGATAAAAGTTTTAGGAGATAATTTATATTATATAAACAAATTTTTTCCTCCAGGTAATACACCAGTTTGACATCCCATAATGATATTGTAGATTAACATTAAATCTATGATTTGTGCTAAAATCAGTCAACAATTGCAACCCAGTGCCTAAACTGTTGTGTCTTTGAATATCACAGGCACAGCATATATTACCTTATTTCTTGATACAGCTCAAAGATTGCTTTATAATAACAGCAACTACAATAGAATATGATTCTGTTTTCAAAATAATCAATTGTTCAGCAAAAATTCGCCCATATAACTATCACCATATCTTAGTATCTTTGTGAAGAGCCAAATATGTTCATGGAGAAACCAAACTATGTTTCCATCTAACAAGCTACTTTCAAGTGGAAGTGGAGGCAAAATCCAAGAGCATAACAGTTTAAGCAAAAAAAATGTATGAATTTGAAGAAATCCAGTTTAGGCTTTAATTCTAGAAGGCTCTCCCACAGCCAGGACGGATACAAGGGGGTTAACCTCCTCTTTTTTATTAATTTTTTTAAATATTAATAATTAAATTAAATTTATTAAAAAAATAAAAAATAATTATATTGATCTTTTATAAAGTTAATATTTATTATATTGATATTTTTATTTAAAAATATACATATATCTTTGATTTTATATATTATTATTACATTTTAATATTTTTTTTGTTTACAAAATTATATATATCTTTTTTACTTTACGTACAAATATTATACAAAAGTCTTATTAAAATATAAAAAAAAAAATTATGAGTACTTTCTTAAACAAAAAAATATCAATATGATAAATCTAACTTCAAGAGAGATCGGTATTATTATACAAAATATAAAAATGATAAAATTAAAAAAAATTATACTTAATATGTATTTAACATATGATTCATAATTATTTTATATACATTAATATTATAATTTTAACTCATCTTTCTATTAATTTTAATATTTATATAATAAATATATTAATTTATCTCACTCTTAGTTTCATTCTCTTTCATTTTATAATATATATATATATATATAAACTTAATTTTATTTATAAATCATGATGTAAAGGATAAATATTATTGTAATGTATTTAATATCTAATATAAATATTTTTTTACTTTTTCATTTTATTCATAAATCTTTATATATATTGAAAAAAATATTCATTTAAAATAAATAAATAAAAATATATTTATCTTTAATTTAAAATAATATATTTTAATTTTTAAATCATTAAATAATTTAAAAATAAATATATTTTTATTTATTAATTTTAATTTTTTATTTTATATTTAATAATATAATTTATAATTTTTGACTTATTTAATATTTTCTAGATTTGTCCCTACCCACGGCATACCACTCACCAATACGTGTGTGCTCCGCCATATCCCTGCCAGACCTCAGATAGCGTATGGGTCTCAGATCCCCAAACAAAGCCAGGTCGGGTAAATTAGGCTTAGACCCTCCTGAAAAGACAAAAAAGTAATGATTGTATCCTACCTATAGAAAGCAGAAAAGAGTGAGAAGTTCATGTAAAATATATCCACTAAACAAAGTTCTCACTAATTCACTGTAACATTATCCTAATTTGGAAAACTTGACAAATAAATTAGTTCATGTTTGGTTTCACCTTTGCAAAGACAAATGTAAGTTGGAGGTCCTGAAATGAAGAGAAATATTGTTTAGATTTTTTATTTTTTTATTTAATTGAACACACTTTCTTTTCTTAATTCACATTAGGATCAAAGCAACAAAATATTACTTTTATGTTCACTTGAACATATTTTTTTTTTAATTTATTTTTAAAATAAAAGTTTTTAAATATAAATTACATTACTGTAAACATATTTTTAATCAAATTTAAATTAATAAATATATTTTCAACCAAATTTAAATTTATCAACTGTAATCCAAACACACGTTTATTTGTTGAAGTGATGATCACAATGTTTCAAACAGTAAAAACTCAAATCATTTTGACAGGCTGCTTATCAAATGGAGATGACGACTCAATTCCGAAATAAAAAAGAACCATCTATGCGCCTACACATCAAATTTCTCATTGTAGTTGGTAGCTTCAGCATATATGTGGATGTGAACTTGTGTTCGTATTATCGAAGAGGCAATTCATGACTGCCAACTAATCCATGTGCCTACTTAACAAAGCACACACAAACAATGTGAATGCATGCATTGGTAACATAATTTACTTCACACAACAGTGCAGTACATACCAAGGAACTCTCGGCCATTCAGAGCATCTACACATGTTTCTGCTACCTCATAAAGAGTAGCGCGTTTATCTGTAATGTTATATTTCTTCTTCAGATTCTTAAAAAGACAAAATATATAGCTGCAGCTCCAGCATAAAGTAAATTAAGGATTTGGGAGCATGATAAACCCAGGTTGAATGCATACTAATCACAATATCCAGATAGTGATCAGCAGACAAATTATTTCCCTGTAATCTGTGCGAGGGTGTGTGCATGGTAACTGCCCCATGCATAAGAAGGGGGGTGGGGAAGCTTCAGCAGTGTTGTTAATTTTGTCCATGAAAACTTACTATAACAGCGTGAACAAAGAGAAAACAGATAGGAAAAGGTCAAGTCTCGTATTGAGAAAAAATGATGACTCCGGATCTTACCTGTTATACAAGTCAAAACAGGATAGTGCTACCACCTGTGTGTGTGTAAAGCTTTAATAGAATCAAATTCTAAGAATCAGTGATAAAAATTAAAGCTTAAAATTTTACTTTATATCCTATTGTATTAGCAAGAATGAGAAGCACGGATTAAAATTTATAATTAGACTATTTTTTTATATCTAAGGGAGATTATAGACAATTATCCTCTAAGGTCTTCTATACATCATAAATCATAAGATGACAAAACACAAATCCAAGTGCTAATCGTCTCTTTTTTTTTCCCACAACCTGAAAAACATACTATAATAGCTCAACACCAACTTAGCCCCATAAACCTACCTCATTCCTTGTCCATAAGATGTCTTCATTTTAGCTATAAATAGCAGTTGACGACAATAAAATATCACAATACATTAACACTCCTTTAACCTCACAATTCTACCCATTTACCGCCCTTGAAAACTGCAAGAAACATTTTTCATTTAGATCTGCATGTAGAACTCAGCTACAATGAAGTTATCTTAATTTTTTTTTTCTCTTTCTCAGTATGCTTGAAAACTTGTTCTATTTCACAGGGGGTAAAGAGAAAATTTGGTGGAAAGAAACATAAACGAAAAAAAGATATTTATCTGAATTTATTATAATTAAAAAAAAACTATATCAAAGACCAGAACAACTTACTATTGCTTGTAATATAGTCAAAGGACTCAAGCGCTTCAGAGGTATTTCGGTATATGTTCGGTGACAGAACATGCACTAAGTGATTATCAACCCACCTATATCAGGAGAACAAAATTAATTAGCTTAGTAGATTTATATGCTAAGCTAAAAATAAATTCAATAATGTCTCCTAGATTTTTCTTGTTCGAATTTTCAGTTATAAGCTCAATTTTCTTATTTAAATGACTTCTTTAAAGACTTAGTTTATGAGAGAACACATTAGTGTCATTTGATTCTTATATAGTCAACTCAATTTAGTAAGAAAATACTTTTGTTGTTGAATTTTTGACAATTCTAGCCAAAGTATTAGATTGTTTGAAAACAAATTTAAGTATAAGCATCGGATGCTAAATTGTGCATCTTACTACAAAAAGAAGTGCTCCCCAAACTCAAGTTAGCAGGAACTAATCTTGAATGGTTATACCTAACTTCGTTTACTTAAAAAAAAGAGGAAGAAATATTCAATGTTATTCTGACAATACTAATTGTCAGTCAAATAGTCCCAGAGCCAAATGAATGTCAATATGTCATTGATTGGGATCATGATTTTAAATTACAGTTGCGGTTATAGTTGTAGAGACTACTAAAACTGTAATATTGTGAATAATTGTTAAAAAATAAGGTCGATGAGGCTACAATTACAGTCATAATACAATTGTGGAGACTATTAAAATTGTAATATTGTTATCGCAATTACTCTTGTGGATTGCAATTTAAAATCATGATTGGGATGTTGAACCAATTATACAAATCAAGGGAGTCAAAAGTAAACAATTGAAAGATTAGAATGTTATTGAAATCTGACTATATTGAGATTTATTAAAATAATCATGCATAGACCTAAATTCCTAACATGTTATATGTACTATAACAAAGAATGACTGAAATTTCAAATAGGCAAAACGCAATTCAATCAAACTTCTAAGAAAGACTGCTGTCACTTCACCCTCTTACATGTGTCAAAGACATGCTTACTTGAAAGTTAGAACAGGACCAAGAGAATGAAAATCATACTGCCGTCATTTTGTCTCTTCGTCATCATCTGAGGTTGAATCTGCCATTTTCCTTGACAGAATCTTCTGGCCCAGCTTGTCAATTATTGCTGCCAAGAAAATAAAGCAACTTAATGAAAAATTACAGTGGAGCCCATTCAGTGGGCATAAGTCCATGAGGAAACAACATTTAATTTTCAAG
Organism: Ormosia emarginata; assembly: GCA_029884605.1. Taxonomy (NCBI): domain Eukaryota; kingdom Viridiplantae; phylum Streptophyta; class Magnoliopsida; order Fabales; family Fabaceae; genus Ormosia; species Ormosia emarginata. The sequence goes on along the minus strand of JAQQTP010000059.1, from coordinate 6,860,689 downwards.
AAAAATGTCAAAAACCTGATGAGTCATTTAGCTGCTCGCCATCTACCATCAATATTGACACCTTCTTGTAATCAGACCATTTTGATTTCTTTCTTACTAATTGGATTGACCTCCACAACTTTGTAAGTTACATTGTAGTAGTCCAAGAATGCTGGTAAAGCAAGTAAAGTATCGGCAATGGCAGCTAGTTAAATGCACTGAAAGTTCAATGGGAAACTGCAGTAATAAAAAGAAACAAAGAAGTGGCACCATAACCACCATTATCCCAGCACACCTTCACCCTTATATATGTTGCACATCGACGGGAGAAAATGACGTGACTCAAAGTGATAATTGACTACCAATCACCATTAAACATTTTTCTTATCTTCTTTCCATGAGTTAATGCTTCCATTTTAATTGCAATAATAATAATCCCACATCAATAAAGAATAAGCGGAGTTTAAAAATATTTTTTTTAAAAAAAAAAACCTTTCTTTTGTTGGCTTACCTACAATATTATATTATTTGGGTTATGGAAGAGAAGCGTGCATGAGTAACAACTAAGAACAGATGTCAAAACTATGAAATATTTGGATTGCCTCATTTGAAATTTTAATTTTTATATAACAAATAGTTTTTTTATGGAATTGAGCATCCATGATCTTTCTCTTTCACTAAAAAAGTGAGAGTTTCTATGTATAGATTCAATATATAATATAAACTTAATTATCTTTTTAATCCATCTAAATATAATCATTTTTTATTTTGATTCCTCTAAAATTTTTAACCTCATTTTAGTACCTTTAAATTTTGAGATAAGTAAAGTTAATTCTTAAAATGAAGTCATGACAGAGATTAACTTTACTTGTCTTGAAATTTAATGGGACTGAAATAAAGTAAAAAATTTTAGAGAGATCAAAATAAAAAAATCACTATATTTAGAGTAACTAAAAAGAAAATTAAGCCTATAATATAATATTAAATTTCTACATTCTCCATTTCACTTGAAACAAAAGTTTATATAGTTTATTTCTTTCCGCTGTGAGCAATGGCGAGAGTTCTAGAGAGAATATAGCGGGTGACGGTCGACACCCTTCTTATAGTTTATCTCTTATTAAATAGAGAGGATGATCAATAGTTGTAACATTCCAAAATTTCATGTTTCTAAGTAATATGAGATTTTACTGTTTTGTGATTTATGTGCCCTGCTTAATTTATTTTGACTGTTCTGTGATTATTTTTGGACTTTTTGTGTGTTTTACTTGGTACCGGGAAAATAAAAATTTTTGGATCGGGAAAAATCTTTGGCGATTTATTTGGGGCTAGAGGAGCTTGTAACACCCTAAACTTTTGGGTGAATTACTGTTGTGTCCAGAATGTACTGTTTTCTGTTTTTCAACTTTAGAATAAATTACCGTTATGTCCTTTTTGTACTGTTTGTTATTGTTCTGTATGAAATACTGTTTTATTTTACTGTCTGTGATTTTATTTGAACTTTTTGTGTGAATTGCTCCTACGGAAAATAATATTTTTTTTGGAGAAATCTTATTTTAATTATTCGAATTGGGGGATCTTACTAAACCCAATTCTAAATGATACGGTTAGTAATCTTTTAATTTTTAGGATTTAACTGTGTAATAAAATAATTTTATATTATTATAATATTATTTTATTAGTCAATGCAAATAAGCGGTAATGGACCCAGAAATATTTTGCGGGACCCACGTTTAGCGAAACAGTTATCGTTTTAGAGTAGTAGCTTAATGACTAGGCTTAATGACAAGGCTTAGTGACTAGGCTTAATTAGTGACAAGGCTTAATGACTAGGCTTAATGACAAGGCTTGGATTAACCAATAGGAACTAAGCTTGGAGGCCAAGGGTTTATGCTAGCCATTGATCATTCCTAAGGCTTGGATGGAGCCAACCAAGTGGACACCTCCTTGCCATTGAAGTCTACGGCCATATGGCTCCTTGGAGGGTAATTATCACTTAATTTTCTAACACTTTCTCTCTTTTCTCTCTTCGAAAAATACCAAACACCATTGATGCTTCTTTGAAGGTCTATTCGGCCAAGAACCCTAGTTCACCATCCAACCACCCAAAATTTCTTCTAACCTACTTTTCTAAACCTAAACACAATTCTAAGAATATCTCTAGTTGAGAGTTCTTGCAAAATCCATCATCTTGAGCTTGAAAAACTACTTTGAAGATTCTACCTTGAAGGTGAAAATCCTTGTTTTTCATTTCTAAATTCTTTTTCAAGGTTCTAAGCCATGATTGATCCATGGTTTAAGCTTTCTTTCTTGTTGGTAACTTGTAGAAATTGTTTAAGTTTGATAGGTGACTTTGGAGGGTGAAAACCGAAACCCTAGAAGGAGTGAAAGAGTGTTTGTCTTCACTTAAGGTAAGAGGAAGACTTAAATCTTATCATCCTTGGGTGGTGGTAAGAAAATGGAATTGTTTGTGATTGTAAAATCCATAAGGATTCTTTTGTGTTATTTGTTATTAGCTTTCCTATTTGTGATTTGTATTAAATTACATGTCTACAAGCTTTAAAAATATTATATGTGTTAGAAATGCATGGATAATTAGTAGGATGTGAATAACATGCTAAGAATTGCATGAGTGTTCCAAAGAACACAACATCAAGGCTCACGGCCTCAACATAAAAGGAGAACCAAAATGTTCTCAACAATTTTCTAAAAGAGTGATTTAATTGATTTAGGAAAATTGACAAGATACAAAGTGTTTTTTTAAGAGAGAATAATGAATTTATGGATCAAATGAGGGAAATAGAGTAATTCGGCCAACATGCCAAATGTGAAGGTTTTTATTTTAAAAAAAATTGTTTTTCAACAAAGGTTAGGTAATAATGCTAAAAGGAATTTTATTACAATGAATTTTGAGGAATAAAAATGATTAGATTAAGTTTAAGAAGTTAAAACTAATGATTTTAATGTTTAGAAGGAAATACAGTATCTTTTGTAAAATTTCTAACGCAGAGCTCATTTTATGTTTTGAAGCACGTTAGTGGTTTTCAAGAGTATAAATAAATGGTTAAAATATAAATAAAAGGAATTGTTACAGAAAACTTAGAAAACCATTATCATACATTTTCTAAACAAAATACTATCAATTTTTGTTGAAACAGACAAATAAGATAGAAAGGATATCTATTATATCATATACGGTATGAAAAATATTCTACGTAATTCAAACATATTAAATATTATTTTCTGTTTATTTAAACAGTAATTTTTAAGGAATTCAGACAAGAAAATGATTTAAAAATCTTACGCGATTGAGAAAACGTTTGAAAAATAGTACGGGATTTTAAAAACAGTAAAATATATTTACGCGATTTAAAAACGTTTGTAAAAATGATGCAATTTTAAAAATGCGATAAAATTTCTATGCGATTGATGAAAACAGCAAGTTTTTACTGTCGGGCCAAAGTGGTGGACCCGGACAGATTGTGAAACAGTACTGTCAAGTGGGACATACTGTATATATATGAGATTTGCCATTGAGGGCATTTTCGTAATTTTTGTCATTGAGGGCATATTTGGATTTTTTTGCCATTGAAGGCATATTTGAAATTTTTGCCACTGAGGACATTTGCGTAAATACGCATATTTATACCATTGAGGATATTGTGGTAATTTTTGATCATGCATTGAGTTAATGTCAATCTTGGCAGATTGATTGACAAGGTGAATCACACTGTGTTGTCAGTGCGATAAGCGTAGTGTGGTTCATTACTTTATGGACTTGGAGACATTAGTGTGCGGATTATTCCATTTGTGAGCAGTTGGTCGCTCCTCCTGGCCGTGGAAGCCCAAGAACACACTAATGGACTCGACACGCACTATACTTAATCGAGATCTTGTAAAGTCTAATAGTACATTGCCTGTAGTGACACGACGTTAGATAGTGTGCTACACCACGCCATGTGACTGTGGGCTATAGACGCAACGTGAGACCGCGAAATAGTTTGGTTGGGTAGCCGTGGTACTAATAGATTTTGCGGGTCATTCTCTCTGATGTCTGTATGTGTTTAGCTCCATGGAGTAGGATCGTGTCATATTGCATATGTATCTGTGATGTACATTATTATATTTTTATCTGTATCCTCATATATATTTAATTCTTATATTGTATCTATGTTATACTGTATTTATGTTTATATTGTTCGGTGTTATACTGTATTTATGTTTATGTTGTTATGGTATTCTGTTATGGCATTCTATATTGTATGACCTGTATACCTAATTGTATTATCGTTTTCTTATTTACCATGTTTGTGGTGATATAGATTGTCTTACATCTTTCTTGTATGTGTTATCTGTATATTTTAAATTATATGATAAAGAGTTTGAGGAAAAGGAACAGCCTCTTGAGTGTGAGTATCCCGAGGAGGAGGAAGAGCAACAAGCCGAAGATCAGTTCTACGATCAAGAACCATCCGATCATCCATATCCATTGGATTGATTGTGTTAGTATGACACTACCAGGATTCTTTGGGTTCGTGCAACTTGAGTTTCACGGAGGCTCTGAAGCCTGGCGTCTGCGAGAGGATAGAGACTTGGTGACGTACGTAGGGCGTCTGACTGTGACCATATGTACGGAGTTTGATGGAGTGTCGATCTTTTCTACTTTGCTATACCTACATGTGGAGTTGTCGTTATCTCTAAGGCGTCATTGGGGTGGTATGTTTGATGCGCCTAGTGAGATCAGTAGCGTATCGACTGCACGGACTCGTGTCCGTAGAGGGTCGAGGCATCCTGGATACCTATCACCTGAAGTTTCATCTGAGAGTGATCCTTCAGAGGGCTAGATATTTATGATGTGTGTACTTGGGCGCGTCTACGTTGTATATATAGACCTTTTACTGCTTGTTTACTGTTCTGTTTTAGTTTTTAAATATTGGTAGTTGTACATTATTTGTATAACCTATGATGGAACCATATGTATATTATATGTGATAATAGTATGCTTATTTTATGTTTTGTGTTATTTTATCTCGTAATATTCTCGTTTAATCAAAAAATTTTACAACTCCATATTATTATATAATAAATGTTTTATAACTTGGGTAGATTTTATTTATATTTATTTTATTTTCTTTATAAATGTGACATCCCCATAAGGGTGTTACATTAGTTGAGTATCGAGCCCAAGTTAGAGTCTTTTGGGGTTATGGTTAGGTCTGTTTTTGTTTATGCTGTGTGATTCTCTGTGATTTACTTTCGACAAGATGTATCTAACTTTGCTTTGTTATGTTTGAAGAAAGAAGATGTCTGGCGGAAGAGGAACACGTGCGAATGTAAATCGTGCAGTGGATCCAATGATTGCGACTGCTGAAGCTATGCAACGAATGGCCGAAGTAATTACTCAGTAGAACCTGAGAGCAACTCAACAGCAAGATGCTACTGCTGATGCCCTAAATTTATCTGAATTTAGGCGTAACAATCCGTCGCAGTTTAGAGGCGAGGTTGATCCTGAGAAAGCGAGTCAATGGATACAAGACTTTGAGAGAATCTTTGAAGGAATGAGATGCTCCGATGAGAAGAAGGTAACGTATGCAGCCTTTATGTTAAGGTGAGACGGAGAACATTGGTGGAGAGGAACCCGCCGATTATTGCAGACTGAAGGAACAAAAATTACATGGGAGGTATTTTCTAATGCATTTTTGGAGAAGTATTTTCTTGCGAGTGCTAGACATGCCAAGGAGATGGAATTTCTTGGTTTACGTCAGGGTAACATGACGGTGAATGAGTATGCTACTAAATTTGAGAGCTTGTCTCAGTTCTCAGATTATGCTCAAACTCGACCGGATGATGCGTGGAGATGTCGGAAGTTTGAGTCGGGGTTGAGAGTGGAACTGAAGCGAGGAGTGTTATCCTTGAGAATGAATCAATTTCATGCTTTAGTGGATGCGTGTGCACGACTCGAGGAATTAGAGCCATCGCGGGATCAAAGAAATCGTAATTTTGGACCAACAAGATTTTAGAGAGGTGGTAGCAATAATACCAATCGGTTTCAGCGTAAGCCGTATTCTAGACCACCAGGGAATCAACCTCAACGACCACCAGTTGGGGGAAATGCTAGTGGTAATAGAGCTGGACAAGGGGTGGCGTTCACGCCAACATGTTTTAAGTGTGGAAGGAAATGTCATATCTCTCCTAAGTGCACAATTAGAGGAACAATTTGCTTTAACTGTAAACAACCTGGGCACATGTCTAAGGATTGTACTCAGCCGGAAAGGAAACCTGCTGTTTGTTATGTTCGAGCTAATCAGCAAAAGTCAGGAGGTACTCAACCGAGGTCAGGAGGACGAGTATATACTATGACGGGAACTGAAGTTTCTAAGTCTGATGACCTTATTCAGGGAGAAGGAGTCATTGAAGGTAATCTTCTGACTGTGTTATATGACTCTGGTGCAACACATTCATTTATTGCATATGATTGTGTGGAAAGATTGAAGTTGCCTGTGTCTTCTCTGAATGTTAAATTGAGTGTTTCTACACCGACTGCTAAACCTGTAATTACGTCTAAGATATGTTTGGATTGTCCTGTTGTTATCAAGGACCGTATGTTTTCAGTCAATTTAATTTGTTTGCCTCTTGTTGAGATAGATGTAATCTTAGGGATGGATTGGTTATCTTCTAACCATATCCTTATAGATTGTGCAAGCAAAACTATAATTTTTCCTAAGGAAGAAAAGTCTGGATTCTTGACTGCTGTGAAAGTCAAGTCATTGTTGAGAGAGTGAGCACAGGGATATATGTTATTGTCTTCTCTAGAACTCAAGAATGAGAAAGATGTGAATACAATTCCTGTTGTCAATGAGTTTCTAGAGATTTTTCCTGATGACGTACCTAGTTTGCCGCCTGAGAGGGAGATCGAGTTTTCAATTGATTTAGTACCGGGAGCAGGTCCTATATCAATTGTACCGTATCAGATGTCGCCAGCAGAGTTGGTGGAGCTGAAACAACAATTGGTGGATTTGTTGGAGAAACAGTTTGTGCGACCTAGTGTTTCACCATGGGGAGCACCAGTGCTTTTGGTCAAGAAGAAGGACGAAACATCTCGACTTTGCGTGGACTATCGTCAGCTGAACATGGTGACTATCAAGAATAAATATCCGCTTCTAAGAATTGACGATTTGATGGATCAGTTGAAGGGAGCAGTAGTATTTTCTAAAATAGATCTGAGATCAGGTTATCACCAGATTCGTGTTAAGGGGGAGGATATACCCAAAACAGCTTTTCGAACTCGTTATGGACATTATGAGTATCAGGTAATGCCGTTCGGGGTGACGAATGCTCCTGCCATATTCGTGGATTATATGAACAGGATTTTTCGTCCGTATTTAGACAGGTTTGTCATTGTCTTTATCGATGACATTCTGATCTATTCTCAATCTAAGGAAGAGCATGCTGAACATCTCGGTATTGATCTTCAGATTTTGAAGGAAAAGAAGTTGTACGTGAAATTGGCAAAGTGTGAGTTTTGGTTGGAGGAAGTCTAATTTCTAGGTCACGTGATTTCAAAGAAAGGTATTGCGGTAGACCCATCAAAAGTAGAGACTGTTTTACAATGGGAAAGGCCCAAGACAGTGACAGAAGTTCGAAGTTTTGTTGGACTTGCTGGATATTACCGGAGGTTTATTGAAGGTTTTTCCAAGATTGCTGGACCGCTTACGCAGCTCACGAGGAAAAGTCAAGCTTTTAAGTGGACGGAAGAACGTGAAGCCAGTTTCCAAGAATTGAAGAAGAGGTTAACAACTACACCAGTGTTAGTTTTGCCAGATTCTAACAGAGCTTTTAATGTGTATTGTGACGCTTCTTACCAAGGGTTAAGATGCGTATTGATGCAAGACTGGAATGTTGTGGCATATGCTTTTCGACAGTTGAAGGTTCATGAGAGGAATTATCCAGCACATGATTTGGAATTGGCCGCAGTGGTCTTTGCTTTGAAAGTGTGGAGGCATTTTCTGTATGGAGCAATGTTCAATGTCTTTAGTGATCACAAGAGTTTGAAGTACTTGTTTGATCAGAAAGAATTGAATATGAGGCAAAGGCGATGGTTGGAATTCTTAAAGGACTATGATTTTCAACTCCAATACCATCCAGGAAAAGCTAATGTGGTAGCTGACGCCTTGAGCAAAAAAGTGGTTAGTGTTTCGGCAATGATGATAAAGGAGGAAGAATTGATTAATAAATTTCGAGATTTGTGGTTATCAATGGAATTTGTTCTTGGAAGAATTCGCCTATGGAAGGTGATGATCATCAATGAACTGCTTGATATGGTTCGAGATAAATAGAAAGAAGATTCATTTTTACAAAATGAGAGGGAATTGTTAAAGCAAGGTCATAAGTCGATGGTAGAAGAAGAAGCAGATGAAATTTTAAGGTTCAAGGGAAGGATTTGTATACCGGATGATTCTGAGCTTAGGAAAGGGATTCTAGATGAAGCTCATACTAGTGATTTGAGTTTGCATCTAGGAATGACCAAAATGTACCAAGACTTAAAGAAATTATTTTGGTGGCCGAGGATGAAAAGAGACGTAGCGGGACGTGTGGAGTCTTGTCTGGTGATAACTCTTAGAAATAAGAGTTATTATCATTCTTTTTGCTTAATCATTGTTCTTGTTTTGATCAATTTTTAGAGAAGAACTTCAAGTTTTGTTTGATTTAGTAAATATTTGTGTTAATCTGAGTAATTGTGAAAAGCTGTAAATTCTGATCTGTTATTGCTGAAGGTTTGATTTATTTCTGAGCAGGTTATAAAGGTGTAATTGCTAAAGGTGTTGCTCTGGGATGTTTTGGAATGTTTAGCTTTGGGGAGAAAGGCGAGTCACTATAAGATAAAATCATTTCAAATTCGGCTCTCTTGCCCACTAGAAGACAAAATACCTACTTGTCTTTAGCGCTTAAAAGGAAGAAAGAGAATACAATGCGATTTTGTACTTGGGAATTGGGCCAAGGAATATTTTAGTATTTGAATTTGTAAAAGCCCAAAAAGTGAGGCATGAGAGAGAGTGTAACCCTATTTTGGGAGCTAGTACAAATAGTGAATGTGACCTTGCTTTAAGGAAAAAGAGAGCTTTTTGGTACTGCGCAGAGCCGTCAGCTCCTGGTTTTGTCTGTAATTCCAGTTTTTACGCATTATGTCTTATTTTTCCATTTTCTTTGATTACTTTGTTTCCAAGCTCATTATGAGCTAAATTTTCTTAGTTATGATTTTATGAATTTGTAATTGTACTGAAGGGTAATCCAATGTTATGGAAGTTATTCATTTTCTTCTTTTCTGCTTAAATGTTTAATTTCGTTTGGAAAAACCAAGTTAGTGGACTTGATTAGAAGATAAAGATAGAATAGTTAATTAGAAAATTAATTGTGTTGAATGAGCTAGGAATAGCCTTCAAGTCTTTAAGTAGCTGGACGTGCTTCTCTGATAACTGAGGGAAATTAATTGAACTTAGGAATAAGAAGCTTTTAATGAACTCAGTTTTTAATGCTGGAAAGCAAATTTCATTTCCTGGACTAAATGTTGTAGCATCCTGAAGCATACGTTACCCTGAAGTAAAGAATTACAAAGGATTAAAATCCTAACTGTTCCCATTTCTGATTTAAAACACTTCATTTATTGCTTTCATTAATTTCTTGCATTTATTATTTTCTGCTTTGATATCTTATTTCTCCATTTACTTTACATGTTTAAAATTTTCTCTTTAATTTCTTGCATTTAAATAGAAGAAGTTAACTCTAGAATTGGTATTTAATACAATTTAAATCCTCGTGGGAACGATCTTGACTTACACTTTATTACTTGTTGACTGTGTACACTTGCACATCTTAAAATTATACCAACATCTGGTTTGTCAGAAGGCGAAAGTGGAACATCAAAGGCCAGCTAGTATGTTGCAACCGTTAGCTATTCCAGAGTGGAAGTGGGATAGTATCTCTATGGATTTTGTTATCGGATTGCCGAAGACGAAGAAAGGTCATCATTCGATATGGGTTATAGTCGATAGGCTTACGAAGTTAGCTCATTTCTTACCAATTAATATTAAGTATTCCTTGGAAAGATTAACCCAGTTATACATTGATGAGATTGTTAAACTGCATGGTGTGCCTACATGTATAGTTTCTGACAAAGATCCGAGGTTTACGTCAAGGTTCTGGCGAAGTTTACAAGAAGCCATGGGAACTAAGTTGCAGTTGAGTTCAGCTTATTATCCGCAAACTGATGGTCAAACAGAGAGAACTATACAGTCTTTAGAAGATCTGTTGCGTGCTTGTGTTTTGGAACAACGGGGAAGTTAGGATGAATTTTTATCTCTGATAGAATTCACCTACAACAACAGTTTTTACTTGAGCATAAGGATGACACCCTATGAGGCATTGTATGGAAGAAGATGTCGAACACCTTTGTGTTGGTATCAAGATGGGGAGAGTATGACTATTGGACCAGATCTTATACAACAGACTACGGAAAAGGTAAAGATGATACAAGAGAAAATGAAGACGACGCAAAGCAGACAAAAGAGTTATGCTGATAAGCGAAGAAGACCTCTTGAATTTGAGGAGGGTGAGCATGTATTTCTAAGAGTGACTCCTATGACTGGTGTCGGAAGAGTTATCAAATCCAAGAAGCTTACTCCTAAATTCATTGGACCATATCAGATCATTCGGCGAATTGGTCCTGTAGCGTATCAAATTGCTTTGTCGCCTTTTCTATCCAATCTGCATGATGTATTTCATGTATCCCAGTTAAGGAAATATATTCCGGATCCAATGCATGTTATACAACTAAATGAAGTACAGCTGAAGGAGAATCTGACTTACGAGACTTTACCTGTTTGTAAAAACGACGCAATTTTAAAAATGCGATAAAATTTCTACGCGATTGACAAAAACAGTAAGTTTTTACTGTCGGGCCAAAGTGGTGGACCCGGACAGATTGTGAAATAGTACTGTCAAGTGGGACATACTGTATATATATGAGATTTGTCATTGAGGGCATTTTCGTAATTTTTGCCATTGAGGGCATATTTGGAATTTTTGTCATTGAGGGCATTTGCGTAAATATTCATATTTATACCATTGAGGGTATTGTGATAATTTTTTATCATGCATTGAGTTAATGCCAACCTTGGCAGATTGATTGACGAGGTGAATCACACTATGTTGTCAGTGCGATAAGCGTAGTGTGGTTCATTACTTTATGGACTTGGAGACATTAGTGTGCGGATTATTCCATTTGTGGACGCTGGTTGGCTCCTCCTGCAGGCCGTGGTAGGCAACACACTAATGGACTCGACACGCACTATACTTAATCGAGATATTGTAAAGTCTAATAGTACATTGCCTGTAGTGACACGACGTTAGACAGTGTGCTACACCACGCCATGTGACTGTGGGCTATAGACGTAACGTGAGACCGCGAAATAGTTTGGTTGGGCAGTCGTGGTAATAATAGATTTTGTAGGTCATTCTCTCTGATGTCTATATGTGTTTAGCTCATGGAATAGGATCGTGTCATATTGCATATGTATCTGTGATGTACATTATTATATTTTTATCTATATCCTCATATATATTTAATTCTTATATTGTATCTATGTTATACTGTATTTATGTTTATATTGTTCGGTGTTATACTGTATTTATGTTTATGTTGTTATGGTATTCTCATTATGGCATTCTATATTGTATGACCTATATACCTGATTGTATTGTCGTTTTCTTATTTACCATGTTTGTGGTGATATAGATTGTCTTACATCTTTCTTGTATATGTTATCTGTATATTTTAAATTATGTGATAAAGAGTTTGAGGAAGAGGAACAACCTCTTGAGTGTGAGTATCCCAAGGAGGAGGAAGAGCAGCAAGCCGAAGATCAGTTCTACGATCAAGAACCATCCGATCATCCATATCCATTGGATTGATTGTGTTAGTATGACACTACCAGGATTCTTTGGATTCGTGCAACTTGAGTTTCATGGAGGCTCTGAAGCCTGGCGTCTGCGAGAGGATAGAGACTCGGTGACGTATGTAGGGCGTCTGACTGTGACCATACGTACGGAGTTTGATGGAGTGCCGATCTTTTCTACTTTGTTGTACCTACATGTGGAGTTGCCGCTATCTCTTAGGCGTCATTGGGGTGGTATGTTTGATGCGCCTAGTGAGATCAGCAGTGTATCGACTGCACGGACTCGTGTCCGTAGAGGGTCGAGGCATTCTGGATACCTATCACCTGAAGTTTCATCTAAGAGTGATCCTTTAAAGGGCTAGATATTTATGATGTGTACTTGAGCGCGTCTGCGTTGTATATATAGACCTTTTACTGCTTGTTTACTGTTCTGTTTTAGTTTTTAAATGTTGGTAGTTGTACATTATTTGTATAACCTATGATGGAACCATATGTATATTATATGTGATAATAGTATGCTTATTTTATGTTTTGTGTTATTTTATCTTGTAATATTCTGTTTAATCGGAAAAATTTTACAACTCATATTATTATATAATAAATGTTTTACAACTTGGGTAGATTTTATTTATATTTATTTTATTTTCTTTATAAATGTGACATCCCCATAAGGGTGTTACAGAGCTTACTAAATCCAAAATCGAAATACACAGTTCTTAATTTTATAATTTTTAGAATTTATTTGTCGAATAAAATTTTTTTGCCTGTTATTATTCATTGGACAATAACTATTGGTTGGTAAGTAGTAACTTCTGTCCATTGGATAATAGCTTCAGTAACTTCTGTCCATTGGATAATAGTCTCTGGAAAAGTTTTGGTCATTTTTCTAGAGCATTCTTGAAGACTCACTTTGGTGAGTCAATTAGAAAGCTAGTTACTTAAGAGTAACCAATGAAAATTAGTCAATAATAATGGTTAGACTTGTCTTGAACTAATAGGAAACTAACTCGTTAAACTAAGTGATTTGGTGAACAAACTTGGTTAGCTTTTTGCTTAGTGTTCCACAGCCAAGAGAAGTCTAGGACCTTTACCATTTTGTGATTCATGCAATGACTCTTAGGCTTGAACCAATAGGAACCAAGGTGACCAAATCATGACATGCTAATGACCAACACAATGGGATATTTTCTAAACTTGTTGATTAAGTCTTTGACTCCCCACATGTATACACTCCACGACCAAGGGGGGTTCTAGGACTTCATTTCATTTCTATCTTCATCTTCTCTTTCTATCAAAGAAAGCTAAGCTAAAAATTTTTCTCACACTTTCCTTTCACCACAGCTCACAGCCAAACCCTTCCAAACCATTATCCAACTTCTCTTAATTCCATCTAACCTTGTTTTCTAAACCTGCATATCATTCTAAGACTCTGTCATGTTAAGAGTATAAGCTAAATCATCCATCTTCCACCTTTATTACAAGCTAGGGTTCTTAAACTTTCAAGGTAAAGTTCTTGAGTTTTACTTCTAAGTTTGATTTTAAAGTTCTAAACTATGTTTGATCCATGGTTTTCTTGTTTTCAAGTCTTGTTTGTAACTTTGGTATGGTTTAAAGATTTCTAGGATTTGAATTCTTGGTGTACAAAATCTTCAAGAGTACAAGCAAGGACTTGATTGATCTTCTCTAGAGGTAAGATGAAGATTAATCTCATCAATCATGTGTGGTGGTGAGAGATAAATTTGGTTGTTAGTGAAAAATTCATATAAGGATTTATTCACTTGTATGTATAAGTTTTCATGCTTTGTGATTGTTTTGATTAATATGATTTTATTGTTTTAGTAGTATGCATGAATTTGTGATAGTTGAAGCATGATAATTTATGCGTAATATAATATGTGAATCACATAAAAAGGAAAGAGATTTTGGTTCCAAAGAACCTAGAGGCCCACGACCTTCACTCTTATTTTGGAGCAAACCAATCAAAAATATTGTATCAAGTATAGATTTAGATGAGTAGGTAATAAGTAAATGAGTTAAGGGTTTTTCAAAGAAAAGGAAATAGGAAATGAACAGATATTTTGTGAAAAAACACTACTTGATTTTTGGCCAACATGCCAAGGATTGGAAATCTAGGTCAAAAAGAATTTCTTAAGTGTAGTCATAGAAGATTAAGTAACAAGAATTTTAAATTAATTGACTTTAAGGTATAAAAATGAAATAAACAAATTTTTGGAATAATTTGGAAAGTAGATTTGGGCTATGATGATATTAAATTTAAAAGGACTTGAGTTTATTGACGTATAGCTCACCTATTTTGGTTTCAAAGCACGTTGGTAGACTTTGATCTATAAAGTTGAATTAAATAAAAGAAATATAAATTTTTATAAAGAATAGTAGAAAATATTATTTAAAGGAATTTTAAGGAAGAAAGTATTTTAAATAAGGTTATTTATGTATTAAATATAAAAGTGTTAAGAATTTATTTTAGAAAGTCAAGAAATAATTTATGCAATTGAAAAATAATGATTTTTGATATACACAATTGAAAAAACGTTCAAAAATCCTTACGCGATTTAGAAAATGTTTGAAAATATTTATGCTGTCAAGAAAATGTTAAAAAAGACTTACGCGATTTGAAAACGTAATAAAAATGTTATGCGATTGTGAAAACGCGATAAAAGTATTACGTGATTGAAAATAACAATGGTTTGTTGTCGGGCTAACATAGTGGACCCAAATATGTTGAAAAATAATTTTGCCAAGTGATGACGTGTTTTTGTGAAAAATTGTAACATGAATGTATGTATGTGTATTGGATCATAAATCATGCATTGAAAGGCGTGTCAACCTTATTAGTAAAGGCAAGTTACTTAGGAGATGAAATACACCTTAGTGCAGGTGTGATATGTGTAGTATTGATCACTTGTTGATCAATGGAGGCGTCGGGGCAAGAATTCCACAAGTGGACAGTTGGTAGCACCACTGGGCCATGGTATACTGTGCAACGCACCGACGATCTCGACAAAACACTATCCTTAATCACGATCTGGCGTAGACTATCTTGTATAAGCCATGTTGCGTATGTTGAAATTCTATTTTAGCACTTTGTTGGAGGCTAACGAGATACCGATAGATCTTTTGGATCATTCTCTCTGAAATTGTGATTAGCTCTATGGAGTAAGAATTGGTCTCTGTACATATGCATAGTGAGTCAGCATATTGATGTGACAATTATATTTATCAGTTATTTTATTTGTGACATGATAATATGAATTTACTTGTTAACGATATATCTGTATGATAACTGTTATTCTTATGCTGTCGTACTGGTATTGATGTAGGGGATCTCATCTCTTCATGTTATGTCTGTTATGTTGTATGGTTATATTAAATAAAGACGATGTAGAAGACGAGTCAGGATTACTCGGATTCTGTTAGGGATAGTTTATCTATTATATGTTATGGTGTATCGACGAGGCATCATCGAGTTTATGCATGTACAGTTCCATGAGGATGCTGATGCTTGGACCATAGACTTGGAGAGGGATCGTGTTGTTTATGTTGGGAAGCTAACTCTAACCTTTAGTGGGACCCGTAATGGGAATCCTATTTTGTCTACTACTGTTTCTTTACATTTAGAGTTCTCGAAGTCCATGATGGATTTATGAGGTATTCCTTCTTACACCCCTAGAGAGAATTCTATGGTGTCGTCTGTGCGTACATCTGTTCCAAGGTCTGCGCAGAACCCAGGGTCTTTGTCTTCAAAAGAGACTGAGGAAGATCTTTCTGAGGAACTTTCTCCCTATAAGTTTTATCTTTAGTTAGTTTAATACTTTGAAGTAACAGTTGTACATATTTACTTTTTGAAGCACAATCTTATGTATGTAAATTATTTGTAAACAGAGTTTTATATTTATGTATATTATGAGTTAGTATTATTCAGTTATGTATTGTATGATTTTATTTATTTATTTGATTTTATATTACTCGCAAGAATGGAATTTTATAATCAGTATTGTTACAAGATTAACTCTTTACAACTTAGGTAAGTTATATTAGTTTTAATCTTAAATGTGATATCCTACGGTGAGTATTATAGTAGCGAGGTGAAAAAACATGAGATCTCACTCTCTCCCAAAGATGGTCATGGGTTTATCCATTATGATTTATTTTTCTTTTTATTTTGGGTGAAAGAAAAGGGATATCCATAGTGATTTATGTTATTATTAATTTGTTTTAAAGATGGATGATTTATGTTATTTGAATATTTAAAATACGATATCTCATTCTTATTTATATTTAATATATTCATTCTAATTTGACATACAATATATAAAAGTAGTGAGCTACACTCACAAGTGTCCTAGATGTTATATTATGCGTGTTTAAAAATCAATTTAGATCCATAGGTCATAGCTATAAAACTTAAGACCAGTTATAAATTCAGTAAGATATTGGGTAAATCGATTAGTTTCAACTGGTAAGTAATTCATCAAATAAAATAAAATTAAATATATAATTATTTAATATAAATAAATAATTACATAAAATGAACTAAATAAAATTACATAAAAAACTATAAAAATTTAATGACAAAAAAATATTTAATCTAATATGAAAGTGCATTGTATCGAATCCACTTTAATATTTACCAAAAACAAAATCACATTTTAATCACCCAGTTTTTTACGAAAGATTTAAATTCAGTCAATTGCATTTTGTCACCTTTTTTTTGGGGTTTTGTTCTCTTTATCAGTTTCCAAAGGATTTTATTACAAAACATTCAAACTCTTATACTCTCTAGTGCTCTAACCATTTGATTGATAGCTTGTGCAGTGATATTTGTGTGTTTTAATTGACAGAAACATAAAAAAATATAAATAAAATTATTACACTGTTAGTGCTCAAGCACTTGTGCCCTCGAAACTTCTGCAGTATCACCCATTTTAAAAACGTAGTTCCTATCTAATTTAAAAATATATATATTTTATGTATATCACAATATACATATTATATTTATATTATATATTAATATAAAAAAATATTAAATCTTATTATATATAATTATAATATTTTTATGATATATAAAATAATTTTATAAATAAATTAAATAAAATTAAACGTGTTTTAATTAAACGAATAAAGGTACAATTTAAAATACATGATTTGACGAAGGTAGGAAGGGCACATGGTAACTTGAAAAGGAGTGGAATCTTAGCTAGATAGATGCACTGCTCCAGGACGGCACTACCTATCTAAATTTATTTTTAATTTTCAATATATTAAATATTTTATTTTTTATACAAATTCTTTAATTTTAGACTTAACTACCTTTATTTGTTAAAAAAACAGTCTTTTCCCATTTGATTCAAACTTTTCACATTTTCACTCTCTTCTATTTCCCCCGTTCTCTCTCGTCTACCTCGTTGTCTGTTTCACTTTCTCACTCTTACAAAACACCTTAGAATATGAAGTACCCATTTTCCTCCCTCGCAACCACGTTACAACTCACCAATCCTTCTTTTTAGCATACAACTTCGATAATCTACCACACACATAGAATCACACTCGTTTAACACCTGCATCGCTCACAAGACCCACTCGTGAACAAGATATTAAATTATCTTTCCGACTTTTTTTTTAAGATACGCCCATTAACTAACTTCTTACGCTGCTAATCATTTTTTTTTTTCGTTAACCAACTTATTTCACGAAAGATAAACACTATGTGGTAAAATCTTGTGTCATTAACTAACTTTTATATGCGTAATTAACTATTTTTTTAACTTCATTAATCAACTTTTTCACGAAAGATGTAAAACAAAGTTGGTTAATGAAGAACAAAAAAAGTGGTTAATTACGATATAAGTTCAAGTTAATGACACAAGATTTTACCACGTGTTTCTATGTTCGTGAAAAAGTTAGTTAACGCAAGAACAAAAAGTGATTAACCACGTAGATGTTTTGTTAATGACATATACTTAAAAAAAAATCGAGAAATGATTTGAGATCGTTTACGTGGTGGGCCTATAACAAGAACGGTGTTAAAAATGGTGTTGATCTTATCGCTGTAGATTTAACATTTTCCTTTAACATACCCATCTACTCCACCTCTTCGTTCCCCGCGACTACTCCCTCAGTCCTCAAAATGTAAATCCTCTATAAAGCACCTCGATGATGTAGATATTTTTGAATGGACATAAATTTAACACGTTATATTTATATATATTTATAAAAAATTAGAAAAAAAATAAACGAGTCTCACTAAATTTACTCATTACAAAAAATTATTATCTCTATCTAATTTTTTGTAAATATATGCAAATCTAATATCGTAAATTTGTATCTACCCAAAAATATTTCATCGACATCACCATTGATATCGTTTCTTGTGCCAGATGGCTAGAGCCCAATCCATACATATATCTCTAGCAAAATTTTAAATTGTGGTGTACAATAGTAATTACAGTTAAAATATTATAATTTTTGTGGTCACCGTAATTACGATCGCATCAGTCATATTTTTTCATAATTCTTTGCAATTATGGTCAATGCAAACCGCAACTATGATCGTAACCGTAATTTAAAATCATGATCTCTAGTATTGGTAACGATATCGCCCTATTACTCTCTTGTTGGTTTTCCTCTCGTAATTTTTTTTTCATTTTCCAACTTGGCCGGTTCATATAATTGACCGGTTTATACGAAATTGGTCTGGTCAAACTGAGTCTTATTCATCTAGTTACCTGTCCGATCCAAACAATCATTCAGATCGATTGACTAGACAGTTTCATCGAACAATATGGTATGAGTTTAAGAACACTGAGTTTATGTCTTAAATTTAATGTATTTATTATTTATTATATTGCTAATAATCTTATTTTTTTTTCTCATACAATTTGATTGGAAAATCTAGAGATTTTAATTCGCAAGTGACTCACACATGGGGAAGGGAGAATGGTGAAGGTGAAATTTGATCTTAGATAAAGACATTTACCTACGAAAGACTTGCCAACTGAACTAGATAACACCTTTATTTTATGAGGTGTTTGGTTTTTTTTTTCAGTTGATATATTTTTATTAATAATTATAAAAATGATACCTTATTTTTATTTTATTTTTTGTTTTCAAACTTTTTTAAGGAAATGTTGAAAATAACTTCTTTTTTTTTTGTTTTTATCATTTTCTTCATTCAGAAAAAGCTTATATAAAGTGATTTTTTTTAAAAGTGAGTAAGTAAATGTGTATTTACTATTAGATCATTTAGTCATTTAGTATATTAAGATAACGATGCACTTTATTAAATAAGTGGTTGATACACCCTTATTTAATCATTTTAGAGGAGTTTTTCCTCCTTCACAAAAGTTTGTAAATAGAAAACAAAGTGAAAACAATGTGACATTTTGATAATTATTAATAAAAATATATTAACTAAAAATGAAAAAAAGAAAACAAATAAAACGCTTTGTCTATTTTGTTTCCAAAAAATTACATTTATAAATAAATAAAGGTACTTAGATAATATCTAAAAAATAAAGGTGATACTTCCAAGATACTTGAAGACATCAGATTGGCTTTTATAAAATTTTGCATTTTATGTGTAGGGAAATTACACCATTAGAAATTTTTCTCTTAAATCATTTACTCATTTAGTATATTAAGATAACGATACACTTTATTAAATAAATGATTAATACACCCTTATTTAATCATTTTAGATGAGTTTTTTCTCCTTCACAAAAGTTTGTAAATAGAAAATAAAGTAAAAATAATGTGACATTTTGATAATTATTAATAAAAATCATATTAACTAAAAATGAAAAAAAGAAAACAAATAAAACGCTTTGTCTATTTTGTTTCCAAAAAATTATATATATAAATAAATAAAGGTACTTAGATAATATCTAAAAAATAAAGGTGACACTTCAAAGATACTTGAGACATCAAATTGGTTTTTATAAATTTTGCATTTTGTGTGTATAGAAACTACACCATTGGAAGAAGTTTCTGCTTAAGCACTTAACAGTATTTTGAGATTAGTCTTTCACATATCATGTAAACAGATAATTTGGGAAACAAAAAAAAGTATTATTTGTAATGTAATTGCTATAAGCGAAAGGTTTACCAAGCGAATCAACTATCATTTATGAACTAAATTAATGTCTAAATATACATTGCATGAATAAATTAGTGTTCATTTTAAACATGAGATTTAATTTAAATATATTATCAATGTAAAAGTTTTTTTTATATTATCATCCAATCATGCATCGCCATATCACTAAAAATGTTTAACTCTATCAATAACCACCTAAAAGTCATACATGTGACAGTGTATGACTGATTGATAGTGAAAAAAACTTTACACGCATAAAAATTAAACTCTTAAACATTATAATACCAAATTAATGTCCAAAACTTGATTTAATTTTAATTTAATTTGAATTAATTATTCTATTTTTATTAGTTTAATCATTTTGTCCATTTAAGTAAAATTATTAATTAAAATAAATTTCATTTATATTTATTATGTCTAAATATAGAAATTAATTTGAAATTTTAAATAGTTATATTTCTCCAATAAATTTTAATAGTATGAATTTATTTCTAAATCATTTTTATTAAATTCAAATAAATCTTAGAGTAAACCTCTATTTTACCAACATGTGTTAGTCTGAGTGGAAGGAGTTTAAGTCTCTTAAGCATGAGGATATCGATTTGATTTCGGGATTCATATAGATGGAAATAACATCGTTGAGAGGGGTATCTGCTTATGCGTCTAACCATATTTTAGGAGATTAGTCTCTCACATATCGAGTGAGAATACTTTAGAAAACCAATAAACCTCAATTTTATTCCTTCAAATATACAACTTTCATTGCTTTGGTCTTTAAAAGAATTTTAATATTAATTTAATTTCTCAATTATAAAAAATAATATTAAAATTATCTTCTCAAAAGACTAAATTGATGTTATTTTTTCATGATTAAGGGTTAAATTAATGTCAGTTTTATATGATTGATGGGCTAAATTTATACCATTCTTTTATAAATGAGAGACTATTTTAATGTCAATTTTTTTTTTTAGAATTAATTTGATGTCCCTTTAACTTTCTTTGAAAAACCAAAGTAATATCACCTATATTGGGACTAAAAATATATATTGTTGATATTTAATTTTGTCCATAAAATTTTTATTTTTGCTTCTTGATCAAGGATTAATAATTGTGTCAAATAATGTTTAATTGCCATGTTTTAAACCTTTTTCTTTTCAAGTTTTTTTTATCTTATTTAGATCATTGTCTTTTCCTTTTATTTATACAAAAAAAAAGAGCAAAGGAAAAAATAAAAAACCTAATTATAGCCTAAACATAAAAAAAAAAAAATGGTAAAAAAAAAACAAAAATGTAAAACTTTTGCTGCTTGTTTTTCTACTTTTGGATGAAAACCAAATTTCTTTTTCTTACTCTACATTTTTCATCCTTTTTTGGCCATGCACTACCCATGCACTACCACTACACTGCACACACAATATTGCAAAGGGGACAATGTTGCTTTTTTTCCGCTACCTCTCACGTTCCTCACTTGCAGTGTTGCACCCACTCATTTCACGTACTCACATAGCACCATGGTAAAGGGAGAAAAGGGTCCTTGGCTCCCATTTTTTCTTTAGGGGAAATATTACGAGCAGCTGCCTCACTCAGGAAGGACTTTAGAAGCCCTTTGATCTTGGATTTTTTTTCTCCACTCACGTATAGGGACAGAGCATCTTTTATCATTCATTCCTCCTCCCCACCTTGAAGAATTCTGATACTTCCTCCTCCCTTCATCTGAAACCCATCATACTCACCATCTTCTTCGAGCAACCCCTATTCACCTTCACCTCCTCTCTACCTTCATACATTTTATCTTTAAGCATCCAACCCTCCATCACCCACAACCTCCATCACTCACAAATTTCTCTCTCCACCATAACCACCATTATCACCATTAACAACCCACCACCATAACCTTAACCATCAACAACCCACCACCACAAATAACTCACCACCCACAATCACTCACCTCCAACCTTCATCTTCCTCCAAGCCAAAAAAGTCGCCACCGAACCAGACTGCGACGAGTCCGCCGCCGCTAGCCACTTGCTAACCAGCACGACACTGACTAGCCACACATCCCGACGCCAGTACCGCTACCCCAGTTCGAGCCCGAGTACACCGGATTCGATCGTTACTGGACCCGTGACCCCAGATCCGTGTGATGCATCACCATCGTTCTCACCGTGCGACCCAGCTCCAGGAAGCCTAGTCTGAAACGTCCGTCGTCACCTCCGCACTAGTTCCACCTCACCGTCTAGCCGCACTGCACCGAAAAGCACAGATCTGCGAACCCAGTCGATCTACACGTCCCGCCATCGCTCATAAACCAGATCTGACGAGCCGCACCAAGACTGACCGAGCCGCCGCTAACCTAGCGCCTCCACCTCGTCCCGCCAGCGTCGTCCAGCCCCCCACTGTGCCGCAACCATCTGTTCAGCTTGGAGGGAGTGAGCTCTCTCTTCTTTCTCTTGTTTCGTTTTTTTCAGAACCAACATATTGTCGGTCTTTTCTTTGCTTTTTTTTTTGTTCAGTTTTCAAACTAAAATTCTGAATGTTTGCTTTGTTAATTTGGTAAAATGGAGAACATGCTTAATTGGGCTTAGATTGTTTTGTGAAGGTTTTCTTTCTGATATGTTGTCTTGTGTCTTGGGCTTGGGCTTAGTAGGTTAGGATTTAAATGTATTGTTTTTGTTTTGGGTTTCTACTAAATAAAAAGGGTCCAAAATGAAATTTAAAAAAAAAAAGAAAAAAATTGAAAATGATAAAAATGAAAAGATATAAAAAAAAAATTGAACCTTGTTAAGGAAAATAAAACGGGAATAGCTGAGTTGTGACAGCTTGTTAATCCTGTAATTTTTAGAATCATCTGAGTTGTGACAACTTGATAATTCGTTTTTTTTAAGCATAAGAAAAAACCAATCAAATTGATTTTCAAGACAAAGATCTTTTAAAATAAAAAAAAACTTTGTTGTTAACATTATCTTCTTAGTTATTGATTTTAAAATCTTCTTTAAAAATTAAATAAAGAAATAAAATAATATCATTGAGCTTTATTGAGAAGAATAAAAGGGGATTAACTGAGTTGTGACAGCTTGTTAATCCTATAACTTTTAGAATTATCTGAGTTGTAACAACTTGATGATTCAAGTTTTAAAATAAAAAAATTAATAAAATAAAGTAATTAAACCCCTTAGAGAAGAATAAAAATGGGATTAACTGAGTTGTGACAGTTTGTTAATCCTATAACTTTTATAATTATCTGAGTTGTGACAGCTTGATGACTCAAATGTTTTCAAAATTAAAAATAATTAACCAATAATCGAATTTTCTAAAGAACTACGTGACTTTGAGTTTCTCATTGTACCTGAGGATACGTAAGAGCAGAATCTCTATTCTGTCAAATCAAATTTTAATTTTTATATTTTAGTTGTTTCTTCTCTTTCTTTTCTTGAAAAAAATAAAATAAAATAAAATAGTTACAAAGTCTTTTCAAAAGGGGGTGAAATAAATAAATTTGAGATTATTAAAATTTGTATAACTAACTCAAGGTACCGTTCTTGGAATGGGTAGTGTAGGATGCTAACACCTTCCCTACTTGTAATCGACTCCCGAACCCAAACTCATTTTCCAAAAGACTAGTTTTTCTATTAAAAGGGTTTTTTCTAATGTTTTCCCAAATTAAATAAACATTAGTGACGACTCTATTATTTTTTAAATGACATATTTTCGGTCGTCCCATTGCGATCCCGGTTGCGACATATATTTACATTAAATTTTATTTCAATATTTTTCAACACATTTTAAATGTTTAACAACTTATGAAACTAATTAGTAAAAGCAACATATCACATTATAAATATGCTAATTTAGTCTTCTAAAAATATGTCACATTAAATTAATCATTCAATGTTAGCTTGTCATCATCAAATTGATATTAAAAATAACATCAAATTAGTTTATAAAAAATAAAATTGAAGAAATTAATTATAATTAAAATATTAATTTGATGATACTTAAAAATGAATGACCAATTGTGGCTATAAAAATAACTTTCATTTACCAAAAAAAAACTTTGATATTTTCTTTTTTCGCATATCTTAGTTTTTTCTTGAAAAAAATTCATTTAAAACGAATTTGTCTCTAAAGTGAGTAAATAAGTGTGTATAGGCCGTTAGATTATTTAATGAGTTGACATCTCAATACACGTTATCAAATTAAAGATAAATAAAAGCTTACTCACTCACTTTAAAGACATTAACTTTAAATGAGCCTTATCTTTTTTTCTTAATTAATTGGCTGATCCTTTTCCTAACATTACACTTTCACACTATGTTTGGATGATAGGTAATAAGGGGAAGAGAAAGAGAATGAGTAGAACGGAAATAACTTCCTTTGTTTAGGAGTTTTAAAATACATAGGAAGGAAACAAAACATATGATGAATCATTTCTCATTTTTTCTCCTCAAATGCCCAACTTTTATTCCCCTCAAAATTGAGGTGGAATGAGAGGAACATATGAGTAATGAAGTTTCGTTCCGTTAATGAAACTTCCAAACAAAGAGAATGATAACTATGTTCTATTCATTTCCTTTCCTTTCCTTTCCTTTACGGTCTATCCTCACCTATTCTGTTATGTTCCATCAATGAAACAACATCCATACACAAAATTACAAAGATATATTCTTTACAAGAATATAATTTGCAAAATCATATTTTGTTTTAGAACAACAACTTTCTTTGGAGTTTCAATTCAAATGTACTTATTTCTCAATATTATTAGGAATTTTTATAGTATTTTTTTAAATTAATATCTAAGATGAGTTATTAATTATTTTTAAATATTTATTATAAATTTAAAATTTAATAAAAACTTAACCATTTACCCTAATACTAAACTAATCAGCATCCTATAGAAATTTCCATCAGTAAATGTTACGTTTAGATATTTAGTAATTGATATAACAGATAGAATGAAATGAGATGAGATAAGATGAGATAAAATTGAATGAAATAAAAGTATTATTCTATTATTTAGATATTTTAAGATAAAACGAAATAAAATTATCATTTTATTATTTAAAAGTTAATGATTTTTTATGAGATAAAATGAAATTCATAATAAAAAAAAAAAATTCTATCTCATACTCCAAAATTGAAAAAGGAAAAAATTAATAATTTTTTATGAAACAAAAATAAAATTCATTTCACCCACTCATATCTTATTTTTTTTAAACATAATTAAATAATAAAATTTATTTTTATTTTATTTCATTCTCTTTTATTTCACTCAACTCCACCCGTTCAAAGATAGCTTAAAAGATTGGAACTACTCAAATAGAAATGGCTCCCTTCCGTATGTTGTTGTTGATTTAGACGGGTGAGGCAAGTAATTGCCTAAAAAAATAAATAAAAGGCTCTCTTTGCCACCCTACAAGGCCTGAAGGCCAGGCCAGTTCAGCAACGCTCATTCCTTCTCCTTCCACTTACAGCACTTTTTTCTGTGACAGTTCCTCCAGCTGATTCAAGGATAATTCATTGTTTTCAGGTGCCATTCTTTTTTCTTTCTCCCTTTCCTTATGTGTGCCACAACTTGCCATCGCAAAATCTGAAACTTTTTATTGAATAATTGAATCATTCCTTAAAAAGTTGTAAAATTTGTCACCATATATTATAATCGATTGCTTTTCTCTTTACCCATTATGCCTTTTGATTGATTGGTTGTGTTGTTTTGTATCGGAAGTTGCCGGATTCTGGTGGCTTCAAAGCATGCCATTTCAAAACTTTTATGTTGGGTTAAAGGGGTTCACTACCCATCTTTTTATTTTTTTTCCCCAACCAATAGGTAATTTGAGCCTCCACCCAAGAAACCCAGGTGTTTGTTTTTCATTTATTTTCATAAAAGTTAACTCTTTTTTTTCATGAAAATTAGAATCGTACTGATTTGAATTTTCACAATTTCTGGTTTATGGTGCTGGCCAATTCAATAAGTTATTGTGTCTGCTGCATCATAATTTTATCACATTCAGAAGTTCACTTGAAGATTGAAGAAGGAATACAATTTCTGAATAAGCCTGCAATGCAAGAGATTAATGGCTTCATGTCAGTTAGGTGTGCTTGAGGTGGCCTGTCCATTATCAGAAGGGCACTTCCTGACCTACAATCTGCTGTGGTGTGGGCTGAACTGACGCAGCTAGTATATTCTTGGTGATCTTAAATTTTCACTCTCCTGTTTTTCAATGCTTTTTCCTTTTAATATGTTTTCTTTTCCTGGTCATTTTTCTCTTTTGAAAAGAATCGATGAAGTTCATCTGCTTTTTTCGCTTGAAGAATGCATGGAACAGTTTATTAAACATTTGTGCTTCATGTCATTGTTATTTCAATCTATTTGTAATTTCATGTTGGTTTCTATTAAGACTTAATTTGTCTAGTCATAGGTATTCATGCCTTTTCTTGTTAACAATTTTTTATTGCACCTGTCAGGATCAGATAGAAGAGACAAAGAATGGTAATATCTACACAATATGAAAGATTTTCAAAGGATTTTGTTATGGGAGGAGTAGCAGCAATCATATCAAAGAGTGCAGCGGCACCAATTGAGAGAGTGAAGCTTTTATTGCAAAACCAAGGTGAAATGATTAAAAGAGGACAACTCAAGAAACCATACCTGGGTGTATCGGATACCTTTAAGAGGGTCTTCGTGGAAGAGGGTCTGATTGCCTTTTGGAGAGGACACCTGGCCAATGTTATACGATATTTCCCCACACAGGTGAGTTATTCACTTCACTGACATTCCTATTGTAATGGTGTGGTGTTTTGATTGCTTTTTTATGCAACTTCCAGGAAAAGATAAAAAGGGAAGAGGAAAATGAAAAGAAAAGAATGAATATGACAAGGTATCAGGGATGCTGAGTGATATATAGTAATTTACCCATTAAATATATCAGCATAATTATTTCTGCTGTTGCTCACTAAAAATGCGCATTAAATGATAGACGTAAATTCTTTGGTTCCTGGATTTTGTATTCTCTGTTATCTGTGGACCTTATATATTGAAGTAAGAGGGAATATCTGTTGACTTACTTCCCTTCCATCCTAGTTTTTTATTTTTTATTTTTTTTCCCTTAATTATATTGAAAATGTATGTTATCTCTGAGCCTTGACTTACCTCAATTTTTTATTCAAAACCATTACATGGCATGATGCAACATGTACTATACAAGCAATATCATTCTTTGATATATGATCTTGTCCAGTTCGCTTGCTTTGTGATTTTCTTGTCAATGCATGTCAAATATCATTAGCTGGGTATTGGCATTTATTTAAAATAATGGTCCATACATATGGAAGGGAAACCATTGGTTTGTTTTTACTGCTTGGTATTCCCATCAATTCCTGCAATCATGTGTGTCAAATGATGGTTTTCTTTTTTTGTTTATTAGAAATAATGTTTGAGCAAACAGTTAATTGGTCTATAGGCTTTCAATTTTGCATTCAAAGGTTACTTCAAAAGCATTTTTGGGCATTCCAAAGAGAGAGACGGATACATTAAGTGGTTTGCTGGAAATGTGGCTTCAGGGAGTGCTGCGGGAGCAACTACTTCACTGCTTCTGTATCATTTAGATTATGCACGTACGCGGTTGGGCACTGATACGTTGGAGTGCCATGCTACTGGTCAGCGCCAGTTTAAAGGACTGATTGATGTATACCATAAAACCTTATCAAGTGATGGAATTGTCGGCTTGTACAGGGGATTCAGTGTTTCAATATTGGGAATCACCATGTATCGAGGGATGTACTTTGGGCTTTATGATTCCCTGAAGCCTATTGTTTTAGTTGGGCCATTTGAGGTAAGCATAAGCATTTATACTTTTATAAAAGAGCTCTATAGTTCACAGCCAATGGGAAAATATATAGTTGATACTTGATACTTCTAACTGAGAATTTTTACCTTCTATTGCTACTGGCCTAGTAGTCTGTTTGGTCTGTTCCACGGTGGTATGTGGACCAAATATTAGAGTTACCCTCGATTCTGCAAGTTATATTGATGATTGAACCCTTGAGTTTGAACATTCATCTTCAAGACATTTGACAAGTCAGATAACAGCATTTTGGAAAAGGAATTTACTGATTTTTCTTGTCATAAATTTTTCTTGGATGCATTTCTTGATGGTGTAGCACTTTGATGAATTCAGAGCACTGGTTCTGTTCTTTGATGCCCTTATATTCCAATGTGAGTCTTTTTATTTATTTCTATGCAGGGGAACTTTTTTGCTAGTTTCTTGCTAGGTTGGAGCATCACAACTTCCGCAGGGGTTTGTGCATACCCTTTTGACACATTGCGCCGGAGAATGATGCTAACATCTGGACAGCCAAACAAGTATTACAATGCAATGCATGCATTTCGTGAGATTGTTCGACAAGAGGGTTTCTTAGCTCTATTTCGAGGAGTTACCGCAAATATGCTTCTTGGTGTGGCAGGAGCTGGGGTGCTTGCTGGATATGATCAGCTAAACCGTATTTCATCTAGACATGGTCACTATAATGAGACAAACCAAAGAGTTTTGAAATGAATGGCTGAAGTATGGGGTTTTTTAAGGGAGAAATGCATTTTGGGACCTAAAAAGCATATTTATTATTTAGAATGAATATAATGGCTATTCATTTCAAAAGTTTGGTTATTCAAAAAATATTTATTCTGAAGGATCATAACACAATAGACAAACTTTTTGACATGATAGCTAAAGAATTTGTTCTTTGAACCAAACTCTAGTTTGATCTTTGAACATGATAAACTTGATTTTTAGGTCCTTAAATATAATTCTTCCTTTTTTATTGGTGAATTTTCAGAATTGATAGACTTTACTGCCCGGTGGAGGTGGGGGTAATTGAAATATAGGAAAGGGCAAATAAAAACGTATTCAGGACTGCAAATGCAGTTAATCAACATGTCTGTTCCTGTGAATGCTGTTAATAAGAGGTCTGCAATGTATTAATATACATGGCCAGACTTCAATGATTTTATTAACATGATTACAGAGATGTTATCTGTAGAATTTACTTAGAATAGAAGATTTATTGATAGAAAATAGATATCTCATGTCAGATTTTGACGTTGTTTTTCCTTTCATTTTGATATACTTATCCAATTTCCGAACCTTAATTACTTATTATTATCGTTAGAGAAAGATAATTATTTTTCGGTGTGTATTTGACTTGATATTCCGCTCTAACGACTACTTTGATGTGCCACGTTATTTTAGTCAAAGTTCACCTTCGAATAGGATTGTTAAATAGCAACGTTACTTTAGTGTGCCACGTTACTTTCACTTAGTTGGAGAGATTATTAGATACACAGAGTATATCATGTCATCTGAAGGATTCAAATTATTTTTAAATATGTGTAAAAATATATTTAAAGATAGTTGCATTTTTATTGTGAGTACCTATAGTATACTCAGCTGAACTAATATTTCTGAGCAATTCTCTTTTTCCTCTCACTTGCAGGCTTGCACCATAGCTAGTTTCCGGTATCATTATGATCGGGAGGCTTTTATCATAGGCCAAAAACGTTTCAGTTTATGGATAAATTATTCTTTTTTAATCTGACAATATTTATATGTAAATTTAAATATATAAAAAAATTATTAATTAAAATTTATATTTTATTTATATGTATAATTATTTATAAAAAAATAATTTGATTAAATTTTTATATAAATTTAAATATTATTAATTAAAATTTATAAAAATTTAATTTTTAATTTAAATTATTAATTTATTTTAATAATAAATCAATAATCAAAATATCAATAATTTATCCAAATTTTTTCTTAAGATATCCATATTATAATTTTCCTTATAACGTGGTAGTGAGTCTTTAACGTTATCACAACTCACAAGTTTTATTTGGTGTTCACGTGGATCTTGAGTTTGGTCTATTGATGGATCCTTAAAAATACCTGTTATAGTAGGTTTTGAAATTTTACAATACAATTAATTATATTATTTACATTTTAGTTTTTCAACTAGTAATATTTTTAGGCATTTTGACTAAAGTGTCATTTATGACAAAATAAATTATCAAAATGTCATTTTTTTAAATTAATTATCAAAACGCCACCGTTTTGTGGCCGTGGTACATTTTTTTTTTTTGTTGTACGTGGAATACGCTAGACGCTGGCATATCCACGCAGATACGCCAAGCGGCTATTTCACGTGATACGCCAAATCACGTGCCAGATTCCGCTAACTCCCTATAATCCCCCCTCCCCTCACCCTTCCACGACAACTTCCTTTATTTATCAGATGAAGAGTGATGAGGTCAGTATCTGTTTATAGTGATTTAAATAAGTTAATTGTCTTGCATTCTAATTCTTTATACAATTATGATTACAGATAACATGGCAGCCATATACGGATGAGATTGTGGCTTCACTGCCAGCATTCTGTGTCGCGGATAGAGACATATATCTAGCAGTAGTTCCACTTATCTTTTTCCACATTGTTGAGTGGCACCAGCCAGACAGGGTGATGCGTCAGTTTGGTCTGGACCAACCAATACCACAGAGACCACACTAACCTGACGAGTTGCACTCGATTACATTGGCCGGACGTCACGACGTGGATTGGCGAGCCACACACCTTGCACATATAGTCATCTTGGATACGCGGCGTGAACGGTGTGTTGTTGGTTGGCCTTTGGAAGCTCCCCTTACTACGCAGTTTGAGTACATGCGCTGGTACAGACGGATTACCAGGCGTTGGATTTTTCGAATTGATGTATCCATTGGGTTTGTGGTAAGCTTTTTACCAATATGTTCTACTATTTATTTTGTACATTTTATATTTTATATTGATAATGACGTGTTATATTTATATCTTAGGCTGACATTGCAGAGAACGTCCATGCGTCGGCTAGGAACCCTAGTTCAGGATTTAGTATGGCTAGCCTTCAACAGTCCATGGATGACATCTTATCTTC
Organism: Ormosia emarginata; assembly: GCA_029884605.1. Classification (NCBI taxonomy): domain Eukaryota; kingdom Viridiplantae; phylum Streptophyta; class Magnoliopsida; order Fabales; family Fabaceae; genus Ormosia; species Ormosia emarginata. Next base: position 6,829,683 of record JAQQTP010000059.1, on the reverse strand, counting down.
AGTGAGGGAGCATGATCGCATCACATTAGATCACCTACGTCCAGCTTCTCCTGCGCAGATGAGATTCCCTGACCATCCGAAGCGGTCCGATGAGCGAGGTCAGCGCCGTGACGAAGAGGGTTAGCCAAGATTTCGATCACGACTACGTCTTCCAGATGACTTTGATTCTTCTGCCGTGCCTAGTACTCGGCATCTCCCACTTCTTCTACCTGCTACTTACCGTCCGTCTCGCCCACCACCTCCCTCGTACCCGCCATATCCAGGTTATCCACCATCTACATCATACCTACTACCTACTTACCCTTACCCACCATATCCTTATACTTTTTACCCTTACACCGTATATTTTTACCATACCCACCACCACCTACTTACCCTTACCCACCATATCCTCACCCATCACAAGCGGGACCTTCTTCCGATCCCCATCACAGATCCCCACATTCGACCCCCTAAGCTTTCTTATTGATGTATATGTACTACATTTTATTACATTTACTTGATTTAGGATGACTGTATTTATATGTACCAAATTTTTCTGTTATGTTTATGCATCTTATACGTGTTTTGTTGATATGAATTGAATATATATAAATATGTTTCATTATACAGGATGAAATATTTTTGGGAACGTCTGATTTTTAGGAAAAATTATGTCAATTTTTTTATAGAATCGGAATGTTTAAACTATTAAAGTAAATTAATTTTGTTATGCTCACTTGGCTAGTATTCTGGCCCATCAATTTAAAATGTAAAACTTGATTACAATACGTTAAGGGTGCACACTGCTAGATTTAGCTAAGTTTAACTTCATAATTTCATAAACTCAATTTTTTAAACTTAGGTTCGCCTTATATTTAATTGAGTCGAATATTTTAACTTAAACATACTAAAAGTCAGAAGCTTTACTTGAGAAACTATGTCAAAACGGATCGTCATAGCCCATTTGGGTCGTCCCCATCCATTAGGGGCCGACCAGGCCAGCCATCCATTCGGGCGGCTAACCCGGCCCAAATTTATCCATTAGAGTCAGTCCCAACACATTCGGGTCAGCCCACCAAATTCCATTCGGGTTAGTCCCAACCCATTCGGGTCGGGTCCAAATTTCTATTATAGGTCCCGACCACCATCGACTTGGCCAACTTTGTCGTCGCCACGTATAGGATCCTAACCCATCTTGACGTATCCCACGTGGACTTTGTCGCCACGGTGTATCCACGTGGGATACGTCCAGAAGATTCTCGGACCGTATCCAAATACGCAGGCAGCGCTTTGGTGTATCCTACGTGTTTTGCTAATTAGTTTGATAATTAGTTTGAAAAAAGTGACATTTTGATAATTTGTTTTACCATAAATGGCACTTTGGTCAAAATGCCAATATGTTTACTTTAACCCTCTATCGTCTTCCTCCTCCAATCCCCCCACTAAGGCCACCACTGTTCCACCCACAGAGCCAACTGTTCGCCGATCTTCCTTGACGGCGGGCCTCTGCAACCACCGCCGACATAGATCTCGCACCACCCTCATCCAAACCTTACCCAACCGCATCTCTCCAACCAACCCAAACGCGTCCTCCTCGTCGACGACATTGGAAAGCTCCACCGCAAGCTCGGCTTCCCCCGCGGCCGCAAGGTCTCCCTCGAAATCGTTCTCCATCTCAACGACGCTGGAAAACTCCACCGCTAGCTCAAGGACCAAATCTTGTCACCAGTTGTCGCTCGAGGACCAAATCTCGTCACCACCGCGAACCACCGAGCTTCCGCCGCTGCGTCGCTCCTTGCCTCCGTCGAACCCAGCACCACCATCACAAAACTCGCGCACCGATCTAACTCGCTTGAGCCATTGGGAAACTGTTAGGGTTTGGGATCAATGAAAATAGAGAGCTTGACGACTGGCGTCGATGGCGCTACCAGAACCGAGTAGAGGCGAGATGGCGGAGGGCGGGACCAGTGATTGGACGGAGGCTGTGCAACGATTTGTGGTGTCTGGCAGTAGAGGAAAGGTGAAGGACCAAAAAACAATTATCCATTCTGCTAGTTACTTACTACTCAAGTTGCATGTAATTAATCTCAATCATCCATCAATATTTCAATGATCCAACGGTTACTATTTTGTGGTCCATAAATGGACCCAAACCCAAAGGGTCCATCTTATACACAGCCCAAGTTTTAGGCTATAATAACGCGAAAGTATTATAAGATGGTCATCAATCATCATATCTCAAATATTATAAGATTTTAACAAGTTAGAAAATTAACTATTTTGTTGTAATTCAAGTCTTCTGACAAAAATATCAGGAAAGGAAACTGAAGAAAGCAACTCAGATTTGCCCACCATATTATAATTATAATAAATATCAAATGAAAAACTGTTATAGAGGGGGTAACCTTATATAAAGGTAACAAAAACAAGTAGAACTGCAATCACAGCAGCTAACCATAAACAGGACCAGACATTTAAAAAGCCAAAGTATGAGGTTGTAACATTATCGATTAAAAACTGCTTGTAACATGCGAAGCATGAGGTTGGTGGAACACCTTCAGCTTTCAGCACCTCCATCTTCTTCTTCTTCTTCTTCATAATCACCACCTTCATCAGCCGAGGCATCCTGGTACTGTTGATACTCAGCAACAAGATCATTCATGTTACTCTCAGCTTCAGTAAATTCCATCTCATCCATTCCTTCTCCAGTGTACCAGTGCAAGAAGGCTTTCCTTCTGAACATGGCTGTGAACTGCTCACTCACTCTCCTGAACATCTCCTGTATAGAGGTTGAATTACCAACAAAAGTTGAAGCCATGGAAAGGCCTTTAGGCGGGATGTCACAGACACTAGACTTAACATTATTGGGAATCCATTCAACAAAGTAGGAAGAGTTCTTGTTCTGCACACTCATCATCTGTTCATCTACTTCTTTTGTGCTCATTTTGCCTCTGAACACTGCTGAGGCTGTTAAGTAACGACCGTGGCGTGGATCAGCTGCACACATCATGTTCTTGGCATCCCACATCTGTTGTGTCAGTTCTGGGACAGAAAGTGCACGGTAGTTCTGTGACCCTCTAGATGTCAGTGGAGCAAAACCAACCATAAAGAAGTGAAGTCGTGGAAATGGGATTAAGTTCACTGCTAGCTTCCGCAGGTCTGAGTTGAGCTGACCCGGGAATCTTAAGCAACAAGTAACTCCACTCATAGTTGCTGATATCAAATGATTCAAATCTCCAACTGGAAGGAAATTAAGAACATACATAACTATCATAAAAAAGAAAATGAAAAAAAAAAGGCTCATAACATGTGAGCAACATTCATTGGTCAAAAAAAGCATTAAACTGACATCTGAATATTCTTGCAAAAACCTGAAGTTAGGTGGACTAGTTCAATCACATCATTAATTATAATAGATTATGATAACTAATTATTAATCAACTATAGGAATAATCTATTTATTAATGATATAATTGGCTAAGTATACCAAACTTGAGTTTATACAAGAATTTTTCCATATGAGTATTATATATTAGTATACTTACAGCTTGGAGTGGCAAGCTTGAGAGTCCTGAAGCAGATGTCATATAGTGCTTCATTGTCAAGGACCATGCACTCATCAGCATTCTCCACCAACTGGTGAACAGAAAGTGTAGCATTATAAGGCTCAACAACTGTGTCCGACACCTTTGGAGATGGGAAGACAGAGAATGTAAGCATCATTCGATCCGGGTACTCCTCTCTGATCTTTGAAATGAGCAGAGTTCCCATTCCAGAACCTGTTCCCCCTCCCAGGGAGTGGCACACTTGAAATCCTATAATTCAAACCAAAAAATAGACAATCAAATTAAGATCTCATATTTAAAATGTAACCCCCAAAAAAAAAAAAGATTTAGAGGTGATCGCTCTTTCAACCCGAAAATCAGTCTTTTGCTGGAAATTAAGTTATTATTTCATGAGCCACGGAATTTTCAAGTAATTAATGTCTCTCCTATCAAAAGTTCAAAGAATAATGCTATACAATCAGAATTTTTTTAATTATAATTTTGATAGAATACAAGACTAGTTGTTGGATGAAACAAAGTGATAGAAATTACTTATTCGTCTAATAGTAAATATTTGGATTTTTTGGATTAAACATTTAGTCTTAGATTCCTAGTAGTTCAAAGTTCAAACGTGTTTCATATTCAGTTCAAGCAATATAATCATCAAGTGATAGTGAATCAAAATTAAACACAAACATGAATTTAGATATATATATATTTTTTTAATGAAACAGTATATCATGATGTTTCTTTTCTTACCTTGCAAGCAGTCACAATTCTCAACCTCCTTCCTAACAACATCAAGGACAGAGTCAATAAGCTCAGCACCCTCTGTGTAATGGCCCTTAGCGAAATTGTTTCCGGCACCGGACTGCCCAAAAACGAAGTTGTCCGGCCGGAAAATCTGGCCATAAGGGCCGGTCCGGACAGCATCCATGGTGCCAGGCTCAAGGTCCATGAGCACTGCCCGTGGCACATAACGACCATTGCTGGCCTCATTGTAATAAACGTTTACTCTTTCAAGCTGAAGGTCAGAGTTGCCTACGTACTGGCCTATTGGGTCAATACCATGCTCATCACACACCACTTCCCAGAACTTTGATCCTATTTGGTTCCCACATTGCCCTCCTTGAATGTGAAGAATCTCTCGCATTTTCTTTCTTGGACTGTACTAACTGTGTAGGGGCAAAATGGGAACCAAGTCAACTTTTCAACTGTCACTGACTCACTGACTCTCCCTACAAGGGCTTGGATTTGGAAGAGGTAAAGGGTTTTGGTTTGTTAGTTACATTTATAGTGAAATGGTGGATGATGGATCAAGACTCAAGAGAAGTGTAAATGGAATTACATGACTGCCCTTGCAAAATGGAGGGTGAGGATGAGAAGTTGTGGTTGAGATCCGAAGGTGGTGGATTGTTTGTCTGCTAGGAGATAGAGGGAAGCGAAGGTTAAGTTTTGGGTGAATGAATGACTGCCATTTGTAAGCTGCTGCATGCAGCATCGCCGGCTTCATAAGGCGGTTTCTATATTGCTAGCCAACTTGTGATTTTATTATAGTAATAGTATATACAAAGATCACATCCTTGAAAGCCACCTGATAATAAGTTAGAAGTTAGAACTCATTTATAGTTTCTTTTGGACTAGATCTTTTTCAGTTTTTGGTTTTTATATATAACATCAGCATCTATTTTGACAATAACAAGGGTTATGCTATTTGGGGGACTTAAATGACGTTTTCCTTGTCTATACATTCGAAAGTGACTAAAAGAGATAATTGTGAATAAAAGAATTAAAAATAAAGGGATGAAGAGAGAAAACGTTTTTTTTTTGTTGGTGGGTGGGGGGGAGCAAACACGATTATAATTTGGTTTGGCTCGATTACAGTCGCAAAATACATTATGATTCATATGCTAAGGCCAACAAATTCAATAATGCATGTGCAACAACTATGTTAAACTTCCTTGCAACAAATGTTGCTCTTCCTTAGCATCGCGCCCCATCTAAAAACGGAACTAATAAAATATTATTTGGACAGAAATTCCCTTTGAAAAAAGTGCCTTTCTCTCACAATTTCTTTAATCTGTTCATCTATATCAAAATCTCTAAGTCTTATGCTAATAAAAAATCTTATTCAATGTTTCTTTTATGCACATTATAGTTGAGAGTTAAGACAAAAACTTGAACTATTCCACCTTTCTTTTTTGGTCAACAACAATTCCACTTTTAGTAGAACCCATCGCAGTCTCGGCTGTGCTACGAGGCTTTGGGGAAGTCGGAATAGGAGAGTACTTATCTTGGGGTGAGCTTACTACTTAGATGCTTTCCCACGAAAATACAAAACAGGCCAGCAATTTTGAAATAAGCAGTAGAACTCAAGCAACTATCAATACTGAATAAGCAATAACTGATCCAGCAAAATAAATACATTGGACATTAGTCCGTTGCGTAGTATCACTTGCAGCAGTAGATCCACTATCCTAAGCTGAAAGTTGCCTCTTTTTGGTTGATATATGCCATCCGCTCAACTGAAAGAGCATCCGAAAAATCATCATCTCATTGTTGCTATTTGAATTTTGAGGGATAAAACTTAAATAAAATTCTTTAGATACTTGTGATGTTATTTTTCAATAAAAATATAATACATGTCTTATTTTTTAACCATTTTTTCTTCGTTTTTAAAATTTTCATTAATGAGTTGTGAAAAAATGTATACATATCATGTTTTTATCAAAAAAAAAAAATACTACAAACACTTTAAAAACTTTATCTAAGATTTGTCCTTTTAAAAGAAGGATAAACCAAAAAAAAGGGCGTGAGAGAGAGAAAGAGAACAAGGAAGGAATCCATCCTCTCAGGAAACTTTAATTTCAGGAAGATAAATCATTTTTTTGGAACTTGAGGGCAGAGAGAAATTTCTCCTATAAGTAGGTTAAGTATATTATGCTACACTTTTTCCCATGAGAGAAAGGTAAATCCTAATTTTCCCATGAAAACTGCAAGATGGGTCTTTGAGACTAGAATCTTGAACTCCAGGTAATTGGCACTCGCCCAGCTGAAAATTTACCATTGAATTAGACCTGTGTCCAAATCACCAAAGATAATCACGAAGGGGAAGAGATAATTCCAGAGCAATTATGCTTAATAATTAATTCAGGGGACTTTTCAGTATGTGTGTATTGCTGTCATCCCACATTTTATCAACCACACATCCTGCCTTTGACTAGGACATCAAAGTTATGAGCATCTGCATGTGAACATACTTCACAAAATTCTTGTCATATGCATCACATGGTTGTCTTGAAGAACTTAATGCTCGAGTTCATCTATTCCATATTCCCAGCATTTTCTGCAAGATGTTGCAAATACAGATAGATGACATTTAACCTTGTTGGCATCTCTAATGAACTGGATCTTGGGTCAAAATATCCGTTTCTCTTGACAGATGAGTAGCAGGTGCCATCACAGCATAACTGCCATATCTCCACTTTCCAGTAGCAAGTACTCAACATGCCCCTCAACTTGAATCAATAATGAGAACTCTCAGTGCATCAAAATCAAAGTACTACATCCACAGCAAACAGAAGGTCGCATATCTTTTCCTCTAGGCAAACACTTTCCTGAGAACTACTACTAGCATGTAGGCTCTTCTTTGCTTTCCTATAATGTTCTGCTTCAGAATATCTACCATTTCTTTCCAAACCAGCTACTAGTACATTATAAGTGCCTAAAACAGGACAAAATCCTTTTCTGCACATGATCTTGTGAATCTCAAGTGCCTTATTAACTTTTCTAGCAGAGAAGTAAGCGCTCATTAAAGCAGTATAGGTAGCAGTGCACTTATGGTTCTCAGGTAATAAGTTGAAAATCTTCACTGCAAAAGTAGGCTGCTTAGCACAACCAAGCCGATAGATTAAAAGTGAAGCCAGATAGATTCCAAGAGAATGCCCAGCTCTAGTCATTTCCTCAACAATTTTTACCAGCTTTGAAAACATATTTGATCTGATCAACAAGCCCATTAAGGCAAGATATCCTGTTCTGTCAATACTTATGCCCATTTTCACACTGTACTTGAAAGCCAACAAAGCACCATGAGGTCTGCAATGGCCACAATTTACCTCTATAATGGTTGAGATAACCTTATGATCTAAAGGTATTTTCTTATCCATCATCCCTGCAAGTAAATGGTCAATAGCAACCACATTTCTCTTTTTAATGAGAACAAATAGAAGCTTTTTATCTATATCAGTAGGAGAATTTGTGGAAATTATGCAGTCATTTGCCTTATTCCTTATGCTAGAATCCATATAAAAGTGTGGATTGACTTGCCTTAGAAGGGTATCACTTTCACCAGCAATTTTTAAAGCTTTCAATGCTTCAACAAAAACGGCATAACGAAGAACAAGACGGTTTTCCTTCATATACTGAAGGATTTGGGTCATGAACACAGTCCCACCAACTTTAGAACACCTCTCAATCAAAATATTGCATGCAGCTTTATCAGGTTGCACCCCAGCCTCTTGCATCTTTTCAAAAACCTCAAGGGCTTCTTTGCATTTTCCTAAAATACACAAAAACAATAATAACCATTGCTGCTTACAACTTCATAATAAACAAAAGACTTCAAAACTCGGGATAGGTGACAAGCTACAGCAGTTAGAAGTTTCTAAATGAAATGACACCAAAAGTTCACTTCACAGAAGCAATCATTCTGATGTGCTGAGTTTTTTAAACCCAAGCAATATATTCTTTGCTTGATAAATGATGCAAGCAAAGTAAATACATTATTTTATTTTTAAGACTGAGGTTATATATGGTTCTCAATTTACTACATGAAAAATAAGTCCCAAGGGTAATTAATGAATGCCGAACAGCAATAGGCTACTTAAGCTTGGGCTTTCTGCAAGTAAACCAATCCTTCAGTCAAACTCTAAAGCAAAGAATCATGACAAGTTCAACTGGAGTTTAACTTTGTTTATGTAAAACGGTGGCCACCAGAGGATAATAGAACCAATAACAAATTATACTTCTATCTCATTTTTAAGAACCACAAGCTTAAAAAAATAAATAAATAAAAAATTGCAAATCCACAAAGACAATAGCAAATGTTTAAAAATCATTTAACTAGACCATATAACAAACAGGTTGCAGGCACATACTAACCAGAGCCAATAAGATACTCCATTAGAATGGTGTAAGTGTAGCAATTTGGAACACACCCAAATTGAAGCATCTCCTTGTAAACATCAGTAGCCTCCTTCACCCTGTCATTATCAAACAGAATCTTCATATAAGCAGTGTAAGAAACAACAGTTGGGTAACACCCCTTCGATTTCATCTCTTCCCACACCTTCACTGCCTCATCCATGTTCCCAGAACTCGATAGCCAATGCATCATGGAAGTGTAAGTAACAGAATCAACCTTGATTCCCTTCTCCTGCATCTGCTGAAAAACGTGTTTCATGGACGAAATCCTCCCAGCTTCTCCAAAGATATCAAGCATCGTTGTGTAAGTGTACTGGTCGTGCTTGAACCCTGTGATCCGAGAAGCCCAGTTGAAGAACAACCACGCTTTCTCCATTGGAGGGTGGGACTTGAGAACCTGGTTCACGGTGTAAGAGTCCCATTTCAATGGGAGATTCTCGAGCTCTTGCTGAGCGGAATCCCAAGTTGAAAACTTTAGGGTTCTGTAGATTTTCCCAATGATGTTCCTCATGTACTCTCTGGGATCAGAAGAAGAATCATCCTTCTTCGTGGGTTTCTTCTGGTTCTTGCTGTGAAACGGAGTAATGGGTTTGTTGCTCTTTTGTTTGTGTTGTTGGTGAAGGGAATGCATGGCTTTGGTGGAAGGAGAAGGAGATGGAGCAAGCTTTCTGAGAAATCCATGGAGCTTAGTTATTCTGCTCCACATCGATAACAATGGAAAACGTTGAAGCCATAGCATAGCCTCCGTCAATTATTCTTGGGTGTCAAATGGGCCGGTTGGATTCGGGCCTAATAATAGGCCTGGTTACATATGGGCCTAATAATAGGCCTGGTTACAGGGACTTGGGGTTTCTGCTATAAAGAGAGGCAGTTGCTCTAGATAGCATCACTAATAAAGAACAAAAAGGGTAGGCCACCCTACTAAAATTAGGATCCTCTCCAGTTTTATTATAAGTACAGGAAATATTGACCTTTTAAAATATTTTTATTTTATGCGAAATATTGATGGAAAATATGATTCTTCGTAAATATTGTTGTAAGATTAACATTTGAGTAATATGTAATTAAAAGGATCTCTCAACAATTAATTTTTTTAAGATTTGAACTTTAATTTTTTTCTTGAGCACCAACCTACTGCTACACCAACCCTTGTTAGTGATTTAATGAATGTGAATGGCTGGAATGAAGAACTACACATCCAATTGTTATTTTAAAGGGAAATGTTTTATCCTTCTACTAAATTTTTCTATTAATCCTCTTAATTACTAAATGAAGAAAGTATTGAATGTTTTTTATGTTTTCAAGACATTAGAGACATTTACTTTTTCATTTAATATTTTTTTCAATGAATGTGAATGGCTGGAATGAAGAACTACACATCCAGCTGTTATTTTAAAATACACAAAAACTTATTTCCGTTCTCATTTCCTTTCTCTCTTCCTCGTCATTGTAAAACTACACAATGTCTTTATCTTTCACTCTAACATGCCACAAAAGAGAAAAGAGAGAAAAACGAAAAATATTAGAGATACAATCATCTCCTATTAAGTAATTAATGTTAACAACAGTATGTGCAAATTTTGCTATCACATTGTATATATATCATATTTGAAACAGCTAGTTAAGAATTTAAAGTGGATGCATCACATATAAATATATGCATAAAACGTTGAATCTATCCACACAAAAAAATGTAATGTGATTACTAAGAATTTTATTTAAAAGTTCAAATTTGATTCACTAGTACAAATATCATTCGATGATGTGTTGATACATCATTATAAAACTGTGACTTCCTAAGTGGTTATTTTTAATTTCTAATATCCAAACTCTTTTAATGCTTTCGTCACATAATTGAATGATAATTTTTCTTTAGTTGATAGATAGAGAGTGAAATGTATAGTTTGTTCACACTCTAAGAAAGACAATTCATGTATTGATTGGCTTACCAACTGCAGCCTTGTTCATTATTATGGTTTAAAGGAGATCGTCATTCCTCCTAGACAGTTTTTTTTTTTAAATTTTTTTTTAAATGGACCTAGAGACTATAGAGTTAGAGAGACCTATTTTTGCTTATTTCAGTGGGGCAGTTTTACCCACGCTAGGCCTTTAATTAGTTAATTTCCTCTTTTTTAAATAAATAAATAAATACTTAACATACTAATTAAATTATCTTATATCTGTGGTATATATCGTAAACAACTCATTAAAATACGTGTGCGACATTGAATGAAGGATTCTTATGTATTTAAAATGCTCATATTTATATTTTCAATGTCTACCCTTTCAATTTGATATTGAAGTTAAATTATTAAATAAAAAAATAATTTTGATGTACCACTAATATAAAATTTCATAATTAATTATGAAATTTTATCATATTAACACGTGAAAATATAAGATACTTATGTATTTAAAATGCTCATATTGATCTGAATACATTTTAATTGTTACGTGTAAATTAAAACTAAAAAATAATATAAAATAGCAATGCGTCAATAATAACCTTACATTATTAAAAAATTTCAATAAACAACGGGCAAAAGCTCAAGAAAACTAAACAAAAGCTACACATTTAAACTTAACATATTACACTACACGATCAAAATTATGCTCAAGTTGATACTTGATATGGACAGTAGATGACCACAATACTAAAAAAAATTCACAACCATATTAATGAGGCAAATAATTTTCAATTGACCTCAAGTAGGGATGGAAAAAACTATATATATAAAAAAGAAAAATAGCCTAAATCATATTTTTATGAATTTTTTTACAGTGTTTGGGAAAAAGCTCTAGCTGTCCCCTCTGGACTCTTGTCCCTTCGAGTGTGATTGCTTTCATCATGTTTTGTGGTTGCAAGATTGAGAGAGTTACTATACTCTTGGGAAATAGAGAAATTCTCGAGTAAGACTAAGACCAGTGTCACCTGAATTTTTATGAAAACAATGCATGTCAATGCGTGTATATGTGGACATGTATAGTAGTTGTATGTTACAAACCATGTTTTGCAAATTCGGCTTAACTTGTAAAACGATTCTCACGTCTAATTATCAAAGCATTAAAAGTTGTTTTGTTAATTCCACATCCTTTCTTGCTTCCAAGTTTATGCAAAGAGTGTAAACATGTTTTGACGTCTTTCATTTCTTCACTAAAACCTTTCTACCCTTTTCCCAACACCTGTACCAAAACATTTAATCGTTTGTTTTGATTCTTTAACACTGCGCAATTTGCAGATTGGAAGAGGAAAGGGGGGGGGGGGATGAGGCCTACAGAACTGAAGAAAAAACCAATCCTGTACAGGTTTGTGGTTTGAAACTTGGCATAATTAAATCCATGAAGAGTAGGCGCCCAGCTATGTGAATCTTGATTCACGGGTAACATTATCTTTGAAAGCCCGTTATCTAGTATACCAAATCTTATTCTACCTTTTCTAAGCATTGATTAAATACTAATATGAACATTCACAAAAAAACCCAGGTGGTTAAGAGTTAAGACATGCATGAAGATATTAATTAAGGAAAATGATTATTGCATACTATTTTTTCATACTTTCTATACACACATACTTCATTAAAAAAAAAAAAAGAGAGAAAATATGTTTTAAAAAATGTGTTTGTCTTGTTTTATTATTTTAAAAAAAAATAGTATAACAACGGTGGGCAATAAATAGTGTGTAAATAATATCACTAATTAATTAGTAATTTAAGTGTTGGGTTATTGTGCAACTGTGCAAGTGTCAATGTTACTGTTTGGTATACATGCTTAATTTTAACACCAAAAAAAGAAAAGGAAAAAGAAGATATCAAATAGGACCTTGACTACTTGGCTTGATTCATGATATGTTAGTTATGACCTTTGTTTTATTATTGTTTTAAACGTACTAGAAGACGACAGATCCTTGGAGAAGAAAACATTCCCATACATATGCCTCCTAACTTACGCCATTGACTAATTGCATTTGCAGCTAGCTCAATGCCTAAAAGGATCTGAACCTTACAGTTTAGTTTATGGGGCCACCCTTGCAAATGCAATATTTTGACTAGCTAGGTGGTTTTGGTTTGGTTTCCCTAGCCAGAAATGACAACTGATTAGGGCTTTTATTGGCACTGCAGAGTAGTAGGGAAATGCACAATATTACAGACTCTCACAGTAGATAGTGGATGCATTGTTGTGTAGTTTGCATGGTACTCTCATTACATATTTTGCATGCATATCTCATAAATAACAGACATGTAAATAGTAGGGATTCAGAATTTGCAGGTAGTAGGCCCTCCACCCAACAAAAAGCTAGAAATAATTAATCAATTATAGCTTTCAAATTCTCTATATCAGCCGTGGCAGAGTTGCCCACTAACTCGAGAATTGAGTCATTCCATCATAATGACCAAGGGGCTCTACCTAAGAGGCAAAAAGAGAGAGAAAGAGAGAGATATGCAAACCAAGCCACAGACAGAGAGGACATGGACAGATTTGCTTATAACAGGACAACCCTCCATTGATCAATTTAATCCAATAAATGGGTCTGGACCAGGGAAAAGAGGGAAGATTCCAAATGAGTAACACAGTAATTTTTCTAATCTGCTAGCTCCAGCTTAAAGGTGTAATTTTTGCTATATCTGAAAATTACATGAACAAGATTGAGTTTCAAGTTAACAATTTAAGAATAATTTAATTTGTTAGAATTGGATTATAATTATTTATGAGTATTATTAAATAAGTAAATATTCTCATTTATAATGAATAAATTTTTAACAGAATTCTTCATATATAAATGAATTAATTATATTTTTTAAATAAAAAATTAATTATAAAATATAATAATTTTATTAATTTTTTATTTCAATATAATAGTATTTAATACAAATTTAAATATAATTTTTATCTATTAAGATATTTTTATAAATTTTACATAAGATAATAAATATATATATTTAATTTAAAATATTACTCATCTTATATATGATTAAATTTGAACATCCAAATATTTTTTATAAGTATCCACCTCTCACACTATCATATCAATTATTGTATATCAAAAGAAACTAATTACATCAATTTTATTTAAGTAATAATCTGAGGCTCATTCAGAACACGAGTCAAAAGCCAAAAGGATGAATCTCATACCCAATAAACCATAGTTTATATTGGTTATTTATATATGATTATACAATTTTTTATTGAGAAAGAAGATGAGAATATTGGAATGGATATATATGTACAACTATATAATGTGGTGGAGGTAATATGTGGAGGTGAAATTATAAGATTTGAGAGAGAAATATCCGTACAGTATATCTGTAAGAGAGAGAAAGGGGGATGTGAGTGTGTGCATGGACAGCATATTAGACAAAGAAAAGGTTAAGGAGTCACAGAGAGGGGAGAGAGGGGCAGTTCGGATTGAGAATTAGTGTGAAAGGCACGAGACGTGAAGGGAACAATAAATGAGAGGAGGGAAAAGAGGAAGGGTGATGAGGCTCATGATAACCCTCATGATCGTCACGTCGTTTTTCATTCGCTACTCCCAAAAATCTCCCAGAATTCCACGCTTCCTCCTCTTCTTCCCTCACTGACTCCTCCCTCTTTGCTTTTCTTTCTTTTTTGCCCTTTGTCCTCTCTCTCTTTCTTTTTTTCTAGACACACCACATCCACAGCACCACTTTCTCTCTCTAAATAGCCTAGTCAACCTCATGTCCGCCTCACTTTGTCCCATATTAAAACCAACACCATTCTCTCTCTCTCCCCCATTTGCTAGAGAGAGAGTGATCAATCCCCATCTCTGAATGACTGAGACACAAATACTTCACAGTTTCAGCTCAACTAACTCATTTTCAACAATGAGCTTCTTTATTAGTAGCATCAACCTATACCATATATAAGCCTTGTCTACTTTTCATTTGATGCAACTAGGATTACCATTTATTGGTCCACTTTCACATCACAATCTTGCATGCTCTACACTACACACACTCATTTCTTTTTCCCATTTGTTTGCTCACAACTTCAACACCATTAGTACTCCATCATTTCAATTCCAATTACCCAAGTGACAACCAAACATAAATCTATCTAAAGCACTCCCACTTTTGTTTTTCATTCCCCTTAATTATTATATATATGTTCCCTTTCATTATTATTAAATACTATATATAGCTAGGTGTTTCTTTCTGCTATATATTTATATAAGCCTTTCTATCTATCATCAGCCCATCACTACACAAAGAGTACAAAAACCCTAGCTTTTGCTTTTTGATAAAGTCTAGCAGCTAGATACCAGAATGTGGATGGTGGGTTACAATGAAGGTGGTGAGTTCAACATGGCTGACTATTCATTCAATGGAAGGAAACTCAGGCCTCTCATGCCAAGGCCAGTGACTTCTCCTAACAACACTACTACAACAACTACAACCTCTCCTTGCTTAAGCCACATTCATGGCAACGATTTCTTTTCACAATATCACAATCTGGGTATGTTGTTTTAACTTTATATATATTTTTACCCTCTTTCTCTGGTTATCTCAAGTATTTGCATTTGTTTGTCTTCATGCATGTGACAAATATTGGATGTATATGTAAAAAAAGTTTCTTGTTTTAGCATCAGTGGCAGAGCAGGGAAAGAGGGAGTTCAACACTCCACCAGTTGTGGGGAGCTCAAGGTGGAATCCAACCCCAGAGCAGCTAAGAGCCCTTGAAGAATTGTATAGAAGAGGGACAAGAACACCATCTGCAGAACAAATCCAGCAAATCACTGCACAACTCAGAAGGTTTGGGAAAATTGAAGGGAAGAACGTTTTCTATTGGTTTCAGAATCACAAAGCCAGAGAAAGGCAGAAACGCCGCCGTCAAATGGAATCAGCTGCTGAGGAGGGTCATCACCCCCGTGATTGTGATAGTACACTTGAAAAGAAAGATTTAGGTAAAAACCACATAACATAATAATGTTATCTCCATAATGGTTTTGTTGATACAAAAAGAGACAATAAGGAGAGAAAGGAGAGGTTTTGATATTTTGTTTTGTAATGTAAGGCTTTTTTCCATTGAGTTTTGTTTGTTAGAGATCTGTATTATATGCCTTGCTTTTATTTTTGCTCATTCGGATTGTTGCTTGAGATATAAAGTTATATTCTTTTTTGTTTTTCTTTTTGTCTACAGGCACAAGTAGGACAGTGTTTGAAGTTGAACAGACCAAGAACTGGGCACCCTCTACAAACTGCAGTACTCTTGCAGAGGTCTATTCTATATCCTGTCTTTGTCTTTGTCCTTGTTCATGGAGACTAACCCCTTTTTCTTTCTCAACTTGAGATTCACTTAATCTCCAAAAGTTTATAACGAATAATAAGGATCCACTAAGCAGTGATTATTTGCATATGATTACTAGAGATCAAGTTTGATGTTTGAAACATTATAGAAAGATATGCACTAGCTATAGCATAGGGAAAGGACCTAAACAAAAGCTTTGTTTGTTGGGAAATGAAAAGGGCCTAAAAGCTGCATTCCTTCCTTTCTGTCGGGGCTGCTGTTATGAAACTTAGCTGGGCTTTTGGGGCTTGTGCTTATTCATGTCATTTAGGTCAGTAGCTTTTGGACACTCCATAATATTCTATGGAATTGAGCACCCCTTTGTGATGGAAAAGACTACCCTCACCTTGCTTTAATTTGACTTCTCATTAGACCATGCACCTGTATTTGAAAATATCAACTTGGTGTGCCCATTTGAAATCTGTGCCACCCAATAACTTTTTTCACCTTTGGTTTTTACCTTACATGTTGAGGTTTTCATGAGCGAAAGTTTGCATGCCTTTAATTAAAATCCTTCAGGAATCGGTCTCAATACAAAGGGCAGCAAAAGCAGCAGTTGCAGAGTGTATAACAGATGGATGGCTCCAATTCGATGAAGGAGAATTACAACAAAGAAGAAACTTTATGGAAAGGAATGCCACGTGGCATATGATGCAGTTATCTTGTCCTCCTCCTCCTTCTCCAGTTGCACCCCACCTCATAAACACCCTTCCTAATACCTCTACAACTAGTATGGCCACTACAACCACAGTGACAGCAAGGTTCATGGACCCTAAACTCGTTAAGACCCATGATCTCAGCTTCTTTATTTCACCTCACAGAGAAAACGGTGTAATCCACTTAAGCAGTATCAGCAGTGAGGATGACAACTGTGTGGAATCTCAAACCCTTCAACTTTTCCCAATAAGGAATGGGGATGGCAGCAGTGATAACATTAACCAACAAAAAGAGACAGACATATCAGTTTCAGCAATGAATGCGCCAAGCCATTTTTTTGAGTTCCTTCCATTGAAGAACTAATTAGAAACAACACTTGCTGTGTATGTAAAATTATGGGGTTGTGGTTTGATATTGTATTTTGTTGGAAAATAGCAGTACTTTTATTGTTAGTGATGTTATGTTTCAAGAAATTGGTGCTGTAATAAGACACTGAGTTTGAATGAAGGTATTTTACCTTAAAATGCATTTGGACTATGTTGGTTGAATCAAAAAGAGTAATTAAATCTAAGGGGTTATTGTTTATATAGGCCTTATTTAAGTAACTTGATATATATATATATATGCCTGCATGTTGCTTCTGATGTGAAGAGAGAAACAGGAAAGGGAGTGGGGGAAGGGGAGGGGTACTTAAATGAAGAATGTATTAAGAATTTGATGTGAGGGTTCGATTTGAGACATAATATCTGAAATGGGAATAGATGTGACAGACTTGGATGTTGAAGTAATTTTCCCTATGAGCATGGGTTGGAGAATTCTTTTGTTCTTCTGTTCTTTACAACATACATGGAAAAAAAAAATGCTGTT
This sequence comes from Ormosia emarginata, assembly GCA_029884605.1. Classification (NCBI taxonomy): domain Eukaryota; kingdom Viridiplantae; phylum Streptophyta; class Magnoliopsida; order Fabales; family Fabaceae; genus Ormosia; species Ormosia emarginata. Next base: position 6,812,128 of record JAQQTP010000059.1, on the reverse strand, counting down.
GTTTAATGCTGTTCACATTACATTCAATTAGTTCTGGTGGAGTAAACTCTGTAGTGCGATTTATGACAATGAAGAAATCACATCAATGCATCAGAAGGCAACAGAGCGGGTGCATTTAAAGTAAAGTTCATGAATTCAATTGAAAGATGAATAGAATCATATATTGACAAGTTTTAATATATGATTTATTTATTATTATTTCTTTTCCTAGAGAGTAGGATTTGAGTTTTACGAAGAGAAAATTCACATATCACACATCAACAACGACTATATAATGAGTGCACGAATTGTGACAATATATATAAATAGTTTGTCCATGTGTCACGTTGTGAGTATATTTTTAGAACTTAATCTTTTTTATATAAAAAATCCGTTATCTTGATTTGATTGAATTAAGTTGTCCATATTCCAAACCTCTACCTACGCTAACCATCTAAGCTACACATAACATTTCTTGAACGTAACATATGCACACTCAGAAAAATCTCCCTCCGTGTATAGAACTCTTGAATATAATTAAGAATGGTACAAGACATGCTTATTTGCTTTTGCTTACACTCTAAGAAACACTAACACGAGAGACTAACACAACAACAAAACAAAATTTAGTTTGTCCTACTTTTTTTAATTCTCTTTATTTTAAAAATGACTTGATAAAAAAGATCGATTACCTACATTTTAATATTACTATAGAACTAAAATAAATCCAATAAAAATATGAAACACCCACCCAACATTCAAGTCCTGATAAAAAATTTCATCACCAATTTGTATAGCTAAACCTTTCACCGTTTGCATAGCTCCTTGGATAAGTTATATATATCCTTAAGGAAGGGTATTACATGATTAGGGTATGATCCATTTTTTCAAAAACCCGAAGGGCTAAGACTAGGACGTGTCACTCAAGAGCCGTCAAGCATCACCAGGTAAAAAGAAGGCCAAAATATTCCCGCTGCAGCCATTTAAGCCGTGAGTGGGGGACCATAATTTAAAGTTTAAACAATATGCATATGCACAAGAAGTTTTATGTTTTGTTTATAGTACTTGATTAAACATATATTCAACCGTATAATATCTTTAATTGAAAGTTTCAACTTCACGTTTATCAAACGTATATAACACTCGGATTTAGCATCATATGGGGCAAATATCTTCAATCTTAAATAATACCGATGATATGTAATCTGAATTTTGAAACACCAAAAACATGTTAGCAAATGGCTACTTAAATAATATATCATGCCTTTTTTCTTTCTTCTGAACATTTTTTTTTTAACAAAAATAAACTTTAAAGTGGAGGAAGAATGCATCCTCATCTCACTGGACTAGAACGCCAGGTAAGTTTTGTTGGTATTCACCAATGACCAGGTCATGGCGTATTGATAGGTGAATACGGAGAGATCATAGAGAGAGAGAGAGAGATAGGGTAACACAGAAAGAGTCAGAAACAGTGTGAATTGAAATATCTTGAGAAACAGATCACTGATCACGGGTGGTATATTTGGGTGCAAAGTGGGTGTAATAATTTGTAAATATGGGGTACTTCCAATCCAAGCTGGTTTTCCTCTCTGTTGCTCACCTACCTATTTGGTACTGGTTGAGTCCCTCCATACAGCATCTGCATCTAGTGAAATCCACAGGTACACAAGAATCAAACACCCAAGGCAGCCAGGGATCCATCGCTTTTATTTAATGCAAAGTGAACCAACAATAGGGACTAGAGAGGATAATAGATTCTTTTAATTTGTTGCTTTGTCTGTTTCATTTGTGGTGCAATAAATTAAATTAATAGGCGAGGAACTCAAGTGCATTGCAATTAAATTTGTTTTTCTTTTCTTTTCCCGTGCACAAGTTATTTATTTATTTATTATTTTCTATCTGAAAAATAATTTGACTATGTTATCTTTATTTCTATAAAAACTAATAATAAAAACTTGTGGGCGAAATTTTTCTGCAATTCAAGGATTCAAGACTCACTAAAATCACCTTGTGTGTAGAGACACCTCATGATTTTTTATTTTTTTTCAGTTCCCACTGGCATTATTATGTGACAAACCATATATTAGGGATATCATCGCCATGCAACTATCCGAGCGGTATATGCCACTTTAAAATAGAGTTCAGGTATATTTCAAAAAATAAAAAGGAGTTCAGGTATACAATTTATAGTTATAAACTGATTCGAGTATCTGCAAGCATTTTATTTTTATTCGAATTTTAGTTAAAGTTCATGTGGTGCATATGTTCATCGCTTATCCGAATTCTCACATGAATTTTAACATCTTTTAGATTATTTTATATTTTACCATATGAAAGTGTTTATATTTAAATTAAATTCACATTATATCTTGGTGTCTTATACGTCTTCCACGAAGCGGGTTTTTTAATAACTTACTTTTAGTACTTGTTACCTTGATGAAGTTCCTAGTAAAGTCATAGATTTCAATGTTGCATCACGTACATGAGGTATCTTAAGTTCTTAACAATTCCTACAACCAAGACAAAGTTGAATTGCATATACATATATAATAACTGAGCTGAGTTAATGACTTTTAGTTCTCCATTTACCTTCGATGAGGAGAAGATCCGAGCCCAAGCACTCAAGCAAGTCGACGAATATTCTGTCGGCAGAGAGGTACGAGAGTTGAGTTATAGTGGAATTAATTGATTGTTATTGCCGACTCGGAGACAAACACGTTGTCTTGAATTAACAATAATTAGTGATGATGAATAGTTGCAGATAGCTAATTGCTCTACCATGATCAGCTTATTTCAGGAATTTAGGTAATGTACCCTTCTTTCAACTTCCTTTACATTACTCCGTCGTAAATAAAAGGTTAAAAAAACAAAAAGTAACTTGTAGCAAGAGTTTCACACTTATTGGCAAACTGGATTATAGTGAGATGTTTAAAATTGTCGATTCTCATGGAGGCTTTAGGCCCACTCAACTTGTTCACTCTTTTATCGTTCCAAGTTAAGGGGCTCTTAGGCTCGGCTCCACTAATGAAGTTCAAGTGAACCTTTAAGCCCTCTGAAAGAGCTCCCACTCATGCATGAAAAATATCATAGTGAAAGTTAGTTACAAGAAGAAAAAAGACAGGCCGTATAGCACACTCATATAGGAACATTTCATATCAACACAATGATTGCCAATTATCGGGTAAGGTCACGCACCTCTCATTATACTCTTTCCCTATAAAAGGCTACCGTCAGCCACAAAGAGGAATTTCGGAACCTTCATACCACCTAAAACAGTGACCTCTCGTGGCTTCTATCTAAAGCTTGGACGGAACATTCTTCTTTTCTCTATTTCTGATTCCAAAATCCGTTGGGACGAACTTGTTTTGGCTTTACAATCGGCTAGTGCCATGCCCATGGATATGTTACAATCAGTTGAGATGAACTTGTTTTGATTGATGTTCAATTTTGTGTCATTTAGAAGCAATTTGCCATACGGAAAAATATGATCTTATTATTGATGATTACAGCCTGTGTACTCAGCTACTTGTTTCGACTTCATTTTAAAGAATTTCCTTTGATAATTATGATTATTGACCCATAATATACAAAAGGGCAAAGTTGAAAGAAAGTAAACTTCCATACTAAAAATATGACACTGACCATTGACCAGACTAAAATAAGGCGACAAAATATTGCAATAGTAGGTATTATAGTTAATTAAGATATCTTTTATATTACCTCTAATTCTAAACTGTTTCATAGCATTAACTACTTCGCCTTTGAACAAGATTGAATGTGATCGTCCAAAAACCAGCGCAAGTGACATGGATGAACTCCAAAAAGGTGGAAAATTCAGTAAATCCTCCTTTCCTTTGCACGCTTCCGGGAATTTTGACCTTTAATCTTCCACTTTTCATTCCCAACTGGTCGGTTTTGTTCTTCAATTTCTCGAACCTTCCGCTTCCTAGAAAAAGGTTGACAAACAAGGAGAGAAAGTAAGTAACTTAAAAAGCATACGAACAAGTATGAACAAGTCTCTAATTTCATTTCGAGAGGCCTTTATCTATTTACAGAGGTAATTTAAAAATATACTAATGCACTGTGCACGTATAGCATAACCTTTTCCTGTGCCCCCAAAAATATTTCATATTGATGCATAATATTTCATTCGAAAAGCTATTTTAGCTAATTGTACGGAATCTTTCCTACCATACAACATAACAACCTATCAAAGTGGTTGAGTAATTTTTAATGGCTTATCAGCTCTACCTTCAGTATTCCAACTTCCAACTCACAAGTGGGATGGGATACTTACACCGTTATGTGCATGCTTTCACATCATATATTTAGTAGCAGAACTTCCGCAAAAATAAAACAAAATACCACTTCCTCCTAAAATGTCTTTTGAGTTTTGATTCAATTTGAATGTTATTTAGTCACAGTTTTTTTTTTCTTACATGGATTCTGACATTGATTCTCTTAGGTCATGACATACAGGCTGACTACAACATGCATATATAAAATGAATGCATTACATGCTAATTAAAAACTTGACCAGGCAAATGTGTCTTTTACTGCCTATCTTACCTGTAAGCTGCAAGGTTTTGATCAGAAAGTAACTCATCTGCAAGCGTTGCTTTCCTCTCCTTCTTTGTTAATCTGCCTGAGAAGAAGTCCAATGGAGAATCTACAACTGTTCCCACCTGATAATGTTTAAATGATCCAAAAATTAAAGCTGCTGGACAGAAATTGAATTTTGATGGAACAAGTAACATTCAATCGTATGCTTGCCTATGATCTATATAGTATACAACCCTGAACTTGCCTGGAAATACTTGGGAAGTGTTTTTGATTTTGAATCACCCTTCTTGTAGTGCCGCTTCGGATCGATGGCAGCCCTCAACTGTAATCATCAATATATATACACATATCAAAGTGTAAGGATCTTATTCCCCAGAAGTTAAGGCATAAGAACTGGTGTACGAAACAAAAATAGATAGCTTGACACAAATTGATGGATACAATGAATTCTGTGTTGTTAGCAAATACTATATACATGTCTAGACAGATTTTTCTTTCTTTAAATGCTCTTAGAGCGTGTTTGGTTCAGCTTAGCTGAACCAACAGCTTTTTTTCTAAAAAAAGCTGTTGTAACAGTGTTCAATCATGTTTGGTAAAATCAATTTTAGTTTTTACACGAAATTCAATGCATTCTAACAGTTTTTTTTCATAATGCTGAAATTTCAGCTTATGATTTTAGATTATAGATTATTCCTTACACTTTGAGATGTAAATACCATTTTGTCCTCAATCAAATAATTTTTTAATCAATTAAATCACTTTTTTAATCATTCTATACCTATTTTGGTAATTTAATGCATAAAAGTGATTCTTTTTTATATCATCCAAACAAAACAGAGTAGCTTAAAATCACTTTTCAGCTAACATATCCAAACATAATCGATTATTGAAATAATCAAGCTTTCACAGCTTGATCATTGAAATAATCGATTATTGAAATAATCAAATTTTCACAGCTATTCTAAACACGCATTTAATATGAACTTTGGTCTCAACATTTCTCATTGCACTCTCAAATGTACATATCCATGGCCCTAAGGTTTAACTTGTCATTTCAGGAAAGTCTCCAGAAGGCTTCTAAGGGTGACGTCAATATTGTAAACCAACATATAAATTCAATTCATTGAACAAACAACAGTTATTACTCATTACAGATCAGTGTTGATAATTATTTATTTGTTGGGGCAAAATCCCCAAGGAAATAGCTAACTCTCTAGCAATCATTGAAAACCCTAATTTTAACAGCAAGAAGCAAGAAACTCAGACTATGAGAAGGGTGCTTGCAAGGCAACAAACCTATATGAATTATGAAATAGACTTAAATTGATGAGAAACATTAATAAGAAATTTTCATTCTTCAAAAAAAAAAAATTCTATGTCCTTCTATGGTACTGTAATACCACATCACTTGAAGAAAGCAGCATCCTCTACTTTTGTTATCTTTCATTCTTTCTTTTCATTTTGGATGCATGTGTACGTGTAATGCGTATCAGCCCAATACAAGCTAATTTCAAAGAACATCATGCTGACCAATGAGCATAATTGAAATCATTGTGGAAAGAAAAAATTAATTTAAAAAAAAATAGAGATGTCCAAACTAAAGCACCTTCAACAACTTCAGATCTTTCTGCAACTCAGGGGTGATGGTTTGAGCAGGCATGTTAAACCTGACAAAGATTTAAATATAACAAGATAATTCCCAGTTAGAGTTTCCAACAAAAACAAGAGAGAAACCAAACAATATAAAATTCAGATCATTAAATTGACATTTGATTGAAAAAAGAAGTAACTACCACTACACCCAGCTAAGCTGTGTTAAAATGAGATAGATAAACAACCAAAGAAAAAGTTTTCAACCCTGGTTGCATTCAGAAACAGAAACTTGCTTTAGATCATAATCTATTGCATACCAATTTTTCCCAGTTGTGTCTTTAACTTGCTCTCTCAGTAACTTGTTTAATTTTCTGGGATCGTTTGGAGGAACAAAAAGCCCATCAACCAGCTCTGAATTGGGTTTCCAAAGAGTGCTACTTGATGCATCAGTTTGAGATTTGGTATGAGATCCATCATCTGTGGCTTTTGACAAAGATGGAATAGGCAAGTGTGGTTGCCATAAGAGGCCAACCACTGGTTTGCTCTCTGGCATTCCTGAATCAAAATGAATTGCACACTGAGATCCCAAAACAACCCATTAGGCCTAATTTGTGAATCCCCCATAAATCCAAAACACAAAAGATAGAATCAAAAGAAATCCCTAAAATTACATTTAATCGTAAACAAAATGCATTTGAATAAAATCAAATATCAAATTGTGTAAATTAAGGATTAAACGAAAAATAGAGAAAAGGTACAATAAGGTTGGGGGTGTATTTACTGATATTTTTGAGATGGAACGGTCTATTGATCAATTTCAATAATTGAGGACGATGAAGAGGGCAAGGAGAGGGAAACCTTAACCTTAAGAGCTCAGAGGAGAGGATTGTAGCTACTTGCTGTTAAATGGGCTAGCCCGGCCATCATGGGCAGGGTTTAAACAGACTGGAACAAAAATTAGTTAATTTATACAGGCTGGCATTTCACCAGTTTGATGCACTTAAGTGCAGCCTGCGGGCCTGAACGGGCTGCCCACTAGGCTTGGGAATGTGGCAGGTTTTTCCCCGCCCTACACCCCTCAAATGAATTTTCAACCAGCCCCGCCCCGCACTGCACTTGTAAAAAAGACCAAGCTGGTGCTATAAGTCCAGGGCAACCTGCACTGCACTTATCAAAATAACTCCTATAATAAGAACTGATCAAGTCAACAAGATGATTCCACCTCATTTTAATTTAACCGCTGCATACATTCTTGCTGCTCAGAATCTTAAAAGAGCTTGAATTTTATTTGGAGAGGCAATGAATCGAGAGAAGATCTGCCTAAGTAAATTAACTAAAACCAAGAAATGTATAAAATTTAAACCAGACTTGCAATCAAGAGTTCTAGAGAATTACAATACATATTAATTAGCCTCGAGTTATGATAATTCTCGCTGAAATACAAAGCCCATAAACTATATGATTTAAATCTGTTTTTAGAATCTCATAGTTAAGAGGTCCAACCCTTGGTCTTTGGCATTCATGGAAAAGTTCTTTTGGATTATGATTTTACACATTCTTTTGCATCAGTTTCTATTACTGATTAATTTTTCTAGTCCTCAAAGACCATCAATACTGAAACCTTATTTTCTAGAAAGTTGAAATACATGAATATTACAGACAACAACCATCCACCAAGTATCTTCGAGGCATGGCAAACATGAAGAAAAGGAATTGCATACAGAACAAGCCACCTTCTAGAAACTATTACGAATCCAAAAGTCATATAACCTTGAAGGTTACCTTCTTATCCAAACAACGCAGTAACGATGCAGTAAAGGGAACAGCAGCAGTGACGGCGGTGGCTCGCGAACGACGAAGATGGCGGAGAAAGCCCTCCCTCCTTGTCTCCTCCTATGCCTCCAACTTAGTTAGGGTCTTCAGAGTTCAGAACTGCTGTCTTGTTTATTGTGCCTATGAATAGAAAACGGTGCGTTGCAGCTTTCAAGGCCAAGTGCCGTTAAAAGCCTTTCAAGCAAGGACTTGAAATGATTCACCTCATTGGGCCTATTTGCCTCCTTTTAAAAAAAAAATATGGGCCAGCCCACGGGTAAATAAGTATGACCTATTTAACTTATAGTCTAAATGGGTAGGGCCAAAATTAAATTAATTTATATGGGTCAATAAAATTACAATCCAGTTCGCATAATTTAAACAGTTAAATGAGTTGCTCTGACGAATTTGCCCGTTTTAACGGTTTTAACTAGTTATTGGCTAAGTTCATGCTTTCATAGACATTGAGGCATTCTGACCCAACAAAAAAAAAAAAGCTAGAGACACGGCTCAGTGTTTGATGACCCGTTATAAGATTATGTTTGGATTAGTAGAATAACATTAGTTGTCATTATTTGGATATTTTAAATTAGGATGAAATAGAATCTAATAAAATTTATTTCATCTCATTCAATTTAATCTCATTACTTTTTTTCCTTTCCAATTTTGGGGGATATCAGGTGGAAACAATTTTTTATTTACTAATATAATTATTAAATTACTCTTTTATCCTTAACATGTTAACTCAAGAAAATAGAGAAGTTTCCTTCCTCAATCACAAGTGTTGTCTCGTTCCTCATCAGCTATCTTCAAATTTGTAATTATGTTTTAATATTGACTTCAAGTAATTGGTTCTTTCTTTAAAAAAAATTAAAACAAAATCTTTTTTATTTTTTGATTTTTTGGGTATTAGCATCATAAGGTGAACTTAATAATGAATTGGTAAGAATAAATTTGTTGCAAAATCATTATACTCAAAGCTTGTAGTAATGATCTTCATTTTTTCTTTGTTGTCCCCACCTCAAACTCTTATCTTTTAACAACTTAAAAATTAAAATGATGTTTATGAGTGAAGATACTAAACATAATTTTTATTCAAATCTCATTCCATCTCAAACTTTTCACCCATAGTGAGACAGTGTGTCTTTAAAAAATAAAATGAGATACTTTGAATTTTCGTTATTTATATTTTTACTTTAAATTTTAAAACATATATAGTTGTTTTATCAAATAAGAAGGATAAAGAGAGAAAAAAAAAAGAGAGAATAAGAGAATTACAATGTGACCATCAATAGAGGGGTTATTTATTGCATAATATGTAAAAAAATAATTAAAATATCCTTTTAGCTAAAAATTATTAAATCTTATTGTATTTGAGATAAGGGCAATATAAGAATATAAAATTTATAATTTTTACCATTCCACTCTCTTCCAGTAGAATTTCCAAACAAGGGAGTGAAAACTTTTCTCCATTCCATCGTTAAGTATCTAAATAATGGTATGAGATCTTTATTCTATTCCATTATGTTCTATTTCATCTCATTCCATTTCATTTCGTCTATCATTAGATATCCAAACATAGCCTAAAGCTTGTGAGGATACTAGTACTAGACCATTTACAAGTAGGAATGTTTGTGATTCGATTTAAATTGGTTATGAGTCAAAAAGTAAACTAATTCAAATAATATTATTTATATCGATTTGGATTAGATTAGATTAGATTAAATTTATTACATTTTGAAAATAAACCAATCCAATTTAAATCAGTTTTGATTAAATTAGTCTAATCAGTTTTTATATAAATTTTTTTAAGTAACAATTTTTTGTGAATTAAAAATAATTTAGCTTATTAAAAAGAAAAAAAATATATAAAATAAAAAGTAGAAATAATTTATTTCATATGCTTAAAATAATATTTAATTACGTAAAATGAGATAAGTGTGTGAGACATTAGAATTATTATAAAAAAAATATAAATTCTATAATAAACAAATATATTATATAATATTAATCGGTTTAGATTGGATTAAATTAATTTTAGAAATTAAATCTAAAATCCAATCCAATTAATTTTAAAAAACTCAATCCAAAAATAACCAAATTTATTTAGTTTTATTTGGATTTTAGTTTTTTGGTTCGATTTTTTTTTTTTTAATTGTATTTAAACACCCTTATTGGCAATAATTATTTTCGAATATTTTTTCCTCTATTTTGCGGATCAACCAGAATCCACTCCAACCCATGACTAAAGTGCTTTGTTGGTTTTAATTTCCATTTTTCACCCTTTTTCTGTGCATGGAAGTTTTGGGGAAGGGGATGTTACTCTATTTTAAGATCAAAGCATGCTATAAGCGTTAATGAAAACTTATAATGACACTTATTGGTGACCTACCAATGAATGTTAATTAGTAGGAATCAAACTTAAAACTTTTTTTTGTGACAGTGTTTAATCATACCAAATGAGTCAACTTCGAAAAATTTATACCATATTCATTAAATCTATAATTTGCTTGCATTTTTTGAATTGAAAACTTTTGCATATTAAGCTAAGGACTCACACGTGCTTTTAAAAAGAGAAAAATATAAAGGTAAAATGAAGTGAGATGTAAACATTTTCAAAACTGTTATTTCGTAGTGTTTTATTAAAAATAAAATAAAAAATTAAAATTATATATGTGCTTCTCTTACTTGCTACATATATGAGTTAAAAAAGTAAGAAATGTTGGGAAATATTACGAGGAAAACATTATCAAAATTTGTGGACATTGTAAAATGACGTTTCACTCTTTATACTTTTTTTTATAGTTTAAAAATTTTATTTATATGTTTTAATTCTTTCTAAATTTTTCTACCGCCACACTTTTAGCTTTGACAAATATATATATAATTCTTATATTTTTACATCAAATAATATATTTATTTATTTTTATACTTTACTTAATATTATTTATAATACATATTTTTTATTTTTTTTTTACTCAATTATATTTATTAAAAATTATATAAATAATACTTATACTTTTAAAAAAATATAAGATAATTATTTTCCATATATATACCTGCATGTGATCCTGATCATGACCATATTATTTCATTTGTTTTTTTTTTTGGTGGTTTATTAGTTCATTTGTTTTAATAAAGCTACATTGTTAACGGTGTTTGCTTGACCGAAATCATTGTATTTTTCATATGTGGGCTTAAATCTGACCCACAATTATTTACCGGTATCTAATTATACATTTTAGGTTGGGCCAATTAGCATGACATGGGACAAAGCTGGACCATTTTTCCCACTGTCAAGTATGATAACTGATGTAATAAGGGTAAACAAACTTTATTACGTTATCATTTTTTTTTCTTTTTTAAATAAAAAGTGAAGAAATACAATTAAGTGGAGGTTTGGATAATTGTTAAAATTAATTATTTTAATAATTAATTATTATTTTAAATTTTTTTATTATAATTAATTTTATGTTTGAATATGATAATTAAAAAATAATTTTAAATTAATTATTTCTTTTGGATTGTATAAAAAATTATTTTTATGTATTAAATTATTAAAATAAATATATAATAATTTAAAAAATTATTTAATTAATTAAAAAATTATTTAATTAAGAATAAAATAATATTTACATCACAAAATAAAAAATAATCTTAACAACTAAAATGCAAACAACTCAAATTTTAGCTTAAATAAAAAAGTTGTTGCCGTACATATTTTTACAATCAACAACATTTAACAATTTTACCTAAACATGTTCCATTAAAGTTGCAACAATTTTTTTAAGTGTTTAACATATGTTGAGGACAAAAATAATCCAAACCAAATACAAGTTAATTAATCTCATCACATTATATAATAATGACATAACATAGAAATTTATCGAATGTCGTACTTTAAAATGTTTACCTTGTCACACATACATAAACCATAAAACATTTAGCTTTGGGGTGTGTTACATTTTTAGAAGCCTTATTTTCAATGTATTGTATTTATTTATTTTTCTCATCATTCCATTCAACAAATATATTTTTTTTAAAAAAAAAAATCTTTGGCCAACCTATTTTATCTACTTGGCTAAAGGTTATGATGACTCCTTTGGCTAAAGTTTATAAAGTTCTTTAGTGTATACGTTAACTAACCGTTGATTGAAGTTCTTTAAAACGGAATAGCATAACTTCGACAACATAGATGCTATTTTCATTTGCCTTTTTTTGTTCTTAATGTACTATTCACTTTTTCTTTGACTACAGTGACTTTTACTTTGAACTTGAGTATTATTATTATTATTATTATTATATGGAAAAATTATTATTATTATTGTTATTGTTGTTTTTATTTTGATGGGCACTACATGTTTTTCAATATGCGTTTTTTTTTTATATATATTTCACTTGTAATCATATTGTTCAGCAAAGATTGTTGAAAACCTTACATTTAAAATATATGTATATATTAAGTTAATAGTTTTAATCTTATATAATAGAAAAAATTAATGAAACATTTATACTAAAAAAAAATTAAAAACATTGTAAATTGGTCTTTATATATATATATATTTATTTATTTATTTATTTATTGTATCATATTGTTCCGCAAAGATTGACCATCAATTTAGGGCTCATTATTAACAAGAAGTACATGTAGCCTTATTGGCATATATGAGTTTTATTATGGCCCCAATGAGGAGAAAATGAAACTTCCAAGTGGCGTAGATGTGCTCGTAGTTTGTAGGTAGGCTCTATCATGTTGCCTTTTTGCCTTGTGCAATGTGTAATTCACCGTAACTTAACCCATATTCTAGTTACTAATTATCCCGTTAATGAGTATAAAAATCACTTTTTAAGTATCATTGAATTTACAAATATACGTTGACGCCTTTTAGATCTCTGTCCCTGGCCCTTCGAAGAAAACGACAACAATTCCGATAGAATCTGTTGAATAGATGACTTTATGATAGAGTTTCTGCGTCACAACTCAACCAATCAATCGACAAAACAATAATGTAACTTCACGTGCAGTTTCGGCCTTGTTTGGTAAAACACACTCACAATACCCGAACCATCGTAGCCGTACACCACCTGATTTCCACCGTCTGAACCTACCGTGCGATTAACGTGCGTGCGTGAGCGCGTGCCATTCCTATCTTAATTGTACGAGACACGAGGCTCGGTTCTCAGTGTGCTCTGTGTAGTACTCTGCCGAAAGCGATTCTATTTCTATGTAACTTATTCACGCGCTTATGGCAAAAATCCTAATTTTAAAAATTTTGCGTGTGAATATACAAATTATTAAGGGTGTAAGTGAGTAGTTTGATTCGAATTTTGAAAAAAAATAAATTTAAATTAATTAAAATTAATTAATTTAATTTGATTTAATTTTTTTATTTTTTGATAATCAAATCTAAATTGATCTGAACTAAACATTTATGATTTGGTTTAATTTAGTTTGGTTATGGTGATCGGATTGATCATTATTTTTTTAACACAAAAATTAACTAAGATCAACTTACACCAGGTGTAAGTTGATTTTCTCTTACACTCATTTTCGTTATTAGATCTACTTTCATCTAATTTCAACTTTAATGAAATAATCTTAACTATTAATGATAAAGTTAAACTAACGGTTAAAAATGGGTGTAAGAAAAAAAATTATCTTGATGTAAACATCAAAATTAACTAAATAACTATACATATAATATATAAAAGTGTAAATAATGTATCAAAAATTTCAAATAATATTATAATATAAACTAACATTTTAATTTTTTATCAGATAATGAACATTCAATTTAAAATTGAATCACAAGATCATTGGTTTTTAAAATTTTCTATTTAAATCAAATCTAAAATAATAAAATAGTAAGAAAAGAAAACCTCCTACTAGGCTATAAAAAAATAGAATACATAATAAAAAAGTTCAGGTAATAATTGGATTGCAACCAGAAGCATAATCTTTGTAAAGATTAAATATGACATATAATTTTTGTGGTCTCATAAATTAGCGATATAAAAATGACTAAGAGGATAGTCAAAATAAAACCACTAGTCATATGATATACATGACTTTTATCCAATATTAATATATAGTCAGTACAAACATAATAATTGACATCATCCAAAATTAATCAAAACTTAGTCAAAACTCATATCAATATATAGGCAGTATAAACATAATAATGCACACAATTTTGTGAAAGAAAATAAAAACGCATATGTCTAAATCTAATGTCTCTATAAGTATAATAGTGATTTGGTTAGGGTAGTTTTTCGGATTTAAAATTCTCAATTCGAAAATCAAACTAATTAAGCTCTCAGTGATTCAAATTTTACTCGAACTATTCAACATACTCAAATCAAATCAAACTAATTTAATTGGTTTGATTTGGGTTGATCGAATTATCCAAACCAATTTACACCCCTACAAAATTAGAGTAGTTTGCCGATTTTGGCTTGTTGTACCATTTTAATTTTGATTTAAGTTTAAATTTTAGTTAAATTAAAGTTTTCTTCTTTATATTTTATCTTTATTTTTAATTTAATTTTTTATAATTTTTTAAAAAATCAATCTTTAAATTTATGTATTTTTTTAAATAACCATTATCATTAATTATTTTTATAATGTCATTATAATATTATTAATTGACTATTAAAATAAATATTTTTTGTCTAATTGAAATTTCTTTAAATGCTTATTTTTATTATAAAACGTTAAATAAGTACTCATTTATTTTAATAAATATTTATTTCTTTTATTCAATAATATTTTATTTATTTTAATAGATGTTTAGTTTTTTATTAGATTTTTTTGTCTGATAAGTACTTTTTTTAGAATTTTTTTATTTTAAAAAATATCTAATAAAAAATAAATTAACGATATTAAAACGAAAGTTAAAGATATAAATTATATTAAATTTTTTTATAAATGTGATAATTGATTTTAAATGAAAAAAATTATAAATACTAAATTAAAAATAAGTGTTAAATTATAGAGACCAAATTTTTAATTTAACTTTAAATTTTTAGTAAATTTTTTTATTATGTTATTATTACATTAATTAAAAATTCTTAATAAAACAATTTTTAATCAATTTTGTGAAAATATACACGATTCGATCCTTGAACCAATAAATCTAATGATATATTAATAACAAACGTTTCTACAATCAATTTTCAAAATTTCTTATAGTTACAACCTGAACCAGGAGTTTAAGAGTGGCGCATATTCAAGGCACGTTACAAATTCACTTTAAGTAATCCAAGCATCAAAGTATGACAATAAGCATGTGTTTAAATTAGCCATGAAGATGATAATTATTTTAATAATTAATTATTATATAATTAGTTATAATAAAATTAATTTTATGTTTATATATATTAATTAAAAAATAATTTTAAAATAATATATTTTATTTGATAGTATAAAAATAATTATTTTTATATATTAAATTATTAAAAAATATATAAAATAATTAAAAATTTATTTGATTAAGAATAAAATAATATAAAATTATTTTTAAAATAACATAAAATTATAAGCTTAAATTTCAAACTTATAAAAAATATTATTATAATATATTAAATTTATACAAAAATATAAATAAAAATAAATAAATATGTGATAAATAGTAAAATAAAAAAAAATAAAAAAAAACAATTAACACAATGAAATAATCTATACCAAACATGCTTTTAATAGCATCTAATAGCTTAAGAAGTGAAAAAAATATTGATAACTTATAAAGCGAAAGTTTTAAACATTTTGACAGAGTTTTATTGAAATATTATCATTCTCAAAAATAAAATTCATCTGCAGATTATTAATAATATCTATAATAACTATTAAAGTGTTTTAGAAACATAAAATGTTCAATAAATAAATTTCCATCATTTAGGATTTATTTAAAAATAAAATACATAATTTTATAAAATATTATTTATCACATTCCATACTATTTCAAATCGTAATTGTAGATATAATGAAACAGTTTTAAAGGTGTTTGCTTATAAGACATTCAAATAGAATGCTTATAAGACTCATAAATACTAAAACAAATTGTATATGTTTATTTTTTTATATGTCTTTTTAAGAAAATATTTTTATTCATATTTATTTATCAGTTTACAAAACCAACTAAGTATTAATTTTTTTATTAAATTTAAAATTTTGATATCTATAATTTATACTTATTTTCAATTTAATTTTTATAATTTTTACTTTTCAAATTAGTTCTCACACTTATAAAAAATTTTAAAATAATTTTTACTATTAACTTTTATTATAATATTGTTAATTTAGTTTTTACTAAATATTTTGCATAGTAAAAAAGAACATATAAAAAACATATATTAAACAAAAAAATACTTACTTGAAAGAAACAAACACCTACTAAAATAAAAGAATATCTATTGGACAAAGGAAGACATACTAAGAAGAAATAAGTATATGCTATAATGAAGGAGTATTGATTTAGCATTTTATAGAAAAATGAGCATCTAAAATAACTCATATTTAACAAAAAAAATACTTATTTTATTAGTCAATTAGTTATGTTATAACAAAGTTAAAACAAAAAGTTAATGACGAGGATTATTTTAAAAATTTTTTGATAAATGTGAAAATTAATTTGAAAAAAAAATATAAAGACTGAATTAAAATAAATATAAAACACATGAACTAAAATTTAATTTAATTTAATATTTTTTTATAACTTAATCACAATATTAATAAGTGTAAAAAAGATTAATAGAGTGATAATATTGTTTGATTTTGTTATATCTTCTTAATACTTAATAAATAAAATATTAAATAAAAAAATAAATGTACAAAATACCTTAAAAATATAAAAATATTTAATATTTTTTTGTTTAATAATTATAAAAATTATTAAAAACATTTAGAATTATTCACAATATTTTGAGTATTTTAATGATGAATAATTTAGTCGAATGTGATTATTTTTATTTATTATTAAGACTATTTATTAATTTTTTTAATTCTTGTGTTATAACATTAAAAGATAAATAAAAAAATAAAGGAAATATTTGTAACAACTGAGCCTAAGTAATAATAATATTTTAAAATAATCACTGTATTAATCTTTGATATGTATATTATTATTATTATTATTATTATTATTATTATTATTATTATTATATTAAATTAAATACTTCAATATTTTTTAAAAAAATTATCTATATATTTTTAAAATTTTCACTATCTATATAATATTGTATTTGTGTCTGGTATATATATGTCCGTAATTTTTAAATATCAATGTCATATTTCAACGTTCTATAACAGTGTGTAGGAATGATAATTTTACACGCGAGAACAAATATCCGTAAGTAATATTCATAATAAATAAATAATATTTATTTAATTTTTTTATGAGTATAAATATTTATTTATATTATCTTTTGTTTAATAAATAAAAGCAGAAAGAGAGTAATTTTTCATACCTGTAAATAAAATTATCAAAATATTTTTATATAAAATTATTAAAATAATTTTATTATTATTTAAATATTATTATATTATTACTTTAATTTTTTAAATTTTATTTTTTTTTTTAAATTTATTGAATATCCATAAATATTTATAAGCATTTATTTATTCACATGAAATTAATAAACGAGTACTCACACACCCCGTTGTCATCCGTAACAGTGAGTGAGACCATATAACATCTGTTTCCACTTCCAGGTACAGTGCTCACTTGGAAAAGATACTTACGAGTTATTGATATTTATGTGGAAAAATATGTGGACTTTAGAATTGGGGTTTTTTTAAATTTATTTATAAATTTATTCTATATTTTATGACTAATTAGCATTTTTATGCAGGATGTGTAAAAAACATTATCCGGATATGTGGACTTTATAGGGCATTTTGCACCCATAGGGCACCCACCAGGCAGGGCTAGCGCAGGCCGGCAAAGTGATTCTCCCATCATGTGAATTGTGTATGTACCCATTTTTTTTCTTGTTCTGAAATGCGGACAACCCTCTCCTTCCCCACTCACTCTCTGACACTCTGTTCCTCGGGACCTGAGCACTCACAAGCACCTTATTTTCCTACTCAACCTAACCAAAATGCATTTTCCATTTCTTGCAAATCACACCCACCAAACCATTGTATATTCTCAACAGCCCCCTTTCTTTCTCTCTATCTCAAAACTCCATGTGGGGTTGAAAAAAAGAAGCTTTGACAGCAGAGAGGAAGATGATTTTTCACACTTTATGAAGAAAGCTTTAGCTCATTATTTAAACATATGCGTTGGCCCGCATTTCAACCTCCTTCATAATTAGCACCAATCTAACCCAAAACACACCTCATTTATCTTAATTTATTGCTGTTACTATTTTTCAAATTCAAAAAATTCTTACCCAAATTTACTGTATTTAAATTAAATATATTAAATTAAATAATATTTAATACTTTTATATTTTTAATTATATAATACAAAATTTATAAAAATATTAAATATTAATTAATCTAATATATTCAATTCAACTTATTATTCTAAATTTAGCAAAAAAAAAAAAAAAAACTCCCATAAACCCTTGCCATTTCTCTCTATAAAAACCATGGTCTACTTAAATGACAGAAGAGGGATAGCTAGCTCATTTTTGTTTACTTCCCTGTAGTCCCTCCATCAGCGTCCTCCATTCCCCAGTTAACATCCATGGCCTCAATGCTGAGACCCCTTCTCACCCTCTTCATCAGCACCCTCCTCATCTCCCACATTCCAGGTACACTCTCCTTTCACTTCTTCACACTCTCTCGTACCCACATTTTTTCGTTCTCAAGTCACATATTCTGAAACTTAAAAAAAAACACACACACTTATTTAGTACCCAAAAATAAAAACCACTTCTTTTTCTGTCTCTCACACACAACACAAACACAAAATGCATATTAGTACATACCCACATTTTCATAAATTTAAGAAACACTTCCTTTACTGTCTCTCACCCACACCACACAACACAAACACAAAATGTATATTACAATTTTCACACACCCACATTGTTCTTTATGATCTACCTTGGGAAGCATTTTTATTTTACTTGAAAGTTGAAAGTTGAAACAAAAAACAACAATGTGACTGAACCAGAGTGCTTATTGTTTGTTGGTTGATCTCAACAGTAGTGAAGGTTTCAGGAGCAGCAATGATACTGTACAACAAGTGCCCCCACCCAGTGTGGCCAGGGATCCAACCCAGCGCAGGAAAGCCCATTCTGGCCCGCGGAGGTTTCAAGCTCCCACCAAACAAGGCCTACTCCCTTCAACTCCCACCCCTCTGGTCCGGCCGCTTCTGGGGCCGCCACGGCTGCGCCTTCGACGCCTCCGGCAGAGGCCGCTGCGCCACAGGCGACTGCGGCGGCTCCCTCTTCTGTAACGGCATCGGGGGGACCCCACCAGCCACCTTAGCCGAGTTCACTCTCGGCAACGACCAAGACTTCTACGACGTGAGCCTGGTCGATGGCTACAACCTTCCCATCTCCATAACCCCCTTCAAGGGCTCTGGCAAGTGCAGCTACGCGGGGTGCGTGAGCGACCTCAACGTGATGTGCCCCGTGGGCCTGCAGGTACGGTCACGTGACAAGAAGCGCGTGGTGGCTTGCAAGAGTGCCTGTTCTGCGTTCAACTCCCCTAAGTACTGTTGCACCGGTACCTATGGAAGCCCACAGGCCTGCAGGCCCACAGCGTATTCCAGGATCTTCAAGACGGCCTGCCCAAAGGCCTACTCTTATGCCTATGATGACCCCACCAGCATTGCCACTTGCACTAGGGCTAACTATTTGGTCACTTTCTGCCCTCACCGCCGCTGAAGTCGACTATTCATCCATCAATCTCTACAGCTCTACTTAATTAGCTGGCCTTTTATTATGTTATATTATATTACTACAGTGTTCCTTACCCCTCACTTTAGTATGATACTTTATGTTGATTGGAATTTGGTACCAAGTGTATCCTATATAGCAATTCATATTATGTGGTAGTTAAGCTTTGGTTCTTAAATGGGGGCTTGCACGGGATCCTGATTTTGGTTTGCCATCTATGTTATGTGACAGGAAATGGTATATGGAAAGTTGTTGTGGTAATCTTGGTTTTATTACCATTGTTGTGAAAGTGCGCCAAGGTTGCTCAATTTATGGTGCTTGATGGTGAAGCAGACATCATTAATTTGCATCCTATCCCCACATTGGTGTACTTGATCGATACATTTTTCATCGCTAATGGGTTTGCCAATTTGTCTATTTTGCGAATGGGTTACCGTTTTGTCTATTTGGCTTCCGAGCCGATGTTGATATACATGGATTTTCCTAAGCTACACCTTAAAATTATTATCTTCATACTAATAAATGAAACTAAATTTATGCATGTCACTCTCGGAAGAATTAACAATTATCTGTTTGGACCTTGGACTCAATCTTGCGTTAGATTCTTCTTGTGTTGGCCTTGTCTAGACAATTGGATAATGAACTTGTGGGAATTGTAGATTTATTTGAATGGCTTCAAAACTGTGAGATCACCGCTAAGTTAGTTTTGATGACACCTTTTGTTTTTTTGGGGGGACAATTTCTTCCTATTGGAATTTGTAAGAAGTGATAAGATGACGATGGACAATGGACATGGGTTACATATTGTGGGTCTGAAAATCGGACCGGACCAGACCAGTCGATTCAACCGGTTGATCCGAGAATCGGCTACACGGTTATAACCTCTAAACTTTGGTAAAAAACCGGTCAAATCAGTGGAACCGTTCAAGCCGGAACCGGTACCGGTCCAGTCCCCTCTTCCTCCATTTCACTACTAGAGATCTCTCTGCTTGTTGCTGCTGCTGCTGGTCGTCCCTTCTCGCTGGCTCACCGTTGCCACTGGTTCATCTTTACGCCAACACAACAGCGCATCAGAAAAAAGAAGAAAAGAGGAAGAAATTGCAATCTATATATCCACCGTCGTTTCTTCACAAGCACACTTAAAGAAAGAGAACAGAAGAAACAAGATAGAACCATAGACATAATTCTCGGTTTCTCCGCACAAGACCTCTGGCAGGAACAAAGAAAAACAGAATAGAGGGTGAGAATGAAATGATCAAGACTTTTGAAGTTTTAACGGTTGGATGAAGATGGGTCATCTCACCTACTCCCAATGCTAATAATATTAAATTAAATTACACAAACTAGAAGATTTTTTGTTTCATATGCTAATAGATATTTTTAAAAGATAAAATTTGATTCTAATTTAAGTTGAAAGTGAGTTTTTTTAAAAAATTTTAAAATTTTGATTATTTAAATAATTGATTATAATTGATTTATTTTTTATATTTAAATATATTAACTAAAAGTAATTTTAAATTAAATTAATACTATTTAGTTCATGATTGATATAAAAATACATGTATTGTTATTTTTTATAATTAAATTATAAAATAAATATAGAATTCATTAAAAATATTATTTAATTAATAAAATAATTACATTTAACAATCAAACTATTAAATTGTAATAATTTATAAGTTCAATCATAAGTTTTTTAATCTTATATCACATTATAAAAATTCATTAGTTATAAAAATTTTTTTTATTTTTTCATTTACATTAAATTTCTTAAAAAATATAAATTTACATTTTTAAAAAATAAAATGATCTTTAAACACAATTGGTTAGAAAACCTAATTTTTCCAAGGTTTCGCAAAAAAACAATAATTTAAACTGTAATCTAAAACTAAGAACTTATTTTGCGTGTTTGGCATTGATAATATTTTTAAACGCTGTCAGTGCATGACATATTTTTAAATAATTAAACCTACTTTCATTAAAACATGGTCTATCTTGGCGATTATTTTAATAATCATATTATAAAAATTTAAATACTTTAATTTTTTCAAAGAAAAAATATTGTCTTCAAAGTTAATTTTATAATTGATCAAAACTTTCTTTCTACTTGTTAATTTTTTACTATTTTTTTTATGCCTTTGATGTTTTTTTTTTTCTACACCTTTGATGTTCTTAGTTATAAAAAAATTATTTTATATGTTAAATTACCAAAATAAATATAACTTTAATAATTAAAAATTATTTAATTAATTAAAAAATATTATTTAATTAAAGATAAAATTGTATTTAATTTATAACCACTAATGAAAATAATATAATTTTTAACAACTTTTCTAAATAATGCTCAAATAAAAGATGGAGGTCCAACCGCTTTTTTTTGAATATTAAATTAATTGTTGATTTTGAGAAACAAATTTCCCAAACATGCTATTATATCATGCAACAACTTTTTTTAAAATTACTAAATAAAAATATTGATTTCCGCTTTTAATCGGAAACAAACACACGTTAAGTTGAAACAAATTTATGACATTATCTTTACTTAAGTTGAAAGTGAGTTTTTTTAATTTTATATTTTGTGTATATTTTATTAAATTAAAAAAAATTGAAATAAGTAAAAATTTAATAAATTAAAGATATAATATAAAATTAAAAGAGTTAAATAAAATTTCTTTTTAATTTGAATTGAAGTCAAATTTTACCTTTTTAAAATTTGATTTTTTTTTTGCTTACTCAGAAATTCAGAATTAATACACGTTAATTGTAGTAACTCATAAAACTTGATTTTTATCTATTAAAATATACATGTTAATTGTTATTTTTTATAATGTATTTATTCTATTAGTATATATAATTAATATTTCATTAATATATACAATATATTAATATAATAATATATTTCAGGTCAATTACAGTTAAATTACAATTAAACTATTAAATTGTAAATCAATATTTTCACCATTCAATAATTGGTTAGATTTTGAGAACCTTGTTGCACACTTGGTCCAAGGTTTCGCAAATTTGAGCTTCCGGATCGCACAATCCAAATCAACAATATCGCAAAGGTGTATGCCCTTTGGCTAAAACTAAGCACTGATTTTGGATTGTGTATTTGCGCATTGAAATGAGATATTTTTATTACACGCTGTCAGTGCATGACAGACTAATGTTTCAATTTATATTAAACCTACTTTCATTATCTATATTTACATGGTCTATCACAATGGCGGAGCCGTGTTCAATTTATGCTCTCTCTGATTTTTTTTAAAAAATAAATTAATAGATATTATAAAAATTTAAAGACTTTAATTTTTTTAAAGAAAACATATTGTCTTCATGTCTTATTATTTTATAATTGATCAAAACTTTCTTTCTACTTGTTAATTTTTTACAAAATCACTCTTTTTCATTAGTTTTTTTTGTGCCTTTGATGTTTTTTTTTTTCATTTTAGGTCACGTAAGACTACACCTTTGATGTTCTTAGTTATTATTTTTATGGTTTGGATTTATTATTCTTCTAAACGAGCAAGGCTTGATCAGGCGTGATGTGATAGAATTTGAAAAAATGTGTCTCCTCGGCTTCAAATGGCATTGTTAACACATTTTTTTTATTAAAATAATATTAAATTTAATTATTTTAAACTTGATTGAATGCACGGTGACAGAATCTGAAAAGAATAATTTCTCAAATTACTCTTTTGATAGTCGATTTTTTTTAATTAAAATAATATTAAATTTAATTACTTTTTTCAATTTGACAAGAGATTTAGCGTGATTGACAGATAATGTAAAAAAAAATTCAACTCTAAGTTGTTGGCTTAGTGGAGGACTTTTTCAGAATCCTCACTTTTTTTATTAAAATAATATTAAATTTATTTTTTATAAAACCTTTCATATACTTGGAGGTGCATCTTGGATGGAAGAGACTGTAAAAAGGTCTTACCAGGAGAGTGGGTGATTTAAAAAAATATAACTTCCAAATTATTCTTTACATAAACAAAGGGCTATGTCTCTTTTGTTTCTCGATTCTTGGTTAAAAAAAGGGGTTGGAATGTGGATAAAATAAAATATGTACTTAACATCCCTCGTTATCAAATTAACAAAAAAAAATTCAAAATTATAAATAATTTTAAAACTACTATAATTTAATAAATATTTTATAAAATTATACTACTGTAATCAATCTCCCATAAACATAACATATGACACAAAAAGAAGAATCACGATGGTGAGTTCCAAAAAGTTAGTGCAAAGATATTTATGACCATTTTTATTATCTTTATCTTGGTAGTTGGTAGTATTTGTTCTTATATATAGAGAGAGACTGAGAGGGTTTTTTTAAAAATCATTTTCGGAGGATGCTTGATAAGAAAATACTTACATACTTTGACAATAATATAATGGAGTGATGTAATACTCCCAAAATATATAAGAATCTCTTGCATAATGGGCATGAATTGTACTCATAGAATCAGTCCAGTTGTCAGTCAGCATCAAAAACCCATTCTATTCAATGGTAGAAAGGCTTTCCACTGGCAGTATTTAAAGCCAAGATTGGAATGCGAGACCTTAAAAATTGGGCCTTCCTTTAGGTTGAACTTGTTTGGGTTGGAGACTGCGAGGTAGTAAGTCTGTTCAAGCCTCGTTGTAGAAAAGCCTTCCTCTTGTATTTTTCTTTTTGGGTTGTGCGATCCATATATTCAAGAACAATGGGGACCCATCAACAAAACTAGATGTAACCTATTCCTCCTATCTGGCACAGGTGCTATGTTCGGATTGAGGACAAAAAGAAAGTAAGGAACTCATTCAATCTTTGAGCTAGTGAGATTCAGTGTAAAACCAGGAAAGTGAGAAAAAACAATCAACCTTCAAAATCATCTCAAACTTCAATTTTTTTTTTTTCCTTTTTGTCTATGCCTTTTTCAAGGAATGAGATAAAAGAAGCTTTGTTTCAAATGGATGCTACAAAGTCGGATGGTTTACCAGCTCTTTTCTATCAGAAGTACTGGTATGTGGTTGGGAATGATGTGACTAATACGGTGTTGAAATTTCTTAATAATGGCCTTTTGGATGCTTACTTGAATCATACCTTCATAGTGCTTATTCCTAAAACTCAAAATCCAGAGTCGATGGAGCAGTTGAGGCCTATATCTCTTTGCAATGTTTTCTATAAAATCATTACCAAGACCCTGTTGTAAAAAGTGTATTTTCAAAAGAAAAGTCTCACATTGATTGGAAGTAAGTCTTTTGAAGAGTTTATATTTTTGAAAGATTTGTTTATGTTTCCATGAGAAGGAATTTGATTTCGTTTCAGCTTTGAAAATAAATAAATTTGGTGGACAGTTGTTGTTTGTTTTAATTACATTTGCCGTTGGTTCAAGAGTTTTGTGTTGGGCTATATATGCTAAAAATCTCTGTTGTTGTTAGTGCGTAAATTGATCGATTTGTTTTCCCGCTTGGGGCACATCTCTAGGCCCTGGATATTATGAAGATATTCTTCAAATCTTTTTGTTTTGAATATTTAATTAATTTTGAGCTTAGGAATAAAGGAGAAAATGAGGATTTTTGAAGAATGTGTGGACCCATTACACCGACTTAGGTATTTTATTACCTTCGTAGATGACTTCTCTAGATTGGTTGGATCTTCTCAAATAGGCATTTTGTTTTAACGAAGAAATTAATTTTAACAGATAAATGTGTGAGGTCCGAAGGAGGTTTTACAACAGATATGACATTCCAGACGTCTTTATTTTAAGTGGATTTGAAGCTTACTATTTGGTACTCTTGAGCTCAAACTACAGATTTGTTTTAACGAAGCCAAATTAGTTTTGAAAACTATGAGCAGACAAATCAAGTACCCAGCTTTTATAATAATCATATTCCAACGTCTTTATTTTAACAAACCTAAACGTTGCTTACCTAAACGTTGCTTTCTGTTTTTAAATGACTCTTTTTTTCTCTTCTATAAATACTATTTATTTACTGTAGTTTTAGACACACTGTTTGCTACTGCTTCTCTCTTCTTTGCTTCTATATTCTCTTCTCCTTCTTCGTTTCATCTGGATTACTTCTATTACAAAATCTCTTATAGTTCTTGAATTTCTGTCAAACGCGGGCCTTCAATGACTGTATGTATCTTCTGGGAGATTTTGATCTTTATGATGAAACAATCCTATAATCTTTGAGGCAATCTCTAATGCTTAGACGCTACAAACTTCACGATTTTTGCTGTTTCGTTTCAGGTCACGTAAGACAACAGACCCTTGCCAATAGACTCAAAGTCATTCTTCCCTCTCTCATGTCAGATTCTCAGAGTGCATTTGTTAGGAATCGCCTTATCACAGATAATGTCCTTATAGCATATGAGCTTCTTCATGCTCTAAAGAACAAGAGGTCTGGGAAGGAAGGGTATTTGGCTTTGAAGCTAGACAACGAGCAAGGCCTACAATAGGGTGGAATGGAGTTTTCTGGAGGCTTTGATGTTGAGAATGGGGTTTCCTGAGATTTGGGTTTCTCTAATTATGAAATGTGTCTCCTCAGTATCATATTCTGTGCTCCTTAACGGCATTCCAGTCAACACATTTCATCCCAAGAGAGGTTTACGTTAAGGAGACCCATTGTCACCTTATCTATTTGCAATTTGTGCCGAGGCTTTATCCACTAAGCTCTATCAAGCAGAGTTATCACAATCTCTGCACGGTGTCAGAATTTGCAGGTCAGTCCCTATGATTTCTCATTTGTTTTTCGCAGATGATAGTCTGATATTCTCTAAGAAAATTACTTTCAGCAGGTGGTAAAGAAATTCTGATAAAGGCAGTGGCCCGAACAATTCCTACATACACAATGAGTTGTTTCAAAGTTCCTCAGTCGTTATGCAGAGATTTGGAACAGATGATGGCAAGGTTTTGGTGGGGAGATAATGTAGATTCCAGAAAAATTCATTGGCTCTTATGGGAAAAAATGTGTTGGCCTAGAGGTAGTGGAGGACTAGGTTTCAAGGACCTCCATTCCTTTAACTTAGCTATGCTGGCTAAGCAAGGCTGGAGAATCCTCACAAATCCAGACTCTCTAGTCTCTAGAATCTTAAAGAGCTAAATACTTCCCCCATGGCAATTTCATGGCTGCAGACCGTGGATCAAACCCTTCATATACTTGGAGGTGCATCTTGGATGGAAGAGACCTGTTGAGAAAAGGTCTTACCAGGAGAGTGGGTGATGGTGAAAGTATTAATATATGGGAGGATGCTTGGATTCCACACTTGGATGGTTTTCGGATTCAACACCAACAAGGGGCTACTGCCAATGTCTCTTTTGTTTCTCAGCTACTGGTCAATAATCCAAGGGGTTGGAATGTGGATCTTATTAGAGCTACCTTCAATCCACAAGTTATAAGCGCTATACTTAACATCCCTCGTAGCAATGAACCTCACCTAGATTCCCTATGCTTTCTACCTGATATAAAAGGACATTTCTCAATCAAGAGTACTTACAAGTTAGCTTGGAATAATTGTATAAGGAACAGAATTCTAAATGGTAACGGGTTATGAAAAGTTTGAGCTCCTGAGTCACCATCAAGCTTTGTGGAAAAGGATTTGGAAGATCAAAATCCCTCCAAAGGTTCGTATGGGCTTGCAGAAATATTTTGCCTACTGTTTCTCGCCTCATTGATAAAGGAGTGGAGCTTGAAAATTCTTGTTTACTTGTGTGGGGAAGTTCAGGAAACAGTCCAGCATTTGCTCCTGAATGCCCTTATTCTTTAAGTGTCATACCTGGTAACTTGCATCCAAATCTTTACCCGTCTGATGCTGATAACTGGTTAGATAGGATAACTTTCTATTTGACTCATGTTACAGTAGAGGATTTGGAAAAACTATGTATGGCTTGGCAGGCAATTTGGTCCCAGAGGAACTTAGTTTGGCAAGGAAAATCTTGTAAGCCTTCAAACCAGATTTTTTCTGCAGCTGAGGCCAATTTACTAGCTTTCAATGAAGGAAAGAACTGTGATTGTCCCGATATTGGTCCTATATCGCAGCAGGATCGTTGGACGAAGCCTCCCTGTAACATTTACAAAGTAAATGTGGACTTTGCTAGTAATGAAAGGGATCAATTATTTGGAATTGGAATCATTATCAGAGATGACAAAGGTGGTTTTATAACTGGGAAAGCTTATCAAGGTTCTGGTTTACTGCAATCTCAGCGTGGAGGGATCATGGCTGCTCGTGATGGTCTTTTATTCGCTTGGGAAGTTGGCTGTAGGCGGGTCATCTTGGAAGGAGATGCTCAGCATGTAATCCGGGGGATCAAACATGACTCTGCAGATTTCTCCTTTAATGGTGGTCTTTTGCAGGATATATTTACCAATGCAACTTGGTTTGATGTTTTTGATTGTGTGTATGTGCCTATGTTGTGTAATAGGGCTGCAGACTCTATAGCTGGTTTTGCTAAGAACCATGGTTAATGTATTTGGATTGAGGATCACCCTGATTTTATATCCTCAATTCTTTTGGATGATGCTAATTCAAGTTAATAAAATTAGCAGTTTCAATTAAAAAAAAAACTTTTTGGGGCAAGTAACGTCTATATATATATACCTTTTGTTGAAGTTCCACTAACAAAACTATGCTTCAGAAATCATTCACAAAAGTAAAATATCTTCACGATCAAATTGTCAAATTATGAATGTTGTGAAGCACAACTAAAATTGTAATTGATGGCGGGAAAAAAAAAAAAAAAAGAAAGGTAGTGCTTTAAAGATATCCCATGCACTTCACACAATTCTATTAAGTTTAGGGTTTATTATGTCATCATCTGTTATAAAGATATCCTATTTCAGAAAATTGAAAATTCTAGTGTGTTTAGTTTCCCGAACTATGGATCATTATCTAAAATGTATTTTTACATTGATTGATTTTTCTTTCTAATTTGTTAGTTTTGGGGCAGGCTCAAAAGATGGAGCTGATATCGGGCTTGATCAACAACATGCATCACATTATACACCATTCGAGTAAGTATAGCCCTCCTCTGGACATCTCTGATCTGTTTGGGTTGGGTCCCAAAGATGGAAACTCCTCATTACAAGAGGTCCACATGTTTAAAGCTCACAGTGCTGTCTGCAGGGGTCACAAACTCAACAGTCTCAAGTCTCAATTCACACGGTTTCCCTTCCATGATTGAGTCGAACGGTAACAACTTGAACCAAAAAAAAAAAAAAAAACTAGTAACTAATCAATATCACCCACATCTCTTTCATATATGATTATGTTAAAGAATCATAATATAAATATATAAAAAATGTAAATTCAATATTAATCAAATAAAAAAATATGTAATAATATATAAATATATGTACGTAACATTATTATAATAAAAAAGATGTTTATTTTTTATAATACTAAACATATATACTTATATATATATATATTACTTCATATTTATATAATTCTCATTATTTATTTATAATTGAGTTGATTTTATTTTTATACATTTATATTTTAATTGTGTTATTATATAAACAAAAGTGAGATGTGTGAGCGCGTGAGAGATGTGTAACGAAAGCAACGAATATTATTACTTTTGCCATCAAAATCAGATGATAGCAAGATATGATTCTTGTTGTGTCCTTTTTAATTTATTAAAGTTAGAACCGCGTTCAACCCGTGTCCTTACCCCGCGTATCAGAGTACCAGGCACCGTGTGCGCTCCTTTCCCAATACCTTTTACAAATAAATAAATAATTGATTGGCTACAAATAAATAAATTTAAGAAAACAAAAATGACTAAACATACATGCACACATCATTAATTTTTTGTTTTGATGTGACCAGGCTGATAATTTGATATCTAGATCAGCACATGCCGCATGCCCCTCGTCGGCTATCTGTCGCAGTAGGCCCTTTCATTCAATTTTAACACTCTTAATAAACAATTAATATATATTTAAAAGAGATTTTTTATAATAATTTTTAATTAGTATGTTTAAAATTCACATAATTATATTTAAAATTTATAATAAAATTCTTCACATAATATACATTAATTGCTACCCCACAAAGTTTGAATAATTTTTCATCCCTCATTCATCACCTTCCCATGGCCTTTTTTTACACAAATATTATTAACTTTATCTTTATTTTTTATTTTATCCTTATTCTAACATTATTTTCTAAAATACATTTATTTTGGGCAGCGTCTTCTCCACACGAAAATTTAAATTTTTTTTAAGATGGTGTTGAGAAGTTGGCCATGTTATATAAATTTTTTTAACCACCTATTAAGAAGTTGGTTTTTTAGAAATCGACTTCTCAATAGGGTTTTTTCTTTTCTAATTACTATAATTTTATTTAAAACTCATATTAATTACTATAATTTATTTGAGATTTATTATATTTGTAATAAATTAATTATATAATTTTTTAATTTATTTAAAACATATTATTTTTAATCAAAATGTATTATGTATAACAAATTTTTAATTTTAACATTTATTTTAATAGAAGAATTTTTTTCATATATGTTGAATTTACATAACTAACTTAATTCATTCTTCATCACGAGTCAAGTTTAAAATTATTACAAAACTCACCTAACAAACACTCTTAATAAATAATCAAATTATATTATTATAAACTATGAAAAATACTAAAAATAAATAAAAGAACCATTTTAAGAAATTAGTTAGGTAAGAAAAAAAATATAAGTGATTCTCACCACTATCTAAAAAGAATTTAACTTTTCATGTTAAGAAGTTGGATTTTAGCTAACCGATTTCTTAATATATGTGTAAAAAAGCCTTCCATTACTCTCGCTATCCATAGTAACTCTTTAAGAAATTAGCACACCCAAAATATTCAAATTAACGCACTCAATTATCAAAATCAAAATCAAGTAGTCTATTATATTGTGGGAAAGTGCCACCGTATCGCATTTCATTTATTTTTAAAATTGACTACAGTGATTACGCCATGAATCTTATGATTATTACCCCTATAATAGAAGGCCTGCGATTTCTATATTAAAAAAATAATATAAGGACATCAAATAATAGGTTTTTTTTTTTTTTAATGAAAGATCTCGTTTTGCTGCAGTTCTTTTTTTAAAAAAATTAAAAAAAATTGATTCAAATCTCTAGATCTAAAGAGTTTAGGTTTAAATTTTTTAGAGATGTATTCTATCTAGATAAATCTATAATTTTTCAACATTAATTTTTTAGATTAGTTGTACGCTTGATTTATGGTATAGCCTTCATAGAATGTTATGCATTAACAAGAGTTAGATTCATGCAATTACATCTTAGTGTAATTTGCAATTTTAAGAAAAAGAAAAAAAAGATTGTCTTGATAAGTTGTGTTACTTTGAAATTTTTTTTAGGTATAATGAGTTACTCTAAAGGTTAGATGTTTATACTTGAGTAAAATAAATGAAAAAAACTGTTTATTAATTATGTGTTTTTTCATTAATTTTTGAGTCATAAATCCTGTTTGTTAGAAATGATTCGGAAATTTGTTTGTGATCTTAGATCTTGTATTTGAAATCTTATTTTCTTTTTCATTCTTAGTAATAAAATTTATATATATATATATATATATATATATATATATATATAATTTAAACATGTTTAAATTTTCTTAAATATGGCTCTTGTCAAACACCACATACTTTTATCTAGATATATCACAAAGTGATTGCATAGAATCACAAATTAATCACCATGAAAACTTAGTATGTATTTATATTAATTTATTTTATTTAAAATAACTTATAATTGAAGGCTCTCTAAGCTCTCTAAAAGAGTAAAAATAATAATAATTATTTTCTAAAACTTAAGCATTACAAAACATACTATTATTCTATAATGCTTAGGGTTTGGAGAGACTTTTGATCCAAAAATCTCAATATATTTAGGGTTTTTTTTTTTTAAATATCCACTAGTCATACATTGTTTGGTACTTTGGTATAATTCAATAATTAAAGTTGTATGCGTAATTAATGTAAAGTATTAAATATTAATATCTACTGATATTTTTAAACCTTCATTAAAAATTGGAAGAGCTCGGAGTTGGGACAGTAAATATAAATTACAAAAGTTCGATTATTAACTTCTTTTTTTGTGTAAATATTCTATTTTTTGGAAGTTACATTAACTTCTAACTAATATAAAATTGAGTTGAGTCGTATTTTAAAAATATAAAATTCTTTTAATATTAATTTTTTATTTATAATATTCGAACGTGATATTAAACTAGTATTTGTCAAATACTAACTCTTTATTTGTCTTCATTATAGTTTCGTTGTTTTTTTTTTTGGGTGATTTGTTAGATATTGTCGTTTTCTCCCCCCTTATATTAGATACGGTGTTTGGCATTGTCTTTACTCTTGGTATAGGCGCGGAATTAAAAATTTTTAGGTGGATAAAACATATAATTAACTATCAATGCCAAAACACAGTACAATTTTATATATACAAGAATTTACAATATTATATTGATTATACAAATTCATATATATAAAGTAAGTCTATAAACAAAAACAAATAAAAAAAAGGAAAACCTGCCACATATAAAGCTCATTGTTCTGGACCGTGGTCCGGGACCCCATCCTGAATGATCGACTCGGCACATGAACCACCGGATTCCGCCTATAACGCCCCCACGTCGGTCTTGCGACCTCGAACCTCATCGTCGGACCGTAATAGTCCTTTCCCCATTCTCAGTAATGGGGACCACGACTGCCTGCGAGCGAGGATTGATCATCAAAGTAACAATCCTAACAAATCAAAGACGGACCTCCACGATCGTAGGACAGTTCCGACAAAGTCAGAGATAGACCTCAACCATCGTAGGACAGTCCCAACAAGGTCAGAGACGGACCTCAACGATCGTGGTAAACCATCTGCTAAGACGATCCGATGTCTTCGTCTTACGTGGATTGCGTGAGGATTAAATCGCTCTATATATATATCAGGCTAAGTAAATTTAGGAAAAAAATGATCTGATATACTCTCATTTACTTAACAGCTACTTGAGTATTGCTTGACTTGAACGTTGAAGTCTCATCATGCGTCTCTACCTCCCGAGGCTTCATTCACTTTAGCGAATGCATGCTAAGGAAAAACCACCATATATCGTCTTTATTTCAAGCATTCCGAATGCGCACTTCGCACACTCATGCTTTGCAGTTTTTCACGGAATGGACATCCTCCAAAATTATTTCCTTGGCATTGGCTTTTGAGGTTGTGCTCTGTTTTGCTTAAGTTTTATTGACTAAGGAGCTGTAATGCTTATAATTATTTTTTTATTAGACAGACATGTTAGATGATTCTAGTGAAATTATTTATGTGATTAAATTTAGTGCATTTTAATTTGATGTACCATTTATATAAAATCGTAATATCAATCATTAATTCTTCTATGAGCACTTAAGAACTTTTTTCTCTAAAGTTAATCGTTTCTTTAGACTGACTAAATCCATTAATATATTGAATGTAATTTTCATGCCTAACCTATGTAAAACTTTTTACACTATTATTTAATAATTTATTATCATATCATTTAATAAATTTAGTATCATATATAATTATTAATAAAATCAAACTCATTAACTAATATAACAATATATTATTAGATAATATTGTACATTTTTCTCTCTTTCAGAATACATCAAAATTAAAATATAATATACATCATACATTATTAAAAGAATGAGACTTTTTAAATAGAATTTGTAATAGCTCAATTTCTTTAGTGAGTACTTGTAATGAACTAAGATCAAAGATGACGTATTTAATCTCAAACAGAGTAGTTAAAGGTGGTGATGCCTCTCAATACTGTGGCAGAGAGAAGAATAATATACATGCACGGCACTCTAGTATATTACTCCTTATTACACATATAATATTATAAAAATAAATTTTGTTAATAAATATTTTTAAAATATTTGTTAAAAATATTAAAATAAAATTTTTTAAATGATTTTTTATTTTTAATATATTAAATATCTTATTTTTATTTAAAAATTTTATTTTAATATTCTTAATAAATGTCTTTGACAAAGTCCTATAAAAATATCTTAATAGACTTATAAATATCTTATTTTTAGTTTTTTTTTTAACTGGATAAATTTACTAAAAGCAAAATGCTAATTCCTATGAAGAGATGTGCCTAGGAATTAAATTCACGAACGAGTTGGTCAAAGATGAGTGGCTGAATTCAGTTATGACTTACGAGAGAGATTTAAATATTTGAGTGAATCTCTTGTACATGATGCATGTCTTTCGTTTGTGGGAAATAGCAATGCTCCAAATTAAATACATAATTAATTTTAATTTATTTCCCATAAAGTGAGGTCTACAATAATCCAAACCAAACAAGTATAAAATCCCAAATCCACCACCACTACCGTTGCATTCGCCTCAAGCTTTTCGGTTCCTTCTCCTTCCTCCTCTCATCACTCATTAATTAATTCTCCGTTAAACTCCAACCCCTTTCTCTCTCTCTCTCTCTCTCGCACTCTCTGAAACCAACGCTAACAATGGCGACGAACCCAACCGCACCGGTCACCGCCGACTCAAACCCTAAATCAACCACCAAATCCTCAGTGTACCTCCAAAACATGGATATGGATGAACTGAAGCAAGTCTTCAGCCGCTTCGACGCCAACGGCGACGGCAAGATCTCCGTCAACGAGTTGGACAACGTCCTCCGCTCCCTTGGATCGGGCGTTCCGCCGGAGGATCTCCAGCGCGTCATGGACGACCTTGACACCGACCACGACGGCTTCATTAACCTCTCCGAGTTCGCCGCATTCGTCTGCTCCGACACCGCAGACGGCGACTCCTCCGAGCTCCGCGATGCCTTCGACCTCTACGACCAGGACAGGAACGGCCTCATCTCCGCCGCCGAGCTCCACCTCGTTTTGAACTGCCTAGGATTGAAGTGCTCCGTCGAGGAATGTCACAAGATGATCAAATCCGTCGATTCCGACGGCGACGCTAACGTCAACTTTGAGGAGTTCAAGCAGATGATGACCAACAACCGTGTCAATGGCAATTGCTCCGCACCGTAGAAGACTAGGTACTTTATATTTCAATTTTCATATATTTGTAGGCACTACAATCTCTAACCGATCTGCGTTCGTGTTCGCTGCTGTTATAGTACAATTTCTCTTTTGTTCTCTCTTAGTTTCGTCTTTTTATAAATAATAATAATGATTCTGTGGTCAATTGCTAGATAGAATCTTTAGATATTAGACCAAACGAAGATGAAAATGAAAAAACTCGTATGGTTGCCGTTTCTGTTCGCTAGGCGGTACCGTTTTGGTTAATCGTGGATTCAAATTGTGCATTGTAAATTTGTGTTACGTTTTCCATGATTTTTATTATATGTCATTCTTAGCGGCGATAAACAATTAAATTCGTCAGGAATGCTCAACCTCAATCTGGTTGCGATTTCGGAATTTTCCCTTAGTAGTGGTCAGGTTTGTCGACTTCGTAAATTATACTTGTTGAATGTTTAGTGCAGGCGGTTTGATTTGAAGGGAGAAAAGAACAATTTCCTTCTTTCTTCTGTTTTCTATTTCTTTTTTGGATATGAATGTTGAATGTAAAAGGAGAGATTGTTTTTCATTCAGTATTGTTATACTCGCAAATACACAAACCACACCGCAAACGAGCCGAATTCATGTAATTAATGGCCATGGAAATTGCTACGCCGCACCGTTCAATGGCTGTACATCGTCATAGTTGGGGCATTTTGTATTTTCTGGTTTCTTTATGAAGAATGAAAAGTAGCTGAAAACGTGTGGAAGCGTTGATGGTCAATCATCGTTTTTGAAAATAATATCTATTTTTTCCCATATTATTTTTACACTATTTTTTATATCACATCATTTATCATTAAAATGAACATTAATATATTAATATTTTTTAATTTAATCACAATTATTGACATATGATATAAAAAATAATATAAAAATAAAATAATTGAAATGAATATTTTTCTTTTAAAAAGTAGATTCCATAGATGAGCATGAGGGCTTATAATAAGATTTTTTTAAAAAAAAATATAAAACTTAGATAAAATTTTTTAGATATATATTATATTTTTATTATAAAGTAATTAAAAAATTAAGCTATATATTATATTTTTATTAAAAAATAAGATATATGTCATATTTTTATTTAAAAAAATCACAAACACTTAAAAATTTTATTTAAATTTTATTTTATGAGAATTATGTAATTTTACTTAAATTTTATTTTTTGAGAATTATGTAATTTCTCCAAAAGATCTAAGAGCTGTTTTCTGAAAATTCGAACTCGAGTCTTCCTCCGAAATTGACCCGAATTACTTATAATAAGCTTTATTATAACTTATATAAGTCCCCGATATGGCATAAGCATTAAGCAGTTGGACATTATTTCAAAATTCTTCGAATCTTAGGTTTTTTTTTTCTTTTTATTCTTTTATAAAGAATCTTAATTATTTCAATTACTCAAAAGGTGTAAAGCAACATTTATTAGCGAGTGCATCCGAAATAAACTGTATGTCTATTTATGCGTTGAATTTCTTTTACTTGATAACTATATATATATATATATATATTAAATTTATTTTCTAATTTTTAATAAAATAATATTAAATATTAGATAAAAGATTCGTCAAATAGGATATAAACCACCAATTATTCAATTTGATTCTTCATAGGATATGCGAACAACACTAGTAGCCCCACTAGCTTTCTTAAAAGAATATTTTCTTTTGTTCTATTTTACCAATTCAAATGATCTAATAAAATCAATTTATCCTTTTCTTTATCTTTTGCCTTCTAGTAACGTTTGAATGCTCGAACAATAATTTCAAACATGGTGACTTTTATGCATATCTCTTATTTTATGTATACGTTACACTTTTTTTTCCCCTCACATATCATCATCAAAATATCAGAATTTATTTATTTTATACTTTTTGCTAAATGTATGTTACTTCTAAGTATCACTTTATATAAATGAAAAATTTAGAAATGAGATTTATATAATTTTTTTATAAGAAAATCCACCTATTAATTTTTCATTCCTATTTTTTATATGGGATGTATTGTAAAATTTAGCTCGAGTACTTAATGGTTAAAAAAACTTACATTTTATATAAACAAAGTTATAGCTTATAAAAGTGCTAACTTTACATATTTATTGATAAAATTTACATAAAAAGCTGTCATTTAATTATAAATATGATAATTTCTTACAAGAACTATAACTTTTATTGCAAATTTTTATCCATACTCAACCCCTAATTATCCCCCCACAGTGATGAATTTTGATATATGATTCAATTACCTATGGGAAAAAGGATTGGTAGGAAAATAAGAATATTGAAAATGAGTTATATGTCGAGGCATAGAGAGTGGTGCATGATCCAGTAAAAAAAAAAAGTGGTGCATGATGTTGAGATACATTTTATCATTTGTTTTTGGACTGTTTTTGTCCGTTTTCACATCGATTATTAGTTGGGATTAGCTCATTCACTACAATTGTACCTTGTTTTATGACCAAAAAAAATATATAGTGAAGAAAGACTCTCTTTATTTAAAGGTCAAGCTACTAACTTTAACAAAAATTTAAGTGAGATTACAAATTATTTATTAATGAAATAATTTAGAATTTAAACTTAAATCATACAGTTATCATGAACAAAAAATCAATTATGTGAGTCAATTTCATAGCTCATTACAATTATAACTTACTTTAGGTGTTTATTTCTTTCTTTTTTTAAGTGACTTTTAATTGTGGCCATAATTATATGATATTGGATCCTAGTCTAGCATATTTAAGTAGAAAAGTATGGGATAACAGGTGTAGTTTCTTCTTCTTGATCCCATTCCTGAATTATCACGCATTCTAAATGTAACATCTACTATCTTAGCCTACTAGAGAAAGGTATTAAATTTGATATTTTTTGCTACCAGTTTGGCTTGCAGTAGTAAACATGAGAGTCTTTAATTATATATATAAAATTAACTTGAAAGTCTTGAATCCATTCCTGAATTATCACCCACTCTAAATGTAACATCTACCTTCTTAGCCTTCCAAGGAAAGGTATTAAATTTGATATTTACTGCTACCAATTCGGTCTGCAGTAGTAAATTTTAATTTTTTTTTTAAATTTTTTGGCATAGTCATTAGGGAGAGCTGGCTTTGCAGCTGAGATTTGGGCAAGGGATGGGGATCAAACCCCATACGTTCACCTTTGGTGGGCTGGAGAATACCATGTGAGCTACAGCTTAGGGGCTTCAGTAGTAAACTTGAAAGTCAAATGCTAACAAAATGCATTATATAATCTATACCTTGATGAGTGTAACTAATGTATTAACTACTAAATTCATTTTTCCCCTGAATTTACAAAAAGAAAAAAAAATCAACACAGTACATCTGTTGCGTAGAATCAAATGTAAATTTCTTATAGTGTGACCTTGCACAAAGCTTACTCTAACATATAACAACACAACTTTATACTACAATGGGAATTTTATGTGTCATTCGAATCAGGTTGGTGCTATGTGGACTTATAGGCTGTTTGTTTCACATTTTCATCAACGTCACGGGATGTTCAGCAGAAGTAGCAATCTACCCGGCTTGGTTTGCGTTTGAAACAATCTTAAACAACTTAGTATTCTCATGCATAAAGATGGATTCATTGGCTTGTAAACATTCGGAAAGTATTTGGTCATCTACGAACTGTCCATTGAATTTAGATGTAACATCATAAAGTAGAACTAAACATGCAATTGATTAAGCAATATATAAAAGACAGTGTTAGTTAGAGTTTGTTATAATTAGTTATGCGTAGCTGGCAGATGATTATAACTAATCAGATGATTAGTTTATAGTATATAAGCAGAGTCTTATACATGATTGAGATCTGAGTTCTCATTTTCATCTATTCATATTCGTTTCTCATCAACTCTCTCTCTTTTTCATCTTTGTTTCACTGCATCTCTGATATCTTTATGGTATCAGAGCCCTGCACGCTTCCATGGAAACAAATATCTCATCTCTGATTTCAACTTCAAGATTTGTGTTACAAACTTTCTCCAATCCGATTTCCATAAAGCTTAATGACAACAACTATCTACCATAGAAACAAGAAGTAATCGCCACAATCAAAGGTTTCAAGTTACAAAAGTACATTCTTGGATCTCAATCAGTTCCATCGAAATTTGCTTCTTCAATTGATGAGCAAAATGGAAATTTCAGTGAAGACTTTCTCAACTATGAACAACAAGATCAACTTATGGTGTCTTGGCTTCTTTCATCCATAGGTGAATCAATGATGCTTCGTATGGTTGGTACTGAGTTTGCATATCAGATCTGGCAGAAACTTGAGGTTTTCTTTGCATCTCAAATCAAAACTAAGGTAAAACAGTTAAAACTTCAATTACGAAATGTCAAGAAAGATGCTTCTTTAAAAGGAATTTGTAATAATGTAAAAGGAATTACTTTAAACTTGAATTGAATAATAAATATTACAAAAAAAGTAAGGTGAAAAGTATACTTAATTCCCCTTTGATCTTTTTGTGTTAGATTGACTTGATAAGAAATGTGAGAGAATGTGTGCAAAGTGTTTTCAATCTCTCAAATTCCTTTACCCCTTTTTGTATTTATAAACAATAGTAGTAATTATTATTCACAAAATCATGACAAATGTCTTTGTCCAAAATAGCTATCTAGATCTAATAACATTAATTACTTTGTCTAAATATTATGGATCAGGATCCTTTTAATTTTTTTTCCTCTCTTAAGTGGTCAATTGTAGGAGAGAGAAAGACACAAAAAAAATTAAGTGTGAGACTTAATTAAAATTTGTGAAATTTCTTTTATAACTTTGTGTCTTTTTCT
Organism: Ormosia emarginata; assembly: GCA_029884605.1. Taxonomy (NCBI): domain Eukaryota; kingdom Viridiplantae; phylum Streptophyta; class Magnoliopsida; order Fabales; family Fabaceae; genus Ormosia; species Ormosia emarginata. The sequence continues at coordinate 6,772,438 of JAQQTP010000059.1, read as the reverse complement.
CTCTTATAATTGATTACTTGAGAGAGAAAAAAAATTGAGAGGATCCTCATCCAAATATTATAGACTCAAATTATAACTGCTTCTTAAATTCAAATTCAAATTACTATTATTTGAATTTGAATTTAATTACATAACTGTTTTGAACTTGTCCTTTACTCGAAAGTCTTATTTATAATTTTGAATTTTGTTAGGTGTTGATGTCAACTTTCTCTTTCATCTTGTAATGACAAACTTTGTTGATTTTCTTCTAGCGCTCGATGGAAGCCTCGTATCATTTGTCGAATTCTTCTATTCCTTAGCAAATTTCTGATGTCTTGATCACATGACTCGTTATTTTTCATAACTATTGAGCCTTTGTAAAATTTCAATGGAGATCGTATAAATTGAAATTATTGTCTTTGACATCTCTAGTCAACCTTTAATTATGTTAGCTAAATCTCATTTAGCTAACTGATTGTGTAAGAATTTTTTTTATTTTATTTTTCGTGAATTGAAAAATTTATTTTAATACCAACATACACATAATAGAAATTATAGACCAAATTGTGAGACACATTTCTAATGACCAAAATTTCATTTTTATGTATAAAAAAGTAATCATTCGTACCAAAAAATATTAACTGAAGTTTTAATTCCATTATCTTATCTTAAACCGGAAAGTGAGGTTTTGATTTTAATTTTTTTTTTAATTATTATATTCTTATATCAAATAGTATATATATTTATTTTTATATTTCATTTAATATTATTTATTATATATATTTTTTTATTACTTTTTTTCATTCAATTATATTTTTTAAAAAATATAATAGTACATATATCACTAAAAATTATGTAAGACAATTTTTTTTCCTTTTTTTTTTTGGGAGGGGGAGGGGGATTACACGGTGTTGATTTTTAATTCTATTACCATCTCCTTGTTTGTTTTGGAAAAGTACAAACAGAAACTCCCTAAAATCGTAAAACAGAATAATATGATAACCGGGTCAAACAAGAATCAGCCTAAGTTAATATAGCTTGAATTTGTACCATAAAGTTCGAGTACCAAACCCAGACAGGTATAGTTATCTTCAGTAACTGCCTGTTATACACAGCGAGAGTTTTATTGCCAAGCCCATTGTTAATTTGTTCATTACAACGGCATCTAACCACAAACATATATGATCACATATAAAACTATATTTTGCAAAGAGGAGATAATTTGGAATCATTACCCGTCTATAATTTTTTAACCACAGATGGCTATGATCTAAATAATGTCATTTGATAACCAATGAGTGATGTGCACAAAGCAGTGAAAAGCCAATCCTGGAAAGCCACATAAGCATGAAAATGCCCACTTTCCAAATTGAAAAAATGGGAGCGGACAGGTGGAACAACACTATTGGACATTCTCTGAAGATTGGAGACAACCATGGCTGCCTCTTCCACTTAGTTAATGACATCCACAGGTGTTGACAACATTAAGGACTAGCCATCATGTCTTTATCAATGGTTTCACATGTAAATACTCAATACCCTCCAAAAAATAATGCCAAAGAAATGCGTAGTGCCCCCTTTGTTTTCTAATTTCTAATATAATTTCCAACATTGTATAAATATGATCATGACCTTGCACCCTATGATTACTTTTTTCCTTGCCTCTATAGGTCATAACCAACAAATTTTTTTGGTTAAGTTTTTTCACCTCCTCATTAGCCTTGTTCCTTTTGAATTTCTCCTAAAGGGGGAAGAGGGCTTGAGAGGTAAAGGGTAGAGATTAATAGAGAAGGCTTATATTTATGGCTGATGCATTTGATGAAGAGTGTGATTACCTGTTCAAGGCTGTTCTGATTGGGGACTCTGGAGTTGGGAAATCAAATCTGCTCTCAAGGTTTGCAAAAGATGAATTCCGCTTAGATTCCAAGCCCACCATAGGAGTGGAATTTGCTTACCGGAACATCAAGGTTAGAGACAAACTCATCAAAGCCCAGATATGGGATACTGCCGGCCAAGAAAGGTAACTCGTTTTTCCTCTCTTTCTTTTTCATCACTTCCAATGAATGAGTCTATGTTGTCTCTTTAATTGGTCATCACTTGCAACTTTTATTATTATTTTTTTCTTTTTTCTTTTGTCTGTCCCTTGTTTTGTTAGTCTCTGATCCTTTGTTTTGATCATACCAATGTTATTGTTTCAATGGTGAACGAAATTCATAAGCTCAGAATAACGTTAAAAGAAAACCCTTTTGAGTTTGCAGATCACAATTCAGTTGCATGATAGATTGTACTTTTGGCCTTGTCTTCTTTCTTGTCCCATTGTGTGTTTTATTTCTTATACAATGTCTTCGTTCTCGTGTCAATGAAAGGTTAAGGCTTTTCCATCTGGGGTTTCAACTCTCAATTTCAAAGTGGGTGTCCACTGGGTTTGCTTAATGTAGAAGATTTTAATATGAATTCAGCTCATTTGACTTATTTATTATTAGACTCCTAAGTTCTGCTTTGCTTTTCTTTCCTTATCTACTTCCCCACAAACATCTTGTCCCACTTCTACTTTAGTCCTGCAGTTTTGTTACCTAAGCAAGCCAAGTTCTGATATTAGTTCATGTTTATTGGCCTGAAATAAAGAAAAACAGCTAAGGAGGGAGTAAAAGTAGGAACAATATTTTAGGATTTTTAAAACTGTACTGCTCATCCGTGATGATCTCTTAAATTTGATGTGATAATTTAAAAGTCATGGCTGTCAAATGCCAATTGAGTACTGGTTTGGTTACGTGGGGGAAAGATGTTAGAAAAGTAATAAAGTATCACTAAAATTCATTCAGTGGGACCCTTAAGACATTGAGAGATTATCATGAATTGAACTCCAACCATGGATTTGGATTTGTGGCTTGATACAGAAACATGTTCACCAAAAATAATACTGAATATATCATTAAAAAATCTAAGGCGTGTCTTCCGTATGCTTTATTGGAACCACGCCGTAATTTTCTCCTTTTCTGTGGGTGCTTCATGTAACTTTTGTTTTTCCCAACTTACAACTTGTTTGGTTGTTTATAAGTTAAATCAATATTTTTTTTAAAAAAAGTTATTATAAAAATATTTAGTTATATTTGATAAAATTAATTTTAATTTTTATGTGAAATTTAATGTATTTTATTTTTTTTAATAGTACTGAAATTTTAGTTTTTAATTTTAAATTTTAAATTATTTTTTATATTTTGAGATATAAATATTATTTTATTTTTAATTAAATAATTTTTTATTTTTTTATTTTTATTTTATATTTTAATACATAAAATAATTTTTTATATCATTTAAATAAAATAAATTAACTTAAAATTATTTTTTAACTGACATATTTAAATATAATCAATTATTAAAATAATTAAATTTTCATAATTATTTCAAATACACACTTAAAAATTTCTTGGTTTGGATAATGACATCGACACTCATTAGACTTGCTTTTTCTTTGCCATCCCATAAAAAGAATTTCACTATTTTTGCCTTTGGGTTACATGCGCACAATTTCCTATTTCTTTTTTTTTTTCTCCTTTATGGTTTTCTGTTCTTTGCATTTCATCATGAGAAGAGCAGAAAATCTTCTCTCTCTGTCTACATGACAGATCTAGTTTCTAGCAGAGTTGAACAATGAATATGCCACCGTACCTGTGTTCCATTAATTGATTTTAATGATGTGAATGAAAAATAAGTGAGTTCAAAGAGTAGGGGTCACTCTTAGTAGGTAAGTGTAGAAATCAAGTTTTCTTTTTTCCATAATGCAGTGCAGTCTTAAATAGCATAACATTTGGGCGAGGCGGGTCCAGGACATGGACTTTGTTCTCCTTACATTAGGAGAAATATTTATGTAGATTTAATTTATATAACTTGTGTGAATTAAATTAATTAACAAATAATATGTTATTATTTTTAATGTAAAATAATTATATGGTAGAAAGATAAGAAAACATGGAAGTGATTGAGAGAACAAACAGAAAAGCAAATTGGCAATCAATTAGTCAGGTGGAGAAATGCATGTGAGGTGGTGAAGATTTTGGTCGCCAGCTACTCAATCAAACAATTTCTTCTTTCTAATTATTTAGAAATTCTTAATTACTCTTAGAAATAAAAATTTCTCTTATTCTATACTGTATATTATTAATAACATGTTTGATATTGATTAAATTTGAAAAAAATATGATTTTTTAATCAAAAACTCTCTCAACAAACTTTAGATTATAATTTATTTTAAATATAAAATAAACTACTTCAAACATACTTTAAATTAAATATATAATAACTAAGTTATGTAAGTGATTAATGTATACAATTTCAACTATATTTTCAATGTTTTTTTGAACTGAACAATATTTTCAATGTTTTAATTGAATTTCATTATCAGAATTCAGAAATATGGATATAATTTTGTGGCAGGTTTAGAGCAATCACAGGCTCATACTACCGAGGAGCCTTGGGGGCATTGCTAGTCTATGACATAACCAGGCGATCAAGTTATGAGAATGTAAGAAAATGGTTAGTGGAACTAAGAGAGTTTGGAGGCCAAGACATAGTGGTTATTCTGGTGGGAAACAAATCTGATCTGGTCCAATCTAGAGAAGTTGAGAAAGAAGAGGGAAAAGGGTTTGCTGAAACAGAAGGGTTATGTTTCATGGAAACCTCTGCTTTGAAGAATCTGAACGTTGAGGAAGTATTCTTAGAAATGATCACAAAGATCTATGATATCACAAGCCAGAAAAGTTTGGAAGCCAAAATGGATGAGAAACCCATTAATATTTTGAGTGGGAAGGAGATCCATATAGCAGCTGATGAAGTGACTGCAACTAAACAAGCTACTTGCTGTTCAACATGAGAGCTTGCCAGGGAAAATTTTGGGATTTTGCAAGAATCTTTGAGTAAATGAGGGAATATTGATTCTTCCTATTTTCCCCACTTTTCTTTACATTTTTTTCTGCTTATTGGCTTTTCTTTATTACATGATGACGATGGAATTTTTTTTCCCTTCAATATAAGTGATGACTTGATGGTAGATTGTAAATGCTGACTTTTATATCATACATGGATTTATTTGGACTTTTTGCAAGTAGATGATTAGCATTACTATTGGTGTTACATTAAGAGACATGTAGAAACCCATTTCTTACAGTGAGAATTTTTTTTCTTTTGAAACCCAGTTGTTAGATTATAATACTGTGCATTTGAATTTAAAATTATATTTGACCCAGAAAATCAGAATTTGAAATTAGATAAATTGTAATTATAATTTTTACCACAATCCAAGTAATGATTTTAAAATTGATTTTTTCTTGCACTGTAAAATAAAAATATTTTAAAATGTAATATAGGGATATTTTAAAAATGAGCTTAAATTTAATTTACTTAAAAAACTTTTCATATTTATACTATCAAGAAATAAATGCAACATCATTTTTTCTTTTGTCTTTAACTAAGTTATTTTTACTGACATTGTTATAAAATTAACTTTTGAACCAAGGTAATAGAGAGTTAATAAATGTCATATCATTGCAGTAATTATTTTTTATATTATTAGTAAATCTAAATAAAATATTTTTTAAAATTTAAATAGGTGTCACTTGTTAAAATTGAATTTTGTAGTGTTAATTTGATGAATTTTTTCAAAAAAAAATTCCTCAGTGCCTAGATTCAACTCCATTATGTACTCATGTGTATAAAAAATCTAGTGAGAGGAGTTTTATTATGCATAGAAAGTAAATTTAGGAGGTCAATTAATCGAGTCGGTTTTTATGTTATAATTTTAAAAGATCTAAAATATAAATTCAATACAAATCAAAATTAGTATATATATATATATATATATATAATATATATAAACTTGATTTTAGTATTTTTTATAGCCAATTTTGTTTAATTTGAAAAAAAAAAAAACTAAATATCTATAAATTGGTTTGGTTTTTTGATAATCAAAGGTGAATCAAACCAATTTGTATCTATAATGATAGATACCCTCCCATTACTAGATTTTATGTGAGGATAAATAAAGAAAAATATAGTACGTTAGTGACTCACGTGAGCAAGAGAGGTGAGGTAGAAGGGAACATGCATAGGATTTTATTGCAACTGCCTAGACACGTGACGACAGGGGAGAGGAGAAAGGGATAATGGTATTCTGTTAAAGCAGAATGAGGATAAATGTGATAAGGAGAGGCACGGGAGAAGCAGGCAGAAATTGTGTTAGAATTTTGGGTGGGAGAGACCAAATTCTATTTTCCTTAAAAGCTTAGGCTATCTTTTCTTTCTGTAGTTTCCTTTTATTTCTACTATTTCTATTTGTATCAGACCCCACATATTCTAATATCTCCCTAAAATTAGTTCAGTAAAAGAGAAATATAATCTATATTTCTTGTTCTATGTTGTGTTTCTAATACAAGATCTTATCAGTCTCTTCCCCTAGCATCATTATAATTATAATTATCATTAAAAACAATATAATGAAAGAACAGAAGGTTATAACTACTTAAACATGCTAATACAATATACTTGCTAAAATTTTCTTAATTACTTAAAAAAAAAATTATGGCATTCAAATAACACCCTTAACATAATTCTTAGTTCTGACACTTTCACAAACACAATACTTATTTAGAAGTTGGCATATGTCCCAAGATACAACACATAAACTTACCACTACTCAATTTCTGGAATTTGGTCCTTGGGTTTTTTTTTTTTAATTACAACTCTCTCTATTATAATAGCAAAGCACATATAAGACAACTGAAAAGAATAAAATGAAAGGGTAAGTCACTAGAGAGTGAGAGAAAGGGGAAGGGACGAATAAAGATACCTTCAATTGTATTGTTTCAGCATCTTTTGACCATTTTTTTTCCTCCACGAACTGGAAATTCATCATCTTAGGCCGTAGGAACTTTGTTTTGTTAATGCCCATCCTTCCATCAAAATGAGGATTAGATTCAGGATCAACATCTAATACAGTGGTCGGTACTTCAACTCCAAGTTTTAGTATTTTAAATGCTTCTTTCTTCTTTGTTATGGTTGACACGAGAAATGTTGGCCTAGAATGGAGTCCATTATAGGGTTAAGATGACAATCCCGAATTATAAGCAAAACAAGATGAACTCGATAAATAGTAGAGAGACAATAGTCCGTTTCTTACTCTTCCAAGATGTCGCACACCATCACCAACGCCTATCGAGCCACCACCACGCTGAATGCGGTACCCCACGATCTCCAAGCCAACTCTCCTATATGCAAGCATATACTCTTTAGCCTCTCCTCATCACCTTCTTATGCCATCCATTGATCATTCCCAGGTTTGACTGCCAAGAACGCCAACTTGAAAGCGATGTCGTGCTCCACGTGCAACCATCAATCACAACAACCCCACAAACCCAAAAGTGCCGCTCCACCGCAATCCAGATTAGAGTGGAGTGCTGCAGCGAGAGTGAGAAGGCAAGAGAGTGAGAGATGGAGAGGGCGAGAGAAAAAGAGAGAGAGAGAGAGAGTATTTTAGGTTTTTGGTTATCCCCATACCAAATCTTTCATGAAAGATCTAGTCAACATAAGATCAGAAAATGTTAAAATTTGTGATTCTTTAAAATATTTTAATTAAAATTTAAAATGAAAATAACGGCAGTTAAATTCACCATTTTATACATTTAACTATCGTTTTTTACTTGTAAAATAAGACAAGTCCTTATCACCATCAACATAAACTCTCGATGTATTATACTACATATTACGACAATTTGTTGATAACGAGGGCCATTATGATTCTCGAAGGAATCCTTTATTAAAAGTCAATGCCTTCCTCATAATTTATCTTTTTTCTCAATGCCCTTTGAATCTTTGTTGCAACCAATTGCCTTACAATTCGACTAAAGAACTATTCAATGTGTTGTGTTCCACATTTCGAGACATCATTAGCTTCTTCGATCAATAATATCGCCAATGTCATATGTCACAACAATAACATATTGAATCATAAAATGATCTAAGGAACTCTAAAAAATTCAGGAAAAAGAACTTACACATTGATAAAGTAACTAGCATATGGTGTTCAAAGATAAATTGGATTTGATGAATGATATTTGATGAATCATGTTTTTTTTTAATGTTTGGATTGAGTTTGTATTGAGTTTAGATTAACTTTGGATATTCGCAAGTTATTCTACTCATATGTTCTTATCATATCTTTAAGTATTTTATTTTAATTATGTTTAGATTATGTTTGAGTGTTATTATATATTTGTCTTTGCCTGCGACACCATATTTACCATAATATATTATTATGTATTTTTTAATTATGTTTGTAATATACTTGTCACTTTTTTATGTGGAGCATCCACGTCCAATTGCTGCCAAAGGCTATAAAGAGTATGTTTATGCATTGGCAATGAATGAAGGTGGATCAATTATGGGAGTTGACAATTGTGAGGTAGATGTTTTGTTTGCTATTGATATGAAATTAAAATTTTAGAACATGAATTATGGATTATGCTATTGAGCTGGGTTGTCTGTCATTTTTTTTTGTTAGTTTTAAGTGAACTACGACAGTTCTAAACAACTATTTTATGTTTTTTTGTTGGTTTTATGTAAATTATGACAGTTTTGATCATTGTAATTTACATTTTTTTTGTTGGTGTTATGTAAATTACGGCAATTATAATTGTCGCTTTATGCAAAAACTAAACCGTCATTTTATACATGGTAAATTATGGCGGTTGTCGTGACAGTTAATGAGAAATTGTTGTATTATACCGAACGACGAAGATAATTATGTCAATTTTGAAAACCGCCACTGATGCAAAAAATGACAATTAAAACTGCCATAATATGCAAAAAAACTGCCATAATTTATCCTTTTTTTGTAGTGACACATGTACTCTTCCTTTCTCTTATCATTTTTCACTTTAGTAAAATGCTGACATATGATGTGTTTTACACGAAAAGACTGCCAAATGTTTTCTCACTTTTCGTTTGAAAGATATTTTCTAAAGCTTTTGTTTAAAGGAGATCTAAAATATTTAAGTCGATGGATGCAACATAAATAACAAATATATATATATATATATATATATATATATATATATTCATTTGGTTTTCGGATTTGAAATTTCAAATCCAAGAATCGAACTAATTAAGCTTTACTTGATTTGAATTTTACTTGAATCAATCAATATATCCGAATCAAACTGAACTAATTTAATTTGTTCGGTTCAGATTGATCGAATTAGTCGGGTTATTTGAACGAATTTACACCCCTAATAGAAGCAATAAAGTTTTACTTATCCTAAACTTAGTTCTGTAACCTCAAAATTTGTGTGAAGAAATCATATTGTTTATATGTTGTTTCTTTCTTTTCTTCATGTGCTTATTTTCTCTTTTAAAGCAATATTTATATTAATGAAACTGTTTTTTTATAAATTTTCTAAAAAAAAGTTATTCCACTAATTTTCATATTGTTTGGAATGTATAAACTTTCGTTATATGTAAAAGAATAGTTTTATAAGAGCTATGTTACTTGCACAAATAGCAAGTAACACAAATTTTACACAATTTTTTTTTATGTGCACAAGGGTTTTTTTTTAAATATTTTTAGCAGTATCTTTTCTTTTTTTATTCTTTGGTTTAAGTGAAAAAACTTTAAAAAATGGTTTGTGTCATTTTTGTATTACTGATCTATGTGTATGTAACAATTTTCTTTCTATAAATATTAGAATGCCTTTTATTTTAGTAGCGAACTAAGGATGCATTTGGTGGAATCACGGATAACATAATGATGACAAAAAACACAGTTTTCATAATAACATAGTTATTACTTATCGACCTTTATCATGTGTTTGATACTTTAACATGATAGTATAGTCAAATCAGGTCAAATTTTTTTATCCTATTCTAACTTGATTACTCTATCCTCCCTCACCCCTATGATTAGACCTGATAGGATGTCTCTTCCCACCTTACCCCTCGACTTCATCCCTCTTAATCTAAGCCTCTCATGAACTCCATCCCCAGCCCCTAGACTAATCACCATCCCTATCCTTCTCCAACCAACATTGATTTGTTTGGTGATAAAAAAGTTCTGATTGCTTCCCGTTTGGGCTTCATTTTTCAATTCCATTCAGTTCATATCGGGCAGTGGCGGAAAGCTTTGATTCATATCCGATTTGGTCAATTCCAGACGCCATTGAAGCTTTAGAAGCAACAAACGTATGCTCAGTGTGGTGCACATATATATATATTACAGTACTATATCGATAATCAAACTAACTATTCATTTGATTTGAGAAATGAATCTATGAAACACAATCAAATACAAATACAAAGATTTTTTTATCCTAAATTAAAAATAACATTGAAACCATTTATATGGTTAGGTTGTGTTTATTTTTTTTTAAATAATGAAGTGCAAAAATCGTAGCACTCGTAGAAGGTAGGGAACAAAAATTGTTAATTTGTTTCTACTTCTTTAGGTTTTTTCAAATTTTATGACTAAAAATGTTTTTCTTTTCTTCAATTACTGCATGATAACATTAACACTAATTAAAAAAAAATTTATTAACATTTATTAGGATATCTCTTTTTTAAAACAAATTTTTTTGTAAAATTTTTTTTAATTATGAGATTAAGGTATCTATGATGTGTAGTTGATTAGGATGACCTGTGTATAAGAGGTGGTGAGGAAGATGAATGTTAGTATAGTTATATTAAATAGTTATATATACTATCAAATTACTTATACTATTTGTATTACATATTTGATAGTATAAGAAAAAGTTTTAAAGTTCATTGATAATTTATCTTATCGGGGCTTATCCCTTTTTTATATTTTAAGTAGTATCTTTTCTTTTTTTTCTTCTTTGGCTTAAGTGAAAAAACTTGTATCACATTTTTGTATTACTGATTTATGTGTATGTAACAATTTTCTTTCTATAAATATTAGAATGCCTTTTATTTTAGTAGCGAACTAAAGGTGAACAGAAAGCACCACATCAATACTATTAATTCAAAGGAAAATGTGTTTTTTGCATAAACAGAGAAACTTATAGCACACATATAATGGAGGAAATCTGGAAATCAAACTTGGCCTTTATGCTTAGCCGACCTTCAATTACATGGGCCTCTTCAATTTGTAAATGGTCTCATCTTTGGAGGTAAAAGGGCAGTATGAACACAAACTCTTCAATTAATGGAAGTGAATGAACAAGTTCACTATAGAAAGGTCAGTAGAATTAATTTCCATGGATGTTAAATTTAATTAGTGGACTAAGGTGACCATAATTTACTAGAAAGGATTATCTTCTATAAGTATATAACTTTGTGTGATCTTTTATAAATTTTAAAATAAATAAATGCTAAAAACATGTGATTTTCTCTTTTAAAAAGAGTTACTTAAAATGTTAATTTCTAAAAGTATATAATTTTGTATGACCCTTTATAAATTTAAAAAAAATGAGTATATAATTCTCTTAAACTTTATTTTTTTTTATAAATTATCATTATAAATTTTAAAATCTTTTTAATTAATCTCTAAATTTTAATTAATATCTTAATAGATCAATATGTTTAATTTGAATATGTTAATTTATTAATAATGATATTGTGTAATAATATTTTATTTATTTTATAAGAAATAAAATATATTTAAAATTAGATTTTAATAAACAAATTAATAAATAGTTTTAATAAAAAAATTAATCAAATATTATCAATTAACAGATCTAAATTAATATAATGTTAATTAAAATTAATTAATTAAAATTTTTTTAAAATTAATTAATAATTTATAAAATGAAAAATTTAAATTTAAATTTTCTTAAATTTTATAATAAATAAATGTTTGTTTTCTTTTTTTAAAAAATAGTATATGGATAAATATTTAATTTAGAAAATGACTAGTACCACAAATTCCAATTAAAATTTGACTTTGGAGTTTTTTGTAATCTCTATACTTAGTACTTTTATAAAATTTTATAATAAATAAATGTTAAAAAATGTGATTTTCTCTTTTAAAAAAATAGTATATGGATAGAAAGATCCATAATTTAGAAGTCAATCAATGACTTTTAATGTACCAATCAAAAAAAAAAATTCTCAAAATTTATCTTTAAAAAATACTTTAGTAAAGTCCAAGTGTTGAAATAATTAAAAAGTCATTGACTTTGGAGTTTGGATTTGTAATCTCTATCTTCACATTAATACTTTTATAATTGGTATTTATTTATTTTTTTAGATAAGGTACATTGGTAGTTATTATTGATATTCTTTCGGCTATGAATATGATTTTAGCATTGGTATATAATATACATATATGTGCGTCCAGTAAATAATAAAATGATAATCAAAGTAGTATCACATGGTACTGATTGAATAAGGTCGTTTTACCTCAATTTCACAGAAATAGAGGGTTCAGTGTCTTCTTGTGTTATTTTTATTCTTCGTTTACTAGCTACTGCATGGAGCATTGGGCTACAATGATCCTTCTCATGTGGGAATCTGTTGTCATTATTTAGTATTTACATGGTAACATGGTTCAATCAGAAAAATGATTCCCTGACTCTTTTTCTTCACTCTTTACTCTACAATAGGAGAATTTAACAGTTCTTTTTCAGTTTCAGTTTCTTCTCAGGCGTGGCTCAGAAATGCAATCCTTTTACATTTTTAGAAGACGAAGAAACTGATAACATTTCCCAATTAGCCAATTCTGCTACTGTGAAACAGAAGAGGCCTTCAAGTAAATGCCTGGACTCTACAGGAATGCTGAAACAAACAAATAGCTACAAACTAGTGATGCTCCAGACAAGGCAGAGGAGGATTCTGCTGCAGCTGCTCTGCCTAGCATGTGTAGGAAAAAGAAAAAAAATCTTAAGAAGTCAGAGAAAGAGAACAAGTTGAACCCTTCAATGGTCAAGGCCAAGCATGCCAAGTTCAAGAAGGCCAAGAAGTTCTTGAGAAACGCTGGAGCTTTTCTTGTTCTTTTGTTCATCTTTGGAAATTTCCTAGTAGCACCTTCCGTCTTTGCCAGTTCCTTACTCAATTTTTAACTTCCTTAGTTTTAAAGTTTAATTCTTATCTAGCTTAAGATTAAAGGTATATTTTATGAGACTTATCTACGTAGCACTGATACTTAAAAATACTCGTTATATTGATATATGATATGTTGAATACTTTGATTCTTTTAAATATTTTTTATTTATAAATTAATTATTTTTTAAATTTTGGTCATATCAATATATCAATATTATATTATATTTGTGTCTCATATATGTATTTTATTTCTTAGATAGTTATAGATAGTCAACCGGAGTGGTTCAGTTGATATGGATGACAAGTAACAGTGTAAGCTACATTGATGCATGAGTATTTTTATCTCTTTTGGGATAAAAGATATATAAGTGCCTATTATGAATGGAAAAGCTAAATATGAGAGCCATAAAAACAATTATGTTATTTCTTATTTTCTCGTAACAAATTCGCATATAAGCATTAATGGGATAATAAGATTTCATTATTTGGTTTTATATTCTTGAAATAACCAAAATCTTACATTTTTGGGTATTTGATTGTTTAAAGAATATACAAGAGAGATGTAAAATTATCCAAATAAACAGTGAATGACACATAATTCAAAATAAAAAATAAAATATCTTCATTTTTAAATATTATGTTAAGAAAAGTTGACTCATTTGATTGATCTTCCACTCATGACAATTATATAACTTATATTTGAATTTAAAAATATTCTATTGGAAAGCGACATATAATTTTACTGTTTCATTGAGGCCAGTGGTTTCTCTAATATTATAATGGAGAGAGTCTTTCCTCACCTAAACTTATACATAAAAAAATATAATTCAAAACTATGGTCATAAATTGTAATTTTTCCAAAAGAAAAGAGGGGGTTTAAGTTTTTCGTCGCTTTTTTTTTTTTTGGGTCTTCCAGTTTTTCTTGGCTAAGAAATGCAGCCCGAGTAAAAATACAAATCCATTTTGCCTTGGACGAAAGCCCAGTCTATAGCTGGACAGAATGGGCATGTGTTGAACATCGGACCTTATTTGGGCCTTAGCTAACCAACTAGCCCAATTTTAGGCCCACGTTGAAGCCCGTTAGTTAGTTGGTCGTTGTCGGGGGCGAAATAATAGGGTAACGCGCAATGGGACCCAATCGAAGCAGTGCGATTCACTCAACATTGTTTGCCCCATGAAAACATGTTTCACGACCCGCATGTCAGTCTACCCTTCACTCTCCCTCTTCTTCCCACACCTTTCAGGCCCTTCTTCTTCATCCATCTTTGAAGATCATCGTCTTCTTCTGTATTCGTCTTCTGCAAGAGCATAACTTCCTCCAAACGCTGCGTTCCGCTAAACATGCCCCAATTGTGGCTCTCTGACAATTTTCTCTCGCATCTCACGCGCTGATTCGCTTTTCTCTCTCACACACCAGCTGAAACCACCGAACACAACAATGGCGAATTGGATCTCCTCCAAACTCAAAGTCGCCGAGAACATTCTCCACCAGGCAAGTCCAACAACAACAATGCTCAGCATTTTCTTTTTCACGGTGGATTAATTCTTAGCTTTTCTGGATCCCTAATCATAGCGAATTGTAATTTCTTCGTTAATTTTAATTAACAGCATGATTATAATTTTTTTTAATTTTTTTGCTTTTTCTGCGATTGTGTAACGGACGGTTCAGATCGATCAGCAAGCGGCTGAATCGCTTCGCAAGAACGAGAGGCTTCGATCCGACGAACCCAGCATTGATGATACTCCTGCGAAATCAGGGAGTTCTGTGTCTCTGAAGGATCAATTGAAGAAGAAACCCCCTGAGAACACGAATGAATATCATGGAAAGTTGCGTAGTGATCCCAATTTTAACGTCCTTAAAACCACACCAACTGCACCCAAACCCTCTCCCAAATCTAACCCTATACTCACTGATGCTGATTGGACTGAACTCCTTAGTTCACCTAATCAGCCTTTGGCTTCTGGGGGGAACCACAATAATGGGGTACCTGCAGCCCGTGGATTGAGCAAAAGTAATAGGAAGCAGAAGAGTTTGTCTTTGGCGTCATTGATGGCCGACGTAAAGAGGAATCCAAATAGCGGTAACAGTGGTTCAAGGTCTTTGAAGAAGTTAGACTCTGTCAAAGAAGTTAAATTGAGTGGAAAAGCTAGTGATGATGGGAAGGAGTCTACCTCTTCGGGTTCGACTGAGAGACATTCGAATGTAGAATCTGAGACTGATGGTAAGTGGATGAGAGAACAAGAGTATGCTGGTAAAGGCAATGCTGAAAAGCTTGTGGTTGAGACAAACAATAAGGAAAATGAAGAAAATGATCGCCGTTTTAATTATAGGGACCTTTCTCCGCCAGAATCTTTGCAGGCGGACAACGAAAATTTGGCTGCGGAAACAATACCAGTATCGGGGGTTGATAAGGTGGATGAAGCTAAGATGGCAGTAGATGTTGGTCGCAGTCAATTGAAAAATGCAATAAAGGGGAGGCGTGAGCTTAATGCAGTCTCTGGAAATTCCACACCTGGTGATTTGAAAAGGGATTCTTCCATGGCAAGTGATGGAAGTTCTGATTCAGATACAGATTCCAGATCAACATCTGATTCTGAAAGTGAACGTGAGAGGGAGGAAAGGAGAAAAAAGAGGGAAAGGATCCTGGCTGAGAAAGCAGCAGCTAATGCAATAAATGCTATCAAGGAACGGGAGAATATGGTGGCCAAATTAGAGGGGGAGAAGCAAAGTCTAGAGAAAATACTTGAGGAGCGAGCTAAACAACAAGCACAGGAGGTAATGTTATGACAGTTCTTAGAACTGTTCTTTATGTCTGCTTTTTCACTTTTGTGTTATACCAATTATGCTCAACATGATGTCTACTGTAGGATATGAATAATATTGGACAAATTTCTGGAATGTCTTTTTCCTACTTGATGTATTGCTGATTTGGTGGAAGAAATGAAATAACTTTTCAAGTTTCCATAGTATAGGAATTTCTTCTCCTAATGTGCTGAAATTGCTTCAAAGTTAATTGTTGTCTAGATGACTGTTCTGGTTGGCACTTAATATTTTCTGTTTGTTGGTTATTTATCTAATCCTCTTTGTTCCTTCCTCAGGCTTCACAGCTTCAGTCCACTATGATGGAAACAATGGAAGCTGTTGAGTTAGAAAAGCAGAAACATAATCATACTAGAATGGAAGTTCTTGCACGTTTAGCTAAACTGGAGGTATGTTAATTTGACTTATTTAAGCTATTTGTTTGTTCCAAATGGTAGTGTTATATGATGTATATCTTACTACACCTTTCAGTAAATAATTTATCATGATGTTTAGGTTCCACAAATATCTAGATAAGCTTGTCGTTGATAAATGTCTGAACTGGTTGCAGACTGCTAATGCTGATCTTGCAAGATCCCTCGCAGCTGTGCAGTGGAACCTTGAAGTAGAGGTATGTTTAGATTCTTAGATGACTTCCCTCCACCCCACATGATCCATAGTTGTAGCTATTGATAAAATTCTTAAATTGTTGAATAAAAAATTTGACTTGCCACTACTTATCACAAGGATTTGGACTTTAGTCCTAAATTTGTGAGGATTTATGATTTCTTAAAAATAGCAACAACATTATTAATAAGATAATTAATAAGGCCAAACTAACATCATAATGAAAGCTGATAAGAGCCAAGTATCTTAAGACCTCATCTCTATTACTGACTCTGACAGTGGCTAGAAGAATTTCCAAAATACTGCTGGAACTGAAAATTAAAAAACTAAAACTGAATTGACCAGTCAACTCCCTAAAGATGTTGTGATTGCAAATGTTGCTTATTGAAGGATTAGAATGATACCCTTATATCAGAATTGAATTGACCAAACAGTTTGATTCACTCTAAATTCCTTTGCTTTCTTGATCCCTGGATCATCCTCATATCTGGGCAATAATGTAAAATTATTGTGAGTTAACTATGATATGTTTTTGTACCAGGTTAAACAAGTAGCAGAACTCAGACAGCAAATTGCATCAAAAGAGTTGGTTCATGAAGGTACTGTTCCTTTGCAAAGTCATTGACTCATTGTCAGATACATTATTTCATTCCAACAGATATTAGTGTTTTTTTCATGGAACTCATTGGCTACCTAGGTTTATACCCGTCTCATTTTAGCTTGAACGTGTATTAAAACCTTAAAGATTAGTCTATGATTTTTTAATAAAAATGGCAAAAGATTAGTATAGGCCTATAGGGACAATTTTCAAGCTTATTGAACAGCATATAAATAATGATTACTTTGGGTATATTCAATAGACTGGTGAATATTCATGATTTAAAGCTATTCAATGTTTCAGACAGAATAGGCAGTTAGTATGTGATCAAAGGACACCATTTAGGTTTGAAGCAAAGTTATGCTAGGCTGCTATAGGGATTCCAGGAACCACATCAACTAGGATGTCCCTTTCTCATACCTGAGAATATCTTTGATGTAGAATATGTACTAGTACTGTCTTTCTTTCTGCAGATCCTGGCCAATGATAGCTAGGCTCGTCATTCATCAGTGAAAATTAAATTATTATGTATTGCAAATTGGTTATTTAGGGTGCTAGAGTAGTCAAGATATGTTGAAATGAGTTGGTCTGTTAATAGGCTGATCCCTTAACCTTTTGTAGAGCTCAAAAGGAGCATGAGGAATCCTCATCAAACTGGAGCTTCACAAAATCAAGTAAGTTACTGAAACTGGTGCATAAATATTTTGATTTCTTTTGTTTACTTTTTCCTGAGCTGTTTAAGAGGGAGTCTCTGTAGTATCTTCTTTTTGTTAGATCCTATATTCCTTTTTTAAACTTATATGGTCAGTGTATTTTAGTAGGATATTCTTGACATCTGTTTATGTATGCTGATGTTGTAGCTAGCTTCAAAAGGAGTTGAGTTTGAACGAGAAATTCTGGAGGCAGAGCACTCTTTAATTAATGATAAAGTTGCACAATTGCAGGAAAAAGTAAGCTTTTATCTTGAGTGCTGATCTATATTTGCATATTTTTCCTTTGAACAGCTATGATGTTTCAGATGCAATATATTTCATGATTTTTAGTAGTTTGTCTTGAATTTCCTATCGAGAACTTTGGAGTCTCTTTTTTTTTTCTTCATATTAAAAGGGGATTTTTCTTGCTACAGTTATCTAGTTATATTTTAGAAAGATAAGGAAGTACTGAAAGGATCAAAATAAGTCTCCTAATTAATTTTGCTTGTATATTCCAGTTTCTCCATTATGTTGTATTCTAAATCTTGGAATTTTTGTATGTTCCGCATCCTTTTTCTTGTTTTAAAATTTACCCAACTTTGTGTCCTGTTATACTATTATAGAAAAGGGATTTTTTATCCCAAAAAAAAAATTATGGAAAAGGGATTTGTCCATTTGATGTCCATTTTTTACGTTCATAAAAGCTGAAATGTTTTGCTTAAATATAATTGAAAAGTGAGGTGAAATCCTCATATTTAAATCAATTTCAAAGGCTCACCACTTACACAGTGTTCCTACTGTTAAGGAACATTTTCAAATGATTAATTTTTAAATATATTGCAGTTTTTAAATTAGTTTTCATTCAAATTTGGAATTTCAAAATATAAAAAATGTCATGCTATCATAATCAAATTAAAATTAAAAATTTCCTTTAAACCCACATTGCTGGTACTTGTTCTAGTACAGATTTAACTCCATTCACTAAGTTTTGCGTTGGGCCTGTCTAGTTAATATAACTTCCTTCTGCCGTGAAATTATTTAATATACTTGTACATCATAGGCAAGGAAGCTGGAAGCTGACATTGAAATGACAAGGAAGGAGATAGAAGAGCCAACAGAAGTTGAAGTTGAGCTCAAGCGAAGGCTTCATCTAATGACTGACCATTTAATACAGAAACAAGCCAAGGTGTGTCTTTCATACATCCAGTTGGCTGTAATATTTTTGCAAATGCTCATGAATCACTGTTTTAAAACCAGACTGGACCAGCCAGTCCGATCAGTCCAATTGGTGACTGAACACATTAGCAGTTTGTACAAACCCCCTAACTTCTTTGCAATCAAACCAGAATGACCAACAAAACTAACCGGATCTGGTTTTCAGAATACAGCAGGTTAAAAAATGCAAACCAAAAGTTTTTTAAAAATTTCATTCAAATACAGAAGTGGGACTTTACAGACTGGCTTGTTTCAGAAACCTACCTATTCAAACAATTTTTTCTGCTTGTTAACAGGTTGAGTCGCTCTCCTCTGAGAAGGCAAGTCTTATATTCAGAATCGAGGTATACTTTCTACTGACGCCATGATACTAATTCTTGGAAATCATGATATACTTGATTTTCAATTTTCTTAATCAACTCTACAGGCAGTGTCAAGGTTGCTGGATGAGAACATGTCAGCATCAGGTGCAACAGATACGAATCCTGCCTCCTCATCAAGTGACTTAGAATCAGGATTATGGGAGCTCTCTAATTCAAAGTTGAAGCCTATGTTAAAAGCCAGAATTCATTCTGGCAAGAGACAACTGGGATCACTGCTTCAGCAATTAGATTATATTTTTGTGACTGGTGCACTTTTTTTGAAAAGGAACTCAACGGCAAAATTATGGGCTTTGATTTACCTTGTTTGCCTTCATTTGTGGGTGATTTATATTCTAATATCACATTCTGGGCCATCAAATGAGGGTAGATCCGGCGCTGTGATGTCGTTGGAGAACATTAATAACACTGGAGGAGCATGATTGTGTTTTGATGTCTCGTTACTTATGTCATTTACCTCAGCTTTTAGGAGGTCTTCGTTTGATTGGATATAATTTGTTACCCGAGTATATTAAGCACCCACGGTGGATAACTGGATATGTAGCAATATTGTACGGTACCACACCATGACCAGAAAAATATAATAATGGTGAAGGAAAATGCAGGACTGCATACCGTCCTATTTCGATGAATTACTTCTTTTTTGACAGTGTGAAACTTCACTCGAGAACGAGAGACTCCATCAGAGAGGAGCAATTTGTATTAAAAAATAGTTGAGTTGGGTTTGAATTCTGAATGCTGGTCAAATGATGAGAAGCGTTCGTAGGGATTCTGAGTTTGAGTATTAATAAGTATTTTGTATGTACAGTGTAGCAACAGATGTAGTCACGGAATAAGCCTCTAGTCAGTGGCTTGGAGAGGCTTGGTTTTGAGCTCACTGTTGTGACCTTAGCATTAATAATCAAAGATGCCTATGCAGTTTATGATTATCTCTTAAATTTGTAGAGGAAAAAAATCTATGCCTTTTGGTATATACAATTACTAATAAATATTGATTTATGTATTGCATTGGAATCTCTTACTAGATGACATTGACATTGCATAATTATAACATCATCTAGGTCTAACTCATATTTGATTTTATTCATTTCTTATTTGTATGATGCTATGTCGATTAATAACAGATCTTTTAATAAACTGCATTAATCAGTGGGCATTGGCTTTGGTCTAAAGTCAAGTAACTTGCTGTACCAAAAAAACTAAAGTAACTTGAAGAAATCGAAACTCATCTGACCCACATGGCATGGCTCTATTTTCTATTCAGTATTCCGGAGCTCCATTTTTTTACCAAGTGAAATGGCAACTAGGGTATGCTCCGTCATCCCAATTGCTCCTAAAATCTATGCTTAAATCGGCCATATATGACAAAGTATAAACAAACCAAATCACCGAAAAAAAAACAAAGAAGAAAATTTAATCTTGTGTTAGGATGTTTTTGCATTAATAAAACGGAATAGGTAGGGAAAGATCAGAAAGGAAAGGGAAGAAATTAAACATAGTTTTTTTTCTCTTTGTTTAGAAGATTCATTAACGGAACGGAACATGTGTTCTCCCCATTCTACCTCAATTTTGGAAAAAACAAATTGGGCATTTGAGGAGAAGAGAGAGGAGAATGATTCCTCATGTGTTCGTTTCGTTCTTCCTACATTTTTAAAACTCTTAAATACATGAAATTATTTATATTCCTTTTATTTTTTTTTCTCCCCATTACCTGTCATCCAAATATAGTGTAAAACATATTTTGATCTCACTTTTCAATTATTTTTTACTGAATTAAATTATTATTAACTAAATTATTTACTTGCTTATTTTCGTTCTTCTTTAATCACATATATTGTAAGTTAAAAAGTAAAAAAAAAGTGTATAATTTCGCGTGTTACATTTTCTTTTGGATTATAATCACGAATTACGCCCACACAACACAACTGCAGGGAGGGTTTCGGCGCAGAGGGAGGGGAGACTGGAGGGGTTCCTTGCTAAGTTGAAGAACCCAAAGATCTTATTTTGAAATCTGGGTCAGCAAGAAACGCCGCATTGTAGAAGGTGACGATGCTGAATACTAGGTATGCTATCCCCAAATTCCCTCGTATTCTTACAGCCTGTACCTTCCTTGTTTGTTTGCCTTATGCTCAGCATGTGAGGTTTTTTGGTCATTTGCAACGCCAATATGCCCAGAAGATCTCTGGCTTTGATAATGTTGATGATGCTGTTGCTTCCTTTATTCGCTTGGTCCGCACGCGCCCTCTACCACCCATTGTGGAAATCGACAAGGTTTTGGGGGCTATTGTGAGGATGGGGCATTATCCCACTGCCATTTCGCTTTTTACGCAACTCGAGTTAAAGGGAATTACCCCATCCATTGCTACTTTGAGCATCTTGATCAATTGTTTCTGCCATGAGGGTCACATGGCTTTTGCTTTCTCTGTGTTGGGAACCATTCTCAAGAAGGGTTATCAACCCAATATGGTAACTTTGAACACAGTCATCAATGGGTTTTGTATTAATGGTATGATCACGAAAGCTCTAGGCTTTCTTGATGAACTAATGGCGAAAGGATATCTGTTTGATGAGTTTACGTATGGGACTTTGATCAATGGGCTGTGTAAAAATGGACAAACAAGAACTGCCCTTCAGTTGCTACAAAAGATGGAGGAACAATTGGTTAAGCCTAATCTAGTAATGTATAGCACAGTCATTGACGGCCTCTGCAAAGATAGACTTGTAACTGAAGCTCTCAGTTTGTGTTCTCAAATGGGTGCTAAGGGAATTTTAGTTGATGTTGTCACCTACAATTCTCTAATCCATGGTTGTTGCAGTATGGGTCAATGGCAAGAAGCAACTCAATTACTAACTAAAATGGTGCGGGAAAATATCAACCCGGATGTTTGTACCTTTAACATATTGGTTGACGCATTATGTAAAGAAGGAAGGATCATAGAAGCTCAAGGCGTATTTGCTATGATGATGAAAAGAGGCGAGGAACCTGACATTGTTACTTACAATGCTATGATGGATGGGTATTGTTTAAGCAATAAGGTTAATGAGGCAAAAGAATTATTCGATAGGATGGTCAAAAGAGGCCTGGAACCTGATGTCTTGAATTATAATGTCTTGATTAATGGATATTGCAAGATTGACATGGTAGATGAAGCCATGATTCTCTTTAAAGAGATACGTGATAAAAATTTACTCCCTAATATTGCAACTTATAATTCTCTTATTGATGGCTTATGCAAATTAGGGAGAATATCATATGTGCAGGAGCTTCTTGATGAAATGCATTATAGTGGTCAACCCCCTGATGTAGTCACTTACAATATCTTGTTAGACTCATTTTGCAAAACCCTACTTTTTGACAAGGCAATCTCATCATTTCAACAAATTGTTTTCCACGGAAATTGGCCTGATTTTTACATGTACAATGTAATTGTTGACGATTTCTGCAAAGGTAACAAATTAAAGACTGCAGAAGAAGTTCTTCAGCATCTTTTGACACATGGCTGTTGTCCAAATGTCCAAACATATACCATAATGATCAATGCACTTTGTAAAGATGGCGCTTTTGATGAAGCAATGGCCTTGCTTTTAAAAATGGATAACAATGATTGCCCCCCCGATGCTGTAACTTTTGAAACAATTATTAGTGCTCTGCTAGAAAAAAACGAGACTGATAAGGCAGATGAACTTCGTCAGGAAATGAATGCGAGAGGTCTAGTGAATGATGAAACAAGGTCAGATACTTTAGTTCCATTTTGGATTATACTTCTATTATTTTTCACTCTGCATAAGTGCCTAGACAATGTGTATCTCTTTTGGGTAAGAGAAGTTGGACTATAACAATATATATAAATGTGTGTGAGTGTGAGACTGTGTCATTGTCACTGGTTGATTTTTTTTTAATTCTTGTCATGACTATTGCTCTTCTTCCTTCATAGTGTATTACTACTGTGCTTCACAAACTCTTAGGTGCTTCTCTGTTATTGCTCATGGGTTAACTGTTAGGTCTTTCTGCAATCTGACTAGTTGCCAAATTGTTGAGTTTTCTTGGATTTTATCATCTGAATGTTAGCACTTTTAACAATGACAAATCATGGCAGGTTGGTGCATGAACAGTGAGGGAATTTGTGACCGCCGAACTTGGTGTTCTTGTTCTACTTCATAAAGCAAGCAGTGCAAGTCATGATTTGCATGTGA
Source organism: Ormosia emarginata (assembly GCA_029884605.1). Classification (NCBI taxonomy): domain Eukaryota; kingdom Viridiplantae; phylum Streptophyta; class Magnoliopsida; order Fabales; family Fabaceae; genus Ormosia; species Ormosia emarginata. The sequence goes on along the minus strand of JAQQTP010000059.1, from coordinate 6,748,909 downwards.
GGGTAGTCCAGACTGTGAAGACTCTAGCAATTATGCAAGAAGAATACAGATTTTCAATGCCAAAAAATAAGATTTTCTATAGGCTACAGTTTATTGGAGTCAACAGCATCAACCGTAGTTATGCTGTTTTCTTCCCTGCCAGTACTGGCTTTCAGTCTGGTCAACCTCTCTGCTTTCACTTTTTCTCATGGTCTCTTGCTACCCTGCGTTTTTCCTTTCCTCTAAGCTGGTAAGTGTTGCATTTGCCCGTTTTTGGCTATAATATTCAATTAAACGATGAATCTTGAGCCTCTTATCTCATGTCTGTTAAATATTTCATTTGCAATAATTAGAGCCTGGGAATTAGAATTGTTGTGATACATGTTGTTCGGCGCTGTCTGCTTCTAGGCTCACTTCATTCGGAGCAAGTTTCACACTTCTGAGCTTAATCCCAGTATTCCTTCATATTCTCTGGAGAATTGCACTTCCCATGACCAAGGAAGAACTTAGGTAGAACTACTATAAGAGAAGAATGATTATTTTGTTCTTAGGAATTCTGAGGTTCTTATTGCCTGTATTTTTTACAATCTTGTACTTTTGCATGTATCAGATTACTTGATTTCTCATCCTTGGAGCTTGTGAAGATTCAGTGCATAGCCTTGTGGACTTTGCCAGAGATATGTGAGTAGGGGATTTACAGTTAATTGACTAGAAATACCCAGCAGCATCTTTATGTTCTATATTTTTAAGAAGTAGCTGTTTGGAAACCCAGTAACAAAACAATGCGTATAAAGTACAGACAACCAGAAATAAGTTATAATATAACATGGAAAGTTGAGAACTAGGTAATAAATTTGATTCATTTGCAATGCTTTTCTATTTAATAATAATAATATGATATGTGAGAAGAATGGTGTTAAAGTTCTAGGAATCTGGTCAGGATCAAGCAGTTGACAATGAATTTTTATTTACGTTATTTATTATTTTGTTTGTGTGGCATAATCAGGATAATGATTTATACTGCCGAAGATCATAAATGCATGAACTATAGATCTGTTGTGAAAGTAGCTCCTGCCTTTAATTTTCCATATTCTGAGTTCCGTAGTAAAACTTTTGGTGGACAAAAAGTTTAAAGCTGCTTCTAATTCATTGAATTGCACTTATTCTTCCTTTTCATTGGATGTTGTAGGTCATACCCTCACATGTTTTAGCAGTCAGCAGTTTCATTTGATATGTTCCTATTATTGTTTGAATGCCTAATCAGAACTGGAAATCTCCATCTTAATGGAAGAATATAAAAATTCTTTCATGATAATCTCAATTTTCATTATCTGTGTTTATGCATTTCTATATACAGAAGCTTTATTTTTCTTCATGAATTTAAAGATTCCTGAAAACGTTGGTGTTAGCCCCACTTGTTCCTGATGCGGTAATGTTTTGGGATGGTCTTTCAGTTGAGAAAATGGCATATCAACCAAGATCAACTACTTAACAGCTTAAATATCATTTGCAGTTTACTAAATGCATGTTTGAAGCCTTCTTGATTGGTTTGTTTTATGACTAAAAAGTAAAGCACTAGTTCCTTGGTTGCAGCATGTTGAAGCGTGAGTACAAATCAAAGGCATGGAATGGGACTCAGAATTGGCGGGTCCCAGTACTAGTAATATATAGGAAAATATTAATCTCACCACACTTTTTTTCTTACCACATTTTTTATCATTTTTTTTATGATTGTGATTAAGTGAGAGAAAGTGATGTAATCAATGATATAGTGAGTAGTGTAAAAAGTAATGTGAAAGAAAGTGTAATAAAAAAATCGAGGTTGTAATATATAAAGGCACAAGTGCGCAAGCTCTCCTATGAACTCCACGGCATAGGCACTCCCACTTTTACCCTGTACACTGCCTTCTGTAATGTTATTGGGTCTCTCCACCTCTATGTATACTTTGCAGATATGATCTTTTTCAATGTTTCTCTTGGGTTGTGAAATACCCATCAGATAGATATTAATTAATATGTTAAATGTAAAAGAAAATTGTGGTTAAGTTAGAGGGGGGGGGGGGAATCATATAATGCTCAACTTATTTCGCCATCATTTCTCCACTGAATTTGGTTGTGAAATACCAACAACTACACGGTTGGTTTTTTTTGTCAAACATGATCGCATATTCACAGTGAATTATTAAACACTCCTCTTCCATTAATAAACTATTATCTTCTTAACAAGAAGAAAATGAGAACAAAATTAGGCCACGCAATTTGATCCTCAAGATTATTACATTAATCTTCAAATAATACTTCAAAATAGTCTAAAAAGTTACTGATTATTGGAACTACATTGACGTCATACAATAACTAAAATTAGTCTAAAAGTTACTGTGTGCATATATCAAAAAGAGAACCAAATTAAAAGGAAAAACACTTGAAGAAATGGTGCAACAACATTACAAGGCACCTTAAAAGAACCCCTAAGAACATCCCTAACCATGGCAGGCGACGATGGCAGCTGCAACTTTAGTGTGTGATGTATCATTACCAAGTATACTAAGAATCAAACAAATCCAAAGAGCCAAGCGCTAGCCAATTTTCAGAGTATCACTGCTTTTTCCCCTGCCTGTTCTACACCTTGTACAGACAGTAAAAACTTTAATACCATTTATTGACACCTACAATTAGATAATGCAACAAGGATTTTTAAAGCATTTCCGAATCATTCAGAGCCAATAAAATCTGAACCTCCGAAACAATTCCATATTGTAATAATCAGACACATGATAAAATAGACATGCAAGGCTCTAAATTAAGTTTATAATTTAAACACAACAAACCAAAAGTAAAAGGAAGTAAGAAAGTACCAATCATAAAAGGCTAGATGACTTATTTTTAAGATTGTCCTTTTCTCTTTTCTTCCTATTGTGTTTGGCTCAGAGAATCAGGTTGGAGCAGAAGCAACGCGACATGGATGTAAGGCTCTCAACATCATTGTGGGGTTGTGGTGAATTAACTACCAGATTTTACGAAATCTGCATGCTTAGCATCAGGTTGCTGGTATGAGATATTTGGATGCAATAACCAACAAGCTTAAACTTTGTCATCTTGTTCTTAAAGACCGAATTTATGCTTCCAGTATAATCTAGGGCTTACGATATTCTAATCCACAGAACAGTTATGAATCAAATCCAATGTGAAAATCTCGAGAGTTACACTTCCAATAAATATTACTTGATAAGTCATGAACACAATGTTGAATATTAATTCAGATAAACATAACACCCATAATCATGAAATCCTAAGTGGCAGAATACAAAAATATGTTATGCAAGTTGAATTAAAATCGCCTCTCACCAGTTTGGTCCTTGTGGAAGATTACGACTGTAGAGTGGAAATTCAAAGAGAACTGTTTTGAACCATGAGGGCAAGTTTCCATAGACTGGTGGTGGCAACGGAATTAAAGGGCTGAAACAATGATTTGGCTTAGTTGTTTCTCCTCAAAGATACACTGAAAAGAAAATAATAACATGGAGATGGTTAAACTGACCTGGTTCTTTGTTTGTATATCCTATATCCATCCACATTTCCAAACTTCTTATCTGATGAATCCTGCTTCCATTATGCAATTCATCATCAGCAAAGCCACAACATGGCAGCACAGTTTTGACCAAATCAGAGGTAAGAAGCAAACCTCAAGCAGTGGAATGCCACTGAGAAAAAGAAGCAATAATGTGAGAAAGATTGGTCCAATGATTACCGGCCATTCAACATCCTTCAATACAGGTGTAGATGCCACAAAAATTCCCCACCAAAGCAATAACTGAGTCAAGCATTCATGAAGCTCCATTAATTTTTGACAGAAGTTTCTGATAAAAGAAGAAATAGTATTTGAAAAGAATGAGAGAGAAATATAAAAGCAAGAAATAAGGTGTCTCAGAATGAAACCAAAAAACACAAAAACCAAGCCAAACAAGAAAGACATGTCAACTAATCAAAAGCTTGCTAGTTTCCATGCATATCCAACAATTAAAAACGGGAAAATAATCTGAAATCCCTCTTAAAACAACAATTAGCTGAGCACCAAAAACGGGAAAATAATCACTTTATCCTATAAAAAAGCCAGTCATGTAAATAAATGGCTCATTCTGGCATTTCTCTGCAACCATATGCATATTTTGACAGATTACTACACAATGTAGCAAGTCATTTCACCAGTGATTTGTTCAAATAATGTCCACGTATAATGGGTTCCAAATACCGTAGAACTGTACATGGGAATTCATTTAAATTCCCATTAATTTCAATTTTTTATTTTCATTTCTGGTTATTTTTCAAAGGATTACCTCCAATAATTTTTTTCCCTCAAGAAAAGAGGTTACTCAACTAGCCCCTGGGTGTCAGGATTTGTTACTCTCACCTCTTATACTAAACAATAAACACTCATTGCTCATCTCTCCAGTCCCCCCCCCCCCCCCCACACACTCTCACCCAACCCCCAAAAAATTCACCAGTAGTAATGATTAAAATAAGTCACAATGATAGTATCAGCTCAAATGCAATGTTTGGGTAAGATTTTCAAAGACAGCCAAAACAGCACTTGATAATCATATAAACCAACATAAATTAAACATAGCAAATCAATGTTTAAAATGAATCTTTGCTTAAGCAAGACAAGAAGAATATAAACAACTACAAAGCAAAATTAATCACACTATGAAAAACATAATCAGCTACAAGGTAATACTATACTTAACATAAAGGATTTTCACAGAAGCTGCATGATCCAAATAAGCAGAACTATAGAACCACAAAGGAGGGCATCCAGCTGGCTACTGCTGCACCAATTCCAAATATTTTCACTTGAAAGCAATAACAGCACTAACCTCACCAAAATAGTTAGGATGACGAGAATATTTCCAGAGTCCAACATTGCACCACTTCCCTCTATTTTCTGAAGATTGTTTAAAACGCAGCTTTTGTTGATCTGCTGTACCTTCAAGTATAAAACCCAGAGACCACATAATCCACCCTATTACATCCTGAGCCTGTATAAAAGGATTTCTGTCGCTTGCATTTACCAGTGTAACAGGTAAACTCACAGCCCATACCCAGACAGCCTGCAATAATTAAAAGTAAATCCCACACAATACATCAAAGGAAAACACTTCCAAAAAAACCAAGACCAGTATACTAAATCTAAAACCAAAAAAGAGAAAATTCTAAGAAACCTGAAATATCCAAAATACAGCCAATCTACCCAAATTATTGCGCATTTCATCAAAGCGTTTATCCTCTTTCCACTGCAAAATCCTGATGAGGATATTCAGAAATCAGATCAACAATAAGACATGCACAAAGACAACACTCTGATAACTAATAGTCTTGATATTAAGTTGCATGCTGATGCTAATGTTGAAGGCAATATATAATGAGCATAAAAAATTGAGAAGAACTGGCATGTTTAACGGGGAAAAATAAATAAATAAATAACTTTCTTAACAAGCTAAGGTGCACCTTGATTGACCAAAAATTGGTAAGGTGACCCTAATCTGTTAGAAACATGCTCAACACTGCAGTATAAAACATCACAGCATACTATCATAATCTTTATTCTTATTCCCAGTACTACAACTTGTATAGAAAAACATTTTTTGGATAGAATAAGAAATTTAATTAGAAAGAAGGAAAAAAATTGCAAAGAGAAAATAATCCATTCAATTCATGCATATGAGACAAGAGGATGTGCAACTGAGACAAATGAGTGTATATGTGAAGAAGTAATTCCACTGAAGTTGTAGATAGAAACATACAGGGTCTGGAAAAGTAAAGTAAGAGAGTAATAACAACAACAACAACAACAATCAAGTCTTTTCCCACTAGGTGGGGAAAGTAAGAGAGTAATAAATAAAAAGAAAAAGGGCTTGGAATAAGATTGGTTCAAATGGTATGTCATACATGGTTGGGACAAGGGGGGTTAAATCGTGAAGCTTAAATGAAATAAATGACATACTGTAAAAGAAGTTATAACCTATAAACCCAACATGCTACAGCCACCAATTTATCAAGCTCCATAGTTTTCAGATTTTAATCACAAGAAAACCACACAAGATATCATTCAGTTTGATAACTGCAATGATATATCCATCATACCTGCATAAGAGGAAAAGCGCCAGGCGAAGACCCCATATTACAACAAACAAAGTCAGGATTACCTGAAAAGAGTGATTTATAATTGGTGAGGGGAAAAAAAGGTTATTTTCTAATCATCAATTTTTTTTAGTCTATTCATACCAAAATGCAATAAAACCAGTAAACACATGAAAATTAGAAAATGCAATGTTACTTGTCGAAAATGCCAGGAGCCTTTCAGCAACAGGGTCAATATAGCTAGTATAATGAAATTTGTACTTCCTACAAAGAGAAAGACGTAGCAGAATTATTTATATAATCACGTGAATATGCAATTGGTTGCAGAATTATATGAACATTAAGGACACCACTTTGTTGATTAACAGATTGCTTATTATCTTTCTTTTTTTTTTCCTAGTCAAAGAAAAGGTCAAACTAAAGTGAAGTAGGATGAAGCATAAGATAAGAATAAACAATACCGGCAAAGTCAGTAACTTTGTCGAATTTGAGGATTGCAGTGATGATGAAAAACAGAAACTGATACCCAATCTGCAAAATTAAATTAAATAAATAAATAGGTATTTGAGATTAAAAAAAAAAAGGGAAAAGGAAGAGGATGAATATTAATTAATATATAACTGAGAAAGATAGAAGGGAAGGGATTACAGTGACAATGGCAGTGAGGGCTAAGAAATGGGAGTCAATCACAGTACCCATGCCTTCGCTTTTGCTTTGCAGCTTATACCCTTCTAGTTATCTAATTCAGTTCTGAGGTGTTTGTTTGTTCAGAGTGAGAAAAAGATAAGCTTTTTGAATTGAATTTGAAATCCACATAGAAGAAGAATGAGATTGAGAGGACTATGTTTGTGTTTCAGATTCCAATACGATCACCCATCAAACACCTTCCAATCCGAACCACAAACACCTTCCACCTTGATAACATTTTTTCTTGTTTTATCTAAATGGAAAATTCGAGCAAGTTTCCTCCCTTTCACTTTCCAGGCCATATACTTGATAACATTTTCTTTTTATTTTTTTGGGTACAACATACTTGATAACATTTAATACTTGATAACATTTAATTGGTTACAATACTTCCAAATTTGTTTTTTGTCTCTCTGTCTAGTATATAAGAAACTAACCTTTAAGCACGAAAGTGTAGATGTTTTTTATATATATAAATTTTAAAATTAAATTTAAAATTATATATTTAAAAGATCTAATTTAATTCATTCAAATTAATACACAATGATTCAATGCTTTCAAAATTACCTTCTTTGTTATCGATATTTTTTTTTTTGATTCCTTAATCATTATAATTTTTTTTTTCATAGAATATTTCTACTTCGATAAGTAAAATATTAATCTTTCGATATATTATTGAATGTTTCAACGAATATTTTTTTTTTTAATAATATTATTTTTATACACATAAAATTTTATAATTAATTATTATAAACTAATTTTAGAGAAATTAAGGGTAATTCATTAAAAATAATAATAATTAAAGTAATTTTTTTATTGCATGTAATTGAAATATTGAATCTTTATAAATCCATATATTCTTTTCCTTATAAACATTTGGGTAAGGAAAAGAGATAAATAACTTAGTTAAGAACCAAACTTTCGATATCATCACACTATATAAACTATGGTAGGTGCCAATTGAGCTTTAAACTCGTTGAATGCTAGTTGGTAATTTTATCATGCATTGATATATTTTCTTTTTACATAAAAATGACCAAAAAAATTGAGATCAGGCTGAGATCTCCCATTTTCTAGTTTTTCCCGTTAGTGATCAAGAAAAACTGATTTCTTTTTATTTTTAATTACAGCTGCCACTACTTACACACTTTTTTAAAAGATTTGATTTTATGATTTGAATGTAAGCAAAATTATGCATGCATTTGAGTAATAAGAAGTTTGATACATTCTTCCTAACCATATTGGACATATAAGCATAGCAGTTAAAATGGGATGATTTAGTCTATTCAGACTGAGTCATTTTTAAGCTTGGTCAAGTTAAGCTTAATATATTGTAAATAAGTTGTTAGTTCAACCCATTAACTTATCAATTCTTTTATTTGTTTAAAAAATAATAATTTAATCTTAAAAAAATTAAATAAATGAAAATAAGAAATTTAGACTATTTAGTTTTAGATTAATGACAAATAAATTAAAGAATTAGTTCATTACCAATTGAATTTTAATTTAAGAAAAAATAGTATCCTCTTAATTGTAGCTTATTAGATTAAAAAATTAATTAAAATCTAAGTCAATGAATCAACTTAACTTGAAACGAGTTCGTCCGATTTCGAGTTAGATTAAATTAGGTTGAGTCACATTGGACTAAATTAAAGTTAGATTTAAATTTTACTAACACAACATGTATTTTTTGTGGAACTATTTTGGCTTAACCCATTTTTACATCTACTATGATTGCCTTCACCTTACAAGGTATGATGAAATTTGTAAAGTGTCTCACTCGAGTAACCAGAAATGAATGTACAAAGTTGAGGACTGCAGGTACACTTCTTGTAGGTACTTATTTTGAAAAAAAAAATGGTAAACCATGCTCCATCACGGCCTCCAAAATTCAGTAAGGGAAAATTATTGATAGTTTAAATTTACATTACTTTTCATCCCTTCGAAAAGAATGAGAAAATAAACAGGTCATAAAAAGAAAAAGGATAATTTTATATGATAAATGCAGAGCCCCGAGCATTACTGAATCAAGGAATTATCAACAATGCTTAGCACTTGAGGAAAACTTGATTTGGCCATGGTTTACATGCTTGCATTTACTCATCAAGCGGGTGCAATGGAGACTTTGTCAACCTCTACAATGTATTCAAGTGTTGCAAGTGGAGGAATTTGCACGCCAGTGCCTAAATCAGCACCATCCTCTCCAAACCCCAATGTAGGAGGGACAATTATCTTCCTCTTACCTCCTGCCTTCATAGTTCTTAGAACATATTCTATCCCTTCACACACTCCCTTACTATATGGCCTTGACCCCATTACTAGAGCCAGTGGTTTCTTGTCCCCCTCAAATGTGTCCACAAACACTTCTCCAGTGCCTTCAACTTTTCCCATAATATCAATCACAACCAAATCACCTGGCCTTGGCGAAGCGCCACCACCAACTTTCAACTCATAGTACCTGTAATTCAAGGGATTTTGTGTATCAGAAAATGAGGCGCATATTTGTATACAATTTTCATAGCTTGTAAAGTACTGTGAAAGATAATGAACCTTATGCCATTAGGCAGCAACACCTCTTCCTCCTTCTCAACGTTCCTATGAAGACAAGATTGTTATCAGTCATCACTAAAAGAAATAATTTATGGGAATTTCTATGCTACCATAATGGATACAATATCTAGGATAAGTTGTCAATCATTCATTAAATGTTGATTTTATAGTAAATATTTAAAAATAACTATATAATGTTTGACAATTTATTCTCATATTGTATCCTAAAAAAAATAGATAACGTAGAACTCTCCGTAAATTATATGTAACCTTTGGCATATAATTTTGATGAATGTAACAGGGTTGTCAATTTTCTAAAAGAAGTTACACATTCCATCACAGAATGAGGGGGAAAAAAAGTTTTAGTAACAAAAATTTTTTCCAAGAAAGTTGTCGAAAAATAATGGGCCTACTGGTGCACCAAATGATGGTTTTTGCAATGTTTTGTCAGAGAAGTTGTACACATTCTTAAAGTTTTTTCCGCAAAGGAAAACGTTTTTATTTCTATGTCATAAATTTCTGTACGGGCAGAAGAAGTTGGATAAGTTTCCCAAGGATGAAACAAATCAACATGTACAGTCACTTGGAACACAGACCTTGTATTTGCCTCTTGCTGAGAAACCTCAAGGCGAGTCTTAATTTGTTCTGAGATCACACCAAATGCAAGAAAACCAACCCATGCAAGACCAGCTCCTAGACCAAACCGTCTGGTCAAGGAAGTGGCTATCCAATCTGTGGATTCAACCTTAGTTGAAGAAGTGACAGGTTTGATGGGCTTCTGTTGCTGTTCTTTAGTAGAGACTTGCACTAACTCTTCATTCAAAGTTGGGGGCCGAGGTTGTGGTGGCGGTGTTTGTGATGATGAAGATATGTGATGAGTTCTAGTAAGAGGGAGGGAGAAAATTGGTGGAGAACCAAAGAAGGTAGCCATGTTTAGGATAAAAAGAAGTTTGGTTTAGATACAATACAAGGGCAAAAAGAAATATCTTGCAAGCAGCAGTTAGGGGCTAGTCCCCACCTTATCCCTAATTGTGAGGACAATCCATGTGGTGGTTCCATCTTAGCCTTTTGTTGCATCTGTCACAATTGATATAGCTCAAAAACCTTAGCTGTTACACATAAATTACCAGAGTTGATTCCCTGCTTTTCTAGTAGAAATAGGGATCGCTTCTTACCACTAACCCAGTAAAACTACTTCATGGCAGCAGGTCAGAATTCCCCTTGCGCTTTCCCATGTAATCTATCTTTTTTTGTTTCCAAAGTAATGTTAGTTGTAGATATTTGTAATTGCATAGTGCATGTTTGGTTTCATGTCCTAAAAACGTAAGTTGGAGGTCTTGGAACGAAGAGAAATGTTGTTTGAGGTTTTAACTTTTTCATTTGGTTGAACATATTTTTTTTTACTAATTCACGTTGAGATCAAAGCAACAAAATGTTGCTTTTGTGTTCAGTTGAACATATCTTTTCTTTCTAATTTATTTTTGAAATAAAAATTTTTAAATATAAATCACGTTATTACAAACACACTTTTAATCAAACTTAAGTTAGCAAACATATTTTCAACCAAATTTAAGTTTACTAACTCTAATCTAAACACACACATAATTTTCAGCAAATTCATAGATAAAAACATTAAGTTTCACTGTAAATATTTTTAAACAAATTGTATTCTGCACATGCTACATTGATTTTCCTAATTCTTCAAAAATAGACTACAATAACAAGCTAATTTGCTCACCTAAATTTGTTCTATAAATATACCATCTTTGATCCATTAACCGTGGTGTTATAGGAAAAAAGCCAAGTGAGACCAACTACACTCAAATACAACACCTATGCTGATGTAAGCCTCGTAGTTATACGGATCATTTTAAAGAAATAAAGACAATTTATTTTTCATATAATTAATGAGCCTTATAGCCAATCATAATAGGTTCATACATAATAAAAGTTATGTTTACCTCTCTCTAACACTATCATCATGTTATAAAAGATGATCCTTTCCCGTGATGGTACAAGTATCATATTGCTTCACGAGCTATCAGTTTAGAAAATTTTCTGGTAAATTTGATTTCGAGGATACAATGGCAAGAGGTTTTGACATGTTTGGAAAATTGCACAATTTTTAGGAGTTCATTCACCTAAATGATCAAGTCTAAATTTTCATATAAGGAAAGTAGATGGTAGGTAGAATTCTCAGGGAATGTAATGAATTAGATAGTATTCATTGCAATTAATCAGGGAGAAAGAGAATTCAAGAAACTATCTCCAATGATAAAAAACAGATGAAATGCAGTATGCATAAACAGGGAAAAGAAGGGAAATCATAATATCATTCATTCATGCATTGCCGCCGTTACATTCTCCTTATATATAATATGCCATACAAAACAGAAAATACTAAAAAAAGGGAAAATAAAGCATAATAGAATTGCCAACCAGCAGAAGCTAGAAGGTTCCCCAAATAGCTGAAAATAAAATAGCATAATCCCATGTGAGAGAGAACTGCTGGCACAATGCAACTGGGCTCACACAAAAATTTAATACATTTACCCAATTTACATGGTCACTAATTACAGCAGCAAACAATTTTCACTCACTGTTAAGCCTTTCTTCTGTTCAAGTTACAGCTGCAACTTTTCATAACTATTTACGGACATCAAAATTTAGACACTGATTACAATATTTTCCAAAGAATTTTGTACAAACAAATGGTACAACCTGACAATGGCTGCACTGTAGATTGCAGATGAGAAAAGGAAAAGAAACAAAAACAAAATGACAAAGAAAAGAAAAAGGAAAGGAACAGGAGGAGTGAAAAGAATCACAACCTTGGATGAGAATATACGTTAGCTGATGGCCTTGAACCAAACACTTTTTTTCATCCCAAGTGGCAAATACTCTACAACTTGTCCTCACTTTTTCAGCAGCAAAATGAAAAAAGAAAGATTCAGTTAGCTGTATAATTGTCTCCTATCCTGCGGGGTCTTCAGCAACTCGTGATGGCTGAGCACTTGGTCTAGGCACTTGAGAACTAGTAATTGGCTTCTGCAATGGCTTCAGAGCAGCCATGATTTCAGCAAATGTGGGTCTCAACTTTGGATCTCTATAATACAAAAAGTAACATATCTAGTCATACATATTGTTGTAGAAAGAAATTCTTTCACAAGCATATAGTTATTACAAGCAATAACTAAAATACGTTATTACAAACTAATATATCCACAACCATAAAAGCATGTTTATACCCTTTAAAAGATATTCATATGTTCTGCATCTATTTGTCAGGAAACATTTGAATCATATTATATCTCCAACTGTTTAACCATGTAAACTTACTCAGAGATGTACCTCACAGTAGTAGTACTTCAACAGCCTAAACAGAATGAGAAGCATAATTTCTCATACTATAGCAATATTCTATCTGGTTCAATGAAACAATAGGACATATTCGAGTCACAGTTCAGAATGGAAGAATAAAATGATTAAAAATTACACTCACGTCTGCCAGCATTGCCTGATAATATCTGCAATGGCAGGGTCTATATCATCTGGAATGTCAAGACGGCGATGTTGGAAACCCACAGCACCAACAACTTGCATTGGATTCATTCCTCCCCAGGGTTGCTGCAAAGTAAAGAGCTCCCATAATATGACCCCATAGCTATAAACGTCACACCTAGAAAATGAACCACAACTTAATATCATCATAAAAGCAAGAGGGTTTAAAAAGTGGCAAAGCAAATGAGAAGATAGGTTTGAGATAATGGAGCCAAGAACAATATTACACAAGAAAAGAAAAACCTGCTTTTTCCTAAAACTCTAAAGGATTCAGCAAGTAAACAGGCTTTATTTTAGTTTTTTTTTTTTTGTTGATAAAAGAAGAAATTTTATGAGAGGGGAAAGAAGGGGATTACAATCCTAGAAAAAAAAATTATGGAAAAATAGTGAGCCTAAAGAGTTTGAAAATTGCAACAAACAGAGCTGCCCAAGGTATCAGCATATGACATATCTAACAAGGAGACTCCCCTAAAAAAATCCATGTGCAGAACACCAAAGAGTGATCATAAACAAAGCCCGATCCATAACACATCAAAGAACAAAAGAAACACCCTTGAAAAAGCAAGCATTCCACTTCAACCAAAAACACTACAGAACAGCAAAAAACCGTGCAATGCCACAAAATTTTAGGTTCCTTTTTCTTGGGAAGCCTTTTAATGGTATCATGAGAAACTGCACCAAAGTGGAAGGACACACCCCCATATTCAACAAGAACTCCAAACAGCTATTTCTATAAGTTAATCAGTCACCCGAAAAAAAATAAAAATAAAAATCAGCACCTGTTTCTGAACTAGCCCTACACACACCACAAATAATAGAAGAACTAGCTATGTGAGGCCTATGGATCTGCAACTGCAACATGTCATTAGTATTAATCCTATTAACTGCCCCCATCAAATGAAAGATTTAACCTTAGAGGGGCTTTAGACTTCCAAATTGGATTATAAAAAAGTAACCTCTCCGAATTAGCACAAAAAAAATTCAACTAATTAAAATCTTGTGAAGCAGTGCCAAATCAAATAGAAACTAATATTTATGGTTTGAATCTCAGGTTATTAAAAGAGTAGAGTTTACTAAATTTTGCACAAATGCAGATCTTCCTTTCAGATGAAACCCCACAAAGAATATTTTGTCAGATTTCATATAGGAAATTTTATTATACGGTATTTCTAGGTGTTATGGGTACAAAAATTTATTTCCAAATAACTTATACATCTTGAGAGTCCTAGTCCCAGTAGCCAAAGTCATAAGCCTTTTAAAATAAGTAAAAGTTTATTTTTTGGGTACAATAAGCAAAAGGCTTTGAAAGTATAAAAATATATCTACTACGACTAATTCAGATTTAAGTTAGTGTCAGGGACCAACTCTCCCAAGAGCTTAAGCTGTTAGGTGCAAGCCCATGAATGTTTTTATCAACATATCTAACAGTGAGAGTTGGACTGCATTGGAGATTTGTGACTTATGTTTTCTTCCTTTTTGTCAATAAATTAGGCAAGCTAAGATTTGGGTGTTAAATTCAGAATAAGTCAGGGAAACAGATTTCCTAGGATTAAGGGGAGAATAATCAATCCCTGATTTTATGTAATTATTGGGTTTGACCTTTGTTCTTCCCTTCCTATTTATACTCTGTAAACATTACTTGAGTATTATGAAAAATATACGAGAACCTGAGCATTCTCTTCTTCTCTTCTAATTCCTCCATATATTTCTACATGGTATCACGAGCTTTAAGGTTCTGATCATGAACTTTAAGGCCGCCATGGTTGGCTCTGGTTCGACCCCTTTGGATGCTAGTAGTGGTGTGACGACTTCGGCGGGAGGAAATCAGCAACCAGCAGCAATTTCTATGTCTGAGAACTCTCTGCAAATTACCATTCATAAATTGAATGGAAAGAATACCTTGAGTGGTCTCAGTCCGTGCGCTTGGTGATTGACGGCAAAGGGAAACTCAGCTATTTGAACGGCGAAGTGAAACCACCAGCCACCACAGATCCAAAATACAGGCAGTGGCGTTCCCAAAACTCAATGGTCACGGCTTGGTTAATCAACTCTATGGATCTAGTGGTTGGAAAACCTTTCATGTTCTTGCCAACGGCTCGCGAAGTGTGGGAAGCCGTAAGGGAAACCTATTCCGATCTAGACAATCACTCAAAATTGTTTGAACTGAACACCCGGATGTGGAAGATGCACCAAGGAGCATGTGAAGTAACAACATATTATAATGAGATGATGGTTGTTTGGTAGGAGTTGGACTTATTTGACGACGAAACATGGGAAAGTCCGAATGACAGTGCTCAGTACAAAAAGAAGATAAAGAGAAGCTGGGTATTTGTCTTCTTGGCAGGATTGAACAAAGATCTCGATGAAGTGAGAGGTCGCATCTTAGGGCGAAAACCTTTGTCGACTATCAGAGAAGTCTTCTCGGAGGTGCGTAGAGAAGAAGCATGGAGGCAAGTGATGCCGAAGCATCTTAATGAAATAAAAATAGATAATGAGGGATCAGCTCTTGTGGTCCGTGGTGCAGGTGCAGACTCAGAGGAGAAAGGCGAGGAGGAAAGCAGAGGCCTTGGTGTGATCATTGTAGAAGACCGTGGCATACTCAGGAAACCTGCTAGAAGCTACATGGGAAACCAGCAAATCCTAAGAAAAAACTGAGTGGTGATAACACGTCAGGGGGAGATGTCCGTGCATTTCAAGTGAGCAATTTGGAGCCAGGGCAGCAATCATCCTCAGAATCTCTTCCCTTCACAAAGGAACAAATAGAGCATTTATATAAAATGTTTCAATCTCAATCTTTAGGAAACTCTAATCCATCTTGTTCTTTAGCTCAATCAGGTAATTTTTTCACTGCAAGTATTGCTTGTACAAAATCTAATGGCTCATGGATATTAGATTCAGGTGCCATTGATCATATGATCGACACTTCGCAAATTTTTTCTTCATATACACCTTGTGCAGGGAATAAAAAGGTCAAAATTGCAGATGGTTCCTTTGCTACTGTTGCTGGAAAAGGAACTGTATCTATTTCCTCTTGTCTAACCCTTAACAATGTTCCGCATGTTCCTCATCTATCCTACAATCTACTGTCTGTTAGTAAATTAACTTTTGATCATAATTGTCAAAATAATTTTTGGTCCTCCCATTGTGAATTTCAGGATTTAACATCGGGGAAGACGATTGGGGGTGCTAAACAGGATGGTGGCCTCTACTTCCTCCATCAAGGATCAACCTTTGGAAGGCAAGACCGGCAAACTTGTTTCAATTCTATTTCTATGCCTAGGGACAGTGAAATTATGTTATGGCATGATCGATTAGGACATCCCAACTTTCTATATTTAAAGTATTTGTTTCCAAAGTTATTCATGAATAAAAATCATTTGTCTTTTCGGTGTGAATCTTGTGAATTAGCAAAATACCATCGTGCTATTTTTCCATCTCAACCATATAAAAAATCAAAACCATTTACCATGATTCACAGTGATGTTTGGGGTCCCTCTAGAGTGGCAACCTTTTCTGGAAAACGTTGGTTCATTACTTTTATTGATGATCATACTAAGGTCACTTAGGTTTTTCTTTTGAAAGATAAATCTGATGCTGAAAATGTGTCAAAAAATTATATAGTATGGTTCAGACACAATTTCAGACTCAAATTAAAATTTTTCGAAGGGATAATGGAAAAGAATTTTTTAACAATATGTTAGGGAATTTTTTTGCTGAGAAAGGAATTGTTCATCAAAGTTCGTGTAATAATACATCCCAACAAAATAGGGTGGCTGAAAGAAAAAACAAACATCTCCTAAAAGTCACTAGAGCTTTAAGTTTTAAAACTAAAGTTCCTAAGTGTCCATGGGGAGATGCTGTTTTAACAGCCACTTACTTGATTAATAGACTTCCTACACAAATTTTAGGCTTTGAAACTCCTTTACAAGTTTTCATGAACCATGTCCCAAACACTCGGCTAACAACAAATATTCCCTTAAAAGTTTTTAGCAATGTGGCTTTTGTTCATAATCATGACCCAAAATGCTCAAGACTTGATCTAAAGGCACATAAATGTATTTTTGTAGGTTATCCTACTACTTAGAGAGGTTACAAATGCTTTGATCCAGTTTTGAAAAACATGTTTATTTCTATGCATGTTACTTTCTTTGAAGGAACCTCATACTATAGCAACTCCCATCTTCACGAGGAGAGCAACATTAGTGAAGATGGTTTTCTTGATGGTTCTGAATTAATTTTTGAGTTTTATAATGATGTTCCTCACAAAGGATCACTGGAATTAATGGAAACAAATGAATTAAATGTTGAAAACGATGAATCTTCTAAAACACAAATGTCATCTCAAAATGGAAATGCTGAAACTACAGAGATGTGTGCGAAGGAGAGGCACCATTCAACAGCATCACCAAGAATCTAATCAGAGGTTGGATCATGAAATTCATGATAATTCATCAAAGACTCCTGAAAATAATGCTCGAGGTATTTCTGAGTTAAGTTATTCACGTCAACTTGATCTTCCCATTGCTCTTAGGAAAGGTGTTAGGTCTTGTACAAAACATCCTTTGTCAAATTTTATATCTTACAATAATCTTTCAGCTTCATATTGTGCCTTTATCTCACAAGTGTTTAGTGTAGCTATTCCTAACAGTATTCAGGAGGCTCTAAATGTTTCTGAGTGGAGAGAAGTTGTTCTTGAGGAGATGAGAGCTCTGGAGAAGAATGCTACTTGGAAGGAAGCGGATCTACTATTTGGGAAGACAACTGTTGGTTGTAAATGGGTTTTCACCATAAAGTATAACTCAAGACGGATCCTTGGAAAGATACAAGGTTCGCCTAGTAGCTAAAGGCTTTACTCAGACATATGGAGTGGACTACTCTGAGACGTTTTCCCAGGTGGCAAAGCTAAATATAGTTCGGGTGCTCTAATTAGTTGCAACTAATCTTGATTGGCCTTTGAATCAGTTAGATGTGAAGAATGCCTTTTTAAATGGAGACTTGGAAGAAGAAGTATATATGGAGCCTCCACCTGGTTTCTCTGAGAAGTTTGGAACTAAGGTATACAAGCAAAAAAGATCTCTATACGGGCTCAAACAGTCTCCTAGAGCTTGGTTTGAAAGATTCACAAGATTTGTTAAAGGCCAAGGATATAGTCAAGGATAATCTGATCATACTCTTTTTACGAAGAGTTCCACCAAGGACAAAGTTTCAATTTTGATTTTCTATGTAGATGACATAATCTTGACTGGGGATGATATAGAAGAGATGAGTAGACTAAAGCAGAACCTAGCCAAGGAATTTGAGATTAAAGACTTAGGCCAACTACGGTACTTCCTTGGAATGGAAGTGGAAAGTAGAGTCAAAAACTAGGGGCCGGATCGGACCAAAGATAAAAAAATGGCATCGTGGTGTCATCATGGTGTCACAACGGAAATACATTCTTGATCTCTTGAAAGAAACTGAGATGAGTGGTTGCAAACCTTCAGATACTCCAATAGAAGTCAACACTAAGCTCAGAGAAGTCAAAGATGGTGTGCCTGTTGACACGAGTAGATACCAAAGGCTAGTCGGGAGATTGATTTACCTATCACACACTCGTCCTGACATTGCTTTTTTGTCAGCATGGTGAGTCAATTTATGCATTCCCCGTATGAAGTACATCTTGAAGCTGTGTATCCAATTCTTCAGTATCTAAAAGGCACACCAGGAAAGGGACTTTTCTTCAAGAAAAACGAGAAGAGAGGAGTTGAGGTGTATACTGACACTGATTGGGCAGGATCAGCTACAGACAGAAGGTCAACTTCCGGGTACTGCACGTTTCTATGGGGTAATTTGGTCACTTGGAGGAGCAAGAAGCAAAGTGTTGTTGCTAGAAGTAGTGCCGAGGCTGAATTCAGATCAATGGCTCAAGGAATTTGTGAAGTTCTTTGGCTAAAAAGAGTTCTAGAAGAGCTTAAGAGGCCAGTGAGTTTTCCCATGAAGTTGTATTACGATAACAAGGCAGCTATCAACATTGCTCATAACCCGGTTCTACATGATAGGACGAAACATGTTGACATTGACAGACATTTCATAAAGGAAAAACTTGAAGAGGGAATAATTTGCACTCCATTTGTACCAACTGCACAGCAAGTGACAGACGTTTTAACTACGGGGCTGTTAAGACAGCCATTTGAACTTCAAGTTAGCAAGTTTGGCATGATAGATATCTTTGCACCAACTTGAGGGGGAGTGTCGATAAATTAGGAAAGCTAAGATTTGGGTGTTAAATTCAGAACAAGTTAGGGAAACAGATTTCCTAGGATTAAGGGGAGAATAAATCAATCCCTGATTTTATGTAATTCTTGGGTTTGACCTTTGTTCTTCTCTTCCTATTTATTCTCTGTAAACATTACTTGAGTATTATGAAAAATATACGAGAACCTGAGCGTTCTTTTCTTCTCTTCTAATTCCTCCATATATTTCTACACTTTTCATTTCCTTCCCTGTTTCCACTAGAGCAGATTTTTTTTGCAGCCTCCAAGATCAACTCATAATTCTCTTTTTACTCACCATTTCAGTTGTTAACTGAGCCTGATGCTAACAATCTTAGAATCTCTCATGACTCCAAGACCCCAAGCCTAGAGTCCTAAACCTGTTGTAATAAAGTCCATGATCAAACTACAGAAGCCAATTACCTTGCATTCCAGTCTTTATCATTCAAAACTCAAGCTGTCCAATACAACATCCAAATTCATTACTCCAACCACAAATACATTCTCCTAAAATTTAAAGCCCTAAAACCCTCCACATAGCATCTGTAGTTATATATCCAATTTTGTTCAACATCGAAACATCCATGGAGAATAATAATACTCAAATACCAAGTATGATATACACACTTAATATAAATTCATCATATTGTCTTTTGATATTCAGAATATGCTAATGAGAACCAGTTTGTCTTACCTAGCTATTAACATTAATGAAATCCACATAAAACATATTTTAGCTACAATGTCTATTGGCAAGCACAATGTGATAGTCATACATTTAATGGCAATGTTAAGTAAAGAAAAGCGGCAAGAAGGGAAGGGTTTTAAAAGCACCTTCCTCTCCCTCACACAAAATAACAAATACCAAGAATAACAACGCTTACTTTTCATCTGAAAGTTCATTTCTCAACACTTCTGGAGCCATCCACTCGGCCTGAAACATATTATACATAATGAAGTAGCTAATATATCCAGCTGCAGTGAGTTTGAAGCTTTCTTTCATCAATGCAGACAACAGAATGATAATGCAAGAAAATGAATGTCATAAACAATGCCCAAATTAGGAGCTCCAAAACCACAGTACCTAAAGGAAACAGGCAGAAGTAGTTTCAAAATTTATAGGGAAGAAAATTCCTGGCATTCCAAAAATGTTATTTGTTAAAAGATATAGCAAGTGTCTGGGCTTGTGTGTGTACATATATATAGCATGATTTCATTTAAAATATGTAACAACATGAACAACCAAACAAGAGGATGAAAGAATAAATAAATCAAAAAGGACAGATATCATGACAGCTGTTGGACTAAGGAAATAAAAATTATGACAGCTTACTGTTCCTGCAGTTGATCTGGAAGAAAGGAATGTACTATGCTTCATTCGCGATAAGCCAAAATCACATACCTATTCAACAAACAGAAAAAATATCATACCAAATCAACAAATAGCATTCACTGCGCTATCAAGGAACATTAATCACAAGATTCAATTGGCACCTTTACAACCCAGTTTTTGTCAACAAGAAGATTTGGGGACTTCAAATCACGATGCACTATCACTGGATTGCAGTTGTGCAAATAGTTCATTCCTCGAGCCTGAATAGTCAGAAGAGACCGGTTATATCAAGTGAGATTCTGGTTATAATAGAAATAATTTGCTGAATGACACTTAAAAGACAATAAAATGCCTACAGCATCCAGAGCCATCCTCAACCGCCTTCGCTCATCTAATTGATTGTTAGGTCGGTGAATTAATCTATACAAACTCCCTCTGCAAAAGAAGATCTACATCTCAGTATTCGTAGAATAAAAAAAATAATGTCCTCCAGAAAGACATTAATCAGATAAAATAAAAACCCATTGTCGAGTCTCGAAATCAATAAACTATGGTACACAAAACACAGTAATCTTTAATTTCTGACTTTTTTTTTCTTTTTAATTAATCTAACAAGCACCAGTAGACAGTTGGGTTTAAATCAATAACATGTAAATGGTAGATGTAGTGTTTCGGCTTCTCACGGCATATGCCAGATCATTCAGTAAACCAATTCAGAAAGCATTTTTGGTAGATGTAGCATTATTATTTTGTCTGTTTCATTAATTACACTGGTAGTGGCAGCAAATATCAACTTCCAAAAAATTGCAGATCTGCAATCAACAGTCACGTATTAAGCTTAGGAAATGATGAATTTCAAGTTACCTGGGAAGAAATTCAGTAACAATTGAAAGATTTGGAGGTCGAGTTACAGCTCCCATGAAGAGAACAACATTTGGATGCCTCAGTCTTTTCATTATTTGGACCTATTGCAATTTCTATCATAAATTAAACAAGCACTTCCAGCATCTAAATAGTTCACAGCAAGAATTACAACTCAAAATTTCAACATGGAATCATATAGATATGTAAATGAGATGGTGGGACAACAAAACAAGCAATATTACATATTGTTTGCAGAAATAAAACCAGAATTACTACCAAGAATATTTTGAATTGATAAATCCAGACCCAAAAATTAGAAATATTAAAGAAAATACTACTAACACAGTTTGGAAACATAATAAAACATATAATTCAACTGGCCAAAGTAGTCATGCTTGCTAGTTTTAATATTTTCCAACTTCTCTTGATCATAAAAGATCATGGAAGAGGGTTCAATTTGATGGTTTTTAAATTTAAATCCTGTTATGTTTCAGATAAACATGATAATTTGATGAATTGATGTCAGATGATTGTCCAAGTATTTATACTTCAGTTTAGTATAGTTTGATAAAAGACTCATTAGTAATTATCTGAAATCAATAAATGTTGCAAAAATGACATGAGATATAAAGGTAAAAGAATTTAGGATAGCGCCCTAAAATTACTCTTATGGACTAAGACTTGGGAACCAGTATACATCTCTACAGTATCTTCAAGGTGAAAGCCATCTCAAAGTCATTTTGAATTTTATCATGCTGTAATCAAAGTAGAATCCTTTGTAGAACCAAAATATAGGAGAGAAAAAATATGAGACAACAACCATGAAACCTTATCCCACTAGGTGGGCTCAACTACATGGATCTATCGACACCATTGGGCTCTATCAAAAAACAAATTTTCAGTAAAACCATTCAAAGTAAGGTCTTTTTTAATGGTTTCTCCTAAAGCTTTTTTAGGTCTTCCTCTACCCTTTTAATCGAACTACCATTTGATCCACTTTTCTCACTAGAGCCTCTATTGATCTTCTTATAACATGACCAGACCTAGCTGTAATTGTTGCAGTCAATGGAATCATTAATCAACTGGGAGCATAAACGAGTAGAAATTGCAAAAGAACAAAACTGTGGAGAAGTAGAGGTGACTTGTACCTCACTTTTGAATTCTTCAAGTGATTCACCAGAGATATCTTGATCGAGAAACCTCTTTACAGCAACTTCCTACAGATCAAAGAGCGGAAACATGCTGCAAATATAAAAAATCTATAATCTACAACATAATACAAAACCACTCATAAATGAGGAATAATTCTGTATCATCCTAACCAATCCTCCTAATAAACCTCCTAATTACTAAATGAAGAAAGTACTAAATGCTTTTCATATTCCCAAAATATTAAAGAAACATCTACTTTTTCATTTAATACTTTCTTCATTAAGTATTAGGAGAATGTTTTAGGAGGATATAACATTACTCATAAATGACATCAAGTAAGGTAGCAGTAAATGTGGCAATAACATTGATGATTATTTTGTGCAGACTAAAATGAAACTAAATCCCAAGAATACATGGAACACATTCAATTAATAAAATTACATTTTATAATTTGTTGCACTTCCATATAAACAGGTGCAATTGCAGCAATGAAGCCTTAACAGTTTACATTTCAGTGCAAACATAAAAATAAAAATAAAAGAAAGATGCAAAAAAAAGTTGAGGATGATAAACAATAAAATTGATAAGGTTCATGAATACAAGAAACTCACAGTTCCATGCCATTCACCACGGTACACTTCCCCATATGATCCTGCACGCCAAACATATGCCACACAGTTGCAATTAAGTCTTTCTATGTAACACCAGATAAAAAAACAAGTGCTTCTATACACAGTAGCACCTTCTAACAGAAGAATGTAAATGAATCTTATAAAACAATGTACAGTTAATACCAAGTCCGATACGCTCACCCATCGTGATTTCCTCCCATGGAATGTCATACTCAGCAACATCATCTAGCGCAGAATCAGATTTTGTGCTATCATTACCCACTGATCTATCAGATATTCTCTCGCCTTCTGAGTTTGCTCCTAAAGCAATATGCTCTCCATCACCACTACCCTTCGGCTCATAACCAGCACCCTCCGTATCTCCATCACTTCGACTGCCCTGCTCATACTGTTTACTGACAGCAGCAGTGGTTGCTACTACAGCTGCAGCAGTAGCAGTAGCAGCTGCTGCTACAGGAATCTCAAGATTTGAGTCAGTGCTTGACTTGGCCACAGCAACTACCATAGAAGAGGCAACAACAGCAGCAGCTGCTGCTGCAGCTGCAGCAACTGGGACATTTTTCCCATATTTTACCTGAGTTGCTTCGGCCAGAGATGGTATGTGCTGTCCAGCAGCTTCCCTTGTGTCAAGATGAAGGCTGATTCCTAAACCTTCTACAGGCTTAGAATGCTCCAGCTGACTGCTAGGACTTCCTTTGGGATGAACTCTGTGGTGAGGCAAAGGTGGCAAAAATCGAGCAGGACCTAGATTATCATCAGCCTTAGTTCCTTGCTGTACACTTCCCTGTTTATATTCATCTTTTTCTTCAGTTGGAAAATTGGCCCCAGTTGGGGAACCTAACTGCTCATGATAAATTTCAGAAAATAAGTTGGGAGGAGCAACAACACCACTTTCAAGTAAAACATCGTGAAGTTTTTGAGCTAAGTTAGGGTTCTCCTTCGCAGCATCAATCATATATTGGGAAAAATCTTTGACTTTCATTCTACGTACTGCAGGGGAACTGATCCCTTCAGTCCAAGAAGGAGATCTTCCATGCATATACAGATAATTAGGTCTGCTAGGACATTCCCTCTCTTTGCTCTTCTCTATATTGGGGGCATTTTTTAATTCATTTGAGGGTTTCTTTAATTCTTCCTTGCCTGTTGCAGGCCTGCTTACATCAGATTCTTTCCCTGTATAGGCAAGATGTTTTGATCTGTTTCCTTTATCCAGAGTCCCAAAGTCTGAAGTTTCTTCAGATGAACTTCCAACCCCACTGCTGAATGATACTATATGAGAGGAATCAAGGTCTCTTGATGAAGGACTGGCTACAAAAGAAGATTCATCGTACTCGATATGTGATCCAGCTGCATCAGATGGAATAAGTGTTCCAGGATCTGCCATTAGGTCAACAATGTACTCCCTGAAATTCATATCAATCACAACTTATAGATACATAATAAAAATGATTTGCAACTCCCAACTTAAGAGAGTTATAGAAAGAATGAGAGAACATTCAGCTACAGGCAATTTTAAACAATTAATTGAAAAAATTAACAAAAATGCTACAACAGGAAAGGCAAACCAAAACACAAAGACACTAGTAAAAAATACAGCTTTCTGGTCTGGAACAATATAAGACAAAAGAAGCAATGATTGATTGAGTAACAAAATTTCATGTGTGATACTCAAATTGAGTATTGATGACAGAAAACAAGTAAAGTGATTCATGAGTGCATAAAAATTTATGTCTCAATGGCCATGAGAAGAGAACTGTATGCAAACAAAACAATTCTGCCTACTTGCCTATATCGCCAAAATACAACTTTAATAGCAGTTACCTTCCATCATCAATCTTGACAAAGTTCATTGCCACATCATAGGAACCTGTATATTGCAGTCCTTTCACCAGCCGACATGAGATGCCCAAACTATCAGCTAAAACCTACATTTAATATAGAGCAATATAATTTTATTACATGAAGCATGGAATTTCTAAAGAATACAACAAAAATCTCATAGCATATAGTGGTCATGATTGCTCATTCTCTTAATATTATCTATGAATTTTGTTTGGGTGTAAATCTAACCATAATTAATGTTAGTAGAGGCTTCCATCAACTAATTACTAATGCATGGGATCATTCTTAATTGAAATGCAAACCAGAAAAAAAAATGTTGGGACAAATACCTTGAATAACAATGCACGATGCCGAGCCAATCCAATGGTTAGTGAACCAAGTGGCAAAACCATGCTACCAAGGGTTGCTTTTAGACTGTAACAAAGACTCCTCCACGCTCTTGTCATGCTTTCAGGATCTTCAACAGGTCCACCCATATAGTCAGCCACTAATATTGCAAGCTTGTGCACCAAATTACTATCTACAACTACTTCAAAATCTTTTCTTGACTTGACTGCCAGCTCTAGGGCTTTTTGCTCAAGTTTCAACAAATTGGAATCAGCAGCCCTATTGACCAAGACTGCTTCCCATGTGACAACATCTGAGGTTGGTGTTCCTTGCAGATCTACAAGGGAAGGCATTATTGCAGAACTTGACTCGGTTAAGATCCCATACAGATCATAGAAACCATCCGAGATCTTGTCATCATAGCCAAGAGCATTGTAATTCTGTGAAGCATGGATAAATCTACGATATGAGATAAGTTAGAAAGGAATATAAATTGGACAAATTAGAGTAAAGTAACCAAGTGATTATAGTAATAAGTTCATTTTATGTCAGAACTGTTCAATAAATGGATCATCTGAAATAATCCAAACAATATAGAGCGATCTAAGTAAACCCTAATCCTCCTAATGTGAAGAACCAAAAACTGCATTTGAAGCCAAACATTGAAAAGCACACACAGAAAATATCCAAAATTATTTCCATAGAGGTGTAAACCAAGATTACAAGCCTATAACCAAAGATCTTATATCAAGGTTAAATACCATTTTAAATAATAATCCTAAAACTACAAAATTTGAGGAAACCAGCCCAGCAAAGTATACAAGGATAGCCATATCATAAACTAACAATGTGTATGACCAAACGGTTGAAAATTAGAAGTTAAATGGTGAAAGCATGTCCTCTGACTAATTCAAATCTGAAAAATATGGTACTTGTCATTTTATCAAAGCAATCACAGAATCTTAAAAGAAGGAAGGCCGCCCTTGACATACAAAGACCCAAGAAGCATATTTTGGTCTGAGTACTTAAATACAACCTTAACTCTAAAGGAAGTTTCCCATATCTTCATATCAAGATGCCAACCATTTTTTTTTATGATTCTACATCATTTAATGTCCAGGAATTATGTCAGATCTGTCCAAAATGCAAGTACACAATGCATCTCAGCTGCAACTTCAGCATCCTTTATCAATGTATATGACTGAAGTCCTAGACATTATAAAACACCAACCACTTATATGAGCAAATGATGCTGAGTGATATTGGGATTTCCAACCTAACAGCATTGTTCAGAATGCTATTTATATATTTAACAATGCCAAAATTCTACCAACAATCGTGATTTGCTATCCACGTCATTTCACATGGGTAAGAAAGTTTAAAGAAAAAAACCCACATGAGTGAGGTCAAATGCAATATAAACACAATCCCAGATCCTTTCCTTTCATAATCTTTCCCCCTCTTCTTTAGGCTAAGATCTTTACTCTAAATTACAACTCCATGCTTCATATTATGCAAAAGAAGCATCATCTCTCCATCAGAGAATTCCTTAAAAAATTCTGGAAGCCTTGTATATCTCTAATAGTGACACAATAATCAAACTCATGTCTTCCAATTTCTTTTGTTCTGGCGGCACCAACATAAGTATAAGTGTATAACAACAAGAATGTGACTTCAACCTAAAGTCAATGCACTAGCAACTTACCCAGTATCTGTAGGCCACAACTTCAGCTGGTGTATTTTCAGGGTCACAAGATCCCAAACTGATCTGCTTAACAGCTTCAATCTGCACAGCCTCAGGATCCTCCTTTGCACTCAGCTCTAAAGCCAGTTGTATCTGATATTCTTCTTCCACTTCAGGATCCCTCGAAGTGCTAGACCCCGAATCACACCTTGCTGAATCAGAAACAATATCTAAACCACCACTGCTCGGTGAATCAGATGGCTCCACTCTTTCTCCTCTAGCCAGGCTGGGAGATGGAGGACTGGGACTCTGCTTATTAGAAACTGAATGCAACCAACTTGAAATCTTCTTGGGGGTAGCGGATGAAGATGAACCATCACTGGACTTGTTGCCCCTTGATGAAGTAGTAGACCCTTGTGCATCTTCTGATTGATTAGACATGATATGAAGCTTCTTAAGAATGTTCTTCATATCTCTTCACTGAGCTATAATACTGAATGTTAAAGAAGTGGAAAACTCTCCATTGTTTTCTTGGACCAAGCATGAATCTCAGTCTCAGAGAATGTTATTGGTAGCAAGAAAATTATTCAAAGAACCCCTTTTTGGCAAATAGCTCCTAAACCCAGAAACCAAAACAACCTAGTCCAAAGAACACCATAAACCGTTTCAAGCAAGAACCTTTATAAACGTTTCCTTCCCAATCAAGGTGATCCAGATGCTTGAATTGAAATGGAGCAGTCTCCTATTCACCAGACAACACTGAAATATCCCAAAAAAACACAAACAGAAGTTGTATATCATACATCACCTTTAGGAAGCAGGAAAACCAAGATCACTGAGGACCCATACGGAGAAAGAATGGATCTTTGTTTCTGTAGAAGGAAGCAGAGCACAAAAATGGAAGAGACAAGGGAGTTTTGAACACAACATAAAAGGGCAGCTAAGCAGAAGCTAAGAGAGCAGAGACAATAGCAGCAAGTGGGAGGGCAGGGGCCACAAGACATGACCCACTTGAGTTGAGGGTCAGAAGGATTTCACAGTCCCAGAAAAAAAAAAGGAAAAAAAAAAAGTGAACTTGGTGGTGGGAAACACAACCAACTTGATTTCACTTTCTTCTGCTTGTTGTTTTCTTTCTTCTTTCTTTTCTCTCTTTCTCACAATGGGTTGGGTTGTGTGTGTTTTGAGGAGTCCCAAATCGAAGAAGTGGTGGTGGCATGAGTTGGGTACTTGTGGTGAAGTGAAGTGCTTAGAAATGGCATATAGAATGAGCAAGTAGGAAAAATGGTTGCTTTTGAGCACCACCTTTTGTTATTTCAAGCAAACCCGATCTTTGTCCTTTGTGTGAATTCCAACTAGAGGACAAACGGCTTTAAAGTGCAAGTGGCAAATACTCACTTTCATGTCCAACCAGCCTCATCAACTCCTCTGTCTACTTGAGTAGCCCGCACTCTGCACCCAGCTTTTAATGCTGTATTCAATTCAGTTCAATACTACCCGCGGCTAACGGTACCGATCGCATTACCCTAGTTAGAATATAGTTAGATATTTGTTAACTTAGTTAAAAGTTAATTATATTAATTTGAAGAGTTAGTGGGTTAATTATCAGTTAGTTTTTTTTAAGGATAAGTTGAAATCACTCAAAAAAAAAAAATTTACTCTTACACTCTTATATTATTTTTTTCTGGTAACTTTGTCATAAAATTTACCAATAAATTGAAAATTCTAACCATGTAGATCATATTCATAGTTGTATGGATTCAATGTCTAATTGATTAGATTGAAAAATCGATGACTTGAGTTTTAGGTCAGTCTAATCTTTGATTAGAATGGATTTATTTATTGACTCGATCAAATGCGAGTGACTGAATGATTTATCTGGACTGGTTGACTCAGATTGACTCATGTTTTTTTTTTTAAATTTAAGTTTAAAAAAGATAAATGGTATGATTTAAACATATAAAAAACTCTTAAGATGAAATACGTTTTACCATTAGATTACATGCATTATTAAGTATTATATTTTATATTTTTTAATTTATATTAGTCTTAAACATATTTTTAATCCTTGAAATATAATATTTTTTTATTTTAGTCTCTCTAAAATTTCTTTTTTTTTTTGTTTTAGTCCTTACCATTAGTGAAACTCTATTAAGTACTTACGTGGCCATTAAAGGTCTCACTCACTGACGTCACGTGTCAGCAGTTCTATTTGTCATATAAGTACTTAACAGAATATCACTAATGACAAACTAACAACAAGGACTAAAACAAAAAAAATAGAGGGACCAAAATCAACAAAAAAAATTTAAAAGGACCTAAACCAAAAAAGTATTGTATTTTGAAGGACCAAAAACATATTTAAGTCTTTATATTATTATTTAATCAATTCAAAGTTAGAAATTGGAGTTGAATAATTGTCACTACTAGTTTGCTCATGCCATTAGTACTTTCTTATATAATATTTTTTATGTAGTTTTTTTTATATAAAGTATTTTTTTATATAGTATATTTAAAAAAATTATTTCTCTAAATTTTCTGGTTTAACCTACAATCGGACTACTAACCCGTTGACTAAATCTTCTGACCAGATCAAGTTCTGATCCAGGTTATACAACTATGATCATATCTATAAAGTTTCACATTAATTCAAAATTGTTTAATACGTTATTGATATACATTAAAATTAATGTAATATATACTTTCAAAATCTATAAAAATAAGAATTATGTGTTTACATTCTTATTCATGTTTGATTTTTTCAATTGACACAAATGATCAAGATGATAAATAGTTATGATTCAATGGTTAGATTGACAAAAAATAAGTTTTATATAAAAAAATTGAATAATATAAATGTATCAAATCTTACACCAGTATCCATTAATTTTTATTTATTTTTATATATAAATCATTTGATTGATTTGTTGTACTTATATACATTTTACTATTTAATAAATTTAATTTATTATTTTCCATTTTTTTTTACTTTCCCTCAAGGTCATAATATGTTTCTTAAAACATAAACACTTTTTAATAATCATAAACGTATCATCTCATATTTATATAGTTTATATTGTTTAATTATAATTAATTTTACTTTATTTTCAAAACAATTAAAATTATGTCACCTTAGCGAAGTGTGAGGTGACTTAGACTTTATAGTTGTTCACACTGAACATTATTATTATTTTTTTACAAAAGATGTGTGCAAGTGCAACACGGATGATAGGCTAAAAAACTGCATACAAAACAATATGGTGGAGATTTGACTAGACTTGGTACTAATTGAACCTTTTTATATTTGTGAAAACTACAGCTTGTAGAGGTATGATTTTTCATTTATTTATATCTTTATTGTTTAGAATCATAAGCATGACTACAGTTTACAAGCAGAAGCAGGATTGCCTAATAGGGATAAGAAAATATTAATTTAGCTTAAGCAAAATATACATTATTTTAGCACCTAGAAAAATCTTTCATATTCTGTTAACTATTTAACTTCTGAAAAAAGTCAAGCGTTATACTCCTAGACCAAAACAAATTATTATTAATAAATCTCAAGTTGGAAGTACAGTAGCAGTTAGAACATACAAGGAGAACAGAATTTGATCCCTACAAATATTTTTTGTCCAAATTTCTTTTTTCTTATTCTTTACTCCCTTCCTTGACCCTATTAGAGGTCATCTAGAAGTTTCACTAAAGAGCTCTTCCGTCGGGCCAAAAGTAAGTCCAGGCCTTACCCAAAAAAAAATATTTTTAATAAACTTTTATAATTAGCTATTTTATTTAGTTCAATTGGCAAGGGTTTTCTCTGCTGATTTATTCACTTCATTGCAGCCTAATAATAAAGTTTTACTTTTTTTTAAAAAAAAAAAGAATAAAGTTTAACTTTTAGAACGTTGAGGCAAGGGATTCCAATCGTGGGCCCAATTATGGGTGTTTATACGATAGAAAAGCATTTTATTCTTTGATCAATCAAATACTTAAATCCTTTAAGTTGAGCCAAAATCCCTACTTTGGATTTAGAAAATTACTAAATAGACAAAAATATTTTACCTGGATTTTTTTAAAAATAATTTGACATTTTTTTTAATTTTTGGATGAATGAGTGGTCATTATTACTTTGATTTATCTAATTATCATCCTTTTAAATCTTGATAAATTATGACAAAAGTTCTAGTAAATAATTCTAACTATAGCATTGCTCTTAGATGTAATATATTTAATCATTATATTAAGATACAAAGGATTATAGATCACCAATACATTAATAGAGACAAGGAAGCCTAATTATATTAGGCTTGACCTTAATTTTTCTTCCTTGGACTACCCTTCGAAAGATGAAGGCAGAGAAAATATTCAGAACAAACCCGCTGCAAAGGGCAACAAAGAGTGCACTAACTTATCGTTTTGTTTTTCTTCCAAGATAAGGAGAAGCAAATAATTTGAGTGGGAGAGGCGAAGGAAGAAAAAGTCATGGAGGTAGATGTAAGCTTCTTATTATGTATATTTATTGCTTCTTTATTGTTGACCATTGATTCTATTGGCCATAACATCTCTGCATTCCTTGCTCATGAAGGACAATGACTTATACTTGTTACCCCTTATTATTGTTATTAAAATGAAAGGGACCAAACTGGCAAACATGCTGCTTTTCAAAGGTTTGCATGTTCTGGTTCACTAAAAATGATTAATCTGAACTCATTTCCACAAATTATTGTGAATCTTGACAACCAATTTTAGATTAGGTATTATGCTTTCTTTTTATCCAAATCAGGGTGTGATGGAAAGGTGGGTGATCAGGATAACGCCAATACATAACGGTGAGCCTTTTCTCCTTTGTCTTTCTTGTGATGCCCTAATTAACAGGGATATTAGGCGAGCTTCTCATCCTCTTAAACTTTTTTTTATCAAAATATATTTTTAATTCAAGTATAAAGCTCAAATAAATGGCGATGACATGGAGAAAATATCTCTGTCAATAGAAATCAAATTTTATTTAAAGATTTCTTTTTCTTTTCCTTATTTTTGGAGTCCAATAAAATATTTTAGAATTCTTGAAAAGTCTAATTTGGCGAAATGTGCCAAACTTTAGGAGGCCTATCTTTCAGCAGTTCCAGCAATATTTGAATATATCTACCCAAAAAGGTTCTAGTATTCTACAAATTTAAAGATAAATCTAATGATAAAAGAATTGTTTTTGTATTTATAAAATACTTTCTATAACATTACCCCACTAATTACTGTACATGTATATGATTGTTCAAAATTTTCTCTTTTTTCAGGTAAAAAAAATTCTTTTTTTTTCTTTATCTTTTCCTTTCTCTTTCAGCGGAACAAGTTGAAAGAATACAATTCTTTCATTTAGTTTGTCTTTTTTATAAAAAAAAAAAAAATGTGTAGTGATTCCTGCCATTAACATCCCAATAAGAAGTTCGGCTGGGTGATTTTTTTTTTTACCTCTTAAGGAAGAAATTACGTGATCTTCCATACAAATTTTGCAGAATAGAAAAGATGGCTCACACGTCTTTAAAATCAAAATTCATTTAAGGATACTAATAATTATCAAAATAAAAATTTGGGTTAAACCCAACAACGATTTCTTGCTCGAAGGATAAAAAATAAATAAATGTATTAAAAAAGAAAAGCCAAAAATCCAATTAACCCAAAATAAAAATCTTAGAGAAAAATTGAACGAACTATAATCATGATATAAGGTGCAAATTCACACACACACAGATATATATATATATATATATATATATATATATATATATATATATATATATATATATATATATATATATATATTCTATGTTTATCTTTGAATTAGTATCTCGACCAGTACCGTAAAGTATTTAACTATAGTTTCCTTTTCGTGATAGTTGATGACATGATGTGATTAAACGACAGGAAAAGCAAAATTAGTGAGAAAGAATAATGAATAATAAACTCGTTGCCCTACACCCAT
The DNA here is from genome assembly GCA_029884605.1 of Ormosia emarginata. Lineage (NCBI taxonomy): Eukaryota > Viridiplantae > Streptophyta > Magnoliopsida > Fabales > Fabaceae > Ormosia > Ormosia emarginata. Next base: position 6,715,938 of record JAQQTP010000059.1, on the reverse strand, counting down.
GATGTTATTAGTCACTTTCAATTAGTTTCTATGAAAACTTTCATATTGAAATATTTTATTTAGTTTCCTTTTGGTGGAAATCCTAATGCAAGGCTTCACATGGTACATGTTCTTTTCAAGCCAACTGTTCAAGCCAACTGTGATTTACGTGGGCAACATGGTAGAATTTTATGCAAATTCAAGCACTAATCCTCTGTAAACATAGACGTAGAAAGCAACCATGTTGAGTATCTGAATTCTATAATTTATTTTCTAAAGTTTTATGTCTTTTCAAGCATAAATTATTTTTTTCTACCGTGCTTACGGTTTTTGTTTTTTTTTTTATTTTACTTTTTTGGGTAAAATTGTTTGTTTAATTTTGTGCTTTAGCTTCCACCTATATTTCTTTCAAATGCATAATTGCATTCAATTTAATAAGATAAACGAGTAAAGCAACTGATTTAGTTGTCAATTGTTTTTCTTAATAATAAAATGTTGGTTTGAAAATTTTGTTTAATGAAGCTAATTGGATGTCGGTCATTGTCTTTTTTCTCCTTTTACTATAACCACAATTGTTAAGATATTTGACATCGATTCCTTCTCTCTCTATCCTTTTCCCCCCTCTCCTTTTGACATCGTTATTCTTCAATTACCTGAACGCGAAATCCACAATAAACTACCAGTAAAAAAAAAATCACAATAAATTAAGGATTCATTTGATATAAAAAATAAAATAAGACTTAATACTATAAGATTTGATAGTATAAAATTTAATAACGTAATGATTAAAAATATCAAGATGTTTAAAATTGTAATAGAAAAGTCTTTATAATAACTTATACATCAAAACTCAATCAGACATAATCTTATCTCTCAATATTTGATTAAGTTATATATTATTTTAATATATAAAAAAATTTTAATAAATAAACTTATATAATATAATATTTATATTAAATAATTAATAAAATCATAATATATTATATTAATTTATCTTATCAAATTTAATACAACATGTCAAACGGTACCTAACAACCACTGCCCTCACTCATTGCAAATCATTAATAATGATATTAGGTTATGATTAATCATAGAATTGGATTGTGCTTCTCTTCTCTCTTTTTTTTGGTTCATTTTGCAAATTGCTAAAGCTTTAAAAAAAATTTAAGAAAGGGAAGATATATGAAATTTTAAATAGAACATACGAAACAACACTTTACGTTTTCCTTTTTCTTATATATTATTTTACTTGGGGAGGAAAGGTTCAATATTGGTTTGAGCCGTTTTTCCCCTTTAGAAAGAGTTTCTTAACTAAGAGAAATATGCTATAAATGTGTTTGATTAAGTACTAACGGATGCACTCTCTCATCCTCGCCTTTCATTTTGCTTATTTACTGGTTTCTTTACTTTTTCTTTTCTTCTACTATATACATCAACTAGCTTTCAATCCAATAATAGAAAAACACACTCAGTTAAGCCCGGGTTCAACTAATTACCTATTTTTTTAGTTTATAATCAAGTTTATCGAGCCCAAGAGATAACTCATATTTCATAGAAGTGAATTTGTTATGCAATTTTTTTTTATGTATGAAAAATTGATATTAAATTATCTAAAATTCTTCATTTAACGTGAGCAATTGTGTATACCAAAAAAATCTTCATTTGACAAATTGAGTTTCACAATATGATATGAAAACACTTTTAAGAAGTAATTCTCAAGTAGTAGAATGATTAAAACTTGTACGCGTTCAATATCTGTAGAGCTAATTAAGCCAAAAAATATCGACTCCGTGATTTTTTATAATTAAAATAAATTAAGATTTTATTACTTGGCATCAAAATGCTACAAAGGTAAAAAGATTAATACAATCAGTTTTTTTTTTTTTTAAAGTAGGTGAGAAAGACATACAAAACCTCCCTCGTGCCACTCATTGCCATCCAAAGATAAAGACAAAGCTCCAACACTAACATAGCCCGATTTATATTATCTAATAGTCAGAAGTGCTTTTTAAGGGGTGAAATATGAAATTAATAATTGTTGTCTTGTTGATAAAAAAATAAAGATTTAAAATTTATAAAATATAATACATATATAACAAATTATAAATATATGAGAATTTATTCTCTTAATTTTTTCATCGATATTTACTCTTACACTCTACTTTTTAAAATGCTCCTTTCACTTTAATCTATCCCCCTATATTAAATAAAAATACACTTTTATTTGAGAGTTAATTAATCTTTTTTATTATACTTTTCTTTATAGAATGACATGCGTAATTCTTAATATTATAAGTCTTAAAAAAATAATACATGTCATTTTTTATTTTTTATTTTAAATTAAATTTAAATTATCTTTCAACTAATTTTTTTTAATTTATGTATATATTTAAAATTTTTCTTGAATTTAAAAGAATTCATGCACATAATATTTACTAGTTTTTTAAATGATTCAAATCCAACGTAGTCCTATAGATCCTAAAGCAAACAAGTGTCAAACATCTAAACACACAACCAGGTCCATCTAAAGATAAATTTTTACATAAATTTGAAATATGTAAGTTGAGTATATTAAACCAATGATATCATTAATTATAATTTATTATAATAATTAATTATTAATTAATATTTTAATTGACTCAATACACCTAATTTATATGCTCTAAATTTATGAAAAATATCTCTTATCTAAAACGACAAACTAGTCAGAGTTAGAATTAAACTACCTATTTATTTTTTGTGATGAAGTGGTGTGGAACGTAAATCTTTTTAATCTTATGGTTTTGATGTATGTGTATCTTTATGTTTCCAATTGTCCATTTATCTTTGTCATAATAAGCAATTTAGAATATGTACTTTATTGTATTTTATGACTTCAAGGTGATAATGGTGGAAGCTATGTGCCACCTAACGCAGCGGATAAAATATTTTGCAGGTGATTGTAACAATCTAAGATTAAATTCTGCTTTTATATATCCTTTTCTCTTTTCATCTATGTCTAAATAATTACTTACTGATTTAAATCTATAAGGTATCCTAAGTTTAAACTATTTATGACAAAATAAATAAATAAATAACGATAATGGGGAAAAGAAGTGCAATCCTAAAAGATGTATTTATTCTTGGTTAATAAATATTTATACGGTGTTGTCTTTATGATTTAATTCACCCTAATTGCCTTCATTTGGTAGTGTCAGTTTAAGGGCATGTTTAGTTTAATAGTAAAATTTTAATTATTTTAATAATTAATTATTATATAATCAATTATAATAGAATTAATTTTATGTTTAAATATATTAATTAAAAAATAATTTTAAAATAATTTATTTTATTTGAATGATATAAAAAAATTATTTTTATGCATTAAATTATTAAAAGAAGTATAAAATAATTAAAAAATTTATTCGATTGAGGATAAAATAATATTTAAATTTAAAAGTTTTTAGAATAATTTATAATTTAAAATCTTATACTTCAAGCTTATAAAAAAATTATTAAACATATTAAGTTTCGTGTAAAAAATGAAACAGAATTATCAAAACATGTATAAACAGTAAAAAAGGATAATCGATTAACAAAGTTAATTTATCTATGTTTACCACATCAAATACTACTTAAGAGAGATGGAGAAATCTAATATAGACATCTTATTATTAAAATAAATCAATGATTTAGATTAAAAGATATATTTTAATTAATAACATTTAAATTTATATAAAAATTTAGTCAAATTATTTTTTTATGAATAATTATATATACAAATAATTTATAAATCTTAATTAATATTTTTTATATACTTAAATTTATATATAAATACTATCAAAATTAAAAAAAAAGCGATTCATCCATAAACTCAAACATATTAAATCTATAATAAAGTCTTCGAGATTGATCTGTTAATGGATTAACTGAAATTATGAATAGGAAAATATTATTGTACTTTGAATCACTTTGAAAAGATAAGATACTAATTTGTACTAAATAAAATTGAAAAACAAGTCAATGGAAAAAGACTTTACTCATAAATATATATATAAAAAAAACACAATTATGTATTTCATCAGTTTTAAAATTAGTTACAAATGATTAGAAATAGAGTTATGTATCAATGTTTAGTTAATTTAAGTTGTTTGATATTTATTTTATTTAAGTAAAGTCTTAAGTTTAAATTTTATGAATAAAAAAAATTAATGCTAAGAGAGCTTTACACTACTGACTAGATTTTGAATTAGTTAAGGCCTAATACAACTTCTAAACACTAAGAGATTTACAAAAAAAAAAAATAGAGTTATGTATTTTTTTTTTTGTACTAGAGTTATGTATTTTGAATTAATGCAAAGTTATGCATATTACATCACTTTTATTTTTCAAATTTATGAAAAACTCAACGTTGCATAATATAATATAGTTAAAAGAAGAAACACCTTTATATGGACTGGTCCGAAGTAGTATGCTTGTGGTGCAACAATCGAATAATATTGTTAGGCTTTTTTACCAAATTATTTTTTATGACAAATTATTTATTAAAATGTTATTTTTTTAAAATTATATATTAAAATATCATTTTTTATTTAATGTGATATTTTTTATTATATTTTTGTTCATGCATATAGTGTCAACGTAGATGACGTTTTCTCGTGGATAACGTCAAAGTGTTTACTGTTATTTACGTGAAAGTGTCAAAGTGAATGATGTTATTTACGTGGATAGAAAAATTAAAAAAAAAATTGTCACACAACAGGTTACTGCTGCTACTTACTCACCATTTCAACCACCTCCTACATCTTACTCACCATATTCAGGTTACTCACTACCTATAGGTTACCCGTCATTTACAAGATATTCACCACGTACTTACACTTACCTACCATATCATTTGACATTTACCCTTACACTATCATTTTCATACCTACCATATATGGGTTACTGATCACAGTCAAGACCTTCTTCTGATCTCTCTCACAGACCACCACATTTTGACTCTGTCCCTTCTCATTGATATGATCATTACACTTAAATAAAATTATATACATTTTATTACATTTGCTTAATTTAGGATGACTATATGTATATATACAAATGTTTTTGTTATGCATCCTATAGATGCTATGTTGATTTAAAAATCAAAATATATATAAACATATTTCATTAATCAGGATGAAATACTTTTAGAAATATCCAATTTTTAAGAAAAAATTTGTCAAATTTTTCATAGAATCAGAATGGAACTACTAAGGTTAGTTAATTTTGATAGGCTTACTAGCTGATATTCTAGCCCATGAACCAATCATGACCTAATTTTAAGTGATCATAAATTTATCCTATGTTATTTTGACATACTTATATTTGTTTACATTTTTTTTAACTTAGTCGCAGGTTACAAGTAAATTATAAAATAATTTTGTTTATCATATGACTAAAAATTTTTATGTTGTAAAAAATAAAATTTAAAATAAAGCAATTGAATTCGGTAAAACAATTAAAGAATAATTTTATTTGTATTTGCATTTTAAAAAAAATTAAGTGGTGTACACTGGTAACACTAACGCGTCAGACGTTACTACATCTATAACTCTAACACGTCTGGTGTTATTACATTAAAAATGCCTACAGTGTGGTATTTTTTATTGTTTTTCTGTCAACATAGATAATGTTAACGTAGATGATGTTTCCACTTATATAATATCAAAGAATTTGGTGTTATCCACATGAAAGCGCCATTTATATTGATGCTATCAAGAAGATAACATTATCCACTTTGATTTCATGTGACGCTTTGTCATTATCTACATAAAAGCATCATTTACATTAGTCTATCTGCATAAACAAAAAAAAGTCACATTAAACAAAAATAATATTTTAATATATAATTTAAAAAAATAACATTTTAATAAATAATTTAATCATTTAATCAAAAAGCTAACATTGTTGTGATAAAGTAGTATAATGTACCTAGACAAGATATGTCACAAGATTCACGGTTTGCACTTTGCACAAAACAAAATATAAATTAAAAAAAAAAAGTCAAGGATAAGAACATTGAAATAAAAAACAAAGTAATGATATGATATTAAATACAAAAAGGCAAGAATTATAATCGTAAGCGAGTTTAAGATTGGAATAGGTCAAGGTCCCCAAGTTAGTGCCGTCTACCGCTCCAGCATAGGCGGCGTTGCTTGTCCTTAACCCAACATTTTCATTAATCTCAAAGTATTCTTAATAATTTGAATGTTGAAAAATATTAACAATATATTTTTTAAATATTTATTTTATTATTAATCAATTTTTTATATTTAAAATGATTATTATAAAAAATAATTATAAATTTAGTTTTGAACTAATAATAAAATAAATATTAAAAATAATATTCAAAAAAATATATTATTAATATTTTTTAAATTTAATTTACTTGGTATATGTGGTTTTCGTTTCTTATTTCTTTAAAATTTTGTTAATGGGCGCTTTTATGGTACATATTAAGAAATAAAAAATAAATTTTATTAAATAAAAAGTATAAATATTTAATATTTTAAAAATTTAAAAGTATTTAATACTTTAGTTTTTAAATAATTAATAAAGAGTAATAAATGTATTTTTGATTTCTTAATTTGTGTTTAAAGAGTGTATTGAAATATAAAAAAATAAGAAATATTTTGATTTATAAATTAAGTTTTGTATTTAGAATATTTAGAAAAAAAATTTGATCAATTTTGATAGGATTGAATAAGATTTAATTTAATTTTAAATAATTAGACTATTTTATCATTAACAACTCTTTCTTATAAGAAAAAAATATAAAATAATAAAATCAAATAATATTAATTTTTTATTTTAATAAATTCTAAATATAAGAAAATAATTTCTAAATTAATTCAAATATCATTTTTTATAATAAATTATAAATACAAATTTTTATTTTTAAATCAAATAAAATAAATTATTTTTAATTTTATTTGATTCCAAACATTACCTAAAAACACATGCTAAAAAAAATCCTTATTTGTTTATTTAAAATTAAGAAAGGAAACACTAGGCTGCCCCGACTATGGCCGGATAGTTACCAAGGTGCGGATTTCTTCGTCTTCCTCTTTTATGGGCCCCACTAATGCATTTTAAATTTGTTCTATCCGGGCTATGTAGTATTGCCTGCCCAGGAAGAAATTACATCATCGAATATCTATGTTATTGCGATTCGTCGAGTCAGACCAGGCATATTTTTATTTTTAGAGAAATAATTATTTATTTTTCAAAAACTCTCTCACAGTGAATTTGTTATTTTAAATACAAAATAAAGTAATCTAAATACATACTTAGAAAGAAGTACACTGTGGCCATCTACCGATCCACTATTAGTAAATTTAGCATTGAAAATCAATGTTATACATCACTTTTTCTATACCAATTTTATATCAGTTAATAATGTTTAAGTTTCTAGTTAATAAGATATATTATTTAGTTAACGAACTAATAATATAATTTAGTAACTTTTTTTTAACAAAAATAATATGTAAAGGTATCACAATAATGACTAACATCCCAACCAAGTTAGCACTTCAGCCACTGCCAATCATCTACAACACACTAAAATTTTATAAAAATAAGCAAAGAGAGTACAAGAGAAGGAAACATGGGGAGACATCAACCTGACCCATGAAAGAATCATCTAAATCTAAAACTAGCCAAACCATTTCTATTTATGAAGAATTCCTCAAAAATGAATCTGGAGATTGAATCCCACAAAAAAAAAAACCACTAATAGAAAAATCCATAAGAAACAAGTTTTGTCTGCACAAGTATTTCCTTTGCTATAAATATAAGAGAAAACAAAGTTCATTTATTTAGTTAGCTCTATACAATTATTCACCTATTTCTAAGTTTCCAAGGAACCAACTTGCTATTGTTGAAAGCATAAATCACAACTTGAGAATCACACTCCGATTAGAGGAAATGCCAACCTTTTTTAAAAGTTATTTCAATAGCCAAAATTGCACTAATAAGCTCAGCCTGAAAAGCATTTTTAATACCAAGATTAGCAGAAAAACACCCAAGAGAAGCAACACTTTTATCTCTAAAAATCCCACAACAAGTAGCAGGGCTTGGACATCCCTTAGCAGCACCATCAATATTACATTTTATCATATTGTAAATATGAGGATTCCAGATGACATGCTTAATGCTAGGAGCACAACAAGGGTGACCATCAACCAAAAAGGACTTCATTAACATGAATTCTGAAATTGAAGAGGACATATGGCCAGCACTAGTGTTACCAGCTAAAGACACATTAGAAATGATTAAATTTATAACAGTTTGCACATAGATTTACTTGCTGTGGCCTTATTCCTGTAGTACCAAATAGTCCATAATACATTTATGACACCGATTGTAACCAAATCTTGAACCTGCGAGCTCCAACCTTTGCTACATAAAGAGAGAATAGATAGAATGCTAGAGCAATCAAAACTGATATTAGTGATATTACCAAATCAATTCCAAATGTATTAAGCAAACGGGCAATCAAGAAATAAATGATTAGTAGATTCTGTTTCTTTTCCACAAAGATTGTAAACAGAAACCACAATGCAACCTCTAGACCAAAGATTCTCATCAGTGGGCATCTATTATGCATAATTCTCCAAATGATGAAGGACTTTGATGGAGGAATACAACCTTTCCAAATAAGTTTAGTCCAAGGGATAATCAGCCCCACAAGATTATGAAAAAGAAAAGCATCTTTAAGAGTCATTGTTCCAGAATCAGATCTGGACCAAATCAACTTATCTTCACAGGGCAGACTAGGAATGGTAACCTGCTTTATTTCAAATTTAAGGATAGGGAAATTAGACAACAGAGGGGCAGGAATAGACCACACACCATTAATAATGAAATCACTCACTTTACCTTTAAGAGAGCTGTGCAGATCAGGCGGGACTCCAATTAAGTCCACAATCGGGCTAGTCAACCACTGATCAGTCCAAAAGTTTATTGTGACATTATTACCAAGCAACCAAGTAGAATTCGCCCGAGTAGAGGGCAAGTTGTATCTTATGCCAGACCAAATTGATGAAGCAATGTAATGGTTAATAGGAATTTGGTTCGTAAAAGCTCTAGTTCTCAATAAGGAGACCCATTCATTGTTTGAAGAAATCAACTCCCATCCAAGCTTAAGCATATCAACCTTATTAATGGCTTTAATAGATCTGATGCCTAAATCACCTTTCAAAACAGGCCTACAAACTTTGTTCCAAGCCACCGTGACAACTTTCCTGCTATTTATATCCCCAACCCATATGAAATTTCTAATCCACTTGTCCACAAAATTAATAAGGTTAGCAGGCCAAGCATAAATCTGAAAACTGTAAATCAGCATACCAAGAATGATAGATTTTACCAATTGGACTCTTCCCATAATGGATAAAAGGGAACCTTTCCAAGAAGTCAATTTACTCTTGATTTTGTCAGCAATGGGCATTAAATGTAGTCTTCTAGGTTTACCTTTGAACAGAGGAACACCCAGGCACGTGAAAGGGAGACATCCAGCGGTGAAACCAAGCAAAGCAGAAATAGAAACAATTTTACTTTGAGAAATTGATCCTGGATAGAATTTTGATTTCTTGGTGCTTATCACTTGCCCAGAAGCCTGCTCATAGGCCTTAAAAAGATTCAACAAGTTTACTAAACTCTTTTTAATAGCTCTACAAAAAATCATAATATCATCAACACACAAGAAATGACTAGGCATCCTGAGACGTCTAGGTCTTGTCATTAACTGCAACTAACCTTCATCAACTAATTTACTGATACCTCTGCTTAAGACCTCTTCAGCAAGACAGAAAAGAATAGGGGACAAAAGGTCACCTTGTCTGACCCTTCTCTTGCAATTGAAAAAACCAACAGCATGGTCATTAATGGAAATTGAGAGCTTAGCTGAATGTAAGATAAGACTAACCTAACTATAAAATTTGTCATCAAATCCAAAAGCTTGGAGAACTTGGAGTAAAAAACCTCAATCTATGATATCAAAAGCCTTTTTAATATTAATTTTCAAAGCCAATTAACCTCCAAAAGCTCTCTTATCAAGCAAATTAATGGACTCAGAAGCAGTACATATACAATCTGAAATTTGCCTACCCTTAACAAAACCCCTTTGATTTTCAGAAATGATATTGGAAGCCACCAAAGCAAGCCTATCAACCAATACTTTAGTAATAATCTTAAACTAAAAATTAGCTAAAGCAATAGGCCTATACTGTTCAATTTTCTCAGCACCATGAATTTTTGGAATAAGGGCAACCACATTAGAGTTCAAATTAGGAAGTAACAAACCTTGTCTAAAGAACTGAAGAACTGAATTGAAGACATCTTGAGCTATTTTGTCCCAGTATTTATGATAGAAGAAACCTCCAAAGCAATCAGGACCAGGGGCACCATTTCTGTTCATAGAGAAAATAACATTTTTGACCTCCTTCATGGAAGGCAAATTTGTGAGCAAAGCATTATCCTGAGCAGACACTAAAGAAAGAATAACATTTTGAACAAAATCATTAGATTGACAAACATTAACAGTAGCAAACAAATCTTTGTAGTAAGTTAAGATATGGTTTTCGATATCAGATACCTTATGAAGAACCTGGTCATCATACTTCAGAACTGAGATATGCTTAGTAGCACTCCTAATTTTGGCAGTTTTATGGAAAAATTCAGTATTTCTGTCACCATAAATGTGCCAGCTAATTCTGGATTTTTCCTTCCAGAAGTCTTCTTCATCATTCAAAGCATGTTGCAGCAATAATTGTGCATCCTTTTCTTGCTCAAACAAATCCTCCAAGCCATTAGTACAACTGATATGCTCCTAAATTTGATCCACGAAGGCCATAGCAGATGTAACTTTTGAGTGAACATCTCCAAAAACACTTCTATTCCAGTCCTTAAATCTAGCTTTCAAACTCTTCAATTTTTTAGCCAGAATATGCATAGGACAACCCAAAATAGGAGTCTGCCACACTTCAGTGATGAGCTTTGTGCAGTCAGGATGCCTAGACCACATTTTCATGAATTTAAAAAAAGAACTTTGCTCTCTGTTTTCCTTCTTCATATTAAGCAATAATGGAAAATGGTCTGACTTGCTGCGGGTAAGAGTGCAACAATCAACACTACTCCAAAAATTAATCCAATCTTCATTACATATGGACCTGTCCAGTCTTTTTCAGTGTAGTTATTCCTTGTTCTTCCATTGGACTATGTGAATTGAGAGCCTCTAGTTGTAATATGAATAAGCTGAGCCATATCAGACTAATATCTAAACTCCTCACAAGAGAGTCTAGAGAGCAAACCTTTCCCTCTATACTCATGAGCTCCCAAAAAAACATTGAAATCCCTTATAAAACACCAAGGGGCTTGATGATCTTGCTGCAAGCTATTCAATTTTGCCCAAAGCTGTCTCTTGGAAATGTAACTAATAGAAGCATACATGGCAGAAATAAATAACTATTGCCTTTCAACCATGACAGAAAAGGAAACATGTTGCTTGGAAAAAGTAATAATAGAGGGATGAAAATTCTCATTACAGAAACACCATAAATTGGGAAGCAAGTGACTCATATTGTTTTCAGCAAACAACTTCATATTCAGGCTTTTGATAAACCTAGAAGGAAGCTGCTGAACTGAAATCCAAGGTTCAAAAATGAAGAGGAAATCTAGTTTATGCAAAAAGCAAAGCTTTTTTAAGACAAGCCTAAACTAATTATTAGTCCATTACATTATTAACAAAAAAATCATATATCATTAATGAATGTAAAAATAAAGTTAAATTACTCTATAGGTACTTAAATTTTTTTAGATAATTCAAATAGATCATTAAATTTTTTTAAATTTGTAATTAGGTCCCTAAATTTATAAAACATTTGTAATTGAGTCTCTAGACCCAGACACTCGCTAAAACTCTGTTAATGGGTATTTGGGTCTAGGGATCCAATTACAAACATTTTATAAGTTCAGAGACCTAATTACAAATTTTAAAAGTTTAGGGATCTATTTGAATTATTTCAAAAAATTTAGAGACTTGTAGAGTAATTTAACCACATAGAATCAGGGAATATTTTGTTTGTGTTAACGAATCTTTAACAAGTATCTGGGTCCAAGGACCCAATTACAAACGTTTTATAAGTTCAGGGACCTAATTACAAACTTAAAAAATTTAAAGACCTATTTGAATTATCTCAAAAAGTTTAGAGACCTACAAAGTAATTTAACCTAAAAAATATATAAAAAGTGACGTGTGAATATCACTATTAATGGATTGGAATGTTGTATTGACTTCTCTTTCTCTCAAGGTATTTGGAATTGGGAGATCTTAGCTACTGTCCTTCCTCAAGAGTTCCTTGATATTATTGCTACAATTTCGTCTCCTAGGCAGGGTGGCATTCAGGATGCGGTTATTTGGTTGCCTGAAAGTATTGGCTCTTTTTCTGTTAAATCAGCGTACAAGAGTCTCTGTCATGTTCATGATCCTCCTAATTCTAATGTTTTCAACCAAATTTGGAAGTTGCATGCTCCACGGAGGACTAGTTCCTTCATATGACTTGCTAGTCGCAATGCTCTTCTTACCAACAATCATTGTGTGAGGTGCCACCTTATTGATAATGGTTCCTGCCCCATTTGTGGTCATGATATTGAACTAAATGTCTTATGTGATGAGCATTAATTTATCTTATTAGTTTAATAAGTAATTAAATTAAGTTAATGAACTAAACTCATATTGGGTAAAAAGAAAAGAGTAGTTTTACAATTATAGTAACTTCCAACTTAATGGAAGTTAGCAGTATTTAAGAAATAATTTCTACATAAAACTTATGGTCTTGTTCCTAGCCGTAAAAGGGTAAATTTTTCCCTCACCATCACTAAAGTAGATTAGGAGAGACAAGAAAGACAAAGAAATAGAAAGTGAGTTTTTGAGATCTCTCTAACACTCATGGAAGTATACAATTCACTATTATTCATGGATAAATGTTAGTGTCTTCATACATTCTTGTTTGTGGGAATCATGAATTCTAATATCCTTATGTTTTAATGATAGTTTTCTATATTAATATTCTTAGAAAAAAATACGAATTTATATGTGATATCAGAGAAAGGTTATGGAATTTATGATTCTCCATTGATGATGATTGATTTTTTCCTATTTTGTATGAACTCTAACTGTGAAAATTTGGGGCAAGGGTTTGTCAAATTCCCAATATTAGATCAAACAATTAAGGATTGTTTTGGTTGCAAAGTTTTATGGGTTTCATTCTCTGTTACAAGAATTTTTTAACAGATTCGTGTGAAAATCTGGTGAAGAGGGGCTTTGAATATTTTATATTAATGGATTTTACACCTTTTTCTTGCGTTATTTTCAAACTGAAGTGGAAGGTGCGAGAACATACACACAAGTAATGTCAAGATAGTTCTCCATTGTTCTTTGGTCTTGAATATTTTCTATGGGAAGCATTGATTTGATTGAACCTCAGAAAGGTACTTTCAACTAGCTTTCAAATTTCCATCACTGCTAGTTAAGGAAAGATGAAAGAACTCGTTAGTGTGCAACAAATTGCTTTTATTCAATGTTTATAGCAATTGTTTGTGGGATCAATTGGCTATGTGTTCTAATTGATTGTGTGCTTTCCAATTTGATGCAATACCATATTATAATTGTTTATGAAATATTTGTATCTTGGAATTAAAAATATGATAGATTTGTTAATCACCAAAGTGGTCAAATCTTTAAGTTGATTTAATTTCAAATTATATGAAAGTTGTTTTTCACTTACCCATAGAATGGATGTTGTGAATGATATGATGACTATTTGTGTACGGGTAAATTGAAGTTCATTGTTATAAGACATTTATGGATCGCCCAAAGTTTGATTAACTGCCCTTATAATAAATAGACATGATTGTTTGTAGTGGAAGTGCACTATTAGTTTTAGTTATATATCCAAAGATAATAATCATTTTTTGTTAATGTATATATCATTGTCAAATAATATTAAATTTGTTAGCATTATTATGTTTGTTGATGTATGTTTGATGTATCACTCAAATGAGAACATTGATATACATTTAATGCTTAAGTGATTTGTTGTCTGAATTTGTATAGTATGTTAATTTATGACTCAAAGTATTAATATTAAATATGTGATCATAGCAGTGTTTGTCCTCATTTGTTTAAATTCACCTGCTTTGTTTATTACAGTCTTTAATGGGCTGAACTTATTTTATTGGAGTAAACAAGCCTAATTTCACCTTAATGTAATGGATCTTGATTTGACACTCTAAGTTGAGAAACCCAGTGCTATTGCTGCTGCTTGTAGCAATGAAGAAAAAGCACATTATAAGACTTGGGAAATGTCAAACAAACTAAGAAGCACATTATAAGACTTGGGAAATGTCAAACAAATTGAGCCTGATGTTTATGCGAATAAGCATAACAAACAACATCAAGTCGGCTCTTCTCAAAATTGAAAGTGCTAAAAAATTCATGAGTTTTGTGGAAGAGCGCTCTCAAACTGCTGACAAGTATCTTGCTTAGACATTAATGAGTATTTTAACCACCATGAAATTTGATGGTTCTTGTACTATGCATGAGCACGTCATTGAAATGACAAACATTGCAGTAAGACTTAAGTCATTAAGAATGGAAGTGGATGAGAATTTTCTTGTGTAGTTCATTCTGAACTCATTACCACTTGAGTATGGTCTATTCCAAATGAACTATAATACCATGAAAGATAAATGAAATGTGCATGAATTGCACAGTATGTTAGTTTAGGAGGAAACCCAACTTAAGAATTAAGGAAATCATTTAGCAATTATGTGAACCATCAAGGAGTTGGAAAGAAAGCTGAAAAGAAACATGGAAAAGGAAAAAGATCATTAAAGATTGATGAGTCCTCTGTCAAAATCCAGAAGAAAGAGTTAACAATAATATATGTCATTTATGTGGGAAATCTGGGGACTTCCAGAAGGATTACCCAAGGCGTAAGGCTTAGTTTAAAAAGAAAGGTAAGCTTAATGCTTATGTATGTTTCAAATCAAATTTAACTGAAATTCCTCATAATACTTTGTGGATTGATTCTGGATGTATAACTCATGTTTCTAATACGATGTATGAATTCCTTACAATTCAAACCATAAGCCCAAATGAGAAGTTCATCTTCATAGAGAATAAAGTGAAGGTTCCAGTGGAAGATGTCTAGATTTACTGTTTAATCATAAACATTGAACATCATTTAGATTTATTTGAAACTTTTTATGTACATAGTATTTCTAAGAATTTAGTTTCTTTGTCTAAACTTGATGTTGTTGGATACTTTTTTAGGTTTGGTAATGAATGTTTTAATTTGTATAAGCATACCTATATGATTAGTTTTGGTTCACTTTGTGATGATTTATATAAATTGAATCTTGATAATTTATATGTTGAAACTCTTATGACCTTGCATCATAATGTTGGCACTAAACGTAGTTTAGTGAATGAACGTTCTACTTACTTATGGTATAAATATTTAGGTCACATTTCCAAAAAAAGAATGAAAAAGTTGGTAAAGAATGACATGTTTCTAGATTTAGATTTCATTGACCTTAATATTTGTGTGGATTGTATTAAGGGAAAATAAATAAAACACACAAAGAAATGTGTCACAAAAAGCACTCAGCTTCTTGAAATTGTACATACCGATATATGTGGATGTTTTGATGTCAATTCTTTTAGTAAAGAAAAGTATTTTATCACTTTTATTGATAATTATTCACATTACAGATATGTCTATTTATTGCATAAGAAACTCGAGCAGTAAATGCCTTGAAAATTTATGTAAATGAAGTTGCAAGACAATAGGACAAAAATGTGAAAATCGTAAGGTTAGATAGAAGTGGTGAGTATTATAAAAGATTTGATGAAACTCGACAACACTTAGGTCCATTTGCTAAGTTCCTAGAAAAGCATAGCATATGTGTTCAATACACAATGTCAGGTATACCACAACAAAATAATGTATCAGAAAGGCGTAACTAAACCTTAATGTATATGGTCAGGAGCATGTTAAGTAACACATCTTTACCCTTATTATTGTGGACGTATGCTTTAAAAATGTCGTGTATTTGTTGAACGAGGTTCCTAGTAAGTGATAACTTCACATATTGTAATTATTTGAGCCCCATATCTGAGGCTTATTGCTTGCCTAGTCCTTGTTTTGATGCATGAATGGATGAGTTTAACTGTATATTCGTATAATTTGGTTTCTATGTCTTCCATCATGATTTTTGGATATATTGAGTACATATGCACTGATTAGTGAATTGGAAATTTCTCTATGGCAGGTAAGGTTCCAACCAAGTGAATCAACTCAAATTTGGACCAGCTTTGCAAGAGGAATCATTGTGCAAGGATCAACTCATCACGCCGCGGCGTGACATTTGGAATGCCGCGGCATGTGCCTCCCCTGATACAATTCCAGAGAGCACGTATTTTGAACGCCGCGGCGTTGGCATGAGAATGCCGCGGCGTTCCCTAACCTAAATTGTAACGCGCCGCGGCGTGAAATGAGAATGTTGCGGCGTGACCCTGTTTTCTGAGCCCTATAAATACTGTTTCATCTATTTTTAGTGGGAAGGAGGTTTTATTTTTGAGAGCTGCGACCAGGTTTTATCATTTCAGACCAGTAGGAAGCAGAAGTGACCACGTTTGGAGTCCCTCTTCATCTTGGTGGAGGATTGAAGCTTGGAGGATTATTCCCTTAAGCTTTGTTCTTCTCTTCTCTTCTTCTTTCTCTTTTTCATATCCATGACTCTGAGTATTAGTATTTTATTTTCGTTTGTCATGGCTTGCTAAGCTGTTTATAGGGTTTACTTTGGATCCTCCTATGGATATTGATTAAGCTTGTAATCCTTTGAGTTATATACATGATTTGGTATTTGTTCAATCATATGGTGTTTAATGCTTTGATTGTTTGATCAGCTTTCAACTGATTTGTTCAAATCTAATGAACCTAGACATAGGAATTTAGATTTGAGATCGTATGTATGATTGATGCATGTTCTATTTCATTCAATTGGTTTGGATGCAATGATTCGTTAATAAGATAGAAGTATACTTATTGACCATGCATAGTAATTAATTGGGAATAAATCGTTCATTAGTAGAGCTTACACTAGTCCTCATAGAAATATAGTGGATTAGGTAAGTAATACCAGAGTTGATTGACCTAGACATAGGCTTTTGGCTAAAGCAGATTCCCAAGCTAACCTAACCATTGCATGTATATTGCTCGTAAGGATTACTTATTAACAATTGATATAGGAGGTGAAAAAGGATACCCTATGTTCTAAATCATTTTCTAAACTCAATCTAATAGTTTTAAAGTTCTTCTTAATAGTTTAATACGAACCTTTACAATTTATAATTCCTTGAATAGAAATACTTAAGTTATTGATTTATAATTAGTACTGAATTTGACGTTTATCCTCGTGGGAACGATATCCGACTCCTAGCTATACTACAGGTGCGATCCGTGCACTTGCTGTAAGTAAAAGAGCAAATAGTAAGACAATTCCAAAGACACCTTTTGACCTGTGGATAGATAAGAAACCTGGTTTAAAGCACCTACATGTTTAGGGATGCCATGCAGAAATAAGAATCTATAATTCACTTGAAAAGAAACTTGATGCGAGAACAATCAGTGGATATTTCATTGGAAATTCAGAAAAGTTTAAAAGGTATAGATTTTATTGTTTTACCCATAGTACAAAATTGTTGAAACTGAAAATGTCTGATTCATTGATAATGGTGAGACCAGTGGGAGTAAAGCTTTACGAAATATGGAGATTAAGGAAGTTAGAGTAAAAATTCCTTTGACTTGTGCTCCTACTTATGAAATTATTTTACCTCATGTTATTGAACTGCATAACAATCAAAAAGAACAACAAACTAATGATCCTAAGATTAACAATGAACCTATAGTAGAACAACCACAACAAATAATGTTAAGAAGATCCAAAAGAGAAAGGAGGTATGCTATTCCGAATAACTATATGGTGTATTTACAATATTTGGATCGGACTTAAAAATTAATGACAATGATCTAGTTGCGTTTTCACAAGCCATTAATAGTGATAATCCTGATAAATTGTTAGATGTCAGGAAAGATGAGCTTAAATCAATGAAACATAATATTGTATGGGGCCTTGTGAATTTACCTGAAGGGTGCAAGAGAGTTAGGTGTAAATGGGTCTTTAAGACTAATTGTGACTTTCATGGCAAATAGATGTGAAAATCGTCTTTCTAAATGGGAATTTAGAGGAAGATGTTTATATAAATCAACTAATGAGGTTTTCAGTTGAGGGGGAAAAACACATAGTGTATAAACTTAAGAAATCAATATATAGACTTAAGCAAGTATCCCAGTAATGGTATCTTAAGTTCAATGATACTATTGTATCCTTTGAATTTAAGAAAAATACTATTGATCGATGTATATATCTGAAGGTCAGTGGGAGTAAGCTTATCTTTCAGATCATGTATGTTGATGACATCTTACTTGCAACTAATGATCTTGGTCTATTAAATGAGACAAAGAAGTTTCTCTCTAATAACTTTGAAATGAAAGCTACGGGAGAGGCAAGCCATGTGATTGGAATAGAAATATTATGTGACAAATTACAAGGATTATTAGGCTTGTCTCAGAAAGTATATATCAATAAATTTTAGAAAAATTTAGAATGGAAAAAATGTTCAGCATCACCAGTTCCAATTCAGAAAAGAGACAAGTTCGGTCTCATGCAATGTCTAATGAATGATTTGGAACAAAAATATATGGAATCAATTCCTTATACATTTGTTGTTGGGAGTTTTATGTATGCTCAAACGTGTACAAGGTCAGATATCAGCTTTGCAGTTAGTATGCTGGATAAATATTAGAGTAATTTAGGATTGGATCATTGGAAAGTTGTAAAAAAAGTCTTAAGATACTTGCAAGGAACGAATGATCACATGCTTACTTATTGAAGATCCGATCATCTTGAGGTGGTTGGATATTCAAATTCAAAGTTTGCCGATTATATAGATACAAGAAAGTTTACATTTGACTATTTGTATCTTTTAGCCGGATGAGTGATATCATGGAAGAGTGTGAAATAATCATTCATTGTTGCATCCATCATGAAAGTTGAATTTGTGACATGCTTTGAGGCCATGGTTCAGGCTAAGTGGTTGCGAAACTTTATTTCAAGACTTGGAGTGTCGATAATATTGTTAAGCCGCTGAAAATTTATTGTAATAATTTTACAGTTGTTTTCTTTTCTAAAAACAACTAGTATTCTAAAGGTGTTAAACATATGGAATTGGAATACTTTATCGTTAAAGAAGAAGTTCAGAAGCATAGAGTATTAACAGAGCACATTAGCACTAACTTTATAACTGTTGACCTTTTGACAAAAGGGTTACCACCTTAAACATTTAGTGAACATGTTGAAAGTATGAGCATCGTTGCCAAGTAGGCATTATTGCATATTATGTTAATGTTTATGTTTTACATACTTTAACACTCTGAGCTCATGAATGAATATGTTTCTCTATTACTTATTTTTCGAGTTTGTATACATGATTGAAAATGAATGATGATAACAAGTTCTGTCTTTAATAGAGACATTATTGTTGGACTAATTATGTACTTCCCATTTATAGGTCATGTCAAGGAGAAGACTAACTATGTAGTACATGGAAGGGACTATGTCGATTAAATGATATACGACTATCATGACTCATGTTAGTTTTCATTCTTGGTCATGATGAATGATGTATCCAATGTAAAGAAAAGTTTGACTATATATATAAATTCATATTATATTTTGACAAACTTATCAAACTATTAAGAATATAATGTCACATGAGCCAATTGGGAGAATGTTGAATTAAATGTCTCATGTGATGGTCATGTGACTTATCTTATTAGTTTAATAAGTAATTAAATTGAGTTAATGGGCTAAACTTTTATTGGATAAAAGGAAAATGATAGTTTTACAATTATAGTAATTGTTAACTTGATAGAAGTTAATAATATTTAAGAATTTTTTTTATGTAAAACTCAAGGTCTTATTTCTAGCCGTAAAATGGTTTCTTCCCTCACCACCACTAAAGTAGAAGAGAGAAAAGAAATGCAAAGAAATAGAAAGTGAGTTTTTGAGATCTTTTTAACATTCTTGGAATACAGTTCGTCCTTATTAATGGATAAAGGTTAGTGTCTTCATACTTTTTTGTTTATAAGAATCATGAATTCTAAGATTTTTATGTTTTAATGATTTTTTTTATATTAAAATTCTTAGAAAAACTACAAATTTACACATGATAATGAAAGTTCTCTGCATATTCACTAAGGAGGTGTCTAATGGATTTGGTTCCTTTGTCTCATCGCCATTCTTTCTTCTCTGTGGGTCTTGAGCATTGGATTCTTGCTAATATTTCCTCGGGTTACTCAGCTTGCCTTGATGAGAGCTAGCCTCTTAAGTTTGCTATTGCGTGTTCCTCCCTTTGGCATAATAGGAACAACTATGTGATGAGACTCCTGTGAATCTGAGATTGAATGCTTTAGCACTGGCTAGTGATTATGCTCGTGCCTTGGCTAGTGATTATGGGGTTCAGGAAGGTTTAGGTCGAGCTGGATTCCCAGGTTGTACTTAAGCTTCTTAGTTAGTTCTATAGTTCCCTCCTCACACTCGTGTGTTGCTATTCTTGCGATAGTTCATTCCTTGTTGCATCAAGATTGGTAGGTCAGATTTAAGCATACTTATAGGGAGAAGAATGGATGTGCAGACTTGTTATCTAAACATGCCCATTCTTTTCCTTTGGATTGCCATGTTAGGAGTTCTTTACCAACTTATCTTTTGGTAGCTTTCTTAGCTGATGTTGCTTCTACTTTGTTTGATCATTTTATGAGTAGTTTGTCTTGTTTTTTTGTTGGGCTTTGCCCCATCTGTAACGTTCTAATTTAATTTTATAGATTTAAATAATACTTTAGTATGTTTCAAAAACAGTTAAAAGTATTTTATTATACATTATACAGCCATTAGTAATATTTTACATTAAAAGGGGTAAACCCCCTCAAAAGTTGGTAATTAATGCATACATCTTATAATTTTAAGTAACACTTCTAAAATTAATTAGCACCTACTATCACAAAAAGCTAGGCTCACTTAGGCCTGAATATTATGCTAAAAAAAACTTGAAGTACTATGAAGTGCTACATTTATATATATTTACAACCCTACTAATCAAATATTAATATTATTAAGCAAACTTCTCCCAGCGAGAAAGATAAAACATAATCCCCCAATTCTTGTCTCTGCACTTGTTCAACATGAAAATCAACTATAAAATTCAGGATTGACATTTTCTGAAATATCAGGTCAAATAAAATGGTTTTATTACTTCTTTTTTCTCAATTTTTCATTAAGCTATAATCTAAAATTCATAAGTCTTTCTTAAGTAAAAAAATTAGCATCAATATTAAACAATCATAAATTTAAAAGAACTGTGCATCTTTCCTGAAAACTCATAAAAATTTTCTCATCCTCTTTTAATTCTTGTACCATCATTTTAGGACTTTAATAATAAATTACTCTTTCTCTTGACCACTCGTATGTACATCACATTGTATGAGCTCATATCTACTCAGGACGTCCCCTAAGAATTTTTTCCTCATGATCATAAGTTTACACATAGATAATAGTATAGTACATAGAGATATTACGTCTGTTTTGTCTTTCCTTCATATGAGAAATTTATTTCTAGTAAAATTATAAAAATAATACTGACTATAATTCAAAACTTAAAAAATATATTCATGAAGATTTGCATTTAAACCACAGATTACTAAAGTACAGAATTGAAAAACAAAATAAAATCAAACAATAATTGAAAAACAAAATAAAATCAAACTATATATATATATATAATCTACTTCAACCAAATCTTGACCATTCATATATGATATTCCAAACATACATCTCCTCTCATTAGTTCCAAATGTAAAAAAAACCAACATTATATAGTTTATTTGCTTAGAATCAAATTTCAACCTCAGTGTAAAGAATATTATAACCAAAAGAAAGCATTTTTAGAAGAAAAAGAGAAAACCAATAGTCCAATAGTCCAACGAAAAAGAGAAAGACTTGATCAAGAACATTAAGAATATCAAATATTAAAATAAGAAAAGAAATACCACAGTCCAATAAAATATCAAAACACTTAGTCAAGAACATTTCAAAATATCAAATATTAAAGTAAGAAGAGAAAGATCAATATTCTAAATTTGTCAAGTTTCAGTCACCAATCAAACCCACTTTCTGTTATCAAAATCGAAAATAGAAGAAAAAAGAGAAGGTTAAGATAAAGGTTTGTAAAGAAAAATTGCAAGAACCGTAACAGAGACTTGTGGTCTTTAAGAGTAAAAATCAAAATTTTAAGATTATAACAATGAAGGAAGAAAAAGAAAAAGAAAAGTTTTTTCAACCCTTTACTTAGCTTGAAGTTTCTGTAGAAAGTTTTTACCAATTACTCTTAGTCTCACATTTTTAAAAGAAAGTTTGAAGGAGATTCTGATTGGGTGAGTTCGTGCTTTCTACTAGAGAGTTTAGTAATAGAGAAATTATGGCCCTAAAGTGTCACATGAGTCAATAAGAAAACCTTCTCTTATATTAGATTAGATTTTGGAGATCATTTTGAAGCCCTTCACATCACAATCTTATTATTTTATTATTCATCCTTATCTTGTGTAGATTCTCTCCTCATCTTTTCACATTTCTTTAATTCATCATTTTTTTAATAATATCTCATGCATTAATTATGCAGCAGAGAATCTTATCTAATCTAATCTTTTACGTTATTTCAATTCTTTTTCTTTATATATTATTATTTTATATATATTTTTAAGTAGGTATGTATACATTATTCTGATACTTAGTCTATGTAAGATATTTATTTTCTTATATATCTTATTTTGAAATATTTCACTTAGATATTTTTATGTACCTATTATTATTATTATTATTATTATTATTATTATTATTATTATTATTATTATTATTATTATTATTATTTCTAGGGATGTTACACCCTCCAATAATAAATACAAAATTAACAAAACAAAAGTAAATTGTTAAGGACACTAGTTAAAAACTTTTTAGGTTTTTAAATATTAAATATTTTTTGTATTTAATAACTTCTATTTTAATTTACTAACCAATACATTCCTTAACAAAATTCATTAACTAAGTCCCTTGCTTAGGGCAGTACTGCAGTTGCTTGGGCTGTTATTGGTGTTTGTTTTGATTTATGTGGGTCATATATTTACAAAAAAATAAATAGCAATTCCATTTTTTATATGAATAATTAATGTTTGTTGCATATATATATATATAATATACAAATCATATAACTAGCGACGAATCCGGAAAATTTGGGTGGTGGGGACAGATTATAAATTCATATAAGAAATATTATTGAAGTTAATCAGTCTTTCATTCTGACCTGTAACGGGGGGGATTTTTCTTCAAATTGTTAAAACAAGAATGAAATGCCTATATCTCCTTTTAACTTGTTTTTTTTTTTTTTTTAAAAAGCAGGGCATGTGCCCCAAGACCTATCAATGTAAGTCCGGTCAATGCACATAACTCATTTAGGAGAATGTATATTATTGTTAATTTGATATAGAAGAATAAAAAGGATAAAGAGAAAAAAAAAAGTAAAATAAATGGTGGTGATAAAAGTTATATAAATTACAAAGAAATTTTTTATGTACCAATATTTATTGGTTTGAATAAAAGGTCTTTTTTAAACACGTAGTTTTAAATTTGATATTTAAATTTATGTATATAAAAATAATATTATTAAAAAGATCTTCACTTAAACGTATATACTATATCTTTCCTTCATTTATCAAGTGAGAGATACTTTGATAAACTAATTTTTTTTTATGTGTAACTAATGAAAATTATTTTAGTATTCATATTTTTTAAGGGTACTGTTACATAAAGTGAATTATCAATTGTTGCATTACTTATTAATTAATTTAATAGATTTTAAAAATATTTATAATAAAACCAACAAATAACGTGTACTTAACAACTAGCATCATATATGGTACCTTAATGGATTGCATAGCAAATTCCGTAACTAATATTACTTTTTTGATATAGGTAACAAGGATTATGAGCAACAAATTCTGGCAAATAGAGATTACATATTATGCTTTTGGGTAACACTACGGTATTCTAGGTGGTAATTATTTCCTTACATAATATGACATAAAATATGATTAACTTAATTATTTAAAAAGGTATACCACTTATAGTAATATGTAATTAATCATTTTATATAACTGAATTAATCATATTTTATATTATATTACTTGAAAATAAGGTTATCCCTTAAGAATATCATAACTCTTATAATCATATGTATTCTCTATCACCCGCGAATTGATTTAGGAAAGTACTGTGGTACTTTTCATATTTTTATAGGTACTAAATACTAATAGTCAGGATGACAAACAGTCGAAATAATACCCAAAAATTCCATGTAGTTCTTTGATGCATGAAATAGAAAATTAGATATGTTGAAAAAACAAAAATCACTCTCACTTTTCTCAATACTTTTTATGTTACTTATTCCTTTTTCTTTTTTAATTTCCCAGAACAAACAGTTTCGATATTATCACTTGTTACTGACTTATTGTTGCTTTTGAATATTGTATTTATTACATTTTTTCTTAAAATTTTGGAGTTCTTTTGTAGTTTGTAGAGCTGCAATTTTTATGAAAGTCACATGTTCTCCTATTTCTTTTTTATTTTGCTACACTTTCCCTTTCATGTAGATCGCAAATGATTTCTTTCATTTCTTCTTTGCTCCTATAATGATATTGTTGGAGCATTTCTATTAAACTTTAACATTGTAGAAGAATAATACCCTAAGGATTTTTCCTTCATTATGTAAAAAGCAATTTTTTCATATTTGGATCGGACTAGACGATCTGACAATGAATCAGATACTTAACTAATTATTGTTCAATCTCGTAAGTGTAAATCTACGATCAGGCCACTTTAGATTTGCTAAAACCAATTAAAATCAGTTAGAACAAGGTTGAACAGGCTGATTAAACCAGCTAATCATTAATTTTAAAAAATTAATATTTTTTACATTTCATAAATATTTTTATATATTTCTTATTATTACATGTGACTATTGAACGAATTGGACCTGAACTAAAACTCTCATCATTTCACGGTTTAGTTCAGTTTTAACAACATTCATATAAAGTATTAGAAGTTAAAACATTACAAAATCATGTTTCTTGTAAAGGGCTTAACAGTTTTTTTTTTTTTTTGGGGTGGAAATATTTGGGGGCAAAACGCCAAAACGAAAACAAACAATAACAAAAAAAGTTAAAAAGCGGGGCAAAGAAACATAAACATCATAAAAAGGCAGTGTGGAAAGCTCCTGAGACGGGTCATATGGATGACAATCTTGTATCAAAATAAAGACTCCATGAAGCCAGCCAATCCCCACATTAGCTTCCTTTCGTATTGGAATCACAGATGATAACCTCCCAATTTTCCGTTAGCGCAGTGGGAAATGTCTAGTTAAATGTCTATATTTTACAAATGAATTATGTCGAAGCAATAGTATAAAATTATAAAGAGTTACACAATGAATAATACTTTATACACATTTTTGTGGTGCACATTACTTCAGATTAGTGTGAGATGGTGGAATTAGACAGTAAGTATGTAAAATTTTTAGTGGATTCAACTATAATTAAATGGTAAAAATTATGCAGACTTAAAATAATATATATGTAATAGTATGTAATAAAGTTTGTTTAGTAAAATCGTTTAAATGTAATTGAAAATTCGTATAATATAATATTGAAGTTTTATTGATGTTTTGAGTAAAATTATTTGCAGAAAAGATAGTTTTTGTGGACAAATGATGAAAGAAATTAACTTTAATGAAAGCATTCATGGAGCATATGTAATAGACAAATTATAGTTTTGTGTCATATTGAAATATATTAAATTTGTGAAAAAGAATAAGATTAAAGAACCTAAGAAATTATATGTAAATTGATTGATTTAACTTATGTAGTATTTTATTTAGTCTACTTAAGTTGTGTAAACTAAATGTATATGTTATAAAATACTAATGTATTTGAATGTATTGAGTATTATTTGATTATATTATTATTGACCATTTCAATTTTTAGTATATTTTCTTTTTATTTGTCATTGTAATATATATATATCTATCTAAGATTATTTTGTTTGTATAATTTAACATTAAGAACCAACTTGGTTTACTTTTAATAATAAGTTGATAAAACATTCAAATGAATAAATACATAAAACATAATATTAAAAGAAAAAAAAATTATAGAATCAAAAATTAAAATTATCTTAAACAATATAAACTAATTATTTATTAAGAAGTCATATAAAAAAAATTATTGAGATGAACTACATAATTCGATTATCATAACATAAAAAAATCGATTAAATGAAAACAAAAAAAATAATTTTGAATAAATTTCATCATATATTCTATTGATTATAATTAAATTAAATTTATCTAAATTATCAAAAATATTATATCTCTAAGTTAAATATTTTTTTATTTATTTATTTTAATATTTTTTAATTTATCTCATGTATTATACAAAATACAATACACTAATTATTGTTAAACAATAAGAAATAACAGTATTCCCTCTCGGTGGGGATGATTCAAGCTGTCCCCATGCATCTCGCACTCATTCTCATCCCCTCCTTTGGTGGGGCATCATAGGTTCCACTACAGGGTGAAGCCTCCCCAATGTCTAGTGAACCTAGCTCAAAAAAAATCGCATCTATTAATAGTTTAATTAAAACTGACAATAGATAGGCTATGTGCTATGAATTTACTGACAGAACACACATATCTCAATGCATTTTGGTGAATTATGTGCGCTTCAGCCTTTAGGTAAAAAAAAAAATATTAAAACACTTATTAAGAAAATTAAAATATTTTTTTAATAAAAAAAAATAGTTAATACATTAAAATTTAAAAAATTATTATTATTTATTTTGTTTTTATTAAAAAATTATTTTAACTTTTTTAACAAATACCCTTAACAAAACTAAAAAACAGAAAGAATATTCCTTAAAATATGCTATCATACTCATCGATAACAATGTTGAGGATGTTAGTTGTTAGCTGTTTTAATAATGTCCAATGGGCTTGGACTTGGCAAATATGCACCCAGCTTCAAAGGTTGTGAAGTGGTTATAGTGCAAAACTTGGTAATTGCTTGTTATGTATTTATTATGCTTTGTGCTTTTTTAGAAAGAACTTGCAATAATCTAGTTCATGGAATGCAAATATTCTACCAATATAAAATAAGGATATAAACAAATATCCCCTTAAGATAAATCCTTGAACAAAAATGTAATAATCCTTGGTTTTGAAGGGACGATGAAGATGAATCTCTTTCGTCTGTCGTGTGTTATCATTTTTCTCAATGTTATAGCCATTACTACAGTGGCATCCTGGAGTGTCAGCGTAACACTCTCCTTAGTATTGTTTGACTTCGATTCATGTCCCCGAAAAGTTAAGTTAGTAAAATATGGATTTTAAAATCTTTTTACCTAAACGTAAATTTTAAAAATATTAGATAATATTGAAAAATAGGTTTAACTGATTTAAAAATCATATAACAAGCATCACTTAATATTTAACAATTTAAAGAAAATATAAAACTAACAGATTCTTTTTTTTTTTTTACAAGAAGAAACCCCATGACGGGTCCTACTTAATAAGATGATCAACACTAACGAAACTTTAACATACTTATTCCTTTTTTTGTCCATCTTGATGCATCGACATCCGTTCCTTTATCAACACCGCAAAGTAAGAAAATTTTGTTTCACCAATCTCCGAAAGATTATCATCGTCAGTTATAAGACAACTCATTCTTTCTACTGTTTAATTTTAACAATACTATAATAAAGAATTTAACAAAGAGGTGAGATCACCTACACCAATCCAACACTAAGCGTAGACAGAGATAACACAAACAATATATCATACCATAATTCCAATAATGCACTCAACATTAATCAACTATCATCATCATACCATTAACATTATTATCATCACACAATAATCACAATAATGTCATCAACATGATTATCATCATCATCATCCAAGTATTCAAAACAATTTATTTTCCTCAATTAATGTATCACACGAGATATAAATGTTCGATTATGCATGTACACAAGACTCGATTTCCTACTCCATGGAGCTAATCTCGGGTCGGAGAAATGATCGAAAAGATCCGTCGGTCTCAACACTCGCCTAATCACGTCTTATAATCCTCATTTTGATTTTGCATATCTAAGATATACACGACAGTTTTATCGATCTTGATTAAGAATAGTTCTGGTTCATCGCCATGTGTTGCATCGATCCCTATGGGAAGAAGCGCGACCAACCAGATGTAGAAACCTGCATATGCCCTAAGGTCAACAAGTCGACTTACACTACGCATATCGCACCCACTCAAGAGTGTGTTTCTCTTAAGCAATCGTAATCATCATATCCAAATTCCTCATCTGACCATTCCAATGCATGTATAATGCACCAAATACCAATCACGGGTATAATACCAATCACAGTATAATACCAATCACAGGTATATCTCATAATTTCTCGAGATATAGTTTATACAACGCATTCATATCTGCAAGTCAAACCACAAGGCCATTCTTTCCAAATTACTTTGTTAAATTAAATCACATACCTCAACATATATATATATATTCCAATGCATCTAAAATACACCACGTAATAAAACTCGTTGTTTTAATTGTTCAACAAGAATCATCTTCAGTATCTTTCAATAACAAAATCATCTTATCATGTTTTCATAGTTATAAAATATTATTGTCGTGTTTTCATAAAATTTGAAAGTTACGTTTCACAATTCCAAAATGTTTTTGTTACATTTTCAAAATATCGTAACACTTCACGCTTTCAAAACGCCGCATGAACTTCTGTTACACTTTAAATCACGTCTAATTTTTCAACGTTTTTCTCAATCGCATAAAAATATACGTTTTTCAAATCCCATAATATTTTTTCACTGTTCAAAATCGCGAACTTTAAAAATCATCCTTTTAAGTCAAGAATCATTTTCTTTCATTTTTAAAATATTTAAAACACTTTTCAAATCACATAATGATTTTCCTATTTTCACAATCACGTAAAAATAATTCTTCACTTTTCCATCAATGTAGTCATTTTTCAATAGTAATTCAAATTACGTAAAATATTTAAACGTAATTCAAATCGCGTAGAAATATTTTAACGTATTTAAAATTGCGTAAAAATATTTACTTGTATTTCCAAACACTTAGAAATATTTTACTGTATTTCAAACCACGTACTTTAAAATTACGTTTTAAGATACGTAAATAATTTTTTCACCACAATTCATTACAGAAAATATTTCTCAACCTTCAAATATTCCTTTTTCAACTTTTCTTAAAATAATATAACTTTATACTTCATGTAATATATTTTCTTACTCAAGAAAATCTTTTTCCACATTTCTTTACTCAAGAAATCTTTTTCTAAAATATAATTCATAAAATCACTTTACCATTGATATAAATCATCGTTTCAAAACTTAACATTTTCTAACGTCTTTCAAAACTCAAAAATAAGTTATACGTGAAAGAATCGTGTTCAAATCACCATTATATTCTCCATTTTTCTCAAATCACTTCCAAAATCATTCTTCAAAAATAAATTAGAGTTCAAATATGATCAACCTCTTTGTCTTCGCTTACAAAATTCTCTCCAAATGATAAAAACACTGCTTTCCTTTCCAAATTCCTCAGTATTAAATCAAGTTACGTTTCACTTTGAAAATCACTTTGTTCATAAAAATCAAGACATTACAAGCCTTTAAAAAAAGCGTATACGACTATTGAAACCATCAAATATTTTTCTTTTTAAATTGATATGGTTTTACATAAACAAAACCATTAAAAATCCTTTACAAAAAACGTAAGACTCATAGTCTTTGAAAATCAAATCATTTGTTCATTTCCATTTTCACTTTCTTTACAAATCCTTTTTCACTTTCTTTGCAAATTCTTAAAATCATCATTGCTATTTTCATTTGAATCTCATGTTTAGTAAAACACTTAGAAATTTTTTACACAAAATAAATCAATAAAAATCCTTCTAAAATCGTGTTCATGTACTCTTTGAAAAATAAACTCTTTGTTTATTTTCCTTGTTTTTCTAAACATCTATTTTCATCATTCATGAAAATATTAATTTATGAACACCTATTTTGAGGTGTCTTAACCAAAATTCATCATGTTTCTAGGGATCAAAAATTAATTCCTTTGTTCTTGAAAAATTTCAATATGAACCCTAATCAAGCAGGCATCAAAATCGTAGCTTTCCTTGGCCATTGGGACCAAAATTAATTTTCTTTCCATCATCAAATCATTACACATACATACACAATATATATATATATATATATATATATATATATATATATATCAAAAGTATGTCATATTATCATAATGCATAGATAAGCATACCATCAAAATCATAAACTCATGAAAGCATATTAAGATAAAAATTAATTAAAACACACAAATTATTACATGTTACGG
Organism: Ormosia emarginata; assembly: GCA_029884605.1. NCBI lineage: Eukaryota > Viridiplantae > Streptophyta > Magnoliopsida > Fabales > Fabaceae > Ormosia > Ormosia emarginata. The sequence continues at coordinate 6,685,194 of JAQQTP010000059.1, read as the reverse complement.
ATATGAATCCTCACACGATTCACCATCCATCAAATATAATCATCTCTCACCACCATGCTTGGTTGGTGAAATGATCTCCTTCTTACCTCTTGAAGATCCTCAAAACTCCTTGTTTTGGTTCTTTTCCAAGTCCTTCATCACCAAGCTTTCTCAAATACAAAACAAAATATATAAAAATTAATATACTAAACTTGATTAAGAGGAACCATGGATCAAACATGGTTTAGATCATGAAAAAGAAGAGAAAAATGAAGTTTCCTTACACTTCACCATAAATACTCTATAACTTTGATCTTGAAGAAACTCCTCAAGATGAATGATTTAGAAAAAGTCTCCAACACGAAAGTTGTTTAGAAAGATCACGTGATTCAAGATCTATTAGATGAAATTAAAAGAGATTGGATGGTGATTTTGGGTGTCTTGGCCGAACCATGCTAGAAGGAGAAGGAGATAACTTTTTCTAAGAGTTTTGCTTGAAGGAAAGTTCAAGAATGATGAATAGAAAACAATTATGATACAAATAATAAAACTAACAATTTTGACCTCCTTTAGAGTCATGGCCGTAGCTATGCTTGGAGAAAAGGTGAAGAGAAAAGTTTGATGAAGACTTGGCTTTTGGAGAAAAGGTGAATTATAATCAATAATGATCAAAGCGATCAATATGGTCTTCAAATGTTGCTTTAATTTCCAATGCACCACAAAAATTGTCCCCCCCTCCAAGTAGTCTTCTAAGAATGCAAACAAAATAATAAAGAAACATAATTGACTAAAGATCAAATAATTGTCATAAAGTCTCCTTTACCCAAATTCATTACAAAAACCGTCCCCCTCCTTCATGTTGCATTTAATAATTTGTCATCTTTTCATTCTATTATTTGAAGTTTTTCAGCCATTGATTATTGATGGTTAGGATTAATGTGAGCTTTAGATTTAAATTTTAGGTAGAAGACTTAATATAGGTATTGGATCTTTCCTCCTTTAAATTAGTAATTAGATGTGTCTCAAAATAAAGCACAAGATTACTCTTCTTACTTTTAATCCAAGGGTCATAATTACCATTTTTTTTAAGACTAAATCTCCACCATAGATTAAATTAACATCCAATTTATAAATTCTAAGACCAAATCTCCACCCTGATTAATTCTTCATCCAATTGGTCATAAATTAATTGTCATTTTTGAGACCAAATCTCTACCATTGATTAAATTCATATCCAATTCTAATTGATCCATCTCCACCGCTGATTAAATCAAGACGTTTTCATATTGATTAAATCGGTGGTTGATATTAAAGTCTTCAAATCTTAGATTTATTTCCTATTGGTCCACCAAAAAATTGTACAAATACTAATGTTGACTTAAGAATATAATTTCTATTTTTATATCTAAAATCCCACAAAATTATATTTACTGTATTTTTTATCGTCCGATAAATTAAATACAGTACAAAACACAAGATCTAAAATTTTAAAAACTATTTCCTGATTCAGGTTTAGTAAGATCTCCTGTCTCCGTCTAAACAGTATAAATTTTTTTATGTGTAGAAAAATTTTTGCTTTGCGGGACCCACCTGGGCCATGTATAGCCATCTGGGCCCACAAACAGTAAAAAAATTTTATAATCATCTATAAAATCACAAAAATTAGAAAACACACAAATATCAAATCAGATTACGTAAAATAATTACCTAATGGTAAAAATTAAATTACATAAAGTTTTTCCTGTAAAAATTTTTATTTTCCGACACTGAAAGAAATCACTCAAAACAATCAAATACGCTGACGGAATAAAAAAAATAATTTTACAGTATCCAAAAATTACTAAATAGTAAAATTCTATTAACTGTCAAAATTACTATTTAAGATATAAGAAATTTGGGGTGTTACAGTTAATGCATGTTTGGTTTTCAATTACCAACTTCAAACATACGTTGGACTTTTTTGAATAGTGTAAAAATTTGTTTAGTTTTATTTTTGTTTGTACAATTTCAACTAATTTTTCATTATTAATTTATGTTTGTCTAAAAGTAAGAAAATTTTATTTTTAGGTTATATTTCTTCTATTTATAATTTTTATCTCTTATATTTATTTTATTAAACTCACTTTTAAGATAAAAATTTTTAAACATAAATTATGTTATTATAAATTTATTTTTAATTAAACTTAAATTTATAAATATATTTTTATCCAAACTTAAATTTATCAACTCTAATATAAATACACACTTATGCCGGAGTTTATTCCTGTTCTTGGCTCCTTTGGCGGCAACAGATGAAAATATAGTCATTCTACGCACAAAGATTCAACCAATATTGGTCTTTCCTACTATGGTGCCATTCCTAATCTGTTAGGCTTGAAACTACTTTGAAATTATTACCTATACTGCATATTATTAATACAATATAATTTTATGCAAATTTGTATGATAAAGAAAATTTTGAAAGGTAAATGTAAAATATAGAACAGAAAAGAATAAATCTGAAAGACAAAATTCCCAAAAGGAAAGCAAGAATTTCTCTTCCCAAAACCCTAAGTAAAGAAAGACCCAGTTCTGATCTGAAGATAACCCCAAAAATTATTGTCAGACGGTTTTACTTTTACACCCTGGCATCCATTCAAGTGAGCACTATTGAACAAGACGACAAATACAACAAAAAACTAACATGACAAAGCAGATGTGATATGAGTCGTTACTTCTGTTCCTCATTAAAGAACACAAGTCAGTTGCAGGAAATTTCTACAGTAATAATGAAAACTGGAGAAGGACGTTCTGCGTAGCAGCGAGGAGTATTAATAGTTTAATTGAGATTCTTTAAAGTGAATTTTGAATAAATTACATTATTTAATATATTGAAATTTTTACGCATTTTATTAAATTAATAATATATATATATATTTATTTAATCACTTTAAAAGAAAATTCACTTAAGAATTGAAGAGTCTTCTTCGTTTAAGAATAATGTTAAACACTAACATTTACACACATTATCTCACATCTTTATAATTCTTATTATCTGATTATTTTAGCTGGTCCAAACTTATTTTTTGTATACTCATATTGTGATTCTATCAGCTAACACGGATATGAGATATGTAAGACCAAATAATATGCATCAAACATTTTTCTTAATTTAATTACAATAATTTTAATTTAGAATAATATTTTTTACATATCTCTATAATGCATATCACTTCACATCAATATAAGAAGACAAAATCATTGTATAAATGTGTAAAAATTTTAGTAGGTCTAGTTATATTTAAAAAAAAAAATTACACAGATATAAGAAGTGATGTATGTGTGTATAACTGCAACTATTCTTTAATTTATCATGCTAAGCTAAGAAGAAATGAAGTTTAATGTCATTCGCCAGAGTAATGTGTTATGCAGATTGTGGACAATCGCAGCCATTAAAATATGAGAGACTTAGTATACAGGGGATTCAGCTTTAAAAAAAAAAGTATACAGGGAATGAATAATTTGTAAGCTAAGCCTAAATAATATTACTACACACATAATAAGACGCTCACACATTTAAGAGAACGATAATGAGAGCTATTATGACCATCTGTTGTGCGGGGAAACAAGAAAGAGGTTAATCAGTTTAATGGCACTAAATAATCGAGTCTAGAACAAAAAAGAGATACAACTAACTAGGAGCGTTCATAGAATGAATTAGGACAGGTATGGTTTAACTTAACCCAATCTAATATTTTGATCGAAATATTTTTAAAAATTCAAATCTAATTTAATATTTTGATCAAGTGTATTTTTGAAAACCCATTTGGAAACATAAATGTAAGTTGAGACACCTCGAACATAGTACAATATTATTTGAGTTATTTACTTTTTCATTTGTCTCAACATATTTTTTCTTTCAAACTTGAGTTAAGACCAAAATAACATTTTATTGCTTGTGTGTTCTGTTAGGACTAAAAGTAACTTTTTTATTTTATCAATTATTTTGTCAAATTCACTTTTAAACAAAAATTCTTAAACATAAATTACGTTACCACAAATTCACAAACTTAAATTTATAAATACGCTTTCAACTAAACTTAAGTTTATCAATTACAATCCAAACACACATTAAGAAATTTATTTTTTATCCAAATCCGACTTGATACGTAAACATAATATATAAATTTGAACATAAGAATAACTCATTATAAAATTATATAAATAAAAACATAAAAATAAAATATAGTTTATAATATGTATTTTAAAACAAATATTAATATAAATATATTATCATATTATGCAAAAAATATTAATTTAAATAAAAAAACTATATTATTCATAATTAATTGTAAAAAAATAATATAAACTTTTAAATAATCCCCAACCCAATTAAAAAATACACAGGTTCAATTATTTTCAAGCCAGGTCGGATTGGTAGGACAAACAAGGTCTTGAATACCCCCCCTACAGCTAACCATGTTAAATGCCCTTCAAAAACCAACCTCGGATTTATGTCAAAATTTTATATAGTATAGCACTATAGCACCGTTTCTAAGGGAATAGCCAGTTTGTCAATCACCTTACAGCATATAACGCGAAATTCCTAGAAGAAATCTAACAATTCCAGAAAAGCTTAATATACTTTTGCTAGCTAAAATGTGCAACTTAAAGCAAGTTTCAAGTAAAATCACAATCACTAATAAAGAAACTCCATGGTCAGATAAACTAAAACCCCATTTCCATAATCACTAGTCCAGAATAACAAAAAATATATCTATTAAAAAAAAACATGCTCAATTTTGTAATAGGCTGATCTGATCCAATTCTTCCCATACAGTTAGGAATGGGACAGCCAGATCTAAAGAAAATAAAAAGTAGATATAATATGCAATATTATATGGGGGTAAAATATACACGCAAGACAGATGCATGATGGCAATGGAGCATTTCGTTTCTGCTTATAGATTTTAACAACAAAATTGCAGCCAAGGAATATTGACTTATCCCTTGTTCTATTTTTCAAATTAAACATCAACAAATCATAGGAAAACAAAATTTTAAAAGCTAAAATCACATAATTGGGGTAACCACTATACTGAAGGTAAAGAAGGAAACTGAAAACAGTAATGACAAAAAACTAGGTAAAAGTTTCCTTTTATAATGGATCATTTAATCAGAATGATATCTATATGCATCTCACATATGAGATTCCTTCGGATCCTTGGTTCTCTCAAACCTATCCAACAAGATAAGGTGCGGGCAGACGCAGAAAGAATCGATAAAATAAAAAATGGCAAACCTAAAAAATTAAGTTCACACAACCATCCAATCACAAGAAATAGAACGCAAAAACTACTTAACAATTAAAACAACAAAAGAGGGGGGGGGGGGGGGGAGAAGCAGATAGAGAGGATAAAAGTTTAAAAGGGGCCAACATACACATTAATGTGACTAGAGTAAAATGTATAAGTCAAATAAATATTACTTGAATAACAACAGAATCATCAGTACTCTAAATATTACTTCAGGGGTCAATCTAAAGGTGCACAACAACAAATTCAAATGGACAAAGTCATTTCACTCAGAAAAATCAGTACTGCTACTTCCTACTCGCTTTACAGATCTTATACCTCTTGTGCCTTGTTAAAAACACTTGTACAAGTGGTTCTCCATCAAATTGAGGGCCCATGTCATTTTTCCTAGCTCGGGGCTGATGCATGTGGTTGAAAAAGTTGCTGCAGCTGTGCCTGCGGTGGTATCTGGGGATATTGCTGTTGATAAATCTGTGGCTGTGGCAGTTGCTGCGGGGGCAGCTGTTGCTGTGGTGGTAGCTGTTGTGGCAATTGCTGCAGTTGCTGTGTTTCATCCCTTAATGGTGCATTGAGGTCCAAAGTTGCCAGTATTTCCAACTCTTGGATTGCTGCAATTGCAGTGACTGGACTTTCGTGGTTAAAATAAGGCTTAAGCACACCAAGAGATTCCTTCACTTTTGATTGCTGTAAATTAAAGAATGGAGGCATGAAATATAACATCACTGAAATATGAAAAACAATGAAGCTTTCAAACGGAAGACTATTTCAACTTACAAAGTATTCAAGTTTCCTCCTTAGATCTTCATTAGCAACCTTTTGCGCTGTAGTAGCAGCAATTGATCCCTATCCCACAAAAAATGATGCAAAGGAATATGCAAATAAGAACATTTTTTTATAAATTTAGAAAGCAAAAAAAAAAAATGTACGCCAAGCAACAATAATAAAATAATTTAATTTCATAACACAAAAAAAATATTAAGTATATTGGGAACAAAAAATAACTATAAATCACACAAAAACATTGATATAGAACTGGTACATATTTTATATAATCCATAAGTTTCCTTAATCAAACTGCATAATCCATTCATCTTAGGTCTGAATGTCACATTTGTCCTACACAGTCAACTCTCAGTCCAAACATAAATTTCATACCTTTTCAACAGACATTACCATAAGATATTTTCATTTATTATCACCTCCAATCCAAAGTTAACCCAAGAAAAAAAGAATAATAATGCTACAATGTTTCATTTCAAATTATCAATTTATCACCGCTGGTAATGTTTTATTCAAATTTAAAAACCAAACTAGAAGTCCAAAATAACACAAATCATTTTTTTTATCTGCTTACTTAATATAAAATAGAACAAATGAGTTTTTTTTTCTCTCTGCTTACTTGTTACAAAAACTAGACAGTAATCCTGCCCTCTACATTTTTCATTTCCAGATAAATGTTTGCAAAAGAATTATTTCAAAATGTCAACGGGGATAAAGTTTAATTACTATTTAGGTAATCAATCATCCAATCTAGTAGGAACTTAAGAGTGTGTTTGAAATGTAAAAAAATATAAATAATTTAATTTATAAATCAAATTTGTGTTTAGAATGTTAAAAAAAAAAACAATTTAATTTTTAAAATCTCATAAATTTCATTCATTTTGTTTTAAAAATTTTATCAAATTAAATAAAATTTATTAAAATTTAATTTAAAATAAATAGACTATTTTATTTTTTCTAATTACTTCTACCTAACTGTCATAAAAATAAAAATATAAAATAATAATATTAAACAAAATTAATTCTAATTTTAACTAAGTTCAAAGAGGAGGGATTGATTTACAACAGTGTAAGTCTTTTTTGACTTACACTCACTTTCATCTAATGATTGAGATTATTTCATTAAAAGTAATCATTAAATGAAAGTGAATCTAACAACTGAAAATAAATGTAAGTCAAAAAAGACTTACACTGATGTAAGTTGATCCTGTCTCAAGTTCAAAACTCAAAATTTGATTTTAAATCAACTTAAAACTTATTTTTTTAATAAATTTTAAATAAAAAATTTGATTTTTAAATAAAATCCAATCTTTTCTAATTTCAATTGATTTCAAATACTGCCTTAAAGTATCCAACAAAAAAAAAAACACTTTACTACAAATAACCTCTTGAAGCAAACATAAATGCAACAATGCTTTTTGCGTTGGAAGGAGAAGGAAAACAGAAAGCATCAGAAGAAGTTAGAGCTTAGAACTTGGAAGAATGTTATCATACAGCAAAAAAGTATCACCTTTGGGCGGCCCACGGGCCTTCGCGTGGGATTCTTGGGCCTCCCTACTACTGCAAGCTTTGGAGGACGACCCTGCCTCATCACGGGCAAGACCCCGCGTCCCCGTCCGCGGCGACGACCTAGAGCAGCAGCACCAACAGCAGGTGGTGACGGAGCTCCCACTGCAGTGGCATTCTTCTTGGGCCGCCCTCTGGGTCTCAGAGACCCAATGGGTATGGAAACACTTGGTACGGTTGGTGTATCAGCAGGCACACCAGGAGGAGCAAGAGTAGTAGGAGCAGGAGCCGGGGCGGCGAAGGGGATGACGGTTGGTTTGGATTGGATTTTGGGAGGTCGGCCCGGACGTCTCTTGAGCCCATTTGATATTGTCGAAACAGATTTGGGCTTGGGAGGACGCCCGGCCCTCTTCGGCAGCCTACTAGATGGTGGACGTCCTCTTCTGATTGGCACCGCCGGGCCCACTCCGTGTACCCCAATTTTTGGAGGGCGACCCGGGCCCCTTTTCTTGACTTCAGTAGTAGGAGCTGGAGATGCAGGCTCATCCGCAAGCCCAAGCGCAACCCACACGGGCTCAGCATTTTGCTGCAAGTTGTTGGGCTGAGGCTGCTGGGGAAATGGTTGTTGAGATTGGGGTTGGGGCTGTGGAAGTTGGGAAAAAGGCTGGGCTTGGGGCTTGGGCTTGGGGGGCCGACCGCGGCCCCTTGGGGTTTGGACAAGAGTTGAAGTAGAAGGGGAAGCGGTAGGGGTAGGGGGAAGAGAAAGAGAAGCAATAGCATGTGCATCTAGTTGTTCAGATCTGGGGAGCTTGTAAGATTTTTTTACCATAACGAGAAGGCCATTGGACTTCAAGCGCTTGAGGTGTTGAGTCAACAAAGCGGAGTGAGTGGGTGGAAGGTCCCTGTACACTTGCTCTATGTACTTTCCTATGGCTCTCTTGCTCGACCCATCTTTCTCCTTCAGCGCCCCGATTGCTGTGTATATCATCTGACTCACACAACCCCCATAAAAAAAAAAAATTAGGTCACCAAACACACTTGTACACAGATAGATACAGAAACAAAGAAAGATGGTTTTTTTATTTTTTATTTTTTATTTTGGTATCATCATGTTCTTACCTCAGCATAAGGGGGATGGTTGTGGTTGGGAGCTTGGGCAGCAGCAGCAGCAGTGGGGTTGGGGTTGGGGTTGGGGGCGGGGGCGGGGGTACGTGATTGTTGGGTTCGAGGATGAAGGGGATGGTGGTGGAGATGGTGGGGATGGAGATGGGGACGGCAGGCTGAGGATGAGGAAGAGGAGGGATCGAAGTTGGGTAAGGGTCCATGGAGAGAGAGAGGGTTAGATTCGAAAATTGGGAATAGATTGAGAACAAAGAAGATAGACTGAGGGAGTGAAGTATGAGAGGGAAAGAGATAAAGAGGGTTAGGTGGTTTTGTAAAAGCAATTGAGTGGGGCATGGGAGGGGTAATGTAGTGTTGTCTTAAGCAACATGATGTCACTGATGGATGGGGCTATTCTCACCGTTGATTATAATCCCCTGTCCTTCACTTATATTTCCTTACTTCTCGCCCCTCCACTGCATCTCTCCTTTTTCATTCTCTTCCATTTCTTTATATATATTTTTAGTTAAACCAATAGATCTATCTATATTGCAGTTATGCCCCTTGGTTCCTCTTAACTCTAAGTTGGCACCTATCTATATTTTTATCATAACTTTACTTCAATAAGTGGTAAATATATGACACATCCGATTTCCACCATATTCCAAGTATACTGATATATAGAGGAGCTCGTATTCACTTTTTCATTAGATCCATTTAACTTTTTCTTTTGAAGGGATAAAAGAGTTTACGTTCTCCTTATTATCAGTGGTATTTTCCCTTTTTGAGTTTTGCCTCATACAAAATTCATTTTTCCCAATGCGCAAATTTAGATGCATATTAATCTCCTTGACAAGTATTGGCATCCTTTTGATTCAGGCACAAACAAATCTCATGTTCCGGTTTTATAATGATCCAACAACCCGTGTGGCTCTTCGGACAATATGTTATCATTTAATGATGATTATGAATCTAAAGTTATGTATTAAGATATGATCTACTTGACGATATCAATTTTTGTTATAAAGGGTATGATTAATGTAGCTTTATTTTGTCATTTGCGTAAATAACATTTCCTTTCTTGTTACATTAGAAAGTCATATGAGATAGCTTACAACAACTTCATTCTATAAGATTTCAACCTAAATTTTGTAATAATATTAGTCACATATGCTAAGTGAAAGTAGCTTTATATATATATATATATATATATATATATATATATATATATATATATATATATATATATATATATATGAAGGAAGATCAACTTATATCGATTAAGTTTTTTTTTCTTACACTTTTTCATTGTTAGATCTACTTTCATCTAATGATTACTTTTAATGAAATAATCTCAACCATTAGATGAAAATGGATCTAACGGTTGAAAATGAGTGTAAGTTAAAAAAAATTACATAATTTACACCTCTTTTTAGAACCGATCTCCCTCTATATATATATATTAGGAGAAGTGTTTATTATAAAAAATGAAATAAATAAATCTTGATTATTAAATCTTATATGAATAAATAATATTAAATTAACAAAAAAAAAAGAAAGATTCATATATATATAATCTAAATTTGAACTAATGTTAATCGAGTTACAAACTTATTAAATGTTTGTTTGTTTTAGATACAAGTGAACTAAAAGAAGTTTACACCAAATTGTGTTGCGTTGCAAAGAAGGAGAAACAGACCTCCTTCAGTCCTTCTTTTGAATGCATAGTTGTACTAAAAAATATATAATCCAAACTTATATAACTTTGCTTTCTCCATTTCTTTCACATATTTTATTACATAATTTTTTTCTTTTTTTGTAACAGCAATACATGCATAATTTCTCTTTTCCTCCTCTCGTCAACTTTTTTTATATATCGTTATAATACAAATGTAGAAGGATTTGTTAGAAAAATAACATTATTATAAAATAAAACATGAGATGATGCAATTTAAACAAGAGGCAATAACATCATTCAATTATTAGTATTTTAGAATGAAAACATTTGCATGGTCTAGGAGATTTTAATGAAGTAACATGAGACAAGAACATCTCCATTCACCTGTTTGAAAGATTCAAATTTTTAGTTCACCAAAATAAATTTTTAAAATTTAAACAAACCCAAACCTCTCCCGCCCTTTTGGAAAAACTAGTGGTGGTACATTTGTTGGAATTTATTGAAGGGTAACTCCTCGTTTATTACTTCCAATGGTCCCGCAAGGCAAATAGTACAGAGCCGTGTCCACTAAATTAGATGTATTATTATTTTCCTATGAAATTAGTTGTTGGATCTTCTCATCACAAGAAGAGTCGTCACAAATATCATTATTTCTTTAATAATTTGCTTGGGAGTTTACCAACATATTTTTAGAAGGAATATGTTAAATACATAACTTTTAGGAGAGACTTTTAATATGCTTTTAAAATATTATTGAGCATAGATGTTTTATTTATTTTTTATTAATTTAAAAGAATTTTATATCTATAGTTGAAAATTATCACTTGTAACTTGTTCAATAAGTTGTAATGTCAAAATTAATAATTTATTTTTAAACTTTCCTCACCAAATCCTCTTTCTCAAGAAATCTCTTAGAGACATTGACATTCCACTAAGAAATCTCCTTATCGGTCACATCGCTGCCCACGATAATGCCATCAACATGTTCTCCGACGAGACTCTTCTTAAGAAATACCTTCCCCACAACAACATGCAAGTAGACTCTGATGACGATTCTGACCCTTATTCATCTGACCACTTCCCATTCTTGCTCAGTCCCACCGTTGGTGTAGCTACCATCACTTAGGTGTGGGAGGTGCCCCTCTGTGTCGAGCCACACCACCGTGCTCCAGCCATCGAGGTGCTCCTAGGTGTTGAACCACACCACCGTGCTCCGACCACCGAGGTGCTCCTCCATGTACGTCGCCATATTCGCCAGCATAGAAACATCCATCACCGTCAACACTCCATCAGACAGAACGATTCTCCAAATCTTGTCGTTTACACGGACGGATTAGAGGATATGGTAGTTATTTGAAACATGACCTTTGACAAGTTCCAAGAAGAAGAAGAAGAAAACAAGGTTGAGAAGAAAGTATTGCCCATTAACAAAGTAGAAGAAGAAGACATCTTTGAAGTTTCAAAAGCTTGCAGTTTGAATGAGATCATGTCAACAACCACAATCATCAATGGGGAAGAAGAAACCCTCAAAAGGGTCATAGTGAAATTGGAGAAAAAATATTCATTTCCTGGTGATTTTGGTGTCAAGAGAGAGAGAGAGAGAGATAATGATTCCTGGTATAAGAGTTAGACGAAAACACTCTTAATTCCCTTATATTCTTACACGAGGCACCAAGGACATTAAGGCCAGCATCTTCTATATAATTTAGCACCTATAACTATTAGCTGATCTAGTCTATGTTGCTAAAGAGAAAAAGAAATAAGAAAAAATATAAATAATATAAGAGTTTAAAAAATAATTACTTATAATGTGAGAGTTAACAAATAAATAAGAAAAAATATATAATAACTTATAATAGTAAATAAATTTGATGGAACATAAATGCTTAAATATATTTTAAAAGTATTTAAAACGTTTTCACTTCTATGAAGATAAAAACAGCACTGATGAGTTGTAATTTATATGACACATATTCTATTGGGAAGAAAAAAGTTAGGGGGGAGGGGAAGTTATATGCACTGAAATTTTTCAGCACGAGAGTTCGCAAAAATTAAGAGAGAGCTATTGATGATGGTGGAAAAAAAGGAGAAAAAAAAATGAATAAATAAGTGAATGAAAAATCTGTAAGTCTATGAGATTTTTTTTTGGAAAATGTTCATCCTACCATTAACAGTAACTACACCCATTTTAATACCTTTGTCATGTCAGAAATTATAATTTAAAAAAAATAGAAAAGTTGATATACGATCATCTCTCTCCTTCTCATTTCCCTCTCCCTTTCATTTTTCTCTCCCGCTCATTCCCCCTCTGTCTCTACTTTCTCCATCTCTAACTTCTTTCATTCCCTATCCCTCTCGTCTCCGTCGCCCACGTCCCGCCGTCTGCCGCACGAAGCACCGCTGCCTTCGTAGCCCGCACGAAGCTCTGCTACCTAGCCCGCACGAAGCTCTGCTGCCTAGCTCGCACGAAGCTCCGCTGCTTCCGTAGCTCGCACGAAGCTCCGCTGCTTCCGTAGCTAGTACGAAACTCCGCTGCCTTCGCTACCCTCTGTCTTTCATCAAGGTACTTTCTCCATTAGCTCAATGTATTACGATGTGGTTGAGCCCCAAATAGACTATGGTCTGTTCCTGTCGTATAATTCATCTACTAAAATGAGAAACTTTTATTCAGTAGGCTTTTTATGATTTTTATAGACAGTAATTTCAGACTTGGGTGGGCTTTAATCCTTTAGCAAAACGTTAAGGAAGAATGCAGAATGGGTAGTCATGAGCTCCCAAGCAGCGACTTGCTGCAGAATTAGGGAAACCATCCTTAAGTACAAATAGAGTCCCTAATTTATATACCCCATATACAGCTGCTTACGATGGAAGAAAAATAATTATCTCCCTTTGGTTTCTAGATGTGTTCAAGTTAGTCGCACAGAAAATCTAGAGAACCCGAAATCAAGGACAAATATAAGTCAGGAAGTTATGAGGAACAAATATTCTGTATGGAAGTTACCAATGGAGTTTTCAGTGCTCAGTAGCATTTTCAAGTTTCCTTAGTCAAAGTGCTCTAAACTTATCACTGTAAAAATTTATAAAGAGAAAACATACAAATCAGTAAGAGATATTGCTAGATTAGAGGAGGGTGAAAATTGATTGATAATCATATATTTCTTGATAAACATGTTAAATATAACACAAAGATAAACGAAAGTCTTTATTAATTCTACATATTCTTGCAAAAAAAAAAGTATAAGTTCTCATGAAAATAGAAGCTAGTGATTTCAGAAATTACTTGAACACTCATATATACAAAATTGCAAATACATTACCAAGCAAATTACCATATGTGTAGAAAATTTTTACCATATTGTCACTGATTATAAATGCATTAGGCTAGTTTAGCATTCAATTAGATCATCATCCATCACACACTCCAGAAAAATATCCTTCTCCAGTTATGAAATAATGTAGACATAGTAAGACCTAGGAAAAGTTAGTAAGGTTGAAATGAAGATGTATCACATAACACAAGGATTAAAATTTGGCTTTCCTCCCTAGCTTGCCTGTCCCACTAAGCTGGAAGATAAAACTCATACTTAGGCAAAAGTTTTTTATATTTCTACAATGCAAGGTCTAGTACTAATATATTTGACAAAAAGTCAGATTAAGTCATAAGCTTAGATTAAGAGACAGAGCAAGATCAAAATTCAAGAGATTGAAGCCTATAATTATACCTTCAACACTAGAATGATAGATATTAGTGGGTTTAATTTTGCATGTAAATGAGAAAGGTTGGATTCTTTGCTGGTTTGTTATCTTTGTGGCATGTTAGATGGTTGCTTGTGTTTGTTGATTATGTTGCTTATCATGTCACCTTTTTTGTTACACTATTTAATAACTATTGGTTAACAAGGTATAAATTTATGGTTAATGCCGTGTAGTGGATGGTTAACGGCTTAACCACTGACCATGATTCTACCCAGTAACCAATATATATACGTTATTAACCATAAGTTTCTACCTCGTTAACCAAGAATAAAAAATGCAGTAAAATAATAGTCACATTTTTTTTATCATAACTCTAACTCATACATAATATGAAAGACCATGTCTTACTATCACTTTGAAAAATTTGTTGTACATTGATAGATAAAATGCTTTCCACTTGCTGATTTTTTGGTTGGTAACGTGAGTTTTGCATGTGCAGGTTAATGGAATTGGAAATAGGTGCTTCTATGGAGGATGAAAATACCGTGAATGGCGGTAAGGTGTTAGATGATGTTGGTGGCGATGTTGAATGCATTGAAGAGGCAAATGAAGCTGAGTTAATTGTGAGTTATAACTGCAATGAGCAATCTGAACCTTGTGAGCCTGCAACAGGTATTATATTTCCTTCGGTGGTTGCCGTTAAGTCATTCTATCGGCAGTATGCTAAAGCAAAGGGATTTGATTTCATCATTGGAAATTCAAGAAAAGGAGATGATGGAGAGTTAAAATACTTCATTCTAGCATGTTCACGAGAAGGGAGTTGTGTGTCAACAATACCTAATGATTTGAATACATGTCCAACAATCAAGAAGAATTGTCAAGCGAAGATAACTGTTGGTTTGAACAAAAATGGACTTTGGTGCATAAAAAAAGCTCTACTTGACCATTCTCATGATCTTAGCCCTGCGAAGGCAAGGATGTTCCAAGGAAACAGAAACATCAGCATGAACGTGAAGAGAAGAATAGAGATCAACAATGAAGCAGGTGTGAGGCTGAATAAGACCTTCCGTTCTCTTGTTCATGATGTAGGAGGGTATGATAATTTACCATGTGTTGAACGAGACGTGAGAAACTATGTCGGGAAGGAAAGACGTGCAATTGGGAAGGAGGGTGATGGTAAGGCTCTCAGGAGTTATTTTTCACTGATGCAACAACAAAATAGTCATTTCTTCTATTCTATAGATTTGGATGATGACTTTCACGTGAAGAATGTTTTTTGGGCTGATGCAAGAAGTAGAGCTGCTTACAAATCATTTGGAGATGTTGTGATGTTTGACACAACCTATTTGACAAATAGGTATAGCATGCCATTTGCTCCATTCGTTGGTGTGAATCATCATGAGCAATCAATTTTGCTAGGATGTGGTTTACTATCTACTGAAGACACTGATTCGTTTGTGTGGCTGTTTGAATCTTGGCTTAATTGTATGTCAAGTAAGGCTCCAAACGGTATTATCACTGATCAATGCAAGGCCATGAAAAATGCAATCCAGATAATGTTTCCTACTACTCTCCATCGATGGTGCTTATGACATATCATGAAAAAAATCCCGGAGAAGTTGAAAGGTTATGGTGAATATAACAGTATCAAGGATGCAATAAAAAATGCAGTTTATGATTCCTTGACAGAGGCTGAATTTGAAGAAAAGTGAGTTACTTTCGTCCAACAACATGACCTACAAGACAATGAATGGTTGAGTGGGTTATACAATGAGCGACAGAGATGGGTCCCAATCTTTTTGAAGAAAGATTTTTGGGCTGGAATGTCAATGACTCAGAGGAGCGAGAGCATTAACACATTTTTTGATGGGTATATAAACTCAACAACAACTCTGCAGCAATTTGTAAGGCAGTATGATAATGCTCTCCACGATAAGGCAGAAAAGGAATATGAGGCAGATTGTCGATCATTTAACAGCATTATTGCATGTGGGTCGAACTTTATGATTGAGAGGCAATTCCAAGGCGAGTATATCCATGTGAAGTTTAATGAGGTTCAAGCTGAATTTAGGGGTAAAATGAATTGTTCTATTTGCATTAAATATGTTGAGGATGGAATCTCTACTTATAATGTGTTAGAGGAGATGGTAGTAGTTGGATGTATGAAAGAAAGAACAGTAGATGTGGTATTTAATCGCAACAATCATGATGTTAGATGCAAATGCTTGTTGTTTGAGTTCAAAGGCATTGTGTGTAGACATTCTCTTGTTGTTCTTGCGCAAGAAAGGGTGAAGGAAATGCCTTCGAAATATATTTTGCCAAGATGGAGCAAAAATATAAGAAGGAAGCATGCATACATCAAGAGCAGTTATGATGTGAAACAGTTGCAACCTAAAATGCAAAGATTTGATAATTTATTGAAGGAGTTTTATGAGGTTACCGAAGTTGTTGCGGAGTGTGACAATGTTAGTGATTTTTTCTCCAAACATTGCGTGCATGTAAAGGCAAGGTGTAGTCGATTGCTACATCGAGCCACAATAATGCCACATGTCATAAAGGTCAACACAAAACAGGCAATGTGATTGGCACTGGAAGCAGTCAAACCAAGGAGTCATCGAGTGAGATTCATGGTCCATTATGTGTTGCTCGTAAAGGCCGCCCTCGATCAAATAGAAAAGTATCAAAAGTTGACTAAATTATGAGGAAAAAGAGAAAGACAACACTTCAAAGTTCACACATGTTCACAATTGATGTGAGTGCATTTGGATATATTTTCTTGGTGTATGGAACAACTATTTACTGTTAACTCTCTTGGAAAAAGCGCATATATTATGAAATGTATTTTTAACTTATTTGTGTTGGTTTATGTAGGAGTGTATTGAGGGAAGCATGAGTCAGATCAATGGAAACAAGTTACATGTATGCTCATCTTTGGAAATTATGACTCCTGGAGAACGAGATGATGATTGTACCGTGGTGTGTGTGTGCACAGAAATTCAATTTAAATTGTAATTAGTGTTGAAGTGATTGTTATGATTTGGAGTAGTATTGATAGAGTCATTCTTATGTGTAAACTTTTATAAGAATTTATAATTTAACTTTAGTTATATTTCTCCCTTACAGTTAATAACTGTTGACCTCAACACAAATGTTGATGATTACAAAGATAATTGTTGGACTTCGCAGTTGGTAAAAAGTCCAGCACAAAGTTCTCTATCATTATTTGCAGATTTTCAACATGATTTCACCAGTGGTCCAAAGGCATGTGAAAGGTATGCTAAATTTTAGGTTCTACAAGTGGTTGTAGTTAACTTTTTTAAATGTTTTTTTCAGGCTGCTAGTAGTGAGATTTCATACATGAATTTTGGCATGAGTAGTTATTCTAAGCAATTTGAAGAAACACGAGCCGAGTAACACTAACGTTGTAATTAACTCTTTCAATTAATTATATTTTTAACAGTTTTTATTGGGGTTAATGTTTAGTTTGAAAGAGTAAGGCAATTAACTTTGGTGTTGCAGGTTTATGGGGTAACTGTCAAATTACCTATAATGGGTGCAAAGATTAGTGCTAGCTGAAATCAATATTTTTTTGCCACTTTTAATGAGATTAATGCATGGGAGTGGTAAAGGGTGAATTGTGATGATATAGTAATACGTTAGTTTTTATTATTATTTTAAACGTTTATTTTGTTGTAAGTAAAGTAACTAACCTATGTATTTTTTTGGAATAGGTTGTTTGTATAGTTTAGTGAATGACATATTACTTATAATGTGTACATAATTATATAAGGTTATGTAAATGGTCAAGTAGAACTATTTTTTTGGTACAGGTTTATAAGGTATCCAATGAAAATTGTACATGTATGAAGCACAATTATATTTTTTGATACTTATTATGTGAATGTATTTGTTTAGTTATTTTTGTTTGATTGGTAATGTCATTTTGATTTTTAAATGAATATTACTCATTCCAAGATCAGTTCAATGTCGATTACACACGCCATCAATACCAAGGATAAGTAATCTAAGAGTTGGCTTACTCATGAGCCCGTTACCCATTAATTTTTAAAGGCTAAATTAGTCTTTCATGTTTTCAAAGGAAACTAATCATTTTGACTATTTCTACCCTTGTGAAAAAAGTTAGTTAATTGAGAACAAAAAAAGTGGTTAATGACTTACAGAAGTTGGTTAATGGGGTAAAGGCTGGAAAGGATGCATTTGTGCATGCCTATTAACCAATTTCCATAGGTCTTTAACTACTATTTTGTTCCTCATTAACCAACTTTGATTAACAGGGTAAATGCTGGAAGAACATATTTGTACATGGCCATTAACCACTTCTCTACGTAATGGTTAATGACCTATAAAAATTAGTTACTTGGCATGCACAACTTGAATGCAATCCTTTCCATCCTTGACCTCATTAACCAACTTCCCTAGGCAATTAATCACTTTTTTGTTCTTCGTTAACCAACTATTTTCAGAAGTATTGAAACAACGTTGGTTAATCATGAACAAAAATGTGGTTAATGAGCTACAAAAGTTGGTTAATGGTCATGCACAACTTGAATGCAACCATTTCCATCCTTGAAACAAACTTGGTTAATCACGAACAAAAAGTTAGTTAATGAGCTACAGAAGTTGGTTAATGGTCATGCACAACCTGAATGCACAACTTTCCATCCTTGAAACAAAGTTGGTTAATCACGAACAAAAATGTGGTTAATGAGGTACAGAAGTTGGTTAATGGTCTTGCACAACTTGAATGCAACCCTATCCATCCTTGACCTCGTTAACCAACTTACCTAGGCAATTAACCACCTTTTCGTTCTTCGTTAACTAACTATTTTCAGAAGCATTGAAAAAAAGTTGGTTAATAACGAACAAAAAATTGGTTAATGAGCTATAGAAGTTGGTTAATGGTCATGCACAACTTGAATGCTACTTTGTATCCTTGAAACACAGTTGGTTAATCACGAACAAAAATGTGGTTAATGACGTACAGAAGTTGGTTAATGGTCATACATAACTTGAATGCACAACTTTCTATCCTTGAAACAAAGTTGGTTAATCACGAACAAAAATGTGATTAATGAGGTACAGAAGTTGGTTAATGGTATTGCACAACTTGAATGCAACCCTATCCATCCTTGACCTCGTTAACCAACTTCCCTAGGCAATTAACCACTTTTTTGTTCTTCGTTAACTAACTATTTTCAAAAGCATTGAAATAAAGTTAGTTAATCACGAACAAAAAAGTGGTTAATGAGTTATAAAATTTGGTTAATGGTCATGCACAACTTGAATGCACTACTTTCCATCCTTAAAACAAAGTTGGTTAATCACGAACAAAAAATTATTTTACCAATCAACATCATTGCCAATTAATTTGTTTTAAAATCAACATCACCAATCGTGCGTAATCGACAGAAGTCTTATTCTGAAATGGGTAATATTCGTTTAAAAATCAACTTGGCATTACCAATCAATCAAAAATAATCACATAAATACATTCACATAACATGAAGCATAACATATTAGTGACCTTCATACATGTACCATATTAAAAAAACTAAATCCAACAATAACTCATTTTACATTACCGATTATCAATACATAAACTATTTGAAACTCGTCAAGGGAGCCACCTTCACCCAAAAAGGAAAAACATTCTACACAAATATATAACAAAAGACTATAATCACATTACAAAGTTCACATCCTAATATCTATTAACCATCAGACAACCCGTTACTTCTGGGTGTTCTTCTTATTCCTTAGCTGATACACAAATGGGGTTCGCGTGGACGCACTTTGCAAATGCTTCCTCAGTTGGCGTTTTGCTCGAGTGACAATGTTTGATGGTGGCTTATCGGTGCTAACAGCCTCAACATCAGCTTCATCTGTGTAACAACTGACATCAGGTTAGATGTTAAACAATTATGTATATATAAAGCATCTGAGGCAGTGGAAAAGAGATTTGCACAATTACCTGCATCACTCTCTTGAGGTAAGCTTACTGATGATTCACCTGAAAAGGCATATGATAAGTCAAACAAAGAAGAAAATAATACGTAATAACCATGCAATTCTAACGTTAATCTAACAACACTAACCAAAATTCGAGCAACGAAGATGATCCGCGGCCGTGGGCTTCCTACTGTCAACGGTGATGCACGTCTAGGCCTTTGCTGAGAACCACCCTCATGCCCTTCACTATCACCATGGAAAGGCGTTAAAAATGCATCACTTTGTCCATGTATATTTCCAGGATGATCCGTGGCACCAGCTGAAGTTGAGGGAGTCGTCGATGGACGCTGAAGAACTATTTGTTTCAACATACTCAGTTCTTGCTCCAGAACCGAAATCCTCTCTGCAAACTGCCTATTTTGCGCCACCACCCGACGAAGTTCACTAGCATGGTCCTCCTTATCAAAAAACCTTGCTCCATCATGCCCAAACTTGGGTTGCGCATTGACCAATGCCTCTCTGAGTATGTCAACTCGCATCTCCTCAGTCGTAGCAGCCACATCCTCGATTATCTGATAATGCACAAAACACACGAAATGCACAAATATCAAATGTTGACAGAATACTAGTTTACAAAAAGTTGTTTCTTGCGAAACATGTTACAAGGTCACACTAATTCCACTATGCTTACCAGATTGTGTCGAAATGCCCGATCAATCTTGGCCTTGCTGCTCCCCACATTTTGCCAATTCAAAAATCGTGGAAACAGAAACAATCGGGGGTTACTGTCTATTTTCCACATGGACAAGTGGTCTAAAGCCCAAATCTACATCAAGCAATTGTCAGATTTAAGTACATAGTTTTATTAGGAAGGTCAACATAGATATATGCCTATAAAATTCATGCATGCGAAAAAATTACAATGATTTTTCAAATATTATAAATATATACCTATAGGATAGCTGCACACCCTATTATGTATCTTTGGCGTGAATTCTCCCCTCTTCTGATAATTGAAACAGCTATGGTCAAACTATCAACTAAGTAATCATATACTGCTAAACCCCAGCAGTAACTACCTAGAGCATCCAAGTCATCTAACATCCTGGTCAAGCCACCGTACACACGCCTGCCTGTTCGTGGAAAGTAGAACACCCCAAATGCAAGGAGTATGTATAGTCTACAGAAATCATCCACCTGATGATCACCTTGATGCGCATGGAGCAGTTGGACAATTCTGTCAATGGTGACAGCCTCACCCCCAAGCAAAGACAAAGTGTGACATTTCCCTCCATCATCAGGTTGGAGACGTTCACCTCAGACGCGCAGTCCAAGCGCCAAACATACATCAATGGGACTAAAACTAACCACCCGACTTCTAACTCTGAACCCCCTACTTTGGTCGTCCCATCAACAAGCTAACTCCCACAGTAGTACGCCAGAGATTTGCAAATTGTCTGGCATATTTAGAAGCGCTCTGAATGGAGTGGTCAATATTCGGGTTCGTTGCATAATGGACAAATTTTTGTTAATGTCAACCAACACATGGAGTACGCGGGCATACCTCAAACGTAACTGAAAAGAGTAACAATAAAGTTCATGTTAGTAATAAATAAATAGCAGTCATGCGAATAGTGAAAGCAGTTCATGTGTACTATACATTTTGCCTATTTGCCATGCTCCAAACAATTAATTCAACCAACACACTTTGTAGACGAAGCAACAACACCTGCAAAATAATGGAAAGCATTTTAATATGTCCCGTACCACAACCGACCCCCAAGCAATCAATGTAATGGTATGGCAATGTTCAAGGATTAAAATATAATTTTGACTGGTGGGAAATATGCACTATGTTACTTCTATGCACTGTCTATATTTATCAAGCTCATTCATCATATTGTTGATTACTCACTTACCAAAAAATATCAATTCACATAAAACACACACTAATAACAGACAAAAGCATTTAAATACAAGTCAAATCCATTCATCCTGTTGTTATTCTCAGTGCATAGTTAGCCTTAAGTTTATAATAACTCTCTTTTATATGACCAATATGAGTTATCTTAATTAAAGTGAGCTTTCTTAGTCAGAGACCAAATTGTGAGTTTTAATTGGCATTTTTGGGTTTAAAAAAACCAAGCTAGCACTACCCAAGTGCCATGCTGGACATAACAGTTCCATGCCACCTTTAGTTAAAAATTACAACAGGGTAAGCAAATACAATTTTACAAAATGTTAATTATGTTAAAGAAAACCAACTTACATCATGTTTAGAAATTTAGACAGTTACATTTGCACACCTTTAAAGCAAGTATCATCCATTTAAACAATTTAACCACATCTTTCATATTTTATTTACCAACTTGACTTAAAGGGTTAAGACTTAAGGAGCACAGTTCCTGCAACATTCTACTCATCATCTCAGCAATAGCAAATTCTACTCACTCGAAGAGGTTGGATGGTATTTCTGCAAAATCAAGAGCCACTCTGGTGCCGGAAAAATGTTGGTAGTCCTACAATAAGAACAACATGACATCATCACATTACTAAAATGATGATAGTAACTTTTTTTTTGTCATTCACAAAATCCAAAGGTATTTTGGTTCATTAAACAATACGGTAGGACAGTTCTTATAAATACAATTCAAAACTCATTTAAACAATATCATTAACGTTTAACTCAATATGCCCAAATCATGTTCATATTTACTCCTTCAGAATATTTAATGAGAAAGATATTTGACCACTATAAATAACACATGTTACAGATAATTGAACAAGTTTGATGTGTTAATCATATAAATCATCAATACAATGTAGCCAATAGAGGAGCTATGGTATCCATGGAAAATCATTTGCTTTCTGACCCTGAATAATTGTTATTCCCTAGGTTATGCTTCAATATGCCAACTCTTGAAGTAAGATTGAAAGAAATAGCATTATCATTACATTAACTAGGACAAGAGTAAATCTTACTTTATTATGTACTTATCTATTTTATTTATACAATATGATAAACATAATATTATTACGATTCATGGTTTATATTCTTAAGATAATAACACATTAATGATAACGTGAACAAATACAACATGTTTTCAAAGAACCACTCACATATTCTAAATATCACTTTAATAATTTTTTAAAAAGCATATTTGTCAATGTGGTCTTCAACCAGTGGAACTAGTTTCCCTATGTAAAATTGTTGAACATAAATTAAACAGTGTGCCTCCTCTATAGTGAATGGAGCATTTTAGTCAGTAAAGTGTGCCTAGATGAGCATTAATGTTCGTTTAAAAAAATAAATTTTGATCTTTGGAAAATGAGAGTAATAAGCTTCAGTTCGTTTTGATTTTGCTTGATTCTTCTCATTTTTCTGTCAATCAAGACAAGAGAATTTGGATTATTGATTCTTTCGGAGTGTTCTCTATAAGTCACGCTTCCAGTTTGTTACTCATTCTTATACTAGGTAGAAGTTTCTTCTTCATGTGTTTGTTTATATTGATCGTAGGTATTTATGGTAGTTTAGGGTTATTGAGATGGCTTCAAAAGGAGATGAAGCCAAGACTATTTTGGGTAGTGATTTAGTTACAGTTAGACCAAGGGAGCTGTGATATGGCCCAAGGGTAGTTTCACTTTATCATTCTGTAACAGAGCTGTGGTTTAAATAATTATAATCACTATCAAACCAGTCAAACCAAGAAGCAGATAAAAAAGAAAATTATAGAACAACGAACTATTATAAGAGAATTATATAACTCATGTAACCAGTTTTGTTCTAACAAGAACAGATTTGATAGGAACTTAAAAGAGCCGTTAGAAAAAGATAGAACCCTAAGGGTCTATTATAGGAAAAAGGGGAAGGTTGTAAACAAATAGGTTAGCAGTTAGTTATTTCTGTTACAAAGCTATTATGTTTTCTGTTTAGTAGTTATTGGTAGGTTAGAGTAGTTTTTGTCTGTGGTATCCTTTATTATAGAGAGCCTATAAATAAGACTCTCTAGGGGAGGTCTAGGATATTGATAACAATGTATTTTATGCATTTTATAATCCTCTAACTAGGCTTCTTAAGGTTCAATTTGGCTTAATTAAGTTGATTTTGTCACATTTTATGAAATTAAGCTTAATTGGATCATTGAAGAAATTATTGCTTGAATTATCATTAATTTGGGTGATTGCATTCTTAAGTAAAGTGGCCACAACTTGAGTTGTAATTATCTGATTAATATGATTCTGGTCTTGTTGGAAAGTTAAGATAATTCTCTAATAACTATTCACTTGATAGCAAGAACCACATTAATCAGATATATTTCATTCATTGTATAACCTTCTTACTTAGCTTTTTCAAGAACCTGGCTATAATTTGAGTTACAAATATCCGATGGATGTGATTTTGGTCTTGTTTTTAAGCTAAGATAAATTTCTACAACTTTCATGAAGGCCTCAAGACCAGAAACACATGTTTGGATAACTCAAATTGGAGTTGAAGCAAAATCTAGTGTTTTGAACCTGACAGCTTGACCTTTATGCACTCATTAGGCTATATCTCGGGCTATTGGAGTTCAATAATTCTGAAATTTTGACAGTGGAAGGTTAAGACCCATATCTACAACTTTCATGAAGAACACAAAAGCTAGTTCGGATTCCTTGAAGGTGATATTGGGCTTAGAAGTCAGAACAGAGGTGCTGACGTTGGGCCTGACCCATGAGCAGTAATTGGGCCATATCTTGGGCTGTGGTTATTGGATTTGGCTAAACTTGGTGTCTCTGGAAAGCTGAGACAATGTGCTAGAACTTTCATGAAGACCACTTGACTCAAAAATGACGCATGCCATGAGTTCAGAAGGGAAACATTTCGGAGACAAGAATCCACCCACCATTTATCTCTTTTATCATTTTGTTATCATCATCCATCATCTCTTTTGGCTATTTGTACTCTTCTAATTCTATAAAAAGAGGCAATGACTGATCATTTGAGGGTGTTAGCTTAGTGTTAGTCTAGATTTTACTTTAATATTTGTATGTTGATTGCTTCCTTTGTTGTAATTTTCTCTTGTTCTTAAGTGAAGTTATGTTCATCTTTCTCTTCTTCTCTTTTCTTTCTTCTTCTTGTCTACATGAGTAACTAAGTTTTCCTCTTGCTTGGGTGAAAAGGTGAAGCTCTTGGTAATAAGTTAAGGTTAGATTAATTTCTTTCTTGTGCTTTAAATGATATATTTTTATGTGATCTTTATATGAGTTGTATGTTGTTTCCAATTAATTTAGAAACTTTTCTTGTATAATGAATATCTTGATCCATTGTAGACAATGGGATTGGCACAGTGGATGCTTTTGACGATTTACAAGTATTGGTAGATAGTTATTGGAACCATTATATGATTACATAATTGAACTTTGAATGTTAAATCTTCCGATTGGAATCTTCATTATGCATGATTTCAATTGAGTTATAAAACGAAATAGTCTTATCTTTAATTTATTACCAAGAGTGGATCTCCTAACCCAAGCAAATCCTTTTCTATTTGTGAACAACTTATTGCATCTTTAATTTTGTGACAATTCTTCTTTTTACCTCAAATCAATATATTTTTCTTCATCAATTCCCTGTGGATCGATCTCGGACTCCCGAGAATTTATTACTTGAGACAACCTACACTTGGGTTTGAAACTATATAATTATATCCCATCAGATATACAGAATATTTTTCATTGCTACTGGTTTTCCAGTATGAGAGAAGTAGACTCCTTTGTGTACCTTTTTTTAAATTCAATCAATAAACTACAGGGACGAATAATTCCTTTTCCTCTAATCCTTCCATCATCTTCCCCAAGTCCTAACAAGATTTCTTATAGTTTCAAGTTAAAAATTAGCCTTGGGAAAAAGTATGTAATCTTGGTTAGTGATTCAACTAGTACAAATTATGAAAGATAGGAGCTATAGGGGCCTTAATTTTATTCTCAGTGCATAGTTAATCTTTTAACGATTAAGTTGAGTTCAAAATACAAGCTTTAGAATAATACTCTTTTATATCACCAAGATGAGTTATAATGGAGTAGTAGGCAAAGTTGGTTCCCTTGCATGCCATGGTTGAATCCTATAGCAATGAATCTCAAAATCTGGTAATCAAAATTGGGTATATTATTAAACTTAATCTCTCAATAAAAGAACAAAAGAGACTGACTGAATTTGCTTGACAAACACACATGAAAGAAGTTGAAGACGAAGCATTAAAGAGGTAAAGGGAGCAGTTGCCCAAAAGCTACTATGTAATACACCCCTAGCCTCAATATAACTCTTAACAAAGTCATGCAAAATCAAAGCTATGATAAAAACGAAAAGAGAGAGCTAAAGGGACTAAACACCACAAATGAAAGCTGCAGTATGAGAATAGGAAAGGAGAAGGATTGAAAACCAAAAATGGTGGGAGAAAAAAATAATACAGTCAAGAATGGCAAAAAAAAAAAAGACAGCATTTAATAACTCAAAACCTTGCCAAAGACAATCAACAATGGCTTAAGAAATTTCTATTACACAAATAAACAGAGACCCAGTTAAACAAAACTTCAGTTTTACCCGAAAAATAATAATCTAAAATTGAACATTATAAGGCACAATCAAGGCAAACATTAAATGCACAAACAACAACTCAATTCCATGAGCAGCGGTGGTGATTTTACACAACTAAAATCAAAAAAATTGAGAGAAAAAATGCACACACACTCACCTCGATGTCGATCTGAGATGCGAAAGTGAGAGAGAAATGCAGTGTTGGTTGATAGAGCTATAAAGGAATAACAACGAAAACGTTAAAACCACCTGACAAAGACGACGAAGACGAGGGGAGAATGGAGGAGATTCAGACGTGAAAAATATTCTGAATGACATTACTGAGAAAAAGCAAAGGGAGGCAAACCTATTGCTGAGACGTTGAGAGGTTCAGACGTGAAGACGTTAGGGAAGATTAGCTCACTCGTATCCCTGCTGGTACGTTATTGACGGAGCATTGCTACTGCTGCTTGTCGGGCGTTGCTGCTGCTGCTGGTGGGTTCAGTGCTTAGGGCAAATTAGGAGAAGAGGGAAATTTGAGCGATGCTGGTTGTTAGGCTTTGCTACCGGCTGCCGCTGCTGGTGGGTTGAGTGAGGGGGAGAAGAGAGAAATTTGAGAGGGAGAAAGGGACGGGAGAAAGGAGAAAGAGAGGAAATGAAAATGAAAAATAAAAGAGAGATACGAAAGTAGAAAAGAAAGGAAGAGATACGGGCTCCGTCCGTACGTAGAATAATACTGATGTTGGGTGTGGCACTTTGTACACGGTAGGATTATCGGGATTGTTTTTTTAAGTATAAATAACATAACTCAAAAAAGTAACGTGTGTTTGTTGTCGTAGTGTGCAAAATAATTTAATATTATGTGAATTTGTATTAAAAAATAATAATATAAATTTATAGACTTTAAATATAATATTTAAAGAGTAAATGATTTTTTTTTTTTTTTTTTAGGTGTAATGTCACTTCTTTAAAATATAATGTACAACAATTAGGATTGATATTAGTTGTTATTGGCTTTCTCTTTCAAGCTATGAAACTAACATATATATATATATATATATATATATATATATATATATATATATATATATATGAGGGGGATTCGTTTATACCAAATAAGTCTTTTTCTCTTACACTTATTTTTAACCGTTAATTCAACTTTCATTTAATGGTTGAGATTATTTCATTAAAGGTAACCATTAGATGAAAGTAGATCTAATAACTAAAAATAAGTGTAAGAAAATCAACTTACACTGGTGTAGTGATCCTTCATATATATATATATATATATATATATATATATATATATATATATATATATATATTGACTAGTAAACATGGCTAGGGCAAATAAGTTTTTTGAGTGGCAATATGTGCTTTTAATATGGACTTTACAAAGATTTATATATGAACTTTTGACTTTATTTATTATAATAAATTTTTAAATTTTGTAAGAAAGGGCAAGTTTTTTATTATTTTCAAAGTCATTCAATTTTTTATATTCTTATCACAAGTTTTTAAAGTCTTTTTTTTTTCATTTGAGTCCTTTAGACAAAAAATCCATGCTCTAACCATCAATAGCCACCATTTTGAAACCCAAAACCACCGCACCGACTAGCCATCTCTGATCCCCCACTATGCCAAAAACCCAGATTCAAACCACCATCATCGACTCACCAGAGTCTTCCTTTTAGCAGCCACAACCCAAACCAACAACCAGGACTCGCACTGTCCACACCCAAAAATGCCACCACGTACCACCGTCCCCCTACGCCAAGAACCACCAAACCAAACCAGAACAATCATCCCAAACCCGTACCACCGAAGTCAGCAACAGATCAGAAACCTTCACCATAGGAAACCTAAAACTCACCACTAAAGGAACCCTGACACCAAAATTACCAACACGAACCACCTCAGCCCCGGAAACGTCCAGATATGCCACCCATGCGTCGCCATCACTAATGTTGCCCAACTCCATAACTGTTGTTGCCTGAGCCATCATCGTCGGAGCTCCCCTATACACGAGCTAACCACCATCGCCTTTCAATGCATTTGTTGTGGATGATTTGCAACCACCGCGCAGTCAGATCACTTCGTCAGTCCTTCTCTCATTCCCCATTCTTCTGCTTTTTGTTTGAATGTGGTTTGCAGATTCTATTACTTGGGTTATTTTTCCTTTTTTTATATATATTTTTCTTTGTTTCCCCACTTCACCGGTCCTCCTATCATTCTCCCTATTGTGGAACCCAGTTGATGTTTGGGATGTGCCTTTGCTAGCCACGACCTAGTTGATGTTTGGCATCCAAACCCAACCACCTTCAGGCTAGGTTAAAAACCCACCATGAGTCGTTGTTCTATCAATAGCAGTTGTCATTTAAATGTGGTTCTATTCATTTTACACACACCCAAACAGTGCCCCTCATTGTCGTTCTATCAGGTGACGAGATTTTTTGAGATTTCATGAATAAAGGATGTTCTTTGCAATTTGTTACCTCAAGTAATTTCATTATTTATAAGGACCAATGTTAATTTTTTATTTTTAGTGTTACCCAAATAACAAGCATTTGGTCAACAATCACAGTTATCTATCCCATTTTACATAGATCTGATGTCCCATATTACAAGGTCCATGATAGGACCTTTGACCAGGCAGTCTATATTAAATGCACTCATATCAGTATGCACCTTGCTTTGGTAAGAGATTGAGCCTTTTTAGCTGTTGAAATGGAATGAACGATTTGCATTTACAATATATAGTAACTCAAAAAATGTGATCGTTACAAAAATATTTGTTGTAGGGAGCGAATGTCCAAAATGGTAGGTTTACAATTACATCTAAGGTTGCGTTTGGTGGACAGGATAAGGAGGACCTGATAGTATTAACTAATACTATTAGGTCTTGTATGGTGTTTGGTGGTTTAACCTGATAGTACAGTCAAATCAGGTCAAACTTTTTTATCTTATTCTAACATAATTATTCTATCCTCCCTCCACCATCTGATTAGACCTGATAGGATATCTCTTTCCACCATACCCCTCATTTGCATCCCTCTCAGTCCAAGTCTCTCATTCTCTGCCAAGAACCCATACAACCAAGCACTGACGACCTAAAAAATGTGTGACGGTGGCTCTGGTGGCTAGCTCTACAACTAGATAAACTAGGAAAAGGAGGGTCATGAACTTTGGTATGCAGAAACAAGGGTGAGGCGCGGTGGTTCTAGGAAGGGGACTCGACGGCAGCACCAGTGGCTAGCTGGACAGCAAATAGTGGCACGACTTGCTGGAGTTGTGGTCAACGGTGGTGGCTCGCAGATTAGCAACGGACGGGCATATGGTTTTAGATTTGTACCAATTAGATCATGTTGCCAATTGGGAAGTCACTTCTGCTGCTCATTGCGAATGTCGCCACTGAGCACCGCGAAGTCGCCATTGTCGATGGCAGAGTTGTGATGGAGATGAAGCAAATCTTGCTAAATGTAGACACAATAGTTTAGGCAGCACGGTGGAGCAATCGTCACAGATCTCTCTAGTACATATGTGCGATGAAATCAAAAGATGGTACCCAGATCTATGTTTGGTTTGTCTTTGAATCCAGATTTGTATTTGGGTGGTCTTTGAGTCCAGATCTATATGATTGAATTAATGCAGATCTCCATATCTAAGTTTTTTTTTCTCGAAGTTTCATTTCATTTTTATGGAGAGATTGTCTATTTGAGAAGAGTAATTGTTAATTTCATTTAATTATTTAATTTGGTTTCAATGTTTTATTCATTTGATTTCCAAATCTATATAGCTTATTTGATTTTTTTTAAGCTTCAAGTGAGTTTGATTATGGGAGAGCAAGGAACATAGCATAGAATAAAAAGCACCAGATGAAAAAAAGAAAGCACAAAAGACACTGAGTTTCCATCGAACGATGGTGGTTCCGTGGAGGGCTCGGGGCTGAGGAGAGGAAATGGATTGCGGTTTGGGTTCTACAATGGTGAGGAAAGTGAATGGTAATATGATCAGAGTAAATAGTTACATATACTGTCAAATTACTTATATTATGTACACTAAATATTTGATAGTATAAGATCTTATTAACCTCTTTATACTATCAGACTTTATCATATTATCTTATACTATCTTATGTTATATTATTAAGTGCATCAAACGCAACATAAGAGTCTCTAAAACAATATGTTTTTATTTGTGCATATGCAACAACTGGTTCTAGGAGAAATTAGATAAATTATTAACTGTTCTACTAGAAAAATATTTTCTTATTATTTACTATTAAATTAATGTTATGTCGATTTGTTGGATATCTTTATCTCTTACTTAAACTATAATTTTTATACTACCACTAAAATATCATTAAAATGTAATTAAAAATATAATTTAAATAAAAGACAATAATGACTCATACATGTAACATAATACTCATTTAATAACACAGATAAAGAAAAATTTCTTTTTCTACGAAGGCTTTCTTAAGAAGTTATTAGATGTTCTTAGAGTGTCAATTAAAATTATACTCAGGCCATTGAGATTATAACATATAATCATGGAACTCACCTTTAACATAGATTAAAAAAAATTACTATCCATTGTTAACTATTATTTTTTAATTAAAAAATATACAAAACTTCTTCGCTTCTTTTACAATGGCCATAGTTCCAACCACTATTTTCTGGCGACGTCATCGACAAACCACCAAAAGCCATTTGACACTTGAGATCGAGGCGAGATTCTCACCGTCTACTGAAAGCTATATGAAGAATCGAGCTTCTCACTGTCCACCGAAAGCCAACTGAGACTCAAGGTCGCGGCGGCTCCAGTGACGGGTGTCGCGACCGTAATCGCGGCGGGAGCGGCGAAACAAAATAAATAAATTAGGAGTCGCCACCAATTTTATTTAAATTAGGAAAAATTGGAAAACTCTTTTTTTGAAAATAGTCTTTGGAACCAGATTGGGTTCGAGTCGATTATACATAGGGAAGGGTGGAGACTTAACCCCACAAAGACTTCTAAAACATCCGTTCTAAAACGGTTACCCCAAATTAGTTATGCGCAAAATTTAATAATCTTATGATATATTTGTTTTACCTCTTTTTGTTAAAATATTAAAAAACAAAGAATTTGAGAAAATATAAAATTTGGCTTGACGAAATAAAAATTCCGCTCTTCCTACGTACTTCGTGCAATGAGGAATTCAAAGTCACGTAGTTACATGAAAATAGGTGTGAGTTGGTTGATTTTATTTAAAGAAAAGATTTAATTTTTATTTTTATTTTTTATAAAAATTTGAATTAACAGTCGTCGCGACTGCTAATCACATTAAAGTTTGAATAAGTGAAGCTTTTGTCACGCTGACGTCACCCACTAATTGTTAAATTTATTATTAAAAATAAATTTTGAGCCTTTATTAAATAATAATTTATTTAAAATAATTTGAATCATTGAGTTGTCACAACTCATATGATCCAAAAAAAAAATTATGAGATTAACAATTTGTCACAACTTCTGGTTAATCCCATTTATTTATTTATTTATTTATTTTAAAATTATTTCAATTATTTTATTTCCTTCACTTTGCATGGGTTGGTTGATTAAAAGTTTTAATTTTTATTTTATAAAAATTTGAATTAACAGTCAAGTCGTCGCGACTGTTAATCAAATTAAAGTTTGAATGAGTGAAAGCTTTGCATCACGCTAAAATCACTCACAGATTGTTATTTATATAATATTTTTTATAAAAATAACTAATTTTGAGTATATATTAAATACGATTTTATTTTTAAAATGATTTGAATCATTAGGTTGTCCGCAACTCGGATGATCCAAATAGTTACGAGATTAATTTCGTACAACTCTACTTAATCTTGTTTATTTCTTCTAAAAAATCGTTATTTTATATTAGCCCTTTTTTTATTTTACCATTAATTTTAGCCTTCCTTTTCGTTGTTTTTTTTTTTGTTTCCTTTTTTAGTTGGCCCATTAAAGTGCAAGCCCACCTTTCCCCAAAAAAAAAAAAGAAATAAAATAATAAAACTAAAACTAAAAAAACCTATCAGAACCAAAAGGGAAAAAAAATTAGGAAAACAAACGAAACGAAACAAAGGGTGGGGTTATTTTACAAAATGAATCAGAGAAGCAAGGAAGAGGGGTGACAAAGAATGATGGAGGAGCGGAACCACCGCGGCGCGGTTTCGGTGTTCACGGTGGGCGGTTCGGCAAGAAACGCGAGAGCGGTTTGGTCGTGCGTCGAGGAGGAAACGGTGCCGATCGTGCCTCTGGTTCGGGTTCGGCAGCGGACGGCGGTTCGACTGGGTCGGGGCGAGGTGGTCGTGTGCGACGGTTGCTGACGCGGCGTCGGACGGTTCGACGGGTTCGGGGATGGCGGGTCACGCGACTGTCTCGATGCGGACTCGACGGAACCTGTCGGGTGCCTGGTCGCGTCGAGAGGGGTTGCGAGGTGCCGCTTACACGGTGGCTCGGGTATTGGGCGTTGACCCGCGGTGGGCCGCACGTGGTGGTTTTGGTGGTTCTGTTTGGGTGGTTTGTGATGATTGCTTGGGAGCTTGATTTTAATGGTGGATGTTGAAGGTGGTGGATGAAAGTGATGAAGATTGATGAAAGATATGTGGGTATGGAAGGGGTTGAAGGTTGGCAGAGATGGTGTTTGATTGTGAGGTTGAGGAAGATGATTTAGATGGTGATGTGCTTGCTGAGACGGAAAGAAGGCTAAGAAGAAAAACTAAGGCCTGGTATGTGTTAAAGTTGAAATCTATGTAGGATGGTGGGGGAAGGTTAAAAAAACGTGAATAGTGGTACGTTGTGAGTAGGAACAAGCTGCTAGGAGTTCAGAGTCTGGAAAAAGAGAGAGGTGTTTTTATTTGAGTTGGGAGCTGCGGGTATTTTTTTTGTCGAAGGTGTATTTTTGCTGAAGGAGTTTTGTGAGTCAAAAGCTGTTGATTTGTGTGTGTGGTTATGGGTTAATATAGGAAGGGATTAGGGTGAGGAGTTTTAGTTTGAGTGTGATTAGGATTGACTTGAGATGATGAGTTAGGATCTGTTTAGGATAAGTATTTGTGTTGGTCTGGATAAATTGATGAATTTGACAGGATAAGTTTGTTTATGATGAGTTTGAGTTGGTTTAGGATATGGATTGTGGGTAGAATATTGGGTTAGATTCTATTTATTATTTTTATTTTATTTTATTTACAAAATATTCCGGACAAAATTCGGTGTTTACAACGGGAGGGTGACAAGGGCGGCGAAGTGGGGGTGAGGAGACTCTGAAAAATGGTCCTTTGGCTTAGAGATAAACAACAACAAAAATTGCATGGCTGACTTCACTCTTGACCAAAACAATGCTGCTCAATTGCGCACTCGGTGCTCAAGATCTGGTGGGGACCAGAATTTGTTTGTCTTAAACTTGGTCACCCCCAACAAAATTTGACAACAACTACTTCAAGAACTTATTGGCTAACAAGGGTCTATCAAGTTCTGATGAAGCTCTCTTAACGAAGAACAAAGTTTCTGCAAATTTAGTGAAGAAGTACACGGAAAGAAACGATCTCTCATGATTAAGATGGAAAACTATCTTTTCTTTGAACTATTTGTCCAAGATGAGAGAGATGCTTAAGCAAATAGAATAGGACCTTTTGTTCAATGGAGATAATGTTTTTTAACTTTTTGTTGGCAATATGCATCGCATAGCATCGAGTTTTCCATGGAAGAATACAATGTGGTATAGTAACAGATTCTTGGGTTCAGGATTCTCTAATATTTTATTAAATTAAATATTTTTTTATTTTTTATTTTTTACTCATACAAATTAACCATAGTTAACCTTAAGATATGGGTCTCATGATTAAATGTTAAAATTTGAATAAAATGAGTGTAATCCTAATTCACGTTTTATGAGTATCTAATAATTTCTCCTAGTTATGGAATCAAGACTTCCTACATATTCGTTGATTCAATTTGTTTAAATTCGATCCTTAGCATGTACCAAAATTAAAATAAATAATAAAATTTGATTCTCAGCTAAGAAACATAAAAGGTAAGAGCGTGTTAGATTTGTTTTATTGTTTTTATTTTTAGTAAATATATTTTTAATATTATTATAAAAATCTCACTTTATTTTTTTATAAGTAGTAAAAGAAAATAGTGAAAATAATATTTTATTAATTTTTATTATTTTTTTACAACATTTTTTTAAAAAATGTAATGAAAATAATATGATATTTTTATAAATACAATAAGGACATATTAACTAAAAATAAGAACAAGAAAACAAACCGAACATACTCTAAGATTTCAATTACTTATGCTCAAGATTCTTATAATCACGTAAAATCTATTTTATCATTAAATAAATAAATAAAAATATTATATGGATCATAATTTATAACTCCCCCTAAATGTTTTACTTTAAATTTTAAAGCCTACTAAAAGTTTAAAGGCTAAGGTAATAAAACAAAAAAGTTTAAAGGCCAAGGATAGCCTCGCTTTTTTTTGCCCCCTTTTCCTTTCGCTAAAGAAAAACCTAGAGTCCATCGTTCTTGAAAAGACAATACCAACAAGGCTTGCAATTCAAATTCAATAAAGAGAAAGTCATTCTAGATGTGAAGTCTAAACAGATTTTGACACAAAAGTATATAGGTTGTATTTGAAATTATTAAAAATTGTAAATGATTTAATTTGATTTAAAAATTAATTTTTATGTTTGAAATTTGTTATAAAAAAATTAATTAATTTATAAATCAAATTTCATTTTTGAAATATATTAAAGATGAATTAAATTAATTTTATATTAGTAATTTATTTTATTATCCTTATTTAAAATATGTTAAATGACTTAACTTATGAAGACAAAAATATAAACTTAAATAATTAAAACTAAAATAAAATAAAATCCATTAAAGTCTAACCAAAATTAAGTGTATTTCTATTTGTACACAATTAAAATAAAAAGAATTTCTAAATCAAATCAATTCCTTTTCTTAACCTTCCAAACAAAAAATTGATTTACAAATCAAGTCAATTACTAAAATGTATCATTTTAAGCACTAGTAGAAAATAAGAACGTCTATTGTCGCTCTCATTTGTCTAATTAATTTTTGTTATCATTTTTTTAAAATGCCCTTTATTTGTTAATAAATGTGTTAGATTCAACTATATATTTAATAAGAGACATTTTAGAAAATTAAGAAAAAATACTTAGTTGAACAAGAGTAACAATATATAAATAAGAATGACAATAGACACTCTTGTAGATAATTTGTTAAGAAATCAAAACTAAAACAAATTTTATTTAAAAAAATCAATATATTAAAATATAAAAAAAGTATTCAATACTTTATTTGTGATGATTTAAGGAAGAGAAATAAATTTTTCAGTACTCTAAGAACACAAGTTAATAACATCCATATTAAACATTTATCAGACCATGTTTTTAAAATTAATTATAAAATAAATTTATCTTTTAAAAAATTCATTTGACCCATATCATAAATTTAATTATTAAATGAAAAATAACATATTCACTCGTCCCATAATGCTATCTAATAGATCAGATAGCATTATATAAATAAAATATATGTAAAGTTATTATTATTCTTTAACTTATTTCTACAAACAAAATGTAAACACATTTTTTTAACCTCATCTTTAGCATTCCTTTAATTATTTTTATAGTTATAAAAGTGGTATACAATCTGGTTTGAAGAAGGACATGATAAGTTAAAGTATTGTCAAGTTACGATTTGATATCAAAATCAAACCTTCCCTAAAATAACTTAGTATAACTTAAAGTTAAGTTTTTTGAGTTTTTTAAATCGATTTTTTTAATCATTGTATTGATAAGTAAAAATTAAAATATTTTCCTGCTCACTTTATTTGGGCC
Source organism: Ormosia emarginata (assembly GCA_029884605.1). Classification (NCBI taxonomy): domain Eukaryota; kingdom Viridiplantae; phylum Streptophyta; class Magnoliopsida; order Fabales; family Fabaceae; genus Ormosia; species Ormosia emarginata. Next base: position 6,648,736 of record JAQQTP010000059.1, on the reverse strand, counting down.
TTTTTGTGTTGATAATAAATGTTGGAGCCACTGGATTTAGGCCATCACACGGGACATTGCCTGGGCCGACATATGTAGACGCCCTGATCGAGTTTATGTCGGCTTGTTGGTGAAAATGCTTAAAGGGTCGTGGGTTCAGATTCGATGGATTTGGAGTTCCTACAACCCACTCGAGATGCCATTCAAGTTTTCTAAACTTATGCTGCAACATGCCAATCCCTTGAATTAATGCTCCAATCTCCCACGTGCAAGTTTGCATGAAAGTTGTTTGTGCTATTAGTTTACTGGAGATGCTATTATGCACCTTATTAAGTTATGATGTATGATACATTCTTTGAATTGACCTATTATTAGAAAGAATTTTTTTTTACTAATTTTTTATTATTTATTTTTCAACTCAATGTTTAATTTTTTTTTTTTTGCAAATTACCCTTCTTTCAATTGTATGCTGCTTCTATGCTCTCGTTCTTTCTCCTCCAATGATGGTATGTTCTTGTCAAAAAACCACTTTTGTATGCATCTCAGTAGGTTCGATGTCGGCGACTAGTAAAGTCGCCGCAGCTCGTACTGTGCTGATGCAGAGACTGAAAAGTTGGCTTCTTTTGACAAGGCAGGTTTGTGGTGGTGGCGGAGCGTTAACTCGCAGCTCAGTGGAGCGGTGACTCGTAGGTGGCGGATCTAGTGGCACGACATTTGGTCTTCCAGTAGTCGATCGAGTTTGGCTACTGCAGAGAGTTGAAATGGGTCATATGGTTGATGGACAGGTTTCGACTAGGTTGAGTTTGGCCAATAATTATGGTGATTCTGGTGGGTTTTTGTTAGGTGATGGTTCTGGTAGTGTTTAGGTGGTGGTTAGGGTGGTGTTGACGGAGCAAGGATGGTGGAGATATGGAGCAGTGTTGATGGCAAGTTGGTCGACGGTTCACAGCTGGAACAATGGCACAACCACCATGGTCTGCCGTCATTTCCTTCTCATAACAACCTCTCACAAGGCCACAAATCTTGCCCTCTAGTTTGCCAAGCAACTACCATTCCTAGCATGTCTTTTGTCACCTTCTCTGATGGCTTCGACAGTGGTTTCAGTGCCATCGCCGGCGGGATGCCAATTTCATGCTTGTCACCAATCTCATAGTTTCTAGTGTGGAGGATGGTCATCCTGTCACTTGTTTAACATACGCCTTGCTCATTCCTTGGGCACCAAAGGTGGAACATGGATTTAATTTACTGTTGATGTTGTTGTGGATTAAACGACGAAAGAGAGAGAAAGGAGTGAGGAATGAGAGAAAGAGTGTGTGTGTGTGAAGAAATTTTTTTCCAAAACAAGATACTGTGAAAAAATAAAGAGGAAAAAGAAGAATTTAAGAATAGTATAATGACTTTTCTAAAATTTAAACATCAACTGGTTAGACAAGTCTCAAGTAATTCATTTGTGCCATTGATATTATTTAATATTAAATCAATGGTTGTATTTCAAAGTGCATGGTACACCTTTGTTTTGTGGGTTGATAATAGAAGGCACCTTAGTGTAGATTCAAAGAAGGCCATGAAGGTAGAGGTGTGCTATTGTTGCTAAGATGCTTAGTTTCATATACCTCTTGAGTATGGGTGGAAACAGATCAAGTTAGGTCATATTTTGCTTTAAATAGGTCTGACCTGCATTTCAATTATAATGTCTGAGTTTGACATTTGAGCCTGAAATATGCCATTTTTTAAGGTCTAGTATGACCTTTTTAAAAACCTGACCTGACCTGAAAGCCTATTTAAAAACTTACTTTATAATAAGACATTTAAATAAGCTAATAGACCTATCTTTATATAGGCTAACATGCTTTTATATAAACTAATAGACTTACTTTTAAATAGACAAACAAATATTTACATATAACTGGCCTAAGCCTTAAAATAGGCTAACAGGTATAGGCCTTTAAATAGGCCACCAAGTATGTAAATTTTAAAATAATATATTAAAAATATAATATTCTAATTCAATAACATAACTCTAACAGACCAATATATACTTCTGTGATAACTTATCACTCACCCCTTACTTTTATAAATCTTCACCACTTTTTTACTTTAGTTTTTGGTCGATGTGAGACTTTGAGATATGTCACATTCTCACCAAGTTTCACCATAAAATCTACATAGCTCACCATTTTTACCATCATCTTCTCCCAAAACAACACAGTAACCCCAATAATACTCTGCCAACGTGAATTATATTTCAAATAATAACTTTAATATATTAATAATTTTAAAAGTATATATTTTAATATGACTAACACTCTTTGGCTGTCACACTATAACCACCATGAACTTCCGCCTAGCACCATGACCACGACCAACCCTCTGCCAACGTATACCCAATCCTATCTTCATTTTCAGTATAATTTTATAAATACTTGAGGTTACTGTGTTGCTCTAGTCTTGATGTATGAAGACATCTTTTCTAAGCCCAATGAACACAAGTCAGACAATACACATACTCAACAAGAAGAATGTCACTTACATCAATCTTCATGTTTTGCAACTATATGTTTCTAATAATTTTGTAACTTGATATATCTCCAAGTCCTACATTGACTAAAGACTAAAGTAAGAAAGTAATGAACATCTATAAAAGTACAAAGTGAGTGTTAAATTATAACATAATTCTAATATGATATTTTCATTCTAACTTACTAACTTAAGTTTTAGTTATCGACTTTTATTAAAATTTAATTTAATTATAATATTATATTATATTATATATAATTAAACATGTCAGACCAATCTGTCAAGCTTAAAAAGCCTATTAAATAGCCTAAGGCTTGACCTTTTTAGTTTAACAGACTTTTAAAAAAGTCTTGACCTAACTTATTTAGTAAACAAGTCAGGCCATAGGTTTCTGATAGACAGCCTAACCTATTTCCACCCATACCATCGATGATAATATGTGTGTCATGGGGATGAAAATGATATGAATGAGTATGTGCATGATAGAACTAGGAAGTGGAAATGACGTGTGTTGAATTTGTTGAATAAATCAAGGAGTTCATTTTTTAAAAATTGTTAAATTTTATATAACTTAAATATTACTTATAAAATTTTTTAATCAAACAATCTTTTTATTGTCATTATTATTGACAAAAGTTTAGAGTAACGAGAGACTCTTCTCATTTTAAGGTTAGGGGCTTAGGGCAAATCACCAACCTCTACAATGATTTATAATCGAAACTTATTGCCTACCAACGTGGGACTATTGTATTCAAATTCAAATTATACATTTGTCATAAAGTTTTTGTTTTTTTAGTTTAATTTTAATACATTATTGGTATAGAATTTTTTACACTAGTAACTAATCACATGTTACCACATATATTACTTTTAAGGTAGTTATTGTAAAAATTAATTATTTTTTATTATGTGACAATGCATAATTAAATAATAGTGTAAAAGATTTTACATTAATAATGTATTTAAATTAATTTTTTTTAATATTAGTTATTGATTTTTTTTTAAAAATATTTTTCTTAGTATCCTCACATTCTGTAAGTATAAGATTAAGTCCATTTGGGATACTAAGACTTTTCTTTCCAACAGTGTATTTTTTGCGTACTCGAATGCTTGACATTATATAAATTTTTTAACCGCTTAACTTAAATTTATTTATCACTTAAGCCACAACTTCTCGGTGATTGTTGTTCTTTATTTAAAAATATTTTATGTTTACTTTAAAATACTTAAAGTACATAATAATTTTAAAATTGTTACGAATATAATATATATGATATAAACTTTTGATTTTTTTAATTACTCTCTCTCTCTCTCTCTCTCTCTCTCTCACACACACACACACTTGTGTGTGTGTTTTAATATCACTATTTTTTCACCTTAGTTAACTTTTTTGGTTTTATTGCGGTAAGATGATGTCTATACCAACTTACTTCTATTCATGTTAGGATTAGAGTATTCAAAAAAATATTATTTACAACATAGTTTTAAGAAATTAGCGTAGTTAAGATTCAAACCTTTAACGTACACTTACTGCGATAAGATGATGTCTATACCAACTTACTTCCATTCATGTTAGGATTAGAGTATTCAAAAAAATATTATTTACAACATAGTTTTAAGAAATTAACGTAGTTAAGATTCAAACCTTTAACGTACACTTACCTACACATCACATGTTCGTCTATCATTAGACTATCCCCTAAGGCTATATTTAGATATTTAATAATTGATGAAATGCGATGAGATGAGATAAGATGAGATGTAATGGAATAAGATAAAGTACCATTTCATTGTTTGAATATTTTAGGATAAAATAAAATAAAATTATCATTCTATTATTTGAGAAATGAATAGAATGATAAGAGTTATAACTTTATTTTCCTTAAATTATCCTTATTTTGTACATACTAATTTTAGGGTATAAATTAATATAGTAAAATCTTAATTATAATAATAATAAAAAAGTAATTCCATCTCATACCCTCTTAATTGAGAAAAAAATTGATAGTTTTTAGTAGGATAAGATGAAATTCATCCCACCAACTTCCATTCCATTCCATTATTTTTTAACATAATCAAATAATAAAACTTATCTCTATTCCATTCTATTTTCCTCTATTTCACTCAATCTCACAAATCCAAACATAACCTTAAGGTGTGTTTGACAGTTGAAATTTTGAAAAGTTTTAAAAGGAAAAAAAAGTAAAAGACTTATTCTTTATTTTGAGTAAATATTCTTTATATTTTAATTTTTTTAAAATAAAAAATAAAATAAAATATGATTATATAACATTTCAATTATTCTTTATTCATTTTTATAAATATTCTATAATTTTCTTAATTTAAAAATAAAAAATAAATTTTTCTTTTACTTTTCCTCCAAAAACTCTTCATTCAAACATACCTTAATATTTATCACCTTAGTCAACTTGTAATCAAAGAATTCGGCAGTTTAGCCATTGAGTGACGTTTTCTTAATTAACTGATACAAGCTTTGATTTTTAGTAGGTTTTCAGCCGTTTATCTTAAAATTTTCCAACGTATACCGGCGTTAAAGAGAAAAATAATCAAAGAACTAGAGTTCCTTTCGGTAAACGTTTTCCAAAAGAAAAAAAGATGATTTTATATTTTTTTAAAAATATAAATATTATATATATATTTTTTAAGTTTGTGTGATTAAAAAAAAAAAATAAGTATAATAAATAATATTAAATAAAATATAAAAATAAATATATACCCTGTTTATTTTAAAAATATTAGAATTATTTCTAAAATTATGTGAAGTCCCGATTGCGGTTGAAAGATTCTTAACCCGACATAGGCAAATTATTGTCCACATTACGGTACTTTGCCCATTCTTCTAACGTTGTGGTACGTTTCCAAATCTGATTGGATGTTGTAGAAAAAGAGCTCAATAATTGTCTTTGTATTCCTTATATGGCAAAAAAAAGTATATTTAAATTCATGCCAACATCACACAAGCTATTTTAAAGCATAAACATACCTGTCGACAATGTTAAATGAAACATAAAATATAATTTTATCAATTAACAATCATTAAAAAAAAAATCACATACGCAATGCAATCAACATTCTCTTTCCTAATCCGTAGTCACTACAACTCATTCACACTTCACTTCACGGTACAATAGAATACGGAGAGATTCACACTACACTTCACGGTCCAATAAAATATGGAGTGTTTTTATTATGTCTCTTATTTTTTATTTTTTTATCAAATGATCTTTAATTGATTTTATTTTGATTTAATAATTTAAAATAACTCATTCAATAAAAAATTAATAAAATAAAAATAACAATAAATATAAAGAAGTGATAATAAGTACTCCATAAAATACGAATAAATAATATAGTAGAAAAATTTTAATATGAATCTTTTAAGGAGAGGTTTATGGATGAATTATTAATTTTGAATAATTAATTTATTATTAAAATAAATTAATAGTTTAAATTAAAAATTAAATTTTTATAAATTTTAATTAATAATACTTAAATTCATATAAAAATTTAATTAAATTATTATTTTTTTATGAATAATTATAAATATAAAAATTATAAATTTTAATTAATAATTTTTTTATATATTCTAAATTTACATATTAATATTATCAAATTAAAAAATAAATAATTTATCTATGAACTCAAACATATTGAATCTATGATAAAAGCCTCCAAGACGGCAAGATTGAAGCTTGTACTCATAAGTTTCAAGCTATGAAGCAACCATTACAGTTAGAAACTCCACATAGGAAAATGTTAGAAAGCCCATCTTTTAAGTCTTGACAGATATACATGATACATGTACAAAAGATCATTAGAAACTCCACTTGCCAAAACCATGATCTCTTAAACCAAAAGCTGCAATTTTTTATTTCTCTCTCTCTCTCTCTGTCTATAACATTCTGCCTCTATTCTCCGCACAATTCGGCTAGTGATTAAAAGACAAGAAAAATAAAAAATATTTTATTTTAGTAAAAGGGGTTAGGAAAATAAAACAATCCAAGTTTAACAGATTAAAAAAAAAAGAGCTAATAAGAGATATAGAGAGAGAGAAAGAGAGGGAGCAGCGGGCAAAGCTGGATTCGAGTGGCGCAGAGTCAAAGGCGAAGAAATAGGGGGAAGTGTTTGTATAACTGAAGTACATCTACGATTACATGGGTGGTGGAGGAACACTCGTGGAAGGGCTTCGTCGCTTGTTTCAACGACGCGCTTCTACTATTAAGTCTCGTGCTGAGGACAACCACAATGGCAATAATAGCCGCGTCTTCGTGAGAGATTTACGGGCTCAATTGGCCTCTATTCCCAATCCGGAAACTGACCTCACCATTGAGGAAGACTTTGATCTCTCTGGCTTGAATCCTATCAAAGTACCTACACAGACCCTCTTCAAACCTTCTTCCATGGATCCTCACAAAAAGGTTCCTTTTTTGTCCTTCACAGCGAGATCGGCCCTTGTGGGCACTTTTTTTTTTTCTTGTTTTTAATGCGATCTGGCTCTGTTATCTTGTTTGTTTTGTTGTTTAGCTTATTGGGTACTGCTCAAGTTTCGTTTTTTTTTTTTCCATAATCTTTTTCTGTTTGTTTGTTTGTTGTTTTGTTTTATCGTTTACTGAATCAATTGCGTTATATCAGTATTTTTTTTTTCCTCTCTCTAAAAATCATGGCTTAGGCTATGTTGGTCTCCTATAAAATCTGGCGGAAGTTTTGTCTGGGAATATGTGAAAGGATAGGAAATGCTAGAGAGGTGAACAAAACTGTTGTTTGATGCTGGTGGCAGAGCTTTTAATTGCTTTCATTGCTGGTAGGAGGTAGCATTCAGCAATTGCCTGAACTAGGACCGGACAAGACCCCAAGTTAGCATCATCATGCTCATGGGGTGTTTGTTTGTTTTTTTTTTTTTTTTTTCCATTTTCAAGTAATATGTTTTCACTAATAATTACAAAAATACTACTTTGTTTTTATTTTGTATCCTGTGTTCAGACTTTTGTTAAGGAAATGGTGAAAACAACTTTTTCCCTTCTCAAAAATCTGAAAACATAAAACAAAATGAAAACAAGGTGACATTTTTGTAATTATTAATGAAAATAGATTAATTGAAAAATGAAAACATAAAGCAAACCAAATAGGCCCTTAGCTTTTCCTTTTGTTACTATAGTTTCTGAGCAATTAAATTTGAAAGTAAAGGACAAGAGGCATTTTTTTAGCTTGATTTTGAATAATTCCCAGGCACTTATCTTAAGGCAGTAGTATGTAGTGTGTGTTCTGGAGTTAGGTAGTGTTTGAACTGGTATCATAAATGGCATATCGTATGAGGAAGTGCCAAATTTCATGGCATTGTCAATATATGTGAATTTGGTAGATTGTCTCCTCTCTCCTAATGGATTTTCTGCTGCTTCCTGCATCTCTGTGTCTTACGCGTTACCATAGAAATTGAAGTAGGGCAAATGAAGAGATCCAATTAAGTTATAGTCTTCAAATTCTGTTTCCAACACATATACTTCAACAATATTACATAATGGTTTCTGGTTGTCAAACAGGGTGCGCCAGAAACTGAGTTTTTTACTGAGTATGGAGAGGCAAGTCGATACCAGATTCTTGAAGTCGTTGGAAAAGGAAGTTATGGTGTTGTGGGTTCTGCCATTGACACTCATACGGGGGAAAAGGTTGCAATCAAGAAAATCAATGACGTTTTTGAACATGTGTCAGATGCCACTCGGATCCTAAGAGAAATTAAACTCCTGCGGTTGCTCCGGCATCCTGATATAGTAGAAATTAAGCATATTATGCTTCCTCCTTCACGGCGAGAGTTCAAGGATATCTATGTTGTGTTTGAGTTGATGGAATCTGACCTTCATCAAGTAATTAAGGCAAATGATGATCTTACTCCTGAGCACCACCAATTTTTCTTGTACCAACTTCTTCGGGGCCTGAAATATATACATACAGGTATCCTTATAACTAGGTCCTTGACTTTTTCAGATAGCAATATTAAACTAATATAGTATTTTTCTTGCAGCAAATGTGTTTCATCGTGATTTGAAGCCAAAAAATATTCTTGCTAATGCTGATTGCAAGCTAAAGATATGTGATTTTGGGCTTGCTCGAGTTTCATTTAATGATGCTCCATCAGCCATATTCTGGACTGTAAGGACTCTTATTGTGCATACCATGTCAATCTGTTACATTTGTCCTGTTTGGCCTTTTAACATTTTCAGTAGGAAAGTGCAAATTGCAATCTAGGTATCTCTCTAAACCTCTTGCTGACTCAATTTACCTACTCTTACTAAGGACTATGTTGCAACTCGGTGGTATCGTGCGCCTGAACTATGTGGTTCTTTTTTCTCAAAAGTAAGCTTCTTTTCTTCTTTGACAACACCACTACTTGGGCTGTGTATGATATAAGAATTTTAATACACTTAAAGTATACGTACGTTTAAAATCCCTGTCTTTTGCAGTATACCCCTGCAATTGATATTTGGAGCATTGGATGCATATTTGCAGAGATGATCACTGGGAAGCCATTGTTTCCTGGGAAAAATGTGGTGCACCAATTGGATCTCATGACTGATTTGCTTGGCACTCCTCCTGCTGAGTCCATTGCGAGGGTTAGTTTATCAAAATCTACTTTGCAGTTTTCTGACATCAATAGGCAAGCTTGTGACATGGTGTAACGATATTAATTCTAAACTTCTACTGGTCCTTTGTAAAATTTCTTCCTGTATTATGTTTTTAAGATACACCTTCTTATGGTTTGTTTTAATAAATACCTTTCAGGCTTAATTTTATTTCCTCTCCCCTGTCCTTTTTCATACAATTTTTAATCTTAATTTTACAGATTCGAAATGAGAAAGCTAGAAGGTATCTTAGTAGCATGCGAAAAAAGCAACCAGTTTCATTCTCCCAAAAATTTCCAAATGCAGATCCATTGGCTCTTCGTTTACTGGAGCGCCTGCTTGCATTTGATCCTAAAGATCGTCCAACAGCTGAAGAGGTTGATCTTCTTTTACCTATATAATTACCAAGGGGGAAATTTCATTGACAATTACCAAAGGGGAAATTTCATTATTTCCGTTATGCTTGTGATTGCAGGCATTAGCTGATCCTTACTTCCATGATGTGTCGAACATTGATCGTGAACCATCTACGCAACCCATTTCAAAACTTGAGTTTGAGTTTGAGAGAAGGAAATTGACCAAAGATGATGTTAGAGAGTTGATTTATCGAGAGGTATGGCCATACATTTTGGTCACTCCTGCTTCAAATTATTGTCTTCTCTGTGCTGTGGTAATAATTAGTTATACATTTGTATTAAACAGATTTTGGAGTATCATCCCCAGATGCTCCAGGAATATCTTCGTGGTGGAGATCTAACCAGCTTCATGTATCCAAGGTAGATGTGCTATTATATGCTTGACATTTTATTGATGGCTTGATGCATATATCAAAGCAGATGTGCATGGACCACCTGTCTGTCCTGTCACAAGGCATGGTCTTTCATTATTGAAATAAGATATTAAGCCAACTTTTACTATATGATTTTCACAATGCCTAATTTTATAACTATTATCAGGAGCCCCTGTATGCATTTCTTGTTGTTGCACTGAGATTCTGTTGGATTTTTTTCCCCAACAAATTTCTGTACAGAACTAGTGCCTGCATTAGCAAGACATTAGCATGCTTGTTTTATTTGCAATACTATAAAAAATTTTGTTCCTCCTGAATGTCAATTTTTGTTGATGCTCATCCTTGTTCTAGTTAAAATTTTGACTCCTGTGAAATTACTGATGGTTAATTTTCTGTGTTTTGCATGCCATCTAAGAACTCTAATATTGGGTTCCTTGAAATTTAAGTTTTACATGCTTTGGTTATTAGTCGGTAATTTTATGTTATCTTGTTGCATAGTGGGGTTGATCGGTTCAAACGACAGTTTGCACATCTTGAGGAGCATTATGGCAAAGGTGAACGAAGCACTCCATTGCAGAGACAGCATGCCTCCTTACCTAGGTAAGTGTTGGTTAGATGTCTGGGTCTCTTGGCAGTTTCTAGCCTTAGATCAATAGTATTTTCTAGGTCCAAACTAGGTGAACCTGATCAAATACTGGATTGCCCACTTGCACACTGAACAATAGCCTTTTTGTGTTGTTCTTTTTGGAGATTTAATTTGTTTTATATTTCGTATTATTCTCGTGTGTTTTAAATTTTAATCCAGATTATTAATGTCTGTTGTGAACCTTTTCTCTGACTATTGCAATTTCACTTTTTCCAGAGAGCGAGTTGTTGCTTCCAAGGATGAAAATAATCAAAACAACGACTTTGAAAGGCCAACTGGATCAAATCTTCAGAGTCCTCCAGGGTCTGATGTGACAGATGCTGGAAAATCAGATGCACAAAATGGACCCTCCAAGCCAAACCACAGCGCACGTAGCCTGTTGAAGAGTGCCAGCATTAGTGGTTCAAAGTGTATAGGTGTGAAACAAAGTAAAGATCCAGAGGTAGCTAACTCTATCTTTCAGATGCATGGCTCTTAGACTATTTTGTAAGTCGTTGTGTTGGATTGAAAAGGAATTAGCTGGAGGTTTTGAAATAATTAGAATATCCAATAACTGGTTGCAAATTTTGTGTTCTAGCAAGTAAGATCTCAGTATGTTCTTGAGATTTTCCACATCCATCTTACTTACCTTGATGTTAGAATTTGTGTATATAGGGACACTAAAACCTTACAATTAGCACTTTCTATCCTTTTTTCAAAAAAAATATTTTTTTATAGGAAAGATGCAGTTCATTATTGTTTTGGTCTGACTAGCTTATTTCTTGTTGTGTAAGTAAACACAGTCGACATCTGTCTTTAAATTATCTTTGACATTTACATTCAAATTTGTACTCAATGAATTACATTTCTGTCCTGTTTATGTTTACTTTGTTCCTTTTGCATTAGACGGAGCCAATTACAGAGGTCAATGACGAAGCAGTGGATGAATTGACAGAGAATGTTGCCGCTCTCCATGCCTAGTTCTAGCCCTATTCATAATTTTGATCAAAACTTGCATGCTCTGGTCCTTTCCACAAAGAGAAAAAGGTGGTGGTGGTTTGAATCACTGCATAGAAATCCTCCCCGTTTTTTGTGCTAGAAGCTAACTTTAGGACTCCATTGTCATGAACTGCCATTTTGTATTACTACTGTAAGTTTTGTAATTAAGTATTTATTTGTGTATGGAAACGCAATGTGTACAACTCATTTATAATGGAACAACAGGGATGGACGCCCCTAGTTACGTTAGTTTCTTATCATGAAAATATTAGCAAAAAAATGCTCGTACTTGGCACGTCTTTGAAGGCTTCAGACACAGCACATACACTGTTGATACTCAAGAAAGATACTAGACTTGTTGAAACTGTTAGCAAGCACGTTGTGGTAGGGGATAGATAACGCCTTAAGGTCCGTGTGTAACGCTATAAGGTCCCTGTAGTTAGTTATCCTTTGCTTTATAGTTCACCTTGCCTTGTGGTCCAATGCACCACATTTTGACCTGATATAACAAGTTAATGTTATTTTTTGCCGGTTAAGATTGAGTTAATGTAATGTGCATTTTGTTAATTAAGTTCTCTTTTTCTTAAAACTGGATAATAAAAATAACAAAACCTATTTGCACATTCACAACACTGATTTGGGGTCCTTTCGTGTTTCTCATCTAGCTTACGCATTGAACTATGACAAATAGTGTGTTAGATCTGAAACCACTGCTGTTGTGGTGGAGGTTGGTACCGTCGTGACTGTTCGGCAGGCAACACCTTTGTGGGATAATTACAAATCATTACCAGAAAGAAACCCAAGAATAAACAACTCAGTCGATAGAAACTGAAGAGTTCTCTAAGACAGACATCCAATTCACTCACTCCTACTCCTTTTCTACGTCAATTCATCTAAATTCAACTAGAAAAACATTAAGTCAGGTAAAATAAAGCCAATGAAATAAAATCAGGAAAGAAAATAGGAGTCCAATGCCTCTCAGGTCACAGCTACCAAGTGCTCACAATGCAACTGCAGAACACTACACAACGGATGAACCTTTTAGAACAGAGAGAACCTTATCAAACCAACAACTTTAACCCACAATTCCCCATCCTTGTTCATGTCAATCTCCACGCACCAACTCTTCATCTCCTTCCCACTCCCAAACCACAACCAACTTCCCACCCACATCAGCCATGGTGGCCCCACACAAAAACCTCGGCAAACCCTTCTCCAACCCCTTCAGCTCCTTCCACACCCCACGCTTCACATCAAAACCCATAATCTTCCCCAAATGATCGTAGCCGAGGACAGCGCAAGCGGAGCCCACAGCGGGGGAGGGGACGGGTGGGAGGGGGACGAGGTGGTTACCACCACTAAACTACCTTTTTTTCTTTATGGGAGTACATGTTAAATTTTAATGAATCTAAAATTTTAATCTGTCCAATACGTAACCAGTCTTTCATCCAAACCGTTGATGTTATATTAACCAATTTTCTTCGATCTCAACTGGTCTAAAACACAATGCATTCATGCACCCCAACAATATACGGTGTATGTAAGACGAAACTTGAGAGACATGGAATGAGCTACTTAAAATAAGTCATTTTATGACAAGGTGAAGAAAAATTCCTGTAGGACATTTTTCAAACTCGAAGAGAAGTTGCAAGGTCGGCAGTTTTTTATGGATTGAAATACAAAACAAGGTTATTGTTATGAACCCTAATATAGTATAGGTAAAAGATGAAGCGCTTTGTAGATTTGAAGGGGTGCAATGAGTGAGTGGCAGCCCATGTTTGTTGGGAGTTGCTATGGTGCCCAGGTTTCTTTCTTGGGTACCGGTACTTTGACGAGTTGCCAAATATTTTATGAAGAGCATTTCTCTATCTGTCTGATAATTCAGCTTACTCTTCGAGTTATTCTTTCCATGTCATACAATCTTTTTAACTTCTCTGTAATTTGCATTCTGTGATATAATTCAATGAGATGCCGGATTCCAACTTCCATCAGATGATGATACCTCTTTGTCATTCTGAAGTAGTCCGAGTCACTCAGATTTTCTGATAACCCTTTGTCAGTTTGATTCATTCACATGGACACTAATTCCAAAATGAATTGGGCATCCATAAATCCACTTCTCACTGCTTTCAGCACTTCTTCGATCACATATAAATAGGACCATAGAGTACAACTAATACTTATCTTTAGGTTAATTTTCACCATATCTCTCCACTCTTACCAATAATCCCCACAAGAACAAGTACCCTCATTAAAGTGGTGAAAGCGGTGAGAATCCCTTAAGATTATCAACCTTCCAACAATCTTGGATATGTGTTTGATGGCATTATGACAGTCTTCACACACACGCAAATTTTTCATGACACGTATTGGTCTGCCAGCCGGTATAGTCAGAATTCCAAATGCTACAGCTAATTTCTCACTGTGATACTTGAGCATATGCTCCTTCTCTTCCTCTTCCACATCATGCAAAACCAATTTTGTTGAAGAAACATACCCCTCACGCTTCATTTTTAGATCTAACTCTTCTAAGAAGGCATATATTCTACCTTTGTCTGGGTGGAAACAATCCCCAACTGTGAATTTATGAATCTTGTTTTGTACCTCAACCCAACTATACCCAGGTACTTTCTGTACACCAACATCCCTCATTTTTGATCTCATCTTACCAACGTCAACCCATCTACCCGAAGCTGCATATAAATTTGAGAGAAGGACATACATTCCCGAGTTATGAGGTTCCATGTTAAAAACCATCTCAGCAGCCTTCTCACCCAGTTCGGTATTGCCATGAATCCGGCTTGCACCTAGTAGAGCTCCCCATGATGCAGCATCTGGCTCAAAAGGCATGTTTCTCATTAAGTTCTGCGCTTCTTCCAAGCGGCCAGCTCTACCAAGAAGATCAATCATGCAAGTATAATGTTTTGAAGTTGGTGTTACTCCGTAATCCTTATTCATTGAATAGAAATATTCAGTTCCCCTGTCTGTCAAGCCAGTATGACTGCAGGCAGACAGAACACCAACCTGAAACATGATTAAAATAAGAATAAGCAAAATGTTATTACATGTAGAAACGAGACAAAAGGCATGCTACTGAATTGTAGACAAAACAATATTAACGCCACTTTTTATTTCATTTGCCAATGCTTGATGATTATCAGATTTGTTCACAAGACAGAGGAAAGCACATAAGCAACAATTAGCTCAGTTGTATCTATGGAAAGAAACTTTACTGAAACATACGGCTTATTGTAAAAATGAAGATACCAAATAGAGGAGGAAAACATAGCAACCCAGGCATTTCCATAGGAGATTTTGATCATATTAATCAAGAACCACTCAATCAGAAGATTGAGTTGTAATCCAGCTATGCATGATTAAAACATAATGAAGTAAAATATGAAGTAGTGATGACAGTGGTTCACACTTACACACATGCTAAAGATTAGGTCTAAATAAAATTTAAATGCATATGAAATGTATAAAATATATACCATAGTAATCTCATCAGGTTTAACACATGCTGCCTTCATTGACTCGAATACCATTAAAGCCTGTCTGCCAAATCCATGCCTAGCATAACCAGCTAACATTGTGTTCCAAGAGACGATATCCTTCTCTTCTATTCCTTCAAACACATCATAAGCTTCACCTATGCTGCCACATTTAAAATACATTCCGAGAAGTGCATTCCCCACGAAACACCCAGTCTCATATCCCGTCTTCACCGCCTGCCCATGAACTTGTTTCCCTAACTCTAAAGCAGCAATATCAGCACATGTGCTCAAAGCACAACTAAAGGTAGACCTATTTAAACTTTCTCCATCTCGTTTCATCTCTACAAACATGTTCAAAGCCTCTTCATAGTGACCATTCTGAGCATAACCAGCAATAATAGCCGCCCAAGACACACAATCACGCCGAGGCATCATATCAAACAAGTTCCTAGCTTGTGCTATATCACTGTTCTGACCATAGCCAGTAATCATGGTGTTCCATGAACTTATATTCCGACAAGGCATTGCCTCAAACAATTCCCTTGCCATGTCCATTTTCTTGCATTGCACATAACCGGCAATCATTGCATTGTACGAAACCTCATTTTTTTTAGGCATTTCATAAAAAATTCTTCTTGCTTCATCCAACATCCCATTCTGCACATATCCAGACACCATTGCTGTCCACGTGAACACATCCCGTATTGGAGACTCCTCAAACAATCTCCTAGCTTCAGACAAATCTCCATCCTGGGCATAACCCGAAATCATAGTATTCCATGAAATTTCATCCCTAATAGGCATTTGGTCAAAGAGCTTCCTAGCATCACCTAACATCCTCCTCCTCACATACCCACCCATCAAACAATTCCAAGAAATCAATTCCCAGTCTGATTTCGACTCAAACAACCGACGAGCCTCATCAATTCTCCCATTCTGAACATAAGCTGCAAGCAACCCATTCCAGGAGATGGGATTCTTATCAGGCATGTTATCAAAAACCTTCCTTGCCTCATCAACGTACCCATTCTGGGCATACCCGGACAACATTGCATTCCACGAAACAACATCCTTTTCAGGCATTAAATCAAATAACTTGCGGGCATCACCAAGTCTCCGGTTCCTGACATATCCAGTAAGCATTACGTTCCAGGAAAACAAATCCCTTTCAGGCATTTTGTCAAACAGGTCCCTTGCATGGTTAAACTTTCCGTTCCTCAAGTAGCCAGATATCATGGCGTTGTAGGAGACGGAGCTCCGACGAGGCATGTTGTTGAAGACACAAAGAGCGGAGTCGCAGTGACCATTGCGCATGTGGGTAGAAATGGCCTTGTTCCATTTCACAATGTCGGGGTCTTTGACCGGTGGCTTTGACTTATTTCCAGTTTCGGGTTTCGGAAACCTGTTTCGCCTTGGTGGTTGCTTCCTCGTACTCGTACTCGTACACAGACACCGCAAGCTGCAGATACGTAACAGTCTCAGTCTCAGAACATCATAGTTCCCGCGCATTATATTGAATACGTTCATCCACTACGAGTATGAGGAGTGATGTCGAGACATAATTGAGTCCTCTTTAGTCCCTATACATGTCTTCTCTTCCTGCTGTCTTCAAAATCTACTAATTGAAACATAACCACTGCAGCAATTGTAGTATGAAGGGAAGAACTAGGAATTATGTTTTTAGATTTGTCAATTATTAACTGATTTATTCCTTGCGTCACAGATTTGGCACTACATTTATCAGTTCACGTATATGAATGCATTCCTAAGATAAGGGCACGAAAGATTTTTGGGTGGAAAAATTAATTTACACATGTCAAAAATTAATTTACATCCCTAAGGTAGGTAATTCTAACCCAAGAATTTCTCTATAACCGCTTAACCTTATAGTAGTTATGGTTGGCATTTCCTAGCCAAGGATTACCCCAGACAACTTTATAATACTCACGGAAAAAAGTTTTGGACCGTACCTTAGACATGACTTAATTTAACCAAACGACTATGCCGTAACTTATTCAAATTATTTAACCTTGCACTTTGGACCATTATGGGATTGATAAAATAGACTCAGAGACCGACTAGAAAAGTCAGTTTGCTAAATAAGTCCATTTTAGAGTAACAGGTCCAGAGGAGTTCGGATCAAATCGACCATAATCTTGTTGTAAGGATCTAACCAATGTTTTAGCGAATGTGAAATTAGTTGTTCCCCAATGATCACTTACCGACTGATACCATCATAACCAACGACTGTGAACGGTTTTGCGCCTTAATGATTAATTATAACGAATCTTAACGCTCGGAGTCCTAAATGACTTGAACGGCAAGAATCTGAGCAGTTAGTATTCAGGTCATCTATATAAACCAACCTGGTTGCCCAAGTCAGATATGTTCCATTCTTATCTCAAGCGCTCGTATTGACCATACTTTGCATACTTCGTGATCATTTTGCTGACCTGCCTAGGTTTCCTATACCTTGTTGTTGTCCTTCCCGAGGATCTCCAGTAGGTTCTCTTCTTACCGATCTAGGTCTTGGTCAGCACTCGAAACATCTGGCGCCCATCGTGGGGTCAAGTAAAACTTTCATATTTCATAATTGATCAACTTTCTTTACAACCAACTTAATCACTTTTCTGACCAACTATGGCCACCAATGAGAACAACGTCCTCGATGGAATAAACCAAGGAAACACTCAGCTCAGCCCTATGGAGATGCTTATGCAGGCCATTAGGGACATTAATAGCCGAAATAATCGAATTGATCAAATAATAAACAAGGATCAACACAGGATAGAACAGAAAAGAGATGTGGAGAGAACTACCGAAGAAGACATTTCAAATAGAGAATTCCATCGACAGACAAGTCTGCCGTGGACGACCGATCATGAAACCCGATGACAAACAAACTACCCCCACCTGTTGCGGATCATCCCTTTTCTGATTTTATAATGTCGATCCTTCTCCCGGATGGTTTCCGACTTCCGATGGTGGAACAACCCACGAGCCTCCTCAATTCTCCCATTTTGAACATAAGCTGCAAGCAACCCATTCCACGAGATGGAATCCTTATCAGGCATCCTATCAAAAACCTCCCTTGCCTCATCAATGCACCCATTCCGGACATACCCGGACAACATTGCATTCCAAGAAACAACATCCTTTTCAGGCATTAAATCAAACAACTTGCATGCATCACCGAGTCTTCGATTCCTGACATATCCAATAAGCATTACGTTCCAGGAAAACAAGTCCCTTTGAGGCATTTTGTCAAACAGGTCCCTTGCAAGGTTGAGCTTCCCGTTTCTCAAGAACCCGAGATCATGGCGTTGTAGGAGACACAGTTTCGACGAGGCATGGCGTTGAAGACATGGAGAGCCAAATGGCAGTGGCCATTGCGCATGTGGGTAGAAATGGCCTTAGTGCATTGCACAATGTCGGGGTCTTTGACGGGTGGCTTTGACTTATTTCCAGTTTCGGGTTTCGGAAACCTGCTTCGCCTTTGTGGTTGCTTCCTCGTACTCGTACTTGTACACAGACACCGCAAGTTGCAGATACGTAACGGTCTCAGTCTCAGAACATCATAGTTCCCGCGCATTATATTGAATATGTTCATCCACTACGAGTACAAGGAGTGATGTCCAAGAATCAAAATCCATTCAAATTTTTTTTCTCTCGAGTAGTTAATTATAATAAAAATAAAAATAAAAAAATTATTAATGTGACTCAATTAAAATTTGTAAGTTTTTTTTTATAATTTTATATTTTTTTTCCCTCTTACAATTGACTATTTAAAAAAAAAATCTTCATCTGATGTAAAGACATAGTTGAGCCCTCTTTAGTCATAGTCACTAATTGAAACATAACCAGCACAGCAATTGTAGTATGAAGGGAGGAATTAGGAATTGTGTTTTTAGATTTGTCGATTATTAACTGATTTATTCCTTGCGTCACAGATATGAACTAGGTTGGCACTACATTTATCAGTTCACGTAAATGAATGCATTCCTAACATAAGTGCACCAAAGATTTTTGGGTGGAAAAATTAATTTACACGTGTTAAAAATTAATAATCTGCTAGATTATCTATTTTTTCAAAGCCTTTTGATGGGATTTCACCGCTTAAGCCCAACTTTTGACGTTGTTTTGACCTTAAAATAGTTTTATTTTGTATTTTTAGTTGATTTATGTTAGTTTATTAGATTTAGTTCATTTTGATTAGAATTATTGGTGCTTTAACTCATTTATCGTTGTTTTGATTGCAGGCACCAAGAGAAATATGATGAAGCTCAATGTGACAAAAAAAAGCACTCAAGAAGAGAGGACTTAAAGCCTCCAAGGAAGATCAAGAGCAAGTCTGCTGAGCCCATGGCGCCCAGGCGCTACAGAAGGAGCGCCTAAGCGCCCTTAAGCTTCAAAGGAGACACGCTGGATGTTGAGCGCCTGGCGCTCAAAACGAAGCGCCTAGGCGCTCACGCTCATGACAAAAATGCGTTACGGACGTTCAGCGCCTGTGCGCTCCAGACGAGCGCCTGCGCCCATACCGCAGTTTAAATTCATATTTTCGACCTAAATGAGGGTGCTGCGTGGAGAGAAGGGGGGGGAGCCGTTTTGGAGCAGAGAAACACCCTATCTTGGGAGCTCTACGGTGGATTTGAAGAGAAGAAGAGTGGGAGCTCAGATTTTCTTCAATCTTCCATGGAGTTTTGCATCTTCTTCCCTATTGTTCTAGTTTTTACATTTATTTCCATGTCTAGCTAAACTCTCCCTTGTTGGGATTAGGTGGATTTTGATGGATCTTGATTGTTATTGATGTTGGATTTAATTAATATAAGTTGCTATCTCTATTTTGAGTTTATGATCTCTTCTCTTAATGATTTCTAAGGATTGATCCTCTTTGGAATGATTTTAAGGTTGTATGTTGAATGGAAATTTGATATATGATTTGTGTTATGAGATTATGAACCTTGCTTATCTCTAGGCTAGGAATAGTCATTGATTTGCTTGTTACCTCTTTGAATTCTAAATCGTAATGTTTGTTTTCTCTTAGATTCACCTAAGGAATTAGGGTTTTTAATTGGGAACAAAGGGTCAATCGCCTAAGGAATTAGGGTTTGATTAAATTAGAGAATTCGGTAACAAAATAGGAATAGTAGCTTGTTTTAATTCCAATTGATATGCAACAAGTGAAATCAAATGAAACTTGATCCCAACTCTTTCATTAATTGATTGTTTTTCATCTTGCATACCAAGTGTTTGATAAATTGCCAACTAGAAAAACCCAAAAATATTGTCATTGCTTTTGGTTCTTTTGATTTTGTTATTGTTATTGAAACCCATTTTAATTCAAATCTTGGTTTAAATAGTAGCTAACTTCGTGAATTGGTACTTGGCCATCGATCCCTGAGAACGATATCCGGTTTCTCACCGTTTTTATTACTTGACGATCCGGTACACTTGCCGTGGTCACATCAAGTTTTTAGCGCCGTTGCCGGGGATCGATTTTACCAATATCAGTAATATCGAAGGCAGCCACTAGTTTAAACATTTTTCTTTTGTTTATTGGTTGTAGTTTTTAATTTCTTTAGTTTACTTATTTCATTGAGTTATTTTTGCTCTGATATTGTGTGTTAAGTGTATGCGAGGTACCATTCATCCGGACAACCTTCTCTTTGACTCTGAAATTGAAAAAACCGCTAGAGCTTTGAGAAAGCAAACCAGACAAAGAAGAAGGAATTTGGGTGACATTCAAACAGTGGTTGAAGACATGGCAGACAATGGAGAGAATGTAGATCCTCCACCACCACAACCACCTGTTAGGACTCTCATGGATTACTCAATCCCTAACATAGATGGGTGTGGGGCAAGCATAACAAGACCCCCAGTTCAAGCAAATAATTTTGAGTTGAAGCCAGCTCTACTCCATTTGGTGCAGAACAATCAGTTTGGAGGATTTGACAATGAAGACCCACATGCACATATAGCGGGTTTCTTGCAAATTTGTGATACTGTGAAGCTCAATGGGGTGAGTGAAGATGTTATTCGTCTGAGATTGTTCCTTTTCTCTGTGAGGGACAGAGCTAAGAGCTGGTTGGACTCATTGGCAAGAGGAAGCATAACTACTTGGGCAATTTTAGTTCAGAAATTTTTGACAAGGTATTTCCCTCCGTCCAAGGCTGCAAAGTTGCGAAGTGAAATCACATCATTCAGGCAGTTTGATGGGGAGTCTCTTAGTGAAGCATGGGAGAGATACAATGAAATATTGAGGAAATGCCCACACCACTGTTTTGATTTCTGGATCCAAGTGCAAAGTTTTTATAATGACATGTTGCCTCAAACTAGAGCAATGGTTGATGCTGCAGCAGGTGGGGCATTGAATTATAAGACCCCAGAAGAAGCTTGGGAGTTATTTGAAATAATGGCCAATAATGACTACCAGAGGGCTGGAGAAAGAGCTGTAATGAAGAAAGGGTACTTAGAGATTGATTCTATGAATGCACTGTTGGCTCAAAACAAAATTTTGACTCAACAGCTTGAGAATCTCACCAAAAAGGTCAATACTCTTAGTGTGAATGCGGTGCGCAATGCTCCTTTGGCCTGTGATTTCTGTGGAGGTGAACACGGGAGTGTGGATTGTCCAGGAAACATGTTTGGACCTCCAGCTCAAGAGCAAGTGAACTTCATGAGCAACCCTCCAAGGCAGCAGAATAATCCTTACTCCAACACTTACAATCCAGGGTGGAGGAATCACCCAAATTTTTCGTGGAGTAATCAAGGCAATCAAGCTCAACCAAAGCAGCAAATGGGTTATCAAGCACATCTTCAACAGTCATATCAAGGTCCTTCATCTTCCCAACCTCAGTCTAATGAGACGAAGGCTTCTTGGGAGTTAGCCTTAGAGAAATTGGCCACACAAACCTCATCTTTTGTTAAAACCACTACTGATTTTATGGAAGAGGCAAGAGCGAGGTTTAGAAATCAAGATGCTTCAATCCGCAATTTGGAATCTCAAGTGGGCCAATTAGCAAAACAACTTTCGGAAAGACCTCATGGTTCTCTACCTAGTGACACGGTGACAAATCCGAAAGAGCACTGTAATGCCATCACTTTGAGGAGTGGGAAGGTAATAAAAGAAAAAGAAGTGATCGAGGAGAAAGAAGACAAGCAAGACAAGAAAGTTGAAGAAGAAGTAACTCAAAAGGCCAGTATAGCTATGGAAAAGGGGAAAAATTAAGTTGAAAAGTATGATCTGACCACCAATCCATATTTCAAGATTCCTTTTCCTCAAAGGCTGAAGAAGCAAGAGAAGGAGAAGCAGTTTGAGAGTTTCTTAGACATTTTTAAGAAGCTCCAAATTAACATACCTTTTACAGAAGCCTTGGAGCAAATGTCTTCTTATGCCAGATTCATGAAGGATTTGCTATATAAGAAGAAGAAGTTGAAAGAGGATGAGACTGTAGCACTTACTGAGGAGTGCAGCGCCATAATTCAACGAAAGCTATCACCAAAGCTAAGGGATCCAGGAAGTTTTAGCATCCCTTGTACTATCGGCAAGTTGAATGTTGACAAGGCTTTATGTGACTTAGGTGCGAGCATTAATTTGATGCCATTGTCAATCTTGCGCAAGCTGGGAATTGAAAAAGTGAAGCCTACAATGGTCTCCCTTCAATTAGCAGATCGATCAATCAGACATCCATATGGTATCGTGGAAGATTTGCTAGTGAAGGTTGACAAATTTATTTTCCTAGTTGACTTTGTGATCTTAGATATGGATGAGGATGTTAATATCCCTTTGATTCTTAGAAGACCGTTCTTAGCTACTTCAGGAGCATTGATTGATGTGCCGAGAGGTGAACTGATTTTGAGGGTGGATGGAGATCAGGTGACCATCAACGTCTTTGATAAATCTACACTGACATCAGATCTCTATGCCCCCGTCAATTGCATCCAAGATCAAACTCAAAAGGAGTCAGTTGGTCTTCCAATTTCTCATAATTCATTGCACAAAGGGCCGAAATCTTCTGATAAGTTGAAATCTGATTTGTCATCTATTGAAAAATTGAGACCTCCATGGCCTGATGAAATCTCACATGCGAAGGTTCATTCAGAACACTCAGGTTCAAGTCAAGTTCCACACACCTTTGGAGGAGATTGCAAGGTCAGTGACCACGTATGGAGGCAAAGATCTGACAGAAGAAAAGTGTCATCCTACTTCTCCTGTTTCAAGCCACCTTGATGAGTTGAGAAGCAATGTCGAGCTAATGACGTTAAACAAACGCTTCATGGGAGGCAACCCATGCTCAGGCTCTTCTATCTATACTTTTTCATTTTGGTCATTTTTGTTTAATTTTTATTTGTTTAATGTGTCTGTATGCATTTTACTTAATTTCTTTGTTTAGTTTTAACTTCTTGTTAATTTGAGTTTATTGCCTTTGTGAGTCAAGCCAATGTTGAACTGTTTGGAGTTTACTTTTGTGGGTCCCCATGCTTGATAGTATCATTGTTATGCGAGCCAACCATGCATGCACTGCCTGTTAGGAAAACTTGAAAGCTTTGTGGGCTTATTTCTTAGATTGTGGTACTAGAATGAGGATTATGACTTCCATGCATAAATCTTATAGCTTATTGTTAATGTACTTGGTGATTTTTGTGATTGGATTTCATAATTCATCTTTGGGAGTTGTTTTGAGCCTTCAACATTTTTACTCTGATGAGAGGTCACTCATGAGTTTCTATTCTCCTAACTTTGCTTGAGTCTCATTTGCATGTCGTGATTTGCACAATGCATCAACATGATAAAGGCAGTTTTATTGTTGAGCCAGATAGCCATACAACCAACTAAATGATGTTTGTTTCCTTTGTGTTGCCCCTTTGAGCCTAATACACTAATTCTTTGTTTGCCCATACAAAGATGCCATAGCCAAAATAATGAATGTCTTATCCACCGAAAAGGGTAATTGAGCATTGAATTTACTCAAGGTGTGGGTTAGCAATGTACTAAGTTTGGGGTGGCCATTGTAAAAAAAAAAAAAAAAGAGTTGGCTTGTTGAATAGGAACCCTTTGAGACCGATGGGTTCTTGGGAAATACTTGACTCAATGATCAAGTATCCCTTTGAGACCATGTAGGTTACTGGGAAAATATAAAAGAAAAGGAGAATGTGAAAGGTATGAGATTTGTGAATTGAAGTTTTGTTAGAAGTACCAATGCTCACTTGCTCTCTAAGGTAGCAGTTTATATGTTCATTTTATCTACCTTGTACCTTGGCACCAAAGCGACCTTGAATAAAGTCCTTTTGATTGTTGCAATTGTGAGTGGCGTGCATGCATGTTTGAGATGAAAAGCAAATCCAAGGAGGGTGAACTCAATAAGTGATGACTGAGGGAAACACAAGCCCAAATACAAGAGTTTAAGTGACCCAATTATCATGTGTATTTTGATGCCTTGTTCATTAACTTTCAAGCTGTGATTGATCAGTGCATGGTTGTGATGCCCCTTATTTTTGACCTTTTGAGTTTCAGCTACACAGTTGAGAGTTCTACTTTCAAGAATGCAAATATGAATTGATTTGCTGTGACTTTGATGCTTTTGAGTTGTGGGACACTCTTGGTTTATTTTACTCAGTTCAGCATTGGTGTTTGACTTGTAGAGTTGTCTTTTCTTTTAGCTTATTTGTTATTTTGTTTTGCTTGAGGACAAGCAAAGTTTTAAGTTTGGGGTGGTGATAATCTACTAGATTATCTATTTTTCCAAAGCCTTTTGAGGGGATTTCACCGCTTAAGCCCAACTTTTGACGTTGTTTTGACCTTAAAATAGTTTTATTTTGTCTTTTTAGTTGATTTATGTTAGTTTATTAGATTTAGTTCATTTTGATTAGAATTATTGGTGCTTTAACTCATTTATCGTTGTTTTGATTGCAGGCACCAAGAGAAATATGATGAAGCTCAATGTGGCAAAGAAAAGCACTCAAGAAGAGAGGACTTAAAGCCTCCAAGGAAGATCAAGAGCAAGTCTATTGAGCCCATGGCGCCCAGGCGCTACAGAAGGAGCGCCTAAGCGCCCTTAAGCTTCAAAGGAGACACGCTGGATGTTGAGCGCCTAGGCGCTCAAAACGAAGCGCCTAGGTGCTCACGCTCATGACAAGAATGCGTTACGGACGTTCAGGCGCCCGCGCTCCAGGACGAAGCGCCTAGGCGCCCATACCAGAGTTTAAATTCATATTTTCTGACCTAAATGAGGGGTGCTGCGTGGAGAGAAGGGGGGAGCCGTTTTGGAGCAGAGAAACACCCTATCTTGGGAGCTCTACGGTGGATTTGAAGAGAAGAAGAGTGGGAGCTCAGATTTTCTTCAATCTTCCATGGAGTGTTGCATCTTCTTCCCTATTGTTCTAGTTTTTACATTTATTTCCATGTCTAGCTAAACTCTCCCTTGTTGGGATTAGGTGGATTTTGATGGATCTTGATTGTTATTGATGTTGGATTTAATTAATATAAGTTGCTATCTCTATTTTGAGTTTATGATCTCTTCTCTTAATGCTTTCTAAGGATTGATCATCTTTGGAATGATTTTAAGGTTGTATGTTGAATAGAAATTTGATGTATGATTTGTGTTATGAGATTATGAACCTTGCTTATCTCTAGGTTAGGAATAGTCATTGATTTGCTTGTTACCTCTTTGAATTCTAAATCGTAATGTTTGTTTTCTCTTAGATTCACCTAAGGAATTAAGGTTTTTAATTGGGAACAAAAGGTCAATCGCCTAAGGAATTAGGGTTTGATTAAATTAGAGAATTCGGTAACAAAATAGGAATAGTAGCTTGTTTTAATTCCAATTGATATGCAACAAGTGAAATCAAATGAAACTTGATCCCAACTCTTTCATTAATTGATTGTTTTTCATCTTGCATACCAAGTGTTTGATAAATTGCCAACTAGAAAAACCCAAAAATATTGTCATTGCTTTTGGTTCTTTTGATTTTGTTATTGTTATTGAAACCCATTTTAATTCAAATCTTGGTTTAAATAGTAGCTAACTTCGTGAATTGGTACTTGGCCATCGATTCCTGAGAACGATATCCGATTTTTCACCGTTTTTATTACTTGACGATCCGATACACTTGCCTTGGTCACATCAAAAATTAATATACGTGCCTAAGATGAGAACCGTTTAACCTTATAGTAGTTATGGTTAGCAAGGGTTACACCATACAACTTTATAGTATTCATGAAAAGGAGTTTTGGACTGTACCTCAGCGATGATCTAACGTATGAAGTATAGACATAGACATGAGATACGATACAAATATAAATATAGAGACACATCAAATTCAAAATATTATAATATATAGATACGATATATATATATATATATATATATATATATATATATATATATATATATATCATAATTCATTAATATTATTTTTATAAACTTGAAAATTTACGATATCTTAATATATGTTATATGTGACAATATTTACTATCTAGTAAGCCATTCTTAAAAAATATGGAACTAAATTCTATTGACATTTTTTAAAAAATATCTTAAGTCAATTTCTCTTAATAGAACTAACCATATACAAGTACATGTGCATCTAAAAAAATTAACTAGAAGGAATAGTGATGTGAGACAAACTTTAGTAACGATAAAACAGATGACTTGGTACGGGGAGAGGTAGAAAGAACAAATAAAAATAGTGGTGTGTGAAAAAATAAAATTTAAAAGTCTAATAGTGTCATGTGAAAAAATAAAACTTAAAATATTAGTATATGAAAATAGTGACTTAGGACGTCAGTTATATGATTGAGCTTAGGTGAATTATGGGCTTACTAATTAAATGTTAGTCATGGAAACTATTTTTTTTTTAAAAAAAATTAATGAGCCGTGTCTAAGCTATGTCCTAGACGTATTTGAACCATATCCAAGACGTATCTGAGCCGTGTCCAAGACGTGTTCAAGCCGAAAAAAATAATATTTTTAATCGAACATATTTCAACACGCAGGATACACATGTCATATAAATACTTCCTTATATCTAACACGTAAACACATATCTAACACATGAACACACTTAAAAAATGATGTATCCATACTTCGTATGGCCTAACTTAACCCAACGACTATGTCGTAACTTACTCAAATTATGTAGCCTTGCACTCCTTATCCAATCCATATGACTTACCCAACTTTGCGTATTATGAATGTGTTTGGTACACCTGATAATATAAAACATGATAGTATAAGACAATAGGATAAGGTCAGATAATATAAACAAACTGATAAGCTCTTATACTATCAAGCATTTGGTGCATTTAGTATAAATAACTTGATAATATATATAATTATTTACTATAACTATATTATCCTTAACATTTTTTACCATCACATTTTGCTTGTCAAACCATCAATGAAATAATAATAATAATAATAATAATAATAATAATAATTACGAATATAATAATAATAATAATTACGAATATAATAATAATAATAATTACGAATATAATAATAATAATAATTACGAATATATATAATAATAATAATAATAATAATAATAATAATAATAATAATAATAATAATAATAATAATAATAATAATAATAATAATAATAATAATAATAATAATAATATATATAAGACAAACACGCCGACATGATACGTGTATATTGGATACGTGTCCGTGTCAGACACATGGAGACACCTATACGATACACGTGTCATGCATGTCTGAATGTGTTCGATTAAAAAGATTATTTTTTTTTCAGTTTAGACAAGTCTCGGACACGCTCGAACACTTTTCGGACAGACTCAGACACTTATTGGACACGCTCGGACACTTTTCAGACATGCTTGAACACGACCCATTAATATTTTTTTTTAAAAAATTAATTTCCATAACTAACGTTCAATTAGTAAGTACGTAACTCACTCAAGCCCAATCACATGACTGACGTTTCAAGCCACTATTTTCACATACTCGTATTTTAAGTTTTATCTTTTTACACGCCACTATTAGACTTTTAAGTTTTATTTTTTTACACACCACTATTTTCATCTGCTCATTCTACCTCTACTGCAAATGCGTCGTCTACTTCGTTGTCATCGAAGCTTGCTCACACTAATATTCCATCTAGTTATTTTTTTTGCGCACATATACTTATACATGATTAGTTATTAGGAGAAGTTGGTTTAGGAGATTTTTTAAATATGTCAATAGAAATTATATTCTATATTTTTTAGGAGGAGCTTATTAGGTAATAAATATTCGCGACATATTACATATATTAAAATATTATAAATTTTCAAGCATAGAAATGATATTAATGAATTATGAATATTTTTTCTTAATTTTGAATATATATATATATATATATATATATCGTGTCTTATAATTTTTGAATTTAGTGTGTTCCCATATCATACATGTCGTCATTCGTATCAAGATAGATAATAATAATAATTACGAATTTAATAATAATAATAATTACGAATTTAATAATAATAATAATAATAATTACAAATTTAATAATAATAATAGTAATTACAAATTTGATATATATATATATATATATATATATATATATATATATATCGTGTCTTATAATTTTTGAATTTAGTGTGTCTCCAGATCGTATTCGTACCGTGTCTATACTTCATAAATAATAATAATAATTATGAATTTAACAATAATAATAATTACGAATTTAATAATATTAAAAGTGGAGGATAGTGGTGAAACAAAAATCTTATCAGATTATATTTTAGAGTCATAAGGAAGATAATATTATACTATTAGAGTGAGATAAAAATTTTTGACCAAATTTAACTATCCTATCACGTAAACATACTAAATATCTAATAATATTAACTTATACTATCAAATTCTCTTTATACGATACACCAAACATAACTCATATATGATCAATCTAGCCTACACGGTCTTACACACCTTACCCAGCCTATCTAACCTACCCATACCTACACACTTTACCTGACCCTACCCAATTCATCCAATCTACCCAGACTACTTAGCCTAACTAATTAAGTCACCCACATCTAAGTCTATCCTTCTCTAATCCAATTCTAGAATATTCTCCAGTAATAGAATGGAGGCGTGTTACTTTAGGATAGGCGAGCCCAATAACAAAATATCTTATACTTATCATTGGAATCATGGGACGGGGTGCAAGATGTCACATTTAGGCCTATAAATAGCAATAGTCTCAACTTATTTCAGGTTATGTTCCCTATTTAGCCTGAATACTTTCTAACCATGTTTTACATGGACCAACTTGAACATAAGAATGACTTTACAGGAACGACCCCCACCATACATGGCCAAGGTAGCCTCCTCTCAAGCGAAGAGTCAACCACTGCAGGCAACAAACCAGGCCTCAAGTGGGAATAAGTTTGTACCTCAATTAGCATAATGTGATGTTGATGTCAACTCTTCGTAAGTCACTTTCTTTCAAACCTAGGTGCCAAGTTTTATGGGTAGGATCAAAATTGATGTACATCAATATTAAAAGTATTTACATTTTAAACTATTTCATTGCGTTCATATTTATATATGTTTTTACTTATAATTTTAGAGTTCAAAACTTACTGAAAATATCTTATAATTAGATATTAGAAACATCTTATAATTAGAGCCAAACTGACGTTCAAACGGAGACTAATCTCACAATTACAATAAAAAAGAGTAAGAACACCGCATGATCTTGAAAAAAGGGATCTGCTCTCATTGTCTGCAACTGCAAGGGCGAAAAGGTAGATGAGGGGTGTCGTCACCCCAAAGCTTAGAAAATTTCCATTCTTAATTTTTTTCTTTTGGGGTGATAATGTCTTACAAATTTTCTTTAAATGTAGGTATAAATTTATATTTAATCAATTTTAAATTTATTAATGATTATCTCCCTCTCAGGATAAAAATTTTATATTTACTAAGCTCAAGGGAGGGTACAACTTATACTTATTTTTCTATAGGTTAATTTTCGCCATATCTCTCCACTGGTACCAATAATTCCCACAAGAACAAATACCCTCACTGAAGTGGTGAAAGCGATGAGAATCCCTTAAGATTATCAACCTTCCAACAATCTTGGATATGTGTTTGATGGCATTATGACAGTCTTCACACACACGCAAGTTTTTCATGACACGTATTGGTCAGCCAGCCGGTATAGTCAGAATTCCAAATGCTACAGCTAATTTCTCACTGTGATACTTGAGCATATGCTCCTTCTCTTCCTCTTCCACATCACGCAAAACCAATTTTGTTGAAGAAACATACCCCTCACGCTTCATTTTTAGATCTAACTCTTCTAAGAAGGCATATATTCTACCTTTATCTGGGTGGAAACAATCCCCAACTGTGAATTTATGAATCTTGTTTTGTACCTCAACCCAACTATACCCAGTTAGTTTCTGTACACCAACATCCCTCATTTTTAACCTCATCTTACTAACATCAACCCATCTACCCGAAGCTGCATATATATTTGAAAGGAGGACATACATTCCCAAGTTATGAGGTTCCATCTTAAAAACCATCTCAGCAGCCTTCTTACCCAGTTCAGCATTGCCATGGATCCGGCTTGCACCCAGTAGAGCTCCCCATGATGCAACACCTGGCTCAAAAGGCATGTTTTGAAGTAAGTTGTGTGCTTCTTCCAGGCGGCCAGCTCTACCAAGAAGATCAATCATGCAAGTATAATGTTTTGAGTTTGGTGTTACACCGTAATCCTTATTCATTGAATAAAAATATTCAGTTCCCCAGTCTATCAAGCCAGTATGACTGCAAGCAGACAGAACAGCGACCTGAAACATGATTAGAAGAAGAATAAGCAGAATAATATTACTTGTAGAACAGAGTCAAAAGACATGCTACTGCATTGTAGATAAAACAATATTATTATTAACGCCTCATTCCTAATTCATTTCCCAATGCTGAGTTGCACCTATGGAAAGAAAACTTCACTGAAAGATAGGGATAACTGTAAAGTGAAGATATTTAGATACCAAATAGAGGAGGAAAACAAAGTGTAACTGCCTGACTCTTTTCAGAGCAGGGACCACCTATTTGACAACTTAAGAGATAAAGGTAAGTGGTTCAATAACACAAGTGAGATTATCCTTGGTAATTGAATTTCTTGCCTACATTTGGCGCATGGGATATTTCCAACTGAATTTGCCTATCCATGTTAAAGATATAGTCAAAAGAAAGGCAAAGTTAAAGAGATGGGCCTGGAAAGAAGTTGCAGGTGTGCGGTCTATTATTAGTATAAACTAAGACAAATGACAGAGGAGAAGAAAGCTCATAAAAATTATGGTATGCTCTCCTTTTCTCTTGCTCCGTCTGCTTTTTTGTCTACTTTTAATAAAATATTTAGTCTTCAACAAATTTAAAATCATACACCACCATATATGATTCATAACTAAATAAGGGAATTCAATTTTTCCAATTTCCAACATAATACCAGACAAGTGGTGGGGGTATCTTGCTACTAAAACCAACAAATTTGCATTAGAAAGGTATCTTTCATAAATAGCTTAATGTAACCTCTGGCTTATTCAAGTCAGTAACATAAATATTCTGCAGTAATCTATCCCAAATTCCCAATTACTTAGTCGATAATATCCTTAACAGTTAACACCATATATTACAGCAGTGTCAATTTCCTTTGGGACAAATGACAGAGTAAGAACAAAAATTAAATTACCAGGATGAAAATAAAAAAAAATAAAGCTTTACTCCCTTCAAGGAAGTTGTATTCAGACTGGATTCAGAGGCTTCATAGTAGCAACCCAGGCGTTTCCATAGGAAATAAATTGATCATATTTACCAAGAAAATTTTAATCAGAAAATTAAATTGTAAACCAGCTATCTCTAAATTAAAATGTAATAAAGTAAAATATGAAGTACTGATGACAGCAGTTCATACTTCCAACACAACTGGATAAGGGAGTAGTTATTCATGCATATCAAATGTATAAAATATATACCATGGTAATCTCATCGGGTTTAACACCAGCCATCTTCATTGACTCAAATACGGTTAAAGCCTGCCTGCCAAATCCATGCCTAGCATAACCAGCTAACATTGTGTTCCAGGAGACGATATCTTTCTCTTGTACTCCTTCAAACACGTCATAAGCTTCATCTATGCTGCCACATTTACAATACATTCCAAGAAGTGCATTCCCCACTAAACAACCATTCTCATGCCCTGTCTTCACCATCTGCCCATGAATTTGCTTCCCCAACTCCAAAGCAGCAATATCAGCACATGTACTTAGAGCACAACAAAAGGTAGACCTATTTAAACTTTTTCCATCTCGTTTCATCTCCACAAGCATGTTCAAAGTCTCTTCATAGTGACCAGTCTGAGCATAACCAGCAATAATAGCCGCCCAAGATACACAATCGCGCTGAGGCATCATATTAAACAAGTTTCTAGCTTGAGCTATATCACCGTTCTGACCATAACCCGTAATGATGATATTCCATGAACCTATATTCTGACAAGGCATTGCCTCAAACAATTCCCTTGCCATGTCCATTTTCTTGTATTGCACATAACCTGCAATCATTGCATTGTATGAAATCTCTCTTTTTTCTGGCATTTCATAAAAAATTCTTCTGGCTTCATCCAACATTCCATTCTTTATATATGCATACAGCATCGCTGTCCATGTGAACACATCCTGTGTTGGAGACTCCTCAAACAATCTCCTAGCCTCAGACAAATCTCCATCCTGGGCATAACCTGAAATCATAGTATTCCAAGAAATTACATCCCTAACAGACATTTGGTCAAAAAGCTGCCTAGCATCACCTAACATCCTCCTCCTCACATACCCACCCATCAAACAATTCCAAGAAATCAATTCCCAGTCTGATTTCGACTCAAACAACCCACGAGCCTCCTCAATTCTCCCATTTTGAACATACGCTGCAAGCAACCCATTCCACGAGATGGAATCCTTATCAGGCATCCTATCAAAAACCTCCCTTGCCTCATCAACGCACCCATTCCGGACATACCCGGACAACATTGCATTCCAGGAAACAACATCCTTTACAGGCATTAAATCAAACAACTTGCGTGCATCACCGAGTCTTCGATTCCTGACATATCCAGTAAGCATTACGTTCCAGGAAAACAAGTCCCTTTGAGGCATTTTGTCAAACAGGTCCCTTGCAAGGTTGAACTTTCCGTTTCTCAAGTACCCAGAGATCATGGCGTTGTAGGAGACACAGTTTCGACGAGGCATGGCGTTGAAGACATGGAGAGCCAAATGGCAGTGGCCATTGCGCATGTGGGTAGAAATGGCCTTGGTGCATTGCACAATGTGTGAGTCTTTGTCTTTGATTTGAGGTTTTGCGGGTGATGATGATGGAGACCTGGTTGGCCTTGGTGGTTGAAAGTTGAAGCTATGTAACTTTCTCAAATTATAGTTCCCGCGCATAGCTTGCTATGTGAAATTTTGTTCATGCACTAGAAGGAGTGCGAGTGCTACCGAGACATTATTGAGCTATGGAGCATGGAGCTTGTTCAAAGTGCACCGCATCTCCTAATCGAAACAGAACCAGACAAGACAACCACTGTAGCAACCGTAGCAATAATAGTATTTTGAAGTCAATGAGGTAGCAATAACAAAAGAAAGGCAGTCATAATTAGAGCACTGGAGTTATTTCTTTATCATCTAAGAACAAAAAAATATAATTAAGTGTTACACTTCTATCTGTCATCCTCACCAATCAAAGTCGCTTAAGATAATAAACCTAAAATCTATCTCATAACCTAAATTGATGATGATCATGTCAACTTTAATATGTGATTTAATTAGCAAATTAAGTTTTATACGAATAAATTTTACTTGTAATGTAATAATTTAAAATTTATTATGGATTTTATAATTTGGTTCTAGAATTAATTTCGTTGAGTGTAGAAACACCTCGTGATGTTAAAAAATAATTAATAATTATGTCAAATGTAAATAAGCAATTATAATAGTAAAGTTTTAAATTCAATGTGTCATATACATATTTTCAAACCTTAAACTATAATACGCACTTAGACAAATGTAAAAGAACACAACTTACAACTTGCTCGTAAAATACAAAATAGTCAAGTATCCTTCATGGAAAAACTATTATTGGCCATTCATTATGCACAAAAATTTACTTCTCTAGACTAATATTGCTGTAAAACTATGATATAATTTTTAAATATATTCATTGTAATTTTTTTTGGTACTCTTGTTGTAATATTTTTTTTAATTTTTTAGAATATCTCTCACTTGATAGATGATAGACAAATTTCTCAAAATACTGTTGGATATTTATTTTTATTTTTATACACATAAATTTTGAATTCAAATATAAAATCATATACTTAAAGGATCTAAATCTATTTCACTCAAACTAATATTCGTTGGTGTAATATTTTTTATTATCATTCAATATGATTATTGTTACTTTATTAAAAATATTTGATTATGATAATAGTTTGAAGAGTCACTTTTTCTAATAATGTAAAAATATATAATTAAATAATAATATTAAAATTTTACATTAATAATTAATTTTTTTATATGTTAAAATTAAATTTTTTAAGATATCTTAGTAAGTTAATTTGAATTCTTTTTGGGCTTAATTAGGCACTACCTTCTTACTAGAAGGACTCACATAAAAAAAGAAACCCAAGTTCAAGCCAATCCAACTCGGCCTTTTTTAGTCTATTTGTTTATCTCTTCAATTGAAGTTGGGCCTTAAACACATACCCTAACTCAGCATGCCCGTGTACCACGAGCACATCATTCAATTTTTATGACCAAGATCGCAATTCACAAGAATGATTAAAGAAGATTGAGAGTAAGTCACCCAATTTAAATAACCGATACTACAAGCATGTATGTATCAATTCAATATCATTAAATTTTTAGCGCTCGAATTCCGTGGGCCATCAAGCGTTTGAAAATTGAATCCGACAACGAACCCAAATCAAATTCAACAAAAAGTACATAAATTTAATTAACTTAATCAACATCCATTCTCCTATCCCTTTGTCTTCACTCTCCTTGTCTGGCCCTCCACATTCTCTTCCTTCCCCCAAAAATTCAAACTTTGCAGAGAGAGAAAACTCACCAAAGTTCCAAACTTTAGAGCAATGGGTTGCGTTTCTTCCAACTTGCTCAACCACGAAGACGAGTTTGCTCAACTGGGTAGCTCAGCACTTGGCCACCACATTGTTTCTCTCACCTCCACCACCTATGGCCTCCTCACCCTTGATCCACCACCTCACTCCACCACCACCCCTACCACCCCACCACCTCGTTTCACCCTTGGTTCCATCTTCCCCTCCCCTCTCTCCGAACCCAAGTCACTCTGGTCCGAACCTAGACCTCTCCGTTCCGAACCAGAGGTCATCAACTCTTGGGAGCTCATGGCAGGGCTCGACACAGAGAGCTTCCGCTTCTCTCCCTTGCCTCCACCAAAACCCTTCACCTTCACCAAAGACTCAAGCTTTGACAAAGAGAACTCAAACCCAAACCGGTTCACTCTCGGGTCTAGAGTTCCCAATAAACCCGGTTCGAACAAGCCATCCCTGGACCGGTTCGAGAGGATATGCCCTCCCAACGGTGAGAACAGAGTGGTGATCTATACGACGACGTTGAGGGGCGTCAGGAGGACATTCGAAGCGTGCAATGCAGTGAGGGCAGGGTTTGAAGCC
Organism: Ormosia emarginata; assembly: GCA_029884605.1. Classification (NCBI taxonomy): domain Eukaryota; kingdom Viridiplantae; phylum Streptophyta; class Magnoliopsida; order Fabales; family Fabaceae; genus Ormosia; species Ormosia emarginata. Next base: position 6,612,964 of record JAQQTP010000059.1, on the reverse strand, counting down.
TTTGGGGTGCTGATCTGCGAGCGTGATGTGTCAATGGATAGTGGGTTCAGAGAGGAGCTGAGGGAGTTGTTGAAGGGGAAGGAGAGAGAGGCAATGGTGCCTCCGAGGGTGTTTGTGAAGGGTTTGTACATTGGTGGTGCTGAAGAGATGTTGAAGGTGGTTGAAGAGGGTGTGTTGGGGGATCTGCTTGAAGGGTTGCCGAGGAAAAGAGTTGGGGCTGTTTGTGAGGGTTGTGGGGATATGAGGTTCTTGCCTTGTTTTCAGTGTAATGGGAGTTGCAAGGTGGTGGTGGTGATGAAGGAAGAGGTGGGTCACAAACAAGGGAGGACGGTTGTGTTGAAGTGCGCTGATTGTAATGAGAATGGGTTGGTGGTATGCCCAATTTGTAGCTGATAAGTTAGAATAATCTGTTCATATGGTTTCCCTGTTTGTCTCCTTTGTAATAGTCATGGTGATGTGCCTCAATTCACCATTTTTAAATGAAGCTAGAAACAAATCTTCCTCCTTCTTGATTTTATATGCACTGATTATTAATCTTAATAAGGAAATGAAGTAATTGATGAATGGTTGATGACTCTGGCAGATATAAATAAGTAGCATTAAAGACATGAAAGCATAGTTTGTCAAAATCCCAGGTAACAAAGGGGTTTATTTATTTGTGAAAATCCAATGCATCAAATTACTATTTGAGCCTAGTGTAGAATGTGGCAATTCGAAGGACATCTCTTCATACTAGCAACCAACTACAAAGGACAGCTGCATTATAACCTATTTTCTGGCCAAACTACAAATACATATGTTGATTTTGATTTCCTGCACCTTTTTCACTCATGAATTATTCCATGTAATATTTGTCGATAGTAGAATTTTTTATTATTGGTCTGTGAAACAAAAAATGGATTATGAGAGAGTTTGTCATTTTCCAGCTTTAAATGGAAGAAAAATTTACTCTGCTTGTTACTTAGGCCGGTTAGATGACTTTTTCCCTCCGGTGATATTACTCTTGGACGCTTTGTCAAGTCACGTCACAGGCAATTCCCATAACATCATGTCAGATTAAATGATCTATCAATTAAGATTGTTCTATTTCCTTTTTCTTTGAAGGATGGGAGTATTGACAAGAAATCAATCTGTTGATAAACAAAATGGGCATTTCTTCAATTTGGTGGAGGATATAACTGTAGGACCAGTGCAGCCAAATGTCACAAGGCATATCAATTATTTTCACTTTCGGTGATGAATAATGGATTTGACAACCCATAAGAAAATAATATAACATAAGGATGACAACTCATAAAACATGAAGGTCATGTGCATAGCATGGGTAGCCAACTCATTTCAACAAATTATGTTCTCATTCCTTCCTATAAATAGAAGCATATGATGAAGGAAGACATACCAAGCCTCACAAGAGCAAGTGAAGGAGAAGAAGAAAAATCCTCTTTAATAGAGAGCCTCACAGAGAGAAATAGTGAGAGAAAATAGAGAGAGAAAAATAGAAAGTTTTTATTTGAGATCCACCTAAGGGTAAAGTTTGTATTCTCATTATTGTTATAGTGAAGATTTAAGTGGCCTACGAGTCCCGTGGTTTTTCCTTACTCACATTGAGAAGGTTTTCCACGCTAAAAATTTCTGGTGTTATTACTCTTGTTTTTCGCTTCCGTATAGTGCCTATTTTTGAGTTCACAGAGGAGGGAAATTATGCTAGCATTTCTCAACAGTGGTATCAGAGCTCTCAGAGCTCTCAGATACTAGGTGCCGGATTCATAAGAAAAATTCTTAGTATGCTCTGTGGTTGCAGCATTGTCTGATCTTCCACATCAGAAAAGAATTATTCTCGTTGCTGGAAATAACGTGTGGCAGTGTGAAAGTATTGTCTAGGAAAGTTCTGACTAGGAAAGACTTGATATTTAAGTGTGTTCATTAGTGAACCACCTCTCTTTCTTGGGAACTTACCTGGTGCATTGTTTGCATACTACAGTTATTGTTTCAGTATACGATACTATTCACATATACAATATTGACCTGTGTAACTCAAGATGGAGGGAGCTGTCACTCATGATGGAGATATGTTCAAGTTAACTGCAGATAACTACTCCTATTGGAAGTCAATGATGGAAGACCGCTTATACTGCAAAGATTTGCATGAACCAATCACCCAGAAAGATAAACCGGAGGGGAAGACCGACAAAGATTGGGAGCTCAAGAATCGGAAAGCAGTAGCTATGATCCGAAAATATATTGACAGAAGTTTGTTCGAGCATGTATCAACTTATACAAATGCGTATGAGTTGTGGACCAAACTTGAATCCTTGATTTAAAAGAAGACGCCCAGAAACAAAGCCCACCTTGTCAGATGATTGGTAAAGTTGGAGTACTCGGACGGTCAGAACATGATCGAACATTTGAATACCTTCAAAGGTATTGTGAATCAACTGACGAAGACAGAAATGAAGATAGATGATGAGTTGCAAACTCTTCTATTCCTCAGTTCTCTACCTGAGAGTTGGGACACTTTAGTTATCACTCTCAGCAATTCTGCTCCAGATGGAAAGCTTAGCATGTATTCTGTTACAGATAGTTTGCTGAATGAAGAGTCAAGACGGAGAGAAAGAGGTTTGAACAACCAGTTTGAAGCCAACGTTGTTGACAACAGAGGAAGGAGTAAGAATCGTGAAAAAGGAGGAAAATCACAAGGTAGATCCAAATCTCGCACTAGACTAAGTTGTTATTATTATGGCAAACCAAGCCACAGGAAGTTTGAGTGCAGATTCTTGAAGAGAGATCAACAGGCTGGAACAGTCCATCCTGACCAGATAGACCAAAAGAAGAAGAAGAAATAAGGAACAACCACTGCGGTAGCCTCGAATGATGAGAATATATTTCTTGTCGGAGAAGAAAATTATCTAAACATTGCATCCAATGATTGCATATGGATAATTGATTTCAGAGCATCCTTCCACGTAACTCCTCATGAAAGTTTTTTCTCATCATACCAAAAAGGAGATTTTTGGTACAGTGAAGATGGGCAACCACGTCACAAGTAAAATCGCCGGTATTAGTGAAGTAACTTTGATAAGTGAGAATGGAACCAAGCTTGTACTGAAAGAAGTAAGACATGTACCTGAGATGCGTCTAAACCTTATCTCAGCAGACAAACTAGACAAAGCTGGGATGATAAACCAGTTTGGTGCCGGCAGATGGAAACTCAGTCAAGGAAGCATGATTATTGCTTGAGGCAGAAAGGAAGGCTCTCTGTATATTATGCAAGGAAAAATATACAAATGGGAGATGAATGTTACTCAAGACGCAAGCAAAGAATTGTGGCACAAACGATTAGGCCACATGAGCGAGAAGGGTCTAGAAATCTTAGCAAAACACTATCTTCCAAACATAAAAGGCCAACCACTTGAATCCTGTGAAGACTGCCTAACAGGAAAATAACACAGAGTATCTTTCAAAAAATCAGATGATGCAAGAAAAAGAAAGCAGATTCTAGATCTTGTTCACTCAGATGTTTGCTCAACATCCGAAAGGTCCCTTGGCGATGCCCAATACTTTGTTACCTTCATTGATGATCACTCCAGGAATGTGTGGGTGTATTCATTGAAGACGAAAAATCAAGTTCTTCAAGTTTTCAAGGAGTTTCATGCTTCTGTAGAACGAGCATCTGGAAGAAAGCTGAAATGCTTGAGAACTGACAATGGCGGAGAGTATAGAGGTCCATTTGAGGATTATTGCAAGACTCATGGGATAAGACATGAGAAAGTACCCCCTAAGACACCTCAGATGAATGGACTAGATGAGAGAATAAACAGAACAATTGCAGAGAAAGTCAGGAGCATGCTTTCTCATGCAAAACTCCCAAGGCATTTTGGGGTGAAGCAGTAAAAATTACAGTTGATTTGATCAATTTGTCTCCTTCAAGACCTTTAAATGGAGAGATTCCAGAAGAAGTATGGTCTGGAAAGAAAGCTTCATATCGTCATTTGAGAGTCTTTGGGTGCAGGACATTTGTCCATATTCCTAAAGATGAAAGAGCAAAGTTTGACGCAAAAACGAAGGAATGCATATACCTTGGTTCACCAAGTGATGAACTTGGCTTTAGATTATGGGATCCTGTAAACAAGAAGATTGTTCGGAGCAGAGACGTGGTATTCTATGAAGATCGACAATCCAGGATATTCAAAGAATCTAAGAAGCCAAAGACCATTGTGGTACACAATTCAGGGGAGATAATCCTCAAAGGAATGAGCAACCTGATCATACAATACAACCCCATCAGATGGAGCAACTTGATCAGACGGAACAACCTAACCAGACAGAACAAAGTCAAGCAATGCAGGGAGAACAGATGGAGACTGATCAAGTAGAACAAGAACCTCAAGTGAGAAGATCAACGAGAGTCAGACAACCATCAAGAAGGTATTTCTCAGATGATTATGTCACTCTCACTGATGAAGGAGAACCTCAAAGTTTCATGGAAGCCATTGAGACGAATGATAAAGAGAAATGGATGCAAGCCATGCAAGAAGAAATACAATCCCTAAAAGAGAATCAGACGTATGACCTGGTGAAATTACCAGATGGACGAAAGTCATTAAAAAATAAGTGGGTATTCAAACTCAAGACTGAAGAGAACAACCCAAACCCCAGGTACAAAGTAAGGATTGTTGTGAAGGGGTGCAACCAGAAGAAAGGCATAGATTTTGAAGAAATCTTCTCACCAGTGGTGAAGATGACATCCATTAGAGCGATCCTTAGTCTAGCTGCAAAACTAGACTTGGAAATAGAAACGACTTGATATTAAAACAACATTCTTACATGGAGACTTAGAGGAAGAAATTTATATGGAACAACCAGAAGGTTTCGAAGAACCAGGCAAGGAACACTTAATGTGTCGTTTGAAGAAAAGCCTCTACAGTCTGAAGCAAGCTCCAAGACAATAGTATAAGAAGTTTGATCTCTTCATGACTCAACACAATTTTAAGAAGACCTCCGCAGATCATTGTGTGTTTGTGAAGAACTATGGAAATGGTGAATCCATCATACTATTGTTGTATGTTGATGATATGCTGATTATTGGGAAAGATAAGACAAAGATAGCTGTTCTCAAGAAGGCATTAAACAAATCTTTTGCCATGAAAGATTTGGGTGCAATAAAGAAGATTCTTGGAATAAAGATCGTCAGAGATCGTTCTAGAAGGATGTTGTGGATGTCACAAGAAGACTATATCAAGAAAGTTCTTGAAAGGTTCAACATGCATAATGTCAAACCTGTACATGTTCCATTACCTGGTCATCTTAAACTGAGTAAGACGCAATGTCCAGGGAATGAAGAAGAAAAGGAAGAAATGAGCAAGGTGCCATATTCTTCTGCAGTGGGTAGTCTTATGTATGCAATGGTCTGTACAAGACCAGACATTACTTATGCTGTAGGAGTTGTGAGTAGATTCCTATCGAATCCAGGAAAAGAGCATTGAAATGTTGTGAAATAGATACTAAGGTATCTGAAAGGAACTGTCAAAAGGTGTTTGTGCTTTGGCAATGGAAATCTAATGCTCACTGGGTATTCAAATGCAGATATGGCAGGAGAGGTAGATTCAAGAAAGTCTACATCAGGATATCTGATTACTTTTGCAGGGGGAGCTATCTCATGGCAATCACGACTACAAAAGTGCATTGCTTTAAGCACCACAGAAGCTGAATTCATCGCAATCACTGAAAGTTGCAAGGAGATTCTGTGGATGAAGAAGTTTCTACAAGAGTTAGGTCAGACTCAAGAAAGCTATGTTCTCTATTGCGACAATCAGAGCGCAATTCATCTCAGTAAGAACTCGACATTTCATTCAAGGTCGAAACACATCGACGTAAGATATCATTGGATTCGTGATGTGTTGGAAAGTAAACTGCTGCAGATTGAGAAAATACATACCAAAGACAACGAGGCAGATATGATGACAAAAACTCTACCTAAAGAGATGTTAGAAGTCTGTAAAAAAGTTGCAGGCTTAGCATCAACCCCAAACTGATCTAAGGATATTTCCTCTTTGGCTGGAAGGGGAGAATTGTAGGACCAGTCCAGCCAAATGCCACAAGGCATACAAATTATTTTCACTTTCGGTGATGAATAATGGGTTTGACAACCCATAAGGAAATAATATAACATAAGGATGACAACTCATAAAACATGAAGGTCACGTGCATAGCATGGGTAGCCAACTCATTTCAGCAAATTATGTTCTCATTCCTTCCTATAAATAGAAGCATCTGATGAAGGAAGACATACCAAGCCTCACAAGAGCAAGTGAAGGAGAAGAAGAAAAATCCTCTTCAATAGAGAGCCTCACAGAGAGAAATAGTGAGAAAAAATAGAGAGAGAAAAATAGAAAGAGTTTTTCTTTGAGATCCACCTAAGGATGAAGTTTGTATTCTCATTATTGTTATAGTGGAGATTTAAGTGGCCTATGGGTCCCGTGATTTTTCCTTACTCATATTAAGAAGGTTTTTCACGCTAAAAATTTCTGGTGTTATTACGCTTATTTTTCGCTTCCGTATAGTGTCTATTTTTGAGTTCACAGAAAAAAAAAATTATGCTGACATTTCTCAACAAGAACCCATTAAAAGTACCACCAAAACTTGGCGTACAAAGCTGATATTGACTAAGGTTCTATTGAGTGTTGAGCAATAGTATGATCATGTCACCACTTTGACCCCGCTACTAATAATTCGTAATCTCTGCCGTTACTCTCAAGCGCATTTGACAATGTTCTTTTATATTTTAGTCTGAGGAAACGTGGCAAAAGACAATTGGCTCAATGCATTTTTCATAAACAGTAAATTAGAATGGCAAAATCTTGTTGTATTTAAGGATCTTTGTAGAGACTCTCTCATTTGAAAATAATTTGGGGAGCTTTCTCTCACAGAGACCAAAACGGGAATAAAAATTCTTCCGAGGTAGATGCAGGAACAAAGACGGGATCTATCTCCCACTTCCGTTCTTAAGTCAGTAAACGACTAACTGTTAAAGAATGGTTAGTCACCTATTCAATCTGCTAGATGTGCCAAGTGCCAACCCGCTTCTTTTTATCATATGGAAAACAATAGTGATTATAGTGGGTTTTTGAGATAAGTTTTTAACGAAAGAATCTATGATTTTCTTTTTTTGGGGCTTGAGTAAATATGGAGTTCACAATTGCTTCTTTTACATTTTTACATCATCGGCTTTAAAAGATAGCATCCACAGTTTCATGCATTAAGAGTATATTTAAATTAACTTAGTCTTCAACTAGGTGGAGTTTTGAGACTACTAAGCAAGCCTTGTCCAGTCATCATGAATTGGTTAGTTAAAAAAGCTTAACCGAACAAGGACTATCCACACAAAAATTTTAAGATTGCTGCATGATTTGTGCTATATGCGAAGTGTCAAATTTCTTGGTGGCTTGAGTACATATGGATTTCATATTCGCTTCAAAATTCAAATTTGAGGTATGCTTGGAAGCTTCTCAATCTTGTCTAAAAAGGCAGAACTACAATGTAAATGAAGGTGTCAAAATGTCTCAAGCCCTGCTTGCGAGAGAGCTAGTTTCCCATCACAGCATCCTGATTATAATATGATTCTCCATAAGCATTCATAACGTTCTATTGGTTTTTCTTTCCAATGTGAGTTCTTGAATGAGCCAACAGTAGTTCATTGTAGCGCTTACACATAGCTCCATAGAAGTGTAGGGACTGGGGGCTGGACATGAGTCATATATGGTTCTCATGTACAAATTCAATTTGGATTGTTTGGTTTATAAGTGCATGGTCCATGCAAGAATTTGTTCCTTGACTATGCAAATGGAAAACTTTGTGTGTAGATTGTGTGATTCAGATAAAAGATAAAAGAAAATTGTGTGTGGAAGCCATTCAATAGGATCTCAATGCAAAACTCGAATTATAGTCTGCAAGCCATTCAATAATGTACTGCAGTACATTAATGGTATTATGTGAAGGAAAAATTTCCCTTTGTGAGGAAAACTAGGTACATGGTGAAACCTATAACTTATCATCTTTGGTTTGTTGCTTTGCCCATTTGTTCTTCTCTTTTGGATTCATTATGTTTGAAGAAACTGCTGATTGTCAAAACCATTGCAATTGATTCATGTTTTATTTAGTTCATAAATCTGTTTAAAGTGTGATGGAAGTCATAGACTAACGGGAATTCACAGTGAATTAATTGGATTGCAGTTCACGTAGTAGTCACTACGGCGAGCTATAAATCCAAACTTGCAGCTTGATTATTTTTCTTTTCAGAGTGAATTGAGTAGAAAATATGAAGAGTAATCAATATGGCATTCACTTGTCCCTTTCGTTGCATTAGGTCGTAGCTTGTGTAAAGATTCCATCAAGACTTAAACTGGTAGCACATTTGTTTTAATGTCTACTAGTTTCCGTTTGATGTGATTGAAACATCTGAATGAAGGCAAATAAATGTCTTCATGAGATAGAGATGGTTAACTGCAGTGCTAACAGATAGCTGTTTCTCAGATATCAGCTTATATTTTGAGTCCCACATGGGTCACTCAGCACAGCAGACATGCATGTAGCGGCTATAAAAACCAAGACAAGGCAATATTTCTAGCATACCTTTCTCGGCCTTTTGGCTAAGATCAAGTGTAGTATCTGTTCTTATCAGTTTAATATCTGATACGTGGGTCATTGGCCCACATGATATTAAATTAATTTTTTGAGAGGGAGGGTCCATTACAGTAGCTTGCTATTGGGATCCTCAAGCGTCGCCCATGCGTTGCACTATTGCAAGGGCCTGGCGCACCTCACCGAGTCTAGTTTAATATTTCAGTTTACTTTACTTTATTAACTGTATTATATTGCTCAGTTTACTGAATCAACCTAAGATTGCCTAGTACGGTAACTTAATAGTATGAGCTGTGGTGGTTTATTTTTTTTTATGAATTATATTATATTGTTCAGTTTAATGAATCAGCTTAAGAATGCCTATAGTAACTATTGTATGAGCTGTGGAAGTTGTTTTAGTGCTTGTCTGCAAATATTGTATTTAGTTTAATAGTATGAGCTGTGGTAGTTTATTTTTCTTTTATTAATTATATTGTTCATCCTAAGAATGCCTACTGTGGTAACTATTGTATGAGCTGTGGTAGTTGTTTTAGTGCTTGTCTGCAAATATTGTATTTAGTTTAATAGTATGAGCTGTGGTAGTTTATTTTTCTTTTATTAATTATATTGTTCATCCTAAGAATGCCTACTGTGGTAACTATTGTATGAGCTGTGGTAGTTGTTTTAGTGCTTGCCTGCAAATATTGTATTTGGTTGAGGAAAATTCATTTAAAGATCCTTTGTGTTTAAGTTTCATGCTATTAGAGATGTTGAAAATAATAAGGAAAGTTCATATAAAGATCCGGTGTTAAGTTTCATGCTATTAGAGATGTTGAGAATAATAAAGAAAATTAAACTTGTTCCTTTGGTCCATAATGTCATGTCTATTTAATCTGTCTTCAAGTTAGTAACTGAAACTGATTAACATGTATGGAACTTGTCGATTATCAATTGGAGAATAATCTAAATTTTAATTTGATTTTCTCTTCTTTATTGAAACATGTAAAATGCTGCATCTGGTGTTATATTGTCAATTCTTATAAATTAATCATTGCAAATTTTAATTCGCCATTTTTAATTAATTTTAACAATCAAAATTAAGACGCGTTACCAAGTTTAGACCCTTTCCATAGCCAAGTTGATGATGCTTCCTTTGAGTTACCACTTCACTTTCGTTTGGCACCTGAAAGTACAAATCATGATTGTGATTGTTTTATGCCTAATCTGGCTGGTGGTTGCTGCATATGAGCCCTACCTCAGGCAGTCAAGAATAACATCAAAGCATTATCATACACACACACATAACACGATATGCCATTCAGTATGCTCAGACCATATCTTTACGGCAGAGTAGTTTATAAAACTTTGAATGGAAGAAAATTTTACCCCTTCATGTTGATGAAAATTTCCCCCAGTAATATTACTCTTGGACGCTTTGTCAAGTGACCTCTGGCAATTCCCGTAACATCACATTAAATTTAATGATCATTAAATTAAGATTGTTCTGTTTCCTTTTTCTTTGAAGGATGGGAGTATTGAGAAGAAAATAATCTATTGACAAAGAAAATGGGCATTTCTTCAATTTGGTGGATGATCAAACCTATTAAGTTACCGTAGCAACTCCCACTAAAACTTGGTGTACAAAGCTGATATTGACTAAGGTTCTATTGAGTATTGAGCAGTAGTATCCCTTTGACCCGGCTACTAATCATTATTAATCTCTCCGGTTAATCAGTCTCTCAAGCGCATTTGACAATGTTCTTTTCTATTTTTCTGTGGGGAAAGGATGGACGGGGCAAAGACGATTGGTTTAATGCATTTTTCATGCACAGTAAACTACTAATTGTTAAAGAATGGTAGGTCACCTATTCAATCTGCTAGATGTGCCAACCCACTTCTTTTTATTATAGGGAAAACAATAGTGATTAGTGGGTATGAGATAAGTTTTTTACGAAAGAATCTATGATTTTCTTTCTTGGGGGCTTGAGTACATATGGAGTTCACAATTGCTTCTTTTACAGTTTTACACCATCAATCTTGAAAGATAGCGTCCACAATTACATACATAAAGAGTATATGTCAGTTAACTAGTCTTCAACTTGGAGGAGTTTAGAGACTACTAAGCAAGCCTTGTCCAGTCATCTTTTATTAGTTAGCTAAAAAAGCTTAACCTAACGAGGACTATCCATAAAAGATTTTTAAGGTTGTTGCATGATTTGTGCTATATGCTGAGTGTCAAATTTCTTGGTAGCTTGAGCCTTTAGTACATATGGATTTCACAATCGCTTCAAAATTTAAATTTGAGTTATGCTTGGAAGCTTCCCAATCTTCTCTAAAATGGCAGAGCTACGATGTAAATGAAGGTGTCAAAATGTCTCAAGCCCTGCTTGCAAGAGAGCTAGCTTTTCTTTACCCTGTTTCTTTCCCATCACAGCATCCTGGTCATAATTTGAGTCTTGATAAGCAGTTAAAACGTTCTATACTTTTTTCTTTTCAATCCGAGTCCAACAGCAGTTCATTGTAGTGTTTACACATAGCTCCATAGAAGTATAGGGACTGGACATGAGTCATGCATGGGTCTCATGTACAAATTTGACTATGAAAATGGAAAATTTAAAGTGTAGATTGTGTGATTCGTCAAAAAAAACTAAAGAAAATTTTGTGTGGAAGCCATCAAATGGTATCTCGATGCAAAACTCTAGAATATCCTTTTAACGGTACTTCTGTACATTATAAGGTATCATAGTCTCCTCCTCTGACAAGGAAAAATTTCCCATTTTAAGTCCAACTTGGTACATCGTGAAACCTGTAACTTACCGTCTTTGGTTTGTTGCTTAGCCCATTTGTTTTACTCTTTTGGATTCATTATGTTTGAAGAAACTGCTCATTGTCAAAACCATTGCAATTGATTCACGTTTTATTTAGTTCATAAATCTGTCTTAAGTCATATGGAAGTCATAGACTAAACGGGATTCACAGTGAATCAAATTGCTTTGCAGCTTCATGTAGCAGCAGTTACTATGGCTAGCGATAAATCCTAAGCTTGCAGTTCGGATCAATGTCTCCTAGTTTTCTTTTGACGTGATTGAAAGGATGCACACATTTGAATGAAGGCAGGTAAATGTCTTCATGAGATAGTTAACTGCAGCGCTAACAAATAGCTGTTTCCCAGATTGAGTCCCACATCTCTCATTCAGCACAGCAGAAGTGCATGTACCAGCTATAAAAATCATCACAAGGCATTATTTCTAGCATACCTTTCTCGGCCTTTTGGCTAAGATCAAGTGTAGTATCTGTTCTTATCAGTTTAATATCTGATATGTGGGTCATTGGCCCACATGATATTAAATTAATTTTTTGAGAGGGAGGTCCATCACAGTAGCTTGCTATTGGGATCCTCAAGCGTTGCCCATGCGCTGCACTATTGCAAGGGCCTGGCGCACCCCAACCAAATCTAGTTAAATTTTTATAATCTCTTATGTCATATGTTAATGTTAATTATGTCGTCTAGTATAATATTTGTACGGTATAAATTATGGTCAGCTCCAGGTGCTTTGCTTGGTTGAGAGAAAAAATCATACAAGTCTGGGAACGAAATAGCAGAAAAAAGCTTAAGAGTGTAAATTGTGATGACTAATAAGCAATTGAAAACCAAGCACATAATTGTTGAGTTTCCGTGCTATTAGAGAAGGTCACTGCATTTCTCGTCAAAGTCTAGACACAGAACACAATTCCTCCTTTTTCTCTATGTTGAGGGAAATATAGTGAACATCTCACCTAGTCCATAATGTCCTGAATTGTTTAGTCTGTCTTCAAACATGTAACTACATAGTGAAACTGATTAACATGTATGAAACTTGTTGATTATCAAATGGAGAACAATATAAATTTTAATTCACCATTTTTAATTAGTTTTAAATTAACAATCAAAATTAAGGTGCTTTACCAAAGAAGGAAAAGGAGTTTAGACCCTTTCCATAGCTAAGTTGATGATGCTTCCTTTGAGTTACAACTTAACTTTCGTTTGGCACCTGAAAGTTCAAAACATGACTGGTTGTTCTAAGCAAATATTGCCTAATCTAGCTGGAGGTTGCTGCTTAGGAGGCCCACCTCGTGCAGTCAAGAATAGCATCAAAGCATTATCTTACACACACATATAAATACATTGCCATACGGTATGCTCGGAAGTCAGGCCATATCTTACTGCAGAGTAGATTAATTATCTATACAGAATTTACTCCCCTCCCCCCAACCCAAAAAAAAAAAAAAATCAATGCTGAAATTGTTGGTTGCAAAATTGGACAACCTACCCATTCAACCATATCTTACTACTTGGACAACCTACCCATTCAACCATATCTTACTACACAATATTCTGCTACAAACATGAAAAGTAGGCCATAATAATCAGATTCAGCACAAGCCAGGTAACTTCAAACTGAAACTACCCCATATATAAATCATGAAATTAACTAGTCCACACTCTGCCACTCTAGTTGCTATCAAGTTGCAATTTCAAAATCCTATTTTTCATTCAACCTTGATAAAAGTATGCCTGCCTACTTGTCCTTCTAGTAAGACTAACGTTTCTTTGCTTTCAGACTAAAGTGGCCTCTATTCATGGTATTCTAGACTTTGTCTTTTGCAAAACACATTCTCTCTATTTTTCTGTATGTTGAAGTAATGATGGTGAAAGTCTCACAGAACACAGCCTTAGTCCAGTGCCTTGAACTTTTGTTACGACTATAACTACATTGTAAAACTAATAAAATCTATTGAAACTGGCAATCGAGAAATTAAACAAAAATTTAATTTGATTGTCATGTTTACTGTGTGAATGTGTGATTGTTTCACTCACGAATCCCACGTCAGAGAATCAACCAAGCAGCCAAAAGTACACCAGATATAAAGTTGAAGAGGAGAACTTGATTTAGACATAATTCTCTTGGCCTTTCGGCTAAGATTAAGTGTAGTATCTATTTTTATTATTTTAATTAGATTAATTAATATCTGATAAGTGAGTCATTGACTCACATGATATTAAATTAATAATAGCTTGCTACTGGAACCCACAGGCGCCTCGCATGTGTTGCACTGCTGCAAGGGCCAGGCGCGCACTCCCTTATCAAATCTAGTATAAAATGTGGATTTCTGAACTATAAGATTCTGGAATTGTGGTTGTGGCTTGACATTTTATTTTATTGAGTTTTCACAGTTTGACGTATCAGACTTAATGTATCTCTTGCATACACAATAACTTAGGCTTCTCTTTCTGGTTTCTTGGTGCTGGAACTCAACGTTTGTATCGTTGAATCGGATACTCATGAAGCTGTGGTCTCCTTTCAAGAAAACTAAAATTTATTCAATCATTCGTCTTTATACGTATAATATTTCTTCATTGGTATTCCTTGGTCAACTAATTGACCTCATAGTAATAATCAATTGTCATGATTTCCTTAATTTATTAAACTTACAGTTTCATTACAGCTGATTATGTTTGGTACCTTATAAGGTGACAATTTTAATGAGAATTGCTATATCACCCGATGTAACATATTGCACAATCCCACTCAATACCGTTATCATTAATACTGTTCACTATTGTTGATCGCATAATGAGTTAGTCTGATGTAAAAATCGTATAAAATGTTTTCTCTGAATTTTTCAGCGATTTGAATTGCAAGGCACCTATGGTTACTCTATCGAATTAAATATGATCAGTTCATGCATATTTGAACATATTATACGGACGAATGCTCCAAAAATACGTCAGTCCATGAAACTAGTTTCATATGATTCTGTATGTATCTCACTTACTGCCAAAATATTATTGATAATGACGATAGCATTAATATACAAGCAAAAAATGAGAAAGAGAAACTATAAGCAGGATATACACCTTTAATAATCGAATTTGGCCGACCAGTTTGTACCTTCCAGTGAATGATGGCCATAAGGCTTAAATCTGTTTTTAGTTCATGGAAATATAGTGTTTTTTAGTTTTGATCCCTCTAAAATTATTTTATTAGTTTTAGTTCCTTTAAAATCATTTTTTTGTTTTAATCTCTGCTGTTAATCTACTGTTAGTAAGCCTTTGTTAAGTGATTATGTGGCAAATAGAGCGACTGACACGTGACATCAATGAATAAGATTTCTGTTTGTCACGTAAATACTTAATGAAATTTTATTAACTGTAGAGACGAAAACTAAAAAATAAAAATTTAAAGAAATCAAAACTAACAAAAAAAATTTAGAAGGATCAAAACTAAAAAATGCTATATTTTTAAGAATTAAAAACATATTTAAGTACGTTAAATGTATGATGCACATATCTGTATGTACAAAAACACATCTTTATAGACAATCTTTTCTCATTGCCATTTTGTTTTTAATGCATGTTTATATCCACTACCAATCGTTTTCTTTGGCTAGAGATTAATGACATAAAGCCAAGTTATTTGATTGGTAATGAAGCTTGTATTTGAGTGCAAAGTATGATGGGTAGTTTTTCAATAAACTAATAGCTGACTTTCTAGTTTGATACTAGCATTTTTCATAAAATTATTATGATAATAATTCTACAATTGCAAACAACAATTCCGAAGGATAGTTCGCACGAACGTATGGGTACTCAAAGATACTGATTAATCTAGTCCAACTTCGTCATGATTGCAACCCTCGCAAAATCCCTGCATCTTTCGAATATATTCCCTTATGAACAACCTATTTGGGTTTGGTAGATAGCAACATCATGGACTAGAATGTGACAATCTCAAAGTTATAAACAGTTAAGATTGAGGGAAGTAAAATTATGTGCAATTGAACTTGGTATCTCCAAGGAAGCTAGAAATCAAACATTGGATATGTTAACTTGTAATGTGGCAGCCATCTAACATGTTCCTTTGTCCCTTGCCGCTCTTTACCTACCCCGTCTAGCGATGGAAAACCTGTCTTCTACACTAAAAACAATAAAGAATAAAATGAAAGAAAATCACATCCGAAGAAGCATCACCGGTTGGAGTAACTCAAAATGTATATAGAGGTGTACCATTCATTGAAGTTTGGTAAGTTGCCACACTAATTACATAGTTCTAACTTCTAAAGCCAGCCTTGGTTTGGACATAATGGAGGGTCTAGGCCAGCATTATAGGTTGTCAGTGGTAACACTAGTGATGGTAGCTGGCTTTCTACCCTCTTTTTCATTGCTTACAACAGCCACAACCACCACCAAAAGATTTCAGTTTAATGTGAGATTCATTTTTTTTTTCCATACATAATATATATCACCCTAAGATATGTATGAGGACTTGAAATTTATTCTAAAGTGCTCTACTTTTGGGTGATTTTCAGGTTGAGTGGAAGAAGGTGACTCGATTGTGCCATACTAAGCCCCTGTTAACAGCGAATGGGGAGTATCCAGGGCCAACCATCGCTGTCCATGAAGGTGACAATGTTGAAGTTAAGGTCACCAATCTCATTGCTAAGAACACTACTATTCATTGGTGAGTGAAGCTTTGGAATACTGGCAGCACCATTATTAGCATGCTTACTTATGGCAAAAGAAAAGCTCTCTGATATTTAAGAATGAATATGCAAGGTGTACATTACTACATACTTATACTGGTTGGTCTTCCACTAAAATATCATAAGGAACAACCTCAGCAACAAAGCACACTATTAATATTCACTTCCTTGCAAAATTTCCAAATATCATTATATTATTCCTATGATTTTAAATTTGCTAATTAAAAAATTATATAAAAAATCGCATTTGGGTGGTATTAGTTAATTGGTAATACATATTGCTCAAAGCTAAAGAATCCAGTTTAGTTAGTAATGTCTTTAGCGGTCGTAATAGAAGTTTTACATAAAAAAATTTCTGCTACTTGTTGGCAAATAAGATTATCTGAAAAAAGAAAGTTAAAAAAAAAAAAGATTATCTGAAAAAGAAGTAATGGGGTGTTTATAATCTTCAGATAAAAAGACATAGGTCCTTGATGGATGTGTGATGTGTAATGTGTCTCATGCATGAATATCTACCTACCTATACAGTAAATTGAATTTACAATTTAACAATCTGATTATGGTATCACAGGCATGGAATAAAGCAACTAAGAACAGGATGGGCAGATGGTCCAGCATACATCACACAGTGTCCTATTAAGGGAGGGCATTCCTATATTTACAAGTTCAGGGTGGTGAACCAAAGAGGCACCCTTCTATGGCATGCACATTATACTTGGCAGCGAGCTTCAGTATATGGTGCCTTTATAATTTACCCTCGCATGCCCTACCCTTTCTCTGCTCCAATTGAAGCTGAAGTCCCCATTATTTTTGGTAATTTTTCTCTCTAATTTTTTCCTTCCAGTGTTACTAGACTCCTAGTTGCTTGTCTTCAGATTGTACGGTTTACCAGTTATTTGATGCAAAACCTAAAAGCAGAACTGGAAGAATATTAACACAATTGAGTTTAGCATATTTCAAAAGAATAAGCATTTCTGTTGTTTATGATGTTCATACAAACTTTCCATATTGTTATGAGAATGTTCTTGACAACTATCAATTTAAGTACTTTGGAGTTGGTGATGGTCCTAATGGATCTCCTCTTTGCTTCTCCGCCTCATTCAAAGCTAAGTTTTTTCTTTTGACAACAGGTGAATGGTGGAATATGGATGTGGACACAATGCAAAGTGAGATGATGAAGTATGGAAGTGGACCAAATAGCTCTGATGCTTACACCATAAATGGTTTTCCAGGACCTCTCTATCCTTGTTCAAACAAAGGTAGTGAATTTGGCAACTTTTCAACAAATTTCCCTGCTTTACCAACATTTGGTAATCAAAACAAATTAAAGAAAAGAAGACTAGGCATTTCAAAATCATAAAATGCAGAAAATTTCTATTATTCCTTTAATTCAGTGGACTCTGGGCATAGCCAAACTATGAGGATGGCCTTACATTTTTTCTTTCCTTTTTCAACTGTTTGCAGATACTTTCATCTACACTGTTGAGATTGGTAAAACCTACTTGCTTAGAATCATCAATGCAGCTCTCAGTGACGAGCTCTACTTTGCTGTTGCTAACCACACCTTTACTGTTGTTGAGATTGATGCAACATACATAAAACCATTTACAACCAGAGCAATCATGGTTACTCCTGGCCAGACCACCAATGTTCTGCTCACTGCAAATCAAATTCCTGATTCTTCAGGCATGTTTGTTATGGCAGCTAGGCCTTATCGTACCTCTGTCTTTCCCTTTGATAACTCCACCACAATTGGATTTTTGAGGTACAAAAACACAAGGACTGAGAAAATCAAGCAGCTATATGTTCCTACTAATCTTGCTATTCACAACCTTCCTAAGATGGAAAATACAAATTTTGCAACAGAATTCTCTGCTAAACTCAGAAGCCTAGCATCTTCTCAATTTCCCTGTAAGGTACCTCAACATATTGACAAGCGAGTTATAACAACTATAAGCCTTAATCTTCAGGACTGTCCAGCAAACACGACCTGCAAGGGATATGATGGCAAGAGGTTCTATGCTTCAATGAATAACCAGTCCTTTGTCAGGCCTTCCATATCAATATTAGACTCTTACTATAAGAAACTCAATACCCAAGAATACTCCCTTGATTTCCCAGAGAAGCCTCCAAAAACTTTTAACTATACTGGTGTGGACCCTTTAAAAGAAAACATGAACACAGAATTTGGTACAAAACTTTTAGCATTGCCTTATGGCACAAATTTGGAGATTGTGCTGCAGGATACTGGTTTCCTTAATGTGGAGAACCATCCAATTCATGTTCATGGTCACAACTTCTTCATTGTTGGCCAGGGGTTTGGTAACTACAATGTTAACAAGGATCCAGCAAATTATAATCTTGTTGATCCCCAAGAGAGAAATACAGTGGGAGTTCCAAAGGGGGGATGGGCTGCAATTAGGCTAAAGGCAGACAATCCAGGAGTGTGGTTCATACACTGTCATCTTGAGGAGCACACATCTTGGGGTCTTGCCATGGCTTTCATTGTGAAAGACGGTCCTACAGCATCTGAGTGCTTGCTTCCTCCCCCAGAAGATTTTCCTTTCTGTTGAGTCTCCTGCTGTCAAATGGGATGGGAAAGTGCTAAATTTTTTAATGACCCTTCTTGGGAGTTTTACACAAGATATGCAGTTTGAATAATGAGATTTGTGGTCTTGAGGAAATTTATGTTGGTCATGTAGAGTTAAATATACATTACTGTCATAAATCATGACCATAGGCTATGTTTCCAAGTATGTGTTTTCGTTACATCGACAGAAAAAGGACTTAGACTTTATAGATTCAATTAGATTTTTTTATCAAATTTAAAGCATGATTTATTTTTAAAATGAGATCATGCTAGGGATATGTACATGAACTTAATTATATACCTAGGACCTAGTCACCCAGCTTAGTTTCAGTCCTCAAATATATATGTCTAGGGGTATTTTAGCTCTATTCATAAACTTGTTTTCCTTCTTCCAAAAACTTTAAACTGATTTACTGATTTCTATTTAAGAACCTTGAAAACTAATAAAAAACCAATATATGATTTTATTATTATTCCTTCCAAGTATTCAGAACATAAAGGCATGAAGCATATAGCCTTGTATTGTTAAAATGGTCACATAGTCTATGATTCTGCAGCATGTACATAGCCATTTTCAACTCATGCATATATAGATATTCTTTTAGGCATTTTATTCTCTTCGTGACATCTGTCACCTTTTGCACTGGATGGCTTATGCATACATGCTTTCTGTATCTACAACTAAATCAAACAACATTCTATGAGGCTTCTTCAACATCTGATAAAAACATAGGCAGGAATGAGCAGGCTATAAATCATATCCTCGTACATCTTTGTCTCCATCCTCCTTGGAGTTCAACTTACTAGTTAGCCAGAATCCATTTTCGACAAAAACATTTTTGGCTTCTTCAAAAATGACAACCAATTTTTTTTTTCCTTTCATTTTTTTTCTTTTTTTAAATTACAAATGAAATGCTTGCAGTAGCGTCCCTCAGCTCATCCTTATGCGGAATCTTCAATCACCTTTCTCTTGAACATTTCAAGAGTTTCGCGAGGGCCTAAAATGTAGTCTTTCATTTTTATTTTTATTTTCCCTAGAGTCTTTCAATCTTGTCAGATGGACCAGATGACTTATTTAACAACATACATAAAAAACTAGTTATTCCCAACCACATTAGATCACCGTCAAAATATATATATATATATATAATTAACTTAGCATCCTTTTCTCTCAATTTTGGAGGGAACAATTTTCTATTCTTAAATTGTGATAATCACAATATTTTTTGCCATTAAAATTTAAACGAAGCTTCTTACTTTTTAATAAACCTGCCATTTATACGAGATTGGTGAGATCCAATCAATTTTATAAATTATAATGCATGCATTTTTCTCTTTCATCAATAATGGTATACTGCTGAGATTTAAATTTAAATGAATCACTTCATCTTATCATTTTTCGCCATTTCTCTTTCTTTATTTCTAGATGCATCATTTATTTTTTAAAAATTTTAGATGTATCATATTTTTTCTAATTCAAAATTAAACTTCACCTTTGTAATCTATACACATTTTTTTCTTTTTTATTTTATTTATTATTTATGTTGCTTTCTTCCTTTTTTTTTTTCTTTTTTGGCACTTTCTTTTAGAAGTTTTATTAACGATTGTCTTAAAAATACTTGTTATGATTTCAAAAGTAAAAATATTAAATAAAAAGTAAAATATTTAATGTATTAAAAACTCAAAAAACTTAACTTTTCATTTAATATTTTCTACTTTTGAAATCTTAACAAATACCCTAAGAGCATATGTTAGAAAAACCTCTTCTTTTATTTATGTTGCATTTTCTTTTCTTCCTTTCTCTATCAATTATTGGTTTTTTTTTTTTACTGCATTTTCTCCCCATTTCCTGCAGATATTTCAATAAGTGGTAGTTAGCATGTTTTTAAATGCTTAGCACTTTGTACTAATTTTTATATAAAATATTTGGATATTTTATTCATTACTTCTAATATGCATGATATTTTTTAAGATTTAATTTGAATATACTTGTTAGTATAAACATTTGTTATATCGTCATTTAATTATGTATTGACACATCATTAAAAATATTTGACTCTCACAATAATTACCTCATAAGTCCCATATGTGATTATGTATGATTGGTTAATAATATAAAAAAATTTTGCATTGATAATTTATCAAAATTAAACTCTTTTTTAAACTCCATTAAATGTAAGAAAGTATTTGATGATATATTGATATTTTATTGGAATATCACTACTATGAAAATGATAATTTAATTTATTATTGAAACATTTTTCAATTATTACACAGCATAATAAAAAGGAGTGAGAATAGGCTGCCTATGATTAGAAGAAGAAAGACCTTATTTGGGTCCTTTAAAGCAAGTGGTGCACTTCAGATAATAAAGTGTGGGATTATTGATGAGAAAATCAAGAATTTAAAATTTTATAAGATATAAGTACTTATATAACAAATTATACATATGCAATAACATACACTCTTAATTTTCTCCTCAATCATTACAACTTCATTTTTGAGGATTCAAATCCAAGAACTCCAAATTCAGAACCCATGCATAGCACGTGTATACTACTAGTATTCACTATACATACGCTGCTCTTATCCTATTATTTTCTCGAAAACATTTACAATGTTCTTAAAAAAAAAATTGAGCATTGATGCTTCTTGGAAATTATCTATTTTTACAGGTAAACTTTCATTGATTCTTAGAAGTTTTTTTTTTTAAAAAAAAAAATAGGACTTTGTAGTTTTGTTATTAGTTTCTCTCTCTCTAGAATCCCTCACTATTGCTACCACTACTACCTAGAAACGTCCCAAGTTATTCTTCGACATTTTTCGATGGTGGTTCATGGGAGTTGAGATGGGTGGATCTGGGACGAGGTGAGCATATCTACAACGCAAGAGCAAAGGTGTTGGTTGGGGTAGTTATGTTCTTGTTGATGGTTTCAGCACTTTCATTGTGCATTTGAAGTTGCAAGATTCATACTCATATATTCTGCAAAATGGGGACATGGGTCAGTAAAGCTCTTGTAGAGAGTGAATTTGTTTCTGGAAATGGATTTTGCATAGAGAGAGAAAGACATGGACAATGGCAAACATAGAAAGTGAAGTATTGGTGTTCTCCTCCTTGTATGAGGGTGATAATGGTGTAAACTGACAAAAATAAAAATAAAAAAAAAACAAAGGAGAGAGAAAGATAAGAAAAAAAAATTTAACTGTGTTACAAGTTGCCTGTAACACTTCTCAATCATTAATCATTTTTGCTCATATATCAACGATGATGTATCTTGAAACATCGATGCTCCAAATCATTTAAGGAACATTTAAAACATTTTCTATTTTCTCACGTACAAATTAATTTATATACACAATAAATTTATAAGGGACATAAAGAGGGCATGCTTGAAGGAGAGGGTGTGTATCTAGAATAGTGGTTGGCCTTGAGAATCAAACTAAAATCCTTCAATAGTGGATGCTTACGGGAACTTTGCTTTGGCCTTGATAGATCATATTGTCATTTCATTGATGAATGATTACTTGAGTTCATAATTAGTCTCACTAATAAATTTATTATGTCGATCTTTCTAAAAAAAATCTCATGTTCATGATTTCCCAAAAGATGTCATGCTATGACATAAATATAGTTGAGAATGAAAAAGTTATGGGATTTTTGTTCCTCCTTTTATTGTATACATAAAAATAAGATGAATTATAATAGCATTCCACCATTGCAGGGCAGAAGACATTGAAATAGATTTATAAATAAAAGATATACAAGTGGTGCAACAAGAAATGATTAAAAGATGCAAAAAGCGTCATTATTGCTAATTTGAAAATCAAGGGTGATTATACTACGGAAGTGAAAAAAGAAGTTACATGCATTGTATTTATCAACTGAATACTTCTCTTTAGACACAATTTTGGTAGTTGGCCAAAAATAGAACTCAAATTTGGTAGTTGACTTTAGTGCATAATCTATTAAATATTAGTTGACACTCATTCACGTAAAATTATAATTAATATTGCTGAAGAGTTGTTGATGGAGTACAATGGAATGTTTATGTGGGGGTTGGGATTGAGACAGCCCATTCCTTCTTCACTCATCCCCCTTCTAAGGTGTTCTCAGTATCTCTGTATTGGGGTCAAATTGTGCTAACAACCACAGTAATGTGGTATAGGAAAATTATTCAGGTACCATTTTTCAAACAGTTCGGTATGATTGAAGAGTAGGAAAAAAGAAAAGGGAAAAACGATGGGGAGCAATAACTCACTGCTATGAGGTGTTATGGTAGGAAAATAATTATCCTATACACTTTTTAGGGATGTAGGTACTATTCACACAATTTTTAATAGATGTGATTGAGTGAGAGAAAGTGATAAAAAATATATATATAATAAATTATATTAAATAAAGATGAAAAGAGATGTATATATTATTTGATGTATATAAAAATTATTTAGGTACATTGAACTCTCGGTTGATTACATATTTCTTTTTTTGGTTGGGTTGATTATATATTTCTGGAGGCTTTTAGAAATGCACCTATTAAGTTTTGAAGCATAGATGCTCTTTAAAAATGACATATAATAATAAGTTAGAACTAATTTATTGATTATTATATTTTAACTTAAAAATTTTATTATATTACATTTTATTTTTATTATTATAATTTAACTCATTCTATTAAATTATTTATTTTTTAGTCATTTTTCTTCTTTTTAGAACCTCAGGCAACCACTCATTTTCTCTACCATCGTCTCTACCACTCTCTTTCAAACAAAATTCACAAACAACACCACCACCGAACCAAAGCTCTTGTTATCCCCACCACAACCATCACTGCCACTGCCACCGCCACCAACGCCATCATCCCCTTTCAAGTATTGCATCACCAAAGCCTCAACTGCGTTGCGGCGCGCGTCCTTGATGCCAAAATTGGAGCCAGTCAGGCAAATGTGGCCCATCGGGCGCAATCTATTAGCAGATCCAGGTGACCCCAGTTCGTCTTCTCGACAAAGGCGTGCTCTGACAAGAACAACCGCAGGCCAAATCTGAGGCAATCTAATTTGGGAGATTCGTCGCCAAGCCGCACTACCACCTCCTTTCTCACCTCTGTCTGCATCACCCAAACATCGTTGTCCTCTACCGGAACCATCACCACCGAGCCACTGAAACACATCGAGATCGACCAAAACCCATGATAAAACACATCGATCCATGCGTTCTTTATCAAGAATGAAACCACAAAACTGAGTCACGGGTGTCTTCTCTGAGTCAGGTCTTGATCATGTTCCGA
Organism: Ormosia emarginata; assembly: GCA_029884605.1. NCBI lineage: Eukaryota > Viridiplantae > Streptophyta > Magnoliopsida > Fabales > Fabaceae > Ormosia > Ormosia emarginata. The sequence goes on along the minus strand of JAQQTP010000059.1, from coordinate 6,588,949 downwards.
TCAAGATCCACAAAGCCATCAACACTGATCAAGATCAGTAATGAAGTTCTCAGTGCCAGCCGCAATGAAATTCTGGCTACAGTGGTTTGATTTTGATGAGCCAAAAAGTGGGCATGAATGAATGTTGAAACAATGGGGTGGTGGTGTGGCCTGGGGTTGTGACAAGTGAAGGAAGGAGAATGAAGAAAATAATTTTATTTTTTTGGGCAATTTTTGTGATTATTTAAAGAGCATAAGTTTATAAATTTTAAAACTTTAAAATTCTCAATTTAAAAAATTTTCAGTCTTCCATCTCTACCATTCATTTTTAAAATTATTAAATTAATGAATTTTATTTATGGTGTATCAATGTTATCGCTCCTTTTAGTAGCATTTAAAAAACGTTACCTATATTTATTACTGTTATACCAGTTTCTCCCTTACAGCCAATGTTACAAAAGTAGCAAATATAGCTAAAATTACCACTAACTAGACCACTTCAGCGACTGGCTTCCAAAGCCAACAAAAGCTAATCATTAATCAACTTTCTGCAGTGAAGAAGACAGCATTTTTGGTACAAAGATACATTGGTCAGTGGACTGAGAGGGACACTCATACTTCCTTCTGATTTTGTGGTTCCGGGCTTTCAGCCCAACATTCCAATGTCGTGTTAGTCTTCACACTATGGGGACCTTTCATATTTTGTAACAAATTAGATTCAGGAAAGAGCTTTACATTACATCAATGCTTTTATCATGCTTGATGTTACTTATGATCTTGGTGGAGGAGGTGCAATCATTCATAGAACTAAACAGGAAAGATAAAACTGGACTTATTTATTAATCTGGTGTAAATAGAAGAATAATTTACTAATTTAGTACAATTTAAAAAATAATTATTAAAATAGTGTAAAATGAATAATATATATAATAAAACTTACATCTTATTTTTTTTTTTGTATTGAAGTCGTATTTTGGGAATCACGACTTCTATGTATTAATTTTTTTTTAAAAAAATTTAACATAAGTCATGACTTTGAGTCACGACTTCTTAATTACTTTTTTTCAACTCGTATATAAAAGGTGACAATGTGTTGATGTGAAAATTTTCATGCGCAACGATTTTTTATCTCTATATATTTTCTCTTTAGATTTTATTTTTTCATCTTTTCTCTTCATTTCCATTATATTATAATTTTCAATCTAACTAATTATATTGTTATATAAATTTTTTTTCAATTTTAACATTTTCAAATGGATGAGATCTCAATTACATGCTTATTAAACTACGATATTGTGCAATCACAGTCTTACTGCAAGATCTGCGCAATAGATAAATCTTAATAATATATGTTGTTGTCAATCATGATATTGCAGAATAATAATTGTATCTAACTGTCCATAATTGTAATATCTATATTCTGATCTAAGTTCATCACTCTTTCAACTGCACCTAGATCGGAATATAGATACTGCAATTATAGACAATTAGATGCAATTATTACTTTGTAAAATTATGATTGGCAACAACAAATATTATTACTATTTATCTATTGCACAGATCTTGCAATAAGGTTGTGGCTACCTAATGTCGTAGTTTAATAAACATGTGGTTGGGATCTTGTCCATTTAAAAATGTTGAAATGAAAAAAAAAATTATATAACAATGTAATTAGTTAGATTAAAAATTATAATGTAATGAAAATGAGAAGAAAAAATGAAAAAAATAAAATTTAAAGAGAAAAGATATAGAGATGAAAAATCGTTGCTATGCAGAAAATTTTTCACATCAACACTTTGCTACATTTTATATATGGAGCTAAAAAAATAATTAAAAAAGTTAAGCCACGACTTATGTTAAATTTAAAAGAAAAGACTAATATATAAAAATCATGACTCTCAATTACGACTTTAATAAAAAAAAATAACCCAAATATAAGTCGTAGCTCTATTCAATTTTTACTAGTTTAATAATTATTTTTAAATTATACCAAATTAATAAATTATTCTTTTATTTGCACTAGATCAGTAAATGAGTTGATAAAACTGTGACCAAACTGTTTAATTTATAAAAAAACATACATACCTTTGTTTAACGCCTTGCTTTTGTGTTGAACAAAAGTGCCAAGAACCTAACCCTTTAACTCAGCTTAGACCCCCCTCCCCCAACCCCAACAAAAAAAAAATGAAAAAAAATAAACTTTAACAGAAAAGAAAAAGTATTATGTACTAGTAATTGCAACACCTTGATCCAATATTCAAAAAGATTTTGTTTTTTTGGGTGCTGAATATGCAGTAAAGGGTTTCACATGACAAAACCACTAACTGGTTGATGAAATAAAAGTTTCATAATGAGAAAGAGAGTCAGGCCTTTTGCTTTGTTACCATATAAGTCTCCTGAGCAGCTTTAGACTGCAAAGCGTGCAACGCCTCCTACAGCTCGGAGCTCAAAGCCTACTAAAGAGAGAGAGAGAGAGGAAATAAAAAAACAAACAAACAAACAATTTCACCCCAACATTAGTGGGATTAGCACAGAGATCCTTATAATATTTGGGTTTTGCAGTGCATCTCATATTGTACAGATTCTAGCCTTCAAATCTTACATCATTAGGAAGTAGAATTCAGTAGCAGGCACCACTTTATAGTTTATACTGTTGAAAGATTCTTCCTCTTCTTCCCTTTTATTTTTTACTTTTTAACAAATTTACTTGATTTAATTTAACATGCAACAATAGAAGTAACGATAGAAAGTCATATTAACATATAACAAATTGATAACACAAAATTAAAAAAGCAAAACAATATCTTGAGACAGATTATTTAGATTTCTGTAAGAGGAGCAGATTTAAAGCAGAAACTGGTAGACCCAAAAAAAAAGCTCAAGGAAAAGCCCATCATGGATGTTAGCTAACGATCTAATGGCAACAGCTGGCTTTTCTTTTTGTCACTTTTTGGTTGTGCAGCAATTGGGATAGTGATTATGGAAGGGAAAAAGGCACATTTCTGTTCATAAAGAATAGCCTGAAGCCTAAAATGGGTTTGAGCCTTGAATAACAGGCAAAACACTTTCCTCTTTTTAAAGTTACAGAGCTTGTATATTTTACAGGTTGTGGGGACACAATTATGCATCAGAGAAACTCAAAAGCATAAAGTATTACAGGCCAGATGAATATTGTACTAAATTGGAACTTTAGAATTAGTAGTGATTATTAACCTGCTTTGTAAACAGAGCCATTCAATCTAAACCTTACAGTTTCATGGATATTGGAAATTCTCAAGATTTCATGCTTCTACTTCGTGAATAAATTAGCGAGAACACAGCTCGAAGAATTCTATGACATGAGGATTATTACTATATAATTGACATTTTTCAAAGTTCGATGGAATTGCTTAACTTTGTTGATCGGGCAGGTTAACAACTTTTTACCTTTCCAAGTAATTAGTGAAAACTGGCTGCTTACCACCAACTAGATAGAGGCTCGTGGGTGGTTGTAATATGCACTTAAAAAAAGAGTGTAATTTTAAAATTACCTAAAAATCGAGATAATAAAATTCAAAGGAATATATGAAATTTACAACTAGAATTTCCTTGTTACATTTTCGATATGTATAAAGGGCAAACAGGACAGCCTTGACTTTTTTCATTTAAAGAAATTGCTAGCTTTATTGACAAAAGTGTGACAAAATATAATTAAAAAAAAAATTTACAATATAAAATACGTACTGAGGCCATGTGATTATGCTCCCATAGCCAGAGGCAGAATCAGGGGGGACGGCTATGAACTGTGGTCCCCCAATTAAGGTGAATATTATTTTTACATATTACTTACACATAATATAATTTTGGATAAAATTTAAATTTATTTTTTTATGTTTATTATATTTATTTTATTAATTAAGTTATAAAATATGTGTATTTTTTTTTTAAAAAAGAGAATAAAAAATATTAATGAACATATATCATAACTTGATTAATAGAATGAATGTAATAAATATAAAAAAATAAACTTAAATTTTATCTTATATTTTTTTAGTGGTCTATCTAATAAAAAAATAAATGTATTTCATTTCTACACGTTATAAAATAAGTTGTACACTCTTATTACAAAAGACAAAAAATTATAAAGTAAGAATAAAATAATATAAAACACAAAGAAAGTAAAAAGTAAAAAAATTATATTATATTCAATTAAAAATATGTATTTAAAATTATCTTATATTCAATTGTATTTATTATAAATAATTTTAATTTAAAACATATTAATTATGAATTAAATTAAATTTATTTTTATGTTTATATTATATAATAATTAAATTTTTTAACTTAAATATTTAAATATAAGGGAATCAACTTACACTTAGTGTAAGTCTTTTTTGACTTACACTTATTTTTAACCGTTAGATCCATTTTTATCTAATAGTTATTTTTAATAAAATCATCTCAACCATTAGATGAAAGTGAATCTAACGATTGAAAATGAGTATAAGTCAAAAAAAGACTTATACTGTTATAAACTGATTCTCTTTAAATATATATATCTAATATTTAGTCTGAACCATAAAATTAAAATCCTAGTTCCACCCTGCCGGTAGCCACAACTTTGTTCGAAGACATATCCGGGAGGAAAAGGAGAGAACCAAGGCAACTAAAGCAAAATAAAGGGTTCATTTCTCAACGTAAATAGTGAAAAAGCTTATTGCTTTGGCTTCTTAGTTGGGAATTGATACCCCTCTTTGTAAATCCATTTTATGTCAATCAACTTTGAGTAAATTCTTATTATGACCACCCAAGCCCTATAAATTGAGTTTTCAATTGATTCAGTTCATACAATATTGAAGTGTTTTTCGTTTGTTCTTTCCAATATAATAACCATTCAGGTGATACTTCAGTAATTCATCATCTTATCTCAGCCAAAAATAATTTAATTTAGAAAAAGTTTTATCATATAATAGTACATAGCAGTGCAAACTGTATTCCAAAGTTGTATATTGTTTAACTTTGTCCCTCTCCAATAATTGGTCACAAGGAAATTAAAGTTATTGTCAATTCTTGGAAAATAGAACACTACTGTCCACACAAAAAGTCCAAAATTTGCCCCAACCCCTGGATACCAACAAGCAAAGGGTTAGATGGTACATAATTCCTTCCCATGATTAGGCGTAGGACTTCAAACAAGGAGTAGGAGAAGAAGGAATCTTACAACAACTGCTGGTGGAAATAATTAAGCCATGGGTAGTTTTATCCTCTTTTCTTTTTCTCAATTGAATAATGACAATTTGATAAAACAAATTATTTCTCTCTTAATTAATAATAACTTCTTTCTTAATTATTAATTTTTTTAAATAAATTGTCAACATCTAATTGAAAAAATAAAAAAAGGAGACAAGAAAAAGTAACAGATGATTTCAATCCACCCAACTCTAACCCTCCCTCTGCAAGCACAAAGCCATGTATTACATTCGATGTTAGCATACTTATGTTTATTCATGATGATAGTCAAAATATGTCACAACAACAAAGATGATAGTTTTCAAAGCTGACAAAAAAAAAGAAGGAAAAAGAACAGAAAATTACCCGAGTGAAAATTCAAAAAAGATTAAGCACACAAATCCACACCCTCAATCTCAATCAAATTCATTTCTTACATGAATGATTAGATCATGATACTATTTGCTAATCCCTACCAGTCACTTTATAGAGTATAGAGATAGCATACTAAGCTTAGATCTAAACGAGGTAGCATACTGCCAAACTTTGCTCAACCCCACCACCCTTTTTGTGCCCTTTATTTTCCTTTCCCTTTCCTTCGCTTCCAACCAACAACACCTCAACAGAGCCTACCACGTCCATGCCACACCAAGATTATCTCTTCTTTTTGGTTGGAGAAACAAGACCACATCCACATCCACTTTCACTTCACAGTTCACACCCTTTCCCATTCCCTTCAGCTTAGGCCTCAAGAGTCTTACACCCTCTTAAACAACACTATGACATTGACACTGCCTCCAAACTATCCATTCTTCAAGACCCTTTTGTTCTTGTGCACTCTCCTCTCCAGCTATCTAGCTATCCCTGACCCTGATGCAGCAACAGCTGTTCAGCCAATCGTCCCAAACCCATCTTCACCAGCAGCAACAATCCCTGCATTTCCAGAACAAGCTAATGTTGAAGGGTGCCCTCTGAACCTCTCTGATAAGCACTATGATGGGATAAAGAGTGCATGTGGCTCCACCAAAGATGCTGCTGATAAGGAGCTCCACCGTAGCAGGTGCTGCCCTGTGCTGGCTGCATGGCTCTACTCTGCCTACTCTGCCACCGCACTTGGCATGGCTGGTGGAGTGGAACGTGGTTCATCACAAGGCCGTACCACATCCTATGACATGCCCCTTCTGCCAGATGATTCAGAAACCTGTGTGAGTGACTTGGGAAAGGCTTTGAAAGTGAGGGGAATTGAGCTTATCCAGCCAAATGAGACTTGTGATGTGGTGTACTGCTACTGTGGTATTAGGCTGCACCCCTTGAGCTGCCCTGAATCATTTTCAGTTACCACAAGTGGGAATCTTGTTGGGGATGAGAATGTCAAAAGATTGGAGAGAAATTGCTTGAGTAGTAGCACCAATGTTAATGGATTTCCAGGTCTTGGAGGGTGCTCTAAGTGCTTACATAGCCTCTATTTGGTAAGTTTTAAGCAACAAAAGTTCTTTATTTTTTTTCTCTCTATATTTTGTTTTGCTGTTCTTTTCTTTAGCATTGCTTATGCTTAGTATTTTTTCATTTGGGATTTGATTGATCTTGTTCAAAATTGAAGAAGATCAAGCTGATCAAGGTTTCATCTTCATGAAATCTTCAATCTTCATGCTTGGTAATTAGGGAAGTTATCTTTTGCCTTCATTTACTTGGGATACTGGTTGCTGTCAGTTTTGGCACAATCCTTTACGCGCCTTTGGACTTGGTGTAGTTCACGAACGTAAACAGAACACTTTAGTCACTTGAGAACTAGTGAAATAGACTTTACTCAATCGACTCGAATGTCTTCAAAGCTCAAATCAAGCTCTTAAAAAATATCTTAACCATGTGTACCTAGAACAAATTAAGCAAATGCAAATTCACTATCTTGGTACTTCAAAATAAATAGAATTTGAGACCAAAAAATAAATAAATAAATAGAAGTTTTTAGAGTATTGGTATTAAGGCATTTGAGTTACTAGTAATTCTTTTTGCTAATTCTCTTTTTTCTCTTTTGATAACCTTGGTTGCAAAATAATTTCTTGTAAAGTTTTGGATCAAGAAGATAGATGTCTTAAATAGTATCGTCATGCGTAAAACAAGCTGTTATTTATTGCGAGAAAAGTCCTATTTCTTAAATGCAAAAGACATCACAAACAATTTTGCCGTTCTAAGACACCGCTCCAATTTGTCGATTTTAGTGTAATTGTTCTTAGCCTGTCCCAGCTATAAATGATGGTTTGTTGACACAGTTGTACTTTTAATCCCATATTTTTCCTTGTCCCATTGCTACCTTGCAAATTGACTGCAAAGGAGTAAAACTTATATCTGATTATCCCTCTGATTCTTCTGAATTATTCACTTATTGCCTGGCATAAGTCAAATTCACATTTCCTATTTTACAGGTAATTATTAGCACTAGATGACAACATCGGTGGCCACTTTTGGATTTATCGTTCCTGTTTCTGATTTATAGTTTGCAGTTTGCTGATATGCTGTCGCTAGTGCCTATTTCCACGTATAAAATCCATGCATTGTTTCAGAATCTTAAAAAAAAATTATTTAAAAAATGTTGAATTTCATTCATCAAGGTCTTCTAATTGTTGTTTGTTGCATTTGAAGATATTATTCTAGGTTGTTGCTTCACAAAAAATAAATTAATCATAGCATAATGTCACACTATTAAAATCTTTACGCCTCCATCTATTTTCTGAGCAAAACTAAAACCAAATCTTTCTAAGCCAAATAATTAGTTGGTTGAAATTTCTCTTATGAGTTCTTTTGGTAGTACATAGCCTTGATATGCAGCTTTGACCATTTTTCTATGAGTGGGTGGATGTTACACCAACCAGGATGTAATTTAACAAGCTTTGATGCACCAAACCAAACCTCTTTATACCCAATCATGTGCCGTTTCTGTTTGATATTCTAATTGAAAATATTGCTTCTAAGCAGCTTAAAAAGAAGACTTCAAATTCAAGCAAATCAGAAGATAGGACCACCAAGATCCACAACAAAGATTGTGAACTCATGGGCTTGACATGGCTTCTGGCTAAGAACCGGACAGCTTACATTCACACAGTTTCTGGGGTTCTACGTGCTTTGATGTTAAGCACTGATGGCTCTGACCCACAATCCTGCACTCTAAACAGTGATGGAAAGCCTCTTGCCGTTGATTCCTCTGAAATGTCTGATCACTCTTCATCAACCAACCTCCAAGCACCAATCTTTCTTTCTTTGTTATTTCTTTATTTGTTACTTGGTAAGCATTTCACTGTATTATCCACCTAACTCAATCTTAACAAAAAGATTGATATCCAACATGGCATTTTGTAAATTTGAATCTCTCTCTTGGTGCTTAGGAATGTAATTTTTCTTAGTTATTTATTGAAATTGGGTTAAGGTGTTTGATACAAAATTCATGAAGGTTTTATTTTGGTGGGCCTCCACTGCCATGTGCTTATAGCGACTAGTGCTTTGTGTTGGAGGGACAAAATTGGATGTACTGTCACTCGTTGTGGTGGCATTATTTTTAGACAGTTGTGTGCTTCACGGGCGATTTATCATTTATGGAACAATAACTTCTTCACCAGAATACTGGTATCTTCTATTGTCAGCTCAATGTGATGAGGTTGGAGCAGTTGTTACTGTCTGAATTATACCAAGGACAAGGACGTATCACAAGTTCAACATGGAGAAAATAGAACATGGCAAAAGGGGAAAATCTGATAAAGGTATTAATCAATTTTAAAAAACAAATCTTATATTCTTATATTAAACAATGCATATATTCTTTTTCACACTTCATTTAATATTATTTATTATACATATTTTTTTTTATCACTTTCTTTCATTCGATTACATCTCTTGAAAATAGTGTAAATAGTACTTACATTCCTAAATAAAGTGTAGGATTATTATTTTTCTTTAAAAAAAGGCACTTAATGCAAAATATCTGAACTGGGACTAATCAAAGACACAGAAAAAAGGAACGCAGAAGTAAGGGTCTATAGACATTAGACAAGGAAGGCCTTGTTGACCATGAAAATTGAAAATGATGGCCATGCCAATGGAGTTTATACTTACTATTTGTATTGAGTTTGCGGTTATGGGCCTTTCATTAGATCTTAGTTGGAATTTAAACTCATGGAAATTGCCATTTAAATGTTAAAGCCCAAAAAAGCCAACTCAAGGAACTTTTTAGGCTGCAAATACAACTCTCTTGTAACAATTGCATGTAGATTCTTCTGAAAGTCCTTCAAATTTTTTTAGGTGAGGGGATTCGGTGATTCACAAAGTTTAACTTCAATGCCTTTCAAGCAAGCAAAGAGACGACTCTTTTGGGAAAGAACACTGCCAAATTGCTAGAGATAAGTAGTTTGAGATACTGTGGTCCATATCATGCCTCGGCCAAGCAACAAGTTGTGAAGAAACTATATCTTTTTGGGTACGAGTAAAAGGACGGATCAGAGAGTAAAAGAATGGGGCAGTGGTGGCCAAGTGGGTTGGTTCTATTGGTATACTGGGTAATGATAAAATTCCATCTGTAGAGAGTATATATTTAAGGTTCTCCAAAGTAAAAAAAGTAAGTGTGTATCTATTATTAAATTTTAAAAAATTAAAATTTTAATATACTTTAAAATAAATTAAAGATTAATACATTTTTATTTGTTTTCAAAGAACTTTTTTTCATATTCAAATTTCTCTATCTTGGACTTTGATGAACTAAATATGACCTACTCAACAATATTGAAGTTTTTTTATTAAAAAATAAAATAATATTGGATTTTAAACTATTGGTAAGAGCTTTTTCTCTTTCATCTCTCGTGAATGTGAGATTTAATTATAGATCAGTGTGCTAAACGCAAGATTTTGCAAGTTCAGGGAGTTTACTCCTTCGGTTAAAGCTAGTTTTGTCATACTACTTTATACATGTTTTTTTGGGTAAAGTACTTTGTCTATTTTTAACTCTTTCTTTTTTGTGATTACATTTTTAACTTTTAAGTGATTCTTATAAAAGCTCTTATGATAATCACAATCTGGCAATAATTTTTTCATTTAAAAATTATGGTATTAGGCCTAAAGAAAAAATAAATGGACCGAATATAAGCACACATATCATTTGAGAACGTCGCCAAGGGAATTCTATTCACTGACAGAAGCCCCAATGCCAGCCCATCTTTTAGTCATGAATCTTAAACAATGAGTTGAGGAAATTCAAAGCACAACCCAATTTAATCGCTCTTATTTGGGAAACTATACATGTGTGCCTTATTTTATTTACTCTTCTTACATTGTGACACTCTTCTTTGTTTAAGAAATTATACAAACTTCCTTTACATGTATAATTTCTACACATTTACCCCTTAACAATAACAAAGCAAGAAAGGTAGGTATAATTTCTTAAATAAAAAAAGTGTCAGAACAATAAGCGTTAATCTCAATGGAGATCACAATGTAATTATTCCTATTAAAAATGTTGGTTTCAAACTTCCAATCTATAATATATTGGGGGTTATTATTATCTATTGGAGCCAACTTAGTTGTAATTGGCTCATTTGGTTGTCTTCCGTCCATAACAAATGTATGACTTGAGTTCAAATTTAGAAATTTTTTATTAATAACTTATTTGTAAATTTTTAATAAGTACTCACTCAACTCAGATTATGACCTGACCTTAAAATAAGACAATCATCCACCCATTTCAAATTATTTTATCAACGAAATGCATACTTATTTTCTTCAATTAATACTATTTCAAAATGTTTATTGAAAACACATCCCAAAATGCTATTATAGCTTTATTTCACTAAATATAAGGCAAAGTATGATTTTATTTTCTTCAATTATTAGTGAATACCAAAATATATCTACAAAGGATTAAAGTGGTAAGTAAGTATGCATTTAATAGTTAAGAGACTTCTACAATATTAACCGTTTGAATTCACATCAAAACACTTGTAAGGAAGAGTATCTTTGTAATATCAAATAAAGATTATTCTCACACTAAAAGAATATAAAAAAACCTAAGCTTTAGTTCAATGATAACTATTTTTAAGAGAACTAAAAGATTATTCAGACGAACCATCAACGTACCATTGACAATGTCGGAATAATCTTCTGTGTTGTTCACTATTGTCATTGGTGTCGTCCTACCCACTACCTTCATCGGCATTGTTCTTTAAGTTGGATAAAGAATGAGATTTTGAGAGAGAACGATGAAAGAGAGATATTGGGTATAGAGAAGGAGAGTTCTAAACTCTGAGACTGAGTTGGAGTCGTGGCGATACGAAGGATGGTGGTGGCGGTTGGAGTAGCATAGGCTGATGGGATGGAGAGGAGAAGCAAAGGACTATAAAAACAACATGCGTCATCATGAAAAGAAAGAGAGAAATATGGGAAAAATTTACCTTACTTAGAAGTGGGTTAAGATTTTCTTCCAAAATTAAGGAAAATATTTCTTCCCTTAAAATTTTACCTTTCTCTTGTCTATAAACCAAACATACTTTGTCTTCTAAAAAATTACTTTCCTAAAATTTACCCCAACCAAACTAGCCTTATAGTGATTTTTTAATTCCTATTTTTTAGTTGCTAATTTTCGTTAGAACCTATGCATTTCTAACCAAGGCACCCATAGTATAAGGAAGGAGGAATATCAGATGCAACCAGAAACAGGAACACAAAGAGAGGCAATTGAATTGAAGCTTTCGCCATTCTTTCTCAATGTTTTGCTGCAGCTAATATGCTTTCTAAGAGGGGTTTCTACACGAGTTTTCTTGGTCTCTGATTGGGATAGGAAGCCATGCTATGCCCCAAATTTATAAAAGAGAGATAATGCTACTGAAAGAATTCGTGTAAATTTAAGAGTTATTGTATGAAGAAATCAATACATATCAGTATAAGAAATTTAATAAATAAAAATAATTTATGAAGCAAACTAAAAAATAATACTATTGAATAACTCGATTGTATATTATTAAAATAAAAGCTTTTTTATGAGCCTTTTTTAGTAAACAGTTTCACACAATACAAAATTTTAATAATATATTCTCTTTTGTTCCAATATATATATATATATATATATATATATATATATATATATATATATATATATATATATATAGTCTTTTAAATAACTTTTATTAGTCAAGCTCTTTCATATATATATATATATATTCTTTTATTAGTCAAGCCTATATCTTTTATGCATATATATTTGTCTTTGGATTAAGTATTTTAGTTATTTTTATTATAAATGTCACCGTGAACGTAATACATAAAGAGATTTTTCAAATATTGAGATAGATGTGTTTCATCTCATTATATTGATATATATCATATGTTATTATTGATTGTGATTATTTTTATAGCACTTATAGTTCTCTTATTATGAGGTTTTGTGTTTTAAATTATATTTTCATTTTTTATTTTATTTGAACATTATTTTAAATAAAAATTTATGTATTTAATTATTTCTCAATATTTCGTCAAATACTGTTCAAAGTAGCTATATAACAAATTAAAAAATATAGATATTAACAAAATTCATAAAATTCCTTTTTTTTTTCTTTACTACACAGTGCATGGGTTACAAACCTAATTTAGGTTAAATAATCTAGTAACGCTGTGAGAAAACAAAAAATTAAGACCAGATTTCAATGCTTTTAGTCTCACTAGTCAGTTTCCAACTTGACCTTCCCGTCAAACTCAAAAGCAGGTTTGATGGTGAGTAAATTATGGGGCCAAGTGTTTCTTCTTGTTCCGTTGTCATGCTTGTCTTTTCTTCATTTCTTATTCCCTACATTCATAGATTCAATACGAGTCCATCCGCCATTTCTCCTATATTCACACTCATCAATGTAAAAAAGGGCCGATTCCTATATATTATTTATTTTCATACATCACTTTTACTGCAGATTTATTACATTATGTTACTTTTAATAATAAAATAAGATAAGTACACTTCTTAATATATATATATTCTTTTTATCAAAATAAGTAAAATATAAAATAATAAAATGAAAAAAATTAGTGTTTGATGAACATTTTCTATTCCTATATCAGCTATCTGCAATTACCATTTATAAAAGACATAAAATTTAACTACCCTCTTAAAGAATAATTAATATTTTATGCAATAAATCTATTTTATAATTAAAAAATTTAAAATATTAAAATATTTAATAATATTATATTAATTAATAAATTAAATTGTTCATGAACTTTTTAAAATTCTATTATATTAACTTATCTTAACTAATATGCATTTACTAAAAGTAAAATGCATTAAATAATTTTTTAAGATCACAAGGTATTTTCACACTCAAAGATTGTGGGACTAAAATCTAGAAATTTTAGCATAAGCATTTATTTATTATAGTAAAATTTAAACTCCTCCACTGCAAGCAAAATCCATCCACATTATTTACCCAAAAAAAAAATCATCCATCCACATTAAATTTAGTTTGACAATTTAATTACACCTCATGATTTAAATATTATAAAAGTTTATTAAAGTGAGCTTATGTTTAAAATAAAAAAATAAAAATGTATTTATCTTTAATTTAATTTAAAATGTATCGTAATCTTAGGTTAATAAATAATTTAAAAATAAATATACTCTTACTTACTTATTTACTTATTTTATAAAAAAGTTTATTTTAAAAGAATTTTATCGTATAACAAATATTACTCATTTTTAATCTTAAAGTACATATATGGAACCTAATCTAGAATGAAAAATTTAAGATACATATCACTTTAAGTGATGTGTATGTGGCATTTTTTATGTGACAAAATTATAATAGAAATAAACAAAAAATGAAGTATGACCAGATGTAATAAGATAGTAAAAAATATATAAATGTGAAATGATATAAATAAAAGTGTATGTAATTAGAATTACTCATCTAAAAACACCTTATTTATACTTTACAAGGCAACCAAGCATTTAATTTCTAAAAAATTGAATAAGAAAATTTAGAATTCATCTTAAGAAATATAAAAGCAGACACATTAATTTTTGAGAAATAAAAATTCTCAACATGATTCATAAGAAACTCGTCGGTCAAATTAATCATTCTTAAAAATTAATTTGTCAGCCACTACATTAAGTCTTTCTCAGAGACTTAATTTGTTTACCACATTAGTCTTTATCAAAAACTAATTTAACCAACATTTAAGATTCTAAGAAATCACATTAGTGATTTCACTTTTAACATATTAACGTGTTTTATTTTTCAATTTCGAATTTATGGATTTACACAAAAATTTATTACTGACAGTAGTCAATCCCCATTCAAGAGCAATAAGGGGGGCAAGGCATATTTATTTCAAGAGTTTTGCAACATTGAAATGATTTATCTTTCTATCTAATCTTTTTATTAATTTTTTTAATTATTAAATAAAAAAATATTAAATATTTTTTATATTCTTAAAATATTAAATATATTTATTTTTTTATTTAATATTTTTTTATTTAATATTAAATAATTATTAAAATAATTAAGTAAAAAGATATAATATTACTCTTTGTAATATGATTTTAAAACATTTATTTTTAATAATTTTCATACTATTTAATAAAAAGTAGCTGTATTTAATGTTATGAGAATATAAAAACATTTAATTCATTTAATATATTTTTCAATTAATAATTAGTAAAAAAGATTTAGAATTATTTTATTTCAATAACCAGACTTGGAGCATGTTTGGTTTAATCTCAACCAAAGTAGTTTTTCTTGAAAAAATGATTTTTTTATTGTTTCAATCATGTTTAACAATTTTTGATTTAGTTTTTTTATGAAATTTAATTTATTATAACAATTTTTTTTCATAATGTTGAAATTTAAAGTTTTTTATTATAGATTATAAATTATTCTAAAAAATTAAAATATAAATATTATTTTATTTTCAATCAAATAATTTTTTTAATTTTTTATATTTTTTTAATAATTTAATATATAAAAATAATTTTTTAATATTATTTAAATAAAATAAATTATTTTTTTATTAATATATTCAAACATAAATTTAATTATATTATAATTAATTATAATAATAATTAATTATAATAATTAATTTTAAAATAATTAAATTTTTACTGTTAATATAAACACACACTTAAATTACATTTATTGACACTTTTTACAAAGAGACCTCACTTTAGCCATTTCTCTCTCATCAGTTAACTCCCACTGAAGAATCTTCCACGTCATCCATGAATGACGCAAGTCATGTAGAAAAACCCCATAAACAGCCAAAACCTCTTTAACCATAAGGACAAATAAAAAAACCAGGGGCAATGGGAGTTACAAAATGAGACTGTGTTGTGCTGGTGCATGATCCACCATTGCTATCTGCACCTTCTTCCTCTGCCACAGATACCCACTGTGGGCTCCACCAAACAGACTTTGGACCCTGGCGTTACACCCCTGTGCTTATCTTGAGGTGCATGAATAGCATGAACCCATTTGCTGTTTTTCTGATACATCTCTAGCCTGATGTTTTCAGTGGACGGCTCTGATTTCGCCATTTGTCACCAAGAGACAAAAGATGGCTGTTGCCTCTGTGGGACTCCACACACGTGTTAGCCATTTGCAGTCCCTGATTTTGTGATGGCCCTCATGCATGAACCACGGTTTCTTTTAACACTCATAAAATTACAAAAAGGACCCTGATTATTTTACATTGCAACTCTAATATTCTTACTAATTTTTCTCTAACATTATTTTTTATAATTTTTTAATATTATTTATTATATATATTTTTTTATTACTTTTTTTATTAAATTACACATTTTAAAAAAATATGAATAATACATATACTCCTAACAAAATATATGATTAATTTTCCCTTTACATTGAGTGCTTTATACGCACTTGTATATAAACCCTACTCCTTGGCTCACTTGAAACACACCACCACCACCAACTCTGATATCAACACTTTGCTTATGCCTTCTTTGTCTCCCTACAACTCCATTTTCTTTTGCATTGCCTTCCTGATCATGGCTACCTCAGTGGATCCACTCGTCGTTGGTCGCGTCATTGGTGATGTCGTTGACATGTTTGTTCCTTCGGTGAGCATGTCTGTGCACTTTGGTGCGAAACATGTCACTAATGGGTGTGACATCAAGCCCTCCATGGCTATTAGCCCACCCAGAGTGACGCTCACTGGTAGCATGGATAACCTCTACACCCTGGTAAGTTATAGCTGTCTTCTTCCCTATCATGCACCAATTAATTTAATGTCTCTACCTCTAAGAGCTAGCTTGTGGTGAAAGATCTTGCATGCATGTGGTTTCTCTGGTTTTTGATGGTTTTCTCCTTTCTTGCATGTTGTCATTTTCAAATCAGTGCTGCCGACTGATGAGTTTGTGGGCTCTATCTATGTGCATGCAGGTTATGACGGATCCAGACGCACCAAGCCCCAGTGAACCAAGCATGCGCGAGTGGATACATTGGTTGGTGAACTTGTTTCATTTTCTTTCTCTCTTTTTATCTCATTCTACATTCTTTTTCTTCTTTGTTTTTCCTTCCTTACCTTTATTTTTGTTGTTTCAAATAAATCTAGCATTTTATTAAACTGATCTTGCTGTTTTCACTTTAATTCCAGGATCGTGACTGACATACCTGGAGGGACAAACCCAAACCGAGGCAAATAAAACAGACCTTTTCATCTGCTTTCACAACATTTCGTTTTTTTTTTAAATAATTTTCTTCCTCTCTAAAGTTTCATATATATCTATGTGATGTTGCATGCATGAGCATTTTTTGATAGCGCACATCCTTTTTTTTCTACCCTTTCTTTTCTATGTTGGTGACATGAAAATTAGATTTCACGTAGATTGAGTCCCACCTACTCTCTATTTCTATCAGTTCTCAGAAATCTTCGTTCACTGCGTCACAAAGAATCTTAGGCTCGTTTTTCCTGGCAAAAATAAAACATGCATGTTCTTCGGCTTCTCGCATGTTTATATTTCTTCTGTAAAAATCACAGAATTTCAGGATTACATCACATCCTGGTGTGCCCAGTTTCAATCCATCAAATGGCCCTCTCACACCTATAATCTATCCAAATCTGGATTCAATGTCCTACATTGTCCACGTGTCCTGCATGTGGCTGCTATGGACACGTGTCACAACATCATATTATTCCCCAAACTCACAAATAGCTTGATTTTTCTATTTATGTAATGTAATTTCTATCCCTATAGTTTTATGGGACTTACAGTGCTTGATGACAACCTATATGCAGATGAAAAAAAAATAATTATTAAATTAATTTTCAGTATAAAATAATAAATTTTAATTATTTATCGTATTATTTTTAAATAAATTATTAAACCATTTTTTAATTTTAAAATTTCCTGTCACCCCTATTTGAGTTGGATCCTTTACTTCTGGCTGATGCTATGAGAGTGTCTTTTGTGAGGCCCTAGCCGTAGGGTTCTTTGTTTCTTTCTTTCTTTTGTTTTTCTTATCTTACTGTACAAAAAAAATTGTAAAATTTCCTTTTATACATATGCATTTGTTTTGCATTTTACAATGCATGCACCAATTTAGATAACAGGTGTTAACTAGGGGATCCCTTGCTTTGAGATCATCACACGTAGCTCCATGGCTTGCATGTCACCAAGATGGCTCTGCTCATGTTTCAGAAATTCATGACCGATGTGGCAAACATGAAGCATTCCACTTGCTCCAAAGAGAGCAATTTTAAAACCTCCACATTTTTTTAGTCTATGACTAAAATATAAACTTAGCTTTAGTTCTTCTCACGTGCTCCATATTCATGGACACATATAGTATATAGGAGATGTGTCTTCTAACTTCTAGAATGAAAACCTTTCTTTTTTTTTCGTAGTTAATTTGGTTAAAAACAAACGTTAATTAATTAACCTTTGTTGCAGGAAAGGAGATCCTTCCATACGTGGGCCCGAGGCCACCGGTGGGGATACACCGCTACATCTTAGTCCTGTTTCAACAGAAGGAACCGCTGGGTCTGGTGGAGCAGCCACCCTCTCGCGCCAGCTTCAACACTCGCTACTTTGCCAGGCAATTGGACTTGGGCCTCCCTGTGGCCACTGTGTACTTCAACTCTCAGAAGGAGCCTGCATCTAGGAGGCGCTGAATATGATCAGTGACTCCCTTGAAGCATGCTTGGAATATGGAAGATTTTAGCTATATATATAATATATATGGCTAGTGTGACTAAATAATGGGGAAGGGTGTATGTAGTTTTATAGCTAGCAAGCTAGGGTTACTGAGTTTCAGTTCAAAGAACAATGTATGTGTTCTTTGCAAACTGAGAAGGTTGTGTGGTGCAGACCATTTCTCTGGCTTTGTTACTTTTTTTTCTATTTGTATGCATCTCCTTTGGTTTATAAAATATATATATATATATAAAGTCACAGTTTATATATCTTTGGTGTGTTGGTGTACATGTGATTGGGGAGAAATTCTTATTTAAATATGGTGTATTATAATTAGGTGTATTAAATTAATTAAGACTTAATATTTTCATAGATCTTTGTGTCTCACAATTAATTTTATGGTGTTCTATAAAAATATTAAATTCTGATTGGCTTAACGCACCCAACTAGGTGCATCATGTTTAGGTAAGAATTTTTCGTGATTGTGTTGAACTTTATCTATTAGTCTATTTAATATGATAGAAATTTTTATCTAAATATGATATATTATAGTTATGTGCATTAAATTAATAAAGACTTAATGAAAAAGATGAATAACACGACAGAAAACGAGAAAATGGAAATAATAAAGATCTACCAACCATATATCTCTCTTCACATGATACACACACATTTTTTTTTATTTAAGCAAAGGTCGTTGGCTATATATTTAACTTAAATGAGAAGGTTAGACATAAGATTTAAATAAATTTCTTAATGGGCGGTGAGCCTGTTTAAAAAAGGGGATAGATTTCTTAATTAATATAAAAAAAAAGTACGTAAAGAAAAAAAATGAGATGATAGAATGTGGGGAAAAAAGAAAAAACATATTTATGGTGCGGAGAATTGGAAGACAGGCAAAGGATCAAGATATACAACAGAAAATCTAAACATTTTGGTGAAGTAACCAGCACATTTGGTTCTCTCTATTTAAGTGATTGGATGAAAATTTGTAGCTTTAGAACTCGTCCCGTTCATGGTTTTCAGCACTTTCTTTTGTTTTTGTTGGTAATGTTTTAATTAATTTTGCCACATAAATATATATGTTTTTTAGATGGAAGGTTACTTTGTCAAGATGAAGAATCCCGGGACTTTCTCGGATCAGTATAAATGTGTGGGTAGTTATTGTGGACCTCACCCATAAACCCCAACTATGAATGTTTGATTTGTCTTGTCTGCGCTAAATCCGGGCTCCGATAATATAAATGTGTGGGTCAGTTATTGTTGTAGACCTCACTCGTGAACCCACTCATGAATGTTTGATTTGTCTTCTCCGCGCTAAATCCGGGCTACAGAGCGCTCCAGACTCTATAGTAAGACTCTTACACATTTTTGTTTTTGTTTTTTTTTTTGGGTTAGTTTGATAAATATAAAGTATTAATAAAAATAAAGGAGATTTGAGTTTGATTTACAAGGATTAAATCTCATCCTTACCATTTGAGCTCTTGAAGGATACTTTAACTACAAGAAAAACAATAATAAGGAAATGCAGCTTCTGTTTTCATAGTAACTCTTCATTGTACACAAAATAATATATCAAGGCCTTATCAAAATATAACTATTACTTATTTTTATTTTTTTCAGAGAAAGAAAAGCAGAATCAACGGACCTTAGGACAAAGATCTCAATTATCAAGTATCATGTTTAAGTGAATTCTGTCTATGATATATACTCATAATTAGTGGTATTTCTACTCAGTTGATATTACTTTGCATGTTTAGATGAAAATGGTATGCATCTTAATATTCCAAATGTAAATGGATTTCAAACTATTCCTTAATATGTTCAATCAACTTCATATTGGATAAGTTAAAGGAAGTCAATACAGAAGCTGTATAAATTGAAATAGTCATTCCAAACTAAACCAATTTACGCTTAGATGCAAAATGTAGGCATGGCACTGCATATAGAGAATGCGAGACATCAAAAGAAATAGAAGAGACATGCACGAATTGGATTTGTCCTTTAAGCTTAAAGTTTATACTCCAAAGTGCGAAACATTTATCAGAAATTAAGAAACTAGCTAGAGTCGCTATTGTATCAGAGGAGGACCTTACTCTAATTGATCCAAGATTGGACAAGAATCACAAGAACTTGATGTCACAGCAGAAGGAGGTTTCAGAAAACCTAAATAAGTTGGATTGGGGAAGAACTTGGAGACACAGCTGCCAAAGCCTTCCAATGAAGAGAAAACACAGACTTATCTTATTTAATTAGTTGACGAGTATATGACTGTGCAACAGTCAACTCGATCCGAAAAAGTTTGAAAAAGATACTTAAAGCCAAGATCAAACCTGTACGATTCTGATAACAACTGAAATAATCGCATTTTTATGATAAACTCTTCGTTGAAAGTATCATTTAATCACTGAATCGTGAGCATTTGTATATACAAAGCTTTCAGATATTTAAGTACTTTATTAAAAATAATAATAATAATAATTCAACCGAAATGTTTTTTTCCTTTTAAAGGAAAGAAATAGGTAAAAAAAAAAGAGGTGCCAGTGCCATGTTGTATATGGTAAAGTGGAGATTGCACTCGTGTACAACCTTGCTGGTCGTGTAATTTACATAAAGCTAGGGTTGGGAGGAAGGTATCACCTGTAAGTCTTGGTGATTGGGTAAAAAAAAGGTTCGGATACAGTATTCTACTTATATTTCCTGATACACTAGAGAAAGAAGGGTCGCATTGGTGCATATATGGATTATTTGAAGGAACTCCAAAGAATAAATCAATATATGGTGAAGGATGACAATGTGTATGGGATATATATGACGTGTAAACATGTATGGTAATATATAGAAATAATATAAGATCTATATCCATGGCATCTTTTTCGGCTTTTTTACCAAAGTGTTTTTAATGGCAAAATTATTTATTAAAATATCACTTTTTTAAACTATTTATCAAATTGTCACTCTTTTGAAACTATATATCAAATTATCACTTTTTTATCTAATGTGATTTTTTTTATTATTTTTTGTTCTACGTGGATGCGACACACTCTTTGACGCATTTCACGTGAAAACGTCATCCTACATGACGTTTTTCAAGTGGACGCGTCATGTTGGATGACGTTTTTTTACTTAAACACGTTTGGCGTTTTGAGAGCAGATACCCTCCCATGAATCTTCTCATTTGCCTCTGCCCTTTCTTTACTATTTCTTTACCCCACCGAACGCACACTAGCCAAAAGACTTGTCACTACACAAACTCACTCGATATTATATAGAGGGGAGAGCTGAGGAGTGACAGTTGTTAGTATTGTCTTGGAAATTAGCCTATGTTCATAAGAGGTAGGTCCATGTTGTTAGTCTTCCCTTAGAAATTGACCTGTGATCGTAAGAAAGAAATTGACTTATGATCGTAGGAGGTAAGTTCATGTTGCTAGTGTTGCATTAGAAATTGGCCTGTAATCATAGGAGGTAGGCCCATGTCCTTCATTAATATTATTTAAAGATAAAATTATGAGTAAACTCTTATATTTTGCTCCACTTGAGATCCTATCTTTTTTAATTTGTTCATTTTTATGATAATATTTTTAATTAAGAACTCACGGGTATTTCTTTTATATTTTTTGTTAACGTAAAGGGACATTTCAGATTTCATAAACATGTTTGACATAATCAACCAAAGTAAATTTTGACAGAGTTTTTCCTGAATATTAGACCTCCCCAAAAGCACATAAACCTATTTAATTCAATCATGGTACCAAGATCATCAATAGAAAAGTCATAAACGTGTTTTTAATCCAAAAAGGGTATCAAAATCATAATAGAAAATCATCAATAGTAATATAACAAAAACCACTAAATATAAAATTTTCAGATACACTAATAACATATAATTGCATGTCAATGAGATGAGTCAACATCATAATGTGATGATTGTGAGAGGGATCGGAAGAAGGATCTAACTGTGATGGGTATGGTGAGCAACTTGGTAGTTGGTAAGGATATGGTGGGTAATCCTGTGGTGTGTAAGGATATGGTGGGCAACTCGATGGCGGGTAAGGATATGGTAAGTAAGGGTATATTGAGTATGGTGAACATGGTGGGTAATATGTAGGTGGTAGCAGCTAAGTGACTCGGATGAAGCTATATAATCCCTGAAAACGCTAAGTGAAATGATGCTTTGCTCTCAATAGGCTAGGCATGTTAGCGTTTTTTTTTTGTAAAAAGGTCATGTAGGATGACATTTTCACATAGAATGCGCCAAAGAGAGTGGCGCATCAACGTGTAAAACGTCAAATTTGTTGACATTTTTCACGTGTATCGCCATCCTCTTTGGTATTTTTCACGTGAAACAGAAAATAATAAAAAATGTCACACTTGACAAAAAGATGACAGTTTGGTATATAATTTCAAAAGAGTGACATTTTAGTAAATAAATTAAAAAAGTGATATTTTGATTAAAAAAACCCATATTTTTTTGTTAGAAAATGATATTTGTACACCATATTTTTATACCTATTGTCTACACAAACTTGTTTGGAAAAAAAGAAAGAGTCAAATCTCTTGTTTTATTATCTAAAAATGAAATAGTTTAAGAATAGTATATGAATATAATAATGTAGAAATAACATTGTTCTTTTTTCTTTCTCCCAATTTTTTTCTCTCACATTTTCCAAACAAATGAGGTGAGAGATGGATGAAACTTATATTCAGTACCTTTCAGAGTCGTAGTAACCAATTTTAAATAATCTGACCCCAGGATTTCGTCAATATGCTTAAGTGGTAAATCAATTAGACCTTCACATTATCTATTATAAATCAGATAAATCCTGACCTCAGATGAAACGAGGTAGAGTTTCAATTATAAGGTTAATGAGGGATAGTAATCATATTAACTCTGTGAATTATACTTTGAATGCATAGGACTGGTGGTAATTCACAGGCTGTCAAGAAAAAGAAAAACCATTATACAAGATCATGAGAGTTGGCAATGGAAATTGACTCACCTGTTTGACTTTCTGCTCAAAATAATTACATGATTTGATTTCGAATCAAGATATTCTTTGTTGATATGCCATCTGTAATCCCAATATAAATTTTTACTGAAGTTGATAATTTGTTCGGACCTTAAAATGGGAAGAGTCTTTTTTCACCTAAGTTTTTTATCGTAATAAAAAAAATCATGAGAGTTAATACATTAAACTTCTGCTATCGAGTGATATAAAGTTAAGCAATTTTCCACTTAATGTGAGAAGTTCCTCTGTTATATCTAGTTATCCCTTAAATTCTAGAGAAATTTGCAAGAAGAAATTGGAGAAAAGTTTCGCTAGCTAGCTCCATAAATGACTCTGCCAAAAACCATTTAACTAGCCCATTGCAAGATATAAGATCTGCAGGCGTAAAATGGGCTAAAAGTCTAAAACTAATTAATGATTTAAAGGATTATAATATTAAGTGAATCTAGAAAAGAAGGGAACTAGACACACAAAAATTCTAAACCAGCATTACCAAGATCGCATTCTATATAACAATTAATTAGGGAATTCGTTTCAGCAAACAAATCTAAATGTTACGAAGGTAAAATTAATCCAAACAAAGGTATCAAGTACTGGGAAGCACGTACTAACAGGCAAGAGTCGATATAGATCATAGCTAGTAAGATCTAACACCACCAATGAATTGTAAGAATTTATCATTTTCTAGCATCTTCTCAGTGCAAGATGAATTAAAATAATTTTTCATTTTTAATACATGTAGAAAACATAAAACTGAACTTACCATAGGGAAATTGGCTGATTGTCTTCTTGATTGCCGGCCAGTAAGCAGCTACTTGAAGGTTACTGTTGATGCCTCGCCCTTGGGTGGACAAGCATTACAATAGGTCAGGAATGAGGCTTGAAAATGATTATCAAGACTAAAAAAATGGGATCTTGAGCTTGATTTCAAATTTTATGAATTTAGGATTATTGAAATCGGGTTATGAATCTTGAATTTTCGAATACCCTAAAGGAGGATTATCGATTTCTTAGAGAAACTTTCATCCTATCCTTAAATCGGCACCCAAAAATGTTGTTATCCCTTTAGGGTATGTTTGGATGTTTCGAGGGAAATGAATCATTATATTGTGCAAATCCTACTTGGCTTCGGGCCTAGCTAGTCTAGAGGGATCAATTTTCCAAATCGATCTGTTAGCTCTAACTCGACTTGACAAACAAAAGTCACCAGTTATATAAAAAATGTTACTATCCCATTATGGTATGTTTGGATGTTTCGAGAGGAATGAATCATTGTATTGCATAAATCCTAGTAGGCTTGGGCCTAGTCCAAAATGATCAATCTATCAAATCAAACTATTAGTTTTGACCCAACTTAACAAGAAAAAGTCACTGACTATAACTGGTGACAGTTCTACTCCAGTCAATAGGAGTATCGCCCCTAGATATGGACTTTTAACTAAGCCGCCTCTCTAAACTTGTTTATATATTGAGTTGTCAAATCTTATTGACTTGATCTTCAAATTGGATTAACTCCATCTTGCTTCCTCCTCCTCCTTCATAGGATATTCACTTCTCATCAAAAACTTTGAATCCAGGCTACTCATTGTCTAGACCTCATAGGCACCGTCGATCGAATATCTCAAAATGGAACAAGAATGGAAGAAATAAAAAAAAATGGAGGAGAAATGAAGGGAATGATAAGTACATTAAGTAATGTTTCCTTCCTTGGATGTCTTAAATCTTGTAAAATGTGAGAAAACTTTGAAATGCACATAAAAATAAGTAAGGGAAGGTCTTGGAGGATCATAAGAAAATCATTCTCTTTCTTCCCCTCATTTTATAAAGCTTCCAAACAAGATGAATGTTTAGTTTTTTCCTTCTTTCTCTTCCATTCAAACATACCCTTACTTTCTTTCTACAAGTCAAATTGGAACAATATATACTTATAAGCATACAACATTTGAGTGTGACTTATTACGGCTTAATATGTGAGTAGAATGAGTGTGAGATTATTGTAATGAAATATTTTCCTTTTTTGTTCCTAAATTATGTTGTTGAAATATCTACGTCTTTAGGTTTGATTTGTGCTAGTGACTTTTTACTAATAAGTCATTGTAAACTTTTTATTAAGGTGTGTGGTATGCCTTAACCTTAAAATAAGGCAATTTCTATTTCCTTAAACTTTTTTCCAACCAAAAATAAAAAAGAATACACATACTCATGCTAATAGTATCCGTTATTGTTCTATTCCCATATAACAAGATCAAATTATCCTATTCTTTAGTTCCACCTTCTTTTTGTATTTCCATGCGACTTATAAGCCATTAAGAGTAGGTTAGTGATGAAAATTGCAAGTAATTTATTCAACATTAAATTAAAATTTGTTTATATATTTTATACATATTTTTAATTTAACTCTTATAGTTTTGTCTTTTAAATCAACCCTTACACTTACAAACACTTTCAAAATAATCTTTACTATCAATTTATATTATAATACTATTAATTTAGTTTCTATTAACATTTAACAGAAAAAAAAAGAATATATAAAAGAATACTTATTGAAATAAATAACATCTACTTAGAATAAAAAAAATACCTATAGGAGCACTTGCCAAAATGTAGAAGCATCTACTTGATGTTTTGCATAAAGAGTAGCATCTACTAGATGTTTTGCAGAAAGAGAAGTATATAAAAGAACACCTATTGGACAATAAATACTTATTAAGTTAGTCAACTGATAGTATTATAATAGTTTTACGAAATTCACACAGCAAGAACTATTTTAAAAATGTTTGAAAATGTCAAGACTAATTTGAAAAGAAAAAAAAATTATAAGAATTAAATTGAAAAATGAGTTAAAAGTGTAAGGACTAAAACTTAAATTTAACATTTATCTGAGTCATAGATTCAAACTTTTGTAAAGAATATCAAATATCTATAAATGATAGATTAAATGATTAATGGTTATTCAAATTTTGAATCTGCTTTCAAATTAATTAATTTCAATCATAATACGAATATAAAGATTCTCAACACTAATTATAAAAAGAAATAGAGTTATTACAATATAGATAAGTTCTGTGACTTGGACTCCCAGTTCCAAGGTAAGTAGAGCTTGATTAATGTTATAAAACACTGTTTGAGAGGTCGATTTGGCAAGGAAAAGGGTCTGCCATATGCATATAGTTAAACCAAGGACCTAATAGCTGAAAATTTTGTAGCTCCTTGCTTCCCTTCCTTTTACGAAGGCGTATGTTGTGTGTCATAGACATGTGTTCTTAAGGTTTACAAAGGAACAAAGATATGCATAAAAGTGAGGACAAATGCACATGAAAGGAGACAATATGGAGAATTGTATTAATGCCCAATTCATAAAATTACATCAACTAGATGCTTTGTATTTATATGCAAAAGAAAAATGTAAAATAGCTATTCTAGGAATTGCGCCATTATATCCCATTCAGCCTACAAATCGTTGAGGTAGTTAAAATTGGAGGGAGGAAAAGAAATAGATGATTCTGGATGAAAAGTTGGTTGCTACCCCTGCTGAGTTGGCATTCTCAATGACTCATTCCTTTTGCCCATTTTACCCGTGTGACCATGTGCCTGTTGCTCATGTGCATTTGCATTATTTGCATCATCATTCATTTTATAATTTGACATCCCCCCGCAAGCTGGAGCATGGTAGATGTCAATCATGCCCAGCTTGGAAATGAATGGAGTGAAGGACGGAGGAGGCAATGCTTTGGTAAAGAAGTCAGCTAGTTGCTCTTTTGATGGGATTGGCAGCAAGCGAAGTACACCATCTTGGATCTTGTTTCGAACAAAATGACAATCTATCTCCAAGTGCTTAGTCCTTTCATGAAAAACTGGATTAGTAGCTATGTGTAAAGCACTTTGGTTGTCACAATATAGCATCGGTGCTCTTGAGCAAGTAATGTTTAAATCATGTAAAAGATAAAGTAACCATTGCAGCTCATAAGCAGCAGTAGAAAGTGCCCTGTACTCGGCTTCAGAGGAAGATCTTGAGACTGTTTGTTGCTTCTTGGCTCTCCAAGAAATCAACGAGGAACCTAAGAAGAAGCAGTATCCTGAAATGGACCTTCTAGAGTCAAGACAGCTAGCCCAATCAACATCAGAGAATCCTAGGAGCTGGACTTCTGATTTCCTTGGAAAGAACAAGCCTCGGCCAGGGCTGTTTTTAAGGTATCTAACTATCCTGCAAGCAGCATTGTAGTGTGTCATAGTAGGCTTGCTGAGGAATTGACTAAGCTGTTGAGTAGCAAATGTGATATCAGACTTGGTGGTGTTCAAGTAAAGGAGCTTCCCAATCAATCTTCTGTAAAATGCAACATCTTCATATGGCTTCCCTTCATCTTGATGCAGTTTAATGGAATGGTTAAGTGGTGTCTTGGCAGGCTTGGACCCGAGCAAACCAGATTCATGCAACAAATCCAAGCAATACTTTCTCTGGCATACTGAGATCCCTAACTTGGAGTGTGCTACTTCCAATCCAAGGAAGTATTTCAATGTTCCTAGGTCCTTGATTTTGAAATTGGAGTCCAAAATGCCCTTTATTCTAGTGAATTTAGCAATGAAGTTTCCTGTTAAAATCACATCATCCACATAAATAAGGAGAGCTGTGAAAGTGCTACCATTCTGGAAAGTGAACAGGGAGTGATCAGCATTGGATTGCTGGTAACCTTGGCTTAACAATAATGAAGTGAGCTTTTCATACCATTTCGTGCTTGCCTGCCTGAGACCATATAAAGACTTAAGTAATTTGCAAACTTGGTTGGGTTGGAGCACCTGACACCTTGTGGAACAACCATGTAGACATCCTCATGTAAGTCTCCATGCAAAAAGGCATTGTTGACATCTAGTTGATGTAGATGTCAACTATAAACAGAAGCTAGAGCCAGCAGAGCCCTTACTGTGGTGAGTTTGGCCACTGGTGAAAAGGTGTCAAAGAAGTCTAGGCCCTCCACTTGATTGTAGCCCTTGGCCACCAACCTAGCCTTATATCGCTCTATAGAGCCATCTGCTCTGTATTTCACTTTGTAGACCCACTTGTTACTAATTGGTTTCACATTTTCTGGTAGATCAACTAGTATCCATGAACCATTCCTTTCAAGGGCATCCAATTCAAACTTCATGACATTATTCCAACATTCATGCTTACTAGCTTCTAGGTATGTGTGTGGTTTAGAAGTGTGTGTAATTGATAGTGAATAAGTATGATGTGAAGGTGATTAGTTTGAAAAGGAATGAAAAGATGAGATGAGATATGAAATACCTGAGGCAATTGCATCTACTGAACTGCTTGAAAGGCTACACACATAGTCACTGAGATGTTGTGGTAGACGCCGTTGCCTTTGTGATTTCCTTATATGTTCAATAGCTGCTTCTGTCATATTTAGAGCAGTAGGGGTCAGGCTAGGTACTGAGTCAGATATTCCAAGTTCTACAGGTTCTGTTTGGGGAATGCCAGGTGGTGTAGGCTGAGGTATGAGTGGTAGAACATCATTTTGGTGCTGAAGGGATGGTGTGGATTGATAGGTCCAAGTGGATAAGGGTGAGGAAAGCTTATATGGCAGTATATGTTCATGATAAGTGGCATTTCTAGAAATAAAAATTTTCTTATTACTGAGATCCAACAAGACAGACCCTTTCACACCATGTTTATAACCAAGAAAAATGTATTTCCTAGCTCTACGTGCAAGTTTGGTTCTGTGTGACTGAAATGTAGATGCATAGCATAAGGAACCAAAAACCTTCAAATAATGTAAGTTAGGTGTGTGCTTGTGTAATAGAAAATAGGGTGATTTGTTTCCAAGAAGAGTACTAGGTACTCTATTTATTATGTAAGGAGCATGAAGAATGACATAGGACCAAAATTGTTTTGGCAGTTTTGATTGAAAAAGGAGTGCCCTCCCCATATTGAGAACATGTTGATGCTTCCTTTCAACTCTTCCATTTTGTTGCGGGGATTCCACACAACTTGTTTGATGGACTATGCCTTTTGAGGCATAAAACTGTGGCATTGTAAATTCAGGACCATTATCGGTCCTTATAGTTTTAACTCTTACATTATGTTGATTTTCAATTAGTTTGATAAGGTTTTGTACATGCTGCCTTACTTCTGCTTTAGATTTTAATAAAATAATCTATGTAAAACTACTGAAATCATCAACCGCAGTTAAGAAATAAGAGTGACCATGGATAGAATGTATAGCAAGAGGTCCCCATATATCAAAATGAAGCAGTTCATAAGGTGAAGCAGCTTTGTTTAAACTAGTATTGTATGGCAATTTCTGGTGTCTAGCATAATGGCATACATCACAAATAGCCTTTGGATCAACAACAATAAAAGAAAATTCTGAATTAATAGAAATCATCCTAGAAATAGACAAATGTTATAGTCTAAAGTGCCATAAGGCATCTTCGGGTAGAAATTGAGTCTCAACTACTTGAACATTAGAACAAGAGGCATGTTTGGCATCAAACACTAAGTGATATAGCCCTTCAAACCTTTCAGTAGAACCAATCGTCCTCTGAGATTTCTGGTCCTGGATAAGATAGATTGAATCATTAAAGGAGACAACACAATTTAAGGTAGAACACAATTTTGACATTGAAATCAAATTTAGGGAAAAGTTAGGTACATACAATACATTTGTAATGAAGAAACCAGGGGAGAATGTGACAGTACCAACATGTTTTGCAATTGAGAACTGACCATTAGGTAACTTTATGCTAATTGGTTTTATTTCATTAAAGGTCTGAAAACTTTTTAATGAAGCACATATATGATCACTAGCACCTGAATCTATGATCCAAGAACCAAGGGAAAAACTATTAAAGGAAGAAGAAATGTTGATGTTACCTGATTTGTGTTTTTCAACTGGTGAATGACCAAACTGAGTGGTTGTGCTAACCTGGTTAGCTGTGCTAGCCGAATGCTGGTTAATACCAGAAGCTTGAATCAGAGTAAGTAACTTCTCATATTGCTCATGAGTGAAGCTAGGGGGGCAGTATGCATGTCTCCATTTGCTGAGAGATCTTCCTTCAATTCTGCTGCATCATTGTAGGTATTGTTTGCCATTGAGGCATTCCCTTTCTGATAATGTGGAGGAAATCCATGCTTCCTATAGCAAGTCTCCACTGTGTGTCCTGTCCTACCATAGTAAGTACACACTCTCTTTGATCTAGAGTTTTGCACAAAACCTTTTCCTCTTCCTTGTGGCCTCTTATAGTTAAGAACATTTATAAGGGCCTTTGAATCATCACTAACAATAAAGTTTCCTTGTCTTTCATGTTGAATGACCATAGAAAAAATGCGATTCATGCTAGGCAGTGGATCCATTAGCAGAATCTGAGATTTTACTACTGAAAAATTCTCATTCAAGCCGGTTAAAAATCTTATAGCATAATTAAGGGTATGGAATTGTCTAGCATTTCTCATTGCAGCACAAGTGCATTTAACAGGACAAGCACAACATAGAATAGGCATATATGTTTCAAGTTCTTCCCAAAGTATCTTTAATTCAGAGTAAAATTCAGTGACAGAGAGGGAACCTTGCCTGAGGCCATAGATCTCTTGTTGGAGCTCAGAAATTCTAATAAGGTCTCCTTGGGAGAATCTCTCCCTCAAATCATTCCACACATCAACAACATTCTCCAAAAAAACTATGCTCTGGCCAATAGATTCAGCTACTGAGTTTACAATCCATGAATGAATGATCATGTTGCAACGACGCCAAGCCTTGTAACTCGAATAAAAACTATCAGGAATAGGTATACTACCATCAACAAACTCAAACTTGTTCTTAGCACCCAAGACACGTCTCATGGATCGAGCCCACGCATGATAGTTCGAGCCATTCAGCACAGGAGTGAGCACTACATACGAAGGTCCATCTCCTATGTGAACATAATATGGACTAGAGGGATCTTGCGATGGGTCTGAGGGACCACCGCCATTGTTGTTGTTGCCAGAACCACTGCCACGTACCATCAAAGTTGCGCAAGGCAGAGAGCTAGATGCTCTCTGATACTATCTTAAGGTTTACAAAGGAACAAATATATGCATAAAAGTGAGGAAAAATGCACATGAAAGGAGACAATATGGAGAATTGTAGTAATGCCCAATTCATAAAATTACATTAGCTAGATGCTTTGTATTTATATGCAAAAGAAAGGTGTAAAATAGCTATTCTAGGAATTGCTCCACTGTATCCCATTCAGCCTACAAATCGTTGAGGTAGTTAAAATTGGAGGGAGGAGAAGGAATAGATGATTCTGGACGGAAAGTTGGTTGCTGCCCCTACTGAGTTGGCATTCTCAATGACTCATTCCTTTTACCCATTTTACCTGTGTGACCATGTGCATGCTGCTCATCTGCATTTGCATTATTTGCATCTTTTACATCATCATTCATTTTATAATTTGACATGTGTGACTTATTCAATTTGAAGTTTAATTAGGGTTCGCTCTTCTGTTGAATATTCCTTCTTGTTAATTTGGGAAAATATTATAAGCAAAATCAATCAATATCTTCAAATTGCAGCATGAGAAATCAAGCAGCAAGTGAGCGGAAACACTCCATGAAATGAAGCAAAATTAACTCATTGAAATAAATCATAAATTTCTATAATGCGGATTCAAACATTTTCATTATGATTTAATACTCTTTATAACTTTTTTTTTAAAAAAAATTTGCATCCGAAAGAAAAAATATTCAATGCATAGCTACAGAGACAATAAATAAAAAAATATATAAAAAGAAACTAAAATAACTAACTCATTAACACACACTATTGAGAATTCAAATATGAATATAACACGGATATGAGTAAAGAAGTCTCACATTAAATTAGAATGCACAAGGTGATGATCATATACAGTGGAAGGATTCATTAACTTAATGCCTTAAAGTTTTGAGTTGAGATGTAGCATCAGACTCACTGGTGTGGTTCCTTAATAAAGTCCATTGAAATATATCTCCTTGGTGTTTTTGGTACCCGCTGATCTTAATAAATGATGTCAAAGTCGATGGTTTGGATTAATTAAGACGAGTATTAAAGAAACAGTGGTATAAATAGAACTGTTGAATGCTTGGGCCAGGAAAAAGGCTTTTGCGAGAGGGGGAGTGTTAAAGACTCACACTTGAGGGGGATGATTGTTAGGAAATCAATTGAGTGCAACGTGGGTGTGAGTAAAGAATTCTCACCTTGGATGAGAATGGACAAGTGAGGACCATATATAGTGGTTGAGAGCATGACCTCGTAGAGCCCTCACTGCCTCCGATAGCTTCTCCACTTTGCGTGTTCCTGTCATACTAAAGTGTTGCTCTACGCTTATCAACCACCAATATGTCTCATCTTCTTCAAACATTGGAACTATCCTAGTTGAAATCAGTACCCATAGCTCCTAGATCGAGATTTGATACCAATTAATAGGAACTTGTTGAGATTAAGGGAAGAAAATATTATTTAGGCTAAATATTATCACTCAAACTATTGGTATGGCATCAGACTCATTAGTATGGTTCCTCCATAAAGTTCATTGAAATATATTTCTTCGGTATTTTAAGCTCCTCTAATCCTAATACATCCACACATGAAGATAAAATTATATACATATTTATAAAGACACACACATACATCTAATTTGAGCAGGAACAATATTCTTTCTTTAGAGATTTTAAATTTTCAATTATTCAAGTATAGAACTTCGAACAGTTTCTAATTAGTTAATCAGTCGTACAAAAGAAATTATCATCAGCCAACATTATATTATATGGTGACAGTATAACAAATATACGGTGTCAATTTTTAAAGTTGGTCATTCTGATTAATATTACAACATATTTAAAGCAAATAATAAAAACGTAGCTACATGCATTAATTTCAATTAAGTTTTTTTTTATTAAAAACACTGTAGTTAATTATCAAAACGAGCAAATGATTTTGATTCGGTGAACGATCCATTTACCTACTCATATAAATTAGAAAATTGATGCACAAATCAGAAAAAATATAATTCAACCCTCTCAGATAGAAGTTCATTGATCTTATCAAGTGGGATTTAAACATGAGATCATTAAGTTGGACTATATACTTAAGCTATTAAAATGATAATTTTCTAGTGATCCAAGGTTAATTTGTTGAGACATATGTTGAGAGAGAGAATTTTCCACATACCAAAAATAGATAATACGACATATTGGATAGATGAATGATGAGAATAATAGATTTTCGTGCTAAACCTTGTGAAGCAAACATTTCTTACAAGAAACTCAATTTCGCTGCCTGTCCGACCTTGAGAATAATAAACTCTCTGTCTCTCTATGTCTGCATGAGGGATAGAGAGAGAGAGAGAAATGGTGCAATATTCATAATTTCACAAAAAGAAAAAGGGTAAATATTTGAAGTCCTTGAAGAATTTAATTTCCAGAATCGAAGTTTATTTAAAGAAAAAAGTTGTATATATACATGGAAATAGTTTTTTGTCATGTTTTTATTTGTTAATGATGGAAGGAAAAATATTAAGAAACCAGGTCTAAGCTTAAAAAAATCTCGCAAAATATATTAAGAAAACCAAAATTAAAAGAAGAAGAAGAAGAAGAAGAAGAAGAAGAAGAAATAACTACCTACACTAGCTAGGAAAAGTTGTTGAAAGATAATTGCCCTATTTTTTGTTGATCAAGCATGAAAAACATATAGTGAAAGTGTGAAATTAACCAGCTTTTAGCTTGAAGTATATATAATTATGGACTCAAGGTCGAACAGACAACGAGATATAGATTACTCCAGCAAGAGAATGTTCACTTGACAAAGGAAAGCATGGAAATCACTCACCGTAAGCCTTTCCATCTGCTTTGTTCAAAAGCTTATCATCAAAGAGCGGAAACGATCATGTAGAATGTCTCTCAGGTAAAAGGGTGAATACTGATCGAAGAGACGTGCAAGCAGAATAGGTGGAAAGTGCAAAGGAGGGTTAGCTTTGAGTGCAGAAGCATATGTGGTCGATATATAGAGAGTAGAGCTCTTACATAAACATCTGTCAGACTAACTAGCAACATTGACTTTCAGGTATCCACCCTTGTGTGACAAGACATCAACCTATGCAAATAATTGTGTGTGAGAGAAAAGGAAGGGGTAGATACAAGAAGTTCAAGACGTTGAAGAGTAAATGAAGGGGGCTGTTGGTTTATCAACCACACCTACTAGGCTACCAGATAGTTTGAGTGATGCTATCCAATTAACTTGTTACATATATTTTTTTTGGTACATAACTTGTTACGTATATAAAAACTCAAATCTTATTCTTCACCACTAAATTTACCTAATCGATGTCCAATCAAATTTTTTTTGGCACTAAAAATATTTTTTATGCATAAAATAAAATCGATATACAACTCAATTATTTGTATGTTGATATCCCTTCGGTTTTTCTCCGCAAAAGTTGTTTTCCATATTCTTTTCCTACTTAAAATTATTGAGTATATATATATATATTTCCATTCAGCCCATACTCTCGTTTTGGGGGTGCGAATTCATATTTTCTTTATTTAGATATGTATATCATATATTGTTTTATTCGAGTTTTGGTTTGGGGAATGTGGTGTAAAATTTCACCCATATAACCAATAATCTAGATATTTTTTAAAAAATTATTTTATCAACAATTTTATTTGCGCACCACTTTCAAATTATTCTTATACCACTTTTTTAATAATAAAATAAGAAAAACACAATTCCTAATAAGAAATGATATTTACACACCAAGAAAATCACATCATGTTTACATTTGTTTTGTTTGAAAAATAAAAGATATAGAGAAAGTGGGTTGAAAAATGTATTTTTATTATTAAATGAAGTAGTATATGAATGAAACAAGAAAAATAGTGTGTAAATATTATTATCTCTTTCAAATACTCTTTCTCAAATTTGTTTTTCCCCAAATAAATAGATGTAACAAAATATGTAAAAATAGTATGTAAGAATTGTATTCATTTTTTTTTTACATTGTAATTGTCCAAGTAATTTTAAATTGAGGTGATAGTTAGATAGTTTTATTCTCTTATTTATTCTTGGTACAATATGATGGTTGGTTTAAAATTAACCTTTTTTAAAAAATCAATATATGTAACTGTTTTGTTTGGAATAAATAGTAGAACCGTCAAAATAGGTCAAGTCTGATAAGTTAGTTAGTCCGACAAAATAGACAGGTTAAGCTAACAAAAATGAACACAAAAATTAAAAATAACCTAAATTAATCTGATCTGAATGGGGTAGCCCGCAACGAACTGGCTCGACCCAGTCCGTTAAAATTAATTACATAAGGGTGGACTGGACTAACAAAATATCAGTTTAAAATTCACATAACCTGATCTGACCCAACCCAAAAAAAATCTGATCCGAACTGACCCAACTTATTTTGACAGTAATACTAAATAGGTTCTTTTATATGGGATTGGACTATCGGGTATTATTTAAGCTACATTGCAATGGTTTAAAAGTTAAATTAAAATTTTATTCATTATAAGTTCACTTAATTTCAATATAATCTTTATAATTTTTTGTTAAATCAGTTATTACATTTTAAAATAATTTTTATTATAACACTGTTAATTTAATTTTTATTAAATATTTTATAAAAAAAGTCTGTATTGAATAAATAAACACTTATCCAAAAAAAAAGAAACACTTATTGGAGTGTAAAAGTACTTATTGGATATTTTACAAAAAAAATATATAAAAAACACTTATTGAATGCATTACAGAAAAAGAAACATATAAAAAAATATTTGTTAACTAAATAATGATGTTATAATGATATTATAACTTATAACAGAGGTTGACAATATCAACTATTTTATAAATATTTGTCAATGTGAAGAATGTAAAAAGAAAAAAAAATATAAAAATTAAATTGAAAAAGAATAAAAATTATAAATATCAAAATTTTAATTTAATCTAATTTTAATGTTGTTCAATGTTTGAATGCATGTAGTATAATCAATAGTACTGTTTTGCATTATTTAATTTTAGCGTAAATAATGACTTTTCTTTAATTAGATTAAATTCATGAATTGATGGAGATGCGTACCATGCAACTAAAAAGGAAAAAAAGAAAAATCAATAGTACTATTTGAAATCACGTGATGCCAAATTTTATTTGAATCTAACCCATAGACTTATAAAGCATACGTCTGCGGATACGACCTAAACACGCATAACCGAATATGGATAAGGAAAACACATTAACTTCAAAATAGAATACGGATATATATATATATATATATATATATATATATATATATATGGAGGATCAAAATTAATTGTAAGTTTTTTTTGACTTTATTTCATTTTTAACTGTTAGATCCACTTTTATTTAATGGTTCTTTTTAATGAAATAATCTTATATAAAGTAGATCTAATGATTAAAATTTAAGTAAAAAAACTTCTACACCTTTGTGTAAAATTATATATATATATATATATATAATTTTCAAAATTTTAGAAAAAAATTCATAATTCATTAATATCGTTTCTATAAGTTTGAAGATTTATAATATTTTAATATATGTATATATGTCGATATTTGTTATCTAATAAGTCTCTCTTAAAAAAATATAAACATAATTTCTATTGATATAATCTAAAAAATCTCTTAAACTAACTTCTCCTAATAACTAATCATGTCATATAATCGTATATGCGCAAAAAAAAACTAGATGGAATATTGGTGTGAAATGAGCTTTTTGTGTGACAACGAAGTGGATAACTTGGTACGAACAAAGGTAAAGGAAACAGATGAAAAAAATATTGTGTGAAAAGATAAAACTTAAAAGTATAATAGTGACGTGTGAAAAGATAAAACTTAAAATACTGGTATGTGAAAATAATGGCTTGAGACGTCACTCATGTGAGTTTGAGTGAGTTCTGAAACTTACTAATTGAACGTTAATCATAGAAACTAAGTTTTTTTTTAAGAAAATATTAATGGGTTGTGTTAGTCGTGTCTGTCGTGTTCGATCGTGTCCGAAGTGTCTAAGTGTCAGAAGTGTCTGAGCGTGTCCAAGACGTGTCCAATCTGAAAAAATAATCTTTTTTAATCAGACATATTTAGACACACATGACACGTATGTCGTACGGGTGTATCCATATGTCTGATACGAACATGTATCCGACACGCAGACACACCTCATAGCCATAGACATATCTATTTAAAATATTTTTTAGTGTTAAACACATAACAACAATATGCCATTTTGTCTTTTGTTTTAAAAAGAATAGAGTAAGTATTAAGTACTAATCTTTCAATCTTTATTACATTCATTCATGCAATTACCAAAACATATAAGAGAATTACATGACTTCGAAACATATTGTGGCCACGATAAGTTGATGTCTAAGCAATAGCTAATTATATATTTAAAGGGTGTAGAGATACTTCATAATTTTATAAAAAATATATATAAGAGAAATTAATTATTAAAAGATAATTTTGAAAAACATTTTAATAAATAATTTAGTGTAAGATTAAGCATGATTAATTAGATGGTCTTCTTGGTCATAGTTTAAAGAATAATGATATATTAGTATATATCAAACGGTTGTTTTGTACATATATATATCAAACGATTTTTTTTGGTACATATATATCAAACGATTTTCTAAAAATTATTGACACATCATTTAATGTGCAAAATTTAGCATCTCTGACAAATAATATTATTTACAAAGACTTACACATATATTATTTCATATTTGCATAATTTTTATTATTTAATTTCAATTAAATTTACAGTATTTTTTGCACATCAAGATACTAATTATACCACCTTATACAAATGTGAAATAATGTACTTTTTAATAATGTGTACCAAATATTATCTATCTCAAACAATTTAGGACAAATTATTATATATATATCTGGTATAAGCTAATAGAGTATTATAATATTTAACATGTATCATTTCAATTATATGTCGTAATACA
Source organism: Ormosia emarginata (assembly GCA_029884605.1). Lineage (NCBI taxonomy): Eukaryota > Viridiplantae > Streptophyta > Magnoliopsida > Fabales > Fabaceae > Ormosia > Ormosia emarginata. Next base: position 6,550,583 of record JAQQTP010000059.1, on the reverse strand, counting down.
CTTTTAATAAATTGGTATGAAATATTAAGATTGGAGACCTGCAGTGAATGGATGAAAGGATTTACTCATATAATTAATATAAATTAGAGACTAAAGCGAAGGATTTTATATTTTATAGTTACTCTTTAGATCAAAGAGTAAATTAACAATTTGGTACTCCACTTGTAATTTAGTCTATAAATTTAATTATATATAAAATTTAGTCACTAAATTTATAAAACTTACATCAAGTTAGTCATTTTTAAAAATTAAAATTGAGATTAAAAAAATTAAATTGATACATAATTTATAAAATTAGAAATTAATTTATACACATAATTAAATTTAAGAATTAAACTGTAAATGAAAAATATTTTTTGAGATTAAGTTATTAATTAAATAATAGATCAAAGTTTGTCAAGTATTAATAAGTTAAGGGTTTTTGTTAATGTTAAGGTATTAAAAATAAAAAATATAAATATTTAATATTTCAAAAGTTAAAAAAATTTAATAATTTTTTAAAATAATTTAAATAAATAATAAATAATATTTTAATTTCTACTAAACACATGTTATCAAAACCCATAAGTTAATAACCCACATAATTTACTGTCACACGCTAATATCACAGTGTAGGAAGAGAAATGCGTGTCTAATGAATCATGATTATGTGCATGTGGAAAGCAAATCTCTACTCGCCATCATTTATTCTGCCATCGATCCAGATAAATTATTGCATGTTGTTATAGCACAATAAATATATATTTAAAATTAAATCTTTATTATTAATTTTAAACTAATAATAATTTAAAATTTATGTTTGTTAAAAAATTAAAAATCACAAAATTTCTGTCATCGTGTATTGCACAGAACTCTCTTTCTCTCTCTGCAATCTGAGTCCAAACCAAATAGTGCAGCAAGTCAAAGCACATATAAAACCCAAAACCCCTTTGAAATTCACCCATTTCTTCACTCTCCTCTCTTTCACTCTTTCCCTCTCCAAAATCAAAGCAAGATGAGCCATCAGGTGGTAGAGACCTATTCCTGCATGCCGTCCACCGAGCGTGGCCGCGGAATCCTCATCTCCGGCGATCTCAAATCCAACTCCATCATATTCACTAACGCCAGATCCGTCGTCATCATGAACCTCCAAAACCCCCTTCAGGTTTCCGTCTACGGGGACCACGCCTACCCTGCCACCGTGGCGCGATTTTCCCCCAACGGTGAGTGGGTCGCCTCTGCTGACGTGTCCGGCACCGTCAGGATCTGGGGCACCCGCAACGATTTCGTTTTGAAGAAGGAGTTCCGGGTCCTCTCGGGTCGGATCGATGACCTTCAGTGGTCCCCCGACGGCCTCAGAATCGTGGCTTGCGGCGAAGGCAAAGGGAAGTCCTTTGTTCGTGCTTTCATGTGAGCTTCTCCTACTCTGTTTGGTTGCTGAGAAACTGATGGAAATGCTTGATATGTTGAATTTTTCTTCGAAACTAGCCTTATTTGATGTGTTTGGTTGTGATCTCTAGTGTTAAAATCCTTTCCTCTGAAAAAAACAGGTTGTTGATTGTGATCTGAAAGAAATTTCAAGGCATTTCTCTTTGGCGTTTGACTCTTGCAGTGATCTATTTGACTATAAGGATCTCTTACATGTGAACTTTTCAAATTACATTATGTAATTTAGATTTACTCCCTATAGATAGAAATAATATAAGGAACACATCTAATATGCAGTAGCAAGTGCAGAATTTATCTTTTTTGTTCATTGCTTGTCAGAGCAAGATGTAATGGTTGCTTAACTTTGCTTTGATTTATTAGTTGGTGTAGGTCTACTTTTTAATGCTTTTATATATATGTATCTGTCCACACCCGTGAATAATTTTGGCTTATTCTTCCCCTTTTCTGTTGCATAATGGTTGTATCATTGTGATATTTACTCTGAAGTCTGATGAACTCTGCAATGGATAGGTGGGATTCAGGAACTAATGTTGGTGAATTTGATGGTCATTCAAGGCGAGTTTTAAGTTGTGCATATAAACCAACAAGACCTTTTCGCATTGTCACATGTGGAGAGGATTATCTGGTGAACTTTTATGAAGGACCACCATTTAGATTTAAGCTATCTCACAGGTATAGTATGAAAAACTTAATGGTGTTGCAGTCCTTTCATGATCTGAGAGTAGTCTTTCGCTGAAATTTGTCTGTGTTATTCCTTCTTTAGAAAAAGAAAAACGAAAAATAAGGAAGAACTGATATCACAATAATTTGGTTATGTGCAGGGATCATTCAAATTTTGTCAATTGTGTAAGATATTCTCCAGATGGCAGTAAATTTATAAGTGTAAGTTCTGACAAAAAGGGTATCATATTCGATGGAAAGAGTGGAGAGAAGATCGGTGAGCTGTCCTCTGAAGGTGCCCATACTGGTAGTATTTATGCTGTCAGCTGGAGTCCTGATGGAAAACAAGTGAGCTAACTCCTCTGAGTACTTTTTTTATTGATTATTGCAAAGACCCACATCCCCTGATATACTGACCCCCTTTTCCCGTCCATTTTCTCTCTCTCTCTCTTCTTTTGTTTTATAATACATGATGTTGATCACTTAACTTTGTTTTCCTTTAGAAGTTAACATATTGCAAAATATTGAACTTGGCACTTTCGTATAACCTAAGTTGCATGGATACGGGTACGAGTAACGGTACCGGTATGGGGTACAACAAAATTTCTAAAATTAGGGTATGGATGCGGTATATATTATATAGAAATATAAAAACATAAACAGTAAAGTAATTAAATCGTACTTATCAAAAAAATTAATTAAATCAAAAGATAAATACAATTCTTATAATGTTCTAACTACAAGGTTTCAACAAAACTCCATAAAGTATTTCAAGTAAGCAAAAATATATAAAGAAGGTGCATGATTTGAAGGGAGTGAAGTAGTAGTTTGTTTCATTTAATAGCAAATCAAACAACTTAGCAACAAAAGTTGGTGTTTTGCATAGACTGATGACTTGTACTTGATTGATATCAGGTACATACTTATCAAGTGAGTATTGGGTAAGTATCCATGTGTACTCAATAAGTACCGGTATCGGATACATACTTGGTACGGGTACGACAACCATTTCGGAGTACCCATGCATCATATCATATAGCCTTTTGTGTTTTTTTATTCTCAATAAACTAAGAAACATGTGATAAAGTAAAATACATGAAGTAACAACTTGTTTCCTATAAATGCTTTGCTGTGGTAACATTTTGAAGACAATTTATGATGCATACAAGTTAAACATGACTTACATTAAAACTAAGGAAGTGGGAATTTGAAATACTTTCTTTTTATTTACTTCTTATACTAGCTTGACATATATTTGACATTTCCATTATGTTGCTCTCAAAGTGATGCCATTTGTGCCTCTGTTTTAACTTTTAAGTTTTGTTTTGTTTTCTTATCTTGTCTTTGGGAAAATTTTCTATCAAGTTTAGAGGAATTTTTATAGATAAACGTTGAATTTTAGACCTACATTTGAATTTTGAAAGCAATAGATATTTGCAATTTTACTTCTTGATGTTGTCATACATGTTTCGATTGCTTGTTATGGGAGATGTTAGGCGTGGATAGCAGTCTAAATGTTAGATACAATTTGTACAGTTCAATTAGTAAAATGCTTGTGCTACTTAACTTTTGAGTTTGTAATTAAACTCTTGTATTTACTGAATTGTTAAATTTTTTCCCCATTGCTTTTCTACTTGTCTTTTTTGCTCAAGTATCTTTTCTCCCTTTTCCTGTAATGCATGTTTTGAGTAATGACAATCTGATGTTCAATTGTAATGATATCTTTAGGTGCTGACTGTATCTGCTGACAAGTCTGCAAAAGTATGGGACATATCTGAGGACAATAATGGAAAGGTGAAGAAAACATTGACTTGTCCTGGCTCAGGTGGAGTTGAAGACATGCTAGTGGGGTGCCTATGGTTGAATGATTATCTTGTCACTGTTTCTCTTGGTGGGACAATATCTATATTTTTAGCAAGTGATCTTGATAAAGCCCCGACAACATTTTCTGGACATATGAAAAATGTTTCTTCCTTAACTATTCTTAGAAGTAACCCTAGAGTGCTCTTGTCTAGCAGTTATGATGGCTTAATAGTTAAGTGGATTCAAGGGATTGGATATAGTGGCAAATTACAAAGGAAGGAGAATTCTCAAATCAAATGCTTAGCAGCTGTAGAAGAAGAGATTGTTACATCCGGATTTGATAATAAGGTGAGTGTTTTGCTTATATTCTTTGGTTAATATGAGAATGATAATCATTACATTACGTTTTACTCAATTTCCATTTCTTCCAGTTTAATTTGGATAAAAAAACTAGTGGTGTTTGTCATGTGCATTTAAATAATATACTATGATTTTTTACTTGATGAAATAAATTATTTATATGGCATTCTCCATGTGAAGTATGTTGGTAATAAAGTTTCAGATAAATCTCCATAATGCACTTGGCTAAATCTCTTGATTTGGAGACCCATTAAACGAACAGAAGTATATTTTAAAAAAGTAACAAGACACTTATTCAGATTACTTTATCAGTTTGGTCTAAAATCTAATGCTGTTGTGGCTTTATTTTGTGTACCCAATATATTTATTTCTTTTGACCTGTGGGTGATGTAAGGACCATGTCTCTCCCCTACTAGTGCTATTGCCACTCACTAAATGGCGACATTCACAATTGCTTAATTAATCTGGAGATATTATAGTTTGGCAGTTAACATTCTTATTTATGTCTTGACCTCACCTAGACACATCGATTTTGTTCACTGATCAGTATCTATTTTGTTGTTTATTGTTCCGGGGAAAGATGTATAAGAAATTGTTGTTTATGTTGTATATTATGATATTCTCATACTCATTGTTAGAAAGCCGTTCAATGAATGTGACATAGATCTTCATTTGATGATGTTTTTTATGAAAGATATGAGCAAATTAGTGGTGGGCCAAATTTCAAGGCATCTGCAATATTTGAAACTTATGGAAAACAATTTGATTTCTTCCTCTTATACTATCATTTCCTTTCTCTCCTGACAACCAGATATGGCGAGTTTCTTTACATGGGGATCAGTGTGGAGATGCTGAAGCCATTGATATCGGAAGTCAACCAAAGGACTTGAGTGTTGCACTTCTATCTCCTGAACTTGCTCTGATTTCAATTGATTCAGGAGTTGTCATGCTACGTGGCACAAAAATTGTGTCAACCATTAATCTTGGGTTTATTGTGTCAGCATCTGCAGTCTCTCCTGATGGAAATGAAGCCATTATTGGTGGACAGGATGGTAAATTGCACATATATTCCATTTCTGGTGATACACTTGTAGAAGAGGCAGTCCTTGAGAAACATCGGGGTGCTATTAGTGTCATACGTTATTCTCCAGACATTTCAATGTTTGCATCAGGGGATGTCAATCGAGAAGCTATAGTGTGGGACTCTGCCTCCCGAGAGGTAAGTGCAACTATGAGCTTTGATAGCCAAAAGTAATATGTTTAATGCTTTATCTCTGTGTTTATTGTGCTTTTAAATGTGTGTGTGTGTGTGATTGCAAGAAAGAGAAATTCTTGCATGATTACTTTACTTGTGTAACCTTTTTGACACATTTTTTTGCAGGTGAAGCTTAAGAACATGTTGTACCATACTGCTCGGATAAACTGCCTTGCTTGGTCCCCTGATAGCTGTAGGATTGCTACAGGATCACTTGACACATGCGTCATCATATATGAAATTGACCAGCCTGCATCTAGTAGAATTACCATAAAGGGTGCTCACTTAGGTGGGGTTTATGGTTTAGCATTCACTGATGAGTATAGTTTGGTTACCTCAGGTGAGGATGCTTTTATCCGTGTTTGGAGGATAACCCCTCCATGACAGATCAAGGTCAGTTTGGAAGATGTGAATGTGGGAAATATTTGTTGGATTTCAAATTTATTCCTTTATAAGGCTTCCAAAATACAAAGGCTGACTAGAATGTGCTTATCACCACAAGTTGGGGGTTACCTAAAAGACAAATGAGCTTTTTCTGATTGTTTGGTCATATAGCAAAAGGACTTATTGCAAATTGCAAGCATCGGTTTGGTAGTCACTGGACTTTGCAGTATGAAGTTGGGGGCCATTTCTTGTAGCCACTTTTAAAAGTAGGTGCTTTTTGTGAGTTTCAGTATCTAGACAATGATGGTGCCAATCCACATCACTCTATTTATCTTGGTTTGCTCTGGATAAAACCAATTTATAATAGAGATTATGAATAGTTGTGCCAGAGTTTTGTAGCAAAGGATCTAATCTTGAATGCATCACAGGGGAACAATATGGGTAGTGCGAGTTATTGTGTTGAAAGTGCTGATAGACTAGAGAACACAGGCAACGATTTCTGCACACCTAGCTCCCTGAAGGCTCCATATGGGTTTCTCTTTACAGGATACTCAATCGGCTCATCCTGTTCGTGGCCAGATTGATTGTGCTGCTTTGTTTGTAGTTGGTATGCAACTATGTTTGTTGTTTGTTAATTTGTTGAATGTGATTTAAAAAAAATAAAGGAAAACTTTTGTTTAGGATTTGCGTACGTTTTCAGAATTAAACTAGATTTCACGATTCATTAATTTTAAAGAGTAATGGATCCAATATATTTCAAGTTTTCAGAAAACTACAGGATTGGGTCCAAATTGTATAAAAAATTACATATTAATGTAATATACAGAGTAAATGGCAATGCCAGTGCATTAACTATACATATGTTAACGGTGGGGGCAGAGCAGACATATATGCGAAGAAATTCATCTAGAAGGGAGAATTTGTGACAGTAAAGTTGTGGCTTAGTTTCACAATATGTTCTAAATCAAACATCATTATTATGGGGCTGTACTCAAATATAGAGGTTTGTAGGTTGTAGGATCTGGCATTGAATCCCAAACGGAGAATGCACTTGAGCACCTCATCCATTATTGAGTCATTTAAGGGAAGTGCCTGTCAATCACATCCTTCAAAGTCCCTGTTCTATTTACCCATTCAAGCCCTTTATCGGTGTATGTTTTGGAGTTGAAATTCGTTGTGAAGAAACGATCAGCTTCTAGCCTCCTACACATCATAGTCACCGAAGAAAAGCACAAGTCAATGATAAATTTTCTTTCTGTTTTGTGGTTTGTTGCTTACTCTATAGTCTATAGTGCTGGTCTTACCTTGAAGGCATCATTAGGAAAAAAATAAATAAAAGCGGTCTCACTGAAAGCAAAACCTTTTATCTTCTCTGCATGGATACCCACTATCAAGTAAGAGAATGTCTAACATGGACTACTTAAAAAGTGGTACATGAATGAATTATGATTTTTGAACTATTAATTTATTGTTAAAATAAATCAATGGTTCAGATTAAAAAATAAATTTTAATTAATAATATTTAAATTCGTACAAAATTTAATTTAATTAATTTTTTTTTACAAATAACTGTATATGTAAATAACTTATAAATTTTAATTAATAATTTTTTATACACCTAAATTTATATATAAATACTATCATATTAAAAAAAAATCTATTAGTAGACCCAAACTTATTAAATTCATATTAGCATCCTCCATCAAGTCTAGCTTCTCAACATCGTCTCCATATACCTCTTTGAGAGCTTCAATGACCTCTTCATCTGTTAAATCTTCCCACTTGCTAATAGGGATCATTAGTAAGTTTCTTCTGAATTCATTATACCTCGCAACTCCCCTTTCTCTATCTCTATAAAATAATAGAAAATTCATCATTTTAGAACAAGCTGGTTATATAAGATTACAAAAGAATTCTTGCAAACGTACTATAAAAAAAGAAGTTCGAAGGGAACTACCTTCCGTGGTAGCTATGTCAACAGGAGATTCAGGTCTATCCTCTCCATTAATATCATGGGCAATGAGAGTCCTCATCCATGTTGGATAGTTCCATAAAGAAACTGCTCCACATGACTGATGAACCGTGGATACTAGCATTTGCTCCATTCCTACTTTTGATGGAGACGTTCATCATGTACCCATGCGCCAAGTGGGTTTTACCTACTATAATTGGTCATTTGGTTTTTCTTTCTTTTCTTTTTTTTTTTTACTTTTTAAATTCAAAATTCTTGTTTGTGAACCTGAGTGGGTGTGTGTATAAATATTATTAGTTAAAATATATATAAAAAAATTGTATATACAATTAATTATTTGTAGCAAAAAAAATATATAAATATTACTTAGTTGAAATTTATAAAATTTTGTGTATATATAGTAGCCTATGGTGTATATATATATATAAGAGGAGTAATTCAAGTTTTCTACATATGAGTTTATATGTGAGCGTAAATATTATCAGTTGAAATTTGTAAACTTTATATATATATATATATATATATATATATATATTTTTAAATATGAGCTTATATGTGATACGTAAATATTATCAGTTGAAATTAAACTATATATATATATATATATATATATATATATATATATATATATATATATATATATATATATATATATATTTATGACAAAAAATAAATAAGTAAAATGTGACATTTACTTCAAGTTTTAGGTCATCAATATCAACCATTGATTTGATTTTATGCCAAATCAATTGTGTTGGTACTTGGTGCATGACTATTGTGGGTGCATGTTAAACATTTCCTTTTTTTATACCTTTCTTTCCCCTTCTTTTCCCAACAATTCCTTGATAGGCACCCTGAAAAACATATTTGCAATTGAACTCAAATACCCTTCTCATCACAAAACTTAACACTCTTGAAAAAGGGTTTTCATGTTTGCTTTACACACAAAGCAGGGAATTTTAAAGTGAAAATGCAAGAATCATAGTTGTATGACTCATATCAACTTGACCGATCAGATCGAAAAATTCGTGACCCGATTCAATTCTTGTTCATTATGAATTTTTTCAATGAATCAGTCAAACTCAGATAACCCAAGTGACTTGCCCGGATGAGTTGGTTCAATTAACCTAATTTTCTTCCTTTTAATTGAAACTTCAAAAATGCAATTTATAAGATTTAAATACAATACCTATTAACCCTTATCATGAAATGCATTTTACTACTAAACTATATGTTCTTGTTGAATAATATGCTCAATTTTTTAATTTATATTATTATACAACTAATAGATTATTATCATCGTTAGTTTGAAATTTTTTTTATATAATATTTTTTAAATAATATGTTCTACATAAAGTAGTATTTTTGTATAATATTTTTTGTTTAAATTTTTTAATTTGACCACTTGACCCGTTGTCAAACTATTGACTTTGTAACTTGACTTTCTGATTGAATCCACGCTTGGTCTAAATTATACAAATATGACCGGAACAATGAGAGGGATAAGAATGTACTTTTCAAGTATTGGAGGGCATTTGTCTTCTCCTGTTATACTTGTAGGCTTGATGTTTCTAAGGACAATCTCGTCAGGTAACAGTGAATGCATTCTGTAAACACTCACAAACTCTTCAGTAAGTGAATAGGGAACTCCATGATCTCTTGGCTTCCTAAGACCAACCAATTCACTAAGTATGGATCCACAAATGTTTCCAAATAAATTCTTAAATTTCTTCTCCAAAAATCCATACCTGCCAAAAGAAAAGAAATAAGTATCACTACAGCTGCAAAGAGTACTGTTATTATATCAAAATAGCTTGTTTCCTCTTTCAAAATATTACATCCTTTTGCAATGTTACTTAGACTTACCAATTGATCCTCATCCCTGCCAAGAGAGTATCAAACTTAAGAGTTCTACTGTCCAATCAATTGTGTGGATTTTTGCAGTGACTGCTGAAATCACCAATCTTGCATGCATATAGAGCTGCTCATCATCAAGATCAGGATAGTGCACCTATATAAGCAAAGAACAATGCCGTGCATTATTATTTGAGGCAAAATTAGTGCAAAGCCAGTAAATGGAGACAAGATGTGCAACAGATGGAAGGAAGTTATTTGAGGTGTGTAAAGTTATGTTATCATGGAATTGTATTAATCTTTAAAAATATTTTTATACGTATTAAATAATAATGTAAATATTTAAAAGATAATGTAATAAATCATGCCTAATAAAAAAATTCTCAGGAAATTGATTTACTTTTAGCATATCACATAAGGCATTGTGCTCTTTGACAAACAAGGCCTGTATAAGGGAAAAGCCAGCTCAGCAATTTCGAACATCACTTGAGATAGGAATACCTTTCTCATCATGCTCAAGAAGCCCATCTTCTGACATCTTCAGCTTTTCCTGTTTGAATGTCCTCACTCTTCTCATGTCTTTCTCATTATTCCCATATATGACGCTTCCATCCCTAATCCACTCACAAAAAAATCAAGCTCAGAAAAATCTGAGGAATTTTTTTCCCATCAATTACTTTATTGTGGGTTTAAAACTAGGTAAGAACTAAGGGGAAAAAAACAAAATAAAGAAAAACATTTGAGTAGACTATAGCGATACATTAAACTGAGGTTCTTCTAATAAGAATCCTGTTTGTTGCACCAATTCTTCTATCAACAAAAGGCTCTTACATTTGTTGGATCATCAAGAGGATGTTTTTATTCCAAAATTTAGTGAACTTGTGCTTCACTCGTTAATGAAGATATAAAGAGCCCGTTTTGAATTTCTTAGTCTTGAAAAACTTAAACCCTAAACGTCACCAGATTCAGTGTACTTACCACCAAGGAGTCCTTGTGTTTAGGAAGCCAGCCTTCATATATGAAGAGCCCGTTTTGAATTTCTTAGTCTTGAAAAACTTGAAAGGCTTTAAAGGACACCTAATTGAATAAGAAAATAATCATTTTGCATTCCTAAAAGGTGATAAGAAAAAGTGATTGAGTGATTAAGTGAAAGAAAGTGATAAAAAAAATATTAGATGAGGTATAAAAATAAATATATGTAGTTATATACTATTTGATATAAAAATATAAGAATTGAATTGAATAACTATCAAAGCTCTACGTTCCACCTGTTCCAAGAATTAGGCAAGAAAAGATGTACTTTGCTAAGATCAAAATTACAAAAAACCCACTATAGTTTTGGAAAAATTGATTGACAAAGTTAGACGATAAGATTATGTCCTTGTCATGATTTTGGCATGACTCATTTGGTGTCAAGATAGAGAGCAAGTTTTATGCATGGTGCTAGGAGCAATGCTAAATAAGCAAGTAACTACTCACACAAAATTCAAATTTCAATTTTGTATCACTAAAATATTATCTCTGTATTTGTGTAAAGTTCATATAAATACTTTTTTGCATTGCATGCATTTAAACACGGATCAAGATACTCTTTTATTCTAACAGAAACAAGGTGAAATCTTGTTTCATATTCATTTACTTTTAAATTTTTTAATTAAATCATTTACCATCTAAAATGAATGGTGAGATATGAAACATAATCTCATCTTTTTCCTGTTGAAACATGAGAAGATACTGGTCTTTTAAATACAATTCAATATATAACTCTTCACATAGTTGTGACTTTTTGTTTCTATAATTTTTGTACAATAGTCATTACTCATTACCTGTTCCGTGTCCTCTAAATGGTCAATCCAGTCATGAATCATTAACTGTATCCATGAGCAGGCTATCATGTTGAATTGCTTCCCTGTGTCTGAAACTCTTTCTTGCTAGGAGCTTTGAGGCTACAGCGGTTGGTCGAGGGTCTAGTAACTGCACAAATACATCATGAATCATCTTTATTGATATGAGAATAATGGCATGATGGAGATAAAAATAATTGGGGATTTAATAATCATTTTGCACTTATCTTTTGTCATATATGAAAATAACAATAGTATATAACTTAAATCTCTTATTTCATGCAAGGGCAAAAATATATAAAACTTCCTCGGAGACTGAAAAAACAAGAACAGAAACTAGTCATCATAATAATTCACAAACACAAAGCTCTTGGTTTACCCCATAATCCAACGTGGCCGGCGGCATATTCCGGCCAAAGAAAGTTCCCTGGCTACCAATCAAATTGTCTGTGGGGTGGTTGCACTTACCGTCCGGTGTCCGATATGCATATTCTTGCGTATCATACATGTGGCCATTGACTCCTCCAACATGAAGGAGATTGTAATGATAGTGCAAGTGCCTCCTAATTCCCAACTATACTAGCTCCAACAACAGGAGAAACAACACTGGCAGCCTATGCCACAACCCAAGTTTGTCCACAAAATGTATCACCTATACAAATAATAATGGCACATAAAAGTCACTAACATGTATATAGCAATATAACTAGCTTGAATTTTAACATAAATTATGAACACATAATTAAAGAGAGAGAGAGAGAGAGAGACATGTGGTGCTACTAATTAATATAGAAGAGTATGGTGCCGAACAGGGTCATTTTGGCCACAATAGGGAGGAGTTGGGGATGAATGAAGGGTGCAGAGAAAAGAGAAAACGCCATGACTTCTTTGGGGAACTTTGTTATAATATTTGTCTGATTTTTTTTAAAGCACTTTCAAGTGCTTTAATTTATAAGTGCTTTTTTCACTTTTGATCTGCTGCGAGATCAGCTAGTGATGCATAAGGTGGATGAGTTTGTGATGAAGTTAATGCAAAACCTGCCTCTCTTTCTGTTCATTCAATGCTTTAATGGATGTCCCTAGCCTCTATGACACTTCTTAGGAATGGACGCGTTTACAATACAACAACAATGGGTTGTTGTATACAACACCCATTTTACCGTCAATCACAAGTTTTCAATTTTTTTTTTTTCTTTTTTTTTTATTTGACTAAATGTATGTGTTATTAAAGTGCGTGTAAATATTATTAATTAAAATTTATATTTATATATATAATTATTTATATAAAAAAAATAATTTGATTGAGTCTCTATACGATTTTAAATGTATATAAATATTAATAATTAAAATTTATAAAAATTTTTGCATGTAAAATTATTTATGAAAAAAAATGATCTAACTTTTTTACGTGTGAATCTAGATATGTATAAAAATATTACTAACTAAAATATATAAAGTTTTCTGTATAGTTACCTATAACAAAAAAAAAATCTTACTTATACTCGAAGTTACATGTGATCAATAACCACCGTTGATTTGAATTTTTCCACATATCAACGGTGATTTTTGCTTCAGGTATGCATCTTGTTGTATTGAAAACGTAACCGTAAGGAGTTGGTGTTCAGTTTTTAGTTTAAAAATCGTTGTCCAGAGTTTTAAATTTGCAGTAACTTCTACGTAGGTTTCACTTAACTCAATGTCCAAATAACTAGTAGCTAGTGTATTACATATGTATGCATGTATTACATATGAAGAGATGGTGGTAGAGGTGAGTTTAAAAGATGGTGAAGATGAGTGTTGTTGGAGGGTGGAGATGGTTGTATGTGGTGGTCTCACGTGGTGGCTTGAAGGGTGGAGGGTGGTGACTATGATGAGGTGTTTATGGAAGATGGTGAAGAGGAGTGAGGTCGAAGATGAAGTGGTGAAGATTGATGAATGTAGTGGAAGTCCAAGATTGGTAGTGAAAATAAGAGAAAAAAAATACGATGTTGGAAGTGTTACGTTAGAATCATAAAAAGAGAATGCATGCGGGTCCTCCGCTTGAAAGGTAGGATGGTATTAGTAGTTTACAAAAAAAAAGTGGAGGCAACCTCTTGAATGTGATTGTGTGGGACTATACGTGAATGAGTGGAGTATGTAGTGGTAAGAAGGGATACATGATTGGGTAATTGTGTGGGATTGGGTACATGATTGGGTAGTTGTGTGGGATTGGGTACATGATTAGGTAGTTGTGTGGGAGTGGGTACATGATTAGATAGTTGTGTGAGAGTGGGTACACATGATAAGGTAGTTGTGTGGGATTGGATACGTGATTGGAGTGGGTGTGTGTGAGTGCAGTGTAATTTTTTTTTTTCGAAAATAAATTTTTTTTTTATAATTTTTATATCTTTTTTTTTTACATTCAAAAAAAATAAAACAAAATGATAAAATAAAATGGACTAAGACATAATTAGAGAATTTAGTCAAGAATATGGATAATTATTAATTTTTTTTATCTTTTCCTTTTTTTTCTTTTTTTTTTAATTTTTTTTTGTCCTGACAATATTGGATGTTCACAGTCACCGAAGAAAAGCACAAGTCAATGATAACTTTTCTTTTTGTTTTGTGGTTTGTTGCTTACTCTATAGTCTATAGTGCTGGTCTTACCTTGAAGCCATCATTAGGAAAATTGATAAAAACTTAGATTTCTCTGGGAAAATATGGAAATGAACTCTTTATAGCAAAGGAAAACTTATATAAACCCTCAAAGACATAAGTAAACTAAGAACATAAATAACATAAAAGATGGAAAAGATAGAGACACTGCAGACTCTTCAAGGGGTCTGCTTTCTCTCTACCCAAAGGCCCCAATCATTTACTCAAATGATTAGATGCATTCTCTCCTCTTTCACTTCCCTAGTTATTCTCTCTATTAACTGTCTATTCATTTGTCATAACTCCTAGGTAAATGCTAAGTGTTGCCTCTATTAAATTCTCTCCACTCAATTAGCTGCCATATAAATGTCGCAGCTCATTAACATATTGAATACCTCATGATCTCTTCTATTCCACTAACTGCCACATCAATGTTGCAACCCATTAACATTAAGACTCTCAATATTTCCTATCATGTCCTTATTACACTTGTAAGCCTAACAATACTTCCTCCAAAAGATTCACCTTGTCCTCAAGGTGAAGGTTCAAGTGAGTGTCCTATAACAGCTTAAATAACTTTCCTCCAAGATCCCATTACTTGAAGCTTGAAGGCCAAGTTATGCTTGAAGCACATGAGCTTCCACCAGGGTCTCGTTGACCCTCGCTATTTCCCACAATAAAATACAACAAGGAAAGAAGCTTACAAGACATTATTCCATGATTAACAATTCCACCAATATCCCCCGTATCTCCACCAAGAGTCATAAATGCAAATTCTTGCACGGAAGCAAGAAGACCGACTCTTGCAATTATGGTAATGGTGGCAAGAGCCTCACCAAGAACTTTCATAGAAATGCACACAACTATCTTCAATATTTCCTTATAACTTAGCTGAATGAACACAACA
Organism: Ormosia emarginata; assembly: GCA_029884605.1. Lineage (NCBI taxonomy): Eukaryota > Viridiplantae > Streptophyta > Magnoliopsida > Fabales > Fabaceae > Ormosia > Ormosia emarginata. The sequence continues at coordinate 6,535,482 of JAQQTP010000059.1, read as the reverse complement.
TAATCCAGCATGAAATTAGTTTCACTAAGAAGAGATGATGCGAGCTCTGAGTTTGGATTTCAACAACCTTCCACACCAAAGTTGTCAACTGTAACATCGTAAATTCCCTCTACATAGTTCCCTTTGCTTTGCCTTTCATTAGGTAATAGGTTAATGCTGGTTTTGTAGCTAATATTGAACAACCCAGTATTGTATAAGTCACTTAGAAGTTTAGGTAATTTCTTGATAACACAGTCATAAATGCTTCAATTCTTCCACTTCTATTATGTAATGTTGACATAACATCCTGTAGCTCCTGGTTTAAGTAGAGCTTTCTAATTTGGCCCCTGAAATGCAGTCTCAGATAGGTGAAACATTGCGGGCCCAACTGATTGCTCTTCAATAGGCTTCAACTGATTGCTCTTCAATAAGCTTCAACTGATTGTAGGCCCAAGTGAATGGAGAGGGTTGGGTCTGGTGCACTCGCCCGAGGTCTGAATTCGGTCAACCCACCTCGTCAAAATTGAGCCCACAAGTTTAATCTTCCCTTCCTTCATAAAACTGAAGAAAACCATAGCTAACAATAACATGATTACCCAACCTATTATGCCTCTTGATGCCCATTTCCCAAGCCTCATAACAACCTTTAACACTACTAGCAAGGTCAAAATGCCTATGTGAGGAACTCTCCTTCAAGCTGGAATCGACCATGTGTTTCCAGTCATGCTCCCCACGCCTCTATTTTTCCATGTGTGGAGCAACGAAAATCTGACTCAATGGTGCTGAGTTAGAAAAGCTCCTTTCTTCCCCTGCCCGGCTTAATCCACCATGGAAAGTCCCGAAATTACAGAACCCAAGAGCTGGCGAAGCTTAATGGGTGTTGCCTTTACTTAATCTTCCCCTGTGTTGCTTTTGTGCCACACCCAGGTTGCGTTGGTTGTACTGGTTGCTGAATGACTACTATTAGCTCCTACATACAAAATAGGTGGTGGCCCCAAGTCCACTAAGGTGGTTCTAGTGGCTTGGGTGATGTTAGATTGGTGCCCACCATTTCTTGAATGAAGTATTTTTTTTCGTTAAAGGCCCAACTAATCTCTTGAACAATAGGGGTTTGGCCCATGAAGTCTAGAAAATAATTTTCTATTTCAGAGTTCCAGTTCTTCTTACCACAGATTTGGGATTGGCCCATTATGTCAAAATATGAACTCAGTTGGCAGAATTCCAAATATGTCCCTCCTTTCTCTTCCTTATCCACGTAGCTTCTAGTGTGAGATTGTGGTGCAACTGTCATCACAATCCGCACATTCACTGCAAGTGTCCCAGTGATCGTCGAGTGGAGATCCAGATTCGTCGGTTCTAGTGCTTTAATGATGGAAGCCTGGTCGGCGTATGCGAGATTCTAAACTCAGTCATAGAAGCCAACCCATCTGCATACATGGAAGAGAACAAGTTTAATGGTTCCAGTGGTGGTGGAGGTTTGTCTGGAGGCTTGAAGCCCCAAATTCTATTTTCATTACAAGCTCTTTCTCCCGCTGTTCTTCCATCGCATGACCCATAGAGTAGGGCTTCTTCCTCTATGTTTTCATCCTCTCTTCTTGCAAAATAACCATATGTTCATGACTGCACAATAGTGAATGACCCTCTAGCTGCTGCACAACAGTCTAGTTTCTCCTACTGTGGTGAAAGCACGCTTAAGATTTGGAGCTCTGATTGGCCTTCGATCAAGTGACCCAAAGGAAAGGCTTCCTTCACAGTAATGATCTCCTTCTAGAATTCTTCTTCCTTCTCAATCTCAACCTCCTCCCGTTGTTCTTCATATTCTAGCATAGTCATGCCAAGAACAATGCCAATGGTCTCTTCACTCCCTTCTCCTGCCACCAGCAGTTTTGATTTTTGTTCTAGTTGTAGTTCCTTAATTGCAAAGCCCAAGGGCATTTCTGTGCCTTAAACAGGAGAGTCAATAATAGATTGCTCTTGGCTTTTAACAGTTATTGTGACCTCCTCTCCGAGAGTGGTCTTCAGCTCCAAGATCTCTGGCTCTTCAAATTCTTCTTCCTCCTTGTTGTGGCCATTTTGATGCCTCAGAGTTTCTCCAATTTGCTCCCTCACAGTCACCATCATCTGCTCCATCTGTCCTCTAAAAATCTCCTACAACTCCTGCCTAAGCTCCTCCACCTGTTGTTCCAATGCCTCTAATCTATTCTTCATTCTCGTTGATACCACCCAAGCTCCCCAAGACCGGGAACTCTAATACCAATTAATAGAAACTTGGATTTCTCTAGGAAAATATGGAGCTGAACTTCTTACAGCAGAGGAAAACCTCTGTAAACCCTCAAAGACATAGGTAAACTAAGAGCAAAAATAACACAAAAGATGGAAAAGATAGAGGCACTGCAAACTCTTCAAGGGGTCTGCTTCCTCCCTATCCAAAGGCCTCAATCATTTACTCAAATGATTAGATGTTTTATCTCCTCCTCCACTTCTATATTTATTCTCTTCGCTAACTGTCTATTCATTTGTCATAACCCCTAGGTAAATGCTAAGTGCTACCCCTATTAAATTATCTCCACTCCAACTAGCTGCCATATAAATGTTGCAGCCTATTAACATATTGAATACCACATGATCTCTTCTCTTCCACTAGCTGTCACCTCAATGTTGCAACCCATTAATATTAAAACTCTCAATATTTCTCATCATGTCCTTATTGCACTTGTAAGCCTAACAAAAAAAAAGGTCTCACTAATAGCAAAACCTTTTATCTTCTCTGCATAGAGACCCACTATCAAGTCTAGCTTCTCAACATCATCTTCATATACCTCTTTGAGAGCTTTAATGACATCTTCAACATCTGTTAAATCTTCCCACTTGCTAATAGGGATCATTAGTAAGTTTCTTCTGAATTCATTATACCTCATAACTCCCCTTTCTCTATCTCTATAAAGTAATAGAAAATTCATCATTTTAGAATAAGTTGGTTATATAAGATTACAAAAGAATTCTTGCAAAGGTACTATAAAAAATGAAGTTCGAAGGGAACTACCTTCCGTGGTAGCTATGTCAACAGGATCAGGTGATTCAGGTCTATCCTCTCCATTAATGTCATGGGCAATGTGAGTCTTCATCCATGTTGGATAGTTCCATAAAGCAACTGCTCCACATGACTGATGAACCATGGATACTAGCATTTGCTCCATTCCTATTTTTGATAAAGACGTTTATCATGTACCCATGCACCAAGTGGGTTTTACCTATTATAATTGGTTATTTGATTTTTCTTCTTTTCTAACTTTTTAAACCCAAAATTCTTGTTTGTGAACCTGGGTGTGTGTGTAAATATTACTAGTTGAAATCTGTAGAATTTCTTGTATATATAGTTAATTATCTGTGGCAAAAAAATATATATAAATATTACCAGTTGAAATTTATAAAAAAATTTGTACGTATAGTCATCTATGGTGTGTGTGTGTATATATATATATATATATATATATATATATATATATATATATATATATATATATATATAAGATGAGTGTTTCAAGTTTCTTGCATATAAGCTTAGGTGTGTGCGTAAATATTACTAATTGAAATCTGTAAGCTTTTCTGTATATAAATCTATTTATGGCAAAAAATAAATAAGTAAAATGTGACATGTACTTCAAGTTTTAGGTCATCGATATCAACCATTGATTTGATTTTATGACAAATCAATTGTGTTGGTACTTGGTGCATGGTTATTGTGGGTGCATGTTAAACATTTCCATTTTTTATACCCTTCTTTCCCCTTCTTTTCCCAACAATTCCTTCATAGGCACCCTGAAAAACATATTTGCAATTGAACTTAGATATCCTTCTCATCACAAAAACACTCTTGAAAAAAGGTTTTCATGTTTGCTTTACGCACAAGGCAGGAAATTTTAAAGTGAAAATGCAAGAATCATAGTTGTACGACTCAAATCGACCCGGCCGATCAGATCGAGAAACTCGTGACCCGATTCGGTTCTTGTTCATTACGGATTTTTTCAATGAACCAGTCAAATTTTGATGATCCAAGTGACCTACCCGGATGGGTAGGGCCGATTGACCAAGTTTTCTTCCTTTTAATTAAAACTTCAAAAATGTAATTTCTAAGATTTAAACACAATACATATTAGCACTCATGAAATGCATTTTACAACTAAACCACATGTTCTTGTTGAATAATATGCTCAATTTTTTAATTTATATTATTATACAACTAATAGGTTATTATCATCGCTAATTTAGAATTTTTTTATATAGTATTTTTAAAATAATATTTTTTACATAAAGTAGTATTGTTGTATAATATTTTTTGTTAAAGTTTTCTAATTCTACTTCTTGACTCACGATTGGACTGCTGACCCTGTATCTCGACTTTCAGACTGAGTCGACCTTAGTCAAGTTATACAAATATGACGGGAACAGTAAGAGGGATAAGAATGTACTTTTCAAGTATTGGAGGGCATTTGTCTTCTCCTGTTGTACTTGTAGGCTTGATGTTTCTAAGGACAATTTCGTCAGGTAGCAGTGAATGCATTCTGTAAACACTCGCAAACTCTTCAGTAAGTGAATAGGGAACTCCATGATCTCTTGGCTTCCTAAGACCAACCAATCCACTAAGTAAGATCCACAAATGTTTCCAAATAAATCCTTAAATTTCTTCTCCAAAAATTCATACCTGCCAAAAGAAAAGAAATAAGTATCACTACAGCTGCAAAGAGTACTGTTATTATATCAAAATAGCTTGTTTCCTCTTTCAAAATATTACATCCTTTTGCAATGTTACTTACACTTACCAATTGATCCTCATCCCTGCCAAGAGAGTATCAATCTTTAAGAGTTCTACAGTCCAATCAATTGTGTGGATTTTTGCAATGACTGCTGAAGTCACCAATCTTGCATGCATATAGAGCTGCTCATCATCAAGATCAGGATAGTGCACCTATATAAGCAAAGAACAATGACGTGCATTATTATTTGAGGCAAAATTAGTGCAAAGCCAGAAAATGGAGACAAGATATGCAAGAGATGGAAGGAAGTTATTTGACATGTGTAAAGTTGTGAGGATCATCATAGACTTGTGCTAATTTTTAAAAATATTTTTATACATATTAAATAACAATTTAAATGGTTAAAAGATGATGTGACAGACCGTACCTAATAAAAAATTTCTCAGGAAACTGACTTACTTTTAGCATATCACATAAGGCATTGTGCTCTTTGACAAACAAGGCCTGTCTGTATAAGGGAAAAGCCAACCCAGCAATTTCGGACATCACCTGAGATAGGAATACCTTTCTCATCATGCTCAAGAAGCCATCTTCTGATATCTTCAGCTTTTCCTCTTTGAATGTCCTCACTCTTCTCATGTCATTCTCATTATTCCCATATATGACGCTTCCATCCCTAATCCACTCACACAAAAATCAAGCTCTAAAAATTCTGAGGATTTTTTTTTCCCATCAATTACTTGATTGTGGGTTTAAAACTAGGAAGAACTAAGGGGGAAAAAACTAAATAAAGAAAAATATTTGAGTAGACTACAGCGATACATTAAACTGAGGTTCTTCTAATAAGAATCCTGTTTGTTGCACCAATTCTTCTATCAACAAAAGGCTATAACACTTTGTTGGATCATCAAGAGGGTGTTTTTATTCCAAAATTTAATGAACTTGTGCTTCACTCGTTAATGAAGATATAAAGAGCCCGTTTTGAATTTCTTAGTCTTGAAAAACTTAAACCCAAAACGTCACCAGATTCAGTGTACTTACCACCAAGGAGTCCTTTATGTTTAGGAAGCCAGTCTTCATATATGAAGAGCCCGTTTTGAATTTCTTAGTCTTGAAAAACTTGAAACTTACTTTAGTTTAGGAAGCCAGTCTTCATATATAAAGAGCCCGTTTTTTTTTTTTCCTTTTTTTTTATTTGACTAGATGTATGTGTTGATCAAGGTGATGTAATTTTATTAATTAAAATTTATTAAAAAATTTATATGTATAATTATTTATATATAAAAAAGAGTGATTTAATTGAATCTACATACGCAATTATGAGTATATATAAATATTATTAATTAAAATTTATAGATTTTCGGTATGTAAAATTATTTATGTAAAAAAATGATCTAACTTTCTTATATGTGAATCTAGATATATATATATAAATATTATTAATTAAAATATATAAAATTTTCTGTATAGTTACCTATAACAAAAAAAAAAATCTTACTTGTACTCAAAGTTACATGTGATCAATAACCACCATTGATTTGAATTTTTCCACATATGAACGGTGATTTTTGCTTCAGGTATGCATCTTCTTGTATTGAAAACGTAACCGTAAGGAGTTGGTGTTCAGTTTTTACTTTAAAAAATCGTTGTCCACAGTTTTAAATTTGCAGTAACTTCTACGTAGGTTTCACTTAACTCCATGTCCAAATAACTAGTAGCTAGTGTATTACGTATGTATGCATGTATATATGGAGTTGTTATGACTTATTCAAGATAAATTCTTATTTAAACTTAAAATATTTAAATTAAGTATACTAAATCAATCAACACTTAATATTTTTATAAAATTTTATATTTTTAATTATGTGACATAATTTTATAAAAATATTAAATACTTCAAATTTATACAAAAATCTCTCCTTATTCAAAGGTTATTTTTCACTTCGATCTTGGGAGAACCAATAGGTGTTGTTTCTTTCTCTTCTCTATATCTCTTTCTTTTTTTCTTTAATGTACATTTCTCTATATCTCTCTACTAGTATGTAGGTTCACTAGCTCATTGCTGATAGAGACAAATATTAAATCAAACGCAGTTATTAGGATATTCATATTTATAATTTGTGGATTAATTCTTAAATTTTTGAATTCCAACTTGTCTATAAACAGCATGCTTTGCGGTTCTAGTACTTCTTTTTTAATTTTTTAATACGAAATATTTTTTCAAAAATTGTGTAATTTCTAAATGGAACTACAAAACAAAATATTCAGTAGGTTCCAAGCATTATTAAAATTATTTAAATTCACAGAAGATCAGTTTATTTTTCTTTAAGACAATAATATATATTAACGTATGATATTTTTCTTTACATTAAAAATCCAGCCTTGTTAATAGAAATTTAAACTAGTTTAGTTTATTAATTGGAAGCTAAAAAGTAAATGAATGTAGTTTTTATTTAAAAACAAAAAAACAAAAGTGTCATAGATGACACAGAGTGGCACTTTGATTAGGTGCTGCCTAGTGCAACTTGCACGAATCATGCAACTTCTGAGCTTAGAGAAATAGTCAGTAGACTTTGTTTGTATTTAAAATCGGGCTAATCAATATCCGAATAATTTTATAAATTTTTTATTATATAATTATTTTATAATAGAAATAACAATGTGCTAATAATTAATTAATTTAATTTACACAACTTAAAATAAACAAAATCTACACAAACATTTTTCATTAACCTGTACTTATATACACTATGAACAGATTTGGCCTGCCACACTAAACTGAATGACTGCATCCATCAGAATTCTTTTACCATTTTATTTTGGGAAAACTAACTCAAAGATGTTAGTTGTGTAAATTTCTAATATTTTTAAAAATACTTCAAATCGATCTTACAATATTTATAAAAGGCACACTAAATTAGGTCCTACACTTCACAATCCCCCCCCCCAAAAAAAGAGATTAGGTCCTACACTAAATTAAACCACGTAATAAAAAACAAACAGCATGTCAAAGCTAGAAAATTAAATTAATCCCATTGCACGAAAAATACACCTAATGCATCCCATCACGAACACAGCAACAAACAATAACCACAACCTTGAGATACAAAAGCTGCTACAAGGAACTCAGTGTAAGACAGGCTTTATTACATGTACATAGCGGATTATTATCAGCTTTATAAACAATTTGGTTTGAAAATTAAAGCTCGAGCAAGAGGGCTAATCAACACATCTTCATTTTGGTTTGGAGGAATATCATTTCATGTTTTTTGAACTTTAATGCTTAATGTATAACATGTTTTGATATTTAAAATATGCAGTAGTGATAGTCATCATACTTTCATCATTATATCTTGCTTTGGCTATTAATGATGCGCTATTGATACAAATTTTTAATTTTCAATATTCTACACACGATGTTTTGCATGCTTGAATTGAAAAAAATGAATCTTTTGAATACATGTTATTGCCACTTGCTAGTGTGTGATGATTGTCCAATGATAAATATGGATGCGATTTAACCTCAATTATTTTATGAATCCATATGCGATCTTTGAAACATGCTGAAGCAATTTAGTTTGTTTTCATGCATGATATGTTTTTCACTTATATGCTCGTGTAACTTTGAAAGAATTTGAGTGCTTATCTAGAGAATGTAAATTTCAAGAGTACCAAAGAGATTGTTTTTCTTGTTATTTCATTTGGTAAGGAGATCATTCACTTCAACCTATCTTTGTAGTGAGGAACTTATTTATGTATTGGTTGTGAGGAACCCATGTTAGGCTTACTCTCTTTATTGTATGATTTTGATGATTTTGTATTAATTTTATCTTATATGATTTTATTGGTTGTCTTTGTATATCTTGATGACTTTGGATTGATCTTGATGGATTGGATTCATGGAAAGAAAACAAGGGTTCACTGTTAATGATTATTTTACTCATGGAGTAGAGCACAGTTTTAAAGTAAAGATAATATTGGCACCTGAGGGATGACCCAAGACAAGATGGTGAAATATCCATATAATAAGTAATAACCAAAGCGAAGGTTTAAAATAAATAAAAGGCCACAAAGCCATTGTCTTCAACATAAAAATTGATTCAGCAATCAACAGCCTAAAAAACTTTTTAACAGTTCTACTGTAAAGAGTAACTAGCTTCGTCTCAAAAATAGAATCGCATCTGAAATTACCGAGAAACTTTACTAGTAACGTCCAATTGCCCAAACTCTGACCACACCATCAGTATAGCCACTGAACAAGGTGCTTCCATCTGCACTCCAGTTCAAGCTTGTACAGTAGATAACCTGTAAGGCAGTGGCAAAGAATTAATAAACTAATGCATGTCATGAAAACGTCTTAGCACATTTTATCAGTACATTTTAGGTTGCAAAACAAATGAAACAACAAAGTCAAGTGACGAAGACATATTAGCAGGCAAAATTTTGGAACGCCTTAGTATCGTACAATGTGAAGATCAGCATATCCATATCCTACTATATAAAAAGATAAGACAACCAGGACAAATAGGACGCGATCATGTTCATGACCAAGAAAAGGAAACCAATATGTCGAGTCACATGAAACTGTTTGTTCCAATATATCATATCATTTCTACTGTTAGTAAAATTAAGCCACAATCTTTCAATGAGGACAATGCAATGAAGAAAAAAGTAACTTCATTTCAATGAAAATTAGCATATAGTTTCTCCAGAAAACCTAACTAGACTCTTTCTCAAAAATGAATTTTCATGCAGAATATAATAGAAAACTGTTAACAACTCTACAAAGAAAACATTCAATTTGATATCGCCTCCAGCTTCTACAAGCCTTGGACAGATGACCAGAACCTTAGACAAAGAATAAACTGAAGATTTTGGCGTTGGAAAGCAACCATAATCGATACAGCTGGAGAAACTTAAAAATATGTGACTTAAATGTATTCAAAGTGAACAGGGGCATGAATGTTCCTATAATAACTTGCAGATCATTACACACATTTCCATCCAAACACCAAAACAAATGCCGTTACATATAAATTAAGAACAAGAGACAATTTGGAGGTAAAAAAAAGTTGCAAGGATTATGAAGGAACATCAAAGTATCAAACCGCAAGGTCAACTCACTATAGTATACAACATCTACAAAGCATAACTAAGACTGATGACCAGAACATAAATGTCAAAGCATGAATAAAACAGATGCAGACATGTCCATGACTTGTAATTGAAGTTGTTTAAACATCTCAATAATTACTTACTCAATGGTAAACCATCAAATCTTATAGAAGCACATAACGATGAACGCAAAAGCATGATGACTCCATCAACCAATACCGATTAATAATCACGATTTAACTTACCAAAAACTAACAATAAGCAAAAAAAAAACTTCAAATCCTTAGTCGCCGGTAGTGCTGCCAAAAACTTCGATTTAACTTACCTTCTTCTTGGTAGTGCTGCCGCCGGTGGTGGCATCAGCCTCAGTCTTAAGGTCAACCTTCAAATCCTCCACAATGCTCTTACTCTCCAAATCCCAGATCTTAATGCTCTGCTCAGTAGCTGCACAAAGCCAGTACCTGTTGGGACTGAAACACAAAGCATGAATGATAGAACCAGCATCAAGCGAATACAGCCTCTTCCCTTCAGCCAAATCCCACAGCAAAATCACCCCATCTTTGCCACCACTGGCACACAGAGACCCATCAGGTGACACCGCCACAGTGTTCACATACCCACTGTGACCAGCAAGCGTGTTCCTCAGCTTGCAATTGGTCAAGTTCCAAACTTTCACGGTGCGGTCCCACGAGGCGGAAACGATGGTGGGTTGAAGAGTGCTGGGACTAAAGCGCACGCAAGAAACCCAATCGGAGTGAGCGTCGCTGTCTTGAATGGTGTACTTGCACTCGCCTAGGGTGTTCCAAAGCTTGATGGTGCGGTCGCGGGAGGCGGAGACAATCTGGCGGTTATCAATGGAGAAAGCGACGGAGAGGACGTCCTTGGTGTGGCCGACGAAGCGGCGGGCCGAAGTGCCGGCGGCGAGGTCCCAGAGGCGGAGCTCGCCGTCCCAGGAACCGGAGAGAGCGAACTGGCCGTCGGAGGAGAGGACGACGTCCTGGACGAAGTGGGAGTGGCCGGTGAGGCGGCGGCGGGGGACGCCGTAGGTCTTGTCCTCCTTGGTGAGGTGCCACAGGATGATGGATTTGTCGCGGGATGCGGTCACGATCATGTCGGAGTTGTCGATTGGGGTGGCGATGGCGGTTACCACGTCGGTGTGGGCGTACATCGCGCCGCGGAGAACGAGTCCGTCTGCCATTTCTCTCTCTGAATCTCGCTCTCTCTCTGTTTTCTAGGGTTTGTGCGTCTGTGAGAGAGGCTTTCAGAGACTCGGATTCGGAGCTGAAAAGATGCAATATATAGGGTGAACACCGATTAGGGTTTTGGCGAATAACCTTAAAGTGTTCTGTTCTTTTTTCTGAAAATGATATAGTTTCTGGGCCGGTTGAGGTCAACTAATTGAATGCCCAAAATCTAAAGTCCTTTCTACCAACAGGCCCAAAATAAAAAATTGAAAAAATGTTTCTTCCAAGGGACCCAGAGTCCAAAATTCTGCTTAATGGTTACTCAAAGATTACAAGTCATTAAGCTATTAAGACTGAGCTAATGCTGTGAGATTTTTATAATTTGTACGAAGTTATAGATTTAAATTCTATTGTGACAATTGTACAAAAAAAAATGCTATTATTAGTCATTAATCAAAGTGGCAGCAATGTTTAGGGTCCTAAAAAAATAGATAAAGGTCCACTCATGAAATTATCTCAAAAAACCTTTTTTTCAAATGAAACTACTCAATAAGTTTTTAAGCATTAAAGGATCTTTTTAGGGAGAAATAAACCACTAAGTAGGGTTATTAAGTAAAATGAACATTCAAACCTGCATGTGGAATATGCTAAATCCTTACTAAGAAAACTAATTAACCCACTGCGGATTTTTAAATTGAATTGCACTTTATCAAAAAGACATATAATTGAAGAAAATAAAATAAAAGTACCTTATAATGGAAATTATGCCCACGTCTCACATTCCTTGTCAAGGTTTGAGTTTAATTTGTCAAGGCAGTTGATCAGGGAAACAACTATTGTTATTTATTATTTATTTTGTAAAGAAATAAACAACTATTGCTAATTTTTTTAAAAAAAAAGTCTTACTATTCTTTGCGACGAATGGCTCTGTGAGGGTTCGCCTAGTGTAGTACTCTTAGGCTTGGCAATTCATCTATGCATTTGGCAGTTTTGATATTTTTTTGTGGAACTTGGTTCTCTTTCGTTAAATTTTTTTCATGAGTTACCGTCGATCTCTTTTGGTGACAGTCCTTTTGCTCTTTTTTTTTTCTTTTTCAAGTATAAATTGTTCTAGATTTTTAGATATGATGAGTTTAAGTTTGAATCTTTTAAAGATGCATTTAATCTATATAGATTTGAAATTTTCTAACCTTAATTTCTTAAATTAGTTATACATCTGACCTACGGTATAGGAAGACTTTAAGATATGTGGTAACAAGTTATAAATCATGGAGATTCGTGGAGATGGGATAGGAAAAGTGAAGCCTTAATGACATTAGAGATGATAGCAATGATAGTGATGATAACGAAGATGATGACAATGTCGTATACCTCAACGAGAATGAGCTGTAAGAAGAACTCGATATAACAAAGTTTAGCCTTCACGATATGCTATGTGGCAATATGAGACAAATCCAAGCTAACATATCTCAGTGTGATATGCAATTTGAAGAAAAAAAAATGATTGTTCCAACAAGTTGTGCTACCTTGATATTTCTCTTAAGCGTAGTGAGCTACTCAAGAGGTTATATTATTGTACTTGAATCAAAGAAAGAAAAATTGTGTTTATTAGTTATGTATTTTTCCATTGATTTTTGAGCTATCATTTCTAATTTGTTGAATATGATTTGAATATTTACCCATGATCTTGGATCTTGTAATTGAAACTTTGTTTTTCTTAACGAAATTAAATATCTTAAAAAAAATAACTATTGCTAGTTGTTGGAATTTAATGCTTCTTGATAGGTCAACAAGGATAACGGTTTAAAGAATATTTTGATGGGTTTTTCATATTTAAAGTAAATGTTGGTGTATGTCTTAGAGGTTAATTTATTTTGACCATACTAGTTTACATTATATTAGTTATTTATTTAATATATATGAGATATTTCATTTATTGTGTTATTTATAATAAATATATTAAAGTACTTAAAATAATAAGTTTTATGTCATAGGACATCAAGTGAATGACTTGATTGTGAGATCCTATTGGATAGAATCATAACATTATTCTTAAATGTCCTTAGTTAAGTATTATTGTTAATCAAGATGACAATAATGCATTGAGACTAGTATGTGCGTAGACTGATGGGCACATCTCACATGTCATGGATATGAGATATCAAGTCTTTACATGAGTACATATTAGAGTAATGATGTATTAGACTGACCAACCATGAGAACGTTGCATGGATCGTTACATGAGTGTCATAAGCGATTCTCACAGTGATAATAGTGTATGTGATTATTTGACCCGAAATCACTACGATTTCTATATGAGGAGTTGTATGTTTTAATGTCATCAAATATCATCTGTAACAAGGTAATTATAAAGTTAGTTATTGGACATACCGCGGATCATGCGGAGAGATGTGAATGACCTAGACAGGATTTGTCCCTCCTACATAACATGAGCGATATCTTCGGGACCCCTAATTAAGTGAGATTATGAAATACATTATTATGCTCAAATAAGTCAATATGAGATATTGATCACATTTGTTATTACTAAGTCTATTCAAGTATCAGGAAACAGAAGATTGAACTATACAAGGGTAACATGTTTCATGTCTTGTGTTCAATTTAGATATCTAGACAAAAAAGACTAAATCACACGAAAACATTGATCACGGAAAGGTTATGTCAAATTATTGACATTCTCATTACTTGAGTAGAAATGATGTGTTGCTAGATAACGTTCACTACTTATAATATTAAAATAAGATTTTAATATTATTGTCAATATCATGAGAACTTGCAGGGTCACATACATAGAACAGACTGAATTGGAGCAATGAGAATCCATGTTAGACTGGGATTCCACCGTGAGTCAAACTCATAACAAATGAGTCCAAATGTTACAGAACTAATCGTACTACTATTCTCACTCGCATAAGGCAATCACTATTATAAATAGTACTGCTAAGGGGATGCCAACGTGTGGAAACATGAACCCTAACCGCACCTTACAGAAACATTGAGTGAGAGAATAACAAGTTTCTTTTCTCTTCGCATATAGCATTGTACCAGAGATATGAGACTCCAAGATTGCGAATGTTGGACGTTTGTGAGTCTATTCATGTGGATAGCACAGAGGTACTGTCATTGTTGCAGTGCTGGTGATTTGCTTTGATCGTTTTTCATCTGGTTTCAAGAGGTAAATTCGAAAAAATCACGAATCATAGTTCTTTTTTTCACATAGATCCTTAGTGAGAATCCTTTTTTTCGTTGCATTTTTTGTTTTCGATATTCCTAACAATAAGGACTATCAATTGTGTAGAAAAATAAAAAGATGTAACTATATAAGTACTTTCGGTTTTTATTCATTACGTAAATATCTGAAAATGACGATTTTTTTTTACAAAATTACACTTGTTTAATTTTTCAATATATATAATTTGTTGTGTTGGCTAGAATAGGAGTAAACATTCAATTTAGTCCATGAAATTATATATACCAGACACATTTCATTCCTAACTTTAAAAAATTAATAACTTAATCCTTGAAACCTTGAAAAATCGGTCACGTTAATCTCTGCATCAGTTGTCGTTAATTAAGCTTAATGGAGACGCATGCTTAACACGTTAAGTGTTAATCTAGACGTTGATGTGGCTTCCTGTAATACCCTTAATAACATGTTAGACTTGTATATATATACAAAGGTAGCATATGAGTTGTTTAACATGCCTGTATAATATGGTGACAAATTGAGTTAGTTTAGACATTTTGTTGTAACCCGAAAGGTGTAAAATAACTTAAAATGACTCAGATAATGACTTTAAAGGCTGAGTTGAGGGAAACAAATATGAATAATTTGTTTCTAAGTCACAAATGACCTAAATAAGATGTAGTTAAAGTTTCAAGATAATCGGAGTTAGTTTAGTATTTTTAGGTATACTGGTTATGCATTTAATGCCGGATTGACTACCAGCAGATAGGAAAAAATGAGATAATGGTGAAACAACAATTTATATGAATCTTAATATTTATTTTAAAGTTGTTGAAAGTTGAAAAACTTGATTTAGCTAAATATAAATGCTTTTAACAGATTAAGAAGTATCAATGTTTTAAGTCATATATGGCAGCCCTTATATTAACGTCTAATATATGATATTTCACTCTTTTTTCACTCACTCTCTCCACGGTTCCACAGCAAAGGCAGCAGGCAAGGAAGAAAGCCAAGAGGGAAAGGAAGAGAAGAAAGAGGAGGAAGAGGAAAGAAGTAAGAGATCCAAAGGCAAAACCAAAGTTTGAGATCATCCAAACCTTGGAGCTCCATCTCGACTACAAAAGATAAGGGATTAGAGTTCTTCATAGCTTCTTTTCTTCATTTTCACTATTGTTGCATATGTAATGCTCAATAGGTCAAATTAGATTTTAGAGATGTATGTAATGTTTTTCTTGTTTGAATGTGTTTCAATGGCTGTTTATAACTTGTTCATGGTATAAGATTGAGTTAGAAACTTAGAACTCATTATTTGGACCTTTGATGCATAAAGTGGAAAAGTTAGGTTTTGATGTGTGATTTTGGTCTTGAATCCAAGGTTAATGATCTAAGTTAGTGATTAATGATTTCTATGTATTAAAGAATTAATTAGAGACTTAAAATCACCTATAAATTGCTTTGGAATGGTTGAATCTCATCAAAAGCACCAATAGAACAGTACCTCCGTTGCAGTTTTCTACAAAATTTTGCAAAAAAGCACCACGCACTGCGGCGTGGCACTGGTGTGTCGCGGCGTGAGTGCAACCCGAGGGCAGGGCTCTGCGGCGTAGGAGTTTCAGTATGAGGCGTGAGATCCAGAAATTCTCAAAAATGTTATTTTTTATGAATTGAGTTTTTTACTTGTTGGGATTCTTTATACATGCTTTTTAGGGTATGCTAAGATACTACTAAGGGTAATTCAAGAGTGGAATGACCATCTAGAAATTATGAGAATTTTATGAACCTTGATGTAATCAAAAGTAAATAATTGCATTAGATAGATATCTAGTACCATTGGTAACTTAATGTTGCCTTAGATATCACATGAGAGGTGATGAGATGGTGTACTAGGTGCAAGTGAACTAAGATGGATTAGTAGTGTTTTTCCTATGAATGTGACCTTATATGATGTAATGCTGTCATTTAGCTAGAAGGAAATAATTCAAAAGTTCATAAGGGGACAAGTTATTCATAACCAAGAGCTAGGATTACATGTAGTAAGAGGTTACAGATTTTCCTCCCTGCAACAGGTAAACACAAGAAGTCAAAGTTCCTAGTAGAACATGCTTGGGCCTTAAATGAGCTAAGCATGTAAATAAGAATGTATATATGCAAGATTAACTTGGTTTATGTAGATACTAATGTTAAACCTTGTATAGAACTTAAACATATCTTATTATTAACATGTTTTGAGATTATGTTTATTATGATTTGTATGATTGGTTTTAGTTTACTCATACTGAGAATTGTTGATTCTCACCTCACTGTGTTGTCATGTAAATTCAAGTAAAGACTCTTCAAAGAGTAAGAATAAAAAGAAATTGAAAGATTAGCATAGTTTTAGTTTTTATTGCTTCTAGTTCAGACTTTGTATTTATTTATACTAATTTGTTATCTAAACAATTTATGTAATACTTCAAGCCCCAAGGGAGGCTAATGTTGTATATATGCATATTGTTATAAACATATGTTTTTCGTATTCCATAAGGCTTTCTATAATGTCTCTAGTGTACGTTATGGATATATTAACAGGTTATTACATATGTAATGACATTTTAATGTTGTGCATCGTTATAAATGCTACTTTTATGGAGATGTTAGTATTAGGATGTTACACTTTCTACTTGGTCCAAAATGACATAGTTTCAATTAAGCATGAAGAAACAAAATTCCAAACCCTAAAACGACGTCATTTTGGAAGGAGTCCCCAGCTTCATTGACTTGACTATAACCTGTTTTTCATGAACTTATCTCAAGCATTTCTTAAGAGCATTACAGAAGTCCAATGTCTGGAGACTATTTAAAAAAAAATTCATTCGCCAAGGAGAATAACTCCTAGTCCTTCTTGTTCTATATATCTTGCTTGCACTCTAGAATGACTTGAACAACTTCCTAATTCATTTTAAGCATATTGTCAGTCACTTCTCTCAGCGAGTCAATACATAAGGAACGAACCTTAACTCCATGAGCAAGTGAGTTGATCACTTTGCTGGTGCGCTCCTAAATGGTGGCATCGAAAGATTGCAACTTTGCAAGTTTGGATCTTCAACACAAGTAGCTTCATAAGAGCTCAAATCAGCAACATACAGAGAATGGGTACCCATTTTGATGGGTGTTGGGACATCAATACTAGCCATCTTGCTGGACTGACCTCCTATTATTGTCAATTTTATCCCTAACAACGAGTTAAGAAGCACAAAAAGATTAAACCCAACTTCCACATTTCAATGCCAAATGTAATAGGATCCACTTAGTCTTTCCCCCATTTCCCTCCAATCAATTACAAATAGTCACAAACCTCAACAATTGCAATAGTTTCAAAATTTAACAAGATTTTCTTAATTGGATTCATGGTTGGCTTTGGGAAGTAAGAAAGAAAAATGCTTTAGACTTTAGCTAGATCCAACACCAAAAGGCAATCTTTCATTTGAGGAGACAAAAAGGTACATATAAATATAAATTATAAAACACCCAAATCAAAGTTACAATTTTTAAGTATATATATGGGCAGCCTAAAAGTTTTGATTACCAAGGTTTTAGAACTAAGTTGTTGTCACTCACTTGAATTCCTTCCCCAAGAAAAAACAACCGCAAATTGAATCAAAGTAGAAGCAGTAGTGAAGCTAAAGAGTGAATAATGGTGGGAATCCAAGATGGAGATCGATTCCCAATTATAGGAAAACAATGATAATTGACAGTAACTTATAGCTTTATTTGAAGCATTGAGTGGGAAAAGAAAGAAAATATATCTTGATGTTAAGATTGTGCTAAGGCTATGAATGTGATTGAGAATTGTGAGGGCTTCCAATTTTCCGAATCATGCACGAAGTCAAAGCAAGCGAAGGAGAATATGGTTTCGGTAAAAAAAATGACATTATTTTGTAGGTTGAAATTTTGTTTCTTTGGGTAATAACCAAAGCTACATCATTTTATGGGTGAGGAAAGATCACATCAACATTCAAGTTAGCACTTAATGCGCCACGCGTGCATCTCTGTCAAGCTTAACAGAAGGCAACTGATGCAAGAACTAATGTGACCGACGTTTTGAGACTTCAGAGATTTAAGTTGTTAATTTTTAAAAATCAGAGACGAATTTGACTGATGCATATAGCTTCAGAAACTAAATTAAAAGTTTACTCGTCATAATAATAATTGTGCTAAGTAGACATCTATTCCTCATACATCTCTTTCACATTTATTTATTTATGTTGTACAATTGTATACGAATTTATAAAATAGAGTGAGTTTAATTATAATCAAATAATAAAAATTGTACCAATATGAAGTAATGTGTAATAAATATGTGTGAGTAACATAATGATTTCAACAAAGAATCTGCTGCCATGTGTTTTTCCTTTTATTGTTTAAATTTATTATTTAATTTGTTGTCTTTTGTTTCATTATATATATATTTTTTATAAAAATTCTTTTTATATTTTTTTCCTATGTATATTATACTTATTAATTAGAGATGAAAATAGGTCAGGTCAACCCATATATTTATTTAAATGAGTTTAACTTGTTTCTCAAATATAAAGTCTGAGTCTGATATATTTACGTGACATATGTTAATTTTTAAAGTATTAACTTAACTATTTTAAAAATTTAATTTGATTTAAATTTATTTAAATATTTATTTTATAATAAAATTTTTAAATAAACTAATAAATTTACTTTTAAATAATCTAACAAAATAAATTAATGATCTAGACTTTTATATAAATTAACAAATTTAAACTTTAAAAAATAGTATATTATTTATTAAATTAATTATATTATATAAATATTAAAATTTCATAATATATATAAAATAATAATATATATAATTAAATAATTCGAAACTAAACTTACAAACTTTTTTAAAAATCTAAAATTTGACTTATTTAACTAAATATTTTTTTAAAAAAAATTAATCTAACATTTTTATCAAATTAAATAAAATTAAACCTTAATCACACCAAACTATTTCCTCCTCAAGTATTGATTGATAATGATTTTTATTTATATTTATTTGGTATACATACGTCTATCGATATTGATTCTAGTTCTGGAATCGGAGCACCCCCTGATTCAATTCTGAAAGCTCAAGGTTCAGCTATGTAGCACCCTCGTCCAAGTCACTTTCTTGGAGCTTTTTCCCTTCTCAAAAGCTCTACTTCTTCATCTGTGTCTGTGCACACACACACACCCACTTGTGCCCTTGTGCATTTCTTATCACTGGGGCGAGTATTCCCATGCTTTTTGTTATTCGTAGTTAAGCTTCCTTGATTCTTCATTCTATTGGTCCCTCTGAACCGTAAAAGAGGTTTTCAAGCCAAGGCATAGTGATGGGTTTTCGGTCTTCCTAGTATCAAAATGCTTGCTGTGAGGTAAAGTCTCCAACTTTGATGTCATCCTTTATCTGCGTGTCTCTTTGATTTGTTTGTCTCAACTTCATTTCTCATCGTTTGTCGCAACTTCTCTTTAAATGTTTGACACTCAATTTGATTATTGGTAATAAAAATGCAAACTTTTGTCGATTTTATAACATGGATTGTTTCTATTATTCGTTTGTGATCAAAATGGCCGAGACACTTTGTTTCTGTATTTAATTGGCTCAACCTCCATCATTGTTCTTTATGCATTCCTGCATTATTTCGAGGACTTCGTTGTTAACTTTTTATTTACTGCGTGTTAGGGATTTGTGGAGGCGGCATAGGAGGAAGATTTTCATAACCGTTGGCATTTTAGGGAGTGGGTGTTTTTTGTATAAGCTTTATGATGCTCACAGGCGTAGGCTTGATGCACTTGAGAGAGAACTTGAAGTTCAGAGGGAAAGCGAGGAACTTATGAAGGCTCAGTTAAGTGAAATTCCCAGCTTCAATGCTTCATGTTATTATATATATCGATAGATAGATAGATATGTTTTCCATGATCATAAATTTCCAACCTCCCATCTAGAAACAAGAATTACTGATGGCATGCTTTCTCTTTTTAATTGACAATGATAGGATGCAAGCTCACTTTGAGAATGTTCAGAGAATTTCTGATACAATAACATTGCCTCATGCTATGCACAACTTAAGTTGTCAGATAGCAGAAGAGTTGGATCTTTCTCAGCTTCTTGAGAGGCTAATACAAGGAAAGGGTCAGCCAAACACTTTAACACAATCAGAGAAACTAGATTTATGGGACAGACTCAAAATTCTAAGTATGAATCTGGTCTTGGCTTCCACATTTGTTAGACTTGTAGCTTTGTGGCTGTGTTAATTCGTCTGGTTTCAATAACCAATAAGGAGTTCAAAATAAACATACTTCTGTGCAATTTCTTTTTCTCTAGGTTTTACAAGATTGGCATTGTCAGTATGGGCAACAACAATGCTTAGCTTATATACAAAAGTTCAAGTCAATATACTAGGAAGGCATCTATATATTGATACTGCACGAAGCCTTGAAAGCTCTAATTCAATGGTAAGAACAACTGTCTCTTCTTCTTTCTTTTTTTTTTTTTTTTTTGTGTGATGATTTTTTCATTTCTCTTACCAAAGCCCAGTGTTGAGTATAATTGGGATACTTTGGATATATATGTAGTATGAAGGAATCCACATCATACTCTGTCCAAGGATCCATGATGTCACCTATAATATCTAGGTGCATTCCCATGTGGTTATGGAATTATTTGGTTTTATTTCAAGCTAGTTCATGTGGATGTGCCATGCATCATCACCAAGCTCTATTTCTTGTGATTCATTTCCTATATTGTTTGTGTGTATGAGCTCTTGTATGTATGCCTTGCTCATCTACTAAGGAGACTCCCTAAATGATGTAGAATATATTATGATTATTTATGATTTTGATAATTTAGGATTTTACAGAAAATTTTGTTAATTAAGTAATTTTATCTATTTCAGGATTTCAATTATAATTAGGATTTTAGTTTTAATGGGATTTATCCCAAATCTTATCATTAGCTAGTAGTATTTGATTTATTTTGTTTGTGGGCTATAAATACCCTTTTATTAGCAAATTTTTTTTTTTTGAATTTATCTTTAGAGGTATGGTCCCACGACTCGAGTTCACCCATTATTATCCAAATTTAGTTGAATATATTCCAACTCAGCTCCATCTCTGCTCTGTTCTGGATGCAACTCAGCCAAGAGTGGCGGCAGCTCTTCTCTCCGGCGATTGTAGGCTCCGGCGAAGGCGTTGATGCAGTGGCAGACTCTCCGGCAACCGGTGTTGACGTGGTGGCTGTTCTGTTCTTCACCTTTTCCATTTTTCCCTCTTTCTTGACACAACTCAGTAAGTGGCGGCAGCTCTTCTCTCCGGCGAAGACGTTGACGCTGCGGCAAACTCTCCAGTGACCGACGTTGACGGGGTGGCAAACTCTCCATCCCTTGCCTTGTTGGCCACCTCCACATCCTAACCAAGCTTTGGTGATGGTCTCGCTCCCACATTCAGGTCTAAAAAAGGGATTTTAGTTCACGAGAGGAGAGGGTGAGAGAGAAGATATGGTGGGGTTGGGCATGGAATGATTTTCAAAGAAAAAAAGGTCACGTGTCCTGTTTAGTGTGATGATTATGTTTGCGGATTGGTTAAAAGTTAGTGTAGGAAGGATAGAATAATTTAAAATTCTTCCTATGTTTTATTCACATATTTTATTATGTAAGATTTTAGTTTATTATATATATATATATATATATATGACGTGCCCGTACCTTAGTTTTTTAAAAAATTTCGTATCCCGTACCCTGTACCCGTACCCGTGCAACGTAGGTAAGCTATTAATACCCTTTTTATTAGCACTTTAGAAGACAGTTGTGTATTATTGAATTCAGTTGAATATAATTATGTTTTTGAGACCAAGTCTCTTGGCACCAAGTGCTTTCGTATCCATTGTTCTTACATCAATTTGGCATCCGAGCCTTGTTGATCCCCACGCGTTGTACTGTTTGAGAGCATCAATTTTTCGCAGCCAAATTCGTTCTGCTGCCTATCATTCATTAGATCCCTACAAAACTAGCTTGAAAGCCGGCAGAATTTGGGTTTCCTCTGCCCATAAATGCACAACCATACGAATGTTATCAGAATGTTGTTATCCAGACCTTGTTTTGAACCATGACCACCACCATCAAAATCAGAAAGCCTCCGATCTATCGGCCACCAAAATTCCACCTCCAAAGGATGGCGCTCGCGCCCTCATGCACCACCTTGAGCCTTCTCTTTTGGAGGATTACCAGCTTGCTACCTCTTCGGAGGAGAGTTTTCTCAGAGAGGGAAAATGATGCAGCAAAATATATTAGGATTATTTAGGATTTGATAATTTAGGATGTTACAGATAATTTTGTTAATTAAGTAATTTTATCTATTTTAGGATTTCAGTTTTAATAGGATTCTATCCAAATCCCAATTCTTATCATTAGTAATATTTGGTTTGTTTTGTTTGTGGGCTAAATAGCCCTCCTATCAGCACTTTAGAAGATGGTTGTTTATTATTGAACTCAGTTGAATATAATTCTGTTTTTGAGACCGAGTTCCTTCGTATCCATTGGTCCTACATCAAGAATTCATGCATTGTCCTTTCCAAAAGCACAACTTGAAATGGAGGTAATCATTTAAAGTCTGAGCATTTGACTCCAATTTAAGACACTAAAGGACAGCAGTCATAGCACATTAACACAAAACCTCATTCTCCTGCCACAACCAAAAATTTCTGTACTTGACTAATAGAAAATGCTCCAAGTTTTGAGGGGACACCTAAGATTCACCAAACTCTCCAGAAAGCCTATTCCATTTGTAACTTACTACTGGACAATACATGTGTAGCTCTTTCCGCACTAGAGAAACACGCCACGCACATATTAGAAGACAATGCCTTGTTAGGTGTATGAATCTTCAGCATAACATTGTTCATTAGTATTAGTCTTGTTGAGTGCTGCTATCCAAACAAAAGGCCTGGCCTAAGAGCATTTTTGGATTTACAAATGGGTTTCTCATGAAGGAATTAATGTTTGTCTGTCTGTCTGTAGAATGAGTAAGCAATGGAAAGTAGGATTTACATCAAAACACCTTATTACCAATTTCTCTTACTCAAAATATTGAGTTAAAATGCTTAATGATAGCTTTTGTGGGTATCAGGTAGTATGTTCTGATTACTATTTGCAAAACCTCTGGCTTGGATAATTGATCGCAGTTCAGTGATTGTGATAGAAAAATATTGTGGCAGCAGGGCTATAGAAACCAATTATTAGTAAACATAGTGGAAGATTTAACATTTTTTCCTGATTGGAGGTGGGAGCACAAATTCCTGAGGAAGGCGTTGTTGTTGTTTTAGCTTTAGTTATGATATTTCAAAAGTCTATGTCCCACCTTGCTTGGTATTCAAAGTTTTAAAGAATTTATAAGGTATCTTGTGTTTTGGGCTTGTTAGAAAAGTTTGTAAGAGGAATGGGTTCGCACGCACAATGTTGGGCCTCGTTTGGGCCATGTCAGTGCAAATCATCCGATTTGTCCCCCTGCGCGCATGAAAATGAGGCCTCACAGTTTTGCTCCGGTTTTATTTACCGTAATTATTTTGTTTTAATAAATTAAGTTTTCTAGAAACTTTATCTGAAAACGGCTAATTTTGGTTCAGTTTTTCTGACTTGGTCTCAAATCTTTTTCTCCACTATCTTATCTGGCCACGTTCAAATGTTTCAGAGGCCACGTTCAAAATTTCGGATGCCTTTATAACAGATTAACACAAAATAGGTTTTATATATAAATTCTCTACCTCTTCTGCCTTACAGCTTTCTCTTCCTGGGTTAACTACATTTAAATTTCTCTGCTGTTTTGCTACCTCGGTCTCCACCGGGACGAGCCTGTTGAATCTTGGGGGATTCGCACACCCGTGCGATAAAATCCTTGAGGACAATGTCTTCCCACACGCCTCAGGCTATTCCTTTGATCGTGATTTGTTACGTTGTCACCTCATTAAATAAATAACAGGCGTAACACTATTGATAAACAAGGAGGAAGTGTGTCTCCTCACTCTCCTGCAAGGTTTATACTCCACAGTTTAGGTTTTAGATTTGTCTTTGCATTTAGTATGATTTCACAGATTCTACATCACAATTACCTGTTGTAACTTGTCATTGTTTTTGAGCTGTGGGTTTTCTTTCATTATCTTGAGATTGCATTTGGATGATGAACATAATTCCAAGGGATGGATTTGGAACTAGGTTGTGTGGTTAAAATTGAGGCTTTTGCTACTCAATTGATTGAACCAATGCATGGGTCAAATCTCAAGGTAGATCAGAATTTCAAAACTTTCCAATCAAATTCTTTAGGGACTGTATGTATTGTCTTCCTATATTAACTTTTATTCCTAACTCAAGCAGCAAAAGAACCATACTTATTCATAATCAATACAAATACTTTTCACCAAATACACGCATGACATGCCACATGCAACCTAAAAGGTATTTTCTTTACTTCTCTGTTGCTCTATGTGCAGGAAAGTGAAGATGTGGTTGATAGGGAAGACCAGCAGAAATTTCTAGGAAGTGTTGATTTTCTCTCTCAATATGGTATGCCTGCCTTGATTTCTGATATGGAGGCAGCAACAAAAGAAGTTCTCAAAGGGTGATGTTTCTTTTATTATTTTGAAGGTTAACAATTTGTGAATTTAATCTACCAATCATTAAAAATCTTGTTTCAGATATATGAAAATATATATTTTTTAACCTTTTCCATAAGATATAGAACAATCTTAATTGTGTACAGTTGAGGCTGTTGGAATTTATTTGTCTACCATGGGCATAGGAATTGTCATTAGCCAAGTCTGTGTTTTGAAACTTCCAAAGCTTCCAATCTTTTCTTGACTAAGTTTCTGAATTGAGAAACCCAGAGATTTTCCAATTCTTTTCAGTTTAACCATCTATATTGTTATTGAACACCTACCTGAATATTTAATAAACTTTATGTAAATCAAAGTTCAGCAACATTAACACATTTATGCAACCCTTGAGCTACCTCCTATAAAAGTTTGCAGTTAATCTACAATCAAATAGTTCACCAAAAATTGTGCCTTACTTGGCCTCGTGTGTATGTTTGAATAGAGAGAAAGAGGGATAAAATCTAGAGATACCTTATAGATTAATGATCAAGACTCATTTTAAATGAGCTATCAATAATTTTGATGTGCAGAAAGCAGTTGAGTGGTTTCTTCAACAGTACAGCACTTCAAGAAACTATCATGCAGATACTTAACGAATTCATGAGCATGGGGAGTCCACATTCCTGGGTAAAGTATATGATGCCTGGGGATGTTAAATCACATTCCACAACCTCCGGAGGTGATGACCCAGTTCCTTCTGGTGTGACTGAATTTGAACAACTTATGGTGGAGGCTCGGGCAGTGTTATTAAGGTATATCTTTTATGTTTTGGATGCATTGGTTAATTACAACTTCCTAGAAACTCAGTAAAACTGTGACAACCATGTGCATGAACTCTGCGTGTAATGTGAGGGATGACTGATGCACTAATTGACAATGTTGAGAACCTATTCGAGAAGGAAATCCTAAGTGTGCAGGAAAGTTTTACAGAAATATTATACAGAATGATATGTCATGACTCATGATGGACCTACATTACATTTACCAATCACATACGAGTCTTTTATATGGGTAGGGTCCACATTTGATGTTATGCTTGGCCTCATTCCACGAAGACACATCATTCTGTGAAACAATTATGTATACAATTTTACTATAAATAGCATTCCTTATTTGAGATTAAACACGTTGACATCAGAGGATGGTTAATACTACTTCATTATTGAGTTACATAAATATCCCAAATAATTTTCCTCCTTTCTTTTGTAGTGCTGAATTTGGGAGCATTGTAGAGATATCTCTGAAAGCAGTGGCGGATACACTGGTGGAACTCATGGGGACTAAATTTAGAGGAGCAAGTGTAACAACAGGCCTGCCGCTGGCCAGAGTGTTGCCTCAAGTTGCACAGATGTGTCCTTTGCTCCTTGAAGAACCCCGCAAAAATCAGTTCATTCAAATCATTAGAAATATGCCAGAGGTTGAACTTTTTTTCACTCTCCTCTATGCAAATATGCGAAGTGCATAGTGATTAAGATTTATGTTTCAAATGAAAGAAACCAAAAAGATTTAATTTATTGCATCAAGGGCATGAGACATCAATGTACAAAAATTTAAACGAGGTTCAAAAGAGATATAGGAGCTAAATTGTTAGCCTTCATCTTTTAAGTATGACATTTCCCTTTTGGTGTAATTAGTGTTGTATAATGCTCCCCCTTTTGCTCTAACTTGGCATTTGGAGGAACCGGGTCTTTTAGGACTATAGTTTGCTTTGTTGTCAGTTATATAAAATGACACGGGAATGACCCTATCATCTCATCCATTTCTTTTATTCATGCAGTGCCATGTGAGATTTGGCCATTCAAATGTCTAATTCTAACAAAGCCAGTGTTTGGTCTTGTAGATTCTACATCATAACTCTCTATATGCGAGAGTTGTTGGATGAAGTCTTATATTTTTCAACGAGTCTTTGTTTGGGAGCAAATTGAGTACTGAGGGAAAAAGGTGTATAAAAGGGGAAGTGGATTCTCTAGAGTTCTGAAAACAATTGCAGGATGTGGAGTTAGTCATCCAAGAGTTGATATCTCATAAATTATTTTCTGCCTTCAATATTTTATCCTAGAAAAAAAATATTTCTAATGGCTGGGATCTTCTGTAGTTAAAAAATAATTGTAGAGGGTTCTTATCCATATAAAAGGGTAAGTATATAATGTATTTATTTTTTCTCGTTTGATGTCATAATCACGAGTAGAATCAAAATGAAGAGAAAATTAAAATTACATGTTCACCTAGAATGGCCATATATTTTGATTTTTTCTTATATTTGAGAGATTAATTTTGGTACATCTAGGCAAAACAATCTCGTATTTGCCTAAAACATATTTTAAAAAGAAATTAGTTAGTCTCCTCAATTGCTACTTACACGACAATGAAGACATGGATGCGGCAATGTCTTCTTTCTTTCTTTTACTCAATGAAAACAATGTCAAATAGATAGCATTGTTTTCTTCTTTTTTCTTTTTTCAGAGAGTAGCATCATTTATTTTTTTTGGGTATAAATCTTTGATATCTAGAAGTTGCATTAGATCTTGATTAATTTGAAGTCGAGTCAAGTCGTATCATAAAGATGTAGAACTCTCCTAACATTAGTAAATTTCAGAGAGTAGCATTATTCTGAGTTTCATTGTGTTTAAGTTGAGAAAATAATGTGAAGAAATGTTTAAAAAATTATCTAAAGCAAAAAATGAAAAGCTAACTGTGAACAAAATTGACTATTTACAAATCTATATACCTGCAAATTTTATGCTATCATATATGGCTACATTTTCTTTTTTGGTAAATTAGATGGCCGCATTTTAGATTGACAAAATGAGGACAAGTGAAATCCTTAAAAATAAATACATTAAGCAAATTTGACTGTATTTGGAATGGGCTTGGGCTTGATGGGCGCAGTCCATAAAAGAGCCCAACACAGTCTTCTCTCTGCCTCTTCCGTCTTTTCTTTACGCCGGAACTAAAGTTCAGGCGCACGCAGAGGAAAATCCTCTCTCTGCAGCGAGTAACAACCATGGCGGAACAAAACAACGGGGAAGTTTTGATGTTGGAATATGCAGCTTCTGATGATCGACCAAGTGCTTCGGACGCCGAAATGATCGACGCATTGCCTTACATTGACGACGACTACGCCGACCCCAGGGTCAAGCTTGAGGTTGATCGTCTCGTTGAGGAAGAGATGCGCCGCAGCACCAAGAAACCCGCTGATTTTCTCAAAGATCTCCCTTCTCTTCCCAAGTTCAATTTTGAGGTAACCACCCCCCTTACATTTTTGTTTCTTTCGCTACCCAGAGAAAAATAAAATAATAGGGTTTTTCTTTCATTATATTGCACTTGCACAATCTAATCGAATATTTCATTCCCTTGAGATACATTGAATTCGATTAAGTAAATAGAAAATAGGTTTGGTGAAGAATGTCTTGCAAGTTTGTATCTGCAGTCTGATTGTGCACTCTGAATTCCAGGACTGCCCAATGATTGCTAGAGAGTATGAGCGTGTAAGAGCTGGAAGGCCTCCTGTTTCTCTGGATAGGTTACGATATGAATTAGAAATGCCACCAGTGAATAAAAGGAACGATGAAACTGCTTGGAAGCAAGCTCTTCAGAAAGCTCAACGCCTACTACAATATCAGACAATGAGGTATGCACTCGTGCAATGTTAAATGGTCTACGTGCTTTTATGATTTCTCTCAAGTTTGAGATTCTCATACAAGGGAATATATATGCTGTTCCTTAGAGTCAATTGTGCAATTCATATAGAAGGAGGGTTCTAGTTCTACAATACATACCCCTAAGGGGGAACCTTACCCTCATGTTATGTGACATAAAATATGGTTAACTCAGTTATATAAAATAGTTAATTGCATATTATTGTAAGTGGTGTAACCATTTTATGTAATTGAGTTAACCATATTTTATGTCACATCACCTAGGAACACGGTTACCACCTAGGGGTACCGTAACGTTTCCCCATATAGAAACATCACAGGCACGAAATGTATGGTAGTTTGAGCCACAGGATTACGAGGCAGAACTGCTGTGCAATTTACGCTATTATCGAGATTCATCCTATTTTCAAGCCTAAATGCTTTTCCTTACATTGAACATATTATTTAGTGTGTTCTGGCACTTTGTAATTGGTGTTCTATGTTTATCTTAAGTCGGGTTTATCATGCAGCATGACATGAAATGTTTATAAAAACTTTTAAGATTCAGACTGTTAGGCAGCTGTTTGCTGATATATCTTTTCCAGAGTCCACAACATTTTCAGTGCTTTCATCTTACAATGCTTTAACTGGTCGATCTGCAGGATGGAAAATTTGGATTTGTTGTTGAAATATGGTCCTGATGCCTGGAAGCAGCACAACCAACGATTGGAAGTATACTTGTCAAGGTATGTTGATGAAATTAATGTGGGTCACATATAGACTTTGTTTTGAATAAACAGTTAAATTCTACAGTTGTTACTTATGTGGCATAAATCTGTTTTCTTGCCTATCAGCTTGTAACTCCAGTACTTAATTACATGGTGCATCTTTTACGGACTTGGTTAGCAAATGTTGGTTCTGTCGACAGATCTGCCTTGGATCCATATGTCTGACACATTGGATCTTTTTTTCCTTTCCAATTTAAATTTCTTACCTCCCGCATACAGCTTAAGTTTCTGGGTTGATTTGGTTCTTGACAGTGACTTTCTAGATAAATGAATACTTCGTTAGTAAAGATGATACTTGAGGCAGACTGGCAGACAGCCTCAGATGTGCTTTAGACATTTTCCCCCAAGTTCCTAAGTATTAGATATTCAGGTTTGAGTAGGTTCTCCCCATAGTGTGTTGGTTACCTGAAGCTTTATGAAGTGCACCAGTAATTCAACTTTTAACAGTTTTAGTAAAGGTCTAGTTTAGAGCATTTCCAAGTTCAGAACTTGACAGCATTCATAACTTTGTATTTATTATGCATACAAACATACTTTCACAAGAGTTAATTAATATTCTCTGAGGCAAGTCTATTTCATAAATGAGTGAAGATTGTTTGAATGTAAATAAGCAAATATCTGAAAGAAGCAAGTAAAAAAAATAAAATAATGAACCTATTCTATTAGGACTAAAGGGTAGTACAATGGGCTATGACTCTATGTATCTCTCTTCTCATAAATGGATATTTAATACAAGCTCAATGAAATAAGAAATCCCAAAAAGTGATGTTGATCCCTAGCAAAGAGCTCTCAAACTCTTGAAACATTATCCTATAGCATTTCATCAATAGAGACCAGAGCAATAGACCAAGAACCGAGGGACAGACATCTTAGCCCTAATCACAGCCTTTGCAACTCCTTTTCTTCACATTAAATGTAGCTCTATTGCAGTTAACTTTAATAGCAGTTATTATTTATTGATTTTTACACATTACCTCCTTGTGGACTATGGTTTAACACTTTCTCAACCTACCTCCGTAAAGTTTATTTTTTTTATTACCAAACCCCTATAGAGTTGTGGACACATAATACCTATGCGCTAGTTGTAATGCATGTAAGTGATGAAGAGATAGGATATGCTTTCACTTACCCACAGACATAGTGCAATATAGTAGATGCAGAAGTGTGGACACACAAGCATCTATGTGGTAGCTATGATGAATGTAAATGATGAAAAGACAGGATTTACTATCACCTTGTAAGAGCACCTTTTAAACATCTTTGAGGAACTATTATTCTCTTTGAAGTGACTTAGTCATGTATGTATAACGTAGTCATCATTTTTGTTCATCAAGCTTAGTTTGGACCTGTGAGTTCTTTAGGTTTGTATCTTACTGGTCAATATATAGGTTCATCTCACTTACCATAGTAAATAGATAAATAAGATGTTGCTTGAACTTGATAACACCTGTTCTTTGCCTGCATGGTTCATGTTTTGTATGGTCTTGGTTACAGTGGTGTTATCTATTTTCAGAATGCAGAAATTAGCTCAGGAACAAAATGAAAAGATTGAAAAAGTAAATCGTGAAAGGAAATATCATCAGGTAATATGACTTTCGTGTACACCCTTCTCTCTGTTATTTGTTTAAACTCTGTTAACCTTTTACTTAAAAAGCCCTTTTTTTCACTATTGTCAGCAAAATACGGCATATGAGCTTAATGCTTTGTCCATGCAATGGAGGGATCTCTGTCAGAAAAATATTGACATCCAAGCTGCGTGCGCTTCAGTTGAAGCTCAGATAAAAGAACTGAAACTTGAAGCAGCAGAAAGGTGACTCCGCTATGAAAATTTTGTTTTCCTCGGCTGATTTCATCTAGTACTGGTGTTAATTAGTACTTTTTTTTTTTACCCACAGGGGTTGGAACTTGGAAGCTATCACAAAAAATGGCCAATTGATTAATTCCGAATTAGGAGATTCGTATAATTAGGAGATTCGTATGTCCTCATCTAGTTTTGTATCCGTAATGAATTTGTTCAGCTCAAAAGTTCTGACTTTAATTGCTACTGTACTTCTCAATGTTTTGTTTGATTAATATCATGAAAAAATTACCCATTAGCTCAAAGCCCCCAATAATAATAATAATAATGATAATAATAATAATAATGATAATAATAATAATAATAATGAAAAAATTAGGGTAAACTGGTTCAAAGAAAAATGTACAAATTTGGCATCTAGTTAAAATGTCAATTCCAACTCAATCCGTAAATAATAATCAATACTTTTCCCCTTCCCTCCCCCCCTTTTTTTCCCTATTAAGTATCAGCTGTACATTTCAAAACGTAATTTAACAACACCGTACGAGTGTGTTTGGTTTTAAGTATAGGCATCCTAAAAACTGGTTTGGAGCATTGAAAGTTTTGACATTTATAATACAAAATCAAGTTTTGCCATTCTAATGTGATTTTGAGCCTCAAATTAGAGAGCAACGTTTTTTTCGTTAAAATATTTTAATTGGATATGTATTTTACAAAAAAGATTTTTGACTCTTTTTACAATCTAAGTCAAACATACATTTTTAAATATCCGTTTCTGATAATTACAAAGCTAAAAGTGATTTTAAATAATATTATTCAAACAACATAAATTACTTCATTACAAACCTAATTCTTATTAAAATCAAGTTTGTAAAATTAAGTTCATGCAAAATTAAGTTTATAAATTCTAATATAAACAGACATGTAATTTATATAAGTTGAACTCATAAAATAATATATATGGCTACAAGTTTATTTGAAGTACTTGATGTTATTGTACACACTAATGTTTTAAAAATTAAATTGAAGATTGAATTGATAAGACCTCTAAATCATGGTTTGACAAATTTATAATTGAATGTGATTAAATTAAAAAATATTTGAACTGAAGACATATTCGATTCATGATTCGACCAATTCAACTCACCGATTCAATTCAGTTTTTAAAACATTCTATACACACTGAGTAGTTTCCATCTTTGTCTGGTTATTTTTGCTGGTGTATACATTTTATGATCTGCATGCATCATGCTGGTAACAATTTGATCGTCAACTTCATGACAAAGTTGTACATTACTACTAAACATAAGAGAGTAAAGTTGCATTTAGATAAGCTTTGAAAGAACGCTTTTATGTTAAGTGTGTTTTAGAGGTTTTTTTATTTTTTTAAATGCAACTCTTTTCAACTTTTGAAAATGTAATTTTTTTATGTTTTTTTAAAAAATCTAATTATTGTCCAAAAAAATCCAATTATCTTAAACTTTTGTAGGCATATATTTTAATTAAAAATATTTTTCTTTGAAAAAAAAACCACAAACAAACAGGTCGTGAAAATAGTGTCTTTTAGGTAAATTCATGTCATAATGTAACGAGAGATTCTTTAGTAAGTAGAGTATACAATAGATACTCCATTTAATATTAAATAGATGTGAGGGTATATGACCCACATTGTAAATGCATTAATTTTTAAAAAAATATTTATATATGTCAACTCTTGAATTAAGTGCATCATGTAGTAGGGAGTGTCAAACCAATAATTTCTAAATGTAACAAATATATATTGTAATTATCATGCTTGTATAGCAGTTCAACATTTAAGAAGCAGAAGAGAGAGAAAAAAAATATCGGCTAAGTGACTTTTTGTCATTGCAATTAAATAATTTAACGCTCTAGGATTAGAAATAGTTCCTGTACCCATAAGGGACGGGACGGAGATGGGTAGTAGCTCTTCGTTCTCGGTCTCTATGGAAAATATCTGTTTTTGCTCTCGTTTCTATATCTGTATAGGTATTCGTTTATTATTTTCTCGTGGATAAATAGATATTCACGGATATCTGTGAGTACCTAATAAATTACAAAAAAATTAATAAAATTAAAAAAATAAAATAAAAAATTAAAAAAATATAATACCATAAAATAAATAAGGCTTTTTTAGTAATTTTATATAAAATATATTTTTTTATTTTTTTTTCTTGAAGATCTACAAGATACGGGAGGAATCACCCATGCTCTTACCCCCGTTTATTAAACGGGTATAACACAAATGAGTATTTATACTCGCGGGAGAAATTAAATGAGTATTACCCACCCTCATCACTGGTATTACCCACGGATACCCGTTGAGGCGGGTAAAATTGTCATTCTTAATCCTAACTTATTTTTGGTCTATTTAGGTTTAGTTTATTTAACAAATAAGTCAAATTTAAACTTTTAAAACAGCTTATTTATGTATGTTAAGGTGTTGGCTCTTGAAAAAGCTTTTTAGTCTATCAAGCTAGGCTTTTTATTTATTATTTTTATATATAATTATAAATTTATAATAGTTACATAATTTATTAATAGTATATTAGTATAATATATTTATTTTATATTAATGTTTTTAAAATCGATTGAATTAATAAAATGAGCGGTTCATAATTTAATCAGATCAATTTGTAGTTAAATAACTAATAGTATATCCATATAATTTTTTTTCTTCAAAAAATCAATTAAAAATTTTAAATTAAAAATCAGTTAATTCAACTAGTCAATTCACTGGTTTTCACCAATTTTCTTGGTTTTTTTACTAGTTTTTGGTAATTCAATCTCTCATCTGATTTTTTGGGTAAATTAGAATCGATATGATGATTAATTTATTATTCAACTAATTCGGTTGAACCAATTAAACCAATTCGATTAAATTGGTTTAAAAAAATACTATTTTATACAAAATATTATAATTTCATTAAAAATTATACTTGTTTAGAAATTAAAAATATTTAAATTCATTGGTCTATATAAAATTTTTAATGTAATATAAGTTTTTATATAAACTTTTAGGTCAAGCCATGTTTTTATATTTTTATAAATAGATCACATTGAGCCTAACAAAAAAAACCTATGATAGTCACAATCTCAAAGGAAAAGAAAATATTCATACTCTAAAAAGATCTTTACCATTAATTTTACCCGTATTTTCTAAACTTTAAACACACTTATCTAAAATTGACGGTGAGAATCCTCCTAAAATAAGAACTTTTATTACTTGAACAGGGTGTAATAATTTCTTCTAAGACAGCTAATTTGACAGTGTTGCCATTCCATCTTCTTTTAATAGAAGCATTCTTGATGGAAATATAAGAATATATCTCTTATAGGTTTAAGGAACATATTTGGGATCTGTCCACATCAGTCACAAGTAAGCTTGGTAAACAAAATTGATTTTTAATTAATCAAACAGAATAAGTATTCCAGTGTTTGATTTTGCCAGGATAAAAACGAAAATACATAATTGTAACTAAAAAGGATCAATAAAGAAACAACGGAAATCAATTATTTCCTGGCTGCGTGAAAAGTGGTTCCAATATTTGCAGTATCAAACCATATAACGGAATTGCTTGAAAATTTTGTCTAAGACAAGAACCATATAATAGGATTGTCATGTCATTCCAACCGTTACATGTACCCTTCTTTCATGATTATAATATTTTAAGAGAAATGTATAGTTCATAATGGACAGTTTCTGTTTCTCTTTTTCTTTTTTCTTTTTCAAATGGACAGTTCCTGTTTGATTAGAGAGTTACAATACAATCACTTTCCTTGTAGAAACATCCTTTAATAGGCTTTTCTGAAACCCATATGCAATAACACTATTACATCAGTCTCTACACCTAATAGTCGCTTGTGCTCGTGCATATATGAGAGCCTTCCTTGACTAATTGTTCCAAATACTAACTGTACCTCTCCAGTTGATGATTTAAGGCATTGAGCTGGACAAGAGCCTAGATTCCTGTATGCTAAACTCCATGTTCAGCCAAAATAATCTAGCATTCCTATTTGCCAAAAGAATAACAAACTAAAATCTTCGGCTACTTGATTGTTTAGACTAGGCAATTCATTGTTACAGAAATATTTTTTTGGCCATGCTTAGTGACAGATTTTATTTGGACTATTTTTTTCTTTCTTTCTTTAATTGGGCATGTCTGAGATTTTGGAAATTTTCTTAGTGATATTTCTGGACTTAAGGTATAGATATTATAATTCGAGTTACCAAGGGAAATCTTAACATAGTTTAAGAAAATAAATTAAGGAAAATGTTAAATGGTACAAAACTTTTACCCGATATAACATACGAATTAAACGTGATGATTTGACAGTATCTTGGAAGCTGACTTTCTCTTTAACCATGTTTGTTTTTCCATTTAACATGATTGGTTAATATCTTTCGTATTGTTTTTCGGTATAAAATCATCCGTGTGAAATAACTTTTCTCATAATTTAAAATTTTCTCATACGACTCACTTGTGATAAGACCATATAGTGAATTAACAAAATAATGGAAAATAATAAATGCACAAATAAAAAATCTCACTAAAGTATCCCATTACATTTAAAAAAAATAAAAAAAATTATGCTTAATGCAAAAATGTTGCTTGGAAAATCTCAACCACACTTTCATGTTTTGTGAAACTTTTGTTCATCTCTTATGTGTACATAAATCATTGTTGCACGAGAAAAGATTTGCATACTCATAATCTAAACCATGGAGCCGTTTACAATGTTCTTATTGAAATTTTGAATATCAATACTCTAATCAAAATTATCAATAGCAATAAGTAATCAACAATTTCTTGGAAAATCTCAACCACACTTTCATGTTTTGTGAAACTTTTGTCCATCTCTTATGTGTACATAAATCATTGTTGCACGAGAAAAGATTTGCATACTCATAATCTAAACCATGGAGTTGTTTACAATGTTCTTATTGAAATTTTGAACATCAATACTCTAATCAAAATTATCAATAGCAATAAGTAATCAACAGTTTCTTTTTTTAAAAATATATATAATTATTTATTATTTAAATATTATATTTCTCATATTTTGACATAAGTCCTTATCATTCTTCTTTCTTGCTGAGTTTTTTTTTTTTTTTACAGCAATCCCTTCCACTACAAGGGATCCTCCTTCCATCAATAGATCCTTAACTTCATGTGACGGCACCAGCAGTGAGTCCATTTATGGCTTCAAGTTCACTGACGAGAACTTAATCAAGAAGCACACCGATCCTAACAACGAAGAAAAAGAAAAGTCACATATAAAGGCAAGAGAGGGGAAAGAGCTAGCGCACGAATTTGACGACGATGGAGGGAGGCGCGACACACGGCGACAGGAGCGAACTGGTGGCATTTGACGGACATGGTGGCGCGTGGGCAGTGACGCAATGGTGGAGGACAACGACTTTGAGCAGTAAGCACATATTTGGGCAACAATGCAGCTTACGATGTTGAACGGTGACTTTGGACTGTGTTTCTAGTATGAGACGGTTCTAGCTTGGTGAGTCGCCTGTTTAGGTCCGATTACAGGTTCCAGGGTGGTATGGTGGAGATCCTTCGTTCCGTGTGATTTTGATACGACGAATGCTAAGGCCATTATGGAGGGAGAGGTGGAGGTTGGTGATGGTGGGGAAGAGGTTGGCGGCAAATTCTGGGTAGGAGTCGAGGAAGGCATTACTGACAGAGATGGTGGTGATCTTGGCTCGTGGGTAGAAGGGGACCACGTGGACGTAGAGCCAAGTGAGGGCGAGAGTGCAGTTGGTAGCCGGGGGGTCACCATGTAGTTGGGGATTGTGAGGAAGAGAGTTATGTTGATGTATAGGAAGGTGCAGATGATGGAGAGATCTGGGTCCTCTAGCCTAAGGGAGCTGAGTTGGAAGGTGGAGGGAGCTTGCAGTAAATCACAAGAGTTCATTTTGTAAATTTGAAATATTTTCGAGACAAAATTTATAATTACCCACTGTATTAGAGATTACCTATTACTAAGGTTATAGATATAAAATATGAGTCGTTAATCATTTTTTAATTATTTTTCAAAGACACATATTTTTGAACTTCAACTACCCCTTCCAGAATTCTTAATCCAAGAGAGAGCAAGAACTTCTCATTGGTTCCATTCCATAGTTGCTATATTACCTAGGCTTTTTAACATAGATAACGCACCTTTTTATTTTATTTCTTATTTTACTGTTCTTTTTAAATTAATTCCTAACACATGCTTTTTTTTTTTTTATATTAAGAAATCAATTATTTTCAAATCGTATTCTCAACATTAATATATATATATATATATATATATATATATATATATATATATATATATATATATGGGACATATCTAATAAGATGAATTTTTATTTTGAGAGGGTAAAAAGAAGTAAATCTTAACTAGATAATTATACATGAATGGTCAAGATTAAAAGTTACTTAAAAGTCATGTGACCATTTTAAAAAGTCACATATATTTATGTTCTAATCTTGATAATTTATGTAAGATCTAATAGTCAAGATCTACTTACTCTCACCTTTTATAATAAATATTTTTCTCATCAAATATGCTCTCTCTCTCTCTCTCTATATATATATATATATAGATGAGAGGAACCAAATTCTCAACACCATCACACAATTTTTTTTTTTCAACAATGTTTGGAAGTCAATTCCTCCTAGACCGACTTCTCAACATTTATTTTTTCTATCATTTAATTTAAAACAAAATTGTAATTATTTTTTTTTGTTAACCTTTTCTTTTTTTATTACTAACATTTTAATTTCTAACCTTAGATTATAAATAATTGTTTCATCCATAGTTTATAATAATATAATTTAGTTATTTATACTATAATTTGATTATGATAATATGAATAACAACTTTCTATTTATCTAATTAACTATAATTTGGTTTAATATAAGTGTCTGTTAACCAATTTTTTTTACACCTCATATTAAAATAAATAAAGTGCATAATATTGCATAATTAGAGAAGCATGCACATTAATGATAAGTTTTGACGTAAAAATAAATAAATTATTAGATGGTAAATGTTTGATTAAACTTGATAGCCCAACTGATGCCCGAGGTTGAGGACAATAACATGTAGCAGGAACCACTTGAGCCTTCTCACACGTCATTTAATCATCCTCCATTACAACAAGATGGTGGTCAGTCACAGTTTGTAAGAAGCTGCCATTCGTTTACTGCTAATGGAGACAAGTTTATCAATAACCACTTTGGTATGAACATAGGAATCCCATATTATACTAGAGCCTACAAGTGTAATCTTTACGTGTTTGGCAATCCTTCAAATTTTGGAGCTCTAGGTGAGGCTCCTTCTAGTAGCGCAAATCCATCTCCAATTATGCCAGATGTAGGTCCCTCTAAAATTTTTCAATCATATAACCCCCTAAGCTTAATTTTGACAAGAAGGCAATTGAATAAGAAGATACAATTCCAAATATAGGTGAATAGCAAAGACGAGAAAGAGGACGCCGTCAAGTTGCTACACCTACATTTGTCCAAGCAGAATTACATGTCCAACCAGCGCAAGGGAGGCTCCATGGTGTAGGACTAAGGATTGTTTAAGAAAATAAATGTCTTGTATATTATTTTTGTACTATAAATTAACCTGTTTAATAAATTAATTTATTAGTATACTAAAAAATGTCATCATTTTAATTAATCTTAAATAATTTATTTAATTTAGTTTCTTAAATCTAAATATTATGCACTTTATTTATTTTAATATGGGGTGTAAAAAAATTGGTTAATAGACAAACCTAAATTAAACCAAATTCTAGTTAATTAGGTAAAAGAGAGTTGTTATTCATATTATCATAATCAAATGATAATATAAATAACTAAATTTTAGTATTATAAACTATAGATGAAAAAATTATTTATAATCTAAGGTTACAAATGAAAATGTTAATAATAAAAAAGGAAATGGTTAACCAAAAAATTAATTACAATTTAGTTTTAAACCAAATGATAGTAAAAAAAAAAAACCATGTTGAGAAGTCAGTATGGGAAGAACTGACCTTCCAACATGGTTGAAAAAAAATTTGTGTGCTAGTGTTGAGAAGTCAACTCTTCCTAAACCGACTTCTTAATATCATCTAAAAAAAATAAAGTTTTGACATTGAGAAATCGATTTAGAAGGAACTACTTCTCAACATAAATCAAAAGAAGCACATTTTGAAAATTAATTTGGAAGAATAAGCAAAACGAAAAATAAAATGAAAGATGAAAGGTGCATTATCTGAGCCTGATACCTATCATATCTTTTTTGTACAAGATACCAACCGAATCTAGATGAATGAATTGTTTAATATTTGTTCATTTGTTTATTATTTATTATAAATATTTAAAATTCTTGAAATATAATTGATAAAATAGTCAACAACTCTTATTAAATATCAATACCTTTAAAAAAAATACCATAGTAACTTTCCTATAACAGTCATATAAATTTATACTCAAATCTATAAATTGTACAATTAGGAAATCATTTACTGTACTGTACACATTCCTATTCAGAGACTTGTGTTGCCTAAAGAGCAAATGACGTTTGGGTGCAAGGTTTGGTACTTGAGGATTTGAATGAAAGACTAAAAGCTGAGATAGAGTATGGGAGAAGCTAAGTGATTTTGCGTGATTCAGAAGCCTCCTCACATTTGCTACCTTCATTTGCCTCTACCCTCTACCCTTTCATTTGTTACATAAACTTTTTGCTCTGTTCACGTTCTCTCTCTTTTTCTGATAAAATAATTTATCTCATTTCAATCATTTCTCTCTCCATCATTCCTTTGCTAAAAGCTGCAAGTTTTGGTTCGCTAATAAGTCAAACAAGAGGAACTATTACGCTCAAAACCCTTCATTGTCACCTTCATCGACGAGCTCGAGAAGCTTTGCCAACTCATCTCCTTCTTCTTCGATGAGGAGCTTGTGTGGTTTTTACTTCTAATCTTTCCATTCTCATTTCTAAAATTTGTTCTTTATCTTCCTTCTTCTACCATGGCGATAGCTTCAATGGCTATGGCGAAGGAATGTGGCGACTATGGTGGTGCATGGCAGAGGACTATACTGTTAGCTTCATGCTTTGCGATTTCGATGTTATGAAACTATGAGAATCTTCAAGCCAAGGTCATATTTTTTTTCCCGTGGTTCAAAACCCTGATAGATTAAAAGTAAAAAATTATGAAATAATATAAACATAATAAAATAAAACTTAATTTCATTAAAATACTTTTCAATAATGATAGATTAAATTCTAAATAAAAGATAATTTATTATGCGCGAAAACATTTTCTAAATTCAATTTCAAATGAAGAAAAACAAATAAATTTATTATTAAAAATAAATAAATATATAAATAAATATCATTATTGAAAATAAATAAATATCAAAGTTTTTTATGCTCAAAAACATTATCTCATTCGAAATAAATATATTTATTTATTTACATTTGAAAATAAATTTAGAAAATATTTTTTTGCATCATAAACTTATCTTTTATTTATTTTCAATTTCTATGAGTTTGTGTATAATAAACTTCTTTTGTGCATAATAAGTTTATTATGCACAAAAACATTATCTCATTCATAATAAATATATTTATTTTCAAAAATGATATTTATTTATGTATTCATTTATTTTTATTTGAAATTGAATTAAACAAATATTTTTATACATAATAAACTTATCTTTTATTTATAATTTAATCTATCATTATTGATAAATATTTTTATTGAAATTAAGTTTTATTTTATTAAATTTATATTATTTCAAATTTTTTTTTTTAATATTATTCCGTAGGAGTTAAATATTTTTTTATAAATAATGATATAAGAAGATTATTATTTTTACTTAATATCAAATTTATATATTATATGATCTTCAATATTTTCTCAAACATCACACGAGACAAATACATACATCGTACGAAACTAACACGTGCATCGCACCAAATAAGTACATGTATCTTACATGTGCATTGCACGAAACATGTATATGCATTATACGAGATTTGCACGTGCATCGCACGTGTGCTAATTCAGTTTGTTTTATTTTACGGAAAATTCATTCATTTGTTGAAATTTGGTGCAAACAACTAACGTTTTCAAATTAGTGCATGCTCAAACATTTTGTATATAACTGTGAACCCTCTTACTTATAGAACAATGTAACTTTTGAGTAAGCAAACTTAACTACCACTAGACTATGAGTTGATGACAAAACTGAAGCACATAAGCCACAAACAATGGAATATCATGTTAACTACAATTATTGGATGCTACAATTAATGTTGAATCAACAAGGTTATTTATATAATATAGTTTATATTCTAACTCACCCTTTGTTAATGCACATATCCTATCTAGTAGCTAATCAAGTGTTCCCCTTTGGCTTGGTTACCCACAACAACAAAGATTGAGATCCTAATAAGAGAGGGGTCAAGGATGTTATATTCAACAAAACTTGTACAAATAAATCAAAGTTTGAAACAAAATATGATTTTAAAGTTAAAAATAGAAGAAAGTTTAGAGCTCCCTTCAATCCAAATAATGATCTGATTATAGGTAATGAAGTTCCCAAGATATGAAAGCCACTTTTTGTAACTTTTTTGACTTTATTTTCATCCATATATTGGATTCTTTAAAGAGACTACTACCACAAAAGTACACTATGGGTAGAACTATTGGATCCATAGCTCAACAGCTCAATCAACCTAGCAAGAGCCTTATTTGGACTTCAAGGAGCTCTACTTCATAACTTTTTTTGACTTTATTTTCATCCATATTCTGTAAGATCGAAACCCTAACACTACAACTTGAGTCCAGGCATCCCAAACTATAGTCACTTCCTTTAACCGACCTGTTAAGATCAATCGCTTATCACTAGGTAAAAAATTATAGCTATTAGTCATGACACACCTTTATTTCCTTATAGTGGCAGCACATCTATAACGTGCTGTGAATGAGCATGAAAAGCTTCACAAGGCATACATGGTGCACCAATAGGGTGGGCTGTCAAGCTCTCTTAATGTACGCCCATATATATATGCAAGTCATAAAATGATTGCTGGACTCTCATAAATCCAACACGACCCATCAATCAACAAAGTAAAACACCAAATAGCAGGGCAAAACAAGCAAACATAAGCCTTATCTCATAAAGTTCATACATAAGAGCATATGCTCGAAAGACACAAACTTCAATCAAACCTTAAAATTGGTTCAAATACAATAGAACCCTTTCTACTTGTCTTGGTCATATTTTCTCTTATACAGTCTACACAATCCCCAAAATCTATAGAATCAAGTAAAGATAAGATATTATCCTTTATCAACCTATTAATCATATCCTTGGAGATATGACCTAAACGCCTATGCCATAAAGACAAGGAGGTATCTTTGATTATTGCCCATTTGTTTCCAATAGTTTGAACATGTAGGTAATTGAAAACATTAGAATCAAGATTTAAACAATATAAACCATTAGATTTAATAGCCTTGCCAACAACTTGAGAATCATAAGATAGAAGACAATATCCATTATTGAAATTAAAGAAAAAATCACAATTGTCAAGTTTGGACAAAGAAATTAAATTACGCCTCATGGACGGTACATATAAGGTGTCTTTCAAATGTAAAACAAATCCCAACTCCAACTTTAATTCAACTACTCCTATAAACTGAACGTTGACTTTATTTTTATTCCCTACGAATAAATTGACTTCATCATCACTTGACTTTCGCTTGCTCTTGAACCCATGCGAGGAATTAGTAACATGAATAGATGCTCTAGAATCATGCCACAATGAATTCAAAGGAACATCTACCAAACTAGATTCATAGCAAATGAAAGCTAGTGACTCACCTTGAATTTTCTCTTTAATAAAAGAGTTAAAGACTTGACAGTTTGATTTCTTATGACCTACAGACTTGTAAAACCAACACTTCAACCCATTCTTATGAATATAAGGTTTTGGATTAAGTGGTTTGTGAGACGGACTTGGCCTATTGTCATACCTATTCTTATCCTGAGGCTTCTTCTCATTTTTCTTAAAATATTTCTTATGATATAACTAAGAAACAAAGTTCACACTTCCAGAAGCCAAATGATTCATTCTATCCTCTTCTTGTGCACAAATAGATATCAAGATATTAATATCTTATTATTCTTTTTGGGTATTATATGATGTTTTTAAGGTATCAAACTTAGTAGGTAGGAAATTTAAAGCATAGTGAACTAGAAAAAGTATCAATTATAGGGCACTTAAGGTAACTAAGTTTATTGACAATGATTACCATCTTCATAATGTGTTGCCTAACACCACCAATTCCACCATATTTCATGTTAATAAAGGTTTTTATCAATTGACTTACTTTTGCTTTTCTAGATACTGCGTACCTTTCCCCAATGGAAGCAATAAAAGTTTTGGTATTGTTGGAATGTGGAACTGCTTTTACAAGTGTCTCATCAATGGTGCACTTGATAAACATTAAAGCTTTACGATTAGCCTTTGTCCACTCCTTGTGATTAGCCTTCTACTCATTAGTGCTTTCGGCAGTCAGTGCAGCGGGTTCATCTTCTCTAATAGTAATATCAATGTCCAACAGGATAAGGGCTAATTCAATATCATTCTTCCACTTCTTATAATAGTTTCCAGTCAAAATCTCAA
Organism: Ormosia emarginata; assembly: GCA_029884605.1. NCBI lineage: Eukaryota > Viridiplantae > Streptophyta > Magnoliopsida > Fabales > Fabaceae > Ormosia > Ormosia emarginata. Next base: position 6,491,629 of record JAQQTP010000059.1, on the reverse strand, counting down.
GTTGGTTTGCAATATTATTCAAGGAAAAGATGACTGGAGCTGAAAAGATAATAAATAAGAAAATGATTAATGTTATGAGCAATTATAATAATGATAATTACTGAAACAAAGATTTAATACATATAAATATAAACTCTCTTGTGGGGTAGAGTATATATCATATAACAACAACAGTTACAAAAATTCTAACACCTTTGGTAGAAAGAATTTTATTATAAAGATCAACCCAAAAATAATAACATGTTACAACAAAATAATTTATGAATTTACTACCTGTGGGTAAGTTTAATTCACTTAAGTAACACAACATCCCAAAAAATTATTCACAAGTAACTCTATCAATTTTAGCAAATAATTCACTATAGTGACATATATTTACTTTAATTAATAAAGCCCTAAACAAGGATAAATCAATAATAGCCCAAATAATTAATTGTCAACCTATTCTTTAATTTTCTTAATGTACCTAGAGTGTGCACCACCTAAAATTAACAACTAGGGAGAGTGGCTATCATTGATAGGTTTATCATAATATTAAAATATTTTTTATTTTCAGAATTACTAAAAAATTGATTTTCATAAATGCCTAATTTGAATAAATAAAAAATAAATTAATATTAAATATTTTTAACATCTATAAAATTATAAAATCTATATAAATAAATTGTATGCATCAATACGAGTATACAAAAAGAAGAAGCACGTAAAACAGAGACCAAAGGACTTCTCACGCGCTACACATGCCATGCAAGTCTTCTTCCTCCAGTCGGGTCGTGACGATTCGGTGCTTCTAGTAAACAGGTCGTGTGACCCCGTTCATGATCCATCACTATTTTCAAGTAATTTTTGATTCGTTTTGATTCCCAAACAATTGTGTCTTCCTCCACACATGATTTATCATCATTTTAGATGATTTTAATGAAGAAAATTACGCAATAATGAATCGTTTAGGATCCAAAAAATGTGAAAATGGGTTTGCTCAAACCAAGTTTGAAAAATCATGTCCTTCTCTATTTTTGAACGTGTTTTGATCGTCTCTAAGGCTTGTATTCATTCATTAACATGTTCTATGATGGATTTAGACAATTATTATAAATAAAAATAATCAAAACAATGATTTAGAAATGTCAAATGTTCTTGAAGTTTTCATCCATGGAGATTGGATACGGGTTCCAAGTTTTCAGTCATTTATAGTGAATTAAAATGACTTAATACATCTTAAAAAAAAACTCACAAGAAAACATTCTTAAATAATTCTTATCATATACCCACATAACCATACATAAAGAATACAAGTTATAAACCATAATTCATTAGGTTTTCATGTAATCATGCATGTACATATTAGAATGGATTCTAAACCATGTATCTAAAGCTCTGATACCACTTGTAGACATTAGAAATCATTACTAAGAATGTCTCTAGATCATAAATCATGAATTTAGAACACCATATAAATAATCAAGGCGTACCTATTGTACACATCTTGTTGTTTGTCAAATTTACGATCAAGAAGGATAAAAAATTGTACACACTTTGGACTACAGGAATCAAGATCTTCCTCTCATTCTCTTCTCTCTTTTGGATGGGGCAATAATATGTTATGAGTCAAAAGTTCATCATATCTATATCTTGAAAAGACACACACATGTATAGAGGAAGTAGAGAGAGGACATGCTCATTCGTTGAAGAGTTATCTTGTTTCACCTATTATAGAATCAAGCAATCAGGTCTCACACCTTTTGAAGTACACATACTATTTAAACTCTAAGTTCAACATATGATTTTCAATAAATTCTTTGATCACAATATAAATGGATTCTAAGAAATATCATATTACTATTCAATTAATTTTGACAAACAGATAAATTAATTAAAGTCTAAAATCATAGGAAATTTTTTAACACTACTTTCTAGACATACATATTTGAAAGAAAACAGTTATGCTGAGAAGTTAGCAAACAAGAGTGTTGATTTGGAGTAAGTCCTTGTAAATTTAGTAGAACCATCCTACTGGGTTCACTATCCTTTTTTTTTTTTTTTTTGGGTCGTTGGCTTACTAGCCTTCTCTTTGCAAATTTTATAAAGGTTCCATTGCCCCGCAATATTCCTTCAGTTTAAGTCTTTTTCTTTAAGGGCCTTGGCCTCATTAATGTCCAACCAAAAAAAAAAAGATGTGGAGCTTGGAATTATGGGCGATTTACCGAAATGGTTAGATCAATATTTTACATATTTACCAAAAATAAAAAACATATTATTCCTGAATAAGAACTAATGCGCAAAATGTTCTATTAATATAATATAGAAAAAATATAATTTAAAATATTATCATATATCATCTAAGTCAGTTAATAAATATATTAAATTTTTAATATGTAACAAATATTTTGACTAATTTTTTATCATATATTATCTGATGTAACAACTTACAAAAAATATTAATACATGTAAAAAATATTATCACATATATATCAATATAATCAATCAATAAATATAATCAATTAATCAATATAATTAATAATAATTATAATTAATATATATATTATATGTCATGTAATATAGTAACTTAAAAGAAATTTTGATACGAGTAAAAAAATGGTCATATATATAAAAAAAATAAAAAATAAAAAATTATAAGAAGAAAGAAAGAACAAAAATTACAAAGTAAATAAATTAAAAAAAGTTAATGAACCTAATAAGTCACATGTCAAATAATTGATTTAATTACTATATTATTTTTATTTAACATACTTAAATTGTATAAACTAAATATATATGTTAGAGAGTGTTAAGGAATTATAATATATTGAATATTATTTAAATAGATTATTGTAATTTTTTATAAATATATATATTTTTTAATTGTTACTTGTAATATCGATCAACTTAAGGAATTTTTTTGATAGAATTTGACATTAATGATTAGTTTGATATGATCTTGACAACAAGTAAAAAATTAAGGATTTAATTTGTAATTTAATTTTATAAAAAATATTATTAATAAACTTTTTTTCTAGATATTTAATATTTAATAATATTTGATAATAATTATAAAAGAGAGATAAATATTTTGCATTAAGACTTTGTTTGATATACTTTTAAAAATATGGGTAAAAAGTTAAGGAAATATTTTTAATATAATTTTATTTATATTCTTTTTATAAATTTTTTTACTTGACGATACACTAAAATAACTACAAATGATAATATAATTTTTATATTATGAATCATTTTGATATAATCTTAAGAAAGAAGTTCCGATTATAAAATAGTAAAATTGTTTAATGAGATAAATTAATTGTAGATAAATGAGGACCAATATAATAGGAGCAAGAATGTTAACATATAAACATGTTGATGACAAAAATTATATTCTTAGATTAAATTTAATACCATCAAATTTTAAAAACTATAACAATAAATCTTTTATGAAAAATATTGACCAATATTTTAACGAAGAGAATCTATAACTATAAAACCTCAAATGAATAAAAAATATAAGAATTAATATTTTAACCGTATGAACTAAAATTCAAATTTGTGATAAAATAGTTTAAATGAATAAAAATATAATAAATAATATATAAAAATATAATAAAAACTATTAAATTTAAAATTAAAATGAAGTGAAAACTATATAAATAAATTATTTATTTTAAATTTCTCTTTAATTATTTTATACTTTGTACGATTATAAAATATTAGTATGTATAAAGATAACGAATGATATTTTTTTTTGTTAATTATTCTTGAATAATATTTAAAAAGAAATCAAAAAAATATTTAATAATTAAGAAACTTGACAAAATTATTTAAATTCCATATAAAACCAAAATAAAATTATTTTGATACAAGATTATATAATTTTGAAAAATATTTATAGTAAATAAAAAAAGAAACTTTTTAATATGTTATTTATAAATGCTACTTAATATTTATATTTATACTAGATTCGCACTTTCGCAGTAACAAAAGTGAAATAGAAGTAGAATAGAGGAGAGGCACAGATAGATAGAGTTCCCAGTACAAAAACCTCACACGCCTCGTTTGTCTTGGTTGCGTGCTCGCCGAAACCCTTGTTCCTCTGCATAATCCCATTCTCCTTTTAACATGGGTACGTCTTCTTCATCTCACATCTTTCTTCCAATATCGAATACGAATTCATTCTCCTCTTTGCAATTAACTGCATATTTTTTTCTCCTCTTTGTTCAATTCGTTCACTGTTTCATGTTAATCTGTTTTAGATCTGCATGTTCCTAGTTTTTGATAGGTCGGTACTGATCTGTGCTGCGTTATTGTTAATTCTATCGATCGGTGAACAATTAATATGATTTTATTTCGCTTCTTTTGGTTTCGTTTCTGCTCAAGTTCTAGTGATTGGGATTCCTTGAGTGTGTAAATTGATGCGCCTGTAGTGAATGTATTGAGCTCATGCTTGTGATGTTCCAATTTGCACTTTCCTATTCTGCTTACGAATTTATCATGTAAAGTTGTATATGTCTGCTGGGCAGTGATAGTATGTGTTGTGTGTTAAATTGCTTTGCACGCAGTTCAATTTTATAAGCTTCTTGTGGCAGTAAGTGAATTTTAATGTCAGTAAGCTGTGTTGCATGTTATGGTGGTGGCCTTTACTGGGGTAGTGGCTTAATTCAATTTAATTTAATTTTTTTAACTAGAAAGGTTAATTTTTTTTAAAGAATTATTACTTTTCCTGAATCAAACAAAAGAGATTCTACTTTGAGGTTTTAAGGAACTTGGGGAGTTGGTGGAAATATTTATGTCTGTTTTGTTTGAATGGTAGATATCGAGGAGGACATCCGTTCTTTACAGCTTGACTCAGCAGGTAATCCAAAGGCCTATTGATTTTTGCGTTTTTATTCTTTTCACTATGTATAAGTGGTTTTGTACTTTTGTTCCATTTCTTTTAATCTTTATATCCAATCTTGGTTGTGATATAGCAGAAGACAATAATGGGGTGGTAAATCCAGAGGATGGAAAGCCAGAAGAAGTTGAGAAATCTGATAAGATAGAAGAAGTTGAGAAATCTGATAAGATGGAAGAAGGTTTGTAGTAAGGAAGTGGCTGATTATGCGTTTTCTCGCCCCTTGTTTTTTTGTGTGTATATTTTCTCGGGAAATAGATCTCATTAATGTCAAAAGTGTACTATCATTATACTTCAAGACTCTCATGTTTCTGCCCCTTTTCTTTTTCTATTTTTTTGGATCTCATTTGCAAACTTTACTTTCAACTAAAGTATTGTTATTTTATTTTATTTTTTTATTTTTTTGGAGATCAATCTTCTTCTGCTTCTTACATGCATGGGTCAATGCTCCATATAGTAACACCTTTCGTTCCCCCCTTAACACAATCAATTTTGAACTCTCATTTGTTCAGAAAGATTGTTTTGAGGTAGAAAGTTATTATCAACTGTTATGACGAGGCCCCTAAAGATATTATAGAAGTGGGAAAACGCATTGTGTTCCACTTTTCCTCCCTTTTATTCGTTTCTCTTGTTAGAATCCTGTACTTATGATGAATGTTAGTATTTTTGGTTATATCAGCTCATCCAATTTATGACAAGCTGTATTATGCCTGTTTGCTTTGTCAGCACTAGAGGAATTGCTTGCCTGTTATTGATATTGTTGGGAAGTTCATGTATGTCACTACTTGTTTTCCCCCCTTGGACTTCTCTGACCTGCTCTTATCCTCACCATTCAAAAATGTTGATGAAGTAATTTTGCATCTTCTAGTAATAAAGTCTTAATAGCTTCCTTGAACATGGAGAATTGAAGAATGCATTAGTTCTGTGTTCTTTGTTGATTGTTTTATTGGTTGCTTGCTGTCTATGTTGTTACTTTACTGCCAGATTAATAGTATAAATTGATGATGGAGATTGGAGAGCATTATATAAAGAATTTCACTTTGGTGGTTTCAGATCTAAAGCAGGAAGTTCAAGCACAGTCTATCCAGGCTGAGCCAAAAGGTAATTGGGAAATGTATTTAGTTTTCAAGTATGTGATTATGTACATATTGTGCATTTAGATTGCTGTTTCAAACTTAGACAGCCCATTGCCAATAAAGATATAAACATCCATTTTCTTGTGCTCACACCCATGACTTTGATTTGTAGTGAAAGATAAGGAAATTCCTCCTTTGCAAGATGAAGAAGATGATCTGGAGATGAAGAAACGACACTTGAATGTTGTGTTTATTGGCCATGTCGGTAAGTTGATGAATTCCACATGGTCCCGTCATTGGTATATGGGTTACCGGGGTTCCTTTTTGCCTTTTGTGCAGCTTTGATGACCATTCTATTGGTTAAGAGTATTGTTGTTCATGTGTATCGTGTGCATTATAGGATTAGAGGGCCATTCAAGTGCTTATTGTTCTTAAACATCTACGAATTTTAGACGTTGATCATAGACTACTAGAGAAGTTACATGTGTTGCTACTGCTTGCTGCCTCCTAAAATTTTTTGCCTTTCTAGACAGTAAGAGAATAAAAAAATGTTCCTTGAACTTGGATGACATGCTTTCACCCTACTTATTGTTCATGTGGTGATTGAGCTATAATCCATAAATGTCCAAATTTGCTTTCTTAGTCATATGGTGGTGCATTTGACTGAGGATTAATCTGCAGTTCATTGGCTATTGTAGTAGTATGGGATTTAAAAGCTGCCTTTCTCTCATGGTTTATATGTTGGGTTCCCATGTTCATTCAGTATATTCAGTTGAACACTCATTTTTTATTGTAAAATTAATGTTGTTCTAGCATTAATTTATTCTTATATTTCTTGTTCTAGATGCTGGTAAGTCTACAACTGGAGGTCAAATACTTTTCCTCAGTGGTCAGGTTGATGAACGGACTATCCAAAAATACGAAAAAGAAGCTAAGGACAAAAGTCGAGAAAGCTGGTTAGCTCATTTACTTCGTTTCTTGATTGAAGGTGTTATATGTGTTCCAATGCTGCTGTGCTGCCTCATCATTTGGTTACTGCAACTTAGGGTCTTAACTTCTTATGGTTTTCAGGCTATTTCGCTGACATGAGGTTGAATTAGCCTGGCTAGAAAAGTCATAGAACTTGTGTTGGTAATTACTGAATTAGCGCGTATAGTCTAACAAAGTCATGGGATTACCTTCAGCATATGATAAGTTTTTAAGTTGGCCCACCTTCATTCGGTATTAAATGGGATAGTAGCTGTTGATCAGTATCTCCAATAGTTTTCAGCTTTTTGGTATTTAAGTGTTATGCAGTCCCAGGACAGTAACATATAAACTTTGGTCTGTCAGAATGATGGGGTTTCTCTACTTGTCATGACGGGTTTATATATTACCTAGTTAGCATATTTGGCTTGATCTGGATGAGATTTCTCATTTCTGCGCATGATCATGTAGCTTCAGGCTTTACTTTCTTCTGAACATGTTACTCTTTACCAAGTAATTATTTACCATGGACTGGACTATTATATATCATGACTAGATTAATCCATATAAAACAGAGGGAAATTAATTAATAAGTATTACATAAGAAAATAAATGGGTAGTTCGTCCTGCAATTTGCTTTGCTTAGAACAAATTGTATGAAGGTAAAGTCATGCAAATAGAACAGTCAATTAGGCTCCACAAATTACACTCTTGTACATTTTTAAATGTATTTTTTTTTTATATTTGACTTTTCCGATTATGTTGAAACCTTTTTTTCTTATGGTTGTGTCACACTCTCACTTGTGTATATCCATGGTTCATTGGTTTGTATTAATGCATACCTTGAGGCTTATCCTGTTCAACTGATTGCTTGATCTTCACTTCTGAAGATTTTATTTTTTTGCAACTGCATAACTACAAATATTTATGTGAAATCTCATGTTTTTTGCTAATGAAAATTGTGGTATGCTAATTTACCTATTTTCTTGAGTTTGTTGTTTGCTTTTACACTTAGTAATTGTCCATTACTTTATAGGCTCTTATGCTGCTCAAATCTTAGTGTGTGAACTTTTTCATTATTTATTTTGCATGTTCTTCCATTGGTTTATAAATTTAGACCAGCAGCACTAGTAATTCAAGTTTCAGATATTTTATTGTGTTTTTAACTATTGCTCTCTTAATTGAAGCACGGACACTTCAAAAAGAGATTAATGTCTGTGTTGTCAGAGACAATATGAAGATCATATTTTGTTGTGTTCATGTCTGTGTTAACGTTTATTAGCTTCTGTTTTATGTATTTTGTATATTTCACTTAACCGTGTAAGGTTGAGGTGCTCAAACTATGAAAATGTGGGATGTGTCTGACTGGGTCTTCAACTTATTGTATTTGTTGTTGATAGGAGTTTTTTTTTTTTTTTTGGGGGGGGGGAAGGGCTGGGATCTTTTAGCTTAGTGAATATTGATATGAATCTATATCAAATTAATGATTTGAAATTTATTTGCTAGGTATATGGCTTATATAATGGACACAAATGAGGAGGAGAGGGCAAAGGTATGAATAAATTTGCTGATAAAATTTAATTGGTTTATCCCATCCCACTTGATGTAGTTTCCCTTTTTGCTTGTTAATTATATGAATTTGCTTAGAACTCATAATTAGGGTAAAATTGTGATAATTGCAGGGAAAAACCGTTGAAGTTGGAAGAGCACATTTTGAGACAGAGAAAACAAGGTTTACAATTTTGGATGCACCTGTGAGTATCTGTATTGCTTGATTCTTCTCTGATAAGTTTTCAATCCCATGGACATACATATTAATTGTCTATTAATCTTCTGTTTTGGATTACTTAGAGGGCTTTCTCTGACAGATATTCTTCCCTTGGCTCAATTGTTGTCTTCTCCTATCTTTTAAAATAATTCAAATCATTTTATGGTTTTGTGAGGAAACATTTAATATTGAATTACAATGCTTGTGCAGGGTCACAAAAGCTATGTTCCTAACATGATTAGTGGTGCATCTCAAGCTGATATTGGAGTGTTGGTTAGTTGATCTGTGATGTGTCACTCTTTGTTTCTTGATCTTCAGTATATACTTCTTGACAAGCATTTGATGATATATCTCTGTCATGTTGTCTGTCTGTTTTTATGTGCCCCATCAATCAGGTAATTTCTGCTCGGAAGGGAGAATTTGAAACTGGATATGAGAGAGGTGGACAAACTCGTGAACATGTCCAGCTTGCAAAAACGCTGGGTGTGGCTAAGCTGCTTGTTGTTGTCAATAAAATGGATGATCCTACAGTGCAGTGGTCAAAAGAAAGGTGCTCTCTCTATATCTCTCTTGCCCTGGCACTGTCTCTTCATCCCTCTTTCTGTGCTTATCTGCAATTTTAATGAGATTCCTTGCTGCTGCGGGTGTGCCACTAGGTATGATGAAATTGAGTCAAAGATGATTCCATTTCTGAAGCAATCAGGATACAATGTGAAGAAAGGTATCTGCCTTTTATTTGTTTGAGAATTGAGAATATGTTGGAACTTTATTTTTCTTGCCTTTTTAATTCTTATGTTTCTTAATTTTGGGATGCTGGTGTAAATGTATGATTTGTAGTGTGTGGATCACGTTGCTTTTACACAGAGGACAGCCTTTATATAATTATGAATGTGATGGGGGTGAGAGACTCTGTCATAGTTCACTGTTGAGAATTTCTTCTCATTTAGAGTGGTGAATGTTATATACTTATGTCTTGCTGAATGCTGCTGGAGCTTGGGACATGTTGAAGATGGCTGGAAGGTTGATAGTTTCTTTGTGCCAAATGCTAAGCAGGTTTGGGATCCTGGGTATTAAGTTTTCAAGGGATGCGGAGGATGAGTTGAACTTGAGTATGGAGTAAACAGCAGCTTGTTTGGTTTTAGGAAAGTAAGGATTGAGATTTGAGGGTATTCAGGTTGTGCAAAGGTTATTCTTTTCCTGTTCTGCAAGCTATCTCTATGGTGTAGGCTTTAAAAAGCTTATGAAAACGGACATGGGAAAGTCCTATTTTGGAAATCATTTTGTAATGATAATTTCATATTTTATACATAGGTCTTCACCAGTTTGATGGATTGTGGAAGTGAAGTTATTTTACTAATTATTATTTCATTTACCAGATGTCCTGTTTTTACCAATATCTGGGCTGATTGGTACAAACCTACAAACAAGAGTGGATAAAAGCACTTGTCCATGGTGGGATGGTCCTTGCTTATTTGAAGTCCTTGATGCTGTTGAAATCCCTCTGCGAGATCCCAAAGGTCCCTTCAGGTATTGCGTTTCTGAACATTTTGTTGCTTCCGTTACTCTCCCAAAGGTCTTTCGTAGTTTCTTTATTTTTATTATTTTTAAACTTCTTTGCTAAGATTGAACTTCTGACTTGTGTAGGATGACTATAATTGACAAATTCAAAGACTTGGGAACTGTTGTTATGGGCAAAGTGGAATCTGGTACTGTTCGTGAGGGGGATTCTTTGCTGGTCATGCCAAATAAGGTAGTTTATTTTTTGGGTTGTCGTGAGCTTTGTTCTCCTTTCTTTCTTTCTTTGTTCTGCTTTTTCTTCCTTTTTGAACGTGAAATGGGTGACAACTGCACATTAATTTGCAGGATCATGTAAAAGCTGTTGCTATATTTATTGATGAAGATCGGGTTAAACGTGCTGGACCTGGTGAAAATTTACGGATTAGATTATCTGGTGTTGAAGAAGAAGATATATTATCTGGGTTTGTCCTGTCTAGTGTTGGTATGGATTCTTTATTTATTTATATATTTAAAATTTTGCTGGACTTTGAAAGATGTGTTGCTGCAGTAGTGCATTCTAGAACAAATTTGTTTAGAGTGAAATTTTATTAGAAAGGTATTCTAGAAAATATAATTACACAAGCAATTTCAGTGCAACGTGTAAAAACTAGTTTTTGTCTCTAGGTTCATTTCTTATTTATGCCTCTGATATGAAAAGGTTAGCCGTATGGTATGCCATGAGATGTTCAGTGGCACAACTAATGTACCTTGCAGTTTTAATTCCAAGCAAATAAGCAAATAAAATTGTTTTTAGTTGGAATGGGAACCTATGCTTAAATTTTGGTGGGTTTTAAAAAATTGGTTGAATCATGGATATTGATTTAAGAATGGTGTCGGAAGGACCTTCTTCCATCACAAATGTTCTTCTCCTAGTCAATTAAGTATTGAGATCCATTATGTTTATGTTGTTGCCTTGTCTTCAAGTGGTTACACATTTGCTGTTTGGTGTTTTTATGTGGTTTTTGTGTTTTTGTCCCTTTTCCAGCAAATCCAATACCAGCTGTTACTGAGTTTGTTGCTCAGTTGGCGATCCTTGAATTGCTGGACAATGTATGTATCCCCTCTTTCTCTCCCTCTGCATTTGGATGTTAGCTTTACTTTCTATGTATTAATCAAGGACATTAGCATCTTTACATAAAATCTGTAGGCTATTTTTACTGCTGGATACAAGGCTGTTCTGCACATCCACTCTATAGTTGAAGAATGTGAGATTGTTGAGCTCTTACAGCAACTTGATCCAAAGACAAGGAAACCTATGAAAAAGAAAGTTCTCTTTGTGAAGAATGGCGCTGTTGTTGTGTGCCGTGTTCAGGTGCATTTTGTTGTCTTGTGAATTTGGTATTGTTGTATTCCTGTACATGGGCTTTGCAGGGCCATGAAAAGGTTTTTACTTCATCATGGTTGTGCAGAATGATTCTCGAGTCTCAAATAGAGAGGAATTCATTGCTGATGGTAGTTTGGTTTTTTTATTTATGCAAGTTTAGTTTCATCTTGTTTTGAAAATGTACTTACAGGTTACTAACACGATATGCATTGAGAAGTTCTCTGATTTTCCACAACTAGGGAGGTTTACTCTACGCACTGAAGGTAAGAGTTAAGAAATGATGTTTTCTTTGACTTGCAAATGTGTTTCTGATATTAATATATATTGAAGCCATATGGTTTACTCTGTCCTGCAGGGAGAACTGTTGCAGTGGGAAAAGTTACTGGTCTGTGAGTTTGTAACAATTTTGACTTGAGGTAAAGAATATTTCAAGTGCATCGATGCTTCTTGTCAAGCTGCTTTTTCTTTTCATGGTCAACTTTGTAATATTGTTCAACTTTTCATAGTCGCTGGTCTTCCATGTTCCTCTAGCATATATGGCTTGATTATCTTGATATTTCTGTTTCTTTTTTTTTCCCAAATAACTGAGCAGTTCTGTGGAGAACCTTTTCTGCAGTCTTTCTTTTTAATCTAAATAAATTTAAACATGTGGGAATTTGACTTGGAAACTGACTTACAAATGGTTGAACTGAAAATATCAAATGTTTGGCATTTTGTTTCAATCTAAAATGTCTATAGATTTTTCTGGTGTTCTGTATTTATTGGACAAATCAAATGATTTTTATAGACAAACAAATCAATTTGCGACTGGTTTCCTTGCGTGCTAACCAGCCTGAAGTTTCAGTTTTCATTTCTGGTTCTTGCCTTGGTTTTTGCAAATTAGCTATGACTTTTTTATTAACAGTTCTCTGTTTGGACAGGACGGGATTCCGGCACAACAAATGGAGTGGCAGCATTGAGGCGTAATTGACAGCATCAAGTTTGCAATATATTCATTTCGGTATTTATTTTGCTTTTACTTGGCGTAGTATTCAGTGAAGAGTTATTTGTTACTGCTGGTGCCCATGTACTTGTATGCGGCCTTACAAGGCCTGGCTGCTTCTGCATTTTGCGGGTGGCAGCTTTGCTTTATGTCACTCATTCCAACCGTGCTACTTGAGATATAATTGAAATGGATGGTTTTGAACCAATCCACCTGATTAGCTGTGGAATCTGATGACTTCTCATATTTTAGCATAACAGCAATTAAACAAATCTCCTAGTCACATTTGTCGGTCATATTTAATTTGATGTTGATATGTGATTTCCTTTTTATTATTTTAGTGAGTATCTTTGATGGAATTTTGGAGAATTGGGAATTTATAAGTTGGATTTACCGTCCTATGATTATATGTCCATGACTAGTGGAAGATTATTAATTATTCAATTCGCTGGGAAGCTTTTTATTGTTATCCGTGAAATGAAATCGTTTATTTGTCAAGAAATATAACTAATTGCTATGTGGTTGAGGGTTTGCTTTGTTCTCAAACGTGCCTAATAAGGTGGAGCTACTTCACCTAAAATACAAGATTATTGGATCTTTATAAGTTTTGACATGGCACCTGCAATACTAGGCGCGACGAAGTTAAATTGGGTTGAGCTTTGATGTGAAAATCCACCATGTGAGAACTTTGGCTAGTTAGCAGATAAGGTTTTCCATTAAATTTTGGAGGAAAGTAAATATCAAGTACATTACTAGACTCTTTTAAAGTAAAATTTTCGTTTTTTAAATTAATAATGACCCGGCATTTGTCTTAAGAAATTTACAACAAACGAACTTGTGATGATTATCGTCATTTTCTACAATGTTTTTTTTATATCTTTCCCTCTTGTAACACCTGGATCTTAACAGTGAAAATTAACCTGCCGACCAATGGTGACAACTTAAGCTAATTCACAAAATGACAACTGCTTTCTCTACCAGAAAAGTATTAAAGTAGCCCGAGCTTACTAAGTACTAACTCAATTGGTGAACGGCCTTTTCCTCTTCAGGATTATTCATTTATAGAGGGGAAAAAAGTTAAAAAGCCAACAACAGATGCCATAACTGGGAGGGGTAAATTGTGTTAACTAAGTTGGTCGAATTCAAATTCTACTAAGGTCTGTCTTGACTCGAGATAGAGTAGCTATCCTTGACTTTATTTTTTGTTTACCAGGAAAAAGAATAAAATGGAGACAATGAAGCTTATTAGCTGAAAAAAAGTATTTAGTTCATACTATATTTCTGTATTCTCGAAGTGGTCGAAAAACAGCAAGTAAAGGATCATAAAACTGGTTAAAAAAAAAAGATCATACAACTACTTGCAAACAGTTTTTTTTAAACACTTCTTTACAGTGTTTCATTAATATTTACAATGTGCATATGCTGTGTTTGACAATTCTTTTTACGTGTTTGTGCTTCATGTCTATGCTAATAAACTTTAAACTATGGTAGTAAGTTAACTTTTAGTAACTCTTTGAAACTTTCAGATAGCACTTGTTACTAGCTAGCACAAGTACATAAAAATATAAAATAAAAAAATAAAAAGCAAATTACATTGTGCGAAGAACTATGCTTGAAGTAAAACCTCATCAACTTTTGTCAAAAAAAAAATGTAAAACCTCATCAAGTTTTAAAAAAGAAAAACACGAATTGGCACCAAGCTGTATGTAAAAGGTGTTATTTTGTTTTCAAATTTTCTGCTGCTAATAATGATAAGTTAATAATTATGACGACAATAGAAATTTCAGGACCACATAAATAGGGAACACGTGAAGTCATGAAGAGAAAGGGAATGCATATGGCCACTCTTCGATATGCCCCAAAATTATCTAAAAAAATGGTTCAAAAGTGAAAGATATATTATAGCTGCATTTGCAAATGGCAATGAGCTCACACACAGCACCATCTCATGTGTTGTCCACATCTTCCTTCCATTGGTGTTTCCCAAATTCATCTCTGTTGACATCTTTTAAAGCATCAAAGCTCTCACCACATTTTAAGCCTCTGAATGTCACTCCTCTCAAAGGAACAAACCATTATCATGTTAAATTTCCCAGAGAAAGAACAAGAACCAGAGCAACCCTTGATGAGGTTGAAAGAGACCAACTTTCCTCAACCCCACTTCTTGTTGAGGACGAGAAGCCCAAAAAGGTATGCTTTTCCTTTGCAGTTATTTGGGTTTCCATTAAATTTTCAAAGCTTTGTTTGGTTTCTTAGAAGATGATGCAAAGTCTAAAATGCTAAATTTTGAATCTTTAGCGCAGCCTTTCCAGTTTTATCTTTTGGACCTGGGAATTCAAACTCCTTTCACTGTGAAAACTTCGACCATTTCAGGATTCATGATCAAATTTTGGGATATTTGAGTTTTTTTTTAATTTATTTTTGTTTATTTCTATATTTGCTTAGGAAGTAGAGGAAAGTGTGAAAGTGCTAAAAAATGCAGCTAAGACTAGAAAGGTAGCAGCAGAGGAGGTTCTTTCTGCACTGTCTGTCATTAAGAAAGCAAAAATTGATCCTTCTGCTTTTCTTGAAACCCTTGGCAGAAAGGAATCCCCTGGGAGGACCTGGATGCTAATTTTTACTGCTGAGGTTAACATATTTTTATCACTTTTTTAAATCCCTCTTCTTTTGGCTATGATTCTGTTTCTTGTTTTGCATGTTTGTGGTTGTAAGTTAGCTTCCTTTGGCAATTAATGCTTACTATAATTTTGTGCTGAATTTTAGAAACAATATAAAGGTGGTCGATATTTTCCTCTCACAGCTGTTCAGAGGTTTGATGCTGCTGTAAGTCTCTTTTGTATGATCCTATCTATATTTCATTCCTGATGCATACGAGTCCAATATTTATAGTGAAAAGATTAAAACAACCGTTCATCTGCCTATTGAGAAGCTGTCATTCTTCCGTGTTATTGATTTTTGAACTGAATGTGTTTCTAGCTGGAAAAGCTAGAGATGATGATACAAGAAACACTTGATTAATGTTAAGAAAAGGTGCTAAAGAATAATGGTTGTTTTTTATGACCTTGTTCCTATTTTCAAACAGTTTCTGGAACTTCATCCAAAGTCATGTGATTCGGCTTTTCATATACACTTGATGGATAAGCTGCTTCTTTGGACATGATTGTATTGTTCTGTCCTCCATGTACTTATTTCCACATCAACGTTCAGTGTCCATTGCTGACTTACGAAATTATTAGTTTGTAACTTTGTCTCTGATGTCAAGCATGTTTCTGTTATCTTAGTTTTTAAAAGCATATCTGATGTCAAGCATCACACCATTTGGTGTCTTAAACTCTTAAAACTTACAATCACACGAGGCACTAGGGGTGAAGACATTCTTAAATGGTCTCCTCGTAGAGGAACTAATGTCCATCCCCTATCTCAGTTAGGGAGCTAATTCAATTAAACAATAAAATTATAGTTTATAGTTTAATAAGGACAGAAGAGAGAACTGTTAAATTTGCAGTTTGCATTGAATATTGTGATGTAGCTACTTTTTTCATCTTAATCTAAGGTTGTCAGGATTCAGGTGAAAATCAACAGTTGCTCTGTATTTTCTTAGCCACTTATATGAAGTCAGGGCAATAAGACCTCAGTTGTTATCTGTGAGGACCCTTGCGATTTCATGCATATCCATTTCATTCAGGAAAGACTGGTTTTGCATGAGTTAATTAGGCCTCTAAAATAGTTTCTTGAATGCCTCCTTACCCCTTCTCATGCAAGCAAGGTTGTATTGCTGTTTTTGTTTCATTATTTGTAAAGAATGCATATGCCAAATCATCAAAGTTAGAATATTAAGTTATGTTGATGAATTGTCAGGCAAAGAGGATCGAAAATGGTGTATATCTTGGGCCTATTGGACAATTAACATTTGAAGGCAGACTTTCATGGAAAAAGAGAATACTGGCTTTCATTTTTGAGAACCTTCGAATAAAAGTTGGACCTTTGAAGCCACTACAGATCAGCCTTGGAAAAAAGGAAGACAAGGAACCAAGTACCAAGGATCCTTTTTTTATCTGGTTTTATGTTGATGAGGAAATAGCTGTTGCTCGAGGCCGGAGTGGAGGAACTGCATTTTGGTGTCGGTGTCGTCTTGTCGATACTTGATTCTTTTTAGCTCCCTTTGAAGTTTCTTTCCTTCATACCTTTTTCTATTTCTGAGTTTCTGACTTTGAATGGAAAGAAAGATTCATATAGATAATTGTAAGCAGCTGAAGTTGAGGTCGAGTTAAACTTATTTGTACTTGTATACTGTATAGTTGTATACATAAATTCCAGGAAACTGAAATATATACTTTGAAATTGAATTGAAGTTTTTGTTTTCATGATATTTTCATGATGGTAGACCACTGCTGTGGAAAATCTGGTTGGGCCATTAGTGAGGAAAGAATTACTCACCAACTTAAGAGAAGAGGATTTAAAAATTAAGATAAGAAGAGGAAGAAAAGAAAGATTCCCCACCAGGTCCAGTTACATAATTGAACAAGTCAATCTGAATTGTGTGCTTCAGAATGTGTTTCATTCAAAGAAATTTTACTCAATGTTTCTGGTGAAAGTTATATTTACTACCTATTCACCTTGTGTTCTTGTGAATTTAGTCGTAAGTGATATTCTCTTAGGTTTAGAAAAATATTTAATACACATCTATTTCACACTCATATACTTATTAGTCAGAATTAAAATGTAAATATGAAAAAAAAGGATAAATTTATTTATAATTAAACTATAAAAATTATGCAAATGTAATGTGTGTGGCATTGTTGTTCGGTTTAAACATCATGTGTCAAGCAATGTGTCAAGATGTTGTCATTAAGAACCTTTCCATGTCAGCAGCTAAAGAAAACTGGCTTTTTGACCAAAGTGTCATTTTTGGCAAAAAATATTACCAAAATGTCACTTTTCTAAACTAATTATCGAAATGCCACCGTTTTGGCCACGGTGACATTTTTTATTTTTTGTTGGGCCACGTGGAATACGCCAGAGCTCTTTTGGCGATGTCACGTGGGATACGCCAGAAGCGCAGGCGTATTCACGTAGGATACGCCAAGCTCTCTACAGATCCTACGCGGATACGCCAAGAGCTTCTAACAGATTCCAAGTGGATACGCTAAGTGGCTTAACAGATCCCATGACGCGCGCTTACCAAAGTTCTTAAGTCGATGGGTTGAGACCGCTATAATAATGAATCGACGGGTGACCCAAATGGGTTAGGACCGGCCCGAATGGACCGACTGACCTGAAATTTAATAGGCCTTAACCGAATGTGTTGGGACTTACCCGAATGGATCGGCCAGACCGACCGAATGGGCTAGATCGCCCGAATAGGCCGAGATGAGCCGAATGTACTTACCGGGTTCTACCGAATGACTGGACCTGACCGGCCCGACCCTAATGGATCGAGACGACCAATATGCCCCTTTTGGCATATTTTTCAAATTTTTAAAATAATATAAATAACAAAATTAGCAGACAAAATAAAAATAAATTTTAAAATTAATTATTAGTATTTTATTATTTTAAATATTTTATATTTATTATACATTTTTTTGGTAACCATGTTATATTTTATTATACTTTAATTATATTATACTTTAAATCTCCTTATCATATCCTGTTGAGTTCTAACTCACCTCCCTCAGATAGAATTTGAACTAAATAGGCAGGATAAGATAGGTGATAGGATTGATTTATCCTATCCTGCTGGTTCACCAAACAACAGTTTCAGACAGGATATAAAAATTGATTTGTCCTATCTCTACAAAATTAATTTACTTTAATAGTTTAACCGATTCTATAAAAAAATTGACAGAGTTTCTCCTAAAAATCAGACGTTCCCAAAAATATTTCATCCTGTATAATGAAACATATTTATATATATTCAATTCATATCAAGAAAACACGTATAAGATGCATAAACATAACAGAAAAATCTGGTACATATAAATACAGTAATCCTTAATCAAGTAAATGTAATAAAATGTAGTACATATACATCAATGAGAAGGGCCAGGGGTAGAATGTGCGGGTCTGTGATGGGGATCGGAGAAGAAGGTCCTGCTGTGATGAGTGAGGATATGGTGGGTAACCCGTATACGGTGGATATGGAAATGACGGTGTCGGGGTAAAAGTATAAGGATATGGTGGGTAAGGGTAAGTAGGTGGTGGGTATGATGTAGATGGTGGATAACCCGGATATGGCGGGTACGAGGGAGGTGGTGGGCGAGACGGACGGTAAGTAGCAGCAGAAGTGGGTGGTGGCTGAGTACTAGGCATAGCAGAAGAACCAGAGTCATCTGGAAGACGTAGTCGTGATCGAGTACTGGCTAACCTTCTCCGTCTACGGCGCGGTCGCTGCTCATCGGACTGCTTGGATGGTCCGGGAATCTCATCTGCAGGAGGAGCTGGACGTAGGTGATCTAATGTGATGCGATCATGCTCCCTCACTGCAAATAAGATGTCCTCCATGGACTGTTGAAGGCTAGCCATACTAAATCCTGAACTAGGGTTCCTAGCCGAAGCATATACGTTCTCTGCAATGTCAGCCTAAGATACAAATATAATACGTCATTATCAATATAAAATACAAAATGTTCAAAACAAATAGCAGAACATATTAGTAAAAAGCTTACCACAAACCCAATGGATGCACCAGTTCGGGAAATCCAACGCCTGGTAATCCGTCTGTACCAACGCATGTACTCAGACTGTGCAGTAAGGGGAGCTTCCAAAGGCCAACCAACAACACACCGTTCCCGCCGCGTACCCCAGATGGCTATGTGTGCAAGGTGTGTGGCTCGCCAATCCACGTCGTGACGTCCGACCAATGTAATCGAGTGCAACTCGTCAGGTTGGTGTGGTCTCCGTAGTATTGGTTGGTCCAGACCAAACTGACGCATCACCCTGTCTGGCTGGTGCCACTCAACAATGTGGAAAAAGATAAGTGGAACCACTGCCAGATATATGTCTCTACCCGCGACACAGAACGCTGGCAGTGAAGCCACAATCTCATCCGTATATGGCCGCCATGTTATCTGCAATCACAATTGTATAAAGAATTAGAATGCAAGACAATTAACTTATTTAAATCACTATAAACAGATACTGACCTCATCACTCTTCATCTGATCAAAAAACCGACGGTAATATGGAAGCACCCCCATCGATGTCTCAATCAACACCTTATGTTTATGCCACCTATATATATGTCAAGGTCATACGATGTCAACACAAATAATATATATAATAAACTAATGTAAAGATATGTTGAGGAACTCACCGAAATCCCAGTGAACGTAGGGGACCACGGGCAGCAACGTAGGCAGTCACAAGAACAAGATCAGTATCATCCACGAGTATAGGGACAAGGGGTGGAAATCTGTGCCATGCCCAGTACTGCAACAGTATGCAAGCACCTCCAATCTCGTGCACACTGTAATCTGTGGCCTTGCACAACTCTCTATACAAATAGGCCAAAACCGCCGATCCCCAGCTGTATCTCCCAGCAACGATAAAGTCCCCCAAGAGAGGAAGGAACATCATGTGCACGTATCTACCAGAATGGTCAGGAAATAGCAATCCCCCGATCAATCGAAGTATGTACGCCCGTGCACATCGCATCACATAATCGTCTCCATCAGTCGGGGTAAGTCGTGTACGGAATGCGCTCCAGAGCCACGACATATTAACACATCCACCTAATACGTGTGACTCAGGAAGCTGCGATCCCAACAAGGTCTCACATAGCTGCATGCAATCTGGATGGGATGTACGACCAGTAACTACATCGCCATCAATGGGAAGTCCCGAGATAATAGCAATGTCCTCCAATGTGATGGTGCACTCTCCGGTAGGCATATGAAATGTGTGTGTCTCGGGCGCCATCTCTCAACTAATGCTGTAATGAGGGAGTGATCGATGGTGCAATACCCCATATGGGCAACCCCCACGAAACCAGCCAGCTCTAGGTATGACAGTATCCGTTGATCTGGGTCCATATGTCTGAATTTATGGGCACGTCTGACACGCAGAAGACGATCTGGTCTTCCTTGCCATATATGTTGTGATACATGAAAGTCCTGCATCTCTAGTACTAATAGGTCCTCTGGGCCTGAGCGCAGGTGGAATGCCATGCCTCACGCTGTAATCAAGCAACCGACAAGGACATTAGGTAAGTCTTCAAATAATAGAAAATACTATAGAATCGAATATACATATTAAATATGAGTGTATCAAGCATAAATTAATAGACACCAGTAAAAGCACAATAACGTAGATGATCAAATTACACACTGAAAATATTCAATTACACATAAATAGTCATTCATTATAATACAATGCGAATTAAATTATGTCCTAATCAAGTGGATGGCCCTGCTTGGTCATTCCTCAAAGAAGTCGATCCACCACGACGACAACTACGAGAGTTATGTCCAGATTCACCACATTTTCTACATCTTTGTCCCTGTCTTGGTTCGCGCCAATCCATCTCATTTCTAAGTCGAGTTGGTTTTGGTCGATCTTTAGATCGAAGCAATTGACGATCGGGTACCAATGTAATCGTCGGAGCTGGTGTCCACCATGGTTCATCCTTAATGATACCCCAGTCCAACTCATACACCTTGTACAAAGAATGCATTTTGTAAACACTGTGCACATATTGAAAAGCGTCAAGTCTCTTGGAAGAACATGCTGCTATTACATAAGAGCAAGGGAAATGCAACGCTTGAAATAGGCCACAGTCACACGTGCCCTGTTGAAGGTTCAGGGAATATTTAACTCCACCCTGCTGTGTTATAGGGTTGAATGCCTCTTCTACCAAAAATCTGATTAACTGTATATCAAATCGACGGACTTGGTGAGAGCTTGCCTTGAGCACGTTTACGTTCCAACTTTTCAAAAAATCATCAGACCAATCTACCCCATCAACAAGTTTTTCGTTTCCATTATCCTTACGATTAACAAAGTACTCTACCAATTTGTAATATGTCATCTGAACAAGTGCTGTTATTGGTAGGTTTCTGCCACCTTTCAATACCCCATTCATACACTCAGATAAGTTCGTCGTCATATGACCAAATCTGTGGCCACCATCATATGCTAAACTCCATTGTTCTTTTGGAATCGAATTAATCCAATTTGCCATTTCGGAGTAGCAACAACTTTTCCAACCTAGCCTCAAATTTGAATGCCATTGGTTCATACCCCGATATTAAAATATTGAATGAATTGATGTTAGTAACTAAATTGTAGTTTGATAATTAGTATAGTAAACTAATAAACAATGTCAAATATTTAATTACCCGTGTTAATCGATATTTCTTTAGGGCCAGTTGCGAAAAGACGCTATTAAAATTACTACCAATATGCCGGATATGAGAAAACATGATGCGCGTGCGCGTGCTTGCCATCCCAAATGTGGATTCGCCATCGATCGTATGATGCCTTGATGTCGATCGATATCAAGCACGCACTCGTTGTTGTGTGACATGTGTTCGAATCAATGCTAAGAACCAACTCCAAGCATCCTTTGTTTCCCCTTCAACAATGGCAAATGCAATGGGCAGAGGTTTTCTATCGCCATCCTGTGTTGTTGCAATTAATAGTTTATGACGATATTTGCGATACAAATGAGTGCCGTCAATCTGAATAATGGGCTTACAGTATTGGAATCCAACAACACATGGTTTGAATGTCCAAAACAACCGATGGAATACAAGTTTTGAACGGTCAACTCTATTGGCCTCGACATAATCAACGGTTTGCAACTCCACCACAGTGCCTGGCATGTCTCTTTGCATGACAAGTAACCATCTAGGCAATACCGCATAAGAATTATCCCAGTCTCTAAATACCTTCACAATGGCAATTTGTTTTGCCTTCCAAGCTTTCCGATAGGACACGTCATATCCGAATTGACATCGAACCCTTTTAATAATTAAGCATATAGGTACATCAGGTTTTTGCTTAACCATCTCCAGAATGCAAGAACAGATCATACGAGAGTCTAACTTCTGGTGATCTTGTGAAATGGTCAGGGTTGACACAAATGAGGCCCATTATATTTTCGAATTTCCCACAAGTTTGATTTCTTGCTTAGAATGACCCTAACCCTCCAATTACAACCATCAGCAGCTCTAGGACACTTAACAATTAGACGCTGTGTATCAGAATCCTCAACCTTGTAATTCTGATGTCTAATAATGGAATAATGTTTTAGGGCCAAATTGACAGCTTCTTTAGAGGGAAATTGTAATCCGACATATAATTCTTCATCTGGACTCCAAATACCACGAGAATCTAATTCACGAAGATTATCAGATGTATTCAGCGCATCCCAATTGATTTCAGAAAACTGAGGGCATGGAGGCACATACGTAGATTCAGGAGCAACTACCAATGGAGGGACTAGTTGTTGTATATTTACTTCAGGGTCGGATTCATCTTCTTCTAAGTCGGTGTCTGTATCTTCACCCTCAGGCATCTCCCTTCATCATCGCTTGTGTCAGATAATGCATCTGCCATAAGCGGGTTATCGGTTTCAAGGTCCAACCTAAATGAACTCCCTTCAGGCATTGCAGACGTACCAACTTCTTGAGATTGTACTAGGACGGGAGCATGTGTCATGGAGAATTGAGTGTTGATAGGGTACGATGATTCAGCAAGATTAGAAGGACCAGCTTGTAACCCTGTTTCAGAAGGAGCTGAGTCAAAGATGCTCATTGTGCTCACTTGTTTCCGTCTCGACATACAACTCCATAGAAGTTAAGTTAGGATGCTGATCAAAGCAATCAATCATGCAAGCAACATCTTCATCATCTTCTAATGGAAGAGCTATCCATCTTAGAACATTACTCCATTGTGGAAATCTGTACACAACACTAGACACAATTTGATTTTCTTGGAGCCTTAATTTTAAATGAATTCTCCTTTTCAAAAGCTCAATAGTCGTATCACGTTGAATCATGATAGACTTGGGACAAGGACCTTTGTACATTAGACCCTCTTCACCTTCATACGTTCTCCCATTGTAGTAAATGAGAACAACAAGGTGTTTGCTCATCTTACACTTCTGAATAACAACAACAACACAAATAATTTAATTTTGTACAAACAAATACTAAAAACCTACTAAATAACAATAAAACATATATCATACATACACAATTGTAGTAATAATAATAAAAGAAACAAACAAATACTAAAAACTTACTAAATAACAATAAAACATATATCATACATACACACCAGAATAATAATAAAAGAAACAAACAAATACTAAAAACCTACTAAATAACAATAAAACATATATCATACATACACAATTAGAATAATAATAAAAGAAACAAACAAATCTAAAAACCTACTAAGTAACAATAAAACATATATCATAATACACAATTAAATAATAATAAAAGAAACAAACAAATACTAAAAACTTACTAAATAACAATAAAACATATATCATACATACACATTAGAATAATAATAAAAGAAACAAACAAATACTAAAAACCTACTAAATAACAATAAAACATATATCATACATACACAATTAGAACAATAATAAAAAAGAAACAAACAAATACTAAAAACCTACTAAATAACAATAAAACATATATCATACATACACAATTGAGAATAATAATAAAAGAAACAAACAAATCTAAAAACCTACTAAGTAACAATAAAACATATATCATACATACACAATTAATAATAATAATAAAAGAAACAAAAAATACTAAAACCTACTAAATAACAATAAAAATATAATAATAATAATAATAATAATAATAGTAATAATAATAATAATAACAATAATAATAATAATAATAATCAATAACAATAGTAATCAATAATAATAATAATAATCAATTATTCTAACAATTAAACAAATATACATAATACATAAATAATATAGAAATTAAAAAAAATAAACAATAATTCTAACACTAAAACAAAGATACAATACACAATTAATATAAAAACTCAAAAACATAAATAATAATTCTAAAAATCAAACAAATATACAAAATATAATTAATATAATAACACAAAATCATAAATAATAATTCTAATAATTAAAATATTTAATAATATATATAACAATAACAATAATAATCTAACAATAGAAATACTTACGAATATGATTCTCGACAACTTATAGCCACACAAGAGAGTTTTAGACGAGTTTAGAGAGAATGAAATCTAGAGAGAAGGTGAAAATTTGATAAATGAAAGAAGTTGCCGAGATAGGGTGAGGGGGGGGTTATAGGGGTTTAAGTGGAATACGCCAGAAGCACTTGGCGATCCACATGGGATACGCCAGGGCGCTTCGTATCACGTGGAATACGTAGCGCTTGGCGTATCCACATGGATACGCCAAGCGCTCTGGCGTATCCTATGTGGATACGCCAAGCGCTCTGGTGTATTCCACGTGGCCCAACAAAAAATAAAAAATGCCACCGTGGCCAAAACGGTGGCATTTCGATAATTAGTTTGAGAAAAGTAACATTTTGGTAATTTTTTTTTTTCCAAAAATGGCACTTTGGTCAAAAAGCCAAAGAAAACTCAACAAAGATATTTTTGTTGCATGTTACAGTAAAAGATCGTTGGTGCGAATTTAGTCGTAAGTGATATTCTCTTAGGTTTAGAAAAATATTTAATCCACATCTATTTCACACTCATATATTTATTAGTCAGAATTAAAATGTAAATGTGAAAAAAAGTATAAATTTAATTATAATTAAACTATAAAAATTATGCAAATGTAATGTGTGTTGCATTGTTGTTCGGTTTAAACATCATGTGTCAATCAATGTGTCAAGATGTTGTCATTAAGTACCTTTCCATGTCAGCAGCTAAAGAAAACTCAACAAAGATATTTTTGTTGCATGTTACAGCAAAAGATTGTTGAGATAATTAAAAGTTTTAAACTTAAGTGTAAATTATTTTAAGTAGTGAATTCTCGAGAGTATGAGATTGATTTACAGGAAATTGATGAAGAAAAAATTATTTGAGGTATGAAGAAGATTTGTCACAATACTAAAGATGATATAAGTTGTTCATAAATAAAAAGAATTTATTTGAGTTAGGAGATTCACTCTTACTAATAAATTAAAGACAAGATTATTTCTTTTTATAACTCAATTGAAATCATACATAATGAATGTTCTAATTAAGCGATTTAACATTCAAAGTTCAATTTAGATTAAACATGTAATCATATTATGATTCTAATAATTATCTATTAATACTTGTAAATGGTCTCAAGCATCCACTGTGTCAACGTCTTGTCTACAATGAATCAAGATATTCATTATACAAGAAGAGTTTCTAAATTAATCGGAAACAATATACAACATATATAAAGATTACATAAAAATATATCATTCAAGCACAAGAAGTAGAATAATCTAACCTTATTTCATTACCAAGAGCTTTACTCTTTCACCCAAACAAGATGAAGATTTAATTACTCATAGACAAGAAGAAAGAAAGAGAGAAGAAGAAGATGATGAACATAACTTCAATTAAGAATAATAAAAAACTACACAAAAGAAAACTAATAACACAATAACATAAACTAAACTAAGATTAAAGATGATCTGAATGAGTACCCAAGCTCCCTTTTATAGAGCTCAAGGAGTGCAAGAAGATAATGAAGTTGTTTGATGATGAGAAGTAAAATCAAAATAGATGATGAATGAGCTGAAATTATAGACTTTATTGTCTCCGAAATGTCTCTACTCTTAGCTTATGGCATGTGTCAGAATTCCATCAAGTAGTCTTCATGAAAGTTCTAGAAAATTGTCTCAACTTTCGAAAGACACTAAGTTTAGCCAAATCCAACAACCACAGTCCGAGATATGACCCAATTACTGCTCATGGGTCAGGCCCAACTCCAGCACATCTGTTCTGACTTCCAAGCCCAATATCACCTTCAAGGAATTCAAACTAAATTTTGTGTTCTTCATGAAAGTTGTAGATATGGGTCTTAACCTTCGACTATCAAAATTTTAGAATTGTTGAACTCCTATAACCCAAGATATAGCCTAATGAGTGCATAGAGGTCAAGCTGTCAAGTTCAAAACTCTAGATTTTGCTTTAACTCTAATTTGAGTTATCTAAATGTGTGTTCTCAGTCTTGAGCCTTTCATGAAAGTTGTAGAAATTTGTCTTAACTTTAAAACAAGACCAAATTCACATCCATCGAATATTGAAAACTCAAATTATAGTCAGTTTATTGAAAAAACCAAGTGAGAAGATTATACAATGAATGAAATATATTGCTATCAATGTGGCTCTTGCTATCAAGTGAATAGTTATTAGAGATTTATCTTAACTTTTCAACAAGACCAGAATCACATTAATCAGATAATTACAACTCAAATTGTGGCCACTTTACTTAAGAATGCAATCACCCAAATTAATGATAATTCAAACAATAATTTCTTCAATAATCCAAATAAGCTTAATTTCATAAAATCTAACAAAATTAACTTAATTAAGCTAAATTAAACCTTAAAAAACTTAGTAAAAGAATTATAAAATAAATAAAATATATTGTTATCAAATATACATATAAGTTGTATTATTCACAAGCATTATAAGAATTAAATCAATCTTTTTTACCTCAAACGTTGTTGGAACATACAGAACCTATTAGTCAACAATGATTTAATGAACTCTTTCCTTCTTCAGTTAGTATGACAACTTCATCATTATACCAAAAGTCTGTAACAACCTATGAAACACAGACACGGACACGAGATACGATAAAGATACGGATACGGAAATACACTAAATTTAAAAATTATAAGATACGGACACCACATATATATATATAATTTCAAAATTTAAGAAAAAAATTCATAATTTATTAATATTATTTCTATAAGCTTGAAGATTTATAATATTTTAATATATGTCATATGTGTCAATATTTGCTATTTTATAAGCCCCTCCTAAAAAGTATGGAACATAATTTCTATTGACATATTCTAAAAAATCTCCTAAACTAACTTCTTCTAATAGAACTAATCATGTATAAGTACATGTGCATAAAAAAATAACTAGAGGGAATATTAGTGTGAGGCAAGTTTCGGTGACAACGAAGTGGACGACTTGATATGAGTAAAGGTAGAAGGAGTAGATGAAAATAGTGGTGTGTGAAAAGATAAAACTTAAAAGTCTAATAGTTGCGTGTGAAAAGATAAAACTGAAAATACTGGTATGTGAAAATAGTGACTTAGGACGTCAGTCATGTGATTAGGCTTGAGTGAGTTATAGGCTTATTAATTGAACGTTAGTCATGGAAATTATTATTTTTTAAATATTAATGGGTCGTGTTCAAGTAGTGTCCTAATCGTGTCCAAGAAGTATTCGAGAAGTGTTTGAGTGTGTCTGAGAAGTGTTCGAACGTGTCCGAGACGTGTCCAAACTAAAAAAAATAATCTTTTTAATCGGACACATTCGGACACACAGAACATGTGTGTCGTACAGGTGTCTCTATGTGTTTGACACGGACACGTGTCCGATAGGCGGACACGTCGATTATGAGGCGTGTCCGTGCTTCATAGGTAACAACTGCTGCAAGTCTGCAACCTTTAGAAATTTGATAGTTTAAATTATATTTTCACATTTCTCTTTGCACGAATGGATTTTAATAGCTTGATTCGTATTGTGTATGAGCATCTATTATGTGAGAATTTCCACAGAAAAAATATTAAGTGTCCATTTATCTTTTAGAATTAAGCATGAAATTAAAGTTTAAAATTAGAATTAGACATCTTAATTCTAATTTTTATGTTTAAAATGTCATTTAGAATTAAAATTATAATTTCATAGACTAATTCTATGAAATTGAAAAATAACTATCTAAATGGGTTTCCGAGGGGTGCCTGAGATAGGTACGTTACGGTAGTTTCCTCCTTGCGCATCTGCAGCAGAGTGTGTTGGACCAGGAGGTAGATACCTGCAAAGGGACTTTAACGCTCAAATCAGACAGTGCAAAGTAGGGTTTATGTAGTGAGATAATAGATACCTAATTAAGGTGATTTAGTTTGATATTTATAGAGTATGACTGAAATTTTAATACAATTTATGTTAAATGCAAGTATTTAGGATTAATATCATGGTAAAGATTATTATCTCATTATTGTTGAGGTAGATCCCTATAAGTTAGGAACTTAGATATGGAAGCTACTTAGCGGTCTGAGACAGTTATGGGTCCTATAATATCGTATGATGATGATTGGTAGTTACAGCTATTTAAGAATATATTCTCTGCACAGATCTAACAATCTTGATACTATGACTCAATGCTGTTTTATGAGCATGACTTCGGGGTCCAGACTATCATTAAGGCTAAGTTGTCAAACAAGGAGGAGTCTGGCTATACGCGTGTCAGAATGATCAACTAGACGAAATC
The DNA here is from genome assembly GCA_029884605.1 of Ormosia emarginata. Classification (NCBI taxonomy): domain Eukaryota; kingdom Viridiplantae; phylum Streptophyta; class Magnoliopsida; order Fabales; family Fabaceae; genus Ormosia; species Ormosia emarginata. Next base: position 6,462,603 of record JAQQTP010000059.1, on the reverse strand, counting down.
CCGGATCATGGCCCAGAACACTAAGTTAAGTCTTTTTTAATTTTTAGCTTATACTTTAAGAATTACTAATTTTATAACTTAAAAATTAAACTCTCTGTCTCTCTTCACATTTATTTATGAACAATCATATTTATTGAGATTCTATATTTATATAGAATTTATATTGTATAAAAATTATTATAATAATTATTTATTTTTTCTTAAAAAATTCATGAAAAATTTCTTTATGAAAAAAATATTACTATTATATTATAAAAAATATTATTGTATGAATATTTTTATTAATTTTAATTTTGTAAATAATTTTTTAATATTTTATATTATACCTTTAAATAATAAAATTATAATTAAATTTAAAATTTTAATTTCTTATCTTAATTCTTTGACAATTCCAAACATAAAATTTAAATTTTTAAATCAATTTTAATTCTAAAAAATTAAAATTAAAATTAAAATTAAAATTAAAATTCTATGTTTCAATTAAAAAGTTCAATGATATTATAGTTACAGGTTTTCTTAGCTGAGTCCCGTTCGATCAAATTTAAAGGAGAAGGGTTAGCAATATTGGATAATACATGATCTCAGTTTGAACTTTCTGTTGTAACAGCTCTTGTATCTTTCTGTTGTAACAATCCCTTTTATTATGCTGCATTTAATTTCAAACATAGGTTGAATCAGCTCCTGATTTGTTCCGTGCTTGTAGCTTAAGTTTCCTATTTTCTTGTAACAGCTTCAGCTATATATTGATAGTTGTGGTTATTATCAACATATGAAAAAGATCATTATTCTTAACCTCTTTATGGTATCACGAGCTCTTGCTTCATAGCTATCCCGATCCAATTTTTTTTTCAGCCATGGCTTCCTCTAACCAATTCCCAAATCACATTCCTATCAACAACTCTCAATCTGTTGTTGTTCTTAATAATCATTCATCTGTCAAGCTTGATGGAACAAATTACCCTGCATGGAAGGTGCAACTCAATGCTCTTCTAGTTGGTTATGACCTTATTGGCTATGTTGATGGCACAAATAGTTGCCCAGCACCCACTCATGCTGACTTCAAGTTTTGGAAATGTTAGGATCAAATGATCCTTCATGCTATCATATCCTCGGTTGATCAAAATGTTACCACGATGCTTGGAAATGTCAACAACTCTAAGCAGGCATGGGACATCTTAGAGAAATTGTATGCTAGCAAAACTCGAGCATGAATCATGCACCTGAAGGAGAGAATTTCTTGTTTTGACAAAGGTCCTCGTCCTATGAATGAATATCTTCATGCTATAAAAATTATGGCTGATGAATTAGCTGTTATCAACTCTCCTTTGGATGATGTGGACATTGTCATCCATACTCTCAATGGCCTGGGTGCTGAGTATCATGGAGTGACAACTGCTCTACGTGCTTATGACACTCCCATTGCTTTTGAAGAACTACATGATCTTCTTTGTGACTATGAAAGTTATCTCAAAAGGAATGACACTACCACTGAAGTTTCTATAACATCTGCTCATGCTGCTCACAAAGGGAAACCTTCCTATCACAAAAAGTCATACTCTTCCAATAACTGGAACCTCCCAAATCCCTCATCCTCTGTCAGGTCTACTTCTCCTCACTCTTCCGGGAGGATCACTTGCCAATACTGTGACAAACCTGGTCACACAGCCAAGGTTTGTTACAAAATTGTTGGTTATCCCAAGAGGAATACTCAACATGCTGCTCATCATGCACAAGCAATGCATCAACCTGCACAACCAAATTGGATTATGGATTCTGGTGCAACTCACCATATCACTAGTGATCTTGACAACTTGCATCTCACCAATCCCTATCATGGAACTGATCAACTCTTTGTGGGAGATGGTAACTCTCTTCCTATAGCCCATACTGGTAAATCTCTTCTTCACACTACTCATCACCCACTTAAATTACCCAAAGTATTACATGTTCCCAATATTTCGAAGAACTTATTATCTGTCTTATCCTTTTGTAATACTAACTCAGTCTCTGTTGAATTCTTTTCTGACCATTTTTTGGTGAAGGATCTGAAGACAAGGGTGCCTCTACTCAAAGGATTGCATAACAATGGTCTCTATCACCTCCCATCACCATTCATCCAACCGAAAGCCTTTGTCACCACCTCTTCATCACACCCTCCATGGCATCATATTCTTGGTCATCCTTCTGAACGTATCTTCAAGCATCTGATCTCTCTTCACAAAATAAAGTTGAGCAAACTTGTTCCCTGCATCACTTGTAGTAGTGTCAAGAGTCACAAGCTGCCTTTTGCTAATTCCAGTATTTCCACCAAGAAGCCTCTTGATATAATCTATACTGATGTCTGGGGTCCCGCTCCTGTTAGGTCTTTAGATGATTTTCTATATTATCTTGTTCTTGTTGATCATTTTTCTAAATATGTTTGGTTGTATCCATTGAAAAATAAATCAGATGTTTCAATAATATTCCCTCAATTCAAAAACTTGGTTGAAAAATTCTTCAATACTTCCATTGTTTCTCTATACTCTGATAATGGCGGGAAATTCATTAAACTCAAAAATTATTTAACTCAACATGGCATTTCTCATTTCACTACACCGCCTCATACTCCTGAACTAAATGCAACAGCTGAACGTCGCCATAGACTTATCGTTGAAACAGGTAGAGCCTTACTTCATCATGCAAACTTACTATCCTCATATTGGTCATATGCCTTCACCACTGCCACTTACCCGATAAACCGCCTACCAACACCAATTCTCAAAATGCAATCCCCATTTGAAGTCCTTCACAACAACACCTCTAATCCCCTTCACTTGCACTCTTTTGGTTGTCTTTGCTTTCCCTGGCTACGACCATACACCTCCAACAAACTTCAACCAAGGTCAAAACCATGTATCTTTGTGGGCTACTCTCCATCACAATATGCCTATCACTGCCTTTATCCTATTACCAACCGTCTATACACTTCTAGACATGTTGCATTTCATGACGACATTTTTCCATATCTAAACCTCATTAAACAAAATTCTGCAACAGATACAAATCCAGCCACCACCCTCATACTCTTGCACCAAATAATACCTATAGCAGCCCCTCAACCAACCCAACCATCAGAGGCTACTACACAATCAACTCCTTCTAGTCTAGAGGCGCCATTGGATTCAGCTCCTTCATCAGGTAACACATCTTCTACCACTCTTCCATCTATTATTCCTTCTCCTATCACTAATGATTTACCACAAACTTCAATTCCAAATGAGCGATCAGTTCCACAGCAGGGTCATCCAATGATCACAAGATCGAAAAACAACATTCATAAACCCAAAAGAGTATTTGCAGCATCCAAACACCCTCTACTAGAGAATTTGGAGCCTTTCACAGTTCGTGAGGCTATGCAACATGTTCATTGGAGGAAAGCTATATCCGATGAATTTGATGCACTCATTCGCAATGGCACTTGGTCACTTGTCCCACCACCAAAAAATCACAATATAGTGGGCTGCAAATGGCTTTTTCGAATTAAACGACATCCAGATGGCTTCATAGATCGTTACAAGGCTCGTCTTGTGGCCAAGAGATTTACTCAATGTCTTGGAGTAGATTTCAAAGAAACATTTGCTCCTGTTGTGCGCCCTCAAACAATTAAAGTCATACTTACATTGGCCCTGCACAATCACTGGCAGATGCATCAACTGGATGTTAATAATGCTTTCTTACAAGGGACACTTTCAGAACAGGTATTCATGGCTCAATCTCCAGGTCTCAAAGATACTAATCATCCTGATTATGTTTGCAAACTGCACAAGGCCATCTGTGGTCTTCGTCAAGCTCCCAGAGCCTGACATGATGCATTAAAGAGCTTCATCACCTCCTATGGCTTCACCACAAGCAAGAGTGATCCATCATTATTCATTTTTACTACTGCCACTGTCAAAGCTTATTTCTTAGTCTATGTGGATGACCTCTTGCTCACAGGCAACAATAATGATTTTCTTAATGCTTTCATTGAAGCTCTATCTCAAAGGTTTGCTCTAAAAAACATGGGTACTCCTCACTACTTCCTTGGTGTTGAATTGATCCCTACTACCTCTGGTCTTTTCTTGTCACAACACAAGTTTATGCGTGAGATACTTGAGAGATTTGAAATGGAGGGGGCGAAACCAGCACTCACACCTCTCTCCACCATAGCTACTCTTCAACTTCATGATGGTTCTGCTTCCACCAACTCCACCACATATCGTCAAATAATTGGTGCTCTTCAATATCTCAACCTTACACGCCTTGATCTTTCCTTCACTATCAATAAGCTTTCTCAATTTATGCATAAGCCCACTACTCTCCATCTTCAACACCTCAAGCGCCTGCTTCGTTACTTGAAACATACCATTAACTTTGGTGTCATGCTTCATCATTCTTCCACGCTCAATCTGCTGGCTTATACAGATGCCGACTGGGGTGGCAACTCTGACGACAGAACTTCCACATCTGCCTATATCATCCTTCTTGGAGGCAACCCCATATCATGGCTCTCAAGGAAACAACGGACAATGGCAAGATCCTTCACCGAGGCAGAATACAGGGCGGTTGCTACTGCCACAGCTGAGGTCATGTGGTTAATAAATCTTCTTACAGAACTTCAGGTTCCATTACCTCATTCTCCTCACATTCTCTGTGACAATGTTGGTGCAACTTACTTATGTGCCAATCCGGTTCTACACTCACGAATGAAGCACATTTCTCTTGATTATCATTTTGTTAGAGAACAAGTTCAGGCAGGCAAGCTTCAAGTCTCTCATGTCTCAACCAAGGACCAACTTGCTGATATCCTGACAAAACCACTGCCAACTGCAAGGTTTCAAGATTTACGAGCCAAGATAAAAGTTACAAATGGTAACTTTATCTTGAGGGGGCGTACTGGATAATACATGAGCTCAGTTTGAACTTTCTGTTGTAACAGCTCTTGTATCTTTCTGTTGTAACAATCCCTTTTATTATGCTGCATTTAATTTCAAACATAAGTTGAATCAACTCCTGATTTGTTCCGTGCTTGTAGCTTAAGTTTCCTATTTTCTTGTAACAGTTTCAGCTATATATTGATAGCTGTGGTTATTATCAACATATGAAAAAGATCATTATTCTTAACCTCTTTAAGCAAGACTATGTTGACAAAACTGTACCACAAAATGTTTCATAATAAAAGAAAATTTTAAGGGGTTTATGTAATCAACTCCTAAAGTTAGAGAATGTTTTAGAAATCCAGATTTATTTCGCTTTGCATTAGTATATGTGGTGTTAATTTAAATAATTTGTAATTGTAACCATTATACTAATTTTAAACTGACCTTGTAATTGTCTAATTTGAGTATATATATAAAGAGTAACGTTATTGCTTGCGAAATGCAACCTAGAAACCACTTTATGAATTACGTGGCACAAAAATATCACCGCTTTGCCTTTTTTTTTAAAAACAAAAAACAAAAAAGCAGTCAAAACGGTATTTGAAGTAGTGATGCTGCAATAGTTCGTGTGTCGTTTTCAGGAATTCGATTAGTGAAAAATAGCATTTTTCATATATAAATATTCTATCAATATAGATAAAAAAAAAAACTGTAACTCACATGTAACTTCGACTGTCTATATTTCCTTCCATGTATGTATACACAATGCAAAAATGCATGCTTTGTACTAACGTCTAATCCAACCAAATCAACCAATATAAACTGACAGACCCAAAAAAAAAAAAAATAAAGGGGCAAAAACAAAATGAAAAAGAAAGAAATAAGAAAAGAACCAAAAAAAAGAAAAAGAACTAGGGCTACTCGCGTTGGGCCGTAGGAGGAGTCCAAGAAACTCTGATACTACTTGTTGGGCCATAGAGGGAGTCCAAGTGTAAAGGAGATCTCTATCAGTGAGTTAAGTGAAGAATCACATAAATAAACTTGACACCACATCTTGACCCAAAATCTTTAGGCATTAAGTCTATAAATTTTTTTTACTTATATAGTCTTTAACTTGTCCATTCTTTAACAACGTGAGATTTCAACACTCACGCTTGAATTTTTAACAACTCGAATCCATATAAAGCTAATCTATCCCTCAATCAAACAAATCTCCTGTGTCCTATATATGACACACAAATTTTATTGGCTTTTACAAAAACAACTAAGTATGACATGACATTTACACAATTCTTGTATTCATAAATCTTCACAAATGGTATACGTAGCTGCAGTAGCTCAGTAGTGTAGACAAGAACTTCTCACTTGGACCTGCAGTTGAACTTTCTATGACACATGATAGCAAGACTCTGAGAGTATCATAACTTGCTAATTACGTTCCTTAGCACAATTTACAATAGAATGGACTTACTAATTACTTTATAAGTTTGACATCTGGATTTCTCATGGTTTTGAGCCACATGTCAGCCACGATTCTTGAGGAAATGCTCCATAACAAGTCTTGCCCCTTTGCCAATGCTTGCTTCCCTTTCTTCCCTGCCTTTCCCAACCCATATGCAACCAACCATTGCATTGCAGTTAATCTCTGCCTCTCACTGTCCCATGCATTCTTCTTTGTGCCACTCCTCACCTTGAAACCTCCCACATGCATGCTTGTTACTTTGAACCTTTTCTCCTCCTCATCACCATAATCATTCCCCTTTGTGTCAGCACTTGTTGCATGAATAAGTACCATCACAGGCCCTCCAACTGCTTCATAGCGTCTCATTGGATCCCTTAGTTGGACAACCAATATCATTGTGACTTTTTCTGGTTCACCATCAGAACTTGCAGTGCTTTTGTTGTAGCTTTGGTCTTTGATCCAATCCTCAAGTGAAATAGCAGAAGCCAAAAGATCTTTCCCACTGTCTCCTTTCTTTGAGCTGAGAACAGAAACATCAAATGGAGCATCTTCCTCAGCCATGTCAGCTTGAATTTTCAATGCTTCAACCATCATGGACTCAATCTTCTGCATTGTAAACGCCAGAAGCTTCTCTGCAGTAAGAGGGTCTTCATCAACATTCCAAAGTCCTGTTGATATTCTTTCTTTCCTTCCTGAACTCATTGCATTTGCCATGCTTTTCAAGGCAGAAACTATGCGAGCAGCACTGGAGCTGGCTCCTTCCTTGTTCCTACCTTGTATGATGGCAGAAGCAATGCCTTCAAAAGCAACCTGTTCTGCAGTTTTGCCTAGCAGTTCATCTATGGGCATCAAGGACAAAACTTGAGAGCTGAGTTCATCAACACCAATGCTAGCTAATTTCTGAAACAACTCAAATCCAGTCATGGATTGATGTGATGCCAACACAAAAGGCTTTGACATCTGCATTGCTAGCTTTGGGGTATCTTTTCTAGCCATAGCAATATCTAAAGGATTCATGGAAGCCAAGTAGCCTCCATCCCTTGTTTGAACTACACAGCCCAAGCCCTTTCCAAGGTCAGCAAGATGCACTTTGGATTCTCCATCTGCAGAAGAATCCTTTTTCCTTTCAAGTTGTAAAAGTGGAATTTCAGGTTGATTGAATAAGTATCCTCTGCTGTCTTGATCCTCAAGCATCTGAAGAAACTCCCTTGTCACAGTTTCTTCATCTGCATCTAGCCTCTCTGACTCTATCTCCTCCTCAAATTTCATGGACTTATCATCTTCTCCCATCATAGACTCAAGAGCTTTTATCTGCTGAGCAATTGAATCAAGCTCAGTCAATCTAGTAAGGTGCAACTTATCATACACTATTTCCTTGACAACCTCACTTGGAGCTGATTTCTCTTCAACAGATTTTTCAGATTCCCCTCCTCCATCTTTTTCCTTCTCTTGAACCTCAACCCCTTTATCAACAACCTCGAAATCAAGATCAAAATCCTCTACCTTTTCTTTGCGTTCCTCAAGTTTATTGGTAGATGTAGAAGAATCCTGAACTGGGTTTGGATCATCAAGATTCAAATCATCCATTCCTTGAATATCCCCTTCTAATCCTGACTGTGAAGGAGTCCATGCATCGTTTCTGCTTGTCATTCGAGGACTAGGCATGCTGAAAGATGTCTTGGATTGTTTGCGAGCAAAAGATGAGAAATTCTTCAACTTGCTGGACTTTGAATTCTCCACTTGATTATATATCTCAACTCCTCCATCTTTCTCCATGATCTGGAAACCAAGTTTCAGAACAAGTTCTCCTCCTTTTGCCTTCCCAGCTAAGCTAAAACTTGTGTCCCATTGCCGAACCCGTGTGCCTTGTTGGTTTTTCTCAGTGGACTCTCTAATCAACTCACTCAAATCCACAGAGCTTCTTCCAAAATCAAGCTCTTTAGCATCAACTGCAAAAAGGTATATCCAAAACGGGCGTGGCTCAAACTTAATCTGCTTTCCACTGCCATGGTTGGTGTAAACATGGCACCTGATGAAAAGGGTCTCTTCAAAATCTGCAGCTGCTTGTGCAACCCGTGATGGCATTGTCTTAACAGCACCATCCTTTGTCTCCTTCTTTCTAACACACACACACAGCCTGAGTCCATTCATGGAAGAAGGAAGGCCTTGAGCAGTGACCACTTCAACAGAAAACAAACAGCTCAGTTTCTGCATTCCAATATGAGACAGTGCCCGCATAGGCTTCCAGCTCCAAATCCCTTTCTTGTCACCTGAAGTTGATGTATCATCCAGCTTTTTGATTTGTGACTGTGTGAGTGGTGCCTTGGCATCTTCAAGCTTTGGTCTTGATCGCCATAGGGACAAGGACATGCGACGAGGCCGAGGTTTGTTAATGGTTTTATCATCAACTTTAGCAGTGTCAGTGTCATCATCAGCAGATGGAACAGGAACTGAAGTTCGTGGCAAGACAAGGGAAGCTGTTCTTCTAGCTATGGTGGAGGTGTGTGATTTGTAAAGGGATTCGCTCAGAGCCTCTAGTTCTTCAAGGAGCTGAGCATTGGGATTGCTCTTAGCAGAATTATCAGCTGCCATCCTTAGTGAATGAAGAAGATGTTGGTACAATGGATGGTGATGATGATGTCACAAAGAGAGAGAGAGTGTTTTGGGACGAGTAAGACCTAAGAAGATAAGATGGTCACATGGTTGGAAGTTGGAACTTGAAAGGTTGATTAACATGAGGTGGGGTGCAAGGACCATGGAGTATGGAAATTGCTGGTCCTTTCTGAACCAAGAAAATCTGGTGAATTAGATTTGTGGAGGATAGAAGATGAACGGTGGCATTGCATTGTGCCTTGGTGAGTAAGACAAATTTGAAAATGAATATTGGATAGGCAAACTGGTCCCAGCGAATTTAATGTTGGTTTAGCCTTCTTGTTTGTAAGTGGTAAGTGGTACACTTTGTATCCTAGCACTGGTGAGTACGTTCCATTGGCGCGGAGAAAGTGAAACTTTCCTTTTTTATCCCCAAATTCGTGAGGAAGTAGAGGAAAGTCTGCTCTGTTAAAAGAAAAAAATGAAGGTAAGGAAGGTGGCAAGTTTCTCTGAGCTGTTACCTTGAAAAGATGAATTCATTGAAAGACTTTGGTGTGGGGTGGGGAGAGGGAGTTAGAGGTGACAAAACGGGTCAACTCGTCTCGCTCGACCCGTCCTGCTTTCAACTTGTCAAAATGTAAAGAGGGGCGGGTTGGCCCGTTTTGAAAAATGGATTGGAAGAACTAACCCATCTCGCTTTAGAATGGGTTGGCGGGTTGACGGGTTAACTCACCTAAAAGAGAAAATGAGAAAAAGTAAAGCGAGCTTAATGGGTCAATCTCGCTTAAAAAACAAAAAAAAAATGTATAAAAATAAAAAAAAATTATAAAAATTTTTAAAAAATAGAAAAATTATAATTTATGGAGACTAAAAAAAAAAAAATAAAATAAAATTAATATTATACTTATAAAAATACCATAAACACAAATAAAATGACTCATTTATAACACTTTTTTAAAAAATTTAACTTGACGCCAACCCACCTCGCCTTACCGCCTTCCCCGCCTCATACCCGCTCGCCCGCTTAACCTGCGGGTTATGCGGGTTGAAAAATAAAAATGAATTGAAATCTTGAATCCAACCCGTCAAAAAATAGTGGGTTGATGGGTTAACCCAACGGGTTGAACTCGTTTTGCCACCTCTAGAGGGAGTCTCTTTGTTGGACCTCAATGTTTTCTTTTCTTTCTGGCTGTCTATCTTTTTTTTTTTTTAATGAACTCAATGCTTATTGTTACGGTTGAGATTGTCATATTTCTTTGGTTTTTTTTTTTTTTTAAGTAAGAACATGAGGTATTCTATAGATTCAGTCTATTTGAACCGCTTATGAGACTAACTCTCGTTCGACCAGGAGAGCACAAAGATTATGCGGTCACTTCACATTATTTGACCATGGTTCTATCTCTTAATTACCTTCACACAATTTATGCAAATAAAATATGTTATCTCTTTCAGCTGTTAGGTAGATTGGATGCTGCTGTAAGCCTTTCCTACTTCCTAGCTGTATGTATTTCATTCCATATTCACAAAAATATTTAATTTCTAAGAAAAAAGATTAAGGAATTCCTTCATTTGGTTGGAGGAGAAACTTTCAACCTTCTATTTTATTTTTTCAACCAAGGTTACCAAGAAAAAAATAGAAACAATTGAAGAATGTAAAGAAAAAGTGGTATAGAATTAGGTTGTTTTTGTTGGCCTTTACTTTCAAACACTTACTGTAACTTCATACAAAGTCACGAACATAGTTCGAGCTCAACCTCCAACTTTACTTGGTGAATCACTTATGAGTTATGATGCCTGTCAATGGATAGTTTGTGTCTGAGATTCTGATGTCAAGCTTCCTACTTCTTGGCGTCTTAGGCACATAACAAGCCACTGGGTGTGAAGACCAAAGACATTCTTTAACCTTGCTGTTTGGAAAACAATTATTATCCCGCAACCCATCTTATTAAGGGCAAAAGAGAGAACTGCAAACTTTGCATTGAATCTTATGATGAAGCAACACTGCATTAGTTATCATCTCTATCCAAGGTTGTGAGGAGTCTTATGAACATCTACCACTGTTCTATCTTCCCATCAAATACTCGTTTGAACTCAGGGAACTACCATTCTTTATTTATTTATCTTCATACATAGCCACTTCCTTCAAGAAAGATTACAGTATGTGTGTTCCTCTTTTTGGCAAGAAGTAACAGCCATAATCAGTTGATTGCGTGTAGATTTTCTTAATGTATCCTGATCATGCTAATATCCTTGGCAAGTTGATGCCTGGGTCAAGCTTATGCTTATATATACTCTTGCTTTCTATTTCCGTCAATCAAATGGTTCATTTTTCGTTATGTTGTGAAGAAACAATCACTAGCTCGAGGGAAAGTCCATGAAATATATTTATAAGAAAGAGGACATGTATTATGAATTTGGTTAGTAAATAAACAAGATCTCTCAAAAGCCACTTGTACGTTATGTGAGGGACTAACAATGAGAGAAATTATTTAAAAAAAAAAAAAACAAAAACACAGAGAGAGATTATTATTAATTTCTCGAAATGAGAAGCCATCATCTTAATTACTACTACCCTATAAAGAGTGATTCAAATGATAAAAGGGTTCCAAAAAAGATAAAAATAAAAAACACTTGTAAGGTATGAAGCCTCAATACTCCTGATAAGAATAAATCTAACATCCACTCACATTCATGCATGTTAATTTACCTACGCAAGAGGCCTAAGTGATTTCTTCTAGTTAACTTTTATATCTGCATCAAATTTTTCCTATGTATTTTATATTTTACTCCTACCCATTATTATATATATAGGCAGGTTCATGGACATGGACTACACTCTGGAGAGTCTCCACAGTTAATAACTGTATGCAACAAAACAAAAGTGCTGTAGAGAGGAGAATAGCATAGATTCTCAAATTAAAATCCAATAATGATTCGATTCTTAAGGTCATGTTCTTTTTCAATTAATTCTTTATGACAACCTAAACACTCACACGCTTCCTCTTTTGCTTTCAGGTTTCAGCTACTATTTTCAGTTCTTCTACCTTTCATGTTTCAACGGCTTTCATCTTAAAATTTTCATGCTTTACCCTTTTTCTGATAAAACCCTAATTTGCTCCAAATGACCCACTAGTAAATTCTCAATTTTTTAGCTGTAATTAATACCATCAATTCAATTCAACCCCAATATCACGAACAAAAATGGCAGACCTGGATCCGTCCAAAAAAGTAGCCGATAGATATCTGAAGCGTGAAGTCCTTGGTGAAGGTACCTATGGAGTCGTATACAAAGCCATTGATACCCACGTAACCCCCTGAAACTTTCTTCTTCTATTCTCTTATTCTGCTTTTTCATCCCTTTTCAACAAATTATGCAGGTTTTTCAGTGAAAAATCGATTTTTTTTTTCTTCTTTTGTGGGTTGTGAGAATTGGGTCGTCTTTTAGGTGGTGCATAGAAAATCGATGAATCAGAGGAAAATAAATATTCATATAGGGCCTTAGACTAATGTAGAAAGGAAATATCCATTTATTTGCTGTTGGTTCCTAAATTTGATTTAGGGAGTTTGTTTCAACAATTTGCTTAGGGTGTTTATTACTTTGTTATCTTTGCTTGCGATAATGATTTAGGAAGAATCATATATGGTGTGTCATTGCATGGTTTAAAATTGCGGTCCGCAACTGTTACAACATATGCAATGCTGTAATAAGAGGTCACATTTTCTAGCATTTAGCCTGTGTTTTTATCCATATAATATGTTAGTCCCATTTACATTTCTAGCATTATGTCATTGTATTTTCCTTTTTCAGTATTTTTAAGAATGTAGCTGAGGTGGCATATAGTAGTGGGAGTTTGTTAGAATATTTTCCCCTTTTTTGTAACCACCTAGTGGTATTTAGCTTGGCCTACGGGCATGAATGAAATTAGCTAATCATTTCATAACAAACTTTCTCTTATCTCACTTCTCTCTCTCAACTTCTTCTCCATTAGCAACGAGAATCATTCCAGTGCTTGGGTCCCTTGCTACTGGTTTATTGGGTTTTTCGGTTCATCTCCCTAAAATCCAAATTACCATCACAATTGGTATCAAAGCTTCATCTTGAGGCTTTGGTATGGCGGGTTCCACGCGTAGTCAGGTTACCATTCAAGTGACCAATGCAGCGTTGGAGTCCCAATTCGATTCCAAATTTGAGACGCTCGCTGCGAGCATTTCTGATCTTAAGAACTGGTTTAGCAGCCACTTGCTGCAGAATCAAAACGATGGCTCATCGACAAACCATTCTGAGATTCCTCATGCCGAGAATTGCGACGAGACACAAGGAGGAGGTGGAAACACGAATCGCACCAACAATGGTGGTCAGAACTCCTATTCTACACGGATATCTAAGGTCGACTTTCCCAGATTCGATGGAACAAAGGTGAAGGAGTGGTTGTACAAGTGTGACCAGTTTTTCTCATTGGATAATACCCCACCTGAATCGAAGGTCAGATTAGCTTCTATTCATCTTGATGGAAGTGCCCTGCAATGGCATCTCAACTACATGCGAATGAAGTTTGACATTTACCCGAGTTGGTTGCAATATGTTGCTGATGTGAATCAAAGGTTTGGTGAAGCGAATGAAGACCCACTCTCAACCTTGATTCAAGGAAGTAAACAGGGAGGATTCAGGACTACCTAGATGAATCTGAGTTGGCCCTAACTCAGGTAACATTACCATTGGAACATTCTCTTAGCATTTTCCTTGCTGGTTTAGAACATAACACCCAAATGCATGTGAGGATGTTTAATCCTAGATCAATTGCTCATGCTGCCAATTTGGCTAAACTTCATGAGGCTGCTAAGTCTAATTCAAGTGCACCTCGCTTCAACAATTGCACAAGTCCTTCTAATTTCAAACCAGTTAGTCTCGCTCAAAGGCCAAATGTTGGCAATTATTCGGGTAATCAACCACGAACACAAAATCCATTTTGGGTAAGGTTCCCAGGACTTTCAACGCTGCTGAAATGGCTGATAGGCGAGCCAAAGGACTGTGTATGTTCTGTGAGGAACCGTTTACTCTGGGTCATCAACTAAAGCATAGGAAAACTCAGCTCTTGGTGATGGAATTGGATGAGGAGGAACCTGGAGAGGATAAAAAAGAGGTTAATGAAAAGAAGGAACCTGAGACTGTTGATGGCATTTAGTTTGAATATCCACAATTATCCTTGAATGCATTGACAGAAGTATCCAATTACTACACTATGAGGGTCAGTGGATTATATAACAAGAAGATGTTGCATGTTTTGATTGATAGTGGGAGTACCCATAACTTCCTAGATTTGGAGCTAGCAAAAAGGTTGGGGTGTAAATTAGAGCCTATATCCCCTATGCCTGTAACAGTTGGTGGTGGGACTAAATTACAAGCTCCTTATGTGTGTAGGGGCTTCACTTGGCAGTTGCAGCAATCCCATTTTACTGCAGATGTGTTGGTGTTACCATTGGGGTGTTGTGATCTTATTCTAAGCATTCAGTGGCTCACATCTCTGTGACCAATCATTTGGGATTTTTCTAAATTGCAGATGGAGTTTACTACTGGGGGAAAAAGATTTGTTTTGAGGGGTGCTAAACCCTTTAACATCAAGTTGGTTAACAATAAGTCATTCTCACAAGCTGTCCAACAGGAGCTCAATTATGCTTCTTATACATGGATAAAGATAATAACCATTTTGATTTGCTCTCTTGCAATAACCACTTAGTTGCTGAACCGAGCCATTGTTTTCCACAAGAAATTGCAACTGTTATTGATGAGTTTTCTGATATTTTTGAAGAACCAAGGTTGTTACCACAACCTAGACCAAGTTTTGACCACAAAATTCCCCTAAAAGAAGGCTCTCAACCTTTCAACTTGAGGCCCTATAGGTACTCCATCATACAAAAGGATGTTGTAGATAAATTGGTTGATGATATACTAGCCCAGGGCATTATTCAACACAACACTAGTCCCTATGCATCCCCTGCTGTCCTGGTTAGGAAGAAAGATGGGTCATGAAGGCTATGTGTGGACTATAGGAGGCTTAATGAACACACCATTAAAGACAGGTTCCCTATTCTACTGATTAAGGATTTGATGGATGAGCTAGGGAGATCTTCTGTATACTCTAAGCTGGATCTGAAATCAGGCTACCACCAATTGAGGATGGCAAGTGGTGAAGAGTACAAAATTGCCTTCAAAACCCATGCTGGCCACTTTGAGTACTTGGTCATGCCATTTGGGTTGACAAATGCACCAACTTCTTTTCAGGCTCTTATGAATCATATATTCCATGCCTTTTTGAGAAGGTTTGTAATTGTTTTCTTTGATGATAATTTAGTCTACAGTCCTACATTGCAAGAGCATGTCATACACCTCCAAACTGTGTTTCAAACACTTAGAGACCAGCAGCTATACCTTAACCAAGCCAAATGCTGTTTTGCCACACCTAGAGTGGAGTATTTGGGACATTTCATCACAAAAGAAGGGGTGTCAACTGATCCTTCAAAAATTCAAGCAATCACTGATTGGCCTAAACCTGTCACCATTAAGCAACTCAGAGGGTTCTTAGGTCTAGCAAGGTATTATAGACGCTTTGTGAAGGGTTTTGGTAAGCTTGCTAAGCCTCTAACTGACTTGTTAAAGAATGATAGTTTCATTTGGTCAAATTCAGCAACGGTTGCTTTCAATACTTTGAAGACTGCTCTATGTTCTGCCCCTGTGTTGACCTTACCAGACTTTTCCAAGCCCTTTTTGATCGAAACTGATGCTTCTAGAGGAAGGATAGGTGCTGTTTTGATGCAGGAGAAGCACCCCATTGCTTATATTAGCAAATCTTTGGGCCCTAAGCAGCAGGCTATGTCAATTTATGAAAGAGAGCTTCTAGCCATAGTATATGCAGTGCAAAAATGGGGGGCTTACTTAGCTCATACCCATTTCATCATCAAGACAGACCAAAAGAGTATTAAATACCTACTTGAGTAGAGACTTAACACACCATTCTGGCAGGTTTGGATGTCCAAACTCATGGGGTTTGACTTCGAAATCCAATACAAAGAGGGCAGTGACAATGTAGCTCTTGATACTCTTTCTAGGAGACCAGGCGCTGAACTTTTACCACTAATGCTTAGCAATGCAAAGGAGGATCTGTTTGCGAAAATTAAAGCTTGCTGGACTGCTGATTCACAACTCCAGCAGCTGATCAAAGAAATTCAGAGTGATCCTAAGAAGCATCCTAAATATACTTGGCATAGAGGTGAATTGAGGAGGAAAGGCAAATTGGTGATTGGTGCAGATTCTGAATTGAAACTACTGATTTTGCAGTGGCTACATGATTCATCTTTTGGGGGCCATTCTGGTAGGGATGTCACAGCTGCTTGGATCAAGTCCTTGTTCTTTTGGAAGGGAATGTCAAAAGATATACAACTATATGTGAGAAACTGTGCCACTTGCCAAAGCTGCAAGCCTGATTTGGCTGCTTCACCAGGCTTATTACAACCATTACCCATCCCTACTAAGGTGTGGGAGGACATTAGTTTGGACTTCATTGAGGGCTTGCCATCTTCCCATGGGAAACAAGTTATCTTTGTGGTGGTAGATAGACTCAGTAAGTATGCCCACTTTATTGCTTTATCCCACCCCTATACAGCTTTCGATGTGGCTCAAACCTTTCTAGATAATGTTTTCAAATTGCATGGTGTGCCTCAGTCCATCACAAGTGATAGAGATCCCATTTTTCTTAGCAAAGTCTGGAGTGAACTTTTTCAGTTTCAAGGGGTATCTTTAAACAAGTCTACTGCGTATCACCCCCAATCTGATGGTCAAACTGAGATTGTGAACAAATGCCTAAAGACCTATCTTAGGTGTATGTGCTCAACTAAGCCCTTTTCTTGGTCCAAGTGGTTAGCTTTGGCCGAATGGTGGTATAACACCAATTTCCACTTAGCTATTCAAACCACCCCATTTGAGGTGGTTTATGGGCAAGCACCCCCTATTCATATGCCATATTTACCTGGGGAAGCCTCTAACTCTGTTGTTGACCACACTTTGAGTGTCGGGGAAGCTGTGATTCAGCTGCTCAAGTTTCACCTCCTACGGGCCCAAAATAGAATGGCGCAACAGGCTGACAAAAAGCGCAGTGACAAAGTTTTTAACATAGGAGACTTTGTGTTTCTTAAACTTCAGCCTTACAAACAAAGCTATTTGAGGCAGCAACCTTGTCACAAGTTGCTTCCTAAATTTTATGGTCCATACAAGGTTTTAGACAGAGTTGGTGCTGTTGCATACCGACTAGAACTTCCACCTGATGCTGATATCCATAATGTCTTCCACGTTTCCCAGTTGAAGTTATGTTCTGATCCTCCTTCCAGCCTGCTGAAACCAACTCCTCTCCCTCCCTCTTTTTCAGCTCCAGTGCCAGAACCAAAATCTATTTTGGACAAGAAAATGGTTAAGAACGGTTGCGTAGCTGCTACAAAAGTCTTGGTGAAATGTGATAGAACCCAGAAACAAGAAATGAGATAGAAATGACTGAATATTGAGTAGATATCAACTCAGAATTGTATTCTTAGAATGTAGAAAAAAGAACAGTTACAAGAAGAAAATAGTTTAGACAGGTAAAGGGTGTCTAGAGGAAGGATAGGTGCTGTTTTGATGCAGGAGAAGCACCCCATTGTATTCTTTGATCGAAACTGATGCTTCTAGAGGAAGGATAGGTGCTGTTTTGATGCAGGAGAAGCACCCCATTGCTTATATTAGCAAATCTTTGGGCCCTAAGCAGCAGGCTATGTCAATTTATGAAAGAGAGCTTCTAGCCATAGTATATGCAGTGCAAAAATGGGGGGCTTACTTAGCTCATACCCATTTCATCATCAAGACAGACCAAAAGAGTATTAAATACCTACTTGAGTAGAGACTTAACACACCATTCTGGCAGGTTTGGATGTCCAAACTCATGGGGTTTGACTTCGAAATCCAATACAAAGAGGGCAGTGACAATGTAGCTCTTGATACTCTTTCTAGGAGACCAGGCGCTGAACTTTTACCACTAATGCTTAGCAATGCAAAGGAGGATCTGTTTGCGAAAATAAAAGCTTGCTGGACTGCTGATTCACAACTCCAGCAGCTGATCAAAGAAATTCAGAGTGATCCTAAGAAGCATCCTAAATATACTTGGCATAGAGGTGAATTGAGGAGGAAAGGCAAATTGGTGATTGGTGCAGATTCTGAATTGAAACTACTGATTTTGCAGTGGCTACATGATTCATCTTTTGGGGGCCATTCTGGTAGGGATGTCACAGCTGCTTGGATCAAGTCCTTGTTCTTTTGGAAGGGAATGTCAAAAGATATACAACTATATGTGAGAAACTGTGCCACTTGCCAAAGCTGCAAGCCTGATTTGGCTGCTTCACCAGGCTTATTACAACCATTACCCATCCCTACTAAGGTGTGGGAGGACATTAGTTTGGACTTCATTGAGGGCTTGCCATCTTCCCATGGGAAACAAGTTATCTTTGTGGTGGTAGATAGACTCAGTAAGTATGCCCACTTTATTGCTTTATCCCACCCCTATACAGCTTTCGATGTGGCTCAAACCTTTCTAGATAATGTTTTCAAATTGCATGGTGTGCCTCAGTCCATCACAAGTGATAGAGATCCCATTTTTCTTAGCAAAGTCTGGAGTGAACTTTTTCAGTTTCAAGGGGTATCTTTAAACAAGTCTACTGCGTATCACCCCCAATCTGATGGTCAAACTGAGATTGTGAACAAATGCCTAAAGACCTATCTTAGGTGTATGTGCTCAACTAAGCCCTTTTCTTGGTCCAAGTGGTTAGCTTTGGCCGAATGGTGGTATAACACCAATTTCCACTTAGCTATTCAAACCACCCCATTTGAGGTGGTTTATGGGCAAGCACCCCCTATTCATATGCCATATTTACCTGGGGAAGCCTCTAACTCTGTTGTTGACCACACTTTGAGTGTCGGGAAGCTGTGATTCAGCTCTCAAGTTTCACCTCCTACGGGCCCAAAATAGAATGGCGCAACAGGCTGACAAAAAGCGCAGTGACAAAGTTTTTAACATAGGAGACTTTGTGTTTCTTAAACTTCAGCCTTACAAACAAAGCTATTTGAGGCAGCAACCTTGTCACAAGTTGCTTCCTAAATTTTATGGTCCATACAAGGTTTTAGACAGAGTTGGTGCTGTTGCATACCGACTAGAACTTCCACCTGATGCTGATATCCATAATGTCTTCCACGTTTCCCGAGTTGAAGTTATGTTCGATCCTCCTTCCACCTCGAAACCAACTCCTCTCCCTCCCTCTTTTTCAGCTCCAGTGCCAGAACCAAAATCTATTTTGGACAAGAAAATGGTTAAGAACGGTTGCGTAGCTGCTACAAAAGTCTTGGTGAAATGTGATAGAACCCAGAAACAAGAAATGAGATAGAAATGACTGAATATTGAGTAGATATCAACTCAGAATTGTATTCTTAGAATGTAGAAAAAAGAACAGTTACAAGAAGAAAATAGTTTAGACAGGTAAAGGGTGTCTAGAGGAAGGATAGGTGCTGTTTTGATGCAGGAGAAGCACCCCATTGTATTCTTTGATCGAAACTGATGCTTCTAGAGGAAGGATAGGTGCTGTTTTGATGCAGGAGAAGCACCCCATTGCTTATATTAGCAAATCTTTGGGCCCTAAGCAGCAGGCTATGTCAATTTATGAAAGAGAGCTTCTAGCCATAGTATATGCAGTGCAAAAATGGGGGGCTTACTTAGCTCATACCCATTTCATCATCAAGACAGACCAAAAGAGTATTAAATACCTACTTGAGTAGAGACTTAACACACCATTCTGGCAGGTTTGGATGTCCAAACTCATGGGGTTTGACTTCGAAATCCAATACAAAGAGGGCAGTGACAATGTAGCTCTTGATACTCTTTCTAGGAGACCAGGCGCTGAACTTTTACCACTAATGCTTAGCAATGCAAAGGAGGATCTGTTTGCGAAAATAAAAGCTTGTTGGACTGCTGATTCACAACTCCAGCAACTGATCAAAGAAATTCAGAGTGATCCTAAGAAGCATCCTAAATATACTTGGCATAGAGGTGAATTGAGGAGGAAAGGCAAATTGGTGATTGGTGCAGATTCTGAATTGAAACTACTGATTTTGCAGTGGCTACATGATTCATCTTTTGGGGGCCATTCTGGTAGGGATGTCACAGCTGCTTGGATCAAGTCCTTGTTCTTTTGGAAGGGAATGTCAAAAGATATACAACTATATGTGAGAAACTGTGCCACTTGCCAAAGCTGCAAGCCTGATTTGGTTGCTTCACCAGGCTTATTACAACCATTACCCATCCCTACTAAGGTGTGGGAGGACATTAGTTTGGACTTCATTGAGGGCTTGCCATCTTCCCATGGGAAACAAGTTATCTTTGTGGTGGTAGATAGACTCAGTAAGTATGCCCACTTTATTGCTTTATCCCACCCCTATACAACTTTTCGATGTGGCTCAAACCTTTCTAGATAATGTTTTCAAATTGCATGGTGTGCCTCACTCCATCACAAGTGATAGAGATCCCATTTTTCTTAGCAAAGTCTGGAGTGAACTTTTTCAGTTTCAAGGGGTATCTTTAAACAAGTCTACTCGCGTATCACCCCCAATCTGATGGTCAAACTGAGATTGTGAACAAATGCCTAAAGACCTATCTTAGGTGTATGTGCTCAACTAAGCCCTTTTCTTGGTCCAAGTGGTTAGCTTTGGCCGAATGGTGGTATAACACCAATTTCCACTTAGCTATTCAAACCACCCCATTTGAGGTGGTTTATGGGCAAGCACCCCCTATTCATATGCCATATTTACCTGGGGAAGCCTCTAACTCTGTTGTTGACCACACTTTGAGTGTCGGGGAAGCTGTGATTCAGCTGCTCAAGTTTCACCTCCTACGGGCCCAAAATAGAATGGCGCAACAGGCTGACAAAAAGCGCAGTGACAAAGTTTTTAACATAGGAGACTTTGTGTTTCTTAAACTTCAGCCTTACAAACAAAGCTATTTGAGGCAGCAACCTTGTCACAAGTTGCTTCCTAAATTTTATGGTCCATACAAGGTTTTAGACAGAGTTGGTGCTGTTGCATACCGACTAGAACTTCCACCTGATGCTGATATCCATAATGTCTTCCACGTTTCCCAGTTGAAGTTATGTTCTGATCCTCCTTCCAGCCTTCTGAAACCAACTCCTCTCCCTCCCTCTTTTTCAGCTCCAGTGCCAGAACCAAAATCTATTTTGGACAAGAAAATGGTTAAGAACGGTTGCGTAGCTGCTACAAAAGTCTTGGTGAAATGTGATAGAACCCAGAAACAAGAAATGAGATAGAAATGACTGAATATTGAGTAGATATCAACTCAGAATTGTATTCTTAGAATGTAGAAAAAAGAACAGTTACAAGAAGAAAATAGTTTAGACAGGTAAAGGGTGTCTAGGCCCTCCCAATTCCAAGCCAAAATCTTGCCTACCTCTCTGCTACCCCCCCCTTACACGAAATATACTCTCTTCCTCAACAGAATCACTCAACAGAATCCCTCCCTCCACTACTTGCTGCCAGCTCAGCAAGTTAGTTACACTTAAAGGCCTTGTTTGTCATTTCTCCTTTTCAAGGCCCATACGTTTTCTCCTGGAATATACCCGAGTGTCAGCCCATTTGTCCTTTGGCCTCTTATCAACACTTCCCCCCAAAAGACCACCTTGTCCTCAAGGTGAAATTCAGGAAATTGCTCCTGAATGGACTGCATTGTTTCCCAAGAACTCTCAAATTCAGGCAAGTCTTGCCATTTAATCAACACCTCTCTTATTCCTTCAGCATTCTCTTGGTATTCCAACACCTTAGCTGGTTGTACTTTCAATTCCCAATCTTCTGCTAAACAAAGAGGCAGAGGTTAGACTGTAGTTGAAGGTGAAATAGCTTTTTTAAGCAATGAAACATGAAATACTGGATGTACTAGACTGCCTTCCGGTAATTTCAGTTTATATGCAACTGGACTTATCTTGTCCAAGATTTCATAAGGCCTATAAAACCGTGGACTCAGTTTCTGATTAGCTCTTTTTGCCAAATTCCTGAGCTTGTAAGGCTGGATCTTCAAGTAAACCACATCCCCAGGTTGATACTCTACCTCCCTTCTGTGTTTGTCAGCTTGAGTTTTCATTTTGTTCTGGGCCTGCACCAGTTGCTCCTTCAACTCATTCAACATTTGGTTCCTTTCAGCCACCAATCTGTTTACTTCCTTTACCAATGAAGGTGCCCCATCCCCTCTTACTAGTATTGGAGGGTCCCTGCCATATAGTGCTTTGAATGGGGTCATTTTAGTAGCTGAGTGGTAATTGGTATTATACCAAAATTCTGCCCAAGCTAACCATTTGGGCCACTGTTTTGGTTTAATACCCGTGAGGCACCTCAAGTAAGTTTTCACACATCTATTCACCACTTCGGTCTGGCCATCTGATTGAGGATGGTAGGCTGAGCTATACTTCAATGTAGTCCCTGCAAGTCTGAACATTTCAGCCCAAAAAGTACTCAGGAAAACCCTGTCCCTGTCTGAAACAATGGAAGAAGGGAAACCATGTAATTTAACCACTTCCCTGGTGAAAATCTCAGCAACTTCTTTGGCTGTATAGGGGTGGGCAAGAGCTATAAAATGTGCATACTTGGTGAGCCTATCCACTATCACCATGATAGTATCCACCCCACAAGCTTTAGGAAGTCTTCCAATGAAATCCATAGACAAATCAGTCCAGATGTTGGTTGGAATAGGCAGGGGCTGCAATAAACCTCCAGGGGTTAAGGTTTGGTATTTTTTTCTTTGGCACACTTCACAAGCTTGGACATATTGTTGGATGTCCCGCTTCATTCCTTCCCAGAATAGCAGTCCTGCAATTCGTTTATAAGTTTTCAAAAACCCCGAATGACCTCCCACAGCTGAGTCATGGAATTCTTTAAGCACCACCGTGACCTTTGGGGACCACTTGGGAATCACCATTCTTCCCTTATATAGCAACCTGCCCTTCTTGAGGTGGTAACCTGAATGGGAGTCTGGTTGCTGCAATAAATCTTGTATGATGCCTCTTAGCTTTCCATCCTTCTGAACCTCTTCTTCCAGCCCATCCCATTCATTGAACTGGACTGTTGAAATGGCTGCGAACTGGAGCTTCCTTGATAGGGCATCAGCTGCCCCATTTTCCTTTCCTGGTTGATATCTTATCTCAAAATCAAATCCCATTAGCTTGGAGACCCACTTCTGTTGCTCTCCTCCTCCAATCCTTTGATCTGTCAAAAACCTGAGACTCTTCTGGTCTGTATGGACTATGAAGTGCCTTCCCATTAAATAATGTCTCCATTTCTATACAGCTAGCATAATAGCCATAAGTTCTTGCTCATATACTGATTTGTTTTAAGCCCTGTCCGAAAGTGTTTGGCTCATATAAGCCACTGGTTTGCCCTCCTGCATAAGTACTCCTCCAACTCCTTTGCCGGATGCATCCGTTTCCAACACAAAAACCTTCTCAAAGTTTGGTACAGCAAGCACTGGCAGTGTTGTCATGGCTATTTTCAGTTGATTAAAAGTTGTTTGAGCTTCCAAACCCCACGCAAAATTATCCTTCTTGAGTTGTTGGGTCAAGGGCCAAGCTATCTTCCCGTAATCCTTCACAAACCTTCTATAGTACCCAGTCAAGTCCAAAAACCCTCTCAATCCTTTAATATCTCTAGGTTGGGGCCAATTTTGCTTATCTTCCACTTTCTTGGGGTCTGCTGCCACCCCTTTGTCAGAAATGATATGCCCCAAGTATTCAAGTTGTTGTTGTCCAAAAATGCATTTCTTTTGGTTGACAAACAACTGGTTTTCCCTTAACAGTTTTAGTATCATTCCCAAATGCTTTCCATGAGCTTGTATATCCTTGCTGAAAATCAGTATATCATCAAAGAAAACCAAGACAAACTTCCTTAAGTAAGGTTTCAATACCTTATTCATCAAAGCTTGGAAGGTAGAGGGGGCATTGGTCAACCCAAAAGGCATCACCAAGAACTCATAATGCCCCTCATGTGTCCTGAATGCTGTTTTGGGGATGTCTTCCACTCTCATTCTGATTTGGTGATAACCGGATTTAAGGTCCAACTTAGAAAAAATAACAGCCCCCCCAAGCTCATCAAGTAACTCATCAATTATTGGGATTGGAAACTTATCCGGTATGGTGAGTTTGTTTAAAGCCCTATAATCTACACAAAACCTCCATCCTCTATCTTTCTTTTTGACCAAAATCATAGGGCTGGAGTAAGGACTAGTGCTAGGTCTAATTACTCCCGCAACCAACATTTCATCCACTATCTTCTCAATTTCATTCTTTTGGTAGTGAGGGTATCTGTAAGGGCGGATATTGGGAATTTGAGCTCCTTCCTTTAGGTGAATTGCATGATCATGGTCTCGTTGAGGAGGGAGTCCTTGTGGTTCTTGAAATAGGTCAGCAATTTCTTGCAAGACCTCTTGTATTTCCTCAATCAACATTCCCATTGGCTGTTCCTCTGGCTGCCACTCTTGATACTCTATATAGTACCCCTCTCCTTCATCTCGTAGGGTCTTTAGCATGGTCTTGTATGAAGCTTGAGCCTTGCAAAGGGATGGTTCCCCTTTCAAAGCCACTTTCATCCCATCCTTCTCCCATTTCAGAGTAAGATCTCTGAAATTAGCTTGAATATCCCTCAAGCTTTCCAACCAATCCACTCCTAGCACCACTTCAGTTCCCCCTAAATCAAAGAGAAAGAAGTTTTGCTGAATTTTCACTCCTTAGATTTCCACCTTTACGTCCTTGCATACTCCTTGGCTTTTTATTTTGCAGCCATTTCCCACTTCCACTGTGTAAGCCACAGTGTCCTGGATGGGTATGTTTAACTTTTGTACCAACTCCCTTGAAATGAAATTACTAGAGGCCCCACAGTCAATGAGCACCATGACTGCTGTCACGCCAATTCTCGCCCCCACGCTTTAAGGGATTTGTTGGAGGTCATCCCCATAATGCTCTTCATCGAAATCTGCAATGATTTAGCCTCCAATTCCAAACAAGAGTCTTCCCCCTCTTCCTCTACTTCAGCTTCTTCCTCTTCCTCACTTTCTACCAAGAAGAGCTGGTAGTATTTAAACTTGCAGAGATGATCACGTCCCCATTTCTCTCCACATTTAAAACACAGCCCCTTCCTACTTTTCTCTTGTAATTCAGTCTGAGACAATCTCCTCAGTTTGTTGTCCTTGTCCTCTCCTACTCCATCAGGGGGTTTAGGTTCCATTGAGTTTCTATAGAACCCCTGAGTTTTCTGTGTTAGCAGTGCATTCTTCCCTCCTTCATACCCCATATTGGACCTGGTCCATCCCTCCCCTGTTCCAGGTTTGGAAGTACCTGCCCCCTTCAAATAAATTCCTCCTTTCTCTCCCAATCCTCCTCTTCTTAATGCCCAATTTTTTTCCTCCAGTAATTGGGCCTTGTCCATGAGACCTAACAGGGACTGCAGATCATATAACTTCAATTCAGCCTTCAATTCCTCACACAACCCGTTCAAGAAAATTCCCTTTAGTACTGCTTTATCAGTGTGCTTCATTGGTCCAGACACCAACTCGAATTGCTCTCTGTATTCCGTAACAGTCCCACACTGTTTTATACTCAGTAATGGTTCAAGGGGATTTTGCATAATTCCCGGTTGGAACCTCCTGATCACAGCCTCCCTGAACAACTTCCAACTGGGTGAAGGAGTCTGCTCCTCCCACCATTGATACCAATTCACTTCCATTGCTACCATCACCGCTCCTATCATCTCCCATTCCTCCATCTCGTTAATTTTGAAATAACGCTCTACCCTGTTCACCCATCCATATGCATCTTCCCCTGCGAAAACTGGGATTTCCAACTTCTTCGTTCCCTCATTCCGCCTTGGAGGCCGACTGTCCCTGGAAGATTCCCTCTCTGAATCCCGAGACCATTCACGATCCTTGTGGGTTGAATCGCGTGTACGGGTCGAACCTGCTCGGCTCCCTTTTTCCTCCTTGCTCTCACCATCGTCGTGCGGCTGAGCACGATGCCGGCGTCGTGATCTTCCTCTCGAGCTCCCCTTGTGTCGCGCCTTCATCATTTGCATGAACTCTTCCAACCGTTCCTACATTGAACGACTCTCTGCCTTCCACTCCAGTAGGCTCTCTTCCACAATGTCCGTCCGAGACTCCAGGGTTAAACGAGTATTAACCATTCAGCTGTGCTCCAAGATAGTGGAGCTTTGATACCAATTTGATAGAACTCAGAACTCAGAAACAAGAAATGAGATAGAAATGACTGAATATTGAGTAGATATCAGTGTGATATCTCTCAGAATTGTATTCTTAGAATGCTAGAAAAAAACAGTTACAAGAAGAAAATAGTCTAGACAGGTAAAGGGTGTCTAGACCCTCCCAATTCCAAGCCAAAATCTTGCCTACCTCTCTCTCGCTACCCCCCCCCCCCACACGAAATATACTCTCTCCCTCAACAGAATCCCTCCCTCCACTACTTGCTGCCAGCTCAGCAAGTTAGTTACACTTAAAGGCCTTGTTTGTCATTTCTCCTTTTCAAGGCCCATACGTTTTCTCCTGGAATATACCTGAGTGTCAGCCCATTTGTCTTTTGGCCTCTCATCAAAATGGAAGGATGTTCCTCCTGAGCTTGCTACTTGGGAATTTTACTATGACCTCCTCAAGAGGTTCCCTGGTTTTCATCCTTGAGGTCAAGGATTGTCTTCAAGGGGAGGGTATTGTTACAACTTATGCAATGCTGTAACGACAGGTCACATTTTCTAGCATTTAGCCTATGTTTTTATCCATATAATATGTTAGTCCCATTTACATTTCTAGCATTATGTCATTGTATTTTCCTTTTTCAGTATTTTTAAGAATGTAGCTGAGGTGGCATGTAGTAGTGGGAGTTTGTTAGAATATTTTCCCCTTTTTTGTAACCACCTAGTGGTATTTAGCTTGGCCTACGAGCATGAATGAAATTAGCTAATCATTTCATAACAAACCTTCTCTTATCTCACTTCTCTCTCTCAACTTCTTCTTCTCCATTAGCAACGGGAATCATTCCAGTGTTTGGGCCCCTGCTACTGGTTTATTGGGTTTTTCGGTTCATCTCCCTAAAATCCAAATTACCATCACGCAACCACAATTGTCAGTACTATGATGAAGTGGTTCTTACCCTTTGTTTGCAATTGCTGTAAATGCAATGCAACTGCAATTGTAACCGCAATTTAAAATCATGGTCATTGGGTATGATGAGGTGGTTCTTACCCTTTGCTTAGTGGTAGTGAGAATGAAGGGGAGGAAAGCTTGAAACTTATTAAGTATTTTGAGCATGGGTTTGATAAAGTTATGACTTGTTATGACATGGTCATTATAGCCTTTTATTCAATAATGAAAATGACAGTACTATTACTGTGTGGTGTTCTTATAAAGATGAATTTATTGCATTGACAGACAGGACAAACAGTTGCGATTAAGAAAATTCGGCTTGGCAAGCAGAAAGAAGGGGTAAATTTTACGGCTCTCAGAGAAATTAAACTGCTTAAGGAGCTCAAAGATCCAAACATTATTGAGTTGATTGATGCGTTCCCACATAAAGGGAATTTGCATCTTGTGTTTGAATTCATGGAGACGGACCTTGAAGCTGTCATACGAGACCGAAATATTTTTCTTTCACCGGCTGATACAAAATCTTACCTTCAAATGACGCTAAAAGGTCTTGCTTATTGCCACAAGAAATGGGTTTTGCATAGGTGGATTATGTTACTGATTTGGTCATTACTCATTACAAAGTCGTTACTTGCTTTTAGTGCTGAGCTCAAAAGTCTGCTTATATGTTTTCAGGGATATGAAGCCAAATAATCTGTTGATAGGACCTAATGGACAGCTGAAACTTGCAGATTTTGGTTTAGCACGGATATTTGGAAGCCCAGATAGAAGGTTCACTCATCAGGTTTGCTTCTTTATGTATATTGGCATGTGGATCCCTTTGAGCATGTGGGTGTCTGTACTTTGACTTAGAGGTCTTTGACAATGAGCTTGTTTCTTTTGAATAAAATTCAGCATTCCAAATAAACCGTGAATTTAAACTCAAAACATTCTGTTGATAATCCTACTTGCTGCAAATTCTTTTGCAGTAAAAGTAGTGAAGTTTCTTAAAATGTGGATTTAGAGTTTGCAAGATTGGAAAGGAATGTACCCTAGAATGTGTTATAGTCAGGTTTGATTTATATGGTGATTTAGTCAGAGTTTATAAGAAAACATAGGCTGCAATTCAGTGGATTTTACCTTGAAATCTTTATTGTTATTTCCCACTGTATATCCCTTCAAAAGAGGGTGAGCCTTGGTGCAACGGTAAGGTTGCTCTCTTGTGATCTGGTGGTCACAGGTTCTAGTCATGGAAATAGCCTCTTTGCTCACAGGAGTAAGGGTGCATAACTTTCCCCATACCCAAGAATGGTAGCAACCTCGTGCACTGCACTGCCCTTTCTTATGTTTCTTTCAAAATTGGGAAACAGGGGAAGAAATTTGAAGACCAAAACGTGTGAGTATTGAAGTGGAAGTATACTTAATTCTGGTGCATGTTCTCTAGGATTGTGGTTCTCTAGGGTAACCTTATATTGTGGTGACTCTGATAGTGGAGTACAATATGTTGAACCAGTAGGCAGCCTAATCACCAATTTCTATGGCATAAAACTTTTGGCACCCTTGTCTTCCTTTCAATTTAGTTGTCTCTTTAGAAGTCAGTTTCGTGCATGTTATTGAACTTGTTTCATCCTTATGTTTGTATTTTGCACTTTCTGTTAGTGGATCGACATTCTAAACACAACACTTATGCTTATATACATGAATAGGTGTTCGCTCGGTGGTATAGAGCTCCTGAGTTATTATTTGGTACCAAGCAATATGGTTCAGGGGTAGATGTTTGGGCTGCAGCTTGTATATTTGCTGAACTTATTCTTCGTCGACCCTTTCTGCAGGTAAAAAAGAATAAGATTGTCATGGTGACCAGGTTATATGGATTATTTTTTGTGGTAAATAATTGATGTTCTGAAGTAGATGGGTTTTGATATTAAGAGTTGACCATTTATTGGACATGTTAACCATTTAACTTTATTAAATAGTTTAAATTGCAGTCTGAACAAACCATTCAAAGCTGTTTTACTGAACTGGGGTTAACTCAGAAGCTGTTGGCTATGGTGTTTGTAGACATCATTCACTGTTAATTTGGCATCCATCTTATTCCTGCTCTATATTTTATTACTAGCCTTTTTTATACAATTTCCAAAAGTGTAGATGTGATTCATTGCATTGGTTGATTTTATTCATTTGTTTCTTTTATATGATAATAATTACGCATGCTTCTTCTGGTTTATTCATCAGTTTGTTTTTATCATTTGGTAGGGTTCAAGTGATATTGATCAATTAGGAAAGATTTTTGCAGCATTTGGAACTCCAACACCTTCTCAGTGGCCTGATATGGTATACCTACCTGATTATGTCGAATACCAATATGTTCCTGCCCCACCTTTGCGTTCTTTATTTCCAATGGCAAGTGATGATGCTTTAGATCTGTTGTCAAAGATGTTTACATATGATCCAAAAGCTAGAATTTCAGTGCAGCAGGCACTAGAGCACAGGTAGGTGTCTTTAACATCCCATTAAGACATCAATAAATTTCTTTTCTCCCTAATTTAATCTCTTCACATCCTCTTTAGGTACTTTTCTTCTGCACCGCTGCCGACAGATCCAGACAAGCTCCCTAGACCTGCCCCCAAGAGGGAATCTAGGGTTTCTGATTTCAATTTACAGGAGGGTCCTACTGTATTATCACCTCCAAGAAAGTCTAGGAGAGTGATGCCAGGACGTGATGGGTTTGAAGGAAATTCTTTACAAGAAGGTAAGGTTGATGGCAATTTTGGTGATTTCAGACAGACAGTTGGTGATAATACAGGCAAGAATGAATCAGCTCCAATATCAGTAGATTTTTCTATCTTTGGATTAAAACCTCCAAATAGACCTACAATTAACAGGTAAAACAGTATTGATCATCCAATCAATTCAAAGTGGCCTAATACTAATAGTTTGTAATTTTAACTGAGTCAAACATTAAAGAAAAATCATAGATGATATCATACTTCAGCTTGCATATTGAACCATAAACCTTTTGCTAATTTTAATGCTGTTGGAATAAAATAAGCCAGGCTAATACAGAAGCATATTGCATCATATCGTGTTAGGATATTTTTCTACTGAAGTTCCTGATTAACAATGATGAAATTGGAATACGCTAACACGATATGTTGTAATATCCTAAATATTGCAAGAATGTGCCAGATGTTTGTTATCTTTTAATTTCTACTTGTAACTGATGTTATTTGATTTTTGTTCCATCTTTTTGTACTGCAGGGCTGACAGATCACATTTAAAAAGAAAATTAGATCTAGAATTCCAACAACCAGAATGAATATTCTATGACCAGAGCCTTGGCACCAGCCTAGGGGGGTAAGAATGCATTTTAAGAAATGCAGTGAATCCTTGAAGGCTTGTTTGTATGTCATTCTTTATCTCTCTCTCTCTGTGTGAAGCTACTATAGATATGCAGATGTTTAAAGGAAGAAGTAGCAGCCACAGAAGATTAGTTGTGTTTCAGAGACCCAAAAGTAACTGCTATAGGAAAAAAAAAAATTATAGTAACCACGCACTCTCTCTGGTCTCCCTTGTTCAATTTTCTTTTTCATTTTTCCAGAGAACTTGTATACTTGAGTCCATGGAAGACATCGAGTGTGAAGGCATTTTCTTGAGCCATTGCTGTATCTGGTGCTTGAAAACGTAAGAGTTATTTTGTTTTCACTATTTCTTTCACAAATTTTAAAAAAGGAAACAAAGTGAAAATAATGTGACATTTTTATAATTATGAATGAAAATATATCAACTGAAAATGAAACAAAAAATAAACGAAACACCACATAATTGTTTGAGAGCTGAATTTGAACACGAATTTGTTATTGAACATGAGAGAAATTCTTATATACACTTGGAGCGTGTAATATTGTACTTTATCGGGTGCTTCAGTGTTCAGACAGGTGAATTCCAATTTTAATCGGTTGAATGCTCTTTTTGGTTTTGCTAATTGCTACCTATTATAGTTGTTGACATTGAGGGACTCCTTTAATTCAGTGCTGACATCTGTAATGTTTCTTCTGCTTGGGCTTAAGTTAAGTAGTAGTTTTCGTTGGAGATGAGTATGAAATAAATTGGGTGGAATCGTATACATGTAGGTTCCCTCTCTTAATATATTGAACTTTTGG
Organism: Ormosia emarginata; assembly: GCA_029884605.1. NCBI lineage: Eukaryota > Viridiplantae > Streptophyta > Magnoliopsida > Fabales > Fabaceae > Ormosia > Ormosia emarginata. The sequence goes on along the minus strand of JAQQTP010000059.1, from coordinate 6,431,249 downwards.
TCTGCCATTGTACAGAGTAACACAGACTGACAGATGATATTTTGTTTAGATCTTCCTTTTTATATAATATATATACTTGGTGCAATAATTTTTAACGAAGAAACCATTAGAAAAGATCTAAAATGATTTTTGAAAAGTTATTTTTTGATAGTGTAATGGTGTCAATAGATTTACAATAATGTCAGTGACACACGGTTGGACTTACATCTCATGCACATTTGTTTAATCAGAGTGAAAATGTATAGAAAATGAGGTGGATCTAGTTATAATCAAATGATGAAAATTATGGAAATGTGAGTTGTTGTGAGTCAAAGTGTGTGTGAGTAGCATTACTCATAGATTTATGTAGTCAAAAATAGTTTTTATATACTTACTTTTGACACTCATAAAATGTAGTGAATATCTCTAAGTTAAATGATGATTCTTATGTTAGATATAGAGAATTCTAATTAGGCCAAATTATGAAGAATAGAATAAAGTCACCATATAAGTGATAAAAATTACTACTTATAATCTCATTGATCACTATATCTTTAATTTTGTATTGAAAAAGTAAATTGTGAACATCCCTAAAATAAATAGTAATTTGTATGTAAGATTTAATAAATTTTAATTTTAACTCATTATATATAATAAAAGAATATCACCACAAAATAATTTAAATCATCACTTATTATCTTATTAATCATCATATTCTGTAAGTGTTAAAAGTGAGTGTCAAAAGTGAATGTACAAATAATGAAGTTATTATGTAGTTGACCTTAGGGAGACGATGCTTGATTATTGTATTTGGTACAATGATTAAATCTTCCTTCAAAAGCAATTCTTCATTGGTAGATTGGATGCATACTTATAATGAGTGAACAAATAATTACTTGAAGTAATTATGAAATTCATTTTGAAGTAAATTATCTTTTAAGTGGTTATTTGTTCTTTAATTGTAATTACAATGCCCAAAAGTTCTTTAAATATAAATCTCATACGTTTACTTTGTAATCCATTGTTCTTCCTTCACAATCTTTATTCTGGTGCTCCTTCCCGTTAGTTTGGAGCTGTGTAGAACATTAGTTTTTTGGCGGCAGCTTTTGTGATCTGCATGATAAAGCCATAAATCGATTACGGAATTTGTTCTAGTTTTTGATATGGTAACATTCTGTCTCTAAGGGTAGTAGTTGGCGAGATGGTTGAGCGCTCAACTCTGCTTTGTGCTTTCCTTGCCTAATAAAGAACAATAGATGCGTAAATGCAATAACAGGACTGAGTAACTATGAATACTGAAGAACCAAATTCAGCACATAAACGTTGAGAATTGTGAAATGGCTTACTTCTTTCTCCCAATTAGTTCGAATAGTAATGACAATGTAAAATATCACTTGCACAATAAATGCAGAGATGATCCCCAACCACAAACCCTGCTTGACAGAAAAGATCAAAGCTAGTACCTGCAAAGAAAAAATAACACAAGCCAGATACGGCAAGAGTTATAAAAGCAAGTTTTACCATGGCTTTCATGTGTACAAGAAATGCTAATACAACTGCACAAGGAACGCTCACAAGATAAATTGAACCAAGATTCACATAGGCACCAATCTTCTGCCACCCACATCCTCCAAGAATGCCTGGTTGTTGACACATAAATTGAAATGGTAAGTTGGGGAATGACATCATCCTATGGGAAGCACATAGAATTGAAGTGGTAGGCTCATTGTGGATACCCTATGTCCTGCATTAGATAACTTTGGTTTGTCTCTTTTGGTCACAAGATTAGGCCTAGTAATTGTTTTGGGCCTGTTGGCCTTACAATCATTATTCACGAAAAATGTTTCCCACGTAGACCAAAAAAAAAAGTTTTCCACTTCACTAGTTTATATTTTTCACTAGAGGAAATAAGATATCTGCAATTAATGTAGGGAATACCTGAAAGGGATCCCATCTAGGAAGCTGGAAATGGCCAAAATTGGCATCATGGCTGACACGTATCTGATTACTTCTTTGTCATTACTATAAACATGGCCCCAGACATTCCGCAGTAGTATCATGGTTGAAACTAAAAAGAGGCCTTCAATGAAGGCTATGGATAACACCACGCGAACTGCTAGACTTGCAGCTTGTGGATTTCCAGCCCCCAGTTCATTGGAGACCCGTGTGCTGTGAAATAAAGGATCAAATTCAGTTACACATATCAAACTCCAATTTCATGCTAAAGACTCTGCAGTGTGCTTTGGTTTCTGTAACATAGGCTTAGGTGCATAATAAAAGCTATTTATTTGAATAAGTAAGCGTAAAATACCTTACAGCAGCAGTGAATCCAAAAGAGATCATCCAAGCTAGACCAAATGTATTAAGGCTGGAAAGATAGAAAATAAAAGTATTATACCCACAATTATAAACAATTACACACTTATAGGAGATAGGGGATACAACACAAGCAAAGAACACGCTTGTGCAAATGCATTGAAGAAAGTGTGTGTGTGTGTGTGAATAGTTCAGATACTAACCATATTGATAGCACTTAAGTTTCTAATGCTGGGTTAGGAAGAAGAGCAGACATGAGAACCATCAGTTCAAATGTCCAAACTTTCAAGCTGTTCAAGGTTAATGACAAAAATATGCTGCATCAGAACTCTGAAGAATATGGTTTGGAGCAAATTATTGCTTGGGAGTTCAAAAAATTACCAGAGCACAAGAGCTGAAGGTACTGCGAGTTTAAGGAAGTCAAGGACATTGTGCAGGGGCCTCCTTGAAGAGCCTGTCCATGATTGTTTGCAAGTAGAAGAGAACTTCACATTACAGAGAAATCAAGATCACATTTACCCAGTAAGATATGGAATTGGATAAGGCTGCCCCTCTACTTCCTAGCCTAGATTTGAATACCAGAACCCAACACAAAAAGGTGTGAAGCAAAGCTGCAATTCCAGAGGTTAGCACCATTGGGAAGACAATGTTTTGGGTTTGCAAGAACTTGAGAATGCACTGAAGAAGACCGTATGCAAATAAACTTGGAATCATGAAACGAGGACATGAACCAGCTTCCTTGGATATGGCTTTATCTTGGTGTATAGGGTATAGCAGCTAGAATTGGTTGTGTTAGCACAGATGATGGCAAGGAATATACTTATCACTGAAACAACAAGCATGGATCTTTGAATTATAAAAAAAAGACATATTATAAAAAAAATCCAATTTCAACCAAGTAACATTAATAACTTTTTTTTTTTTTTTTTGGTGTCAATCAAGCATATGGTACTGTCCTGCCCCATATGATTGACCACAAAAAGTGTCCAGTGTACTAGCCAATCCCATCTGATAAAAACATGTACTAATTTGACGTGAGGCATATAATTAGAAAAAAAAAACAAAAAAAAAGTGAGAAGTGAAAAAAGTAAAGTGAAACAAAGAAAAGAAAATACTCATAACAATTTAACATTTCTTATACACACTGCCCCTGGTAGAAATTCATTACTATATTAATCATACATGCCTGACTTAGTGACCTTATTAAACTACGGTTAGGTATATGTGGGACTTATGTTAGCAGGGAAGGTACCAATAAGGTGAAGCTGGTGACAGATGCAAAGGAAGTGACCATGGAAGCACCCGAAAGAGGCAGCATACCAGGATGACCAACAAATATGACAGATGGTTTGCAGACTGTACTGTAGACTAGCAATTTGAACAATACTGAAAGGAGCAAGCTGTAGCAGACCAGCAGTAGCAGTAACAGCACATGACATGATCCTGATCCCTTTGTGAATGTATCCTTCCTCTGGTGCTCACCGTCAGCACCGTCATTGTGGTCTCTTTTCTATTTTCTTTCTTTATACTAGTGGATTGAAGTGCATGTCAATACCAGCATTTTTTTTGTTCTCTTAAAATGTGATGTCCTGTGCATCTTGGGTTAAAACCATATGATTCAGTTTTAAAATAGTGAAAAGTAAGTGGTATTTTTTTATAATTTTATTTATATATTTAATTTTTTATAAAATATATAAAAGTGAAATATAATAGTAAAATAAGAAGAAAAAAAAATTGAGACTAAACCAAAACGATAAATCCCTATTATTAGTATATATTCATCTTGGAAACCACTTTTGTTCTTTATTCGTTCTAGATTATAGCCTTCTGTTTTTATACTTATTTTTCTAAACTGTAAATAGGTGGTGCCCGATCAAAGAATAAAAAAGAAATATTAGGGGTGATTGATTTGCTTTTTATTTTTATTTTTAATCAGTACACCTGTCCATAACTTTTACGAATATTTTTAAATTTTTTATATTTTATTTTATTTTATATAATTATACATGATATATTATAATTATATAGCATGTTCACATGAGGAAATTAAAAAAAAAAAGTAAACAACATATGCAACTAGCAAAAAGACATAGGATAATAATAGTAATAATAATAATTTTAATGAAAATAATTTTAATTTAATTGAAATTAAATAATAACATGCAACAATTAAAAAAAGTCTAATTAATTAATAAATAATAGATTGATATATTTTTATTTTTAATTACAAAAATATCACATTACATTTATTTTATTTTTTATTTTCATTTTTTTTAATGAAATAGTGAAAACAACAAAATCATATTTTATTACATTTCATTACTACAGTTTGCAGCTGGTATTTTGACACTTTTCTTAATTATCTTTATAAAATATAATCATTTAAAATTACACTGATTTCATTTCATTATAGCTTTTTCTTCTTATCTTTCGGAGTGAATTAAGCCTCTAATTTTCTTTTCCTTCTCTTCTTTCTAAGAATTTTAATATGGATCACTTTAGAGTGGTCCATGAATAAATTAAGTGTAGATCAGCCATTGATTTATTATTAAAATAAATTAATGATTGATATTAAAATATTAAATTTAATTAGTAATATTTAAATTTATACACAAATTTAGTCAAATTATTTTTTTATGAATAATGGTACATATAAAAAATTTATAAATTTTAACTATAATATTTACATATAATCAAATTTGCATATAGATATTGTCAAATAAAAAAAAGTGATGCATCCATGGACCCCTAGCATAATGGGATAGAACATAAATTCTTGGTTACATACAAATGTAACATATCATTTTTACACATACTCACAAAAAATTAAAAAGAAAAAATAATTTTTTGTGATGAGTAGATTTAGTGGAATTTATTTTTTCTCTCTCCCTAATTTTTGTCTCTTATATATAAAGATGACGTGTTATATCTATATGCACACAAGAATATATCGGGATAGAAGGCTCCTGATTTAATTAAGTGTTCCATGACATTTGGTTCCAAAGAAGGTAAACATTGGATTTAATTTCAAAACTTCACTCTAGTTGTGGATTATATAGAGTAAATGTCCAAATGAGTAAAATGAGTCAGTGAGATATCAAAAATCACTTTTCAAGCTTAATAAACAGGCACATAAAAGCTATCCTTACAGGGTTTCAATTTTTTTTAACAAAAATGCAAGAGTAATTTAATCATAATTTCATTGGTTATTGGTTATATAAGATATGCTCATTTGAGAAACTTGGTTTTCTGATAGAGGTCAAGGCACGTCCAAGCACAAGCATTAATATAAATATATATTCTCTTGCCATGTTGCCATTAACCGAAGCACTCTTCGGATTTAGGAATGTTCACGGTACCAGCAGTTAAATATAGCAGGTGAGAAGTTCATATAATATTCATGAATCATGAGACTATGCCCTCTGCTCTCGTTGAATCATAGACTCTGTCTTTAGCCTTCTTTGCCTGAATATGAAAGAGAATCCCAGAAAAATATAACCATATCAGCACCCAGAGCTCACAAAAAAAGAAAAAAAATGTAGGAGATAAAACAGGAAGGCAAAAGTTCACCCCTTGGTCCCAATCAGTACGTATTGTAATGATAAGAAGACATGACAGTTGAACAACGAGTGCACATATGATCCCCAGCCAAAGCCCCTATATAGAAGTATTTTAGAGGAAAAGAGGAATGACATTTATTATGAAAATGACATGAGTCAGAAGATTAGACTATAATACAGAAGAATGGACTTCTTTTACCTTCCCACCAATGTGCAAGACAAAAGCAAATAAGATAGCTGACGGAATCCCAACTAAATAGTATGATCCTAGATTAATCAAAGCACCAATTCTTTGCCAACCACATCCTCTAGCCGTACCTGCATTAGAGTCAACAAAATGAAGATTAGTCCAAATGATTAGCTACAGAAAACATTGTACATTCATATCTGCTGCAAGCCTGCAAATGATCTTATTTTAGGCTTCCTTTTCTTTCAGATCCGTTAATAAGTTCAAAAATCAGCTTGATTCTTGCTCACGTAATATGCAATAAGGCAATGTCACTACCAAATAAAAATTGGCTACAAAAGAGAATCAATTCTAGTTGTTTGAATGACATAAAAAACTACTCAACTTATTAGTGATATATATATATATATATATATATATATATATATATATATTTTATTTAAAAATATTATCATAGAATGCAGGTTCCTTTCGTTTTAGTCAGTACTTTTCACTTCCTCAGTCCAGTTCCATTGCTCATACACCCCTGCCTTGTCTTTTTCCCTTAATAGCTAAATATGCAATATGGAAATAAATCATATCACATGTAAACTAGTTATTAAATGATGCATATGCACAAATAAAACTTCAAAAGGATTTGATTACTTGCAAGTCGCAACTAAATTTTTCATCATGAAAGAATCCATATTTTCGTACATAATTGTCATGGTCTACGGTATACCAACTGAACACATTTTTCTTGTAATTAGTTGATGTAGAAAGACTAAGATAAGGTGATGCTATCAATGTCTCACTACTTCATGAGACTTAAAGGCGTGCTTGGGTGCTGCTCTAACACCCTTGGTTTGGTTGCCATAGGGTTATTTGTACTGATCATAGAAATAGCAACCATCCGAATGTAAAGAAGATGTTATAAAGCATTCTGTATTGGAAGATTTTGTAACCAGAAACAATAAATAAAAGAAATAGGAACTAGAAAAACCTGAAAGAACACACTGGAGTCCATCCAGGAAAATGGATGTTGCAAGAATCGGCAACATGATTGCTACATATCTGACCACTTCTACTTCATTACTATATGCATATCCCCAAATATTGCGTATTAATATCATCACTGCTCCAACAAAGATGCCCTCAATAATGGCCATTACAAAGACAAAATACACAGCTAAACGTGCAGCCCGTGGATGACCAGCTCCTAGTTCATTTGAGACACGAGTGCTGAAAAGAAGCATGCAACATATTACTGCAACTACATCTATACAAAAGCAAGGGACAAGTATTAAAAGGCAAAGTAGGAAGAGGATAGAATATCTTCACGACTTGGTACTTTAGAAAATTGGTCTGGTTAGTGCAGAATTTTGAAAATTCTTAGGAGCTACTCACCTTACAGCTCCACTGAGTCCAAAGGGGATCATCCAAATAGTTGATGACGTATTCAGACTGATTAAACAGAAATTGGGTTGTAAAAGCCAATAGTAATGTCAAGTATGTGTAGCGGCTCAAAACATAAAATATAAAAATATTGTCAACTGTCTCATTTGAAATAAAAGCTCAATATGATATTAACTAACCAGATAGAAAGCACTGATGTTTCTAATTTTGGATTTGGAAGAAGGCCAGAAAGGAGAACCATCATTTCAAATGACCAAATTTCCAAGCTGTTCAGGATAATGAGAATAAAAATTGGAAACAAAATCAGGATCTCAAACAAAATAAGTTGTGTAGGATTGAGAAAAGCAACAAAATGTAATTTTTGACCTGTTAGAATTGTTGGTAAGAAAGTACTAAGAGAATATAATTACCAAACCATAATAGCTGAAGGAATGGCAAGTCTCAGAAAAGAGGGGATGTAATGCAATGCCTCTTTTGAAAATCCCGTCCAAGTTTTTGAACATGAAGGAGAAAACTTGACATAGAGTGTCAGGATCAAGACATTCACCCAGTAAGATATAGCATTTGCTATGGCAGCTCCTTTGTTCCCTAGTCCAGATTTGAATACCATAATCCAACATATAAGAATATGTAGTAAAGTAGTAACTCCTGAGCTGAACATCATTGGAAATACAATATTTTGGGTTTGCAAGAATCTGCTCAGGCACTGAAGAAGACCATAGGCAAAAAGGCTGGGAATCATTAGCTGAGCATATTGTCCAGCTTCTGCAGATATTTCAGGATCTTGGTTAACGGCAATTAGGATGGATCTTGTGTTTGCCCAGATAATAGCAAGAGGTATGCTAACAATCATAAGAATGAGCATGGCTCTCTGCATGTGTATGCCTAACATACGATGCTGCTTTGCTCCATATGACTGGCCACACAAGGTGTCCAATGCACTAGCCATTCCCACCTATTTGAACAAAGAAACAATATTGTCTGAGAGAAACAAATACTGCCACATTAGTATTTGGAGGTTGTTTGGCATAATGCTGATAAATTTTATTTTATTTTTTTTAATGAAGTTATCAGGATTATGTATTATAATTCAGTATTGATTACATATATACAAACCCGTCTTATTGCTTGGAATTAAAATCACTGCTATTCTTTTTTCTTTCTTTCATTTTTGTTGTTGTTGTTGTAGATTTGTAGATTAATATACAACTTGTTTGCTTATTAACTTGTTCCTTAAAAAAGAAGTTTATATAGATAACCAGTGACACTACTTGCTTTGTCACAACAACTCAAGAATAGAATCAATTGGTAATGATCCAAAAATTCATTTTGAACCAGTTATATTGACTTTCTCTGCTATACTCATGAAAAAAGAAAACTAGACGAGGCTCATTTAACATCAGTGGCACCTCATTTAGCACATTAAACACACAGGAATTCAGGTTCACAAAAATAAATAAATAATGCTCAGCTACACTTGCTATAATCGAACAACAAAAAACTAAGAATTCAATTCATTAGGATGGTATTATATATATATATATATATATATATATATATATATATATATATATATATATATATATATATATATATATATATATATATATATATATATGTAAGGAAAACTCAACTCACCAATAAGCTAAAACCAGTGACAGAGGCAAAAGAAGTAGCCATTGAAGCACCAGAGAGAGCCAGTTCGCCGAGATGGCCCACAAACATTACAGATATAACTTGTAGGCAATAATTTAGCAGAGATACAGATACTAAAGGCCCTGCCAGCCATAACTGCTTCCTTACTTCTTCAAAGATTTCCGTTCTTTCTATTGCCTTATCCTTGTTTTGCTGTATAGTATCAACTTTGAGTCTATCTTCCACTGTGATATGTACCAAGAGAGATTGTAGAGATGCCTTTTCATCTTCTCTATCCATTGTTTAGTTGAGAGAGACAGAGACACAAGGCAAAGAAACCAGAACAGTGAACAGAAGACAACAGATATGCGCGGGATATTTATAAGAAAATGACATAGGAATAGTACACTTTCGTCATGTTGTCACACTCTAAGATATTTACTTTATGATATCTCCTTAAACTAGTAGTCTATCTTGGTGTCATCTCCCTATAAAATTCTCTGGCGCTTACGAACTTAACTAATTGAGTAACCTCCTTTCAAGAACTGTTCTAAGCTATACATATACTTTGCCAATGCCTTAGGTAGACTAGAAAATATGAAAAACTTTTGTAAGCTCTTGAAAGTGTTGTGATATAACTCTGGTTTTGAAGGGGATATCACTTTCCTAACTAACTAGATAAATTATTATTGTTAAAATTAAATTATTTTTTGTTGAGATTAAAATTAAATTATTTTAATAGTAATTTAATATATTATTAGGTAATAATATTAAAAAAATTCATTCACCTTAAATAAAAATTAAATGTTTTATAAGGGCTTATTACATTTTTTTTTTCGATTCAACCACTTTGACCTATCTAGTGATCTAATTCTATAATACCTAAACTCTAATCCTAATTATACAACTATTTTTTTGTTATTTTCACCAAAATAAAAATGCGCCATCTGATTTCCCTTTACCTGCTAAAATATTTTAAATAAGGTCTTTGGCTGGGAATCATATGCACACTAATTGTACAAGTAGTGTTTCTAATAAATGGGAACTGGAATCCACAGCAATTCTAAAATGAACTGTTGCCTGCAGTTCATAATCCCAAGCCTCACAATCAACAACTTATGTTTGCTTTTGATATTTTGTTATAAAAAAAATGTTTTTAACTGTGCAGATCCTCTCCAGTTTAAACAACTGCAGAGAATCCTAATCCCTAATGAAGGAATGTTACCATTCCCACTAATTGGGAGCAGGAAGTGACGTGTTTTTTGCCTTTGTGTTATCTATCCTTCATCCTTTGTTTATTGTGAGTAGGGATGGCAACGGGCGGGCCAGGGACAGGTAGCAGCCCCGGCTCCCGCAGATAATATTCGCTTCCACCCTCATCTTCGCTCCCGTTTTTATATCCGCACGGGTATTTATTTATCATTCTTTAGCGAGTAAATTGATACTTGTAAATATTCGTGAGTATCCAATAAATTTTAAAAAATAATAATAAAATTTAAAAAATTCAAAAAAAATATTTTGATAATATTTGAGTAATAATGAGATTTTTTTAGTAATTTTATATAGGGATATTTTGATAATTTTATGTGCGGGTATTCACGAGTACGAGGAAAATCACCTTCGCACTCATCTCATTTATTAAACGGGGATAACATAAACAGATATTTATATTCGTGGGAGAAATTAAACGGGTATTATCCACTCCCATCACGGGTATTACTCATAAGGACGGATAAAATTGTCATCCCTAATTGTGAATGCTGGCATGCATGTACTTATTCGCTTTCATTTTTCCTAAATTCTCTTTCCTTTTCAAGCAAAGAAGGAGTAAATTCATTGACTCCAAACGCATAGTCTCGTGAGGCTGCAATTTCTATAGTTACACGTTCAATTCTAAAAAGTCCTCCTCGTTTAAAATTTAGCATCTCGACTCTATAAATTTATTAAATCAAGCATATTATAAATTTATTAAATCAAGCATATTAACTTTCTCTAAGTAGTTTTTTATAACGTAAAAGAAAATTCATTATGATTAAGTCTAACGGCATTTATAAATCGAAGAAAATATATCAGATCTAGAAAGAGATAGAAACAAATACAATATATCTTTTGAACTAATCCAAGATTTGTAAATATGTTATTTACCCGAAGACTATCGATGTTTAAACATCTTTCACAGCATACACTCTAATAATTGAAAATCAAACATTTATAAAAGAGACAACAAAAATATCCATAAAAGATATAATAAAAAGACAAGATCTATCATTGAGAGAAATAAGTTTAGACAACCAAACTTAAAATCTATCAGATTTGAACAAATTATTAAAAAACACACAAAAATAAAGAAAAAAGAAACGATGAGGCTGCCATTAGAAAAAGATGATAGCAGTCTCCGCTCTAATACTCTCACGGAAGTGAGGCTAAGAACAAAAGAGAAATAGAGAGAAAGGGAGGTTAGGGTTTTTGGTGTCTCTCTAAAGAGTTTTTTATACATGTATGATGGGTTAAATTTGTGCTGCTCTACACGAATTGGTAAGTTGAGGAAATCGAGTTGCTGACCTTTTAATCATAAAATGATTTTTTTACAATTGAACTATAATTAAAGGAGTTATGTGCATTTTAACCTTACTTATATAAAGGGCATTGAAGCTATGTCTTATACTTACGAGGAATGATAGCAACACACTCTTGTGGATATTTATGTCAACATTTGTTTTATTATTAATTTCCTTCAAACACTTGAAAAGATTATTAGGAGATGAATGCTAACAACACTTATTTTTAGATCAATAGTAATATAAGTATAAAAAAGAATGTCAAAAAGATTGTATTGTTAATATTTCATTATACTTATTTATTGAGAAACTTGTAAGTAATTTGTGAATAATATTTTTAAACGTTTATTTTTATTTTTATTTTGGATCTGTTAAGCGTTTAAATTTTAATGAAATTTTATTATGTAATATTATTAATTTAATTTGATAGTAAATATTCATGTCATGTATCATACATCATATGTATCATATTTTATTATGTCATTTAAGTTTTATCGAAGCTGCATAGGAGATTAATGAAAGATGTGAAACTGCTTTCACTCATGGCAGCTTCGCACTGTGTCAGAAAATCAGTACATTTACTTAAAAACAAAAGAGGGGATACAAAAACTCAACATTCTGTCTTTGAGGTAGCAGTTGGCGAGATGATTGAGCGCTCAACTCTGCTTTGAGCTTTCCTTGCCTAACAAAGAACAAGAGGTGTAAATATAAAAATAGAACACAGTAATTAACTACTTAAGAATAGTGTTGTATGATTGTATCAAAAAAAATAAAAAGGTGAAGAAGGACCAAAATCAGCATATACACGTTGAGAATTCTGAAATGGCTTACTTCTTCCTCCCAATTAGTTCGAATAGTAATGACAATGTAAAATATCACTTGCACACAAAATGCACAGATGATCCCCAACCACAGCCCCTGTTTGACAGAAAAGAATAAAGTTGGTAAGCAAAAACTAACACAAGGCAGATACGGCAAGAGTTATAAAGGTTAGATAAAGAGTTTTACCTTGGCTTTCATGTGTACAAGAAATGCTAATACAACAGCACAAGGAACCCCCACAAGATAAAATGATCCAAGATTCACACAGGCACCAATCTTCTGCCACCCACATCCTGCAAAAATGCCTGGTTGTAGACACATTAATTGACATGGTAAGTTGGTGAGTGACATCTATGGGAAGCACATAGAATTGAAGAGGTAGGCTCATTGTGATACCCTATGTCCAGTGCCACATTAGATGAGTTGAAGATTAGATGAACAAGGGTTACTACTTATTAGATAACTTTAGTTTGTCTATTTTTTTTGACAAAATAAAGTTTAGGGATAAGAGAATTATCTCGTTTATTCTAAGCTCATTACATGTCACAAATTTTGACTGCTTAATGAAAGAACACAAGCAGGAGTGAAACCGAATATTTTTTTTTTTTTAAAATTTTTTTGATCACGTGATTTGGCCTAATACTTGTCTTGGAGTTGATAGGAATACCTGAAAGTGCACTTTGGATTCCATCAAGGAAGCTGCAAAGGGCCAGAATTGGCAACGTGGCTGACACATATTTGATTACTTGTTTGTCATTACTATAAACATGTCCCCAGACGTTCCGCAGAAGAATCATGGTTAAAACTAGAAAGACGCCCTCAATGAAGGCTATGGACAACACCACACGAACTGCTAGACTCGCAGCTTGTGGATTTCCAGCTCCAAGTTCGTTGGAGACCCGTGTGCTGTGAAATTAGAGGATCCAAATTCGGTTACATATATTAAGCTTCAATTTCATTGCTAAAGACTCTTCAGCGTGCTTGATTTCAATAACATTTATGTTCCTTAGGTACATATAAAAAGCTAAGTGTTATTTGAATAAGTGAGCATAAAATACCTTACAGCAGCACTGAATCCAAAAGGGATCAACCAAGCTAGATTAAATGTATTAAGGCTGGAAAGAAAGAAAATAAAATTATCATACCCTCCAATTTGTAACAATTTAGACACTCGAGAGTTAGTTTGGTATGTAGGTAAAAATGGAGGTGAAATTTTCAAAACTTTTATTAGAAAAATTCCATTGAAAGAAAATTTCACCCTCATTTTTACCTGCATACCGATCCCTTACAGGATATAGGCATAGATCACACAGGAAGAAACACCCATGCGCAAAAGCATTGAAGAATGTTAATGTGTGTGTATAGTTCATATACTAACCATATTGAAAGCACTGAAGTTTCTAATGCTGGGTTAGGAAGAAGACCTGACAAGAGAACCATCAGTTCAAATGCCCATGCTTTCAAGCTGTTCAAGGTTAATAACAAAAATTAGCTGCATCAGAACTCAGGTCAGTGAATCTAGTTTAGAGCAAATTATTGCTTAGGAGTTCAGAAAATTACCAGAGCATAAGGGCTGAAGGAACAGCAAGTTTAAGGAAGTCAAGGACATCGTGTAGGGCCTCCTTGGAAAAGCCTGTCCATGATTGTTTGCAAGAAGAAGAATAATTCACATACAAAGAGATCAAGAGAAGATTTATCCAGTAAGATATGGAATTGGATAAGGCTGCCCCTCTACTTCCTAGCCTAGATTTGAACACCAGAACCCAACACAAAAGGATGTGAAGCAAAGCTGCAATTCCAGAGGTTAACACCATTGGGAAGACATTGCTTTGGGTTTGTAAGAACTTGAGAATGCACTGAAGAAGACCGTATGCAAACAGGCTTGGGATCATGAAACGGGCATATGAGCCAGCTTCCTTGGATATGGCTTTGTCCTGGTGCATAGCAATTAGAATTGGCTCTGTGTTTGCCCAGATGATGGCAATGAATACACTGACCACTGAAACAACAAGCATGGATCTCTGCATGTGTATGCCAAGCATATGGTACTGTCCTGCCCCGTATGATTGACCACAAAATGTGTCCAGTGCACAAGCTAATCCCACCTAATAAAAACATGTACTAATTTGACATGAGGTACATAATATAATTGCTGCTATTTTTCTTGGTATCCATCTTGAATTATACAGTTAGTCTTCAACCAATACCACAACCACAAACCATTCTAATATAGGTATTGACCGGAAAAGAAAATATTCAGCACAATTTAACACTTCTTACTACATTAAACCACCGTCAGCTATAAGTGGAAGTGGAAGTTATATTTGATAATAATAGCATTGTCTGGTGCAAAGAAAATATGGAAAAAGGCATAGGCAGGGAACCTACCAATAAGGTGAAGCCGGTGACTGCAGCAAAGGAAGTGGCCATGGAAGTTCCCGAAAGAGGCAGTGTACCAAGATGACCAACAAACATCACAGAGATTGTTTGCAGACTGTACTGTAGGGTAGCCACTGAGCAGAGAGGCATTGCTAACCATAGCTGTCTCTTCACTTCTTCCACCACTTCCTGTCTTCGGATTCCCATGTCTTCAGTTAGAGACTCTGGCTTCCTTAATTGTTCCACTTGTGTATAGTTTTTGAGTAAAGGTACTTATAACTATTCCATTCACAAATGTATTCCTAATAATAACTTAATATTACATATTTTTTAATTTTTTATTTAAAAGTAGGCTTTACAATGTAACTTAATATTTTGTGCCATTATTATTGGTTTTCTTTTGGAGGAACAAAAATTTGATTATTGTGCTAAATAGCAAAAATGTTGAAACAGAAAGAGTTAAGGGAAGAGTTGAAAGTTTAAAACAAAGCTATTGTGAAAAGGTTTGCTAACCCATGAGAAAGAAAAGTAAATTTAAATAGACATAAAAGGAAGACGACGTAATTGAAGGTCCGAAGCAACACAAGAAAATGAGAAGCCTTGTGTATGGGCTTGAAAGGAAGTATATAAGTGGGGCCCACGATTAAAAGAGCATGTAGGCATATTCCTAAGCAAAACGGTGCATGCAAGGTGGCGGTGCCAATTAGTAAGAGAAAACCGAAGTTATTGGCCTTGGAAGAGGAGACACCACATAGTATATAAATACAAGACTGAGAGCTACAAAAAGGAAGCCGCACGAAGAAAAAAAGATGATGTCGGGCCTTTTTAAGAAATGTAAATATTATGTACATTATTTTTAAAAGTATATGATTGAAAAAAAAATAAAAAAAAATAAGTATAATAAATAATATTAAATAAAATATAAAAATAAATATATATATATTATTAGTAATAAAAATATCAGAATTACTGCACGAAAGAAGTTGGACACGATAAGACACCGAGGTAAAAGAATATGCTGTCTTAATATGAATAAGTTATTGGATGAGTTTAATTAAGTTTTTTTTTCTTTTATATTTTTAATTTATTTTTATTATTTGAGTGATAACTAGATATCTAATATATTGTGATATTTTTAGTGGAGATACAGTTAATGACGTGAAAAATTACTATTAATTAGAAAAATAAAAGTATACTTTTGATTACCTTTTTCATAGCTTAACTAATAATTTTGTTAGTACATACTTTGTTGTCCAATGTTCATGACATCAAATATATGAGAACAGTATATTGGCCATAATTTCACCAATGATAAGTCATGTTTCTACCGAAAGGATGTCAACAAAGCTTGTCTTGCATCATCAGTTCATCCAAATAAAACTTAATATGAACGTGTAATGTAACTATAAAGAGATTGCAGCTTCATGAGACTATGCGTCTATGCCCTTGGAGTCATTGAATTTACTGTGTCTCTAGCCTTCTTTGCCTGAAACGTCAAGAGAATTTTGGAAAAATAGCAAATAAGCACGCTTACGCCAGCACTCACAATAGAGAAAGGATTTAGGGGAGAAAATGGGAAGGCAAAAAAGATCACAATTTTTAGTTACCAATCAGTACGTATGGTAATGGTAAGCAGAGACAAACAACTATAATACTGCACGTATGATTCCCAGCCAGACAAACAACTTCTTATGCACTCTGGAGGTTATGCGAAAGTTATAACAACAACTAAAGTCTTTTTCACTAGATATGATTGATTATATAGATCAAACCAGTATTTTAAAAATCAAATCGAACCAACCTATATTTATAAGTAATTTTCAAGGTGCATGGTACATTAGCACTCGACTGATTTTTTAAGTTTTATAATAGAATAGTTCTTAAACTAGAAGTTTGAGATCATCAACTCTTATTTTTTTTGTTTTTCTCTTTTCTCGAAAAGTTTCTTTTATTCATGTATTGTATATAAATTTTTTCTTTCTTTTTTGCGCTGAAAGTTTAACAAAATTCAACTCCAACAACTATTTTAAAATTCAAAAGTGATATCTCATGATTGAATTAACATTACAATATAAGAACCTTTTTTTAATGAATTGAGAGCTGCATATACCAGTCAACAATACTCCATTAATACACTCTACATTGTCCATTTGTCCCATGTGATATTAAATATGCCTTCAGCGTGGTAGCTTGAAATTGGATTGGGACCCTCAGGCTTATATGTATCTGGAATTCTGGATGAAGAAAGATCGTTTAACCATTTTTATTATTCTTGGTGAAGATCATCTAATTGCTGGAGTCAAAATATTTATTTATGGTCTTCTACCTTCTGCTGTGTTCTGATGTGACTAACACCCTAATGCAAGGAACAATTGATTATTCGAGTGTGTTTCATCGTAACTTGGTTTTGAAGTGTGATACTCAAATTCAACAATTTCTTCCTATAACAACCAAATAGAATTAATTAAGTACATGGGTTGGATGCTTGACTGGTGTGTTGTCTTAGTGATGAACCTTAATATCACCCTAGTTGACAAGCAGCAGAGCTTCTGCTAGCTTTTTGGTCATTGAATAATTACCCCAAAAGCAACACTTTTTAAAACTCGTAAGTTATTGTTATTTTGACCATACAAGATCCTCCTAATAAGATGAACAAAACATGAAAAATAGCTCATAATATTGGATTTAGCATAACAAAACATTGGAGTGAGATAACCTGGCTGAAAATAGACTATTCATGGATTTTGGAATTAACTAGCTAACATATTCTGCCACTCTCTAGCCTCTACCAAGTTGCAACTTCAAGTTCCTGATTCAACCTTGGATGACACTTTGTTTAATTTTCTTTGCTTTCAAGCTAAATAGACTTTATTCTTTAGGGTCTACACATAACCTCAAGCACAACGCATTTAGTCTGCTTTTTCTGCATATAACATGAAGCAACGATAGAGAAAGCCCAACAAGCTTAGTTCATAATGTGTAGAACTCAATTTAAGTCTGTAACTACACAATGAAACCAATTAACACGTATTGAACTTGTGGATTACCAACTGAAGAATAATTTTAATTTTAATTTTAATTTGACGCTTTCCCAGCATTGAACTTGTTTTTCTGTTGCTGCATAAGAGTCCCGTATCGGTCCATCAACAAAGCGACAGTGCACACAGCAAATATAAAAGCGGCAATGAGGCATAAAAGTAAGCATACCTTTCTCGGCCTTTTGGCTAAGATCAAGTGTAGTATCTGTTCTTATCAGTTTAATATCTGATACGTGGACTATTGGTTCACATGATATTAAATTAATTTTTGTAGGGGGAGGGACCACCAAAGTAGCTTGCTACTGGGATCTTCAGGTGTCGCTCTTGTGTTGCACTATTGCAAGGGCTTGGCGCAGCCCAATCAAATCTAGTTCAAGATTTGTTTCTTAATTGGTTTTGAACTTCAGGTTCCTCTCATTGGCTGGTTGGATGTGAACTTCATGCTCCACTCGGTGATCACTGCTTGTCAGTTCTAACCATTCTCCAAATGGAGATAAAATGTATAATTGGATATTACCATTACCAGTATATCTTACACATTGTATAATTCACGATAAGCTTATACTCAGACTTAATCTGACACTGTTGGTTACAAAAATGGACAACCTACAAATTTGATCATATCTTACCACAAAATTCTCCTGCAAATCAGCACGAGCCAGGTAACTTCACCCAGAAAATACCCCATAATATAAAACACACAATCAACTAGTTCACTAGTTCATACTCTAGCTACTATCGAGTTGCAACTTCAAAATCCTGTATTGCATTCAACCTTGGATGGAAATATACCTGCCTACTTGCCCTGTAAGAAGTACTCTCCTAACTTTTCTTCGCTTTCAGACTAAAGTGGCCTCTATTCATCCTATTCTGGACATTACCTCAAGCAAAATACGTTTTCTCTACTTTTTCTACATGTTGAACTGAAGCAAAGATAAAGAACGTCACACAGATCACAGACTCAGTTCAGTGCCTTGATCTTTTCTTAAGCATATAACTACATAGCAAAACTGATGATATGTACTGAAATGGCAATTGGGACTAATCACTAAGCTAGGGATGCACCAGGGAAACAAGCAAAAATTTAATTTGATTGATAAATTCTTCCAGTTTTGTTAAAATCCTTTGCAAATATAATGTGAAATGGCTGCAAGAATCCACATAGCCACGTGAAAACAGGACTTCATGATTGTTTCAGAGAAACTGCTTCTTTGAGTTCCACATCCGGGAATCAACAGAGCAGCTAAGCATACACTACATAAACTTAAAGAGGAGAGCTTGCTCTAAACATACCTTTCTCATCCTTTTTGGCTAAACTGATGCAACACCAAGCCAAGTTAAAAGAGTCTGTTCTCTTAAAAAGTTGTTATATTCTTTTAAAATATTATTTTAATAATTATTCTAATTCTAATATTTAATAAAAAATATTAAATAAAAAAATAATTGCATTTCATATTTTAAAAACATAAAAAATAATGAATGGTTTTTTTATTTAATATGTAAAAAGATTATTAAGAGAATTTAAAATTATTTTTATTTATGTTTCAACTTGTTACTTTTCATTGCATTTCATGTACTTATGGGTTAATTTATGTTGTTTCATTTCTTATGGGCTGGGCTTCTGATACAAACCAAGTTCGGCTTTACAAAACCACTTGGACTAGACTTTTCAAGCCCATTCAATGTTAAAAAAATTCCGATGAACATATGATAATGAGTGCTCACAAGTAGGTTGAAATAGTGGTTAGAGTCATTGTCAAGACTCAAGACTCACGCTGTTCACCACATAAGGATGAGGACTGTAAAGAACCCACAATCCCATTAAGCCCTTTCTATTCGTTGGTTAATTAGCAACGACATATAATATTACACCGGCATTACATGTTTCACCACATAATCAGTCTTATCCCTAGAATTTCTTAACATCTTCTATTATGAACTTTCTGTGCGTATTTGTGATATTAAAGAATATATAAAGAAACAAATAAACTTAAGAGGCTCCAATTTGCTCTAGGTTTGTATCAATTTATCAGTGTTATTATTTTTTGTCAGTATTTTGTCATCCCATGTAAGTCAACGTTAAGACTTGTAAATAGAGGGAGTTTTTATGGTATCATGATGAATTTGTTACTCAGGGTTAATATTCAAGTATTTATTAAACACTGAATTTATAATAAATATTTAAATGAAACATTTGACAACTCACTTTGAGTACTAAATTCTAAAAAAATAAATAAGTACCATAGAAATTCTTGTAACTAAAATATTTTACAATACCCGACTTGCTTGCATAGGGACCATGCCAAGCTTCGACATTGCTTATAATATTATCCAACTTAGATATATAAATTAACCACTACAGAAAGTCATAGATAAGGTTATGAATATCCGGAACAATTAGCAATTGGGAGGGATATCAAGTAACTTGTAGGTTCATCATCTTCTCCATTCTCTAAAAGTTCAACTTCTTTGTAAAGTATGATTTAAAAGAATATTATAGATTTATGTTTATAGATTATAGAAGATTTTCTCATGAGGTAGACTCGTGTGCTACCATCAATTTGAAAATGGACATGGTCAATAATGTGTTAGGAAGTTTGTTAACATCACTAAAAAGACTGTTTCCAAAAATTACAAACTTTATGATTATTATGGTTGTGTGTAGATACTAACAAAATCCCTACAATAAGTTTTTAGCACATATAATATGGCAATGTATAATGTTTTGCACAATTGATATATATATTCTATTCGTCAGCTGGCGAAAAGGCAGTAAAGCGAAAGATGTGGGATTAATATAACCCAAGTCCACACTCCAAAGCAGTAGCCAGTAAGAAACAAAAAATATATATACTGAGCTAAGGCATCATGTGTACGTTTGATCTCAACCCGATTCTTCCCTAGAATAGTTACACTTGCCTAGAAGCAAAATATATAGCCTCTCCCCTCCATTATACAAATCGTTACCACGTCAATATCAGCTAGGGAAGAAAAAGTTCTCATCTACCGTGGCATTTTCCAAATTAATGAGTAAAGTCTATCTGTTTTACGAACACCTTGGCACAATAGTTTAGCATTCAAGCTAGTTATATCCTAAAGTTGATTTCGGGGTCAGTATTGTTCATTATTCTTGAGAGAACAAGCTAGTTTGATATTGTTGTATAGTAATTTTTAAAGGATGTTTCTGTTTAGAAATTACTAATAGAGTTCAGAACAAATAAATATTTTGTGATGTTTTAATATACTTTTGTGCAAGTTTTAGGTATGTTGTAGTTTTTGAAGAAAATATATAAATAACTTCTTAAAGTATTTTTTTTTGAAGAATTGATCAATTACACTTGATTTTTTTTTTTTCAAGAGCACCGAATTAATTGTTTCTATAGATTTGCAAGGGTGGGAGTTATTCAATGACCTTCAATTGGCTTTAAACGCTGTCCACTTAGCTGATGCCAATTTTCGGTACAAATTATCAGGTAATATAGTAATTCTTTTTTAGAATATGTATAAAGTACTTATATTTATATTTTTTCTTTTAGTAAGCAAAAAAAATCACTTTCAAAATTGATTATTATGATCAGTTTTAACTTTTAAGCCATCTGCAATTGTACTTTGTTATGATTCTATATTTAAATAAATTATGCATCATCATTTCAGATATTTTAATGAAGCAAAAACAATCACATTAAAAGCTTTCGTCCAGTAAATTAAATGTGATGAAACATTCTTTTACAGACAATTGAAGAGCTGCATTCAGTTCCAATGATATTGGTGGAACAAAAATGCACCGAACAACGTAGTAAATGAATTGAATAAAAAATAAAAGTAAATGTGGCACTAGCATGTGAAACATCTTAGAAGCCCACCAATTTAAATATGTGAAAGGAACATCCAACATATTATGCATAATGCATTGTCTTATTTATTTTACGCATCTTAAGTCGTTATGCATTGTTAATTATTTATTTAAATCAACGATAATCTGGCATCACAAATTAGGTCACATATCGGAACGTGGTTTGAAGATTTTCGGAGAACGTAATCTCCTTCCCGGATTCAAATCGATAAACTTACCTTTTTATGAGTATTGTGTTACAAGCAAATATTATAAATTAAAGTTTGATAGATCAACTGCTAGAAGCAAGTACATACTGGACTTGATTCATTCTGATGTGTGGGAGTCATCAAAAATGTCCCTACAATGAGCAAAATACTTTGTAACATTCATTAATGATTAATCCAAGAGATTATGGGTGTACCTAATTAAGAAGAAGTCAGATGTGTTTCCAATATTCAAAGACTTCAAAGCAAGAGTAGAACTTGAATCCAGAAAAAAAGATCAAGTGCTTGAGGACAGACAATAGAAGAGAATATACAGATGATAATTTTTTTTACATTTTGCAAGCAAGAAGGTATTCAAAATTAGTTTATTGTTGCACATACACCTCAACAAAATGGTGTAGTAGAGCGGATGAATAAAACTCTCCTAGAAAGAATAAGAGTTATGTTGAGAACTACAAGATTAGCTAAGTCTTTTTGGGCAGAAGCAGTCAAAACTGCAAGTTACGTGATAAATCAGTCGCCATCAACTGCAATTGGCTTAAAGACACTAATGGAGATATGGAATGGCAAGTCAGTAAATTATTCTTCTTTACATGTGTTCAGATGTCCTGCATATGTGATGTACAATTCTCAAGAAAGATCAAAGCTGGATCCAAAATCAATGAAATGCATATTCTTGGGTTATGCTGACAGTGTTAAGGGGTATCGCTTGTGGGATCCCACTGCCTGCAAACCTATTGTCAACAAGGATGTGATATTTGTAAAAAATGAACTGCAAAGTGAACAAGAAGATGACAATACTTTGAAAGAGACTACTACAGTATAGATAGATGGAAAAGCAAGAGAAGAAGATTCCTCTGAAGCATAACAAGAACTAGAGCATGAGGAATAAGAACCATATGAGGCCAATGATACAGAAGTTTGACGATCAACGCGCCATATAAGAGCACTATCATGGCACTCAGACTATGTTATGACAAGCCACAATACATATTGTTTTCTAACAGAAGAAAGAGAGTTATCAACCTTTCAAGAAGCTGTGAGTAGCTTAGAAGCTTTTTTTGTGGATGGAAGCAATGTAAGACGAAATGGAAGTCATACATAGAAATAAGACATGAGAACTTATTGAACTTCCAAAGAGACAAAAAGCCATTAGTAACAAATGGATCTATAAGATCACACGAGATGACAATGATCAAGTGGAATGATATTGTGCAAGGCTGGTGGTCAAAGGGTATACTCAGAAAGAAGGAATTGATTTCAATGAGATATTCTCTCTAGTTGTCAGACTTACCACTATCACAGTAGTCTTAGCTATATGTACTGCATTTAATTTACATCTCGAACAACTAGATGTGAAAAAAACTTTTCTTCATGGAGAGCTAGAAAAAGAGATATATATGCTTCAACTAGAAGGTTTTGAAGAAAAAGACAAGGAAAACTTGGTTTGCAAGTTAACCAAATCTCTGTACGGTCTAAAGCAGACACCAAGGTGTTGGTACAAGAGATTTGATTCCTTCATTATTAGCCTAAAATACAACAGACTGAGTTCATACTATTATACATATTACAAGAGGTTTGGTGACGATGATTTTATCATCCTACTGTTGTACGTGGATGACATGTTGGTGGCAGGCCCCAACAAAGATCGAGTCCAAGAATTGAAGGCATAATTGACTAGGGAGTTTGATATGAAGGATTTGTGACTAGCAAACAAAATTTTAGGTATGCAAATTCACTGAGAGAGAAAAGATAGGAAAATTTGGCATTCTAAAAAGTACTACCTGAAGGAAATCTTGCGGCATTTCAACATGCAAGATTGTAAGCAGTCTCTACCCCCTTCCTATCAATTATAAATTATTCTCAAGTATGCGTCCTAGCAATGAAGCAGAGAGGATGGAAATGTCTCAAGCACCATATGCATCAGCAGTGGAAAGCCTTATGTATGCAATGATCTGTACTAGACCAGATATTGCTTAAGCATTTAGTACGACCAATCATTTTATGGTAGATCCTGGTAAAGAGCATTGAAATATTGTTAAGAGGATCCTAAGATACATTAAAGGGACCTCAGGTGTTGCATTATATTTTGGAGGATTAGAGTTTGTTGTCAGGGGATATGTTGATTCTGATTTTGCAGATGATCTTGATAAAAAAATCTACTATAGGCTATGTGTTTACACTTGTAGGAGGAGCTGTGAGTTGGTTATCAAAGTTACAGACTGTTGTAGCTTTATCTACTACAGAAGCTAAATATATGACAGCTACACAAGCATGCAAGGAAGCAATTTGGATTAAAAGGTTAATGGAGGAACTCAAACACAAGCAACAAAAGATTTCTTTGTATTGTGACAGTCAGAGTGCCTTGCACATTGCAAGGAATTCAGCCTTCCCTTTCAGGACAAAGCACATAGGAGTTCAATATCATTTTGTTCAAGAAGTAGTAGAAGAAGAGAGTGTGGATATGTAAAAGATTTATACCAAAGCGAACCTAACAGATGTTATGACAAAACCAATTAACTCTGACAAGTTTAAATGGTGTCGATCCTTTTATAACTTATCAGAAACGTAGACAACATGAAACTGACAAGATGAGAAATGTTTTGAAAGCTCACAAAAGTGACTTTTAGTGGGAAATCGTGAACGTAAAAGCCACTTTGTGGCATTTGGAAGTCAAAGAAAATGGCTTGCTTTCGGTGGATTTGAAAAATAAACAAAAGGTAGTTGAGCAGTAGGTGAAGAGGAGAAAAACTCTCCCTCTTCCTTCTCTGGAGTAGCTCGAAGGGGGAGGTCCTTCTTCTCGATAGAGAACATCCTCCATTCAGTTTTAATCATCTCATTCTAGAGAGAAAATTCATTATTTCTCCTGAGAGTTTTTCCTTCTTGTCTCTTATAATTTTCTCCGATTTTAGAGAGAATTGTATTCTCCTATCTCAAGAGATGATGTTATTATTCTCTTCTTGTAATTAGAGAAAAGTTATAATTTTTTTCCACATAATGAAAATCTTCTAGTCTTGCATGTAGTTTTTTTTCCTTATCACCATTAGAAAGTTTTTCACGTTAAATATTATGTGTCAATTTCAATTTTCTCAATTCTATTTTAACTGTGTGATTTTATTTCTATAACTTTAGTACCCAACATCTAATATATTGTGATATTTTAGTGGAGATACAGTTAATGACGTGAAAAAATACTATTAATTAGAAAGCTAAAAGTATGCTTTCGATTTCCTTTTTCATAGCTTAACTAATAATTTTGTTAGTACATACTTTGTTGTCAAATGTTCATGACATCAAATATATGAGAACAGTATCTTGGCCATAATTTCACCAATTATAAGTCATGTTTCTACTGAAAGAATGTCAACAAAGCTTTTCTTGCATCATCAATTCATCCAAATAAAACTTAATATGAACGTGTAATGTAACTATAAAGAGATTGCAGCTTCATGAGACTATGCGTCTATGCCCTTGGAGTCATTGAATTTACTGTGTCTCTTGCCTTCTTTGCCTGAAACGTCAAGAGAATTTTGGAAAAATAGCAAATAAGCACGCTTACGCCAGCACTCACAATAGAGAAAGGATTTATGGGAGAAAATAGGAAGTAAAAAAAGGACAAAATTTTTAGTTCCCAATCAGTACGTATGGTAATGGTCAGTAGCGACAAACAACTATAATACTGCACGTATGATTCTCAGCCAGACAAACAACTTCTTATGCATTCTGGATCAAACCAGTATTTTAAAAATTAAATCGAACCGACATATATGTTAGAAATTGAGATTTTTCTAGATACTTTAAGATGATATTAGATATTTATGTTTATTTTTGTTTTTTTATTTTGGCTGGGTTAGTTAGGTGAAACTATGTGTTAATTCTTATTTTAAGGAAGTATTGGTTGTATGGTTAGATGTGTAGAAAAAAAGAGTGATAATCCTTATTTTGTGGAGAGTTACATCAGTTTCTTTTGTACTTTTTCTTGCTTGAACATTATATATGTTTCCTTAGAAAAAGAGAAATTGAATGAGCCTATTCACTCCACTTGCCTTTGTTCTCTCAAAAAACTATTCTCTGGTTATCTGTTCTATTTTTTTATAACATGGTATCAGAGCTCCATTGATCTTTAAGGATCTGTGAGTGAGCGAAAACCAGTCAAAAAAAAAATCCTTCGTGAAAACCAGTCAAAAACCTCCACAAACCAGTATGGCATCCAGCAGCAACTCATTACCTCCACCTCCTATATTTGCAGGGGAAAACTATCATTTGTGGGCTGCAAAAATGAGAACTTATCTAAGAGCTCAGAGTTTATGGGAAGTAGTGGGAAATGGAAGCAATCCACCTCCATTGCCAAACAACCCAACAATAGCTCAGATAAAAAATCACAATGAGGAGGTGGCCAAGGAAAGCAGAGCACTTGCCATTATACATACAACATTGCATGATGATGTCTTTATTAAGATCTTGAATCTTGAGACTGCAAAAGAGGCTTGGGACAAGCTCAAGGATGAGTTCCAAGGTAGTGAAAGAGCAAAGAGAATGCAGGTTTTGAACTTGAGGAGAGAATTTGAAGCACTTAAGATGAAAGAAGCTGAAACAGTCAAAGAGTTTTCAGATAGACTTTCAAAGGTGGTCACCCAAATCAGATTGCTAGGTGAGGAGCTTAGTGATCAAAGGGTTGTGGAGAAAATTTTGGTGTGTCTTCCGGAGAGGTTTGAGTCAAAAATCTCCTCTCTTGAAGAAAATAAGGATTTTTCTCAAATATCACTTGCAGAGCTTGTGAATGCTTTGCAAGCTACTGAACGAGAAGATATTTGAGAATGGAAGAAAATGTTGAAGGTGCTTTTGTGGCTAACACCAAAGGTAAAGCTCAAGACTGTAGTAGTTATGGGAAAAAGCCATTTGGTAGGAAGAAAGGAAAAGAAAAAAAAAAGGAAGTAGGCAACAAAGGAGGAGGTTGGAAAGGAAAGTATCCACCTTGCCCTCATTGTAAGAAGAAAAATCATTTAGAGAAATTTTGTTAGTTCAGGCCAAAGTTAAATGCAGGGCCTGCAATCAGCTTGGTCATGTGGAGAAGGTTTGCAAAAATAAAGCAAACCGTAAGAGTCAAGAAGCCCAAGTTGCTTTGAGCATCAACAACAGATTGAGGAGCAACTGTTTGTTGCTTGCTTCTTGCTATTCACTAGCAATAGCAAAGATACGTGGCTAATAGACAATGGGTGCACAAATCATATGACACATGATGCTGGCATTTTCAAGGAACTTGACCAGTCTTACTTCTCCAAAGTTACCATTGGCAATGGAGAATGTGTTGATGTTAAAGGCAAAGGAATTGTTGCTGTTGAAACTCTCTCAGGTACCAAATATATTTCAGATGTTTTATTTGTACCTGAGATAAATCAAAGCCTTTTGAGTGTATGACAAATGGTTGAAAGGCATTATGCTTTGCATTTTGAAGATATGAGATGCACTATATTTGATCATTCCGGTTGTGAACTAATGACTACTAAAATGAGAGAGAAAAGTTTTCCAATAAAGTGAAAGCAAACTACTATGCATGCCTTTCCAAGTGTTGTAGATGATTCTTCTTTGTGGCATAAAAGGCTTGGTCATTTTAGTTACTCCACTTTGAAGCATATAAGTTCAAATGAGTTAGTTCAAAATTTACCTACCATTCAAGATTATGTTGATTTGTATGATGTATGTCAGTATGGAAAACAAAGTAAATTGCCATTTCCAACTGAAGCAAGCTAGAGAGCCACTGAAAAATTACAACTTATACACACTGATGTGTGTGGTCCAATGAGCACAACATCTTTAAATGGCAACAAGTATTTTTTGCTATTTATAGATGATTTTACAAGGATGAGTTGGGTATTCTTTCTAAGGCAAAAGTCAGATGTATTAGCAGTTTTTCAGAAGTTCAAGCATTTGGTTGAAAATGAAGCTGAATGTCAAATTAAAAAACTCATGTCTGATAATGGAACTGAGTACACAAAGCAGGGGAGTTTAAAAATTTTTGTGAACAAACTGGAATCCAACATCAATTGACTGTTCCTTACACTCCTCAACAAAATGGAGTGAGTGAAAGGAAGAATAGGACAATAATGGAGATGACCAGGTGTTTGCTTTTTGAAAAAAGTTTTCTTAAATTTTTTTGGGCTGAGGCTGTTAATACCTCAGTATATTTGCTGAATATGTTGCCTACCAAAGCCTTGAAGGGAAAAACACCTTTTGAGGCATGGTATGGACGGAAGCCTTCAGTGTTATGCTAGATTATCTGTGTTTCCAAAGCCTTTTGAAGGGATTTCACCGCTCAAATCGAAGCGCCTAGGCGCTCACGCTCATGACAGCAAATGCGTTCTGGACATATAGCGCCCAGGCGCTCCAGACGAAGCGCCTAGGCGCCCATACCAGAGTTTAAATTCATATTTTCTGACCTAAATGGGGTGTGCTGCGTGGAGAGAAGAGTGGGGAGCCGTTTTGGAGCAGAGAAACACCCTATCTTGGGAGCTCTACGGTGGATTTGAAGGGAAGAAGAGTGGAAGCTCAGATTTTCTTCAATCTTCCATGGAGTTTTGCATCTTCTTCCCTATTGTTCTAGTTTTTACATTTATTTCCATGTCTAGCTAAACTCTCCCTTGTTGGGATTAGGTGGATTTTGATGGATCTTGATTGTTATTGATATTGGATTTAATTAATATAAGTTGCTATCTCTATTTTGAGTTTATGATCTCTTCTCTTAATGCTTTCTAAGGATTGATCCTCTTTGGAATGATTTTAAGGTTGTATGTTGAATGGAAATTTGATATATGATTTGTGTTATGAGATTATGAACCTTGCTTATCTCTAGGCTAGGAATAGTCATTGATTTGCTTGTTACCTCTTTGAATTCTAAATCGTAATGTTTGTTTTCTCTTAAATTCACCTAAGGAATTAGGGTTTTTAATTAGGAACAAAGGGTCAATCGCCTAAGGAATTAGGGTTTGATTAAATTAGAGAATTCGGTAACAAAATAGGAATAGTAGCTTGTATTAATTCCAATTGATATGCAACAAGTGAAATCAAATGAAGCTTGATCCCAACTCTTTCATTAATTGATTGTTTTTCATCTTGCATACCAAGTGTTTGATAAATTGCCAACTAGAAAAACCCAAAAATATTGTCAATGCTTTTGGTTCTTTTGATTTTGTTATTGTTATTGAAACCCATTTTAATTCAAATCTTGGTTTAAATAGTAGCTAACTTCGTGAATTGGTACTTGGCCATCGATCCCTGTGAACGATATCCGGTTTCTCACCGCTTTTATTACTTGACGATCCGGTACACTTGCCGTGGTCCCATCAAGTTTTTGGCGCTTGCTTGGGATCGATTTTACCAATATCGGTAATATCGAAGGCAAACTAGTTTAAACATTTTTTTCTTTTTTTTTTTTATTTAATCGTTGTAGTTTTTAATTTCTTTAGTTTATTTATTTCATTGGGTTATTTTTGCTCGATATTGTGTGTCTAGTGTATGCGAGGTACCATTCATCCCACAACCTTCTCTTTGACTCGAGATAGAAAGAAGCTGCAAGAGCTTTGAGGAAGCAAGCAAGAGAACGAAGAAGGAATTTGGGTGATACTCACATTGTTATTGAAAATATGGCAGACAATGGAGAAAATCAAACCCACAACATGCATGGAGAAAATATAGATCCTCCACCACCACAACCACTTGTTAGGACTCTCATGGATTATTCTATTCCTAACATGGATGGGTGTGGAGCAAGCATAACAAGACCCCCAGTTCAAGCAAATAATTTTGAGTTGAAGTCAGCTCTACTCCATTTGGTGCGAAACAATCAGTTTGGAGGATTTGACAATGAAGACCCACATGCACATATAGCGGGTTTCTTGCAAATTTGTGATACGGTGAAACTCAATGGGGTGAGTGAAGATGCTATTCGTCTCGAGATTGTTTCCTTTCTCTGTGAGGGATAGAGCTAAGAGCTGGTTGGATTCATTGGCAAGAGGAAGCATAACTACTTGGGCAATTTTAGTTCGAAATTTTTGACAAGGTATTTCCCTCCGTCCAAGGCTGCAAAGTTACGAAGTGAAATTACATCATTCGAGCGGTTTGATGGGGAATCTCTTAGTGAAGCGTGGGAGAGATACAATGAAATATTGAGGAAATGCCCACACCATTGTTTTGATTTCTGGATCCAAGTGCAAAGCTTCTATAATGGCATGCTACCTCAAACTAGAGCCATGGTTGATCTTTGCGGCACAGGGGGGCATTGAATTATAAGACCCCGAAAAGCTTGGGAGTTATTTGAAATAATGGCCAATAATGACTACCGAGGGCTGGAGAAAGAGCTGTAATGAAGAAAGGGTACTTAGAGATCGATTCTATGAATGCACTTTGTTGGCTCAAAACAAAATTTTGACTCAACAACTTGAGAATCTCACAAAGAAGGTCAATACTCTTAGTGTGAATGCGGTGCGCAATGCTCCTTTGGCTGTGATTTATGTGGAGGTGAACACGGGAGTGTGGATTGTCCGAGAAACATGTTTGGACCTCCACTCAAGAGCAAGTGAACTTCATGAGCAACCCTCCAAGGCGGCGAGAATAATCCTTACTCAACACACTTACAATCCAGGGGTGGAGGAATCACCCAAATTTTTCATGGAGTAATCAAGAGAATCAAGCTCAACCAAGACAAGATTTGGGATATCAAGGACACCCTCAATACGGTCATCATATCAAGGTCCTTCATCTTCCCAACCTCAATCTAATGAGAAGAAGGCTTCTTGGGAGTTAGCCTTAGAGAAGTTGGCTACACAAACCTCAGCTTTTGTCAAAACAACTACTGATTTTATGGAGGAAACAAGAGCGGGGTTTAGAAATCAGGATGCTTCAATCCGCAATCTGGAAACTCAGGTGGGCCAGCTTGCAAAACAGATTTCGGAAAGGCCTCCAGGTTCATTACCAAGTGACACTGTCCCGAATCCTAGAGGAAATGAGCATGTTTTAGCTATAACAACTAGGAGTGGGAAGGTACTTGAGCCTCAACCAAGGGAGGAGAAAACCAATGAAGAAGTGCCACACGAGCAAGTTGAAGTAACTCACGGTGGTTTGTCTAATGACTCTAATGAAAAGGAGTCACAAAAGGAACAAGCAGTGAAGATGCCACCGCCAACTATCAAACGCCATTTCCCAAAGACTCAAAAGGAACAAGATAAAAAACAGTTTGGAAAGTTTCTAGAAGTGTTTAAGAAGCTGCAGATTAACATTCCTTTTGCTGAGGCACTTGAGCAGATGCCATCTTATGCCCGATTTATGAAGGAGTTGCTGTCAAAGAAAAGGAAGCTGAAGGAAGATGAGATTGTGGCACTTACCGAAGAGTGCAGTGCTATAATTCAGAGGAAACTACCACCTAAATTGAAAGATCCAGGTAGTTTCTCCATTCCTTGCACCATTGGTAAGCTGAACATTGAGAAGGCTCTTTGTGATCTTGGGGCGAGTGTTAATCTCATGCCGCTATCTATCATGCACAAACTTGGGATTGGAGAGGTTAAGCCTACTATGATCTCCCTTCAATTAGCAGATCGATCTGTCAGGCATCCATATGGTATTGTGGAAGACGTGCTAGTGAAGGTTGACAAATTCTTCTTTCCAGTAGATTTTGTGGTCTTAGACATGGAAGAGGATACTGATATCCCTCTGATTCTAGGAAGACCATTCCTAGCAACTTCAGGAGCATTGATTGATGTGCCAAGAGGTGAACTGATTTTGAGGGTGGATGGAGACCAGGTGACCATCAATGTCTTTGATAAATCTGCACTAACATCATATCTCTATGCCCCCGTCAATTGCATCCAAGAACTCCCAGGTTCAAGTCAAGTTCCAAATGCCTTTGGAGGGGATTGCAAGGTCAGTGACCAAGTATGGAGGCAAAGATCTGACAGAAGAAAAGTGTCATCCTACTTCTCCTGTTTCAAGCCACCTTGATGAGCTGAGAAGCAACGTCGAGCTAATGACGTTAAACAAGCGCTTCATGGGAGGCAACCCATGCTCAGGCTCTTCTATCTCTACTTTTTCATTTTAGTCATTTTTGTTTAATTTTTATTTGTTTAATGTGTCTGTATGCATTTTACTTAATTTCTTAGTTTAGTTTTAACTTCTTGTTAATTTGAGTTTATTGCCTTTGTGAGTCAAGCCAATGTTGAACTGTTTGGAGTTTACTTTTGTGGGTTCCCATGTTTGATAGTATCATTGTTATGTGAACCAACCATACATGCACTGCCTGTTAGAGAAACTTGAAAGCTTTATGGGCTTATTTCTGAGATTGTGGTACTTGAATGAGGATTATGACTTCCATGCATAAATCTTATAGCTTGTTGTTAATGTACTTGGTGATTTTTGTGATTGGATTTCATAATTCATCCTTGGGAGTTGTTTTGAGCCTTCAATATTTTTGCTTTGATGAGAGGTCACTGGTGAGTCTCTATTCTCCTAGCTTTGCTTGAATCTCATTTGCATGCCGTGATTTGCACAATGCATCGACATGATAAAGGCAGTTTTGTTGTTGAGCCAGATAGCCATATAGCCAACCAAATGATGTTTGTTTCCTTTGTGTTGCCCCTTTTGTGCCTAATAAACTGAATTCCTTGTTTGCCCATACAGCATGCCATAGCCAACATAATGAATGTCTTATCCACCTGAAAAGGGTAATTGAGCATTGAATTTACTGAAGGTGTGGGTTAGCAATGTACTAAGTTTGGGGTGGCCGTTGTAAAAAAAAAAAAAAAAAAGTTGGCTTGTTGAATAGGAACCCCTTTGAGACCGATGGAGTTACTGGGAAATACTTGACTCAATGATCAAGTACCCTTTGAGACCATGTAGGTTACTGGGGAATTATAAAAGAAAAGGAGAATGTGAAAGGTATGAGATTTGTGAATTGAAGTTTTGTTAGAAGTGCCAATGCTCACTTACTCTCTAAGGTAGCAGTTTATACGTTCATTTTATCTACCTTGTACCTTGGCACCAATGCGACCCTGAATAAAGTCCTTTTGATTGTTGCATTTGTGATTGGCGTGCATGCTTGTTTGAGATGAAAAGCAAATCCAAGGAGGGTGAACTCAATAAGTGATGACTGAGGGAAACACAAGCCCAAATACAAGAGTTTAAGTGACCCAATTATCATGTGTATTTTGATGCCATGTTCATTAACTTTCAAGCTGTGATTGATCAGTGCATGGTTGTGATGTCCCTTATTTTGACCTTCTGAGTTTCGACTACACAGTTGAGAATTCTACTTTTGGGAGTGCATGTATGAATTGATTTGCTTGTGACTTTGATGCTTTTGAGTTGTGGGACACTCTTGGTTTATTTTACTCAGTTCAGCATTGGTGTTTGAGTTGTAGAGTTGTCTTTTCTTTTAGCTTATTTGTTATTCTTTTTTGCTTGAGGACAAGCAAAGTTTTAAGTTTGGGGTGGTGATAATCTGCTAGATTATCTGTGTTTCCAAAGCCTTTTGAGGGGATTTCACCGCTTAAACCCAACTTTTGATGTTGTTTTGACCTTAAAAAAGTTTTGTTTTGTCTTTTTAGTTAATTTATGTTAGTTTGCTAGATTTAGTTCATTTTGATTAGAATTATTAGTGCTTTAACTCATTTATCGTTGTTTTGATTGCAGGCACCAAGAGAAATATGATGAAGCTCAATGTAGCGAAGAAAAGCACTCAAGAAGAGAGGACTTAAAGCCTCCAAGGAAAATCAAGA
This sequence comes from Ormosia emarginata, assembly GCA_029884605.1. Taxonomy (NCBI): domain Eukaryota; kingdom Viridiplantae; phylum Streptophyta; class Magnoliopsida; order Fabales; family Fabaceae; genus Ormosia; species Ormosia emarginata. The sequence goes on along the minus strand of JAQQTP010000059.1, from coordinate 6,397,559 downwards.
GCAAGTCTGCTGAGCCCCTAGCGCCCAGGCGCTACAGAAGGAGCGCCTAAGCGCCCTTAAGCTTCAAAGGAGACACGCTGGATGTTGAGCGCCTAGGCGCTCAAATCGAGCGCCTAGGCGCTCACGCTCATGACAACAAATGCGTTACGGACATATAGCGCCCGGGCGCTCAGGGAAGCGCCTGGCGCCCATACCGAGTTTAAATTCATATTTTCGACCTAAATGGGGTGTGCTTTGCGTGGAGAGAAGAGTGGGGAGCCGTTTTGGAGCGGAGAAACACCCTATCTTGGGAGCTCTACGGTGGATTTGAAGGGAATAAGAGTGGAAGCTCGATTTTCTTCAATCTTCCATGGAGTTTTGCATCTTCTTCCCTATTGTTCTAGTTTTTACATTTATTTCCATGTCTAGCTAAACTCTCCCTTGTTGGGATTAGGTGGATTTTGATGGATCTTGATTGTTATTGATATTGGATTTAATTAATATAAGTTGCTATCTCTATTTTGAGTTTATGATCTCTTCTCTTAATGCTTTCTAAGGATTGATCCTCTTTGGAATGATTTTAAGGTTGTATGTTGAATGAAAATTTGATATATGATTTGTGTTATGAGATTATGAACCTTGCTTATCTCTAGGCTAGGAATAGTCATTGATTTGCTTGTTACCTCTTTGAATTCTAAATCGTAATGTTTGTTTTCTCTTAAATTCACCTAAGGAATTAGGGTTTTTAATTTAGAACAAAGGGTCAATCGCCTAAGGAATTAGGGTTTGATTAAATTAGAGAATTCGGTAACAAAATAGGAATAGTAGCTTGTATTAATTCCAATTGATATGCAACAAGTGAAATCAAATGAAGCTTGATCCCAACTCTTTCATTAATTGATTGTTTTTCATCTTGCATACCAAGTGTTTGATAAATTGCCAACTAGAAAAACCCAAAAATATTGTCAATGCTTTTGGTTCTTTTGATTTTGTTATTGTTATTGAAACCCATTTTAATTCAAATCTTGGTTTAAATAGTAGCTAACTTCGTGAATTGGTACTTGGCCATCGATCCCTGTGAACGATATCCGGTTTCTCACCGTTTTTATTACTTGACGATCCAGTACACTTGCCGTGGTCCCATCACTCTTGTTCCAGAAGTGAAAAGAGACAAATTAGATCAGAAGTCAGAAGTTGGCATTTTTCTGGGGTATAGCAGTAACTCCAAAGGTTACAGGATATACAATTTGTTGACAAAGAAGATTCTCATCATGAGAAATGTAAAGTTTGATGAGTTTTCCAAATGGAATTGGGAGAAATGCAAAGCAGAAGCCTCAAGTAAAGAACAACTTGGAGCAGACAATCTCCAAGAACAAGATTTGGAAAATGAAGAAGAAAATTATGGCAGTGACACTGAATTTCCGCTAGAGGTACTAGAACTTTGGAAGATATTTATGAAAGGTGCAACATAGCTACACTAGAACCTACTGGGTATCTTTGAAGGCATTTCTTTGGAATAGAAGGTTGGAGAGTTGCCATGCAGGAGGAGATGAATATGATAGAGAAAAACAAAACTTGGCAGCTTGTAGACAGGCCAAGTAATCAAAAGGTAATTGGTGTTAAGTGGGTTTACGAACTAAATTCAATCTGATGGTTCTGTACATAAACTCAAGGCCGATTGGTGGTAAAAGGCTATTATCAGCAACATGGAGTTGATTTTTCTGATACATTTGCTCCTGTGGCGAGGCATGATACAATTAGGTTGCTAGTAGCATTGGCAGCAAAATTGGGCTGGAAAATTCATCATTTTGATGTGAAGTCAGCATTCTTGAATGGTTTGCTTGAGGAGGACATTTTTGTTAAACAACCTGAAGGCTTTCAAGTTCCAGGAAGTGAAGATAAAGTTTACAAGCTCCATAAGGCACTATATGGTTTGAAACAAGCACCAAGGGCCTGGTATAGCAAATCGATAGCTATCTTCTAAAAAAGGGCTTTAAAAGAAGTGAAAATGAAGCTACTTTGTATGTGAATAGATCAAGGAATGAAGTTCAGCTCATTGTGTCCTTGTATGTTGATGATCTACTGGTCATAGGGAATAATTACAACTCCCTAAGACAATTCAAGCATGATATGGAGAATGAATTTGAAATGACTGACTTGGGGAAAATGAATTATTTTCTTGGAATGGAAATCCACCAATCAGATTGTGGAGTCTTCATTTCACAAAAAAAATATGCTTTGGAGATATTAAAGAAGTTTCATATGGAGAAGTGTAAACCTATGGCCACACCCTTGGTTGTAAATGAGAAGTTGTCAATTAATGATGCTAATGGTAAAGTAGATGCTTCATTGTATAGAAGCTTAATTGGAAGTTTATTGTATCTTTCAGCCACCAGACCTGACATAATGTTTGCTGCAAGTTTACTTTCCAGATTCATACACTCTCCTAGTCAAGCTCACTATGGTGCAGCAAAACGAGTATTGAGATATATCACAGGTATAGTTGATTATGGCTTGTGTTTTCTGAAAAATAAAAGTGGAAAACTTCAAGGACATGCAGATAGTGACTGGGCAAGAAGTCTAGATGATTCCAAGAGTACCTCAGGTTATGTTTTCTCATTTGGCAGTGGTGTTTTCTCGTGGAATTCAAAGAAACAGGATGTGGTAGCCCAATCCTCACCGAAGTGAGTATATTTTTTCTCACAAGAATGCCGCAAATCAAGCAATTTGGCTTAGAAAAATTTTATTTGATGTAGGTCAGCTCCAAGATAAAGCTACTGTCATATGGGTGGACAACAAGTCAGCTATTGCTATAACTAAGAACCCTGTCCAGCATGGAAGAACTAAACACATCAAGGTGAAGTATCATGCAATTAGAGAAGCAGAGAAGTCAAACGAAGTCACTTGGAGCATTACATTCGAAAGTCAAATTGCAGACATTATGACAAAAGCTCTTTCCAAGGGCAAGTTTGAAGTGCTGAGATCAAAGCTTGGAGTATCCAAGAAAAATCTCAAGGAAGAGTGTTAGAAATTGAGATTTTTCTAGATACTTTAAGATGATATTAGATATTTATGTTTATTTTTGTTTTTCTGTTTTGGCTGGGTTGGTTAGGTGAAACTATATGTTAATCCTTATTTTAAGGAAGTATTTGTTGTATGGTTAGATGTGTAGAAAAAAGGAGTGATAATCCTTATTTTGTAGACAGTTACATCAGTTTCTTTTGTACTTTTTCTTGCTTAAACATTATATATGTTTCCTTAAAAAAAGAGAAATTGAATGAACCTATTCACTCCACTTGCCTTTATTCTCTCAAAAACCATTCTCTGGTTATCTATTCTGTTTTTTTATAACAATATATTTATAGGTAATTTTCAGGATGTATGGTATATCATAATATCATAAGATGCATATTAGTACTCGTCTGGTTTTCCAAGTTTTATACCAGAACAGTTCTTAAACTAAAAGGTTGAGATCATCCGTTTCTGTCTTTTTTGTTTCTCTTTCCTTGAAAAGTTCTTTTTTTTTTCATGTATTGTATATCAAATTTTTTTTTTTTTACGCTGAAAGTTTAGCAAAATTGAATAACAACTATTTTAAAATTCAAAAGTGATATCTCATGATTGAATTAACATTACAATATAAGAACCTTTTTTTAATGAATTGAGAGCTGCATATACCAGTCAACAATACTCCATTAATACACTCTACATTGTCCGTTTGTCCCATGTGATATTAAATATGCTTTCAGCGTGGTAGCTTGAAATTGGATTGGGACCCTCAGGCTTATATGTATCTGGAATTCTGGATGAAGAAAGATCGTTTAACCATTTTTATTATTCTTGGTGAAGAACATCTAATTGCTGGAGTCAAAATATTTATTTATGGTCTTCTACCTCCTGCTGTGTTCTGATGTGACTAACACCTTAATGCAAGGAACAAATGATTATTCGAGTGTGTTTCACCGTAACTTGGTTTTGAAGTGTGATACTCAAATTCAACAATTTCTTCCTAGAACAACCAAATAGAATTAATTAAGTACATGGGTTGGATGCTTGACTGGTGTGTTGTCTTAGTGAACCTTAATATCACCCTAGTTGACAAGCAGCAGAGCTTCTGCTAGCTTTTTGGTCATTGAATAATTACCCCAAAAGCAACACTTTTTAAAACTCGTAAGTTATTGTTATTTTGACCATACAAGATCCTCCTAATAAGATGAACAAAACATGAAAAATAGCTCATAATATTAGATTTAGCATAACAAAACATTGGAGTGAGATAACCTCGCTGAAAATAGACTATTCCTGGATTTTGGAATTAACTAGCTAACATATTCTGCCACCCTCTAGCCTCTACCAAGTTGCAACTTCAAGTTCCTATTTTGCATTCCTGATTCAACCTTGGATGACACTTTGTTTAATTTTCTTTGCTTTCAAGCTAAATAGACTTTATTCTTTAGAGTCTACACATAACCTCAAGCACAACGCATTTAGTCTGCTTTTTCTGCATATAACATGAAGCAACGATAGAGAAGGCCCAACAAGCTTAGTTCATAATGTGTAGAACTCAATTTAAGTCTGTAACTACACAATGAAACCAATTAACACGTATTGAACTTGTGGATTACCAACTGAAGAATAATTTTAATTTTAATTTTAATTTGATGCTTTCCCAGCATTGAACTTGTTTTTCTGTTGCTGCATAAGAGTCCCGTATCGGTCCATCAACAAAGCGACAGTGCACACAGCAAATATAAAAGCGGCAATGAGGCATAAAAGTAAGCATACCTTTCTCGGCCTTTTGGCTAAGATCAAGTGTAGTATCTGTTCTTATCAGTTTAATATCTGATACGTGGACTATTGGTTTACATGATATTAAATTAATTTTTGTAGGGGGAGGGTCCATCAAAGTAGCTTGCTACTGGGACCTTCAGGTGTCGCTCTTGTGTTGCACTATTGCAAGGGCTTGGCGCACCCCAATCAAATCTAGTTCAAGATTTGTTTCTTAATTGGTTTTGAACTTCAGGTTCTTCTCATTGGCTGGCTGGATGTGAACTTCATGCTCCACTCGGTGATCACTGCTTGTCAGTTCTAATCATTCTCCAAATGGAGATAAAATGTATAATTGGATATTACCATTACCAGTATTTCTTACACATTGTATAATTCACGATAAGCTTATACTCATACTTAATCTGGAGCTGTTGGTTACAAAATTGGACAACCTACAAATTTGATCATATCTTACCATCTTCACCCTGAAAATACTCCATAATATAAAACACAGAATTAACTAGTTCACTAGTTCAAACTCTAGCTACTATCGAGTTGCAAAATACGTTTTCTCTACTTTTTCTATATGTTGAAGCAAAGATAAAAAACGTCACACAGATCACAGACTGAGTTCAGTGCCTTCCTTGATCTTTTCTCAAGCCTATAACTACATAGCAAAACTGATGACTGAGTTCAGTGCCTTCCTTGATCTTTTCTCAAGCCTATAACTACATAGCAAAACTGATGATGTGTACTGAAATGGCAATTGGGACTAATCACTAAGCTAGGGATGCACCAGGGAAACAAGCAAAAATTTAATTTGATTGATAAATTCTTCCAGTTTTGTTAAAATCCTTTGCAAATATAATGTGAAATGGCTGCAAGAATCCACATAGCCACGTGAAAACAGGACTTCATGATTGTTTCACAGAAACTGCTTCTTTGAGTCCCACATCCGGGAATCAACAGAGCAGCTAAGCATACGCCACATAAACTTAAAGAGGAGAGCTTGCTCTAAACATGCCTTTGTCAGCCTTTTGGCTAAACTGATGCAAAGGCTGGCGCAACCCTCACCAAGCCAAGTTAAAAGAGTCTGTTCTCTTAAAAAGTTGTTATATTATTTTAAAATATTATTTTAATTATTATTCAAATATTTAATTAAAAAATTAAATAAAAAAATAATTACATTTCATATTTTGAAAACATAAAAAATAATTAATGTTTTTTTAATTTAATGTGTAGAAAGATTATTAAGAGAATTTAAAATTATTTTTATTTATGTTTCAACTTGTCACTTTTCATTGCATTTCGTGTAGTTATGGGCTAATTTATGTTGTCTTATTTCTTATGAGTTGGGCTTCTGATACAAATCAGGTTGGGTTACGCAAAACCATATTGGGCTAAACTTTTCAAGCCTATTCAATGTTAAAAAAATTCCAATAGACATATAATAATGAGTGTTCACAAGTAGTGTTAAAATAGTGATTAGAATCATTGTCAAGACTCCAGACTCACACTGTTCACCACATTAGAATGAAGACTGTAAATAGTCCACAATCCCATTAAGCCTTTACTATCTGTCGGTTAATTAGCAACGATATATAATATTAAACCGACATTACATGTTTCACCACATAATCAGTCTTATCCCTAAAATTTCCCAACATCCTCTATTATGAACTTTCTGTACGTATTTGTGATATTAAAGATTATATAAAGAAGCAAATAAACTTAAGAGGCTCCAATTTGCTCTAGGTTTGTATCAATTTGTCACTGTATTATTATTTTTTGCTAGTATTTTGTCATCCCATGTAAGTCAAAGTTAAGACTTGTAAATAGAGGGAATTTTTATAGTATGCTGATGAATTTGTTACTCAGGGTTAATATTTAAGTATTTATTGAATGTTGAATTTATAATAAATATTTAATATTAATCAATAATTAATAAAATATTTGATAATTTACCTTAAGTACTAAATTTTAGAAAAATATATGAATGCCGTAGAAACTCCTGTAACTAAAATATTTTACAACACCCGACTTGCTTGCATAGGGACCATGCCAAGCTTCGACATTGCTTATAATATTATCCAACTTAGATATATAAATTAACACCACTACAGAAAGTCACAGTTAAGGTTATGAATATGCAGAACAATTAGCAATTGGGAGGGATATCGAGTAACTTGTAGGTTCTTCATCTTCTCCTTTCTCTAAAAGTTCAACTTCTTTGTGAAGTATGATTTAAAAGAATATTATAGATTTATGTTTATAGATTATAGAAGATTTTCTCATGAGGTAGACTCGTGTGCTACCGATCAATTTGAAAATGGACATGGTGAATAATGTGTTAGGAAGTTTGTTAACATCACTAAAAAGACTGTTTCCAAAAATTACAAACTTTATGATTATTATGGTTGTGTGTAGATACTAACAAAATCCCTACATTATGTTTTTAGCACATATATAATATTGCAATGTATAACGTTTTGCACAATTGATATATATATTCTATTCGTCAGCTGGCGAAAAGGCAGTAAAGCGAAAGATGTGGGATTAATATAACCCAAGTCCACACTCCAAAGCAGTAGCCAGTAAGAAACAAAAAAAAAAATATCAGCAGCGATTTTCTTGCCGTGTACAGTATGTACACCTGATTTGACACTTATTTTTTTCATGTTACTGCATGTGGTATTTATAAAAAATTAAAAAAAAAATTAACACATACAGCATATAATAATATTTAAGAAATAAATATTAAAACGAATGTATACATTGTATGCGATAAGATGATCATTTTTCAAAAAATATATACTGAACTAAGGCATCATGTGTACGTTTGATCTCAACCCGATTCTTCCCTAGAATAGTTACACTTGTCTAGAAACAAAATATATAGCCTCTCCCCTCCATTATACAAATCGTTACCACGTCAATATCAGCTAGGGAAGAAAAAGTTCTCATCTACTGTGGCATTTTCCAAATTAATGAGTAAAGTCTATCTGTTTTACGAACACCTTGGCACAATGGTTTAGCATTCAAGCTAGTTATATCCTAAAGTTGATTTCGGGGTCAGTACTGTTCATTATTCTTGAGAGAACAAGCTAGTTTGATATTGTTGTAGTAATTTTTAAAGGATGTTTCTGTTTAGAAATTACTAATAGAGTTCAGAACAAATAAATATTTTGTGATGTTTTAATATACTTTTGTGAAAGTTTTAGGTATGTTGTAGTTTTTGAAGAAAATAGATAAATAACTTAGTTTTTTTGAAGAAATGATCAATTATACTTGATTTTTTTTTTTCAAGAGCACCGAATTAATTGTTTCTATAGATTTGCAAGGGTGGCAGTTATTCAATGACCTCCAATTGGCTTTAAACGCTGTCCACTTAGGTGATGCCAATTTTCGGTACAAATTATCAGGTAATATAGTAATTCTTTTTTAGAATATGTATAAAGTGCTTATATTTATATTTTTTTTTCTTTTAGTAAGCAAAAAAAAATCACTTTCAAAATTGATTATTATGATCAGTTTTAAATTTTAAGCCATCTGCAATTGTACTTTGTTATGATTCTATATTTAAACAAATTATGCATCATCATTTCAGATATTTTAATGAAGCAAAAACAATCACATTAAAAGCTTTCGTCCTGTAAATTAAATGTGATGAAACATTCTTTTACAGACAATTGAAGAGCTGCATTCAGTTCCAATGATATTGGTGGAACAAAAATGCACCGAACAACGTAGTAAATGAATTGAATAAAAAATAAAAGTAAATGTAGCACTAGCATGTGAAACACCTTAGAAGCCGACCCATTTAAATATGTGAAAGGAACATCCAACATATTATGCATAATGGATTGTCTTATTTATTTTACGCATCTAAAGTCGTTATGCATTGTTAATTATTTATTTAAGTTATCCTGCTCCTGCTTCATTTACAAACACAGAGAAGGATGGATAATATGTCACATTGAAGTAACTACTGATTGTATTTATTTCTCTTTATTAAACTTTTATCAACTTGACAAAAAGAAACTAAAATTAAACAAAAAGTTCAAGTTTTCTACACTGTCTCTCCCTACAATATATATAAACTTTGCTTTAATTTATATTTTATTAAGGGTTCATTTGGTTGGGAATATTTAACTTTATGAAAAATGTTTTTATATATTTCTGCCATTTAGTTTTCTAAATTTTAATTTCCACGTACGTTTGATTGAAAAGTCAACAAAATATTTTTTTTTCTCCATTATTATAGTTGTCTAGTTGCTTTTCAAGAATGGAAAGTGATTTTTCTAAACTAATAAATGTTTAACAAATTATATATATATATATATATATATATATATATATATATATTATTTGTGTTGAAAATTTTAATTAAAAATCATAGATGTGAACTATTTTTTTTAGTTTAAACTATTTTCTTGATAACGATTTTTTATGACGATATCTTTTAAAATCACGATAATTATTTTTTATAAAAACAAATACAATCTTTAGTCTAGGAAAAATGGAAAATACTATAGCATTGGACTTATCTCGCCTTTTTATTATCTTTAAAAATTTAAAACTGATTTTTTGGATCTAAGGTATCTTTTTATAGTAAAGAAAAAAAAACTTCATTTTTTTGGGGTAAAAATTGCATGAAACCAGCAATTCAACAGTGGATTGTAGGACTGAGATAACTGTCTGACAGTTTTTTCTCTTTTTTTAAAGCTTAGAACCAGCAGGACTCATTCAATTTAAATGGGCAGCACAGCCACACACAGCTACCAATTTCTTTGTTATTGTAATGCAATATTTTGTTGTTTTAATTGAGTGAATAAAGAATCTTATATATCTAAATTATAAAGATATAAATATTGTCATTTTAGCTTTTTTGCCTTTCTCACTCACAAGTCACAATAACTTCCTCACATTTTTAAGATATAAAATTAAGATAAGTGTTTATTATAAGAGATAAAAAAAATGAATCTTAATCATTGAATTTTATATAAATAGTTAAAATTAAAATATAAATAAATATAACTTTTTTAAATAGTCACTAACTTTTAAATAATGTTTAATTTTAATTATTTACATATGGTTAGATAGTCAAAATTTACTCATTTCATTTTCTTACAATAAACACTCATCCATATATATATATATATATATATATATATATATATATATATATATATATATATATATATATTGATTACCTCTTTAACTAGTGACAATTAAATTTGAAGTCCACTAGTGAATTTGCGAATCAATTAGGTGAAGAGGAACTTCAAAGCTTTGAATATATGTTCCCTTTACACAATTACAAGTAAAAAAATTCAATCATTAGTTTATTATAATAATATGATAATTTTTTATCTAATAAAATAATATAAAGAATGTTATGATAACTTCTTTTGCATACAATTTGAGCAAACACCACCGAAATGCAGCCAAGAGCTGCACCATCTTTGTATATCCTCCTTATTTTGTTTCAACAATTAACCTTATACAAACTAAAAACTTTATGTTAATCAACGTATAATATGTAATCAATACAAACTTTTATTTAAATTAATTAGAACCTATTTTCATGTGTGAAAACAGAATTAGGAAGAGAAATGAAAAATATTTTGGCCAGCTAATTAGCGCACAGAAACTCCAAGTCTCCAACATGCGTCGCACACACGGTACATTTTAATTACATATATATATATATTAGTCCCACAATTTGCTACCTAACGTTGACTTCTAAAGATCAAAATTGGCATGTACAAAAAAATAAGGTCAAGGATTTGTTGGGTAAGTGTTTAGATTATTCTCATTCGTTGTTACTAAATATTTTGAATTTGTAATTATACGCGCATGCATGCATGTGGGTGTGTGTGTGTGTGAGAGAGAGAGGCTTATTTTATGATGAGTTATATATGTGATTATCACCAACATGGTGACTAAAATGTCTCAACCTGCTAGGAAATGGGGGGCTAGGGTGGTTGCATTGCGAGATAATCAGATCCATTAACAATTCTTACTTACCTAACGCCTAAAATCGAACATTAACTATTTTAAGATACACACGTATTCCTCAAGAAGAGATCAAACATATAATACTAAGCATCCCTACTACTCCTGCCTCATCATGCACCCCACCAAAAACTAAAAATACTCTGATTGTTAAAATGTCTTACTCTCTGCAGCTACCAAACGACTTGTTTGAATGCCTTCCATTACTACAATTGGATGACTTAAAATCAGCTTCCTGCCGACAATCCCATTGCTCTGAGGTTATTCCTTCTATTTCATTTTACTTTTGTTCCTCTTTTCGCATGTGATGGAGAGCATGTGCCATAAGTTCATACCAAGTAATTGTTATTGTCACTTGAATTGCCATCTATGGTGCCAACATTGAACATTTTTTTATCTTCATTTTGCAAGCTACATATTATAACTTAACAAAGCAAACAGAGAAATCCAATCATTAACCTCTTAGAAGTTGGCCCATTTTACACTTTAATCATTTAATGCAATGGCTTTTAGATATTATAGTTCATTTCTGATTGTTTTCCCCGGTTTTTTGTTTACTAAGTTATCTACGTTACTCTTTTCATGCAGAAGTTGATTCTGCAAGTAAAATGTTCACTTGAGCTATGTGTCACCAAGTATGGTAATCTAGTGGTACTATGTATAATATAATTAATAAGGGTGATTACTAGAACTGCAATAATTGATATCAACATTTTAAACAAGCTTAAGTTGGTTAATAGTTTTCAAAGCTGGGTTCCACGGTCGGCAGTACATGCTTCATATGTGAAATATATATATATATATATATATATATATATATATATATATATATATATATATATATATGTATGTATAACCTAACCAAATACCAATCATTGAAAAGGATTGTGTCTTAACAGTCAACCAGAGAGTCCTTTTCACTCCCCATGTTATATTAATTTTGGAAAATCCTCCTAAATCAAGAGCTAACAACTACGTGGGGGGCAACATTTAATAGAAAAATGCACCTCAACCTTCCTCCATTTGTCATATAGAAGTGTCTCAAAAATCTTACTTCACCGTCTACTCAAACCTTAAAGAACGGGTACAAAGATTTTTATGGTCATCCACTAATCAGCTTTTGATCAAAAATGGCTTTTATTTGTGAGGTGGCATTGTAATCCTGACATAGAGTTGGGTTCTTTGGTGATCGAAAATGATGTACGATACAATATTTGCCAAAAGCTTTAGTCGTTATGAGCAGAAAAGATTAGGATATGGAGCATTTGTGGCCTGCTTGCTGATAGTTTTAAGTCTTTGCACAGTGTTTAAGCCTTACTTGGGTCCTATTTATGATTGTGAGTGCTTAACTCCTGCTCTGTACACACTTGCATTAGCCACCTATTTTTACAATCCAAGTCTAAGTACAAGCATGCATGGTGTTGTTTTTGCTTTACTGTGTTTTGACATGAAATGCAGATTACTACTATCATTTCCTATTGCAAGATGTTTATGGTAGCCATTAAGTATATGTTTAACTTCCTTAATTTGTTTCTTCACAGTGAACCTGAAGCTCTCTGTCGGTGTTGACACCAAAATGCTGATGATCAATGACACCAGAAACTTCCCACATATAGCCAAAGGTAAGATATTCTGAATCTCAATAAGGTTAACACAAGTAGAGCTAGCTCAAATCAGCTCCATTTGTGGTTTATCCATATAGATACCTTCCCTCCCAAAAAGTAAAAATAAAAAGCCAATCTTAGATGCTAATTATACTCTGTGTTGAGGCAAACGATTTTGACAATCACCTGTATGTGATGATTTTTTGGTCTGCAGTTAAAGACATTGTAACCGAAATTCTTGTTGAAGACACTAACAGTTCTCCCCAAATGAATGATGGTAAGATTTGCTAAATCTCAATCAGGTTAAAAGGATTTGAGATAGGCCTGTAACTCAGTGAATATCCTTCCTTTGCCAGTTGAAAGCGTTGTAACAAAGATTCTTGTCAATGACACCAGAAGCTCTCCACAAATAGATAAAGGTATGATTTGTTCAATCTTAATAACAAGGTTAAACAGTAAGAGCTAAATCTCAATAAGTCCAAAAGGATTTGAGCAGGACCATTAACTCAGTGAATATCCTTCATTGGCCAGCTGAAAAAGTTGTAACAAAGATTCTTGTCAATGACACCAGAAGCTCTTCACAAATAGCTGAAGGTAAGATTTGCTCAATCTTAATAACAAGATTAAAACAATAAGAGCTAGTTCAAATAAGCTCTACTTGTGGTTTAACCATATGGACACCTCCCCCTCCCCCACCTGGCCACCAGCCACCAGCCACCTCCTTTCCAATTCCACCCAAAAAATAAAAACAGGCAATCTACTCTCAAATGGTAATTACATGGAGTGTGGAGGCCAATGATTTTGACAGAAACTTCTTCATTTTGCAGTTGAAGATAATGTAGCAAAGATTCTCATCAATGACACCAGCAGCTCTCCACCAAAAGCTGAAGGTAAGATTTGTTTATCTCAAAAAGATTGAAACTTGAAAGCTAGCTCAAATCAGATTAACCATATATACAAACACCCCAAACATTCTCAAAGAACCTTTATATGTAAATGTAAGCAATCATTCTTTATTTTGCAGTTGAAGAAATAGAAACAAAGAAAGTGGAAGTGGAGCCACTATGCACTTCAAAAGAAAGAACAGAATTTTGCCAAACCAAGGGAGATATCCGAATCCATGGAAAATCCTCCTCTGTTTACATTTTGTCACCTAAAACAACCATCTTGGCAGAAAACATCTCATGGAGCATAAGGCCTTATGCCCGGAAGGGGGATCCATCTGCAATGATTCATGTAAGAGAATGGTCAGTAAAGCCAGTAAAAGTTAGCCAGGAAGTCCCCCAGTGCACTAAAAATCACAGCATTCCAGCTGTACTTTTCTCTACTGCAGGCTATATTGGCAACCACTTCCATGAATTCACTGACATCGTTATTCCACTGTTTTTGACTTCTAGACAATTTAATGGAGAAGTACAATTTATCATAACTGATAAGCGGCCTTGGTGGATTTCAAAGTACCAAACTATTCTTAAAAAGCTGTCCAACTATGAGATTATGGACATTGATAGAGATGATGAAGTTCACTGCTTCCCAAGTGTGAATGTGGGTCTCAAACGGTATCAGAAAGAGCTGAGCATTGACCCTAAAAAATATTCCTATTCTATGAAAGACTTCAGGGATTTTTTGAGAAGTTCCTATTCATTAAAGAGAGTTAAAGCAACCAAAATCAGAGATGGTCAACGTAAGAAGCCCAGGCTCCTGATTCTTTCAAGACAAAGATCAAGATCCTTCACTAATATAGCTCAAATAGTAAATATGGCTAAAAGCTTGGGTTTCAATGTCATTATTATGGAAGCAGGAGGGAGCATGTCAAGCTTTGCAGATGTTGTGAATTCTTGTGATGTTCTAATGGGAGTTCATGGTGCTGGTCTCACTAACATACTTTTCCTTCCGGAAAATGCAGTTTTCATCCAAGTTGTGCCTTATGGTGGGTTGGAATGGATTGCTAAATATTACTTTGCAGAGCCCTCAAAGGATATGAGCCTAAAGTACTTGGAATACAAAATAAGGTTGGAAGAAAGCACTCTTATACAACAATACCCTCTAGACCATATGTATATAAAGGATCCCCCATCAATTGGGAAACTAGGATGGGAAGCATTTAAGACTGTGTATTTGGACAAACAAAATGTAAAGCTTGATGTTAATAGGTTTAGGCCTACGTTGCAGAAAGCCCTTGAGCTATTGCATCAGTAAGTATGGTTTTTGATGCAGTAAGCTATGAGCTTTGAGTGTAGTAAGTTGTTCATGGTGAGTATCGGATCACACTGTGGTTGCTGTATTTTTTATTTTTTTTTCATTCATTATTATCCATTGTTTTTCAACAAGTAGTGTGCAGAATAAAGGACAAAGAAGTCATCATATCTGCAACAAAATATTTTTGTATGGAAGGAAAAACGATGTTCAGTGGACCTGAAGCGTTTTAAACACAGCTTTTGTGACATCCTGCAATAACAAACTATTTAGGCCATGTCCTATTTGGAATTTAATTGAAGTCATTTTAAGTTGTTTGCTGCTTGAATTTTTTACTTCAAACCTTATATTTTTATATCAAATAGTATATACATTTTTTTCATATCTTATCTAATATTATTTATTATATATATTTTTTCTTATCACTTTCTCTCACTCAATCACATCTCTTAAAAATAATGTAAATAGTACCTACATCCCTTTTAAGAGTGTATCTTGATCTTTATTCTTTTTATTTTATGATGTACTCTTTGAACACCAAATGATGATTAGTTTATTTTATATAGTAGTAAGTGAAAGGGTAAAATACAATTTTGATATTTTTATCATAAATAGTACATATATTTCTTTTCACATCTTATCTAATATTATTTATTATACTTATTTTTTTTTATCACTTTCTCTCCCTCAATCACACATTTTTAAAATAAATGTGTATAATTCCTACACCTCTAAAAGAGGTGTGAGATATCTTTTTCCGGTAAAATAGTATTGCTTGTACTGAAGTTCTGATAAAAACTACGTTTAAGTGAACATGTGTCTAAACTCAGATTCACATTTCTGAGGGTCTTGCACTTTATCTGCTCCTATTATGAAGCTGTGTCTTTCTATGAACTTTCTGTGGGACACGATGCACCTGCTACTTTAAAAAGTGGAGTTGGTGAGATTGATTGACGAATTGAAGTGAACTTAAGGTCTAGTTCATTTCTCTGAATTTTACCCAAGACACTGGTGATGGGGAGTGGCATTTTGTAAAATCAAGACTACTCTTCCAGACACCAAAAGAGAGCAATTTCTTCTGCTATTTATTAGTCAATAATTCTTCCAAGGACGCCCCAGTTACACAAAAAAATAATAATAACAATAAATAAATAAACACTTGATTTCCATTTTCTGCAGAACTCAAGATTTGAGTTTTTTTTTTTTTGGTTTTTTTTTTAAGTTCACATTTATAATAGTACCTGCGAGAACTAAAAAAAAATGCACAAAGCCACCGAGTTATGTGTATTATTTGGAGAATCTTCAAATTTTTTTTCCTCTGAAGTAGTAGAGAAAAAAAATACCAAAAATTATTAATAGAACCCAATTATACTTATAAAATTTCTTTTTATAACATTTGTATTTTTCTCTATTTTATAATTCCCTCTCTTTGTTGCTTCCGCCAACCTACAAGTTCTTATACTCCTGGAAAGACGAGCAAGCAAAGAAAATGAAGTCAAAACCATGGAATAATACTAATAAAAAAAGAATGGCTCGAAGAATAAAATACTATTGGATATTGGCAATTATTTTATAGTGGAATATGGTCAAAATGGCGTCAACTATAGTAGAGGTTTTTTTTTTTAGTAAACTAAACTATAGTAGTGTTGTTTGAACATAATTGTATGGATAATGTAGGAAAGAATCTGATGCGCCCTTGAACCATGTGTATAGGAGAAGAAAGAGAGCGAAGGATGAGGGACAGATGAAGGATGGGCCTAAAGAAGGCCTGCATGTGTATGAGAGAAGAAGGAAGAATGAGAAAGAGGAGCATAACAGAAATGACAATTGGCAGCTTATGAATGGAAAGCAGGAT
Organism: Ormosia emarginata; assembly: GCA_029884605.1. Classification (NCBI taxonomy): domain Eukaryota; kingdom Viridiplantae; phylum Streptophyta; class Magnoliopsida; order Fabales; family Fabaceae; genus Ormosia; species Ormosia emarginata. The sequence continues at coordinate 6,381,137 of JAQQTP010000059.1, read as the reverse complement.
CCTGTGATGATTGGAGTGAGAGAAATGATTATAGGGAAGGTGCAAGGGGTCGTGGGGGGATCATAACAGAATTTTGGGGGTGAATTATAGAGGCTATTAGTCAGGGTAAGAGACTGTTCTCTGCAATCTCTAGGTATCTTTTCTGCTTGTTTTCCACATATTTTCCTAGTTTTTGTTTGTTTTTTAGAGGATCATCCTCTGTTGTAAGGAGCTGAGCTCCCTTGAATGATAAACATATTCAGCAATTTTCAGATCACATCAGAATCTATTCAAGGTCCTTCGAAATTTGATGTACTGTGCGAGACAATGAGTCTGATGAACTGTCATACTGAGCTTTGCTTTATTTTAAGCAGTCCTCATCATTGTCTTGTAGTTGTAGAAGATTCTAGGTTCTAAAAATTATACAACTTAAATCAACCCTCATTTTTCTTATAAGAGACAGAAATTTAGTAAATTATTCATCTCCCCTTTCATTCGATTAAATTCTTAAAGTATCTCCTATAGCTTACAATATCAGTATGAAAAGAAATCATATAAAGGATCCTAGGTGTAACAAGCCTCATAATACACTTTTTGAGAGTAAAATTCATCTTAAAATACATATTCTATATTTTAACTGGATGATCAGCAGGCTTGATTAACTTATACATGTTTCCTAAGCAACTACCAAATCTGACTAGGAATTTAATTAAAAGTAGAGATATCCCCTTCCACAAAATGCCTGGTCTTAGTGTGAAAAATGTTTTGTCCCCAATGAATTATGGCAAGTGAATCCTCTTGAAAAGTATCTCTGCGGAAAAGTGCAATGCAGAAAGAATGTATAATCAGCATATAGATACAAGTTTCGGCTGCTTTCTCCCTCTACTACAAGAATTCTAGTGTAAGTACAGCAGCTGCTCAGCCATCCAATTTCTTCTCTGGACCCAAATTAGTCAAAAGCAATTGTAGAAATATACGTTTTGAATTGTGCCCAAAATCTAGGTAGACACTGGATGCAATCACCCTTTACAAAAACAAGAGCTCAGATCTGTACCTTTCAGATTATAGTTCCCTCAATAGCTCTGAACACTCGCTGCTGAAATTATGACTGGACAGATCCTTGAATCCAATGCACCATAGACATGTTCTTCCTCAGTAAATAACCATATTAACAAATCCATCCAAGATAGGTCTTTTAAAGATAACTCAACCCCCTTTAGCACCATTAAACGAAATTTTCCTATTTTTCTTCTTGCTCTTTTTCAGAAGCACAGACGCATGGTCAATATCATCATGAGACGAATGGTTATCCCCCTTTAACCATAGAATAGCCTCGGCAGCAGCAGCCTTTTCTGCTAGTTTCTTGCTGCTGCAAGGCTGGCCAACAAAATTCAAGCCATTGAATATGACAGTAGAACGGAATTGGTTGTTTTTCAGTTGCGTTGTTTTGTAAGTTGGTGATTCGTGTCCAGCCCTGTTAAGGAATGTTTGAAGCTGGTTTTTAGAATTATCACCCTCAACTCCATTACCACTTTTGGAGTTTGTTGCCTTCTTTGACTCTGGTGGTAGGGCCTGGCGACCAAAGACAAATCTGCCATCACAATGGTCCTCCGATACCAACAATCTAATAGCTGAAAGAAGCTCATTATGCGATTGTATATCCAACATGGGATCCAAAAGCTGGCATAACATGCAGAGCATAAAGTAACTATGTCAAGGACTTGAAGAGAGAGACTGAAAAATGATGAAACAATATGGCTACACAAATGAATAATTACTGGAAGAATTTGATAAGTATTAAATTTTAAAGCTATAACCAATAGAATTATACTTACTTTTTTCTGTATCAGTTCCTCCAGTTCCCTCTTTAAGCTTAAGTAAGTCTTGGCTAATTCCGGTTTCATGAAAAATTCCAAATACCCTCCCAACATTTTCAGGTGACCATCCTATCAAAAGAATCATATGTTCACCACATGTCACAGCACAATAAGAAGTCAAAAGGAAACACCTGGTGCATACAATCAAGGACAACTGATCCTGGGAAAAGTGAAGAGGAAATAAGATAAGAACTTACTAGTCCACCTCTGGATATGTTCCCGCCAAATAAGAGCAGCACTGAATCAGATATACCAGTTGAATCCCTAAGGAATACTGAATTCACTTTCATCTTTTCATTAAACACTAACCATGGGTATGGAATTCTGGGTACACCAGCATTTACAGAGTTCTACACAATGCATCATCAAGCCGTTATAGAAAGCCAAAATTAAACTATTAGAACTTTGATGGATTATATTTTCCCCCTATCAAAACTGGGTCATAAGAATACAAGGATTGATGAAAACATCAGACATTTGAAGGAGAAACTTACACCATGCAGAAGAACCTGACCATCCTCCATTGTTTTCAGTGCTATTGACTTATCTTTGTTCTGCATAACACAATTTATACAACCTCACGTCAACAAGAATAACACAAGAAAATTGCAATTAATTTATAAATAAAAATGACAGTATTCTCTCCATATCTTAATGAGATTAACATATACATACCCAAACACACACACGCATGGATATAATAATACATGCATACATATTTTGCTTAATTACAATTTGGGTGGTCCTAATTTAAACAGAGATTAATTTGTGTCCCCCTAATTGCAATGTTATTGTTACCTCCATAGTTTTCAAATTGATGCAATCAAGTCACGCTGTTATAGTCTGCTGTTGACATGGCAATACCTTTTTTGTTGTTTGCTGATGAGGATGTGATGTCGCATTGTACGACAAATAATTAGGGGAACTTTATTTTGTTAATTTGAAAACTATGAGCGAACTGATAGAAACCTCTTCTCAATAACAGAAATTGGGATTGAAACCCAGAATTACAGACAACAGAAATGGAAATTACAGAAAATAAGATAGAAAAAACGGTAACTAGGCTAGCTTCCTCCCAAATCCCACACTTCCTTACTGAATTCTTGCTTGCCTCTTTCCTTCCCCCTCTCCCCTTTTTAACCTCCCTCATCCTAATTGATTTCCCTCCCTTTTCCTCTCTCACCTGCCACCTCAGTATTCTGCTACGCCCCCACTCCATCAGCATGATTATTCCCCGTGTGGTCCCGCATAGGGGATGTCTAACAGGAACATAGTTGCAATCTCTGAAGTATGGGTACTCCTCAGTACCAGTACCCGGTACGTACCCTTTTTTTTTTTTTGAATTTGGGTACGGCTCCTCAGCAGCTAGGTATGGCTCGGTGCGGCTCCGGCGATAGCTGGTACAGCTCGGCCAAATTTTTTCCAAAAACGTGATCATTTGACGCACAAAAAAGGGGTATTTTGCTTCAGTTTCAGAACCCCTTTTAGAACCCCTAACACGTTCCATTTGAATTCGAGTCTAGACCTTCAGCAGCTCTTCATTCTCCTTCTACCCGAGTAGCGCAACCCAGCTCCAGCATTTGCAACTCTGGCGACTGCAGTGTGGAATGACCGGCCACGATCTTCACCCCTAACCCCTTTGAGTCTCGACCACTCTCCTCTCTGCGCTCCAACGAGAAGTGTTTGTGAAATAAAAACAAGAATGGAAATGGAAGGACAAGTGTTTGTGAAAAGTCCCAAACGAGAAGACAGAAAGAATAAGAGATCGAGTAATTGACTGTTTGGGAATGGAAATTGGAAAGTGAGAAGTTGTCTAGAGATGGTGACCCCTACTCATCAATATACACTTTGTTTCGTTGGGCCCACTAATCCTCCAACCAACCTATAGGTCCAGTCACCACTTCATTTCATTTCTCTCTTCTGCACACTTCTTGAGTTTTTTTTTAATTTTTTTTTACAAAAACTCGATTTTAATTCCTCATTAATATTTTTATTTTCAATTTAATTTTTTATAGATTAATTTTTGTAATTTAGTCTCTTATTAATTAAAATTAATCTCTTGCTAATTAAAATTCCTCAAGGAAGAATAAGAACTATAATGAGGGTGAGATTAAAATGTGGGACATTGGTGGAGATGAATGAGATCCATTTGAAGGGGCTAGAATTCTTGAAGTTGCTAGTCTCTCTCTTGATGAACCAGATTTGGAGGCCGATCTTTTCACTGGTGATAGGCAAGGAAATGATGAAATTGAGACTGTTGGAATTTGATTTTTATAATCATCTTTAGGAAGTTGTCATGTTGAACAACTTAAGTATTGCAATTTCTTATTGTGGATGCTGTTTTGGTTGAAAAATTTAAGTTCTTTTCTATGTTTTATGTTGAAATTTGTATGTTTTAATTTTTATGTTATGTTGTCATATTTTATTATGAGATTTTAGTTTATATATATATATATATATATATATATATATGTCATACCCGTATCCTAGTTTTTTGAAAATTTTTGTACCCTGTACCCGTACCGGGTACCGGTACCATACCCGTGCAACGTAGGTTGCAATTGAAATGAGAGAAAAATTGAACTTTGATGAAACCACGGGAAGCAAAACTGTAAGCAAGCCCATATGGCTCATACGTGTGTTTGTGTTACTCAGGTATGTTACTTTAACGAAAATGCCATATAAGTATAAATATAAAATGAATTCTGCAGATATAGCACGACACACACACAGCAAGAAAATCAAAACAAAAAAACAAAAAAAAAACAAAATTGAAAAGTGAAAAATAAAAAAATTGAAGTATCACACTAATGGAAAAGACTAGTAGAGTGGATTACCACAACAGAGGATATTCCAGGAAACAAACCCGCACAGATGACTGCTCGGAGTAGATGCTCCTCATGACTCCATGCATTGTAGGTTTCAGAATTGTGATCAACCAAACCAATATCTTTGAGCAAGTAAAAGAATTGCTTTCGAAGAGACTCAATGGCACTAAGTGTTTGAGAAGAAAGAAAATTTCGCCAACAGTACTCATAACCAGCTTGCTGTGCTTCAGCATCTTTCCAACCCTCATAAGCCCGGACAAGTGCAAGATGATCACTATAATCACGAGCAGCAAACTGGGCTTTGGCAGACTCTGCAAGCTGCATAAAACATGACAGTGAACAATTAAGTACAAAGCCAGGCTCCTCTCTACCTAACACACATTGAAGTTTAATACACATTCTAAAAATTACATTAACCGTAACATATTGATTATGATAAGAGTGATCCAGGCTGATAATGAATGACATAATCACATTTTCGATATGAAAAATGAACCAATGTAAAAGCGCACACACAAAACAAAACAAAAATTAGGAAGCAATGGTTACTCAACTGGATCAACCTAATCAATCAATACAGAGTGCATGCTTGATTTGATAGGTCTAACATACAAAACAAAACAGTATGAATCCATGAACTTGCTAAAGTTTAGTTTCAATAATAATATTCACGAAAACAAGTGGTCTCACTTGATAACATCAAAACTAATAAAATTCACAACCATTTCTAGCAAGAGGAACATCCTATGTCAATTGTCAAGAGGGGGGGCGGGAAGAAATATTAGCAAAAGTCATAACAATAACTTACATCCTTCTTGTCAGACGGCATCACAAATGGATCTCTTACACTAAGACCAGCAACAACAGTCATAATGGGATCTAAACAATTGAAGATAGCTCCCAAAATGAGCATTTTGCCAAGTTTGGGCTCTACAGGAAGCATTGACAACTTGCGCCCTGAAAAGTAACAACTCAATATCAGCAGTGACACTCTGGAATAAATCAAAAGAATGCATTAAAGAGGCTTGGAGAAACCAATGACAGGAGATAGTTTTTTTTAAGAAAATGGTAGGAGAAACTGAGACCAAGATGCAGTGAACTACGAGATCTTTTACCTAGAATTGTCAAATTCTCATCCTCATCTAAGGCCCCAATAATCTTCAAATATTCAACAGCATTTTGAACCTGCAGAATGAAATTAACTGACAAATAATAAATTGAATAAAACGACACTAATGCAAAATGCAGAATGTCTTAAATTCAACGCACACAATTCATTGGAAATAAATTCAAATAATTTTCAGTGCAAGTTCCAAAAACATGTGCAATGAATTTTACCGATAGAGGCTCTGGTGGCTGCAGAGCTCTAGATAAAAACTCAGAGATGCTTCCAAGTTGTAGACTTTTGATTTGCAGACATAAGGACTGCAAAGGTGTTCTTAGAAGCTCTGGCAATTGATAATCAGCAAAAGCATCATAAACACATCTGGGATAGAGATGGTAACATTCACCAGGTTGAACACGACCAGCCCTTCCTCTTCTCTAAAGAGAAGAAATGGAAACTTTCTAAGCAACCAGACAATCCAAATACTTAATACAAATGAATAATATTTTATGTAAGAAAACATTATGAAGCACTGAAGCAGTACATAGACAAGGGAGTTATATATGGCAGCTAAACTACTCAAAAGATGTACGCCAACTTGATAGCAATAATTAAATGTTAACAACCGTTCATAGTACAACTTCAAAGATCCATCAAAAAGCACAGGCGTGAGCATCTGTTTCCAATTGACACATTACTTCCATCTAAATTTTTTAAAGAAAACATCTTTAAAAAAACTGAATAGGTTACACAACCATTCTTGATCACTTTTGTTGAAAACGTGTAAATATATATTGTATTTATGTAGATTCCTTATATAGGCTAACCAAATCATAACTATAATCTTTGTATTTATTTGTATTTATTACCTTAATTCTATATAATGAGCTCTCCGTCGTGTAGTTGAGACACACGGTTTCACAATCTCTATACTTCTGTTTTCTCTCTTTTAACATGGTATCAAAGCCTAAACAGAGGCAATCCTAGAACCGTACACACCCGGTGGGTCCAATGCCCTCCGATGAAATTTTTTTCCGGCCAACCGTATTTCCATTCCAGTTTGTCGACCTTTCTCCCTTGCCGTGACGTCTTTCCGGCATCTCATCTCCCATCTCTGACGTTGCCTCCGCCGTCTGTTGCTGTTCGCCGTCACCCTTTCCCGCCGGCGACCACACCAACGGACTCGCCTCCCTCCGATCTGCCCAACCCCAGAAGCCCGGCCCCAACACCCCAGGAACGCACCCCCACGCGCTGCTCACAGCTGCTGCCAAACAGCAACAAGCGCAACCCTTTCTCCAGCGCGTGACAGCGCGTCCAGCCACCTCTCCGCCGCCGCTTCTCTTGCCTACCTCGTCTCTGCCTCCTCTACACAAATCTGCCCTCAGATCCTTCATCCGACATCTCTGTCCCCTTGTTCACTTGCGTTGAGACTTTTAGGTATCTTGTGGTTTCAGTTTTTGCACCTTGTATTCTGACCCATGGCTAGTTCTACCTCCCCAAATGGCTCTAAAGACAACCCAAAGGCTGAGCCTCTTGTTTTCACAAGTTACCTCAATGCCCCTCTCTCCGCTAATAAATTAAATGGCAGCAACTATGATACTTGGGCTTCAGACATCAAGTCGTGGCTTGAGGGTCAAGGATATGAAGACCACCTCACCACAAAACTTGCCTCTGTGCTCGCGGAAGAACAACCTAGGTGGAAGAAGATTGATAAACAGTTGTGCGTTGTCATCAAGTCACCATTCACTCGTCCTTTAAGCAGATCTTCTGTGCTCAGACCACTTGTGTTTTTGTTTGAGAACAAGCCAAGGTTCTTTACACTGATGACACTCAGCGGCTATATGGGGTTTGTCACAATCTCATGAGTGTTATTGCTCCTCAACAGTTTGATGGACCATGACTACTTACTTGGGAAAGGTTCATGGTGTTCTCCATGATTTCAATGAGTTGCTACCCTCTGCTATTACCCCTGTGAAAGAACTCGAGCAACGCAGCACTTTCTTTATGCTCATGGCCTTGTACAGTTTGCCTCAGGAATATTCTGCCAACCGTGATTAGATTTTGGATTCGCCTACTATCCCTACTCTATCCTCAGCTTAGTCTACTTTGCTCCAGGTCCTGACAAAGCAGCCCTCTGATTTTGTCCTAACCCCGACTTTGATTCATACTTCTGCCCTCGTCTCCTAAAGTGCCAATCGTGGTCGTTCTCACACTGTCGCCTCGGGTAGGCCTCGTCCGAAGAGCACATTTTGTAACAAGATGAGTCATACTGAGGATAGATGTTGGACCAAACATCCATCCTCCACAAGCTGCCAATGTTGCCCAGGCTGTTGTACCTAATTTACCTGAGCCTTCTGCACCACCGACCCCATCTTTGACTGCCTATGCAGACTTTCTGAAATGGTTTGAGCAATAGCAGGCTTCTAACTCTACTACATCTATTGAGCACACTGGTAATGCATTTGCTTGTCTCTCTCAATCACCACCCTTAGGTCATTGGGTCCTTGACTATGGTGCATCTGATCATATCTATGGTAATAAACGTCTTTTCTCCAAACTTTCTAACTCTGGCTATTTACCTATAATTACTTTAGCAAATGGTTCCCAAACATAGCCCCAAAGGATTAGAACTGTCCATCCCATCCCTTCTCTGTCTATTGATTCACAAACAATCTCCTCAGGCTTGGTTTGATTGATTCAGTACTATTGTTCAACAGTTTGGTATGACTCGCAGTGAGGCTAACCACTTTATCTTCTATCGTCATACAATCTGAGGCTGCATCTATTTGATTGTGTATGTGGACGACATTGTTATCACAGGCAACAATTACCAAGGTATAACTCAGATAAAACAGCACTTCTGTCATCACTTTCAGACTAAAGATCTTAACAAACTTCATTATTTCTTGGGAATTGAAGTGGCACAATCCAAGGATGGCATAGTTATCTCACAAAAGAAGTATGCTATGGACATCATTGAGGAAACAGGACTATTGAATGCAAATCCAATTGAAACCCCTATGGATCCCAATGTTAGACTTTTACCGGATCAGGGGGAGCCACTTTCAGACCCAGGAAGATATAGACGATTGGTTGGAAAACTTAACTATCTTATTGTTACCCGTTCAGATATCTCCTTTGCGGTGAGTGTAGTAAGCCAATTTCTAAACTGACCTTGTGAAAGACATGGATATGCAGTGATTCATATTCTCAGATATATTAAGGGAGCTCCAGGAAAAGGCATTGTCTATGAAGACAAAGGACACACTCAGATTGTTGGATACTCAGATGCTGATTGGGCAAGTTCTCCTACTGATAGGAGATCCACTTCTGGTTATTGTGTATCCATTGGGGGTAATTTGATATGCTGGAAGAGTAAGAATCAAAATGTGGTTGCAAGATCAAGTGCCGAAGCAGAATATCAAGTCATGGCCTCAACTACTTGCGAGCTCATTTGGTTAAAACAGCTTCTTAAAGAGCTTTAATTTGGAAACGTTATGCAAATGACTCTTATTTGTGATAACCAAGCTGCATTACATATTGCTTCCAATCCAGTGTTTCATGAGAGGACCAAACACATTGAGATAGACCGTCATTTTATTAGAGAGAAGATTCTGTCTGAAGACATCACCACTAGCCTTGTCAATTCAAATGATCAACTGGCAAATGTTTTTACTAAGTTTTTGAGAGGTCTACGAGTAAACTATATTTGTAACAAGCTTGGTGCATATGACTTATATGCTCCAACTTGAGGGAGAGTGTTGAAAACGTGTAAATATATATTGTATTTATGTAGATTCCTTGTATAGACTAATCAAATCATAACTGTAATCTTTGTATTTATTACCTTAGTTCTATATAATAAGTTCTCCGTTGTGTAGTTGAGACACGCGATTTCACAATCTCTATGCTTCTGTTTTCTCTCTTTTAAAAACTTTTCTAAAGGTTTGTCCTAAAGTTTTCCTAGGTCTTCCTCTACCCCCTTTAATCGGATTATCTTCCATTTGAAAGGAAATAGAAAAATTAATTCTCAAATAATCCAAGTGCTCAAAACTACGTTGAACAATCACAAATACCTGCCGGGCAGCAGCTTTTGAGATCCAAGACGGAAGCAAACAAGGAGTGTTATTTAGTGCATCATATGATGTCTCTTTTGCTTTTCCACAATCAACCACAAAGACAATGTCATTGATGGTAATACTAGTCTCGGCCATATTAGTTGCCAGAACAATTTTCCTCACCCCTCCTTCAGGATTTTCAAATATCAACCTCTGCAGAAGAAAAGGCAAAACAGGAACGCAAGAAAAATTTATGATAGCAAATTAGCAATACATTGCAATGCATAAATATAACTAGAATTATAAGGTGAAACAGAGATGTGATTTATTCAGTTAGAATCCCTCCCCCCCCCCCCAACCCCCAAGAAAAAAAATTGCATTAGGAAGCAAGTCCTTTAAATACTCAATTACTGCTGTAAATTTCATCACCTAAAAAGTGAAAAATGAGAGAGGTTAAATTCATGTTTGACAAGACTTTCTAAAATCTTGTTTCCAAGTTTGATTTAAAAATGTCTTCCCTTCTTTTCTCAAATGAACTGAAAAAGTGTTCCCAGAAACCAATAATAAAGTATTCATTTTTAATACAATATACTTATTTTCAATAAGCTTAAGAGAGGCATTATTTCCAATATTTGAAGAGAATAACCTAGCTATTAGATATCTTGAATTAAATTGTAAACTAGATAGCAACAACTATCTACTGTGGTTTCTTTTCAGTCTATTACTAGGAAGATCACCTGCTCAGAGCTGGCCATGGAGCCATGGCATGCAAGAAGCAATACTCGGCTCTGATCACCCAACAAAGGATGAGCTTGGAGCTGATTCTTCAAAGAGCTTATGTCATCCCAACCAGTCATAAAAACCAAAATAGCACCTGGCCTTCCATTCTTGACAAGGTGGCAAAGCACATGTTCAATAAGGTTAAAACCAATTGAGTCAGGGCACCAGCAAGACAAAGACTCCCGAGCGCGTGGGCTGTATCCCTTAAAGTCTGCAACTTCCAGTGCATCCTATACAAAATCATAAAGTGAACAGAATTAGCCCAAAAGAACAAAAACAAAAACAAAAAACAAAGCTTTCCAGCAAAACTTGTGCACCTCAACAGCAGAAGCAATCTGGCTTTTTCTTTTTCTGAAAGCTTGAGCTTGTTTCTGCATTTTCCAAGTTTTTTCTTGACCATAGTCATCAATTTGATTATAAGGAGTCAACCGATATCCAGTCATTTCCAGAATATCCTCAAGAAAATGTGCTCGAACTGGATATGTAAAACCCTAGAAATTGCACAGGTCCACAAAAAATCAAAAGGCAAATAGAAATGAGTTTTGCGTATCTTTCAAATCATCAGTAAGTTAATATATACTTGTATAGGCACCAAAGCAGTAAAATGTGAAATTGCCATATACTAGTTTGTGAAAAGATTAACAAGCACCAAGTATTAAAACATGACTGAAAAATAAGCTGTCCAATTTTTTTGTTTTTTGATAAAAGAAGAAATTTATTAAGACGAAGAGAAGATGATTACAAAGACAAAATAAGATGTCTGTTTGTTTAACATCTTACACAAAAATGAGCAATGAGTAAATATGCCAAAGAATTCCAACCAGTGCTTTTCTTTTAACAGCTAACTGGTTGGACTGCTACAGTGCACAGTTTTTACTTTTTAAAAGCTTATGCAATCATTATACAACAACAATCAAGCCTTTTCCCACTAGGTGGGGTCGGCTACATGGATCAGACGACGCCATTGTGTCCTATCATGAACTAAGTCTTCAGAAAAGTCATTCAAATCTAGATCTTTTTTAACCGTTTCACCTATAGTCTTTCTTGGTCTTCCTCTACCTCTAGCTATTGGGCTATTCTCCATCTGATCTACTCTTCTTATAGGGGCTTCTAAGGGTCTTCTCCTTACATGTCCAAACCACCTAAGGCGAGATTCTCCCATCTTTTCCACAATAGGTGCTACCCCTACTTTCTCTCTAATGCATTCATTCCTAATCCTATCTTGTCTAGTATGGCCACACATCCAACGCAACATCCTCATCTCCGCGATACTGATCTTGTGCTCTTGTTGGCTTTTTACCGCCCAACATTCAAGTACTATACAACATTCGGGCCTTATAATTTGTCAGCGGTAAAATTTACCCTTAAGCTTGAGAGGCACTTTCCTATCACAAAACTCCCGAAGCACACCTCCATTTCATCCATCCAAATTTGAATCCTATGGTTTACATCTCCTCATCTCTCCATCATTTTGTATGATGGATCCAAGATACTTAAACTGTGTAACTTGTGGTATGGTATGATCTCCAATTTTTACCGCTAAGCTAGCATTAGCATGTTTCTTACTGAACTTATGCAATCATTATCTAGAGAGAAAAATCAACATGTGCAGAAAAAATGAATATCACTGGTCACTGACAAGTTCATAAAATCACATGATAGGTACCAGAAAATGAAGAGTAAGAAATGGATAAAAACACTGGTATATTGATTAATCTCTGGAAGATATCAAGTTGATATCAATTCCAGTAATGTTGTTACAGCTTCTGGGAATGTAGAAAGAAAACAGAAACAAGGATGAGCAAATTAGAGAATGCTCAATTCTCTCCCAAGTCCAAGCCAATTCCAACCTAACCTCCGTATGCTAACCAACCCACAAGATATACCCTTTCTCTCAACAGAATCCGCACCCCACTACTCCCTGCCAGCTCAGCAAGTTAGTTACAATTAAGACCCTTTTTTTTTCTCATTTTCAGGGCCCAAACATTTCCTTCTAGAATAAACCTTAGTTGCTGCCCATTTTTTTCTTGGGTTCCTATCAACACTTCCCCCTCCCCCCCCAAAAGACTCACCTTGTCCTCAAGGCGAAATTCAGGAAAATTCTCTTGGTTAGAGGTCATTGGTTCCCAAGAACTTTCAAAATCAGGTAGATCTTGCCCTTTAATCAAAACCTTTATTTCTCCTTCTTCATTCTTCCGGTGGTCTATGTCATCAACTGGCTGCACTTTCAATTCCCAGTTTTTAACTAGAAAGGACGGCAATGATTGCAATTTTGATAGGAACTTGTTCTCAAGGTGAAGGTTTGGGTAGAGGTCTTGTAGCAGCTGAAAGAAATTTCCACCGAGGTCCCATTGCTTGAAGCCTAATGACCAATTGATGTTGGAAGCACAAGAGCTTCCACCTGGGTCCCATTGACTCATTAAACTAAAGGTCTGTATTCCCCAAGCAGGAAAACCACCAACACCATAAGCATATCAGGAGAGCACCAGAGACGAGCAACTTCACCAACTTGCATACCAATCACACCTTCATCTCACCCTTCGATAACAGAACCTTGCTCGATTTTGAAAGTGAAAGGATTCTACCCTAGATCCTTTGTGCTCCAAAACTTCTGAGAAAGGTCACCATTTTTCTCATAACTAGTATGGTGAACAGTGATGCTCTGACCGAGAACTGGCTTGGGACCAGTTCCGGGCCTCACCACTTGCTTCTCCACTCCCATCTCTAATTCTCTTCTTTCTTCGCCTATTCCCTGGATCCTGCGTGGGGGCACCAAAAACAGAGAGCAACTGATAGAATTTTTAAAGGATTGGGTCACTATTAAGCTCCATCTTCTCAGCCTAATTCCTTCCCAAAAGGCCTAGTCTCCTTCTTTAATGAATTGGGTCTGGCTCCTTAAGTCAAAAAATAAGCCCAACCTTTGCAATTTCCTCTCTGTCTTCATCTTTAAAACTCCTGTAATTTGCTCATTTGATTGGGCCTGGCCCTTGCCCCTCGTTCCTTCTCTTTCCCATTCACGATGCTTCTCATTGCAGCAGCCATGTTTGCTTACACCTCAACTACCTATCCCTCAGTTGTCGAATGAGGATCTAGATTTTGAGGTTCTGGCAGCGGATGCTTGGCCGACGTGCATGAATTCGCCACCTCAGTTGCAGTAGATGACCCATCCGCTTGGTGTCTCTCCTCCGACTCATCCCAGCCACCACCCTCACAACGTCCGTCGAGGCCATTGCCCAAGCCACCACCCTTCTTGCCTCCAAGACCACCACCCTCACAGCGTCCATTGACGCTTCTGCTCTAGCTGCCACCCATTTCCAGCGACATGTCCCTATTAACTCCTTCTCTTCTCACATTTGTTGGTCTGAGCCAATGATCGGAACTTAATTTTTCCTTCGACCCAGACTTGGACAACTCAGGCATCTCCTCCCCTGTGCGACACCTTGGGTCAGAGACCATCTCTAACTTTGACCCATGACCTGTTGTTGGAGTGGTTTGGTCTACACCAAACAGACCTGCACTGCCACCTTTTCCTTCACCTTCCCCGTTGATCTCCTCCTCCATAACCACCATCAATTTCCCCCGCATCTCCTCCTCCCCTCCGTCTACAGTGGCTTGGAAACGGTAAACCACCACTACGTCAGCACCTTCATCTTCAGTCTCGACCTCTTCCTCTTCTTGGCCTCTATCTTCTCCAACTGTTTCAATTCTAGTTTTGGGCGATGAACTGAACCCACTCGACTATTGTGCTTCCCGTCTTCACTATCCTCCTCATCTTGGTGGTTGGATGACTGCCGATGTTGGGATCGTCCCCAGGTGTATTTCCGGTTGCTCCCTTTCAGCAATTGTTTAAGTTCGTCCAACTAGGAACAACTTTTGTTCCTCCATTCTTGCACACTCCTCTCCAAATTCTCCACTCTTGACTCCATTGCAGCTCACGTAGTCACCATACACAGCTCCCAGAATCAGGAGCTTTGATACCAGTTGATAGGTACCAAAAAATGAAGAGTAAGAAATGGATAAAAGCACTGGTATATTTCAAGCTACGTTGCATGGGTATGGGTACAATACCTGATCCATCGGTACACAAAAATTTTTAAAACACTAGGTGCGGTGCGTCATATATATATATATATATATATATATATATATATATATATATATATATTTTATATATATATATATATATATATATATATATATATATATATATATATATAATACTAAAAAAATCTAAAATCTCACACAATAAAATATGACAACATAACATAAAAATTAAAACACACAAACCCATGCCTAAATGAATAATTAGTGTTAAAAAAATGCGTTAATCACTAATAATGTGCACAGAACAAATTAAAAAAAATGATAAGATCGAAGAGACAATGTGAAAATAAAATGTTAATATATTTAATGAAAATAAGAAAAAGGAAAGAAAGAGGTGGGTTCCTTACAACCAACGCATCTTGTTTGGTTTTGGTTCAGAGCTAGGTTTGGTTGAAGACTATATGCGGATAAGAACGACCCCTACCCTCTTGCTCATCTTTCTCTCTCTAAAACGCCATCTACCGCCTCCCAAGTCTTCTCTACTTCCCAAACTCGTAACTTCAAAATATACCTCTTCTCTCTGCTTCTCTTCACTTTCTCTTTCTCAAAAAAAAAAAAAAATCTCCCCTACCCTTTTACATTTTTTTCCAAACACACACAAACTGTATCCAACTACTTTGTTCAAGTTGGCGATCGAAAACCAAGACACCACTGTCTGAATCTGGTCATTGGAGTTGCAGTCGCCGGAGTTGGGTCCTTGGAGCGCCGCTCGGGATAGAAGCGGAGAAGAGTGGTCGTCTAGTGCTAGAGTTGGGTCACGTGAGGTTGCTAGAGCTAGGTCACTCGAGGTTGCTAGTCGTTGGAGCTGCAGTCGCCGGATGTTTGGAGCTGCAATCGTCGGGTCCTTGGAGCACCGCACCAAGGTAAAAGCAGAGAGAAGAGTGAGTGGTCATCTCTTCGAATGGGTTAGGGGTGAAAACTTCAAACCAAATACCCATTTTGGTTGAAACGACCGTGTTTTGGGAGAAATTTGGTGGAGCCATACCTAGCCGTTGGTGGAGTCGTACCCAGCCGCACCGAAGCCGTACCCAAACTCTAAATAAAAATAAATAAATTGGGTATGTACCCGGCTCGTACCCGTACCCATGCTTCAGAGATATCAAATTGATATCAATTCCAGTAATGTTGTTACAGCTTCTAGGAATGTAGAAAGAAAACAGAAACAAGGATGAGCAAATTAGAGAGTGCTCAATTATCTCCCAAATCCAAGCCAATTCCAGCCTAGCCTCTATATGCTAACCAACCCACAAGATATACCCTTTCTCTCAATAGAATCCTCAACAGAATCCCCACCCCACTACTCCCTGCCAGCTCAGCAAGTTAGTTAAAATTAAGGCCCTGTTTGTTTTTTTTTTCTCATTTTCAGGTCCCAAACATTTCCTTCTAGAATAAACCTTAGTTACTGCCCATTTTTTTCTTGGGTTCTTATCATCACATCAGAACAAATATTTTGACTACTGAAATACAATGGTATAATAACACTTATTAGGATGAAACTAATTGAACTTTAACACAGATTACAAAAATGAGTATCCTGAGCTTACAGGAATATGCATAGTTGGAGCACCATCAAAGTAGGAGGAGAAAAGCTCAGCATTTAAGGTTGCACTCATCAAAATTAACCTTAAATCAGGACGACGAGGAAGAAGATCCTTCAGGACAATGAGAAGAAAATCTGACAAAAGTGAAAACCAGTGATAAGTATCATATTAAATAGAATAAAACAACAATGGAATAAAACAATTATGTAGCTACCTTCATTCATTCCACGTTCATGAATTTCATCAACAATAACATGAGTTACACCATTTAAATTCCTATCCACAAGTAGTCTCCGCAATAATACACCTGTAGTGCAGAAAAGAAGACGAGTATCCCTTCCTTTCATACCTTCCAGACGAACTTTGTAGCCAACCTTTCAGAAGGGAAAACATGCAGAGAATTTAAGTTAATCAGTTAGGCATATAAGTTGAAGTACTTCAACCATCAGCAAGCTAAAAAGGTCCAGAAACTAACAGATTCTCCCAAATTCTCGCCACGTTCTGCTGCAACTCTTTCAGAAACAGACATAGCAGATATTCTTCTAGGTTGAGTACAAATTATGTTACATACAGCTCCACGTGCAGCTTCAATCTCAGATTCTAATATGTATTGAGGA
The DNA here is from genome assembly GCA_029884605.1 of Ormosia emarginata. Classification (NCBI taxonomy): domain Eukaryota; kingdom Viridiplantae; phylum Streptophyta; class Magnoliopsida; order Fabales; family Fabaceae; genus Ormosia; species Ormosia emarginata. Next base: position 6,364,248 of record JAQQTP010000059.1, on the reverse strand, counting down.
AGTTGTGTGGTCTTACCACAACCAGTTTCACCTGAGATAACAACAACCTGCAAATTTTCATTAATGAGACCAATTAATATAAATTATCAATCAGCACAAGCATATTGGTATTCAGAGTCTCAACAAGAAATAGACCTTCAAAAGAAAATATTACCATTTATATTACCCGTTCTAAATTAGTATTTGCTCAGAAACTATAAATTGTGTCAATTTGATGGTTAGCCTTTGACAGCTACAACATATAGAAATACTGTCTGTACGATTCTATTCTTGTAAATTTTGCTAAAGCATATTGCACTTAATATATTTGTAATTTAATTTATAACCTATGACTAAATTTGTTACATTTGTTTGATAATTGTCCAAAAACGTGTGTTCCAGTGTCAATATCTCTCCATGTGTCCTTAGTCATCCTTCACCCTAATCTCATATTGAACTCACTACAAAAAGGAAAATCGCTAGAAGCTACAAACAGTGAAAGTTGATTCATGTATTGCAAAGTATCAATCATGGATTGTTGCATAGTTACATTCAAAAGTCATGTCACATGCCCACTTGATTAAATATGTAATCTAGTTCATGCCCATGCAAAAGCTCCACATATTTCAGTAAGTATTGTAATACAACAGTGATGCGCTGCACACTACGAAAATAGAGACCAAAATTTTGTAGTCGAGGTATAATCAATGTTGGTTGAGCGTATAAAACATTGTTTTAGATGTCCTGAATTATCCATGACCCACAGCAATTTTCAAGAGTAAGCAAAATTGACTCTAATTCACAAGCATAAACTATAAACAATACAATGGTGTTTTATATAAAGGATCTTACATGGGCATCAAATTCCAAAGCCTTAAGCCTTCATTTTTCTTTTGAAGAAGAAGAAAATAAATTTTCATTGAAGGAAAGTAATAATAAATTACAAAAACATAGAGGGCACCATTTTTCCTTTTTCACCTGATTCTCTGAAATGACTTTCAAAAATGCATCCTTCTCTTTGAATGCAGGAAGACTTCTACGAAATTCAAGCATCTTTTGCCCTTCAGGACACTCCTACGGATAAACCAGCATCTGTTATAACATTTCTGAAGGCTAAAACAATAACAAAAGACATTCATATACAGAAAATGTCACTGATAGAGAGATCAACAAACAGCTGACATCATGATGTATCAATGTCAGAAACCAGAAACCATGAATTATAATTATCAGATATAGATCTAGAATATTCAATCATTGCTTATTAATCAGAAAGTTGGAACAATTGCAATTAAATAAACAGGGACAGGGCTACACTATAAGATTTTTACAATTTATAGCTTTCATAAATTCGCAACCACACTATGAATGTGATTTAGATCAAACTAGTAATTGCTAGTGCAACAAGCACATTTTTTCTCCACAATTTCCAAAACATACAAATTAAACACCATTGAGTACTTAAAAAAAGGAAATGCAAAATTACTGAAATGCCACCTGAGACTATAATGGCAAATGAAATGCACTTCAGACTGGGAAAGTTAATAAACCTGCCAATCTTGTTGCTGATTACGCAGTTGCAAACTTCTTCGTCGAAGGATTTTCTCCTTGACAACACTATTATGGGTCCTGGGCTCTGGCTGCTCATAAATTCCTTCATCGGAAGGAATGCTTCTAGCATCACTTGATCTATGCAAGGAATCATCAAAAGAACCTAACCTGTTTGTAGCATTTTGTGAAAGATGGGCACGGAGATGAGTATCTACTTCTCTATGAACTCCAAATGGTAAGATTACCTGCAACAGCGTAGAAAAATCAGTCAATCAGAATACAAACATCAGAGAGGACAGAGAATTTACCAAACATCACAATTTTCGTAGTGTTAAAACAATTAAGAAGGCTGTTGTCTTCTAATAACTCTTAGGCCCTGTTTGGTGCTTGGAATTGTGCTAAAATATTAACCTTGGAATTGGAATTGGGACACTAAATTCTAAATTTCCTGTTTGTTATCCATTTAGACTTAGAATTCCAATTCCTTATCACAATTCCAAGGAATTGAAAAACAACTAAATTAAACCCTTCCCAATTCCTAACCCTGACCCTAAAACTTTCAATTCCAAGAAAGCAATAATTAATATTCACTTCGCATCCTACACTTCACAATTATAACCTACGTTAAAGAAAACAGCCATGGCCACCTAAGTTTGATACTTTGAAAACCATGTTATTCACCAACCTCTACCACCATTTGCATCATCGTTGCCATTTCCACTGCCACTGTCACCAAACCCCTCCACCACTACTGTCACCAACACCACCACTGCCACAATCGCCACCATCGTCACCACCCCCACTCCAACAATCACCACCACCAACAACTACTACAACACAGTCTTCACCGGCATCACTGATGTTGTCATCATCAGTGACATCTCCACCCCATGCTAGCACCACCATAATAAAATATTAATTTGGTTATTATATCTATTTAATTAAAAAAATTTGGCAAACATAGTTTTAAAAAATCTTCATGATGCAACCAAAGTACCTATCAATAAAATTAGAGTTTAACTCAAGTATAATTTTATTTTTCTGATTCTTTGTGTAGTTCAAACATATCTTAATATTGTGAACTAATTCCATTTCTAGAATCGAAATTACAATTGTGATTCAAAAACTCAATTCCAATTATGTAGTCAGATAAGGTATCCTCTAAAAGCAGTTTTCTTCACCCAAAGCTGTTGGTTCACCAGATTCATTCAGTTAATCAAGGTTATGCATAAAAAATTCTTCACAAGTTCTTAAAGAGGAAGAAGAAGCAGCTTTTCCTTTATACAAGAATCCAAAGGACAGAAAGGAAAACTTCGATGCAAGGTGATACCTCTCTTTGTGGACGCTTATCATCCAGATCAGGGCGGTAATTTGGTAGAGGTGCTTTGCTAAAGACAACAACTTTTGCATATTGTCGGCTGCCAAAGTAAGTTTTATTCAGAAATTTAACACAAAAAAAAAAAAGCAAGAGAAACTTTAAACGATGCTAAAGTTAAGAAAGATACAAATATAAACCCATCCTTGTAGCTAAAGTTGAAAGTTGCTCAAAATCACGCCGGTCCTTTTTCTCCCTGGACACAACTTCTTGCTCATCTTTATTGCGTAGAAGCATGGTCAGCTTCCATCTCCACTCATCAATGTTTTCGAGGGTTGAATCACCCTAATAATCAACAGCAGCAAGCAAATACATTAGTCAGGGAATAAATTACCAGCCAACCAACTAAAGCAACTTCTCTTCTTATTCTTAAGCATGAAATCACTTTCTCCATTACTTTGTGAATTAAGATAATCTTATCATTCACCCAGGGAAGAAATTTTAATTACACCAGATGCACATAAAGTGCAGCCCGCCAGGTGCAACAAATACTATTTAACAGCAAATAGAAAGCACAAATTCAATTCACCAGAAAAATAAAAAAATAAAAAATAAAAATCCAACCTTCAATCTAGTCTAGGAATAATTAATACCATCAGGGTACGTTTCTAGCTTTGAAGCTAAGTTTACCACAAAGTTACACTTATCTTCTTTTCCAGAGTTAAACACAATTCATGTATCACAATCAAAGCAATCAAAAATACTAAAATAATAAAAAAAATTAAAAACAGCAAATTAGCAGTTTTCTAACTTTATGCAAGTGTCATGAAACTAACCGATTGTTGTTGAGGCTGAGAGTGAGAAGAGCCAAATTCGATATCGGAATCATCATCACTAGAGAAGTCCTGATAGGCAAAACGACCATAACCGGAGCTCTGCTGGTGCCAAAACGGCAAAGCAACGGTCCTCTGCCTAAACCCCGCACCACGTTTGTCGTTCCAATTATCCAGCTCAACCGCCCCGGTAGGCGCCACCGAGCAGGACGTGACCCGAAGGCCAAGGCGAGAGGTTATCCTCTTCGGGGACAGGTGGAAACCCCTGAGGCCAATTGCAATTGGTTGGGAGGGAAGAGAAGCTGTTAGAGGAGTGGACCTGAGGGACATGGCGGTGAGGACAGGAGTACAAGTGACTCTGAATCTGAATCTGAATCTGAGATAGCCCTGAAATATGGCTGAGTATGGCATGGCGAGAGTGAAATGGAGGTTCAGTTCAGTCGGAGTTGCAGCGTCAGCGTGTGGTTAACATTAGCTTACTTCGACGCTCTCACTAGGTTGAGGAGCATTGGCCTGCACTGCGCAGAGGTTTTACATCCCTAAATCCCACGCTCCTTATATATTTTCTTTTTTATATAAATCAATTTTTGCTTCTATAAAAAAATATCAAATTACATAAAAATTTAAGAATTGGTTTAAGCATTAAAAAAAGTAATATTTTTATACATTTATATTATTTTTTAACGATAAAAGCATTTTTCCCAAATGAAAAAAAAAGTATTTTTATATCACTTTTGAACAAAGTCACACTTTCAGTATTCATAAATTAAGAGTTCACATTAACAACTGTGTTTAGTTCTTGTTAATGTTAATCTAAAATTTAAATAAATAAAGACATATTTTCTTAGCATCTATATGTTTTAGATTCTTTTGCTTGTAAATATGAATTTGTATAGAATTTAAAGAGCTTTGATTATTAGATTAGGAACACTCTTATAAACCTTTTTTGAAGGGTCTCTCACTCGTTTGGTGGCGAAAAAAAATTAAAAAAAATTATTGACCAATATAATCTTTGAAAAAAAGGAACTCATGAAATTGCCAGAGTTCATTACCATTTTCATCATTCACATCCCTTATTTCCTTAACACTATGTTTAGATTGATGGAGTAAGGTGATTAGTAATGAAGTGGAGTGGTGAGAAGAGTATAATCTATTGTTTAGTAGTTTTTTAAATAATGGAGTAAGATGATTAAAGATGAGAATCCAAACTACTTTATACCATTCAAAATTCTCAATTTTCATACTCCTAATTAGGGGAGTTTGAGATGGAACATTTTTATCTCTTTTATTTTATTTAGCAACCTACTCCACTTCATTAATTACTATAGTATCTTCCAAACAATTGAGAGGAACTCTCCTTCAAAACTTCTAAACAATGGAGTGATATGTTTTTACTTTTTCACTTCATCCCTTTTCAAATCACTCCATTATGAATCACTACACTTTGTACGTGTTTGTAATAATTGTGAAAATTAGATTATTTCAATAATCGATTATTGTATAAATTTTTTTTATTATAATCGATTATAATATCAATTTTATGTTTAGATATTTTAACTCAAAAATAATTTTAAATTAATATGTTTCATTTGGATGTAAAAAAAATCAATTTTATGAATTAAATTATCAAAAAGGAATTGGTTTTGGGTTAAAGATGACATTATTTTGGTTGTTGGATGGCCCAACGTAATAGGGGCATATTCATAAAAAAAATTGAAAGCTAACAACTTTTAAAAATAATGCTCGCCAAATAAATTTTGCTCCAACAACTTTTTACAAAGAAAAAATTTGTTGATTTCACACATTCAAAAAGTCAAACACGATTCAACAATACCTAATAACTTTTTTTTTAGTAAAAAAACTATTGAATGTGTGAAAACATCCAAACCAAACACACACTTCATCATCTTCAAAACTCCTAAACATAGCTTAACCTAAAAACCAAAATCCTTTAGAGACACAACATAACATACCCTTTGTAGACCATCCTTAACTTCCCAAAGGAAAAATATTAGGTTGGGAAAAACCTTCGTAAATTCCTCTATGAAATTAATAGCTACATCCTAAAAACACACAACCTTACTTGTACCTCTCTTGAAATTCTTCCAAAACAATTCATCCCACAACAATGCTCATGCCCTCCTCTCACAAACCAACCATCCTTCAACAAGTTCAAACAAATAAATCTTTCAATATTCTCAAGACCTTTTTTCTAGCGGCAATCCACTTACAAATGGCATGAATTTCGAAGACAAATCATGATGGTATTTAGGATATGGGCCATATGACTCAAACGAGTACAAAAACTACAATCTTTCTCCCAGCCAAAACAACATGTGAAGAGACTACCAACAGTTAGAGAAACATGTGAAAGGTTTTCTCGTATTGTCAACTCCTGTATGATAAAGTATACGTCATTTCCTATGCATCGTTTGTAAAATAATTTTCATTAGTGCCAAGTGGCCCATATAAGTGATAAGTGTCTTATGCAAAAGTCTAGAGACCTATGCATGTGCTACGATGTGTGCTAGTTATCTTTGTTGTATTACTTTTATTTTATGTCAGCCTTGAAAAAGCATATGTTATTCTTTTATGTATTAGCTTATAATACTAAGTTCTTACCTATATAAGTACGGAAGCTCACCGTTTGTAATCAGAATGAAATTTTCCTTCTATATGACTAAATTTCTTCTAAATCATCCATTTTTCTTGAAAACTAGATTCATTGAGCTTGTACCATAGAACTTTCAATATGTAAGTATGCTTTGCACTTGCTTCTAGCTAAAGAACATGTATACTTGTTTCAAGATGTGGATCAGAAAGCATAAAAGCTAAAGATCAATGTTATGGTCTTTTTTGTTATAATTTAGTTAAACTTCATGAGAAACTTAACCATAATATCTTGTTAATGACCGTGAAACGGTCTTTATTAATCTTAGTTGTGAATCAAAGCTTAACTATTAATAATACTTTTATATTCAATATATTTGTTTGGCTCTAATAAAAAGATGATAAAAAAAACTTCAAAAAATGTCTAATTGCTATAAGATTTGGAATAAATATTATACTACTTTTTTCCTTTAAACAAACAGTTAAATTTTATGACTCAAACTAAGGGAGTGTTTGGAAAATATTATTCTCATCCGTTCACCTTTTTTTTTAAAAAAAGTTATTGTAATAATATTTAATTATATTTAATAAAATCAAATTTAATTTTTATATGAAATTTAATGTATTTTAATAATTTTTTATAATATTAAAATTTTAATTTATAATTTTAAATTTTAAATTATTCTTTATACTTTAAAATATAAATATTATTTTGTTATTAATTAAATAATTTTTTTAATTATTTTATATATATTTTAATAATTTAATATATAAAAATATTTTTTATATCATCTAAATAAAATAAATTAACTTAAAATTATTTTTTAATTAATATATTAAAAAATAATTAATTATTAAATAATTAAATTTTCACAATTTAATTATTAAAATAATTAATTATTAAAATAATAAAATTTTACAACTATTCCAAACATTCACTAAGTTAGCAAGACAAAAAAAGTTAAAAATAAACCAGCAGGAAAACTCAAAGTCAAACAGTCAAACCCCTACACTTCTGCTAAAACAGGCGAATGAATCGCGCATCCAAAGCCAAAACCCCTACTGAAGTCTCTAAACCGAACAACACAACAGCACTGACTCATTCTCTTTTCTCAAATCTAGGGTTTTCCATCTCCACAGTTTCGTTTCGATTTTCGAAGCATTAGGGTTCGCACTTCGCACTCTCACTCTGCATTTGCATCATCATCATCAATGGCGCTTCCCCAGCAGGGATCCTCGAAAACAGAGTCCTACGTCGACAACAAGCGCAAGCAAGACATCCGCCACGCCAACATCGTGGCCGCACGCGCCGTCGCCAACGCAGTCCGCACCAGCCTCGGCCCCAAGGGCATGGACAAGATGATCTCCACCTCCTCCGACGAGGTCATCATCACCAACGACGGCGCCACCATCCTCAACAAAATGCAAGTCCTCCAACCCGCCGCCAAGATGCTCGTCGACCTCTCCAAGTCCCAGGACTCCGCTGCCGGCGACGGCACCACCACCGTCGTCGTCATCGCCGGCGCCCTCCTCCAGCAATGCCTCCTCCTCCTCTCCCACGGCATTCATCCCACGGTCGTCTCCGATTCCCTCCACAAGGCCTCCCTCAAAGCGCTCGACATCCTCGCCGCCATGGCCGTCCCTGTCGAGCTATCCGACCGCGAATCACTAATCAAATCCGCCGCCACCTCCCTCAACAGCAAGGTGGTCAGCCAATACTCGACGCTGCTGGCGCCGCTAGCCGTCGATGCCGTGCTCTCCGTCGTGGATCCCGAGATGCCCGACATGGTCGATCTCCGGGACATCAAAATCGTGAAGAAGCTCGGTGGAACCGTCGACGACACCGAGCTCGTGAAGGGGTTGGTGTTTGATAAGAAGGTTAGTCATGCTGCTGGTGGACCTACCCGAATGGAAAATGCGAAAATTGCTGTGATTCAGTTTCAGATTTCGCCGCCAAAAACTGATATTGAACAGAGTATTGTGGTGAGTGATTACTCTCAGATGGATAGGATTTTGAAGGAAGAGAGGAGTTATATTCTTAGCATGATTAAGAAGATTAAGGCAACTGGTTGTAATGTGTTGTTGATTCAGAAGAGTATTTTGAGAGATGCTGTCACTGATTTGTCTTTGCATTATCTTGCTAAAGCTAAGATTTTGGTGATCAAGGATGTGGAAAGAGATGAGATTGAGTTCATTACTAAGACTCTGAATTGTTTGCCCATAGCAAACATTGATCATTTTCGTGCTGAGAAGTTGGGTTATGCGGAGCTTGTGGAGGAGGCTTCTCTTGGGGATGGCAAGATTGTGAAGGTCACTGGGATTAAGGATATGGGAAAGACCACGACCGTGCTTGTTCGCGGATCGAACCTGCTGGTGATAGATGAAGCGGAGAGGAGTTTGCATGATTCTTTGTGTGTTGTTAGGTGTTTGGTTGCCAAGAGGTTTCTGATTGCCGGCGGTGGTGCGCCGGAGATTGAGTTGTCGAGGCAATTGGGTGCCTGGGCGAAGGTGTTGCATGGGATGGAGGGTTACTGTGTTAAAGCATTTGCAGAGGCGCTTGAAGTCATTCCTTATACTCTAGCTGAGAATGCGGGTTTGAACCCGATCACAATTGTTACTGAGCTGAGGAACCGTCATGCACAGGGTGAGATTAATACTGGAATCAATGTGAGGAAGGGTCAGATTACGAACATCTTGGAAGAGAATGTGGTGCAGCCATTGCTAGTAACCACGAGTGCAATCACCTTGGCAACAGAGTGTGTGCGGATGATTTTGAAGATTGATGACATTGTAACAGTGAGGTAGATTGAACAGTGACAGAAATTTGGAGAAAAATTGAATCATATCTTATGTCTTTCTTGCTTTAATTTAAGTTGGTAATTTATGTTTTTTTAGTGACTTTGGTTAAGTAATTTTGACTTACTTTGGCTGATTGTTATTCACAATTTTGGATGTCCTTGTGATGCTTTCTGAAGTCATCAGAAACCCTTCTACTTAATGTGCATTGGGAGTTCAATTTTTTGAGAGCCATTGCTACTGATAATGTGTTAATGTTCATATGTCTTTCCCTTCCCATAACCATACTTGTATATCTGTATGTGACTTTGAGTTGAATGGGTGCTTATTTTGTAGTTATTCTCGCAGCAAATATTTTTTTTTATATATAAATTCAGATACAAATATTGTGTAATGTAAAGCACACGGACACTTGCTTCCAACCGACCAAATTTGATCTTGTAATCAAAGTGTCACTGAAATTGGCTTCTCTTGAATGTACCACCAGGCCTTATACCTTAAGCCAGCTTTGCCTCGGGTCCTTGACTCTAATAACTAAGATTAATGAGAAATTCACTTAATCTTACACAATTTGAGATGCTGCTAACAGCTGGGCTATATACACCACTGGTTGTGCAGATACTTCACCAGAACTAGATAGTCTGTATCTGTCAACGGGTAGATATGTCAAGGTATGTCTTTAGGAGCTGCATCAGATTCTTTATTTTCTTCTTCAGCATCGAGCAAGGGCTTTATTAATGATGCCTTCTCTGTGTTAGTCACCTTCTTTTCTTTGGTTTTGCCCCATAGGACTAGGTGCACGATAAAAACTGCACCAATAACCCTGTGATAAAATTTGAATACATTAGGAGGGCAGATTTTGTAATTTCAAAAGAAAAAAGAAGAAACTTTTTAATGACTCTGATAAGTACCCAAACAAACACAATAACAGAGAAACTAACACAGCAAGATAAACTGAATTACTGGTTGATATCAAGGTGATATCAGAACCAGATTTGTTGTATATTCTGGAAAATATGTAAAACTGAGTATAGAGAATGAGAGAAAAGAAGAAAGATAATTCTAGACAAATGTAGAGTGTCTAGTCTCTCTTAATGTCCAAGTCAATCCTTGCCTGCCTCTCATTTTCCCTCTCCCCTTACATATATACCCATTCATCAGAATTACATCCTCCACTCACACACTACCAGCTCATTAGGTAGTTATATCTAAGGCAGTGTTTGTTTTCTCAATTCCTCAACCTAACTCCCTTGCATTTTGGCGCTTCCTTCCAAAATAAACCTTAGTCATTCTTGGGTTCCTATCAACACTTCCCCCCCAAAAACTCATCTTGTCCTTAAGGTGAAATTTAGGAAAATTCTCTTGGATGGAGGTCATTGGTTCCCAGGAACTTTCAAATTAGGTAGATATTGCCCTTTAATGAAAACCTCTATTTCTCCTCTTTTTTCATTTTTCCGGTGGTTTATGACATCAGTTGGCTGCACTTTCAATTCCCAATCTTCAGTTAAAAAGGATGGCAAAGGTTGGTATTCTGATAGGAACTTGTTCTCAAGGAGAAGGTTTGGGTAAGGGTCTTGTAAGTTGTAGCAGTTGAAAGAAATTTCCACCGAGGTCCCATTGCTTGGGAAAGTCTGGGCACAAACCCTGTCTCACACCCGAGGCAGCTTGTAGTGGAGTTATGGTATCATATGGTACCTTTGTTGTCCCTAGTTCGCACAGTACTATGGAAAAACTGAACACGTCTGTTTTCTGATCATACGACTGATGGTTTATAACCTTTGGTGCCATCCATCTATGTGTTCCAGTTTCTGTTGTCATCACGTCCCCCTGATTTAAGAACTGAGCAATTCCAAAGTCTGCTACTTTAACAACATTATGTGTATCCATCAAAAGATTTGCCGTCTTTAGATCCCTGTGAATTATGTTGTTTCTGTGCAAGTACTCCACACCCTTGCCAACATCAATCACAAACTTTAGTAATGGAGACAACTCCAAGACATTATGATTTTTGTGCAAGTAATCATACAGACTTCCTCCAGGCATATACTCTGTTACTATGCACAAATGTGGAGACTTTGTACATGCACCAATAAAGCGAACAACTTTTTTTATAATGCACCTACCTCAGAATTGCCACTTCTTGAGCAAACTCATCCTCTAAAGCATCATTCAATTGCTTATATCTCAAAACCTTAATAGCAACATCTTGACCAAAATAAACTCCATGATAAAAATCTCCACATGATCTTGATGGTATTCTTTCTCCTATCTTTAATAACCCCCTCTCTATTTTCCCATCTCTAGATGTTGCTTCTGCTGCTAAGTTTTTTTCCACAGTTGAGTGAGAATTTGAAGAATGAGACCATGAACCCTCACTTCTTGCAACAACTTTTTCCATAGCATCATACAAACCAGTTGTTTCCTCTTCTGGCCATCCATCCACCACAAATACGTCAAGGGAGTAACTATCAGTTGTGGGAAAAACATGTGCTTCACGAATGTTAAGCCGAATATAGGACAACAAAGCCGACAATTGGCTTAAAAGCTTTGGCTTGTCAACAGTGGAAAATATTACTTCATGAATTAGGACATTTGAATGTTCCTACCTGTATTGTGATTTTCAACTGTAGTGTCTGTAAAACACACAATTAGTACCCTTTGTGTTAGAATCATTTGTTGTTCCTGGGGTGTAAGTTCTCTCCCACCAATCCTTTCCAAACTTCCACTCTGTCACAACCTTCCCAGTCGCAATATCAAGCTGATGAAGCCCTGTTGAATGAAGCTTACCCCCATCCATTGGACTCATTAGGAGCATGTTTGTCTCTGCTTTCATAAGTAGCGTTTTCTTTGGTGTAGAATGCATCAAAGACGAACCACCATTCGGATATCCATCACCAAAGTTAACAAAAACACCTTTCCCATGAATCCCATGAATCCCATGAGCAAAATTCTGGACAACCTGATTGCCAGAATCATTGACCAAGAAACTGTTGTCCAGTGCACCCAACGCCTAATTCTGAATCCCATCATTTGCGGCATCCTCAAACTCCTCTTTCAAATCTTGGGTGGCCCTCACCGGGGTGGTGGAACTAGGGCTCTTGGAGAAGCTATCCTTAGTATCTTCCCACATTGCATCATCATCAGTTTCTAGTTTCGCCCACCCAATGAAATCTTTTCCATAAATCTTGAGCTTGTTTTCTTCCGTTTGCCCATTCAATTAGGCCTAGCCCATTAGCCCAAAAAATGAATTCAACTTCTGTAATCCCATTCCTGCCCCGCCTTCCTTCTCCTTCCCATTCATGATGCTTCTTGTTGTTGCCGCCCTCTCTGTCATTGTCCCATTGGTTGTCGTATAACGACCTGGGTCCGGCGGTTCTAGCAGTGGAGGATTAGCCGGTGCGCTCTGGATTTAGCGCTCAATCGCATATGACCTATCTTCCTTCAAGTGAGCATCCAAGTCTAGTGGTTTTGGCGGCAGCGATTGTTTGGCCATGGCGGCCCAGTTCCTCCTCTGTACGCCTACTGTGGTCAATCTCCCTCCATTCTCAGTCCCATCTTTGTGTGATGACTCACGTCTCTTCGCCTCCCTGGTGAGACTATGACGCATTGTTATAATTCGATCTACACGAACTTGATCTCTATTTCCACCCACGCCTTCATCTCACAAATTCATCCTGCACAGCCTCCATCACCACCGTAGTTTCTGATTGCCGCTTTGATAATGGTGTAGGAACCTCATCAGGTTGTTGGTAGAATTTTTTCGTTGCATTCTCGATCTCTTTCTTCTCCAACTGTTGCGGTTCGGGTTCTTCCGGCTTATTATACCAGACGGGGACCGATAGATCTGGATCATACTCTGGCTAAAATTGCCTGAGTACTCCATCCTCTACATATAAACTCCTTCGGGAGAATTCTTGACTCCCCTTTGATGATTTTTTTCCTATATGTCGAGACCACTCCCGATCCCGATGGGGAGAATCACGAGTTCTCTCCGAGCCTGCCCTACTTCTCGGGTCACCGTCGTCGTCTCCTTCACCATCGCATAATGAGGATCGTCACCTGTATTGTGTTCGTCCTCTTGCACCTCTATTGTTTCGTGCCTTGAGCAAGTGGATGATCTCATTTAGAAGAGCCTCCGTTCTGTCCTACGTCTTCAAGCTTTCCATCAAACTCCCATCCACCGTTTCCACACGCAACTCCATGACTGATCTCGTGTTTACCATCCAAGCTTCCCATTTTGTAAAGCTTTGATACCAATGATAAGTACCCAAACAAACACAATAACAAAGAAATTGACACAGCAAGATAAACTGAATTACTGGTTGATATCAAGGTGATATCAGAACCAGATTTGTATATTCTGGAAAATATGTAAAACTGAGTACAGAGAATGAGAGAAAAGAAGAAAGATAATTCTAGACAAATGTAGAGTGTCTAGTCCCTCTTAATGCCCAAGTCAATCCTTGCATGCCCCCCATTTTCCCTCTCCCTTTACATATATACCCATTCATCAGAATTACATCCTCCACTCACACACTGACAGCTCATTAGGTAGTTACATTTAAGGCAGTGTTTGTTTTCTCAATCCCCAGGCCCAACTCCTTTGCATTTTGGCACCCCCTTCCAGAATAAACATTAATCATTCTTGTGTTCCTATCAGACTCATTTTTTCATATCTTCCATTGATGGTCAACAAATTGTCTACATATCCTCTAGAGTATAACTGATCACCAAGAATTAGGGCTGCCATGACAGCAACTAGAAAGGTTTGCAAGGGCTGGAAGACGGCAATAAACACAGGGCCACCCTTTTGAATACACCATGTTCGGAGAGATTTGGCAATGCCGGATGCTACAACTCCCTGGAATGATCACACAAAAAATTGAATTGACTTCAAAATTGCATGCTTTTGGGACTAGATCTGTCATATAAATCAATTTTGTAAGAGTGTGCATATTTGAGAAATGAAGCAACGAGTATTACAGCATATAGGATAGCAAAAAGCTCCTCTGCTGATTGTATCTTCCAACGCTCCAAGTCAGTTTCTACAAAGGCTGCTATAATCAAGAATTGAATCAATCCAAAGAAGCATGTAAACGAAGTGAGTGATAGTTTTGCTGGATATTTCTTCACCACAGGAGCCTGCAAAAATTGTTTAACGACTTAGGTTATATATAAAAATGACAATTGAACGAAGGCAAGTGCAACTTCACAAACATATGTAACGGCCATTGACACTTTCAAGTTCCAAGCGCCAATGCATTCTATCTAGGGCTAATTTGAAGCGTCAGTTTAGATAATCAAACATAAGCCATGATCATTATGACCAAACCAGAAAAACCATCCAGCAGCCCATGGTAAAGAATGTCCAAGCAAGTATATGCAACCCCATGTTCAGTTTTGCATTTTTGTTGAAGACTGATCTTCGTCTAAGGTGTCTTCTTGTATTTGGTGCGTCTGCAGGTGGAGGAGAGGAAGGCCTTTGTGGAGGGTAATTATAGTGGCACCCCAAACACTGGCAATGGTTCCTAGAACTTTTGCCATTCCATCTCTCCTTGCAATGTTGACTTCCTCAAGTCTGTTAAAAAATTGAAATAATTTATGAATTTGTGAAGAGATTAAAACCCAAAATGATAAAGAATGTCACAAGGAGATGTGATTACCTTAGTGCTGAGGCCATGACAAAAGTGATGGCAGGAACTGAGTTTTGCATTGCAGAAGAAAAAGTTGGAGTAGCATAATATAATCCCATAAAGTAAAAGCCTTGGTTTGCGGTGATGCTAAAACAACCAATGAAAAATACAGAAAGAAGAAAATATTAGAAATAATAGGAAGGAAATGAAAGTGTGGAGAACTGCTGGCTGCAGCTTATTTATTGCTTACCCCTGAAATGCTAATTGGAAGAACTGAAATAGCAAAGAAAAAGTAAGGGGTGGTCTTCGATTCCTGTTTATAAAGACAAAAGCATTGTTCCATGTTAAAATCTGTCTAGCACGAAGAAAAACAAGCTGAAAAAGCAATAACAGGAAAGGAGAAAACAAGTTTCATCCTGAAACTCACTTCTCTAAGATATAAGCAAGCGGGCTCAACAAAAGCAAGGCAATTATATTTCTATAAACAGAGTAAACGACTTTGCTGACACCAATGTTCAGTGCAAGTCTAGAGACAATGTGAAATCCTGCAAAGCAGAACTGCAGAGCAAGTAGTGCCGCAAGAAGCTTCACTTTTTCTGTCATAACACTTCCCATTCTTGTATTCTCGCTGTAGCAACTTAGACTTGTTTACGAGAGACAATAACAAAGGAGAGATGCTTATATATAAAGATCAATCTTGAAGCAACATTAAAATTGTACATTTTTATATTGTGAATATCAGCAGCTAGCTATATTATTTGAATCTTCAGAATAGCAGTTACAAAGGCGTATAAACGTCAACATATATGCTAAGTTATCAATAGACTACAAAATCTTAGATATATAAATTTAATTTCTTCTGCTTGTTGACTTCAAATTGAATATTTTAGGGAGACAGAATCATGTTAGCCAGGTAATTAGAGAGTGACCAACCTCTATCATTTGTTTGAGCATGTTCCAACCATCCCCCTTGTCTTACTATGTCTAGCGAGACCGTTATCCCAACTCTCTATCATTGTCAAGTAATCATTATAGTTTCTTTTTTTAGGCCATAAATTTACTCCAATAGGGAGTTAATTATTTATTGACATACAATTTGAAGCCACATATTGATAATAATGTTGATTGGCCGCTGCTTAAGAATACAATCTGGTGATTCTTTTGAATGCATTTCAATAGAGGAAGGGGGAAGAGCAGGAATATGAATCAAATATGCATATGCTACTGTTCATGATTCATAAAGAAATAAAGGAAACGCACATGTACATTATATAACGTTAAACTTTCCATAATACACTGAAACTAAGACATTGCCATAACAAAGTATTGGTTTATTGACATTTATTCGCAAATGATTTTTTTTTCTACTTTTCTTGTTTAAATGAATCAGAAAGTGATAAATCTTTCCCTTTCTCAACCCCTTTTATTTTCCGTTGTGAGTTCAACTGCCTACTATGTTAAAAGTTGAATCCAAATGTTCATAAAAGGGAAACTATGATTAATGGCCATATAGCTCATGAGTCACACCTCCATATGACTGAATTGTTCAATTGAATAGACAAAATATTGTATTAGTACAAATTGATATTGTTATGTCTGCTTGCAAGAGATGCTGGCAAGTTCCTTGGATAGAATGATAAATTGTTAAAGCAGAAAGTTGGGTACCTGCAAATGATTTATTATCCGTTGTGGATTCAACTGCCTACTATGTTACTTAAGAGTTGAAGTAGTTGAATCCAAATGTTCATAAAAGGGAAACTATGATTAATGGCCATATGGCTCACGAGTCATGACCCCATATAACTGAACTGTTCAATTGAATAGACAAAATGTTGTATTCAGTACAAATTGATATTGTCATGGTTGCAATAGATGGTGGCAAGCTCCTTTGACATAATGATAAAGTGTTGGAGCAGAGGGTTAGATACCTACAAATGATTTATTGTCCATTGTGAGTTCAACTACCTACTATGTTACTTAAGACTTCAATCCAAATGTTCATAAAAGGGAAACTATGACTAATGGCCATATAGCTCGCGAGTCATAATCCCACATAACGCAAGTGTTCAATTGAGTAGACAATATATTGTATTCGGTACAAATTGATATTGTTATATCTGGTTGCAAGAGGTGGTGACAAGCTCTTTGGATAGAATGATAAAGTGTTGGAGTAGAAAGTTGAGTACATGCAAGATACTCAAATATTCAAGTAAGCTAAGATTCAAGTTGGTAGAGAATAAGGAAAAAGTTCTTTATTCTAAAGGTTACTATAACTATTTATAAGAATGAGAGTGTCTTGAAAATTAAATAATAAGTAAGGGTAGATTGGTCACTCTAGGTGCTTGTGAGAAGCTTCTCAATACCTTCTTTTGACTTGTGTATTGTCGTATCATTTTTCTTAAGAGAACATTTATTTTATAGAATATGTGTAGTCTTTGTCTTCATAGATAACTGGGTTTGGCCTTATGAGATCAAAAACTTTAATATGAATTAGATATCATTAAATTATCCTTAAATATAATTCACTTTATTTTTGCCAAACACCCCTATTACATCTAAATACATCATTCTAGACAAATATCTGAGTCAATACATCAACTAGATCACGAGAAGAAAATTATTGGCTTGATGTGCTTATTCATGAACTTCTAGATCAGTTCATACAGGCCTCAAGAAATTTCAACAAATACTAAAATAAGCGCAATTTGAGAAGTGTGAGACAAGAAATTTCAACAAATACCACAATAGGCGCAATTTGAGAAGTGTGAGAATATTCCAAACTGAGAGGCTGCTTGTGGACGATTCATTGTCTCTGTTGCGCCACAAAGAAGAGGAAACAAGGTTTGTTTACTAAAATTATAAATCACTATTATTAATATGGGATTTGGCGCAAAGCTCAAGACTTGCTTTCACCAAACCCATATCTTTATGGCACCATGAAGTTATTTTGGAGGTGTCTGGTGTGCAAGTACAACCCCAGTCCCCAGGCATTTTGGATGCACAGATCCTTATATTTGATATTTGATATTGATACATAAATCTGATATGATGTACTTTCAAATTTACGAAAATCTTAAATGCTTTTATAAAATGGTATTTGACTACATTTTATAAATTGTCAATTTTTCTCTCTATTCATTATTGTCTATCTTATCCTCTCATTATTTTATAGGTTGATAATAATAATTTTTTAAATATATATATGATAAAACTTGTTATTGACAAATTATTATATTGTTGTTATTGTTTTATAGTTTTTTATAAATTGCAAAGAATAACAAATTGTAATATAAATATTATTTATTAGTTATTTACACAAACTTGAGAAATTATGTTTTCAGATTTTTAAAGTTAGATGTCTAACACTTTTAACTGCAATAAAAAAAAATGCACATATGCCTAAATATCCTAACGTACTTATGTACCAAAGGGATGTATGCGAACACGATGCTCAATGTGAATGCTATTTTTTTTAGTTTCATCTCTGTCCGCCTTCCCTTAAAAAATTCCCTTCAGACATGAGTTTTGTCGCTTGATGTGTAGAAATAAAAGAATTAGTTAGTTGTTAGGCTATTCCTATCAGCTATTCTGTTATTCTGTTTCAGTCAGTTATTATAACAATCAGCTTACATGTCTTAACGGTTAAGCCTAGCCTATGTATTATAAATAGGCAGAGCATTAGCTTGTACATTCATTCAACTATTCAGTTCAAATATACAGAAATACAAAGTACTATTCAGTTCATTCTTTTTACATGGTATCACGAGCCAAAAGCCTGGATTGTGATTTCTAATCTTTCCTATCATAGAACCTAAAAACTCCCCAAAGGCTGATGGCAAACATCACAGAAAAACAAAGAAACTCTCAAGAATGAGAAAAACAGCAATGAAACTAGCATTGATGCTATGTCACTGTATTCCCTTCATGCTTCGGATCATCCAGGTCAGATCTTTGTTAGTGAGCTTCTCAATGATGCGAATTATGGTGAATGGGTTGCAGATATGAGCAATGCATTATACGCAAAGAACAAGATTGGGTTTGTAGATGGCTCAATCCCGATGCCAAGTGTTACTTCACCAAACTTGGCACATTGGATGCGCTGCAACGCTATGGTCAAAGGTTGGCTCAAGAATGGCATGGATAAAGAGATCAGAAGCAGTGTCAGGTACACAAATACTGCCCGAGAAATTTGGCTTGATCTTGAACAAAGGCTTGCCAAAGGAAATGCACCAAGAGCATATGAATTAAAGCGGGCAATAGCACATCTCAGGCAAGAAAAGCTATCAGTACCCTCCTATTACACGAAATTGAAAGGTCTATGGGATGAAGTGCAATCAATCACACCCTGGCCAAAGTGTACATGTGAGGGCTGTAATTGTGATGTGCAGAAACAACTCAAGGAAATGCAAGAAAGGGAACAATTATACGATTTTCTTATGGGTTTGGATGATGTATTTGGCACAGTGAAGACACAAATTCTCAGCATGGCCCCAAAACTTTCTCTTGGACAGGCCTATCATCTAGTGGCTGAAGATGAGCAACAAAGAATGATCTCAGCCATGCATAAACCAGTGGCAGAGGCTTCATCTTTTCAAACACAAAGCAATCGAGCAGAAGATAAAAGGGCTCAAAGCCAAAATGTGATCATTGTCAAAAGGTTAGACATACTCAAGATGAATGCTGGGAGATAGTGGGTTACCCACCTGATTGGAGGAAACCTTACAAAGAAAGAAAAGAAAACAAAGGATCTTGGAACAACAAGAAGGGAGGTTCTAAGGTAGCTCAAGTAAGTGCAGATGACAATTCTTTTCCAGGATTGTCAACACAACAATATGAAAGATTGCTGCAACAACTAAGATCGACATTGAACCTCTAGCATAAAGAAATTCAAAACCTATGGTAAACATGGCAGGTAATACCTTCTGTAGTAAACCTTGGGTGATAGACTCAGGGTCAACTGAACACATAACTTGCAATAGACAATTGCTGATGGAAAGCACCATATCTGATCAGCAATCAGTGAAAATACCCAATGGTACAGATGTACCAGTGAAAGGGTCTGGGAAACTTAAACTCCCTAATGGCATAAAAGTTAACAATGCCTTGTTTATACCTGATTTTAATTGCAATTTATTATCTGTTAGTAGATTGACCAAAGAACATAACTGTGCAATAACCTTTATGGCTGATTCTTGTATCATACAGGACTTACCCTCGAAGACTGTGATTGGAAAGGGTAGGAACCAGAGTGGTTTATATCTGCTAGAGCCAATACAGAATAGAGGG
The DNA here is from genome assembly GCA_029884605.1 of Ormosia emarginata. NCBI lineage: Eukaryota > Viridiplantae > Streptophyta > Magnoliopsida > Fabales > Fabaceae > Ormosia > Ormosia emarginata. The sequence continues at coordinate 6,344,245 of JAQQTP010000059.1, read as the reverse complement.
ATAGTCATGAAGGTTGGCAAACCAGTAGATACAATCATATGGCATGCAAGATTAGGACACACCTCAGATGCTAAGATGGTAGGCATAGGATCTGTAATAAATGTTACTGTTAATCAAAATAAGACTTTTTGTGACTCTTGTATAAGGGCAAAACAAACTAGATTGCCTTTCTCTATAAGTTCAATAAAATCCAGTGCTTGTTTTGATTTGATACATTGTGACATTTGGGGTAGATATGCCACATCATCTACTATAGGAGCACACTATTTTCTCACTATAGTAGATGACTTTAGCAGAGGGGTTTGGGTGTACCTAATGAAATATAAGTCAGAGGTTGAACATTATTTGCAATTATTCATAAACATGGTTGAAACACAATTTGGAAAAACAGTAAAAAAGGTCAGGTCAGATAATGGCCTGGAGTTTACATCCAATGTTATACAAAAATTCTATGAGGAAAAGGGCATAATAATGGAGTTAACTTGCACATACACACCCCAACAAAATGGGGTGGTAGAGAGGAAACATAGGCATATCTTGGAAATGGCAAGAGCCTTAAGGTTTCACTCTGGATTACTAATTCATTTTTGGGGGGAATGTGTATTAACAGCTGTATACATCATAAACAGATTGCCATCCAAAGTCATAAATAATATGACTCCTTTTGAGGTCTTGTTTGGCAAGAAACCAACTTATGAGCACTTCAGAATTTTTGGCTGCAGGGTATATGCCTTGAAAACCAGAAGAAATGGTAAGTTTGATGAGAGGGGGAGGGCTTGTGTTTTCATAGGCTACCCCTCTGCTCACAAAGGTTACAAAGTCTATGATATTGCTACTAAGGAAATATTTGTTACAAGGGAAGTTGTCTTTGATGAAAACGAATTTCCTTTCAAGAAAACTGATTTGCAGGAAAGAAAACAGGGAAGCCAACCAACTGTATGGGGAGATGAGATTGAACAAATTCAATCCTCATCACCTGAGAACAATCAAAATGAGCAAGACATTGATCTTGCTATTGAAGAAACAGGAAATGAACAATTTCAACTTGAAACAAGACACAGTGATAGAACAAGAGAACTACCTAGGCACTTGAGGGATTATGAGGTAAATTTGCCTCCATCCATTTCAGTTCCAGATTCCAATGCTTCTTCTGGTAACACTATAGCATATCCTATCTCTAATTATGTGTCATATAACAAGTTTTCAGATTCACATATTGTTTTTCTAGCAGCCATCTCTTCCAGAGATGAGCCAAAATGTTTTTCCCAGGCTGTGGCACATGAGCAGTGGAGACAGGCAATGAAAAATGAAATTGAAGCTTTGGAAGCCAATGGGACATGGACCCTTGAAGCACTACCGCCAAACAAAAATGTTATAGACTCTAAATGGGTTTATAAGATTAAATACAAGCCAAATGGAGATGTGGAAAGATATAAAGCTAGGCTAGTTGCAAGGGGATTCACTCAAGTGGAAGGGGAGGACTTCCATGAAACCTTTGCACCAGTTGCAAAATTGGTGACTATGAGATGTTTACTAACAGTAGCAGCTAAGAAAGGATGGATTATTCACCAATTAGATGTGAATAATGCATTCTTGCATGGAGAATTGTCAGAAGAAATTTATATGAGGATACCTGAAGGTTTTGCTCAAAAGAATGATACTCGGGTTTGCAAACTCAGGAAATCAATTTATGGACTTCGCCAAGCTTCAAGAAACTGGTACCAGAAGTTCACTAGCGCACTCAACAAGATAGGATTCAAACAATCAAAGGCAGACCACTCATTGTTCATCTATCAACAAAAGGAGGTGTATATGACAGCACTCATCTATGTTGATGATGTGATATTGGCAGGAAACAGTTCAGAATTTATGAGCTTTGTAAAGCAGTATCTAGATAAAGCTTTCAGCATTAAAGACTTGGGGACATTAAAGTATTTCCTTGGGATTGAGGTTGCTCGCTCACCACAAGGCATAGTGCTCAGCTAGAGGAAATACACACTAGATATCCTCAAGGAAACAGGGATGCAAAACAGCAGACCAAGTGGCTTCCCTATGGAGCAAAACTGCAACCTGAGAACAAGCAAAGATGATCCAGTTGCAGATGCTTCCAGGTACAGAAGATTGCTTGGGAGATTGCTGTACTTAACAGTCACAAGGCCAGATATCACTTATGCAGTCAACACCTTGTGTCAGTACATGACAGAGCCAAAACAAATTCACATGGATGCTGCAGATAGAGTTCTAAGATACCTAAAGACAACACCTGGACAAGGGATCCTACTCTCTAGCAACAAAGATTTCAGTCTTCAAGCCTATTGTGATGCGGATTGGGGAGGCTGTCCCCTTACACGAAGGTCTTGTACTGGATACTTAGTATTGCTAGGAGGGTCTCCTATCTCTTGGAGAACAAAAAGGCAAACGGTTGTAGCCAAATCCTCAGCAGAAGCTGAATATAGATCTATGGCTGCAACTGTCAGTGAGGTCATTTGGTTGAGATGGCTCCTAAAGGAGCTGACAGTTTTCCAACAAGAAGCCACTCAGCTTTTCTGTGACAACCAAGCGGCCTTACACATAGCATCAAATCCTGTTTTTCACGAGAGAACAAAACATGTGGAAATGGATTGCTTCTTTGTTAGAGAGCGGATTCAATCAGGTGAGATAGAAACCAAGAAGATTGGAACAAAAGAGCAGGTGGCAGACATCTTCACTAAGCCACTAGGAAGAGACCGATTTGAGTTTCTACTTGTCAAGTTGGGCATTATCAATCTACATGCGCCAACTTGAGGGGGAGTGTAGAAATAAAAAAATTAGTTAGTTGTTAGGCTATTCCTATCAACTATTCTGTTATTCTGTTTCAGTCAGTTATTATAACAATCAGCTTACATGTCTTAACTGTTAAGCCTAGCCTATGTATTATAAATAGGCAGAGCATTAGCTTGTACATTCATTCAACTATTCAGTTCAAATATACAGAAATACAAAGTACTATTCAGTTCATTCTTTTTACATGATGCATGAATCAATCCATTTTCATGGCTGCTACTAATAACAGAAATTTGTATCTTTTCAACATGCAATTCTATAATGTTCTTGTTCACAACCAGCTGCAACAGCCAACAGCGGTTGGTTTATAGCACCACTGACTTGGAAATTTAAGAGAATCTGTCAATGTATACTTAGAATAAGTTTTTTTTACATGATTTTTTTTTAGAATATTTTTCACTTGATATATAAAAGATTAATTTTTTAAAATACAATTAGATATTTAAATAAAAAAAAAATTCAATAATTATTTATATACACATAAATATCAAAATTGAACCAATAGTCACATACTTAATAAATCTCAAATCCTTTAAATTCAAATCAACACATATTGTTCTACACAAATTAATAAATACAAAAACAGATATATTGTATTGTAGGTTTAGGGTTTTCCTTTCTTAAAAAGTGGGTGCTTTTGCCTTGTCAACAATAAAAATCAATTGAAAAATGACAATAATTACTAATAAAATATTTTTTTTTATTAACAGCGTGGCACCGATCCAACTAACAACAATCTACAAGACGATTAAAAAAAATACTACAAGTGTCAAATAACATGGTTAAAGAAATAAAAGAAGGGGCAGAATATAAAGCATAAAGCCCAATAAGAAGGGAGTGGCTAGCAAAAAGGTCAAAACACCCATTTCCCTCTCTAAGGGCATGTTGTAACTTGTAAGGAGATCCCTGAGTCTATTAACCATATCCTTAACCAAGGCAAGGACAAGTGTATGAGGTTGCCAATCCTTATAGGTTAACTGCAACAGTGGAAAGCAATCTTCGAGTTCGTCTCAATGATAATGCCGATGTATCCCATAGTCAAAACTATCCGCAGGCCAAACAAGATGCCATAAAGCTCTGCCATGGTTTGTACATGAACCCATATCCACCATAAATCCCGACAAAAAACCACCAAGCTCATTTCTAATGATGCCTCCACACGCAGCCTTGTGCTGGTTCACTAACACCAAGCCATCAACATCAATTCTGGTCCATCCAACAGGAGGAGCACTCCAAAAGATACGAGGAACCTTATCCATGCACCATTGTCGGGAAAAAGGATAGCATTCTGATACTCTAACGCAAGGGAATAGGCCTTATGAAGCAAAGTCACAATACTATTTCCAGAACTTTCAATTAGAATTTGATTCCTTTAATGCCATAAGATAGAGCACGTAATGGCGAAGACATTATCCCATTGGTCATCTGAGGACCAGCCATTATTCCTCCTCATATTCTCACCACTCCAGTCTCGAAGATGTTGTTGAGTAAAAAACATTGATTGCTTAGAGGGATGGATGAGATGACACCATGTCTCCCTTGCTTCATAGCAATCACATTGGACGTGCAAAATTGTTTCTTGAGAATTGCCAGACATGGTGGAACTACCCTTTATAGAAATGTGCCTCTAAACTCTGATTGAGTTAGGATGAAGTGCATCATTTGCTACTATAGCTAGAGGAACGTCTTCAAATGTTGAGGAACCTGTATATTCCAAATATTCTTGAAAACCTAATCATGCCTCCTGTCACCCTGATTAGTGCATATTTCATATTGCATACCTGAGAGAAAATGCGATATTCCTCACCATCCAACTTTATTCTTAGAACCATCAAAAGAGGGTGGTTATTGAGAAAAGTTATTGGACAAAAGTCTACAGGGAGCACCTAGGTCTACTTCGGTTGATCCCATTCACCATGGACATTAACAAAGTTTGAAAGAGTTGCATCCAACTTAAGCTTATCAATAGGTCTAGTAGTGAAGTCCAAAATTGAATCAATTATCCACCCAAAATTTTGTGGATTTTCCATTACCTACCCTCCAAACTAAATTATGATAAAAAGATTGCCATGTACAAGCAATACCTTGCCAAGCTTGAGATTAATTTTTTTTCCTCTTGATTTTAGGAATCAAATCATCTTCATACTCATATTTAGCACGGAAAACCTTCATGGCTGGCTTTATATAAGCTTGATTAGACCCTAGTTTAGTTTCATTATATAAGCTTGATTCAAGCTTCTATAATATCCTAGGCCAAGATCCCTATTCATTTTAGGTTAACAAACACTATCCCACCCAACAAGATGGATCTTCCTGCTCGTCTCAGTAGACCCCCAAACAAAATTAGGCAAGTCTTATCCACCTACATAGTCACAAATACCCACAATAAGGAGAGAAAGTTTACATGGTATTATTGGAATAGTGGATACAGCAAATTGGACATGAGTGACACAACCAACCAAAGTGAGAGAGCTAGCATGACTAGCCATAACTAGATATATAATCATTGAATTTAAAATAATTAATGTACAAACATCTTCAATTAAATATAAGTTTTAAAAAATTCAATAATTTCATATTTAATTTTTAAATAAAACAACACAAGTCGTGCATTAGATAAACATAAATACAAGTTGAGTTGAGTTAAGCGAAATTCATATCACTTATACGTATTTGGTATACGATTTTAACTATATAACCCGAACTACTAATGATATTCGAAACAAGAACATTCAAAAGAAACTCGCCTCATTGTCAAGCCTATATTAACGCAGTTAGGGCAACAACAAAGGTAAGACCTATACACTCTCAAGTCAATTTTTTATTTTATTTTTTGTTTATAGTAAAACAAGCTGAACCACACTTGTCACAAGAACTGCAAAAGGTAAAAGCAATTTCAACTGAAAACCCTAATTTCCCATTTGAAAGCAATTTCAACCGAAAACCCTAATTTCCCATTTGAATTTCCCATTTGGACCCTTGATGCTATGAGAAACGTTAATTCTTCCAATGCAGGGTTCGAAAAATGTCACTTCGCGGTGGCTCCACTGACCGCCGGAAGACGGCGTCGCCGGCAACCTGGAACGCCGTTCCCGGCGGCGGAAACGGTATCGTGGCGGGAAACTCTGGCAGTGGCAGGAGCCAGAGGCTGAGGCTGAATCCGGTCAAGGATCACAAGCCGGAATCGTACGAGGACTTGGAATTGGATTTCTGCCCTGCGATTTTCAGCTCGCTGGAGAGGCACCTACCAACGAACATGCTCACCGCGCCTCGTGACGAGAAGGTTAAGTACATGCGCGAGATTTTGCTCGATTATGCGCCGGCCGGAGAGCGGTTCAGGGTATGCTTTTCCATGCTTTGATTTCTTCGCTTCTCCTTCTTTTCTTAATTATTAGTTGGTGTTGGTGTTGGTGTATTTTGATTTTTTGTAAATTTTTCTCCTGGTGCGTTGTTTGTTTGCTTGGAAAATGGAGCTAAACGATGGAAAAGATTGTGTGTTTATTGGTGGTGGTGGGGTAAATTGCGTACCTTGTGTCTCAAGCAACGTTGTTAAAACCAGACCGGATAGTGAACTACTGAATTCAACTGTTTAAACTAAATGGTCAAACTGGATGACGTCATAAGAATATTTTATGAAGAACAATATGAAATAAACATTTATGAAATGTGTAAAAATAGAGTTTTTTGTTTTAAAAGAAATTAATAGGTGAATCTTGGTTCAACTAGGTTCTGACTGGTTTTGACTGATCCAAAGTGCTGAACATGAATTTAGTTATAAAACTGAACCATAACCGATTAAGTGTCCGGGTCATGGTCAGACCAGTTGGACTGACCAACCGGTCTGGTTCAGTTTTGACTATAAGCCTCAAGGTAGCTAAATTGCATAAATGGCAGTGTGTTTTAAGTTTGTGTAACAGTTGGGGGTTTCTCACTGTCTTGGTCCAAGGGTTACTTTAAAGATAACTTCTTATTTGATTGTGATAATGAAGTTGGTGAGTTGAAGTAAAAGTTTTGGAAATGAATTGTAACTTTCAGATAATTTTCAGTACAGTTTATTTTTACTTCAGATTCTGTATTTTGTCCAGTCAATTGTTGGTTCTCTATGCTTGTGAGAAATAATTATAACTCTTATGTATTAAGAATACTGAGATAGGAAGTTTTAGGGATTAAATATTTGTGCTATTGTTCAGTAGCATTATGAGATGTGTTGAGGTGTATGGTGGTGGGTTATTATCTTTTTCCCCTAGATATCAACTTCAGATTGTGTGGTTTATAACATGGTGGCATTTGATGGTGTCTGCCTGGTTAAAGGGTTCTACATGGTATAAAAAGTTTCAAACACTGCCAAGTTTCCAATGTTGGAGATGATATCAATACTTTACGTACTCTTGGATGCTGGGAGACTAGGAAAGTAAAATTATAATAGTTAAAAGGTTGGTAATGGTATGATGGGGAGGAAGGGCAACTCATGCTGAGAATGAGAAGTTTTAATAATATTATTTCCTGCATTTAGCTCTATTGTAACTTTCTGTTCATTATGTTAAAAACTGGAAGGTGGACATGCCTTTGAGAAATTTTCCATTGATGTTAATAAATTGTAAAATGAAAAATTTGCTTCATCATCATCAATATCATACTTGAATATCAAAGAACTTAGAGAGGATTTCTGAATTGCTTGAGTTAATTGTACTCAGCATATTGGGTTTATATATACACGGAGAATTAATTACAGTATGATGTTTACAAGGATAATAAAATAATATAAACATTTCCTAGGATGCTAAGGTTCCAATGTTACTAGAAATACACAAACTATAAACTGATCAAGTTCCAATGATATGTAAATTCCAACACTCCCCCTCAAGCTAGAGCGTATATATCATAAGCATCTACCTTGTCACAAATGTATGTTATTCATGGACCCCAAAGTGACTTGGTAAGAAGATCTGCCAATTTGTCATTAGAATTTACAAACGAAGTAGAGATTTCCTTTGAAACAATCTTCTCACGGATGAAATGACAATCAATCTCTATATGTTTGGTTCGTTCATGGAAGACCAGATTTGAAGCAATATGAAGTGCTGCTTGATTATCACAAATTAACATCATAGGTCCTATCTCGCAAAACTTCAACTCTTTCAAGAGTTGTTTTAACCATATGAGTTCACATATAGTGAGAGTCATAGCTCGATACTCTACTTCAGCACTCGATCTAGCAACAACATTTTGTTTCTTGCTTTTCCATGAGATAAGGTTTCCTCCAATAAGAACACAATATCCAAAAGTTGATCTTCTATCACTGGGAGACCCGGCCTAGTCAGCATCTGTATAAGCAACTATATTCGTGTGTCCTTTGTTTGTATACACTAACCCTTTTCTAGGGGAACTCTTAATATACCTCAAAATCCGAATAACTGCGTCCCAATGATCAACACAAGGAGAGTTAAGAAATTGGCTTACAACACTAACAACAAAAAATATGCCTGGTCTGGTCACAGTGAGATAATTAACTTTTCCCACCAGTCTCCGATACCTTCCTGGATCTGAAAAGGGGTTCTCCTTAATTTGGTAGGAGTTTAACATTCGGGTCCATAGGAGTATCAACTGGTTTGCAGCTTAGCATTCCTGTTTCGTCTAAAATGTCAAGAGCATATTTCCTTTGTGAGATAGAAATACCATCCTTTGATTGAGCTACCTCAATCCCAAGAAAGTATCTTAGTCGACCCAAATCTTTAGTTTCAAAATGATGAAACAAGTGTTGCTTCAGTCTTTGAATTCCTTCATAATCATTTCCTGCGATAACGATATCATCCACATAGACCACAAGATAGATACACTAGTTAGATGAGTGTGTATAAAACATAGAGTGATCTACTTCACTACGGATCATGCCAAACTGCTGTAAAATTGTACTGAATCGTTCAAACCAACATCGAGGAGACTGTTTTAGACTATACAAGGACTAGTGTAATTTGCAGACCAATCTCGACTCTCCCTGAGCAACAAACCCCAGAGGTTGCTCCATATAAACTTCTTCAGCTAGATCACCATGTAAAAAGGCATTCTTGATGTCCAATTGATACAGGGGCCAGCGATTCATGGTTGCCATGGATATGAATAGCTGAACAAAGGCCATTTTTGCAACAGGGGAGAAAGTATCACCATAGTCAAGACGAAAAATATGGGTAAAGCCTTTCGCAACAAGACGAGCTTTCAAACGATCCACCTTGCCATCAGGACCCACTTTGATAGTGAAAACTCATCAACAACCAACTGTCGATTTCCCAAGAGGAAGGGGAATGAGTGTCCATGTGTGGTTAGATTCTAAAGCTATCATCTCATCAATCATTGCTTGCCGCCATCTTGGATGGGATAGTGCTTCTTAGACAGATTTAGGAATAGAGATAGACGACAAAGCAGATGTAAAAGCATAATGGGATGGGGACAAACGATGATAACTCAAAAAATAATAAATGAGATAAGGATTACGAGAAGAACAAATACCTTTACGAAGTGCTATAGGGAGGTCTGTAGGAGAGAAATCTGGAGCAGGTGTGGACGCTGAAGTAGGAGATGAATCACTGGATTCTAGAGTAGGGACGTTTTCTGGAGGCGAAGGACGAGGACAACGTTGATAGGTGATAAGAGGAAGAGGTGAAGACTGTTGGGAAGAATTTTCTGGTTCTGGTGGACTCGAAGATTGAGGAATGGAGACTGGAGTGCTCAGGTAAGGAACTGGTAAGACTTGAGATATGGAGTCTAGTTCAACCTGTGTAGTAAAGTACGATGTTTCCTCGAAGAATGTAACATCAGCAAAGATATAAAAGCGATGAGAGGTAGGAGAATAACACTGGGATCTTTTTTGCAGGCGAGTTTACCCAAGAAAAATACATTTAATAGCATGAACAGTTAATTTATCTTTTTCTGGAGAAAGATCATGCACAAAACAAGTGGAACCAAAGACACGAGGAGGAATTTAATAAATGGATTCCTTAGGAAACAAGAAGGAATAAGGAACTTGGTTATGTAAAACAGAAGATGGCATGCGATTTATTAAGTACCCAACATTAAGAATAGCATCCCCCAAAATTTCAAAGGTGCATTAGCTTGTAATAACAAAGTACGAGCAGTATCAAGCAGATGACGATGTTTTCTTTCTGCAATACCATTCTGTTGTGGTGTATGAGGGCAACTAGATTGATGGAGCATACCATGAGAAGCCATAAAAGAATTAAAATGAGCAGAAAAATATTCTTTTGCATTGTCACTGTGTAAAATATGAATTGTGCACCCAAACTGAGTATGGATTTCATTGCAAAATTTTTGGAAAATGCTTAACAACTCGGAGCGGTCTTTCATTAAAAATATCCAAGTACATCTTAAGTAATCATCAATGAAAGTAACAAAATATCGATATCCTAAAATAGAGCTAACACGACTAAGACCCCAAACATCTGAATGAACAATATGAAAGGGAGATTCAAACCGATTATTGACTTTACTTGGGAAATTACCTCGAGCATGTTTCCCAAGATGACACGACTCACACTCAAAAGACTGCAAATGAGAGAGATGAGGAACCATTCTTTAATTTATTCAGACTTGGATGACCCAAACGACGATGAAGAAGACTAGGAGACTCGGTAACAGCACATATGGTAGATGGAGTTTGAAGATAATAGAGTCCTTGTGATTCAAAGCCTGCGCCAATCGTCTGCCCCGTACTCTGGTCTTGTATATGGAAAGAACCAGCTGAAAAGGTTATGGAACAATTAAGAGTGCGAGTAAGTTGACTAATGGAGATTAAGTTAAAATGACAGCTAGGAATAACAAGAACAGAGTTCAAAGTTAGAGATGGGAGAGGTGCAGCTTGACTAACACCAATGGATTTAGCCTTTGAACCATCGGCGAGGGTGATGGAATGAGGAATTTTGGTGGATGCTAATCTTGAGAAAAGTGAGGGATTACCAGCAATGTGGTCAGAAGCACCAAAATCTAGAATCCAGGATTCACCAGACATAGAATGAGTGAGACAAGCTGTAGAATTATTGGTGTGGACGACACCAGCTGAACTTGATCCTGAATGGATTGCCTTAAGTTGGAGGTACTCCTTATACTCACTATCAGATAGGATTTTATGATTCTCAGTAAATTCAGTCTTTTTCTCAGTACTCGGTATTGGCGACTGTGCCATATTGGCAGATTTTTCTGGAAAACCATGTAGAGAATAGCATCGATCCTGAGTATGTCCAATACGTTTGCAATAGGAGCATTGAGGACGACTACCAGAGCCTCCTCTTTCACTACCACGACCACGACCTCGGCTCCTACGGTTACTGAAATTAGAGACGAATGCAGTGGATTCTGTTTGAGTCTCGAGAGATCCCTCTGCAGGAACTCAAAGTAGTCATCAATGAGTTCTTCCACCGATGGAACACTTGGATTTGTCAAGACTTGGTTTCGAACATTTTCCAAATCCTTATGAAGACCATGGAGAACAAAAACCATATACATATTATCCAGCTTATCTAATGCCTTTTGAAGATCATCTCCAGTCAAAATCATCTGAATTTGCTGTATGGTGGTCTACGCCTTGTTGAGATAGAAGGGTAAATCATGATCAGTCATTTGAGGGTTTCTAGATTATGAACTGAGTCGTAGAGACGCTGAATATCATTCGTATAGACACTTTTAGCCTTTTTCCAAATTTCATAACAGGATTTATAGGAGCAATAATGAACCAATAGAGTTGGATCAATGGATTGCCACAATAGGGACACCAACTGATAATCAGCTTTCTTCCACTCATCCCGTGAACCAGCATCAATCTCTTTAGCTTTCTTGGTTAGATGATCAGAGAGTCCTTGCCCTAATGGTTACACTTCAACTACAGTATACCAATCTAGATAATGTTTATCATTAAATTTCTTGGAGGTAATGGTGGGAGAGCCTGAAAAGGCAAACAAAATGAGACCCTTTTGAGGCTTATCAGAGGCCATGAGAGCAAGTTTAGAGATAGTCGAAAGCTCCTAAAAAAATCTCGAATAGTAGCAGTAGAGGATGCTTTTTCAGTATGAGAACAAAGGTGGGCTCCTAGGACCCACTAGCTAAACAGGGACGAATAGAGCAGGTGATTACCTGAACAGACTCAGGGAGGTCCGACGAGCAGAATGGGACCAACATTGACGAATTACGACAATGGAAGGGGGGCACGTGGCTCACACTTGCCGGACGTTGAATAAACTGGTGGCAGCACGTGGAGGACTTTCCGGCGACAGGACTTGGAGAGATAGCTGGAAATGGCCTTTTGAGATGACTGGGGCCCTCACTCTAACAGATGAGGGGACATTGGACGAGGTTTTAGCCTTGACAGTGGCTGGAATAGTAACGGGGGATGAGAGAGCAGAAGCGGGATCAACCCGCTCTGATACCAACTTGAATATCAGAGAACTTAGAGAGGATTTCTGAATTGATTGAGTTAATTGTACTCAGCATATTGGGTTTATATATACACAAAGAATTAATTACAGTGTGATGTTTACAAGGATAATAAAAGAAGATAAACATTTCCTAGGATGCTAAGGTTCCAATGTTACTAGAAATACACAAACTATAAACTGATCCAGTTCCAATGATATGTAAATTCCAACAATCATAATCATCATCATCATCATCATCATCATTATATTTATTGTTCTTCTTACTATTTATTGTCATTATCATTATTGTTGTTGTTATTTTACCACATGCTTATATGATGGTTCCAATGTTATTTGGCAGGATCAAAAGCAAAGAGAATACAGACAGAAGATAATTTCAAATTATCCGGTATGCAGTATCCAAATTGTTAATTATTTGCCTATTCTTTTTGTCTGATTTTGTTGGCCTGAAATTGATGTAGAACCTGAAAGAATAATTTCAGGGAAAAGATGTCACACAAGTACATTCTTAAATCAAATAGGTTTAAGAAACCGTAATGGATTCATTTATGCTTAAATTTCAGGTGTACTGAAGTGTAATGACAATGTTCCCCACATCTCCTCTTTTGTGGTCCTTTTTAGCTAGACTTACAGGTTTTCTGTGACAATTTTGCAGCCTCTGCATCAAGAGTTGTACACTATGAATCCTACAACATTCTTTGTCCCAACATTTCTGAAAGCAATTAATGATAACACAGAACAAAGCTTTAGACGTATAATGTCCGAGCCCGCTCCAGGCATTTTTACATTTGAAATGCTTCAGCCACACTTTTGCGAGTTATTGTTGTCTGAGGTATTTTATCATTTTAACTATCATCAGCCCAGGAGGAGTATCTCATTCTTCTTTTAATTTAGAATCTGCAAGTGGATTCCTATATATATACTTATATTTTGTATATGTTGAAATTTATTTGTGGCCTCCCCAGGTTGAAAATTTTGAGAGGTGGGTTCATGGAGTAAAATTTCGGATTATGCGTCCCAATACAATGAATCAATATGGTGCTGTACTTGATGACTTTGGCCTTCAAACTATGCTTGCCAAGTTTATGGAAGGTTTTATTTGTCCTTTGTCTAAAGGTGAATGAAGTCTGCAAGATTAACTTTAGCTATTTGACCAATTATGTATTTATCCAGTACAAGAGATTAGCCAGACTCTTATAAGTTTTTCATTCTTTTAAGACATATTTCAGTCAATTAATTCTTTGTTGTACAGTGTTCTTTGCTGAAGTTGGTGGTTCAACCTTGGATTCTCATCATGGGTTTATTGTTGAATATGGTATCAATAGAGATGTTGACTTGGGTACGAGTTCTGCTTGCTTAGAATTTCTTTATATTTGATGTGGATCTATTTTATATTGCAAGCATATTCGAGTTTGTCTTAAAATGTGGCATGCATTGTTCCTAGTTTCTTCGTCATAGTTACAGGCATTTTGGTTTTATCATCATTATGTTTCTCATATTTAATTAGGTTATGTTACCTATAAGGAAATAAAAAAAGGCTAAAATTCAAGAAATCTCCTCTAACTACAGGTCATGTGCAGAAAACACCCCCGAGGCTATGAAACTCACCAATACTCTCGGAACTCACCAAACCGTGCATCAGACTCCTTGTAGGGAGTTTTTTGCATGTGCACAAAGGGGTGAATTTGCATTATTATGCATGTTTTGGTTAGTTTAGGGAGTGGCATTGCTAAGTTTCAAAGCACAAGGGGGTTTTCTGCACATTACTCATAATTGTAGTTTTTTTTTAATTTAATTTTAGCCAAAAAGAAATTTTGCTATCATTCCATAGGCCATGTGCATAATATATGACATGCATGCTAAAGAAGGCTAGCATCTTTACACTGCTTTTTGCTTCCTGAAAATTGACAACTTCATTTTATGCATTTGTTGAAATTCCAACCTATGCTTCAATAGGGATCATAAAAGCTTTGGGTGTGTTTGGTTCAGTTGTGAAAACTTTGATTATTTCAATAATCGATTATTGTATAACCGATTATAATAGAATCAGTTTTATGTTTAGATATATAAGTTAAAAAGCTATTTTAAAATAATTTGTTTCATTTGGATGGTATAAAAAGAATTAGTTTTATGCATTAAATTATCAAAAGAAGTATAAAATGATTAAAAAAGTTATTTGATTGAGGATAAAATGGTATTTACATATCAAAGCTTTTGGAATAATTTATAATCTAAAATCATAAGCTTCAAGCTTCAAGTTTATGGAAAAAAGTTATAATGCATTGAATTTTGTACAAAAGCTATTGGAGAATTATCCAAACATACCATGAACAGTGAAAAAAGCTTTTTAGCCAAAAAAAAAAGTTTGTTGGTTTGGGAAATAATCCCAACCAAACATGCTCTCTATTATTGGCAAACAGATTTTCGATGATGTAGGATTCCGTTGCTATTCAATATGCCTGCGTTCCTGATGTTGCACTTGCCTTTTCATTTTACTATGTTTTAAGCAATGAAGTCTAACAAATAATCTTACATTTGTAGGTTTACATGTGGATGACTCAGAAGTAACCTTGAATGTTTGCTTGAGTAGGCAATTTTCTGGAGGGGAATTGTTTTTTCGCGGCATGCGATGTGATAAACATGTAAATACAGAAACTCGTTCAGAGGTAAGTAATGGAGTTGGAATAACATAAAGTAGATTGGTATTAGGAAGATACAATGCTTAATATTTTTTATTCTTAAGGAAGTATACATTGTTCTACTCTCAAATTAGACCATATGATCTTTGCGTGTTGATGTGGATGGCAATCATAGTTATCTTGATGACATCTATTATATGCAGCTGCCTGAAATGTCCTTACTGATTTTTGTTGTTTTTTGAGCAATCATTTAATTGGCTTCAAGAAGATTTGAGCATGTGATGCGTGAGATAACTATATTAATAATTTGTATTTTTGGAAATCTTTGTATTATTTCTATTAGAGATATAATAAAGTCATTCTTGTGCCTTCACCTTATAGCTTAAGCTTTTGGGCGAGTTGGTTCATGACATGGTATTAAAGCTTCTATGATCAAGTGGTCTAGAGTTCGATCATTGCCGCCCCATTTTTTTTAAATAAAAGTTGATTTTAGCACATGTTAAAGATGGACTTGTGCCTTGTCCACACTTCAAGTCCAAAGGGCTCTTGTGTGAGGTGACATGTTAGAGATATAATAAAGTCATTCATGTGCCTTCACCTACCAGCTTAAGTTTTTGGGAGAGTTGGTTTATGACAATTTCATACAAACCAATATTAGAATGGGTGGAAGTAGTAAAAAATCGCTTATTCTATTGTTTGTACATACTTCAACAATCTGCATATTTGATTATGATATTAAAAAAATGAAATTTGTCAAAATAGAAGTTTTCTTATTTAGTAAACAGTTCTTTGCCAACATTTAAATGTTCACCCCTTTTCCATGTAAGGAGCTGAGCCCTAACCTGTGTTATGTGGACACTTTGGTGTTCTAATTTCAAATTTATGCAAGATACTTCCAACTGAATCTACAAATTTTCTCTCTGTGGAGGAGTTTCCTAGCCATGGCTTTGCCTATTTAGCTGTTTATGTTGGGTTGAGCTCAACTTAATGTAGTACAGGGCTTCTCGAATGGCGTGGGTATCTTGTTCTGAGGTCATTTCTGCATTTTCCATTGTAAATCCATCTTACATTCACTGATATATATCAGTATCTACAGTTGAATAATACAGCATACATACCTAATTTTCACTTAGTCTGGTCCAGTTTCTATCAAAATATATGTACTAAATACAAATATATTTATCGACATATAGAGTCATATTTGCGTAAGAAAAATATCATCACATTCAAAAGTTTTAGTACACTCTGTATTAAGCCTGACAGTGCTTGGTTTAGTTAATAAGCCAGGCCCTTTCGATAACTGCAAAATAAATAAATAAATAAATTTTTATATTGTACTCTTGATGTGTGTTTTGCAAGGAGGACTAAGATTCTAAGAATGAGTGTATCCGAATGTATTTCTGTTTTTCTTTATAGCAACAGCAGCACATGTTTTCTTTGATAGTGAATCCCAGTGATGCAGTTATTGATTTTGGGTTCACATTGTTCCAATGAAGTTATTTAGTGCAGCCTATTTACTAGTGTGAAGGAAATTTATGGACCATTGCATTCTTGCTATTTCTATAGGTGATTGTACACTTTTTTTAATGGAGTTATTTGAAAGCAGGAGATCTTTGATTATTCCCATGTCCCTGGACGAGCTGTGCTTCATCATGGTCGTCATCGCCATGGTGCTAGAGCTACAACATCAGGTCATCGGGTCAACCTACTTCTGTGGTGCAGAAGGTGCTTTTACTTTTTGCTTGCGTTCATTGCTACTTCTATTTGTCTAACACACCTTGTCATTATATTTTCATCTGCACGGATAGCTGTATGGAAAAAAAAAAGGGCAGGGGGGTGGTTTCTAGTTAGTGTAATTTCTGAACCTAGAGGGGAGATTAGGATATATTCAGCAAACTTCATGGGAAGGTTACTATTATTTGCTCAATGTTAAATCTGATTTTAGAATCATCGACTTCATATATTTTAATCACCTTGGCTTTCAATGATAGCCTACTTTCCACAAAAACAGAACCACATTTGGTTCTAAGATTACTGGATGTATTTATGTGAAGAATTACCAATTAAAGGGATAAACATGAAATAATTAAGTGCAATTGTATAATTTTATCAATTTCCCCCCTTAATTCTTCCTTATGGGTTTCTACTCTTGCCTTCCTTATTTATTAAAAAATCTTCCCAAATTCAATGTGTGTGTGGAATCAGCCTCTTGCGAATGCAAGGTAAAGTTGCCTACCATAGACCCACATAGTGGCTCTAACCCTTCCCTGGACCCCACGCATAGTGGGAGCTTTGTAGCACCAGGTTGCCCTTTATAACAGCAGAAGTCTCATATTCTGATTGCATTAGTGTAGCATCCAGCTGGAATGTTATTTTCCCCTTATTTTTTTACCCTGATTTTTTTAATAGATTAATTAATTTAAATTTATATTGTTCTCTATTCATTTTGTTGTTCCTCATCAGATTAAAGATGAAGATTGCATTATTTCTGTGCAGTTCTGTTTTTAGAGAGATGAAAAGGTATCAAAAAGATTTCTCTAGCTGGTGTGGTGAGTGCAATCGTGAGAAGAAAGAAAGGCAGCGCTCATATATTGCTGCTACCAAACTGGTAAATCATTATGTAATCTTCGTTATTCATGCACATGCATTACATTCTAGGAAGATGGTATGAGTGTTCTGCATAGCACAGGCATATATTAGTCACTTGTCTTCCAACACTGTGATCAGTATAGGCAGTGTTGACCAATTGCTGCTACCTAGGGATATTGCTTTTTGCATCACTTGAAGGACAGAGGAACAATGTACAACATGTGTTGAAAGATAAAGATTCAAGTTATTTTAAGATGTACACTGTATCAGGTAGCCAATAGAATCCAATGGTGTCCATGTATATGGCTGACTCTACCTAGTAGGATAAAGCTTGGTTGTTATTGTTGTTGCATACCCTGTACAAGGTGAAAAATAATATACCCTGAAAGTAAATAATAAGAATTATGGCAAAGAAAACTGGAAATTACATAAGAATTTATATTCATAAATAAAAATTGAATTTTTTTAAAAAATTTTGGGGGGGTGGGGGGGTGTTACACAGATATTGAAGTTCAGTTTCCTAGGAGTCAAGAAAATTGGACCTTGCAAACGGTTTTTTGGTGAGAGGGCAACATTTCCATTATAAATGGTAGATGTATATATGGAGTGGTAAATTGGTAATGCTAGGGTCCGCTGTCCCATTTGCGAACCATGATTTCTCTCCTCTTGTTCCTGTTACAGAGTACATCATCAGCAATCATAATTTTTTAATTAACATCAATTCAGGGCTTGTGTTTTCTTTTAATTGGCTTCTTTGAATTATAGCTTGTTACCCAGAGAATAACTGAATAAGTGATTCCGAAGGTCACTTAGCCGTACTCTGGCTTGTGTTATGTTGCCCTTTGATAAAAGTGCTTGCTAACTATGGTTCTTTCTTGTACCGTATGTTTAGAAATGTATTACTGATATTTTGCAGAATATAACTATAAGAATTTATGGTATGCAGGATTTGTTCAGGAGGGAAGGTGAAACAACTGCATAATCTGTTTTGTTCAGTGGATCAATGGATGGTTGTAAAATGATGCAGCTGTAATCATTAGTCCAAACAATGAGTCTATGCTTCTTGATCCAGGTGTCTGTGAAAGTTAACCGCTGGAATAGGATAATTTCTTTAAATTAGCTTGGATTTGCCCCCCGAAAATTATTACTATTTATCTTATGCCTCTTTAATGTCTTTCAGATTGTATTTAGGTGTATTTACGCAAAGTGAATGCCTTTATTTTGTGATGCACAAAACCCCAATATCATGGTTAGCAATTTAGATATAGATTGTAATTACCTTCTGATTAAGTCTTTGAGGTTTATTGCGACATCTAGTTTCATTTTAGTCTCTAACCTTTTTTTTAATGGCCTTGGTGAGGTGGGGTGGGGTGGTGTCTTTGTCTACTGTTGGGGATAACAATTACTCAATTTGGGGAGACTTCCTAAGGCCAAATGTGTCTTTGATTCAACTGCCACTTGGTGAGCAGAGTTCATGATACTCGCGTATTTGTTGAAACAAAGAAAGCCTTGAATTGATTTTTCAAACCAAAAATAAAATGTATACATTGGTAATTGTCTGCTTGTTCAATTTTGCATGCGGTGTTAAAATGCGAAATGAACGCCTTTGATTAATGTGATAGTCAATTGTATAGTAAAAATTTTCATAGCATTTTTCCAGCCTAATAACATCTTGCAACTAATACAGTACCTTCTCCTCACTCCATCATTAATTTTGGACTCGAATAAAATAATATCTCTTCGCAATTGACTGAACCCAGTTTCACTTTCAGGCATGGTTGGTGGGGGCTCCACAAGCCACACGCGATCTACGTGATGAGTGGAATTCGTAGTCCAACATATTTTGGTTGATCATTCGGGTGACCTTGTGAATTTCACACTTTTTCTTTTTTCGGCCATCTAAGAAAGTTTAGTTAAAGAATGGATTTTCACATAAAGATACAAATAAATTATAATTATGCATAAGTTATTAAATTTCATAAAAATATTAATGTGATTCTAAAAATAATTTAACAATAAAACAATCTCTTGTTTATGTATGCAAGCTAAGTATATGACGAGTGCGATGCAGTTGACAAAAGCAAATTCTACAATTTATCTAAGTCAATGGCTTCATGGGTGATCAATGATCAGCGCGGCACCGACATACTCCCCTGAATTAACATCATTGTTAAGCAGGTTAGAATCCTCTAAAGTCTAAACACACTAAAGAAAGGGTATGTAGACCAACATTTACTCTAAACTTAAACATAAAACTATAAAAGACCCTGTCCTGTCGTGTACACAAGTGTGCATGTGCTTGTGCTTTTAATTGATATCAAATCCATCCTCAACGGCACAATCACTCACTCCCTGGTAGTAGACTCGTGTTGCGTTCGGTGACAACTGTAATGTAGCTGTCGAGTCATTACTTACTTCATCATCTTCATCTTCTTCTTCTTCCTCTTCTTCCACACCCCACACGCACACCCCACACCCATACCCACAGCAAGCAAGCATTCCTATTTTCACTCTTCTCATGTCTTGTGTCGTGTCGTGTCCCTTTAATATAACTTAATATAATAATACATTTTATTTTCCTTCGCGTTAAGTATAGAAGTTATTTTAACACCACATTCCACCCCCACCAAGCGATATACTCTTATATATATACAATACTCATATTTTTTTTTTAAAAAAATATAAAAGTATCTTTTTCTTTCTTATTATCATCACCCACTAATGCAATTGCTTTTCTACTTTATATACTTCACTTTGGGCAATACTCATTGTTGGGGCCTCTCTGTTTGTTTCACACCAGAGACATTTATTAAGAGAATAACAAGAGATAAAGATCTTAGATTTGAGACATAAGGCACATCAAAATCACCATCTTCATCATTCATCAGATCAGCACAAAAACAAGCAGCACACAATGCATGCCAAGACAGACTCAGAGGTAACAAGCCTTGACGCTTCATCTCCCACAAGATCCCCTCGGCGACCCGTGTACTATGTTCAGAGCCCTTCAAGGGACTCCCACGATGGGGAGAAGACCACGACGTCGTTTCACTCCACCCCAGTCCTCAGCCCAATGGGGTCCCCACCTCACTCCCACTCCTCCCTCGGCCGCCACTCCCGTCAATCCTCGTCAAGCCGCTTCTCCGGTTCCCGGAAGATCAACAACCACCACCGCAAGTCCCACAAGCCCATCGATGTCATCGAAGAAGAAGGCCTTCTCCAAGCTGAAGATCATGACCGCACTCTCTCTCGTCGTTACTATTTCCTCGCCTTTGTTGTTGGCTTCTTCCTTCTCTTCTCTCTCTTCTCTCTCATTCTCTGGGGTGCTAGCAGGCCCATGAAACCCAAGATCTTCGTCAAGGTTTGGTTCTTCCCAAGTTTTGATTTTGATCCTTCTTCTGTGGTCTTTTGATTAAACTATGAAATGGGTCTTGATCAATTTTGCATCTTGCAGAGCATAAAGTTTGATCATGTCCAAGTTCAAGCTGGTTCAGATGCCACGGGTGTGGCCACTGATATGATCACTATGAATTCCACTGTGAAATTCACGTACCGCAACACTGGCACGTTCTTTGGGGTCCATGTCTCATCAACACCTTTGGATCTATCCTATTCAGAAATCGTAATTGCATCCGGCAATGTAAGACACACACCCTTGATTATTTATTTTCGTCTTTTGTTTTTTTTTTTTCAAAAGTTTATAAATATAAATGTTAGTGAATCACAATCATGTTCTATTTTTCTAACATAGTGGATTGGAATTGGTTGTTGTTGTTGCAGATCAAGCAGTTTTATCAGTCAAGGAAGAGTCAAAGAATAGTGAGCGTGGTATTGATGGGGAACGAGATCCCACTGTATGGAAGTGGTGCTAGCCTAAGCAGCTCAACTGGTATGCCCACGGTGCCAGTGCCATTGAAATTGAGCTTTGTGATTCGATCTAGAGCTTACGTGCTTGGGAAGCTGGTGAAGCCCAAATACTACAAGAGGATTGAATGTTCCATCACTTTGGATCCCAAGAAGCTCAATGTTCCAGTTTCCCTCATGAATTCTTGCACATATGATTGATTGAGTGGAAAGAAAAGAAAGGAAGAAGAAGGACGTGGATAAGAGTATAAGAAATAAAAAAAGAGATTATTTTATGATTCATTGGTTTTTTTGGTTGAGAAAAGAAATGGGGATACAGCTCAGCGGGCAGCTGTGGAGGTGGTGGGGCAGGATTAGAAGAACGCGTTTCTTGGACTTTTTGGCTGCCCGAATGCCCTAGATACTGGAAAGATAATGACTTGTTGGATTCGCTGAAAACTTGTGACCTGTGATCACGATGACCGTTTACTTCCTGTTTTTTAATTAATTTTGTCCCATTTTAATTTATTTCATATAAAAGTAACAAAAAATATATTCAATTTGAATGTTGTAATTGCATTTTTCAGGTAATTATAGTGTAATTATCGCCGAATAATTTGACTTTTTTGTTGTTGATTAATTTGTGATCTGTTTGCTAAGCTCATATGCGGCGTCACCAATGTAAAAAGATCAGCTTGTTTCACAGACTGCCAATTGAGTTATATTATTTTACCACTATATGCACATGATACCTCATTTACATTATATAATATAGGATTTTTTTAAAAAGTACCCTTAAGGCTGTTATAGAATGAAATAAAATTTTTTTAATAAAAATGTGTTTATGAGTTAATTTAAAAGGATGAAGTGGAATGAAAAGGATTGATACTCAAATCTCTAATTTTCATTCTTTAAATTTGAGAGGTCAAGAAGGAATTATTTTAAATATTTTTTTATTAAATTCATTAAATATCTAAATAATAGAGTGATATTTTTTTTTTTTTTTTAGTAGCTTAATGAGCTTACTTTACAATTTTCAAACATAGCTTAAATGCATTTGTTAAGGATACAAAATAATTTTTTTCATAAAAAGTAGAGTATTTAATGCATTAAAAATTAAAAAAATTCTACTTTTTTTTACAAAACTTCTTATTTTAGATTCTTGCACTTGTTAGAAAAATCCTATAATATATTCATTCTAATTTTATTTTAATTCTTTTCACATGAATGTACGGTCTCCCAATAGATATCAAATTGAAGCATACAAAAAACCATTATTGGTGCCAATTTATGGACAACATAAAAGTATATGACAAAATTTATCTAAAGTTTTAGGTATTTGTGCTGCTATTTATTATTGAAAAGTGAACACATAATATAAGTATTATTTTTAGTCACCTTATTTTTTTTTTTTTCAAATTTTTATTGATGAGTTATAAAAATTAATATGTATATATTATTATGTTTTTAGTGGATAAAAGCATAATTATATAACTCAGACCCAGAATTAATCTAGTTAGAAGGTCAAGTTAACGGTTTGGGTCAAGTAATTGAACTAAAAACTTGAATATAGAAAAAAATTTACAAGGGATACAATATGAACAAATTTACCTTGCATAAAAATATTATATTAAAAAGTAATATAATAGAACATACTATATAAAAAAAATATTTCATATGATAAAATATTATGTAGTGTAATCGAACTAATAGTGATAATATTTTAAGATTATGTTTGAAAATTAAATTAATTAAATAATAATATAAATTAAAAAACTAAGATCATAACTTAATAAAAATGTATGGTCTAATGACATAATGTACTTGAATATAATAATCTTTCATATATCAAGTTTAAATCCTATAAATGAATATTTTAAAATTTTATTTATTTATAAATATGAGTCAACCTAGTTTAAATAAGTCAATAGATCATTTAAATTTGACCGATTCATTATAAAATTTTATAATGAATAAGAACTGGATGGACTCAAATTCGGGTCACAAGTTTTATTCCAACTGAAAAAGTGGATCGAGGTGAAATAACTATGGAGGAAAGCACTATAAGCATAACTCTACTAAAATTTTGCTCAAAAGAATGTCACAGTTCAAAGTGAGAGAACATGTCATATCTCTTGATGAGAGTTTATAATACTACTTATAAATATAAATATAATAAAAATTACTCTTTATAAGCAGAATTATTGACACATCTCTTGATGAGTCAACCTCATTTACCATGTCACGGTCCGTTTGGTAGAATGTAAAACATAGCATTTATGTGGGGGAGTTAGGTTAATTTGTATGTCAAGCATATAATTGGTTTTATTCCTTCTGTATTCAATTCACAAACACTTAATCTTGTTTCACGTGTCGGATATTTTGAAGAGATCAATCATAATTTGCAATTATATGATGTTGCAATGATGGAGCCATAGCACAATGAGGTGTTCCATTTTGATGCAGAATAATGAATTAAACCTGTTTATCTCCCTCCAAGTTGTTGTGGGTTACTGAAGTGATGATTACGGTGCAACTCAAACCAAAATGTCGGTACTGAACGATGATCAAATGTGCAAAAATAAATTTTAACAACATATTCTTTTAAATATTTTTTTAACACTTACTTATTTTATTATTGATCCACTTTATATACTTAAAAAAATTATTAAAAACAAAATACTAACAATATTTATTTTTAAATTAATAATAAAATAAATATTAAAAAAATGTGTTACTAATATTTCAAAAGGTGCAAATCATAATTAGGGATTCTGCTTGCTGTTTAGAGCTACACAATAAATTTAATGGTGCATTGACAACAAATAGACCTGATCCATTCAATTGGTATGTTTTAGAATACTGACATTTGCAATCAATTTTAACTTCTTGCCTCTTGAGTCTTCATGTGTTGATCGTGTTGATGTATTCTGTACTCTCTATAGAGATTTGCCCAGAAGCCCACACAAACCACAGCTTTGGTGGAAAATTTCTTAGATTTTATAATATACAAATAAGGGAAATGTTTTCAATGCTCCAAAATGATTTTAGAGCATCAAAGCTCTACTCTTAACATTGTTGAATTTGTTTGAAAAATGATTAAAAAATAATCAATGACTCATATTTTATACATGTAACCTTAATACTCTAATACAATAAATAATTACAAGTTTTGTTCTTAGAATATTTAAAATTTATAAAACAACCACAATCGCCGACGACAACTGGCCTAGAGGTCACAAAATGACCACAATTGGTGACGACAACTGGCTTGGAAGTCTTGCCGGAGCTGGATCCGACCTTCTTGATCTCATTCACCATGTTTAATCCCTCCACCACCTAATCAAACACCACGTGCTTCTCATCTAGCAACTTCGTCTTCGTTGTGCATATCAAGAATTGAAACCTGTTTGTCCTAGGCCTCGATTCGCCATCGACAAAATGCCAAGATCAGTGTACTTCTTGATGAAGTTTTCATCAGCGAACTTGAAGCCATAAATGGACTCATCGTCGGTGCCGTTTCTAATAGTGAAGTCACTGCCCCCTGACACATGAAGTTGGGGATCACGCAATGGAAGGAGAATCCCTTGTAATGAAAGGGTTTGCCAAAAAAAATTCAACAAAAAAGAAGAATAAAACTGTTAAATAATTTCTGTAAAGACTTATGATTAAAATAAGAAAAATATAATATTTAAACAATAAACAACTATATGTCTTTTTAAAAAAACCAAAAAAGAAATTACTAACTATCTATTACTATAAGTAATTTTAATTGCTCAAAACTTTAATAAAACGCTTACTACAAACAAGTCAGTTGGCGAATCCTTCATTGCTTTGAAAGTGACATGTTATTTGGAAACATGGTCAATGATGTGTCCTGGATGCAAAAAATGCCGTGTCCACCAAATCCAAATGAATTTGAAATGCCTGAAAAGAATCACCTATTATTTTTCCAAAAGAATTGCCATTAATAGTAATACATAAAGTTAAACTTAAACACAAAGTAAAAGCAAAGTCAACTGGTTTGGAAGGACAACATACCCAAAACAAGATCAATAAGAATATATAACTTCTTATCATCAGCTGTTCCAACTTGATCAAGGAAAAAGTTTTTTTTTCTGGTTTTACATCTCGATGCACAAACCTAATTCGATGATATGATATTCATTTATAACAGTAATTAGTCATAACCTACTAAAAAAAAAAAACTATGGATACTGGGCTTGACAGGATTGAAAAATCTATCAATAGGATTTACCCTTTCAAATGGGTGCTAGAGTTCCCGGATTATATACCTGTTGGAATCTCGCAGCCTCCAATGCACTGCAAGCAACATATTTGGCCACATCCTATCCGATGCTAAGAGAAGTCCCAAAGACTGGACCCAAGCATGTCCATGACCTAATTTTTTTTTTGTTTTTTCCTTTAGAGAAAACAGACGAAGTCAACATATGCTGATAACTACCATATCTCAGAGAAATTATTGTATAAATTTAATTTTGAACACTCAAATTAATTACATTATGTATTTAAAAAAGTTAAATATATTAGTCTAATCATAATATTAATTAAAAAATTATTTATTAATTATAATAATTATGTATTAATTAATATTGTGATTGAATCAAGAATTTCTCTAATTTTGAAATCTCCATTTTAAACCTTGTAATGAACCCATGGAATGCCATAGCCATTCAGAGTACTTTTGAATACCCAAAAAAAAAAAAAAAGAGACAGAGAATTAGATTAAAAAAAATTACAACATTTGAAGCTTGAAAAATGTATTTTTGATAAGCCTGTTAAGACACAGGACGGATTACTTACCTTATCTCTACACTTGACCTGGAACTTCCACTGGCTTCTTCAATGTCATTATTTGAAGCATCAGCATTATCATTTTTTTCATTGGTATAAAGAGGGCATATTCCGCACTCTTTTACCGTTGGAGAGATCTCGAAAGAGATGTTGTGGGCATTCGAGAAGATGCTTGCAGATTCCGAGTGATATTTCCATAGGAATGTGTGATCTTGGACAAGAAATCTCCTTTGACCTTTCCAAAAGAAAGAGTTTCTTAGCAGATCACGGCTAAGAATACGTGTGCCATCATCATATTCAATCATGAGTCCGTAGCTATATAAACCTTCTTTATGATCCATACCTTCTCCTTCCACAACTACACACAGAGCGAAACCAATGAAATTATTATCATTGCACCAATTTAGAGAATCTTTGCTAAAAGTTACTGAATGTCCCTCGCAACGATAAGGGAACCAGTGAGGAACTCCACTCCTTGCAAAGCAAAAGAACACAGTCCTGTACGCATCCTCCAGCATCCTAAGCCATGCATCAGCCGCAATATTACTATGAGCACTTGGATCCAGTTGTTGACTATTGGTGAGATGAAATTTGAAGATACCCTCTTTGGAATCTGACGGGAGTATAAACCTTGAACTTGAACTTGACATCACTCTTCTAATGGATGGGCAATCAAATGCAAGCAACTGCTTTAGAAATGGTGGAAGCTCTGGGATACATTCAAGCTTTTTGCAATCACTTAAATCCAGTGATTTCAAACTTGAAAGATGAGCAATACTCTCAGGAAGGTTCACAATACCGCTTCCATGCAGTGACAATTCTCTTAACGATGACAAGCGGCCAATGTCGCTTGGGATTTCTGATAATTTACCACAGCCTGATAAATCAAGCTCAGAAAGAAGGTTTACATTGCCAATGCTGTTTGGAAGAAACTCGAGATCTCTGCACAAGTTCAGGCGCAACGTTTGTAGCCCAACCAAATACTCCAATGCTGAAGAAGGTATTTCTTTAATTGCTGTATTTGTTAAGCGAATGTGAGCAAAACTTTCTGAAGGCTCCAAGATCTCTGGGAAGGTCCTCAGCATTGAGCAACCATGCAAATCAAGTTTTGTCAGCTTCAATTTGAAAATGCTGCTCGGAAGTCTTTCAAGTGATTCACAGTAGGTAAGGTCTAACTTGCACAGTTTGCCGAGACTTCCAATGGAAGATGGAATAAATTCAAGCCTTTGGCAACTGTGCAAGCTCAGTTCTTCAAGCCCGACCAAATGGTGCAAGGATGAAGGTAGTTCTTGTATTGCTGTTTGGTCTAAGATGAGCACCGTTAAATTTTCCGTAGTCTCCTCGATATCAGGGAGATTTTCCAAATTTGAGCAACCACGGAGATTAAGTCTTCTTAGAAATTTCATCTTACGAAGGTCAATTGGAAGGCTTGTGAGGGATTCACAATTAGAGAGATCTAACCAACCAAGCTCATTAAAACTTGGAAATAATATACACTTTAGTGAGCGTATATTATCCCCCGGTTCTTCATGGATAGGAGCACCTGGTTCTTCATGGATAGGAGCACTAATTAGTGATCTCGAAAAATCATTAATAATACACGCATGCGGACGCCGACCCGAAAGCCAAAGCTGAGGCCAAGGCCGACGAGACGGCGGAGGCGGAGGCGGAGGCGGAGGCGGACGCGAACAACCGTATAATAGAACCCCCTCGATTATATTACTGACTGAAAACATCTCAAGGATTCGACAGTTATTGAGAACTATTAATCCACAAGATCTCGATAGAATATTGCTAGGAAGATTTAAACTCCTAAGCCCATCACAACCATTTAACCGTAAACAGTTGAGCTTGATGAGGAAACTAGAGGAGTAAACTACATCCAACTTCATACAATGACTAAGAATTATTTCTTCAATATTTGGGGACTGAGAGAAGTCTGGTATTCGAATCAAGTTCTTAGAAAAACTGAGGTCAAGCCTTTTCAAATTCGGTAAATGCTGCCACAAAAATGTAAATGATTAGGTAACGAAAACACAAAGCATTAATTAGGTCAATCTTACATGGATAAGATTAGAAGTTACTTAAAGGCTTTTTGACACAAAAACACAAAGGAAACTAACATAAAGCTTGCAATACCTGATCTGTCTCCCAAAGTTGTTCAAGATGGCTATCAGGCATAACAAGTTCAACAAGATTTTCTTGGTAAAAGCCCGGTGGCAAAGATCTCTGAGGGAAGCCATCCCATTGAAGAAATCTCAAATCATCTGGAAGACTTTCAAGAAATTCAGGAATGTACACTTTTGAGTCCTCCTTTAAGTTAGACTTGTAGAACTGGAGCAATCTCAGATTATGCATCATTTTGAAAGTTTCAGCATGTAGTTGAACTTCTCTGATTTTGCATATGTCAAGGAATATACATTGGATTGCATCTGTCCCCTAAAAGTAAAAGCAAGGAATTAGAGATAAATAAACTAGAAAAAATAAAAGTGGTTGCAGGAAATTTATTAACTGCTAAGTGCTTTGCAATCGGTGACGAAGTCAATCCATGTGATTGTATGACCTATCCAGTCAAATTTGATGGAAAGAAGAAAGGAAAATTAGAGCTGAATATACCTTGTTCTTTCTTAAAACAAGATAAATGTCCTCATGCTTCCATAATCGACTGCGTTTTCCAGGTTCATTTACACTTTGTTGACGAACAATTTCTTGACCCATTTCCTGTATTCGATCATGCATCACAATTTTACCTTTCAAAATATATATAAGGCCCCTATCAATGAGAACACTCATTCCAATGGCAGCAGAGAAACCACAGCTATCCAGTGTCTGTATTACAGTATTCTTATCATGTCCTCTATAGAAGCAAGCTATGTCAAGAAATATATCCTTTTGTTCATCGTCAAGCCCATCATAACTTAATTTCAACACATTAAAAATTTCAAGATCGGGAAGCTTTTCCAGCTTTTGCAACTCACTTTCCCATTCTTCCCTTGTTCTACCATAAAGCAATGAGCCCAAAACTTTGAGAGCTAATGGAATCCCTTTAGCATAATTCAATACCTTTTCTGATAAGCCCATATAAGTTTGTCTAGGATAGTTTTGTTTAAAGGCATTTAAACTAAAAAGTTGTAGAGAATCTTGAAAATTCATCTCCTTAACCTCGTATATTTCATCAGCTTCAGCATTCTTAAGCACTTGCTTGTCTCTACTAGTCAGAATGATTCTACTACCCAGGCCGAAGCTACCAAGCCCACCAATTAAATCTTTAAGTTGACCTGAATTGTTCACATTATCTAGAACAAGGAGAACCTCCGCCCGTGTAAGAATTTGATCTTCCTCTAGAAGCTCTGATAAACATTTGCTTTGTACATGGTGTATTCCACATCTTTCTATTTCTTCTTGTACATTTTCAACAAAGCTGCGGAAACTGAATTGGGTTGCCAGTTTATGATATATTGCACGTGCTATTGTTGTCTTACCAATTCCTCCCATGCCCCAAATTCCTATGATCCGAACAGCTGCTGACTCAACATCCAACAGTGACTCGATTTGTGCAATATGCTTGTGAATTCCAGTCAGTCCTTGATAGTAACTTGAAGAAGAATGATTCAGTTCTCCCAAAATAACTTTCACAATTTCTCTAACCAGTTTGGATTCAGGTCTGGAACATATTAAAGAAACTGAGTTAACAAGAATGAAGATCATTGGATAGAACCAGGATATTTGTGTCATATTAATGCTTTTGAATTTGTTAAATCATGATCATGTATTCCTATACACATGACAACAGTTCTAGTACTAGACTAATATTGAGAAAGAGTAAGTAAGACACTACTATTTCTTTTCAAAATCAAACTTTAACATGCGGAGTTTTTCAAACCTATGACTGATTTGGAGACAAAAAAACACTTGATTAATGGTGAAATCAACACAAATTTCATTTCTAAGTAAAATGACTAAATGAGCTCGTAAAATATCTCAAAAGAGTACGTTAATTAGTCACCTGGTTACTTGTGAATCCCAGCCCGAGAGTCCAGCTGCTTCAGTTAGAGCAGCTTTCCACCCCTGCACTTCGTCCTTATATCGCAGTTCATGCTTAACAAATGCTTCCGCATAACTTCCTATCTGATGCCTAACAGTTGATGGATCCACCTTATAGAAAACTGGTATCACAATCCTTCCATATATCTTCTTGCATTCGAGTATCTTTGTGAGTTCATCCAAACACCACCTGGAAGAAGCATAGTGTTCGGAGAAAATGATGACAAAAATCATTGATTCTTCTATTGCTTTGTGTAGTGCTGATGAAATCTCTTCGCCTCTGACAAGTCTGTCATCTATATATGTTTCAATATTTTTGCTGCATAATCTTGCATAAAGATGACTAGTGAAACCGTCACGGGTGTCCACCCCTCTGAAGCTGAGAAAAACATCATGGTTGGTTGAAGGATGAGAGACAGCAGTAGAAGAACTCCCCAACATTGGAATCAAATTTCTTTCCGGCCTCTATGCCTCTTTGCTCTTTGGCATCAATATTTATATATGTATAGAGAGATTTTTATATGTAACCAAACAAAAAAAAAAGAGAGAGAGAATTTTTAATAAAGCTAGTTAACTTAATTTAGACGTTAGTTAATGTTATATTAACTAGTTGTGTAATGCATTAATACTTTAATATTGTTTAGCGTATCCAAGTTGGGTACCATAAATTTGTAAAATAATCTAACTTGGACAGCTCCGAAACTTAAACTTCTGTATTTTGGTTCTTAGTCGTTGACTTTGACGAGGTTTACCAAACGTGTTTAAGAAGAAAAGACGACCGTTTCTTTGTCAAACACTCACCAAATACCGTAAAATATATTAAAAAAAATAAAATAAAATATAGAAAGAGAAGAAATTGATCTGTTAATTGAAAATTTAAGAGCATGCGTGACTTCACAAACTTGACGTAGACACGCAGTGGTTAAGATAGACCAGTATTTGCCTTCACTAATCTAATTTGAACCCGAGTTAAGAGCATATGACTGTAGTAGATGGTTTTCTCTTTGCTTTTGGTCTTGTTTAATTTTCCTTTTGATAGTGACACATTTACATGCTGCTTAACTAAGGTATACTATGTATACGAGGACTAACTTGTTTGTTTGACTTTTGCCGGCCCCGAGTTTGAGATGAAACCAAATTTAAGTCACAATACTATATTTGATCGATAATAAGCACAATAACGTACGATAATACCCAAAACGAATATATATATATATATATATATATATATATATATATATAGTGAAAAAAAATTATTGTGAGATAGTGAGAATGATAAGTCTTATCTAATGTATTTAAGAAGGTAAAACAACCGTTTCTTTGTTAAACTCTTACTAAATACCGTAAAAAATATAAAAAGATAAAATAAAATATAGAAAGAGAAGAAATTGATCTGTTAATTGAAAATTTAAGAGCACGCGTGACTTCACAAACTTGACGTAGACCCGCAGTGGTTAAGATTGACCAGTATTTGCCTTCACTACTCTCTAATTTGAACCTGAGTTAAGAGCATATGACTGTAGTAGATGGTTTTCTCTTTGCTTTTGGGCTTGTTTAATTTCCTTTTGATAGTGACACATATACATGCTGCTTAACTAAGGTATACTCTGTATACGAGGACTAACTTGTTTGTTTGACTTTTGCCAGCCTCGAGTTAGAGATGAAACCAAATTTAAGTCACAATACTATATTTGATCAATAATAAGCACAATAACGTGCGATTATACCCTAAACGACAAAGGATCCTTGTTCTTTTGCATCTTCAATGCAATACCTTTCCACGAATTTATATATATATATATATATATATATATATATATATATATATATATTTAATGATATAAATTTTTATTGTAAAAAAAAAAATGATTTTTATTATAAAAAATGGCCAAAGAGATAAATAAATTTTATTTATCATATAATTATATAAGGATGATCAAGATTAAAGGTTCTTTTACTGGATACGTTATGCTCTAATCTTGATCATTAAAGATTTAATGGTGATTTACTTAAAAAAATGTCACTCATCTCACATAAGTATTTATATTTTAATATTTATTATTATTTATATGAATAGTAAGATTAATATGTGAATAAGTTTGGTTAATTACATTTTTGCCCTTATCTTTTTTTTCTGATTTACGTGTGTTATAAAATTAATTTACTCTCATTGTTTCGTGTCTCAAAAATAATAATTTTTAGTAGGAAACATTCTTGTTTGACTTAAATATCTTTACTAAACTTATATATATATATATATATATATATATATATATATATATATATGAGATCATTTGCTTTGACCCACGTTTGGGTTTAATGGTCCCATTTTTAGGAAAAATTTATCAACGTATAAATTTTTTTTAATAGATTAGTTAATTTAAAATCTTATACCCATTTTTTTAAAATTTTATTAGACAATTGTATTAGTATAATTAAGTAGAAGATTATTTTTATCTAATTAGATTGAGATTATTTTATTAAAATAGTTATTTTTGGATCATTTAGATGAAAGTGGATCTATCATTACATTATTAAGCCAAATTGATAATTGGTTTGCATTACGTACGAGAAAAAAACTTCATTATTTTCTTTTAATCATTCCAAATCTTCATCCATTTCTCTTTCTATCAAGAACCCAAAGAAAAACTTCTAAGTCCATTTTTCTCCTACCATTCGCCCAACACCATTTCTTCTACTTCCATCCATCAAAAATTTCATCCAACTTTAAGTTGATCCTCCATCCATCATATATATATATATCAATTAGTTTCTTGTTTCTAATTTGAGATGATTGATCCATGTTTATTTTTTCATAAGACTTTATAATTTGTTTAAGAGAATTTTTGTTGAATCTACACAAATTTTTCTAAGGATACAATCTTGTCTTCCTTATCAAGAGGAGATTTAATCTCATCAACCACGTAATATGATCAATATTAAAAGTTACTCAATTGTCATGTGATTATTGTTTTTTCTATTTGTGATTTATTATGCACGCAAAGACGTTTATAGCTTTGATATTTGGTATGTGTTTTATTATTCTTATATGGTATGTGTTCAAAAATATGTATATGTTCACGTTGGATGTGCAAATATGTAGAGATTGCAAAAGTGTTCCAAAAACACAAGATGAAGATTTAATGTTTTCTAAAAGGATAACTTAGTTGATCTTATTCATGTAATTTAATGATCTTTTAATAGTATAAAAATGGTGATTTTCACCCAAAATTATTTTAATGTTTTGATCCAAAATTTATTTTCTAAGTCTCCTACAATAAATATTTACACTTATCAAACAAATTTATTAGAACTTTGTAATTTCCTAATATTACCTTTGAAATCTAATTTTTAAAGTATATCTTTATGGTATACCTGTAAAAGCAATATTAGTGGTGTTACTTCTAACTTATTCATTAAACTAGTTCATAACATTTATATATATAAATTATTATGGTGAGCCTGTGGAACAATATCCACTTAGAATTAAAACTAATTTTTGATAAAACTGGAAAGAATGATATACATAACTTCTCACTAATACATACATCTTTTTTTTTTTTTCATGGTGATATCGGGTATTATTAATCTCATATACATGAAAATATAAAATCTATCTACTAATCATGAAAAAACAACTATACTAGTCTTCATGCTTCATCTTCTCTTTGTCTTTGAATCTTTCAACGACGTATGGATTTTACATGGAACACACGGGGTGAAACTTTGATTTTATAATTCTTAGTATAAGTGTACCAATACCATAATATGAATTGTTATATTAACGTTATATATAACAATATACAACTCATGAATATCTGAAATAAAATCAGAGATCATCCATATCATATGGATTGATTAAATCAAGCTATTCATCATTACTCAATATGTAAATATAATAAATGAATCTTTTCTGTTTATTTTATTTTACAATATAATGTCAAATTATTATTCCATACTTTAGGAACATACATCATCCTCTCTCTATGTAAAGTAAATCTCAGGTCCTACATAACTCAACTAATTCTCCTTTAAAAGATAAGATTAGTTATGTTTATCTAATATTGAGAATTTTATTAAAAGCTAATTACGGTTAAGTGGACAATTATACCGCCATACAACTGCCATCTGAAGGTAATAATCAAAAGTTTATTCTATCGGTGATATTGATATTGAACCACCGCCCATACAATGGAACAATAACATTGAACAACTAAACATAAACTGTCAATGATATTAAACAACCGCTCATACAATTGCCTAATACCATTAAGCATAGCACACAAACACAAGGAATCACCAAACACAATAACAATCAAATGTTAAGTAATGCAATGATATTATGATGTATAATATGAGATATGATTATGCTCAAACAAGGGTGTATGATAGTGTAAGTGCAATGTCATGAATCTCCATCTAGAGATTTGCAATGTCATGAATCTGTCATTTTCCTCTACAACAATCAATGATATTGAACTAGGAATAATAACATTACCTTCTTAACCCACCTTCCATTAAGCGAAATCACCAAACACAATAATAATCAAATGTTAAGTAAATGATATTATGATGATCTTTTCTCTTAATTTTCCTTGTCTTAGAAATGCAAATGTATATATGTATGAATGTCTGTGCATAATGTGACGTTATGTCTGACTCTTGCATAACCACCACCTGACCTTTATCCTTACACTACTAACTTTACCTCAACTCTTTGAAAGTTTTCATGCACTATACTTCCTTTCTTGTCAAACTTAATTAGCATATTTCTTTTCCTTGTATTACTAGCTCTACCTTAACTCCATGAGAGCTTTCATACACCATACTACTCAATTGTTGCCAACTAGGCACTCAATTCTTAACAGGTAACTTGATTTCTTGTATCTAATTCTCTTCCTCTTAACCATTTCTCAAATGGTAACTACTACAGTCATAAGTTGCTCGTAAGAATAAACTCTTGACTAAGGCAATCCATGTCTAATGGAGGCCTATAATCCTCTTACTTCCCTTGAAAATATGTTTCCTCAACCCTCAATCTCATATTCTCATATTCTTAATCTTCATAATTTAACTCACGATCCAATCCTTCTACATTAACATTTCACATAATTACTCAACATATTCATCCTTTGTATGCTACTCGGTCTTTCTATCTAAGAAATACCCATTTTCTAGACATAAACAAAGGATCCTAACAA
Source organism: Ormosia emarginata (assembly GCA_029884605.1). Taxonomy (NCBI): domain Eukaryota; kingdom Viridiplantae; phylum Streptophyta; class Magnoliopsida; order Fabales; family Fabaceae; genus Ormosia; species Ormosia emarginata. Next base: position 6,308,851 of record JAQQTP010000059.1, on the reverse strand, counting down.
CTAGAGAACTCAAAACATCTAAAAACAACATTTTGTCCTTTTTACCCAATCTCAACCTTTGACCTTTGCTCAGTAAAATAAGCATAACTTGAGTTACGGAAGTAGAAATTAGATGAATTTTATGGCGTTGGAAAGCTAAGAGAAAGGGTTGCAACTTTTATGAAGACCACAAAATCTAATTCTCACTCTATCTTGGGACACGAACCGTGTTTTATGACATGACCCACCCCGCATTTTGCTCTGTCTGCACAGTTTCCAGAGATTGAACTAGCAGAGAGGGACACGCCCCCCCCCCTCCGTGTTCTCGGACACATGCCATGGGCCGTGTTTCTTTGACAGAAACACTGCAGAACATCTTTGCAGAGTCGTGGCACTGTTCATAGTCCAAAATCTCACCTCCAACTATTCTTGATCGATTTTCTAGTGATTTCTAACACTCATCTATATTCCTCAACTTGTTGTAACTCAATTACAACCTATGGATTTCTCTTAGGCATAGATCTGAAACCAAAATTACATAAACTATGATTCTTAATGGTTGATCTTGAACCATAAATGGTCATCTTAGATTTACTAAGCTTAAACAAACTTAACCTAGTCCTTGGAAACAAGAACCAAGTTAAGAATTCAGATTTGGCTCTTCAAATCCCTATTTCCATTCATGAAAACCTAAGTTCAAACAATATGAACAAAGAGAAGAATCATGAATAGAAACCCCTTTCCTTGGTTGATGACCAATCTTGAAGCTTTGGATCCTTTTCTTGGGTCATTCTTCTTCTCTTCCTCTTCTCTTTCCTCTTATTCTTTTCTCCGTTTTCTGTCGGCTGCCTCCAACGAAAATGAAGAGAGAAAGTGAGTAAAACTCACTTTTAAAACATACTTTAGGGGCATTTTGGTCATTTTACAAAACTCATATCTCCTAGGAATAATGTAATCTTATTATTTCAAACTTTTTAACCTCTATAAATATTAAAATAAATCATATAATTCATTTTAATACTTATTTTGTTATTTTCTTAATTTTTCATATTTGGACTAAGTCCATTCAACATTAAAACACTTACTTGGTGTGCTTAAAAATATCAAACGAACTCAGTTTACCTTCAAACTTTAATTGCAACTTTCTTAACTCATTTATAACTTAGAAATAAATTATTCATATTTATTTCTCTTAACTTAACCTTTAAAACTATTTTCTGAATCATTTTAAGCCACTTTCCACCTTCTATATTACGACAAAGTACTTAAACTAACTCAGTTTATCATAAAATTAAACTAACATGGAAAATAAGTATATTATTATCTCTGAGACCATATACAAGCCTAGTATATTTCTCGAGATGTTACAACGTTCCCTATATATATAGTTTACTGTATACCAGCTATGTATGTTAACATACTGATTCACTTTAATTTTGATGGAATACAACTGTTACTTTTTTTTTTCTATAAACACTGAAAGCCATCACACTTTTAATTTAAGATTAGTGAAGGATGGTATTTTTATAAGGAAAATGATGATTTCACATAACTTTTTATATAATTTTTTAATGGTTATGATTAAATGAGAGAAAATGTTAACTTGTGAATGTTAATCTAAATGATATGAGAAGTAGTATAAAAAGTAGTGTGAGAGAAAAGTGTGATAAAAAAATCAAAATTGTTCTTATAAGTTCATTTTTCATGGTAATTTCTAATTCATACTTATAAAGTATGACAGGAGATTAAGCTAAAAAATTATGACAGGAGAAAACTTATTTGATTTGACAAATAACTATTACTAATATTATTGAACAGGGAATCCACAAGAAGATTATTGTTATTGAGCAAGACATTCACAAGAACAGGAGCGGAGCCTCTAATTATTTTGGGGCCATGACTCCCTAAACTGTTTTGAAATATATATTATTTAATTTAATTATTTGACCCTCAAGTAAAACTCCCTTCCTTTTTGGCCCCAACTCCACCCCTATTCAAGAAGATGCCGTTGGTTTGTTGTGGTGAATTCAATGCAGAGATTATATTGCTGATGCACAAGAATCATATATGATGAGGGAGTGCTTGTTTTGGTCACTATGTTTATGACAACAAAAAACATGCAGTGGAAATTTACAGAATGTTTCATCACAGCTCTCGTCTCACGATAAAGGCTTCTATTCTTTCAATTGCAAATTGATGAAATCCTTGCCCTTGGTCTTGGTGTTTATGACAGTAAAAAACAGCATGAAGTGGAAATTCAAACAACGTTTCTTACACCACAACACAGCCTTCTCTTCTTTTGCCAATGGGAATTTTTGAGATATGTAAATGAAAATGGAAAGCAGGGGTCTAATGTATGGTGAATTTATGTAACTTCTCACCATGATAATATAATATCATGCACAGGTTGTGGTTTAACGGGTGAATTTTTAGTTCCATGTTTTGGTTATATTGAATATTAATTCCTCACTTTGTGGGTCCCATATCATTCTTTGCAAAAATATGCATGTTTCTGGAAACTAACTTTAGTAACTGTGTATGTACAATCTTGAAAATGGAAAATCGTCAAGGTCATTGAACAAATTATGATGATTCACGGGTGTTTACACACAGGTCATTAGATATTACAAGGCAATCAATGTTGATAGCCACATTACTAGGGGTACCACTTTAACTCAAGGATAGGTATATTTATACTTCAAACGCATAAATCATACTAAGTATAAACTTAATGTATGTTTGGTTTAATTTTGATTTTCTTACATCAATTTTTTTTTACATTACTTTTTATACTACTTTTTATACATTTGATTACATCACTCTTTCTCCATCACTTTCTTTCATTTAATCACACTTATTCAAAATGGGTGTGAAAAGGGGTGTACGAAAAAAAAATGATGTATGTGTTTGGTTTACAATTTACACCTTATTTTTAGTCACCTTATTTTTCTTTTTAAAATTTTTATTCATAAGTTATAAAAATTAATATGTATATATTATTATGTTTTTAGTAGAGAAGATCATAGTTATATAACTCAAATCGAGAATTAACTTGGTTAGAAGGTCGAGTCAGCAGTCTGACTACAGGTCAAGTAGTTGAACTAAAAACTAGGATATAGAAAAAAATTTAGAAGGAATACAATATGAAAAAAATTATCTCATATAAAATAATACTATATCAAAAAATAATATAATAGAACATACTATATGAAAAAATATTTCATATGATAAAATATTGTGGTGTAATCGAACTAATAGTAATAATATTCTAGTATCATGTTTAAAAATTAAATTAATTGGATAATAATTGAATAATAATATAAGTTAAAAAACTAAGACTATATCTTAATAAAAATGTATGGTCTAATGGCATAATATACTTGAATATAATGGTCTTTAATATATCAAGTTCAAATCCTACAAGTGAACATTTTAAAATTTTATTTATCTACAAACATGAGTTAACCCAATTTGGGCAAGTCAACTGATTTCTTAGATTTGATCAATTCATTACGAAAATCTATAATAAACAAAAAATGGATCAACTTAAAAGTCAGGTCACGGGTTTATGTTCCAAGTAAAACAACTATGGAGAAGAGCACTATAAGCATAACTTTACTAACATTTTGTTCAAAAGAATATCACATTTCAAAGTGAGAGAACATGGTCATATCTCTAGATGAGAGTTTATAATACCACTTAAGAGGTGTTTATAATGCTCCTAAAAATTTTTTGAGCATGGATGTTCTTATTGACTTTCCCTTCTATTACCAATCATTCCACTTTTTTATTAGTTTTTAATGTTTATTAAAAGATCTTTTAATATTTATTTTTTAACCCCTTAATTCTTATTTTTATTCATTTTAAACATTTTATCTTATCTTACTTTCTCTCAAGTCCTCGACCCTTCATCCGGCCACTAGTTCGTGCTAGCCGCCATGCCCCTGCCAGGCGGCTACCTGGGTGGCGCTAGATGGTGTCGACGTCATCGTCGAAGGCAACCCTAGTTTGTCATTGAACGCTTCCAACAGGTACCCTATGTTTGTGTTGAACTCCCCCGCGGACTCGGGTTCAGTGTTTGAATCCGTCGAATCTGGGGCAAGTATCTCCTCCAAGCTCTTGATGAAAGAGTCAAGGCCCTGCATCGTAGGATCACACTCCATCACATTATTTGTGTCGTCGAGAATGTTTAGAAGCTCATCTTGGATCTCGTTCACCCCAGACGAGTTAACGACTGCGTCGTTCGAGTCAACCCGCACAAGTTCATACCCCTCCGAATCAGCGCATGACTTCCCCGAGTTAACTTGAGTGAGCTAAGACTCGGACGAGTTAGCATCAAAAGAAGCTGGGTTAACTCGAAGAATCTTGGACTCAGGCAAGTCCACCTCCGAGTCACCCGAACTCGCTTCCTATTGCCCTTGTTGTTGCATTCGTCCATTTGGGAAAAGATAAAAGATGAAAAAGAGCACAAGAGATGGTGGTTTTGTTTGGTAACAATGTAGTACCCAACAAAAACCTTAATATGATCAAAGGACTCCTCGTCTTCTTCATCCTCCTATTGTGGTTGTTGTTCCTCCACAATGTCAAGGGCGTCGATGGTGTCCTTGCCGGTGCCGGCATCGTCGTTGATGGAATCGGAGAGGAGGGAGTCGTTGATGAAATATACAAAATGAAAAAGATTAGCATTATTTTAGAAAATATTAGAAAATAATATCTCTTTATTTTAAGGATTAACTTTGTAATTTAAAGATTTATAATATTATTTATTCAATAAGTAGTAAGTAATAATTTCTTGTCGTTGATTTTTTTTTTTTTTTACTTTTTTCTACCTAATCAATAATTATCATTGTTGGAGCATCTATATTCTAAAATTATTTAGGAGCATTCTATTTTTTTTTTATTTATAAATATAAATTAAAGGAGAATTATTGACACATCTCTTCATAAGTCAACCCCATTTACGGTGTTGCGCTCCGTTTGGTAGAATGTAAAACATATCATTTATGTGGGAGAGTCAGGTTAATTTGTATATCAAGCATCTAAATGGTTTTATTCCTTCTGTATTCAATTCACAAACACTTAATCTTGGTGCACGTGTTGGATATTTCGAAGAGATCAATCACAGAAATATACAAATAAGTTTCTATGGGATAGTTTTGTTTAAAGGCATTTAAACTGGAGTTGTAGAGAATCTTGAAATACAGAAAGTTAAACTTAAACACAAAGTAAAAGCAAAGTCAACTGGTTTGGAAGGACAACATACCCAAAACAAGACCAATAAGATATGTAACTTCTTATCATCAGCTGTTCCAAGTAGATCAAGCAAAAAGTTGTTTTCTGGTTTTTCATCTCGATGCGCAAACCTAATTCAATGATATGATATTCATTTATAACAGCAATTAGTCATAACCTATTAAAAATAAATAAATAAGAATATTGGGCTTGACAGGATTGAAAATCTATCAATAGGATTTACCCTTTCAAATGAGTGTTAGAGTTCCCGGATTATATACCTGTTGGAATCTCACAGCCTCCAATGCACTGCAAGCAACCATATTTGGCCACATCCTATCCGATGCTAAGAAAAGTTCCAAAGACAGAACCCAAGCATGTCCATGACCTATTTTTTTTTTTTTTCCTTTGGAGAAAACAGACCAAGTCAACATAAGCTGATAACAACCATATCTCTAAAGAAATATTAGTATAAATTTAGAACACTTAAATTAAATATATTATATATTTTATAAAAAAAAGTTAAGTGTACTAGTTGAATCACAAAATAAATAATAAAATTAAGATTATTTATTTATTAATTATAATAATTATTTATTAATTAATATTGACTAGTGCACCTTATGGTTAATGCAAGAATTTCTCTAATTTTGAAATCTCCTTGTTGAACCTTGTGATGAACCCATGGAATGCCATAACAACCATTCAGAGTACTTTTGAATGCCAAAAAAAAAAGAGAGAATTAGATTAAAAAAAATTACAACATTTGAAGCTTGAAAAATGTATTTTTGATAATCCTGTTAAGACACGAAGGACGGATTACTTACCTTATCTCTAGACTTGACCTGGAACTTCCACTGGCTTCTTCAATGTCATTATTTGAAAATCTCAGAGTTTGAATAGTCACCATCATCGGCATTATCATCTTTTTCATTGGTATAAAGAGGGCGTATTCCAAACTCTTTTACAGTTGGTTTACCGCCATAATGATGTTGAGTGATCTCGAAAGTGGTGCTGTGGGCATTAGAGAAGATGCTTGCAGATTTAATGTGATATTTCCATAGGAATGTGTGATCTTGGACAAAATATCTCCTTTGACTATTACAATTGAAACAGTTTCTTAGCTGATCATCGATACAAGTAGAGTGTTGTCCATCATCATATTTAATCATGACTCTGTAGCGATATGTAGCATGAAAATTCATACCTTTTCCTTCCAAAACTACACACAGAGCGAAACCAATGAAATTATTACCATTGCACCAATTTATAGAATCTTTACTAAAAGTTACTGAATGTCCCTCGCAACGATGGAATCGGTCAGGAACTCCACTCCCTGCAAAGCAAAAGAACACAGTCCTGTACGCATCCTCCAACATCCTACGCCTTGCATCAGCCGCAATATTACTATGAGCACTTGGATCCAGTTGTTGACTATTGGCATTGGTGAGATGAAATTTGAAGATACCCTCTTTGGTATCTGACGGGAGTATAAACCTTGAACTTGAACTTGACATCACTCTTCTAATGGATGGGCAATCAAATGCAAACAACTGCTTTAGAAATGGTGGAATCTCTGGGATACATTCAAGCTTTTTGCAATCACTTAAATCCAGTGATTTCAAGCTTGAAAGATGAGCAATACTCTCAGGAAGGTTCACAATACCGATTCCACGCAGTGACAATTCTCTTAATGATGACAAGCGACCAATGTCACTTGGGATTTCTTTTAATTTCTCACAGCCTGAACAATCAAGCTCGGAGAGATGGTTTACATTAAAGACGCTGTTTGGAAGAAACTCGAGATCTCTGCACAAGTTCAGATGCAAGGTTCGAAGCCCAACCAATTGCTCCAATGATGAAGGTGGTATTTCTTTAATTGCAGTTTTTGTTAAGCAAAGGTGTACAAAACTTTCTGCAGGCTCCAAGATCTCCGGGAAGGTCCTCAGACATGAACAACCATGCAAATCAAGTTTTGTCAACTTCAATTTGAAAATGCTGCTCGGAAGTCTTTCAAGTGATTCACAGTAGGTAAGGTCTAACTTGCACAGTTTGCCGAGACTTCCAATGGAAGATGGAATAAATTCAAGCCTTTGGCACATGTGCAAGCTCAACTCTTCAAGCCCGATCAAATGGTGCAAGGATGGTAGTTCTATTATTGGTGTTTTGTCTAAGATGAGCACCGCTAAATTTTCCATAGTCTCCTCGATTTCGGGGAACTTTTCCAAATTATAGCAACCAGAGAGATAAAGTCCTCTTAGAAATTTCAACTTAAAAAGGTCAATTGGAAGGCTTGTGAGGGATTCACAATTAGAGAGATCTAACCAACAAAGCTCATTGAGACATGGAAATAATGAGGGCGAACCATGTCTCAAATCATCTAGGTTTAGTGAGTGTATATTACGCTCCGTTTCTTCATATATTCCATCACTAACAATGGGGTCAAAAATACCTGAAAAATATTCCCGAAATCCCATTCTGATCGGCAGGCAGTTTAGCGGCAGATCATAATATGCGAAACCCGAACACGAACGTGAACAACCGTAAAATAGAACCCCCTCGGTTTTATTACTGACTGAAAACATCTCAAGGTTGTAACAGTTATAGAGAACTACTAATCCAGAAGATCTCGACAGAATATTGCTACGAAGATTTAAACTCCTAAGCTCAACACAACCATTTAACCTTAAACAGTTGAGCTTGCCGAGCAAACCAGAGGAGTAAACTTGAACCAAGCTTCTGCAATGGCTAAGAATTATTTCTTCAATATTTGGGCTCTGAGAGAGGTCTGGTACTTGAATCAGGTTTCCAGAACCACTAAGGTCTAGCCTTTTCAAATTTGGTAAATGCTGGCACAGAAAGTAATAAATAATTAGATAAAACTAAATTTGTGAACTTCATCCAATCATACATATCTAGATGAATATTTTTCATCCCTAAAACAAAAGGCATGATTTTAAATTACCGTTGTAATCGTAATTGCGGTTCGCAATTTGGAACCATGCACCAAGTAAACTAACATAGAGCTTGTAATACCTGATCTGTCTCCCAAAGTTGTTCAAGATGGCTATGACGCATATGAAGTTTAACAAGATTCTCTGGACTAAAATCCAGCAGCAAGGATCTCTGAGGGAAGCTTTCCCAGCGAAGAAATTTTAAAGCATCCGGAAGACTTTCAAGAAATGATTGAATGTACAGTTTTGAGTCTTCATTTGAGTCAGACTTATAGAACTGGAGCATTCTCAGATTATGCATCATTTTGAAAGTTTCAGCATGTAGTGTAACTTTTCTGATTTTGCATATATCAAGGAATATACATTGGATTGCATCTGTCCCCTAAAATTAAAGCAAAGAATTAGAGATAAATTAACAGGAAAAACAAAGTGGTTGAAGGAAATTAAATAACTGCTAAGTGCTTTGCAATCCGTGAGAAAGACAATCCACGTGATTGTATGACTTATCAAGTGAGATTTGAGGGACCGAAGAAAGGAAAATTAGATCTGAATATACCTTGTTCTTCGCTAAAACATTATAAATGTCCCTATGCTTCCGTAATCGACTGCGTTTTCCAGGATCTAATACACATTGTTGACGAACAATTTCTAGTCCCATTTCCTGTATTAGATCATGCATCACAATTTTACGATTCAAAATCGATATAAGGCACCTATCAATGAGAATGCTCATTCCAATGACAGCAGAGAAACCACAGCTATCTAGTGTTTGTTCTGCAGCATTCATATCCTGTCCTCCATAGAAGCAAGCTATGTCAAGAAATATATCCTTCTGTTCATCATCAAGCCCATCATAACTTAATCTCAAAACCTTAAAAGTTTCAAGATCGGGAAGCTTTTCCAGCTTTTGCAACTCACTTTCCCATTCTTCCCTTGTTCTACCATAAAGCAATGAGCCCAAAACTTTGAGAGCTAATGGAATCCCTTTAGCATAATTCAATACCTTTTCTGATAAGCCCATATAAGTTTCTATAGGATAGTTTTGTTTAAAGGCATTTAAACTGAAGAGTTGTAGAGAATCTTGAAAATTCATCTCCTCAACCTCATATATTTCATCAGCTTCAGCATTCTTAAGCACTTGGTCCTATTTTAATTTATTTCATGTAAAAGTAAGAAATAATATATTCAATCTGAATGTTGTAATTGCATTTTTCAGGTAATTATAGTGTAATTATAGCCGAATAATTTGACTTTTTTTTGTTAATTAATTTGTGATCTGTTTGCTAAGCTCATATGCGGCGTCACCAATGTAAAAAGATCAGCTTGTTTCACACACTGCCAATTGAGTTATATTATTTTATCACTATTTGCACATGATACCTCATTTACATTATATAATATAAGATTTTTCAAACAGGTAGCTTAAGTTTTTGTTTGTGAGGATGGTAAGAGAAACAATAATATAAAATGAAATAAAAAAATTAAATAAAAAAATATTTGAGAGTTAATTTAAAAGAGAAAGTAGAATGATAATAAAAAGTTAAAAAAAAAAATTTTATTACTTAAAGCCTCTAATTTTTATTTATCTAATTTGGAAGGTCAAGAAAAAATAATTTGAATATTTCACTCTTCTTTTTCGTTAAACTTACTAAACATTTAAATAATAGAATTATATGTTCTCTTTCATTTATTTTCTTTTCATTTCATTATAAGTTACTCCATTTCATTCACTTTAAAACTTTCAAATATAACTTTTAATATATTGAAAATTGAAAAAACTCTATTTTTCGTACAAAGCTTTTTATTTTGAATTTCTTAACAAGTGCTCAAGGCAATTATTAGAAAAATCCTATAATATATTCATTATATTTTTATTTTATTTCCTTTCACATAAATATATGGTGTCCCAAGAGATATCAAATTGAAGTATACGAAAAAAAAACATTATTATTGCCAAATTATGGACAACATAAAAGTGTATGACAAAATTTATCGAAAGTTCTTTAAGTGTTTGTAATGTTATTTATTACTAAAAAGTGAACACATAATATATGTATTTTTTTCGTCACCTTATTTTTTCTTTTTAAAATTTTTATTGATGAGTTATAAAAATTAATATGTATATATTATTATGTTTTTAGGAGAGAAGAGCATAGTTGTATAACTTGAATCAAGAGTTGACTTGATTAGAAGATCGAATCAGAGTCCGACTTTGGGTCAAGTAGTTAAACAAAAAACTCAAATATAAAAAAAGTAATATAATATGAAAAAATTACCTCGTATAAAATATACAATATTAAAAAATAATATAATAGAACATATTATATGAAAAAAATATTTCATATAATAAAATATTATGTGGTATAATCGAATAAATAGCGATAATATTATAGCAACATGTTTGAAGATTAAATTAATTGGATAATAATATAAGTTAAAAAACTAAGACCATAACTTAATAAAATATATGATCTAATGATATAATATACTTAAATACAATGATCTTTCATGTATCAAGTTCACATTTTAAAATTTTATTTGTCTACAAACACGAGTCAACCCTATATAAGCAAGTCAACTGATCACGCAAATTTGACCAATTCATTATGAAAATCTATAATAATGAACAAAAATCGAATCAACTTAGAAGTCAGGTCATGAGTTTCTATTCTGACTGACAAAGTTGATTTCTATTCTGATTGACAAAGTCGATCTAGGTGAAACAACTATGGAGAAGAGTACTATAAGCATAACTTTACTAAAATTTTGTTCAAAATATTATCACATTTCAAAGTGAGAGAACATGGTCATATCTCTTGATGAGAGTTTATAATACTATTTATAAATATAAATTAAATAGAAATTATTCTTTATAAGGAGAATTATCGACACATCTCTTGATGAGTCAACCCCATTTACCGTGTCGCGATCCGTTTGGCAGAATGTAAAACATAGCATTTATGTGGGGGAGTTAGGTTAATTTGTATATCAAGCATCTAAATGGTTTTATTCCTTCTGTATTCAATTCACAAACACTTAATCTTGGTGCACGTGTTGGATACTTCAAAGAGATCAATATGCTGTTGCAATGATGGAGCCGTAACAGAATGAGGTGTTCCATTTTGATGCATAATAATGAATTAAACCTGTTTATTTCCCTCCAAGTTGTTATGGGTTACTGAAGTGACGATTACAATGCAACTTAAACCAAAATATCGGTGCTGAATAATGATCAAATGTGTAAATCATAACTAGGGATTCTGTTTGCTGTTTATAGCTACACAGTAAATTTAGTGGTGCATTGACAACAAATAGACCTGATCCATTCAATTGGTATGTCTTATAATACAGACATTTGGAGTCAATTTTAACTTCTTGCCTCTTGAATCTTGATGTGTTGATCGTCTTGATGTATTATGTACTCTCTATAGAGATTTGGCCAAAAGCTCACACACACCACCGTTTTGGTGGAAATTTTCTTAGATTTTATAATCAATATCAATATCAATATATGATACATCTACAAGTGGTTACTTTTACTGTTCGATGCACTGTTGGTTGCCACGTGTCAGACTCACAACCATTGCAAGTGTTTCCATGTGATTTTATTTTTTATTCTTTTGTTGTTGGAGTGCTTTTGTTATTTGTTTTCTTTACCCATTTTGACTATCTTTCTTTCAAAAATTTTGTCTTAGCCCAATAGGCGTGTGTGCCTATATCCCCTTTCACGCGAGCCTTACAGTTAACTCTACTTTGACAATGTTCAGCCAATAGGCATATGCACCTATTCCCCTACCACGAAATCACTGTGAACTGTCTAATCGAAGGTATGGTCTTTTATGTACTTCGTTGTTTCTATCACGTAAAGTTCGTATTTGAGATATGTGTGATTAGGGGGAGAAGTGCAAAAATGTCACTTCTACTATGTCCTGAGAATCAGTTGAATTTAACCTAATCTGAGCTATTGTTCGTCTTCAGTCATAGTAATTTCCTTCCCATTCTTTATGATTCAAATTTCAAAATGTAACCTCTATAAATATGTGGATATGTCACAACTTCTATGTGCGTTTAATCTCACTCTCTTCTAACTTCTTTTTCTGGTGTTGATACAATTCTCTGCTGATGTAACAATGGCTCCATCTATGGACCCATTGAGCAAGATTTGTACAAGAGGAGAGGCTTGGTGAATGAAATTTCGGATAGTCGGAATGTGGAGTGTCCCTGGATTTATCAATCCATCCTAGCCTATCTCAGTTGACTAGTGAGTTCGAAGAGGAAGTTGGATGATGAGTTCAAAACTACATAAGATGTTGGGGTTGCTGTTGTGCTGAAGGAAGTTAAGATAGAGAAAGAGTGATCTCTTACATTGGAGTTGTTAATATTATATAAATATATCTGGAGTTGGTCTTTCCTAAAGGCTTCTTTTTTTTTTTGGACACTCATTTGCTCCAACTTATATATATATAGTGTATGGGGGGCAATTTTTTTGATTTTCTTTCTAGCTGATTAAGACAGTTTCAAATGTATTGGACTTATTGGTATGCGTAAAATATATTAAGAGCAAGTTCACTCTATCGCAAAGTAATATAGGACTTGAGTTCTACTTATCGATCTCACGAGGAATAAGAAGTAATTACTACATTTGCTAAACTCTTGATTATTTAGACAATCAAAAGTGTAAGAAGAAACTCAAAATAAAATCAAACCACGAATAAAGAAGAAGATGGACAATCAAACAATATAGAGAGAAATCAATCAGAAAGAAACTAGGGCGCAAGGTTCACTTGAATCCAATTAATCAGATTTTCATTCATTTATGATGTAAAGTAATTCTCTTCCCAATATTATCTTAATTGCTATTGAATCCCAATGGTCATGGATAAACATATTATATTCCTAAATTAAATCACCTATTTGGTCATTTAGTTAAATTAATTAGAAATGCATTAAGCCTTAATTCAAGAGATGAACTAACATATTGTCAATTCGATTGATAGAATAAATTGATGTTTGGTCATTCACCAATCAAATCCTAGGTTTATTATATAGGTCCATTCATTGGATGCAGATGGTAACCAGTCAAACAATGAATTAAAACATGTCAAATATGATCAAGTTCTGACAAGAATACAAGCAATATAATAGACCGAAAAGAAATTACCTTAATCAAAGTCGAAATCAAAATCAATTAATTTAGAAAATAAGATCCCCTGTAGCTCTAGCTATGGGATTAGTTACTCAAACAAACCCAAACTATAATACAAATCTATGGAAAGAAAAACCTAAAAAAAGGGAAAAAAAACTAGAGGGAAGAGAAACCAAAACAAACCCCTTTAATGAAGATTATGATCTTCAAACCTTCAAGAATCGCGTCCTTTCTTCGTAGCCATCTTCCAGATATTCTTGACAGTTCTCTTTTCTGAATTATCTCTCTAAAGTCTACCGCCTCTCTCTCTAAATTTCTGCTGAATGATCTAAACTAAATAGAGCTCTTTTGCTAAACTCATTTTTTCTCTTTTATAGAAAAGCTGACAACTTTTTGTATTTGACTTGCATGATTTTTATTATCCTCTATATGGTCAAATTTGCCCTCAATCTCAACAAAGAAGTTTTAGAATTTTCCATTATCTTTTCAATGCCGCAAACGACACCTCGATCTGATCTTTATAACTCAAGATATGGTCTAATTATTAAAACATGGTTAGGAGAGTGCGAGAATCCGAATTTACAACAAATTTTATTTCTTTGAGAATCCTTATCCAATCTTCAATCTAATCCTTATTTAAGATTTTGCATCAAATTAAAACTATAATTAGCATATAAGAATATGATAAGAATCGTTTAAATATTTATCTTCGAGAATTTTCTATTTTTGCACAAAATCTAATGATTTATCCTAAAAATTCAAATATGACTAGGTGAAGAGATGATTATTTAAAAACAAATTAAAAATAAAAATAAACAAAAACTAAATAAAAATCAATTAAAAACCTTAATAAATAAATCCAAAAGATGAGTGTATTTAACACTCATCACTTATAAATGTATTTATCTGTTGCCATCAAAGATTACACTAGGATGCAACCAATGTAAAATAATTATGGTTGTAATGAATGAATGACAATATTTTGATAAATGTTGTTTTATAAATATCATGCACATACTTAGTGATTCTCCTAAATAAATATGATAGGGTCTTCCTTTTATAAGCATTCTTCTTGCCTATTGTATCTTATTGTGCTTTCCAAATTATCCTCTTCAATTCGATTGTTTATCCAATGACATTCAAACCATGTTTTGGTATAACCTAATCAAAGTTGATGAGTGAAAAAGTCTTTATTGTACTTTCGATTCCATAACTGAAGTGATGACTTCAAGTATGTCAGAAAAAGTAATTTTGATTTGATGTCAGAGTTTGTGTCACTAATATAAAACATTTCACTTTATATGATGTAAGCAATCATATGACATCAAATATGAATGTTTTATATTAGTGACACAAACTCTGAAATGTTTTAAAAAACACTTAGAAGTGACACAAACTTTATATGATGTAAGCAATCATATGACATCAAATATAAACAATCATATGATTGCTTACATCACTTAAAAGCCCTTCTTTTGTCCATCTTTTGAATCTTTTAAAAAAAGCAACAAGCATTTTTTATCTTTATATATATATATATATATATATATATATATATAGAGGAGGGATCGGTTTACACCAGTGTAAGTCTTTTTTGACTTACACTCATTTTTAATCATTAGATCCACTTTCATCTAATAGTTGAGATTATTTCATTAAAAGTAACCATTAGATGAAAGTGGATCTAATGAGCTTAAAAATGAGTGTAAGTCAAAAAAGACTTACACCTGGTGTAAGTTGATCTTCCTCATATATATATATATATATATATATATATATATATATATATATGAATTTGTTCATGTATATTCTGTAGTTTTATTAGAGTCGAAATTATAATAAAGACTTGAAGACATCAAAATGATTGTTTTGATTTGATATCAAAATTGGAACTTTCGATTCCATATCGAAGTGATCACTTCAAGTATGTCAGAAATAGTAATTTCGATTTTATATCGAAATGATGATTTCGATTTGATGTCAAAAATAGTTTGTGCCATAGATATAAAGCATTTCACTTTATAAGATGTAAACATTTATATAACTAAATGAATGACATTCTTTTCACCATCTCCGAGTTTTTTTAGAAACAAAAGCATTGACTGATTTTTTTTTATATAATATGAATTTGTTCATGCATATTCTCTAACTTTATTAGAGTCGAAATTGTAGTAAAGATTTGAAGTCTTCGAAATGATACTTTCGATTAGATATCAGAAGTTGTACTTTTGATTTCATATCGAAGTGATAACTTCTGAGTATATCAAAAATAGTAATTTTGATTTTATATTGAAATGATAATTTCGATTTGATGTCAAGTAGTTTATGTCATTGATATAAAGCATTTCACTTTAAATGATGTAAATAATTATATGACTTAATGAATGACCTTATTTTGGTCATCTTCTCGAGTTTTTTTTTTTTTAAACAGTCAATTATTGTTTGATTTTTTTAATATATAATAGGAATTTGTTTATTTACATTCTCTAACTTTATTAGAGTCAAAATTGTAATAAAGACTTGAAGTCATCGAAATGATAGTTTTAATTTGCTATCAGGAATTGTACTTTCAATTTCATATCTGAAGTGATGACTTCGAGTATGTCAGAAATAGTAATTTCGATTTGATGTCAGAGTTTGTGCCACTAATATAAAGCATTTCACTTTATATGATATAAACAATTATATGATTTAATGAATGCTCTTCTTTTGACCATCTTCTTAGTTTTTTATTTTAAAACAGTCAAGCATAGTTTATTCTTTTTATATAATATGAATTTGTTGATGTATATTCTCTAACTTTATTAGAGTAAAAAATGTAATAAAGAATTGAAGTTATCAAAATGATACTTTCAATTTGATATCAGAAATGGAATATTCAATTCCATATCAGAAGTGATGACTTCGAGTATGTCAGAATTAGTAATTTTGATTTTATATCGAAATGATGATTTCAGTTTGATGTTAAATAGTCTGTACCATTGATATAAAACATTTCACTTTATATGATATAAACAATTATATGACTTAATGAATGACCTCTTGACTATCTTTTGAGTTTTTTTTTTTAAAACAGTCAAGCATTATTTGATTTTTTTTATATAATATGAATTTTTGTTCATGCACATTCTCTAGCTTTATTAAAGTCGAAAATGTAATAAAGACCTGAAGTCATCGAAATGATTCTTTCAATTTGATATCAGAAATAGAACTTTCGATTCAATATCAAAAGTGATAACTTCGAGTATGTCTGAAATAGTCATTTCAATTTTATTTCAAAATGATGATTTTGATTTGATGTCAAATAGTTTGTGCCATTGATATAAAGCATTTCACTTTATATGATGTAAACAATTATATGACTTAATGAATGACCTTCTTTTGACTATCTTCTGAGTTTTTTTTTACAGTCAAGCATTGTTTTTATATATATATTATGAATTTGTTCATGCACATTCTCTAGATTTATTAGAGTCAAAATTGTAAGATTTGAATTCATTGAAATGATAATTTTGATTTGCCATAAAAAATGGTACTTTCGATTCTATATTAGAAGTGATGACTTCGAGTATGTCAGAAATAGTAATTTCGATTTTAAAACAAAATGATGATTTTGATTTGATGTCAAATAGTTTGTGTCATTGGAATAAAGCATTTCACTTTATATGATGTAAACAATTATATGACTTAATGAAAGACCTTCTTTTGACCGTCTTTTGAGTTTTTTTTAAAACATTTAAACATTGTTTTATTTTTTTTATATATAATATGATTTGTTCATGAACATTCTCTAACTTTATTAGAGTCGAAATTGTAATAAATACTTGAAGTCATCAAAATGATAGTTTCGATTTGCTTTCAAAAATTGTACTTTCAATTCCATATCAGAAGTGATGACTTCCAGTATATCAAAAATAGTAATTTCAATTTTATATCAGAACGATGATTTCAATTTGATGTCATATAGTTTGTGTCATTGATATAAAACATTTCACTTTATATGATGTAAACAATTATATGACTTAATGAATGACCTTCTTTTGACCATTTTCTGAGTTTTTTTTTTAATAGTCTAGCATTGTTATATATATATATATATATATATATATATATATATATATATATGAGAGGATCGGTTCTGTAGGTGTAAGTCTTTTTGACTTACACTCATTTTTAACCATGAGATCCACTTTCATCTAATGGTTGAGAATATTTCATTAAAAGTAACCATTAAATGAAAGTGGATCTAACAGCTTAAAAATGAGTATAAGTCCAAAAAGATTTACACTACAGAAGTTGATCCACCCTCTATATATATATATATATATATATATATATATATATATATATATATATATATATATATATATATATATATATATATATATATATATATATATATATATATATATATATATATATATATATATATATATTATGAATTTGTTCATGCACATTCTCTAGATTTATTAAAGTCAAAATTGTAGGACTTGAATTCATTGAAATGATAATTTCGATTTACCATCAAAAATGGTACTTTCGATTCTATATTGAAGTGATGACTTCGAGTATGTCAGAAATAATAATTTTGATTTTAAAATGAAATGATGATTTTGATTTGATGTCAAATAGTTTTGTGTCATTGAAATAAAGCATTTCACTTTATATGATGTAAACAATTATATGACTTAATGAAAGACCTTCTTTTGAACGTCTTTTGAGTTTTTTTTTAAACATTCAAACATTGTTTGATTTTTTTTATATATAATATGATTTGTTCATGAACATTCTCTAACTTTATTAGAGTCAAAATTGTAATAAATACTTGAAGTTATCGAAATGATAGTTTCGATTTGCTTTTAGAAATTGTACTTTCAATTCCATATCAGAAATGATGACTTCCAGTATATCAAAAATAGTAATTTCAATTTTATATCGAAATGATGATTTCGATTTGATGTCAAATAGTTTGTGCCATTGATATAAAGCATTTCACTTTATATGATGTAAACAATTATATGACTTAATGAATGACCTTTTGACTATCTTTTGAGTTTTTTAACAAATCAAGAATTGTTTATATATATATATATATATATATATATATATATATATATATATATATATATATATATATATATATATTATGAATTTGTTCATGCACATTCTCTAGATTTATTAGAGTCAAAATTGTAAGACTTGAATTCATTGAAATGATAATTTCAATTTGTCATAAAAAATGGTACTTTCGATTCTATATTAGAAGTGATGACTTCGAGTATGTCAAAAATAATAATTTCGATTTTAAAACGAAATGATGATTTTGATTTGATGTCAAATAGTTTGTGTCATTAAAATAAAGCATCTCACTTTATATGATGTAAACAATTATATGACTTAATGAAAGACCTTCTTTTGACCATCTTTTGAGTTTTTTTTAAACATTCAAACATTGTTTTATTTTTTTTATATATAATATGAATTTGTTCATGAACATTCTCAAACTTTATTAGAGTCGAAATTGTAATAAATACTTGAAGTCATCGAAATGATAGTTTCGATTTGCTTTTATAAATTGTACTTTCAATTCCATATCAGAAGTGATGACTTCCAGTATATCAAAAATATTAATTTCAATTTTATATTGAAATGATGATTTCGATTTGATGTCAAATAGTTTGTGCTATTGATATAAAGTATTTCACTTTATATGATGTAAACAATTATATGACTTAATGAATGCCCTTCTTTTGACCATTTTCTGAGTTTTTTTAACAGCAGTCAAACATTGTTTTTTTTTATATAATATGAATTTGTTAATGTACATTCTCTAGCTTTATTAGAATCAAAATTGTAATAAAGACTTGCAGTAATCGAAATGATACTTTTAATTTGATATTAGAAATGGAACGTTCGATTCCATATCAGAAGTGATGACTTCGAGTATGTCAAAAATAATAATTTCGATTTTATATTGAAATGATGATTTTGATTTGATGTCAAATAGTTTGAGATATTGATATAAATCATTTCACTTTATATGATGTAAACAATTATATTACTTAATGAATGACCTTCTTTTGACCATATTCTACGTTTTTTTAAACAACAAGTATTGTTTGATTTTTTTTTTTATATAATATGAATTTATTCGTGTACATTCTCTAACTTTGTTAGAGTCAAAATTATAATAAAGACTTGAAGTCATCGAAATGATAGTTTCGATTTACTATCAAAAATTGTACTTTCGATTTCATATCTGAAGTGATGACTTCAATATGTCAGAAATAGTAATTTCAATTTGATGTCAGAGTTTGTGCCATTAATGTAAAGCATTTCACTTTATATGATGTAAGCAATCATATGACTTAATGAATTCCCTTCTTTTGACCATGTTCTGAGTTTTTTTTTGTAAAACAGTCAAACATTGTTTGGTTTTTTTAATATATAATATAAATTTGTTCATGTACATTCTCTAGCTTTATTAGAGTCAAAATTATAATAAAGACTTGAAGACGTCAAAACGATAGATTCAATTTGATATCAGAAATAGAACTTTCGATTCCATATCAGAAGTGATGGCTTCGAGTATGTCAAAAATAGTAATTTCGATTTTATATCAAAATGATGATTTCGTTTTGATGTCAGAAATAATTTGTACTGTTGATATAAAACATTTCACTTTATATGATGTAAACAATTATATGACTTAATGAATGATCTTCTTTTGACCATCTTCTGAGTTTTTTTTTTAAACAATCAAGCATTGTTTGATTTTTTATATATAATATGAATTTGTTCATGTACATTCTCTAGCTTTATTAGAGTCAAAATTGTAATAAAGACTTGAAGTCATCGAAATGATACTTTCAATTTGATATTAGAAATTGTACTTTCAATTCCATATGAAAAGTGATGACTTCATGTATATTAGAAATAGTAATTTCAATTTATATATCGAAATGATGATTTTGATTTTATGTCAAATAGTTTGTGTCATTGATATAAAGTATTTCATTTTATATGATGTAAACAATTATATGACTTAATGAATGACCTTCTTTTGACCATCTTCCGAGTTTTTTTTTAAAATAGTCAATCATTATTTGATTTATATATATATATATATAAATAAATATATATATATAAATATATATATATATATAAATAAATATATATATATAAATAAATATATATATATATATATGTATATATATATAAATATATATATATATAAATATATATATATATATACATATACATACATATAATATGAATTTATTCATGTACATTCTCTAGCTTTATTAGAGTCGAAATTGTAATAAAGACTTGAAGTCATTGAAACAATAATTTTGATTTGCTATCTGAAATGTTACTTTCGATTCCATATCTGAAGTATGATGACTTTGAGTATGTCATAAATAGTAATTTCGATTTGATGTTAGAGTTTGTGCTACTAATATAAATCATATCACTTTATATGATGTTAGCAATTATATGACTTAATGAATGTCCTTCTTTTAATCATCTTCCAAGTTTTTTTTTTAAACAGTCAAGCATTGTTTGATTTTTCCTTATATAATATAAATTTGTTGATGTACATTCTCTAGCTTTATTAGAGTTGAAATTGTAATAAAGACTTGAAGTCATCGAAATGATACTTTTGATTTGATATCAAAAATGGAACTTTCAATTCCATATCAGAAGTGATGACTTCGAGTATGTCAAAAATAGTAATTTCAATTTTATATCAATATGATGATTTCGATTTGATGTTAAATAGTTTGCGCCATTGATATAAAGCATTTTACTTTATATAATGTAAACAATTATACGACTTAATGAATGACCTTTTGACCATCTTCTGAGTTCTTTTAAAAACAGTCAAGCATTGTTTGATATTTTTTTATATAATATGAATTTGTTAATGCACATTCTCTTACTTTATTAGAGTCAAAATTGTAATAAAAACTTGAAGTCATCGAAACTATAGTTTCGATTTAATATAAAAAATGGAACTTTCGATTTCATATCAGAAGTGATGACTTCAAGTATGTTAGAAAAAGTCATGTCAATTTAATTTTGAAATGATGATTTTGATTTGATGTCAAATAGTTTGTATCATTAATATAAAGCATTTCACTTTATATGATGTAAACAATTATATGACTTAATGAATGATCTTCTTTTGACCATCTTCTGAGTTTGTTTTAATAGTCAAGCATTGTTTGATTTTTTTTTATATAATATGAATTTGTTCATGCACATTCTCTAGATTTATTAGAGTCGAAATTGTAATAAAGACTTGAATTCATCGAAATGATAGTTTTGATTTGTTATTAGAAATTGTACTTTTGATTCCATATCTGAAGTGATGACTTCGAGTATGTTAGAAATAGTAATTTTTTATTTTATATCAAAATGATGATTTCAATTTGATATCAAGTAGTTTGTGACATTGATATCTAGCATTTCACTTTATATGATGTAAACAAATATATGACTTAATGAATGACCTTCTTTTAACCATCTCCTGAGTTTTTTTTAGAACAATCGAGTATTATTTGATTTTTATTTTGTATTATTTGAATTTTTTCATGTACATTCTCTAGCTTTATTGGAGTCAAAATTGTAATAGACTTGAAGTCTTCGAAATGATTGATTCGATTTGATATCAGAAATGGTACTTTCGAATCCATATCAGAATTAATGACTTCGAGTAAGTCAGAAATATTAATTTCAATTTTATATCGAAATGATAATTTCAATTTAATGTCATAAATAATTTGTGTCATTGATATAAATCATTACTTTATATGATGCAAACAATTATGACTTAATGAATGACCATCTTTTGACCATCTTTTGAGTTTTTTTTTTTAAATAGTCGTGCATTGTTTTTTTTATATATATATAATTTGAATTTATTCAGGTACATTATGTAACTTTATCTGAGTCAAAATCATAACAAAGACTTGAAGTCATCAAAATGATAATTTTGATTTGATATTAGAAATGGTATTTTCAATTCCAAATCAAAATGATTTTTTCGATTTCAATTTTTTGTTATCTTCAAACTTTTCTTCTAATTCTGTTATGGTATCAGAACGTATCACAAATAAAAGTAATGATAAAATTTGATGAAAAAAATTAACATATAAAAATCAAAGATGGCAAGAAATTAAAAAAAATCTTGATGAAAATAGAACCAAAACTTAAAAATAATTGACAATTGTAATCTATCTATGTAGCTTCCAAAAAGTATGGGCACCTATCATAGGTTAGTCCATAATCAAAGTCCCTAACAGACTTGGCATTGGCTGACATGTCATATTCACCGGACATATCTTCGAAGAATAAAGCATGTCTAATTTCAAGGGAAAGTAACCTAATAACTTTTGCATTATCAATCCTACTCCTAAATAAATAACATGATATCAAAATTGCCCCATGCAAATAAATAGTAACACATGAACAAATTCAGATTATATAAAAAAAATTAAATAATACATGACTGTGAAAAAAAAATTCAAACTGTAAAACATAATTTTAATTTTTATAACAATTTAATTTTATCTATAAGTAATAATGACATATTTTATCCGTAAGTTGCATGCGCTTCCACACTAGTATACAAACAAGTCAGTTGGCGAATCCTTCGATGCTCTGAAAGTGACATGTTATTTGGAAACATGGTCAATGTTGTGTCCTGGATACAAAAAAAGCCGTGTCCACCAAATCCAAATGAATTTGAAATGCCTGAAATAAAAAGAATCACCTATTATTTATCCAAAAGAATCGCCATTAATAATAATACAGAAAGTTAAACTTAAATACTAAGTAAAAGCAAAGTCAACTGGTTTGGAGGACATCATAACCAAAACAAGATCAATAAGATATATAACTTCTTATCATCAGCTGTTCCAAGTTGATCAAGCAAAAGGTTTTTTTTTTCTGGTTTTACATCTCGATGCACAAACCTAATTCAATGATATGATATTCATTTATAACAGAAATTAGTCATAACCTATTAAATAAAAAAAAAAACTAATAATATTGGGTTTGACAGGATTGAAAAAACTATCAATAGGATTTACCCTTTCAAATGAAGCTTCTCAAGAATTGATATTGCCTCCAATGCAATGCAAGCAACCATATTTGGCCACATCCTATCCGATGCTAAGAAAAGTTAATGAAGCAAAAATGGAAAGAATTCAGAGAAATTGAAGTTATGCAAAGTGTACCTATAAAGTAATATAAAGGAAAGTCCAAATCTTACGATTGGCCAAGTGAATTTCATGCATCCAAATGACTGGACCCAAGCAAGTCCATGACCTGATTTTTTTTTTCTTTTTTTGACCTTTAGAGAAAACAGAGGAAGTCAACATATGCTGATAACAACCATATCTCACCAAAGTTTTGAGAGAAATTCTTGTATAAACTTAAACCATTCAAGTTAAGTATATTATGTACATGAAAAAAATTAAGTGTACTAATTCAATCACAATATTAATTAATAAAATTAATTAAAGTTACTTATTAATTATAATAATAATTTATTAATTAAGATTGTAATTGGGCTAGTGCACCTAATGATTTATGTAAGAATTTCTCTAATTTTGAAATCTCCTTGTTGAACCTTGCAAGGAACCCATGAAATGCCATAACAACCATTCAGAGTACTTTTGAATGCCAAAAAAAAAAAAAAGAGAATTAGATTAAAAAAAATTACAACATTTGAAGCTTGAAAAATGTATTTTTGATAAGCCTGTTAAGACAAGAAGGACGGATTACTTACTTTATCTCTAGACTTGACCTGGAATAACATGAGGCTAGGTGGTCTTTTTTTGGGTTCCATACGACGGATTATGTAGCTTTGCTCCCACTGGCTTCTTCAATGTCATTATTTGAAAATCTCAGAAAGTTTGAATAGTCACCAGCATCAGCATTATCATCTTTTTCATTGGTATAAAGAGGGCATATTCCGCACTCTTTTACCGTGAAAGTTGGTTTATAATATGAATACTCTAAGTCATCATCATAATAATCAGAGATCGCGAAAGTGATGCTTTGGGCATTAGAGAAGATGCTTGCAGATTTCAAGTGATATTTCCATAGGAATGTGTGATCTTGGACAAGAAATCTCCTTCGACCTTTCCAATTGAAACAGTTTCTTAGCTGATCATGGCTACGAATAAAGTGTGTGCCATCATCATATTCAATGATGATTCCGTAGCTGTATATACCTTCTTTATGATCCATACCTTCTAGTCCCAAAACTACACACAGAGCGAAACCAATGAAATTATTATCATTGCACCAATTTAGAGAATCTTTACTAAAAGTTACTGAATGTCCCTCGCAACGATAAGGGAACCAGTGAGGAACTCCACTCCCTGCAAAGCAAAAGAACACAGTCCTGTACGCATCCTCCAACATCCTAAGCCATGCATCAGCCGCAATATTACTATGAGCACTTGGATCCAGTTGTTGACTATTGGTGAGATGAAATTTGAAGATACCCTCTTTGGAATCTGACGGGAGTATAAACCTTGAACTTGAACTTAACATCACTCTTCTAATGGATGGGCAATCAAATGCAAGCAACTGCTTTAGAAATGGTGGAAGCTCTGGGATACATTCAAGCTTTTTGCAATCACTTAAATCAAGTGATTTCAAGCTTGAAAGATGAGCAATACTCTCAGGAAGGTTCACAATACTGCTTCCATGCAGTGACAATTCTCTTAATGATGACAAGCTGCCAATGTCGCTAGGGATTTCTGATAATTTCTCACAGCCTGATAAATCAAGCATAGAAAGAAGGTTTACATTGCCAATGCTGTTTGGAAGAAACTCGAGATCTCTGCACAAGTTCAGATGCAAGGTTCGAAGCCCAACCAATTGCTCCAATGATGAAGGTGGTATTTCTTTAATTGCAGTTTTTGTTAAGCAAAGGTGTACAAAACTTTCTGCAGGCTCCAAGATCTCCGGGAAGGTCCTCAGAAATGAACAACCATGCAAATCAAGTTTTGTCAACTTCAATTTGAAAATGCTGCTCGGAAGTCCTCCAAGTGATTCACAGTAGGTAAGGTCTAACTTGCACAGTTTGCTGAGACTTCCAATGGAAGATGGAATAAATTCAAGCCTTTGGCACATGTGCAAGCTCAACTCTTCAAGCCCGATCAAATGGTGCAAGGATGGTAGTTCTATTATTGGTGTATTGTCTAAGATGAGCACCGCTAAATTTTCCATAGTCTCCTCGATTTCGGGGAACTTTTCCAAATTATAGCAACCAGAGAGATAAAGTCCTCTTAGAAATTTCAACTTACAAAGGTCAATTGGAAGGCTTGTGAGGGATTCACAATCAGAGAGATCTAACCAACAAAGCTCACTGAGACTTGGAAATAATGAGGGCGAACCATGTCTCAAATCATCTACGTTTAGTGAGTGTATATTATGCTCCGGTTCTTCATATATTCCATCACTAACGATGGGGTCAAAAATACCTGAAAAATATTCCCGAAATCCCATTCCTATCGGCAGGCATGATAGCGGCTGGCATGGTGGCTCTGGCGGCAGATAATGCGAAGACGAACGTGAACAACCGTAAAATAGAACCCCCTCGGTTTTATTACTGACTGAAAACATCTCAAGGTTGTAACAGTTATAGAGAACTATTAATCCAGAAGATCTCGACAGAATATTGCTACGAAGATTTAAACTCCTAAGCTCAACACAACCATTTAACCTTAAACAGTTGAGCTTGCTGAGCAAACTAGAGGAGTAAACTCCAACCAAGCTTCTACAATGGCTAAGAATTATTTCTTCAATATTTGGGCTCTGAGAGAGGTCTGGTACTTGAATCAGGTTTCGAGAACCACTAAGGTCTAGCCTTTTCAAGTTCGGTAAATGCTGACACAGAAAGTAATAAATAATTAGATAAAACTAAATTTGTGAACTTCATCCAATATACATATTTAGATGAATATTTCTCATCCCTAAAACAAAAGGCATGATTTTAAATTATGATTGTAATCGTAGTTGCGGTATTGGGACTTCAACTGCAATGAACGCGGTGTGAATTTTTTTATAATTTCACAAAACACAAAAAAACAAAATCTTATCATGATTGTAACTCTTAATATATTTATTCATTATTTTTTTTATGTTTTTACTCATTTATTAAAATTTGTATCATCTTAATGAATAATTTAAACTAAATTTATTAAAAAAAAATTATTGTGACAACATTTTCATTCGTCTCCCAATTTTCACCACATTCCCTTTTCTCCTAATTTTTTCCATGTTCTCTCCTCCCAAAAGTTTTCACATTTCTATCAAAACCTTCACTCTTCCCCCAATTTTTTCAATGTTTCCGCTTTCCCCAGATAGCCTTCACCATCCCTCTTCCCCAAATTCTAAATCTCACAAAATCAAACACAATAGCTCACAAGTCATAAAAACTCAAGGCATCTCATGTGTTCGTCAACTCAGAAGTCCCTCCCCCCCAAATCTCACAGAAAACTCCATGCCGATCTCCTCTATTCTATCACGTAGAGGCCGCATGTGCCTTTCCCCATCTCTTTCCCTTCTCTCTCTGCTCAATCACCTAAACCACAAGCCACAACAACAACAAAATCAATCTAGCCTACATGCACAAGAAGAAAAACATAGGTGAGAGCCTAACTAGCCTGAGCAGCTCGATGGTTCAAATATGCAAGTTTGACGTGATTTGTTTGCTCAAGCGCTGTGGTAGATGTATTTCAGAGTCAATTTGCAAGAAAAGGGTTTAGTGCTGCAGCCGCAACGCCGTTACAATGCGGTGATTTTATATTATTTTTAATCACACCACAATTGTGGTGGTTGCGACCACCACCACAACCGCAATATTGCGGCCGCAAGTGACGGTGCTCACAATTTGGAACCATGCACAAGTAAACTAACATAGAGCTTGTAATACCTGATCTGTCTCCCAAAGTTGTTCAAGATGGCTATCACGCATATCAAGTTTGACAAGATTCTCTGGGCTAAAATCCAGTGGCAAGGATCTCTGAGGGAAGCTGTCCCAGCGAAGAAATCTTAAAGCATCCGGAAGACTTTCAAGAAATGATTGAATGTACACTTTTGAGTCTTCATATGAGCTAGACTTATAGAACTGGAGCAATCTCAGATTATCCATCATTTTGAAAGTTTCAGCATGTAGTTTAACTTCTCTGATTTCGCCTATGTCAAGGAATATACATTGGATTGCATTTGTCCCCTAAAAGTAAAAGCAAGGAATTAGAGATAAATAAACTAGAAAAAATAAAAGTGGTTGCAGGAAATTTAATAACTGCTAAGTGCTTTGCAATCTGTGACGAAGTTGATCCATGTGATTGTATTACCTATCAAGTGAAACTTGATGAAAAGAAGAAAGGAAAATAGAGCAGAATATACCTTGTTCTTTCTTAAAACAAGATAAATGTCCTCATGCTTCCATAATCGACTGCGTTTTCCAGGGTCATTTACACTTTGTTGACGAACAATTTCTTGACCCATTTCCTGTATTAGATCATGCATCACAATTTTACCATTCAAAATAGATATAAGGCCCCTATCAATAAGAACACTCATTCCAATGGCAGCAGAGAAACCACAGCTATCCAGTGTCTGTTTTACAGCATTCTTATCATGTCCTCTACAGAAGCAAGCTATGTCAAGAAATATATCCTTTTGTTCATCGTCAAGCCCATCATAACTTAATTTCAACACATTAAAAATTTCAAGAACAGGAAGCTTTTCCAGCTTTCGCAACTCACTTTCCCATTCTTCCGTTGTTCTATCATAAAGCAATGAGCCCAAAACTTTGAGAGCTAATGGAATCCCTTTAGCATAACTCAATACCTTTTCTGATAAGCTCATATAAGTTTCTATGGGATAGTTTTGTTTAAAGGCATTTAAACTGAAGAGTTGTCGGGAATCTTGAAAATTCATCTCCTTAACCTCATATATTTCAGCTTCAGCATTCTTAAGCACTTGCTTGTCTCTACTAGTCAGAACGATTATACTGCCCAGGCCGAAGCTACCATGCCAACCAAATGAATCTTTAAGTTGAACTGAATTGTTCACATTATCAAGAATAAGGAGAACCTTCGCCCCAAACCCTGATAAATATTTGTTTCCTACATAGTGTGTTCCATATTTTTCTATTTCTTCTTGTACATTTACAAAGCTGCTGGAACTGAATTGGGTTTCCAGTTTACGATATATTGCTTCTGCTATTGTTGTCTTACCAATTCCACCCATGCCCCAAATTCCTATGATCCGAACAGCTGCTGACCCAACATGTAACAACGACTGGATTTGTGCAACATGCTTGTGAATTCCAATTAGTCCTTCATAATCACTAAAGGAAGAACAATTCAATCTTCTTAAAATATCTTTCACAATTTCTTTAACAAGTAGGAATTCAGGTCTGGAACATAATGAAGAAACAAAGGAGTTAATAAGAATGAACATCACTGGATAGAGCCAGGATATTAGTGTCATATTATTGCTTTTGAATTCGTAAAATCATGATCTTGTATTCGTATAAACATGACAACAATTCTTGTACTAGACTAATATTGAGAAAGAGTAGGTAAGACAATACTACTTCTATCCATAGTCAAACTTTAAGATGCCGAGTTTTTCAAACCCATGACTGATTTGAAGGAAAAAAAAGAACCTTGATTAATGGTGGAATCGACACAATTTTCATTTCTAAGTAAAATGACTAAATGAGCTTGTAAAATATCCCAAAAGATTATGTTAATTAGTCACCTGGTTACTTCTGAATTCCAGCCCGAGACTCCAGCTGCTTCAGTTAGAGCAGCTTTCCACCCCTGCACTTTGTCCTTATATCGCTGTTCATGCTTAACAAATGCTTCTGCATAATTTCCTATCTGATGCCTAACAGTTGATGGATCCACCTTATAGAAAACTGGTATCACAACTCTTCCGTATATCTTCTTGCATTCGAGTATCTTTGTGAGTTCATCCAAACACCATTTTGAAGAAGCATAGCGTTCAGAGAAAATGATGACATAAATCGTTGACTCTTCTATTGCTTTGTGTAGTGCTGATGAAATCTCTTCGCCTCTGACAAGTCTGTCATCATCCATATATGTTACAATATTGTTGATGCATAATTCTCTATGAAGATAACTAGTGAAACCGTAACGGGTGTCCTTCCCTCTGAAGCTGAGGAAAACACCATAGTTGGTTGGAGGAGGAGACACAACGGTAGAAGAAGAACTCCCCGACATTGGAATCAAATTTCTTTCCGGCCTCTTTACCTCTTTGCTCTGCGGCATGAATATTTATATATGTAAAGTGAGATTTTTACATGTAACAAAAAAAAGAGAATTTTAAATAAAGCTAGTTAACTTAATTTAGACGCTAGTTAATGTTATATTAACTTTTTTTTAATCTAAATGTTATATTAACTAGTTGTGTAATACATTAATACTTTAACAACGATTCAATCTTGATTGGAGGAAATTTTTTAATTCTCTTCAAATTTATTGGTATGTGTTTGTCATCTATTTAATTTATTATTATGTATTAATTAAATAAAATTTAAAATAATATAATAATAAATTAAATAAATAATACACATGTAATAACACATTAAATAAGAGTTAAAGAACTTTTTCGGACGGAATCCAGTTGTGTCATACTTTAATATTATTTAGCGTGTCCAAGTTGGGCAACATAAATTTGTAAAATAATCTAACCTGGATACAGCTCAGCGGCAGCTGTAGGCGCTGGGGCAGGTTTAAAAGAACGCGTTTATTGGACTTTTTGGCTGTCCGAATTCCGAAGGATGAATTTGAATCTCCTAAACTAATTTATGAATGAACAAAATTTATATTTATTTTTTTATATTTATTTTATCAATTAAATTATAATATATATGTATTTTTATAAAAAAATATTAATATGAAAAAATAAAATATACACATATTATAATTTAATTAATAAAATAAATATAAAAAATATAAAAAAATAAATCTAAATTTTATCCTATATAAATAAATAAGTATTTATAGATAAGTTTATTAATAAATATTTATTTATTCATAAATTATTTTAGAAATCTTCCTAATAAGATAATGACTTTGTTGGATTCGGTGGAAACTTGTGACCTGTGATCACGATGACCTTTTACTTTTCTGTTTTTTAATTAATTTTGTCCTATTTTAATTTATTTCATGTAAAAGTAAGAAATAATATATTCAATCTGAATGTTGTAATTGCATTTTTCAGGTAATTATAGTGTAATTATAGCCGAATAATTTGACTTTTTTTTGTTAATTAATTTGTGATCTGTTTGCTAAGCTCATATGCGGCGTCACCAATGTAAAAAGATCAGCTTGTTTCACACACTGCCAATTGAGTTATATTATTTTATCACTATTTGCACATGATACCTCATTTACATTATATAATATAAGATTTTTCAAACAGGTAGTTAAGTTTTTGTTTGAGAGG
This sequence comes from Ormosia emarginata, assembly GCA_029884605.1. NCBI lineage: Eukaryota > Viridiplantae > Streptophyta > Magnoliopsida > Fabales > Fabaceae > Ormosia > Ormosia emarginata. Next base: position 6,278,026 of record JAQQTP010000059.1, on the reverse strand, counting down.
ATGGTAAGAGAAACAATAATATAAAATGAAATAAAAAAAATTAAATAAAAAAATATTTGAGAGTTAATTTAAAAGAGAAAGTAGAATGATAATAAAAAGTTAAAGAGTTTTTTTTTTTACTTAAAGCCTCTAATTTTTATTTATCTAATTTGAAAGGTCAAGAAAAGAATAATTTGAATATTTCACTCTTCTTTTTCATTAAACCTATTAAATATTTAAATAATAAAATTATATGTTCTCTTTCATTTATTTTCTTTTCATTTCATTATAAGTTACTCCATTTCATTCACTTTAAAACTTTTAAACATAGCTTAAGAACACTTGTTAAGATCCAAAATAAGAAAATTTTTATAAAAATATGCGTATTTAATATATTGAAAATTGAAAAAACTCTATTTTTCGTACAAAGCTTTTTATTTTGAATTTCTTAACAAGTGCTCAAGGCAATTATTAGAAAAATCCTATAATATATTCATTATATTTTTATTTTATTTCCTTTCACATAAATATATGGTGTCCCAAGAGATATCAAATTGAAGTATACGAAAAAAAAAACATTATTGTTGCCAATTTATGGACAACATAAAAGTGTATGACAAAATTTATCGAAAGTTCTTTAAGTGTTTGTAATGTTATTTATTACTAAAAAGTGAACACATAATATATGTATTTTTTTCGTCACCTTATTTTTCTTTTTAAAATTTTTATTGATGAGTTATAAAAATTAATATGTATATATTATTATGTTTTTAGGAGAGAAGAGCATAGTTGTATAACTTGAATCAAGAGTTGACTTGATTAGAAGATCGAATCAGTAGTCTGACTTTGGGTCAAGTAGTTAAACTAAAAACTCAAATATAAAAAAAAAGTAATATAATATGAAAAAAATTACCTCGTATAAAATATACAATATTAAAAAATAATATAATAGAACATATTATATGAAAATAATATTTCATATAATAAAATATTATGTGGTATAATCGAATAAATAGTGATAATATTATAGCAACATGTTTGAAAATTAAATTAATTGGATAATAATATAAGTTAAAAAACTAAGACCATAACTTAGTAAAATGTATGATCTAATGATATAATATACTTAAATACAATGATCTTTCATGTATCAAGTTCAAATCCTATAAGTGAACATTTTAAAATTTTATTTGTCTACAAACACGAGTCAACCCTATTTAAGCAAGTCAACTGATCACACAAATTTGACCAATTCATTATGAAAATCTATAATAATGAACAAAAATCGAATCGACTTAGAAGTCAGGTCATGAGTTTCTATTCTGACTGACAAAGCTGATTTCTATTCTGACTGACAAAGTCGATCTAGGTGAAACAACTATGGAGAAGAGTACTATAAGCATAACTTTACTAAGATTTTGTTCAAAATATTATCACATTTCAAAGTGAGAGAACATGGTCATATCTCTTGATGAGAGTTTATAATACTACTTATAAATATAATTTAAATAGAAATTATTCTTTATAAGGAGAATTATTGACACATCTCTTGATGAGTCAACCCCATTTACCGTGTCGCGATCCGTTTGGTAGAATGTAAAACATAGCATTTATGTGGGGGAGTTAGGTTAATTTGTATATCAAGCATCTAAATGGTTTTATTCCTTCTGTATTCAATTCACAAACACTTAATCTTGGTGCACGTGTTGGATACTTCAAAGAGATCAATATGTTGTTGCAATGATGGAGCCGTAACAGAATGAGGTGTTCCATTTTGATGCATAATAATGAATTAAACCTGTTTATTTCCCTCCAAGTTGTTATGGGTTACTGAAGTGACGATTACAAGTGCAACTCAAACCAAAATATCGGTGCTGAATAATGATCAAATGTGTAAATCATAACTAGGGATTCTGTTTGCTGTTTATAGCTACGCAATAAATTTAGTGGTGCATTGACAACAAATAGACCTGATCCATTCAATTGGTATGTCTTATAATACAGACATTTGGAGTCAATTTTAACTTATTGCCTCTTGAATCTTGATGTGTTGATCGTCTTGATGTATTATGTACTCTCTATAGAGATTTGGCCAAAAGCTCACACACACCACCGTTTTGGTGGAAATTTTCTTAGATTTTATAATCAATATCAATATATGATACATCTATAGGTGGTTACTTTTACTGTTTGATGCACTGTTGGTTGCCACGTGTCAGACTCACAACCATTGCAAGTGTTTCCATGTGATTTTATTTTTTATTCTTTTGTTGTTGGAGTGCTTTTGTTATTTGTTTTCTTTACCCATTTTGACTATCTTTCTTTCAAAAATTTTGTCTTAGCCCAATAGGCGTGTGTGCCTATATTCCCTTTCACGCGAGCCTTACAGTTAACTCTACTTTGACAATGTTCAACCAATAGGCATGTGCACCAATTCCCCTACCACGAAATCACTGTGAACTGTCTAATCGAAGGTATGGTCTTTTATGTACTTCGTTGTTTCTATCACGCAAAGTTCGTATTTGAGATATGTGTAATTAGGGGGAGAAGTGCAAAAATGTCACTTCAACTATGTCCTGAGAATCAGTTGAATTTAACCTAATATGAGCTATTGTTCGTCTTCAGTCATAGTAATTTCCTTCTCATTTTTTATGATTCAAATTTCAAAATGTAACCTCTATAAATATGTGGATATGTCACAACTTCTATGTGCGCTTAATCTCACTCTCTTCTAACTTCTTTTTCTGGTGTTGATACAATTCTCTGCTGATGTAACAATGGCTCCATCTATGGATCCATTGAGCAAGATTTGTACAAGAGGAGAGGCTTGGTGAATGAAATTTCAGATAGTCGGAATGTGGAGTGTCCCTGGATTTATCAATCCATCCTAGCCTATCTCAGTTGAATAGTGAGTTCGAAGAGGAAGTTGGATAATGAGTTCAAAGCTGCATGAGATGTTGGGGTTGCTGTTGTGCTGAAGGAAGTTAAGATAGAGAAAGAGTGATCTCTTACATTGGAGTTGTTAATATTATATAAATATATCTGGACTTGGTCTTTCCTAAAGGCTTCTTCTTTTTTTTTTTTGACACTCATTTGCTCCAACTTATATATATATAGTGTATGGGGGGCAATTTTTTTTATTTTCTTTCTAGCTGATTAAGACAGTTTCAAATGTATTGGACTTATTGGTATGCGTAAAATATATTAAGAGCAAGTTCACTCTATCGCAAAGTAATATAGGACTTGAGTTCTACTTGTCAATCCCACTAGGAATAAGAAGTAATTACTAGATTTGCTAAACTCTTGATTATTTAGACAATCAAAAGTGTAAGAAGAAACTCAAAATAAAATCAAACCACGAATAAAGAAGAAGATGGACAATCAAATAATATAGAGAGAAATCAATCAGAAAGAAACTAGGGCGCAAGGTTCACTTGAATCCAATTAATCAGATTTTCATTCATTTATGATGTAAAGTAATTCTCTTGTCAATATTCTCTTAATTGCTATTGAATCCCAATGGTCATGGATAAACAATATTATATTCCTAAATTAAATCACCTATTTGGTCATTTAGTTAAATTAATTAGAAATGCATTAAGCCTTAATTCAAGAGATGAACTAACATATTGTCAATTCAATTGATAGAATAAATTGATGTTTGGTCATTCACCAATCAAATCCTAGGTTTATTATATAGGTCCATTCATTGGATGTAGATGGTACCCAGTCAAATAATGAATTAAAACATGTCAAATATGATCAAGTTCTGACAAGAATACAAGCAATATAATAGACCGAAAAGAAATTACCTTAATCAAAGTCGAAATCAAAATCTATTAATTTAGAAAATAAGATCCCCTGTAGCTCTAGATATGGGATTAGTTCCTCATATTCAATAACAAACCCAAACTATAATACAAATCTATGGAAAAAAAAACCTAAAAAAAGGAAAAAAAAAAAACTAGAGGGAAGAGAAACCAAAACAAACCCCTTTAATGAAGATTATGATCTTCAAGCCTTCAAGAATCGCGTCCTCTCTTCGTAGGCATCTTCCAGATATTCTTGACAGTTCTCTTTTCTGAATTATCTCTCTAAAGTCTACTCCTCTCTCTCTAAATTTCTGCTGAATGATCTAAATTAAATAGAGCTCTTTTGCTAAACTCATTTTTTCCCTTTTATAGAAAAGCTGACAGCTTTTCGTATATGACTTGCACAATTTTTCTTGCCCTTTATATGGCCAAATTTGCCCTCAATCTCAACAGAGAAGTTTTAATATTTTTTGTTAGCTTTTCAATGCCACAAACGGCGCCTCGATTTGATCTCTATAACTCAAGATATGGTCTAATTACTAAGACATGGTCAAGAGAGTACAAGAATCTGAATTTGCAACAAATTTTATCTCTTTGAGAATCCTTATCCAATCTTCAATCTAATCCTTATTTAAGATTTTGCATCAAATTAAAACTATAATTAGCATCTAAGAATATGATAAGAATCGTTTAAATATTTATCTTCGAGAATTTTCTATTTTTGCACAAAATCTAATGATTTATCCTAAAAATTCAAATATGACTAGGTGAAGAGATGATTATTTAAAAACAAATTAAAAATAAAAATAAACAAAAACTAAATAAAAATCAATTAAAAACCTTAATAAATAAACCCAAAAGATGAGTGTATTTAACACTCATCACTTATAAATGTATTTATCTGTTGCCATCAAAGATTACACTAGGATGCAACCAATGTAAAATAATTATGGTTGTAATGAATGAAAGACAATATTTTGATAAATGTTGTTTTATAAATATCATGCACATACTTAGTGATTCTCCTAAATAAATATGATAGGGTCTTCCTTTTATAAGCATTCTTCTTGCCTATTGTATCTTATTGTGCTTTCCAAATTACCCTATTCAATTCGATTGTTTATCCAATGACATTCAAACCATGTTTTGGTATAACCTAATCAAAGTTGATGAGTGAAAAAGTATAATTTGTTCAATCTTTGCTATCTTCGATTTTGATTCTTTGGTTTTCATCAAGCTTTTCTTCAATTTGTTATTTATAAGAGCTAGAAGTTGGCTCTTATACTAAAATGTTAACTCAAATGAAAGAATTACCTCGATAAATGGCAAATATTTGAAACAATATAGACCAATTCATGAAATAAACATTTCATATCAAATAGTCATTACAAGTTCGAAAAGTAATGCTTAACAATTATATTTATCTCTCATACTTCAAGAATAAATATCGAGGGACATTTGTTAGTATAAAAATAAAACTTTTCGATTTCAAACAATTTCGAGTGTGCATTGTAAAGCTTAGTATGAATGAAATTCACTGTCATGAACATGGACATTCTTTAGCTTTATTAAAGTTTTGAAATAGACTTGAAGTTATAGAAATGATAGTTTCGATTTGATATCGGAAATGCTACTTTCGATTTCATATCAAAAGTGATGACTTTAAGTATTTCAGAAATAGTAATTTCAATTTTATATCGAAGTGATGATTTTGATTTGATGTCAGAAATAGTCAATTATTGTTTGATTTTTTTTATATAATATGAATTTGTTCATGCATATTCTCTAGCTTTATTAGAGTTGAAATTGTAATAAAGACTTAAAGTCATCAAAATGATAATTTAGATTTGTTATCAGTAATGGTACTTTTGATTCCATATCTGAAGTGATGACTTTGAGTATGTCAGAAATAGTAATTTTGATTTTATATCGAAATAATGATTTCGTTTTGATGTGAGAAATAGTGTGTGCCATTGATATAAAGCATTTCACTTCATATGATGTAAACAATTATATGACTTAATGAATGACCTTCTTCTGACCATCTTCTAAGTTTTTTTTTTAAAACAGTCAATCATTGTTTGATTTTTTATTTTATATAATATGAATTTGTTCATGCGTATTCTCTAATTTTATTAGAGTCGAAATTATAATAAAGACTTGAAGTTATCGAAATGATAGTTTCGATTTACTATTAGAAATTGTATTTTTTATTCCATTTCAGAAGTGATGATTTCAATTTGATGTCAAATAATTTGTGCCATTGATATAAAGCATTTCGCTATATATGACGTAAACAATTATATGACTTAGTGAATGCCCTTCTTTTGATCATTTTCTGAGTTTTTTTACAACAGTCAAGCATTGTTTGAGTTTTTGTTATATAATATGAATTTGTTCATGTACATGTTCTAGCTTTATTAGAGTCAAAATTGTAATAAAGACTTGAAGTCATTGAAATGATACTTTCGATTTGATATCAGAAATGGAATGTTCTATTCCATATCAGAAGTGATGAATTCGAGTATGTCAGAAATAGTAATTTTGATTTTATATCAAAATGATGATTTTGATTTGATGTCAAATAGTTTGAGCCATTAATATAAAGCATTTCACTTTATATGATGCAAACAACTATATTACTTAATGAATGACCTTCTTTTGACTATCATCTAAGTGTTTTTTAAAACAGTCAAGCATTGCTTGATTTTTTTTTATATAATATGAATTTGTTCATGTACATTATCTAACTTTATTAGAGTCAAAATTATAATAAAGACTTGAAGTCATCGAAATGATAGTTTCGATTTATTATCAGAATATTGTACTTTCGATTCCATAACTGAAGTGAGGACTTCAAGTATGTCAGAAATAGTAATTTTGATTTGATGTCAGAGTTTGTGTCACTAATATAAAACATTTCACTTTATATGATGTAAGCAATCACATGACTTAATGAATGCCCTTCTTTTGTCCATCTTTTGAATCTTTTTAAAAAATAGTCAAGCATTTTTTATCTTTATATATATATATATATATATATATATATATATATATATATATATGAATTTGTTCATGTATATTCTGTAGTTTTATTAGAGTCGAAATTATAATAAAGACTTGAAGACATCAAAATGATTGTTTTGATTTGATATCAAAATTGGAACTTTCGATTCCATATTAGAAGTGATCACTTCAAGTATGTCAGAAATAGTAATTTCGATTTTATATCGAAATGATTATTTCGATTTGATGTCAGAAATAGTTTGTGCCATAGATATAAAGCATTTCACTTTATAAGATGTAAACATTTATATAACTAAATGAATGACATTCTTTTCACTATCTCCAGAGTTTTTTTTAAAAACAGTCAAGCATTGACTAATTTTTTTTATATAATATGAATTTGTTCATGCATATTTTCTAACTTTATTAGAGTCGAAATTGTAGTAAAGATTTGAAGTCTTCGAAATGATACTTTCGATTAGATATCAGAAGTTGTACTTTTGATTTCATATCAGAAGTGATAACTTCGAGTATATCAAAAATAGTAATTTTGATTTTATATTGAAATGATGATTTCGATTTGATGTCAAGTAGTTTATGTCATTGATATAAAGCATTTCACTTTAAATAATGTAAATAATTATATGACTTAATGAATGACCTTCTTTTGGCCATCTTCTGTGTTTTTTTTTAAACAGTCAATTATTGTTTGATTTTTTTAATATATAATAGGAATTTGTTTATTTACATTCTCTAACTTTATTACAGTCAAAATTGTAATAAAGACTTGAAGTCATCGAAATGATAGTTTTAATTTGCTATCGAATTGTACTTTCAATTTCATATCTGAAGTGATGACTTCGAGTATGTCAGAAATAGTAATTTCGATTTGATGTCAGAGTTTGTGCCACTAATATAAAGCATTTCACTTTATATGATATAAACAATTATATGATTTAATGAATGCTCTTCTTTTGACCATCTTCCTAGTTTTTTATTTTAAAATAGTCAAGCATAGTTTATTCTTTTTATATAATATGAATTTGTTGATGTATATTCTCTAACTTTATTAGAGTAAAAAATGTAATAAAGAATTGAAGTTATCGAAATGATACTTTCAATTTGATATCAGAAATGGAACATTCAATTCCATATCAGAAATGATGACTTCGAGTATGTCAGAATTAGTAATTTCGATTTTATATCAAAATGATGATTTCGGTTTGATGTGAAATAGTCTGTACCATTGATATAAAACATTTCACTTTATATGATATAAACAATTATATGACTTAATGAATGACCTCTTGACTATCTTTTGAGTTTTTTTAAAAAAATAGTCAAGCATTGTTTAATTTTTTTTATATAATAAGAATTTTTGTTCATGCACATTCTCTAGCTTTATTAAAGTCGAAAATGTAATAAAGACCTGAAGTCATCGAAATGATTCTTTCAATTTGATATCAGAAATAGAACTTTCGATTCAATATCAGAAGTGATAACTTCGAGTATGTCTGAAACAGTCATTTCAATTTTATTTCAAAATGATGATTTTGATTTGATGTCAAATAGTTTGTGCCATTGATATAAAGCATTTCACTTTATATGTTGTAAACAATTATATGACTTAATGAATGACCTTCTTTTGACTATCTTCTGAGTTTTTTTTAACAATCAAGCATTGTTTTTTTATATATATTATGAATTTGTTCATGCACATTCTCTAGATTTATTGGAGTCAAAATTGTAAGACTTGAACTCATTGAAATGATAATTTTGATTTGCCATAAAAAATGGTACTTTCGATTCTATATTAGAAGTGATGACTTCGAGTATGTCAAAAATAGTAATTTCGATTTTAAAACAAAATGATGATTTTGATTTGATGTCAAATAGTTTGTGTCATTGAAATAAAGCATTTCACTTTATATGATGTAAACAATTATATGACTTAATGAAAGACCTTCTTTTGATCGTCTTTTGAGTTTTTTTTTAAACATTCAAACATTGTTTGATTTTTTTAATATATAATATAATTTGTTCATGCATATTCTCTAGCTTTATTAGAGTCGAAATTGTAATAAGTACTTGAAGTCATCGAAATGGTAATTTCGATTTGCTATTAAAAAAAATGTACTTTCGATTCCATATCTGAAGTGATGACTTCGAGTATATAAAAAATAGTAATTTCAATTTTATATCGAAATGATGATTTCGATTTGATGTCTGTGAACACCCAATTTTGTCCAGACCAAAAATAACAAAAAATGATAAATAAATATTTGTGTATATCTTTTAATTATTTTCTTTATCTCATGTAGTTTATTTGTTTGTTTTATTTCATTTATTTTATTTTATTTTTACCAAATTTTTTTAAAAAAAAATGTGTTAATTTTCGTTTTTTATTATTTTGAAAAAAAAAGAAGAAAAGAAAAAGGAAGTCTGATTTCGTTTAAAAAAAAAAAAAAAAAAAAGAGAAATGGAGGTTGCTTGTTGTTGTGCCTCTGCTGCAACCAGTGGATTTCATGGCTCAAGGCAGCCCCAAAAATGGAACCTGGCAAAGAGATTGAAACAAGAAAAAATGACAACTTCAGAGAAAATACATCAAAATAGAAGTTTGATTGGAAAGCTCAATCTGGGCTGATTTCTTGGGGCAACACAGAGAGCAGAGGGAGGAGCTTCGAAAAATAGGAGACTGAATTTGACAGGGGGCTGACTCACGTACAATAGGGGGGGAATTTCATTTTGAGGGGGGCATTCACATTTTCTCCGGGGCTCTTGAGACAACAGGGGACCCTTTATTCATATTTCACCATAACTTCATCTTCAAGCTCACCTCCACTTCCTTCCAACCTCCATTTTCACCCCCTCCAACCTCCATAGCCTTCCTCACCACCACCTTGCAAAGACCCCATTCACCATCTTCACTACCAACAATAACTCATTCCCACCATCACCACTCACCTTGCAGCACCCCATTCACCATCTTCACTACCAACAATAACTCATTCCCACCATCACCACTCACCTTCTAAGAACACAACACCATAACCACCAAGCCACCCACGCAAGCTCACCAAGCACCAAGAGCCAGCCCACCACGCACTGAACCAGAGCCAGCCACACTGACCCGCTGACCGCACTAGAGCTGGACCGCACCGTCGCTGGCCCCACGACGCCAGACCACCGTGCACTCAGCCGCACCACCAGCAGCGCCGCAAACCGCCGCTCTGAGCTGCGCAGGTCGAAGCAGATCGCGACGCCGTCACGCCGCACCGCCTGCCCCAAGCTCGGATCCGCCGTGCACTACGACCTCGTCCCTGCCGGCACCGCAACCGAGAGCTCCCTGACCGAACCCGGACCTCCAGATCCGACGAACCACCAACGAGCCGCACCATCTCGTGTCGTAGCGTCGCGCCGCCCAGCCAGATCCGTGCGCCTCGCACACTGCGCCGCCCAGTCCGAGCTTTCCGTTGACGCGTCGCACTCGCCGAGTCAGAGCAGCAAACCGGAGTTCCCTTGACCCGCCGTCGCAGACTCCGCACCGTCGCAAGCTCTCCACCCCGCCGCACCGCAACCGCAGCCCACCGAACCTGCAGAGCTCCCATTGTTTTTTCTCTCAAGAGGAAGAAGATATTCTCTCTGTTAACAGAGAAGGTGAGTTTTTATTGTCCTAATGCTTTTCTTTGGTTTTAAATAATAATAACAATGATATAAGATTGAAAACGTGAAAATGGTCGTTTCGGAAGTTTGTTTTTTTTTTTTTTTTTTTTTTTTCAAAAGAAAATATATAGCATCCTTTTAGTTGGGCCTTTTGTGTTTACGTTAGTGGGTTAAAAAAAAACTAACTAAACACATAAACAAATGATGTGAGAGCGAAACAAATAAAATTTAGGAAAATAATGAGTAGATAAAGAGGAATAAACAAGTAATAAAAAATAAAAAAAAATGAAAAAATTTGAAAATTGTTAAAAATAAAAATAAATTTTGTTTTAAGTGATTTTGTGATGTATATATTTATTTGGCTCATGGAAAAAATTGTTTTTTTTTTATCCTTTTACACTCCTAAAAAAGAAAATAAAAATGAATGCAAATTAAAAAAATTTTTTTTTTAAATTAATGCAATGACCAATGATGATGATTGAATAGCAGATGCTATCTTCAATGTCATTTGGATCATAAGGGTTTATTGAGTAGCCTAATGCTAACTTGAACCCTGTGCAACGATGATTTTGTTTTCAGACAAATTTCTTTTTTTAAAAATTAAAATCAATTAACTCACACTTATTTTCTACAGAACTACGTGACTTTGAGTTCCTCATTGCACCTGAGGGTACGTAGGAGCAGAATTTTTATTCTGTCAAGCCAAAATTAAATTTTCACAATTTGGTTTTCTCTTTTCTTTCAAAATAAAAATAAAATATTTACAAAGTCTCCTTAAAAAGGGTAAAATAAATAAATTTGAAATTATTAAATTTTTGCACAAACCGACTTAAGGTACCGTCTTAGGATGGGTGTGATAGGGGTGCTGTGGGATTAAGTTTCCACCCTTCCCTGTCCATAACCGACTCCCGAATCCGATTTGGTTCCAAAGACCATTTTCTAAAAATATTTTCCAATTTTTCCTAATTTTAAATAAAATTGGTGGCGACTCCATTTTCATATTTTCAATCTTATTTTAAAAATCACGTGAGCTGCTATTTCGCCGCGATCCCGGTCGCGACAGATGGCGACTCCACTGGGGATTATTTGGAGAGTCAGACCTGTTGTGGTTAGTTGTGCAAATTTTTAATAATATCTATTTATTTATTTTACCCATTTTTGTCCTTGTTTTTGTTTTCTTATTTGTTTGTAAATAGTTTTCATTTATTATTTTTATGTAAATATCGATATCATTATATTGTGTATTTTTTTACTTGTATATATTTTGTGATTAATTGTTTAAACCATAGGGTAGATGATTGCTGCTTGGTTATTGTATATATGTTTTGAAGGTTGGGGGTAATTTTTGTCTTCTTAAATTTCTGTACAGGTTTGTATGCTCCCTCACACACGTCACTATCACTTATCTTCACGCACTTTTTGGGCTCTGTACCCGAGTCTGTGCAAACCCGAGGAATAGGAGGGGTCTCGACTTTTGTTATTGAGAGGCTTCATGCTCACTTGACATTGGTTGGGACGCCACTCAGATTGTCACCGATATCATGGACTAGTCATATTGAGAGGGTTTATCCCTACTTGTGATTTATTCATGAATTGGATCCTTGTCTCTCGAGATAAGGGCAATCTGGGGACCATGACTTTTAGAGGTCTAGATCTGTCCTAAAAATCTTGCACTGATAGATTGAACATAGTGACTGTTCAAATTAGAATCGTGACTTTAAGGAAATCTAACCTTTAAGTTTCACCTAATTAGGGCACAAAGGGAGCATTTTTTTCTTTCTTCTGATCTATCCATTTCTCATGTGATTCATTCTTGCATTCCTTAAAAAAAAATAAAAATAAAAATACCTCATCTTTCATTTTCTTGTCATTTCCTTGCATAAAAAAAAAATAAAAATATATACATTTCATTTTCATAGCATTCTAAAAAAAAAAAATCAAAATCATGCATTTTCATGTCATTCATAACATTTTTTTTAAAAAAAAAAATATTCACCATTTTGCATTTTCAAGGCATTCATAACATTTTTTTTTAAAAAAGAAAAAAATATTTTCAAAGTTTATTTATTTCACCTTATGCATCTCATGCATCTCATTCATTCCATCTTATGCTCCTCACGCATCTCATTCATTTCATCTTATGCTTCTCATGCATCTTATTCATTTCATCTCAGTCTTTATTTTAATAAATCAAACTGGTTCAGGAACCTTTGTGCGATCTAGGAAAGAAGGGACCAATCAAATCTGAGTTCGCGATACCAGATTTCAGACCAGAATGGCTGCAAATAATCCTGAGACAGGGAGAAACTTGAGCAGAGAAATTGATGAAATGAAAGGGAGGATGAATGAGATATCTGAAAGTCAAGCAAGGATGGAAGCAATATTGCAAGATCTGAGGGAGTCTCTCCGCTTAATCAGTAGAAATAGAGGTACGGACGGGGTTGAAGAATATGTAAATGTGCCATCGGTGACTGCTCCGATTTTCCCAACTATAACCTCAGGCATCGTTATAAGGATACATGAGCAACCACCTCAAATGACAACAATGGGCATGCCTATTGGGGAGGGGTATCGCACCTTGGAAGGAGTTCGTGGTGAAATTCCTGGTTACACTGGCCCTACCTGGGAACAACCTCATGTATCTGTTCCGGAGCAGGCAACAATGCCTTGCTCTGGAAATAGCCATGTCATGACTGAGAAAGCCGAGATGCAAGAAGAGTGGATGAAGAAAATGGATGAACAAATCAAGACAATCAAAGGTCCCAGCGCTTATGGACGTCTTAGAATAGAAGATTTGTGTCTTACCACTGATGTCATAATCCCTAAAGGCTTCAAGATTCCCGATTTTGCCAAGTATGACGGAAGTGGTAACCCTCGATTTCATTTGATCAGTTATGGAACCACAATGGCTGTTTGGTCCAAGGATGATAAGTTCCTCATTGGCTTTTTCCACGAGAGTCTTACAGGCCCTGCTTTAGAATGGTATCTTCAATTAGACCGCTGTAAGATTTCTCATTGGACGGAGTTGGCTAATTTATTCATGGATCAATACAAGTTTAATCTGGATGCGGCTCCTGCCCGAGAACAATTGAGCTCGATGCAGAAGGGAAGTGAGGAAACCTTCAAGCAGTATGCCCAGAGGTGGAGGGCTCTCGCAGCACAAGTGCAACCACCGTTGACTCTGACAGAAATGTGTTCATACTTCTTGGGGACTTTGGGAGCTCCGTATATTGAGACAATGGCAGGTGCTGTATATCGAGATTTTGCTGATTTAGTAGCTGCTGGTGAGAGGATTGAAGTTCTGGTAAAAGCTGGGAAATTGGAAATCGATAATAATGAAGGTGGTTATGAAGAGTGAGTTTTTCCCCTAGGAAAAGAGAATGGGGAGTGAGCTGCATGCAAAATCAGAACCCTTCACAACTCCGTTTCCACTGTCTCATTCTGTCTATACCAATCGACCTCCAGTGATTTAGAACTTCTGAATAGCTGATAATCTGAGGTGTTAACTGATGAGATTGCCATCTTAGATTTTTATGATGTTGAACTCATTTTAACTTTCTTGAAGCATTAATGTAATAGATTTGTATGGATCTCCGCATACCTTGTTTCTTTTTCCTAGGTTCTTGACCCCCAGATTCTTGTCATGTCTTTCTTGTCGTTTTTTTTTTCTTATTTCTTTTCTTGCTTTCTTTGGATTCGAATATCATGAGACTCTCGTTCTGAAAAAAATTGGTAGTCATAAAACCCACGTGTGTAGGTGTTATTGAAAAAAAAAAGGATTAAAAAAAATAATAATAAATAAACAGAAAGAAAAGGGGAGTGAGGAAGTCGTCACTCGGCATGCACTGTCTTTTGTCTCGAAATTAAAATTTTTGAAAATGAGTACTCAGGATTTGAAATGAAGATTGGCCATCTTTCTTTATCTTTCACAGGAATTCATCTTTCATTATCTCTCGTTGTCCCGTTTTGAGCTTAAAAGTCTTCTTCAATTTAACCTAGGACAAGGATCATCCCTACACTAGGGGTTAACACAAAGTGAAAATTGTGTTTTTTCTGAAAAAAAAAGGAAAGAAAATGAAATAAAAAAGGTCACTTCAAAGGTGAATTATTGAAGTAAAAAGAAAATGGGAAGAAATGAGGAACAATAAAAGAAAAGTGTGCTTGAAAGCGCAAAGTCAGTTGACGAGGTTTAATTTTGAACAAGGATCCTTGGTCTCATTCAACCCTTAAATACTTGTTTGGGCCTTATATCTTTCATTTCATAACCTTTAATCTTGGCCACGTTACAAGCCTTAAAAAGTCCTTTCTGATCAATGAAGGATTGCTGTCATTTTCATTAACTTTAATTTTGAGACAAAAGGTTCGTGCTATTTCGAGTTTTTAATTTCTTGCTCTTACAAAACAAAAAAATAAAAAAATGAAAAAAAGAAAAAAGGAGGTGCTTGCTAGTCCTACACTGGGGCAAATTTCTCTTCGGTTCAATTTGGCCTACACTGGGGCAAATTTCTCTTTGGTTCAATTTGGCATTGCACTAGGATAAATTCTATCATGTTCAAGTTGACTCCAAACTGGGGCAATTTTGTCGTTTCCCTGGTTTAATTTGATCTACGTTAGGGCAAATCTTTTGGTCATTAGGACGTCCGCCCTATTCAATTCAGTTCTAAACTGGGGCAAATTTCTCTTTGGTTCAATTTGCCTTGATGTACATGCTCAGCAGAAGCCAACTAAAGATCCTTTTAAGAAAGTTGAACTAATCCATATGGGGATGACACCTCTTCGAATCTCATATCTTTGTTTGTGTTTATCCTTTGTAAATAATCATTTGTGTAGTCAAAATTTTAATTCCCGTCCGGAAGTTGTTCACTTGGTCAATTTCTCTCCTGTTGTGCTCTTGAACCCATGCATATTTGTTACATAATGCTTCAAGTAAATATGGGTACAACACTATGATTTGACTATCTAATGGTGATCCCCTGATGAACAAAAAGAACTTGGAAGTCCCAATTGAAGGAGGAAATGAGATGGTCCTCACAAAAATCCCAGGTCCTTGGTTTGACGACTTTCACAAGATTCCAGGTCCATGGCCTGATGATTGCGTCAAAAAGAATTTCAAGTCCTTTGCTTGATGGTTTTACAAGATTCCAGGTTCATGGCCTGATGATGGTGTCAAAAAAGAATACCAAGCCCTTTCTTGATGGCTTTACAACATTCCGGGTCCATGGCCTGATGAGGTGTTCAAAAATGAAAAAAAGAAGAAAAGAAGAAAAAGAAATGAAGAAGGGATAAGGGAAGTCAAGAGTATTCCAAGCCAACCGAAGGGTCTGATGAAGAAAAGCACGTGGACAAAGGGTTTGATTGGTCAAAACTTTCCAAGATCGTTGTTGGTTCAAAGGACTTTTAATAAATAAAATAAGAAAAAGAAAAAGAGAAAAATAAAATGAAAAAAATGAGAGAAAAGAGAGAAAGGAGAGAATAAAAATGAAAAAAAAATATAAAAAGAAAAAAGAAAACAAGAGAAAAGAAAATTTTTACATGCAGTTTAATTTCTTGAGCGCATCGGCTCCTTGCACGTTAAATTTCTGAGTGCATCGGCTCATTGCATTGCCATTTAATTTTCGGGACACAGTTGCCCATTGCATTTTAAATTTCGGGACACAGTTGCCCATTGTCATTTACATTTCGGGACCCAGTTGCCCATTGCATTTTAATTTTCGGGACTCAGTTGCCCATTGCATTTTAAATTTCGGGACGCAGTTGCCCATTGTCATTTACATTTCGGGACCCAGTTGCCCATTGCATTTTAATTTTCGGGACTCAGTTGCCCATTGCATTTTAAATTTCGGGACGCAGTTGCCCATTGTCATTTAATTTTGGGACACAGTTGCCCATTGCATTGCATTTTCGGGACGCAGTTGCCCATTGCATTTTAATTTTCGGGACGCAGTTGCCCATTGCCTTTTAATTTTCGGGACGCAGTTGCCCATTGTCATTTAATTTTCGGGACGCAGTTGCCCATTGTCATTTAATTTTGGGACACAGTTGCCCATTGCATTGCATTTTCGGGACGCAGTTGCCCATTGTCTTTTAATTTTCGGGACGCAGTTGCCCATTGTCATTTAATTTTCGGACGCGATTGCCCATTGTCATTTAATTTTGGGACACGATTGCCCGTTGCATTGCATTTTAGATTTTCGGACGCATTTGCGTTGCATTGCATTTTTTAGATTTTCGGGACGCAGTTGCCCATTGCATTTTAATTTTCGGGACGCAGTTGCCCATTACCTTTTAATTTTCGGGACGCAGTTGCCCATTGCCTTTTAATTTTTAGGGCCGCAGTTGCCCATTGCATTGCATTTTAAATTTTCGGGACGCAGTTGCCCATTGTATTTTAATTTTCGGGACGCAATTGCCCATTGCCTTTTATCTTTGAATACATCGGCTCCATACATTTCATTTTCTTGCTTTGTTTTGTTTTGCCGGACAAAATTGAAGTTCATATCTTTACTCCTTTCTTACGATTTCTCATCATCTAATAAGAAACGAGTAAAGAGGGCAACTGTGAACACCCAATTTTGTCCAGACCAAAAATAACAAAAAATGATAAATAAATATTTGTGTATATCTTTTAATTATTTTCTTTATCTCATGTAGTTTATTTGTTTGTTTTATTTCATTTATTTTATTTTATTTTTACCAAATTTTTTTTTTAAAAAAAAAATGTGTTAATTTTCGTTTTTTATTATTTTGAAAAAAAAAAAGAAGAAAAGAAAAAGGAAGTCTGATTTCGTTTAAAAAAAAAAAAAAAAAAAAAGAGAGAAATGGAGGTTGCTTGTTGTTGTGCCTCTCTGCAACCAAGGGATTTCATGGCTCAAGGCAAATTTCCCCAAAAATGGAACTGGCAAAGAGATTGAAACAAGAAAAAATGACAACTTCAGAGAAAATACATCAAAATAGAAGTTTGATTGGAAAGCTCAATCTGGGCTGATTTCTTGGGGCAACACAGAGAGCAGAGGGAGGAGCTTCGAAAAATAGGAGACTGAATTTGACAGGGGGCGACTCACGTACAATAGGGGGGGAATTTCATTTTGAGGGGGGCATTCACATTTTCTCTGGGGCCTTCAGACAACAGGGGACCCTTTATTCATATTTCACCATAACTTCATCTTCAAGCTCACCTCCACTTCCTTCCAACCTCCATTTTCACCCCTCCAACCTCCATAGCCTTCCTCACCACCACCTTGCAAAGACCCCATTCACCATCTTCACTACCAACAATAACTCATTCCCACCATCACCACTCATCTTGCAAAGCACCCCATTCACCATCTTCACTACCAACAATAACTCATTCCCACCATCACCACTCACCTTCGGCAACACAACACCATAACCACCAAGCCAGCCCACGCAAGCTCAGCCGCACCAGCAGCCCACCACGCACTGAACCAGAGCCAGCCACACTGACCCGCTGACCGCACTAGAGCTGGACCGCACCGTCGCTGGCCCCACGACGCCAGACCACCGTGCACTCAGCCGCACCACCAGCAGCGCCGCAAACCGCCGCTCCGGTGCCGCGGTCGAAGCGGATCGCGACGCCGGGCCACGCCGCACCGCCTGCCCCAAGCTCGGATCCGCCGTGCACTACGACCTCGTCCCTGCCGGCACCGCAACCGAGAGCTCCCTGACCGAACCCGGACCTCCAGATCCGACGAACCACCAACGAGCCGCACCATCTCGTGTCGTAGCGTCGCGCCGCCCAGCCAGATCCGTGCGCCTCGCACACTGCGCCGCCCAGTCCGAGCTTTCCGTTGACGCGTCGCACTCGCCGGAGTCAGAGCAGCAAACCGGAGTTCCCTTGACCTGCCGTCGCAGACTCCGCACCGTCGCAAGCTCTCCACCCTGCCGGCACCGCAACCGCAGCCCACCGAACCTGCAGAGCTCCCATTGTTTTTTCTCTCAAGAGGAAGAAGATATTCTCTCTGTTAACAGAGAAGGTGAGTTTTTATTGTCCTAATGCTTTTCTTTGGTTTTAAATAATAATAACAATGATATAAGATTGAAAACGTGAAAATGGTCGTTTCTGGAAGTTTGTTTTTTTTTTTTTTTTTTTCAAAAGAAAATATATAGCATCCTTTTAGTTGGGCCTTTTGTGTTTACGTTAGTGGGTTAAAAAAAAAAAACTAACTAAACACATAAACAAATGATGTGAGAGCGAAACAAATAAAATTTAGGAAAATAATGAGTAGATAAAGAGGAATAAACAAGTAATAAAAAATAAAAAAAAATGAAAAAATTTGAAAATTGTTAAAAATAAAAATAAATTTTGTTTTAAGTGATTTTGTGATGTATATATTTATTTGGCTCATGGAAAAAATTGTTTTTTTTTTATCCTTTTACACTCCTAAAAAAGAAAATAAAAATGAATGCAAATTAAAAAATTTTTTTTTTTAAATTAATGCAATGACCAATGATGATGATTGAATAGCGGATGCTATCTTCAATGTCATTTGGATCATAAGGGTTTATTGAGTAGCCTAATGCTAACTTGAACCCTGTGCAACGATGATTTTGTTTTCAGACAAATTTCTTTCTTTAAAAATTAAAATCAATTAACTCACACTTATTTTTTACAGAACTACGTGACTTTGAGTTCCTCATTGCACCTGAGGGTACGTAGGAGCAGAATTTTTATTCTGTCAAGCCAAAATTAAATTTTCACAATTTGGTTTTCTCTTTTCTTTCAAAATAAAAATAAAATATTTACAAAGTCTCCTTAAAAGGGGTAAAATAAATAAATTTGAAATTATTAAATTTTTGCACAACTGACTTAAGGTACCGTCTTAGGATGGGTGTGATAGGGGTGCTGTGGGATTAAGTTTCCACCCTTCCCTGTCCATAACCGACTCCCGAATCCGATTTGGTTCCAAAGACCATTTTCTAAAAAGGTTTTCCAATTTTTCCTAATTTTAAATAAAATTGGTGGCGACTCCATTTCCATATTTTCAATCATATTTTAAACAATTACGTGAGCTGCTATTTCGCCGCGATCCCGGTCGCGACAATGTCAAATAGTTTGTATCATTGATATAAAGCATTTCACTTTATATGATGTAAACAATTATATGACTTAATGAATGACCTTCTTTTGACTATTTTCTGAGTTTTTTTTAATAGTCAAGCATTGTTTATATATATATTATGAATTTGTTCATGCACATTCTCTAGATTTATTAAAGTCAAAATTGTAAGACTTGAATTCATCGAAATGATAATTTCGATTTACCATAAAAAATGGTACTTTCGATTCTATATTGAAGTGATGACTTCAAGTATGTCAGAAATAATAATTTCGATTTTTTAACGAAATGATGATTTTGATTTGATGTCAAATAGTTTTGTGTCATTGAAATAAAGCATTTCACTTTATATGATGTAAACAATTATATGACGTAATGAAAGACCTTCTTTTGACCGTCTTTTAAGTTTTTTTTTAAACATTCAAACATTGTTTGATTTTTTATATATATAATATGAATTTGTTCATGAACATTCTCTAACTTTATTAGAGTCAAAATTATAATAAATACTTGAAGTTATCGAAATGATAGTTTTGATTTGCTTTTAGAAATTGTACTTTCAATTCCATATCAGAAATGATGACTTCCAGTATATCAAAAATAGTAATTTCAATTTTATATCGAAATGATGATTTCGATTTGATGTCAAATAGTTTGTGCCATTGATATAAAGCATTTCACTTTATATGATGTAAACAATTATATGACTGAATGAATGACCTTTTGACTATCTTCTAAGTTTTTTTTAACAGTCAAGCATTGTTTTTTTTTATATATATATTATGAATTTGTTCATGCACATTCTCTAGATTTATTAGAGTCAAAATTGTAAGACTTGAATTCATTGAAATGATAATTCCGATTTGCCATAAAAAATGGTACTTTTGATTCTATATTAGAAGTGATGACTTCGAGTATGTCAGAAATAATAATTTCGATTTTAAAACAAAATGATGATTTTGATTTGATGTCAAATAGTTTGTGTCATTAAAATAAAGCATTTCACTTTATATGATGTAAACAATTATATGACTTAATGAAAGACCTTCTTTTGACCATCTTTTGAGTTTTTTTTTAAACATTCAAACATTGTTTTATTTTTTATATATATAATATGAATTTGTTCATGAACATTCTCAAACTTTATTAGAGTCGAAATTGTAATAAATACTTGAAGTCATCAAAATGATTGTTTCGATTTGATATTAGAAATGCTTCTTTCGATTCCATATAGGAAGTGACGACTTCGAGTATGTTATAAATAGTAATTTCAATCTTATATTAGAATTATGATTTCAATTTAATGTCAAATAGTCTGTGTTATTGATATAAATCATTTCACTTTATATGATGTAAACAATTATATGACTCAATGAATGACCTTCTTTTGACTATTTTCTCGAGTTTTTTTAATAGTCAAGCATTGTTTTATATATATATATATATATATATATATATATATATATATATATATATATATATATATATATATGAATTTGTTCATGCACATTCTCCAGATTTATTAAAGTCAAAATTGTAAGACTTGAATTCATCGAAATGATAATTTCGATTTACCATAAAAAATGGTACTTTCGATTCTATATTGAAGTGATGACTTCGAGTATGTCAGAAATAATAATTTCGATTTTAAAACGAAATGATGATTTTGATTTGATGTCAAATAGTTTTGTGTCATTGAAATAAAGCATTTCACTTTATATGATGTAAACAATTATATGACATAATGAAAGACCTTCTTTTGACCGTCTTTTAAGTTTTTTTTTAAACATTCAAACATTGTTTGATTTTTTTTATATATAATATGAATTTGTTCATGAACATTCTCTAACTTTATTAGAGTCAAAATTGTAATAAATACTTGAAGTTATCGAAATGATAGTTTCGATTTGCTTTTAGAAATTGTACTTTCAATTCCATATCAGAAATGATGACTTACAGTATATCAAAAATAGTAATTTCAATTTTATATCGAAATGATGATTTCGATTTGATCTCAAATAGTTTGTGCCATTGATATAAAGCATTTCACTTTATATGATGTAAACAATTATATGACTGAATGAATGACCTTTTGACTATCTTCTAAGTTTTTTTTAACAGTCAAGCATTGTTTTTTTTTATATATATATATTATGAATTTGTTCATGCACATTCTCTAGATTTATTAGAGTCAAAATTGTAAGACTTGAATTCATTGAAATGATAATTCCGATTTGCCATAAAAAATGGTACTTTTGATTCTATATTAGAAGTGATGACTTCGAGTATGTCAGAAATAATAATTTCGATTTTAAAACAAAATGATGATTTTGATTTGATGTCAAATAGTTTGTGTCATTAAAATAAAGCATTTCACTTTATATGATGTAAACAATTATATGACTTAATGAAAGACCTTCTTTTGACCATCTTTTGAGTTTTTTTTTAAACATTCAAACATTGTTTTATTTTTTATATATATAATATGAATTTGTTCATGAACATTCTCAAACTTTATTAGAGTCGAAATTGTAATAAATACTTGAAGTCATCGAAATGATAGTTTCGATTTGCTTTTAGAAATTGTACTTTCAATTCCATATCAGAAGTGATGACTTCCAGTATATCAAAAATAGTAATTTCAATTTTATATTGAAATGATGATTTCGATTTGATGTCAAATAGTTTGTGCTATTGATATAAAGCATTTCACTTTATATGATGTAAACAATTATATGACTTAATGAATGCCCTTCTTTTGACCATTTTCTGAGTTTTTTTTAACAACAGTCAAACATTGTTTATTTTTTTTATATAATATGAATTTGTTAATGTACATTCTCTAGCTTTATTAGAATCAAAATTGTAATAAAGACTTGAAGTAATCGAAATGTTACTTTCGATTTGATATCAGAAATGGAACGTTCGATTCCATATCAGAAGTGATGACTTCAAGTATGTCAAAAATAGTAATTTCGATTTTACATTGAAATGATGATTTTGATTTGATGTCAAATAGTTTGAGATATTGATATAAATCATTTCACTTTATATGATGTAAACAATTATATTACTTAATGAATGACCTACTTTTGACTATATTCTACATTTTTTTTAACAGTTAAACATTGTTTGATTTTTTTATATATAATATGAATTTATTCGTGTACATTCTCTAACTTTGTTAGAGTCAAAATTATAATAAAGACTTGAAGTCATCGAAATGATAGTTTCGATTTACTATCAAAAATTCTACTTTCAATTTCATATCTGAAGTGATGACTTCAATATGCCAAAAATAGTAATTTCAATTTGATGTCAGAGTTTGTGTCATTAATGTAAAGCATTTCACTTTATATGATGTAAGCAATCATATGACTTAATGAATTCCCTTCTTTTGACCATGTTCTGAGTTTTTTTTGTAAAAGAGTCAAGCAATGTTTGGTTTTTTTTATATATAATATAAATTTGTTCATGTACGTTCTCTAGCTTTATTAGAGTCAAAATTATAATAAAGACTTGAAGACATCAAAACGATAGATTCAATTTGATATCAGAAATAGAACATTCGATTCCATATCAGAAGTGATGGCTTCGAGTATGTCGAAATAGTAATTTCGATTTTATATCAAAATGATGATTTCGTTTTGATGTCAGAAATAATTTGTACCGTTGATATAAAACATTTCACTTTATATGATATAAACAATTATATGACTTAATGAATGACATTCTTTTGACCATCTTTTGAGTTTTTTTTTTAAACAATCAAACATTGAAATCATCGAAATGATACTTTCAATTTGATATTAGAAATTGTACTTTCAATTCCATATGAAAAGTGATGACTTCATGTATATTAGAAATAGTAATTTCAATTTATATATCGAAATGATGATTTTGATTTTATGTCAAATAGTTTGTGTCATTGACATAAAGTATTTTATTTTATATGATGTAAACAATTATATGACTTAATGAATGACCTTCATTTGACCATCTTCTTAGTTTTTTTTTAAATAGTCAATCATTATTTGATTTATATATATATATATATAATATGAATTTATTCATGTACATTCTCTAGCTTTATTAGAGTCGAAATTGTAATAAAGACTTGAAGTCATTGAAACAATAATTTTGATTTGCTATGTGAAATGTTACTTTCGATTCTATATCTGAAGTATGATGACTTTGAGTATGTCATAAACAGTAATTTCGATTTGATGTTAGAGTGTGTGCTACTAATATAAATCATATCACTTTATATGATGTTAGCAATTATATGACTTAATGAATGTCCTTCTTTTAACCATCTTCTAAGTTTTTTTTTTGAAATAGTCAAGCATTGTTTGATTTTTCCTTATATAATATAAATTTGTTGATGTACATTCTCTAGCTTTATTAGAGTTGAAATTGTAATAAAGACTTGAAGTCATCGAAATGATACTTTTGATTTGATATCAAAAATGGAACTTTCAATTCCATATCAGAAGTGATGACTTCGAGTATGTCAAAAATAGTAATTTCAATTTTATATCAATATGATGATTTCGATTTGATGTTAAATAGTTTGCGCCATTGATATAAAACATTTTACTTTATATGATGTAAACAATTATACGACTTAATGAATGACCTTTTGACCATCTTCTGAGTTCTTTTAAAAACAGTCAAGCATTGTTTGATATTTTTTTTATATAATATGAATTTGTTAATGCACATTCTCTTACTTTATTAGAGTTGAAATTGTAATAAAAACTTGAAGTCATCGAAACTATAGTTTCGATTTAATATCAAAAATGGAACTTTCGATTTCCTATCAGAAGTGATGACTTCAAGTATGTTAGAAATAGTCACGTCAATTTAATTTCGAAATGATGATTTTGATTTGATGTCAAATAGTTTGTATCATTAATATAAAGCATTTCACTTTATATGATGTAAATAATTATATGACTTAATGAATGACCTTCTTTTGACCATCTTCTGAGTTTTTTTAATAGTCAAGCATTGTTTGATTTTTTTTTTATATATAATATGAATTTGTTCATGCACATTCTCTAGATTTATTAGAGTCGAAATTGTAATAATGACTTGAATTCATTGAAATGATAGTTTTGATTTGTTATCAGAAATTGTACTTTTGATTCCATATCTGAAGTGATGACTTCGAGTATGTTAGAAATAGTAATTTTTTATTTTATATCAAAATGATGATTTCAATTTGATATCAAATAGTTTGTGACATTGATATCTAGCATTTCACTTTATATGATGTAAACAAATATATGACTTAATGAATGACCTTCTTTTAACCATCTTCTGAGTTTTTTTTAGAACAATCGAGTATTATTTGATTTTTTTTGTATAATTTGAATTTTTTCATGTACATTCTCTAGCTTTATTAGAGTCAAAATTGTAATAGACTTGAAGTCTTCGAAATGATTGATTCCATTTGATATCAGAAATGGTACTTTCGAAACCATATCAGAAGTGATGACTTCGAATAAGTCAGAAATAGTAATTTCAATTTTATATCGAAATAATGATTTCAATTTAATGTCATAAATAGTTTGTGTCATTGATATAAATCATTACTTTATATGATGCAAACAATTATGACTTAATGAATCCGAATTTACAACAAATTTTATCTCTTTGAGAATCCTTATCCAATCTTCAATCTAATCCTTATTTAAGATTTTGCATCAAATTAAAACTATAATTAGCATATAAGAATATGATAAGAATCGTTTAAATATTTATCTTCGAGAATTTTCTATTTTTGCACAAAATCTAATGATTTATCCTAAAAATTCAAATATGACTAGGTGAAGAGATGATTATTTAAAAACAAATTAAAAATAAAAATAAACAAAAACTAAATAAAAATCAATTAAAAACCTTAATAAATAAACCCAAAAGATGAGTGTATTTAACACTCATCACTTATAAATGTATTTATCTGTTGCCATCAAAGATTACACTAGGATGCAACCAATGTAAAATAATTATGGTTGTAATGAATGAATGACAATATTTTGATAAATGTTGTTTTATAAATATCATGCACATACTTAGTGATTCTCCTAAATAAATATGATAGGGTCTTCCTTTTATAAGCATTCTTCTTGCCTATTGTATCTTATTGTGCTTTCCAAATTATCCTCTTCAATTCAATTGTTTATCCAATGACATTCAAACCATGTTTTGGTATAACCTAATCAAAGTTGATGAGTGAAAAAGTCTTTATTGTACTTTCGATTCCATAACTGAAGTGTTGACTTCAAGTATGTCAGAAAAAGTAATTTTGATTTGATGTCAGAGTTTGTGTCACTAATATAAAACATTTCACTTTATATGATGTAAGCAATCATATGACATCAAATATGAATGTTTTATATTAGTGACACAAACTCTGAAAAGTTTTAAAAAACACTTAGAAGTGACACAAACTTTATATGATGTAAGCAATCATATGACATCAAATATAAACAATCATATGATTGCTTACATCACTTAAAGGCCCTTCTTTTGTCCATCTTTTGAATCTTTTTAAAAAACAGTCAAGCATTTTTTATCTTTATATATATATATATATATGAATTTGTTCATGTATATTCGTAGTTTTATTAGAGTCGAAATTATAATAAAGACTTGATGACATCAAAATGATTGTTTTGATTTGATATCAAAATTGGAACTTTCGATTCCATATCGAAGTGATCACTTCAAGTATGTCAGAAATAGTAATTTCGATTTTATATCGAAATGATGATTTCGATTTGATGTCAGAAATAGTTTGTGCCATAGATATAAAGCATTTCACTTTATAAGATGTAAACATTTATATAACTAAATGAATGACATTCTTTTGACCATCTCCAGAGTTTTTTTTAGAAACAGTCAAGCATTGACTGATTTTTTTTTTATATAATATGAATTTGTTCATGCATATTCTCTAACTTTATTAGAGTCGAAATTGTAGTAAAGATTTGAAGTCTTCGAAATGATACTTTCGATTAGATATCAGAAGTTGTACTTTTGATTTCATATCAGAAGTGATAACTTCGAGTATATCAAAAATAGTAATTTTGATTTTATATTGAAATGATAATTTCGATTTGATGTCAAGTAGTTTATGTCATTGATATAAAGCATTTCACTTTAAATGATGTAAATAATTATATGACTTAATGAATGACCTTATTTTGGTCATCTTCTGAGTTTTTTTTTTTAAACAGTCAATTATTGTTTGATTTTTTTAATATATAATAGGAATTTGTTTATTTACATTCTCTAACTTTATTACAGTCAAAATTGTAATAAAGACTTGAAGTCATCGAAATGATAGTTTTAATTTGCTATCAGGAATTGTACTTTCAATTTCATATCTGAAGTGATGACTTTGAGTATGTCAGAAATAGTAATTTCGATTTGATGTCAGAGTTTGTGCCACTAATATAAAGCATTTCACTTTATATGATATAAACAATTATATGATTTAATGAATGCTCTTCTTTTGACCATCTTCTTAGTTTTTTATTTTAAAACAGTCAAGCATAGTTTATTCTTTTTATATAATATGAATTTGTTGATGTATATTCTCTAACTTTATTAGAGTAAAAAATGTAATAAAGAATTGAAGTTATCAAAATGATACTTTCAATTTGATATCAGAAATGGAATATTCAATTCCATATCAGAAGTGATGACTTCGAGTATGTCAGAATTAGTAATTTTGATTTTATATCGAAATGATGATTTCAGTTTGATGTTAAATAGTTTGTACCATTGATATAAAACATTTCACTTTATATGATATAAACAATTATATGACTTAATGAATGACCTCTTGACTATCTTTTGAGTTTTTTTTTAAAACAGTCAAGCATTATTTGATTTTTTTTTATATAATATGAATTTTTGTTCATGCACATTCTCTAGCTTTATTAAAGTCGAAAATGTAATAAAGACCTGAAGTCATCGAAATGATTCTTTCAATTTGATATCAGAAATAGAACTTTCGATTCAATATCAAAAGTGATAACTTCGAGTATGTCTGAAATAGTCATTTCAATTTTATTTCAAAATGATGATTTATTCATAAATATATATATACATACATATAATATGAATTTATTCATGTACATTCTCTAGCTTTATTAGAGTCGAAATTGTAATAAAGACTTGAAGTCATTGAAACAATAATTTTGATTTGCTATCTGAAATGTTACTTTCGATTCCATATCTGAAGTATGATGACTTTGAGTATGTCATAAATAGTAATTTCGATTTGATGTTAGAGTTGGTGCTACTAATATAAATCATATCACTTTATATGATGTTAGCAATTATATGACTTAATGAATGTCCTTCTTTTAACCATCTTCCAAGTTTTTTTTTTAAACAGTCAAGCATTGTTTGATTTTTCCTTATATAATATAAATTTGTTGATGTACATTCTCTAGCTTTATTAGAGTTGAAATTGTAATAAAGACTTGAAGTCATCGAAATGATACTTTTGATTTGATATCAAAAATGGAACTTTCAATTCCATATCAGAAGTGATGACTTCGAGTATGTCAAAAATAGTAATTTCAATTTTATATCAATATGATGATTTCGATTTGATGTTAAATAGTTTGCGCCATTGATATAAAGCATTTTACTTTATATGATGTAAACAATTATATGACTTAATGAATGACCTTTTGACCATCTTCTGAGTTCTTTTAAAAACAGTCAAGCATTGTTTGATATTTTTTTATATAATATGAATTTGTTAATGCACATTCTCTTACTTTATTAGAGTCAAAATTGTAATAAAAACTTGAAGTCATCGAAACTATAGTTTCGATTTAATATAAAAAATGGAACTTTCGATTTCATATCAGAAGTGATGACTTCAAGTATGTTAGAAATAGTAATGTCAATTTAATTTTGAAATGATGATTTTGATTTGATGTCAAATAGTTTGTATCATTAATATAAAGCATTTCACTTTATATGATGTAAACAATTATATGACTTAATGAATGATCTTCTTTTAACCATCTTCTGAGTTTTTTTTAATAGTCAAGCATTGTTTGATTTTTTTTTTATATAATATGAATTTGTTCATGCACATTCTCTAGATTTATTAGAGTCGAAATTGTAATAAAGACTTGAATTCATCGAAATGATAGTTTTGATTTGTTATTAGAAATTGTACTTTTGATTCCATATCTGAAGTGATGACTTCGAGTATGTTAGAAATATTAATTTTTTATTTTATATCAAAATGATGATTTCAATTTGATATCAAGTAGTTTGTGACATTGATATCTAGCATTTCACTTTATATGATGTAAACAAATATATGACTTAATGAATGACCTTCTTTTAACCATCTCCTGAGTTTTTTTTAGAACAATCGAGTATTATTTGATTTTTTTTTTGTATAATTTGAATTTTTTCATGTACATTCTCTAGCTTTATTGGAGTCAAAATTGTAATAGACTTGAAGTCTTCGAAATGATTGATTCGATTTGATATCAGAAATGGTACTTTCGAATCCATATCAGAATTGATGACTTCGAGTAAGTCAGAAATATTAATTTCAATTTTATATCGAAATGATGATTTCAATTTAATGTCATAAATAGTTTGTGTCATTGATATAAATCATTACTTTATATGATGCAAACAATTATGACTTAATGAATGACCTTCTTTTGACCATCTTCTGAGTTTTTTTTTTAAATAGTCGTGCATTGTTTTTTTTATATATATATATAATTTGAATTTATTCAGGTACATTATGTAACTTTATCTGAGTCAAAATCATAACAAAGACTTGAAGTCATCAAAATGATAATTTTGATTTGATATTAAAAATGGTATTTTCAATTCCAAATCAAAATGATTTTTTCGATTTCGATTTTTTGTTATCTTCAAACTTTTCTTCTAATTCTGTTATGGTATCAGAACGTATCACAAATAGAAGTAATGATAAAATTTGATGAAAAAAATTAACATATAAAAATCAAAGATGGCAAGAAATTAAAAAAAATCTTGATGAAAATAGAACCAAAACTTAAAAATAATTGACAATTGTAATCTATCTATGTAGCTTCCAAAAAGTATGGGCACCTATCATAGGTTAGTCCATAATCAAAGTCCCTAACAGACTTGGCATTGGCTGACATGTCATATTCACCGGACATATCTTCGAAGAATAAAGCATGTCTAATTTCAATGGAAAGTAACCTAATAACTTTTGCATTATCAATCCTACTCCTAAATAAATAACAACATGATATCAAAATTGCCCCATGCAAATAAATAGTAACACATGAACAAATTCAAATTATATAAAAAAAATTAAATAATACATGACTGTGAAAAAAAAATTCAAACTGTAAAACATAATTTTAATTTTTATAACAATTTAATTTTATCTATAAGTAATAATGACATATTTTATCCGTAAGTTGCATGCGCTTCCACACTAGTATACAAACAAGTCAGTTGGCGAATCCTTCGATGCTCTGAAAGTGACATGTTATTTGGAAACATGGTCAATGTTGTGTCCTGGATACAAAAAAAGCCGTGTCCACCAAATCCAAATGAATTTGAAATGCCTGAAATAAAAAGAATCACCTATTATTTATCCAAAAGAATCGCCATTAATAATAATACAGAAAGTTAAACTTAAATACTAAGTAAAAGCAAAGTCAACTGGTTTGGAGGACATCATAACCAAAACAAGATCAATAAGATATATAACTTCTTATCATCAGCTGTTCCAAGTTGATCAAGCAAAAGGTTTTTTTTTTCTGGTTTTACATCTCGATGCACAAACCTAATTCAATGATATGATATTCATTTATAACAGAAATTAGTCATAACCTATTAAATAAAAAAAAAAAAACTAATAATATTGGGTTTGACAGGATTGAAAAAACTATCAATAGGATTTACCCTTTCAAATGAAGCTTCTCAAGAATTGATATTGCCTCCAATGCAATGCAAGCAACCATATTTGGCCACATCCTATCCGATGCTAAGAAAAGTTAATGAAGCAAAAATGGAAAGAATTCAGAGAAATTGAAGTTATGCAAAGTGTACCTATAAAGTAATATAAAGGAAAGTCCAAATCTTACGATTGGCCAAGTGAATTTCATGCATCCAAATGACTGGACCCAAGCAAGTCCATGACCTGATTTTTTTTTCTTTTTTTGACCTTTAGAGAAAACAGAGGAAGTCAACATATGCTGATAACAACCATATCTCACCAAAGTTTTGAGAGAAATTCTTGTATAAACTTAAACCATTCAAGTTAAGTATATTATGTACATGAAAAAAATTAAGTGTACTAATTCAATCACAATATTAATTAATAAAATTAATTAAAGTTACTTATTAATTATAATAATAATTTATTAATTAAGATTGTAATTAGGCTAGTACACCTAATGATTTATGTAAGAATTTCTCTAATTTTGAAATCTCCTTGTTGAACCTTGCAAGGAACCCATGGAATGCCATAACAACCATTCAGAGTACTTTTAAATGCCAAAAATAAAAAAGAGAATTAGATTAAAATAAATTACAACATTTGAAGCTTGAAAATGTACTTTTGATAAGCCTGTTACGACACGAAGGACGGATTACTGACCTTATCTCTAGACTTGACCTGGAATAACATGAGGCTAGGTGGTCTTCCTCTCCGTCTTTTTTCTTGTTTTGTTTCCATACAACGGATTATGTAGCTTTGCTTCCACTGGCTTCTTCAATGTCATCATTTGAAAATCTCAGAAAGTTTGAATAGTCACCAGCATCAGCATTATCATCTTTTTCATTGGTATAAAGAGGGCATATTCCGCACTCTTTTACCGTGAAAGTTGGTTTATAATATGAATAATCTAAGTAATCATAATAATCAGAGATGGCGAAAGTGATTCTTTGGGCATTAGAGAAGATGCTTGCAGATTTCAAGTGATATTTCCATAGGAATGTGTGATCTTGGACAAGATATCTCCTTCGACCTTTCCAATTGAAACAGTTTCTTAGCTGATCATGGCTACGAATAGTGTGTGTGCCATCATCATATTCAATGATGAGTCCGTAGCTATATTTACCTTCTTTATGATCCGTACCTTCTACTCCCAAAACTACGCACAGAGCGAAACCAATGAAATTATTATCATTGCACCAATTCAGAGAATCTTTACTAAAAGTTACTGAATGTCCCTCGCAACGATAAGGGAACCGGTGAGGAACTCCACTCCCTGCAAAGCAAAAGAACACAGTCCTGTATGCATTCTCTAACATCCTAAGCCATGCATCAGCCGCAATATTACTATGAGCACTTGGATCCAGTCGTTGACTATTGGTGAGATGAAATTTGAAGATACCCTCTTTGGAATCTGACGGGAGTATAAACCTTGAGCTTGAACTTGACATCACTCTTCTAATGGATGGGCAATCAAATGCAAGCAACTGCTTTAGAAATGGTGGAAGCTCTGGGATACATTCAAGCTTTTTGCAATCACTTAAATCCAGTGATTTCAAGCTTGAAAGATGAGCAATACTCTCAGGAAGGTTCACAATACCGCTTCCATGCAGTGACAATTCTCTTAATGATGACAAGCGACCAATGTCACTTGGGATTTCTTTTAATTTCTCACAGCCTGAACAATCAAGCTCGGAGAGATGGTTTACATTAAAAATGCTGTTTGGAAGAAACTCGAGATCTCTGCATAAGTTCCGATGCAAGGTTCGAAGCCCAACCAAATGCTCCAATGATGAAGAAGGTATGTCTTTAATTCAGTTTTTGTTAAGCGAAGGTGTACAAAACTTTCTGCAGGCTCCAAGATCTCCGGGAATGTCCTCAGAAATGAGCAACCGTGCAAATCAAGTTTTGTCAACTTCAATTTGAAAATGCTGCTCGGAAGTCGTTCAAGTGATTCACAATAGGTAAGGTCTAACTTGCACAGTTTGCCGAGACTTCCAATGGAAGATGGAATAAATTCAAGCCTTTGGCACATGTGCAAGCTCAACTCTTCAAGCCCGATTAAATGGTGCAAGGATGAAGATAGTTCTTTTATTGGTGTTTTGTCTAAGATGAGCACCGTTAAATTTTCCGTAGTCTCCTCGATTTCAGGGAACTTTTCCAAATTATAGCAACCACAGAGATAAAGTCTTCTTAGAAATTTCAACTTACAAAGGTCAATTGGAAGGCTTGTGAGGGATTCACAATTAGAGAGATCTAACCAACAAAGCTCATTGAGACTTGGAAATAATGAGGGCGAACCTTCTCTCAAAACTTTTAAGTTTAGTAAGTGTATATTAAGCCCCGGTTCTTCATATATTTCATCACTAACGATGGGGTCAAACATATCTGAAAAATATCCCCCTATACGTGAATCTCCCTTCCGTTCATCATCTCTGGAAAAACTTAGAAGCGAACGCGAACAACCGTATAATAGAACCCCCTCGGTTTTATTACTGACTGAAAACATCTCAAGGTTGTAACAGTTATAGAGAACTATTAATCCAAAAGATCTCGACAGAATATTGCCATGAAGATTTAAACTCCTAAGCTCAACACAACCATTTAACCTTAAACAATTGAGCATGCTGAGCAAACCAGAGGAGTAAACTTGAACCAAGCTTCTACATTGGCTAAGAATTATTTCTTCAATATTTGGGCTCTGAGAGAGGTCTGGTATTTGAATCAGGTTTCCAGAACCACTAAGGTCTAGCCTTTTCAAATTCGGTAAATGCTGGTACTGAAAGTAATACATAATTAGATAAAACTAAATTTGTGAAGTTCATCCAATCATACATATCTAGATGAATATTTTTCATCCCTAAAACAAAAGGCATGATTTTAAATTACGGTTGTAATCGTAATTGCGGTTCGCAATTTGGAACCATGCACCAAGTAAACTAACATAGAGCTTGTAATACCTGATCTGTCTCCCAAAGTTGTTCAAGATGGCTATGACGCATATCAAGTTTAACAAGATTCTCTGGATTAAAATCCAGCGGCAAGGATCTCTGAGGGAAGCTGTCCCAGCGAAGAAATTTTAAAGCATCCGGAAGACTTTCAAGAAATGATTGAATATACACTTTTGAGTCTTCATTTGAGTCAGACTTATAGAACTGGAGCATTCTCAGATTATGCATCATTTTGAAAGTTTCAGCATGTAGTGTAACTTTTCTGATTTTGCATATATCAAGGAATATACATTGGATTGCATCTGTCCCCTAAAATTAAAACAAAGAATCAGAGATAAATTAACAGGAAAAACAAAGTGGTTGAAGGAAATTAAATAACTGCTAAGTGCTTTGCAATCCGTGAGAAAGACAATCCATGTGATTGTATGACTTATCGAGTGAGATTTGAGGGACCGAAGAAAGAAAATTAGATCTGAATATACCTTGTTCTTCGCTAAAACTTTATAAATGTCCCTATGCTTCCATAATCGACTGCGTTTTCCAGGATCTAATACACATTGTTGACGAACAATTTCTAGTCCCATTTCCTGCATTAGATCATGCATCCCAATTTTACGATTCAAAATCGATATAAGGCACCTATCAATGAGAATGCTCATTCCAATGACAGCAGAGAAACCACAGCTATCTAGTGTTTGTTCTGCAGCTTTCATATCCTGTCCTCCATAGAAGCAAGCTATGTCAAGAAATATATCCTTCTGTTCATCATCAAGCCCATCATAACTTAATCTCAAAACCTTAAAAGTTTCAAGATCGGGAAGCTTTTCCAGCTTTTGCAACTCACTTTCCCATTCTTCCCTTGTTCTACCATAAAGCAATGAGCCCAAAACTTTGAGAGCTAATGGAATCCCTTTAGCATAATTCAATACCTTTTCTGATAAGCCCATATAAGTTTGTATAGGATAGTTTTGTTTAAAGGCATTTAAACTGAAGAGTTGTAGAGAATCTTGAAAATTCATCTCCTTAACCTCATAAATTTCATCAGCTTCAGCATTCTTGAGCACTTGCTTGTCTCTACTAGTCACAATGATTCTACTGCCCAGGCCAAAGCTACCATGCCCACCAATTAAATCTTTAAGTTGACGTGAATTGTTCACATTATCAAGAATAACGAGAACCTTCGCCCGTTTAACCCTTTCCTTTAAACTTAATCCTATATAGTGTCCACGCTCTTCCCTTAGAAGCTCTGATAAATATTTGCATTTTGTTTGGTCTATTCCATATCTTTCTATTTCCTCTTGAACATTTACAAAGGTGCGGAAACTGAATTGGGTTGCCAGTTTATGGTATACTGCTCCAGCAATTATTGTCTTACCTATTCCTCCCATGCCCCAAATTCCTATGATCCGAACAGCTGCTGACCCAACATGTAACAAGGACTGGATTTGTGCAACATGCTTGTGAATTCCAATTAGTCCTTCATAATCACTTAAGGAAGAACAATTCAATCTTCTTAAAATATCTTTCACAATTTCTTTAACAAGTACGAATTCAGGTCTGGAACATAATGAAGAAACAAAGGAGTTAATAAGAATGAACATCATTGGACAGAGCCAGGATATTAGTGTCATATTATTCGTATAAACATGACAACAATTCTTGTACTAGACTAATATTCAGAAAAAGTAGGTAAGACAAAACTACTTCTATCCATAGTCAAACTTTAACATGCCGAGTTTTTCAAACCCATGACTGATTTGGAGACCAAAAAAAAAAATTTGATTAATGGTGGAATCAACATAATTTTCATTTCTAAGTAAAATGATTAAATGAGCTTGTAAAATATCTCAAAAGAGTATGTTAATTAGTCCCCTGGTTACTTGTGAATCCCAGCCCGAGAGTCCAGCTGCTTCAGTTAGAGCAGCTTTCCACCCCTGCACTTTGTCCTTATATCGCTGTTCATGTTTAACAAATGCTTCTGCATAACTTCCTCTCTGATGCCTAACAGTTGATGGATCCACCTTATAGAAAACTGGTATCACAACCCTTCCATATATCTTCTTGCATTCGAGTATCTTTGTGAGTTCATCCAAACACCACCAGGAAGAAGCATAGTGTTCGGAGAAAATGATGACATAAATCATTGATTCTTCTATTGCTTTGTGTAGTGCTGATGAAATCTCTTCGCCTCTGACAAGTCTATCATCTATATATGTTTCAATATTTTTGCTGCATAATTCTTTATAAAGATGCCCAGTGAAACCGTCACGGGTGTCCACCCCTCTGAAGCTGAGGAAAACGTCATGGTTGGTTGGAGGAGGAGACACAGCAGTAGAAGAAGAACTCCTCAACATTGGAATCAAATTTCTTTCCGGCCTCTTTACCTCTTTGCTCTTTGGCATGAATATTTATATACGTAAAGAGAGATTTTTACATGTAACTAAAAAATGAGAGAGAGAGAGAGAGAGAGAGATTTTTTAATAAAGCTAGTTAACTTAATTTAGACGTTAGTTAATGTTATATTAACAAGTTGTGTAATACATTAATACTTTAACAAGTTGTGGTTAAGATAGACCAGTATTTGCCTTCACTAATCTAATTTGAACCTGGGTTAAGAGCATATGACTGTAGTAGATAGTTTTCTCTTTGCTTTTGGTCTTGTTTAATTTCCTTTTGATAGTGACACATTTACATGCTGCTTAACTAAGGCATACTATGTTTACGAGGACTAACTTGTTTGTTTGACTTTTGCCGGCCCGGAGTTAGAGATGAAACCAAATTTAAGTCACAATACTATACTTGATCGATAATAAGCACAGTAAAGTACGATAATACCCTAAACGACGAAGGACCCATGCTATTTTGGATCTTCAATGTAATATATATCAGTATAACACTTTACATATTTATATTACTTAATAATTTTTTTAAAAATAAGATTTTTATTGATTTAATCATTGAATTATAATTATCTAATATTTTTATCATTTGTGTCAAATTTTAAAAAACTTAAAAATGAATAAGAATGTAATTAAGTGATTCTTATTTTCATATATTTTAAAAGTATATATTACGTTAATATTAACGTATGTCAACGAAGTATTAAATAATTTTAGATTAATATAAAATTTTATAGATATAATTTATATGATAGGAACTTTCAATCAAATAGTAGATTTTGTGAAAAAATAATTTAATAAAAAGTTATTTAATGGTGTAAGAGTAGTTTTGATTTACACTAGTATAAATTAATCTTTCATGTATATATATAGGGAATAGATCAACTTACACATGTGTAAGACTTGACATATTTACACCATTTAATAACTTCTTAAAAAATATAATTTTTATCGATCCAACCGTTGAATTATAATTATCTAACACCTTGATCGTTTGTGTCAAATCTTGAAAAAATTAAACATCAATAAGAATATAATCAAGTGGTTCTTATCTTCATATATTTCAAAAGTATATATTACATTAATCTTGACGTATGTCAATGAAGTACTAAACAATTTTGGATTAACATAAAATTTTATAGATGTGATCTATATGATAGGAACTTTCAATCGAACGGTAGATTTTGAGAAGAAATTATTCAATAAAAATTTATTCAATAATGTAAGAGTGATTTTGATTTATACCGGTGTAAATTAATCTCTCCCCATATATATATATATATATATATATATATATATATATATATCTTCATATATTTCAAAAATATATATTACATTAATCTTGACGTATGTCAATGAAGTACTAAACAATTTTGGATTAACATGAAATTTTATAGATATGATCTATATGATAAGAACTTTTAATCTAACGGTAGATTTTGAGAAAAAATTATTTAATAAAAAAGTATTCAATAGTGTAAGAGTAATTTTAATTTATATCAAGATAAATTGATCTCTCCTCATATATATATATATGATATATTTAGTGAGATTAGTATTTATTGTGAAAGGGTAAGAGGAGTGAATCTTGACCATATAATTATACATTGATGATTATAAGATTAAAAATTACTTAAAAATTATGTGACCAATTAAAAAAATTACATACATTTATATTCTAATCTTAATTATTTATGTATGATTCAATAATTAAGATTCATTAATCTCATATGTTTACAGGCTTATTCACTTTAATTTTGATGGAATAGAGCTGTTACTTGTTTTTTTTTTTCTATAAATACCGAAATCCATCACACTTTAATTTTAAGGTTACTAAAGGAAGGTATTCTTAGAAGTTCAATTTTCATGGTAGTTTCTAATTCATACTTATAAAGTATGACAGGAGATTAAGCTAAAAACTTATGACAGGAGAAAACTTATTTCATTTGACAAATAACTATTACTAATATTATTGAGCAGGGAATCCACAAGAAGATTATTGTTATTGAGCAAGATATCCACAAGAACAGGAGCGGAGCCTCTCATTATTTTGGGGCCATGACTCCATAAACTGTTTTGAAATATATATTATTAAATTTAATTATTTGACCCTCAAGTAAAACTTCCTTCCTTTTTGGCCCCAACTCCACCCCTATTCAAGAAGATGCCGTTGGTTTGTTATGGTGAACTCAATGCAGAGATTATATTGCTGATGCACAAGAATCATATGATGGGGGAGTGCTTGTCTTGGTCACTATGTTTATGACAATAAAAAACATGGAGTGGAAATTTACAGAATGTTTCATCACAGCTCTCGTCTCACGATAAAAGGCTTCTATTCTTTCAATTGCAAATTGATGAAATCCTTGCCCTTGGTCTTGGTGTTTATGACAGTAAAAAACAGCATGAAGTGGAAATTCAAACAACGTTTCTTACACCACAACACAGGCTTCTCTTCTTTTGCCAATGGGAATTTTTGAGATATGTAAATGAAAATGGAAAGCAGGGGTCTAATGTATGGTGAATTTATGTAACTTCTCACCATGATGATATAATATCATGCACAGGTTGTGGTTTAACTGGTGAATTTTTAGTTCCATGTTTTGGTTATATTGAATATTAATTCCTCACTTTGTGGGTCCCAGATCATTCTTTGCAAAAATATGCGTTTATGGAAACTAACTTTAGTAATTGTGTATGTACAATCTTGAAAATGGAAAATCGTCAAGGTCATTGAACAAATTCTGACGATTCACGGGTGTTTACACACAAGTCATCAGATATTACAAGTCAATCAATGTTGATAGCCACATTCCTAGGGGTACAACTTTAACTCAAGGAAAGTATATTTATACTTTAAACGCATAAATCATACTGAGTATAAACTTAGTGTATGTTTAGTAAGGGTGGAAATAGGTCAAATCAGGTTAAGTTTTATTTTAAATAGGTTTGATATATATCTTAATTATAAAGTTTGAGTCTGGTCTGTGAGTTTATAATAGGTTGATTTTTAAGATCTGATTTGACATTTTAAAAGTTTGGTAAGATCTGAAAGTCTATTTAAAGACTTACTTTGTAATGAAACTTTTAAATAGACTTACAGATCTACCTTTAAATA
This sequence comes from Ormosia emarginata, assembly GCA_029884605.1. Classification (NCBI taxonomy): domain Eukaryota; kingdom Viridiplantae; phylum Streptophyta; class Magnoliopsida; order Fabales; family Fabaceae; genus Ormosia; species Ormosia emarginata. The sequence goes on along the minus strand of JAQQTP010000059.1, from coordinate 6,239,019 downwards.
GACCAACAAGTTTTTACATAACAAACTTACTTTTAAATAGACCAACAAGTTTTTACATGAGTTAATATGAGTGATTACATTAATAATTCTTAAACATTTTGAACCTACATTTAATTTAATATAGTCAATATGTCTTTTAAATAGGTCATATGTCTTTACTATTAAATTTTTCTAACACGCTTACTTTTAAATTTTTTGCTTATAGGTCAACATAACTTTATATATATTATTTACTAACACGCTTACTTTAAATAGGTCAACACGCTTTATATATGAAACATATTTTTGCGCTAATGCGCCTTTAAGCTTCCCCACTCCCAGAATAGGTCAACAGGCCTACTTAAGGTCTTTGTTATAACTTAACACTCACTTTCTAATTTTATAGATACTCACAACTTTCTTATTCTAATCTTTGGTAGATGTGGGACTTGGAGGGAGATATACTAAGTTACAAAATTATTAGAGACATATAGTTACAAAACATGAATATCGAACATACGCTCCTCTAATTACAACATGAATGCAAGAAATGTTAGAGTTATAATGAATTAGCATCATGATAATAACTGCATATTCTATATTGAATTGACAAGAAAGATAATATCATAATATCAATAATTAGTGAGGTTAGCATATTGCCTCAAGAATTCCACAAACAACTAAATGAGTTAGATATGACACATAGTCCAATAACTTTGATAACTTTTCGTCAAGTTCTTTCAACTAGGGACAAAATAATTGCACGATTTAATCATAAGAAAATTAAAATAATAACATTGCATATGTTATTAACAAATATATAAAAAAACCAAAAATAAAAATTGTTAAATGAACCCACTTATTTTATATCTCCAAAACCAACATTTTCATTAGTAAAAAGAGGGTTGGGGTCTTTTCAACTTGTGTTACATTTACAAAGGAGATATAATTTAATATTGTGGGATATTGCTGCAATTCATGGCTCTCTATGAGAAATAAATAATGTATATTATATTTTAATGTTTTACAATTATATGTCTCCAATAATTTTGTAACTTAGTATATTTCTAAGTTCCACATTGACCAAAGACCAAAGAAAAAAAGTAGTGAGCATCTATAAAAGTAAGAGGTGAGTGCTAAGTTATTATTTTCATTCTAATAAATATATTATATTAAATATATTAATAAATATGATTATTTCTATTCTAACTTATTAACTTAAGTTTTAGTTATTGACTTTATTAAAATTTAATTAAAAAATATATTAATATATTATAATAAATTAATAATTATTATAATAATATATATTATATTATATATAGTTAAATGCAAGTCAATTCGACTTACTTTTCTAGACTTGAAAAACTTATTAGATAGCCTTGAGGAGATCTAAACTTTTTTAGTTAAATAAACTTTTAAAAAAGCGTTGATTTAGCTTGTTTAGTAAATAGGTTAGGTCTTTCAGCCTCAACCAGGCTAGACCATATGTAACATCCCTAAAAATAATAATAATAATAATAATAATAATAATAATAATAATAATAATAATAATAATAATAATAATAATAAGTAAAAAAAAAATAAAAATATATATTATAATAATAATATATATTTATTATATATAGTTAAACAGTCAAGTCGTTATCATCGACGTAAAAGGTCTATTAGATGGCTTAAGACCTAATATTTTTAATTAAATAGACTTTTAAAAAACATCGACTTAGCTTATTTAGTAAACAGATTATGTCTGACCTCAACCAGGCCAGACCATATGTAACATCCTTAATAATAATAATAATAATAATAATAATAATAAGGTATTAAGTAAAAATAAATAAATATCTTATATTAGAATAATATGTTATGTATAAGATAAAAATTAATATTAGAAAATAACGTTATTATAATAATAAAGTAATATATATATATATATATATATATATATATATATATATATATATATATATATATATATATATATATATATATATATATAAATAATGAAGTGATGTGAAGATAATAAAAGATAAAGTTAAAAAAAATGAAGATTCAAAAGTGATGTAAGAAGTTTGGAAAGATTAGGATAACTTCTAAAAGATTGGAAAAGACGAGCACGTGAAAAAAAAGATAAGATATAAAATCATTACAATGGACAGAGTGACAATAAAGAGATATGAAAAGATAAAATAGGATATGACAATTAATGTAAAGGTAAAAAAGTATAAAACAGAGCACATGAAGTGCTCTATATATTTCATCAAAATATCTAAAGAAACACGTTGTCAAAGGAGAAGTATTTCATCAAAAGCTACATTACTCTATAAAAGGTAAACTGGGAAAATTACGAATTCTGTAGAAAAAAAACTTCTCTCTCTCGTTAAATCTTCTACAAAGGTAGGGGATCGAAAAACTATTAATTTTTTCACTCTTTTTCTTCTTATTATTGTCGTAACCGAGATCGCGATGGGACTACCGAAAAATATAATAAGGGATTGAAAAATCAATGGAGTCGCCACTAATGTTTATTTAAATTGGGAAAACATTAGAAAAACTCTTTTAATAGGAAAACTGGTCTTTTGGAAAATGAGTTTGGGTTCGGGAGTCGATTACAGGTAGGGAAGGTGTTAGCACCCTACACTACCCGTTCCAAGAACAGTACTTTAAGTTAGTTGTGCAAATTTTAATAATGTCAAATGTATTTATTTTACCTCTTTTAAAAAATAAAAAGAAACAACTAAATTATGAAAATTTATTTTTTGGCTGGAAAGAATAAAAATTCTGCTCTTACGTGTCCCCGAGTGCAGTGGAGAATTTAAAGTCACGTAGTTCTGTAGAAAATAATTGTGGATTGGTCATTTTTAATTTTTAATTTTTATAAAAAAACTATTTTATTTTATTTTATTTTAGAAAGACGAATCATCAAGCTGTCACAACTCAGATAATTCTAAAAAGTTACGGAATTAATAAGCTGTCACAACTCAGCTAATCTTATTTTTATTGATTGATTTTTTTTGTTTAAGTATTTGAATCATCAAGTGATCACAATTCAGATGATTATAAAAGTTATGGAATTAATAAGCTGTTGCAACTCAGCTAATTCCATTGTATTGATTGATTTTTTTGTTTAAATATTTGAATCATCAAGTTGTCACAACTCAAATGATTCTAAAAGAAAGACAAGATCAGCAAGCTGTCACAACTCAACTAATCTTGCAAGATCACTATTTAAAAAAAAAACCAACAAAAGAAAACAAAACATTATTTTCTTTATTATTATTATTAATTATGATTTGGTTTGTATATTCAATCACTTTTATGTTTACCTAATACGAAAGTTAACAACATAAAACTCCAAAAAAAAAATAGAACTAGGTCCTTTTTATAACCTAAAACTTTTCAGCCCAACTTTTCAAAATTAATCCAATAAAATAAAAATGGATTGTTTTTTTTCAATTAAAAATGAAAGAAAGAAAAGAAAAGAAAAAAAGTAAAGAAAGAGACTTCTAGCTCTTCTGTGAAGCAGAAACGCGAGAAAGAGAAAAAAGGAAGGGGAAGGGGGTTACGATCGATGGTGGAGCTCACGATGCTACGCGGCTGGACGGCGGTGCAGTATCTGGTACGACGTGGAGTTGTGCGGCGCTAGCCAGGGTGGTGCTCCGGGTTGGTGGGTGGAGGCGGCATGACGATACGGTGCTCTGCGAGAACAAAGGGGAACAATAGCTAGTTCGATCACGCATGGTGGTGGCTCCGACGGTCGGATCTGGCGGGTCGCGACAGGATCAAGGTGCTGCGACTGGACGAGGTGCGGCTCGGTTGGCGAGGGGAGGCGGCACGACGGCACGTAGGCGCCAGATCTGTAGCTTCCAGTGATTATGGGTCGCTGGGTTTCGAACGGTGAGTAGACAGCTTCACGAATCTGGGATTACGGGGCCAGCCGCGAGTTTGGTGGGGATTGGGTGATCGTTGGGTTGTGGGGGACGACCAGCAGTGAGGACTCGCAGTGGAACTGGGCGAAGGCCGCACTGTGGTGGTTGGGAGCATTGTGGGTTTGTAGCTCTGTCGGTGGAGGGTACAATTGGTGTTGGTTGGTGTTTAATGGATGGGGCCGTTATGGTGGGATGTGGTGGTGGAGATGGAAGTGAAGATGAAAAGTTTAAGTGTGGATGGCTATTTTGTTGATGACGATGGAAGTGAAGATGGATAGTAGTTGTTATGGGTTGTTGGTGGAAGATGGAGGTTGTGGGGTGGTGAAGGTGATATGGTGGTTTATGGTGAAGGTTTGGAGGCTTAGTGATTATAGTGATGGAGATGGTGAAGATGATTGAAGTTGGAGGGTGGAGGTAGAGATGAAGGGTGGTGAAGATGAAGACGGACGTATGAAGGTAGAGGAGAGGTGAAGATGAAGAGAGGAGGGAGTATGAGAATCTTTTTTTTTCTCCCCCAGTGTGAGCAAGAATCCAAAGTATAAAAGGAAAGCCCTCTATCCTTCTATGTGGATGGAGAAAACAGACAAGGATCAAGGGCTTCCAAGTGTGTGTCGTGAGGGAGGTTAGATACGTGAGTGGGTGTGTGCAACAACGGGTGAGGGACGTGAGGGTGAGTGGAAAAAACAACTTTGTCCCCTCTGCAATGTTGTGCGTGCAGTGTAGGTAGTGGCATTATGTGTGCTACAGTATATGGCCAAAAAATGGAAAGAAACATAGAGCCAGAAACAAAACAATTGTTTCCTTCCAAAGATAGAAGAACAAGTTGCATTTGTGTTTTTTATTTTTTTTATTTTTATTTTGTTTTGGGCTTTAATAAAAAATTGTCTTTTTTAAAAAAATAATAAAAAATAAAAAATATAAAAGGAAAAGCAAAGATGAAAATAAGATAGAAATAACATATTGTTATTAGTCCTTGATTAGGCATCAAAAATAAAAATTTCATGGACAAAATTGGGTATTAACAATTATAATATCATATTCTTTGGTTAAATCTCTGATCAAGTTCTTATTTTTCTTCCCTAATTCTTCATCTTGTTTTCTTGGTTGGAATTGGGTTTTGAGGACATGCAAGATGGATTAAGGACTTCAAATTGTTTTAATTATGGGATTTTTGTTTAATTTCACTTTCTTGAGTCTAAGGGTTGGTAAGTGGTTTGGAGCCTTAGATAATGATGAAATAAGGGTGGAAAATGAAGTTCTTGTTTATTGTAGCCCTCTATAAGAAGGTTTTGGGCTCAAATTCTTGATGGTAATATGTGTTTGTCTGCTACTTAGAATAAAATCGAGAAATTTGGTTGAGCAAATGGAGACCTTTTTTTTGAATGATTTTGTTAGCACCTTGTTACTTCCTTGATAAGATTTTTGTTTGATCCTTTATGTTAATTAGCTTGTTTATATACTCTACTACAACCTGTATTGCGAGTTGGTATGATCATGTGGTTTCCTTCAAAATTTAGTTTGAGTATGGATTTATGTCTATTTTTGAAGGAAAAGGAATTGAATAAGGATTTTATCCTCTATTGATTTTTTTTCAAATTCTTTTCTATTCTTCCTCTACTGACTTTATTAAAGTTGGCTGAATTACCTCTTTCCAAATCAGTTTACATTAAGTCTTTTAATGCATGAACCATTCTTTGTAATCAAACTGAATTGTGGTGGCCTATTTTTTGCGTAATGTACATTGTCGAGAGACCAACCAGTTCTTATATTTTTTGGTACATCCAAAATGATGAAATTGATACTTCTTTAAAGATCATGTTTCGGGTTTCTTCTGAGAAACCAATGAAAAATTAAGTTGTTTTCTATAATGGAGGAAAGATGAGAAATTAATATCCCTATGTACTAAGGTCAAATGTGCAGAAATGCTTATGACCATGAGAAGAAATTCTTATAGGACGTCCTGAGTAGATATGAGCTCATACAATGTGACGTGCGCATGAGAGATCAAGAATGAATAATATAAGATTAAAATCCTAAAGTGATGTTACAAGAATTAAAAGGGGGTGAGAAAAGTTATTTTTTTCATGAGTTTTTAGGAAAAATGCACAGTTCTTTTAATTTATAATTATTTAATATTGGTGTTAATTTTTATTTAATTTTTTTAATACAAACTATTTTAGAGAGACTTATGAATTTTAGATTATAACACAATGGAAAGTTAAGAAAAAAGGGAAGTAATAAAATTGTTTTCTGTACATGTGACGACTGAAATATTATTAGTTAAAATGTCATTGTTTTTCTTACCCCTACTGAGTTATATCTCACTTATTTGGCGTGATATTTCAGATAATGCTGATCATTAGGGTTCTCATTGACTTTCGAGTTAAGCAGACTTATATGCCAAATTTAGGGGATTACGTGTTCACAATAACCTTGGGAGACCTCTTCTTGATCATACTACTCTTTGATGAGTAGTTAGAAAAAAAATATTTTGTAAATATGTAAAAAATAAAAATGTGAAAAGTTGTAGTAGCACCTTAAAGCTTTTAGTAAAGCCGAGTTTTACTAAAATGGTGCCTAACTTAAAGAGTGTTATGTTTGTATAACCTAACTTTTGAATGGATATAATCTCTTATGTAAAATATCATATGAACTAATGAAAATCGCAGAAGTTTGATATATAGTATTTTATTTTAACTTGAAACTTAAATAAATTAAATAAAATTAGAGTATGATGTTACATTTTGGTATCAGAACAGTTACCTAGGCAAAGTGGTTTAAGAACTATTATTGCAATTTGACAAAAATAACAAAGTTATTGCAGGAAAAGATGTCTCGCGGATGAAATAATCCTAACTTTGAGGACAGAGTAGATAGAATGATGGACATAGGGGTGTCAAAATGGGTCAAGCCCGATGGGCCGGCCCGATTAGCCCGACAAAATGGATGGGTTGGGCCAGCAAAATACTAGCCCGAACCTTACATGGCCCGAATGGGCTGGGTCAGCCCGCTCTTTTTACACTACATAAAGCTAAATGGACTGGGCTGGCAAAATACCAGCCCGAAATTTATGTGGCCCGAATGGCCCTGCCCGAAAATGGCCCGAGCCCGAATGGGTCGGGCCGACCCGTTTTGACACCCCTAGATGGACATGCTCGTAGAAATTGCTACAGCAATGCGAGAACAGACAACTGCAACAAATCAATTTTTTCAGCATATGCAAGAACAATAAGGTCCGGAACCAGGCGTTCCTGCGGTAAATCCAAATTTTCAAGGATTATCTGAATTTCGAAAAGCGAATCCATCAACCTTTAAAGGAGAGTATGGCCTAGTTATCGCAGAAATCTGGCTCATGGAACTAGAAAAGATTTTTATTGCACTAGGGTGTACTAATGCCTACAAAAAGTGACTTTTGCCACATATATCCTAAAGTTTTCCCTTCAGATATATCCAATTTGCCTCCAAAAAGAGAAATTGAATTTTTCATTAACATGATGTCAGGTGTACGACCTATTTCAATTGCACCTTATAGAATGTCTCCTGTGGAATTAAGTGAACTCAAAAAGCAAATTGAGGAGTTATTGAAAAAATAATTTATAAGGCCTAGACCTTGGGGAGCTCCAGTACTTTTAGTGAAAAAGAAGGATGCTAGTCTTAGGTTGTGCATAAATTATAAATAATTAAACAAGATAACCATTAAGAATAAATATCCACTTCTTATGATAGATGATTTGTTAGATCAAGTACATGGAGCCGTAATTTTTTTGAAAAATAGATCTAAGGTCAGGATACCATCAGATTAGGATAAAATCAGAAGATATTCCTAAGATAACTTTCAGAACTAGATACGGGCACTATGAATATTTGGTAATGGCGTTTGGTTTAACTAATGCATCAGCTGTATTTATGGATTATATGAATATGGTGTTTAGATCATATTTGGAAAAATTTGTGGTAGTTTTCATGGATGATATACTGATTTATTCAAAAATAGAAGAGGAACATGCAATTCATTTGAGAACAGTGCTAGCAATTTTAAAAGAAAAACAAGTATATGCAAAATTGGAAAAATGTGAATTTGGATTAGAGAAATTAAATTCTTAGGACATACAGTAAACAAAGAAGGAGTTGCAGTGGATCTTAGTAAAGTGGAAGCAGTCATGCATTTGGAGCAACTAAAGATAATAACTGAAATAAAAAGTTTTTTGGGCTTAGCAGGATACTATCGTAGGTTTATAAAAGGATTTTCTCATATAGTTATGCCATTAACTAGATTGACTAAAAAAATGAACTCTATTTGTGTGGACAAAATACAGTGAAGAAAGTTTTCAAGAATTAAATAAGAGACTCACTACTGCCCTTATTTTAGTAATCATTGATCCTTTAGGACATTTTGTGATTTACAGTGATGCTTCTAAAAAAGGGTTAGGATGTGTGCTAATGCAAGAGAGGAAAGTAGTAGTCTATGCCTCTAGACAACTTAGGCTTCATGGGAAAAATTACCCAACACATGATCTGGAATTAGTATTAGTAGTTTTTGCTTTGAAAATTCAGAGACATTATTTGTATGGGGTAAAATTTGAGGTGTACAGTGATCATAAGAGTTTAAAATATCTTTTTGATCAAAATAAATTGAACATAAGGCAAAGAATGTGGATTGAATTTCTTAAAGATTATGATGTGAAAATTAAATATCATCCAAGAAAAGCAAATATTGTAGTTGATGCTTTAAGTACAAAATCCCTCAATTTGTTATACATGATGGTTCAGGAAATTGATTTGATAGAAAAGTTTAGGGATTTAAATCTTTCAATGACTTTTGAACTAAATAAAATTTGTTTAAATGTTTTACAAGTTACTTGTGATCTGAAAACAAAAATTGGGGAGGCATAATGAGAAAATTAGTTTTTGCAAGCTCTTAAAGAAGAGCTACCTAAGGAAAAACATCTAGATTTCAGATTAATAGATGATGAAGTGGTTATGTATTGAAATAGGTTGTGTGTACCTAATAATTTGAATTTAAAGAAAGAAATCTTAGAAGAAGCTCATGAGAGTAAATATACAATACATCCATGAATTAATAAAATGTATCAGGATCTTAAAAATCAATTTTGTTAGCCTGGAATGAAATTTGAAATAGCTAAATATGTGTCACAGTGTCTGATGTGTCAAAAAGTTAAAATAGAACATCAAAGGCCTTCAAGTTTGTTACAACCTTTAGAAATCCCAAAATGAAAATGAGATAGTATTTCCTTAGACTTTGGTGTGGGTTTACCAAGAACCAATTTAAGGCATAATGCTATATCGGTAATTGCAGATAAATTGACTAAGTCTGCATATTTTTTACTCATTAGGATTAATTATCCACTAAATAAGTTAGGTCAATTGTATATTAAAGAGGTTGTGAGACTTCATGGTGTACCAACTGCTACAGTGTCAGATAGAGACCCAAGATTTACCTTTAAGTTTTGGGAATCGTTACAGGCAGCTTTTGGGACAAAGTTATCCTTTAGTACTCTTTACCATCCCCAAACTGATGGTCAAACTGAAAGAACAATTCAAACCTTAGAAGACATGCTTAGGACTTGTGTTATGAATTTCAAGGGAGGTTGGGATACCTACCTATCATTGATAGAATTTGCCTACAATAATAATCATCATTCTAGTATTGGTATGGCACCATATAAAGCATTGTATAGAAGGAAATGTCGATCTCCTTTATGTTGGTTTGAGACTGGAGAAGGAAATTTACTAGGACCTGATCTAGTACAACAGACCTCAGAACAAATAAAACTAATCAAGGATAGAATGTTAACAACTCAAAACAGACAAAAGAGTTATGTTGACAAAAAAAAAACCCTTAGAATTCTAGGAAGGAGAACATGTATTCCTTCGAGTTACCCCAACAACTAAAATTGGCAGGTCTTTGAAAACAAAGAAATTGAGTCCCAGATATATTGGACCTTTCCAAATCTTCAAAAGAGTTGGTATCGTTGTTTATCAAATTACTTTACCTCCTAGCCTCTCGAATCTTCATAATGTGTTTCATGTGTCTCAATTCCGAAAATATTATTCTGATTCTTCACACATCATAAAGGCAGAATCTATATAGTTAAAAGATAATTTGACATATGAGGTACAACCTGTACAAACAATGGATCGAATCTACATGTAATTGAGAAATAGAAATATTCCTATGGTCAAAGTTATGTGACAAGGACAAGATGTAGAAGATGCTACGTGGGAAGCATAAGAAAATTTTAAACAAAAGTATCCATAACTTTTGTTAGTAGGTATTAAATAGAAATTTTGAGGACAAAATTTTTTTAAAAGGAAAAAAATGTAACATCCTTGATAATAATAATAATAATAATAATAATAATAATAATAATAATAAGGTATTAAGTAAAAAAATAAATATCTTACATTAGAATAATATGTTATGTATAAGATAAAGATTAACATTAGGAAGTAACGTTATTATAATAATAAAGTAATATATATATATATATATATATATGTATGTATTACTATAATAATGAAGTAGTAGTAATAATAAAGTGACGTGAAGATAATCAAAGATAAAGTTAAAAAAAATAAAGATTCAAAAGTGACGTAAGAAGCTTGGAAAGATTGAGAAAGATAACTTCCAGAAGATTGAAAAAGATGAGCACGTGAAAAAAAAAAGATAAGATATAAAATTATAACAATGGACAGAGTGACGATAAAGAGATATGGAAAGATAAGATTGGATATGACAACTAATGTAAAGGTAAAAAAGTATATAAAAAAAAAAAGAGAACACGTGAAGTGTTCTACAGATTTCTTCAAAATACCTAAAGAAACACGTTGTTAGAGGAGAAATATATCATCAAAAGCTACGTTACTCTATAAAAGGCAAATTGGGAAAACTACGAGTTTTGCAGAAAAAAAAAACTTCTCTCTCTCGTTAAATCTTCTACAAAGGCAGGGGATTGAAAAACTATCCCTTTTTCATCTCTTTTTCTTCTTGTTATAATCTCATATTCTTTGGTTAAATCTCTGATCAAGTTCTTATTTTTCTTCCCTGATTCTTCATCTCGTTTTCTTGGTTGGAATTGGGTTTTGAGGACATGCAAGGTGGATTAAGGACTTCAGATTGTTTTAATTCTGAGATTTTTGTTTACTTTCATTTTCTTGAATTTAAAGGTTGGTAAGTAATTTGGAGCCTTAGATAATGATGAAATAAGGGTGGAAAATGAGATTTTTGTTTACTGTAGCCCTCTAGGTACAAAATAAGAAGGTTTTGGGCTCTAATTCTTTATGGTAATGTGTTTTTCTGCTACTTAGCATACAATCAAGAAATTTAGTTAAGCAAATAGAGACCTTTTTTTGAATGATGTTGTTAGCACTTTGTTACTTCCTTGATAAGATTTCTGTTTGATCCTTTTTGATAATTAGCTTGTTTATATACTCTACTACAACCTTTATTGTGAGTTGGTATGATCCTATGGTTTCTTTCAAATTTTAGTTTGAGTATAGATTTATGTCTATTTTTGAAGGAAAATGAATTAATGAGGATTTGATCATCTACTGATTTTGTTTCAAATTCTTTCTATTCTTCCTCTGTTGATTTTATTAAAGTTGGCTGAATTACCTCTTTCCAAATCATTTTACATTAAGTCTTTTAATGCATAAACTAGTCTTTATAATCAAACTGAATTGTGGTGGCCTATTTCTTGCGTGATGTACATTGTCGAGAGACCAACCAGTTCTTATATTTTTTGGTACATCCAAAATGATGAAATTGATACTTCTTTAAAGATTATGTTTCGAGTTTCTTGTGAGAAACCAATGAAAAATTAAGTTGTTTTCTATAATGGAGGAAAGATGAGAAATTAATATCCCTATGTACTAAGATCAAATGTGCAGAAATGCTTATGGCCATGAGGAGAAATTCTTAGGGGACGCCCTAAGTAGATATGAGTTCATACAATGTGACGTGCGCATAAGAGATCAAGAATGAATAATTTGGGATTAAAATCCTGAAGTGATGGTACAAGAATTAAAAGGGAATGAGAAAAGTTATTTTTTTCATGAGTTTTCAAGAAAAATGCACAGTTCTTTTTTATTTATAATTATTTAATATTGGTGTTAATTTTTACTTAATTTCTTTGATGCAAACTGTTTTAGAGAGATTTATGAATTTCAGATTATAACACGATAGAAAATTGAGAAAAAAAGAGAAGTAATAAAATTGTTTTTCGTACATGGGACGACTGAAATATCATTAGTTAAAATGTCATTATTTTTCTTACCCCTACTAAGTTATATCTCACTTATTTAGCGTGATATTTCAGATAATGTCGATCATCAGGGTTCTCATTGACTTTTGGGTTGAGTAAACTTATATGCCAAATTTAAGGGATTACGTGTTCACAGTGACCTTGGGAGACCTCTTCTTGATCATAATATTCTTTGATGAATAGTTAGAATTTTTTTTTGTAAATGTGTAAAAAAGAAAATTGTGAAAAGTTGTAGTAACACCTTAAAGGTTTTAGTAAAGCCTCGTTTTGCCAAAATGGTGCCTAACTTAAAGAGTGTTATATTTGTATAACCTAACTTTTGAAGGGATATAATCTCTTATGAAAAATATCATATGAACTAGTGAAAATCATAAAAGTTTGATATATAGCGTTTTATTCTAACTTGAAACTTAAATAAATAAAATAAAATTATAGTAGATTGCTACACTATAAGGCCTGACGGGCAGCCTAACTTTATTTCCACCCTTAATGCTTAGTTTACAATTTGTACCCTTAAAATTATGATTTGAGGGGTATAAATTAAATTTCACCTTATCTCATATTCTCATATATATTTAGTAAAATTATGTTTGAGTTATTTATAATTGAGTTTTGATCTCAAAATCATATTTTAAAAAGAGGTAATATTTTTTTGCAAAACTACATACATGCTCTCAATTAGTAGGATTGAAAAATATTGACTTATTAGTCTTAAGTTTAATAATGTGAATGTTTTTTCATTGATGTGTAGTGTATAGGTCTTCTAGGCCCATTAATCCCAACCAAACTTTACCCCATTGATTGTGGAACCCCAAGCTCAACTCAAATGCACTATACTCCCAAGCCTAGGTCTTACACATGTCATGAAAGCGGCTTACTAATGACAAAAAAAAAAAAGTGGCCTACTCACCTCATATACATCAACTCACTATGCCACTCACTTTTGACCTATTGACCTTGGAGCTGATGATAGTCCATAATGCGATCGAAGCTCTTGACTAGTAGGATTTGCAATGGAGCATGGCAAGGCAAGAATTAATTGAGAATTGATTCTTTCATGTCAAAACTTTACATGATAAGGTTATGTGGAGATAAATAGATATAAAAAATTAACATAAAGTTCACACATTTTAAGAGAGTCTTACTATTTAAATTCTTTGTATCTATCTCCCTCTTCACATGATAAAGTCATGTAAAAATTTAACACAAGATGATCTATTCTCGACTTAACCGTATATAAAGCAAAAGGATGCTTGTGAAAAAGGTATGCTTGAACCTTTTAGACAATAATTGTATAACATAGGCTGAAAGTTGACCTGGTCATAAGGTCGAGTCAACAATTTAGTAGTATGATTATGAGTTAAGCGATTGAATTTGAAAATTTAGACAAAAGACTATATAAAAAAAATACTTCATATAAATATAAAAAAATAATATTAAAATAAATTATATGAAAAATATCTTATATGATGTAACCAAGCTAACAATGATAATAATATAGTATTATGTTTGAAAATTAGATTGATTGGATAATAATATAAATTAAAAAACTAAGAACATAACTCTATAAAAATGCATAGTCTAATGACATAATACGCTTAATTATAAAGATCTTTCATGTACCAAGTTCAAATCTTACAAGTAGTCATTTTAAAATCTTATATATCTAAAAACTTGGGTCAACTTAGTCTGGACAGATCACTTTGGTTTAACGAATTCACTACACTGACTCGTAACACATAAAAATCAAAACGACTTAAAAATCGGGTCTTGGATTTCCCGATCTAAACGACCAAACCAACCAAAGTATGGATTAAACCTTCCCTTCCTTACACTTACCAATTATCGAAATATCTTTACAAATATTCCACCACCTCACTCGGGGCAGAGAACTTGACCACAAAGACCATTGGACCAGATGAGAACAATTGCTTAATAGTTTGTAATTATAATTCTTCGTTGAAGCTTATGAAATGCATCCTTTGACATTGGAATAAGAAAACCTTTCTTAATTTAGTTAATATTTCTATTAATCTTTATGGTATGGTTGTGGTTATGTGATGAGGGTTTAATGTTCATGTTAGGGATAGTGCTCATGAGATGAGTTGGAACGAGTTTATCCTAATCCAAATCATATTGATATTTTGATCAGGTCAATTCTTTATACCTTGTTTTGATTTGATTATAACTCAACAAATAATAAGATTGAGTTGACTTGATAATGAAATAAATTGTATAAATATAGACGTATAGTTAAATCATAAGATTTTAGAAGTAGAAAACTAAAAATATGTGATGTTTTACAATATATATTTTACAATAATTTATAATCAATACAAATATTTTATAATGTTATAAAAAAATCAAGAGGAGGATCAATTTACACCAGTGTAAGTCTTTTTTGACTTACACTCATTTTCAACTGTTAGATCCACTTTCATCTAATAGTTACTTTTAATAAAATAATCTCAACCATTAAATGAAAGTGGATCTAACAATTAAAAATAAGTGTAAGTAAAAAAAAAACTTATACTGGTGTAAGCTGATCCCCACTCAAAAATCAATTTAAATTAGAAAATTTTATTATTTATCATTAATTTTAGAAAAAAATTATAAATTTTAAAATATTATGTAATATTTGGTCAAGTTAGGACAACTCGAAATATTACACTAACTCGACCCGAAATACATCATCACCATGCTCAAGTCATAAAACTCGAATTCGTCTAAATTAACTTCAAGTGAGGATAAGTCATTAACACGGGTTAGATTTTGAACACCATTAATTTATATTTTCATTTTTCATTTCTATTATAAAATAAAAGTGAAAACACATTCATTGTATCTAATGAAAAATCTGCAAATTCACAAAAAAGAAAAAAATATGTAATTTATTATTATTATTATTATTATTATTATTATGTGTTGATCAAAATAAAAGAAATTTAAATATTTTAAGCATATAATTTTAATTTTAATATTAAAATTTTTATATATATAAATAATATTATTGATAAATATTTTTATTTAGACACTTAATTTAATTTTAAAAAATTAATCTTTAAGTTATAAAGTGAAGATATTCCGTATGAAAAATTTATTATTATTGTCCCTATTATTATGTTATTCACCTTCGTCGTTGTTCCGGAGCGTCGCACCAACTATTACACAAAACCAAACCCCCAATTTTCTCTCTCTTCTCCGTATGCACGCACTTTTTCTCTTTCTCTCTCTGCAATTCTATCTTTCTCTCTCTATCCATTCATTCCTTCTAACTTTCTCATCGCTTTTCCCAGGTTTTTCTTCATCCATTTATTCATATATTCACACTGTTGTTCGGAGATTTGGGGTTCAACCATGGCTCAACCGCTACACCCTCAACAATTCACCAAGGCGCAGGCTTTCCTCTTCTAATTGCGTGTCATAATCCGATTATGGCTTTCACGATTACGTTCTGTTGATTTAGGCTTTTAGGGTTTCGTTTTTTGTTTCAAATTGAGAACCCCATAATAGCTTTGTACTCTTTTTTTTTTTTTTTTAAGGAAGTTATTCTGGTGCCTTTGTAATTTTCACCACTTTTATTCCCCCATACTTTTAAGGTCAAAGTTCATAGCTCTGAATTGTTCCCCTCAATACTGTACAATCAACACTTATCATCACATTGTTATAGTTTTTTTGTTTTTGTTATTTATTTTGTTTTGTTTGAATTTATTTGGAAAAGGCTGTAAAATATCATAAATAATTTTTAACTCTCAAAGCTCACCTATCATTGAAAGAAAATATATCATATATCATTACTATAATAATAGTCCCAAAAAAAAAGAAAAAAAGAAAAAAACTGTATCAATTTATTCATGGGGAGCCCTGGATTGAGCAATCGCAATAATGGGCAGCAGCAACGATTAGGCATAACTGAACCCATTTCATTGGGTGGACCAACTGAGTATGATGTAATCAAGACCCGTGAACTTGAGAAGGTTCTGTCTGTTTGTAGCTGTTGTCAATTCTTGTTAGTTTTTTATTTTGAGCTTTTTTCTAAGTGTTATTGTGCTGAATTTGGATTCTGGATGTTCAGTACTTGCAAGACGCCAGCTTGTATGAGAATCAGGAGGAGGCAGTGAGTAGGGAGGAAGTGCTTGGCAGGCTAGACCAGGTTGAATTTATTTTTGCTGATTGCACTTGTTTACTCTGCATGATTCCCAAGGAAACTAAGGGAAAGAAAAGAATACAGCTTCTTGGGAATTTTTTCTCACGTTTAGTACTTGTATGAGTATATTCATGCATTTGAATTTTTTTTGTAGCATTTCATTTCGTTCCATCTTTGAAATGTAGTGGAGCTCCTTATGAATTCATTTATTTTGGATGTACTGTTGTAATATGAATTAGATTGTGAAGATTTGGGTCAAAACCATTAGCCGTGCAAAGGGACTCAATGAACAACTGGTGCAAGAAGCAAATGCCAAGATTTTCACTTTTGGCTCCTATCGGCTAGGGGTATGAAACTGTTTTATCTTCCAAATCTTTCTCGCTTGCAAGCGCACTCACACATATTATCTTTGCATTGCACTTTAAGCTTGGACTGTCTTATGGAGAATGGATTGGCGAGGGAGAAATAGGATAGCATTGTCATATGGCATGCTGCTCCTGTAGATGAATTATGTTGTTTTTGTATCTTGTCAAACCTCATATAATGTTCAAAATTGTGGACCAAAAACTGATAATATTGGTTAGAAGCTCCAATATATTTGTTGCAATCTTTTGTTTGTTTGTTTGTTTTTTTTTTTTTTTACCAAATTTTATCCTAATTTTGTAGGTGCATGGCCCTGGAGCAGATATAGACACTCTTTGTGTGGGACCTAGACATGCATCCAGAGACGTATGATAATTCTTACCATGTTATGGTGCAAATATAGGTTTTTCAGGTCATATCTTCCACCGACTAAAATTGTTATTTGATTTGGCCTTAGGAAGATTTCTTTGGTGAGCTACATAAGATGCTTTCTGAAAGGTCAGAAGTAACAGAGTTGCACCCTGTGCCTGATGCTCATGTTCCAGTGATGAAGTTCAAGTTTAATGGTGTTTCTATTGATCTCCTGTATGCAAAATTATCTTTGTGGGTTATTCCTGAAGTAAGTGGTTTATGCAAGATTACTAGGTTGACGTTGTTCCATTTGGCACTTTTGAAAACAAATCTTCTTGATGTGTGGCATACACCTCCCTTCCCCCTGCATGTTGCTTAATTGTAGTTCACCTTTTATTTACCACTTAGTAATACTGGTTTTTGCGGGACAGGACTTAGATATATCACAGGAGTCAATATTACAAAATGCAGATGAGCAAACTGTTCGTAGTCTTAATGGTTGTAGAGTGACCGATCAAATCCTGCGTTTGGTTCCAAATATTCAGGTGGGTGGATATAAATTTATTGACAGATAGTGATTTTTGTGTTTAGCTTTTCTGTGACATCCCTATCATTGATTGTATTTCTGTTTCTGAAGTGCAGAATTTTCGCACGACATTGAGATGCATGAGGCTTTGGGCAAAGCGTCGTGGTGTTTATTCAAATGTATGGCAAAGCTCCTGCTCTAGATGACTTGTTCGCTGTTCTTTTCACTGTTATTTGTTATGTTCTTCTGATTTCCCTAATGCATCTGGATATGTCATGGGCAGGTTGCAGGTTTTCTTGGTGGTATAAACTGGGCATTGCTTGTTGCTCGAATATGCCAGCTATTTCCTAATGCACTGCCTAATATGTTAGTGTCTCGATTCTTTAGGGTATATACTCAGTGGCGTTGGCCAAATCCAGTAATGCTTTGTGCTATTGAAGAAGGATCTCTTGGACTTCAAGTTTGGGATCCAAGAAGATATCCCAAGGATAAATACCACCTAATGCCAATAATTACTCCTGCTTATCCATGCATGAATTCTAGCTACAATGTGTCGTCGAGTACATTGCGTATTATGTCAGAGGAGTTTCAGAGGGGAAATGAAATATGTGAGGTATGATTGATGGTTCCAGAAATATTTGTTTTTGGAAAATTCCAGGAAATAGTGTTAGTCAAGCTGTCTTGTTCAGTCTATATGAAGTCTGAAAATTGAAACAATTTTTTGTTCTTTGTTCCCTTTTTCCTTTGTTTCATCCCATTAACTACATTTCCCCAGGATGATTCAAGTTAAAGTTCCCATGTTCAAGTATGGAAGTGGGACAGTTTATTAAATTATGGACCACTCTTGACAACATGATAATTTCAGTTTATATGCTTCTGTGATCTGCACTATTTTTGTTCTTCATCTGATTTGGTGAACTTAAATAAAAATTGTTGTGTTGGATGACAACAAGTTTGGGTAATTCTAGGTATTAGTTGGCTTCATGTTTCTACCAAAATTATATACTTTTAACTGTATTGAAGTTTTCATAATGGGTTTGAATGCATAAAGGGAAGCAACAGTTTCTTGTGGGGTGGTTCATTTTCTTAATTTTGATAATCTGGCTACTATTTTTGTTAATTATGATTATATTTCTTCCTGTTGTCATACTTGAGTTGCTTAAATTTGATGTTTCTGGTATGTGCAGGCTATGGAGGCTAACAAGGCTGATTGGGATACTCTTTTTGAGCCTTATCCCTTTTTTGAAGCTTATAAGAATTATCTGCAGATAGACATTTCAGCAGAGAATGCTGACGATCTTAGAAAATGGAAAGGCTGGGTTGAGTCTCGCCTCCGCCAGTTGACATTGAAGGTATAACACTATAAGTTTTAATATTTGTTGTTACATTTCTTTTCTTTCTTACCTCCTTTTATTTATTCTCTTTTGTGAAAGGATTTTGGGGGGATGCGTTTTTGTTTATTTTCCCGTTGTTGTTTATATATAACGTAAATTGCTTGTCCTTTAAACATCTAGATTGAGAGGCACACTTATGGCATGCTTCAGTGCCATCCACATCCTGGCGACTTTTCTGACAAATCTAGACCTTTCCACTGCTCTTACTTCATGGGTCTGCAACGAAAGCAAGGAGTTCCCGTGAATGAAGGTGAACAATTTGATATAAGACTAACTGTTGAAGAATTTAAGCATTCTGTTAACGTGTACACTCAATGGAAACCCGGAATGGAAATCCACGTGTCCCATGTGAAACGGCGTAATATACCTAACTTTGTATTTCCTGGTGGTGCTCGACCCTCCCGCCCAACTAAAGTAACTTGGGAGAGTAAGCGAAGCTCAGAATTAAGGATTTCTGGCCATGGTCAAGCAGAAAAGTCTCAAGAAGGTAAAGCGGTTGTATTTGGAACAGATTCTGAAAGGAAGAGAAAGCGAGCAGAGGATAGCATGGATAACTTGAGAAATTCCAAGTCCCTTGCATCTTTGCCTCTCTCCATCAGGGAAGTACATGAGGATAGAAATCCTATTAGCACTGCCAATTCCTGCTCTATGAAATGTGATGACTCAGAAGTCAACAGTATGAGTGAACAAAAGAGTGAGAAACCTGATTTGAAATATTCAGGGGAGAGTCCTTCCAGGGATATCGAGACCAATGGATCAGTGAGAAGCAACCTACAAGTCAACCCTATACTTGCTACTACTGATGCATCTAGTTCTAAAGAAGCAGAAAAGCTAGCCATTGAGAAGATTATGTCTGGTCCATATGATGCGCATCAAGGCTTTCCAGAAGAACCTGATGAGCTTGAAGATGATCTTGAGTATAGAAATCAAGTCAAAGATTTTGATCGGAACATGAAAAACAGCAACTTGGACTCTTCAAACTCAAAGACTACAGTGGAAGCAGAAACAGTTTCTAAGATGGCAACCACCTGTTCAACTCATTTATACTCTAATGGGGGCTTGGAGGAGCTTGAGGTTAACCTCTTAATATATCTTAAATTTGGAACTTTTTTATACTTAGGTTCTTCAATCAATCATTCTGCAACAATTATAGATCATAGATACCAACTTTTCCTACTTGCTTGCGATTGTCTGAAATGTTTGTGCTAAAGTTGCTCAAAATTCGGCCAAATCTGTGTTATGAGCTATAACTGTTAAATTTGCTTAACTTTTTTTAATCTCTGCCTCCATGTGCACGTGTTTTATCTTTGCATGGTGGCTGCTTGTTGCTGTTGCTTTGTTTTTATTATTGTATGATTTTTTATAGAATTTGCTTGACATAATTTTCTCCAATGATGTGTGGTACGAAAATGGTAAGAAATTAGCAATATGATACTAAAGTATATGATGAAAATATCTGATGTCCGTATGTTATACTATATGTCACATGAAGTTGGCAGGCTTATTTATGAATTTTTAAATAAGAATTTTGAATTTGGATTTCTTTCTGTCACTTCTTAATCTGAGTTGACATAATAAGCTAGATTATGTTTTCTCTGCTTTTGTTTTATGGTGAGTCCATACATCCCTAATTTCCATTTCCTGTTACTCAGTGGCATTATGTGAAAATGACATGGTTGGTTGTTTTAGCATGTAATAGCATTAAGAAATTGAAGCGTTCTGACTACTTTCCTTTCCCCTCCTTCCTTTGTCTCTCTTTCTCTTTTTCCTTTATACTTTTTGCAAAGCCTGCTGAACTGACAGCACCATTATTAAGTGGGACTCCTGCACCTGTGCCACAGCGGAAGCCCCTTATCAGGTAAACTATAATCAATTGTTGAACAATGTATACTTGTCATGATTTGATTGATTTTCATACTCGTGTTTGATCTGATAGTTGTCTTGGAGTTTATGTTATGATTAAGCTGTGTCAAATTTGGTTTGTTGACCATTCATTTTTCTTCTTATTTTCAGGTTGAACTTCACCTCCTTAGGGAAAGCTGCTGACAAAAGTTCTTAGACACTTCAAAACTTAAGCTGCAGATAAGCTGGGCTGGAAATGGTCTTTTCTAGTTCGGTCTTTCTTTCGTTCTGTAATAATAATGTTGATACAGTAAATAAACCCCTCGCTAGAAAAGTCATCAATTTTCACTTATATGTAACATGAGAAGCTGTTGAATATTTATCACCGGGAAAAACAGATTTTGATAACTTAATTTCAGTCTATTTTCTACTGCCTAACTCGGTTGGGATCTTCTTTAATTTTAAGTTTACGCATTCTTTTCAAGTTTTGATTCTCCTAGCATAATGTAGCCTTATGTGAAATTTACGATACAAACTCATTCATGAATTGTTCGCTCATAATTTTATAGGGGTTTTTATTTTGAAGGGATACCAAACTCACTCTAAAATTAAACTGCGTAACAATAATAAAATTGAATAACTAAAAAAATAGATTTTGTACAGTGGTTGTCTTGGTTTTTCTAAAAGGCGAGAATTTCCACCCACCAAAATGAATAAATAGTGAATGTTTATCTAGTGTTCCAAAGACATGCATGATATGACATTGATCCTCTGTTGATCTTCTAATGTTGTACTTTTGTCATTAAATTGGTCTTTAAAATGAAATTGATGGCATTAATTATTATTCAAAGGCTGATTTGATGCCCCTGATAAATGAAAGACAAATGTACTCGTCTATGGATCTCGAATTTGAATAACCAAATTATGTGTTTGCTCATAATAAATAAAAGGTATGTACCTATTAGCATTTAGAGTTGAAGGGAAATTCTTATATAAATATAGTGTATTATAATTGGAGTGTATTAAGTTAATTATAATTTAATATTTTTATAAATTTTTATGTTTTATAATTAATTTTATGATATTTTATAAAAATATTAAATTTTAATTGATTTAGTACATCTAATTAAGTATACCATATTTAAGTAAGAATTTTGTTAGAGTTCGAAACCAAATTCCGGTAATTGAAAATAAAATGACGATTAAAAGACGAGAATATGTTGATCATAAGAACTATAGGAAGCGTTTAGCTGTTTATGGTGTCAAATGGTTGGCATGCCTAGGTGTGCAGCTAAAGAATAAGAAGAAAGATGAAAGACAAGAAAGTGCAGCCAAAGAATAAGAAAAAGATGATCGTGAAAGACAAAAAAGGGCAAAAAAACAGGAGCACACCTATTTACACATGACAATAATGGAGAAGGGCTAGTTGGGTGTACTTGTAATTTGAGAACGACAGTGGACCCATAGTGAGCCACTGTGAGCCGTGGCCCTGGTCATTATTTGAATTTGAAGGGATGTGAAGTGAAGACAAGCAGTAACAAGAAGCACAGCAGTTACCCAATTATTTGCAAAGTCAAATGCTTGAGGATATTTCAAAGAGCGAAAGTGCTTGTTGTAAGTAATGATGTTAAAAACCATTCACTACTCTTATAATGCCTCTTGTGGGATGATCACATGACAAGAAATTTCACTCTAACATTCATATTCAAAAAAAAATATTTAGATATAGATATGATTTATATAAGATCAGTTGCACATAAATTAAAAGGAAGATACATTAATACATGATATTTAATTTAAAAGATCAATGAATTAAAATTTATTGATGTTTTGAAAAACTGTTATATATAAATATGCTATTTATATGAAAGCTATTCGAAGTTAATTAATAATGAAGAATTTAAATAATTTATATTAATTTTAAATTATTGTGCCATCATTGTATTAAAAAAAATATTTGACCACCTAATACGCCGGTTAGCATTTAAAAAAAAAAAACTAAAGCAAACAGAGGAAGTGTTGAGACCGAAAGGGGTACCTATCAGATAAAGTAAGGCGACTAGATATGTTTGGTCACACACACACTAAGTCCAGCAATCAACTAATCTTTTTTAACGTATTATATAATTCTAGTTTGCCACAATCAACATTTCTTTTAAAACTTTTTTTGGTGAATGCCACTGGCAACACCATCATGTGGCCTTGCTTCAAACTTTCTCTGACATCTGAGGTATTAGATTCATACCCATTTGTAACTTTGTAAATGATTGATGGGTATTGAGAAACAGGTATTTTGAGTTTGACAATCACTTTTTACTTCACCCTTACGTTTGGTGATAATGACTTGGATGGAATGATCATGATGTATTTGGATTTGGCTTAGGACCCCAGATCCAATTGAATGAATCATTTAGTATTCCACTTTCCAAACATAGGCATAGCTAAGTGAACTGAACTGCTGAAAGGAAAAGTCAAGTAGCTCTGCTGCCATGGAGATGATGCAGAAGGAGCACCTGCACCTGGATTATGTGTTAGTGCCATTGGGTCTGTTGGTGTTCCTGATATACCATGTCTGGCTTCTCTACACTATACTTCGCAACCCTCTTCGAACTGTCATTGGCCTAAACGCTGAGTCTCGTCATCAGTGGGTTCTTTCCATGATGAGTGTGAGTGTGCTTGATTGATATCAATACCATCATCTCCTATGCGCTTGGTTGAGTTGACTCTCTGCAATTCTATCTCTTTCAATAGACAACTACAACTAGTTTATATTTTGATTATATATATCATGTATGATAACAATAGTAGTCAGAAAAATTTGACTAGAAAAGGGTGATCACAAATCATGCATTCTGGTTTGAAAAACTCCATACAGTGTACTGCAAAAGAAAGAGAGAAAAGGGGAGTGGGGGTTAATTTGATTGTGGCATTCTGCTTTGTGTTTTTTTGTATGCCTCTAGTTGGTGGCCGCACAACTGGGTCATTGATAGTTTTCAGAAAAGGTGCTTTTTTTGGATAAAATTTGTGATATCCTAACTGCTATCATTATCCCCAGTCAAGTGCTTCAGAACTGACATTTACTTAGTTGAGACTGCTTGTTTTGCTCTGATATTTATGTTATTTGGTTTTCTTGTTTTATCAAATGTTGCGTGCTCAATTCAGAATAACAATGTTGTGTCTGAATTAATGTCCTTATTTCTAGTGAGAAATTAGAATACCAATTGTAGCAAATAATGAACTTTACTGTCATACTCATGCTTGATGTTTTTGTTAGTTTGTTTGATATGAAATTGGAAGCAGAATTATTTAACATTTTTATTGGTTCGTTATTTGGCAATCATGCTTGAAACTTGTTGTTTCCTTGGTATCATTAGGGAATCCAAGAGCCTACTAAAACGAGAGATTTTCCCCTTCTTTCTTGAGCTCATTGAAGCAAGTGCAATAGCATGTTCCCATTTTCCACTTCTTTGATTATCTAATCGAAGCAAGTGATATCCTTAAGTTTGAATGTGAATTAATTTCAGCCTGTTGAAACTGTATGGTTGGATGAATCACACGTGATGTTTATCAGTATCTAAACCTAACGCTATAGTTATTGAATCTGCCATTTTTCATTATGCACTTAGGCTGAACACTTTCTCAAGTGAATAGTAGGGTGATTTACACCAAAACTGGGTATTTTGGCAGAATGATGCAATTGTGCTGGCTGGTTGAGAACCTGTAGAAATTGATAACCTTGAGTAATAATAGGCAGTCCAGATGTATGATTCTTTAGGAAAGACACCTTTTTTTTTTTTGCTAACACAGAATCTAAAATGCTTCTACTGTTCAAGTTTTTGAAGTTAAACAAGTGGTGAAATGAATTTCATGGCTCTACTTGTTGATAGGATACAGTATTGAAAACTGCTTCATTAGATTGAGTTGTATGTTTTTCTATTTCAAGTCAATGAAAACTTGGTCGTTAGATTGAGTTGTATCATTGTATGTTTTGCTATTTCAAGTCTCCTAGTGTTTGAGTCAGTAGAAAATGCTGTACTAAATTTTTGGGAATAAAATGTGCAGGAAATAGGTGAATGAGCAATTTAAATAAACTTATGGAGGGAAACTTTGGTGAATAATTATGCTGATTGAGGACAGGATCTATTTTTCAGTAATTCGTTTTACGGATGCTTTCTTCTGCTGTCTAATGTCTATCTCAAAAGAGGACATTTAAATCTATCTCCCTTAGAAGTGTAGTTGGTTAAAACTTTTGATTATACTCCTTCAAGGCTCTTATATAAGATTTAAAATATTAGAGGGAACTCAACTTTTTGGTGTATGTTTGCAAATCTTTAGACTTATATTGGTATCGGAAACATATGCCTAGTTGTAATTCCCTGAATCCAATTATAGTACATAATTGAGGCTATGCTTGGTTGGAGTGATATTGGACTAGGGGAAAATGATAATGTATTTAGAGTAATAAAGCCTAAATACTGTTTTTTTTTTTTTTTTGGTTTCTCATTTTCTTCCATCCTATTTTTCACTCCAACCAAGCATATCCAAAATTACTTCCCATTTGGTTCTTTTTGTTCTCCTCGTTTCTTTCTCAGTCCTCTCATCTTCTCTTTGAAGGTTAGAAAGCTTTGTTGTTTGACTCCACTCACTCATAAATTGAAATGATGAAACACCCAGTTATGAAACTGGCAACAGATGGCTAAAAGTTGGAAATGAAATAAAATCATCAAACAACCACTTCCACAATAATGAAACCCTGCCTTTGTCTTACATTTTATTAGTAGAAAGATTAAGTATTCAATTTAAAAAAAAATACTCAATCAACTTAAAAATGAACTCATTCTGAACTTCAGGAACTAATGCCTCATGTTGTGCCAGTGTGCTTTCTTTAGAACATAGTATTTACTGCTTACTTGTATGAGTGTGATACAGGGATTTTCTTATATTGAATACCCTTGCTGACTGTGTTTTTGGAGTCTCACTGCTATTGTTTATTTGGTCGAGATATTGGACCATTAGAGGCTCTGATCTCATGCAACATTGTCTTCGTTTTTTCTCCTTGCACTCCTACTTCCACCAAACCCTTCCCCTTCTAAAATCCTTTTTGACAAGCTGTTAAAATAATTTCTAGAATTAATTCCATTGCTATATTTTCAGGATCCCTTGAAGAATGGAGTTTTAGCAATTCAAACTATTCGCAACAATATCATGGCATCTACTCTACTTGCTACAACAGCAATCACACTTAGTTCACTTATTGGTATTTTTGCTAGCAGTACATGGAATTCTGATGACATGGCTTCCATATCTTACAGTACTTCTTCAATCAAACGTATTTCTATCACCATTTGCTTCCTTGTTGCATTTCTATGCAATGTGCAGTCTATAAGATACTATGCCCATGTCAGCTTTTTAATCACTGCACCTACACTCAGAGACAAAAGGGAGTATATGGAATATATAGCTAAGACCTTGAACCGTGGAAGTCATTCTTGGTCCCTTGGACTGAGAGCATTTTACTTGTCATTTCCTCTCTTCCTCTGGATTTATGGGCCCATACCCATGTTTGCTTGTTGCTGCTTGACATCATTTATTTTGTCCTTCTGGAATACTACAGCTAAAATTACACGGGATCTTCACAGTGACTCATTCAAGAAGGAGAGGGGAACTCATGACGTAGAATCTGCAGTGGAGCCTGATTATTATCCTTTAGCTGGTAACAATTTGTCTCAAAATCCAGGTGTGGATCATGTATATTAATATATGTAACAATTTTGTATAAAAAAAAATATATGAAACAATTTTGGTGAGCTTTTGTATGTTTCTTTTGAAAAGTATGAACACATGACTTAGGTGCGGGAAGGATTCACTGAGAGTACTAGGTAGTAATTTTTGTATCCAGTTAATGGTCGTAGAATTCATTTAAGGTGTCTTTGCAGGCAATAGTTACTTCTCATAATTTGCAGTTCCTTGGATGAACTTATCAATGCGCTTGTTTACAATTTACCCAATCATTTTTTGCTGTATCTCTGGAGTTGGAGACTTGAACATTCCCCACTCTTCTAGCATAAACTTTATTATGAAAATGACAACAGCAATTTGTTTAGTCATGATTCATGAAGGGGCTTGCACCATTTTGTTTTGATAGTGTTCAAAACCGGGATGTGCACCTGAACATGCTCCAAACGGTTGTAGTTTGGTTGAAGATGGTGGTTTCCTTTGTGTGCATAGTGGCAGAGAGGGAGTAGTTTAGCTGTTAGGGTTTGTACTAGAAATGACAGAGTGTGTGAGAGAAGTTGTATACATGAGTGGTTTAACCCTATATTTATAATGTGGAGTGACTTGGAGGGGAAGTAATACCCATGGGGATAAAGTTTCTCTATCATTAAGATTCTCTTAATTATGATAAGGTATCATCCTAATTATCTTCATTAATGAGGGGTTCAGTTATGATATAATGCTAATTTAGAATCTGAGCTGATAAGTATTAAGATTCACATCAATACAAGACCTCGATTGGACAGGCCATGTTTGGGCCGTTCCTGTTGGGCTCGGTGTCTGGGATACCAGTCCAGAACAGATAGTTACATAAACATGACTAGTGGATTATTCTGTCAATTGTTCAGATTCTGTATCTTCTTTGCTAAGGTCAGCATACTCGGGCTCATGCTAAAACCTGCTTATGTTTTGCCTTAACAATGCAAGACATGCTAGTTGTAAATTGTAATATTATATCCAAAATGATTCTTGATCATCATTTCGTGCTTACAGCCTTACATCACCCTTTTTTTCCCATCAAACTTCTGCTTAGGGATTAATTCCTATGTGTGATCCACACACTAGAGAGCCTTTTTATGAAATTAGACTTATTCTTGTATAGGAATAAAGTGGTATGAAGGGGACTCAAAAAAGGTCGTGTAAACATCAGCAGCACTCATTATATGAGGCTGTAAAGTGTCGGTGCTTCCCATTTTTTTATCTCGTGCTCCATTTACATTTTACCAGGCCAATGTATAGAGTAGAGATAAAAACTTCGTGATTATAAACACTGGATAAAAATGGGTTCACTTAAATTTTAATGCAGTTATATCTCCAAATTGTATATAGTTTGTGAAAAATGATTGATTAAGTAGCATTACTTTATAAGAATTATGAATAAGTAACTTTGATCATATTGAAATGTTTTTGATAATAATGTGGATTGTCATATTACAGCCATTAACATTACTCTCTTGAAGATAATACCAACATCATTCTTTCACTGTCAGCCTTATTTGGATACAAAAGTGATCTTTTGAGCACTCAGCATTTGAAGATTTTCTTTTGCCAAAAAATATAAAAAAAATATAAAAACATAAAAATCAGTTCTTAACAGTAAAACCGTTTCCACATACTAGTGCCATGATTGTTCTATGAGCATATAAGAATCTCAGAGAATCTCGAATTGGACTAGACAAGTGTGAAGAGAACGACCATGTGAAATAATACATATAAATACATCTGATCTGAGTTCAAGTAATTCAATTTCAATCCCTTTTTTTTTTTCTTTTGTCAAATTTACACACAATCATGTCATAACAGGGCAATGTACGGTGCGGGGAGTGGTGGAGATGTGAAATAGGCAACAATGGACTCCTTTCTCATCAGCTCACCCACATAGAAGACACCTAAAATGCCTAGCCTGAGTCACGATGGAACAGTAATAACTCTTTTCCACTTTTTTCCGTTTCATAAAAGATGGATTTAATTTCAGTTTTTGCAACAATTGCGAACAACTTTACTAGTTAAAAGAACAAACAACACCTTCTTTACTTGTTTGTGAACACATACTTTTGGAACAAAAAAAGAAAGTTTTTGTGAGTAGTATGTAAGTGGGAGCCGAGAATGTGAAAGACGACCGTTTGAAGCGTTAAAAGACAACGGTTGGTTACGTGTGGGTGACAACAACAATGGAGTGGAGACTCTTGTCTGTATGTGAGCACTTAGTTATGTTATAAGGTAGCAGTGGTGAGTGGTGACATGTGAAAGGTAAAGTTCGAAGAGGAAGCAGTGAGGGATGAAAGTACAGGAGTTGGATTATGTACTGGTGCCTATAGGCCTGTTGGTGTTGGGAATATATCACGTTTGGCTTCTCTACACTATAATCCGCCACCCATCTCGCACTGTCATTGGCTTGAACGCTCAGTCTCGTTATCAATGGGTTCTTTCCATGATGACTGTCAGTAATCTCTCTCTCTCTCTCTCTCTCTTCATTTCCTCTATTTCTTTCTACCATTTTATGGGAATTGGTAAAACGCAAAACAAAAACACAAACTCCACGATAATTGGATTTGGTTTTGTCTTGTGTTGATAGACTAACTAAAATGAGTGATTTATTTGTCATCACAAAATGAGTGATGTGTTGCTTCTGGGAGGAAAAGTGGGCTAAGTGTTGTTCTTATTCAATCATAAACACCGTTTATCTTGTACAATGAAGGCAGTGCTTTAAGAGTGTTGGATTTTGTTTTTAGGTATCTGTTGATAGAAATTTAGTTCTTATTTGTCACTCTAGTATACTCAAGTTTGGGCTAGTCCGGGTGTCCTAGACTCCTAGTGTTAGTTGCCTTTTTCACAAGGATCTTGTGTCAAGGACCAACTCTCCTTAAAGCTTAAGGATTAAGTTATTAGGTGAAGGCTCAAGATTGATTTTATATCTCTTAACACTTTGTCCTGTGTACTTCTGGTTGTTCCTTTCTTACTTTCACAATATTATTCATTAATAACGCTCGTCTTCTAAATTTTTTGCTTACTTGTATTTAGAATAAGTTAGGCTGCCTACAACAGACCCACTGACCCTTCCCTGGACCCATGCATAGCGGGTGCTTTATAGCACCAGGCTGCCCTTTCACTTGTATTTAGATTATGCTTGTGTCTGTATTGGTGTCCAATTTTCTAGTGAGGATATTAACTGTGGCATATAATAAACCTTGTTGTCATGCTTTCCCTATTTGATAGGAAATCGGTGAATGGCATATTTGAATTGACTCTGAAAGGAAGCTCATTACTTTGTGCTAGCCCTTAATAGTTTGATAACTTCGTATGGTTAAGAAATCCTAGAGTTCATGAGATGAGAATGTTGCCAAAAGATGCACATTATTGTTTTTGTCTGTGAATGAGGAATCGGGAATTTGAACATCTAGAATGCTATCTTAGATAAGGTTTCTTTCACTAAGTCCAAGTTCTCAAGTGCTGCTTAAATTAGTAGACATTGGGAAATTTTATACTGAAGTTGGTGCTTTATGCTGGGTAACTTGATTGATAGGTTTTGTTACGGGGATAATTAGTTTGTCAAGCCTCTCTGTGGTTAACAAATTCATTGAATTCACAATTGCCTGCCTTAAGTGTAATATATATACTGCATGTTCATGTCAGAAAAAATCTAGCCTGTCCTGAGTTTCTGGTAGAAAAGAGCAGGCAGCATGGTTGCTCGTTTCTACTGTGTGCTTACTCGGATCTGAAAAACCTGAAAGGTCTTGAAGGAAAATGGTCTAATCTTATTCTTGAAATGAAGGGACAAATTTCTAGAATCATAATTTATATGAACTAGAAAGCCATCTGTCTAGCAAATACTAATTATTGACTAATTGATGTAGACATGTAGTAACTTATTTCATGGATCCTGTGCCTGGTTCTATGGATGTAGTAGTGCCGTGTTTTTAGAAGGTAGTTCATTCATAAATCTGGAAGTTTCTGAATTAATTTATAACAGTCCAAAGGCATATGTGATCAGAGTCTATTTTATGCACGAGTCACTTACTTGTTCAACCAGTCTTCTGCTTTTAGTGTTTATACTTTCTTTTATCTTCTAATAATTTTTTTTCAGGACAAAGATTGTGTTATGGTTTATATGCTTTGAAAAATGATGCTCTTACACCCTTTTTTAGGGGTGTATTACTATTCACACCCTTTTTAAGAGATGTGATTGAGTGAGAGAAAGTAATAAGAAAAAGTATGTATAATAAATAGTATTAGATAAAGTATGCAAAAGGGTGTATGTATTGTTTGATGTAAGAATATAAGAGTTGGCTTTGGAAAATGATGCTCTTACACCATAAGAGTTGATATACTTTACAATATTTAGAAAATGGCACGCATCAAAATTGTGGGAATTTTTCCTAGTTATGTTTTATACTTTTTTTTCGCCTGAACTTCATTTCATTCAATATGTATGATTACACCATTCATTAAATTCTCGTAAAAATTTTTGGTTCCCAAGGAAACTGGGTAAACAAACAAATTTGGAAGCCAATGAGCCAGAATAGGAGAACTAATCGGTCTGTATTTATGAAAGGAATTTGACAAGTGCTTTACCTGTACTTTAAGAACAATTGTTGGGTTTGAACGAAGTGTTCAAATGGCTTTACATTTGTTGAGTTTGAGAATTGTTTTTTATTTTTCACTTTTCATTTGGAGGAGCTTGGTTTAATAATGGCATCAAGAAGACAAGAACTACTACTTGAGAGCTATTAGCATACTTGCTACAGTGTCTACTATAGGACTTGAGTTCAATGCCATTGCGTTTGTCAAGGTTCATATTTTGTGTGTCCCTAGAAGACGTGGATCACTGATACACGTTTATGAGAGGAATTTGACAAGTGCTTTACCTGTACTTTAAGAACAATTATGGATTGTTTCAATAGTTGATATTCTAAAGTAGATATTCTACCATCTTGTAGTCTTAGTCTCACCTTTATAGTTTCATTGATCAGCCGCATGAGTCTCCCTTCATATAGTCATTATATGTCTATGAAAGGTTTTGACAAGTGATTTACCTGTACTGTTAAGATACAATTCTGGATTGGTTCAGTAGTTAATAACTTAATATTCTATAGTTAAGACAATTTTTTAGTAAGCTAAAGTAGATATTCTACCATATTTTATTCCTAGTCTCACTTTTATAGGCTCATAGATCAGATGCAAGAGTCTACATGCGTATAGACATTATATGTATGCTGAACACGTTGCAATTGTTTTGATTGCCAATTTGCCTCCTCTGCCCTCTTTGAACATCCACGTCGAGTGGTAACATACAATGCTGATGCTAATCTTGCCATCACAAACCTACACTAACATCCTGATGAGGATTTCTCTAGCTTATTCTGTTTATAGAAGTAAGGTGAAATTGCTGTAGGGAGTTGATTTGAGACCAATGAAAAGGATAGCAAGGTGTTGCTTTGAACAATGTTTTTGGCGCAGAGATAGTGCAGGTTGATATATTTAGTTTTATCTACATCTAATCTATGAGCCTATAAAAGTGAGACTAGGAATAAAATATGGTAGAATATCTACTTTAGCTTACTAAAAAATTGTCTTAACTATAGAATATTAAGTTATTAACTACTGAACCAATCCAGAATTGTATCTTAACAGTACAGGTAAATCACTTGTCAAAACC
This sequence comes from Ormosia emarginata, assembly GCA_029884605.1. Taxonomy (NCBI): domain Eukaryota; kingdom Viridiplantae; phylum Streptophyta; class Magnoliopsida; order Fabales; family Fabaceae; genus Ormosia; species Ormosia emarginata. The sequence continues at coordinate 6,206,775 of JAQQTP010000059.1, read as the reverse complement.
TTTCATAAACATATAATGACTCTATGAGTCTACATGCTTTGTTCATAAACTTAGATTGGAACCATTTGACCCTAAAGTTAACTAATAGTGATTTGCACATCCAAGCTTATAAGGTGTCATTCTTCCTCTAAATCGAGTGGTAACATACAATGCTGATGCTAATCTTGCCATCACAAACCTACACTAACATCCTGATGAGGATTTCTCTAGCTCATTCTGTTTATAGAAGTAAGGTGAAATTGCTGTAGGGAGTTGATTTGAGAGCAATGAAAAGGATAGCAAGGTGCTGCTTTGAACAATGTTTATGGCGCAGAGATAGTGCAGGTTGATATATTTAGTTTTACCTGCATCTAATCTATGAGCCTATAAAAGTGAGACTAGGAATAAAATATGGTAGAATATCTACTTTAGCTTACTAAAAAATTGTCTTAACTATAGAATATTAAGTTATTAACTACTGAACCAATCCAGAATTGTATCTTAACAGTACAGGTAAATCACTTGTCAAAACCTTTCATAAACATATAATGACTATATGAGTCTACATGCTTTGTTCATAAACTTAGATTGGAACCATTTGACCCTAAAGTTAACTATTAGGCCTTTGCACATCCAAGCTTATAAGGTGTCATTCTTCCTCTAAATCGAGTGGTAACATACAATGCTGATGCTAATCTTGCCATCACAAACCTACACTAACATCCTGATGAGGATTTCTCTAGCTTATTCTGTTTATAGAAGTAAGGTGAAATTGCTGTAGGGAGTTGATTTGAGACCAATGAAAAGGAGCAAGGTGTTGCTTTGAACAATGTTTATGGCGCAGAGATAGTGCAGGTTGATATATTTAGTTTTATCTGCATCTGATCTATGAGCCTATAAATGTGAGACTAGGAATAAAATATGGTAGAATATCTACTTTAGCTTACTAAAAAATTGTCTGAACTATAGAATATTAAGTTAGTAACTACTGAACCAATCCAGAATTGTATCTTAACAGTACAGGTAAATCACTTGTCAAAACCTTTCGTAAACATATAATGACTATATGAGTCTACATGCTTTGTTCATAAACTTAGATTGGAACCATTTGACCCTAAAGTTAGCTTATTCTGTTTATAGAAGTAAGGTGAAATTGCTGTAGGGAGTTGATTTGAGACCAATGAAAAGGAGCAAGGTGTTGCTTTGAACAATGTTTATGGCGCAGAGATAGTGCAGGTTGATATATTTAGTTTTATCTGCATCTGATCTATGAGCCTATAAATGTGAGACTAGGAATAAAATATGGTAGAATATCTACTTTAGCTTACTAAAAAATTGTCTTAACTATAGAATATTAAGTTATTAACTACTGAACCAATCCAGAATTGTATCTTAACAGTACAGGTAAATCACTTGTCAAAATCTTTCATAAACATATAATGACTAAATGAGTCTACATGCTTTGTTCATAAACTTAGATTGGAACCATTTAACCCTAAAGTTAACTAGTAGGCCTTTGCACATCCAAGCTTATAAGGTGTCATGCTTCCTCTAAATCTTCCAATCTGGGACTTTCCCGCTTCATATTTTATCTGCATGAGGTATTCCAATACATCTCTCCTAAAAGCTTAGCTGGTTGAAAGTTGGTTGGCATTATTCTCTTTGAAGGCTCTTCAGTAAAATTTGGATTTTATAGGGAACACATGGTTATGTATGTCTGTAAATTCCTCTTTTATCAACAAAAAATTATAAAATAAAATATATATGGAAACTATTATGTTGTAGTATATAATAATACTACATATTTTACGTTGCATTTTCAAAAGACTGGTCCTGACAAACACATACTAATTCTCAGTAAGGTAGCTACAATTACTGTACACCCTTTTAGCGTGCCATCTAAGGTTAGAGGTATTAGATTGTTTGTGAATTGGTTATACAATTTTCTTTTATTTTCTTTTTCCCTGCTTCCCCTCACCACACCCCAAAATTTTAGAAACCATTTTTGACAATTTGGTAAGTGTAGTTTGATTTTATTTACTAAGACAGTTCCATAACAAACTCCATTGCATTGCTTTTAGGATCCCTTGAAAAATGGGGTTTTGGCTGTTCAAACAATCCGCAACAATATCATGGCATCAACTCTGCTTGCTACTACAGCAATCACACTTAGTTCACTCATTGGCGTTTTTGCGAACAATGACTCACAAACCAAATTAGTTTATGGCAACAAAACTTCCCTTAATTCTTCAATCAAACGCCTTTCTATCTCATTATGCTTCCTTGTTGCATTTCTATGTATTGTGCAGTCTATTAGATACTATGCACATGTGAGCTTCTTAATCACTACACCTGCACTGAAAGGCAAAAAGGATTTTATTGAGTATGTTGCAAAAACCTTGAACCGTGGAAGTCACTCTTGGTCTCTTGGCTTGCGGGCATTCTACTTGTCATTTCCTCTTGTCCTCTGGATTTATGGGCCCATACCCATGTTTGTTTGTTGCTGCTTGACATCATTTATTTTGTACTTCTTGGATACAACCACTCAAATCACACGGGATCTTCACACTAAGTCATTCAAGGAGAGGGAAACTGAGGACATGGAAGCAGCATAGGTACATCATTTTAGCTGTTGTTGAACTTGATAACTATTATCTTTTAGCTGGTAGTAATTTTTCTCAAAGTTCAGTTGTAGATTTTGTATTAATATCTCTATAATAATAATATTATTGATGAATTATTGTATTATATTTATAGAGAAGTATGTGTAGTATCTTTGGGGGGAAGGGGGGTGGAGAGTTTGTTAATTCTACACCTCATGCTTAATTTGTGAATATAAAACATGAACTTTAGTGCCACTTGCTTGTAGAAGGTGCTCATTCCCATATAATACAGTGATTAGAGTCACTGTATTGAATATGATTCCAAAAATATCCTTTCATTACAAGCCTTAGTGGATATGAATGGAATATTTTGAAAAAACAAATCAGGTTTCATTATTCGTTTGGTATATATCAGATCAAGGCATGCTATGAGTCACGTCAGGAGCCATGAAATGAACATAACTGAACTTTTTAAACATGTTTGTATAATATTGATCACAAGCAATCTGGAACTTGTTGATTATCCAAATGTAAAGAGAGTCATATATTGGGAGGTCAATGATTGGGGGAGGTAATAACTGGAGTACAGGGCAAAAACCATTTTATTTTGTTTGATTGGCTTCTATATGTATCGCTTAATCTATCAGTATGATGGGGCCATGGGAGATAACAGAAACCAGCAGAATCTTGTACTATTGGCAATTTCCATGGCCATGACAATGGGGATGATGGCAAAAAATATCTACTATCAATATTCGGTAATGGGAATTTCAACATAAAGCTAAAAGCTTGCTTACCTGTCAGATACCCTTATCCATCACTGTAGCCTCCCATATCTCTTAGCACACCAACTCTTTGACCTGCTTTTGAAACTTAATCCAAAATGAATTTATCTGCCCAAAGATTTTGCCGCCTATGAATATGCCTACTTTCAGAATGGCCTATCAAGTTGATGGGCAATAAAATAACAGTAATGTTATATTTACTCATGAAAACTTACACTTGAGTTACACTTGATTATTGATAGAAATTTTTAGGTTGACGTAATTTATTACGTTATTATTTAAATATTTAAATTATTATTTAATATATATAAAAATATTATTAATAATAATATAATTTTATAATTTATTTTATAATAATAATTTATTATTTTACAATCATATCAAATAATTATTTTTATTGATAAGTTAATTATTGGTTTCCAACATTTATTGTACAGTTAATTGACTAACATCATATTTTTTAATAACAAAGATAAATGTTAACCATACAATAAATGTTGGTAACAATAATTAACACATTAGTAATCATGTGTAACTCACATGTGAATTTTTATGTGTAGGTATAACATTATTGATAAAATAATTACACCCAGAATTAATTACCATGCTCTAAATAAATAAAATGTTTAGGCTTAAAAAGGTGAACTAAATGAGTCGTGCTATGCCTGAGTTTAAGCAAATAATTAGCGGGACTAAACTAGTGGCCGGGTAAATAGCATTTCACGGTTTAAAAGTATTAGCATATCTAGAATATATTTTGGGATTAAATTAAGTTTAATTTTGTGTTATTTTAGGAATTTGATTTGCACATAATTAAAAATATTATTTTGATTATATTTTATTATATTTATTTTTTTATATATATTCTCTCTCCTATAAATAAGAAATTTTCTTGTACACATTGATTAAAGAAATTTAGAGATAATTCAAAAAATATACAAAAACTTTCTTCATACTTTTTCTTGTTTCTATATTTCTATATTTTTAATATAGTATTAGAGCAGTTTCATCCTCCATTATCTGTCTTATCATTATTCTGCTATATAGTTCCTGAAAATCTAAAACTTTGATTAGTTATCTTATATGTCGTGTTCTTTTTCTGACTTTCTCTCTCTAACTCTCCGCCATCACTTTCTCTCTTTTATTCGTAGTTGGCTTCATCTCTGTTGCGCTCCTTCATTATGCGTCTCTGTTGTGCTTCTTCGTTCTTCAATTGCGTTCCCGATCAATTTTGCTTGATCTCGCATCTCCAATTAGTTCCACTTGATCTAACATCTTCAATATGCATCTTTATTCAGTTCTGCCTGATCCAGACTAAAAGATTGGCTTCATCTTCGTTGCTCTAGTCTCCGATCAATTCTATCTGATAGATTAGCTCCGTTGCCGTTATTTCCAATCAAATGCAGATTGTTTCCATTCTAGATGTAATTTGACTCTGTTCCCATCGTATATTTTCTCAAATACAGATGATTTCATCTCAAATGCAGTTTGAACCTCTCGGCTTCTCTAAGATTTCGTCATTATGTTTTTAGAATATTTTTAGTTTATTTTATTTTTATGTGTCTAATTATAATAAGGTAAAACTATTAAGCTTTAGTTTGAAGGAGAGCTTTAGTTTGAAGGAAAGTGTTATAATATCTAAAACATATCTCGAGATTAAATTAAATTTAATTTTATATTATCTTAAGAATTTGATTCGCACATAATTAAATATATTATTTTAATTATATTTCTTTATTTATATATATTATCTCTCCTATACATAAAAAATCTTCTTATAATTAAAAAAATTTAAAAATAATTTATAAATAATTCAAAAAATATATAGAAACATTCTCCTTATTTTTCCATGTTTCCTTGTATCTCTATTTTTAAGAGAAAGTTTGAAAGACAACAGTATGAGATTAAGATAAAGAAGGAAAGCAATGTTAATTCTCCGATATATATTATGGATATTCAAAACGTTGATAACGATGTAATCACTAGTTGGTCTGAACAACAGCATCATAGAGCTGATATGAGTTTTGCACCGCGCATTTACTTCATCAAATTGGCCACAATTTCAAGACAGTTGCACGTGATAATGGGCCAACAAGCATGCTAGCCACCCAGCCAATCCGCAGCCGAAACGTACAAATTCCATGGGATGCATTGCATGTTTATAGCTACTGTTGCTAGATGAAAAAAGAAGGGAAGCTGTTTTGTTCTTGTGTTAATTTTTTTTACGAATTTTTAAAGCTTGACAAAAAGAAGTTTCACGCTGATTAGTATTCTTTGGTGAGAAATAAAAAAAAAGAAAGCTTACTTATAAGAATCAATTTGAGTAAATATTTACCCATAATAATTAATAAAACTCCGCTAAATAATTCAAAGGGCCAATTGCACATTAATCCTTGTGGTTTAAGGTAGCAGCGGCGGCTTAATTGTTTTAGAGGCCTAAAGTATCTTCAAATTAAAATAAAAAAAAATTATTAAAACTTTTCTCTTTTAGCCTTTTGACATGCAGATTTTTAATTAAACTTTTATAATCAATTTCTTTTAATTATTATTTTCAACATAGGAAAATAATCATCCTACACCCCTTTTTAGGGGTGTAGATACTATTCATACTATTTTCAATGAATGTGATTGAGTGAGAGAAAGTGATAGAAAAAAATATGTATAATGAATGATATTAGATGAAGTATGAAAATGAGTATATACACTGTTTGATGTAAGAATATAAGAGTTGTTCAACATAAGATTGAAATTAAGAAAGAAAGTTAAAATAAAAAATCAGAGTAAATAAGGAAGAAAACATTCAAAAGTGAAAATCATAAATTGGAAGAAAAAAAATAGTTTTATATATAGAAAAAAAATTAGCTATTGATGTTCAATAAATATATATTACACTAAGTTGAAAATTAAAAAAAAAAATTGGAAATTAATTGCATTGTCAGAAATGGGAAGTGATAGAAATAGAAATTTATCAGGCACTTAATTAGTGAAGTGAAAGAATAATATATTTTTATTATAATTATGTTATGCATGTTTTTAATGAGAAATTATGTAATTAGTCCTTTTTCTGTACAAAAATGAGATAATTAGTCAAGAATTAATAGAGATGTGAGAAGTTAGGAAAATTAGAAATTTGTTATACAATTAATTTAAGAAATAAAATAACATGTAAATTTTATATTTTAATATAATTAAATATATCATTTAAAATTATGGGCCCTAAAGCCCTTACTTTAGTGGCTTGGGGGGTAAGTTGACACCGGGTTTAAGATTTTTAATTTTCATACAAAAAGTTTATTTTGTAATATATAACCTCCTGGAGTTTGGTTTAGAGAAAAAACATGATGAATTCTGTTAATTTTAAAAACCAAGGCTAAATTAAGTGAAGAGAGTTTTTTTTAAAAAAAAAATTAAATACTCACAGCTTTAATTATGACTAAATAGATTAAAACTGTAGCTAAATTAAGCAAAGAATTTTTTTTTTTTGGTTTTAAATTTACTTCTTTCCAATGATCATCACTACTGTGGATTCCTCTGTAATATGCACCAAAAAGAACATCAACATTATGCAAAATGAGAAAACTACTAATCATGTTATTACTGTTGAATCAGACTTTTTTACCATTCTGATATTTGTGATAAAACTAATTATTAAAATGTTATTTTTATAAACTATTTACCAAAATATCATCCTTTTGAAATTATTTATCAAACTGCTATTATTTTGTCCTATGTGACTTTTTTTAATATTTTCTAGACCATGTAGGATGTGCCAAAGAGGGTGGCGCATCCACGTGAATTACGCTAACAAGCTTGGTGTAATCCACGTGGATGCGCCACCCTCTTTGGCGCATCCTACGTGGATACGCCATATAGGATGACTTATTTACAAAGGATGCGCTACACTTGTTAGCTCAACTAGGGTGATTACGCCAAGCTTGTTGGCTTAATTAGATAATATATTGCCAACCACTTCCCATCCATGGCATGCCCATCATTTTTTCAATTCTCACTCTCTCTCTACAAATTTTTTCTCTCTAAAGTCTCTCAACTCTTTACTACGTAATTCATTTGACAGTTGCTACTAGAATGAGTGTCTGGATCTCCTGTTTGATCATATTCAGATATTAATCCTTCTATGTAAGTTTTTATTATTATAATGTTTGAATTTTTTTTGTCTATAATTTGGTGGCTGTTTTTTTTAATATATTATTGTTAATTATATATTTATGTTATTTTATACATATTTAAAGGTTTTTATAATTTTATTTTGCCTGATTAATTAATAATGTGATTAATAGGATACGTAGTTTGAATTATAATTATTTAAATGTGTACTAATCGTATTAATGTAAACACTCAATTTTATTCGGGTCATCAAAGAAATTTAGAAAATGAAAAAAAAATAAATTTGAAAAACTAAGGCGTCTAAATCACCAAGTCTCACATTGAAGAAGTCATACTCCTTCCCCTTCCCCTCCTCCTATATAAAAGGATGGTTTTCAGTTGTTTTGGCATATAACAAAAATTACACACTTAGACTTAATACTAAATATAAGAGCTCGAGAACTTTAGTAATTTTTTTTCTTGCAAGTGAGTTGTTTTCAAGGTTTGATTTGAAAAGAATACGTGGAGCCCTGTACACTAACTTCTTTGAGTATAACATTTTTATACGTCTTGGAGGTAAGCTTGTTCATTTTTATTTTTTATTTTTTTGTATTATTATTATTTTATTATATATATGTGTTATACATTTTAGCTTATTCATTCGTTAGTTTAGTTTATTTATTTATTAATTAATTTTTTGTAAACTTTTTATTTATTAAATCTATTTCTTACTCTTATTAATTTACTTTTCGCCGCTCCCACCGTGATCCTGGTCGCGATAATTAAATTTGTTTTCTTGAGTACTTGACTTGTTTAATTTAAATTAGTAGGACTTAGAAAATTACATGTACGTAACATAATAAATAGTATGAATATACGTTAGTTGATTATTAGTGTGCGTACAACATTACAGATGGCATACCATGTAAACCCTGGCCCAGAGGATGGCTCGGTTTTGGAGTTGCAGGAGTATCATGTTTCTCAGCATGTATGGCAGGGACATGCGGACAGGCACTTGCGTGTTAGACGTGCTCAGAAAACAAAACATATGGACCCCCCTGCGCCGATTCTTCCATATCTGCAGCAGACTGGCTTCTTAGGAGTTGCCCATATGGGCTATTGCAGCATTGATCACTCATTGATTTCTGCGTTGGTTGAGAGATGGCGCCCAGAGACCCATACATTTCACATGTCTACCGGATAGTGTACCATAACGTTGGAGGACATCAGTATAATATCGGGTCTTCCTATTGACAGCACTGTTGTTACTGGCCTTACCTATCAGACTGATTGGCTCGATCTGTGTGATTGGTTATTAGGGATTGACGAGACTCCATCGCTCTTGTTTGGTTCACGCATTGATATGACATATCTGTGGGAGCCAGCTATTACAGCGGTCACAGACGATGATGATGATGAGTACGTGCAACAACGTGCTCGACATTACATACTTAGATTGCTTGGGGGTTTGTTATGCCCTGACCATTCTGGCAAGTCAGTGTACTTGATGTTCCTTCCACTGTTGGAGGATTTTGCTGTTGCCGGGACATACAGTTGGGGGTCTGCAGTTTTGGCGTACTTGTATAGAGAGCTTTGCAAAGTTACGAACTATAGGATACACGAGACCAGAAGGGCTTGCATCTTATTACAGTATTTGGCATGATATAGATTCCCCCGACTTGCCCCTACGCTGGCTGACCATGTTGAACCTGATGTGTTCTATAGTGCTGATCGTGGTCAATGGCGCCCATTAAGGTGGCAGTAAGTTTCTTTTCATATTATTTCTTTACATTACTTTGCTTTATTGCTTACTTTGCTTTATTTCTCACTTACGTCCATAATACTTTGACTTATAAATAGGTGGTGCAAGCATAAAGTTTTGAGTGATACTGTGACTGGTGTACTTGAATATTATCGTTGGTTCTTTAATCAGCTGAAGAATGATCAGGTATGTATTATTTTACATTCATTTGAATTAATTACTTTTGTATATGGCTTCTTCTTAATTTTGTGTACATATCATTTTGTAGATTATATGGCAACCATGCACAGATGAGACGATGGCATCACTTCCACCTTTTTGTGTGGCTGGTAGGGACATAGCACTAGTAGTGGTCCCTCTAATATATTTTCACATTGTTGAGTGGCACCAGCCAGATCGGGTGATGCGCCAATTTGGTCTTGACCAGCCCATACCACGGAGACCGCACCAGCCCGATAGTTTGTACTTAATCACACTGGCAGGTAGGCATGATGAGAATTAGCAAGCTACACATTTTGTTTACATAGCCACGTGGGATAGTCGAAGGAAGAAGCTTGTTAGGGGAACCCTATTGCAAGCACCGCTCACTTTGCATTCTGAGTACATGCGTTGGTCTAAAAGAGTTACCAGACGCTGGATGTCTTTGATCGGTGCATCTATTGGGAATGCAGTAAGCTCTTTAGCAATTCAATGTTAACTATATGTATTTTATATTGAATATAATGACATATTTTATATCTGTTTCTTAGGCGGACATTGCAGAGCAATGGTTTAGTTCGACTACAGACGCTACCACTAGAGAATTTGCCGCGCAGATCCTACATTCATTGCAAGAGCATGATCGCATTACGGTGGAACAACTTCGCCCAGCTCCACCAGCATATGACATTCTAGGGCCACCCGAGGAGTCCAGTACACAAGGGACGCGACGTAGAAGGAAGACAGGGTTAGCGAGCACTCAGACACAGCTTCGACATCCCGAGGCCTACATTTCTACAAGTCAGTACACGACTCAGCCTCAAACCACGCCTATCATTGCTACCGTTTCAAATGTAACTACTACATACCCAGCCAATCAGCTACCACATACATATTACCTGCCATATCCACCATACCCTTACCCACCATATCCTTACCCACCACCGGGTTACCCACCATATCCTTACCCGCCAACAGGTTACCCACCATACCCATCACAGCCAGGTCTTTCCGATCCTTAAAGGTCTTTCCGATCCTTCTCACAGACCACCGCATTCTGATGTTGGCCCATCTCATTGACATATAATTATATGTCATTAGTATATCTGAGAATGTTATATTTAGTAATTTTGGTTAAATTACTATCAGTGATTTTCTATTATTATTTTGGTACCCTTGTTGGATTAAATATGTTTGTCATTTCGTTTCTATTGATGATCTTAGTACTATGGTTAAATTTTTGCATAACCATAATTTTCTTTTTACCATAAACTTAATTTCATTAAAAAAGTCTAATAAGACTTAAAATTTTATCATCAATAGATTTATAAAGATATAAAAATATATATATAATTTTCACCCAAATACAGCACATGATAACATATTTTTCATTATTTGAAATCATCCTAGTTAAGCCAACAAGCTTGGGGTAATCACCCTAATTGAGCTAACAAGTGTGGCGCATCCTTTGTAAATAAGTCATCCTATGTGGTGTATCCACGTAGGATGCGCCATCCTATGTGGCGTATCCACGTAGGATGCACCAAAGAGGGTAGCACATCCATGTGGATTATGCCAAGTTTGTTGGCGTAATTCATGTGGATGCGCCACATTTTTTGGCGCATCATACGTGGTCCAGAAAATATTAAAAAAATTCACGTATAACAAAAAGGTGACAGTTTGATAAATAATTTAAAAAATATGACATTTTAATAAATAGTTTAAAAAATGATATTTTGATAATTAATTTTACCACAAATAACAGTATGATAAAAATTCCGTTGAATCATGTTATAGTCACCTCCTAATTAGTTGTGGGAGCAGGTTCTAGCTGTTGGCTTTTCTCAATTCTATATTTTTGTAACAAAGAATAAGCTCAAACCAATGATTTCCCAAAAACGTTGATGCTCTTTTTGGTGCATATTATTGCATCAGGGAATCAGTATTGGGACTCAAATTACAAAGAAGCAAATTTACTTTTTAAAAATGTATTCGCTTAATTTAGCCATAATTTTATGATATTTTAACAATGGCTATTCAATTTTTTATTTTGTTTTACTAAAGATAGGTTTTCATTGCTACGAATGAAAGGGAAACAAAGTCCCACTAAGAGAATACAAAAGAGGACATCTACCCAACTACACTCCTTTGAGGGGGCAACAATACCGCCAAAAAGAAAAACGAAGTCAAGAAAAATGCTATAACTCGCATTAAATCCTAACAAGAAAACTAAGGGAAGTAAAAAGTCAAAAGATTAATTAGGTCCAATGCGGCTTTTGGATATAAAAGAGGTTTACACACACACAAAAAAAAAGTTAAAAGGTTAAGTTACATTGGTCTTTTTCATTAAACATAGAGTGTCTTGATTTTACTCTAAACAAGATTTATTCCTTGCAACGATCTCTTTTTCTATTACATCTCCATCTGAACTTCTACTCAATAAATTTGAAAGTTTTTCTATTCCTTGAGACCAAAATATATGATTGATTTGAGAAAATTAAAGTTAATTTTTTTTATATCTACGATAACAATAGGTATTTTTAAAAATTTCAATACCAAAATCATCAAATCTATCCAAACTATAACATATATAAATTTAAAAGATCTAAAAAATTATTCAAAAAAATACTAGGAACAACATAGAAAGAGTTATCGCTTAAGGAAACTAACAGTAGCTCCCATGAGAGAAAGTCCAAAGAAAAAGAACTAAAACACCACATAGGGAAGGAGCACCACAAAGAAGAAAAAAGAAGCTAAAGACTGCGAAGAGTCTTAGAGCAGCAGGGTAAGGACGTCGTGATGGAGCCAATAACGTGGAGGAGCAGCACACCCTTAGAGCCGCAATGAGGAGAACGGCTAGGATTTCCGAAAAAGAATTATAATATTTTAAAATAACTGTCAAATTACATATTTAATTATTCAAATTTATTTTTGAAAGACTTCATCATTTAATTTAGTAATGGCTTTAAACTATTTAGCTAAGGTTAATGTTTAGAACCTTAGCTATTCAACGTTTTATTTTTTAAAAGACGTGATTGTTACATGACGTATGGGACATTAAAGTTAACCAAATCTAATGTTTTTCACTTTAATCAATCAAAAAATTATGTGGTACAAAGTAAAGTTTATATACAAAAGTTAAAATGATTTAAAACAGGGGAGGTAATATATAATTTAGCCTAATTAAAATGAACGATTATCTAGAAAAGTGGAACCTTATATACCAGTTTTCATAAAAAGAACTGTACACATAGTTAGTTCTCGATCTATATTTCTTTTTAGTCTTTTAATATTTAGAACTGTTATTACAGCATAAGTTCTATTTAATATTTTGGATTTGATTTCTTTAAAGTACGGACTGAGTAAAGTGTGGGATCTTAATTATTAAAAAAAAATTAATAATTTAAAATTTTATAAAATACAAATACTTACGTTATAGATCATACATATATAATAATCTATTTTTTTTTATTAATGGTTAACATTTTCCACTTTATCTTTAAAATACATCTCACACTTTATAGGAATCCTAAAATTTTATCTGCGTAATTACGACCCAACACCAAGCATAGCAACATTCTGATGAGATTGATGTATGTTTTCATTCCCCCAAGATTAAGCTCCAGCATATTTATTATAATTGGAAAGACGTTTCCTAATTTTTCGTATTGACACACAGATTAGATCCAGATTCCATCAAAATTAGGGACGAGAAAATTATTTGTATATATAGAAATTTACAGTGATTATTTACGATGAGACGAAAGATGAATACCCATTTAATAAATAAAAGTAGAGACAGAGATTATAGTACCCGCCTTACAAGTATCCTCAAAATCTATTAAGTATTTTTTTATTTAATATATATCATATATTACATATGATTTTTTAATTTTGAGATGAGATGAAAATATATTTTTTTATTATTTTAAAATAAATTTTTTATTAAATGAGTCTATAATGATAAAATTTGTTAAAAAAAAATATTATTTCTGTAATAATTATTTATGTAAACTGATTATTACAAAATATAATTAAATTTAGTTTGTTATTTATAATATTTTTATAATTTTGTAAGAATCTTAAATTATTAAACAAAGTTGTAATATATAGTATTAAAATTTATTTTATTTATATTTTTTATAACTTTTAAAATTTTATTTTAAATTATTAATTATTTATAAATATCTAAATATCATTTATTTATAAAAATTATAAATAAATATTCACGATAAAAATAGAGACAAAAACAAAGAGCACTACCCGCCCAATTGTCATCCCTAATCAAAATGTTCCTTTTGTCATACAATGGATCACACTATATATTGTTTTCTTCAAAATGCAAGTGGCATTGTTTATTTAGCAAAAGAAGTTATAACGAATGAAATATTAGTGAAGAGTCATCATCCAATAAGATGTGAAACCAACTGCAAAGTTACATATATATAATCTCACTTTCATTTTTTACTTATAGTTTAAGTTCTCTTTCCTCTCTTTTTACACTCATCTTTCTCTCTACTTTGGTCAGCGATGGTATAATTTTATCTGAAACAATGTCAAAAAAGAATCTTCCCTCTTCTGTATTCTTTCTTTTCAAAGGGAAAGCATTTAACACCCATTCAAAACTAAATGTTACCACTTTGACACTTTAGAACTAAAACTGCATGAGATTTGACTTAATAGACAAAGCATATTAGTATATTACAACACTAAATTTGCTGATTAGACGCGCGCATGCAATTAAAATAACCCTCTTTTCGTTAGGGTGTGATTTGATATGAATAATATTAATAGAAAAATATTAACAATACACTTTTTTTTAACACTTCTTTTAACAATTATTTTATTATTAGTTTAATTAAAAGTAAGTGTTGCAATCATTTATTCTATAATAATTATTTTAAATGTATGAGATGAATTAATAATAAAATAAATATTAAAAAAAATTCAAAAGAATATATTACTAACATTTCCCATATTAATAAAGTGAAAAAGAAAAGAATGGCATAGAGGATGGCCAAAGAATAAAGAAAATACAATAAAGATAAGGAGCGAACCACACTTGACCTTTGAACAACCTATACACATTATAGTTTCATATATTAATTATATTATACTCACTATTCCTTTTTTAATTTTCAAATTACATTTTAACCTTTATCAACATAAATCACATTTTAACCTATGTCAAAATTACTATTTGGGAATACAATTTAACTTAAAGAAATAAAAAATAATGTCTTAATCTAAAGGAAAAAGATCAAGAACAAATATGAAACAAAGAAACAGAGAGAAAGATATTAAACGAAGATGAAAAATATTATTGAAAGATGATGAATGATTCTATTCTTCATTGGTTCTCTTCAGAGTCAAATATATATATACAATTGAACTAACATAACAAAGAGCCGCTGCAAGACTAACTGAAAGCTAACTAACTCAATAACAAAAAAGCTAACTCACTAACTAACTTATAGATCGGCAACACATACTCTAATATCGTCCGCTTAATCTCAAGTGGGATCCAAAGAGTATTACTGAAACAACTCCAAACTTAAGAGAGATGCTGAGAGTTAAGAACCGTGTGATCCTTAACGGTGAGCAAGGATCGCAGATGCTGAAACCTAGTAGCAGCCAAAGGTTTTGTGAGCACATTAGCAATTTGATCTATAGAAGGAATTTGTTGAACATTGAGCTGTCTTTGAATAACTTATTCTCTGACAAAGAATATATCAAGCTCCATGTGCTTTGTTCGAGAATGTAGAACAGGATTGTGTGTCAATAAAATGGTGCTTTGATTATCACAATACACTACTAATATAGTGGAAATAGGAACTTGAAGCTCTCCTAGCAAAGACTGAAGCCAGATAATTTTAGTAGCAGTATGAGCTAGTGCTCTATACTCAACTTCTGTGCTACTTCTAGCCACGGCCTGTTGTTTTCTAGACCACCATGAAATAAGATTAGGACCAAGATAAATGCATGACCCTGAAGTGGATCATCGGTCATCAGGATCGGTTGCCCAATCTGCATCACAGAAGCCATACAGAACTAGTTTCTTTGTTGGTCTAATATGAAGTCCATAATGTAAAGTGCCTTTGAGATATCTTAGTATGCGCTTAACACTCTTCCAATGTTCTGCCAAGGGTTGACTCATGAATTGACAAACTTTATTTATACTATATGAGATTTCAAGTCTAGTAATGGTTGCATATTATAAGGCACCAACAACAGACCTGTAAAGAGAAGCATTGGATATGTAATTTGAGCCATGCTTGGTAAGTTTCAAACCAGATTGCATAGGTATTGAAATTCCTTTTGCTTCTAACATGTGAGCCTTAGCTAGAATATCTCTGATGTATTTCTGCTGAGAAAGATGTAAAGAACCATCATGAAGCCTTAGGACCTCAATACCAAGAAAATAAGTGAGTGAACCAAGATCTTTCAAGGCAAAGGTAGTATAAAGATTAGATATAAATGTCTGAATGCTAGAAGGAGAATTTCCAGTGATGATGATATCATCAACATACACCAAGACATATAAGCAGGAAATTCCTGCAGATTTAACAAACAAAGAAGGATCACATTTGCCAAGAATAAAACCAAGATTCTGTAAGGTGGAACCAAGCTTTTCAAACCATGCTCTTGGGGCTTGTTTAAGTCCATACAAAGTTTTTGTCAGTTTACAAACCAAGTTGGCATCACCAAGTTCAAAACCTTGAGGTTGTGTCATGTAAACCTCTTCATTAAGCAAACCATTTAGGAATTCATTATTGACATCAATTTGATGTATTGACCAGTTTGCTGTGAGTTCCAAGGTAAGAACTAATCGCACAGTGGCAGGCTTGACAACTGGAGAAAACGTTTCTGTGAAATCAAAGCCTCGTTGTTGATGAAATCACTTTGCAACTAGGCGTGCTTTATACTTCAGAATTGAACCATCAGGATTCTCTTTGATCCTGTAGACCCACTTACAGCTGATAACTTGTCTCTATGGAGGTAATGGAACAAGTTGCTAAGTTTTATTTGCTATCAGGGCATTATATTCCTCTTCCATAGCTTTAAGCCACTTTAGATTTTGAAAAGCTTGGTTAACTATTTTAGGTTCAATTTCTGTGTGAGCAAGATAGGCTTTAGGCTTGAATATACCAAATTTTGCTTTGGTTATCATTGGATGACAAGATGTAGAAGAAGACCAGGAAGGTAAGGAGAGCACAAGTTTAGAACTAGGATGGACTGAAGCTCTGAATCTGGTTGAACAGATGACTGTTCAGTTTGCAGATCAGTATGTGCAAAAGGTGGAGAAGACTGA
Source organism: Ormosia emarginata (assembly GCA_029884605.1). NCBI lineage: Eukaryota > Viridiplantae > Streptophyta > Magnoliopsida > Fabales > Fabaceae > Ormosia > Ormosia emarginata. The sequence continues at coordinate 6,190,032 of JAQQTP010000059.1, read as the reverse complement.
GAATCAGGTGTTGCTATAGGAAAAAGATGTTGCTTAGAGTGTGGTGTAGAATGGAAATGAGATAAAGAGTGAGATAGAGATGGCTGACCAGAATGTGTAGAGGACTGATTTGAAGAAGTAAGATGAGGAGAAGAAATATGAGGAGAAGGGTGTGCTGAAGATGAAGTACCGATATCAGCAGAGAACATATGTTGCATCACATTAGAATGCAAAATAGGTGGAATGGAGGATATGCCAGAGTGGTGAGGAGACATGACAGTAGAAGGTGAGGCAGAGATCACATTAGTGAAAGGAAAATGCTTCTCATTAAACAAAACATATTTAGAAATAACAATTCTATGATCAGAAGTTAAACACTTATAACCTTTGTGAGATGGTGAGTAACCAAGAAAAGTACATTGAGAGGTTTTGAATGCAAACTTGTGCTTATTAAAGGGTCTGAGATATGGATAACAAGCACATCCAAACACCTTTAGGAAAGAAAAATCAAGATTGGTTCCAAACAATTTTGTAAATAGCACAGCAAAATCAATAGCAGAAGAAAGTAATCTATTAATGAGATGGACTGCTGTGAGAAAAACATGATCCCAGAACTTAAGTGGTAAGTGTGCTTTAGCTAAAAATGTAAGACCTAACTCAATGATGTGTCTATACTTGTGTTCAACTAGACCATTTCGATCATGAGTGTGTGGGCAAATGACCTAATGATGAATACCTTGGGAAGAAAGATAGGTAGAGAATGGTCAATACTTACCACCCCAATCAGTTTGGATTGACTTTATTTTTGCACTAAATTGAACTTCAACCATCTTTTGAAATTGAACAAAGGTTTGCATGGTATCGAACTTCTTTTTAAGTAGAAATATCCAAGTGAACCTAGAAAACACATCTATAAAGGCAACATAGTAAGAAAAACCAGTGGAAGAAAGTATTAGGGCTGTCCACACAAATCACTAAAAACAAGATCAAAAGGCTGAGTATAAATGGTAGAGGAAAGAAAGGAAGGTAACTTATGCATTTTACCAAAATAGCAAGCTTCACAAAAATTGTCAAATGAAACTGTTGAAGGGACTGAAACATTAAGCATGTGTAAAACTTTTTTGAGAACTAGAGAATTAGGATGAGCAAGCCTACAATGCCAGAGATCTAACTCAGTTTTATCAGAAATAGCTTTAGGACTAGTTTTATGAGCAATAAATATTGAAGCAAGAGAGTTAGCACTTGTAGCACTCTCAGCAGGAACAGTAGCACTTGTAGCACTCTCAGCAAGAACAAAAGTAATTTTATTATCAGTAGAGCAAAAGGCAGCATGTGAATTACAATAATTGTGAGAATTACAGAACTGAAATGTAAATGGCTCATTAGGCCTCAAATGATTACAAGTAAAAGAGTTACAAGCACAGTTGGACCTAAGAACATTATTTTTAGAACTACAAGTTGAAGCAAAACTATTATTACAACCAGATTTGAGATGAAAAAGAGATGACAAATGAGTGAAAGGAAAACTTGAGAAGCTGTACAACCATCAGCACCAAGAAAACCTTCCAAAAGGACCTCATGAGTGGCCAACGATTTCATATAATAGTAAGTAGGATGAAATTCAAAGTAAACACAGTTGTCCTTAGCAAACTTGCGACACTAAGTAGATTTTGAGTGATTTCAGGGACATGCAGTAATTGGTGCAAAGATAAGGAAATAAATGCATTAAAAGGAGATGTAAGAAAAGAAGAGCCAATATAAGAGATGGACAAACCTTGTCCATTACTAATCAGAAGCTTCTTAGTACCAGTGAAATCTTCTTTATTCAACAAATTCTGAACATCATTAGTGACATGAGCAATAGCACCTGAGTCAGGAAACTAAGAAGTGCTGATGACAATTTCAGGTGTTGCAAGCATAACATGAGGAAAACCAGAAGATTGAGAGGAAATAGAGTGATAAGGATGGGAAGGTTGAGAAGGAGAATTACTAGAGGAAGGCATACTGGTGATAGCAGGATGAGAGTAATTGCAGGAAGAAGATAAGAACTGCGAAGGTAAGTGAGGAAATATATTTGAAGGTAGAGATGGTTGTTGACTGGATGAACCAGTGTGATATACTGAAGAAAAATTTGGATAAGAAAACGATTAAGGAAACTGAGAGAACTGAGGAAATTGAGGAAAGTAGGAAGATACATGTGAAGAAGATGAAGGAAATTGAGGTGGTAGAGATTGCAATGGAGTATTGAGTGGTAGATTTTGTGGTGGATTTTGTGGTGGTGATTGAAAATTATGATTGAAACGATGATAGCAAACTGAGACACCATGACTTGGTTGACCACAAACTTGATAAATCACTAAGGACCTGGAACCAAACCTACCCCCACGACCCCTTGATCTATTATTAAAAGCAAACTTGCCTCCTCTAAAGAAGCCACGATTATCAGAGGGAAAAGAACTATAAGTTTGAGAATCAAAATTTTGAGTGTTTGAAGGACCAAAATGACTAATAAAACCTGGTGGTGGTGTTAAAGGAAAGGTTTGAGAAGAATCTTTTTGAGAACCAACAGAGGACTGAGATTGTAGCATATTTCCAGTAGGATTAACATGTGCAATATTAGCAGAAAACGAATCTGGCACTGACTCTTTTACATGTTTCTCTAATCTAGCTTCTTGAACAAGTAATAGTGATTCAATTTCAGCAAGAGAATAAGGTTCAATTCTACTAGAAACAAAAGTAACAAATGAATCATACTCTTCAAGTAAGCCATCAAGAATGATTTCAACATGTTCAGAGAGTGAGATATGATTACCAGTAGACATTAAAGCATCAATCAAAGATTTGATTCTTAACAAGTATTCACTAATAGATCGTGAACCTTTCTTTGTATGGCATAACTCAAAACGAAATTGACGTGTCTTGGCTCGATTTTGTGAGTTGAAATAATGATGAATCTGCTCTCATAGTTCAGATGACTTGATGCAACTAACAAATCTGGTGAGCATGGACTCTGACAAAGAGGACAAGAGCCATGATAGAAGAAGTTGATCTTGAGCTTCCCAATCAAGAAACAGAGAACTGAGATTACCAGATTGTGCATCTGCTTCAGTTGCAAAAGGAAATGGAGCTTCACGTGTATTATCAAGAAAATGATGAAGTTTATTACCACGAATTGCAGCAAGAATTTGCTGTTTTCAGAGCATGAAATTTTTATCATCCAATTTGATTGAAATTGGATGAGAAAAGGAAATTGAACCAGTGTTTGACGTTGATTTAGGTGCAGCATTCGCGTGAGGATCAATTGAGCTCATGATACCATAAAGGAAAATGATCAAGAACATATATGAAACAAAGAAACAGAGAGAAAGATATGAAACGAAGATGAAAATATTATTGAAAGATAATGAATGATTCTATTTCACATTAGTTCTCTTCAGAGTCGTATATATATATATATATACACAGACACAATTGAACTAACATAACAAAGCTACAAAGCTAACTGCAAGACTAACTGAAAGCTAACTAACTCAATAACAGAAAAGTTAACTCACTAACTAACTTACAGCTTAGCAACACATACTCTAATAAATAATGAAAAATTATCATCCTACCGCGTACAGTGACTACACTCATTTCAACACTGCGCATCGTTCATGGGGCCACCCGTGAAGCGATTAAATCATCTTATGTCTTTTTTTTTAGTATATGTCCATTAACCAACTTCTCTACGTAGTTAATCACTTTTTTATTCTTCGTTAACCAACTTATTTCACGAGTATAGAAACCATGTGGTAAAATCTTCTATCATTAACTAACTTCTATATGTAATTAACCACTTTTCTGTTCTTCATTAACCAACTTTGTTTCTATACTCGTGAAAAAAGTTAGTAAATAAAGAACAAAAAAGTGATTAATTACATATAAGTTAGTTAATGACACAAGATTTTACCACATGGTTTCTATGCTCGTGAAATAAGTTGGTTAACGAAGAACAAAAAAGTAGTTAACGACGTAGAGAAGTTAGTTAATGGACATATACTAAAAAAAAAGGAAACAGAAGCATGATTTGGTACTGTTCACTGGTAGGCTCCATGAACAGTACCCGGTGTTGAAATGGATGTGGGTACTGTACGTGGTAGGATTATCGGGGTTGATAAATAATTTATGTTAGTGCTTTTATCTTCCTAACATTTTGTTCAACTACTTACGTTCTTCAAAGAACAATTAGTGAATAATTTGATCATTCTATCAGAAAATTACTATTTACATCAATTATGTGGTTTTTTAAAATTTATTTGAAAAATTTATTTGCACACCGAGGCCACGTCGTAACGGTGTCGCTCGCCGTCACCACTCATCACGGACGTTAGAATCACTACCATTAATGTAGTCATATGTCTCACCATTGTCTATATTGGCCCAATTGACAATGGACACGGTTGCATGAATATAGGAAGAAAATAGAGAAGATCAGAGTTGATAATGAGGTTTAACTCTAAATGAATGGTGGGCGATATTTTCACTTTGTTGTAGAACATGAATTCTCAATACTCATGGAACTTGTATCCAACCCTAGATGAGAACATAATTCTATATTTCGTGTGAATATTTACATTCCTAAGAACGTTTAATAACTTCGAACTTTTTCTTAACTCTATCAAACATGGACAAATTTCACATTCTGAAGTTCTATTTCCTAAAATATTTGCTAGATACTCATACCAAGCACCACTTTAATGTCAATGGCTGTCTAATGCTTTCTTCGTATTGTGATGAATGATGTCCGAGTTGGCTTGCATATATATGTATCTCCACTAACACCTTTCTAAGTAAAATTTGGATGAACTTGTGGTAACACACCTAACCACAGATCACACGATCACTTCCACCATAAGCCAACTCTTGGATTGCTTTGTGTTGCTTTAATTAATAATGCAGCACAAATCCTTAATGTGAACTTACAAAATTTTAAAAATATGACGAAACTTTGTAAATCAGAATGGTGCCTCTAGTTCGTGGGTACTTCTGTTTAATTGGTACTAGTGTTCTTTGTTGAATAAAAAAATTCTTGAATAGACTGAACCAATTATAAACTGGTATATTACGTAAATAAATTTAAACTTAGAAAAAATTGTATGAGGGGCCAATTTATATATATATATATATATATATATATATATATATATATATATTGGTTTTGTTAGAGTATCTACTTCGATAAGTAAAAAATTAATCTTTCAAGATATAGTTAAGTGTCTAAACGAGAATTTATTCTAACAATATTATATTTATATATATAAATCTCAAGATTGAAATTAAAACTATATGCTTAATGAATCCGAACTCATTTTACTCAAACTAATACACATTAGTAGGGACTAATTATATTTTAATATTAACAGAAGACACAAATAAAAAAGTGGAAGGAGTGTACAATAAGAGTTTTATTATTTGAACACTCAGTATACGACACTTCACTCACAGCTACATATAGTACACTCATTCTAACTTTACATATGATATATAATAATATCTAGTCACACTCGCATAGGCATGATGTCTCATATAGTTGTTATATTAAGGTGTAAAAAAAAACATTTTCCGTATAATAAATGAGCAGATTGAGTTATATTTATCCAAATAAAATAGAGCAAGCAAATTAAATTAAACTTTATACATGATCCTATGTTTGTATGCTTGGTAGGAATACAAATGGAAGGAGTGTGGGAAGGAAAATGAATGAAAACTATAATTATATAACTTAAAGTAGAATAACAGTGAGTCAAGCGTTATATCTAAAAATATTATCAATTTTCACCTCCCCCTTTCAATCCACTGGTTTTATATTCTATCGTACCAAATCAACATAAGATAGTAATGACCATGTAAGTTGCATCTCAATTACAGCATGCATCTATATATCTGGAAGGGTCTTTTTCATCAGAAAATGACATATTAATTATCCTTCAGTAGGTCTACAAAATGACCGAATATTTTCATTAATTTCATGTTTCTTGCAGGCAAGACAAGTGATATTTCACTGTATGTGCTTCACATTCTTTATTGGAGATGGTTTCTATCTTGGATTGCAAAAGAGAAAATGAAACCTCTAATGGAATACATTAATTGCCTGCCACTCTTACAGTTACAGTTGCAATACGTCACAATAATAATAATGGAGGGCATCTCACAATCTGAATTTTCAAAACCCAAAAATGGCTAAGGTCTTCTAATTATCGATAGAGACTGCCCATTTGTCTCCTCTAAGTTATCCAAATAGTATATTTTAAGACTTACATTAACGTTGCATTTGAATCCGTTTTGAATAGAAAGATCGGGTGAATATGAGTATGAGTTTTTTTTTTAAGAGTATATTTTTATTTAATAGGAGAAAAATTAATATTTTGAGACATAATTAGACGTTTAAGCAAAAAAAAAATTTAAACGATATTTTTTTATACATATAAATTTTGAAATTGAATCCAAATGAGTTAGGTCAAAATATTTATTATATAAGCAAATAGATTATATAAGATAAAAATAAATGAGATAAAAACAGAAGTATAATACAACTAAATATAAGATAGACAAATTTAAACTATATTTTAAACTAAATCTAACTAAATCCTATGATATGATGATATATGCTCTATCACTCCTTTCAAATTGAAAATCGTTACGCAAAAGCCAAGTTAGGAACTTGGAAATTGGTGGGTCCAAAAAGTGAAAGACATATTAGAATGTTAATCAAACTTCGCTTGAGGTTTTCATGTCTATAGATAGATTGAGATTGAAGATCTTCAAAAATATGATTGGATATGCACTAGGACAGAAATGGGTCAAATCTCTTGTCAAGTGACATGCTCATCTAAGAATAAGAGATCTGGAAAAGCACTAGAATTTCTCTAATAAGGCCATTTTCTAGTGGTGAATATGGTGTTAGCCATTAAAATAGCTTCCTTGAGAAGAGTGAGTATGGCGTTAGCTATTAAAATAGTCTTCATAAAACAAATTGTTAATCATGCATGAACAAGTTAATTTGTTAGACTGACACCAATAGAAGTAGTCAGGACTTATTTTCCAATTGTCATAGGAGCAACAATTCATTCCATACATAGGCGCAAGCATTTCACCACACGGAAGATTTTATCATTAATGAGTTAGGGTGTTAGTCACAATAGACTCTAATACCATAAAAATGTTTTGAATAGAAAATTCGACTGAACTCAAATATGAGTTATGCCAAAATGTTTATTATATAGGTAAATAAATTACATATTTACATAATATAACAATAAGATAAGATAAAAGTAACTAAAGATAACATATAAATTTAACTAAAATTCAGACTAAATCTAACTACATTTTTGGGGAAGATATGTGCTCTATCAGCATTGTGGACTAGATATATTCACATCAAATCTCCACTAAGAAATTAACTAGGCCCCTTTGAAATCCGTACACTGATTGACTGCATTACAGGTAACCATCGCTAATCAGTGAACAAATGTGGGGTACTAACTCGTAAGAATCCCAAGCAAGTATATGCCCTACAATATTATGTCATGGTCAGTTTGGACCCCGTATATTTTCTTTGTTGAAATAGCTTCTGCAATCCCCCTTGCTACAAATTCCCATTTGTATGTGTGGTCCTTCTTCTTGCAAGTGGTAGTACATTCTTCTTGCTGGGAATCATATTGTGATCATAATATATACTAAGCATATATATCACTTATCTAGAATAAATAAATAAATAAAGGAAGCCAGATTTTTCTTATGGAAGAAGAAGCAAAAATGAATGAAAATACTACCCAATAAGTCCAATATTGCCAAATCAAAATGCAATCAATGCTTTAGATGGTCAAAAAAATAGGGTAAAGAACAAGACCTCTCTAAGTATTACAGGCATTAGCAAATATAAGCTTATGAAAGAGGAGGGCTATAGAATGAATTGCACTCGCACAAGTTAACTCCTTCAGTTTCTCATTCTACCTTCCTCGTACCATCAACAAACAGATTCGTGATCTCCAACAGCCACAGCGGTTATGCACGTCTAATTAACTGCAAAATACAAAGGTGAATGGCCATTAATTATACGCCCAAATATTTATCTGAGAAGCTAATGATTTTAACAACTTTAAATTTAAGAAGGAAAAACCGGGTTACAGAAAAAAGTAAAAAACAAGTTTGTTAGTCCTGGGAAAACATATATATGGTTATGATCATTAAGCTAATTTATGAATTCTAGTACAGAGAGAAACGGGATATTAACAGTTGGAGTAGAGGGGGAGTGAGAAATGGAGGCTGAAGGTGATGACAGAAGCATAGAGAGCACAAAGGAGTGAGATGCACAATTCAGCTCCATATATATGTATATATCTATGCATATCATCATCTGTGCTCTCTATCTTCTGTCAACAACCTTACCAACTAGTGCCTCCCTCCCTCTTTTTTCCCTATTCCTCTACCCCCACATACTGTTTCTTTACCAAAAAAAACTAAAAAGGAAAATAGTCATATATATATATATATATATATATGGAAGAAGGAACTGATCAAAGGGAGAAATAAACAGATCAAAAGAGATTGTTGGGTTTGGAACTTTGGCGTATTTGGTTTCACACCGGCCAGGAACATCTATTTATAGGAAAAAATGAAAAAGGGGGAAGCCAGCCAACCCACTAAAAAGAATGGGTAAAAGGGCCTTAAAATATTCCACTAGACTATCTAGTTATAGTAGTACCAATGCAATGACCCATTTCCATGTACTCTTCTCCATTTTGTAACCGCTTCTCACGAGATAAAACATCCTCAAAAGGGCACCCTATGTAACTTCCTAACAACCCATTCACGTACTCCATGTAAAACCATGCATGCCAATTGGCTTCTCAAATATGTACATAGATTTTTTAATCTCTGCCCCCCAATTTTTATGAAACCCATCACGTTTATAGTAAGTGTTTGGTGATTTTTTGGGCACTAACAGCATGAATTATTCAAAAAATACAGTGTAGGGGTGCACTGCAAGATCCATCCTTCACAGATTACGCAACAGTTATTGATATGATATACACCCATGTGCAATAAATCTTGTGAGATCATCATTATATTTTCCAAGTCTTCTTCTAACTCAGTAGTGCAGATCCTATACATAGTTGTTTTGATTCACATCTATCTCTTCTTCGATCACTTACTATCTGATTGGTCTATGGGGCCCACAATTCAAATACTTCATTGGAGTAGGGACCTTTCATGGGTCAAGGCAAGTGAAGCTGTCAAGTGGTTTAGAAAATTGAAGAATATACAAGTAAATTAATATATGGAGACAAATTAGTCTTAATCTCTTTTTTTTTTTTCTTGAGTTGGAAACTGAAGGCTGCAGTGACTTGTGTGAATTGATTTACCCTATTTAGAGCCATCACTTTTAAAAGAAACCTAACCACACAATGCTATGTATACGCATGGTTGGGAAGTCACCATCAACAGACAGGCAAGAGGATTCGACGTGGGAGTGTTTTTCCCTGTATGTCTTCAATTTTCTCGGTTTGTGTTGACCTTCATTTTAATCATGTTTTACGTAATATTATCTTTTCGGTTTTTTTTTTGGTATACAAGATGAGGAAAGGTAAAATTTTCATCACCCTACTTCATCTATTTAAGAGTCAAAATTTGAAGATATTCTTTAAGTGACGAAGTGCGAATATAGATTTCACAATAACAAATCAAGAAAAAAGATTTGAACTATTGAGAGAAATCTACAAGACCAACAAGCTGTTGGCTGTAATATTATTTATAAGTTATAACACCATAATTTAACTTTAAATAATTAAATAACTTAGAGTAAAATACTTTAATATCTCTTTTATTAAATACTTTAATATCTCTTTTATTTGCTTGATTTTTTACATATCTCCTTCTATTTTGAAAAGATAAACAATATTCTCATAGCAATTACACAAGCACCCCTTTTATTTTAAAAAAACGCTATAGATAAATCTAATTAAACACAATAAATTTAAATTTGACTAATATAGTTCTTAACTAATCATTAATGACTTTGAAATGATATTTTTACTCTTATTTTCATTGATGTTACTTATAATACTAAATGATTTTAACCTGAAATGACATTTGTATTCTTAAATTATACTAAATGATTTTAACTTGAAATGACATTTGTATTCTTAAATTTTTATCTTAATGACATTTTTACATCTTAATTTTATTAGTATTACAAGAAATATTAATGAAATTAAGAGTAAAAATATCATTCTAAGGTTATTAATGATTGATTAATAATTTTTTTAGTCAATTTTAAACTTTTTATCCTCATTTAAGTTTATTTGTAGCATTTTTAAAAATATAAAATGTGTCTATATAAGTGTTAGAAAAAATTTATGTAGTGTTTGAAAATAAACGAGTATATGTGAAAAATCAGACAAATAAAAAAAAAGTTAGAGTATTTTACTCAATTATTTAAAATGAGTAATGTATAGTGTCATATTTGGAGTAAGGATGTGGATCGCCTGGAATTTTTTTTCCCGAAAAAAAAAACTATAGAATATGTAGTTCGTGATCTAGTCATTCAATTCATTGAACTGCAATTTTTAAAATAAATCTATTAAGGGACCCTGCAATGTATGTATGCATCCAAAGGGAAGGTAAGCTATATATGCATCCCTGTGATCAGGGTTGCTGTCTCCATTCAAATATTTGATAAATCAGTTTGGCCTTATGCAATCCGGCATCCACTGAACTCTAGAGGTATCCAATATGCTAGAATGTAAAAGATAGGCAGAAGAAGTCATAAGAGAGAAAGAACTAGAATTAAGGGGCCACATTGATTGCGGTCACCAGACAATAAATCAAATCAAATTAATGTCTTTGCACAGAAATCAGGTTCATGTTGGAAGTACTCTATCCGTTTCTAAATAATAGTACACCCGTTTCCTTTAATTGTCACTTTTTAAAAATGATTTTATATTAAATTATATATTACTTTTAGAGAATTAAAAATATATTTATTATTTATTTTCAATTTTATCCTTATTAATTATTATCATCATTAATACATTAAAAAAATTTATCCAAAAAAACTAATATTTGATAAAATCACCCTTAACTTCCTCTTAACAAAAATATTTAATATATATTAATGATCATAACAATCAGTAAGATTAAATAAATAGTAAATAATAAATATTTTTTTAAATCTTTAAAAGTTACATATAATTAAAAACCAAATAACTTTTAAAAGAAAGGGGGAGTAGTTAGTGTAGGTACATGACACCACATATCTCCACATTAGATGATATTGTCCACTTTCGGGCTAAGCTCTTATGGATTTGCTTCTTGAGCTTTTACAAAAGCTTTTACTAATGGAGATATATGTCCATACTTATATACACATGATGCTCCCCACCTTAGCCAATATGGGACTTTGGTCGCATTCCCAACAATCCTCCCCTCGAACAAAGGACCATCGAGCCTCCCCTCAAACGATCATCCATCCGTCTACATCTACGGATCCCATCGTGAGTTAACCTGGGCCCACCACTTTCATTCGGCATTCTCGAGGATTCATTCACCATGGCTAACTTCGAGGCATGACTTTGATACTTGTCATACTTGTACCGCCGTCTACAATCTGAAACACGCCGCCAACATCGCTAAAGACTTTCGACACAAGTGACTCTCCACAATCCATCAATCACCGTCCATACCAAACTCATCCAAGCCGAACCATCGGTTCTCGATACCACTTAGGTTCTTAAACATGTCTCCTCAATGATATTGTCCACTTTGAGCTTACACCCTCATGGATTTGCTTTTGGACATCACCCAAAAGCGCCTCATAAAGGGACAACTTTTATACTTATAAACCATATCCTTATTCTTGTTTTAACCAATGTGGGACTTTGTTTGCTTCTTCAACAATCCTCCCTCAAACAAAGGACCATGATTCATCCTCCCCTCTAGCGGAAGCCTCCGAGTATTTTAGCTTGTTTATACTTGTACCGCCGACTAACGGGACACGCCGCCTGATCACCACAGCCAAGAAGACTTTCGACATAAGGATCTATTCCAACAACTACTCCAATACTCGCCCAAGCCGAACCATCGGCTCTGATACCACTTGTAGGGCCCACGGACACCACATATCTCCATATTAGTATGATATTGTCCACTTTGGGCCTAAGTCCTCATGGATTTGCTCTTAGACTTTTACCCCAAAAGGCCTCATACTAACATATTTTAGCTTGTTTATACTTGTACCGCCGACTAACGGGACACGCCGCCTGATCACCACAGCCAAGAAGACTTTCGACATAAGGATCTATTCCAACAACTACTCCAATACTCGCCCAAGCCGAACCATCGACTCTGATACCACTTGTAGGGTCCACGGACACCACATATCTCCATATTAGTATGATATTGTCCACTTTGGGCCTAAGTCCTCATGGATTTGCTCTTAGACTTTTACCCCAAAAGGCCTCATACTAATGGAGATATATGTCCATACTTATATACACATGATGTTCTCCACCTCTAGCCAATGTGGGACTTTGGTCGCATTCCCAACAGTTAGGAAGAATTTGCATCAGCTTTTCTTGTACTCCATTTTCCTCCAGCCATGAGTAAAAACGTAGTTGTCCTTCATTGTGAGTTTACCCTATATAGAAGAAACAAAGACAAAATGTTAAATACTTTTTTTTAAAAAAAAAAATCTCTATAAAAAAATAAAAAAAATTATTAGTTCCCTTTTTTTATGGCACATTGATCCATTTGTTCCTTTGCTTAGGATTCAAAATTTTCATGTTTGCAATATATATAGACTCTTTTGCAGTACAAAACACGATATATATATACGTACATGATTCTTTACTTTCATTGTTGTTCATCTGATTTAATAAAAAAAAAATGTTCATCTGATAGTTGGATTTAGAACTTAAATGAGATATAAGACGGCCACTCTTGATGTTCAACTAAGTTTACTTTGTAATACAATAATGACAAACATGTGAATAAATCTTATCCCAGAAAAACAATAAATAATACAATCGTACATTCCTTTAATTAAAAAAGGAATGTAGAACATATTTAGTACCAATTTAGTTGAGAAAGATTCATTATCATTAAGGGATACTGATTATTAGATAAAAAAAAGTCATTAAGGTTAGAATGATTATATATATATTTATATATATAAATATAAAATAGGCTAGTTTATTTTATTTTTTATTTCAAAGGAATTTTATGACCTCATGCTAAAAAGCGGTCTCCAAAGATCTTAGTATAACTTTAAATCTTTTTAAAAGGAGAATAATGTTACTTATATATAATATGCAACTCACATATCAGACATAATGGGTATGTCATATTTCATCAATTAATGAAAAAAGACTCCCTAAAATGAGGGATACACTTTAAATAATAAAATGTATAATTCTAATAGTTGATAAATAAATTAAAGGAATGAATTATTATACATGTATAATTTATTATGTACATATTTGTATCTTATAAAATTCTAAATTCTTAATTTTTTCATTAGAATTACACAGTTTACTATGTAAAATGTACCCTCCCTTTAAAGTAACCAAATATTCATCAATTAATGTGTGTGCACTTGGCAATATGGTTGGTAAAATATCATTGAACACAGCACCACTTTGCTTTTGTTGCATTGCAAGTGCCTTCTTGTTAGACAACTGTCTCCAGTGAAGGAAATAAAATAAATATGTTGCAAATTTTTCTATTAATACTGTGCATATTTTCTCACTTATTGTAGTAATTATTTTGATTTTATTTCTTTATTCTTAGTCAACAGGATCAGTACATGTATAACCATGATCCTTGCTTACTGGTTGTATATATATCTTTTGTAAATCAAATTATAATTATCAATTCAAGTTTCTATACTTCTCCTTGCGACCCTACTGTCTATATATAGGATTTTGAAAAGAATGATAATCCTCTTTCAACCGACAAATACACCAGCCCAATTTTTTTTAAAATAATCTCTTTATTTCAAGAGTAATGTTATACAGGTAAAAAAAAAGTAATCAAAACTTTGACATAATACAAATATAATTGTTAGATAGAATAAATTGGTAAGTATCACTCATTAATTTAAAAGTCAACAAGCATGTTACATTATTTTAAAAAAATAATTCTGACAAAAATTAATGCTATCTAGTATTTTTCTTATTTCAAATGGTGTAGTTTAGAAGTTGCAAGACTCAAATATTAAATATGATTTAAATGATCTACTACGTACAAAAACTTAATAAGTATGCAATCCAATATATGGATAAATTGGAAAATGTATCTTGCAATGGGGTTGTCGTCCATGCTCACGTTTGAGGAGGAAATATTGGTGTTTATAATTTTTACATATTCTAATCATTGTTGATATAATAATAAAAAAATGAAATAGTGAAATTTATAATCTGTAACTTGTTAAACATGTAATATGTATGGTTCATATATATATAATTTTTTTATAAATTTTAATTGATAATATTTGTACACACTCAAGTTCACACACAAAATTTAGAATTAATTTTTTTTATCATAAATATTGAGTATACCAAAAATTTTATAAATTTCAACTAATAATATTTACACACACAATAATAAAATTTTATAAAAAAAAATTACTATAGCAAGTCAAATTATGTGAGTATCAATACTCACACATATGATATGAATATTGTAGAAGCCTCCCTTGGCAACAAATGAAAAGAAAGAAAATGCTGCCAAAAGAAATCTCGTAATGGCATTTTCCCCTTTCATATATTTTGAAGTTTCAGTTGTGTGTCTGTGCGAAAGAGAAGATGTAGGTGCATGGCAGTAGGTCAAGGATGAGAACTTCCCATAGCAACTTGACAGGAAGCACGGAGAAGAGAGAGCATCATTCAACACATATTCCTTATCCCTTTCTAAGTCACTTTAATTTCCATGTGCAGTTCCAGAAGCAAAGGAGAAATTTGCAATGCATAAAAAAAAAATGAAAAAGGAGCCTTGCACAAAGAAACTTAGTGCTCATTAAAGTAAGAGAGAGAGAGGGAGGTAATTTATCTTCAACACCTGTCAACGCCCCATACCTTCTTTCCTCATTTGGCCTCAATAGGCCCACCTCAGCAGCTGGGAATCACAGGCTACAGATGCTGCCAAAGAATGTGGACAGATGGTCCGAGCCATTGGAGACTATATATCTTTGAACCTTTTGGATTTTCCCTTTTTGGGTTGAGGAATTCTTCATGTGTGTTCAGTGCTAAGTGGTTAATGGATTCTTAGTTGGTACCACCTGCCCACCTTGATTGGCCAATATAAGGTTCTGGTTCTCTCTGGAAAAGTTGGGAAGAAGCAGGAAAATGAATCAAAATTGGCTAAACAACTAGCATCACCATAATTGCTACAAATATCTTCATAGCTTTTGAGAGGTTCCGGAATTATGGTTGGTAATGGTACCTTTGAAAAGAATTTCAAAATGGGTAGCGTTTAGACCACGAAGACCTTCAAGATATAGACATATATTTGCCACCTTGCTGAAAGGGCATGCAATTATGTTATTAAGAATAAACCTTTGAATGTTAACTTGTATTAATCTAGCAGATCGCAGAACATATGCATGTGCACTTGTGCAGTGTAGGGAAGGACAGAGAGAATGAGAATGATGGAAAGTTAGAGAGCTGAATAATATACCATTTTATTATTATGGGATTAAAAAACACAGTTTAGCCACTATACAAGTATTGACACTACTGGTAAGGGAATTAATTCCATTTTGGTCTATAAAACTTTTCAACTAAATCAACAAACTGAAGGAGAGTGATGAACATGGATCAGGTGGGTCAACCCACTTGCCAAATCTCACCACTGTGGTGGCAAATCATATAATTGAATCGCACCAGCAAGTGCGGCCACGGGATTTTCCTTCTCACTTTATTGAAGCCACAGTAAGGTTCATGAGAATATGGTTCTATTTTCAAAACAACACGCAATGAATGAATCTCTTGTAGTAATCTACTTGTTACTTCTGCGGCTGATGTTACAATGACCAGACAATAGTAAATGCAAGAAAGAATGAAAAGAGATATGGAGTTAGATTAGTTTAGTAGATTCTTTTATGGAATTTGTTCTTACAACCATGAATTAAGCCAAAAATATAAATTAAAAAATAAAAAATTTGTCACTTCATGGAGTCTTCAGAATTGGATTATAAAAGTTACCTAAGAAGGTAGTATGCAGTGGATTCCTCCGAGACGTAGCAACAACCACTGGTGGAGCGAGGGGGTGAAAACTTGCAAAAGGCACTCTAACGTTCAAGTCAATAATTGCATAAGGAGGATAGTATGTAACGGAATTAGGGTCTACCTTTGTCCTCTTGTCTAGCATTTATATATAAACGTATGAGTGTGTAAAAGTATGGGGGGATCTGAGCAATTCAATGAGTTTTGTATGTTGTCCCCTTGGAGTACGTAAAATCGTTATTCCGTATGATCTATCCATTCCCGCTGAATGAAGTGGTGTCTCTTTTTTCTGTTGGGAGGGGGACATGCTTAGTAGACGAGTTGCTTCAAATGCATGACACTTCTGGGTACCAGCTTGGCAGGTTGGGTTGCTCTAATTCTATGGGCCCATGACCCAGTCCAAAACACTTGTCCCCAGCTTGACACTTTGATGAGACAGTAAAGTATCAATATACAAGTTTCATTGCAGCGCACGACATGCAATGGACAAAAGGATCCGGGCCATAATGTTTTATGTCGGATCTCGCAATGTTCTCTCAAAGGACCAAGGTCTGTGATGTATAATAATGAACTTCCGGGGTAGATGAGCAAGGCTAGGATCTGGACTGGATCACTCTGCTTACATCATCGTTCCGTTGTCCAGGGTGTGCAAAAAGTTGCCCCCATGTGTGGTTAGAGGGGTCTTGTATCATTTTAGATTTGGACCGAGGTTCAGGGTATTGTTACACTGTGGTGGCTCCTTAAGGGTCCGTGATCCAAGTTAGGCGTTCTGGAATGCCACACATTGCTTCAATTTCGAACATTCTGTGTCTTTTCCTTTAGGATGCTTTTGTTCAGAAACGGTGCGCCACGTGACTGAGGAACAGTGGTTGTCGTCGTTTGAGGTTCATAGAGTCATGATTAATTGTTTTCGAGTTTCAAAATTGAAAATGTGTCATGATGAGATGCTTCGAACAGAAAGACATATTTGCCCCCATTTATAGTAGCGATTACTACAAGAAAAACACGTTTTTGCGGCGGATTCGAATCTGCCTCAAATGCAAGCGTATTTTGCGGCGGATTATAATCCATCTTAATTTGTGATGGATTTTGCGGCAGATCCATTTGCGGCGAATTCCCCCTCCCCCCCGCAATTTTTTTCGACAACACATTCACTGTAAAAAGTTATTTTTTTAATTAAAAAAGTTTGCGGTGGATATTTCTGCTAAAAATTATTAAATAAAATAGAAATTTTATTTTAAAATTTTAAAAATAAAAAACTTTGTGGCAGATTTTGTAATTGGCTAGCTATCATGAGCAATAGTTTTGATGATAACAAACGTAAAGACAAACATGAAGATGATGAGAAGACCAAGTCCAAGATCTTCAAGAATAAGCTTTAGGACTTAGGATCCTTAAAAGCCTCATTGGATATCTCATTATTTGGCATTGCAAAGAAATGTTTTCAAAATTGTTTTTCCAAAATTAAACAACCATTTTCTGGTCATTTGAAAGCATTTAAAACTGGTTTTATAACGTAGGTATTCAAATACCCTGTTAGGTATTCGAATAGAGTGTTTTTCAAGCTTATACGTTTTTGTTTTTCAAAGAGGTATTCGAATACCCCTCCAAGTATTCGAATAACTTGCTTCTATAGAAACCATGTTTTATTATAGGTATTCGAATAACCCATATGGTATTCGAATAACCTGTTTCTTCAAACCGATATTTTCTCGTGTCTTAAAAAGAGCATTCGAATACCCTTAACTCGTATTCGAATAACCCAAATTTTAATCGGTTTTTAAAGAGTTTTGGCAAGAGGCATTCGAATACCTTAATACCTCATAAGGTATTCGAATACCGTTCTCCAGAATTGGATTTCACGAAGCTTTCGAAAATGGCAAAACGGCCATAATTTCAATAATTACTTGCTTTTAATTGCTCCAACGGCTAGTTTCTTCCATTGCTCTATAAATAGAGACCTTGGGTCTCTTCTGAAAACGCCCAACCATTTTGAACTATTTGCTTGTGATTAAAACGTGATTATTTCATTTTTTCTATGCTCTTTTTGCCAAAACCTTGAGATATCCTTTAGAGAGCTCATTAGCACTTCAAGTTGTAATATCTGCTCTAAGTGAGAGTTCCTTTTTCATCTATTCTCTGATTCTGTAAAAGGGTGAGGTATCCCTTAGTGATTTTGTGAGGGTGAGGTATCCCTCTAGTAAAAGGGTGAGGTATCCCTTGTTGTTAAGAAGGTGAGGTATCCTTCAAAGGGGTGAGGTATCCCTCTAGTAAATAGGGTGAGGTATCCTCGTTATGTAAAGGTTGCAAGCACTGCTTTTTAAGCTTGTGTTGAATAGTGAAAAATCTCGAACTGTGTTTCGGGGACTGGACGTAGGCCACAAGTGGTTGGTGGTCGAACCAGGATAAATATTGTGCCTGCTCTTTTACCCTTAATCTTTTATTTCTTATGCACTTTATTTATTCTTGTAATTTAATTATTAACTGTCCTTCTTATCTTCATCTCATTCTCGACTTTTAATAATTAAATTTAGTATAATTTATTTGTTTAAGGCTTTTGCGAAAAATCCTTAATTACTCAATTCACCCCCCCTCTTGAGTACTGAAGCCACTTGGGTAACAAGTGGTATCAGAGCTAGACTCTTGTATAAAGAGCTTAGCCGCTTCAAGAGTACATGGCTTCATCAAATGTTTTATCAGAAGCAACTTCCATAAATCGACCACCCTTTTTCAATGGGGATGGTTATGCATATTGGAAGGAAAGAATGAAAATATTTATAGAGGCTATTGATCTAGATGTGTGGGATGCTGTCGAAAATGGCACATTTATACCTACACGCGTTGTCAATGGTGTAAAAACCGAGACACCTAGAAGTGATTGGTCTGATATAGATAAAAAAAAAAGTTCAATATAATTTAAAAGCCAAAAATATTATTACTACTGCTTTGGGGTATGATGAATTTTTTAGAATTTCAAATTGCAAAACTGCTAAAGAAATGTGGGACACTTTACAAGTTACCCATGAGGGTACTAGTGAGGTAAAGAGGTCGAGAATCAATTCTCTAACTCGCGAATATGAATTGTTTAAGATGAACCAAGGAGAAAGCATTCAAGAAATGCAAAAGAGGTTCACCCACATTGTTAATCATCTTGCATCATTAGGAAAGAATTTTACTAACGAAGATTTGATTAACAAAGTTTTGAGATGTCTTAGCAGGATTTGGCAACCCAAAGTAACAGCTATTGCAGAATCAAGAGACTTATCAACAATGTCTCTAGCCACCCTATTCGGAAAGCTTCAAGAACATGAGCTGGAACTAAATAGGCTCAATCAAAGTGAAGAGCATGATAAAAAGAAGAAGGGAATTGCACTCAAAGCCACCTCTTCCATACTTGAAGATGATGATGAAGGTGGTAAAGAGGATGCTGAAAATTTTGAACTAAGTGAGGAGAATCTTAGTCTCCTTGTGAGAAAATTCGGAAGATTCCTAAAGAAAAAGGGATTTCAAAGAAGACCATCCCTTCCTCAAAAGAAGGCATATCACAAAGGAGAAGGATCCTCCACTCCTCCAAAATGCTACGAATGTGGAGAATTGGGACACATAAAGATGGAGTGCCCAACCTATCAAAGGAAAGTGGAGAAGTATGAGAAAAGGCACTCAAGGGAAAAGAAAGAAAGAAGAGCCTACATAGCATGGGATGACAACGACATGGACTCCACTGATAGCTCAGATAGCGAAGAAGCTCAACTTTGTCTCATGGCCAAAGGAGAAGAAGAAGAAAGCGAAAATGAGGTAAGTTCTAACTCTACTTTACTCCCTTCTGATGATGAGTTACAAGATGCCTTTGAAGAATTGCATGACGAAACTTTAAAACTCACAAAACAAATTTCTTCTTCTAAGAAAAAAATCTCTTCTTTAGAAAATCAAATTCTTATTTTAAATAAAGAGATTGAAGAATTAAAAATTGAAAATGAAACTTTGGGAATTATTGATGCATGCTCATCTCATCCCTCACATGCTTCTACTTCGTATTCTTGTTCTTCATGTCATTTGCTTGAAAATGAAATTGAAAATTTAAAGAACACCCTTGCCAAATTCACATATGGAAGAGATAATTTAAATATTTTATTAGGAAAACAAAGGGTTGTTTTTCAAAAAGCTGGAATAGGATATAACCCGAAAAATCAGCATAAATCTTATAAAAACTTCTTTGTTTATTCAAGCACTTCTTGTAGTCCTTTTATCAAATGTTTTTACTGTGGAAAGAAGGGTCACAGTGCTTCAACATGCAATGCAAGAAAGAATGTTAACACAAAAATTGGGACAAAAATGGTTTGGGTTCCAAAGGGTACATTGCCCAAAACTGACAATCAAGGACCCAAGAAAATTTGGGTACCAAAAACCAAAAATTGAATTGTGTTGCAGGTGTGCTTGATAGCCAAGAACTAACTTCGGCATTTTTGAAAGTGGTTGCTGCAAGCACAAGACTATAATAAATTCCAAGCTCTCCTTCTTGTCTCTATCAGGCTTGGACTTGCATTCATATGAGTATTTCCATCAAAAGGTAAGTTTTCTTATCTCAAATATGCCTTCTGGATGCAAAATATATGCTTTTATGTTTGAGTTATTCGAATACCTCCCTGTGGTATTCGAATACCATTGCATCTGTACGTGAAAATACATGTTTTTCTGATAGGTCTATTCGAATACCCTCCCATGGTATTCGAATACCATACATCAGTACAGAGTTCTTGTGGTTTTATTAGCTGGGGCATTCGAATACCCAAATGTGTATTCGAATAACCTGAAACATCTTTATCAGTACTTGTCACATGCTATCTGGAGTATTCGAATACCTTCCAAGGCATTCGAATACTTGCTCTTTCAGGAGCTTATAAAATGTGATGGGTATTCGAATACGGCAAGAGGTATTCGAATACCACATAACTGAAAGCAAGTTTTACGACGTGTTCTTTGTTTCGTTTCTGTTTCCTTTTCTTGCATATGCAATGCAAATAACATGCTTTTAATCTTATTTCATCAAGCCTTCATTTATGCCTTATACGAAAATCACATGATGGTCTTACATGCATATTTTTGCTTGCTCTTTCACCTTATCGTTCTCTAGAATATGCGGCACATTTAAATCCTTTGTAAGGTAAATGTTTAAGGTAAATGTAATTGGCTATTGTTTTGATATACGAACAAGTGCAATAAGTGGTATATGAAATATTTAATATCTATGTTTTTATTGACATATGTCAGATTTATAAGAATTTGTTAACAAGTGGTAAATGCTTAGAACATCTTGACAAGTGATATCAAACAAGTGGTAAATGCTTTACATTTTGACAACAAGTGATATCAAAGTGGTATGAACATAATAACAAGTAATAACAAATGATAACAAATGATATCAAACAAGTGATTTCTTGGCCAAATTAATCGATAAATATATTTTTGCCCTTGAGAATCATTTGCTGCTTTTGCCTCATTGTTTTAAATGCTTATTGGCTTATGAGTTTGACTAACCCCTATGGATCCAACATTAATGGATACCAATGAAAGCACTCTGAATTTTGTTGTAGGGAGAACACTACCTCAAGCATAAATTTAAATGGACAAAATTCATTCAACTTGAGAACATGCATATATTGTTTTAATATGATAAAAAGGGGAGAAAAATACTTGCCCCATCTTTTTGATCATGACAAAAAGGGGAGAATGGCATCAAATGTATAAAAGGGGGAGAACAAGTTTAAATGTCTTTGTTTGAGAAAAGTCAGGGAGAAAAAATCAAAACAAAAATAGAAATTGAATTCCAAAAGTAAGGGGGAGCTGCTGTGCATATCTCTGATGTAAATCACCTCTTATGAAAAAGAGGGGGAGTAAGTATCTCTAAACAATCTTTGTGAATTCCAATTTCTATGAACTAATGCTTTTCTCAATGATAGTTTGTCATCATCAAAAAGGGGGAGAATGTAATTGGCTAGCTATCATGAGCAATAGTTTTGATGATAACAAACGTAAAGACAAACATGAAGATGATGAGAAGACCAAGTCCAAGATCTTCAAGAATAAGCTTTAGGACTTAGGATCCTTGTAAAAGCCTCATTGGATATCTCATTATTTGGCATTGCAAAGAAATGTTTTCAAAATTATTTTTCCAAAATTAAACAACCATTTTCTGGTCATTTGAAAGCATTTAAAACTGGTTTTATAACAGAGGTATTCGAATACCCTGTTAGGTATTCGAATAGAGTGTTTTCAAGCTTATACGTTTTGTTTTTCAAAGAGGTATTCAATACCCCTCCAAGTATTCGAATAACTTGCTTCTATAGAAACCATGTTTTATTATAGGTATTCGAATAACCCATATGGTATTCGAATAACCTGTTTCGAAACTGATATTTTCTGCTGTGCCAAAACAGAGGCATTCGAATACCCTTAACTGGTATTCGAATAACCCAGCCTTAATCAGTTTTTTAAAAGAGTTTTGGCAAGAGGCATTCGAATACCTCATAAGGTATTCGAATACTGGTTCTCCAATGGATTTCACGAAGCTTTCGAAAATGGCAGCAACGGCATAATTTCTATAATTACTTGCTTTTAATTGCTCCAACGGCTAGTTTCTTCCATTGCTCTATAAATAGAGACCTTGGGTCTCTTCTGAAAAGGCCCAACCATTTTTGAACTATTTGCTTGTGATTAAAACGTGATTATTTCATTTTTTCTATGCTCTTTTTGCCAAAACCTTGAGATATCCTTTAGAGAGCTCATTAGCACTTCAAGTTGTAATATCTGCTCTAAGTGAGAGTTCTTTTTCATCTATTCTCTGATTCAGTAAAAGGGTGAGGTATCCCTTAGTGATTTTGTGAGGGTGAGGTATCCCTCTAGTAAAAGGGTGAGGTATCCTTGTTGTTAAGAAGGTGAGGTATCCTTCAAAGGGGGTGAGGTATCCCTCTAAGTAAATAGGGTGAGGTATCCTGTTATGTAAAGGTTGCAAGCACTGTTTTAAGCTTGTGTTGAATAGTGAAAAATCTCGAACTGTGTTTCGGGGACTGGACGTAGGCCACAAGTGGTTGGTGGTCGAACCAGGATAAATATTGTGCCTGCTTTTCTACCCTTAATCCTTTATTTCTTATGCACTTTATTTATTCTTGTAATTTAATTATTAACTGTTCTTCTTATCTTCATCTCATTCTCGACTTTTAATAATTAAATTTAGTATAATTTATTTGTTTAAGGCTTTTCAACAAAAATCCTTAATTACTCAATTCACCCCCCCTCTTGAGTACTGAAGCCACTTGGGTAACAGATTTTTCTCCATTAAATAAAAAAAAATTATAATTTAAAAAAATTAAAATATAAAAAATAAAAAAATATTTGCGGCGTAAATATCCGCCACAAATTCTTTCTCAATTCAAAATTTTAAAAATTTTGCGACGAAAAAATCTGTCGCAAATCCCAACTTTTCTGACAACACATTGACCGTATTTTTGTTTTTAATAAAAAAAGGTTTACAGCAGATATTTTCACCACAAAATCTGTCGCAAAAATTAAAAAAATGTCATATACATGTTGGCTGCTTTTTTTTGAAAAAAATAAAGGTTTTTTTAAAAAATAAAGTATCCGACCTTGAATAGATAGTCAAAGGCCTTATCCCACCATTTCTTTGCTCTCATACCATTTCTTTGCTCTCCCACCATCATTTCTTTCCATTCCCACCATTTCACCCATACCGCTCACCTCATTGCCTCTACCGCAGCACCTCATCGCCCCTGCAACCGGATTGCGTCACCTATGCCGCACCACTCCTCCCTCGCGCCGCTCCTTATGAACCGCACTGCACATCGCAACTCCACCTCACACCACCATGTCACCCAAACCGAAGCCAAAACTACCCAAAAACCCGGTCATCTCTAGTTCGAATATTCTCACATTTTCCCTTTTTGGTTTTGGCTTTCTTTAATTTTGCAAGAAAATAAATTAAAAATATTGTTAATTTGTGTGAAAATGGCACACACAATTCAAATTTTTTCTACAATATTGTAGTCACCAGAGCTTTTTTTTTAAAAAAAATTAGCAGCGAAGAAATCCGCTGCAACACCTCAACTTCGGCACCGGATGCCGGCGTATTGCCGAAGAGATTTGTGGCTGCTTTTCGATAGAAACTAAATCCGCTACAAACTATATTGCAATGACTGTTTTTGCAGCAGTCATGAATCTGTAACAAATTTTTGATTTGCGATGGATTTTACCCATTTTGCGGCAGATTCATCCTTTGCAAATTTTAAGTTTTCTTGTAATAGGGGCGAGGTTTGGCCCTTCCCACTCTTCGCTTATTCGTACACTCCAGATTTCTTTCTCTCCCTACTTAGGCGATTTTTGGCACCTTGGTGGTTGTCGTTGGTGACTCAAGGCTTTCTCAGTGAGGCGTTTTCAGCATTTCCTCCATTTTTCAAAGACATTTTACAAGAAATTCATGATTTAGCGATGAAAATTTGCGAGGGAAGATTTCTCTCGCTAATTGTGAGGGATTAGCTAGGGAAAACTAATCCCTCACTAAATTTCAAAACTAAATTCAAGGGAAAAACAACGAGTGAATAGCAATGGAATTACGAGGGATAATTTCTCTAGCTAAAAAAAATTCCCTCACTAAATATATTAGGGAAGGAAAGTCCCTCGCTAATGTAAGTAAATTTTTTGCGAGGAAATTCTCTCGCATATCTCTCACAAAATATGGTAAAAATTTAAATTTTAATAAAAACTTAGTAAATAAAGAGTAAAAACCTAGGCTGATTCTAACCCACGACCTTCCCAACCACAATAACACCTTCCCTTCTTTTCAGCACCCACTGCCTTCCCCTCCACCACCCACGCCTTTCCCCTCCTTCTGAGCACTACAATGATGCGACGACGAGCAACACAACAACAAGCTACGTGATGACGAGCTACGTGACTGACGAGTGATAACCCTGCAAGTAAGCCTTTGGGTATCTACTCTATTTGAATATCTCTTTCTATAATCTCTCTTTTTCACTGCATATCTTAACAATGGCGGAACCACAATCGTTGCCACTAACATCAAAGTACATTTCCCTTCAAGAACTCAACAAACACAACAAGCAAGGAGATCTATGGATCTTCATACATGGCAAGACGTCACCGATGCTTTCGCCGCCTTCCACCCTAAAACCACTTATCAAAACCTCGACTCCTTCTTCACCGGTTGTTACCTCAAAGACTACACCATCTCCGAGGTTTCCAAAGATTACAGGAAGCTCTTGTCCAAGTTTTCCAAAATGGGGCTATTTGAAGAGAAGGGGCATGATGCGTTCTTTATTCTTTTGTTCATTTTGTTTTTTGTTTTGTGTCAGTGTTTACGGTGTCTTGTGTTGTGGGAGCACATGGGTGCACGTGACTTGTGGTGGGTTGATAAGGTTCTTGTGAATTTAGAGTGGGTGGATTGGACATAATTCTGGGCACTACCATATCATAATGAATTAGGGTGGTGTGGTGTGGATTGTGAATTAAAATTGAGATTAAAAACAGTTGTCAAGTCCCACCAAAATTATAGAAACCTTGCAACAAGTTGTAGTTAGCACGGGTCGATCCACAGAGAACTAACTCAATTGACACTATTGAGTGAATCCTAATTTAAACTCTAAATGACAATGAACAGTAAAAAGGAGTTTTGTTAATTCAAACTAAAATAGAAACCAAAGATAAAACAATAGTAAAGTAAATACGATTTGAATTTCTAATTTGATGATAATGGTTAAGAGATAGAATCCACTACTAGGTTTATATGATTATGTGAATCCACATATCCTTTATCCTAATATGGTTAATTATGTTTTTATGCAATTGCGAGATTAATCTCTGTTTTCCTTAGGTGATGGTTAATTTAGCAACTGCTCAAACTAACTCTAATCACTAGTTAGCTATAAAGCAACCGCTCTTATATCTATCCAATAATTGCATTAATAAATAGAAAACCAATCACGCTAAGATTCAATCATACACCAGGATTAAATTGCTTATATCATATGTTCCACTAGTTCTACCACCGCAACAGTGCATAGTAATCCTAGTTTTACCACTTTTGAAATTGGCAAGATTATAAAATACCTTTATATTGAATTGAGATCAGAAACATATGAATAAAAATACAATTGTATTGAAATAAAAAAATATGCAGAATTCACATAACCAAAACTAGAGTTTCATCCTCCCTTAACCAAATAAGAAGTTTAGTCATACATGGCAAATTCAAAATCAAAAGAAAAACGAAATAGAAACATAATCAAGAATGAAAGAACGAAAGAAAATAGAAGATCAAACTGGTTTCCAATGAATGAGGTTGATCAATCTCTGATTGCTCCAACCTGAGTTTCCAACCTTTGATCACATCTCTCTCTTTCTTATTCTTTGAATCATCTTCTGTTCTCTGACGGTTTTTAGTTTTTAGAACTCTCCTAGGAACCTTAGGCAATTCCTATTTATAACTTTGGATCCATAATTTTGCATCAAAAATCGAATTTTAGTTTCTTATTCGCAGACACGGGTTGTGTCATTTGACACGGCCTACCCCGTGTCTGACTTTACTATGACAAAATCAGGTAAGTTGGAACTCCGAGAAGAGCACAGCATACCCTGTGTCTGATGACATAGGCCGTGTTGTCGAATTGACCCAGTACTGAACCCTCCTTAAGGTACCAGAAAAATACACGGCCTACTCCGTATCATATGACACGGGTCGTTTTGTTGGTCAAAGCTCAAAACTGGATCCCCTTGTCATGATAGAAACGTACATGGCCTACCCCGTGTCAGATGACACGGGCCGTGTTGGGTAGACTCAGGACTGGACTTAATCTTGTGGTACCAGAGAAGTACACGACCTACCCTGTGTCATATGACATGAGCCGTGTCACTTACTTTCTTTAACTTGAACCCTGATTCTTCACAGATGCCCTTCCTTCTTTGCTTCTGGATGTATTATTGATCTTCTTAAGTCTTCAGCTCTCTCCTTAGATGGACATTAAGCTTGGCTTGATGCTAATTGACTCAAACACTCAAAAACCTCCTGAAAAGCATAATTCAGTTATAAGCATCTATAACCACATTTAAGCATAGTTTCACAATAAATATCTAATTAAGCTCTATATCGGAAATTTAGCTAAATGTTATTAATTGAGTACTTATGGAGTTCAATTAGATCAAATATAAGGCATTCAAAATACTGAAATTATTAACAGATCATAGGGTTTGAACTGGTTCGTTCAAATCCTCTCTAGGAACTGCCTTGCTGGGATCAAGATTGTGTGGTGGAAGTGGAACCACAATGCTCACCACATTGCTTGTAACAACCTTGACTTTGTCCTTGATCTTCAGCACTTGCCATTCTTTGAGGTCTCTTCCAGGTTCTTCAATTCACTCACTTCTTCTTTCTATGAGAGGAAGATGAACTTTGATTCTTTTTCCATTTTTCATTTCCGCTCTGCAATTCTGAAATTGATTATCTTATTAGTTTTGATTCATTATGATTTCTTTTCATTATTATATAAATTTATGGTCTTGGGGCTTTTTCAAAAGATACTTTACTTGCTTGGTATCTCAGTGAAAATGTCTTTTTTTTTATATTAGTGTAGCTTGATCACTTTTTGCTTTGTATATTGTTCACCAAAATAAGTTGTCAAGGATTTTGCTTCTTTAAATTATGGACTCTATACATTAGGTAATTGGAAATCATTGAGTTTTCTAGGTATTGAACTGGCATTGATACTTTAACTCAAACTTATGGTTAGAATACTTCCTTGGGGGGTGGGGGTTGTGGAAAGAACAATTGTTGGATTAATTGATTGAATGGATAATTTAGTTATAGATGATATTATTTCCTTTGTAAAATGAAACCTTAATATCATAAGGAATTTCTTCTTTTAGGCTGATGACTTGATTATTTGTCTTTTTAATATGAATATTTTTAAATTTATGATAAGTTGATCAGTTATATGGTGTGTCATCAAGGGTGGGAAGTGATGAAATTGGAATTTCTGAGAAGTCGCTTGTCTATTGTTGTGTTCCACTCTAAATCTAACGAATAAATTTTTTCATCACTTATCTTTGTTTAATACTGTTCATTATTTTTTTTTTCTTGAACTTGTTTGTATTTGTGCATTCAATATCTTTTGTAAGAGAGATGTAAGAGAGCAAGCGTACAGAATGTGATTACAGAGACATAAAAATATTCTAGCACTTTCCTTAAGTTAGAAACCAAATCTGACTGATCATGAATGCATGACAATGAAAAATTGTAGACAAGTTATTCTACAGTAATTTCTTTTTTGATAAAAACGAAATGTGCAGTTATTGTTCTTCTATATGGTGCGAATGTAAGGTGGTTGGGGAGAAGTCTATCATGGATCACTTCTTTTTTCAATCTGACAGTATTTATATGTAAATCTGAGTGTATGAAAAAATTATCAGTTAAAATCTATAAGTTACTTATATGTACAGTTATTTGTACAAAAAAGAAAAAAATGATTTGGCTAATTTTTGTGCGAATCTGAGTGCTACTAGTTAAAATCTGTAAAAATTTAAATTTTAATCTGGACTATTGATTTATTTTAATAATAAAGCTTAAACATTAATGGTCCATCTATGGACCTCTTCTTAAGAGGTCCATATTAGAATTTTTCGATAGTTGGAATACAAAAAAATGTTGAGTTGGCTCCCATCCAGACTTAAAAAAAGCGGGCCGTGGCAAAATTACAAGAAAACTGTGGCTAAAATACGTTAGCCACGGTTACTAACACTGTGGCTAATCACGGCATCGCCCCAATTTTAGCCACGATTTTTCCAACCATGGTAGCATTAATTTAGTTATTGTTAGGTTCTTAATTTGCCATGTTTGTGACCGTAGATAATCATTATAGAAGAAATGGAAAAAATCTAAAGATAGCCACGGTTCAACCGTGGCTAATGTTATCTTTTTTTAAAAAAATAATTTGTTGATATTTTTCATAATTTACCTAATATCAATTCATATTTAGAAAGTCAAATGCAATATTAAAAGTCAAAACATTAGCTAATAATAGTCAGCCTCCCATCTTCATGCCTTAATTAATCAACTCTTTCCATTTCAGACCGATGAACCATCCTTCTCATACAGGAAGCCACCATAACACATTCCTATGGTAATCATTATAAGTTCCATAGGCATAACACTAATTCAATATGCTTGAGGTAATGTCCCATAAGAAAATGACCCAGAACCAACAGAGAACGTAATGAAGTTTCTGATCAGTTATGTTCTGAAATGGATTCAGAAGGTACCTGAGATAGGCATGTGTATGATGGTTTCCTCCTCGTGCAGCTGCTGCCAAGTATATTGAACCAGGGGATGGGTACCTGCAAAGGGACTCTAACACTCAAGTTAGGCAGTGCACAAGTTGGGTTTATGTAATGGAACAACAGATACCTTATTAGGTTAACTTGACCTGGTATATGTAGAGCATGACTGGAATCCTCATGCAATCTGTATAGGACGAAGGTACATTGGGATCGTGCCTTGGTAGAGGTCTCAGTCCACTATCGTTGAAATCCGTCTCTGACCTGTCAGGACTGTCCTATGGTCGTTGAGGTTCGTCTCTGACCTGTCAAGGCTGTATCCTTAGTGGACAATCCTTATTGTAGGTAGTTATGGTCCCCACATATAAGGTTGTGGTTGCCACTTGTGAGAATCTACGTGGGTCCAACGATCGTTATAGTCTGATGCCATGGTCCGAGGTCATAAGGCCTAGGCCGGGATGTTGATGGCGGAGTCCGGTGGTTCGTGTGTCAGGTCAATCCTTCCGGATGAGATCCCGAACCACAGACCAGAACAGTTGCCCCTAACTTGGCACTTGGACAAGTCCTAAGTGTCAAGGTATAGGATCATTAGGCTCGCAATGAACTACGCCCTAGCTTTAAAGCTAAGTTTCGCAGTGTCTCGTATTGAGATCGAGGTCCATCATTGAGTATGGGGTACCCTGGAGGTCAGGATGTGGTTGGAGACCGAGGTAGGTCTTTGCCTACATCACCATTCCTTGTTCCAAATTTTTCCTCCTGTTGCTCCCGAGTGTGGTTCATGGGGTCTTTTAATTTGCAACAGTGTCCTTTGTTGGTCTTGGATTCTTTGGAAACTATTGCTCTGATTTCCTCAAGAATTGAGGAGCTTTTAATGGGGAACGTCAACTTTGCGCAGTTTCTAACCATCCGTTGCTCTTGTAGGCAATGAGAATGGGAGAACATTAAATGCATATTTTATGGTTTGACCGGCTCTTCCTTCCTAGGGACTAATTGGAGTGTTTCGTTCTCTTTATAAATAAGGGATGTTTGCGTTCGACTTTGGCATTCCCTTTTTCTTTTCTGCGTCTCCATTCGGAAGTGACTTCTCCTAGAGAAATGGTTCCTCCTTTCCATGTGCACTTCTGGATAGTTTTGTCTCTTATGGGGGTTTTCTTCTTGTTCTTCCCCAAATTTCTAAAGCTTTGTTATGTCTTCGTAAACCGTTCTTCTACTAGATATCTCACTTTCTCAACATAATTATGGCAGATGTCTCACTTTCCTAGCGTACGAGGGTGTATTTGATCTATGCTCTGTCGTTGGGGAGGCTCGTGATATCTGTCTTGTTGAACGAAGGCAATTGGAGAAATAGAGCCCAAGGTGGCTTTCCTTGCCAGCAAATCCTCTAAGAGCATTTGGCTATATAAGAGGAACTATTGGGACTGCTCTATGGTTTGAAGTGGCTTAGGATGATCATGGTTCCGGTGGAATGATCTTCCCATGAAAAACTGTGCCCCGTCTAACAAAGGAAAGTGTACCCCGATCTCTACTATCCTGGCAAAGGAGGCAGTGAAGAATGTGGCAGAGCCCCGGGGTTCGGCAGCAGTGTTCTGTTCCTGATTGCGAAGTCAATCCACTTTTTTAAGAGGCTGCTTCACGGGGAGGAGACCGGTGCTGGTTCTGGAAGAAATGTGGATGCGACATGGCCGAGGATGCTGGTGGTGTTCTCTTCTTTCTCTAGGCTACTCTTTGTTTATAAATTCCATGTCTCAAATGTTTCTACTTCCCTCTCTTTTTGATGTAAGATGATGTATAGAATGAGAAATTAATAAAAAAAATTCTTTTGCTTTGAATTTTTGTGTCTTCTATTTTTCTCTCTTCTGTTGGTCATGGTATTGATATTATACCGGGGTGAGTCCAACGCTCACCTTGACAACCCGATATGTTAAGTTGCCCCCAACTTGGTACTTAGTCGAGACCGACAAAGTGCCAAGTTTAAATATTTGGATCTGGGGTCTTTGTATCTTAGGGAAACTTTCTCGGGGTAGTCTAGCTACTGGGGTATGAACCAGTTTTTCGAGCTCTTGGACCGTGAGGTTGCGTGTCTCTTAGTCGAATGGATAATTGTCCTCTCGACTGTCATGACGGCTACATGGGCCGCGTGGCACGCTTGGGTTGAGTGGACGTGTATAGTGCTTTGAGCACCATGATGAATATTTTTTCAAATCTGAAGTGCTCGGATGGAATTGCCCCCTAACTGTAACTCCTATAAATAGGGTTTTAGCCTTTTTGTTTCATTTCGTTGATTTTCATTAAAACTGGTAGTCTAAGGTGATTTTCGATGAGCGTTGCAATGGTGCGAAGCGGTTCTAGAAATTTTGGACTTCCCAGAGCTTGATTTCTTCCTTCTACTTCTATTTTCTTCAAGGTATTTTCTTTTTCTTGACTTTGATTCTGTTTATTTTCGTTTCGTGAATGGTTACACACCCTTTCTTTACTGCTAACGAGGGTGGGGAAAACTGTGTCCCCTATCTTCTAATGGTGTTACCCTACAGAGCACCTCCTTCATCGCACTGTGTGCTACAGAGGTATCCTTCCGAAGTTTTAACCTTGGTAGGTGCGAAAGCCAGTGCATGGGTGCATTCAGTCTTCTTTTGTTCGCCCATTGCCATGTTTGGATCTTTGAACTTGACTGGTTCTGACACTGCGCCTCTGTGTGTCTTCTAGGGATTCAAATGGCCAGAAGGAGAGCACTCGTTCTTGAAGTGCCTGCCTCGGTTCTAGAGGCTCGAGAACCGAAGAATCAAGAGGTCAAGGAAGAGGTGATTCGTATTCGCCGTGGTCCAAGATTGTCTTACCCCTGGGTCGCGGATGATGCCTTTGATAGGATCTCTCGCTATGAGTCTGGGGCGGAGTTGGATAGACTAATAGAATATTTGGAACTTACCGAGGAAGGAGCCTGTGATGACGAGTTTCTAATTGTGTCCCCGGGGAGAGAACGGGTGTGTTCAACCCATCAAGCGGGGGAACACTTCATGTTTTTCTATGAGGACTTTTCCATGAGGTTTGGGCTTCGCCTCCCCCTCAACAACTTCCACATTACTGTCATCTGGACTCTTAATGTTGTCCCCAGTCAAATCCACCCCAATGGTTGGGTAAATATCCTAGATTTCGAGAGAATATGTCGGTTGTTGGGGTTGCGATACTCCGATGGGGCATTTTCACATGAGGTATTCCGTTCATGGTGCTCGCGCCAGTCAACAATCTTAGCTGTTGGTGCGATCTCGGCAAGGAAGAACGGTCTTCTTTCCATGCTTGGAAAGTTACAAGGACTTCAAGGAAAAGTTTTTTAAGTTAATGACGGCTGGCGGTACTCGTTCTTTCTGGTTGGGGAGCGACGAGGAGCCAACATTTAGCCTATACTGGAATCCAACGGCATGGAGCATCCCCCCAATCATTCAAGAGGGAGATCGGCTACCTGAATAACGAGGAGATTGAGTGTGTTAATTTCTTCCAAATATGGGTTGGCGAGGTCGGTAAAATCCGGCCTAAAGATATATTGGATGTCATGGATGATGTAGAGCTTTAGGTTGTGCTAGGTAGTATAGGTCGTTGTTCATACTTATTTTATTTTCTTTTGCCGTTATATGGATCTAATTGTCTATGTTGATTTTTCAGAGAGCTTGACTGAGATGTCTCAGGATGAAAATGTGTTGGCTATTCTTAAAGCTTTGAAGGCCAGAAGTGAATCGGGGCTGTCAGACTTCACCGTTAATGTTACGCCAGTCTCATCACCCTGTACGACTGAGGTCCCAATCGCGGAGAGGGAACCGATCCATGAGGAGGATTCCCCCCGGTGTTTGCGAGGCGTAAGAGTAAAGCGACTGGTGAGGGTCAGTCAGACGACCAGGGTAAAAGGGTCACGGTTGAAGAAGACGCCAATCCAAGTAACGGCAAGCCAATCAATCTATACCGCGAGGATCTGGATCCCCGTGATTTCATCGACTTCCAGCACCTAGATGAAGGAGTTGAAGCTCATCTAGCCCTGCGTGGCAAGAAGGATATCTTCTCCTGGTTCCTAACTTTAAGGCTTCGTCTTGCCTTGGAGACTCGGTATTTGGAGCATATGGTTGAAGACCATGAGCAGAAGTTGATAGAGCGAGGTGAAAACTAAGCTCTTAAAGCAAAGGAAAAGGCTGTAAAGGCCAAAAACGATGCTGAGGCCAGAGCACGTGAGCTGGAGAGTGAAGTGCCCGCCTTGAAGAATGCGGCGAAGGAAAATAAGGCCAACTTGACAGAGGTCAAAAGGTGTGTGGCCGACTTGAAAGCTGAGAATGAATATCTTCGGGCCGTGAACAAATGACTTGATGCCAAAGTTACCTCTTTGCTAGGCGATGTCGGGCAACTTATTACTGTTTGCACGGACATCAAGGAGGAGCAGTTCCAAAATGCCATCAACCAAGTTCAACTCTTCAATCCTGGGGTTGATCTGGTTCTGAATTCCATGGACTCCAGGAAGGTAGTCCGAGATGGTCGTCTCGTGCTTCCTCGTCTCGTTGTTGAGGGTCCAATTATTGAAGGCTCTTCCGCCGAGGTCCGCGGTCCAGATCCCGCCAGGGATTAATTCTGATTTTTATTCTTACCCCCTGCGTAAGGTTTTATTTTTTGTATGGACAATAGTGCTACTCCGATTTTTGGGGTTTTAATCAAATTGGTTTTGTTGCATCCCTTCGTGTTGTTTTGCCTTTGTGAATTTGATGAGGAAAGATCGCAGTTCGGGTCCAATGCCCATTACCGTTGAGCGCTTTATGGTTCCCTTTAGGACTTCATGTGATAAAAAATTTAGAAACCTTGGCTTAGGATCCGATGTCCAAAGTGGATTGGCATTTGGGATCCGTGCCTAAGGTAAGAAACCTTGTCCGAGGTCCATTACCATATGCTTTGGTATTCAGGATGCCTCATGACTTTGATATAAAAACCTTGTCCGAGGTCCATTACTAATCATTTTGGTATTTAGGATGTCACATGACTTTGGTTTGAGACTGGTCCTTACCAGGGTCTTTCGTGCTTATGGTTTGGTGTAAGAATTTTTTCAAGTCGGGATTTTTCTATTGCACGACCTATCTAGCACAAGACAACTTCACGGTTGGTACCATGGCATCTTGGGACGTCGTGGCGGGTCTTTGAAAATTTCGTTCAACAAAATGCACTAACTCCGGGATGCTTGTTTCATTAAATATCTTGAAGGACTATAGTCCATATAACAATTGAGGCAGATCAAACATAAAGTAAACTAGGAAACTAGGCTTTAAAAGGCACTTAGCTATAGTACTTTTTAAGTTTGTCTGTATTCCAAAAATTTTTCACTGGTTTGCCCGTCAATATCTCTAGAGTATAAGCTCCTTTACCGGTACTGATTACGACATGGTAGGGGTCTTCTCAGTTAGGGGCTAATTTCCCTTAGGAGGCATTCCTTTCATCGATGTCAGCCCTGCGGAGTACTAGATCGCCTGGCTGGGACCTTCTAGGAATGACCTTCAGGTTGTACCTGACTGTCGTTCTTTGCTTGATCACAGCATCGCGAATGTGTACGATGCACCTTCTCTCTTCCAACAGATCCAAGTCTTCCCTGATCAGTCCGAGGTTGTTATTAGGTAAAAAGTTCTAGAGACGCCAGCTCGGTTTCCCTATATCTACCGGGATCATTGCTTGATATTCATAGGTTAGCTTGAATGGGGTTTCACTTGTTGTGAAGTGAGAAATGGTTCGGTAGGCCCAAAGGACGTGGTCTAACTGCTCAGCCCAATTTCCTTTGGCTTCATCCAGTTTTCTCTTTATCCCCCTTATGATAACACGGTTTGCTGCCTCAGCTTGCTCATTTGTACAGGGGTTTTCTACAGCACTGCAGTGGTGTTTTATCTTCAACCCATCGAGTAGTTCTTCGAACCCCTTGTCTTTCAACTGCATTCCATTATCGGTCACGATTAATTATTGGACCCCGAATCTGGTAATAATGTGGCGCCAAGTGAACCTTTGAATCCGGACCAAGGTGATGGTGACCAAGAGCTCTGTTTTTATCTACTTGGTAAAGTAGTTCATGGCTACAACCAAAAACTTTAGCTGTCTGGGAGCTTGAGGGAAAGGTCCCAAGATATTCATGCCCTATTGATAGAATGGCCAGGGTATAGATGTTGTGGACAGTTCTTCTGGCGGGGCGTGGTAGTGGTCAAAATGCTATTGGCATTTGTCACATATTTAGACATGTACAAGGGAGTCTGCCTCCATTGTGGGCCAGTAGTAGCCTACAATGAGTGCCTTTAATGGTAGAGCTTTACCTCCTAGATGGTGCCCACAACTTTCTTCGTGGACTTTAGCCAAGATGTATTCGGCTTCTTTTGGCGCGAGGCATTTGAGGAGGGGTGAAGAAAATCCACGTTGGTATAATTGCCCATCGAAGATGGTGTACCTGACCGCAACTTTCTTTAACTTAGCAGCTTCCTTTGAATCTTCGGGGAAGCTATTGGACTATAAGTATTCTAATAGTGGCGTGATCCAGGTACGTTCTTGCCTATCGACCTGGAAGATAGCTATGTCGAAGACTGCGGGGTGCGAGAGGGTTTCCTGGATCACTAAACTGTTGTTGCCTGGGGTGTTGGAGTTTTGTTCCTGGGGTATATGCTCCACTTTGACTAGCTGGAAGTTTGTGAGGAGTTCTTGCACTCTCCTTAGGTATTTCTGCAGGAAGGGCTCTTAGGCCTGATATTCACCTCGGATCTGGGAGGTCACAAGCTGGGAGTCACTACAAAGTCGAATCTTTACGGCCCTAAAGTCTCTGACCATTGCTAGTCGAGCAATGCATGCTTCATATTCTGTCTGGTTGTTCGAGGTGGGAAATTCGAATCTTAGTGAATTCTCGACAGTCACCCCTTCGGAGTTTTCCAAGATTACCCTGACGCTGCTTCCTTTTGGGTTTGAGGACCTATCAACGAACATTGTCCAGGATATCTCCTCAGTATAACTGGAGTCTGAAGTGAGTTTGACTAGGAAACCCGTGCCTTGATTGCTACTCTAGGTTCGTAGGCTATCCCGAACTCAGAAAGCTCAATGGACCAGACAATCATCCTCCCTGTTAAGTCCGGTTTATGTAGTATTTCTCAGATAGGTTGATTTGTCCTTACCACCACGGGATGACACTAAAAGTATTGCCTTAGTCTCCTGGCTATGATGATGAGTGCAAAAGCGACCTTCTCTATCTTTTAGTATCAGAGTTCAGGGCCTTGCAATACTTTGCTCACAAAATAAACCGGGTTCTGGCCTTCCGGTGTTTCTCTGATGAGTACCAAACTCAGAGCCTCCTCGTGGACGGAGAGATACACGTAAAATGTTTCACCTGACTCTGGGCTCGTAAGAATAAGGGGGATGCCAGGATGTTTTTTAGAGATGCGAAAGCATCTTCATATTCCTACGTCCACTGGAATCCTGTCCTTTTTTTCAATAGCTTGAAGAGAGGGAGGGATTTGTGAGCGGCTTTGGCTAGGAATCTGGTGAGAGCCGCAATCCGTCCAGTTAACTGTTGTACTTCTTTCACGCTCAAGGGACTATTGATGATCACATATTTTATACATTAATAAACCCTCATTTTTAGTCATTTACACACTCCATGTACTTAATTGATTAAGCCTAGTTATGTTTTGTAAGTTTGGATTCAAATTAGACTTAATTGATTTTTTTAGCATTATTTTAGTCTTACGTTGTTTCTGTATTTCGGTCATATCTTGAGTTCTAAATGTCTGATAATTATGAATTTTATCCTATAGGAAAGATAAGAGAGAGCTCTACAACTTTGATGAAGAGCTCAAAGTCTCAATCAGACATCTAGTAGAGCTAATTGGGCTTGGAAGACAGAACACGAGTTTTGTGTCTGAAACCTGAATAGTGTACAATAATCAGAGCATAATTCGAGTTTGGGCTTATAAAATGGGCTGAAAATTTGGAATCTGAAAGTTAAGAGCCATATCTACAACTTTCATGTTAAACACAAAACTTGATTCGGGCTCCTTGATAGTGATATTGGGTCTGAAAGTCAAAATAGAGGTGCTGAAACTGGGCCTGAATAGTCTATAATAATTGGGTCATATCTTGGGCTGTAGGACGAATTTTTGGGTGATTCTAGAGACATTGGAAAGCTTAGACAATTTCCTAGAACTTTCATGAAGACCACTTGGCTCAAAAACGACGGAATCAATGAGTTAAGCAATGAATGATTTCGGAGACAAAGAATCTCAATAATCCAACCACTAATTCAATAATCCAACCACCTAACCAATCATCCAACCACTCCACCCACTAATCCACCTACTCTTAATCATTCTCCTTGTCATTTTGTATCCCTACTCTTCTATAAAAGGCACTCAAGAGTTAGACACTTGGGTTAGGCTTAGTTTTAGAAGTTAAGGTTATGCTTGTTTATTGTTTTATTTTGTTGTAATTTTCTCTTGTTCTAAATTGAAGCTATGTTCATCTTTCTCTTCTTCTCTCTTTCTTTCTTCTTATCCATGAGTAACTAAATCTTCATCTTGCTTGGGTGAAAGAGTGAAGCTCTTGGTAATGAAATAAGGTTAGATTACTTTATTTCTTGTGCTTAAATGATATATTATTAAATGAACATTATATGTGTTGTATTTTGTTTCCAATCAATTTAGAAACCTTCTTTGTTAATGGAGATCTTGATTTATTATAGACAATAGGATTGACACAGTGAATGCTTGAACTTATTTACAAATGTTAGTAGATAATTAAAGGAATCATAATATGATTACATATATAATTAAACTTTGAATGTTATATTTTTCGATTGGAACCTCCGTTGTGTGTGGATTTCAATTGAGTTAAAAAGAGAAATAATCTTACCTTTAATTTATTACCAAGAGTGGATCTCCTAACCCAAGCAAGCCCTTAAATTCATTTGTGAACTTGTTTTATTACTTTTGGTGTTGTGACAAATCATTTTCGTACCTCAATTAATTTTTCTTCATCAATTCCCTGTGGATCGACCTCGGACTCCAGAGAAATTTATTACTTGAGACAACCTGCACTTGGGTTTGCATCCTTAAATCCCGCAGTCAACTATGCATATCGAGCACCACCTTGCATTTGTCGGGGTTTGCCTCAATACCGCGGTGAGTCAGCATAAACCCCAAGAATTTTTCAGCTTGGACTCCGAATGCGTAATTTTCTGGATTAGTCTCATGTCGTGTTTTCTTAACTGTGCAAATACTTCATCGAGGTACGAGATGTGTGATCCTGATGATAGGGTCTTAACTATCATATCGTTGATGTAGACCTCTAGCATTCTCCTCATTTGTTCTTGAAAGACCTTGTTCATCATTCTTTGGTAGGTAACCCCAACATTTTTCAACCTGAAAAGCATTACCTTGTAGCAGTAACTTGCCCTTTCGATGATGAAGGCTATTTTATCCTGGTCTCTGGGTACATCAAAATCTGATTGTACCCAGAGTAAACGTCCATAAAGAACAGTAGTCAGAAGCCAGATGAGCTATCAACTAGCTTGTCAACGTTTGTGAGGGGATATGAATCTTTAGGACACGCCTTGTTCAGGTCGGTGTAGTGTGTACGCCTTGTTCAAGTCGGTGTAGTGCACACACATCCTCCATTTTCTATTTGAGTTTTTTACCATGACAACATTTGCGAGCCAAGTGGTGTACGAGATCTCCCTAATGAAGCCGACATTTAGTAATTCCTTGACTTGCTCCTCAATGGCCTGTTGCCTCTCGGGCCAATTTTTCTTTCCTTCTGGGAGACCGGCTTTGCATCTCGTTTAATAGATAAACAATGGCAGATAAAAGTGGGGTCGATCCCAGGTATGTCAGCGGATGTCCAGGCAAAAAGATCCTTATTTTTCTGTAAGAGCTCTACCAACTGGATCTTCTCCTGCTCTTCGAGGTTTGCTCCTATCTTGGTGACTTGGTTGGGTTTATCACCTACCTAGAGCGGGATCAATTCTCCTTTAGGCTGGGGTCTTGTGCCTCAGATTTCCTCACGGACATCCAACTCGGTCGTCAGAATGTTAACTTAATCGCGGGCGAGGCTGGATGTTTGCGCCTTTATTTTCTTGGAAGCCCTACTAATCTTCAAGCTCTCATTATAGCACTTACAGGCTGCAATCTAGTTGCCCTTAACCGTGACCACTTCATTGTTCCTGTTGAGGAATTTCATGGCCTGATAGGCAGTAGAGATTATAGTGGCAATGCCATTTAGCGTAGGATGACCCAGGATGATGTTGTAAGTCGAGGGGCAATCCACGACTAAAAATCTCACCTGAATCGTTTTGTACGTGTTGTCAGTACCCAGGGTCAAGAAAGTTTCAATGTAATTGGTCGGGGTAACTTTTTTTCTGGAGAAACCGGTCAGTTCACCTTCATACGGTGTGAGTGCAGATAGAGGGAACTCTAGTTTTTCGAAGGCATCCATGAACATGATGTCTGCTGAACTCCCCTGATCCATAAAGATACGACGGACTTCGGCGTTAGATATTATTCCAGATATGACCAGAGAGTCGTCATGATCTCAGATAATGTTGTCGTAGTCCTTGTCGAAGAAGGAAATGGATGGTCCGTCCTTGTTTTCAACATAGGGTCTTCGCGAGGAACCAAATACGCTTAAGACTGCTGTCCGGAATGCCTTTTTCCGAGAATTGTTAGACAGACCACCCCCTGCAAACCCTCCTGAGATGGTACTGATAAGTCTGTCCTTCCTGTTACCTCCACCTTGAGTATCACGGTCCTGATCTTGCCAATTTTCAACATTGTGGCATGGTGAGGTTCGAGATTTTCTGGCAGGACTCTGGCTTCTTCTTGGATGTTGGTTTGGACTTCGTCGGGGGCTGTGGCTTCGTCTCCGCTCTCTGCATCTTCCGCAGTCATCGCCTCCTCAGAAACTGCTGATGTACTTTTGCAAACGTTCCTCTTTCATCAGGGACTCGATAACATCCTGGAGTTAGTAACAATCTTCTGTCTCGTGGCCATAGCTCTTGTGCCACCTGTAATGTTTCAAATGGCCTTTCTAGAATTGCTTCTTTACGGGTAGTGACCTATTGATATCTTGGAACTCGGTTAGAAGGACCTCCTTTAAGATTGTCTCTCGAGGGGTGTTCAAAGGAGTATACTCAGAATACTTAGGCCGATACCAATCGCTCTTGGAGGAGTCTCGGGGTTGGTCGGAGTTTTAGTTCTTTTTCTGGTGGACCGGTTCAACTTTCTCCAGATTCTCTTTGGCTCTGGTAACTTCCTCCAGCTTGATGTACTTATCCGCCAGTAGGTGAAACTCATCTAGACTCGTCGGCTTCTTTTTTGCCAAGGACATGAAGAAGCCCGAGTCAGTTTGGAGTCCATTTCTGGTGTAATGGAGGGTTATCCTGTCATCCAAGTTTTCAATGTCCACACAGGCCTGATTGAACCTTTTGACATATTCGCGCAAGGATTCAGAACTTCCTTGGCGGATTCCAAAAAGGGAGTCAATCGACTTTGGTTGCTCCTTTGTTGTGGTGTAGTGTTGCAAGAAACGTTGCGTAAGGTCTTCCCGTCTTGTGATCTTTGTTCACAAGGTGACAAACTAACGGAGGGCATCCTTCTTTAGAAATAGAAGAAAAGCTCGGTATAGCAGTACCGAGGTGTACCCTTAGAGCTGCATGGACTGAGTGTAAGCATCCAAGTGCTCCTGGAGATCTGTCATCCCATCATAAGCCTCCAAATTGCTCGGAGGCTTGAAATTCCTCGGGACCTATATGTCATTAGAGCATCTGAGAATTGTTGTTGACGGTAGGGGACCAGGTTATAGTTTCCAAAGACCCCGTTGCCAACTCACTGGGCTGCCTGCTCATTACGAGCTATGTCCTGTTTTCCATTGTCATTGTCCATCCTCACCGATCTTTCAAGATCTTCTAACCAACGACGTTGTTCTTTCAGCTGACGCCGCTGACCCTCGATGAGTGCTATTTGTTGGCGCAACAACTCTTGAATGTCATTCTTCATCGTTTTGGATTAGACATTGTCTTCATAGTGAGACGCATGGTCTATATCGTTGTGGGAGGTCCCCAGGCGAACATGCACAGGGATTCTAGCTCCATGGTTTGTATTGTTGGCTCCACCATGAGGAAAGACAAGCCTGCTACGGATTGAAACCCTTCGAGATGGAGCAGAGCTTTCAGCAGAAGCTGAAGTCTCGTGTCCATCATTGAGAGTCTCCACCATAACAAGCCTACTTCTAGTGGCAGAAGTTTCTGGTGGTGTGACGAAAGGAGGGTCGCGTTGCGCGCTGGGCCTTGTATTTGGCTAGGGGCAGCATGTGCAATGCTTCTCTTCCTATGGTTGTGTCTTATGCTCACTATAGTTAACACGGGAATGAAAGTTTATCAGCTTCCTACAGACGATGCCAATGTTCTGAAGTAGATTCAGAAGGTACTTGAGATAGGCACGTGTATGGTGGTTTCCTCTTCGTGTAGTTACTGCTAAGCGTATTGAACCAGGAGGGTGGGTACCTGCAAAGGGACTCCAACGCTCAAGTCAGGCAGTGCACAAGTCGGGTTTACGCAATGGAACAACAAATACCTTATTAGGTTAACTTGGCCTGGTATATATAGAGCGTGACTGAAATCCTCATGCAATTCGTATAAGACGAAGGTACATTAGGATCGTGCCTTGGCAGAGGTCTTAGCCCACGATCGCTGAGGTCCGTCTCTGACCTGTCAGGACTGTCCCACGATCATTGAGGTCCATCTCTGACCTGTCAGGACTGTCTCCTTAGTGGTCAATCCTTATTATAGGCAATTATGGTCCCCACATATAGGGTTGTGGTCGGTAATTGTGAGAATCTGCGTGGGTTCGACGATTGTTATAGTCCGATGCCATGGTCCGAGGTCATAAGGCCTAGGCCGGGGTGTTGATGGCAGAATCCGATGGTTCGTGTGTCGGGTCGATCCTTCTGGATGGGATCCCGGACCACGGGCCAGAGTAAGTTAGCACAAGATACATATTAGAATCTGAAGTAATATTATTTCTCAACTAATAGAATTGATCAACAGAAGTGGTCATTCTTCCTAACAAGATT
This sequence comes from Ormosia emarginata, assembly GCA_029884605.1. NCBI lineage: Eukaryota > Viridiplantae > Streptophyta > Magnoliopsida > Fabales > Fabaceae > Ormosia > Ormosia emarginata. The sequence continues at coordinate 6,147,331 of JAQQTP010000059.1, read as the reverse complement.
ATTTTAGTATGTCCAAGATTGCAAGTGTCAAAGTGTGTAATAATTTTTCTTACATAGTGTGCCTTTCATAGCAAACTATACAAGCCAAGTAAGAATTAACACAACAACTAACAGCAGGCCATAAAATCTACCTGAAATGCCACACCAATGCACTCGTCTTGGTCATTGAATGACAAGCCTCCACTATTACTTAAAATTTAATAGGTGTGAGTCATGGCTACCACATCAATATATAATAACTCCATAAGAGAGGAAGAAGTTATTACAATACTGGGTAGTAGTTATACTATTTGGAATAGGAAAAGATAGACTAGAGAAAAAATTTGCTGTAGAGGTGAAACTAAAAGTTAAACCACTTTAAGATATACTGACCGAGATTTATTGTTGTATCAATTTGAATGCCCAACAAATCATACGATCCATGAGCATATGATGTGACCTGATTACAGTTTTTTTAAACAACTGAGCACTAAAATCCTAGAACAAAACAATTTGATTGATTTCACAATAGATGAAATGGTAAATTTCACGTTCAAGACATCAAACCTCTATACGAGATACAACTCCCTTTGTCACTGAAATTGTGTCTCCTCCAAGGGAATATCCCACAATAGTTACAGAATCCTACAAGTTAGAAAAAAGTATAAAGAAATTCCAGTCCAAACTCCAAACCATGCAAACAGTTGTGCTAAATATCAATGTCTCGAGCATTCCCTTGTCAGTTGAATATTATCATTTGGTGAAAAAAAAAGATTAGAATACTTAATATGCTATATTTATATTTCATCATGATACGAGTGTTTGATGATTATTTATAATGTTGAGATATATAAAATAAAGGCCATATATAGATTTATAATATAACTTTTGCTTACAAATACTTCCATTTTTCCATATCATCATAAATTAAGAAAGATTAGACAAATACAACAACAACAATAACCAAGTCTTTTCCCACTAGGTGGAGTCGGTTACATGGATCAAACGACGCCATTGTGGCATATCATAAACCAAGTCTTCAGAAATGTCATTCAAATCTAAATCTTTTTTTAATTATTTCACTTATAGTCTTTCTTGGTCTCCCTCTACCTCTAGCTATTGGACTATCCTCCACCTGATCTACTCTTCTTACCGGAGCTTCTAAGGTTCTTCTCTTTATATGTATAAACCACCTAAGGCGAGATTCTACTATCTTTTTCACAATAGGTGCTACCCATGTTTTCTCTCTAATACATTCATTCCTAATCATATCTTGTCTTGTATGGCCACACGTCCAGCGCAACATCTTGATCTCCGCGATACTGATCTTATGCTCTTGTTGACTTTTTACCGCCAAACATTCAGTACCATACAACATTGTGGGCCTTATAGTTGTGCGGTAAAATTTACCCTTAAGCTTGAGAGGCACCTTTCTATCACAAATCACTCTTAAAGCACTCCTTCATTTCATCCATCCAGCTTGAATCCTACGGTTTACATTGCCCTCTATCTCTCTGTCATTTTGTATGATAAATCTAAGATACCTAAACTGTGTGACTTGTGGTATGGTGTGGTCCCCAATTTTCACCGCAAAGCTAGTATTAGTACTATTCTTACTAAACTTACAAGAAAGATTAGACAAATGAATTAACAAAATATATATGCTCACGAGGAGTCGAACAGAGTTGCAGAAGAGGAACCCCAATCAATCTTTAAAATAGAATAGTACCCCTATCAATCTTCATAACATAATAGTACAATTAAAGATGGCTTAAATTTAATTGAAATGGAAAAAAAATAGTTTATTTTAAGTATCACCAATTTGATAAATAGTTTTACTATTCACCCCTAGTGACTCATTTATCTGAAAACTTTGATCATGAGTGTGGGCATATACACTTTGTTATAGAAAATATATATATATATGTATATATATAAAAGAAAGCTATTAAGAGATTAGTAGTGAAAGGTTAAGGGGAGTTAGCTCAACTTGCTTTAGAATAATATATAAGTGTTTGCACTCTCAAATTGTACCAGTTTGAATCTTTTTTAACTAGTAATCGCACTTGGTAGTCATGTTTTCTAAAGAAATCCCCTCACGTATAGGGGCTATGAGTGAGTTGTCTTTTTATGGACCTCTACCTATCTTTTGAGATTCTAAGATCACTTATGTAGTTACACCATAAACTGTAGTATTACAATGAGGTATCTTTACTACCATTTCCTTTATTATAAAAGAAAACGTAAGAGATTTAGGTAATTTGTAAGAAGTTATAAATTTAGAACTTCATATCTCCATTGTAAATAATAATAATAATAATAATAATAATAATAATAATAATAATAATAATAATAATAATAATAATTATTATAATAATAAAATGATTGAAAGAGATACAAATCACATGTGTGTTTTTTTGTTGTCACAACACCATTAATATATGATTAATTAAAAATATAACATGGGAAGCATTATGAAGGGAGGGAATCACGTATTGTTGAACCTTTATATTATAAAGTATTCCCCAACTTGTACTTGCACAACCCCTTAGTAGCTTTATTAATTTATTTAGCTCCCCAGTTACGTTATATCTGTATATAGATAACAGAGAGTGATGGCTTGGATAAGAGAAGATAACAGACGATTTGAGGATGCTCTTGCTATTTAATTATTTAATTAAAATTTGAAACTTCATATTCAAATCAGATCTTGCACCCCATTTCCTGTTTTCTTTCATTTTGTAACAGTCTCAATAGCATCAACAATTACCAAAATTTGTATGATAAGTGTATACATGGATTTTATCTAGAATAAATGTCCAATTAAATGGGAATCAGAGAGACAATATAGATGAATAACAATGGTGAAGTAGCATCTATATCAAGTTTAAAAGAATATTTAGTAGCCCAAGAAGCATTATTAGTAGTTAGAAGCATTAGTAGTAGCCTTAGAATAGGTGGTATAGTAGCACATGAGCAAGAAGCCATAACCCCACACCATATAATCCTGCACTGTACCCATCTCACTGGCAGAAAAACATCATCTTGTCATATCTGAAAATCTAATTTATCCTTTCAAAAGGTTGCTTTCTTTCATTAAGATGAAAATTTATATGCCAACAAAATTCACACCTCCTAGGCATCTTATATTATGTCACCCTATGATAGGAACAATATTGGAAACATGTTGGCAAATCAGATGCTACATCAATATCTGCCTAGGTCCAAGAACAGATTTCTAAACAAACTATAGTAGTACTTATCCTTTCTTTTCAGAAAATCAGCATTATTTGGAGATTCACTTTTACAATTACCTTTTAAAAGTTTCACCCCTAGAGGCCACTCAGGCCAGATAAAGTAATGTTTCTGGCTAAGTCATGCATTATCCTGTAATCCTCATATCTCGCAAATAAAAATTTACAATTGATTCATAAATTGGTCGCTACAACAAACACATTTAAAATAACTGAAGTAACTATTACTGGTAGTGGTTGATTTTCTGTAACCTACCTTCTCTAATTTCATTGTCATTGTTTCTTGTTCTATATCTACCTTTATAGTAATTAACAAAGAAAAGTCATTCTTTTTCTAGAGTTAACTTTCTGATTATAAGATTTCATTTTAATTGTTTCTTGTTCTGTATCTATGTTTATAGTTATCAGTAATGGAAAGTCATTCCTTTTTAGAGTCAACTTTCTATTTATAAGAAATTTCATTTTTATAATTCTATTTCTTTTTTCATTGATGTTATAGTAATGATAATTTGGATTATCACATCTTCTAGAACAGAGAGTTTTAATATTTGTTATAAATAGCATTACTCGTAAAAAGTTGAAATAGGATTGACATCAGAAAAATGAATTTTCTGCTTATTAAGAAATCATATAGCATATATAAACTTTTCAATTGATTCATAGATTGGTGGTAAATTTTATGTAACCTACTCTAATTCCATTGTTATTGTTCCTTGTTCTGTGTCTATGTTTACTATGATCAGTAAAGAAAAGTCATTCTTTTCCTAGAGTCAACTTTCTATTTTTGGTTGTGCCTCACTCTGTCAGGAGTTAAAAGCCTTCAATATTTTAACTAAGCAAGAAAAAGAAAACAAGCAATTTCTATAAAATATGATAGTCGTGAGGCTTCCAGAATTGAAATTAAACCTCACCCTTTCACTATATTGATATTCAACTAGCAATATGATAGTCGAATAGCTCAGCTGACCTAAACCTCGCTTTCTCTCACTATCCTGTAACAATCACTACAATTGAAATTAACTATTACTGAAATCACCAAACCCCAAGAAAAGCCCTTACGTCCTAAAATAGAATCAAGAAAGCAAAAATGGAATAAAGCTTCCAATGAGCTCTCTGTAAACAACGATTATGACAACAAATGAGTTTTCCTAATATTCTATTTCCCTAATTAAACCGTGGCTCATACCTAAACGAGGAACGACTGTAGGTGGCTTGCTGGTGAACAACGAACCATGAAACTGGAGGCAACAATGCCTATGGCGACGACTGATTGGAAAACGATGGGTTTCGATGGCTGAGACGCAATGAGATTGGTCGAAGAGAGAGATGAGGACGAAGACGAACACAATGCGTGGATGGAAAAAGAAACAAAAAAAAATCAAAAGCTTAAGAATAATAAGGATGGAGATGGAAAAAGAAGAAATGAGGGGGAAGAGCGGCGCACTACTTTGCCACCATTGTCCAATTTCGTTGCAAAATTGAGCTATTTTAGTTGGATTTGCTACAGTATTATAACCATGATTAAAAAATTGTGGCTAAAACTTGTTGTTTTGATAGTAACTTATTGATTTATGGTGTTTAGTTTATTTGAAATTGTGATATATTATGTTTGAGATTGAAATATATGGTGTTAATTTATTAAATTTTGCATTTTGACATTTTTTTCTAAGAATTTTTTTTTAAAAAATATCGGACCCACAGGTTAAATCTTACCTAACCCATTCTTGAGTGGGTAAGGTTAGGTCGGGTTGAGCGAAAAAATCTCATCAACCTAACCTAACCTAACCCAACCCACTGCTTTAGTAAGCCAGTCGGGTCCAAAAATGTTACTGAACCTACACAACCCACCCAATGGACACCCCTAATGTTAGAGGTGCTCCGGAGGGCAGACTAAGCCAGAGAACTAGGGAGGTGTTGGCCAACCTGTCCGCTCTCTGAATTGATGATGGCAATTAGGGACATGAGTGATTCTTCTATAGGTGATTCTTCTGAATCTGACTTGGGTGCGTCCTCTGTAGATATAGTGCCAACTTGGAGGGCTGCACCTGCAGAGATTTGTATAGTGTCAACTTGTCCTCCCCCGAAATGTTAACAGATGCCGATGGATGGACCAGGAGGTTCTGGGCACTCCTTTCGACGTGAGGACCATAGACGATGCTTTGGAAAAACAACAATATTTTAAACTTTGAGCTAATTTTCCGATGGAGAGGCTCAAAGATCAATATATTTTGCATATATAATTATTTGAATGCTATTTAGTGAATAAGTTTTTTATTTTTTATTATCAATTTACATTTACTTAATTAATTTGATTCTTATTGTTCCAATAGGATTGACAAGTGACTTGAGAAATTTATTACTCAGATAACAAATGGGTTTGCATCATTTAATCCCACAGTCAAACCTACACAACCCACCTAGTGGACACCCCTAATCTTAGAGGTGCTCCGGAGGGCAGACTAAGCTAGAGAACTAGGGATGGAGAGGCTCAAAGATCAAGAGTTTGCGATTTGACACTTGTTGGAGGAAGAGAGGGTGTATTTGACTCGTACGGAAGGTGAACACTTTATGTATATGTAAGATGCTCTTTTTACCCGAATTGGGGTGTGTATGCCATTCACTGCTTTCGAGATGGGCATTCTTAATCACTTGCGGGTGGCACCCACTCAACTTCACCCTAATGCTTGGGGATTTGTCCGGGCATTCAAGTTCTTCTGTCGAGTCTTTGAGTGGATGTACTTGGTTAAGTCTTTATTTTTCCTTTTCCCTCGATTGATGACCTCTGAGAGCAACCAAACCAAATGATGGGTTACGTTGCATGTGCAGAGCGGGCGCACAGTCTTCAAGTCTTACAAAGAGTCTTTCAAGAAGTTTAAAAAATACTTCTTTAGGGTATAAGGAGCTCCGGGTAAGACATTTTTCTTTGTCACCCTGGAAGGTGAGTCACACCTCCACTTATATTGGATCGAAGTCGGTTGGGAGTGGAGTAATAAAGAATTAGAGACTCTGCATTTCGAGATCCCTTCTACTGAAGCTTGGGTCCTAGATTTCTTGATTCACTAGACCAAGGAAAAAGAGGGTTATCTCATGTAAGGATATCTTAGATGAGCCTGCTATTTCTATCAAGGTTATGATAGGTATCTCGTCTTGCATATTTTCATTTTGTACTTGCCTTACATGAATTTGCTCAAGTGTTGTAATACTTTTATTTTTATTTACAGAAAGTATGACTCCACCATCCAAACCTTAGCGCCTGGCTGAGATGTTGGCTGCCAAAAGCTGTAAAGTGTTAGGATCTCGGGCCCAAGGGACTGCTCAAGAGGTAACCGTCGCGGTCCCAACTCCCACTCATTCAAGCAGTGCGGTCCTTCCTTTTATGGCCATAGCAATTTCTCCACCTCCCCCGTTCCTTGGGGCTAGGGATATTAAGACGAGCTCTCTTGTACCGCCGTTATGACCTCGAAAAAGGCAAGCTAAGAGTAGTTGGGATGATAGAGGGAAAATGCCAGCCATCGAGGACCTTCTAGATTATCCTAAAGTGTTTGAGGCCCTTATTGGCTCGAAGTTCCAAGGTGCTCCATTCACACCTCTGTCAATGTCGGTGTCAATATGGCATTAGGTGGCTGATCCCTCTAGCTTTATCGACTACGCCTTGTTAAATCAAATCGAGGTTGAGGCGTTAATTCAGCTCGACATGTCAGAGTTCTTCCTTAAGGCACAACTGGGGAGTTTGGGACTCGTCTCTTTTCTTCGACTTATCGAAGAAAATGGAATTTCTTCTGAGATGTTCCCAACTCAGAAGGGAAGCTCAACACCCTCTGGGGCGATAAGCAAAAGTTGGAGTTAGACCCTGCTAAGAAAGATAGCCTGCTTGCCCAGACCGCCATTGAGGTAAACTAGAAGGATGGGCAACTCAAGTCGCTCGACGGCGAGGTTGACATGCTCTAAGTTGAGGCTGCCTGCCTTGTTGCAGATGTTACTGAGGTCCCCTCTCTCCGGGCTCTAGTTACCGAGATAGAGTCCCTTTGGGTTAAAAATGCCAAGGCCGACAAGCTTCAAGCCCAGCTTGGTGAGGTAACAGCTCGAGAAGATGATATGAAGAAGAACCTGGCCTTGGCTAAGTCAGCTCTTACTGATTCCTGGGCTCAGTTTGAGCTTCTGAAGGGGGAACTTGATCGAACAATGGATGATTGGTCGGTGTTCGTGAAGGAGACATTTAAGAATGCCCTCAGCCAACTCCGCCTTCTCAACCCTGGGCTCAAAGAGGAGGGAGTAGGTGCATTAAAGGAGGTTTGGGATGGTCACATCGTGGACATGATTACTTTCGAAGCTGCCCCAACTGGCCAAACAGATCGTAGGGTGGAAGGCAGAGAAGAGACCGGGGCGACACCAAAGGGTAGACGGGAATAGACCAAGATAGTCATGGTCGAGGCTGTGCAGACCGAGGTGATATAGGTTGGGGCAGGTCAGTCCGAGGCGGCGGTGGAAACCCTAGATGACCAAAGCACCACCTATGTGATGAAATGAGTTAAACTGACATATCTCAAGTCAAATCAAATAACCTACTACTGATTGCTCTCCCTTTCCTTTAATTATTTTGGTTGAGATGGCCATGCACTTGTTGCTTTTACCCATCTTATTACGATCAGTTTACTGAAGATCACTTGCAGTCGCATTGGTCAAAAGTGCAATGCTGGTAGTTTCAGATGATAATGTCAATTATATTACTTCAAAATTGCAGTATTTAGTTGACTGCACTTCATATAATAAACACTGCAATAGTGGTAAACTAATCCAAGATCAATTCTCCTTGCAAAATACTATCATTCATATGCGGCCTTATGACCGTGGCGCTGGAATTAGTTGTGCTTTCAATATAAATCCCACTATGCATTGTCCTTGTGTTTAAAAAAGGAAAAGGGTACAAGGACGATGCATGTTGTGGCCATTTTGTGTGAAAAAAGGAAAAATGGAAAAAAGGTCTAAGGAGTATGGACGATGCATGTTGTAGGTCAGTGTGTCTAAACTGCAATATTTTGCAGTTGGAGTGTGGCCCGGTCATAAATTAATTGCATTGCAATTGGATATTTGTAAACACCGAATTTTGTCCGGGACATTTTGTAAATAAAATAAAATAAAAATAATAAATAGAATCTAACCCAATATTCTACCCACAACCCATATCCTAAACTAACTCACACTCATCCTAAACAAACTTATCCTAATCAAATCTGTCAGCTATCCTAGACCAACACCAACACTCATCCTAAACAGATCCTGACTTATCATCTTAAACCAATCCTAATCACACTCAAACTAAAACTCTCTACCCTAATCCCTTCCTATATTAACCCATAACCACACACACAAATCAACAAATTTTCAACTCACTTGATGCACCTTTAATACAAGTCAATTTTCTTTAATCACGTAGCTTTTGGCAAAGAACCCCCACCCCACTATTCATCATCTCTCCCAAAACTTCCCCATTCCCCACTCCTTCAATAACCCAAAGGATACTCCCTGCTACATCCAAACCAGGACCACCATTCTCTCCATCTCATAAACTTCACCTTCACCCCACCATATTCCACTTCATCTTCCACCTCCCAACACCCTTCACCATAAACCTTCCTTCTTTCAAACCAACAATACCCAACCTCATCATCTTCTTCAAGAAAACAACCACAACCTCCCACAAAACAAAGCTTCGCCAAAAAAAAAAAAAAAAAAAAACGCACCTCGCAAGCCGCAAGACCCGCGCAGAGCTGCGCCGCTCACTGCTCCGGCGAGGCAACCGCGCGACCTGTCGCACCGCCGGCACACCGGTAGATCGAACCGCCACGCGCCGCTCCAGTCGCACCCCGCTCCGACTGCCGGCGAACCCGAACCAGGACCTGTCGAACCCGAACCACGACCTGTCGAACCAGAACCAGACCCGCCGTTCCTGCTCCAAGCGGAACCAGCCCCCACCGTGCCGAGCGACCTGCTCCGCCAAGGCCGTCGCTCACCCGCATACCGCGACCGCGCCGCCCAACCGTGCGATCCCCGGCCGGTCTCGTCGCCGCGCCTCCGCCTATTGCTCACCGTCGTGCGCTCCCCGGTTCAAGCGTAAGAAGAAGAAACCAAATACCCCCTGTTTCATTTTTTGTTTTTTTTTTTGTAAGTGATTTCTGTTTTTTTTTTTCTTTTATTTGTTTTAAAATTTTGGGCAAGTTTTTTTTTTAAAAAAAAAAAAAAAAGGCACTGTGGGCCAAAATGGGTTAAATAATAATAAAAAATATAAAAAAAAACTAAAAAGGATAAAAAATAAATAAATAAAAAGGTAAAAAATAAAAAATAAAATAATTGAAATAATTTTTAAAAATAAAATAAATAAATAAGTGGGATTAACCGAGTTGTGACAAATTTGTTAATCTCATAATTATTTTTTTTTTGATCATCCGAGTCATGCACAACCTAATGATTCCAATTATTTAATAAATAAATCACTATTTAATAAAGACTCAAAAATTCATTTTTATCATTTTTTATTTTTCATAATTTTAGATATAAAAGAAAAATCTCCTTTTAATAATAATAAATTTAACAATCTGTGGACGTTCACGTCGCGACGCAAGCTTCACTCATTCAAACTTTAATTTGATTAACATCGCGGTCGCGACGACCTGTTAATTCAAATCTTTTATAAAAAATAAAAATTAAATCTTTTCTTTAAATAAAATCAACCAACCCACACTTATTTTTTTAAAAGAACTACGTGACTTTGAGTTCCTCATTGCACCGAGGTACGTAGGAGCGAAATTTTATTCTCAAGCCAAATTTTAAATTTTCGCAAATTCTTTGTTTTTTTAATTTTTTTAATAAAAAGGGGTAAAACAAATATATTACGAGATTATTAAATTTTTTACATAACCAATTTAGGGTAACCGTTTAGAACGGATGTATTAGGGGTGCTGTGGGGTTAAGTCTCCACCCTTCCCTATGCATAACCGACTCCTGAATCCAATCTGGTTTCAAAGACCATTTTCTAAAAGGGTTTTCCAATTTTTCCTAATTTAAATAAAATTGGTGGCGACTCCTAACTTATTTATTTTGTTTCACGCTCCCCATGCCGCAATTACTTGTCGCGACAGATGGCGACTCACTGGGATACTTGAGAGTCAAACCCATATAATTTTGTTGTGTAAAATTTTGTAATCTTTGTATATTTTGTTTTACCTTTCTTTTCTTTTTATTTATTTTAATTATAATTGTTATTAAAACCTTAGGATAGAGAATTTCTCTTTGAATTTTTTGTTTGTTTTTGTTTTTGTTTTGCAGGATACGGGTAGTCTTTAGGATAATGAAGGTTTGTATGCTCCCTACACCCACCACACCTACACATGTATCACACATTCGAGTGGGGCCCTATACCCGGTCTGAGTGAAACTTAAGTTAAGTAGAGGTTGTGTAGTAGTAATCATTTTGGATGTACATCCTGTTTGGCTATTGCGAAAACCTCATCTAGAGTGCGCCTTTTTCACGAATGTCCCACACCTAGTGGTTTACCCACTATTTCGTGGTCAGCATTTTGAAATAGGACTTGGCTCTAGAGACCTTCAGAATAGAAAAGCCACCAAATGAAAGTTTTCACGATTTAGAAAAGACTTGTAGATCCTTAGGATAGAAATCCCCAAGTTAAGGAAATCCTATTAGGACACAAAGGGAGCATATCTTTCGTTATCTTTTGACTTATCTGTATACCTTGTGAGTTGTTCACCCCTTAATGTGATGAACCATACTGGTGTCCCTCTTGTTATTAAAAAATAAAAATAAAAAGTTTTTCCAAAAAAATGGGGGCGAATCACTTTTAAAGGACCAACAACTCACTCATTATTAAATTGTAAAATCATTTTTTTTAAACCATGCATTGATAATTCTTCATCCCCAGATTTGTTGGAGAACCATTTAAAATTCAGTGCCTAAGGACTAGCAGTGAGTATCTTTGATTAAAAATGGAAAGTGTCATGGGATCAGATCACAAGGAGACAATTTTGAAAAAGACCCTGCAACTTAAGGCCAAGATAGTGGATACTGAGAGTCTAGTGGGTTTGGGCCGATTGCTGAAAAAGACGCAACGTTTGACCTTTACTGCAAGATATGGGAAAATTTTGAATCTGTTAGAAGTGGACGTACAAACAGAAGCCATCACTGCACTAGCCCAGTATTATGATCCACCATTACGTTGCTTCACATTTCAAGATTTTCAGTTAGCCCCCACATTAGAGGAGTTCGAACATATCTTGGGCTTATCGTTGAAAAAGGAAAAACTATACCAATATAAAGGTCACTATGCATCATTGCCAACCATGGCAAAGGTCTTGAAGGTGCCTGTAAGGGACTTACAAGAGGCAAAGCAAAACAGGAAAGTGATAGAGGGTTTCCAGAGCAAATACTTGGAAGAACACATGCGCCACTTAGCCAAGGTTGAAGACTGGAATACTTTTATGGATGTACTAGCCCTCACCATTTATGGTAGCATCATATTCCCAAATAGTGAAGACTTGGTAGGTTTCGCAGCAATCGATGTATTCCTCGCTCGACGAAATGATGCCGCTAATCCTGTCCCGGCCATTCTTGCCGATGTTTATTACACCTTGAATTTATGTCATGAAAAGAAGGGTAAACGAATCTTATGTTGTCTACCGATGCTGCTTGTGTGGCTAACTTCTCACATGTTCAAGAGGGGATACGAGGATTCATGTCCCATTACAAGTCTCAAGATGCTCCAATTGAAGACCAAGAACGGTCGTGAATGGGCCGAGGAATTGACCAAGCTTGAAGATGGAAAGATTGTATGGTACCCATGGCGTGAGGAAGGGCAAACTGTGATTTATCAGTGTGAGGGGTTTCCTAATGTTCCCCTAATGGGTACTCAGGGATGCATTAACTATAACCCCGCGTTAGCATTACGACAACTTGGCTATCCTATGATGGGACCACCCTCGGGGTTAGAGATTACTCCTTTTGTTTATGACATGCAGACAGGGTGTACCGAGACACTTGGGAGAGTACGAGATGCTTGGAAGAATATCATCAGAAAGGGCAGAGAACTGGGAGTCAGAAGCTGTGGGGTTAAGGAGAGCTACAGGCAGTGGGTCAAGGACCGGGCTCAAGAAGTCAAGTTACCCTTCAAAATTTCAGCTAGTAGATCTGTGCCTCTAGCTCCAATAGAAGACGAAGAAGTAAAGGAAAAGCTAGTGGAGGCCAATGAACAAAAGAGGAAATTAGAAGCAGAACTAGAAAAGGTTCGCCAAGCATATGCAGTCTTAAAGCGTGAAAATTCTGAGAAAACTCACGCCCTTGAAGGAGCTAACAAGAGGCTAAAGACAGGGCAAGAACAGATATCAAGAACTAGAAGATGCTTGGAAACTGCAAACAAAGAGTTGGGACTCAGAGGGCAAGAAAGAGATAGGGCTTTGGTTGAAAACCAACAACTTAAAGAACAGCTCATGAATGCCAAGGTCATGCAGAGTGATGCTCTTCAGCAAGTGGATAGTATGAGGCAGCAAATGAAAATGATGTCTTCAAGATACGAAGACATGATCAAAATTGAGAGGTCGCACACTGCCAAGGAAATTGCAGAGTATGAAGCGACATTGCGACAGGGACATGAGGACTTGCAGAAAATGATAGATCTTGTAAGGCAACAAGACAAGGACATTAATGAATGGAAAGAAGAAGCCCACCTTCTGAGAGACCGCTTTATGAAATTAGCAGGCCTAGCCAACACGGCAATCGCAGACATTCCATATTATTTAAAGGTGGCAGATAAGATGGTCGATCCTCTTAAGACTCCGGCAGAAATTAATGACTTCATTGAGTATTGCAAGAGTCTCGTTGGACAAATGAAGCAGATGATCAAGGCTCGTTCGGTTGAGAATGGTGGATTAGACTAGACAATGATGTATTGAAAATGATGTACTCCTCTGATGTTGATGATTTTTTCAAATAAATAAAGTATGCATTATATTTGTTCTGATCCCATAGAAACTCATTTCTTTTGAACGTGACGTTCTAAGAAATGTTCGTGACAAACAGCTTTTGAACGAGACGTTCTAAGAAGTAGTCATGACACAACAAAAAAAAAGATCAAAGATACTCACTCAAGTCCATTCAGCACGAATTAATAATGGTCTTCTAACAAACAAATAATAATCATGGTGGTTTCTAATAAACTGGTTCTCAATTGTTCACAGGAAATCTAAAACCATTGCGCGACCAAGGAAAGAAGACACCAATCAAACCCGAGTTCACAACACAAGGGCTCGGACAAAGCTTTTGGCAATGGCAGCCGAAAACGAAGGAAGGAACCTAAGTATGGAAGTAGAAGAAGTGAAAGGAAGGGTGAATGAGATTACGAGTCTCAAAGAAGAATGGAAGAGATGTTGTTAGCCATGAGGGAAAGCCTCACTCTGATGGGGACAGCTAGAATTTCAGGAATAACTGGGACACAGTTACATAGCACTTCCATGAGGACAAACCCTGCGGTTACTACTGCAATACCTGTTGTGGGAGGAACATCAAATGTTGCATCGCTGGTACTTCCTATTGGAGAAGGATACCATTCCCTAGAAGGAGCTCGAAATGAAGTTCATGGTAATACTGAGTGTGCATGGGAGCCGCCACATATGTCTATGCCAACCAGATTTCCTGCTGGGACGGGTCATGCAGCCATTCAAAATGACAAGATAAGAGAAGAGTGGATGGAAAAGATGGAAGAACAGATTAAAGCGATCAAGAGTCCAAGTACTTATGGACCCCTTGGGATAGAAGAATTATGCCCTACTGCTAATATCATTATTCCCAAGGATTTCAAAATCCCAGAATTCGTCAAATACGATGGGAGCACCAATCCTTTCTTCCATCTAAAAACATACATTACCAAGATGTCAATCGGTCAAAGGATTGGAAGTTTCTTGTCAGCTTCTTTCATGAAAGTTTAACTGGACCAGACTTTAGAATGGTGCATCCAACAAGACCTTTCCAAGATCTCATCATGGGACGATCGGGCAAATTTGCTCATGGGACAATATCGCTTTAATTTGGATACGGCCCCAACCCGAGAGCATTGGGAACACCGGAAAAGAAAAATGAAGAGACATTCAAGCAATATGCCCGAGGTGGAGAGCTCTAGCCGCACAAGTGCAACCGCCATTGACTCGACAAAATGTGCTCGTACTTTTGGGGACTTTAGGGACTCCTTATATTGGGACAATGGCGGGCGCCGCTACACGAGACTTTGCTTGATTTAATTGCACTGGAGAAAGAATTGAGATTCTAGTAAAGGGCCGGAAAACCGTCCGTGGCAAGAATGAAGGTGGTTTCAAGAAAGGATTTTCCCTAAGAAAAAGAGTCGGAAGTGAGTTACGTGCAAAATCGGCAACCTTCACAACCTCGATATTCACCGTTCTACCCCATATACCGAGCACCTACATATAACCCAAACACTTACCCTTCATATCGATATCTACACCGTCTCATCTACCCGCCTAACCGCCCTCCTATGAACGCACCTCAAGCCCACCATTCCAAGTCAACAATGTTCCCGTACCTCAACCATACACATCGACTCGCCCAACCTACACTCAATACCCACCTCCACCTTCACAAAATTTCCCAAACTACCTACGGTCTCGACCAAACTTCCAAAATCAAGGCCGTTTCCGTCCCCAAAACTTACCCCCTTTCCCAAAACCGTCCATTCCAAATGCGGATCTATTCCAAAGGTTGTTTGATGCCCACCTCATTTCGGGGAGTCCGGTCGTCCCTACAACCACCGTTTCCAAGATGGTACAACCCAAATTTAACTTGCAAGTACCATATGGATGTCGCAGGGGCACTGATCGAAGACCGTGAGTCTTTTAAGACTGCGGTAAGGAAACTTATCGCTTGAGGAAAGCTGGATATTCAAGAGGAGGTCGGACCTAGCATTGTTAACAACCCAATCCCTAACCATGGTGGAAGGAACGAGGCGAATACTGTGGGGATTGAAGGACCACCAATAAGAAGGGTCATGAGTCTGCGTACGCCGATGACTCAAATATTTGACGGATTGAAGACAAGCGAGGTTATGTTATCACTGCACCAGCTTCCTCAATGAAAGAAGGAGAGAGGTATGATGAAGAGTCAAGTTGCGCTTACCATTGTGGGGGAACAGGACACGATATTGAAAATTGTTTGGGACTTTAAAGTTCGAGTCCAAGGTTTACTCACTTTGGGAATAATACAGGCCAGGCAAGGGGTAGCCTTCTCTGAAGAGGTCAATGTGGTTGAACGTTTTGTACTCAAGGTGCCACCTCTCAACCAAGCCCCGACACCAGGTAAAGTAGTGGTGACAGTCAAGAAGCCAACACCATTCACTTATGATAATACTCACTCAGTGCCGTGGAATTATGAAGCAAAAGTAGAGATGAAAGGAGTTGAGGAGGCGTCAAAGGCTCGAGTGACTGAAATCCACCGGGATGAAGAGTCTGTGACAAATATAATTACAAGGAGTGGGCGATGCTATGGCCCGGTAGAAACAGAGAAGAGGAAAGAGGGAAGTTCAAAAGAAGAAGAAAGAGGGAAAGAAGAAGAAGAAGAATTTCGAAGATCATGAAACAAAGTGAATACGACGTCTTTGGAACAATTGAAGAAGACTCCAAAGAAGGATATCTCTTCTGTCACTTGTTTTGACATCGGAATTGCATCGGAAAGCATTGCTAAGAGTACTAAGTGAGGCTTATGTCAAACCCGATGTTACCCCGAGAATGTTGTCAGCATGGTGGACCCTAGTGAAGCGTGTCAACATGATTGTATTTATGGATGAAGAGATCACCTCTCGGTCTCGAGAAAAACCCACGAGCTTACATATAACCCTTAGATGCAAAGGGCATATAGTTGCAAAGGTTTTGATCGATGGGGGGTCTGCGCTAAATATCCTACCAAGGTCTACTCTAACCTCATTATCAATAAACGAGGATGAGTTGTCCCCTCGAGAAATGGTGGTGCGAGCCTTTGACGGAAATAGGAGAGGCATTTTGGGAGAGATAACATTGCCATTAGAGATCGGCCCGAGTAATTTTCAGGTATTGTTCCAAGTTATGGACATTGAATCTGGTTATACAATGCTCCTGGAAGACCATGGATCCACGCCGCCGGTGTTGTTCCTTCTACACTGCACCAGAATATCAAATACATTGAAAATGGGTCGGTCATCACCATACGCGGAGAAGAAGAAATCATGTTGACAAAACCAGTTTCGGTGCCATATGTGGAAAGTGCAGAGAAAGATGAGGAGAATTTGTGGCACAGCTTTGAAATAATTGAGACTGGACTCGGTAGGAATGAATCCCCGGCACAAAGTGTGAATCATGTGGTGGCTCGAATCATGGCTAACAACGGGTACCAAAAAGGGAAAGGCTTGGGCTTACAGCTGCAAGGTGCAAGGACACCAGTCTCTTTTCCAGAAAAGCTAGACAAGTTCGGGTTGGGGTACGAAGCATCTCTAGAGGAGAAAATAGACAATATGACTCTGGGAAAAATGAGTGATAAGGGCCAAATGAAGCACATTCCTCATTTGAGGGAAACTTTTCCGGCACCAGCCGAGGTAATCATGCCTGAAGAAGTACTTCGTCCCCAACATCATCTCACTATTAATGCACTGCATGAAGAAGGCCCAAAAGAGTGTAAAACAATCCATCCTTTTGCTGATGAGGAACCACTGAAGAACTGGCAATCTGAACCGATGATTGATGTTATTGTTGCCAAGTAATTGTCTAGTCATACTGTAACAGGCAGATATTTAAGTCTAGCTATGTTTTGATCTTATATTTATGTTATTTGAGACATTAACTAAATAAAGTCGCATGTTTATTCAGCATTCATCTTCCTCATACTTTTGGCTTATCTTTCTTTTCTTTTTACGTTCCGTTAAAAAAAAAAAATCTCTCGCTTTCGTGTCATTATTCCTGTTCTTCTTGCCTTTCCAACTCCAACAAATTGCTTTACAGGGATCTAAGTCTTATAGAAGGTTTGCCTCATGAAAGGTACCTTGAAAACTCGTCAATTGATTCTCCTGCGACGTTTGATGAAGAAGACCCTGGATCTGATGAAGAGGATGAGATAGTTGAAAAATTTGAACAAATATTGGAATACTCAGAAAGAAAATTTGATGTGGATAATGAAGTAGTTGAAGTGATTAACATGGGAACCGAAGAAGACAAGAAGGAATTGAAAATAGTAGACAATCCTGAGCGTGTGGAAATGATGGCGCTACTTAAGGAATACCTGGACGTGTTTGCATGGTCCTACAGAGATATGCCTGGTTTAGACCCCCAGATAGCATCACATAAAATCCCATTGTATCCAGATGCAGAAGCAAAAAGACAAAAGTTGAGAAGGATGCATCCTGACATGTCGCTAAAGATCAAAGAGGAAGTGACTAAGCAATTAGAAGCCGGATTCATAGAGGTGTCGAGACACCCAGAATGGGTAGCAAATATTGTGCCAGTGCCCAAGAAGGATGGAAAGGTTAGGATGTGCGTGGATTATAGGGATCTAAATAAGGCAAGCCCAAAAGATGACTTCCCGCTCCCTCATATTGATGTTCTTGTTGACAATACAACAAGAAATCATAGGTTCTCGTTCATGGATGGTTATTCGGGGTACAATCAGATTCCCATGGATGTCGATGACAAGGAAAAAATGACTTTTATTACCCCATGGGGAACTTTTTGTTACACAGTGATGTCCTTCGGGTTGAAAAACGCTGGGGCTACATATCAACGTGCTATGGTTGCATTATTTCATGATATGATGCACAAAGAAATTGAAGTTTACGTGGACGATATGGTGGCCAAATCTAAAGAAGGGGAAAGTCATGTGGAGGTCTTGCGGAGGTTGTTTGAAAGGCTCAGGAAGTATAAGTTGAGACTCAATCCTTCTAAATGCGTCTTTGGAGCATCTACTGGAAAATTACTTGGGTTCATCGTTAGTAGAGAAGGAATAAAAGTGGACCCGGATAAGGCAAAAGCAATACAAGAGATGTCTCCTCCTAAGACTGAGCGTGAGGTGAGAAGTTTTCTCGGGAGGCTCAATTACATTGCTAGATTCATTGCCAACCTCACCAGCACGTGCGAGCCTATATTTAAGCTTTTAAAGAAGCATCAGCCTGGAGAATGGAATGAAGAATGTCAAGAAGCTTTTGATAAGATAAAGGCTTATTTAATGAATCCTCCAGTGTTGGTACCCCCTACGGTGGGACGTCCTCTGATATTGTACCTAACCGTATTGCCAATCAAGATGGGGGGCAATGTCAGCAAACATGATGAATCCTAAAGAGGGAACAAGCAATTTATTATCTGAGCAAGAAATTTAATGACTGTGAAGCCCGATACATGACAATGGAGAAAACATGTTGTGCCCTAGTATGGACCTCAAAACGGCTAAGACAGTATATGCTCTATTATACTACTTGGCTGATCTCCCGAATGGACCCTCTGAAGTACATATTTGAAAGCCCTCATGTCTCATTAAGAGTCTCAAAATGGCAAGTGATATTATCGGAGTTTGATATCAAGTACATGACTCGAAAATCCATCAAAGGGAGTGCAATCGCGGACCATTTAGCTGAAAACCCTCTTGAGGGTGGACAACTAATAACGTCTGAGTTTCCGGATGGAGAAATATTGATGGCAGAAGGAGAAGAGTCTGTGTGGAAGATGTATTTTGATGGGGCAGTCAATATGTATGGTAGTGGCATAGGAGCCGTTGTTGTTTCACCAGTCGGAAAACAATACCCAGTCGCTATCAAGTTGGATTTCGAATGCACAAATAATGTTGCAGAATACGAGGCTTGTGCTAGTGGCTTACAAGTAGCAATTGATTTGGGGATCAAGCAGTTGAAAGTATTCGGAGATTCGGCACTTATCATCTATCAAGTGAACGGTGAATGGCAAACTAAAGACCCGAAGTTAGTGCCCTATCAAAAGTATTTGACCAAGTTGACCAAGAAATTTGAAAAGGTGACCTTCTCCTATCTAACTCGAGACATGAATCAGTTTGTGGATGCCTTGGCCACTCTGGCCGTGATGACCAAGTTGGATATCCATAATAAGGTCCAACCCATCCAAGTAAAGATACATAGTGAGCCCGCATATTGTGCCAATGTGGAAAGCGGGCCAGATGGTAAACCTTGGTATCATGATATTAAGCAGTACATCCAGCATAGAGAATACCCAACTGGGGCAAATGAGGTGAATAAGAAGACTATCCGCCGATTAGCAATGGCCTTTTTCTTGAACGGAGAGGTTTTATACAAGAGAAGTCATGATGGTACCTTGCTTAGATGTATGGACGCTTGTGAAGCTCGTTTAATCATGACTGAAGTCCATGAAGGAATCTGTGGGACTCATGCTAATGGTCATATGATGGCACGAAAAATCCTAAGAAGTGGTTATTATTGGTCTACCATGGAAACAGACTGCATAGAATATGTTCGAAAATGTCATAAATGCCAGATATATGCAGATCGGGTCAACGCACCGCCATTTCCCTTACACAACATGGTGTCTCCATGGCCTTTCTCGATGTGGGGAATGGATGTCATCGGACCAATTAACCCCAAAGCTTCCAACGGTCATCGCTTCATTTTGGTAGCAATTGACTATTTCACCAAATGGGTAGAAGCGTCCTCATATACCACAATCACTCAAAAGGTATTTTCAAAATTCCTCAAGAGGGACATCGTGTGCAGATATGGAATTCCAGAGAGGATAATCACAGATAATGCTGCAAATCTCAATGGTGGTGAAATACAGAAGTTTTGTGAAAAGTTCAAAATCAAGCACCATAATTCCGCTCCCTATAGACCCTAGATGAATGGTGCAGTTGAGGCTGCAAATAAGAATGTCAAGAAAATTGTAGCCAAGATGGTTGTAAACTATAAGGACTGGCATGAGATGTTACCCTATGCTTTGCATGCATATCGTACTAATATACGATCAAGTACTGGGGCGACACCTTTCTCTCTGGTGTATGGAATGGAAGTTGTCTCTCCCATAGAAATTGAGATTCTTGCTTTGAGGGTTTTGATGAAGGCAGAGTTAGAGGAATCCGAATGGGTAAAAACTCGGTATGAGCAGTTGAATATGATAGAAGAAAAAAGACTAGCAGCTATCTGTCATGGACAATTGTATCAAAGTAGAATGGCCAGAGCCTTTAACAAGAAAGTTCGACCTAGAGAGTTTTATCCAGGAGATTTGGTTTTGAAGAAAATTCTCCCTAATCAAGAGGACGCCAGAGGAAAGTGGGCTCCGAGTTATGAAGGCCCTTACATAGTCAAGCATGCGTTTTCAGGAGGAGCATTAATTTTGCAGAACATGGACGGAGAAGAATTGCCAAGACCCATAAACACCGATGCCGTTAAGAGATTTTACGCCTAAAAAAAAAAAAGAATGACTCGTTAGGTTGAAAACCCGAAAGGGCGGCCTAAGCAAAAGTTAGAGCAATAAAAAAAAAAAAAGGGAAGAAGAAGTCCGTTAGGTCGAAAACCCGAAAGGGCGACCTAAGCAAAAGTTAGGGCAAACAAATGGGCGAAATCTCAAAGACAGAAGGGTTGATACCCCAAACTGGGGCAATTTTTTTTGTTCTGCATTCAATTGGCTAAACCGGGGCAAAATTGCTGAAAGATTAAGGGAAAGATGCGCTGAAGAAAGTAGCAACAGAGACAGTGCCTGAATTATCAAGCGATTGCAGGGAATCAATTGAACGAGGAACAAGGAACCAATACTGGGGCAAATTTTCTTTTCCTTGCAATTTTCTTTTCTTTCTATGCGTGTGTGTCTTACTTGATTACCAGAGAAATAAAAGGAAGTTTGTTCATTCAATGAATTTCTATCCATTCATGACTCATTAGGTTATGTCTCAAATAACATAAATTTAAGGCCAACAGTTTGATTTTGACAATTCTACAGTAATGCTTCAATGATTGAGTCAGATTAAAAGATCTTGGTAGTCCAAAAGTGCAGATTGCAATATGACATTTGCTGGAAGTGGTTTCAATACTTCTCGCGTAAGCCTTTGTTGATAAGAGGAAAAGGAAAGGTCGAATTAAGTTTTGAAAAAGAAAGAAGCAAAGAAAGAAAAGAGTAAGTTGGGAGGATTCCAAACTAACCAAAGGGCCTGAGGAAGAACAATGTGTGAACGAAGGGTTTGATTGGTCAAAGCTTTCCAAAGTCGTCGCTGGTTCGAATGACTAAAAGAAAAGAAAAAAAGAAAAAAAAAAGAGAGAGAGAGAGAAGAAAAATTTTAAGAAACCATTAGACTGGTCTAAGTGTTTGGCATGAGCGCATCGGCTCATTGCAATTGCATTTTAAGTTTGAGCGCATCGGCTCATTGCATGTTTAAGTTTGAGCGCATCGGCTCATCGCACTTGCATTTTTAGTTTTGAGCGCATCGGCTCGTTGCATTTACACTTTAAGTTTTGAGCGCATCGGCTCGTTGCATTGCATGTCTAAGTTTTGAGCGCATCGGTTCATTGCACTCGCATTTTCAGTTTGAGCGCATCGGCTCATTGCATGTTTAGATTTTGAGCACATCGGCTCGTTGCATTTGCATGTTTAAATTTTGAGCGCATCGGCTCGTTGCATTGCATGTTTAAGTTTTGAGCGCATCGGCTCATTGTACCTGCATTTTCAGTTTGAGCGCATCGGCTCATTGCATGTTCAAGTTTTGAGCGCATCGGCTCATCGCATTTTTAAGTTTCGAGCGCATCAGCTCTTTGCATTTTAATTCATGAGCGCATCGGCTCCTTGCATTTTTAATTTTTGAGCGCATCGCTCCTTGCATTGTGTTCTCGTATTGTCTCTTGCTTCTCCCGAACAAAATTTGAGTTTATTTCTTTACTCGTTCCTTACTATGATAAAAAGAAAAGTGCGGTTATTCTCTTTTATCTAGTAAGAAACAAGTAAAGAGAAGGGCAATCAGTAAACACCGAATTTTGTCCTAACATTTTGTAAATAAAATAAAATAAAAATAATAAATAGAATCTAACCCAATATTCTACCCACAACCCATATCCTAAACCAACTCACACTCATCCTAAACAAACTTATCCTAATCAAATCATCGGTATCCTAGACCAACACCAACACTCATCCTAAACAGATCCCGACTTATCATCTTAAACCAATCCTAATCACACTCAAACTAAAACTCTCTACCCTAATCCCTTCCTATATTAACCCATAACCACACACACAAATCAACGACTTTCAACTCACTTGACAAATTTTTAATACAAGTCAATTTTCTTTAATCACGTAGCTTTTGGCAAAGAACCCCCACCCCACTATTCATCATCTCTCTCCAAAACTTCCCCATTCCCCACTCCTTCAATAACCCAAAGGATACTCCCTGCTACATCCAAACCAGGACCACCATTCTCTCCATCTCATAAACTTCACCTTCACCCCACCATATTCCACTTCATCTTCCACCTCCCAACACCCTTCACCATAAACCTTCCTTCTTTCAAACCAACAATACCCAACCTCATCATCTTCTTCAAGAAAACAACCACAACCTCCCACAAAACAAAGCTTCGCCAAAAAAAAAAAAAAAAAAACGCACCTCGCAAGCCGCAAGACCCGCAGAGCCGCGCGCGCCACCGCTCCGGCGAGGCAACCGCGCGACTGTCGCACCGCCGCACACCCGTGATCGAATCGCCACGCGCCGCTCCGCCGCACCCCGCTCCGACCGCCGGCGAACCCGAACCAGGACTGTCGAACCCGAACCAGACTGTCGAACCGAACCACCCGCCGTTCTCGCTCCAAGCGGAACCAGCCCCACCGTGCCGAGCGACCCGCTCCGCCAAGGCCGTCGCTCACCCACATACATGACCGCGCCGCCCAACCGTGCGATCCCCGGCCGGTCTCGTCGCGCGCCCGCCTATTGCCCACTGTCGTGCGCTCCTGGTTCTCAAGCGAGAAGAAGAAGAAACCAAATACCCCCCTGTTTCATTTTTTGTTTTTTTTTGTAAGTGATTTCTGTTTTTTTTTCTTTTATTTGTTTTAAAATTTTGGGCAAGTTTTTTTTTTTAAAAAAAAAAAAAGGCCTGGTGGGCCAAAATGGGTTAAATAATAATAAAAAATATAAAAAAAACTAAAAAGGATAAAAAATAAATAAATAAAAAGGTAAAAAATAAAAAATAAAATAATTGAAATAATTTTTAAAAATAAAATAAATAAATAAGTGGGATTAACCGAGTTGTGACAAAACATTGTTAATCTCATAATTATTTTTTTTGGATCATCCGAGTTACATGACAACCTAATGATTCCAATTATTTAATAAATAAATCACTATTTAATAAAGACTCAAAAATTCTTTTTTATCATTTTTTATTTTTCATAATTTTAGATATAAAAGAAAAATCTCCTTTTAATAATAATAAATTTAACAATCATGGGGTGACGTCTGGCGTGGACGCATGGCTTCACTTCATTCAAACTTTAATTTGATTAACAGTCGCGACGACTGTTAATTCAAATCTTTATAAAATAAAAATTCAAACTTTAATTTGATTAACAGTCGCGACGACCTTGTTAATTCAAATCTTTATAAAAAATAAAAATTAAATCTTTTCTTTAAATAAAATCAACCAACCCACACTTATTTTTTTAAAAGAACTACGCGATTCAGCCTCATCGCATACGTGAAAGTCGTAGGAAACAGAATTTTTATTCTGTCAAGCCAAATTTTAAATTTTCGCAAATTCTTTGTTTTTTTAATTTTTTTAATAAAAAGGGGTAAAACAAATATATTACGAGATTATTAAATTTTTTACATAACCAATTTAGGGTAACCGCTTAGAACGGATGTATTAGAAGTCTTTGTGGGGTTAAGTCTCCACCCTTCCCTATCATAACCGACTCCTGAATCCAATCTGGTTTCAAAGACCATTTTCTAAAAGGGTTTTCCAATTTTTTCTAATTTAAATAAAATTGGTGGCGACTCCTAACTTATTTATTTTGTTTCGCCGCTCCCGCCGCAATTACGATCGCTTGACTGGTTTATTCATGTACTTTTAGCAAGAACATGCAGTTGGTACATGTTGATAGTGACAAAGAAACTGTCCAGAGTGGTAAATTATTATCTTTGATTAAAGTTGGTGTTCAAGTAGATCTCTGTCCTGGATAAAGGTTCAAATTCTGCGAAATCATTTATTTAGTTGAACAACATTAAGCTGATATCTTCAAGTTTTAAGTGTCCTTTATGAAATTGATTTGTTGCAAGGAATTATTTTGACCAAAACCACTGGTATATATTAGAATTCACTCTTAACTATGGTGTTTGTTCAACCGAACTCTGAAGCAAATTAAAATAATTGACAATTAACGTACTAATAATTGGAGGCAGAAAGAAATAAAATTCCCTTGCATTTTTGACCATATGGAACAAAAATTGGTTCACTACTTGCTAGTTGCTTTACTACAAAAGTGCCTTTTCAACTTCTTGTTGTAGGACATTCCTCGGTGTGGCATATGCTGAATTTCTAGCAAATTAGAGCCCAGATGCAGAATTTACCTGAGTTGGGGTAGTAAGTGGAAAGAAAAGAAAGTTAGACATAGGGAATGTGTACAGGTGAAGAGTCAATGGATGAAGCTTAAGATATTTCATATTCCTCATACAGGCCAGGTAACAAGAAGACAAGCATGAGGTTTTTCATAATGGTTTAGGTACGCAACTTACCATGTAGTTGGAGGAACAGGTTCATTTGCTTTGCTCGTGGTGTTGCAGTTTTTACTCAGACTAATAGGCAACCAAGTGAAGTAGCTGCAACTTACCATGTAAAACTTCAGCTTGAATTCCCAAACCATTCCAGGAAGTTACCATGATGATGCAGATTTTTAGCTCTTTTTGGCTTTACTATGATGCTGCTGATTCTTTCTTATTAGAAGAAATTCAAAATCTGCTAGCATCCAAGACCCACATCCTAGAGGCCATGAATATATGTAAATAATATGTTGTAATACTTTGAAAGATGAATTAATATATTACCTATTCTATTTTTATTTTGTTCAATTTCGGTGATGAGATCCGTAGGTTCAGAAAAAGTTTTTGCATAGAAACTGAATGGAGATTTGTGTCCCACATCGGATGTTGATTGAAGTGTAGAGTTATCAGAGCGTGTATAAAAAACAAGTAATGATAGCTTGGGATGACATCTTTGCGCTTGGGGCAATGACGCAGCTAGTGAGGTTCTAACCGAGGCGCGTCTATTGCTGGTTGAAAACTATTTCCAAACCCCCTCTTAGGCCTGGGTTTGGCCCAGGTCTTTGAGAATTTCTGGAAGGGCTCCTTTTCCGGTAAAGCCCTACAATGTTTAGTTTAATTTAAGCCTTTATTTTTCAAGCCAATTTATACATCCTAAGGCGGTGTCCTTCAACATCTGAGTATAGTTTGGGGCCCTTATAGGGATTTAGAATAATGATATAAAGATACAGTATATGTATACATAATATGATAGTTGTCTGAAACTGACCCAAAAAAACAACAAAAATTGAAAAGTATTTATAAGGGGATGTAACTAGTCTTGCTTATTGAACTTAGCAAATTGAAAACTTAGTAATTATTTTTCACTCGTAATTTAATTTTTAATTTTTTTATATGTATAAGTTAGTCTTTAAATTTATCAAATTTATATCACATTAATTCTTTTTGTACTTAGTTCTTAAGAAGGACTAATATTATATAAGTTTTATAAATTTAAGAGCTAATTCATACAAATGAATAAATTTAAGGATTAAATTGTAAGTAAATGATACTTCCAAAGTTCCTAGGACTAAGTTCCTTTTTTACTCTTATTTATTATATCAAAATCTTTTTTTAGTGATCATGTAACCTTGAGTGAATTTGTGTGCATTTTAACTAATTTATCCATTCAATCAAGTCAAAAACAGGTCATTTACATTATAATTAGAGAATTTACAAAAATATTTTTAATAGTCTAATCTTAAGTAATTAGCATAATTAGGATTCAAACTTCTGACTATGTGTCTAACTACCTAACATTATATACTCACCCACGACTAAAATAATTACGAACAAAAATTGAGTCGAAAGTCTTTTGCAAAAATATAGTACTATAAATTAAACCCTTAATTTCGTTTATGAAAAATATGGCAGGAGACACATTTGTTTATAAGAAATTAAAAATTCCATCGTGGTTTTTAAGAAACTACAAATGTTAGGCACTTTAATCGTTAGGAACCAAACACATTAATCCCTGAAAAAAGTCTAAAATGACTAACATTCATGGTTTCTTAGAGGCACAATAGGATTTTAAATCCCTCAAAAACTAATGTATCTATCGTCATATATTTTTGGAACAAATTTAAGAATTTATTCTAAAAACAATATAATATGATAACAACAGTTGTAGTCTAAATAACAAATAATATTTATTTATTTATATGGTATTTTCAATTAAAGATCTTGAAAAGAAAAATAAAAAGAGTGGATTAATATCCACCACTTAATTATATGCCACTAGTAGAGATTATTCCTATAAAAGCTTTGTATAATTTATTCTTCTCTCATCATCATGTCTTGCTAAATTTCATTTACTCTCTGATTTGTAACAATAGAATAAGGTAAAAAGAAAACACTATTATATTAGAGAGATTATTCTATTGAATTGAATTTATTTAATTAAAAATACTTTGGATAAAACTATATAGCCAAAGTGTGTTGTACCAAACACAACTTGGTTGGCGATAAAAAGTGGAGCAGCAGCCCGGTTTTTTATTTTCTCAGAGAATGCTAAGCTAGTGTGAACTAGCACTTTAGCGTGAATAATACGCATCTTAACCCAAAAGTCTAACCTAATACCTATTTTATCTTTCGACACATTCACATCTCTCGTTAGAAATAGACAAAAGAAATAACTAAAACCCAGCATTTGAACGACACTGTACACATGAACAATTCCCCGAACAGTGGGAATCACACATAAATTAATCAATTTTCGTCCCCAAAGGGCCCAAACACTGGAATAAAATTTGATGGGAAATTTGACGTTTTCAATTGATTTATAAGAATTGCTAAAATGTTTTCTGCAAAACATGTAGAATTCTTTTTCATTTAAAATAAAAGAGACCCGTCAATGACCTTTTTTCCTTCTCCAATCTCAACCCAGAAGTGTAAGGTCATGTCTAATACTTTTTACTAAAATCAAAATACCTTAAAGCTTGCATAAATCAACAATTGCATATCTTTGACAATCATGTTCACATTTGAAAAAATCACAACCATTAATTTCTCAGCGCAGCAATTAAAAACACTTCACTTCAAAAGAAAAGCACCTAAAATCAGTCCCTCCTCGGTTCACCAAAATGTCAAAATCAAATCATCGATTCAATAAGGGATTTATAAAAAATTGGAGAACAATTTGGCAAACGTCTTTTGCTAAGCATTTGCTTCTCATCTTTAACGTAAAATTCTCGAACATCGACCACAATCTTCCCATGCTAGTTCTTCACCTACAACCTCATGTTCTTTGAAATCTACAAAAAAAAAAATATCTATAAAAAATCAGCACATTTAATAAAAGGAAAAACTATTGTAGACAATGATTTTGAGAGGGGCCTTGTAGACGATGATGGAGTCGGAGTCATCAAAATCTTTCTAGGATGATTTTTTGGGAGGTGCATGGCGAAGCATAGTACTGCTCCTCCTTCCTCTTCCCATTTTCGCACATTTCTCGAAAGTTCTAAGTTGTCACAGTAATTCGTTCTTCTTCCTCTCTGTTCTATTGTCTCTGCTGCATGAGGGAACAAATGGATTAAATCATGAAATTTGAAAAACATAAGCAAATGGATTTACATATATAGAATAATGAGATTGAGAATCCAAAATCAAATTCTAGAAACCCTTTTGGCACCCAAAATGGTTGTCGAAGTGTCAATGACTTCGAGTGCCTCACAGCACCGTCGACACTACCAAATGCCCGAGACGGCTGAGGCCGAACTCGATGCTGATGGCTTTCTTGAGGTACCTCAACTTCACGGTGAACTCAGATGGATAGGAGGAGCAAAATGGAGGAAAAAAAATTAAGAGAAAGATTTTAGCATTTGAAATTTGAAAATGCAAGATGGATACAAATAAAAACTTAGTTGGAAAAGGGAGTAGACTCAATAGCTTAGGTGATCATGTGTCAATTACTCAAAATTCCATTATTTTTACTTAAATTCTTTTATATATTAAAAAGTCATCCTGTATTACACTTGACTAAAGATGAGAATTCAAATTGATTTACATAGCTTTCATCAAGAGAGAGAATAAAATAATATAAAAATTTGACAAATTAATAAATTCAATCTCATTATTTATCTAATTAAAATAAATTTTATTTTATTTAACTTATTTATAAAATTATTTTATATGTCACAAAAATATTATAATCACATATGATATGATTTAATATTTTTTATATGAACATATAATATAAATACAATATATATTCTAATGTACATAAAATATTTTCTTAATAAATTAGCGTGTAACACTCAATTCATGACATTTCATAAGTAGTTTGTATAAATATTATAAGTATATTGTACAAATACTGTACATATGAATATAAAATAAAAGCAAACACAATATAAATACTGTATGCCTCTGGAAGAGAAATAATTATTTTTCCTAAACCTATTAAACAACGATAGCAATAAATATAAAAAATGAATATAATAATACTAATAATAATAATAATGAATATAATAATAATAATAATGAATATAATAATAATAATAATGAATATAATAATAATGAATATAATAATAATAATAATAATAATAATGAATATATAATAATAATAATAATAATAATAATAATAATAATAATGAATATAATAATAATAATAATAATGAATATAATAATAATGAATATAATAATAATGAATATAATAATAATGAATATAATAATAATGAATATAATAATAATGAATATAATAATAATAATAATAATAATAATAATAATGAATATAATAATGAATATAATAATAATAATAATAATAATAATGAATATAATAATGAATATAATAATAATAATAATAATAATAATGAATATAATAATGAATATAATAATGAATATAATAATAATAATAATAATAATGAATATAATAATGAATATAATAATAATAATAATAATAATAATAATAATAATGAATATAATAATGAATATAATAATGAATATAATAATAATAATAATAATAATGAATATAATAATGAATATAATAATGAATATAATAATAATAATAATAATAATAATAATAATAATAATAATAATAATAATAATAATAATAATATAATAATAATAATAATAATAATAATAATAATAATAATAATAATAATAATAATAATAATAATAATAATAATAATAATAATAATAATAATAATAATAATAATAATAATAATAATAATAATAATAATAATAATAATAATAATAATAATAATAATAATAATAATAATAATAATAATAATAATAATAATATAATAATAATATATATATATATATAATATATACATATATATATAATATATATATATATATATAATAATAATAATACATATAATATATATATAATATATATATATATATATATATAATAATATATATAATATATATATATATATATAATAATAATAATAATATATAACAATAATAATAATAATAATAATAATAATAATAATAATAATAATAATAATAATAATAATAATAATAATAATAATAATAATAATAATAATAATAATAATAATAATAATAATAATAATAATAATAATAATAATAATAATAATAATACACATATAATAATAATAATAATAATAATAATAATAATAATAATAATAATAATAATAATAATAATAATAATAATAATAATAATAATAATAATAATAATAATAATAATAATAATAATAATAATAATAATAATAATAATAATAATAATAATAATAATAATAATAATAATAATAATAATAATAATAATAATAATAATAATAATAATAATAATAATAATAATAATAATAACGAAACAATGGAAGACGAGGCTTCTTATGCGACACGCAGAGCCCAACACTCACGTGCCAAAGACCCCAATGAAAAACACAGGAGCAATTGATGCGTGTAGCAGGAATATTAAGATGAACAGTGACTTAGACCACCCATGGATGTACATTTTATGGATTAGTCCCACACTCAAATATTTTAATGATTAAATTACATTTTTTTTTATTCTTATGCGACACGCAGAGCCCAACACTCACGTGCCAAAGACCCCAATGAAAAACACAGGAGCAATTGATGCGTGTAGCAGGAATATTAAGATGAACAGTGACTTAGACCACCCATGGATGTACATTTTATGGATTAGTCCCACACTCAAATATTTTAATGATTAAATTACATTTTTTTTTATTTTGTGAGTTGACTTAATTCACTTTGTCACTTACATATTGCATGGTTTGTCTTGTTATTACAAATTCATCTTAATGATGTTTTTTTTTTATAATATCAAAATATTTTTATCAAACCTTCGTACAAGTTACCTATAAGTGGCACGTGAACTTGCTTTAAATTTAATTTTTATTTTATAATTTGACCTAAATTCATTTTATCCCTTTGCAGTTCACAAAATTTTCGCTGCAATGTAAAAAATGAAATACATAACCGAAATAGAAATAAAAAAGAAAAAAATCTTCTCCCAGTTTTTCCTCCGAAAATGAAAAGGCCTTCATCTTTACATCAATATACACTTCATGGTTGCTTAAAAATGAAGTCAAGCCACACTTCAACATTCACTAGAATATTCTTTTGAGACTCACTCTTAGAAGTCAAAATTCAAATGTTGTGTTTGGAATAAATAAAAATAAAAAATGATTTGATTTGATTTGAATTGAATTGATTTGATTTAAAAATCAAATTTTGTGTTTGGAACTTTTAAAAAAATAAGATTTGAATTGATTTAGAAATCAAATTTTGTATTTGGAATTCATTAAAATGAGAATTGATTTGATTTGATTTTATTATTTTACATTTTAACCCTTATGAAAGGTTGTTAGAGGTAGTTACTAAGGGTAAAATAGTCTATTTATTTCAAATCAAATCAAATTCTAACAAATCCTATCAAAATTGATAGAATTTTTTTTATAAAAAAAATGAAATCCATGAGATTTTAGAATCAAATCATTTCTCATTTTTAAATATTCCAAACACAAAATTTAATTAAATTTGATTTATAAATCAAATCATTTCCCATATTTTTACATTCCAAACACACTCATTATAAATCAAATCATTTCCCATATTTTTACATTCCAAACACACTCAAAAAGTGTGTTTGGAATGTAAAAAATAGGAAATGATTTGATTTATAAATCAAATTTAATTAAATTTTGTGTTTGGAATGTTTAAAAATGAGAAATGATTTGATTTCTAAAATCTCATGGATTTCATTTCTTTTGTTTTATAGAAATTCTATCAATTTTGATTGGATTTGTTAGGATTTGATTTGATTTGAAATAAATAGACTATTTTACTCTTAAGAACTACCTCTAACAACCATTCATAAGGGTTAAAATGTAAAATAATAAAATCAAATCAAATCAATTCTCATTTTAATGAATTCCAAATACAAAATTTGATTTCAAAATCAATTCAAATCCTTTTTTTTTTAAAAGTTCTAAACACAAAATTTGATTTTTAAATCAAATCAAATCAATTCAATTCAAATCAAATCAAATCAAATCATTTCCCATTTTTATTCATTCCAAACACAACCAAAATTCTTCTTACGTGTAGAAGACTCTTCAATGTTTTTATTTTCCCCTGTACAAAGTATTTAAGCATCTTCCTTAATATTTAGCCTCAGAACCTAATTAGCAAACTGATTTGCAATCAGTTTGCAGTCTTAACTAATGTCACATGGAATTTGTACTTAGTTTATGGATCAAGCAAATTAAACTCAAGTTTGTTTGTTTGTCATTTAAATATGCACTGTGTAGCGAATAGGAAAGTTTGAGATCGAGTTTGATTTGATTTAAAATTAAAATTTGAAATAAACTAAAAGTTAAACGAATCCAACCATTGAGATTCGAGCTTTGGACTCATCATGACTGACAAAATGTGTGTTTCTCCAAGTTAAACAAATTCAACCATCGAGATTCGAGCTTCTGACTCATCTCGACTGTTAAAATGCATTTTTATCCAAGTTAAACGAATCTAACCACTGAGATTTGAGCTTCAGACTCATCTTGACTAGCAAAATGAATGTTCGTCCAAGTTAAACGAACACCGCTTCTGAACAAAAGCATTTGAAAGGACAAAACGCAGAACGTTCAAAATCAAAGCAACACGTGGCATTCCAGAACACCTACCCTAGATCTCAAACCATGGGGGACCATCATGGTATAACAACATCTCGAATCTCAGTTCAAATCTAGGGAAAAGGACATGAAACCCCTGTTAAGAAATATTATATTTATTCATTAAGGGTAGAATAGTCTTTTATTACTTGTTTTGTTTTGCTATATATAGCCTTATTATGTTTGGCTTCAAATCATAAGTTTTGTATCTTCAGCTTTATACTCTATCAATGAAACCTTCATTCTTCTTCTCATATTCAATTTGTTAACATAGTAGCAGAGCAGGTTTGCAATGGAGAGAGTTTAATCATAACTACAACTTTCACGTCATTTTGTATATCAATTTTTTGGGCGTTCTCTGATTGTCTCTTCGTTGTCGTTCGCATTTCGTCTAGTAAATCATCATCCGTGGTTGGTATTCCTCTGTTTTTTGCTACACTTCCTATGTTTTTTCGCTGCACGTTGGTATTTCTCTATTTTGGGTGACCGTATGAATGGTTTTCTGCTAGTTTTCTGTTATATTCTCTCCATAATCTGATTTTTCATTGCACGTTGATTGGGCTTTTTCGTTGGCTTTCGTTTTGGCTCTCAGTAATCCGGGCATTTTGCTGCACATCCGGTATTTTGGATTTTTTATTGGCATTTTGTTGGCATTCTGGTTGGCCTTCTATTGGTATTTCGCTGCTTGTTTATTTAGTATTTTGCTGTTTCTTTTCTATTATTCTTCCTCTGTTGTTTAATCATGGCTAGTGACTATTCATTTCAATCTGTGAGTGTGAGATTGGATGGAAAAAATTACTCGTATTGGAGTTATGCAATGCGAAATTTTCTTAAGGGTAAAAAGATGTAGGGATATGTTAGTGATATTTCTGTGAAACCTGTGCAAACAGATCAGGATTATCAAATTTTATTGGATGTTTGGGAAGTAAATAATGCAAAGATTATCACATGGGTTAACAATTCTGTTGAGCATTCCATAGATACACAATTGGCAAAATATGAAACAACAAAAGAGGTTTGGAATCATTTGCAGAGGCTTTTTACACAGTCAAATTTTGCCAAACAATTTCAGTTGGAGAATGACATACGAGCTCTCCAATAGGGAGATATAAGTGTTCAAGCCTTTTATTCTGCCATATCAGATCTTTAGGATCAATTGGCTCTTACAGAATTAGCAGAGTTGAAGGTTTTGGCTGAAGAGATACGTCTTAAGTCTTACTCTAAGAAGGGAATTGTTGGTCTCACTCCGTCTATTTTAGCAGCACATTCTAAACCTCACTTTGATAATCAGAATAAGCTCCTCACAAGGGTTGGTTTCGACGTGTGTAGTTTCTGTAAGCAGAAAGGTCATTGGAAGGCTCAGTGTCCTAAGTTGAGACAGAGAAATGACAATCAACTGCAATCTAATGCTCAAAGACCACCACAGGGTTCCAGACCACTACACGGATTCAGACCACCATAGTTTAACACTGCAGTTGTCGCTTCCCCAGGTCCTTTTGCTGATCCAAGTACTCTAGCTGAGCAATTCCAGAAGTTTCTCTCTTTACAACCGCAATCTATGTCTGCATCTTCTTCTGTAGGTCAGTTGTCTCATAATTCGTCAGGTATGTCACCTTCTGTTTGGGTCTTAGATTTTGGAGCTTCACATCATATGTCTCCAGACTCTTCATCGTTTGCTTCTGTATGTCCTTCATCTTCTATTTCTGTATTGACTGTTGATGGCACTCTTATGCCTCTAGCAGGTGTTGGTTCTGTTGTAACACCTAATTTGTCTTTATTTAATGTTTATCATATTCTGAAACTTACCTTAAATCTTACTTCTATTGGTCAGTTATGTGATTCTAGTAACTTAGTCACTTTTTCCTCCTCTTCTTGTTATGTGCAGGATCTACAATCTCAGAAGCTGATTGGGATAAGCCATAGGAAAGGGGGATTATATATTTTGGATGAGCTAAAAGTTTCAGTTGCTGCAACTACTAGTGTTGATTTGTCTTCTTTTCGCTTGAGTCCATTTTCTTCTAGTTTTTATTTATGGCATTCTCGTTTTGAACATGTGTTAATTTCTCGTTTGAGGTTTTTAGCTTCCACAAGGGCTTTGGAAAATTTGCAAACTCGTGATATTTTTTATTATAGTGGATGTAAATTGGCAAAATTTTCTGCTTTACCTTTTAATCAAAGTAATTCTATTTCTTATTCTCTTTTTTATTTGATTCATTTTGATGTATGAGGACCTTCCCCTGTTGTTACAAAAGGAGGGTTTCGATATTATGTTTCTTTTGTGGATAATTATACTCGTTATTGTTGCGTTTACTTAATGAAACATCGTTCTGAATTCTTTGAGATCTATAAGGCCTTTCGAGCACTTGTTAAAACTCAACATTCTGCTGTTATTAAGTGTTTTAGGTGTGATTTGGGTGGAGAATATACTTCTCATAGATTTTGTGAGTTGCTTACCTCAGATGGAATTGTTCATCAGACTTCTTGTACTGACACTCCTGAACAAAATGGTATTGCATAAAGAAAACATAGACATATTGTTAAAACTGCTCATTCTCTCCTGTTGTCTAGTACAGTTCCTAGTGAGTTATGGGGTGAAGTTGTTCTCATTATTGTGAGTTTGATAAATATTATTCCTTCTTCTCATATCTCAGGTTTGTCACCTTTTGAAAAGTTATATGGTTTTGTTCCTGATTATTCTTTCTTTCGGGTCTTTGGTTGTACTTGTTTTGTTCTTCGTCCTCATGTAGAACGTAACAAGTTATCATCTCGTTCTTCTATGTGTGTTTTTCTTGGTTATGGGGAAGGTAAGAAAGGGTATCGTTGTTTTGATCTTGTTACACAAAAACTTTATGTGTCTCGCCATATTGTGTTTCTTGAGCAGATACCTTTCTTTTCTATTCCCTCCACTACCCATGCCCTTACTAAAACTGATCTTATTTGTGTGGATCCTTTCTGTGAAGACTCTGATAATTTGTCATCTCATGATACTTGACATATTTGTACTGATAATTCTGTAGCTACTGACACTTTGCTCTCTAGCACACATGAAGCTCTTTCTCCTTTTGTGGTTTCCCAAGCACCCTCTGAGATTCTGGATCCTCCACCTCGTCAATCCCTTCGCACATGTAAGTCTACAAAGTTACCAGATTTTGTTTATTCTTGTTATTCTCAGTCTTTTACATCCTTTTTAGCTTCTATTCATTGTCTCTCTGAGCCATCTTCATATCAAGAGGCAATTCTTAATCCTCTTTGGTGGCAAGTTATGGATGAGGAACTTTCTGCTTTGCATAAGATCGGTACTTGGGATTTGGTTCCTCGACCTCCTGGTAAGAGTGTGATTGGTTGTCGCTTGGTGTATAAAATCAAAACAAAGTCTAATGGGTCTGTTGAGTGATACAAAGTTAGGTGGGTTGCATAAGGTTTTTCTCAATAATATGGTATGGATTATGAGGAGACTTTTGCTCCTGTAGCAAAAATGATTACTATTCATACTTTTATTGCAGTAACTTCAGTTCGTTAGTGGCATGTGTCTCAATTGGATGTTAAAAATGCCTTCTTGAACGGGGACCTTCAAGAAGAGGTTTATATGAAACCTCCTCCTGGTGTTTCTCATGGTTTTGGGTATGTTTACAAGCTCAAGAAAACCTTATATGGTCTCAAACAAGCACCTTGTGCTTGGTTTGAGAAGTTTTCTGATATAATATGTTCCCTTGGATTTGCTTCTAGTAGTTATGATTCTACTCTCTTTGTTAAGTGTACTGCTGCAGGTAGTATCATTCTTTTTTTATATGTTGATGATATAATTATTACTGGTGATGATATTGATGGCATTACCGCTTTGAAAACAGAATTAGTCAGACGGTTTGAAATGAAGGACTTGGGTTCCTTTCGTTATTTCTTGGGTATTGAGGTGACTCACTCACCTAGAGGTTATCTTTTTTCTCAGTCAAAATATGTAGAAGATATTCTTGAGCGAACAAGACTTACTAATAATAAGATCGTTGATACTCCAATTGAACTTAATGCAAAGTACTATTCTTCTGATGGTATCTCATTATCTAATCCTACCTTGTATCGCACTATTGTTGGCAGCTTAGTTTATCTCACTATCACTTGTCCGGATATTATATATGGTGTTCATATTGTTAGCCAGTTTATTGCCTCTCCCACTACAGTTCATTGGGCAGCCGTTCTTCGTATCTTGAGGTATCTTCAAGTCACAGTCTTTCAAAGTCTCTTATTTTTGTCTATCTCATCATTGGAGTTGCGTGCCTACTATGATGCTGATCATGGTAATGACCCCACCGATCATAAGTCTATTACTGGTTTTTGTACCTTTTTTGGTGATTCTCTCATTTCTTAGAAGAGTAAGAAACAATCTGTTGTTTCTCAATCTTCCACGGAAGTAGAGTATCGTGCTATGACATCTACTACCAAATAGATTGTTTGGCTTCATTGGTTACTTGCAAATATGGGAGTTTCTTTATCCCATCTTACTCTTACGTATTGTGACAACTAGAGTTCTATTCAGATTGCTCACAACTCCATGTTTTAAGAGCGAACGAAGCACATTGAGATCGATTGTCATCTTACTCGTCATCACCTCAAGCACGACACCATTACATTGCCATTTATTCCTTCTACTTTATAGATTACAAATTTCTTTACTAAGTCGCATTCTATTTCTCGTTTTCACTTTTTAGTTGGCAAACTCCCGATGCTTGTTGCAGTAGCATCATGAGTTTGAGGAGGGATGTTAAGAAATATTATGTTTATTCTTTAAGGGTAGAATAGTCTTTTATTACTTGCTTTGTTTGGCTATATATAGCCTTGTTATGTTTGGATTCAAATCCTAAGTTTTGTATCTTCAACTTTGTGCTCTATTAATGAAACCCTTATTCTTCTTCTCATATTCAATTTGTTAACAACCCCAACTACACATGGGGTCAACTCGTTAAGACCTCGAATAACAAAATAATAATGCAAATGAAACGGTTCAACTCTAATCTTGGATTTGCTCATTGACCTCGGCAACCTGTCACGATACATCACGAACCTCGGCCCTTTGGGAAAAATATCGTGAGATCCGACATCAACGTTGCAACTCAGATCCTTTTACCCATTGCGTGCCATGTGCTCTAGTTAAGTTCGTATCTCCACACTTTGTTGTCCCACCAAAGCACCGAGCTCAGGGTAACTATTCTGGATCGGGTTACAAACCCAAAGAACTAGAACAACTTGTCCCGCCAAGTTGGCACCCAAGCATATATTGGGCTTGAAATAACCAAAATGTTAGGCATAATGACAGGAACAAACTCTGATCGTATCCCGTAAGAGCAGGAAAGTGAAGACATAAGGATAGTAGCCTCACGACCTTGTCCCCATGATCCTATCTCCTACGATCATGTTGTCACAATCCTATGTAGTAGCATTTAACACACACTTAATGCTCAGATACCAAAAGCCCTCATACGCTAATATAAATACAGTAAGCAAGAGAGATAAGGTACGCTCATTTCTCATTACTCATTACTCTCCTTACACAGGTACAGACTTGAGCGTTGGAATACTTTTTACAAGTACCTACCCCATCGCTTCATCATTGAAGGATTTACACCTACGGAGGAGTCAACCACCTATTATTACCTCTTCAGGTAAATCTCAGAACCTAGTTCTGAACAATAAAGTAACTTCTAGTTTATATATATTTTTCTTATATGGTATACAATTAGATAGTAAATAGTGGGATGTTCTAGAACTTTGTAAAATTTTCTAATTGCTGATCTAATCGTAGTGTTGGTTCGTAAATCCGCAAGCACACGGGTCGACAAGTAATATAAAGGAGAGTTAGAGTATCGTGTCCCAAGGGATTGAATAATTAGAAGAATGTTAAACTTAACCAAAATTCACAAATTTTTATCCAAGCAATCGAAGGAGAGTGGGTTGCAATTAAAATAACAACTTAAAGGAAACAAAACAAGAGAGCACCAAACACCAATTCCACAGGAGAAGATGAGAATCATTAAAGCCTAGGGGTCCCTAATCACTTGCTACTTCAATGATTAATTACAATTAACAAGCACCTATCAATGAAATGATAATTGTTAGCTAATAATCATCAATAGATAAGAGCCTATGTCTAGGATAATTATTCTTGTGAAACCTAGCTAATCTACTATGTGTCCATGTGAGCTAGCATAAGAATCACTCATTGAGACCAATTATGAAACACTTGCCGTGTATGACTAAAGGATATGTGTCCATCCCCTTAGTTAATCAACACACCCAAACCAATTGAATGCAATTGAACATACATCAACCATACCATATCCATATTCACAACACCCAATTTCTAGTTCAATTAGAATATTAAAATCATGCAATTGATGGCCAATCAATAACAAGCACTAAGCATAGATATGGATGAACAAAACCAATTTCATTAAAAGGATACCCAACTAATTACACGTTAATCAAATCCATAGCAAGATCTTAGAGAGCCCCTAGATTAGAGTTTAGTTACACATCATAATAGAGGAGCAAACTAATGAATTCAAGAAACCCATCAAATTACAAATCAAGAGAGAAAAAGAAAAGAATGAACAAGAATGGTGAGAAGCCAATGCTTGATCTTCCTCCTTGATCTTGATTCTTCACTTGAATCCTTCTATCTTCCAAGAGTTCCTCCTCCTCCCACTTGGCCTCTGGAAATCGTGCTTAGGTCCCCAAAACAGAAGAGTCTGAAAAAATGCCCCCAAATTCAGATAAAAAGGGCCAAAATCGGGGACCAGCGTTTTACTCACGCCTAGGCGTTGACGCCTAGGCGTGGCTTTTCCACGCCTAGGCGTTGTTATGAATCACATGCTGGCATCTACTGTCCACGCCTAGACATGGCTTTTCCAAGCCTAAGCGTGGGTGCCTCTGTCTGAAAATCCTGAAAATCTGAGAGTGTCACGCCTAGGCTTGACTTTTCCACGCCTAGGCGTGGATGTCTCTGCCTGAGTTGGTCTGAAAGTCTGAGAGGGCCACGCCTAGGCGTGTATTTGTCACGCCTAGGCTTGTGTTGGTAGCTTTTTCTTCTCTCTTGCATCCTTCTTCATTTGAGCTCCTCTTTGCTTCCTCATCCCTTCTAAGGTTTTTCCCATCTTAAATACCTGTATGAAAACAATGATAACAACCATCAAACCCTAATTAGGGATGGCAATGGGGCGGGGCGGGGGCGGATAGTGCTTCCCCCGCCCCCGCCCCGTTTATTTCGCGGGTACCCATTTATGATCCCCGCGGTAAATGGGATATCATCATGGTATCCATGCGGTATCCGCGATATTTGATACTTTAAAATAAAATCTTAAAAGTTATAAAACAAATATAAATAAAATAAACTTTAACATCACATACTACAATTTTATTTAACAATATAAGATTCTTACAAAATTAAAAGAATATTATAAATAACAAACTAAATTTAATTATATTTTGTAATAATTAGTTTACATAAATAACTATTACATAAATAGTATATATTTTTTTCAACAAGTTTTATCATTATGGGTTCATTTAATAAAAAATTATTTTAAAATAATAAAATATACGTTTTTCATCTCATCTCAAAGTTAGAAAGAAAAAAGAATTATAATATATGATATATATTAAATAAAATATATATACTAAACGCGGGTTTATGCGGGCACCATGCCGTGATGAATAATCCCCGCCCCGCCCCATTTATTAAACGACTCCATCCCCGCCTCGTCAATGATCATAATTTTGCCATCCCTAACCCTAATCCATCCAACTTCCATAAACAAAACCATCAAGGATTCAATTCTTAATCATTTGAATTAACAAACTTAAATCACCAAAGTCGTGCAATAATTGAACCTATGGCCCTTAAAACTTAAGGATAGCATACTCAAATACAATCAAATTTAAGTGAATTAACTTCATTTTCTAAAGTTAACACATAGCGTGGATGGCCTTCCTTTAATTAGATAAGGAAGGTGGACTAGTCAAGGTAATCACAAGCTGATCCTGAAACCACCTAACCTTAATACAAAAAAATGAGGAGAGGGATGCCGGAAATGGAAAAAGTGATGTGGGAAGCAAACCTAACTCTTGCTATGTGATAAAATGAGTTAAACTGACAGAGTCAGATCTCAAATCTAATCAAATAACCTACTAGTGATTACCCTCCCTTTCCTTCAATTTTTTTGGTTGAGATGGCCATGCACTTCTTGCTTTTACCCATCTTATTACGATCAGTTTACTGAAGATCACTTGCAGTCGCATTGGTCAAAAGTGCAATGCTGGTAGTTTCAGATGACAATGTCAATTATATTACTTCAAAATTGCAGTATTTAGTTGACTGCAGTTCATATAATAAACACTGCAATAGTGGTAAACTAGCGCAAGATCAATTCTCCTTGCAAAATACAATCATTCATATGCGGCCTTATGACCTTGGCGCAGGAATTAGTTGTGCTTTCAATATAAATCCCACCATGCATTGTCCTTGTATTTAAAAAAGGAAAAGGGTATAAGGACGATGCATGTTGTGGCCATTTTGTGTGAAAAAAGGTATAAGGAGTACGGACGATGCATGTTGTGGGTCTAGTGTGTCTAAACTGCAATATTTTGCAGTGGGAGTGTGGCCCGGACATAAATTAATTGCATTGCAATTGGATATTGACTGGTTTATTCATGTACTTTTAGCAAGAACATGCAGTTGGTACATGTTGATAGTGACAAAGAAACTGTCCAGAGTAGTAAATTATTATCTTTGATTAAAGTTGGTGTTCTAGTAAATCTCTGTCCTGGATAAAGGTTCAAATTCTGCGAAATCATTTATTTAATGGAACAACATTAAGCTGATATCTTCATGTTTTGAGTGTCCTTTATGAAATTGATTTGTAGCAAGGAATTATTTTGACCAAAACCACAGGTATATATTAGAGTTCACTCTTAACTATGGTGTTTGTTCAACCGAACTCTAAAGCAAATTAAAATAATTACAATTAACGCACTAATAATTGGAGGCAGAATGAAATAAAATTCCCTTGCATTGTTGACCATATGGAACAAAAATTGGTTCACTACCTGCTAGTGGCGTTACTACAAAAGTGCCATTCCAACTAGTAGTTGTAGGACAGTCCTCGGTGTGGCATATGCTGAATTTCTAGCAAATTAGAGCCCAGATGCAGAATTTACGTGAGTTGGGGTAGTAAGTGGAAAGAAAAGAAAGTTAGACATAGGGAATGTGTATAGGTGAAGAGTCAATGGATGAAGCTCAAGATATTTCATATTCCTCATACAGGCCAGGTAACAAGAAGACAAGCATGAGGTTTTTCATAATGGTTTAGGTATATTGGACCGCAAAAATGGGTTAGGTTGCCAATAACATTTAATTTAACCATGAGGAACAAGTTCATTTTGAAAGGAAATGTACTAATTTGTTCTCATCATCAGGAACTCAAATCTCAAATTCTATGCCAAGCTTCTTGAAATCTCTCCATTTGATGCATAATGTTGCCAAGGATCATATTCTGCACTGCTGTTTCTCTAGCAACAATAGCAGTCATTCTTTTGGCTTTGCTATCACCTGTATCCCACAAAGAAAGCCATTCATGGCCATGGTTTGATCTGTCCTTGTATATCCAACAACCTCACATATCAACCTCAAACACACAACTTGTACCCAGGGAAGATGCTGGAGCATTCATCTTTCACCGTGTACTTACAAAGGGACCAGAGAAAACTTCACAGGTAGTGGGGAAAGCACAGGGCTTCATAATTCCTGTAGAGCAGTTCCAGCAATCAGCATTCAATGTTATATATCTGACCTTTGACACCCCAGATCATTCAGGTAGCCTGAGTGTGCTGGCCAAGGACAAGGACAAGGACAAGGACAGAGAAGAACTCAGTGTGGTTGGAGGAACAGGTTCCTTTGCCTTTGCTCGTGGTGTTGCAGTTTTTACTCAGACTAATAGGCAACCAAGTGAAGTAGCTGCAACTTACCATGTAAAACTTCAGCTTGAATTCCCAAACCATTCCAGGAAGTTACCATGATGATGCAGATTTTTAGCTCTTTTTGGCTTTACTATGATGCTGCTGATTCTTTCTTATTAGAAGAAATTCAAAATCTACTAGCATCCAAGACCCACATCCTAGAGGCCATGAATATATGTAAATAATATGTTGTAATATTTTGGAAGATGAATTAATATATTACCTACTCTATTTTTATTTTGTTCAATTTCGGTGACTAGATCCATAGGTTCAGAAAAAGGTTTCTGCATAGAAACTGAATGGAGATTTGTGTCCCACATCGGCTGTTGATTGAAATGTAGAGCTATCAGAGTGTGTATAAAAAACAAGTAGTGATAGTTTGAAAAAACATCTTTGCGCTTGGGGCAATGAAGCAGCTAGTGAGGTTCTTACCGAGGCGCGTCTATTGCTGGTTGAAAACTATTTCCAAACCCCCTCTAAGGCCTGGGTTAAGCCCAGGCCTTTGAGAATTTCTGGAAGGGCTCCTTTTGGGGTAAAGCCCTGCAACACTTAGTTTAAAGCCTTGTATTTTCTACCTCCTTATACTTCCTAAGATGGTGTTTTTTAACATCCTTTGAGTTTAGTTTTGGGGCTCGTAAAGGGGTTTAGAATAATTATATAAGCATACAGTATATTTACGTAATAAGATAGTTGTCTGAAACTGACCCCAAAAAAAGAAAAAAAAATAAAG
This sequence comes from Ormosia emarginata, assembly GCA_029884605.1. Lineage (NCBI taxonomy): Eukaryota > Viridiplantae > Streptophyta > Magnoliopsida > Fabales > Fabaceae > Ormosia > Ormosia emarginata. The sequence continues at coordinate 6,103,916 of JAQQTP010000059.1, read as the reverse complement.
CTGTTTGAAATCAATTTCGGATTTTATTTTCTCTTGCTAAGTTGAGAAATGATGCATAGTTCAGTTGGTATGCGTGGGGACTGATTACAGCTTCAAGGTCCCATGTGCATGTCTTCAATTTTTTCAAATAAACCGCATATAATAAAATAAAATGGAAGTCTTTTAATTTATCAAAATAAATATTTATAAAAAATATATATATATTTTTTTTAGAATTTTTTTAAAAAAATGTATTTATAACATAAAGGTATTCATAAAAAAAACATTTTTATTTTATTTTATATATAATTTGTTTAAGGAGTAAATTGAACATCAAAACAGTTATTTAAGGAAAACGTTACACTCGGTCAGAATATAGTTGCTCGGATCTGCACGGAAGCGTTATATAATAATTATCATGAGAAAGGAAAATGTCACTTGATAATAATTGAGTTTATTGTGATTATGTTAAAATAAGAAATTTGATTATAATAACGAGAGTCGGGCACGTCCTGGCTATATAAGCTGGGTCATATTGTTGGACTCTTTTTTTTTATAAAATAAAAATGTAAAAGAAATAGGAAAAAAAGTATTTATAAGGGGATGTAACTAGTCTTGCTTATTGAACTTGGTAAATTGAAAACTTAGTAATTATTGTTCACTTGTAATTTAGTTTCTAATTTTTTTATATGTATAAATTATTCCTTAAATTTATCAAATTTATATCACAATAATCTTTTAATATTTAGTTCTTAAGAAGGACTAACATTATATAAGTTTTATAAATTTAAGGGCTAATTGATACGAATAAATAAATTTAAAGATTAAATTGTAAATAAATGGTACTTCCAAAGTTCCTAGGACTAAGTTTTTATTTACTCTTATTTATTATATCAAATTTCTTTTTTAATGATCACATGATGTTGGAGTGAATTTGTGTGTACTTCAATTAATTTATCTCTTCAATCAAGTAAAAAACAAATCATCCACATCATGATTAAGAAATTTACAAAAATATTCTTAGCAACTTAATCTTAAATAATTAGTATAACTAAGATTCAAACTTTTAAATATGTATCTAACTATCCAACATTATATGTTCACGCACAACTAAAATACTTACGAACAAAAATTGAGTTGAAAGTCTTTTGCGAAGATATAGAACTAAAAATTAAACCCTCAATTTCGCCCATAAAAAATATGATAGGGGACACATTAATCTATAAGAAATTAAAATTCCATCATGGTTCTTAAGAAACTATGAATGTTAGTCACTTTAATCTTTAGGCACTAGATACATTAATTCCTAAAAAAGTCTAAAATGACTAACATTCATGATTTTTTAGAGACACGATAGGATTTTAAATTTCCGAGAGACTAATGTATCTATCGTCATCTATTTTTGGAACAAATTTAAGGGTTTATTCTAAAAACAATATAATAAGATAACAACAATTGCAGTCTAATAGCAAATAATATTTATTTATATATATGGTATTTTTAATTAAAGATCTTGAAAAGAAAAATAAAAAAAATGGATTAATATCCACCACTTAATTATATGCCACTAGTAGATATTATTCCTATAAAAGCTTTGTATAATTTATTCTTCTCTCATCAAATATGAGATTCTTAAAAGTTTAAAATTACACGAAGCTGAGGTGAGTTAGCAAAGTTGGGTGGAGGAGGTGAGTTGACCAGGTTCTGTCCAACTAAGAAAGTTAATTTTTTTAGGATCAGGATCCTCTCCTTTTAAAAACAAAAATGAGAGTCTTTTTCTTAATCTAACTTTTTAAAATGTGATATTTTATGATAAAATAAAAGTTAAAAATATAATTTAATAAAAGATGATCATTGGATTAAGAAAAAAAATTCCTTCTTTTTCTTTTTAAAAGGAGAAGATCCTGATCCATTTCCTCATGAACATCATATCTGTAAAATAAACTCATGTAGTGAATATGTTGTAATTTACATTTGATTCAATACAAGTATATATTGCAATAAAAAAATAAAATTGCGTTGCTTTATCGTTTTGGCCATTTTGATGATAAATACATTAAGCATTTAGGAAAGTCAATATTCTACATGCAGAATCATAAAAGAAGGGTAGTCATCAAAACCTAAAAGTGGATTGTATGTTATTTTTATATGAAAACCACCTACGTAAACACAAAGTTTTGTTCCTTGTTACTTCTAAGAAACATTAAGGATTTTAATTTCCTAATAGAATTTTTTTTATATATATATAGATGTGTCATATGTGTGTTCAGGGACAGATCCAAGTATATATATTAAGTATTTTTCTTTGATTTTATATATATATTTATTTTTTATATATATATAAGAATTATTTTTATCTCCACTACTTAAAATAATATTGATAATATTATTTTTGTCCTCACTATTTAAAATTTATGGATCTGTCATTGTGTGTGTTTGTGTTTGTGTATGTTTATGCGTGTGTTTTATTGGCAAGACAAACCTGCTGTAACTTGAGTGGACTGCATGAACAAATTAGCACAGAAGATTAATGCAAGTACAATGAGGAAACGGCAAAGGGAAGAGAGCTCCATCTTCTAATCTTGAATGCCAATGTTGATCTTGCTTCATCTAGTTCTAAACTTCTAATTAATTTATAGACTCATCAAAATTGGAAAGTCGTATTCCGTTATACGAAATTTCAACATAATTTCATTTTCACAGAAATAGGAGGCAGTTGCAGCGTTAACGTGAAGTTACTGGTATATCCCAAAGAAACAATTGTAGTGCTAATTAATGTTGACGCTAGTGCCAGAAATAGAATGCTAGGATATCTATTTTGAGTAATGCGGTTAGAATCATAGAAAACAAAAAACACATTTAATTGTCCTCATGAATGAATACTTATTATAACTGAAAATCAATCGCCTGCAGTGCTTGACTGCAGTTGCAGAGTGATAGAAGAGTCTTCTGATTTTTTGTTTTGGTAGCAAAGTCTTCTGAATTAACTAAATGGCTTGAGACTTGGAGTAAATTGAAGTTGAAAAATAAAATTAGTTATGATAATAATTTCACAATGTTTTCTTCTTTTACTAGAAAAACACTCACCATAATTTCACAATGTTATGAGTCAAGGTTTTGATTTTGGACAAAGTTTAAGTTTGTTTTTTTATGTCTATTATATTTATTTTATCAATTAAGTTATGATATATGTATATTTTTTAAAAAAAAAATAAAAAAATATTAATAAATACATATCATAAAAAAAATTCTTACATAAATATATATATATTTTATATATTCTCACATAAGATAAGTCATATTCCATAATAAATTTATTTTATGTGAATGTACATAAAATACATATATATATATATATATATATATTTTATATTATAATTTAATTAATAAAATAAATATAAGAAAATAAACTTAAATTTTTTCATTTAACTTTTCACCGTTGGCCAATGACCACCAATTAAGGAAGAAATCACGAGATAATGCTGTTTCTCATGATGACTAAATCTAGCTTCTGCGATGATGTAGAAGAATATTTGAAAAAATCCCTGCAAACAAGATTTGCTCGTTTGACGGAAAACAATTCATAAAAAAAAAAAAAAACTTTTGGAAAATAACTTTATAGATGGTATTTTATTATTTTTACTAAAAATGAACAATGTATACCCCGGAAAAGAAATGATTATTTTTTCTAAATCCATTAAACAGCGATAGTAATAAATATAAAAAATGAATATAATAATGAATATAATAATAATAATAATAATAATAATAATAATAATAATAATAATAATAATAGAACGATGGAAGCCGGGGCTTTTTATGCGACACACATAGCCCAACAGTCACACTTGTCAAGGACTCCAATGGAAAACGCAGGAGCAATTGACATGTGCAGCAGGAATAGTAACAGTGACTTGGACCACCCGTGGGATGTATAGCTTATAGATTACTCCCACACTCAAATGTTTTAATGAATTAATTACATTTTTTTACTTTCTGGTTTGACCTAATTCACTTTGTCACCTATATATTATGTGGTTTGTCTTGTTACTACAAATTCATCTGAAGATTTATTTTTTTATAATATCTTAAAATATTTTTATCAAACCTTCGTACAAGTTACCTATAAGTGACACGTGAACTTGCTTTGAATTTAATTTATATTTTGTAATTTGACCTAAATTCATTTTATCCCTTTGCAGTTCACAAACTTTTCACTGCAATGTAAAAAATAAAAAACATAACCGAAATAGAAAAAAAAAAATCTTCTCCCAATTTTTCCGCCGAAAATGAAAAGGCCTTCTTCATCTTTACACCAATATAGAGTTCATGGTTGCTTAAAAATGAAGTCAAGCCACACTTCAACATTCATTAGAATATTCTTTTGAGACTGACTCTTAGAAGTCAAAACTCAAAATTCTTCTTACGTGTAGATGACTCTTCAATGTTTTTATTTTCTCCTATACAAAGTATTTAAGCATCTTTATTAATCTTTAGCCTCAGAACCTAATTAGCAAACTGACTGCAAATCAGTTTGCAGTCTTAACTAATGTCACACGGAATTTGTACTTAGTTTACGGATCAAGCAAATTAAACTCAAGTTTGTTTGTTTGTCATTTAAATATGCACTGTGTAGCGAATAGGGAAGTTTGAGATCCAATTTGATTTGATTTAAAATTAAAATTTGAACTAAACTGATATAATTGGTTTGCAATTTGTAGAAATCAAATTGAATTATAAGAATTTATGAAACCAGCCAAACTAAACCAATGTTTCAGTTTGATTCAAAATTATGATTCAATTACACATAATAAGACACATGACGTAAAATGTAGTTAATATAAAAAGGAAATGTTAGTTACACATTATTTATACATTTTTTTAATATTTGTTTTATTATTAATTTATTTCATAAATTTGAAAAAATTATTAAAAAAATACTAACAACACTTACTTTTAAATTAATAATAAAATAAATATTAAAAAAATATCAAAAAATATATTATTAACATTTCTCTAATATAAAATAAGAAAATGCTTTTTCAGTATTTTCATAATTAAAGTAATTCATATTAAAGTCAGTATTTTAAATAATTCATAATTCAAATAAGAAAATGCTTTTTCAGTATTTTAATCTAAGTAATTCACAATTAAAAAAAAAGTTACTAGTTAATACATACGTACAAGTACTAAAGTCAGTATTTTCAGTTTGCTTGCACAATAAAAACTGGATCTAAATCCCCTGTGGTTCCAATTCCAGATCTAATGGTTTGCATTCATTAGTTCATTTTTTCTTTCATAATTTAAGATTAAAAGACTTATATTTAAGGGTGCAGATGTCTTACAGTTAAAAGTCAAATCCATAAAAACTCAATATAAATTTGTACCCAAAAAAAAAAAAAACTCAATATAGATGGTTTCAAAATGAGCAATATGGCAAGTTTCTTAATATTTACTATATTTATCAAGTGTTGTAAAAACATGACGATCTAATTAAAAAATGAAAAATAATAACATGTTAATTAATTGTATATATATATTATATAATTATATTTCAATTTATTATTTAATCTATAGTTTTTTAAATTTTATTAATATACAAAAAATATTAAAAATATAAGTTATAGGTGAGATGCCATCTTCAGTCAACGGTTCTCTAATGATAAATCTACTAATAAAAATCGAGAAAATCATAATGAAGGATGGCCGGTCAAACTAATAACAATTTTTATATTTTTACGTTAAATAATATATATATATATATATATATATATTATATTATATTATATTTAATATTATTTATTATTATATATATATATTATTATTATTATTTTTATTTAATTATATTTTTTAAAAAAAAATATAAATAATAATACATCTCTAAAAAATATATAAAACTATTTTTCTCCAAACAATAAAAAAGAAAAATTCTTATATAAACTTCAATAAATAATTAACATTTTATCATATTATCTTAAATAATTGTCTAAATTTTTGAGACATACTTTTATTTAATTGAGAAATATTTTATCTTTTTATTTAATTTTTTTAATTATTAAATAAAAAATATTAGATATTTTTTATATTTTAAAAATATTAAATATATTTATTTTTTTATTTAATATTTTTTATTTAATGTTAAGAGAGTTATTAAAATAAATTTATAAAAAAATAAAATATTACTCTTATTTAAAATAATAATATATTTAATTATTTATTTCCTTACTCATTTGTTTGAGATTTGATTGAATGTGACTTAGTGTTCAACCAAAAAGTATATATGGTTGTGATTTATTTTTTACGAACTTCAAGAATATTCAATAGAAAAGAAAAATTATTCTTTCTTTCCTCTAATTCTATTGTTGATTTTGAAAATGTTTTTTTTTTCTTACTCAAATAGATAATTTTAAGATAACTTAAATAAGTGATGAATATTTTTAAAATAAATAATAATTTTAATTCTTTATATAATAATTTTTTATTATACATAATGAGTTAAAATATGAATTTACTATATAAATAATAAAAAATTATCACTTATTACTTCATTCATCATTATATAATGCTCATTGTATAATATGTTGTTAAGATGTTAAGAAGATAATTCTATAGAATACAGTTAGTAATTTTATTGATCACTAATGTTGTATACATAGATATTACAACGAAACCGAAAAATAGAATAATAGGAACAAATTATCAGCTAAATTTAAATATACAACAAACCAATTTAAATATACAACAAATCATAACAAAACTAGATATGTTAGACCATTTGTGTATCGCAAGTGCACGGATCATTCAAGTAATACAGATACAGAGTAAAAGTTCGTTCCCACGAGGATATATGATTTCCATTACTAAGTAACAATCAATAGCTTAGCTAAATTCTATCCAAGAACATATAAAATGAAGAAAAGCAAATAAACTAAATCTAAACTACAAAAGCAATAAAGATAATGATTTAGAGATCTAGGGAATCCTTCTTCACTTTTCATTTCATACTAATGATATACAATCCTTATAAGCAACATCAATGATTAGTTAGTTTAACTTAAGAATCTGATTTAGTCAAAAGCTTATGTTTAGGTCGATCAACCCTGGTGTCATTTACCTAATCCACTATGTTTCTTATGTTTGCATGAGGACTAGTATAAACTCCACTAATGAACGATTTATTCTCAAACACATGCTAATACATGGCTAAAAGGTATATTTCTATCCCGTTAGCGAATCAACTCATCCAAGCCAATTGAACTCGTCGAACATGCATCAACCATACCATGTCCATCTCCACAAATCCCTATGTCTAGCTCATTTGCATTAATTAAGATCATACAATTGTTGATCAAACAGAAGTAAGCATTAAGTATAGACATGGAAGAATAAAGCTAAACATCAATAGATACTCAAAAGATAACATAAACATCAATACTTATATAAAGATCCAAAGTATTTCCTAAATACAACTTGGCTAATCCATGAACACGAAATTACAGACAAAAACTATGCTCAAAAGATAAGTAAGAGAAGAGAAACAAAGGGAGAAGAGGAAGGAATCCATAGATAACATCCTTGAAGCTTGAATCTCCTTCCATAAGGCAGATGGCATCCAAACTAACCTCCCTACGCCTCCAATCAGCCCAGGAATGAAGAATAGGCCGCAAATTCTCTAAAACCTAAAAACTAACTCGGGGCTCTCAAAACTCTCTACTTAAAATCTATTTATAGACTCAGCAAAATAAAGGCACGCCGCGACATTAACATGCCTACGCCACGGCGCGTGTCAATTTAGGTCAAGGACACCGCGGTATTAATATGCCACGCCGCGGCGTTCATTTTGCGCAGCTCTCTGACTTTGCAGGGAATTCATCTTCACGCCGCGGCGTACTCTACCCCAGCACCGCAGCGTAACAAGTCTAGCTGCAGAATTCTGCAGCCAACTCAGTTTTCTGCTGCTTTTTGTTCCTTTAGGTTCCTCTTGGGCTTTCTCATTTGTGTTGGTCCAAAACTTTTACTAATCTACTCATTTGCAGCTCTTCTTGGAATAGAGAAATTACCAAAGTATTAATAAATGTAAAGTCTATTTAATCCTTTACACAAGACACTCAATTTGCTCAATATCATACTGGATCAGTCTCAATATTGGATTTATCAAATATAAGCATAAAACTATCGCAATATGCATCATAACATGGACTTAAGCAACCAATAAAGCATAGATATGAGACACAAATAACTATACTTTGTGAAGCTATCACACCCCCAAACTTAACTTTTTTCTTGTCCTCGAGCAAAACAAAGGATGACTAAGTAAACTTCCTTTAACAATTTATATTCAACATGCATTCAGCAGCTTTCAATTTCAATTTTTCTTTTAAAATATAATCAGTATAAAATAATTGCAACAGTCCTCAATGAATACCAACTTCTCACAATCAACTCCACACATATACAATCATCTATATGTTAACAATCCAACATCCATTCATGCAAACCACATTTATCACAAACGTGCAAGATAAACTTCTTCAACTCAAATCATACATATTCAGATAGATTTATAAACATACATGCATATGAATCCTAAAATCTACAAAATTAATCCTAAACTCTTTCTCCACTAATGTAAACCACATACAACTGAGGATTAAGAGGGACTTTAAAGCTTGTAATATTAGGCCAATAGTAGTGGGCATAAGAAAAGAAGGGAAATGATACATACAAATATTGAGAAACATAAACATATGATTTCAAGACTTGAGCCACTAACTGAGATTAGAAGGGTAATCAACAGTGAAGGATCATAACTTGCCAGAACCATGCAATGCTTTTCATTTTTAGCTTTTCTTCTTTTTTCTTTATTTGCTTTGATTTTCTCTCTTTTCATTTTCTCTTTTTTTTTTCTTTTTACTTTTACAAAGCACTTCTTTTTCTTTTGATTGCATTTGGTTCCTTCAGGCTCATTTTTTTCTTTTACATACATATCCCTACTCACTAGACTCACTTCAAGAAATAACACATCATGTACTCAACAGACATTAAGGTAGGAAGAAAATACAATGCTTTCACATGCATTAGAATAGTTAACAGGTTAACGAACACATGGGTGATGAAAAATATATAAGGCCAAACAATTATCAGGCATCAAAATAGGACCTAAGGATATAATCATTCAGGGTAGGCTTGAAAAGCTCAATCGGTCCAAAGAATGCCCTAATCATTTTCTCAACCATACACAATCTAGGATTTCGCCTCAAGAAAGTTTAAAAACAATTTCTAAGATAATTGAAACTCTACAAGTACATCCATAAACTTTCTCTAAACATGCACTCTTATCATACTCAAAGTTACACTTGCATCTAAGTGAAATGTAATCATACATAAAAAGCAACTAAACTATTTCACATGCTTCAGATCACATAAGGTTTTGCTAAAAGCGATCAACTAGCAAACAACTAAGATTGGACAATCACCTCCACACTAGCATCAATTGAATCATGGATTAGAAATTGAAAAATTTTCCCACAGCATACTCAAGTATCAAAACATGTTATATAAATTCAACTTTGTAATAACAAAACATGTCATGAAACTCCCCCAAACCGAAATAAAAACAATATAATTGGTTTCTAGGGTACATGAGCCTAAATAGATACTAATAATGTGAGAGCTAAATAATAAAAACAATAATATTAATAAAAGAATGAAATATGAATAAGAAAAATTGAATACGAATAAAAAAATTGAATATAAACAAAATATGAAAAAATATACATAAAAAGAGCATCACGCCGCGGCACATAGCATCCACGCCGCGGTGTAATAACTCGTCTGCAGAATTCTGTAGAAAAAACTCAATGGCGTCGCGGCGTAAAAAATGCCAATGCTGTGGCGTGATAAGTCAGACTGCTAAATTTAGCAGCTTACACAGTTTTGCTGCTGGAATTAGTTTAAAGTAGCCTCCAAAGAAGAAAGAAAACTTGTCCAAAAAGCTATTTTACAAAATGTACAACTAAAAATTATAAAAACTACAAAACCATATTTACCCTATATATGACTAATAACAAAACAAAAACATATAAACTAACTAAAATCAAAACAATCAAACATACTAATATATATAAGAATTGAAACTAACTAAACTACAAAATCAAACATACTAAACTAACAAAAACACAAAATCAAACATACTAACTTATTTAAGACTTAAAACTTACTAAACACATACTAATTAACAAAAACAATAAAACTTGGGTTCCCTCCCAAGCAGGGCCTGAGTTATAGTCCCGGTAGGACTTTCGCAAGGCAAACCGCCAAAATGCACTTCAGTATGCATTTCCTTGGAGTATGGCCGATTTGTTCCCAAAATGGATAGATCGGATGGTAGGTCTTTTTTTTGCCTAAATGGAGGTTCTCGAGCTCCCTCAAAGGCCTCGAATGATTAAGTCCATCCTCCATTTATTGTTCCTAAAATTACAAAGAATGAAGACTGAAATTAACATAGATTATTTATAACTTGAATTAGAACTAACCAAACTCATTGTTGATATTAGCAATATGGAATTAAACCGTTATCCCCCAGCAATTGCCAAGGAATAAGCTTAAACTCTTTGGAAATACACCATTATCCCCGGTAACGGTGCCAAAAACTTGTTAGACCATTTGTGTACCGCAAGTGCACGGGTTGTTCAAGTAATACAGATACAGAGTAAAAGTTCGTTCCCACGAGGATATATGGTTTCCATTACTAAGTAACAACCAATAGCTTAGCTAAATTCTATCCAAGAACATATAAAATGAAGAAAAGTAAATAAACTAAATCTAAACTACAAAAGCAATAAAGATAATTGTTTAGAGATCTAGGAAATCCTTCTTCACTTCTTATTTCATACTAATGATATGCAATCCTTATAAGCAACATCAATGATTAGTTAATTTAGCTTGAGAATCTGATTTAGTCAAAAGCCTATGTCTAGGTCGATCAACCCTAGTGTCATTTACCTAATCCACTATGTTTCTTATGTTTGCATGAAGACTAGTATAAACTCCACTAATGAATGATTTATTCTCAAACACACACTAATACATGGCTAAAAGTTATATTTCTATCCCGTTAGTGAATCAACTCATCCAAGCTAATTGAACTCGTCGAACATGCATCAACCATACCATGTCTATCTCCATAAATTCCTATGTCTAGTTTATTTACATCAATTAAGATCATGCAATTATTAATCAAACAGAAGCAAGCATTAAGCATAGGCATAGAAGAACAAGGCTAAACATCAATAGGTACTCAAAAGATAACATAAACATCAATACTCATATAAAAATCCAAAGTATTTCCTAAATACAGCTTGACTAATCCATGAACACGAAATTACAGACAAAAACCATGTTCAAAAGATAAGGAAGAGAAGAGAAATAAATGGAGAAGAGGAAAGAATCCATGGATAGCATCCTTGAAGCTTGAATCTCCTTCCATAAGGAAGATGGCATCTAACCTATCCTCTCTAGGCCTCCAATCAGCCCAGAAATGAAGAACAGGTTGTAGCCTCTCTAAAACCTAAAAACTAACTCGGGGCTCTCAAAACTCTCTACTTAAAATCTATTTATAGACTCATCAAAATAGAGGCACGCCGCGGCATTGACATGCCTATGCCGTGGTGCGTGTCAATTTAGGTTAAGGATGCCACGGCATTAATATGCCACGCCGCGGCGTTCATTTTGCGCAACTCTCTGACTTTGCAGGGAATTCATCTTCACGTTGCGGCGTACTCTTCCCCAACGCCGCGGCGTAACAAGTCTGGCTGCAGAATTCTGCAGCCAACTCAGTTTTCTGCTACTTTTTGCTCCTTTAAGTTCTTCTTGGGCTTTTTCATCTGTGTTGGTCCAAAACTTCCACCAATCTACTCATTTGCAACTCTTCCTGTAATAGAGAAATTACCAAAGTATTAACAAATGCAAAGTCTACTTAATCCTTTACACAATACTCTCAATTTGCTCAATATCATACTGGATCAGTCTCAATATTGGATTTATCAAATATAAGCATAAAACTATCCCAATATGCATCATAACAAGGACTTAAGCAACCAATAAAGCACAGATATGGGGCACAAATAACTACACTTTATGGAGTTATCAAGATACGATTAATATCCCGTAACACTCCCCCTCAAGATGGTGTGTAAAAATAAGAAACACCCATCTTGGCCTTTAGTCACATGAACTGATCTCTACCGATGGATTTGGTTAACAAATATGCTATTTGATCTGCTGAACTGACTTTCATAGTTTTAATGAGTCTGGAAGCAATTTTTTCATGAACAACATGACAATCGATTTTTATGTGTTTAGTGCGCTCATGATATACTGGATTGGAAGCAATATAAAGAGCAGACTGGTTATCACAATATAAAGGAGTTGGTGCATGTAGAGGAAGACCAATGTCATTCAAAAGATATGAAAGCCAAGTGATTTCACAAGTTGTATTTGCCATTGCTCTATACTCAGTTTCAGTAGATGAGAGAGAAACCACACTTTGTTTCTTTGTTTTCCATGAAACTATGCTAGTACCCAAAAAAATACAGTAACCAGATGTGAAGCGTCTAGTTGTGAGATAACTAGCCCAATCTGAGTCACAATAAGCACGAAGGGATAAATCTGAATTAGATGGAAAAAAAAAAAGACCTTGTCCAGGCATGGCCTTTAGGTAACGAATAAGGCGAATAGCAGCATCCATGTGAGGTTGGCAAGGAGCATGCATAAACTGACTTAATATGTTGACAGAGTGAGTAATATCCCGACGCGTAACTGTGAGATAAATTAAGCGACCCACAAGGCGACGATATGGGGAAGGATCAGATAATGTAGTACCATGTGATGGGGATAGTTTCAGATGTTGCTCCATGCGAAAGTCTACTGGTTTCGAACCAGTAAGACCACTGTCAGAGATGATGTCAAGGGCATATTGTCGTTGGGACATAAATAGACCCTTCTTAGATGTGGCAACTTCGATGCCCAGAAAGTGCTTCAATCGCCCCAAGTCTTTAATTTTGAATATTTTGTGCAAATGGTCCTTAATGAGGTTAATGAGATGAGGATTTGAGCCTGTAAAAATTATGTCATCGATATAAAGGAGGAGAAACACAGATCCAGAATTGCGGTGCAAGCAGAATAGTGAATGATCAACAGTACTATAAGTAAAACCAAAATCAAGAAGAACCTCTGAGAATTTTGAATGTCAGTTCTATGAAGTTTGCTTAAGACCATATAAATATTTTTGTAGTTTGCAAACAAGGGTCTCTCCTTGACGTTGGAAACCAGGAGGCAATTGCATAAACACGTCCTCATGTAAATTCCCATGTAGGAAAGCATTATGTACATCAAGTTGATGTAGGGGCCATTGTTTGGAAGCAACAATAGAGAGAAGAACTCGAACTGTGACAAGTTTGACAATCGGAGCAAATGTTTCAAAATAGTCAACCCCTTCAATCTAAGTATAACCCTTTGCAACGAGTCTTGCTTTATACCGTTCGATAATACCATCTGAATTTCGTTTAATTTTATATACCCATCGACAACCAATTGGCTTCTTCCCGGCAGGTAGCGGTACTAAGGACCAAGTTTTGTTCGCATACAAGGCATCAATCTTAGACTGCATGGCATTACACCATTCCAAAAAATTCTTAGCCTCTGAATATGACTTTGGTTCAGTATCAACAGCCAAGGAAGAAAAAAAAGAACATTGGGAAGAGGAAAAACGATGATATGATAAAAAATTAGAAAGATGATAAAGTGTAGCTGAACCATTGGTGGAAGAAGAAGACTGTGATGAGGTGAACGAACACAAGTAATCATCAAGATAACGGGGGTGATGTCTTGCACGTGATGAACTATGCGGAACAAATGGTGGAGGAACAACAATGGCAACATGTGAGGTAGGCTGCTCGGTGCATGATGGTGGTTGTTCAGGTTCCACTACAACATGTAATGGCAGAACAGGATTTAGGGTTTGTTGATCATTAGTGGGTAAATGCTCTTCAGGAATGGGATGGGAATGGGTGAGGAAATAGTCATTTTTGTTGGTGGTAGGGGTAAAACTAATTTCGAATTCTGAGCATTAAGCATTTGATATGGAAAAATATGTTCATGAAAAATAGCATCTCTTGTGACATAATTTTTTTTTAAAGATAAATCAAGTATTTTATAACCTTTTTGACTATGAGGATATCTTAAAAAAATCCCCGGAGATGCTCAATTAGAAAATTTGTGGGTGAGGTTTGTGTTTCGACTATAAACTAAACAACCAAACACCTATAGGTGTGAAAATTTTAGTTTTTTGTGAAAAAGAATTTCATGAGGTGTGCGACCTTGTAGAGTTACTATAGGTAATCGATTAATGAGATAGGCAACAGTTAACACAAAATCTCCCCAAAAATCTAATGGCAAGTTGGTCTAAAAATGTAAAGCATGTGCAATGTTTAGTAAATGTCTATGTTTACGCTCTACGACACCGTTTTGTCGTGGAGTATAAACACAACTTGATTGGTGGAGTACTCCCAAATTTTGAAAGAAAATAGTTGTTTAGGAATTGAAAAATTCGCGTGCATTATCAAATTGAATTTTTTGAATTTTTGTGTGGAATTGATTCTTAACCATTTTAAAAAAGGAAGGAATAATTGTGTTTACTTCACTTTTGTGTTGCATCAGAAATACCCAAGTAATCCTAGAAAAATCATCAACCACAGTCAAGAAGAATTTGGCACCAGAAGAGTGATTTTTATTATATGATCCCCAAATATCAAAATGTACTAATTCAAAACATTTGACAGTAGAGATGCTACTCAAAGGGAATTTTAAACGAGATTGTTTGGCCAAAGGGCAAACAATGCAAGTACATTTATTACAAAACTTAATGCTAGAATCTAAATTATTCAGATGTGGAGATAAAGTGATGGTTGGGTGGCTGAGGCACCAGTGCCATAAATCAAAGTGAGAACCAAAAAATGCAACAGAGATAAAAGCAGTAGAGGAATGAGCCATGGTGTAGAGACCTCCATGTTGCTCACCCATCACAAATCCCCTTCGTCCTCTGGTCCTGTAGAAAACAAGTAGTAGGAGTAAAAGTAATCCAAGAGTTAAGTGTCTTTGGAAAGCTTGCTAATGGACAAGATATTAAAGTGAAAAGAAGGAACATGTAGAACATTTGAGATTAAAAGACCCGATTGTAAAAAAACAGAACTAATGTGGTGAGCTGGAACAAATTGATTATCAGGTAATTTAATAGATTTAGATACTTTTGTATATGAGTGAAAAAGAGAAAGATCAGATACCATATGATTTGTGGCACTGGAATCTAAAATCCAAATAGTAGAATGGGGTTTAAAAGAGACAAAATAGTGGAAAGAAGTACCTGCAAAATTTGCAACAAGTTGTTTATTACCAGTATTAAGAAGAGAAAGAAGCTGTTGAATCTGAGTTGGAGTCAAATTATTCGAAGGTGTAGAATCCGAAGATGAGGCAACAACAACATTGGAATGAACTTGTATGGAAGAAGATCCTGAGTCACGATTATTGCGGGTGGAAGAGCCACGACGAGATTTGTGAGAACCAAGGTTATGTTTCCACCAGGAAGGATATCCAATTTTTGAGTAACAACGACTGTCAGAGTGACCATCAGCATTACAAATGGAACAATGATATTGAGGCTTAGGATTGGCACTGCGTGATGGATTAGATTGTTGAACAGACATTGCCAATTGATCTAGTGAGACAGATCGAGAATCTGATAAAGAACGTTTACGTTCTTCCTGTAAAGAAAGAGAGTATGCTTTTGGCACTGAGGGAAGAGGATCCATAAGGAGAATTTGACTTCTAATAGGAGCATATGAATCCTTTAAGCCCTGAAGAAAATCCATGAGATGATCAGTATCATAATGTCATTGAAATTTGGCACAATACCGCAGGTACAACCTAGAAATGTGCGATAAGATTCAAGTTCATCATGATAAGCCTTCAACATTGTGTAGTAAGCAGAGATGGAGTTGTTGCCTTGAAAGAGATTAGAAATCGCTCTACGAATTTCAAAGATTTGTGGTGCATTCTTTTTTATTGAATCGAGCAAAAAGATCAAGCCAAATATCACGTGCACTCTTAATCCAGAGGATGGAATTGACAATGGTTGGGGTTGTGGAATGTACAATCCAAGATTGAACCATACTGTTGCAACGGGCCCAAATAGGGAAATTTGGACTGTTAGGTTCATGTTTGGGAATACTGTCATCAATAAAACCAAGTTTGTTTTTGGCCTCTAATGCCATAATGAGGGCTCGACTCCAAGTGGGGTAATTGTCACCATTGAGAAGTTGTGTGACAAGTGATTGACCAGGTTGATCAAAGAAGTGGAGATAGTATGCAGATGAAGGATCAGGTTGATTGAGGGCAGCCATGGGTGGATAAAGTATAGGAACGATATTAGGCTGATACCATGTTAAGATGCTAAGAAGATAATTCTGCAGAATACAGTTAGTAATTTTATTGATCACTAATGTTGTATATATAGATATTACAACGAAACCAAAAAACAGAATAATAAGAACAAACTATCAGCTAAATTTAAATATACAACAAACTAATTTAAATATACAACAAACCATAACAAACTAAAAAATTCTCTTCTATCTACTCCTCTTTTCCTTCTTTCTCATCCACTGGAGGGGGGTGGTTTGGGCCATTTTTTTGGCCTGGAATCACCCCTATACATCATTTTTTCTCTCATTTTATCTAAATAAGTGGTTTTTCCACATAGATCTGGTTTTTCTTTCATGTTTTTCCGTGTTTTCGTCGTCTGCGTGCGGCGGTGTTTTGTTCGTCGTCTTGATGCGGCGTCGTTTGGTTTCCGTCTTGGTGCGGTGGTTTCCGTCTTGTTGGGGTGTTCGTTTGGTCAGATTGGTAGATCGCCCGATCTATTACAGATTCAATCAAGACTTGAAGGCGTCAACGTTACAGATCCGGAGAAAATTTTATTCCTGGCCACTTTGATTTTGTCACATTTGTAGATTTTGCCATATCTATTAACCCCTAACTATGAGTTTGTTCGTAGATTCATTCTTTTCAGTTTTTAGTGATGTTGAATTTGTGTTGTTTTCGATGTATTTTACCAATTTGAGTGAATGAATATCTTTTTTAGTAAAAAAAAAAACCATAACAAACTAGATAAGATTAATATCTCGTAACCGATGTGATAAATTTTAATTTTAATTTATTATATGTAATAAAAAAAATTGTCACATAAATAATTAAAATTATCATTTATTTTAAAAATATTCACTACTTATTTAAATTGTTCCAAATTTATCCATTTTAATTTATTAAAATAACATGATTGTTGTTGATTTAGGTTGGAATAAATTCATGAATCTAGAACAAACGGAGGACCATTATTTTACACAATTTATGTAGTTTACACAAAAATATCTCGCTTGTCAGACTCAGTTGAGCTGGAGTGATAGGCACAAAACCACGATATAGATACAAAAATGTGTATAATATGATATTGATATATAAATAAAATAAATTTTAAAATTTATAACACATGATATAGTTAAGATATAACATACAAAATTGATATAATTTTAATATAAAAACACAATTCATTATTAAAAATTAATGTGTTAATTCGGATGACAGATGTTCGAGTCTTCTAAGTATATGGTCTTAAGTTCGGTCTCAAAATTTATGTATATGAAAATAATATCATTGAAAAGAGTCTCTACTTCTTAGACGTCTGACTATATCATAAGAAATTAGTTTTCTACCTATCGAATAAGAGATATTCTAGAAAAAAAACAATTATTAAATTAAAAAGGCATCAATGTTTATAAATAAGAGTTCATAATATAATATTATCATTGTGTTATCCTACTTTTATTGACACAAAACATCAAAATCTAATTAAAAGATATAAATTATAAGTATCTAAAAGTATTTAAAAAGATGTTCAATACAAATATGAATTGGATATAGATACGACATTTAATATTTATTTTGAAATATCGGTGAATCATAGACGGTAAGCTTAAAATCAGTGGCCAGTCCAGCCAACACGTGTCTTTAAAAAATTTCTTATGATAATTAACATATTCATGAAAAGAAAAAGAAAATTGATTGAAATTTATAATTTTAAAACTTAGACGATAACATATTTCGTAAATAAAAAAATAATATTTCGTAAATTCATAATGAAAACTCTATAAAATATAAATACATATTAAAAAATAAATTAAAGTTTTTTTTGGGTCTGAAAAAAAAAATGAAAGTTAAAATTGATGATTAAAATTGCACACTAAAAGGAGCCCAATGAAATAGTGGTCCAAACCTGCATACAATTGTATGCTATACGGGGCTGGCCCATAAGGCTTTTTCCCGTTTCGATAGTACTGTTCATTAAATAATAATAATAAAGTAAATAAGAATATGTACCTAAAATAAATAAATAAATAAATAATGTTATGTACCAAAAAAGATATACATATATATTAGTTTATATAAATTTACTTATTTGGAGTTAATAATATGCTTGGTTATAATCGAATTGAGAAACATGCATTGAAACCGAAGTAATTTTTTTCACTTCTAATTTCGAAATTCAAATTATATTGTTAGAAAAAAATTATCGTTGTATTCGAATTTTAATCAAAATTTTAATTATAATATTTACCTTACTGTCTTTTTTAATTCAATATTTTTTGCTTTTATTTATTGAGACGATAGAAATAAATTATTTTATGCTTTTATCTGGTTTAAATTGAAAATTTTTGTAACTTGGTTAAACCAATCAAATTCTTAACATTATCGATTGCTGTCCGGATTAGGTTTAAAAGCATTACTCCAAGTTGTAAATCTCTTATGCGTTGTCACTTTATATTTTGAGCTAAATACTATTACATTTAGAACTTAAAACTATCGATCGAAACTAAAATCTCTATTAAACGAAGACTACAACCTACCGTCCAAAGTGAATGAACCAAATGTGCTGGCTTTTCACAAGTATCGCTCGTCAACCACTATCCTTCTCACGTTGCCACAAATCCTTCCATTAGTTGGTCTAACAGCAACACACAAGACCCTGCATTTTTTTTATGGCGTCACAGCAACAGCTATAGTATTGTTACACTCAACAAATAGAAACTATAAGCTTTGATGGTGGATGACTTTCAGTGGAATTAATAGTCTCTGATATACATTTGAACACATTAAAATATTTAAAAGAACCTTCCCCCAAAGAAAGAAAGCTCAGTGGAATAACGTCTTCATCCTTATAGCATTA
Organism: Ormosia emarginata; assembly: GCA_029884605.1. NCBI lineage: Eukaryota > Viridiplantae > Streptophyta > Magnoliopsida > Fabales > Fabaceae > Ormosia > Ormosia emarginata. The sequence continues at coordinate 6,084,601 of JAQQTP010000059.1, read as the reverse complement.
TTTAATTTTGTATCTTATAATAACTAAGCCTATGCAGCATAAATAAATATATCTTTAAGTTGAATTAATCAGCTGCTAGGTAATTCAATTGCCATACAAATCGCCATGGCTCCCTCCTTTCATCTTAATGCGAAGGTCCTTACTAATGTACGTAATTCATGCCAAACCCCGGCTGAATAGGACCATTTTGAGAGGGAGAAGGGGGTGGGCTTGAAAAGTGACTCAGTTTTCTTATCTTCAAATCTGCACACAAATAGCTGTTAGACTTTATGATCACAAATTAAGTTGATTTATTATAGTTTTCGTTGTCATGCATGACAATGAAGTCATCTAGCTATCAAATAATAGTGAAGTTGATCTTATCAGTTGGTTTGCCAGCATAATAGTGAAGTTGAATTTATATATATATATATATATATATATAGGAAATGAATTCAACTAGCAGAATATCAGAAAGTTACAGCAAGACAAACCTGCGTTAACTTGATTAAATTGGATGAACATGGTAAAGATTATTAATGCAAGTATAAGAATATAATGGGAAAGACGAGAGAGACTCATCTTCTAAACTTATTTATATATAGAACGGTGATCTATGCTATGGGTATGCTGCAAATCTTGGTTCGTGTCACTCGTATTTATACTATAGTGATCATGTGCCTGCGAGTTAATTTTAATTGCGACATCGAAGTGCACCGCAACAAGTCATGCATGATTCTGAAGCTAGCTAGAAATGATGAAAACATGCAATGCTCTAGAATTGTGGCTACCAATTGGAGTTTCTTGTTCCTGTTGCTGCTGCGGCTGCTAAATCATATATAACACAGAAAGCTGTATGCATCGGTTTAGTGTATGATTGCAAACAGTGCCTGTAAACCGTGTTAGGCGTAAGCGCATATCAGTGAAGCAGATCACTTACCCCAAATATGGCAAACGCTACCTACTTTAACCACTTCTGCCACCATTTATATGGAAGAGAAGAGAATAACACACTCAAGCTCGAATTCAGAATATTAAATGGACTAGTTGCATTTACACATGCTCGTATCAACTCCTGATATCAGAAGCCGAAAAATGAGAAGATAAAGGTCCTACCAAACTCACTATCCCAAAAGAAAAAAAAAATGATTGCAAAATGTCTCAAGTTAATTAATAAAAAGGTATAAATTTTGTAAAATGCTCATCTAATAAAAATTTATTTATTTATGTAAGAAAAATTTTATTTTGTACTGTTATATATATAATTGGGTTTTAAGTTTTGATGATGAATACTTAATTTAAGCCTTTGAGCATGTGAAAGTTATGGCTCCTTGGGTTAAGTTTTTTCATGAGTTGTTGTAATAAGCATACTTATTTGATTGAGTTCAAATTATCTGATGAGTTGGAATTAACATGTGTTTATTTGGTGAAATTCAAATTGTTTGATCATAGCCTCTCTTAATTGATAAGATTCAAATCCCCTTATTAGTTGTGATTGGATTGTTTGAGAAGATTATTCAAATTAACATATGTTGAAACAATCTCTGATGTTTCATATTTTGATTCCCTTTTGATAAGAGCAATGATTGCTTTTATTTATTTATGACTAGACTGAGAAAAAATCACAATTCAACGTACGGTTAAAAAAAATTGATGTTCTACTGCCATAATAACATGGAGAAAATGAGCAATTAAACGAGCAATTATTAAGTAAAGGAACAATTACTGGGAATGAAACTATGCGATTTACACGTGTTTCAATTTTCATGACTTAATGAAGTTGTCTTCTAGCTTTAATCATTCTCCAACAGCTATCAGAATTAGGGAAACTCACCCACTACAAAAGAAAAGCTCCTTGGAGAAGATCAAACAATGTTAACAAATTGAATATGAGAAGAAGAAAGAGACTTTCATTGATAGAGCACAAAGTTAAAGATACAAAAGTTAAGGTTTGAAGCCAAAGATAACAAGATTATATATAGCCAAACAAAGCAAGTAATAAAAGACTATTCTACCCTTAAAGAATAAACATAATATTTTTTAACATCCCCCCTCAAACTCATGATGCTGCTACAACAAGCATCGAGAGTTTGTCAACAAAAAAGCGAAAACAAGAAATAGAATGCGACTTAATAAAGAAATCTGCAATATGTAAAGTAGAAGGAACAAATGGCAATGTAATGGTGTCATGCTTGAGGTGATGATGAGTAAGATGACAATCAATCTCAATGTGCTTCGTTCGCTCATGAAACACGGAGTTGTGAGCAATCTAAATAGAATTCTGGTTGTCACAATACATAGAAGTAAGATGGGATAAAGAAACTCCTATATCTGCAAGTAACCAACGAAGCCAAATAATCTCTTTGGTAGTAGACGCCATAACACGAAACTCTGCTTCCATGGAAGATTGAGAAACAACAGATTGTTTCTTTCTCTTCCAAGAAATGAGAGAATCACCCAAAAAGATACAAAAACCAGTAATAGACTTACGATCGGTGGGGTCACTACCATGATCAACATCAGAGTAGGCACGCAAATCCAAGGATGAGGTGGACGAAAATAAGAGACTTTGAAAGACCAAATAGCTCAAGATACCTCAAGATATGAAGAACGGCTGCCCAATGAACTGTAGTGGGAGAGACAACAAACTGGCTAACAATATGAACAACATATGCAATATCCGGACGAGTGATAGTGAGATAAACTAAGCTGCCAACAATAGTGCGATACAAGGTAGGATCAGATAAAGGGATACCATCATAAGAAGAGTACTTTGCATTAAGTTCAATTAGAGTATCAACGGTCTTATTATCAGTAAGTCTTGCTCGCTCAAGAATATCTTCTACATATTTTGACTGAGAGAGAAGATAACCTCTAGGTGAGTGAGTCAAATCAATACCCAAGAAATAACGTAAGGAACTCAAGTCCTTCATTTCAAATCGTTTGGCTAATTATGTTTTCAAAGCGGTAATGCCATCAATATCATCACCAATAATAATCATATCATCAACATATAAAGAAAGAATGATATTACCTACAGCAGTACACTTAACAAAGAGAGCAGAATCATGACTACTAGAAGCAAATCCAAGGGAACAAATTACATCAGAAAACTTCTCAAACCAAGCATGAGGTGCTTGTTTGAGACCATATAAGGCTTTCTTGAGCTTGCAAACATACCCAGAACCATGAGAAACACTAGGAGGAGGTTTCATATAAACCTCTTCTTGAAGGTCCCCGTTCAAGAAGGCATTTTTAACATCCAATTGAGACATATGCCACTGACGAATTGAAGCTACTGCAATAAGGGTACGAATAGTAGTCATTTTTGCTGCAGGAGCAAAAGTCTCCTCATAATCTATACCATATTATTGAGAAAAACTTTGTGCAACCAACCTAACTTTGTATCACTCAACAGACCCATCATAATTTGTTTTGATTTTATACACCCAGCGACAACTAATCACGCTCTTACCAGGAGGTCGAGGAACCAAATCCTAAGTACCTGTCTTATGCAAAGCAGAAAGTTCTTCATCCATAGCTTGCTGCCAAAAAGGGTTAAGAATTGCCTCTTGATATGAAGAGGGCTCAGAGAGACAATGAATAGAAGCTAAAAAGGATGTAAAAGACTGAGAATAGCAAGAATAAACAAAAATCTGGTAACTTTGTGGACTTACGTGTGCGAAGGGATTGACGAGGAGGAGGATCCAGAATCTCAGAAGGTGCTTGGGAAACCATAGGAGGAGTAGGAGCTTCATCTGTGCGAGAGAGCAAAGTGTCGATTATAATATCGGTAAAATATGTCGAGTATCATGAGATGATAAATTATCAGAGTCTTCACAGAAAGGATCCACACGAATAAGATCAGTTTTAGTGAAGGCATGGGTAGTGGATGGAATAGAAAAGAAAGGTATATATTCAAGAAACACAACATGGCGAAACACATAAAGTTTTTGTGTAACAGGATCAAAACAACGATACCCTTTCTTACCTTTCTCATAACCAAGAAAAACACACATAGTAGAACAAGAGGATAACTTGTTACGTTCTACATGAGGACGAAGAACAAAACATGTACAACCAAAGACCCGAAAGAAAGAATAATCAGGAGCAAAATCATACAACTTTTCAAGAGGTGACAAACCTGAGATATGAGAAGAAGGAATAGTATTTATCAAATTCACAGTAGTGAGAACAGCTTCACCCCAAAACTCACTAGGAACTGTACCAGACAACAAGAGATAACAAGCAGTTTCAACAATATGTTTATATTTTCTCTCTACAACACCATTTTGCTCAGGAGTATCAGTACAAGAAGTCTGATGAACAGTTCCATCTGAGGCAAGCAACTCACAAAATCTATGAGAAGTATATTCCCCACCAAAATCATACCTAAAGCACTTAATAACAACAGAATGTTGAGTTTTAACAAGTGCTCGAAAGGCCTTATAAATCTCAAAGAATTTAGAACGATGTTTCATTAAGTAAACCCAGCAATAACGAGTATAATCATCCACAAAAGAAACATAATATCGGGACCTTCCTTTTGTAACAATAGGGGAAGGTCCCCATACATCAGAATAAATCAAATCAAATGGAGAATAAGAAATGGAATTACTTCGATTAAAGGGTAAAGCAGAAAATTTTGCTAGTTTACATCCACTACAATAAGAAATATCATGAGTTTGCAAAATTCTCAAAGCCCTTGTGGAAGCCAAAAACCTCAAACGAGAGGTTGACACATGTCCCAAAGGAGAATTCCACAAATAAAAACTAGAAGAAGATGTACTCAAACGAAAAGAAGACAAATCAACACTGTTAGTTGCAACAACTGGCACTTTTAGCTCATCCAAAATATATAACCCCCCTTCCTATGGCTTGTCCCAATCAGCTTCTGAGATTGTAGATCTTGCACATAACAAGAAGAGTAGGAAAAAGTGAGTAAGTTACCAGAATCACATAACTGACCAACAGAAGCAAAATATAAGGTAAGTTTCAGAATATGATAAACATTAGATAAAGACAAATTAGGTGTTACAACAGAACCAATACTTGCTAGAGGTATAGGAGTGTCATTAGCAGTCAAGACAGAAACAAAAGACGAAGGACATACAGAAGCAAACGACGAAGAATCTGGAGACATATGATGTGAAGCTCCAGAATCTAAAACCTAAACAGAAGGTGACATACCTGACGAATTATGAGACAACTGACCTACAAAAGAGGAGGCAGACATAGCTTGCAGTTGTAAAGAGAGAAACTTCTGGAATTGCTTAGCTAGAGTACTTGGATCAGCAAAAGGACCTGGGGAAACGACAACTGTAGTGTTATACTGTGGTGGTTTAAATCCGTGTGGTGGTGGTCTTTGAGCATTAGATTGCGGTTGGTTGCTATTTCTCTTGCTCGACTTAGGACACTGAGCCTTCCAATGACCTTTCTGCTTGCAGAAACTACACTCGTCGAAACCAACCCTTGTGAGAGGCTTATTCTGATTATCAAAATGAGGCTTAGAATGTACTGCTAAAACAGACGGAGTGGGACCAACAATTACCTTCTCAAAGTAAGACTTAAGACATATCTCTTTAGCCAAGAGTTCACTGACAACAAAGTCAACAGATAGAAGTGGAGAACGATGCAAAATAGAACCTCTGAGTCATTCAAAGTCACTACGAAGTACAGTTAAGAACTGTACTAATCGTTGTTGTTCTCTAGGAGCGATATACTAAGCAAAGGCCTTCAACTCTGCTGATTCTGTAAGAGCCAATTGATCCCAAAGATCTGATATGGCAGAATAAAAGGCTTGAACACTCATATCTCCCTGTTGGATAGCTCGTAGGTCATTCTCTAACTGAAACTGATTGGCAAAATTTGACTGTGTGAAGAGCCTCTGCAAATGATCCTAAACCTCTTTTGTTGTTTCATATTTTGCCAATTATGTACCTATGGAATGCTCAACAGAATTGTTAACCCATGTGATAATCTTTGCATTATTTGCTTCCCAAACATCCAATAAATTTTGATAATCCTGAGTTGTTTGCACAGGTTTCACAAAAGTACCACTAACATATCCCCACATCTTTTTACCCTTAAGAAAATTTCGCATTACATAACTCCAATACGAGTAATTTTTTTCATTCAATCTCACACTCATAGATTGAAGTGACTCGTTACCAGTCATGATTAAACAACAGAGGAAGAATAATAGAAAAGAAATAGCAAAATACCAGATACACAAGCAGCGAAATGCCAACAAAAGGCTAACCAGAATGCCAACAAAATGTCAATCAAAAGTCTAGAATACTAGATGTGTAGCAAAATGCCCAGAGTATAGAGCCAAAACGGAAGCCAATGAAAAAGCCTAATCAACATGCAATGAAAAATCAGATTACGGAGAGAATACAATAGAAAACCAGTAGAAAACCATTCATACGGTCACCCAAAACAGAGAAATACCAACGTGTAGTGGAAAAACATAGGAAGTGCAGCAGAAATAGAGGAATACCAACCACGGATAGTGATTTTCCAAACGAAATACGAACGACAGCGAAGAGACAATTGGAGAACGCCCAAAAAAAAAAAGCAAATTGGATCCGCAAAAGCTGTAGTTAGGATTAAACTCTCTCCATTGCAAACCTGCTCTGATACCATGTTAACAAATTGAATATGAGAAGAAGAAATAGACTTTCATTAATAGAGCACAAAGCTAAAGATACAAAACTTAAGGTTTGAAGCCAAAGATAACAAGGTTATATATAGCCAAACAAAGCAAGTAATAAAAGAATATTCTACCCTTAAAGAATAAACATAATATTTTTTAACACACTCTTGTCCAAAAATCAAGAAGTGTTTCATACTTGTTATTCTCTATTATTAATCCTTCTTATGAGCTTTAAAATTGTTTATCCACTCTAGAGAGAAGTTCTTAGAAACCCATTGTAGCTCTTTCATAAGAGCAACTAAACCTTGAGAGTTGAATTTCTTCTTCTGGTGAAAAAGGAAGAGAGTATGGGTAGCGTTCTAGGAGCTTCCTTTTTTATCTAGGCTACTCTATTTCGAGTTGAGATAAAAGAAAGTTTTTGTATGTGGTGTTCTTTGGAGAAAGAAACCATTGTTATCTCTGCTTTTGGTTAAGGTAGATGAAGGTTTGTTGAAGTCCTTGTAAGCAAATTTTCGATGTGAAGTGAAGAAAATCTCAAGCGGTTGCTTGGAGTGTTGTGACTGAATCAGAATAAATTATTTGTGCAATCTTCTCATATCTATCCTCTTTTTTTTCATTCATATTACTTGTGATTCATTTGCATCGATTTTAATTTGATAAAGAGGTGAAGAAATTTGAGGAGGAATTCTATGATCAAGATATAAAGAAGATGGAACAAAATGCAAAAGTAAAGAACATCTTATATTATGATGTAAACCCAGATGTTTTTTTTTTAAAAAAAATTCAAAGTACCAAATAGCCAAGCAAATGTGAAACAAGCTAGAAGTCACCTACGAAGGTACAAGCCAAGTAAAAGAAGCAAAAATTGATATGCTAGTACGTACATGCGTACGAGTTATTCACCATGATGGAGGAAGAGAAGATCAATGAGATGTTGAGATGTTTGAGAGGTTCTCAAACATATTCAACACATTTAGTGCTCTTGGGAAGATATACATGGATAGAGAATTGGTAAGAAGAATTCTAAAAAACCTCACCAAAGAGTAGTAATCAAAGGTGGTTGCAATCCAAGAAGGACGAGACCTCAACTCCATCTCCTATGATGACTTGAGAGGTAATATTATAACTTATAAATAAACTTTTCTTAATAAATTGCAAGAACAAAATACAATAAAGAAAGGAGTTGCTCTTAAAGCCACATCAATCTCATACCTAAAGGAAGAAGATGATGCAGGAGCTCAAATGAATAAAGATGAAGATATAGCTCTCCTAACCAGACTCTAATACCACTTGTTGGATTGAGCGCTTACCACTAGCTAGCTTTTGCCTTAGTGGCAAGCGCTGGATCAAACAAGTAGTATCTGAGCAAGGTCATGGGAGGGAGGAGCTTGTTGCCTTTATTTGGTCAACGTTTCCCTTAGGACTCAATGACTTAACATCCTAGCCCATGATGCTTGTAACGGGTAGAGACGAATCCAGAAAATATTCGGTGATGGGACCGAAAATCATGAATCATATTATTAAATATAAAAAAAATAAAGTTAGTAAATAAAGATGTATTCATGCTTAAATTATTTAGTAGGTTAAGATTAAAATATATTATTTTAAATTAAGGGTAAATATACTCTTATTTGTTTACTTTAGAATAGTATTTTTTTTCATTATATAGGAAGATTTATGAATAAAGTGAAAAAATAAAAAAATATTTATATTAGATATTAAATACTTCATAATAGTAGTTGTCTTTTACATCATGATTTATAAGCAAAATTAAGTTTATATATATATATATATATATATATATATATATATATAAAAAAGAAAAGAGAATGAAGCTAAAAGTGAGAGGAACTAGTAGATTTATTATATAAAAATTAATAGAAAGATGAGTTAAAATTGTAATATCAATGTATATAAAATAATCATGAATCACATATCAAATACATATCAAGCATAAACTCTTTTAACTTCATCATTTTTATCTTCTAATAATTATACCGACCTCTCCCGAGGTTAGTGTTTATAATAGTGACACCATTTTTTGTTTGAGAAATTACTCATACTTTTCTTACTTTGTATTTTTAATGAGATTTTTTGTAATGTTTATACATAAAGTATGAGAGGTATATATAATTTTGTAAACAAAGAAAGATGTTAGAGTGTAATAACAATATATAAAATCAAGGATGTGTATATAATTTTTAAATAAGAATGTCAATATAATAAATATTAATTATATACAATATTAATATAATTATTTTTTATTTTTTAATAAATTTAAATAAATTATTAATATATTAAAGAAATTAATGAAAAAATAGGAGGGTCGAGGCCCATGCTCGCCCCCTTGGATATTTCCCTGGTAATGGGTGCAACCTCTTAAGCTTGATACGATTATGAGAAACTTTAAGGAAATAAAGTTGCACCCTTACTATTTGTAGTAACTTTTGATTTAGTCGTAAGCGTTTGATCCAACATATATAATACTCAAATTTAGTTTCTACAAATTTTAAAACACATTCTTCGTCAAAAAATCAAACTTTGACATTCAAACAACTATATACGTGTGAGTGTAATATTTTGTTCTCATATAAAATATCAAGTGAAACCTTGGGTTAAACAATCATTTGGTGTTAGATATATAAATATAAGTATTTAGATAAATATCGTGGAACTTGTTCCATTGTTTCTCTTGGCTAGTGATTGGGATGGTGGCTGAACTCATCAGTAAATTTTTAGGTGGGTTAGACCCGTTGGGGTGGGCGATATCTACAAGTACTTCAACGCTCAAGTCAACAATTATACGAGGAAATAAAGCAAAGAAAGTAATAGAGAGAGAAAGAAAAGAACCATTTTTGCGAAAGTAATAGAGAGAGAAAGAAAAGAACCATTTTTGTTGAAAGGATAATGCCTATTTATAGTAGGGGTGAGGGTGCGTAATGTGCACCCTATGACACCAGACCTATGAATGGAGGAAAAACTCTCCATAGAGATAATGACGCATCCCTGGTCGTTATGAGATATCTTGATAGATATTTTGGATGCCTAGGTATAGGGGTCTCGTTTAGGATGGGTGATGACTTGAGTTATGGGTTGAGTCATGGTTAAAGGGTTGGATTTAGGTGATGTGGGTAATAACTAATGGATTTTGTTGAGTTGGGTTGTGTTGTGTCGTAGAACTAGGTCATTGCGATCCTTATAGTTGTGGGAGGTGTGGTTGGAATTGGGCTAGGCCTAAGTACTTTAGTTAGACAATAACCCTTTTATTTATTTATTTTTCTTTTAATTTCATTTTGGTTTTGGGGATGTCGGAACCTAATCAAGGGGAATACACTGCCAAAAAAGTGTCATATACCATGGTTTTGAAAATTGAATCAGATCAACCGGTGGCTAGTCTAACTGGTTAGACGAGGAACAGGTCATATGGCCGGTCTTATTATGCCACAAAAACTGATAAACTGGTCTTGAACTTGCCTAATCGGTCAAACCAGTATTAGTTTGACGAGTCGAATGATTCAGTAAAATTCCCATACTCTACCTTATAACAATGTCATCTAGAAGCTTAATTTGAATTTTTTTTTTAAAAAAAACATGAAGCCTAAAAACAGGCCACGATTGAGCCAATGGCCTGGCCCACATTTGACATGCCTATACAAGGCAATGAGAGATGTAGAAATAGGACCTGGATCTTGCTTTTATAAGTATTTTGTACTTAAGTGATGTTTCAAATCTTCCATGTGGGATTTTCTTATATGCAAGAGTTGGCGAATTTTACAGTGGTCCATTTCAGTAAGTTATGCACCGGTGGTCCATTGACCCAATAGGGCATATTAAATTTTTGAAATTTATTATTATTATAGCTTATTTACATTTTACTCCTTTAAGTTAATAAAATCTCATTTACTCTTTTTTCTAGTCCCTTCAAATAACTTAAATTATGTGAAAATATTTCAAAGTTTGCATTTTTATCAAATTGCCAAAATGAGTAACTCTTACCAAGAGAGTAAACTTTCACTTTGATATTTGAAATTGTATATACTGGTCACATTTTTTTTTAAAATATAAAAATTTTTACTTTATTCCTTGAAACATCAATTCCACGCGAGCACTATGAGAAACCAAGGAAGGGGCACTGAGGTTTAACAAGTAGAATTGTACCTGTGATGGCGAGGAGGTGCGGGAGTAGATCTACACGGCAACAGTGTCCTAGCCCTTGAAGCCATGCCGGTTGATGGTGCACGCGATCAAGAGCTCTTTTGACGTGCCCCCACGTTCTGTGGTGCTTCCTGGTGGTTGGTTTGGTGGTGGAATGATGCATCTTTGTTTTAGGCAACATTTAGGGTGATTTTTGTGACCTTGGCTTTACCCCACTGGTAACCACCTATGTTCATGGTAGTGGGGCTAGAGGAGGATTGGAGGAGCTTGGGTTTGACGGCAGAGGATAGAAAAGATAAGGAGAAAATGAAAATAGAAAAAGAAAAAGGAATGTTTGGATTATTTTCTTTTCACCGGATATGTTTTTATCAATAATTATAAAAATATTATATTATTTTTATTTTGTTTCTTATTTTTATATTTTTATAAAAGAGATGATAAAAATATTTTTTTTTCTTATTTTTGTCACTTCTTGAATGATAGATACTAAAATTGTGGGTATATATAACTTCGATTTTCATCCTCTAAACTGAAGGGTGCATTTTAAAAAATAAAGTATGAGTTTTAACTATTGATAAAAAAATCAATGAAATGAATACACATATATGATATAATATATCATGCAAATGCTTATGTCTTATAAAATTTTTAATTTTTAATTTTCTCATCACCATTAAAATCTTACATTTTACTCACTTCAATAATATTTTAAGTATATCACTAACTTTAAAGGATCTAAATCTATTTATATTACTGCAACTATAATTTTTTATTAAAATAATTAAATAAATTGAGATATAAAAAAAAAAATAAAAAAGTTCATATTTAAAAGAAAATATTCATTTTGTTTTTCCTTCAAGAAGAATATAGAACCTATTCTTCATTTCTTCTTTCTTCTTCCGTGTATACAATACGTTTTTCCTTAGCTATTGTTTATCTTCCATCGCATCCATAATAAGTTCAGTCTCTCTCTTTCTCTCTGTCTCTCTCAGCATCTCCCATTTCCAATGAACATTATTGCTATTTCTCACGAAATTATTTTCGTGAGCCAATACACAAATGTGTTAACTAATGACATTTAAACCATTTACGTGATATTGATGTGTAAGAGGCAATAAAACACAGCATTTGCAATGCAAATTTGCATTCTTGTGACATTTCATGAATTTAAATTCTTGTGAAACAGCATTAATCATTTCCAATTCCTTCTTTCGTGTCCGATTCCACGCATTATATTTGGGTTAATTTGCACCTTGGTGATTTGGATTACTTTTTCTCTTAAATGTCCAAAGCTAAACGGTTCGCTTGAAAACATTTAGGTACTCTTCTTGTTATTTATTGCATAATATACTCTTAATTTTTGGGGTGAATTGTAATATCTCTTCGGATTTAATTTCAAGCAGTTTACGCTTTCAATTCAGTCAGTTGTTGTTAATGTTAGACTTAAATACCATTCATCAGCCTCCATCTTACAGGCTAAGCAATTGAGAGAGTTAGACATTAACATAATATTAGAGCTTTTATGATTAAGAAAAAAAATTAAATTTTAACGTGGATCTATTCAGTATCTCCCGTTCAAGCCCAAAGGACTACTATATGAAAGAGCATGTTAGATATATTAAACCAATCATAAGTCTTCACCTAACACTTTAATTTGTTTCTAGTAAAATTGATTCTTAAATAACACCTCATTGTTGTGATGGGAGTTGAAACCAATGTTGAAAAAATCAAACTGAACTAGCCAATTTGACTGGAACATCAGTGAATTGGTCACACACTACAAGAAAAACGCTTTTTACTTGATTTAATTTTGTTAAGGATCATTCAAATCGATAAAAATCAAAAATTTTTAATACTTGATTATAATTTGTCTCATTCACCGTGAAAAGTTTTTTTTTATAAAAAAAAATTGCTGCAGATATTTTCACTGCAAATTTAGCCGCAATTCAAAAAAAAATATTTACAAAGACTCAAAATCCACCGCAAAACGGACATTAGAATTAAAAATTCTTAATAAATGTTAAATTTTTTTACTATTTTACAAATTCCATTGCAAATTTAAATTTGCAATGTTTTAAATTCACCCAAATTTTGCCGCAATTCAAAAAAAAATTACGGAAAAAAATACATTAGCCGCAAAATTTGATAAGTATAATAAAAAAAATCTAAATAAAATATTAAAATAATTTGCATTCGGAAAAATTCAATCGTAAATTAGTATTTTAATTCAAAAATACATTGGTGGCGGATTTTTCCGCCACAAAAAATCCACCGCAAAATTAAATCTACTTCATCTTCTTCTTTCTGCCATTTTCATTTTTCAGATGACATTTCTCTAATTCTCTCCCTTCTCTCCCTTCCCCTTTCTCCTTTCAAGATAGAAGCTTCCATGAGCAACCTTCGTCATCTTCAAGACCTTAAGGTAGGGGAAAACCTTGTTCTTGACTCACTTTTCTATTCCTTTCATCTTGTTCTTGAGTTGTGACTTGATGTGGGAATTGGGGTTTTTAGTTGTTTTGGCTTGTTTTGGCTTGAATCTTATTAGAAAACTTGAGAATAACATGATTTGGTTTGTTAGAGGCATGAGCACATTTTTTCATTACTTGTATACCTTGATTTTCCATTTGAAATGAGAATTTGGAGTTTTAGGTTTTAAATAACCAAGGATGAGATTTGTAGTATTTTGATCCATTTTTTGCGAAATCTTTTAGTGTTTTATGTTCTTTTCATCTTTGTGAACTTGTTTGGGACTTAAATTCACCTAGAAACTGGATTGGAGTGGCCAAAATCCAAGATTTTGGCCAATGAAACCGTAACTACGGTTCTGCAAAACCTCTGTCCCAAGAACACGGCACGTGTCCTAAAACACGAGGGGGCCGCGTCCCTCTCTGTCATTTCAAATATAGTGAAAACGTGCAGACAAAGCTGTACACGGGGGGGCCGTGTAATTCTACACAGCCCGTGTAATTCTACACGAGCTGTGTAGAAAGATATAATGAGAATTAGCTTTTGTGCTCTTCATGAAAGTTGTAGCTCTTTCTCTTAGCTTTCCAAGGACACCTAATTTACCTCGTTTCGACATATGTAACTCAAGTTATGCTCATTTTACTTAGCAAAGGTCAAGGGTTGAAATTTAGAAAAATGTCAAAATGTTTTGGGAAAAACTAGCTTTCCTAAGTGTGAGGACCTTTCTTGTATGCCTTTATAAGTATGATGAGACTTTAGTAAGGGTGTTTAATAAAGTGTATTCGTGATGCATGTAAATCAATTGTTATCCTAATAGATAAGTTTAAAGATTAATTGATGAACAGATATGATTGGAAATATTTGGAATTGTGACAATTGTTAGGAATCTATGGAATGTAATAAATGAAATAGAATGGTGCTCCTTTTTAAAAATCACATCAAGGTGACTCTTATTAGAAAGGTATTATAAACGTTTCTTGTTTTTATTTATAAATGGTTTATGTCAGAAATGAAAAGACGATTTTTTTTACTTATGCTACTTTTCTATTTAATTATTAAGTAACTTGTTTTATATACAATAATTGGATTTATTATGAGGTTATGTTGTATAAATTTATTACTGAGAATTTCAAATTCTCACCCCAACTTCTTATTTTCATGGTAAATTCAGTATATGATCAAAGCAGAAGCGAAAGAAAGCATTGAAGACTTTGTATAAATCTAGTTGGTGTTTTTGTTAAATCTAGCATCACGTTGCATTTTGTGACACCTTGAGGAGGAGATCTCCAATTGGTGCGGTGTGGTAATCTCTAACAGGTTTGATCTACTCTTTGATTCACCATTTCTTCTTTTTGATTGGTGTTAATTAACCTGCCTTGTTTTTGCTTAGTCTTTTATTAAAAGTTAGGCTTAGTATAATGTATGAATATGATTTGGACTTTTATTGGAGAACACTTTTGCATTTTTTGCTTTCTAAATTGACCACATTATTGAAGAATACAAGTTGTTTGGATTGAAATATTTATACATGTATAATTTTAAAATATATTAATTATGTAACATATGTTGTGCATTTTGCATTTTTGTATTTTGATTTAAGTGTAAAATTATCATTGCAGAAAATGGTAGATCCAGAAAATCGTAGATGGATGTATAGTAGGACTTATTCGGTTCGTAGAGGACTTAAACAAGAATTTGTATGTGGAGTTGAAGAGTTTGTGAATTATGCATGTCGATCTTCCCATTACTTAAGTGAAGGAACAATTAAGTGTCCCTGTTTGATATGTTATAGTGGAAAATTATTGAAACTTGAGATTGTGAAAATTCACTTGTATTAAAAAGGATTCAAACCTAGGTATTAGTATTGGATAGATCATGGAGAGAAAGGGCCTGATCCAATTAGTGTAGATATAATCGTGCTTCTGACACTGGTGGATAATTGCACACTGGTGGTTGCATTTCTACAGGCACCCATGCGCAGAAATTAATAACTATTATCGCCAGTTGTTTAGTAATATGTTTTATTATTTTGTTATTAACTTTTTTTCTCATTATTACAGGCTAAGACTTTGGGTAGAGAGCTCACAGTTGATGAGACATTTCGTCACGTACATTTGAAGAAAGAAAACCGTTCTGCATGGGTTTCTACAAAAGCTAAGGATTTATATGTTAGTATTTCTTTAGAAATTATTGTCTTTAATACCACAATCATATTATAACAACAACCATAAGAAGTTTTTTATTTCCATCTTTAGGAGGAATTCAAAACAAAGGAATCTGAACAATCTTCTTAGTGCTCAAATGAAGAAGGGGCATCTGGTACACAAATGACTAGTTGAGAGCTTTGGATTAAAACTATTGGCGGTCCTAAGAAGGGTCGTGTTTATGGCCTTGGTTCTCAAGCATCTATTTATGACCATGGAAATTCATTCTCCTCAAGGCCAATGTCGAGTCAAGTTCCTGAGCACGTTATTAATCAAGTTAAGTAATAGCTTTAATATTTTTTATTAATTGATTTTTATATTTTGATGGATGTAGTCAATCATTTTATTTTTTATATTTTTTGTTAATTCATTATTTGTGGAATGAATTGATGAATTTATATTTACATATATTAATCAGGTTAAGGAGCAGTTGCAGCAGGAGATGTTGGATCGGGTGTAGCAGATTCAACAGCAAATGGAGCAACAAAGCCAACAACGTGAACAACAACGTGAGGCAGAGTGGAAAATGTGATTTGAACAATACCAGTGTCAACAGAACTAAATGATTAATGAGCTGAAATCATATGTACAAGCCATTGGCACTTAACCAAGCCAACAACTACAACTAACAGAAGAAGATAATCAGAATAGTGAAGATGATCATGATGAAGATGACAATTATAATGAGAATTATTAAACTTTGTATTTGAACAAACTTTGTTATGTTCAATTGAACAATGAGTTATGTTGTATGCGATTTGTTATGTTTGTTTTATGGGTTGGTTAAATGCATTGATCGGTTGAAATTGATGTCTGAGTGGATTTTGTTATATTGTGGATTTTGAATATTTAATTTAATTTTTTTAATATTCAAAAAAATTTGCGACAGATTTTGCAGTAGAAATATCAACCGCAAATTGAAAAAACTGCAGCAAAATATGCCACAAAATTGCGGTTGAAAAAGCCACAGCAAAATTCACGGCAAATTACCGGCGGCAACATCCGCGGCAAATCAGGCAAGGAAAAATCCGCCTCAAAATTTGCCACAAATTTGTGGCAGAAAAATTCGCTGCAAAATCTGCCGCAAATTAGCGATGAAAAAATTCACCGCAAATTTGTGGCTGAAAATTCCTTTGCAAAATCCGCCGTAAATTTGCCTATTTTCGGCGACGATTCCGGCATGTTACTAGAGAGTTTTGCGATGAATTTACGGCAAAAAAATTCGCCGCAAATTTGTGGCAGAAATTAAAATCCGCCACAAACTATATTCATGGCGAATTTATTTTGTGCACTTGACTCGTTTTGAGTGATTTATAGCGAATTTATCCTTCGCAAATCTCGTTTTTTGTAGTGACAGGTCTAAACCAATTAACTCACAGAACCATCTTACTTGAGAATCGGTTAAGGATCAGCCAAATCGATAAAAAATCAAAAAAATTAATAATAAATCAATTTGAATCGATTTTTTTTTAAATTAACTCGTTGTTTTTTATTAATAAATTTTTAACTCATTCAAAAATAATTTTTGAACTAAGTAAAGATTCAATATCAAGTTACAAAGACTCACATATAAACTCAAAAAAGACATAAGAATGTTTATTCTCCTTTTGACTTTTATATAAGTTGTATGCTTGAATGTTCTATTTACTATTTTACGTGAAACATAGTTTTATCTTAACTTGTATATATGTTTATATATTTGGATGTTTTATTTATTATATAATATAAGACTTTAAAACACTAGGCAATATAATATAGAAGATTAATATATTAGTTTATTACTTAACATATTATATAATATTAAAAAAGATATATTTAATTATCACCGATTCTTGAACTAATAAATTGTAAATCAGTATCTTCACTGATTTAACAATTGGTCTAATTTTAAAAATATTGGTTAAAACAACTAAGTAAGTAAGTATATATATAAATACAAATAACGCTTTATTATTATTATTATTATTATTATCTTATTATTATTATTATTATTATTATTATTATTATTATTATTGACACTGAGAATTAAGGATGATGACTGTTGCACGGAACATAACTCAGAACATACAAAATTTCAACCTGGGCCTTAGGAGAAAAATTGAGAGAGAAAAAGGAGAAAGAAAAATAGATAATGATAATGAAGATTTTATGAGTTCTTTGAAGAAATTTGCCTGTGGCAGAACTGAAGAATTAAATCTAACACCTTCACCTAAACTATATAATTAATTTGCTAAATCCACATGGTCAGTAACATAATTTGGGGGTTCAAAAAAGACTTATTTTCCCCCATCAATATTCACATATCATAGTTAATTAAGAAATAAAAAAGAATTATTTTGGAAACAGGATAAAAATGATACAAAAAACAATGTAAAGATTTTTTTCTTGATTCAAAATTTTTAAGCATGTAATATTTGTCAAAGTAACTAGTCGTTTTTATTCTTCTAGAATTCAATAGTACATTCCAGGGGTGGCGCGTCATGCATATTGGCTCCCCACCTCCCCCCAGATATCTTAAATCCAAACTGAATATCCATTTTTTTTTTTGGCTGAACTGAATATGCTATTTGTACCCAAATCTGTCTGAGGTGGCCGGTGGGGATGCTCTCTCCAGCCTAATGTCCGACCCCAGGCCCAGCAGACGTATGTGGCGTAGGCCCAGGAGGTGGGCTAGGTAGGACACCAAGCTTCCTCATCTCCAACCCTGCAAGATGACCGTATGTAGTCATTAGTCAACAAAGGTTAATTCTCACACATTTAGCACTACTGTTGATTAGATCAATAATCTATACATGGAAATTAATTTGAAATGTCCCATAATATGAACATTTAACAAAGCCAATCTGTCAGAAAATCATAACGATAAAACATAGTAAAGTTGAACGCTTCGTCTATATATATACAATAAAGTGTGTATGTGTGTGTTTTCTGATGTCCAGACAAACCTGCATTAACTTGCATCAATTGCATGAAAATGGTGCAGGCGATCAAAGCAAGCACTATGAGAAATTGGTAAAGGGAAGACAGACCCATCTCCTGAAGTTTTGAATGGTACTTGAGTAATACTGTTGTTTCTTCAATTCAATTCAATTCAATTCGGATTTATAGTCGTGAAAACTCGAAGTCAGATTCTGTTGTTTGAATTTTCTTGGTAGTTTCACGGGAAATAAGACACACCACACATTACTAGTTTTTATATTGCACAGGAAATTACTGCTGTTCCGAATTTCAACATATTGAAAATCATGCTGCTGCTAGCTAGTGTTTTCAAAGTTGAACGAGGAGAAAACGCGTTGGTTATGTTATGAGTATGACTAAAGTCGAACGCGTTAATGCCTTCAAAGCCTTTCAATCGATGCTAAAAGTACTTCAAAAAGAAGAAGAAAAAGGACAAAAGACAGAAGACTCAAGATGGAGATTTTATTTTTTCCTTGCCTCAAAATTCTTACATGAATGTTATGTGGCTACTGGCTATTATAAGTAGTTTCTGATTAGTCACATCTGTTACAAGTTGTTGTAGGCAGTATCTTTTCAGATCAATGTGATATAGTTTTCCTTTCTATCTGAATTCCCTCTATTCTCACAGTTCCTCTTCCCTCTAGATTCTCTCTTTATTCTCTTTCTTTCTTTCTTTATCGTAGCTGGGACCACACCACCCAGCTTCCTCATCTTCAACTCAAAATCAGCCCATATATATATAGTCAACTTACGTTTATTTTGTAATTTACCTCATATTCAACAAATTTAATTCTTATAGATTTGGTTACACGTCATGTAACGATTAGTAATCTAAGCACACATTTAAAAAGTATTCCAGGGACATTTAGTGGGTGAGCATCCTCAATTTTCAAATATTTAGAAACAATCTATAAGATATTTTAGTATAAGATATAGAAACATTCAAAATTCTGGTATATATTTGATATATATTATAAGCAAGATTTCAAGTATCCAAGAAAGTAAAAAACCATTATTTATTTTTTTCAAATATGGTTGAAATTTCACTGGGTTAAAACAGTCAATCAGTAGCTAATTTATTTTTTTTTTTAAAAAAGAAAGGTGGAAGTCAAATTAAGCTGCTCAACGAGTCTTTGCTTCATTCCACCATTTCCATGCATTCAAATTTGCGGATGCTTGAAAGATGGAAGTCTTACTCAGTTGTTCAAAGGTTCAAGCTAGTTCAACAAGCAGAAATTATATCTGCACAAAAAAAAAAAAAAAAAACTGACATCATTCTTATGCTAGAATTTTATCATCAATTAATTCCATATTGTGACATACACAAATAATATATAATGAGTTATAAGATTACTTTGAAAGGATGTCGACGAGGTTATCATGTTTAAGTCTTTAAAAGCGATCTTGATGAAGGAAAGATATTATTTATATTCTACAGTAATTGCTCACGTGTCAATATCAATGAGACAACTGTACGTACTATGGTAGTAGGAATATGAGTCTCTCTCTATATATATAAAACAATAGCTTGTTTGGTATGTCGTATTAGGTTTGATAGGATAAGCTAATACAATACATTATGACATTATCAGTTGTTTGGTGTAAACATTGTCTTATCCACCAAACTTCTCTTATACATTAAAATAATTGATAACTTGATCAAGTATTGAAAGGAGAGATTAGACTTGATAAGATTTTGATGTATAAGCTCCTATAAATACTTTTTCATTATAATTCTAAACACTTTGATATCATCAACCCCTACGTATTAGGCCTTATACTATCAAGTCATATATTATCAAGCCTTATACTATCAAGTCTAATATTTTCATACTTTATCATATCATTTGTACCAAACAGGCCTTAAATGAACTAAACATACCCATCATGGTAAGCTTATATACAGAACTCATAAACTAAATCCAATTATGAGCAGTGCTTAATAACAACAGACTCAATAACAATATTGATCACAATTTGAGATAAACAAAATACTCTAATAATTTTAATATTTAACTAATTTAAATTTTATAAAATTATAATATAATTTATATTAGTTCATATAAAATGTTCTAACATCTTATACTATTTTCGGTTTAGATAATAATAAAATAAGAAAATGCATACCCTAACACATTCCCACTGGTAGCATCACTCTTTAGTGTTTACGAGAAATTAAAAATGATCCTTGCAGCGTGTTTGAAATCCGTTTCAATCCATTGATAGGGAAGCTCCATGGCTGCATGGTAATGCTATGGCTACAATATATAGTATTTTACCCACATAATATTGTATTAAGTTCAAGATACAATTACGAAACAAGAAAAAATTACTACTTTATATTATTTAATATGTGCTACCTCAACTATAATATTAAAAATCTTGATAAAGTAAGATAATGATAAGTCACATAACTAATCTAATACACATTATATGGTATATATAGCAAGAGCCTTAACTTGCTCTAAGAATTTCTCAAATTTGTATAATATTTTAAGAAAGAGGAAAATGGCGATTAAGATTAGACACTTCCAATCTAACATGAATTGTGTGTTTTAGAATAGAAATTTCTTGTGTCGTTTTAACTAGTAGGATTGAATTATCTATGACTCAAATGTGTTGTGAGTTCGATTCTTGTTATGTCAACAATTTTTAAAAAATAATTTTTAAAAACTACTTAAGAATGGTATGTTGGAGATGGCAATTAAGATTAGACACTTCCAATCTAACATGAATTGTGTTTTAGAATAGAAATTTTTGCGTTGATTTAACCGAAATGATTGAATTGTTTTTGACACAAAGGTGTGTGAGTTCGATTCTTGCTAGTAATTTTTTATTAGTAGATCATTTATAAGTATTATGTATATGTGTCTTTTAGAAAATCAAACTCATGACTTTTGTTCTAGTATTAGTAGTTGAATCGAACACTTATTATTAAACCAAAAACTATAATTGTTAGGGTTTAAATCTTTTTACTTAAATTCATCAATGAGTACCACGGTTGGATTTAATTTTTACTCTATCTCAGCCACTAGATATTAATCCACAACCAACATTCTTATTTTCAAAATGGCTGTAACATTCCACATAATGTTGATTCAAAACAGCTTTTGCAGTCATGACTGACAGCATCATCTATTAAAACGATATATTAAAAATGCATGGCTATAGATGTCACATGAAATCCCCTTTGAAATTTAGTTTTAAAAATATTGGTTAATCTTAGCAGTAAGCATGCATGAAAGTTAATTAATTTGTTGACAAAACATGAATAACACACCATATTATTTAAGAGTAATCGGCTTTTGCAATAGCGCAATTTATATGACTTTATGTTGTGTATATTTTCACTCTACGAATTGCTATTATGTTTGGATATTGAATGTAGATTAATCAACAAGTGAAGCTTCAGCCACTAATTCTTGGTTTTAACTATAAACTGGACATATTAAAGGTTATGCGAGACGAACCTTCATTAAATTGATAAACAAGGTTAGGAGACGAATAAAACAAGCACGAGAAGATAATTGAACAGACGAGACAACCATCTACCGAACTTGAATTGTATGAATTCTATGATATGGATTTACTAAAACTCAGTTAATATCATTAAAGTATAGTCATGTTATCGGTCATAAGTAACTGTTAATGTTGGTGAAATGCACGGCAGCCGACAATTCATGCAAAAAGTCACGCGAAAAAGCACGCATTTACATGACTAGAATTTCTCAAGTCTTTAATGTGAACCTTTTATTTTGGCGGTAAGAATCAGTGATCCGGCACCAAAATTAAAGACAAAGCGAAAATGACACACGAAATCATTGATCCAGTTCACTCTATGAACTGCAGCCAACTTTTTAGACTTTGATAGTTTCCACAGGAGATGTCTTAGCAGTTAGCACCGGAGGTTACCCTGCAGTGCCAAACCCATTCACACCTTAATTATGTCAATTCATAAATGAACAAAAATTAGGGGATTGCCATCAATCATCAATGGCTTCAATATAAATTCATATTGGGCATTAAGTGTTGATGAAATTAGGACCTTTATATTTATTTTGATTGTGAGGCATTATATATCATGATTGACGATTGATTTGGGTTAATTTCCACCCTGGATTACTTGTTCTATTAAATGTCAAGAGCTACACGATGCATCTCAAATTATAGGTAAAATACTCTTAATTAATGGTTTTGGGTGAATTTAATATCACTTTGGATTTAATTTCAAGCGGTTCAAGCCTTCAATTGAATCAATTCAATCAGTTGTTCCTAACACAATCTTTTTTATATTGATAATTAAATGAAAACCTTAACCTGAATTACTTAAAATGCTAAATTAATCCACATGGTGAACAACACAATTTCAGATTGCAAAAAGCATAATTAATGTATAAACCAGAAGAACCGGCCCTTGTTTATGTCCAGCCTAAGGATGTCCCGGCCTTGGATGAGTAGCTGTCTGGGGTGCAGGAGGTGAGCCTATGATGTGAGGAAGCTTCCTCCTTGTCTCCAACTCTGCAAATTAAACGTATATGGTCGTTAGTCAAGGCATTTTTATCAACCTGTCCTTGATGCAAAAATTATTTACTAAAATATCATTTTATTTTAAATATTTATTAAAATATCATTCTTTTAAAATTATATATCAAATTGTTACTCTTTTGTTTAACGTGACATTTTTTTATTTTATTTTTTGTCCACATGAAAAAACGTCAAAGAGTTTGGCGTATCCACATGGAAAACGTCAAATTATTTGACGTTTTTACACTGAAAACACTATTCTCTTTGAGGTTTTCTACATGAATATGCCAAAACGGATAAGGTTTTTCACGTGGATGCGCCAAAGTGAATGACATTTTTCACGTGGATGCGTCAAAGTAGATGACATTTTTCATGTGGACAAAAAAATAAAAAAAAATGTCATGTTACATGTGCTTATAGGGCACTTACGTGGATCTCTTGAGAAATGACACTCAAAGACACATACATTTCACATGCGTACTAAAAAGTGCACCATAATATTAAAAGACATTAGTATCAAATAGCTTATTTATAGGCTAAGTGTTTGCTTCTAATCAGTACAGTAGTCGATGTGAGATTTTGATTGGTAAGACAAAGCAACTAAGTAAAGCAACAAGGTGCCTTATTGTTTTACTTAGTTGCTTTGTCTTGCCAACACCAATCTTACTTAGTTGCTTTACCTTGTCAACACCAAAGTCTTGCATGGACTACTTTATGGATCAAAAGTAAATACTTAACCTATAAATAAGCTAATTGATACTAATTTCTTCCAACATTATGATACACTCTTTAGTAGACATGTGAAAAGTATGTGTCTTTGGGCGTCATTTCTTAAGAGATCCACTTAAGTGCCCTAGGAACATAGGCAACATGGCATTCTTTTTGTCCTCGTGAAAAACGTCATACACTTTGGCGCATCCATGTGAAAAATGTCATCAACTTTGGCGCAGAAAAACGTCAAAGAGAATGGCATTTTCAGTGTAAAAATATCAAATAATTTGACATTTTCTATATGGATACGTCAATTTCTTTGGTGTTTTTCACGTTGCCAAAAAAAACAAAAAATATTATGTTAACAAAAAAAAGTAATAATTTTATATATAATTTTAAAAGAGTATATTTTGATAAATAATTTTTAAAAAATAGTATTTTGATAAATAATTTTTCTATCAACGACACTTTAATAAAAAGTATGCATGTGAAATGTACGTATTATGTCCAGAAAAACCTGCATTAACTTGCGTCAATAGCATGAAAAAAGTGCAGGCTATTAATGCATGCACAATGAGAAATTGGTATAAAAGAGAGACCCATCTTCTGAATTCTTCAGTGGTAAGTAATACTAGTGTTTCTCTGATTCAAATCAAAATTATTGAGTCGTGAAAACTCCAAGTCAGATTTAAGTTTGCATTTTCTGCAAAGTTTTACAGGAAATAAAATACATTATTAGTATTAATATTTCACTGGAAATGACCGCTGTGTTTGAATTTCAACATATCGAAAATATGCTGTTGCTAGCTTGTCTTTCACAATGGAACTATGAAAACGCATGGTTATGTTAAGACAAAGTTAACATCTAATAAAGCAAATATATATATATATATATATATATATATATATATATAGATATATATATATATATATATATATATATATATATATATATAGTGTAGAATGAGATTTTGACCGAACATTTTGTTTCGATATCACTCTAAAATTAATTACAGTATAATACATCAAAATTATGTGTATATATTAAAGTTGGCACAACTTTAGCTAATGCTTGATATATTTTCTGCATAAATCCGTTGAATCTGCTGAGATATATTGAACTCTACAAACACAAGAATTAGACAGTTTAATTAAGACATGATCAATTTGATTCCATGACTAATTCAGGATTAATTATCTGTAGATTTCTTCCAAGCTTTCTGTGGATGTTACAGATAATCTACCGAATACTTAGCATTTCCATGATTAGTGTGATATGATGAAATGCCCATTGTAATTTTGAATCTACGCAATTTTAATGGTAATAAGAAATACAAAATCATCAAGACAAACATGCACTAACTTGAGTCGACAGCATGAACGAAAATGGTGCGATTAATACAAGCACAATTAGAAAACGGAAGAAGGAATGCAGATCCATCTCCTAAGCTTGAATGGTAATGTAAAGGCAAGTCGTGCGATTATTCAAATTTATATTCGTCATGAAAGTTGCAAGTCAGATTCGGTTGCTCTTTTCTTTTTCCTTGTTAACTATTGTCCGTTGGATCAAGTAATCGAAATTGTGTATCAATTTCGCAGAAAATGATGCAGAAAAGTATTTGTAAACAACAACACGACAAGTTCTCGACCAATTCAATGCAGAAAAGTATTGTGATTTTGGAATCCTCGGTGGATTAAATAAGTTTGTGACTTTTAGTATTGATAATTTTGATACTATAGTTAAATTAAATAAGTTTATGTACTTTTGCAAAAGTCTAATATTCAGGAAAAAAATTTGTCAAAATTTTCATGATTGAATTATGTCAAACAAATTTATAAAAATATGAAATCTGAGATGTCTCTCGGCGTTAATCAAAAATATAAAAGAAATGTCTGTGAGTTCTTAATTTAAAATATTGTCATAAGAATGATCAAATTAAAAAAAGATGAGATCTCATGTGAAGTAAAATATAAAAGTTTACTCATAATTTTATCTTTAAATAATATTAATGAAGGACATGGACCGAGTGAGTTTGTGTAGTGTACAAAATGCCAAACGTATTGATCCAGCATTAAGTAAACAATATCATCAAGCAAAACATTCACGTCATGTAAGATGAAGTTTTCAGGCAGAAAGTACCAAAAAGAGTGGCGCATTCATGTGAAAAACGTCAAGTTTGTTGGCGTTTTTCACTTGGATGCGTCCACTTCCTTGACGTTTTTCACGTGAAACAGAAAATAATAAAAAATGTCATGCTGGTCAAAAGGATAGTAATTTGGTATATAATTTTAAAAGAATAACATTTTGATAAATAATTTTAAAAAAGTGACATTTTGATAAATAATTTTGTCATCAAGAACAATTTAATAAAAAAGCCAAGAATTCAAAGATAATGATTTTGCATTATTTGTATGTTTATATTCCTTTTTATGCAAATTTAACGTATTTAGTTCTCTAATTAAGAGCTTAGACATTACTGTAAAAAAAAAAAAAAAAGAACTCACACATTGAAAAATAAGCTAAGGTAATTATTATATGTCTTTTGAATTTTAACAAATTCCAAATCATAGTATTTTAAGACCATCTGAAAGAGGAAACCAGTGGTAAGATTATGACTAGGGGTATAATAAAAATAAGAATTTTATTAATAAGTGTCATAAGGAAGTTAAAATAATTTTTTTAATAAAAAATAAAATATTTAATGTATTAAAAATTTAAAATATTTTATTATTTTATTTTAAAAAATTATTTTAATTTCTTTAACAAGTGTTATATTAACATTTGTTAGCAAAATCTTAAAAATAATAATATTATTATAATTCACATAGAAAACGAGTAAGTTTGAAAATATTTTTTTTTTGGTCAAAATGAGAATAGAGCTTACCAGCACCGTTGCGCAAAAATTGTTAAAACCTATTAAAGTAATTTTCTTTTGTCTTATGACATTTTCTCACTTCCTTTAAATATAAAATTAATTTTTACTAGAGGCTGGCAGCCCACCCTTGAAGTGTTTTTTCACGGCCTTAATTAAAACAATTTTATAACTGGCTCCCTCAGGAGTAGGTTGCCAACCTCAAAATCCGGTTGAATATTATTTAAGATAAATTAATAATATAAATTCAGGTTATTTTATAATCAGTTTTAATTTATTTTTAGTTTAATTAAAATTTGTTTTAAATTGGTTATAAAATTTTAAATTTAAATATTGAAATAAAAATGAAGCATGAGAGAAAAAAAGAATAAAAAAATGAGATAGATATTACACAAAAAATAATGAGAGAGTATAAAAAAATTGGATTAAAAAACTAACTTTAAAATGATTTTTAAAAACAATTTTATCTCAAAAATGATTTAGAAGATAAATAATAATTTAAAAAATATACATGATTACTAAACACCTTATATTTAAAAACTGATTCCACTATATTTAGATATCTAATTTTTAAAAACTATTAAACAGCTCCTTAGTCTTTATCAACGGTCTGTAATTATGTGGTGAGTTCGACCGTCACAAGTCACATGCTCATTTCTCCTTAGATGTACTTCAACCTCCCTAGAAAGAAAAATTATAATTTATAATGACTAAAAATAGATGGTTGTGTCAATTGTGTCATTTTCATAGTTTATTGTCACTATTATTTAATTACTTGTTATTTAGGTTAACTTAATTTGATGGTACTTATACTTTTTGACATTTTTAAATGAGTTCGTAATGTTTAAAAATTATAAAATGAGTTTCTATAGATTCAAATACTATTTCAATTGAGTCCCTATAGGGACCTAACAAAATATTGGATTTAAGGATCTCACTGAAAAAGAATTTGAAACTATATGAACCCATTTACAGTTTTATAACCATAGGGGCTATTTAAAAATTCTTAAAAAGTACAAGGACTTGCAAATTAAATAAACTTTATTTATTTCTAACATATCATTTTTCCTTATTCTTTGTTAAATTAGTTGTCTACTTTCACTTATATTTTTTATTGATATTTCTCATCATTAGGAGGTGCTTGATTTATTTTCTGTTTTTATTTTTAGTTGAAATAGTTTTTATTAATAATTATAAAAATATCATATTATTATTCTAATTCCTATTTTCAAAATTTTATAAAGAAAATATTGAAAAATAAGAATTTATTACTTTTATCATTTTTTACAAAATTATAAAAATAAAAAGATAAAACAAAAAAATTAAATATATTATTTTATTAATTATTAATAGAAAGATATCAACTAATAATAAAAATAAAAAATAAATCAAACACCCGATTTTACCTTTCTATCTAATGATTCAACATTGTGCCACCTCACCAATTGTACCGATGCAACTAGTGACGCAATAGAATCTGCCAATTTAGTGTGTGTTTGGTTCAGCTATAAAAGCTTGATTATTTCAATAATCGATTCTGCCAATTTAGTGTGTGTTTGGTTCAGCTATAAAAGCTTGATTATTTCAATAATCGATTATTGTATAAAATTTTTTTGTTAATAATCGATTATAATTGATTATAATCGAATCAATTTTTATGTTTGAATATATTAGCTGAAAAGTGATTTTAATCTAGTGCATGTTTGTTTCAGATTGTTTTAGCTTAGATTAGCTTTTTTGTGTGAAAAAAACTGTTTCAACAGTGTTTAATTATGTTTGGCAAAATTAACTTTAGCTTTTGCAAGAAATTCAATGTAAAATAAAAGTTTTTTGAAGCTAATTTTTATAATCTTGAAGATTGATGATTCTGATTAAATTTTATAGATTATTCTTTACATTTTGATATGTAAATATCATTTTGTCCTCAATTAAATAACATTTTTAATCATTTTATACTTATTTTTGTAATTTAATACATAAAAGCAATTCTTTTTTATATCATCCAAACGAAACAGATTAGATTAAAATCACTTTTCAGCTAATATATCCAAACATAAAAATTGATTCGATTATAATCAATTATAATCGATTATTAACAAAAAGCTTTTATACAATAATCGATTATTGAAATAATCAAGCTTTTATAGCTGAACCAAACACACACCTAATCTGTTTCGTTTGGATGATATAAAAAAGAATTGCTTTTATGTATTAAATTACAAAAATAGGTATAAAATGATTAAAAACGTTATTTAATTGAGGACAAAATAGTATTTACATATCAAAATATAAAGAATAATCTATAAGCTAATCATAAAAACTTCAATCTTCATTATAAAAATTAGCTTCAAAAAACTTTTATTTTACATTAAATTTCGTGCAAAAGTTAAAGTTAATTTTGCCAAACATGATTAAACACTGTTGAAACAACTTTTTTCACAAAAAAAAACTAATCTAAGCTAAAACAATCTGAAACAAACATGCACTTATTGGTTACTAGCTTTTTAACCCGTGCTTCACACGGCAGCTTGCATAAAAAAAATTATAATTTTTGTTTTAAAAGTAATATTTTTTATTTTGTTTATAATCACAAATTTAGTAATAAATTGAGAGTGAAGGCTAATATGAGCAAACTCAAGTTATTGATGAATATAAATATTCAACTAATGCTTTGTAAGTTAATCAATAACATTATATTCATTTATCTACTTTATAATCATTAATTATTTTATCAAAATTATTTATTTTCATAAGACACGTCAACTATTCAGTTTATATAGCTTAAGAGTTAGGAGTTTTATATTATTATACTGAATGTGTACCACTTTACAATAAAGTTATAGTATTATATCTTATTTTAATTCTATTTTTAATGTTATAGTAGAAGTGGTACACATTCAATAGGACAAAGTAAAAAAAACAAAATCCTAGAGCCAATGCTTTGAAACTTGAATTGGCCTTACTAGGTTAACTGGTCAGGTCATAAATTGACTATATTTTTCAGTCTAATTTTTTTTCAATATATTATCCAATTCAATTATAGTTTAATCATTAATTTAATCGGTTAAACTAGTTGAGTTATAACTTAGAGGTCTTGTTAATTCAATTTTTAAAACATTACCGGTACTACCAAAGAATTTTTCTTGATGAGATGACATTGTATCCACTAAATTTATTATATTGATCAGTTTATTTAAGTTTTTTATTTTTAAATTGTTATTTCTGATTAGTTGGTAGATGACATAAATAATTTATGAAATATATGTAATATTCATGAAAATATTTTGTTGTTGTTATTATTATATTATGTTTTTATGAATTTTTAATTTTTTCTTGTAGTTTTTTTTTAGATTTATTTATTGAAAATATTTTCTTTAAACTTCATTAATATGCTGCATTAAATAGTCTCAAGTGGAATTAAATAGTTTTAGTGTTTTTTGTTAAATGATCTTAAGTAAAATTAAATAGTTCAAAAAAAAATCTTTTTAAAAAAAGAACTACATTATTACTTATGATGATTTGGTATTAGAGACTAAGAGCATTTATTCCGTACTCGTGGAGGTTCATATATGGAGCATCTCCACCTTTCCTCTTAAAAATGAAAGAGAGAGAAAAGAATAAAAAATAAAACCAAAGGTACAGATTCCTTTGGAGAAAGAATTTTTCTTACTCATGAAAGAAGCAAGAATTTTTCAGAGAGTTATAAGAGCTTACTTTAATATATAAGAATTTTTCAAAAAATTATTAGAGCCTACTTTAATATATAGTATATAGTTATAGATAGATGTATCTGATTTCTGCACATTATTTATTGTCAGTTAATAAAGTTTTAATTATTTAAAATTAATTTTCTAATTAAAGAATTGATAATGACCTGTATTTTTTTTCGTACAAATAAGTTTTGGAGGAGTAATGGCTAGTTTTTTTTTTTTTTTACATAATGACCAGTATCTTTACCTCTAAATTTATAGTTATTAATTTTCATATGAAAAAGTCTTTCTAAAATTTATATATAATGCCATGTAAAAAAAAAAAGTTTATATATAATGCATTACATAGTAAAATATTTTTTTCTCTACTGATAATGTGATACATGTATTTCAGTGGTACCCCTTTGATCAGCTCTTAAATCTTCTCATTCGTTCTCATGTGATGCACCCCGAAACTTTTTTTTTTATTATTTCTGAGGATCCGCCCTGTTGAGTGAATACTTCAGAAGTCGTGGTAAATGGTTTGACATTGACAAAGTCTATGTGAATATAAATACGGAATAAATTTCATTATCTTACCAGAAGAGATTAATATATTTTTAAGAGACATTTGAAATACATAAAGTTTATATTGGACCCAAAACTAACGGGTCTACACAATCATATTGAAAAGAAATCAACTCTGGCTTGTTGAACTGGCGGCTAGTTTCAAGTACGACTGGTGGAAATTGAATAAGTCATGAGAGAAATTTCGGGTCTATGTGACTATTTTTTGCTGCAGAAGTAGACAATTTAATGTATATATTACTGCTACGTCTGATGCAATTACAAAGCCCAAAAATATATGAATAGTTTATAATATATATGCAATATTGCAGTCATCATTTTGTAGAAGTGATAAGGTTTCACCATGTTTTGATTGCTTGAATGGCTACTTCATGTGTTGTGAGGTAGGGAAACTTAACTTGTGATACCAACTTCGTGATTTTTCTTCTTATTGTGGAGAGAAGATAACTTGAGAGATTGATTACCTAATTATTATATAAATAAAATTGCTTTACACTTGCATTGAACGGTAAAGATTACAAAAATAAAGAAGAATAGAAGATATACTTGATTAATCTATGTGTTATTCGTGAGCATCGGAGTAACAAATACAATGTGTGTAAAGTGTTTTCAATCAACCTAAATACTTTCATTTCCTTTAATATTTATAAACAAAGATGATAATTGTTATTCTAACAATATGATAGTATGTGTCTTTGGTAGAAATAACTTCTTAAATTAATAGCAATTATTACTTATCTTTGTTTTACAAATTCAACTGATAATAATTTCTTAAATTCAAATTCGAGTTACAACATTTGAAATTTAAATCTACAATTACTTTGAAGATCTTTGTAACTTCAAAATTCTTCTGTAACTTCTTTTGCTTAAGTTGAGTTGCTTCAATTCTTCCTTCGATCTTCAAATAGTTTGCTTCTTCGATTTTCACTAAATCGAAGTATACAATTTCTGCCAAATGTCTGCTCTCCACATTTGTCAAATTGGATGACAACATTCTTACGCTGGAATTCCAAGATCAATTAACTCCAAATTATGGCATACTCAAATAATATAGAATGAGTTATAGGATTATCTTGAAATGATAGCGATGAGGTTGCCATGTTTAATTCTTGAAAACGATCTTAATGAGAAAGATATCTTGTTTAATTTTGAAAACGATCTTAATGAGAGAGATATACTATTTTTATTTTACAGTAATCGCTCACACGTTAATATCAATGAAGTAACTATATACTCATTAAGATAGTAAGAATATGAGTCTCGTCATGTATATATAAAACAACTAAATGAGATAAACCTATACATCATGGTAACTCTATATACAAGACTCACAAATTAAATTCATTTATGAGTAGTGTTTAACAATAACAAACCTAATAATAATATTAATCACAATTTAAACTAAATAAAATGCTTTGATAATTTTGACATTTAATTTATAATATGAGTTTTATAAAATTATAATATGATTTATATTAATTCATATAAAATATTCTAACATCTTATACTATTTTCGGTTTAGATGATAATAAAATAAGAAAAATTCATATCCTAACACATTCCCACTGCTAGCATCACTCTTTAGTCTTTACGAGAAATAAAAAATGATCCTTGTGTTTACCAAAAAATAAAAATGATCCTTGCAGCGTGTTTGAAATCCGTTAGAATCCATTGATATAGGGAAACTCCATGGCTGCATGGTAATGCTATGACTACAATATATAGTATTTTACCCACATAATATTGTATTAAGTTCAAGATACAATTACGTAAGAAGAAAAGATTATTACTTTATGCTATTTAATATGTACTACCTCAATTATAATATTAATTTTTTTATAAAATAAGACAATGATAACTCACATAACTAATGTAATACACATTAAATTATATATATAGCAAGCAATCCTTAACTTGCTCTAAGAATTTTTCAAATTTGTATAGTATTTTAAGAAAGAGGAAAATGGCGATTAAGATTAGACACTTCCAATCTAACACATGAATGGTGTGTTTTAGAATAGAAATTTCTTGTGTCGATTTAAATGGTAGGATTGAATTATCTTTTACTCAAATTTGTTGTGAGTTCGATTCGATTCTTGTTATGTCAACAATTTTTAAAAATTAATTTTTAAAAACTAATTAAGAATAGTATGTTGGAGATGGCAATTAAGATTAGACACTTCCAATCTAACATGAATTGTATTTTAGAATAGAAATTGTTTGCGTTGATTTAACCAGTCGGATTGAATTGTTTTTGACCTATAAAGGTGTTGTGAGTTCATTCTTATTAGTAATTTTTTATTAATAGATCATTTATAAGTATTACATATGTGTCTTTTCGAGAATCTAACTCATGACTTTTTCTTTAATATTACTAGTTGGATCGAACACTTATTATCAATCCAAAAACTATAATTGTTAGGGTTCAAATCTTTCTATTAAAGTTCATCAACATATACTAGATTCAATTTAATTTTGATTTTACATCAACCTTGACCAGACAAGATATTAATCCACAACCAACATTCTTATTTGCAAAATGGCTGTAACATTCCACATAATGTAGATTCAAAACAGCTTTTGCAGTCATGACTGACAGAATCATCTATTAAAACGATATATTTAAAATGCATGGCTATAGTTGTCACATGAAATCCTCTTTGAATTTTAGTTTTAAAAATATTGGTTAATCTTAGCAGTAAGCATGTGTGAAAGTTAATTTGTAGACAAAACATGAATAACACACCATATTATTTAAGAGTAATCGGCTTTTGTAATCGCGCAATTTATGACTTTATGTTGAGTATATTTGCACTCTACGAATTGCTATTATGTTTGGATATTGAATGTAGATTAATCAACAAGTGAAGCTTCAGCCACTAATTCTTGGTTTTAACTATAAACTGGACATATTAAAGGTTATGCAAGACGAACCTTCATTAAATTGATAAACAAGGTTAGGAGATGAATAAAACAAGCAGGAGAAGATAATTGAACAGACGAGACAACCATCTCCCAAACTTGAATTGTATGAATACTATGATGTGGATTTACTGAAACTCAGTTCATATAATTAAAGTATAGTCATGTTTTCGGTCATGAGTAACTGTTAATGCTGGTAAAATGCACGGCAGCCTACAAGTCATGCAAAAAGTCACACAAAAAAACACGCATTTACATGACTAGAATTTCTCAAGTCTTTTAATGTGAACCTTTTATTTTGAAGGTAAGAATCAGTGATCCAGCACCAAAATTAAAGACAAAGCGAAAATGACACACGAAAATCATTGATCCAGTTCACTCTATGAACTGCAGCCGACTTTTAAGACTTTGATAGTTTCCACAGGAGATGTCTTAGCAGTTAGCACCGGAGGTTACCCTGCAGTGCCAAACCCATTCACACCTTAATTATGTCAATTCATAAATGAACAAAAATTAGGGGATTGCCATCAATCATCAATGGCTTCTATATAAATTCATGTTGGGCATTAAGTGTTGATGAAATTACGAAGATATTATTGTCTCCACACAAATGTAATACTTCATCTTTATACACACATAATTAATGTATAAGAACGAGTTCTTATAAAAAAATTAAAAAATTCATTGAAATCTGTTCTTATATATTAAGAATGTAAGTGTGTGTAAAAATGATGTGTTACATTTGAATACAGACAATAATATCTCAAAATTACAACCTTTATATTTATTTTGATTGTGAGGCATTATATATCATGATTGATGATTGATTTGGGTTAATTTCCACCCTGGATTACTTGTTCTATTAAATGTCGAGCTACACGATGCATCTCAAATTATAGGTAAAATACTCTTAATTAATGGTTTTGGGTGAATTTAATATCACTTTGGATTTAATTTCAAGCAGTTCAAGCCTTCAATTGAATCAATTCAATCAGTTGTTCCTAACACTACATTATTGTGTTGGCCTGTTGGGAGTTAAATCAACAACTAACTGTATAAGTACAACAAGAACACAATTTTTTTTATATTGATAATTAAATGAAAACCTTAACCTGAATTACTTAAAATGCTACATTAATCCACATGGTGAACAACACAATTTCAGATTGCAAATAGCATAATTAATGTAAAAACCAGAAGAGCCCACCCTTGTTTATTTCCAGCCTAAGTACCATGTCCCGGCGCATATTGAGTAGCTGTCTGGGGTACAGGAGGTGGGCTTATGGTGCGAAGAAGCTTCCTCCTTATCTCCAACTCTGCAAATTAAACGTATATAGTCATTACTCATTAGTCAACAAAGGTTAGTTCTCGCATGATTTTGGCATTTCGCACTCATGTTGATATGATATTATTTAGCAAACATTTGAATTGTCCTCCGACATTAACATAAAGCCAATCCTGTCAGAAAATCATAATGAAAAAATATAGTGTAACTTGAACCCTTGTTTCAGAAGTTATTGAACTTCTCTATGCAAATGTATGTGTATGTATGTGTTTTGTCCAGAAAAAGCCTGCATTAACTTGCGTCAATAGCATGAAAAAAGTGCAGGCGATTAATGCATGCACAGTGAGAAATTGGTAAAAGAGAGACCCATCTTCTGAAGTCTTCAGTGGTAAGTAATACTAGTGTTTCTCTGATTCAATTCAAAATTATTGAGTCGTGAAAACTCCAAGTCAGATTTAAGTTTGCATTTTCTGCAAAGTTTCACAGGAAATAAAATACATTATTAGTATTAATATTTCACTGGAAATGACCGCTGTGTTTGAATTTCAACATATAGAAAATATGTTGTTGCTAGCTTGTCTTTCACAATGGAACTATGAAAACGCGTGGCTATGTTATGACTAAAGTTAACATCTAATAAAACAATATATATATATATATATATATAAAATAATTTATAGTAAAGAATGAGATAAATTGACAGAACATTTTGTTTCGATATTACTCTAAAATTAATTACAATATAACACATCAAAATTATGTGTGTATATTAAAGTTGGCGCAACTTTAGCGAATGCTTGATCTACTTTCTGCATAAATCCATTGAATTTGCCGAGATATATTGAACTATACAAACACAAGAATTAGACAGTTTAATTAAGACATGATCAATTTGATTCCATGAATAATTCAGGATTAATTATATGTAGATTTCTTCCAAGCTTTCAGTGGATGTTACAGATAATCTACCGAATACTTAGCATTTCTATGGTTAGTGTGATATGATGAAATGCCCATTGTAATTTTGAATCCACGCAATTTCAATGGTAAAAAGAAATACAAAATCATCAAGACAAACCTGCACTAACTTGAGTCGACAGTATGAACGAAAATGGTGCGATTAATACAAGCACAATTAAAAAACGGAAGAAGGAATGCAGACCCATCTCCTAAGCTTGAATGGTAATGTAAAGGCAAGTCATGCGATTATTCAAATTTATATTCGTCGTGAAAGTTGCAAGTCAGATTCGGTTGCTCTTTTCTTTTTCTTTGTTAACTATTGTCCGTTGGATCAAGTAATCGAAAGTGTGTATCAATTTCGCACAAAATGATGCAGAAAAGTATTTGTAAACAACGAACATGACACGTTATCGACCAATTCAATACGGATCAAAGAATTCAAAGATAATGATTACGCATGATTTTTATGTTTATATTCCTTTTTATGCAAATTTAACGTATTTAGTTCTCTATTTAAGAATTTAGACATTACTGTCAAAAAGAAAGAACTTAGACATTGAAAAATAAGCCAAGGTAATGATTATAGGACAAAATTTGATAAAGTTTTTTAAGTGTTTGTGATGTTTTTTTAAATAAAAATACGATATGTGTACTTTTTTTCCGTTTATTTATGAAAATTTTAAAAATAATGATGAATTAACTAAAAAATAGAATACATATTATATTTTTATTAAATAATAAGACACAAATCATATTTTTATTGAAAAATAACACCACAAATACTTGAAGAATTTTACCTAAATTTTGTCCACGATTATATGTCTTTTGACTATTAACAAATTCCAAATCATAGTATTTTTAAGACCATCTGAAAGAGGAAACCGGTGGTAAGATTATGACTAAGCGTATAATAAAAATAAAGATTTTACTAATAAGTACTATAAGAAGTCAAAATAATTTTTTTAAATAAAAATAAAGTATTTAATGTATTAAAAATTAAAAATATTTTATTATTTTTTAAAAAAATTATTTTAACTTCCTTAATATGAACACTTGTTAGCAAAATCTTTAAAATAATAATATTATTAACATTTACAGAGAAAACGAGTAAGTTTGAAAATAATTTTTTTTTGGGGTCAAATGAGAATAGAGCTTACCAGCACCGTTGCGCAAAAATTGTTAAAATCTATTAAAGTAATTTTCTTTTGTCTTATGAAATTTTCTCACATCCTTTAAATATAAAATTAAATTTTACTAGAGGTAGCAGCCCTCCCTAAACGTGCTTTCACGGCCGTAAATAGAACAATTTAATAACCAGCTCCCTTAATTTGTTTTAAACTGGTTATAAAATTTTAAATTTAAATATTGAGATAAAATTATGAGATTTCCACTTAAAATTAATTAATATTAAGTAGAATAACCCAACAAATATATAAACTACACCTGAAAGATTAAAATAGGATATGTGAGACTCTAACACCTCTTTCATATATGTTTGGATAGAACATACGAGCTTAACAGAACAGACGACGAAAATATGATCTTAACTCTGATAACATGTAAGATTTCAACCTAAAATCAAGTAGTATAAAGTGGAGTGACCCAACAAGTATATGAATTGCATCCGAAAGATAAGAAAGTATAGAAAAAAACCAACTTTAAAAAAAATGTTACACAAAAAAGAATGAGATAAATGTTACACAAAAAAAAGAATGAGAGAGAGTATAAAAAAACTAACCTTAAAATGATTTTTTTAAGAACTAGTTTAATTTCAAAATTAATTTAGATGATAAATAATAATTTTAAAAAATTTACCTAATTACTAAACACCTTATATTTAAAAATTGACTCCATTATATTTAGATATCTAATTTTTGAAAACTGCTAAACAGCTCCTTAGTTTTTATCAAAGGTCTGTAATTATGTGGTGTGAGTTCGACCGTTACAAGTCACATGCTCATTTCTCCTTAGATGTACTTCAACCTCCCTAGAAAGAAAAATTATAATTTATAATGACCAAAAATAGTTGGTTGTGTCAATTTTGTGTCATTTTAGAGTTTATTGTAACTATTATTTAATTAATTGTTACTTAGGTTAACTTAATTTGATGGTCCTTATACTTTTTGAAATTTTTAAATAAGTTCCTAATGTTTAAAAGTTATAAAATGAGTTTCTATAATTTCAAATAGTATTTAATTTGAGTCCCTATTGGGACCTAACAAAAGATTGGATTTAAGGGTCTCATTGAAAAAGAATTTGAAACTTATAAACTCATTTACAGTTTTATAATTATTGATACTTAATTTTGTCTATAAAATTTTTATTTTTATTATTTAATCGAAACTAATAATTTTGTGTTAAATAATATTTAATTACAACATTTTGAACACATTTTTTTATTTTCAAGTTTTATTTGTTTCCATCTTATTTTCATTATTGATTTTTCTTATTATTTATTAAAAAAAGACAAAAAAAAAAACAAAGCAAAAATAAGAAATTGATTGCAGTCCAAACATAAGTCGATCTTGTCCTAGTTTTTTAAAGAAAAAAAAAGAAGAAAAAGCAAAAATTAAAAATAAAAATAACGTAAAACTCTTGCTGTTTGTTTGTTTTTCTATTTTTGAGTGGAAACCCCTTTTTTTGTGGTTTTCTTGCCCCAAGTTCTTTTTTTAGTCATGAACTACACAACACTACCACTGCATTGCAGCACACACAACACCACCACAGATGAAAAAATGTTGCTTTGCTTCCCACTCACTTTCATCACTGCTCTCACGTTCCCACTTGCACCTGCACTGCTGCACACACACTCACTCACGATTGTACACTCACATTTTCATCTTTTTACACTGTACACTATACCACATAGCAGATCACCCACAATTTCACAGTTTTTGTTTCTCATCATATATGAGGTGCTTGCAACTTTGCAAGTGGGCGGATTTTATTATCATTGAGCCCTTAACCAGAAAAACCTTATATTCCTCCAGGCCACACATTCCTCTTCCACACATTCATCATTTTCATAACCACCTTCAACCTCCCGTAATCACAAACAACCTCCATCTTCAACCTCACCTCTTCACCATTCATCAACACACAATTCTCATCTTCACTCACCACCCAGCCTCCAACCTTCACCACAAAACAACCACTCTTCCATCACCGTAACCACCTTACTTCCACTTCACCACCTTCATCTTCAACCTTTCACAATGCATCAAACCACCTCCATAACCATCCTCATCTTCACCAAACTAACCATTAAGCTTCCATCTTCACCATAACCACCACCATTTATCTTTAACCTTCACTCTCACCACCACCCACTTCTTTCAACATTCAAACTTCATTTTCATCACCTTCATCTTCAACTTCCAACCTTCATTTTCATCATCTTCATCTTCAACTTCCAACCATCCTCCATCACCACCCCACCCAAAACCACCCAGATCTGCCCAAGCCAAAATAGAACCAACAACTGTGCCCCCAACCTGGCTCCACTCCGGCAACCATGAGCCAACTCACTCTGCACCACCACTGACAGCCGCTGCGTCGCCTACACTCGAACTAGGTGGCCGCTGCGTTGCCTGCACAACCTGAGCCGCCTTGCCACACAGTCGTCGCTCAGCCTCGCCACGCCGCCGTCAGCCTCGCCCAGATCCGTCTTACCTGCAACCTGCGAGACAAAGCACCACTGCACCCATACGCAAGCTCGTCATTCCCAGATCTCCGAGAAGCCGCGTCACCCCACGTCGTTCGTAGCCTTTGCCCAGGTCGCAACCTCGGACCACCTGCGTCACTTCACCGCGATCCAGCACCACCGGTACCAGGACCGCGCGAACCTGTAGCCCTCCACCGCAACCACCGTGACCGTAGCCCAGATCTGCGTCGTGTTTCTGCCGGAGCCACCGCAAGCACCGTGAATCACCTCCCCTGTCTCGTGAGCAAAACCAGAGCCCCTTTTAACTCGTTTGTGTTTTCTTTGCTTCTATTAGTGTTTTGTTTATATCCTTTTTTTATTTTAATTTTGGGTGATAGTTTTTGAGCTTTTTTTGGGCAGGGCAAAACTTGATTTTTAAAAAAAGAACTAAACGATGACTTTTTATTTTAATTTTGGGTGATAGTTTTTGAGCCTTTCTCACACTTGGGCAGGGCAAAACTTGATTTGTTAATTTGGGCTTAAACTTTCTATTGATGACTTGAATTTGATATGTTTATTATGATCCAGTTGTTGTTATTCATGTTTGCATAAAATAAATTTAAAATATGAGATAAGATTTTGATGACGGAATAATTGAGATTAATTGCAATAGTGACAATATCTTGACTTTCTTGAGGTGAAGAGAAATTTTATCATTTTGTCAGGAGCACTAACGATATTATAATAACTTTCAATAAAATAATCTTATTTTATATTTTCTTGTAATATTATCATGATGTATTTGTATTTGTGTTTTAATTTAATACTTTCTTTTGTATTAATGTATTAATTGGTAATTTAAAACTGATTGACGATGGAAAAATTGGGATAGGATCAGAGCATCGATCAGATACACTCTTCTAAATACTCTTGAGGCTTTATATTGGATCTTGTCGGGAGTATTTGTGAGGTCTAATCCCCACATTAAAATTAAAATATTTTCACAAGCCAAGATAAAATTATTTTTGTAAAATAAAAACCCTAAAATAAAAGTGAACAATTTCATGTAATTTTAACATTATGATTGTGGTGAATTAAAGTTTTATTTTTCATGAAAATATTTTTCAGAAATTACTACAAAAATCTCATTATACCCAAAAATATTTTTCTTGATTGTGAATGAGATTTTATTTTGTCATATATGTTATAAAAATATTTTTTTAACTTAAACATATTTTCTTGAACTAAAATTTTCTTCACTAAAAATAATATTTTATTTGGCCATTTAATTTGAAAATTATTTCTCTTCAAAAAAATAAAATTTTGATTCACTACTTTTATATAATATGTTGTAGGCTTAAAATTTGTTCCAAAATAATGGCTATTTAGTCACCTATTTTATGTCTTAGTCATTTATCATTATTGATATTATGCTTGACAAAATAGGACATGTCAAAACAAAAAAATAAAAACAATTCTTTTCTTTTTAAGGACCAATTCAATTAATCTTGCAAATAACATTAGATTAAATAAATAACCGTTCTTAAAACAGACGGCGCAGGGTGCTAATACCTTTCATACCTGTAATCAATCCTTGAACCTTGAACTCTGAAACGTAAACCATCTTTTAGATATCCAATTGCACCATTCTATTTAATGAATAAAGCAGTTGGTGACAACTCCCAACACCTCGAGGTCATTTTCCTCTCCTCCTCTTTTTTTTAATTTTGCAGTGCACCTTTTGAGACAGTTGCGACAATAACAATAAGGGCTATCTAAAAATTCTTAAAAAGTACAAGGATGTGCAAATTAAATAAACTTTATTTATTTCTAACATATCATTTTCCCTTATTCTTAGTTAAATTAGT
The DNA here is from genome assembly GCA_029884605.1 of Ormosia emarginata. NCBI lineage: Eukaryota > Viridiplantae > Streptophyta > Magnoliopsida > Fabales > Fabaceae > Ormosia > Ormosia emarginata. The sequence goes on along the minus strand of JAQQTP010000059.1, from coordinate 6,043,118 downwards.
TGTCTACTTTCACTTATATTTTTTATTGATATTTCTCATCATTAAGAGATACTTAATTTATTTTCTGTTTTATTTTTAGTTGATATAATTTTTATTGATAATTATAAAAATGTCATATTATTATTCTAATTCTTGTTTTCAAAATTTTATGAAGAAAATATTGAAAAATAAGAATTTATTATTTTTATCATTTTCTTCACAAAATTATAAAAAAAAGCTAAAAAAAATTAAATGTAACATTTTATTAATTATTAATAGAAATATATCAACTAATAATAAAAATAAAAAAATAAATCAAACACCCTCTAAGATTTTACCTTTCTATCTAATGATTCAACATTGTGCCACCTCACCTATTGTACCAATGCAACTAGTGACAAAATAGAATCTGCCAATTTTATTGGTTTCTAACCTTTTAGCCCTTCACACGGCCGCTTGTATACAAATATTTATAATTTTTGTTTTAAAAGTAATATTTTTTATTTTTTTATAATCACAAATTTGGTAATAAATTGCTGAGAGTGAAGATTAATGTGTGCAAATTTAAGTTATTGATGAATATAGATATTCAACTAATGTTTTATGAGTCAGTCAATAATATTATATTCATTTATTTACTTTATAATCATTAATGAGTTTATCAGAATTATTTATTTTCATAAGACACATCAGTTGTTCAACTTATATAGTTTAAGAGTTAGGAGTTTTGTACTATTAGACACAATGTGTATCACTTTAACAATAAGCCTATATCATTATATCTTATTTTAATTATATTTTTAATGTTATAGTAAAAATGATGCATATTCAATAGTACAAAACAAAAAAAAATCATGGAGCCAATGTTTTAAAACTTGGATTAGACTCAGCAGTTTAACTAGTCAAATCATGAATTTACTATGTCTTTCAATCCAATTTTTCCTCATCATATTATCCTATTCAACTATAATTTGACGATCAATTTAATTAGTTAAACTAATTAAGTTATAATTTAGAGGTCTTACTAATTTAATTTTTAAAACATTACCTAGACTACTAAAGAATTTCACTTGATGAGATGACATTGCATCCACTAACTTTATTATATTCATTAGTTTATTTAAGCTTTTTATTTTTAAATTGTTATTTCTAATTAGTTGGTAGATGACATAAATAATTTATGAAATATATGCAATATTCATGAAAATATTTTTTTTTGTTATTATTATTTTATATTTTTATGAATTTTTTATATATGTTCTTGTAGTTTGTTTTTTTTTTAGATTTATGGATTGAAAATATTTTCTTTAAACTTTATGAATATGTTACATTAAATAGTTTCAAATGGAATTAAATAATTTTAGTGTTTTACATTAAATGATCTTAAGTAAAATTAAATAGTTCAAAAAATAAAACTTTTTTTAAAAAAAAGGCCACATTATCACTTTTGATGATTTGGCATTAGAGACCAAGAGCATTTATTCCGTACCCCTAGAGGTTCATGGAGCATCTCCACCTTTCCTTTTAAAAATGAAATAGAGATAAAAGAATAACAATTAAACCAAAGGTAAAGATTCCTTCTGGTGAAAGAATTTTTCTTACTCACGGAGGATGCAAGAATTTTTCAGCGAGTTGTAAGAGCCTACTTTAATATATAAATTTTTTTAAAATATTATAAGAACCTTTTTTAATGTAGGTAGTGTTTGGAATCAATTAAAAATAAAAATAATTTTATTTGATTTAATTTAGAAATTAAATTTTGTGTTCAAAATTTATTAAAAAAATAATATTTGAATTGATTTAGAAATCAAATTTTGTATTTGAAACTCATTAAAATAAGAATTGATTTAATTTAATTTTATTATTTTATATTTTTACCTTTATAAAAAATAATTAGAGGTACTTACTAAGGATAAAATAATCTATTTATTTCAAATCAATTCAAATCTTATCAAATTTAAGAAAATTTTTAAAACCAAAAAAATGAAATTTATAAAAGTTTAAAAATCAAATTATTTTTTATTTTTTAATATTCTAAACACAAAATTTAATTAGATTTGATTTACAAATTAAATTATTTTTTTTTTTTACATTCTAAACACACTCATACAGTATATAGATATAGATAGATGTATCTATTTTCAGCACATTATTTATTGTCAGTTAATAAAGTTTTAATTATTTTATTTCTAATTAAAGAATTGATAATGACCACTACTTTTTTTCGTACAAATAAGTTTGGAGGAGTAATGGCTTGTTTCTTTTTTTTGACATAATGACCAGTATCTTTACCTCAATATTTATAGTTATTAATTTTCATATGAAAAAGTCTTTCTAAAATTTATATATAATGCCATGTCAAAAAAAAAAAAGGTTATATATAATGCATTACATAGTAAGATATTTTGTTCTCTACTGATAATTTGATACATGTATTTCAGTGGTACCCCGTTGATCACCTCTTAAATCTTCTCATTCGTTCTCAATTCTGATGTGTTGCACCCCGAAACTTTTTTTATTTATTTCTGAGGATCCGCCCTGTTGAGTGAATACTTCAGAACTCGTGGTAAATGGTTTGACATTGACAAAGTCTATGTGAAAATAAATACGGAATAAATTTCATTATCTTATCAGAAAAGATTAATATATATTTTAGGAGACATTTGAAATGCAGAGTTTATATTGGACCCAAAACTAACGGGTCTATACAACCATATTGAAAGAAATCAACTCTGGCTTGTTGAACTGGCGGCTAGTTTCAAGTACGACTAGTGGAAATTAAATGAGTCATGACTAGACACTGAAAGTAGCGCGTTTTGATGATGAACTTGGTCAGAAAATTTTCAGCTGGTGTATTTTTTATTTTTTTTCTGGTGCTAAAATTTTCATCTGGTGTGACTCAATTAAGGTTCTAGCCTTAAGCGAGGACATTAAGACGTACACAAGCACCAATTTTGCTTTATTCATATAATACATATCCACAAACTGGAGCAGATAATTTAATCGACCAGTTGAAGTCTGGGTGCAGAGAAGAACAGCGCCTTGTGTGATACGCATAAAAATTACGTATTATTGCAATTTGTTTTATTTCAATGTTCTATTTTCTAAACAAATGATAGCTCATACTTCTTTCAATAATCCTATTCAACATCACAGTGTAGTTGTTCATGTTTCTCATAAATCTAACTTTATAATTCATTACATAACATCTAAGTAAAATTAAAATTTTCATTCCAATGGATTTTATTGGACCGACGTGTATATAAAGAGTAAATATAGCTTCAGCTCTAGTAAAATGCTCAAAGCAGCTGAAGATGATTAAATGAAAACCTTAACCTGAATTACTTAAAATACTAAATTAATCCACATGGTGAACAACACAATTTCAGATTGCAAAAAGCATAATTAATGTATAAACCAGAAGAACCCGCCCTTGTTTATGTCCAGCCTAAGGATGTCCCGGCGCATGTTGAGTAGCTGTCTGGGGTGCAGGAGGTGGGCTTAGGGTGCGAAGAAGCTTCCTCCTTATCTCCAACTCTGCAAATTAAACGTATATAGTCATTAGTCAACAAAGGTTAGTTCTCGCATGATTTTGGCATTTCGCACTCATGTTGATATGATATTATTTAGCAAACATTTGAATTGTCCCCAGACATTAACATAAAGCCAATCCTGTCAGAAAATCATAATGAAAAAATATAGTGTAACTTGAACCCTTGTTTCAGAAGTTATTGAACTTCTCTATGCAAATGTATGTGTATGTATGTGTTTTGTCCAGAAAAAGCCTGCATTAACTTGCGTCAATAGCATGAAAAAAGTGCAGGCGATTAATGCATGCACAGTGAGAAATTGGTAAAAGAGAGACCCATCTTCTGAAGTCTTCAGTGGTAAGTAATACTAGTGTTTCTCTGATTCAATTCAAAATTATTGAGTCGTGAAAACTCCAAGTCAGATTTAAGTTTGCATTTTCTGCAAAGTTTCAGAGGAAATAAAATACATTATTAGTATTAATATTTCACTGGAAATGACCGTTGTGTTTGAATTTCAACATATCCAAAATATGTTGTTGCTAGCTTGTCTTTCACAATGGAACTATGAAAACGCGTGGCTATGTTATGACTAAAGTTAACATCTAATAAAGCAAAATATATATATATATATATATAATAATAATAATTTTAGTAAAGAATGAGATAAATTGACAGAACATTTTGTTTCGATATCACTCTAAAATTAATTACAATATAACACATCAAAATTATGTGTGTACATTAAAGTTGGCGCAACTTTAGCGAATGCTTAATCTACTTTCTGCATGAATCCATTGAATCTGCTGAGATATATTGAACTCTACAAACACAAGAATTAGACAGTTTAATTAAGACATGATCAATTTGATTCCATGAATAATTCAGGATTAATTATCTGTAGATTTCTTCCAAGCTTTCAGTGAATGTTACAGATAATCTACCGAATACTTAGCATTTCTATGATTAGTGTGATATGATGAAATGCGATATGATGAAATGCCCATTGTAATTTTGAATCTACGCAATTTTAATGGTAAAAAGAAATACAAAATCATCAAGACAAACCTGCACTAACTTGAGTCGACAACATGAATGAAAATGGTGCGATTAATACAAGCACAACTAGAAAATGGAAGAAGGAATGCAGACCCATCTCCTAAGCTTGAATGGTAATGTAAAGGCAAGTCGTGCGATTATTCAAATTTATATTCGTCATGAAAGTTGCAAGTCAGATTCGGCTGCTCTTTTGTTTTTCCTTGTTAACTATTGTCCGTTGGATCAAGTAATCGAAATTGTGTATCAATTTCGCAGAAGATGATGCAGAAAAGTATTTGTAAACAACGAACACGACAAGTTCTCGACCAATTCAATACAGAAAAATATTATGATTTTAGTACTCTTATTGGATTAAACAAGTTTGTGACTTTTTTATTGATAATCTTGGTATTATGATTGAATTAAACAAATTTATATACTTTTGGAGAGGCTTAATATTCAGAAGAAATTCTGTCAATTTTTTTAATAAAATATTCATGATTGAACTTTGATTGAACTATATCAAACAAGTTAATGAAAATATGAAATCTAAGATGCCCCTCTACATTAACAAAAAAATATAAAAAAAATGCTCGTGAGTTCTTAATTAAAAATATTGTCATAAGAATGACTAAATTAAAAAAGATGAGATATCACGTAGAATAAAATATAAGAGTTTACTTATAATTTTATCTTTAAATAATATTAATGAAGGACATGGGCCGAGTGAGTTTGTGTAGTGCGCAAAACACCAAACATGTTGACGTGTTTAAGTAAAAAATGTCATCCAGCATGGTGCATTCACGAGAAAAATGTCATGTAGGATGACGTTTCGACGTGAAATGCGCCAAAAAGAGTGGTTCATCCACGTGAAAAATACCAAGCTTGTTGGTGTTTTTTACGTTGATGCGCCCACCTCTTTGGCGTTTCCCACGTGAAACAAGAAATAACAAAAAATGTTACGCTAGCAAAAAGAGTGATAGTTTGGTATATAATTTTAAAAGAGTGATATTTTGATAAATAATTTTAAAAAAGTAACATTTTGATAAATGATTTTGTTATCAAGAACAGTTTGGTAAAAAGGCCAAGAATTCAAAGATAATGATTTCGCATTATTTGTATGTTTATATTCCTTTTTATGCAAATTTAACGTATTTAGTTCTCTAATTAAGAGATTAGACATTACTGTAAAAAAAAAAAAAACTCACATTGAAAACAAGCTAAGGTAATTATTATATGTCTTCTGAATTTTAACAAATTCCAAATCATAGTATTTTAAGACTATCTGAATGTGTACTACTTCAGCAATAAGGTTATATCATTATATCTCATCTTAACTATATTTTTAATGCTATAGTAGAAGTGATGCACATTTAATAGTACAAAGCAAAAAAAAAAAAAAAAGACCTAGAGCTAATGCTTTGAAACTTGGATTAGACTGACTAGATTAACAAGTCAGATAATGAACTGACTATGTCTTTCAATCTAATTTTTTTTCAACACATTATCCAATTCAACTATAGTTTAACGACTAATTTAATCAGTTAAATCAATTGAGCCATAACTTAGAAGTCTTGTTGATTCAATTTTTAAAACATTACTTAGACTACCAAAGATTCTTTCTTGATGAGATGACGTTGCATCCACCAAATTTATTATATTCATCAGCTTATTTAAGCTTTTTATTTTTAAATTGTTTTTGATTAGTTGACAGATAACATAAATAGTTTATGAAATATATGTAATATTCATGAAAATATTTTGTTGTTGTTATTATTATATTATGTTTTTTTGAATTTTTAATATGTTCTTGTAGTTTTTTTAGATTTATTTATTGAAAATATTTTCTTTAAACTTCATGAATGTGTTGCATTAAATAGTCTCAAGTGGAATTAAATAGTTTTAGTGTTTTACATTAAATGATCTTAAGTAAAATCAAATAGTTCAAAAAAAATCTTTTTTTAAAAAATACTACATTATTACTTATGATGATTTGCTATTAGAGACTAAGAGCATTCATTCCGTACTCGTAGAGGTTCATGGAGCAAGGAGCATCTCCACCTTTCCTTTTAAAAATGAAAGAGAGAGAGAAAAGAATAAAAAACAAGATCAAAGGTAAAGATTCCTCCAGGAGAAAGAATTTTTCTTACTCATGGAAGATGCAAGAATTTTGCGGAGAGTTGTAAGAACTTACTTTAAAATATAAGAATTTTTCAAAAAATTATTAGAGCCTACTTTAATATATAGTATATAGTTATAGATAGATGTATCTGATTTCTACACATTATTTATTGTCAGTTAATAAAGTTTTAATTATTTAATTTCTAATTAAAGAATTGATAATGACCAGTATTTTTTTTTTCGTACAAATAAGTTTTGGAGGAGTAATGGCTAGTTTTTTTTTTTTTTTGACATAATGACCAGTATCTTTGCCTCTATATTTATAGTTATTAATTTTCATATGAAAAAGTCTTTCTAAAATTTATATATAATGCCATGTCAAAAAAAAAGTTTATATATAATGCATTACATAGTAAAATATTTTGTTATCTACTGATAATGTGATACATCTATTTCAGTGGTACCCCTTTAATCAGCTCTTAAATCTTCTCATTCGTTCTCATGTGATGCACGCCGAAACTTTTTTTTTTTGTCTGAGGATCCGCCCTGTTGAGTGAATACTTCAGAAGTCGTGGTAAATGGTTTGATATTGACAAAGTCTATGTGAATATAAATACGGAATAAATTTCATTATCTTACCAGAAGATATTAATATATTTTTAAGAGACATTTGAAATACATAAAGTTTATATTGGACCCAAAACTAACGGGTCTATACAATCATATTGAAAAGAAATCAACTCTGGCTTGTTGAACTAGCGGCTAGTTTCAAGTAAGACTAGTGGAAATTAAATAAGTTATGAGAGAAATTTTTTCTCTAAACTTGAAGTATTTAAATTGAGTGTATTAGGTCAATAAATACTTAATATTTTTATAAAACTTTATACTTTTAATTGTATGACACAAAATTCTATAAAAATATTAAGTATTAATTAGTATAATGCATCTAATTGAGTGCTTTAGGTTTATACAAATTCTCTTTAAGTCATGACTGGATACTGGAAGTAGCGCGTTTTGATGATGAACCTAGTCAGAAAATTTTCAGCTGGTGTATTTTTTTATTTTAATTTTTTTTGTGCTAAAATTTTCATCTGGTGTGACTCAATTAAGGTTATAGCCTTAAGCGAGGACATTAAGGCGTACACAAGCACCAATTTTGCTTTATTCATATAATATGTATACACAAAACTGGAGCGGATAATTTAATCGACCAGTTGAAGTCTGGGTGCAGAGAAGAACAGCGCCTTGTGTGGTACGCATAAAAATTACGTAATATTGCAATTTGTTTTATTTCCATGTTCTATTTTCTAAACAAATGATAGCTCATACTTCTTTCAATAATCCAATTCAACATCACAATGTAGTTGTTCATTTTTCTTATAAATTAACTTTATAATTCATTACAGTAACATCTAAGTAAAATTAAAATTTTCATTCCAATGGATTTTATTGGATCGATATGTGTATAAAGAGCAAATATAGCTTCAGCTCTAGTAAAATGCTCAAAGCAACTCAATATGATACATGCATGTGATTAAATACGCAAAACACAAAATTGTGGGGCCGTTTAAGATGAAACTATACAGATGACGCATGAAAGTTAGTTTGGCCATTTGCAGATAGGGTGTGAGAGTACTTGAGAGTTTGAATAAAATTATAACTGCATATTATGATAATAATTTATTATTGTACCCTAAAAAGTTAAGCCTTTGTTTTGTTTAATGGTTTGAGAAACTAGAGTTAGAGGAATATAGACTCGTATTAATAAAGGAAGGAAATTACATGAAGCAAATTGAGATTTTTCATTGAAATAGAGGGTAGAGCCAAACTGTAACAAATTAAATATGACTTTGCATGTCTGATGAGAAATATAACGAGAGATTGGACATTATACATAACCATATAAGGTTGCAATTCTTTACTTTTTTTTATTTCATGGTGTCACACTCACATGGTGGAGAAATTGTTGGGGTACGGATCATAAACCACGTAGTAAGAGGGACAAGGGCCACATGGAGTAGGAGGACACGGACTATAGTAACACACTTCTTTGTTTTCATCTTTGCCTTCTTCTTTGTTTTCATCTTTGCCTTCTTCATCTTTGTCCTTTTCCTTCACTTCCTCCACACTCACAAGGGTGACTCGCCGGAACTTCTTCCTCAGCTCCTTAGCTAAGCATACCGCATCCACATCGCCGGTCACCACCAGTTGATCTCTCTCTTCCCCTTCTAATGACACTGAGCTCAAACCTGCATGCATGTTTCGGTGATCATCACAAATTCAGTACCAGCAACAAAATCATATATTAGTTATCATTGCACATGCGCATGTTTAATTCAGTAATTTGTATATCCACTACTTTTTAGGTTATGATGTGCGTAAATATCGACAAAATCATTAGAGACATGCACCTTGTGCCTCAGCAGCAATCTTGAGGGCCTTGCTTCTGCATTTGTCACAGTTCAGTTGCAGCCTTATGACTATTTTTTGCTGCAGAAGTGGACAATTTAATGTATATATTACTGCTTGGTCTGATGCAATTACAAAGCCCAAAAATATATGAATAATTTATCATATATATGCAATATTGCAGTCATCATTTTGTAGAAGTGATAAGGTCTCACCATGTTTTGATTGCTTGAATGGCTACTTCATGTGTTGTGAGGTAGGGAAACTTGTGATAACAACTTCGTGATTTTTCTTCTTCTTGTGGAGAAGATAACTTGAGAGATTGAGTGCCTAACTATTAATGCCCTTATTTATATGTAGGTGAGTCTATTGTATTATTATTTTTTAAAAAAAATTTAAAGGGGGTAGTGGATTGTAAGTTAGAGAAATTGTTATTTAAATATAGTGTATTTAATTAGATGTATTAAGTTAATCAGAATTTAATATTTATATAAAATATTATAAAATTAATTATAAAACACAAAAATTTATGAAAATATTAAATTTTAATTAATTTAATACACTTAACTATGATATATTATGTTTAAATAAAAATTTCTCGGTTAGTTGATTGACTATAAACCCGCGAACGCGCGCCTATCAAATGAACTAACTCTATCACCGACTCAAGTGTCAGCTTTGGGTATAATATAAAAGATCAATGCATTGGTTGAATAAGCCGGAAAACTCTTGTAATAGGTACAAGATTAAATAAATTATAATTGAATCTCGTATTGACCACATAAGCAAAGCTTTTAAGGAAATTAATTAAGAAGTGGGTGGGAAATTAAAACTTGTATAATATTCAAAGTTTTAAATGGTTGAGAGTAGAGAAGGAACTAAGAAAATTTTGGTTTGGAGGGGACCCAACACATGTACAGAACATTCAAAAGATAAACAAACAACTGTTAATGGATTGATATCGAAATATAAAACATTATTTCACCAAATTAATATAAAATTATTAAATTAACATGTTTATTAGAAAATTTTTCTAAAATTTTCTAAGACCAAATTTTATTTCTTATTATCATTCTAGAAAGAGAATCTCTTTCTCTTAAATACTCTCAAATATTTAGCGATTTGTGAATCTTATGAATATCAAAAAGTAATTTTCTACTTAAATCAATAAAGCAAATATAAATTCATCAATGAAACAATGTGAGTAAAATAAAAAAGAAATAAAGCATACGTAAAATGCTAAAAGAGCAAACAAATGAAATGAAAGTAAACAGCAACGAAATAGTAAAGGTAATCAAAATAAGCAATCAAGTAAATGTAAAGCAAATAAAGAAATTAGTAATGAAAAGAAAGCAAATAAAGAGCAAAGAATTAAACTTGCAGAAAAATAACTTCACTGAAATGAAAAAAATAAATAAAGAAATGAAAGTAATTAAATTAAAGTAAGTAAAAGAAACCAAATGATTCAAATAATCATTTGATCAAGAGATGGAGAGAATCAATCTGTAAATTGAAACTAAAATGTGAATCAATCTGTAGCTTGTTTTATCAAATCGAAGTTACTAATTTGTTTTAAAAAGTTTATTTTATATTAACAAGTATATATAAATATGTCATAAATTTAATAATTAATTAAAACAGATCTTTCATTTTTTTTTTATTATACAATAGAAACTCATTTCGATTATTCTTCTAATCATCTTACAATTAATTAAACACACAACGGGCATATATATATCTTATATATATTCGAAGTCTAATTTGGCTTTTACTTATTGTATATATATACAGACAAGAATGCTTAACTAATTGGTTTTCTTGCTTTAATTATACATATATCAAGGACTTCCAGTAAGTATAATGCATGCATTAAATTAGATTTGTAAACACAGACTTAGCTTCAGGGATTGGGTAGATGAAAATTAGGTTGAAGTTCAACTTTCATTTGAAATACTTCCCAATAAATATAGAAGAAAATGTTAATAGTATTAATTGATTGAAGATACAGATAAACTGGGAAAACCTGCCAATGCAACATGCAAATAATTTAGATAAAATCTGGCATCTTCTAATTAGATGTAAAGCCTAATATAGATATACAAATAATTGGATGGCTGATGAGTGCAGCGTTTAGGTTGTGGGTGGTTAAGTGGTAACGCTGGGGTTTCCTCAGATTAGCTTTCTTCCCACATGATGTATTGAGTCTATTGGCCGAATCCCTGCATTACCATTTACTTTTGGAGTCTATAGTCAAACGATACTTTCATGAATTATTCTGGTGAGCCACATGGTTTTTTAGGGACCTAGAATTTGAATGAGTTCATCGAAGTCAAATAAAATATTACGTTGATTTCATCAGTTGCAGGTTTTAATTGTTAATACTTACATAATTTACTATTTATATTTTTTTTATTTTTAGAATATCTTTATCTAATATGTGAGAGACTAATTATATATTAATATAATATATTTTTTATATAAAATATAATAATTTTGTCAAATGTTATACTTATTTAAAATAAAAAAAAAATCTAAGTTTTTTTTGTTTATATGAAAACCTTTATGTAATGTAAGCATTTAAACAAGTTTGTAGGTCAATTTAAACTTCTATATTTTCATAAATAGACCAAGTCAAGTCATAAAAAAAAAATTATGACAGGTAACAAGTCAGACTCAGACCGACACATTATAAAATAATCATAGACTTATTTAAGCAAAGCTTAACTTATTTACATTCCTGGTTTACCCTATGGACTACAGTGACACTGTAACAGTGCTAAAACCATTCACACCTTAATTATTCCAATCCATTAATGAACAAGAATGGGGATTGCGATCATTCATCATGGCTTCAAAATTTAAGTTGAGAATTTAAAGTGTTGCTGGAATTAAGAACTTTATAGCCTTATAGGTTTAGGTTTGTTTTGATTGTGACGCATTATATATTTTGATTGATTCGGGTTAATTTGCAACTTGGATTACTTATTCTCTCAAGTGTCCTGAACCAGACGATGCACTTGAAAATATAGGTAATCTTGTTTGTTGCATAATATATACTCTTGAATTTTGGGGTGAACTGTAATTTACCTTGGATTTATTTTTAAGTAGTTTACGTCAATTAATTTTTTTTGTCATCCAAAGTATCCCTAACTTAATAGATAAGAGATTAATTTTTCGTAATATAGTCAGACATTTAAGCTAAAACTTCTCCTAAGAATATTATTTCCATAACTATAAATCATTAGATCGAACTCAAAATTACATGCTTAAAGAACTCGAACTCCTTCCACTTTGAACCAGCACACATTATTTGTCAATTAGTTGTTTGTAACACCCCCTTGAATAAATTCAAATAACGCAATTTTTCTCCAATAGAGTTAGCTTAATTATTTAGTCAATTTTCCACTAATGACAATTGAATAACTTATATTTAAATCTTGACTTCATCATTGCTATGATTGTCACTGAGGTTAGTATTTATTTTGGCCATAGAATGAGAAGAGTCTATCATCACCATAAATTTTTACTTCCAAACATAACGCAAGGTTTTTTTACATTGAGATTAATTTCATTTTGTCTTAACTAATCTTCATTCAGGGCAGATGTCTTTCCTCACGTGTTTTCTCACTTAATCGACCCTCTTTCCACACGGTCCATAACATAATTTGGAGATGCAAAAAGACTGATTTGCTCCATCTATCTCCACATATTAGTTAAGTAATTAAAAAAAAAAAGAGTTTTGAAACAGAATAACGATGAAACAAAAAACAATGTAACGACGATTTTTCTATGGAGTAGTTGTTTTTATTGTTCAAGTAGACAAACTGAATACGCTATATGAGCACACAAATCTCTGTGAGGTGGTTGCGGCCTTGTGGTTTGCCCTCTCTGGCTCAAAGTCCCGACCCAGGCGGAGAAGCTTAGCACGATACGAAGCTTCCTCATCTCCAACCCTGCAAAATGACCGTGTGTGTAGTCATTAATTATTAGTCAACAAAGATTAGTTCCCACAGATTTTGCACTCAGGTTTTGTTTATGCGGAATTTTGGTTCAAAGACTTAGAATTAATTCCAACAAACAAATATATTTTATCAAACGAATGTGGGTTCACGAGTTATGTGGTAATCTCGAGGTTTGAAAATGATTTTAAGAAAAGAGTTCGTTTATAGCAGAATTGATGAAAGGAAAGAAATGGAAGCTTTAAAACTTTGCAGGGGAAGTAAAAATGCGGGAAACGTAAAGTGCGAGGAATTTAAAAGTTGCGAATCGAAAATAAAGGTGCAGAAATGTAAAAGTCAATGAATTTAAAAGTTGCGAGAAAATAAAGGTGCGAGAAATGTAAAAGTGCTTAAACGTAAAGAAATTTAAAGAGACATTTGCATTAATGTAAATGACTTGAAATTAAAATGGAAGGTATACTTGGAGTCAAATCCGTTGATCTGCTTTAGGTGAGATGTTTAGGATTGTATATCCAAGATTCAACCCTTTGTACATCGTAAATACTATTATTTATAGACATCATGAAAAATAAAGTGCGACATCCCAAAATCCAACACGTATTAGCGGTTTTTTTTTCCTTCATGTAAAGTATCCACTTTTCGACGAAACCGACTTGGCCATTTGAGTGACCACCATTTGGATCTCCATCTACCAAAAAAACCCCTACTTGTCGAAAATTTCAATGTCGTTATCCGATGATTTATCTAATCATCTTCGTCGAATAGAACTTATAATTTTTACTCCCAACAATGCCCCCAAAATTTTTCTTTCATTGCTCGAAGAAAGATAAATTTTAAAATCTTGTAATATCTTGACAACCTCATATTTTGTCAATCTTTACTTCGCACATTGTCGGCCTATATGACTTTAAATACTTACCATTAATGGACTTAACTCTCAAACTGAACTAATTTTTTTCAAGACAAGTGCATAAGCATTCCCAAAAACACTTGGGTAATTTTAAATGGTCCTTCCCATTTTGGAGACCATTTTCCATATTCTCGACACTTCTTATCCATGGGCGAGAATAACTTTCCATACCAAGTCATCAATCTTAAAATTTATACTTAACTCGACAAGAACACGTAAAACTTTGCAATTCTTTCTTTTGTTGAATCAAGTTTTCTAAAGCTACTAATCTTTCATCACTTAATTCGCTTAATTCATCAAACATCAAGTTCCAATGATGTTCAATTGGCAACTCGTCTTGTTTTTGAATTCGAATGGATTGAAGATTGATCTCAACTCGTAAACAACGCATCATGACCATAAACTAGTTTATATGGTGAAGTGCCCGTCGATTCTCTTGGTGAATTTCTATATGCCCACAGAATTTGATTAAGGGTATTATGCCAGTTTCTAGGTTGTCGACCAATATGCTTTTTAATCAAATTTATGATTATTTTGTTCATGGCCTCTACTTGGCCATTTGCTTGAGCATAATATGGTGTCGACGTAAGCAATTTAATCTTCCTTGAACTGGCATATTCGACAACTTTCTTCCCAATGAATACTGATCCTTGGTCAGTTGTCAAAGTTTGTGGTATTCCAAACCGACAAACTATATGATCTTCAATAAAGTCAATCACATCCTGCTGAGTTACATCTTTCAAGACTACAATCCTCAACCGATTTAGTGAAGTAATCGACTCCTACTAGAATGTATTTATGTCCTTTCGACGAAACAGGATAAATTTGGCCAATTAAATCCAAAGCCCACCCTCTGAAAGGCCAAGGTTTAACTATGGCATGCAACTCACTAGCAGGAACATTTTGTATATGGCCATGTCTTTGTCATTCTTCACAAGACTTGGCAAACATAATACAATCCCTAACTAGTGTTGGCCAATAATACCTTTGACGTCGAAGGACCCATTTCATCTTTTCACCGCTTTGATGAGCTCCACAAATTCCTTCGTGGACTTAATCGCCAAGGCAATATAAGCCTCTGCTTCACTCGTGCAAACCTCTAAATTTCCATCGACGAGACTTCCTATATAAGGCTCCCCCTAATACTACAAACTTCGACGCTCTATACTTGAGCTTTCTATACATATCTTGACTTGGATTTTCCAAATAACTAAGTATTGGTTGTCTCCAGTCGTTAATCATCGAAATATCATTTTGTAGTACATCCCTCTCTTCTAATGGATATAAAAGTTCTCTTATTTCCATTAGATTTGTAAGAACCTTGGATGAAAGTCTATAACCAGAGGCTATTTGTGCTAATTCATTAGCCTCTTCATTTGAACTTCTGGAAATGTGTTCGACAGTTACCTCGTCGAATTGTTTCATTAACTTACTTGCCACTATATAATATTTCATTAGATTTTCACTAACACATTTATATTCTTGGGCAAGTTGTTTAACGACCAACTGTGAATCACCAAATATGTGCACATTTCGTGCTTTCATTTCCACTAGTATCTCCAATCCGACAACTAAAGCTTCATACTCAGCCTCATTGTTAGAACAAGTATATTTAAGTTCAAACATGAACTTAGTTGGAGTACCTTTAGGGGAAACAATTAAAATCCCAACTCCAATTCCATTTTGATGCCTTGATCCATCAAAATATAAACACCACGGCTTTAAACCGACAATATTTATATTTTCTACATCCAGACAAGGATGATCGGCCAAGAAATCGGCAATTGTTTGGCCTTTTACTGCTCTCATTGGTACATATTGTAAAGAAAATTCTGATAAAGCAATAGTCCATTTCCCAATACGACCATTTAAAACTGGTTTCGATAACATATACTTTATTACATCAGTTTTCGACATAACCAGTACATTACAAGGCATCATATAATATTTGAGCTTAGTACATGAGAAATACATTTGCTAAACAAAGTTTCTCTATTGCACTATATCTTCTCTCGACATCATTTAAAACCCGACTAAGATAATACACGGCCTTTTCGACGTCATTCACATCTTGAGCCAAAGATACTACTTCCTATGGTTTCTTTTGATGCTTTGATATATACAATTTCAACGGTCGATGGGGCACTTTGGAGGCATCATGACCCATGGTTTTGTCAAATACTGCTTTATCTGGTCAAAGGCTTCTTGGTGGCAAGGTTCCCACACAAAATCTTGTTCAGCCTTCAACTTGATCAATGGAGCAAAAACTCTGGTTCTTCCCGACAAATTGGATATAAATCTTCTTAGGAAATTAACTTTGCCTAAAAAAGATTGCAATTCTTTTTTGTTTGTCGGTGATGTGGCCTCCAAAACTGCCTTGGCTTTATTCTTGTCCACCTCTATACCTTTCTTATGGACTAGAAAACCTAAAATTTAAAAGGAAAAACTCCTCCAATCCACATTTTTTACGGATTCATTTTAAGGCTATGCTTCCTCATTCTGTCGAATGCCTGCCTTAAATTTATCAAATGGCTTTCCTTCGTTTCCGACTTGACAATGACATCGTCGATGTAGACTTCCATAAATTTTCCAATGACATCATGGAAAATTGTATTCATTACCCTCGATAAGTGGCCCCTGCATTCTTTAAACCGAAAGGCATGACTATCCATTCAAATGTCCCAATAGCTCCCGGACACCAAAAGGCGCTTTGACACGTCCTCTTCGGCAATAAAAATTTGATTATAACCTGCATGGCCATCCATAAAACTTAATAATTCATGTCCGGATGCGGCATCAACTAACATGTCCGCAATTGGCATAGGATATTCATCCTTAGGTGTGGCGGTGTTCAAATTTCTAAAGTCTACACATATTCTCAATTTACCATTTTTCTTAACTACGGAACAATATTAGAAAGCCATTCGACATACCCGGTGGTTCGATGAATTTTTTGGCTTTGAGCAATCTTTCAATTTCTTCTTTTATCTTTAATACCACCTCCTAGGTGCAAATCTCCTGTTGGCTTGCACGACAGTCTACATCCTTCTTTCGAGGCAATGCGTTCGACAAGATTTCTACTCAAACCAGGCATCTCATCATAATCCCAAGCAAAACAATCTTTATACTCCAAAATTAATTCGACAAGCTTTTCTTTAAAATCCTTTGAAAATGAACTTACGAAAATGGGCCTTCTATCTGTTTCAGTGCCCAAGTTTATTTCTTCCAAAGGATCTTCCACTTCCACACTCGCTTTTCATCAAGCCCTTTTTCAAACCCTAAAGGGCCATCGTCAATTATGCAATCCGACAACATGCTTTCAAAATCTTTACGCTTTGTCGGCCAAATAAGCCGACAATCTTTCTGAATAATCATCAACACTCATAACTAGTGCTTGGCCGATCTTCTTCGGCCTTCTTCACCAGTCGTACACCAAATTGATCCCTCAAGCAAACTTCAAGTGCGTCCTCGTTAATCACTCCACCACTTGCTGTTACTGGTTTAACATTTGGAGCATATATTCTGAAATCGACATGAAGCTGCTGAAAATAGCAAGGACTATCATCTGCCTCTATAACTTCTACCTGGTCATCTTCATTCCAAAGAATGAGCTTCTGGTGAACTGTCGATGGTATTGCTCCAACGGCATGGATCCAATCTCTCCCAAGTAAAAGATTGTAACTCGACTTCGTCGGTATTACCACAAATAATGTCGGCCTTACAACAGATCTGACTTGTACCTTTAACATCAACACTCTGTCTGATGGAGAAGTCTTGCCACTGAAATCCGTGACTACCATGTTTGTCGACATCAAATCTGACTCATCTTTCCCAAGTTTTTTAATCATAGCCCTCGGGATTAAGTTGATTGCTGCCCCCGTCGATCAAAACTCTATTAGTGGGTTTTCCTTCCAACGAGCCTTGATGTGTAACGGTCGTAAATGAGCCTTCGATCTTCGTCGGTTTCAAGCCGAGTTTTCCGTATTGTCAAAGACCGTGATCATATTGTCCCGAAAAAGCCAATGATCGTCAAGGTCATCCGCATCTTCTTCATTCTCTCCAAGTATTCAATTTCGTGATACCCTTCAAAATCTGCAGTAACACCGAAACTAAATTAACACTCATCGCCTTCAAGAATTCCTCTTCATCGACTCGCTCTTCATCTAAATGCCTCCCCATCCTTAAGTAATCTTCTCGACGGCAAATTACTATCCATGGCCGTCAAGATATCATCCAGATTATCTTCCATATTAATATCCATGTCGAATTGCTCCTCATCACCAAGGCCTAAAGGATCCTCTGGATCATTCAAGGCCTCAATGACTTCATCAATCATTGGATCTATATCTTGGCAATCAGACTTTGCCAATCTTTCTCTTTCTTTTCTTAGGTCGAGCATTTTCTTCCTCCACTCAACATCTTGATTTGGGTCTTCTAGAATTCTCCTAATTTCTTCATTCGACCAGTCTTCAATATTGTTGTTTCCCATTCCAGAATCCTTAACCTGTTCTTTCCCATTTTCTGGTTTTGCAACACTCGAACTGATTGACTTCTGGTCTTTTTCGACGGGTAAATTATTCTCCCTTGCCTTTTCTCTTGCCTCTTTTTGCCGCTATCAAACCAATTGGCCATTTCCTTTTTGTTTTGCTTGGAATTGGCCTTTGAACTTGCTTGCCCTTTTTTATTTCTTCCAACTTTTCTTGTCGGATTTTATCATTAGTGTCAAGCCGTCCAGATTGCATTTGTCGTCGGCTCCCCTGGGAATGATCCCTTGGTAACAACACTTTTTAACTTCTTATCATCTTTATCTTGATCGTTCATGGGTTTCTTTTCGACCACCAAACAACTTTGTTTCTACGGGTTTTCCTTGATCACTAACCCTTCACCCATATCTCTTCTCTTTTCGTGCTTGTCTTAATCTCTCGTAATCTCCTTTTTTGCTTTTCAACATTGGAAGAACCTTCGATGGCCCCTTCATCTTGGCCAATCAAGGTTTTTCCTAGATTGATCCTCCCATTCCTGTAGTCTTCATTCCGTAGAAAGGTTGATCCCTTTGGAAATTATTCCTCCTGGCAGACACATTTCGTCGAAAATACATGTGTCCATCCATTACGGAATTCTTCACCCACTTATTAACAGTAACATTGGCAGGTGGCACCCTAGTCTTAGAGGATCTATCATGAACTATGTTTCTCACAAATCCCTGAGATTCGACCAACCAACCATTCATATTAGGCCTAGGCGTGAAAACTGGCTTTGACCTTGGAGTATGAAAAGTCTTCTGTGGTCTCCAGATTCTTTTGTCGAGAACGTTTCCTTTATTCTGTTGGATGCTTGGTTGTTCTTCAGCAGCTTTCTTCGCAGCAATCTCATCATATACTGCATTACACCTTGGGCACAACCGTGACCTTGCCCTCATCTTTCTTTCTCTCAAGAAATGCTTCGAGAGACTCTCTGGACTCTCCCGGTTTAGGATATACGTCGGTTGCATCCTTTGTATCTACGTTGAATTCTTGCAATCTCCTAATGTTGAGCATCCCAACATTTAGAGGAACTTGGCGTCGATCAACACAAGATACTTCAGCCTGAAACGGATCTGTGTCAACTTTCATGTCCGCTTTAAGCTTGTCGGCAAACTTCAGACGCCCATCCATTATTGCCTTTTGAATTAAGTCTCTGAAACGAACACATTCATTAGTAACATGACCGAAATTATTATGAAATTTACAATATTTGCGGTCTTTAATTTCATCCATCTTTAACAACCTATGGCCTTCCGACAACAGTTTAATCTGTTTTGTCTTTTAATAACAAATCAAAAATCTTGTCGGCTTTAGTTACGTCAAATGTATATGTTTTTCTATTAACGTAACCCATTTTCTCCTTATTTCTAGTAGGCTGTAATGCCTGACAAACATAAGGAGGACCATTCTGAAGTTCAGCAATGTTAACTTCAAACTCATCATCGCTGCCTTCAAACTCATTGTCGGGTTCATCTAATCCGACAAACGCCACCTTTTCTCTTTTAAGAAATCTTTTTTGTTTTTGAATCTTCTCAACTTTTAATTGTTCTATTTGCCTAACCTTTTCGCCTAGTTGGGCAAGATCAATCAAATGTTGATTCACTAACTTCTTCCTTATATAATAATCTAAACCGTTTTTGCGGTATCTTTACTATTTCAACCTCGTGTATAGGAGTAAAACATCTACTCCTCATTTGTCGAAACCTAGCAAGATAGTCATCCACAGTTTCATTATACATCCTTTTGATGTTGAAAAGTTCTGTAAGTCCTACTTTCAAATCCCCTCTAAAAAATTGATCATGGAAGCTTCTTTCCAATTGAGCCCAAGAATGGACTGAATTTGGTCTTAATGTCGAAAACCAGGAAAAAAGCATTCTTTGTGAGGGAACTTGGGAAGAATCATTTTAAGGCCTTCAACAATGGCCAACTCCCCATTTCTATTGTAAACCGTGCGATATGTTCGACGGTCGATTCCCCACTTTCTCCTGCAAACTTAGAAAGTTTTGGAATCTTAACTCCTCTAGGCAATTCTGCCTGTTGGACCCATTCGGGAAATGCTGATACAAAATATGGTTGGTTGGCGTAACCAACGTTGAAACCAAATCTATTCAAGCACTTGTTCCACCACTTGGTTTACATTTTGTTCGATTACTTGGTGCCCCCAAGATTTTGTCGAAGCAACCTCATGGCTACATCATTTCTCGGCCATTTGATCTTCATTTCCTCGACGGAGCATATGGACATTTCCATATTCCAAACGAGGCTGATCATTGTGGCCTGGTTGGTCTAAGTTTTGTTGATTTTGTCCCACATTTGCCTGAGGTACGACCATTTCTCTATTTACCCCAAGTGGGCTCCCGAATATTATCATTGGCTACATCCCCTAGTCCTAAGGCTTGGTTTAGCTTGCCATTTGCTTGAGCCAATGCACCGCAAACGTTATTTATTTGTATTTTCCATGATTGGCGTAATCACAAAGACCCATTTGCTTTGAGTGAACATATGCACCATATCATGATTACTCTCATCCATCTCATTGTCGAAAAACTGGCCAAAGAATTCATAGTTGGCCTTTACATTTTGGGGATTATCTCTCGACATGTTTGGGAAAATCGGTCCCAAATTCGGTCTTTCTTGTCGAAAGGGAGTTGGATTGCTTGTACTTGCAACCCTACTCTTTGGCTACCAAAACTTGCCAAGGCCGAACTTATCTCGCGGTTGGCCTTGTGAAACTACCGATTGTCCGACAAGATTAGTTAAAAAGTAGCACCAATTCCCGTTTGTGTCATAACAGGGAGGTACATAATTCGGTGGCAACCCATATTGGGGCACAAACCTCGAATTTGAATTTATTATGCTTTGGTTACTTGGTGACTCGGCGATAATTTTAAGAACGAGTTATTCCAGCGCGCCACTTGTTTTTCCGGATTACTCGGAGAGCACCAAGGTTGCTATAACATCCTCTACCGACCCAAGATTTTAACGGTATTGGGGTGAACATAGAACTTTGTCCGAAGGTGTATCCGACCCGACTACTTATATTACTCATGGTTTGCGTATTGAGAAAAGTAGATAAATCTTCCACTCCTTAAACGCATAAAACCATTTCTTATGACACTACGAGTTACTCTAAACTCGTCCCACGGCGTGCCAATTTGTTTATGCGGAATTTTGGTTCAAAGACTTAGAATTAATTCCAACAAACAAATATATTTTATCAAACGAATGTGGGTTCACGAGTTATGTGGTAATCTCGAGGTTTGAAAATGATTTTAAGAAAAGAGTTCGTTTATAGCAGAATTGATGAAAGGAAAGAAATGGAAGCTTTAAAACTTTGCAGGGAAGTAAAAATGCAGGAAACGTAAAGTGCGGGAATTTAAAAGTTGCGTAAAATAAAGGTGTGTGAGAAATGTAAATTGATTTAAAAGTTGCAGAAAAATAAAGGTGCGAGAAATGTAAAAGTGCGAAACGTAAAGAAATTTAAAGAGACATTTGCATTAATGTAAATGACTTGAAATTAAAATGGAAGGTATACTTGAGTCAAATCCGTTGATCTGCTTTCGGGTGAGATGTTTAGGATTGTATATCCAGTATCCAACCCTTTGTACATCGTAAATACTATTATTTATAGACATCATGAAAAATAACTGACATCCTGAAAATCCAACACGTATTAGCGGTTTTTTCCTTCAGCAAGTATCCACTTTTCGACGAAACCGACTTGGCCATTTGAGCTGACCACCATTTGGATCTCCATCTACCTGTCAAAAACCCCTACTGTCAAAAATTTCAATGTCGTTATCCGACTGTCGGAATCATCTTCGTCGAATAGAACTTATAATTTTTACTCCCAACAGGTTTATATGATTCATAATATATACCAGGATACCTGGATGTCCCTAAAAATAAACATTTAACAAAGCCAATCTAAAATAGGTACATTTGAACGCATGGTTCAGAATCAAAAGTTACTATTCTTTTACATATATAACTGTGTCTGTTTAACTGTTATGATTTCCAGAGAGACAAACCTGCATTAACTTGCGTCAATTGCATGAAAAAGGTGCAAGCGATTAATGCAAGAACAAAGAGAAACGGGTAAAAGGAAGGGAAACCCATCTGCTGAAGCCTTGAATCGTAAGTAATACTCGAAGTCAGATTTATGATCACTGTCAATAACTAAACATATTCGATGTCTATTTTCGCTTTTACTCCTGTATATATACATAAAAGAATACTTAATTATTGGTTTTCTTTTTTATTTAAACATATATGAAGGAGTTCCAGTACATTATAATGTATTGAATTAGATTACATTAGTAAACATAGACTTAGCTTCAGGGATCGGTTAGATGAAAATTTAGGTTGAAAGTTCAATTTTCATTCGAAATACTTCCCAATAAATATACATGAAAATGTGATAGTATTAATTGATTGAAGATACAGATAAAGTGGGAAAACATGCCAATGCAACATACAAATATTTAGATAAAATCTGGCTTCTTCTAATTAGATGTAAAGCCTGCCAAACAAATCCAATGCAGTTAAATCTTAAGAGGAAAAAGATATACAAGAGCAGGCATAGTCTAACGTAGATAATTTAGAGACAATCTAAAGCTTGAAAAATTTTATGCAGATTATGAACATCTACTTTTGTCCTGATAAAAAAAATAGTTATGAATAACAAAAAATAAAATTAGTTAGCCCTGCTTCTATTAATAAAATAAAAGTTAATAATAAATAAAGCTTTTTTTTTTGGGAAAAAAATGAAGAATAGGTAAAAAAAATTAAAGAAAAGAAAAAAAAAAGGTTTGGGTCTGATCCATCTTTATTAAACTTATTCCACCCATGACCCAGATCCACTAAACTCAAATCCACCCATGACCCAACACTCATTTTTGCTGCTCACCTCCACCAAACCCTAGCAGTCACACCTACAGTAGCTCCCTCTCCCTATCACTTCTACGACAGCCTCAATGATGGAGACCAAGCGGCAGGCCACTCCCTCACGCAACCAGTCGATGCAGACCCCATCACGAGCTCTAATGCATCATGGCAGCAGCATTTAACAACCCCAAGGACAAGAACAGCCACCAAACGGTCCTTCCCCCCTGGATTCGATTTAACCCACAGATCTTTAAGCCCTACACTCGTTCTGATGCAGCTCAAGGCGCGAGGATGTCATTTCTGGGTGGGTTGCAAGGATTAGAAGCTGGATTTTGCGTGGAGCATAGTAAGGATGCACAAAAATGGAAGATTTGAGAGGGATTCCAGATTTGCAACACAAGGGCCACAAGCAATTGCCATTGTCGTTCTGATGGAACTCAAGGCACGAGGATGCCATTTTTGGGAAGATTGTGGGGGTTAGAAGTTGGATTTTGTGTGGAGCAGAGAAAAGACGCACAAAAATGAAAGATATGAGAAGACGAAAGCTCTGCAACATAGGAAGCACATGCAACTGCCATTTCTCACCCAACCATCTTCTCCTATAAATACATAGGACAAAAATCAGAAAAGAGGTTTTTTTTTTCGGGCGGTGGGAGAAAGGTTATTCTGAGAGAAAACTTGAGAGAGTTGTGTAATTTTTTTTAGAGGATTCTTTGTGTGTTTTAGGAATTACTTGGAAGGCTAGAAATCTGTTATTTTGTTGAGTAAGATACTAAAGAATTAGGAACGATTTTACTCAACTATTTGGAAAGATCTTCATTTGATAATTTAAATTTTTTTCTCCTACCATGATTGTATTGAGACTATTGAATGAATAAGAATTGTCATATTGCTTAGTCTGACTTGTATGATGTTCGAAGTTGATCTCTAATATATATAAATTGTTCCTTTCCTATGGTGCTGGTTTTGTTTGCACCCAAGCTATATGATTAAATGCTTGAATGGTCTGTGAAGAATTGATGGTTGCTATTGAGGAGGGTTTGGGGTTTTTGCTAATTTGGCCTATTCAAAGGTGTGGTTATCCATGTGCAATGTGTGTGATCCCAATGCTAATTTATGTTCCCCTCTTGTGCTTGACGTTTAGATTAACATATCTTATATTTCTTAGCATTTGTGGCTTGTTTCTATTTGTGATATCCAATTTTGTCTATAAAATTTTTGTCGCTTAATCAATGATTAATGCTTAATTGTAATATTGTAAGCGTTTTATTTTCTTGATTACCTGCTTTAGTTAAATAATTACTTTTTCTTGTTTGTGCAAACAAAAATAAACAAATAATAATAATAATAAATGAAAAATTAAAAAAAATGCAAATTCCTTTTGTTGCTATAGCAAAGAAATGAAAAAAAGAAGAGAAGAGCAACTGATTACGAATAACTTACAGAAAAAGAAAAATGCAATTCCAATTTCTAAACATTAGTTGGAATGCAATGATCTGCCAAAAGTATTTGCAAAACAAGACTCAATAAAGAAGGAAAAGCACAAAAATGGTAAGAGTGTAAAATTGGAGAAAGTGACAATCACAGCTAATACATGAGAATGAAAAGGACTACACCTGCAAGGAGTCACTCTATCTGCCACAACTAATCTGATTGAGTTTGCAGATTTGATTTTCTGCTTACAAGAGAGGAAAACGTGAAGCATTAGGGTTTTTTTTGGGGCATTTGAGAGAAGGGGATCATAGAGGAGAGTGAGAGTTTCGGAGGATTTGGAGAAAGCATTTTGCATAGCATGCCATCTTTAGCTCAACCCACAACTTCCAGACTCACCTTCCTAACCACATTCATTATCTTCAAACCACCACCCATAACCTCCATAATCTTCCTCACCACCACCTTGTTGCCACCACCATATCAACCACCCACCTTGTTGCCACCACACCCTCAACCAAAAATCACTTACCCAAACCGTGAACCACCTCCGACCAGCACTGCACCAGGACCCCAACCAGAGCTCCACCAGCACGCACGCGCAGGAAGTCACCGGACCGCGACCCCCCACCTCAGACCACCGTCGCCGACGCGCAATGTCCCGATCCCGTCACTCATCAGATTCGCAATACCCAGATCTAACCGTCGGCTTCCTTCGACCTCCAGATCTGAACCCGCGACGCACCAAGCCGCGATCCGTCTTTCCGGCAAAAAAAAAAGAAAAAAATAAAAAAAAAAAAAGAAAAAAGCAACAAGTAAGCACTTGTCGCTCAAAATTAAAGGAACCTGTCCATCTTTTACCCGTTTTTACGCCGCCATCCGTGAGCCGTCACTCGTGTCGCGAGCTCGTTTTGACCCAGATGCGTTTCTATACTAGGGGATAGCATGACGCATCCAGACAGCCATCGTTCAGCCCGTGTGAGCCGCCTAACTCCACGCTCCCACCCCTGGTTTGTATACCCTCACTTCACTACCTTCACCACCCACCAACCACTCCCATCTAAACCTCCAAGCAAAAAAAAAAGAAAATGAAAAAAAAAGGAAAATAGTGACCCGTGTTTGAGCACCGCACCAGACCCCCGAAGCCACCATATCCGTCAGCTGGAGCAACATACGCAGACCCCATCGCCGGTGAACACGCACAGCAACCAGACCCATTTTTGAACCGCAGCGCCGCCCCGCACCCCTCACGACCGCCGTGAGCTGCGCACCGCGCCTGACCCACTGCGACCCGCACCACCAGCGCCGGCCGAGCCGTCTCCACGTACCATTTTAGCCTTCCCGTCTTGAGTTGGCATTCTTCGATTTTCCCCACACTTTGTGTTTACTGCTCCAAAACTCTCCCTCTCATATTATCTATTGCCTTTCCTTCTTTTCATGTGTAATGCCTTTCTTTGCTTTTTTTTTTTTTTTGCTTTTGCTTTTGCTGAATAATAAGGTTTGTTGAAGCACATGGGCTCTGAGCCCATTTGATTTCAAAGGGACTTTTGTCCCTTTATTTTTTTTTAAAACAAAAATAATAAAAAGGAAAAACTAAAAACAAAAAAAAAGTATTAGAGGAGTGTTTTAATTAGTCAGTTGATTTTTTTTATTTATTTTTGAGCTCAAGCTAGATTTTTTATTTTATTTTATTTTATTTTATTTTATTTTAAAAATTTAATAAAAAAAAAGAGTTAAAAAATGTAGAGACAAAAGATATAGGATAAGATGATAATATAAAAATACAAAAAAAAAAAAATGTCAAAAAATGAAAAAATAAAAACATAATAGGAAGAAAATAAAAAAAACAAAAATGGAGAAAATCTGAACATCATTGAAAACAAAAAAATAAAATTTGTTTTAAGTTGTTTCGTGATGCTTATATTTAATCATGTTAGTTCTTATTTATTTGACTCAGAAAAAATTGTGTTTATTTGTTTGTCCTTTTGCACTCCTTTTGAAAAAGGAAAGAAAAATGAATGGCATAAAAATAAAAAATAAAAACAAAATATAAAAATATTTTAATTAATGTAATGACCAATGATGATGATTGAATAACGGATGTTATCTTCAATATCATTTAGATCATAAGGATTTATTGAATAGTTTAGTGCTAACTTGAACTCTGTGCAAAAATATTTTTTTTAATTTTCAAACAAAGTCTCTTTTCAACAATCTTTTTCTTAATTAAAATCAATTAACCCACACTTATTTTCTAAAGAATTACGTGACTTTGAATTCTTCATTGCACCTGAGGGTACGTAGGAGCAGAATTTTTATTCTGTCAAGCCAAAAATTAAATTTTCACAATTTGGTTGTTTCTTTTCTTTGTTTTCTTAAAAAATAAAAATAAAAATAAAAAATAATTACAAAGTCTTTTCAAGAGAGGTAAAATAAAAATATTTGAAATTATTAAAATTTGCACAACTAACTTAAGGTATCATTCCTAGAACGGGCAGTGTAGGGTGCTAACACCTTCCCTACCTGTAATCGACTTCCGAATCCAAACTCATTTTCCAAAAGACCAGTATTCCTATTAAAAGGGTTTTTCTAATGTTTTTCTAATTAAAATAAATATTGGTGGCGACTCCATTGATTTTCAAAATCTTTATTTTTTTCGGTCGTCCCGTCGCAATCCCGGTTGCAACATATACTATGTTAACTCTTGGAGCTTGAGATATCTAGTATTTTATTTATTTATTTATTTTTACTTAATTTGATTTTTGTGATGCTTGCATTTGGTCATTTATAATTTTTTTTATGCAAGATCAGAGTCACATAACCTTTTAAAGTGTGCTGGATGAGTGGATTTGTTTACTCTTTTAATGAAGTCTTAGTGGTTTGCTTGGTATTTTGTTCCATTCCACAGACTATACATGTATGTATGTTGTGCTGAGCTTGAATGTGTAAATGTGATATTGGTAGCAAGCTCTTGACTAAAGATCGTGTTGCTATTCCTGTCAGTGGTTTACTAAGTTTTCTTTTGATGCAAAGTCTTCTAGATAGAGATTTGATTGCTTGTTTTAAATGTTGAAATGTAGTTGTATTTTTGCTTTTGGAAGTTGTGGTGCTGAGATGTATACAAATCATGATATTAGGGAGTAAATTGTGTATTAACCAATCATGACAAATTGTGGGTGCAGGGTCGTAATTCATTAGTAAAGGGAATAATGAAATACTGGAATCATGTGGTTCAATAATCCTAGTCTTTTTTTTTTTTTACTTTGAATCTGAGGCTCTATCTTTGTTTTCCTGTGTGGAGACGTTAGAGTTTGCAAGTTAGGTGTTTTGAGATGCCTTTTTTTTTTTGGGAGGGGGTGGTCTTTGAGACTAAAATTTGATGCTTAATGTAGTTTAAAAAAAAAGATAAAAAAAAGAATAAAAAAATGAGTAAATATAAAAAAAATTAAACAAATAAAATAAAATAATTGAAGCTTTTGAGAAGAATTAAACATGATTAATTAAATTGTGACAACTTATTAATCTTATAACTTTTATAATTATCTGAGTTGTGACAATTTAATGATTTAATTTTTTAAAAAAAATAAAAAAATCGAATAAATTAAAAAAAAGAATCTTTTTTTAAAAATTAAATTTTCATAATTTATTTGTCTATTTAATTTATTTTTTAATAAAAGGATAAAACAAGTATTTTTAAGAGTTATAAAAATTATACAATTAACTTAAGGTAACCTTTTTAGGACGAATGTGTTAAGGATACTGTGGGGTTAATTTTTTACCCTTTCTTATGCATAATTAGGCTCCCGAAATTAAGTTTTTAAATGTAGACTATCTTTTTTAAATTTTTCTAATTTTTCCTAATACAAATAAAATTCTTAGTAACTTCTAATTTTTTTAATTTAAGTTGTTATCCTGCAGCGATCGCGATCGCGACACAGATAATGCATATGTGATGGGAAGTTTAGGAATACAGTTGTATATCAAAATATATTTAGTTGCGGGAAAGGGAAAAGACATAAAGTTAGGCTAAATTTTCAATTGCTAGATCCATGAAAACCCAAACCTAAATGGCTAAATGCAACAAACATCCTAGTAAAACTATATGGAATGAAATCTTATAGTTATCAAAAATCAAAATAGAGGAAAAAAGAAGGTTCAATAATAGGTAAAATGCAGATACCAACAGATTTAAAATTAAGATGTCATGAGGCATATGCAGAAATAGCATAGGCTAGCAATTGTAGAGAAACATTTTCTACTGACTATATATCAACTTTTCCTTCCATCCTTCAGTTTTATTATCAAAGTTTTCCATAATAATCACCAATGTTGCCCGCTCTAATTTATTAACTATAACGGGAAGGCCGAAATGTTTATCTGATGTTCTTACGGTGGGAATTCACAATCTGCATATAAGACTTTCAAGTAGTATGATTTGTTTGAATAACTTCTTAGAACACGGAGTTATGCACATGAAAATCTATGTCAATATATGGTCTCTATACGTCCTTTAAACAAATTCCATTTCTTTCTAGCTCGTTTTGCTGAATCAACTTCCAAGGAAAAACAAAATATGATGGTGTCAAACTAGTGGGCTGTTTTGGAGTCAACATACCAAAATTATCTATTTTTTAATACAAAATTGGTTTGAGCTAGCCTAAAATTCAACGTGCTTTTGGAGAAAAAGACGCAAATATATTAGTTATTCCTATAAATAGATTACTTCATAAAAAAAAAAAAAGATTACAATTGAATCTGCTTGACATTTTTTTTGGGACTTGAAATCTGCTTGACGTTAAATGGCATAATTTATTAAAATAAATTGCAAGCAAAGCATATATTTTTTTAAGACCATGAAATATTTTCAATTGTTCAGTCTATTTGAATTGCACTCATGAAATTAATTTTCGTTCGACTATAAAAATTCAAAAATTATGCAACCTCTTCATAATAATTATTTTCTTAAAATTTGAACTTGCATCATTGTCGTTATCTCAACTCATCCTTTGTGGATGCAAAGCATATTATATGATATTGGAAAATTTGATATATATCTATTTATAATGAGCTGGATTTTATCACTTCCTTTCTTATTGAGAATTTATTTTGAATAGAGAACAGGTCTGGACTCTACAAGAACAAATTAATTGTCTAGACAATGGACTACAGTAGCAGGTTTTATAGGCCCATTCTATTAGCGGAGTTGCAGGCTAATAGATTCTGGGTTGAATCTGGCTGTCTCAAAAAACTTCATCCACCTCAATTTGAAAACCGATTGCTCGAACGCTTAATTAATTATAGTTTGTTGTTCCAAGAGGCTGACCATTAATCTACACTCCTTCGGTCTTAATTAATTAGAAATGCAGAGATTAGGAATTTTTAAAATGTATCATATAATAATAATAATATAAAGCCACCAAATGTGGACCAGTGATGAGGAGTCTAGATAGAACCTGCCATTGTGTACCAAAGTAAAAGAATACCCAGTGCGGAGTACAGACCATACCTGTTTAAGCATCCTCAGAAAATTCTGAAGACAGTATAAAGTAACTAGTATGTTGTGGCACCAAACAGTTGTGGGGTATGATGATTCATGACATGGTACTCTATTACTGTAGTTGACTCATGTCATATATATTTCAGTAGCATCCCCTGATAGAAAAAAGAAACACAAAAAATAAGAAATAATAAAATCCTTCACTGAAGTTAGAACTAGCTAGCCAAATGATATATATACTTTTGGCTGCACAATTTTCCTCACTTTAGCTCTTTCTTCCCACATGCTGTGTTAAGTATATTGACTGCATTACCATTTGCTTTTGGAGTCTATAGCCAAATGATACTTTCATGAATGACTCTGGTGAGCCACAAGGTTCTTTAAGACCTATACTTTAAATAGTTCACCGAAGTCAAATAAAATATTACATTGATTTCATTAGTTGCAGGTTTTAATAGTCAATCTCTTTACAATTTACAACAAAACTACATTAGCAGGCAACTATTCAGCAAAAAAAAAAAAAACTTAGCAGGCTTACTAGTTCTCTAGGAATATAACATCATCCGAGTCCGAGACCCAAATCAAAGTACAAAGTAGAAATAATTAATAACAAAAATGCGTACCATGTGCACGAGATTGAAAGAGAAACAGTATAGCAAATAGCAAATTAAACACACAGTAAGTGCTGAAGAAAACAGATAAAATAAAAGATAGCCAACATTAATAGGTATTAATTAGAAAATGAAGTTCAAAATGCACTGGATTTCAACTACAGGCCTATAAAACCTCCATGTGAACACATCAGTCCAATGATTCCAGTAATCATTAACTCGAGTAACAACCACAAGAGCCAAAATAAAGGATGCAAGCAATTCAAGAAACCGTCCATATTTTAAATCAGCTAGATATTCTAACTTATATATATATATATGCTCAACTCATTTGCTTAATGAACCAAAATTTGGCTTGAGTCGTGAGTTGCTCCACTCATTTCCACCTCCATCCATCCTCTATTGACTTAATGTTCTTGATATCTCAGGTTCAAATTCTAGTAGATAAGAGTGTGAATAAAGTAAAATGTATGGGAGAGGAATATTTCAACCCATTTCTTTCGCCTTGTTGAAGACTAAAATAAAATAAAGACTAACTCTATTTTGTTTCCTTACATTTGATTTCATTCTTACTTTAGTGCATGATATTTCATTTTTTTAACTTTAGTCCGTAACATTTATCAACTTACTTTAATGTAGTCACTCTATCTATATGTCCATTATCTATTAACACTACAAGAAATTCACAAATTAGTGAGAGATATGTCTGTCGATTTTTTTTTTCACCGCGAAGTAGCGACAGAATGTATTCCCTCACTAATCCGTCGCTAACTCCTCACAATTTTTTTAAAAAAATGGTGCATGTATTCCTTCACAAATTAACAAAAAAAATTCTATCACTATAGTTTACAAATTCGTACCAATTTTAGATTTAGTACAACTAAAATTTCTCATTAATTTTTCACTAATTTCTCTCGTTAATTTCTAACTAATCCCAATCACAGCAGTAAAAAAAATGAAAGAAAAAAAGAAAGAAAAAAGTCACCAAATTCCTAACATAAATATAATAGTTACTTCTAACCAAAGATATAAACATGAAATGGAAATAGTACATTATGAAGGCCAATAAAGAAACTCATATACTATTTGACAGAGAGCTATTTGACAGATTTTATACTGCTGTGAGTACAGAGAAACTCATATACGGATGCAATCTGGGAACAGCCTAATGTGATGAACATCATAGCAAAAGCATAAAAGACCAATAGATGATAAATGAAACATGCGGAAGCAAATCATTGTATTGTACCCTAGATCAAAGTACGATACGTGAAAGCAAGTAAATAGGTTTATTTCTATGGCTCAGCTGAATTATACTGCAAACAAGTACTTATTCACAATATATTCACTGGTTGCTTTGAGAGTCCTGCCATTCTACTGTGTTTAGAATTTCTTGTAGTGTAAATGGAGACATTGATGTGCCACTGTTAGAAATGATGTGGTACCTTATTTGCCAACGTGACAATTTGGCAAAAAATGGTTGAACGAAAACATCTAAAATTACACTGTTTTATTTTTTACTTGCCATTTGAAAAAAAAAAAAAAAAGAACTCATCTTACATTTCAAATGGTAAGTAAAGTATGAAACAACATCATTTTTTAATGTGTTCATCATCCAGTCATCATTTGTCAATTAATGATGTCAC
Organism: Ormosia emarginata; assembly: GCA_029884605.1. Lineage (NCBI taxonomy): Eukaryota > Viridiplantae > Streptophyta > Magnoliopsida > Fabales > Fabaceae > Ormosia > Ormosia emarginata. The sequence goes on along the minus strand of JAQQTP010000059.1, from coordinate 6,010,580 downwards.
ATTATCTTTAATAGTGACATATCAACATTTTTATTTATTAGATAATAGATACATAGACAGAGAGATTAAATTAAAGTGATTTTTATGAATGTTAGGGACTAAACTGAAAAAAATAAAATGTTAGGGACTAAAATAAAAATTGAAACAAATGCCAGGAACTAAATTAAATGGGGTTTTAGGGCTTAATTTAATGTATACTAAATAGTTATTTTTGTCCTTTATTCATATAGGGTCAGTCATTTTAATCCCTTACTCAAAAAAATTGACAAAATTGTCCTTCACTCAACAAAACATGAATTACATTAATCTTGACGTTAAGCAACTCTAATTAATGTTAACAGTGAATGTTGCAACATGAAGTATACTAAGTCGCAAAAGTAATAAAGTGAAAAGTCTAAGTATCATTTTTTCAATGGATTGAGAAGTTGTCAAGTATCAATTTCACTTATCGAACACTATCTAGATGATCCATCTGAGTTGAGAGAATAAAATTAACATAAAAATATAGAATTAAATGAAGAAAAATACTTTTTAGAGTTTCTAGAAAAAATAGAAATGCTTACATATGTCAACAGGATTTGCTTCAAATAATATTATAACAGAGTGCAATTTTGGGATGCAAAAACTAAATTGCAAACTCCCAAACATGGGACTCTTCAAAGTATAATATCAGACTTCAAAGTTAAGGGAATGACTTTACCCTATAACTTAATTATCCATCCTACCAGTCTCTCCAAATATATCGATTGAAAGCACCACTACAAAGGCCACAATTCAGAACTCAAGAACAACATTTAAATAATAAGAAAAGTATTTTTATTTTTTTTAGATTTTTTAAAGAATGTCCTAAGGACACTTGTTAAGGATCCAAAAAAAAAAAAATTTGTATGAAAAGTAGAATATTCAATACATTAATAATTGAACAAGTTATATATTTCATGCAAAACTTCTTATTTTAGATTCCTAAACAAGTGTCTTAAGAACACTCATTATAAAAATCCTTTTTTTTCTAACAAAACTTGATATAAATTCAATTTTTATTATATGAGACAGTTTCATGCTGTTGTATAACTCATACCAATAAAATTAAAAATATAGAAAATAAAAATCAAGCATCAAAGCTACTAAAGCAGCATTGTTGTAAAAATGAAGAACAATAAAAACATTAATGTTGAATGTTGCAATGTGAAGTATACTAAGTCGCAAAAGTAATAAAGTAGAAAGTCCAAGTATTGTTTTTTCAAGGGATTGAGAAGTTGTCAAGTACCAATTTCACTTATCGAACACTATCTAGATAATCCATACAAGTTGAGAGAATAAAATTGACATAAAAACATAGAATTAAATGAAGAACAATATTTTTTAAAGTTTCTAAAAAAAGTAGAAATGCTTACATATGTCAACAGGATTTCCTTCAAATAATATTATAACAGAGTACAATTTTGGGAAGCAAAAACTAAATTGCAAACTCCCAAACATGGGACTCTTCAAAGTATAATATCAGACTTCAAAGTTAAGGGAATGACTTTAGCCTATAACTTAATTATCCATCCGACCGGTCTCTCCAAATATATAAATCGATTGGAAGCACCACTACAAAGGCCACAATTCAGAACTCAAATATTATTTTTATTTTTATTTTAGTTTTTTTTTAAAATGTCTTAAGGACACTTATTAAGAATTCAAAATAAAAAATTTTGTATGAAAAATAAAGTATTCAATACATTAATAATTGAAAAAGTTATATATTTTATGCAAAACTTCTTATTTTAGATTTTTTAACAAGTGCCCTAAGAGCATTCATTAAAAAAATCCTTATTATTTTTTTTTAACAAAACTTGATATAAATTCGACTTTTATTATATGAGACAGTTACATGCTGTTGTATAACTCATACCAATAAAATTAAAATATAGAAAATAAAAATCAAGCATCAAAGCTACTAAAGCAGCATTGATTTCTGTTGACCACGTTACTCTCTCCTACAGTTGCTCTCTTGGGTAGTGTTCTTCTTAAGCAGACCGTCGTGCGAGAGGGGATGGCCAACCCAAAGGGACAAGAACTTCATAACACCCTTTATTGCGTTTATAATCAGCCAATTCAAGCTGTAACTTTGCAAGGTAAGCGCAAGTACCAAAGTTCAGCACGCGCATGTCCTTTGTTCAATCCCTTGCTACAATGTATGTAAGGGAGGATGAAGATAAAAAAAACTAAAGGAATATGCAGAGAAGCGGGAGTAAAGAGTATGAGACAATCTTCTCATTCATGGGAGTTAAAGGAAAGCGTTTGTCACTATATTTTTTAAGTATACTTTTGATTATGAGGGAACATTTAACCCTCTTTTCAATGCATTAGGTTTAATTATGTAAAACTCTATTGTCCTTAAATCATTTACCAAAAATCTTACCAAGTTAAATGTGTTGGTGCGTGAAGTGCAGATTGTAACATCTCTTAAAATAATAATAATGATAATCTTACCAAGTTAAGTGTCTTGGTACGTGGAGTGCAGATTGTAACATTTCTTATTATAATAATAATAATAATAATAATAATAATAATAATATAATAATAATAATGATAATAATAAGTAAGGAGATGATATCTCCAAATGTAATATAATAAAGAATTAAGTTAATTTGGAGTTTTAAGAAAACTCACAAAAGTGTTAAGATAAAATCTAGCAGACTCATAATTATGTACAAAGATACAAAATCAATTGGATGAAGTAAGTATAATGAGATAAGCAAAGACATGTGTCAAAAGCATGATTAAGGATTAACAAAAATCCCAAGGCAGGAGGATTCTCCAAAATCTGATAAAGATTGCAAAAGGAATATTTTCTTGAAGATGTAATCTCTTTTTGACACCTTAGCATCACCTTACGTAAGACATATTCATTTTTGACTCTATAAATACCCCTCATTCCTCTTATTTTCAAAAGACACAACTACCCAACCAAAAACACTAAAGTGTCCCCAACAACTACCTTTGCTTCCATCAAAAACTATCTTTGTCATTTTTTTACAACAGCACACTATCTCTAACTTTCCCAAATTAATTCACCTAAAGATACACTTTTGCAGAAGGATAGGAAGGGTGAAAATTCATTCTTTTTTTTCTTTCATTCTACTAATCTTAATTATGATTTTATCTTTGATTATTTCAAATTTTTGACCATTTTGAAGTTATTGCAAGTTTTCTTATTGTATGTCTCACTTATGTTTTGATGTTGGTCTTTAATTTTGATTCTCTCTTCTATTTCAAATTCGATTTTGCTTCTATTTCGATATCTATGTTTCGATTTCGACTCTCACATTTTCGATTTCACTATGTGCTTCTGTTTCGATTTTGATTTTCTCATATTTTTTATGTCGATATTTTTACCTTGACTATCTCTTTTCAATTCCAGATTTCGATTTCTGTACTTTGACTATCTTTATGACTTTATCTTCGATTTCGATTTCTCCATCTTAAGTGTCTATTTTTTATTTCAATATATGTACTTGGATTTTTATCTTTATTTTTTTATTTGATTTTGAAATGGTTTACTCAAAAATTTTCTCTTTTGATTTATTGAGTATTCGATATTTTGTTTATGCTCACTAATGTTGTCTCATTGTATTAATGAATCAATATGTAAGTGAATTATTATTACGGTCATGATTAAAAATATTAAGAGACGCCTCGATTAAAAATTATTGTGACCATGATTAGAAATATTGAGAGACGTCTTGATTAGAATTAATTATTATGGTCATGATTAAAACATTGGGAGATGCCTCAATGAACAATAAGAGAAACATGCACATTTAGTTGAGAATCTTAACAGTGGGATGAGAAGAATAATTTTGCTGAGCTTATTTTCATAAATGACTTTATTGTTGAAGGTATATTCATAAATGATGATTTTATGCTGTGCTTATTGTTAAGTATTTTTCGTAAAGTTAAATTTTATGAATTTTTATCCTGCTTTTGATCTCTATCCTTTGATTTCGATCACTGCTTTTTCACTTTGAAATTTTTGGATATTGAACTCATTATGTTTTTGATCGAATTCTTGGACTAATTTCGATTTCGATCAAATTCTTTGACTGATTTTGATTTTGATCATAATTATGGATTTTTGGAAAAAAAAAGTAAAAAAGAATGGTAAAATATTTTTTGTACATGTAACGATTGAAATATCATTAATTCTAAAACTTTTTTATGTTTTTGCTCATTCATACTGAATTAAATCTCACTAAATTTTGCATGGTATTTTAGAAAATACCAACACTCAAGTTTTCGAATTGATCTTCGAGTTAAACAAATTTATATATTAGATTTGATAAATTATGTCTTTTCATTCACTATAGGGGATCTTTGTCTGATTATCCTACTATTTGATGGGTAGAAATAGTAGACTTGCATATTAAATATGTATATAAGTAGCATTTCCTAAGTTTCTTCAATTTTTTTTTTAGCACCATATAAAAGCCTTGTGAAACCTAATTTTTTATCTTCAAATGCTAACTTATTTTAAAAGTGCTATTCTTATTTATGCGAGTCATGTATATAGTAATTTCTAACTTTTGAAGGGTTATGCCATGGTTAATGTAAATATTATAAATTGATCAATATTAATAATAGTAGCTTGAATTATGATAATACAAGGAGGAATAATTATAAAAATTATAAAATTGGAGAAGGACGTTACACAGATAACCATATTACATCACTTTCAATTGTTCGTATTTTTTTTCCTTGCTAAGAAAAAAAAACAATTTCAGTAATAATTTTTGTTATATATTGAAGAGTGAGATTGACACTCCTTTTTGCTTATTGATACTCCTTCCTAATTACTTAAAATTTTATTTACCTAAATTGACCTTTATTAATTTATATGTTTCATAATTCAAACCTTCTACTACTTATACCAAACTATTTATATATTTATAAATTTAAAATATTTATTTTATTTATTAATTAAATTTTTTAATCTTGACCAAGAAATGGGGCAATCTCTCCACCCCTAAACTCTTAAACACAGTTATAAAAATTATTATTATACAAAAATGTTTTTAATTCAAACTCCTTACCTTTTATATTTATAATTATGTATATACCTTATGAATTTAATATATACTTATTTTATTTTATTATTATAATATACTTACATATAAAAGCAATAACTACTTCTAAAAAAAATCATAAAAATAGCCAAAATATTAAAGTTGAAAATTGTGATTATAAAAAATAAATATTAGTTATATTAAATCATCGTGACATGAGAAACTATTTAAATATCTAACTACTTGAATAAATTTAATATTAGTAATTTTTCTGATACAATAAAGATTTATTTTAAGGCGGTAAATTATATTAATAAATATTTTTATAACTGTTACTTAAATTATTGAAGAGTAATTTTTTTATATTTTATCAATATATTACAAGAAACAAGCTTAAGAAAAAAAAACCATCTTTCATATATAAAATTATTGGATGATGTAACTTTAACAATAAAATTAAGAAGATTAAAAATATAAACATATTAAAATTATTTTTGTTTTATTTAAATATAATATATCATAAAAGTAATTTATCTTTTACCTCTGATATGACTATTATCAGTAAAAAGAAATTAAGCATATTTGTACTTAACTAAAAGTAAAAATAAATGAACAAAACAAAAATAAACAGGAAATTTTATAATAAAATAAGTATATATTAAATTTATAAAGTACGTACATAATTAAAAATATAAATAAAGTAGTTTGAATAAAATATAAGAAAATGATAAATGTGATTAAGTGACAGAAAATAATAAAAAAAAATAAATATGAAGAATTATATTAAAAATAGTATAAAAAAAATATATATGTACTATTTGTTAAGAAAATTAGAATTAAAAAATTTCTATATAATAACAATTTTTATAACTGTGTTTAAGAGTTTAGGGGTAGAGAAATTGTCTCCTTTCATGGTCAAGATTAAAAAATTAATTAATATGGTTTAAAAAATGGTTTAAAAGAAATTACTTATATGGTTAGATAAAGAAAAAATATGATTTAAAAAATATATATATATCTAAAGATGAATTATTTATTTTTAAGGATGAGTACTCAATTTTATAATATAAGAATAAATTACTACTCATTGGCATACTCGGCTGCACATATGATCATTGCACGAGACATCTTAATGTGATTTTGAACGTTAGTATCAAGAGTTGACTCGAGACAATCATAGAATTACAACACACTAATAAGGTGTTTTTCTTTTCCTAAAAGACCCTTCATAATGAAGATGATATGCTTTGATCATGTTGCATAAATTACTTCATGACATTTTATTATTCTTTTTTATAACAAAAAATTCATTATAATCAAAATTTAATGACACTTACAAATTAAAAAAAATACATTAAATCTAAAAAAAAAAATACAATCTATTATTTGAAGTAATTAATGATATATATGTAGATTTATTTTTTATCTAAAAATTATCAATATCTAAATTTTTTTATATAAAAAATTAACAATACAAAAAGTATTACAGTTTAAAAAGTATATTACAATACCTCTTCAAATAAATTTGAAACTTTTTCTTATTTATAAAATTATTAAGATACGATTAATCATAATGAAATTGACAAAAATATTTTAAAAATTAAAAATTAAAACACTCATAAAAAAAAAAAAAAATACTCATAAAAAAAATAACAAAATCACAAAATTTATAATTAAAAGAAACAGATTTAGACAATTAAATTATTATAAAAATACACAAAAATATAAATAAATAAAAAAGATAGTGAGACTACTACCATGAAAAGAGGACGACGCTCTAACACTCTCACGAGTCACAAATGGAGGCTTAAAACAAGACAAAGACAGAGAAAAGGAGGCGTGGCATTTTATCATTAATCATCTCATAAATACCTTAATTCGGGCCACTTATTTATGGTAATGTAAATCAACAAATTCTCACATATTAATTAAATGAAATAACGATAAAAGAGTGATACAAAAGCAGAATTTCCAGCATTGAAAAATGAAAATGAAGCAGCGCATCCCTAAACATAAGCCAAAAGTTGAAGTGATCCTTGGCCACTTTACTTCTTTAGACATCTGGTTTGGTTTTATATATTTATTATTATTTAGTCCTTTTGATCCTTGAATCTTGTCATTAAATACTTTGGCAAAAGCAGGATGCTAGCAAAATACAGCCCCCAGCAAGATTTGGCCGACTCGGCCTCTGTTTCGCTAATGAGGTATCCCATTTTGATTGCTTTACACTATTATAATAATTATAAATATAAAAACGAAGTCACAAAAAAAAGAATTAGAATAAATCCCAATCCTATCAATAAACAGGTAGTGTTTGGCAACGTTAAAAAACTAAATATGTAGATATAATAATGTGACTTTAGATGAGTGTTTAAATTTAAAAAGATCAATACGACGTATAATAATTAAACCTGAGGTAAAATTAGTTCTTAAAAAAATTAATTTAAAGTTAATTTTTTTCTAATCCAAATTTAGAAAGTAAGTTAGTGTTATTAAAATTTCTTTTTAAAAAAGTAAGACAATAATATTATTAAAAGAATTTATATAAATTTAAAATTCTATTAAAATTTAAATACTCGTATGCTTGAGTTATAATAATGTAATGATAATATAAAATGAAAGTGACAAAAAGGAATAGAATAAAGTCCCAATCCTATCAACCTATATTACTTTTCAGGAAAAAATTTTACTTAAATCTTAAGTATGATAATTGAAGTACACTAAATTAATTAAGATTTGATATTTTTATAAAATATTATAAAATTATTATAAAATATAAAAATTTATAAAAATATTAAATATTAATTAACGTCCACTTAATACTTATAATTTAAGTAAGAATCTCTTTACCTTCCAGTTTCATCCACTAACTCTCGTGTTTTAATTCAGTCTCCAGCAAGAGGGAAAGCCTTAAACTTAAGCACCTCTTATGGATCCACCGTCAGTGCCACCCTTCTCCACAACAACCACCACCACCATTCAACCACACCACCCTGACTCATCAATGGAGTCCTCTCCCAGTTATCGCATTGTTGATGAAACCTGGTCCGATCATCATGATCACACCCTCCCCCATGTTCCCGCCACCAAGCTCCGCCTCATGTGCAGCTACGGCGGCCACTTCATACCACGACTCAACGACAACAAGTCCCTCTCCTACGTCGGCGGGGACACCCGCATGGTCTCCGTCGACCGCCACTCTTCCTTCAAAGACCTCTGTGCTCGCCTCTCTCATACCCTCCTCCATGGAAGACCCTTCACCCTCAAGTACCAGCTACCCAATGAAGACCTCGACAACCTCATCACCGTCACCACCGACGAGGACCTCGACAACATGATCGAAGAGCACGATCGTTTTGCTTCAAAAACTTCACCTTCTTCGCGTCTGAGGATCTTCCTCTTCTTCTGCAAACCTGACCCTGCTGTTTCTATGGGTTCACTCCTTGATGATGCCAAGTCTGAGACGTGGTTCGTGGACGCTCTCAACAACTCTGGGATTCTCCAACGTGGTGTTTCTGATTCTGCTGCTGTGGATTGCCTCTTGAACCTTGATGGAGTTCATGCTTGTGGTTCTAGCAATGATTTGGAGTCTCAGGTTGCTGAAGCTGCTACTACTGTGGTTGATGGCATCAAGCAAGTTAAGCATGATGTGCATTCAATGCCTGGTTCTCCTGTGGTGGGGAATAGTTCGTCTTATGGTTCTTCCTCTTTGTCGTCTTCAATGGCTAATCTGCCTCCAATAAGGGTTCGTGTTGATGACAATGGTACTAGCAGGGTTCGGCAAGAGCAGAGGGTTGTGATGGAGGAGCAGTTTGCACAAATTACTTTTGGTACAAGTGGGGTGGTGAAGCATGATGATGGGTATGCTATGTCTTCTGCTGCTGCTGCTGCTTCTGCTCCTATGCCTGCAATCCCTGCAGCTGTTACTATGGTTACTAGTACTACTACTAGTGATAACGTGAATCGGGTTGTCTCTGATGATGATAGATTAGATCATGGGGTAACCGCTGGATATAGGAAGCCCCCTTTACCATTGCAGCTTGTGCAACCAAGGACTAGTGGTGGTTTTAGTTTTCCTTCTCCAGATTCAGTTGCAAGGTATTCATCCTTCTCTTTGCAACTTTTCTCAATTTTCTTTGTTTCAAATGATAGCGTTGGAAATTCAAGCGTGAATAATGACGTCCCACGCCGGTAAGGATTAAGGAATGAATGAAGTGAGGATCACATAAGTGAGAAGATCCATACATACTTTAAGATTTTATGTCAAGATAAGCACTATTGTAATTTCTCTCTTAACCCATTTGATATAGATCTCCTAGCCTTTTGAGCTCCCCTGACTGTCTTACAGATAGTGATTAATGACCTCTTTCTGTTTGCTACTAACTAAGTTCTAATTTTTGTTTTTCACACTGTTATGTTCTTTTCAATGAAAGAAGGGGAAAACAAATTAAAATCTTCCCTTTTAATTTGTATGTTGATGTTATTAGGTGATGATAATATATGTTTTAAAATTAATTTTTGTGGTTTATGCGCTCAGTGATAGCAGTATTGCATCTGCAAATTCTTTCTCAAAGACTGTTTACTATCAAGATCAAGTCCAACCTGCACATGTAGAAAACAAAGGCCCTGCTTTGCCAAATATCAAGAGTGAAATGTCTGATCACAGCCCTAGATTACAAAGGGAACAAGTTCAGGATTCAGGTTACACATTACCCCAACAATTGGATCAAAATCAGCAACTCCAGCATCAGCAGCAACAACAGCAATTTGTGTACATCCACCACCCTGCAGCCACAGGTCAAGTGCCAATGTCATCCTACTACCCAGTTTATGCCCCACCATCACAGCAACAACTTCATCATCCAATTGGTCAGCAGCAGTACTCAGTTTATGTAATGCCTGTAGGACCTACACAACCGTACAACATGACTTTGCAACCCAATATAGCTGACCCAAATGTGGTAGCAGCCTCAGGCAGGCCACTAATACCACAAAGTGCTGCTGCCTCAGCAGCATACAAGGATGGCACTCCACCTATTTGCCCCACCAAGTCAGCTGCCCCAACTATACCTGAGGTGGCTCCAAATGTTTACAAAGCCCTTTTGGCATCAAATCCTGCATTTGTTCAAATACCTTCCAATCAATTTCAGCAACAATATGTGGGTTTGCCTCAAAATATCCATCATCCACCACACCCCATTGCTATAGCTCCCTCTGCCACTGCCAATTATGGTTATGACTATGGTGGACCTACGCAAGACCATGTATACTACACACAACATCAAGCTACTGCTCCACAACCTCCTCAGTACCAATCCATGACCCCAGCTGCAGCTGCTGCAGCACTATCAGATGTTTCAAAACAATTCCCTTTAGACAACATTCCGCAGCCAAGCAGAACTTCACAGCCAGTGTAAATGGATTAGGAGAAAAATGAGCCATTTTGTTGAAGGCATATTGGGGGTTGTTTGGACTTCTTGGTCATTCTTTAATGATTGATATATGGTACCTACTTTCCAGGAAAAAAAAATAAGGACCAAGTCGTGTTTTTTGTTTTTTTTTTTTCATATGTGGCCTCCACTATCTATATGAAAAGTGAATCTAATGTAAGATCATATATTGCGATGCTAGCTTTTCTAGTCTTTCCAATAACAGTAATTCAGTTGAATAAGGCAAGCTACTCCCATTAGCTTTATGGAGGGACCTTTTTTTTTTGTTGCTGCTTTTCTTTCTAAAATTTATTATATTTTTGTGAAGTGGACAGCCACATTTATTTTGTCTTCAGGTTAACAGAAACATCAGATTTCTGACAGTTCATCATGCATTTGATTATCTCTACACATTGTCTTGTTTTGAACATAAGCTCAATTGCTGAAGTAAATAATTATATATGTACACGTTCGATTAGTACGAGAAAGTGGTCTGAGTGAGTAAATTAATCAAAATAGGTCCAAAGGTTAAATATGATGACTCACCCGGGTCCATGCAGTTTAGTAGAAAGGGCTTGTCCATGCAATTTATGTTGTGAGCATTTGATCACACATGGTTGTTGTCAGATTGATGTCCAACGAAACTAGTATAATGATTCATAAGTTGTAGACATTTATTATTAGCATCAGGGGAATCTATGAACGTGTATGTATGCGGCGTGCCAAAGAACTCGCTTGGTTTAACATCTACTGAGACTAGACTAGGAGAATTTCTCAATAAAAAAAGACTCGGAGAATTTCTTAGCATACACAAGTTGTATTACCATAGTTAGACTTTGGTTAAAGATTGGTTAACTTAATTAGAAGTTAGTTATATTAGTTTATTGAGTTAGCACAATAATTTATTATATAATAATTTCACTTAATATATTCTCAAATAAATTACTTACACTCTCCACATATACGATAAAAATCATTTTCTTGTTCTCGTCCTATAACAATGATACAGTCAGAGTAGTGTTAAAAAAAATGATACAGTCAGAATGAATTGTGACTAAAGTATAATGATATTTATGAATAAAAACTAAATAATTATAAACTATAGTTATATAATATAAATATAAATTAAAAATCACATTACAAGATTAGTTGAACCTTCAAACTATAATCATTATCAGTTGATCATCTATTCTAAATTTCATCCTACATGATCACATCAATAATAAAGATCAACCGAGTCTAATTATGATGGGAATGAGTAAAAGACCAAAATGGACCTTGTTTTTGGTAAGAACCCTGTTGTTTCTTTTAGTGCTCAGTGCTGACATACATAGATCACAGAACTGGGTCGTTGGAACTTAATTTCAGAGAGTTTAAGGTTGAGGCAACTGCCAGAAATCAGAATTTTGAGGAAAAGAGAAGAAATCAGTGGTTTGTGTTAGTCGTGGTCCAATGGTGCAACAGCTTTCAGTATCGGCCGCCACCAGATATTAATTTGCACCAGCTTGTTACAATCACATTGCTTTCAACACAACCATCTTTCTCACTTCTCAGTTCTCTCAATTCATTTCTATTCAACGCTTACCCACTTCACCAAAGGTAAGGTACCAACTTTGCCAACCCCCCCCCCCCCCCCTTATGCACCACCTTCAACTCCAACCTCTGCATCAATGGCCACCACCACCAACACACTTTCCCTCCTCACACCCTTCTCCAAGTTCCAAACTTTACCATCACCACACCCTTCTCCACCTTCCCTTCTTCTCAGTTTGCAACCAGCACAACCCAGGCAAGTCTCTCTCCTCTCTCTCTCTTCACAAACACACATCACTTTCTTCACACTCTCTCTTATCTAATCTCTCTGTTTGCAATTTCATCATCACAGGACCCTTCAAATCTCATGCTGCTTATCTCTTAAACCATCCAACGATCCTTCAAGTCTCACCGCCGATGACAGCCTCCGAGTGGTCTTCGCCGCCGGCGGCACCGGCAGCCACGTGTACCCTGCAGTGGCCATCGCAGACGAGCTCAAACTCGCCAACCCCACATGCCAGTTCCTCTTCATTGGTTCCCCCAACAGCATGGAAAGCACAGCAATCCCTTTTGCAGGGTACCCCTTCATCTCTGTCCCTTCCGTGAGATTAGCACGCCCCTTCATAGCCCCCCACAACCTCTTCTTCTTCCCTTATCGTTTGGTGAAGTCTCTGATCCAATGCTTTCACCATTTGGAAGATTTTCAACCCCATGTTGTTGTTGGAACTGGTGGCTATGTCTCTTTCCCAGTTTGCCTCGCTGCTAAGCTCAAAGGCATAAAGCTTGTGATCCATGAACAGAACTCGGTTCCTGGTTTGGCCAACTCAGTTCTTTCCTCGTTTGCTGATGTGATCTTTGTTGCTTTCAACTCAACAGTTGATAGCTTTCCAAGGAATAAGTGTGTGGTGTGTGGAAATCCAGTGAGGTTGTCACTGAGGAACACTGTTTCTAAGGTGGCTGCAAGGTCACATTTTTTTCCTGGTTATGGGAAGACAAGTGATGCTAGAGACAAGGTTTTGTTGGTTCTTGGTGGGTCTTTTGGTGCTAATGCTGTTAACATTGCAATGCTGAATTTGTATTATCAGATGCTGAGACAGAATAATAGATTGTATATTATATGGCAAACGGGGGTTGAAGCGTATGATGAAATGGACAGCCTTGTTAAAAATCATCCACGCTTGTATATGACACCGTAAGTGCTGTTCCATCCTGCATTGCTTTCTTTATAACTAAAATACATCTGCATTCCCTTGTGAATTCTTCTTTGGGAATATATTGACCTTTTGTGTGAATGTAGTAGTTCATCTAAAAGTAAATAGTGTGTTAGTAAATGGAATTATAGAAATGCATTTTAACTTTCTCTTTATGAAAGAATCGTATTTATGTAGCTTCAACAACACCAGGTATTGTGATTTAAGGAGTCAAAGGAAAATTGGAGATGGGAAGAACTCCAACCACTTTGTTGCCCACCCAATAACCATTAAAAATGGAAAAAGAAAAAGAAGAAAACCTCAACATCAGTTCAGAAGTATGAATATTATACCACCTTTAAATTGATTGCTAGTCCTATAATGTTGAATTTGAATTTGTTTACTTTAAATATTAATCAATGGCATTGTTTTCAAAATTTTGATTTTTGGAAATGTAGAATAGCATAACCGACCCTATCTGGTAGCAAAGGCTTGGATATTGTTGTAGAATTAATCAAATTAAGCCCTTACTCCTTTCATTTAGATGTATAGTCGCTTATCTTAGAGTTTGACAATAGTACATATTGATGTGCTCATAAAATATTCAATGTAATTCAACTTATTATGTAACTATTTAGCAAAGTTTTGTTATTAAATTCCTTTTTTAGTGATTCCTTTACATCGAGATATAGCATATTTATTGTAATGTTGTGACTCTGGCTGCTGAAATAGTGGGAGAATAGTGATTCCTTTGTTATTTATTGTAATGCTTCCCGGAATCCTGCTTTCTTCACTTCAAAACTAACACAAACAAGCAAGCTATTTCAACGCCCTTATAGAGGACCAATTTGAAATTCCTTGATTCAATATAATCATTACTTTATCTAGGATTTTTCTCTTTCATCATCTTTCAGCCATAAAGTCTATTATTTGCATCCACATATTATCAACTAAATTCATTAAAAATCAACTGTGATTTTGTAATATATTCTTCAGCAATATAAAAGCTCTTTCTGAAGTTGTTGTCATCCTTTTGAGTTTCATTCTGAAAATAATTTTGCCTGCACCCTTTTTTCATATTTCACTGAACAATCTGAGGTCTTCTGATCACTAATCTGACATATCCCCATTTTATGAAGGTTCATGCATTGTATGGATTTGGCATATGCAGCGGCAGACTTGATTGTTTCTAGAGCAGGTGCAATGACTTGCTATGAAATATTGGCGACTGGGAAACCGTCTATCCTGGTAGTTAGATATTGTGTTTAACCGTTCTTTTCATTCCTTCAGTTTTTCATTTATGTTTAGAATTATAAAATATATTATTAATCGATTAGTTTAAGAGGTGAATGTAATAATTCAGCTATATTATGTTGAAAAGCCTTTTGTGTTTTTACCTTAAGCAGAATTTTAATCCCTGTGTGAGGATCATCCACCAAAAAGGTCACATGAAATAAATTACTTAAACTACCATATATCATTGAGAGATATTTTACATACTATATTACTGAAGACAGAGGTGTAAAAATATAATTTCTAAGTTCATGATGGTTCCAAAGTGTTAAATACAGTATTCCCTTCAGTACTTCCTCAACATCAATTAGGCTGGATGGCACAAATGCGACATGATACGTATTTGTTCAGTTGTGCAGTTTTATGCAACAAAAGTTACAAGACAAAAAACATCCTATCCTATGTGAGGTGTCTTCCAAATTTATGCTAATTGAGGGCTAGAATCTGAATTAAAAAGATAATGATTCTGTATGAATGCAGCGTGTGCATGCTTGTCACATAACTACAGTCCCAACAGCTTCGCATGCTGCTTTGTTGATTAGACTTCAAATTCAAAACAGGTTAGAGAACTTAATAAGATCCAATGTGTATATAAAGTCAATTAAAAAGTTTATGGATGGATTTGGAGATTGTTATCTGCATCACAAAAGTGGTGAGTATTTGTTGGACTTAGACTTTATGCTTCATAAAATATGGTCCACTCAACTGGCATAAAAATATAATTACAAACTATGCAACTGCTGTTTTTTATGTATTAATGTTGGTTTCAGACTTTCAATCATGATGTTACAATGTATGTGATGCTGAACTGTACAAGATTTCCATGCTTTCCTTATTTCCAGGAATCACATATATAGCTTAATGTATCTTATGCGCCCAAAAGCTTTCCTTTTAAGTTGCTTCTGCAGCTCAAACTCAAGAAACTTATGACCTTTTTTCAATTATTACTTGTAGATACCATCACCAAATTTCTCTGAAGGGAATCAGTTCAGAAATGCTTCCTTGATGGCAGACTTAGCTGGTGTAAAAGTTATAACTGAGGATGAGCTTGATTCAAGTACACTAGCAATTGCAATTGAAGAGATTTTAAGTATGTTGTCTTCATCTTCCATGTCTGTTATAAATTTCGGGTTTGGAAATCATTCCAGAAATATTCTTCAAGCATGCCATATGCTTGGATAAAGAAACCTAAATCACCATACTTGTTATTTTTTGAATTTTATCATTTATTATATTTTTTCATACTTAAGTACGTAATATTGTAGAGTCTGTTGCACAAATTGTTTTAGGAAACATCATCACTTTCAATAAAATCTTGGTACTACTATCTTTGTCACTGTCATTAACAGAACTTAAGTCATAAAATTCTGTTAATGGGTAGATTAAAAAGATAAAGATGCATTAAGATTATTAACATAGAAGAAGAGCTGAAGATCATGTATGACTGGGCTCACTGGAGTACAAATAGAAGACAATTAAAGGTTGAACCGATAGTATTTGGTATCTTCAATCATGACCTCGCACTTGTTCAGTGTGGAACCTTTTCAAGAATGAATAAGCTGAGTGTTGAGATTATTCCTTGAGACTTATACTAATGCCCAAACAATAATACTAATTGTAATAGTCTTGTGAAACTTAGGCAAAGAAAATTGTTGTTCTATAACTATTTCTAAGAGGTTATTAATATTATATACAGAGGGCTATATTTTACTGAGATTTCATATGCTTTCAAGTAATTATAACACTATGCCGTACGCTTCTAACATGTAGAGTGTGGCACAGTGCTGTAACTGACTACCAGAATTGAGACTTGAAGTTTAGGAAAGAGTTAAAAAGGAAATAATAATTTTTTTAATCTTTCACAGCAAGTTCAAGCATTCTTTGACCATAACTACTATCTTACCGTTTCTACCTGAAACCTAACCATCTTCTGACTTCTCTTTTTTGTTACTCCAAATTATAGTCACTTATACTCACTTACAAAAGGTGCAGTAGTATTTTTGTCTTTTTTTTTTCCTCCTCTTTCATACATTGGTTTGCATTGTGACTCTATTATATCCTTAATGTTATAAGTTTTCCCATTAATATGCCACTAATTAACTCCTTGACTGACTGCTCACTGTTAGTTCCAAGAAGAAGGAATTCATCATTCTAAAAATTCTGTTAGTTAAGAACATGTAACCAAGATGAACGTAATGTACCTTGAAGAAGTGACATGCTTCTCTTTTCTTTTTCTTCTCTATTCTTTTTCTCTTTCCTTTTTTTCCTGATTTGGACATTTGTAATGCTTGATAGGGGATGAGAAGAAGATGGAAGATATGTCTGAGAGGGCTATGAAAGCTGCAAACCCCAATGCCTCTGCTGAGATTGCAAAACACATTCTTTCTCTTGTAAATCTATCAACAAAAAAGGAAGAAATGGCTACAAAATAGGATCTTAGCTTGGCGGGGTGGTTGAAATAAATTCCTGCTTAACACTGAATCCAACTGTAAGTTTTTCTTGTGGACCAATGATACCAATGGAAACTCCAGATAAGAAGAGCTCCAGTAGTCTTAGAACTTAAACAGCAAAAATTGTTAGTGTGATGATAATGCTAAAAAGTTTGACGAGCTCATGTATTTTTAAGAGAGACACTGGCACTCAGATGAGATGAGTAATAGAACAAAGATGGAGGCTAATAGCCCGTCATGCTCAAGCAGGGATAAGAATGAGATTATATTTTACTTTTAAAACATGGACTAGTCTATTATGTAATTTATTTATTTTTGCGAACCATGGAGTTGTCTATTTGGTGGTTCACATCTAGACATCTTCATCACTAAGAAAGTACTAATATGAGTTGTGTTTTCAATTTTTCACGATGGCCCATGTTATATATAATGATATTATTTAAGGAAATGTGTGGTCTAGAAAAATTTTGGAGAACATTATTGAGTCCCATGTGGCATGTATGACCTTCAACTCCCAAAATGGAATAGGATAGAGTTCTATTATTTGTGGCTCACTTAGAGTTTGTGAGTTTCCAGATTCCTTTCATTTGAGGGCTGATATTCAATTCCGATGTTGTGTGATTACAACCAATGAGGGATTATTTCAAATTCCCCATGTTAAGTTCTAAAACATACTTCCAGATATTATGCAGCATTTTATAAGCCCAAAAAGAATATTTCAAATAGCTGCGTTTTAAATTCATTATAAAATTACATTACACAGTGGAATTACTTAATCCATGACCACGTGAGGTCTTTTATATAAATTTTACACTATTGATAAAACATTTCATCTTATTTTGCAGACTAAAATTAAACATATGTTAAAAGAAATATAGCAACAAACGATTACCATAAGATCCAAAATGGGCACAGTTGAGGACAAGCATCCCAAATGTAAACACCCTACTTTATCACAAGGACACAAACTCCACAAAAAAATAGATTACCTGCTCACAGGCAAGGTTCACTCTTACGTATAATATGCAAAGGTCTCATCCAATTAAGAAACCTTCAACCAATAACATATTGCCGACTCCTCACAAAGGAGGCTGAAGTTTTAAAAGATGAAATGAGGATTGACAGCAAAGAATTTTCTTATATTGGATATGGAAAACTATACACCAATTTAAGGGTGAGAATAAGCAGCTGTCCAAAAAAACATCAGGATTGTGTCACTCAGTGTCGAGCCACAACTTGCTGCTTACACACTGGGCAGAAATTTTTCTGTGCAACCCATTGTTTGATACACTGAAAGTGATAGCTATGTTCACAGTTTAGCCTTCCCAGCTCATCATCTGCTTCATACTCCTCCTGTACTCGGAAACAAGACAAATTATATTTAATCATTTAAAACCATCTTGAAAAGCTTACTGCAATGCATATACAGTATGTGAAAGAAAAGCAATGTGATGAACTTTTTAAATGAGAATTTTAATTTAATTTTACAAACTTACCTGACAAATGCTGCACTTGTTATCAACTTGATGCTTTGATGCATCATCTGACAATTGAAGCTTAGTCTTCCTTATGTTGCGTCCCATCTCATCTTCTTTAAGTCCAGTGTTCACATAACCAATTCTCTCACCAAGCTCAAGCAATTGCTATCAAACACAAAGCAGAAATTTTGACAAACATAAAACAAAGATTCATGTGCACCGACAGTACTTGGGTATATAATTCATGCTCACCTCATATGACATGTTATCAACATCTAGTCTCCAGTCTCTGAATTGGTCATGTGAATTTAATCGTCCCCCCATTAGTAGACTTCCTTGAAGCATCATTATCTTCAAAGTGCCAACAACAATCAAGATATGCAATATTAGCTCGAGTACAATAAGATCTAACCCAAGACTTGATTAGATATAATATAAAGCTCCTATATACATGCATTCTCATTATAAAATCCTAACTTCCGCTAACAAGCCTCTATTACATCAATGAACGTAGGAGAAAAATGATAGACATTAAACATGCATGCAAGAATGCAAATCTAACCATAGATCGTTTAATTTTGGTAAAATATGTTGTCTTAACAATTTGCCAAACACAAACGATCAGCAAGCACATAGAACTCAACAAGTAACTTAGTCATGGCAGCATTAGCATGCATCAAACGTTGTCCTTCACAATACATTTATTAGAACTTTAATTGTGTTCAGCTAACTAGTATTCTACTCTGTAAACAAGCAGGTAGATATAAGGTAAAACCTATCCATTCATAAATTACCGAAACATAAGCAAAAGTACATGATAATCCAAAAAAAATTATTAAAATAGCAACTACAACATAAAACACAAGTGACCCTCTTAAGAGTTACAGGAAACATGAAGTAGATAGTACCATAACTTCATGTCCATGAATAATATGACTTTTGGAACATTAAAAAAAGTTAAGAAACACTAAAACTAAACCAACTTCAATGCTATGTGTCAGTTACAGTAACAGTTCAAAGTTAAAAATTCTTCTGTAAACATGATGGCATGTCAGGTATCTATTGGTTTAGACTACTGACTATACAGTTTATACAAGAATCTTTCAACCCATGGTAATACGACTAAAACTGTCCCCGAAAAGAAGAAACATGTCACTCAACCACGTAGTTCTAGAATATACTGTTTAATCTCCTACCAATATCAAAGTGCGTACATACACATGATGGCATAATGAACTACAAAATAAAATAGTTCAATTGAAAGGCTCCAAGCTAAATAATAGTTTTCCTGCTACTACAGACAAACATCAGTGCAATTGACACGACTCTACATTAATTAGAAACCAAAGTTCTATTGCCGATTAAACTTGTACAGTAAGTGGCAGCTCATTAAGTCACTTCTTCTACAGTTTCACCTCAGTCAGAGAATACCATCAGACTGACTGACTTGGAACCATTTACAATGCACCAACTCGCCAAATTACAAATAAAAAAATAATAAAAATCATGCACTTATTTATGTTTATCAACAAAAAAGAAGTCACACACTTGTTCATAGTTAAAGAAAATAAGAAAAGCCAAGTTTATCCCAAGTTATAAATATTTCCAGTTAAAAATATGATTCAGTATATTCAATTCAAGGTAACCAATTCAATTCTACAATTTAGTATCCACAGTAACTTCCACTAATCAACTTGAATTTCAGAATTTTAAATTTTTATATTATAATATTTTAATAAATAGAAAAAGGGTAATGTAAATTATCATCTTCTGATATGAACAAACTAGATTTTGCTTAGTTTACATGAATCACATTCAATCATACTAGATCTGCACTTATCAATAGGCACAACGAGAACAAATGAAAGGGTATTAGAGCATGAGCC
This sequence comes from Ormosia emarginata, assembly GCA_029884605.1. NCBI lineage: Eukaryota > Viridiplantae > Streptophyta > Magnoliopsida > Fabales > Fabaceae > Ormosia > Ormosia emarginata. Next base: position 5,990,270 of record JAQQTP010000059.1, on the reverse strand, counting down.
AACCTCAGCAAAACCATCAGAGGAAGGATCTCTAATATGGCGATAGTATGTAGCAGGTGAAAAAGACTCAGAGGCAGAGCGTGCTGTGAAAATGTCAGGATCAGTGTCCAGAAACGAGATGGTTTCTGGGGTGACAGTGCGCCTTCCCAAATAAGATGAACGCTGCCAATATATTTATGATGAAGCACTGTCCGTTAGTTAGTCCATAATATCATATCAAATCAAACAGAAGCTACAAATGATAATAAAGCTCAAGATAAGCAAAAATCAAACAAAACTCGCAACTAATCATCCATATGTCTATCTAAAACACAAGAAACAAATAAATAATAAATAATATATATACAAGGGATAAAGAGAGTGTCCTTCTTCACTTCAATAGTTCAAATTCAAATTCAAACACTACGTAACTTATCACAAAAACGTATTGGATTCTTCCCACTAACTTAACTACTGGTTACAAGGGTCCACTATAAACCAATGAAGAACTCTTCCTAGCATCTGTACCTAGGAAAAGGAATGCGTGCAGTCGTGCACGCATAGGTGGTAACTATTAATATATACGATGATCAGAAAACACATGCATATTTTTTTTTTAAAAAAAAAAGCCATAGTTGAAAAATGAAAACTATCAAAGACTTCAGGCCCATATACAAAGATATTTTTAATTTTGTTGTGAATATTTTATGAAAAATTAAATATAACAAAGGGATATGGACAAAAGGAGAATTACACTACAAAGTTCAACAATAGGAAAACCAGTAGTCACTTTCAGTCCTGCTAGTATTGTGATTTGTGAATAAAACATCAGAAATCAATCAAGAAAGGAAGGCCAAACAAGAATGGCGGTCTTAATGCATGCATATGATCAATTTGGTAGAAAAAAAAAATTATCTTTATTAATGCAGCATATCAATAGAAAGCAAACCTTGTTCTGGGTCTTCCTACCTACGAAAGCTAAACTTTTCAACAGATTTAGGCACCAAATCATTCCAAAACAAAAAGGTAAGGAAGAGAAGAAGTATCAGAGAGAAGAAGTCAGAATACCTCCCTGTGAGTTACCTTCTCCACATCAATTTTCCCTCTTGAAGACACATTCTTCCTGGCCACAACACAATCAACAGAGGCAGCTGCATCCGCTGAGAAACCAATTCCGGGGCCACACCAAACATCTTGAAAATCCACACAAGCAGCAGAACCAGCAGGATTGGAACCTTCTAGAACCCCACTATGACAAGCCTTGTTACTGTTCTTGGTGCTGCTGCTCCTCTTGTGCTTCTTTTTTCTGGCTTTCTTCCCTTGCCAATCCGCGGAGCTGCGAATCACCGCCGGCACCGACACCTGCTGCGACGCACCGGCGGTGCAACCGAACCCTCTGAAGGTTGCTGCAGCAGAAAAGTTGGTCTTTTTTCTGTTCTGGTGGTGGTTGATGGTGGCCTGTGTGGTGGTGGTTTCATTGGAGGTGTTGCTGTTGTTGGAGAAAGTGGAGAGGAGGAGAGAGGAAATGGTGGACTTGCAGCGTGTGGATTGGATTATAGAAGGGATTTGTGGGTTTGGATCTGATTCTGTAATGGGGTGGTGGTGGTGGGTGATTTGGTTTCTGGGTCTTCTCCATTTCATGTGTTCTGCTACTGCTGTTGTTGTTGTCTCTGTGACAACAGGCATTATTTAGAGAGAGAAACAATGAGAGAGAGAGAGAGAGTTCTGAGGAGTTGAGAAGAGATGAATGAAATGGACTATGGAATAAACTGTGGTGTAGGGAGGGAATGGGACTTGGGATTTTGCAGGGAATATATTTTGATTGATTATTATTATTAGTTTGAAATTAAATAATGAATTTTAATTTGTGGGGTGCCCTTTTCTACTGGGGCTGTTAGGTGGGCTTTGATTTGTCTTCTTGCTGGAATTGTGGGCATATGCTATTCAATCAGGAGCCTCAGGCTCTGGAATCTGTGACTAGCTTTTGCTTCTTTTTGTGCTTTTTAAGCTAAACCGATGCTACTTATCAAAAGAAAAAGTTGAAAATCCTTTCCTCTCTCGTTGTCCTTGGAGTGTGGTGGTGTGGTTTGTCTTTGAGGCTTGAATGGGAAATTGGCATCAGGGCAGTATAATATAATTTAGTCACATATATTTCATGCAACAGAAAGTCAGACTACTTCACAGTGCTAGTCAGTATATGTGACTTTTAAGTCCACACATATTACCTTATATATTGTTTCTATCCTAGGATTATAGCTCATTTTATTTTATTTTTTTATACATATTTTAATTTTATCACATATCTCCACATATGATAGATGGAAGGTAGGGAGATGTGCAACTAAATTTTTTCTTTATATTATTAAATAATTTAAAAAAAAACTGTGAGCTGCAAAAATTATTACCATGTATATATATATATATATATATATATATATATATATATATATATATATATCCATGTTAGAGAGGACAGCATTAAAAGTTTCTCACTTCCCCACAAAATTCGCAATGTCCAAAACCATAGGTGTATTGGGATTATAACATCATTTACTTATAGTCCTGTTTAGAAATAGTTGTTATCATGTGAGGAGTCTTGAAATTTGACCCAAGGAATGTCTTCCTTGTAAAGCATCCTTTCTGTAAGTAAGTCCATGCAGATCAGTATTGTGTTCATCTTTGTATGGTCTCGATTCTGAAGGTCAAATACATGGCTGGAAACATTGTTTATTTCCACCAAGAAACATTCAGGGAAAAAAATTATTAATATTTCGAGCCATGATAAGTACCTTTTTAACTTTCTATTGAATTGTGGTATATTCGAAATTCCATTAACATGAAAATAGGTGATTCGTTGGCATGTCAAGATAACCTCAATAAACCAGCTAGAAAATATGCAGAATTGCAAAATGAAAGCAAATGAGTATAGTATGTTTGAAGAAAACTAAAATTTGGTACCCTATGATAGATCTTAATTCTTGGTGCAAATGACATATGATATTACAGCCACTTCTCCCTTTGAGTTTTCGTTTTATATCTACCTTTGATGAGTGTATTATACTAAATCCCTGTGTCTTTAAAAAATGACCTTTGACCCAAATGACGGTGTGTTCTCTTTGAACAAAATGAATTTGTCACCAAAACATTAGTTTATAGTTCTCATATATCTATGAAAACTTTTCAAAAGGTGAGAAACTCATTGACATGTAGTGGCTTATAAATAACCTTGAAATGTGCAAAATGGATCAGAAAATGGGATTGCAAAGAAGTGAAGAACAAAAGCAAAAGGACAAATAAAAGTGGTCCTACACAATTTTTTCACTCTAGCCTGGGCCTGATCTATTGGATATTTAAATTACATTGTACCCATTGATATTGGACCACATCTTGAGTTTTGGAAGACAAAAGAATAATTTAGCCAGAGAGGTAAAAGGATGAACCTAATTGCTCTAAATAAGTAAATTTTGTTATTAATGTCTAGGCTCAGCTTGCTATTTCAACGTGGACAAAATTTTATTTTATTTTTTTATATCTATTACATTTATTTTATTAATTAAATTATAATATATATATATATAATAAATATATATATATTATAATTTAATTAATAAAATAAATATAATAACATAAAAAAATAAACCTAAGTTTTATCTTTTTTGATTGGCCAATGGAAGCAATAAAAGCATCTTTTTAGTTAGCCATTAATTGCCTGCACTGCACATTTAGAATTTTGACGCCAACTACATTCAACTTTGTCTTATAAGAACTTCTTGCTTTGAATTAAGATTCAAATTCGACTCAACGTCTCAACCAATTAATTCAGATGCAGTTTCCACTTTCGATATATCCAAAAGCCATGTAACCCAATAATTAAGTGCTTAAGAAAGGTTTAGGATTTAGGCAATGCTGTTTAGTCTAGTTAGTGGTTTCCAATCAGTATTTAATTGACAAAAAAAAATTGTTATCTTTTGAACAGAGAAATTCATCATACATAGGAGTCACATGATGATTCCAGTTAATGCTGAACTGTGCTCCCTAATCACTTCATTAAATTATGAAAGATATGATTATTTCTCTTGACATAAAAACCATATTTTTTGTCATCTCAGAGAATAGTAGAATACAACATTTGGTGAATGCCAAGGTAAATACTGTATCTTATATCTCAAAGGTTCCTTACATATCACAAATTTCTTTAAATTATAATTTGTTTTGTACTAGTTTCGATCAATTAGCTTGAGATAAATGGTGCAAATAAACGGATATAATCTTACTCAATGTCTAAAATATTTAATCCCACTGCTTAATAGAAAAGGATAATTTCTTTCTTTCGGTATGCAGAATGGGACCTTTTTTTTTTGGATAAATATGCAGAATGGAACTTTGTTTTGATTAATTTTGGCTTTAATTAATTAGGGTAGTGCAACACACTGCCCTCGTCTAACTCTAACTTTGCGAAAACTATGATGGTTGAGCACATCAATATCTTGTTTATGATTATTCATAAGCTCCAATAAGAGCACATTAATATCTTGCTTATGATTATTCATGAGCTCCAATAATATTATGGTGGCCATTGTACCGAAAGTTAGACCATTACCTTCATATCTTTTATGATGTATATTGCACATTATCATCTATTAAAGACAGAACAATATCATTAGGTTACAGAGTTATTGATGGAGGATTGCTGCAATTAAGCAGAATACTTACATACATAAATTAAATGCATATATGCATGTGCTATGCACTTTTTTTTTTTTGGCTGAGTTCAAACATAATCTACGTATGCACTATGTATATATATACACACAAAATTAACCCACATAAGTTGAAAAAATCGCTACATTCAATTATAAATGGTTCTTGGCTGGTGAAATTACTTGTTTGGTATTAATAATGGCAGCATGACATTTAAATGTGTGTCAAAAGAATTACATTATATAATTTATGTCTGTAGTTGTTAACTGTTGAGTATTTGCATTATATAATTTCCCATACTTTAATATTTAAATGTGTCAATCGGTTTTTTTTTTTTTGGCACTGGAATGCTCTGAATCTATATGATTTAGTTTAGCTACTTAATGTAACAATTAACAAACGAGAGACTTCAATATGTTTGGAAGCCAGTCACAGTAACAAAGGACAATTTGTTGGTTTGGTTGATGAGTGTAATGACCGCCAAAATGTCATTTTTTAGATGTTAATTCTCTAAAATTAAAGGCAAGGTTGAAAAGGACAAAAAGTGTAGCTACTTCTAGATAGGAATGCGTGTAATTACTAATCAGCAAAGTAAGAAAGGAAACCTCATCAAATCCTTTCTTTTTTGCACCAGTTAAGTTATTATCTTTCCCCTATACTTTCTTCTTTAAGATGATTTATACTCTTACAGTGCTTTTTTATTTTATTTTTTTACTCTCTCTCTCTCTTTCTCTTTTCTTTGCTTTTACTCATCATCATCCTCATTCCTCACCCTATTCCCCCTACAACATCGTTATGGTTCTTTGATCATTTTTGTGTTTTTTTTATTCTTTGCTTGATGATTATGTAGTTTCATGTCATAGCATGTATTATCCATTACCTGCGCTTTACTATATCTTTTGTGAACTTGTGATTAATAAGGATATTAATAAAGCACAAATACTTTTTTAAGTTAGTATAAATTAGAGGAAGTAGCTGGCTACAAATGCAAAAGGAACTAGATATTTTACTCGTGCATTGCACAGGTTGACGACAATAAAAATTATTAGTAATTTTGTTTAAAATATAATCTCATGATAAGGAGTATTTATTTAATAAGTAAATACATAGTACATAGTTAAATTAACATATTTTATATTAAAAAATCATTTACTCGAAATGTTTTAGATGATTTTTTCCTACTAAATCATTTAATTGCAAATAAAGTTCTTATCTTTAAATATAAAATTAGTCAATATTTTTAATTATATACCTCTATTTTTTGTATTAATAGTGTGTAATTTAAATTTAAGTTTACGTAATTAAATACTTAAATGTAAATTTTTTGAACAAATAAAAATATAAAATAAATTCAATTTACGTTTAAATGTAAATTTTTTTATGACATATAAGACTATATAAAATTCTTCTTGAATAAGATTATTCAATTAATATTTTCAAGTAATTTTTATTTTATATGTGATATATAATGTTAAATTATTTTATTATCATTATATATTATTTTATATAAGATTATTCATTATATATGTAACTCTATTTACGACTGTGAGAAATTAATTTAGTGGATATATGTTATTTTAAAAAGTTTATAAACAAAATCTTTTTAGAGAGCTTTTGACAAAAAAAAATAGTTTAAACTGAATTATTCTAAATATATTTTTAACCTTAAATTAAAGTGTAATAGAGATATTCATTTTTAAAAATAATTTTTAAGCTACGTGTTTGAAGATATTGTAATAAAGATATCAATATTCAATATTTGATAATTTTTATTAGATTCAATTTTGTTTTGGTTTCCATTGAGACAAACTGGAAAAATTAAGTTTGTATGGAAAGTTTAATTCTTAAATTTATTGAAAATTGAACTGAAAAATTATTCAAGAAAATGTTCTTTTTATTTAAGATTCTTTTAATTCATTTCAACATTTGACAGACATATAATTATCCTTCAATTATTGGAAAGGCCTCCTAATTGTGATTCTAAATATTAGTCTCATAATAAAGTTATAAGATACCAGATCAAAAATCAAAATTTATTAAATAATAATATATTTTTTCTTATGATAATTTTATTTTGAATTCATATTATAATTATTTTATTTTATCACAAATTAAGTTAATTTTGAAATATGATATAAATGTTTATACTTTAAATTAAAAATTCATTATTATGATTACACATTAAAAAAGAAAAAGGTAAATGCTATACAACTATCAGCCTATGTAGCGTATTATAATCAAAATGTTCTAGAAAGGACCTTTTCTTTTTTCTTTTTCTTTTTTTTCATTTCAAACGTATTTCTAATACTAAAATTAACTTGTAATAAATTATATTCACAATTCAACAATTATATAGGTGTATTTCGTTTTTTATATTAATTGAGTGCAATTTTAATTTAGGTTTGTATAGTTTAATATTTATTATAAATTACACGAATATAGTCAATTAAAATTTGTATTTCAATTTATTTTGAGATATGAAGTTATAGTGTTTCTTTTTTCATGATTTAAGTTTTATAATATTATAATTTTGTTTAAAATCATATACATTTTTGTTTTACAATGTAAAATTATATTTAGATTTTTCATAAAAACATTATTTGTCAAAAATATTATTTAATAAGTCATCTGTTACTTCTCATGCTAAATTTATTATATATATATATATATATATATATATATATTAATGTTAGAATTATATGATTTTGCGATATGAAATACTCGTTACATGACGTCATTTATTTCTTTCTAATTTTTTTATTAAGCTTATCATTTAAATATTTTGAAGAATATTTTTTGCTAAAAATTTATCTTACTGCAAACATGCTTTTAATCCTAAAATTAATGTGTGAAAATAATATTTTTCATTTATTTTGGGATTTGATTTTGTTGATGATTGTAATTTTTTAACATTATAATTTAAGTTTTTTTAGTAATATCATTATATAATGAAATTTTATGAAACTTTATTTAATAAGTTGTTTACTACTTTTTGAACTAATATTCTTATATCATATAAAAGTTGTGTGTAATAAAATCATCTATTGCTCTGTAAGTTAATGGCTCATTTATATATATATATATATATATATATATATATATATATATATATATATATATGTCTTACACAATGTTACTTTATCTAAAAACTCACTTTTCAAGCCCAAGATATTGTTTATCTATTAAGCCCAAACAGTTTATTTATTATCTATTATTTATTATTTATTATCTATCTATCTATCTCCTATTATATATATTTATATATATGATCTAAAAGTTTTTTCATTACAATTGTCATGTAGCATTTTCCCTTAATTCTAATTTTTTAATTATTTTAATTATTATTTTATTTTATTTTATTTTTTATTCTTCATTTCTCTTATTCATATCTCTCTTAACTTTTCATATTTTATAACATTTTTCATTTTTCATTTTTTTATTGACTTTTTATTTTTTTCCATGTCCAATCTTTTAAACTTTTATAATTTTGAAAAAATACCAATCAAAGTGTATTCATTTTTAATAAATTATACAAAAAATATTTAATTTATTTCATAAATTAATCTTAAATAGATAAAAACAAATAAATATATACGTTTGTAAAATTCCCTTTAAATACCATTATTTTACATATTTATGAAATTTATTATCTTTTAATCTTACAGATTCTACTAATAAGAGTATTTAAATAATATTAAACTTTATTTGATTTCTATATATTTCATTGATAATATATTTCTATTAGCATAAGATGGTTTAATTTTTATAAATATATATAAGATGACATAGTAATAAAAATGTTGCTTAGTACATGTTGTCTTTATTAAGAAAAAAATCCTAATATAATTAAGGTTAAGTTAGAAAATTAATTTGTTTAAAAAAAATAAAGAGTAACAATTATAAATGTTTTCCATGTCCTAAAATATTTACCTAACATATTAAAATAAATATAATAGCCTTTTTTCATTTAAATTATGTATATGAAGTTAAAAAACACATCTAAATATTATTACAAACAAACAAAATAAAATTGAGTCATATAGTTATTAAATTTTAAATATAAGACTCTATTTTATTTTAGAGTTTAATTTTGATGTAATATTAATGTAAATTTTTTACACTATCAACTAATTATAAATTACTATATATGTGATTTTTTATGTAATTATTATGAAAGTAAAATATTTTTAATGATCTAGCAATGTATGAGTAGTTAACAATATAAAAAAAATTTACTGTAATCGACAATACATCAAAATTAGATTCTATATTTTATAAAATTCTAAGTATATTTAAATTAATTTCTTCTGCACTTAAAAAAATATTTAACCAAACAATTTCTTCAAAATAATTTGATTATCGACTTTTCTTAAAACAAATTAAACTAATTCAAACATGTATTAAATATTTATTTATGAAATAAAAACTATTTGATTTAAAAGACCGTGCACGGGTAGCATAATTAAATAAACTTGAAAGTTTGAAAGAGATTGACTCGTACAACCTATGCCTTAAAGAATTTAATTGATTTGTCCAAAAAAACAAAAAAGAATTTAAAATTGATTTATGGTTAGGCATTAAGGATTTTCTGGCCTCTCATCCATCCTATGGGCTCTTAGTTGTAGCCTCGTAGGTCTATGAATGTAATTTTGTCTTGCTACAGCAAACATTCTCCCAGTTGGAGATGTATGATGAGTTACATGAATCATTTGCCCGAGGGGTATTTGTTGGGAAAATTGATCAGAGATTTGATATGCAGCGGATGCTTCTCAGGATCACCTTTTCCCACCACGTAATAAATACGTATTATGAAATTACAAGCAGAAAGAATAAATACAAGAGATTTTAACGTGGAAACCCTCTAATGTTTGAGGAAAAACCACGGACAAGTTCCGGTAAATATTCCACTATTATAATAAGAATAATTACAAGATCCTCACACACACTCTACTCTCTTTCTCTTTCAAGTGATACAAAAAATTATAGTGGCATTCAAGAGACCTTTAGAGATGAAACCCAAGTATTTCTCAAATGTACCCACACTCACAAACAAATAGGAATTACTCAAACTCTCTATTTCTCACCATTTCAGAGAAAATACTTTCTGCTTACTCAAATAACTTTTGTCTCTTCACTCTCTATCTTCTTGAATTGCACTTCAAGGTTTTGCTTCAATTATTTATAAAGCTCCCATTTACATTTGTGGGTAACAATGCACCACAAATGTGTGGTTCTCAAAGCACCACAAAATATGTGGTTGAGAATGCACCACAACATTTGTGGTTGAGAATGCACTACAACATTTGTGGTTTCCAAATTTTCCAAATAGAAAATGATGGGCTGGACCCTAACAATTCTCCTCCTCCAGCCCAAGAGGAAAGAGAATGATCAAATGGAGTGCGTCAAGCCGACCATCCTATAGTTGAAGCTTTCCCCAAAATACAACTTTTGTCATCATATTAGCATGATTTTTATTAGTGTGGATCTTCTCTAATCGAAATTGTTTTACTCCCACTGTCAATTGCAACCAATGATATCTCACATCAATGTGCTTCATGTATGAGTGATACATAGTATTTTAGCTCAAATCTAGAGCACTTTGACTATTACAGTAAATCACTGTATTTTCTTGTTTCACTCCCAATTGTTGAAGGAATCTAGTTAACCAAAGCATTTCTTTACCTGCTTCTTGCTAGAGTTAAAGCAATATACTCTCTTTAAAGCAACACACTTCGCAATTTAGACTGCCATGATACATACCTGCAAAAGTGAATAAAAATCCCGAAGTGGATTTTCTATTTGTCAAGATCACCTATATCTGCATCGGTGTATCCCTTCAAAATTGGTTTAGACTCATCAAAGCACAAACACATTTTTGTCTCGCCTCGAGATATCTCAAGATCCACTTCACACTTCCCAATGGTCTTTACCTGGGTTGGAAAGAAACCTGCGACAACTCCTACAAAGATAAGCGATATCCGGACGTGTACAAACCATGGCGTACATCATCGACTTCCGACTTTGCAGATGAGTAAGGAATTCTAGCCATGTCTTCTTTTTCTTTTTTGACTTGTGGGACAACTTCTTCTCGAGTTTAAAGTGACTACAATGGTGTCTTCCGGTTTCGCACTCTGCATGTTGAATCTTTCTAAGACTCGCTCCACATATTTTTCTTGTGATAACCAAAACTTCTTTGCTTTTCGGTCTCGCAAAATCGCATTCCCGAATTTGCCTTGCAGGTCCTAGATCTTTCATATTAAATGCTTTTGACAACTCCTTTTTCAAATTGCCAATCATCACCCTGTCTTGCCCCACTATCAACATATCATCTACGTATAGCAGAAGAATAATGAATCTGCCATCTGGGAAAGTTTTGAAATACACACGATGATCTGCATTAGTTCTGGTATATTCGTGACTTATCATGAAAGTGTCAAACTTTTTATACCACTTGTCTCGGAGCTTGCTTCAAACTATATAAGCTTTTCTTCAATTTGCAAACCATATGTTCCTTCCCATTCTTCTCAAACCCTTCTGGTTGAACCATGTAGATTTCTTCCTCCAAATCACCATGGAGAAATGCAGTCTTCACATCAAGTTGCTCAAGCTCTAGATCCAAGCTAGCTGTTAAACCCAGTATGGTTCTAATTGAGCTGATTTTGACAATCGGAGAGAAAATCTCGTCAAAATCAATCCCTCGCCTTTGTCCAAAGCCTTTCACAACTAAGCGAGCTTTATATTTTACTAGCTTGTTACAATCTCTCTTAAGCTTGAACACCCATTTGTTTTTCAAAGCCTTCTTGCCTTCTAGGAAGTTCCACAAGCTCATAAGTGTCATTTTTCTGCAAGGAATTGATCTCATCCTGCATGGCTCTTATCCACTTTAATCCTTATGAGTTTGAACTTCATCAAAATTTTCTCGCTCCCCTCATCAGTGAGAAGGATATACTCTGAACTGAGTACCTGGTAGAAGGTCGTCGTTCTCTCTCTGATCTTCTGGGCGGAGGTGAAGGGGGCTGCTCCCCCTGCTCAATAACCTCATCATCTTCTCCAACATCATCTGTAGAAGCATCAACTGCCCTTGGTTGGTTAGCAGTTTGTTCATCACCTTGAGTACCATTATCAACTGGATCAGGCAAATTCAGCATAGGAACTGAATCTAGATCAACCAAGCCTTCACTGCTATTAGACACTTCCTTCTTAGCTTTTTCAATGTCGTTAATGGTTTGATCTTCAATGAATACTACATCGCGGCTCCGAATGAGTTTCTTCTCAATCGGATCATACAACCTGTAGCCAAATTCATCAAGACCATAACCGATAAAGATGCATTGTCGTGTCTTAGCATCAAGCTTTGATCTCGTCTTTTGGAATGTGAACAAAAGCCTTACATCCAAAAACTCGTAAGTGATCATAAGAAACTTCTTTGCCATACCAAACTATGTCAGGGACATCACCATTCAGAGCCACTGCTAGAGACAGATTGATGACATGTACTGATGTGAGCAATGCCTCCCCCCAAAAAGATTTTGGCAATTTTGCTTCTGAAAGCAAACATCTGACTCTCTCAATTAAAGTTCGATTCATCCTTTCAGCCAGACCATTTAATTGTGGAGTCTTTGGAGGTGTTTTCTGATGTCTAATACCCATCATTCTGCAGTACTCATCAAAAGGACCACTGTATTCACCACCATTATCAGTGCGAATACACTTCAACTTCTTACCGCTTCCCTTTCAACTGATACAAGGAATTGCTTGAAAACATCAAGCACCTGATCTTTGGTTTTTAGAACATAAACCCAAAGTTTCCTTGAATGATCATCAATAAACGTCACAAAGTAAAGTCCACCACTAAAAGACTTTACCTTCAAGGGACCGCAAACATCAGAATGCACTAGCTCTAGCAAATCTGATTTCCTTGAAGGAGAGTGACTTTTGAAGACAACTCTGTTCTGCTTTCCAGCCATACAATGCGCACATTTCTTCAAATTTGTGTTCTTTATATCTGACAATAGTTTCTTCTTGGCTAAGCAGTTTAGTCCCTTCTCACTTATGTGGCTAAGTCTCTTGTGCCACAACTCGGTTATCTTTTCATCATCCACCACATTGACGGAGTCACCAACAATCTTAGCTTGTGTCAAATACAAGCTAAGATTCTTCTCTCCTCGGGCCACAATCAATGAACCTTTAGTAAGCTTCCACTGTCCATTACCAAAGGTGTTACAATAGCCCTCATCGTCAAGCTTCTTCACCGAGATCAAATTAAAGCGGATATCGTGCACATGCCTAACATCCTTAAGAAACAACAGTGTTTCAAGATTAGTTTCAAGTGGATGTCTCCCATGCAACCTTTGAAAAACCATCATTACCCATCTTCAACACCCCAAAATTTCCAGGTGTATAAGATGAGAATAATTCCTTCCTTGATGTAACATGTAAGGAAGCTCCACTGTCAATGACCTAACTTGTCTCTTGACAGGCAAAATTAATTACCTCCTCATCACAAACAATGACAAGGTCGATTGCAGCAACTGTATCGTTGTAATCATTGTCTTTCTGATTGTCTTTAATTTTGCCCTTTTTCTTATCTTTCTTAAAGAGGAAGCACTTCTTTTGAATGTGTCCCAGCTTGCCATAATAGTGACACTCTACGTCTTTGTAATTGGACTTTGACTTGCTTCGGCTTTTACTTCTACCTCTCGAACCTTTATTTTTACTTCTCCCCCTATCTTCTGCAACAAGAACTTCAGATTGTGAAGACGAGGCTTGAGATCTTCTCCTCATCTCTTCATTCAAAACAGCTCCTTTGACAAGTTCCATTGTCACCACACCATTAGGAGCATAGTTGCAAAGGGACATTCTGAATGTCTCCCAAGAGTCTGGTAGAGTTCCAAGTAGCCAAAGTGCTTGAATCTCATCATCAAACTTTACACCCATAGAGGACAGTTGCTGTAAAACTCCTTGAAAATCACTTAAGTGATCAGAGATAGTCCTATCCTCTTTGTATTGTAAATTCATCATCTTCTTGATCAAGAAGAGTTTGTTGTTGCCAGTCTTCCTAGCATATAGAGATTCAAGTTTCTCCCACAACGATCTTGCGTGCGTCTCATCACAAATATGATTGAGCACATTGTCATCCACCCATTGCCGAATAAAACCACATACTTGGGCATGCTCAAATTCCCATTCTTCGTCGGTTTTTGATTCCTTCTTTAGTGTAGAAACACGATAGATGCCAACTCTTCACATAAAGAAGATCTTTCATTTTTCCCTTCCATATGTGATAGTTGGTCCCGCTCGTACTAATCATTCTCGCCTTTCCATCAAACTTCCACTTATTCACCAAGAATTATAACTCGTATATCGAATAATGTCGGTATGTGAGAACAAGACACCAGGTAAGTTCCCAGAAATGAGGTGAGTCACAAAAGGACACACTTAAATACCAAATCTTTCCTTAGCGAACTTTTCCTAGACATGCACTTCCACGCTATGACAATTCGACACAAGATAATCGTGTATAAGTAGAGTGCTTCACGCCAAATAAACCAAGAACAATTCTTTTCTCGATGTGGAAGATCAATCAATGTTGTAACTCACAGAGCATACTTAAGAAGTTCCCGAAGAATCGACACTGTCAGTAACCAACAAATTTCTTGATACCACTTGTTGGGAAAATTGATCGAGATTTGATATGCGTGGATGCTTCTCGGATCACTTTTTCCCACCACGTAATAAATACGTACTTGTGAAATTACAAGAAAGAATAAATACAAGAGACACCAATTTTAACGTGGAAAACCCTCCAATGTTTGAGGGAAAACCACGGACAAGTTCCGAGAAATATTCCACTATAATAAGGATAATTACAAGTATCCTCACACACACTCTACTCTCTTTCAAGTGATACAAAAATTATAGTGGCACTCAATGAGACCTTTAGAGATGAAACCCAAGTATTTCCAAACAGTGTATACCCACACTCACAAACAAATAGGAATTACTCAAACTCTCTATTTCTCACTCGAGAGAAAATACTGCTGCACTCAAATAACTTGTCTCTTCACTCTCTATCTTCTTGAATTGCACTTCACGAGGTTTTGTAAGCGCTTACCAAGCTCCCATTTACATTTGTGGCTAACAATGCAGACAAAATGTGTGGTTTAAGCGCAAATATGTGGTTGAGAATGTCATGCAACATTTGGTTGAGAATGTTGAAGACTTTTTTTCCAAATTTTCCAAATAAAAATGATGGATGATACAACAGTATTATTATATTTCAAGATAGTGAAGACTTCTGCAAATTTGGTAACCAACAGCTAGGTGCTGAATGGAATCAATCATATTTTGAAGGCATGGCTTGCAAAGAAAACAAAAGGAAGGCATAAGAGTTTAACACTATGGTCTAAAATGTTGTGTTCTTGCTCAACTTTGAGTTATATCCGGAAATGTGTGCTGAATTGGGCAAAGTTCATAGTTTCAAACACGTTTGGAAAAAATGCCTGAGAAAGACGAGGTTTCTTGGAACATCTCACGATTTCAGGTCAGGTGCAGGAGATTAGGAGTTGGCAAAGAAGTAACCAACTCAAA